>CM062373.1:39471873-42367873 GCA_031216125.1 Dalbergia cochinchinensis
TTCTTTTATCTCCCATTCATGTGTTAAAAGCCTTAATTTACCTATGACGTTCTTTTATGCATGTTATTTGATAATGATGATGAGGAAAATGATATAATGATAAAGGAAAAGTTCATTGTAAATATGACATGTTAAGATTATGATGCATTATAAGACGCATGATTAAAAATTGACGAACCTCGGTTAAGTATTTGTCCGAACTTAAAATGAATCTTTGCATGCTCACTATTTTAGAATAATCCCGAGGTTCCTGGGGACTTTGATGATGACACTGTAGAAGGAGGTACCTTACTGAGAATTCTTTAGCAAGATTCTCACTCCCTTTTCTTTATTTCCGTCATTGTCTCCAAATTCAGATGGTGACATTCGTCCTGTTCGTTGATACCCTTACTTGGGAATTTCACTATGATCTGGTGCATCGCTCGTATCATTTTGAAGGGAGGTCTTGCAGATTCGTGTTTTTATTTACATAGGTCGTCCATTTGCACATCCTGTCCCTAGTTATCGATTTTCTCCTACTTCTCCCTATGGCGATGAAATGGTTTTCGAACATGCACGTCCACTTGATGAAAGGATGTTACGTTCTTATCCCGCTTCATCTGCTGTCCATGGATTTCAGTATGTTCCGAGACGAGATATTCAAACTGATCCTTGAGGACACTCCTACTCATGTATATTCTGAGAGCTCGCTCCTACTCCCACACGTGTAAGAGAGGGTAGTGAGGAAGCAGTTGTTCAGCCGAGGTTAGCAAGAAGGCCGTCCATGCGACCCCAGCCTGGTGCATCTCGTGTGTCCCCTCCCAAGGGAGCTCATCAGTGGATCGGATTTATTCCCCCATTTCCAGGACAGTAGCCATAGAGGGTTCTTAGTAGATTTATGTGTGATCATGCACCCTAGTTTTAGGATAACCTTCTCGGCTTATGGAGTTATCTAGTTTAGGGGCATGTATTTCCTTAAGTATATTTTCTTTTATGGGTTTGCATAAGATAATGATGTATGAACATAACCCACCCTTTGAGTGAGGTTATTGTATGTAAATATATGCTATAATGTGCTTATGGATGTTATATGATGGAGCCTAAGTGATATGATGTGATATATTCTTAAATGTCTTATTATACTCCGCTTACTCGTTCACGTTGTACTCGGCTCACGTTTTCAATTATGTGTTTAAAAAAAAAATGGCTCGTAATTTCACTAAGTATTTTCAAATTATGAAGAAAGAACCAAAGCAAGGAGGAAAGTCTAGTCATTAATCAGATTCAACCTAGGTGTATCTGGTTAATTACTAGGGTGTTACATTTATTTACATAGGTCGTCCATTTGCACATCCTGTCCCTTGTTATCGATTTTCTCCTACTTCTCCCTATGGCGATGAAATGGTTTTCGAACATGCACGTCCACTTGATGAAAGGATGTTATGTTCTTATCCCACTTCATCTGCTGTCCATGGATTAACGAAGTCAGCCCACTTTTTACCTATTAAGGTGACTTATTCCTTGGATAGGTTAGCACAATTATATATTCAGGAGATAGTAAGGTTACATGGGGTGCCGTCGACGATAATCTCGGACCGGGATCCGCGGTTTACGTCACGATTTTGGGGATTGCGAAGTCGGGGAGTGATCGCCGGTGCAAGGAGGCACGGACAAGGAGCAGCTCCTGGCAGACTTCGAAAGTGGAGGGGTACATGAATGAACCGATTACACACCCGAATGAGAGGGATCCTAAGACTGTATAGGTATGGGACTATACGGTTAAGGAGGGTTTATATGAATTGATTTGTACTACCTATACCAACAAGATGCATCTTCTTTTCGGTAGCCCAAACTGAAAGAACTCCATAGTTAAGCGTGCTTGACTTGGAGCAATTTTGGGATGGGTGACCTCCTGGGAAGTTTTCCTAGGAAGCGTGCGAGTGAGGACAAAGCATGCTGAAAAGACCCGTGTTGGTTTGTGGGGATAGTCGTCAATCCATAAAGCAGCAGGGGATGTTACAAATGGTATCAGAGCCTGCACCTATCCCAGTACGGTGTGGTTCGGGGACGAACCAGGCGGAAGCTGGTGGGCATGTAACGCCCAGGGATCCCGAAGTCGGGGAGTGATCGCCGGTGCAAGGAGGCACGGACAAGGAGCGGCTCCTGGCAGACTTCGAAAGCGGAGGGGTACATGAATGAACCGATTACACACCCAAATGAGAAGGATCCTAAGACTGTATAGGTATGGGACTATACGGTTAAGGAGGGTTTATATGAATTGATTTGTACTACCTATACCAACAAGATGCATCTTCTTTTCGGTAGCCCAAACTGAAAGAACTCCATAGTTAAGCGTGCTTGACTTGGAGCAATTTTGGGATGGGTGATCTCCTGGGAAGTTTTCTTAGGAAGCGTGCGAGTGAGGACAAAGCATGCTGAAAAGACCCGTGTTGGTTTGTGGGGATAGTCGTCAATCCATAAAGCAGCAGGGGATGTTACAAAGCTCCTCAAGGCATTGTATTTATAGAGAAATGAAACAAATGAAGGGTGCTCATGGAGAGGAAGTGCTTCGGCCATGTGTGCAGAATTGGAGGCATCCATGAGTTCCATGAGGTGAGATAATGTGGTCTTGAGGCATGGTGAGGTATGGTTCAAAGCATGGTGAGGTATGGTTCAAGGTATGGCTCAAGCATGGCTTCAAGGAGTGAGAAAACAATTCAATCATGTGGCCAAAGAGGGCATGGCTGTTCGGCCATGTTACAGCCAAGGGGAGGTTTGTTTTGCAATTTAATTGTGATTTAGAGTCGTGTTTAGGTGTGTATCTTTGATTATGCTTAAGATTAGGAATTTGTAAGAAAGTGTTTAGGTAAGGAAAAATAGATAATTAGGGTGGTCTAGACATAATTAAGGAGTGGTCTTGCACCATTAGTGAGCTAGATCCTCAATTTAGAGTCTAAACAACTCTAGACACACTTCCTTGATTTAAGGAATTAGAGAGAGAAAATACTATTCAAGATTCCAAGATTAGGAATCTTGAGTTCTAAAAAGGGATTTAAGTTTAATCTAAGCAATTTTAGGTTCTAATTAACTTTAATAAATTATTTTGACTCTAGATTAATTAGGGAAATTAATTAATCTTCGTTTAGAGCCTAATATTGCTTAGGTTTGCTTAATTACGTCATTAAGCTCAAAAACACTATTCTAGGGGCAAAATCGTAATTTTGTACTAAAACTGCCCGGGACCACCGGGACTTGAACAGAGACCTCTAGACACATGAAAACATGTTTTTAAACCTCTGGGGAAAGTTTCAGGCTCAAACATATTTTGGTCATTTTGACCCGAAACTGCGGAAAATGAAATTTTCGCTTCCGAAAGCATTCAAAGGCCATCCAATCCCCCTCAAACATTGAGTTGACCATTCGAGGATGACCGAGTTGGTTACCCTCGAATTCGGGTCAGGAAATGACCTCAGGGGCATTTTGGTCATTTCCCTTGGACAGAAAAATCGGGGTGTTACATACATAGTCTGTAAATCATGAAAATCGAATCATAAATCATGGTACGTAAAATCATAAACCATGGTTCCTTATATAATAGATCATGGCACATAAACTCATAATTCATGGTGCATAAAAATCATAGTTCTTAGAACATGGTACATGGTAACTTATCTTGGTTACTTTAGGTGACATTAAAACCTCATCATTTTCTTCCTGGGGCTACCCTAACTAATCTCCCTTTAGAGAAACTTCTAGGTTATGAGCTCATACCACGCTAGTCGTCACTAGCACATGGACTTATCCCCTTTGATAAGTTAAAGGTCCCGACTTAAAGTATGGGTCTAGGGGGCTAGAATCACCTCATCCCCACCCTTAGTTTTGGTGGTTCAAGGGTCATTTTCTCATAGTTTAAGTCACCTTAAGTCTTAGTATGTTTTATTGGGATGCCACTTAGTTTCATTCATGTCACATATCTTTTATTACAACATAGGCATCTCTAGGTTCAAGAATAATAGTTCACATAGCATCATACAAGTTATGAGGTAAACACCAATTCATTATTCATAGAGTAATGCTTAAACCTTTCCCTTAAGAGTAAAAACCCTTACTTGGGTAACCTCAAACTTTCAACTTATTGTCTTATGTCTCTAAGGGATGGATTAACCTTATTACCACAATTTATTAAGTTCTAAAACTTAATTAATTATGGCTGGACAGCATTAGGCAGTATGCTAAATTAGATGAATTACGGTGTTCTAAAAGATGCATTTTAAACCCTTTCTCACATCCGACTTTTTCTATGATGCAACAATTAATACCTAAGCCAATTATGAGTCACTTTCACTGATCTAGACATCATATAATGTGATTCTATGGATGTTAATTAAGCTGGAATAGAATTCATATTTTCTGTACCTATGGGGTTCTAGAATTCACATTTCAAGCAATTAAAGTAACTAAGCATGCTCCAAAATGTCTAAAACAATTATCATATACTTGGCAAGGTATTTAAACATATTTAGACCACCCAAAACATGATTTAAGGTGCTGGAAATGAACAAGACAGAACCAAAACCACAAGATCACCAAATCATGTGTAAACTTCCTTTTCAATGTACATAGGTAGCTAATTTCTCTTGGAACAATTTTAGGACTTCAAAAACATCTTAGAAATCAATTTATCTTGTCAAGAACTCTTATAAAATACATGGGGCAGTATCTCTTTAGTTTCACTCATGGTTGAGATCCTAAATATAAGAAAATACTCAAAATTCCTTTAAATGTCACCTATGTTTAGGAAAAACTTAAAACATAAACTATAGGCTCTTGTAACTAATGAAAACTCATCCTAGAGCTTTCATCATCACATGGCCAAATGCATTTTCAAGAGGATAGCATAAGACTAAACGTGCTATGCATTCCATTTTTATAGTCCATTAGGAAGTAAAGTGATAGCTCAAAGTAAATATGAGATGCACCTTCATTTTTAGTCTTTGAGTTTAGTGATGACTTGGAATACAACATGAAATGCAAAGCTTGGAATTTAAATGTGCATTATGCAAGTTCATTCGTTATCCTGGGGTTTAGTGATGGCATAGAAAGTAAACGTGCTATGGAAAGCATAAAATAAACATGAATGCAAGTTGCTTTTATATCTTGTCTAGAGCTCTTGCAAGACTTTAAAAAGGAACATAGTTCCAACCCAAACCTCATCTTCACAAAAAAAGAAAACTATTAGTGTTAAGATATTCAAAATAAATCATAACCTCAAAGGTTTTGAAAGTGACCGAATCTTCATCAAGAAGAATGAACCATTTTTTAAACTCTAGGGACCAAGATCTTGATGATCTATGACATCAACATCCTAAGTCCTCATCATTGAGTACATGGCTTCCTTCAAAACCAACATTTAACAAAGTTCATGCTAATGAAGAAAGCAAAACCGAAACCATGCTTGGTTTAAGGTCAAAGTTTCAAGCTTTAGAGTTTGTTCATGAGACAAGCATCAACATAAAGCCATCATCGTCAAGCTTCCATTTTTCCAAGCCTTAGAAGCCTCCATGGCTGAAAATATGAAAAGAAAAGGGAAGTCCAAAAAGTGTTCAAGAGAGACATAAACTCCTTCTTTACTCAACCTTGAGAAAAGGATGAAACTTTCCTTTAAAAAAAAATCAAGCTTTAGGGGTTGTTAAGTGACAAGCACCATCATGACACCCTCATCATCAAGCTTTCATTTTTCCAAGGGTCAAAGGCCAGTTCCAAATGTTCAAGAGAAACATAACCTCATTCTCAACTAAACTTGTAAAAGATGAAACTTTTCTTAAGAAAAACTCAAGCTTTAGAGGTCTCATGTAAGATGAACTCATAGTCATCTCTAGAGAGCACTCATCATCAAGCTATCATATTCAAGGCCTTGAGGCCGAAAACTAAAGAAAAAGGAAAGGAAGAAACCGAAAAAGAAAGCAACATGGAGGTTCAACCATTCATCATTTCCTAACAGGATTCAAACATAAAGATCAAAGACATATTTAGAAAAGTTCCCGACCTTGTGTTTTTCGAAAAAGAGAGGAAGAACTTTGAGCTTGAAGAACTCTTGAAAGCTTTGAAAGAAAAAGGAAGTAAGAAAGCTTAGGACATTTTGAGAAGTGAGCAAAAGAATGAAGTTGTGTAGTGTTGTGTACTTATAGACAAATGAATCATGAAGGTGTGGAGGGGGAGGAGCATAGCCGAACTTCTTAAAGAAGGAAGAGGGAAGAAAAATCTCTTGTGTTGTCATTCATGGTGTGATTGTGAGCATAGTTCATAGGTCTTAGGGTGGCTTTTGAAGGATAACTTGATTGACTACATAAAATACATTTCTTTTAAATTTTGGGGGGAGTGGCCGAAAATCATAAGGCCAAGGGAGGGAAGATTTCATTCAATTTAATGATGTACTAATGAGGTGTTTAGGAGCAAGCAAGGTTAGGTCACTAATTAAGGTTGTGTAACCGAGTATTTAAATGAACTAATTAGGTGATTACGGCCATGAATACTTTGGATTAAGAGTGGTCTTGTAGGATTAATGGAGTCAAACTCCTATGACTATTGATTAGAGTGTGACAACTTTTTCTTGGGAATGGAAGTGTCCTTGGGAATGGGAGTGTGAATAGTGAAAACATTATTCATAGTTGCTTTTCTTTTAAACAAAGAAAAGAATTAGAAATGAGTTTTAAATTTCCTTAAGCAATTTTAGGTTCTAATCAACCTCAAATAATTATTTTAGCTCTAGATTAATTAAGGAAATTAATTAACCTTTCATTAGAGCCTAATGTTGCTTAGGTTTGAGTTAAGTAACTTGTTAGGCTAAAAATCTACTAAGTAGGGGTAAAATCGTATTTTTATCAAAAGTTGCCCGGGATCTCCGAGACTTAAACCAACATAGTTCATGCCTTAAATCCATCATTTTTGGTCTCCGGGACAAGTCCTGGTCGGAGTCAAAACTTAAAACTGCCTTAAATCAGATTAGGGGTATTTTGGTCGTTTTTGAGCAAAAACCTCAGAAATGAGATTTCTCTGCTCTGATAGATATTCAAACATATACAATCCCCTTCATACATCATAAAAGCCCTATGAGGATGGCCAAGGTCGGTCGTCCTCGTGTTTCAGGTAAACGACCTTTAGTTGAGAAAAGCTCGGGGTATTGGGCTTGCATGTTGGACTCCAACTCCCATGTGAATTCTTCGGTTTTTCCACGTCCCCATGCAACTTTGACTAGCAGTACAGTTTTATTTCTTAACTGTTTGACTCCTCGGTCCACAATTTTCGAGGGAGGTAGGTTAAATGTTAGGTCATCTCTTAATTGTACATGTTCTGGCTCTAGTATGTGACTTAGGTCAGACTGGTATTTTCATAACTGGGATACATGGAAGATGTAACGCCCGGGGATTGCGAAGTCGGGGAGTGATCGCCGGTGTAAGGAGGCACAGACAAGGAGCAGCTCCTGGCAGACTTTGAAAGCTGAGGGGTACATGAATGAACCGATTACACGCCCGAATGAGAGGGATCCTAAGACTGTATATGTATGGGACTATACAGTTAAGGAGGGCTTATATGAATTGATTTGTACTACCTATACCAACAAGATGCATCTTCTTTTCGGTAGCCCAAACTGAAAGAACTCCACAGTTAAGTGTACTTAGCTTGGAGCAATTTTGGGATGGGTGACCTCCTGGGAAGTTTTCCTAGGAAGCATGCGAGTGAGGACAAAGCATGCTGAAAGGACCCGTGTTGGTTTGTGGGGACAGTCGTCAATCCATAAAGCAGCAGAGGATGATACAACTGGTATCAGAGCCTGCACCTCTCCCAGTACGGTGTGGTTCGGGGACGAACCAAGCGGAAGCTGGTGGGCATGTAACGCCCGGGGATTGCGAAGTCGGGGAGTGATCGCCGGTGCAAGGAGGCACGGACAAGGAGCGGCTCCTGGCAGACTTTGAAAGCGGAGGGGTACATGAATGAACCGATTACACGCCCGAATGAGAAGGATCCTAAGACTGTATATGTATGGGACTATACAGTTAAGGAGGGCTTATATGAATTGATTTTTACTACCTATACCAACAAGATGCATCTTCTTTTCGGTAGCCCAAACTGAAAGAACTCCACAGTTAAGTGTGCTTGGCTTGGAGCAATTTTGGGATGGGTGACCTCCTAGGAAGTTTTCCTAGGAAGCATGCGAGTGAGGACAAAGCATGCTGAAAGGACCCGTGTTGGTTTGTGGGGACAGTCGTCAATCCATAAAGCAGTAGGGGATGTTACAGAAGACATCGTGGAGGTTGGATAAACTTGGGGGCAGGGCTAGGCGGTATGCCACAATCCTATTGAGGATTTCAAATGGGCCAAGGAACCTGGGGCTTAACTTTTTCACCTTCATTGCTCGACCTATTCCTGTGGTGGGGGTGATTTTGAAGAAAACATGCTCTCCTACTTGAAATTCTATCGGCTTACGCCGCTGCTCCACATAGCTTTTCTGTCAGCTTTGAGTAGTGAGAATCTTATCCCTTATCTTTTTAATTTGTTTCATTGTTTCCCTCACTAAATCTGGTCCTATCAGACTTTGCTCTCTAGGTTCGTACCAACATAAGGGTGATTGACACTTCCGTCCATACAGGGCTTCATACGGTGCCATGCCAATACTTGTATTGTAACTATTGTTATACGCAAATTCGATCAGCGGCAAGTATTTGTCCCAACTCCCTTTTTGATCTAGAACACACGCCCTAAGCATATCCTCCAAGGTTTGGATTATTCTTTTAGATTGGCCATCTGTTTGTGGATGGTAAGCTCTGCTTAAACACAACTTTGAACCAAGCACCTTCTGAAAGCCTCCCCAAAACTGTGACGTAAATCGCGGATCTCAATTCGAAATTATAGTCGACGGTACTCCAGGTAATCTCACAATCTCTTGAATATATAACTATGCCAACCTATCCAAGGAATAAGTCACTTTAATAGGTAGAAAGTGGGCTGACTTCGTTAACCTATCCACTATTACCCATATAGCATCATGATTCGCTTGGGTCCTTGGTAGTCCAGTCACAAAATCCATAGAGATGCTATCCCACTTCCATTCGGGAATAGATAGGGGTTGCAACATTCTAGAGGGTTTTTGGTGCTCAATTTTCACCTTCTGACACACTAAGCATTTACTTACTCATGTGCAAACGTCCTTTTCAAACCGGGCCATCAGAACATCTTCTTTAAGTCTTGGTACATCTTGGTGGCACCAGGATGAATTGCGAAATTACTCTTGTGGGCCTCTTCGAGAATCCTCTTCCAAAGGCCTTCACGATCGGGTACGCATATGTGCCCTTCAAACCTCCACATACCATCTTTCCCATGAATGAAACCTTTTAGCTTATCAGTTCTTACTACCTCTAAGGTCTCTTGGAACTCAACATTCTCCTTTTGAGCTTGAACAATACTTTCCTTGAACTCATTCGTCACACTAAGATGCAAACTTTCATGCCCTTGGTGGTCAAGGTTACTCCTAGGTTTAGGTCTCTAAACGTTTCAATCAATTCAGCTTCCTTAACCATCAAGTGGGATAGGTGCAGGGATTTCCTGCTCAAGGCATCAGCTACTACATTAGCTTTTCCTGGATGGTAGTTCTTCAAGAACTCCATCCATCTTCTTTGCCTCATGTTTAGCTCTTTTTAGTCAAAGAGATACTTCAAACTGTTATGATCGGAGAACACTTAAAACTCTACTCCATACAAATGGTGTCTCCAGATCTTTAGAGCAAACACAATGGCGACTTACTCAAGGTCATGGGCAGGGTAGTTTGCTTTATGCGGCTTGAGTTGCCTTGATGCGTAGGCCACCACTTGCCTATTCGGCATCAAAATGCAGCCTAAACCCTTACCAGAAGCATCACAAAACACCTTAAAAGGCTCCTTGGGGTTGGGAAGAACTAAGACGGGGGTCGAGGTCAACTTATGCTTTAGCTCTTGAAAACTTTTCTTACAGTCCGGGGTCCATATAAAAGGGGTGTTCTTCCTGGTAAGCTTGGTTAATGGTAACGAGATCTGAGAAAATCCTTTGATAAACCTACGATAATAGCCAACTAAGCCCAAAAAGCTCCTTATCTCGGTTACCATCTTCAGTTGTTCTCAATTCATCACAACCTCCATCTTACTATGATCTACTGCAATACCACCTTTTGACATTAGATGCCCTAGAAATTTCACTTTCTAACCAGAACTCACACTTAGACAACTTGGCATATAGTTTCTTTTCCTTCAAAATCTCTAATACTATGACTAGGTGTTGCTCATGCTCCTCGTGGGTCTTTGAATAAATGAGTATATCATCTATAAAGACAACTACAAACTTATCCAGATAAGGTCTGAAGATCCTATTCATATAATCCATGAAAACAACTGGAGTATTGGTCAATCCAAAGGACATAACTGCGAACTCGAAGTGACCATATCGAGTGCGGAAAGCTGTCTTGGGTATATCCTTGTCCTTAACTCTAATCTGATGATAGCCAGACCTCAAGTCGATCTTAGAAAACACTACTGCACCTCTCAATTGGTCCATCAGATCATCCATTCTAGGCAAAGGATACTTATTCTTTACCGTAACTTTGTTTAACTGCCTATAATCGACACACATCCTCATACTCCCGTCTTTCTTTTTCACAAACAACACCGGGGCTCCCCACGGTCATGCACTCGGCCTAATGAACTTCTTTTCCAAAAGGTCCTCTAACTGGGTTTTTAACTCGGCCAATTCCAGAGGGGGCATTCTATATGGAGCTATGGATATGGGTCCGGTACCTGGGAGTAACTCTATTGAGAATTCAATCTCTCTCTTGGGGGGAAACTCAGGGATTTCATTTGGAAATACTTCGGGATAATCTCTCACTATAGGTATCTCTTCGATACTTTGCTCAAAGTCAACATCACTAGCAGCTAAAAAAATATAACCTTTTTTGTAACGCCCCAATTTTTACTGTAATTTTTACTGTCATTAGAAATTACTCAATTACCGAATTACCGTAGGTAATTATTACATAAGATTTGAGGCCGAACAATCCTCAATAAAGGAATATAAAATTAGAAGAGAGGTTAGGAACGATTCATGCGAGAGTCGCAAATCCCGAATTTTTGTACGTATAAAATGACCAAAATGCCCCTGAAGTTATTTTACTCAGAAAATGAGGATCGTGGGCCCCACCTATTCTCAAGGGGATATTTTGAGGATAATAAGGGATTGTTTGTGTTATGTGTGTTAATAGAGCAGAAGGATCTCAATTTTGAGTTCCGACGCACGAAATGACCAAACGCCCCTGCGGCTGTTTTAACTCCGATGTGCGTGCCGACTGAGCCCGAACCTCACTAAAATGTTTTAAAATGTGTTTTTAAGCCATGATTAACCATTGGTTAAGCTCGGGTGGCCTCAGGCGATTTTTAAGTGAAAAGTACGATTTTGCCCTGCTTTTTGGGCGAGTTTACAATTTCGGGATTTTTGATTCAGATACCAAACCTAAGCAATATTAGGCTCAAATTAAAGCTTATTAAATTCTAAATATTAATCTAGAGTCAAAATTATGTATTTAGATTGATTAGAACCCAAAATTGCTCAAAAACACCCAAATTGCTTACTAATTCACTTAAACCCTTAACAGTAAATTCTCTAAATTACATGAATACCTTGCCTACACCTAAATAATGCATGGAACACACAAATTTCACTTCTTTGGGCTGTAATGGACGAAATTATTGATGCCATTATGCAGCTGAATTATTGCCAAAAGTTGCACTAAAACAAAATGCCAAAATGTCACCATAAGAGACATAATTCCTTAATTTCATACAACTTTGTCTAAAATGATTTTTCCTCCCTTATTTCTCCTGCAAAATTCCGTCCACTACCTCATCATTTTGGCCAATTAGAAGCCTCAAAATCTTCTATAAATAGGCTTGCTTGAGTGGTCTTGGAATGCTTGGTTCATAACTAGTTTTTAGGAGCACCAAAAACTTTCTTTCTTCTTCCTCTTTGGCTGAATTCTTTCTTCAATTTTTTCAAAGAGATTTTGTTTCATTTCACTTCAAGAAACCAAGTTCTCTTCTTCTTCTTCAACTCAGATTAGGTAGGGAGTAGTTTCTAAATTTATTTCTATGCTTTGAGGAGTTGTGTTTTTAGCTCAAAATGATGAAATTATGAACTTGCCTTAGTTTTTCATTTTCGTTTTCCTCTTCAATTTTTCTTTAACCAATTCAACCATATGGCCTAGGTGGAACTAAGATGATGGCTTGATGATGAGGACCTTGAGGGTGGGTTATAAATCCATCACAAGTTAGGCCTCTAAAGCTTGAAAATTCCACTTGATGCAAAACTTTAAAGAATAATGCTTTATGATGCTAAAACAAAGATTTTTAGTTTAGAACTTGAAAGATGTATTTTCCTTTTATGTTTTATTTCTTGTTAAGATATGTATTGGGTTGAATTTATAATTCTTTTAAAGTCTTGAAGGAGCTCTAGTAAAGAAACAAAATAAATTTGCATCCATGATTAAGTTTATGCTTTGCATAATCATGTTTACCTTCTATGTCATCACTAAATTTTCAAGAATGAATAAATGAACTTGCATTTCTCATGTTTAAATTCCAAGCTTGTATTTCATGTTTATGTTTCAAGTTATCACTTAATCTTTCAAGATAATAAAGAGGTTGCATCTCATATTTAATTTATGCTCTCACTATATTTTATAATGGCTAAAAAAATCAACGCATGGCATGTTTATTTTATGCCATCACCTAGAGATCCTAGAGCTCAAAGACTTGCCCATGTATCACAAGCAAAGAAATATGATTATTGGAGTTAAAGAATTTATTCTTTAAAAAGTCTTGAGATTGGAGCTTAAAAAGATGTAATAATAATTCTCTTCTCCCTCTACTGGTCCTGTGCAGACTACCGCCGCCCCGGTTTCTTAATATTCTCTTCTCCCTCTACTGGTCCTGTGCGGATTATCGCCGCTCCAGTTTCTTGTATCATGTTTATATTTCAAGTTCTTGCATCATGTTTAATTTTCAAGTCATCACCTTAAATCTTAAAGATAAAGAAATGGAATTGCATATCATGTTTATAATTCCAAGCTATCACCTTATAAAGATAAGATTAAAATAAGGTTGCATAGCATGTTTATAATTCTAAGATGTCACCTAAATCTCTAAAGCTCAAGACTTACTCCTTTTATCATAAGTGAGAATTTTAATTGTGAAGATCCTCCCAAATTTGACAAAAGAACTAGTTTCTAAATGAGTTTTAAGGCTTTGCAAGGATTTTACGGGGAACTAGTATTTTATATGCACTTAAAATATGATTCTTTGTAATTGCATGAGGTTCATGATTCGCCACTGATCTGAGTTTAGTATCAATGTGTGATAATGATTTGATATGATTGAAGTTGTGATAATTATGGTTTATTGTTAAGAGAATGATTCATAATTGGTTTAGTAACTAATTAGTTCTATAATTGATAATTCTATGTAAGGATTGGATGCTTATTAAGTAATTGATATCATTGAATGATTTCCTGGCTTGCATGTTATAGTTCTTTGTTGCAAATAATGAGAATGCTTATACATGAAATGTTCTTTATTATGTAAAATTTACCTTTGTTGCTAGAAGAAAGTGTATCATTGTAAAAGTGTAATTTGGAAAGGTTCTGGCTAAGGAAAGACTTGGTATTTAAGCGTGTCTATTGTGACCCACCTCTCTTTCCAGGAATCTCCCATATGCATGATTACAGATTGATATATATTATTCTAGCTTAAGACTATAAATGAGAAAATGTTATGATGTTTATGAATTGTATTATGATATAACATGCAAAGATTCAATGGTGACTTAAACTTATAAGAAAATGATCCTTTGGAACCATCAGATTATAGGTGGTGAAAAGGTGATTTTAGCCCCCTAACCCGTTCTCTCAAAAGGGTAGAGTCGGGACTTTAGCTTATCAAAAGGGATAACTATATGCTAGTGACGACTAGTAAAGTATGAGCTCATAACCTAAATTACTCCCAAAAGGGTGGAGTATAGGGTGGCCCAAGGAAAATAATGATGATGATAAGATTTTAAGTCACCTAAGGCACTAAAGAAATGAAATATGTGCACTGTGTCCATGTGTAGCTAATATTATATGACGTTCTTTTATGCATGTTATTTTGATAATGATGATGAGGAATATGATGTAATGATAAAGCAAAAGTTCATTGTAAATATGACATGTTAAGAATAAGATGCATTATAAGACGCATGATTAAAAATTGACGAACCTCGGTTAAGTATTTGTCCCAACTTAAAATGAATCATTGCATGCTCACTATTTTAGAATAATCCCGAGGTTCTTGGGGGCTTTGATGATGACATGTAGAAGGAGGTACCTATTGAGAATTCTTTAGCAAGATTCTCACTCCCTTTCTTTATTTCCGTCATTGTCTCCAGATTCAAATGGCGACAATCGTCTGCTCGTTGATACCCTACTTGGGAATTCCACTATGATCCTGTGCATCGCTCGTATCATTTTGAAGGGAGGTCTTGTGATTCGTGTTTTTATTTACATAGGTCGTCCATTTGCACATCCTGTCCCTAGTTATCGATTTTCTCCTACTTCTCCCTATGGCGATGAAATGGTTTTCGAACATGCACGTCCACTTGATGAAAGGATGTTACGTTCTTATCCCGCTTCATCTGCTGTCCATGGATTTCCAGAGTATGTTCCCGAGACGAGATATTCTGAAACTGATCCTTCAGAGGACACTCCTACTCATGTATATTCTGAGAGCTCTGCTCTTACTCCTACACGTGTAAGAGAGGGTAGTGAGGAAACAGTTGTTCAGCCGAGGTTAGCGAGAAGGCCGTCCATGCGACCCCAGCCTGGTGCATCTCGTGTGTCCTCCCGAGGGAGCTCATCGATGGATCGGATTTATTCCCCATTTCGGGGCGTGGCCATAGAAGGTTCTTAGTTGATTTATGTGTGTTTATGTACCCTAGTTTTAGGATAACCTTCCCGGCTTATGGAGTTATCTAGTTTAGGGGCATGTATTTCCTTATGTATATTTTCTTTTATGGGTTTGCATAAGATAATGATGTATGAACATAACCCACCCTTTGAGTGAGGTTATTGTATGTAAATATATGCTATAATGTGCTTATGGATGTTATATGATGGAGCCTAAGTGATATGATGTGATATATTCTTAAACGTCTTATTATACTCCGCTTACTCGTTCACGTTGTACTCGGCTCACGTTTTCAATTATGTGTTTAAAAAAAAAAATGGCTCGTAATTTCACTAAGTATTTTCAAATTATGAAGAAAGAACCAAAGCAAGGAGTAAAGTCTAGTCATTAATCAGATTCAACCTAGGTGTATCTGGTTAATTACTAGGGTGTTACATTTTCGTATCAGAGCAGTTCGATTCTCACGGAGCCTGAGGATTGGACTAGCTATGCTTCTAAAGCATAATACGTTAGTGACGTCATGTGTAGATGTTTATCATTAGGATGAGCTTGAGGATTAGAAATACATGACTACTGTATGTTGAAAGTGCCATGGTAACTTGCTCACTTTGCATGGAATATTGGGCCTGATCACCTCAGTGTTGCTGTTTTGTGTGTATAGGGACCAATGGCACGTCGACAACAGACTAGGAGCGCAGCACAGAATAATCAAGACAACGAGACAGCCGAAGCACTCCGCGACGTAGCAAGGACCATGAGAATGATGATGGAACGAATGGATCAGGATCGTCAAGCCAATATGAATCAGGGACATGAGATTCCTGAACATGCCTGTTTCGGGGAGTTTCGTAAGGCAAACCCACCAGTTTTCAAGGGGACACTGAATCCAAATATTGCAGATGAATGGATTCGGAATATTGAGAAGGTCTTTGCTGTAGTCCCATGCTCGGAGGAGCAAAAGGTCACCTTCGCTACTCATATGCTTGAGGGTGATGCTAGTTTCTGGTGGACAGGTGTTCGAAGACTCCTGGAGACGCCCGACGTGGACATTGATTGGGAACTATTCAAGGTCCATTTTTATGAAAAGTACTTTCCAGAGTCAGTTAGAAATGCCAAGGACATTGAATTCATGCAACTTGTCCAGGGGAATATGAATGTGGCCCAGTACACTGCCAGATTTGAAAAACTCATTAAGTTCTCAAGAATGTACCAAGGAAATCCTGATGAGTACTGGAAATGCATTAAATACGAGTCAGGGTTGAAGGCGGAACTTAATGTGGCAATTGCACATTTGGAGATTAGGATTTCTCTACCCTAGTTAACAAATGTCGGATTATTGAAGAAGGTCGAGAAAACTAAACACCCCAAAGTCGGATAATATTACCAAAAGTTGACACCTCAAGGTCGCTAGCTCAAGAAGCGAGAATCGACCTCCATTTCCCCTTCAATCAAGACCACAAGGGACACAAAGAAATTTTCAACAAGGAAGGCCAAACAACAACAATCGCTATAATAACAACCGCTACAACAATAACCCCAAGAACAATCACAACAACAACAATAACAACAATAAAGGAAAGCACCACAAAGAGGTCCAAAGAAGACCTCCACGGCTGCGCCATCCATGGAATGTCCCAAGTGCGGCAAGAATCATGGGAGCATGCCATGTCGAGCCGAACAAGCGTGTGCTATCGGTGTGGAAAACCAGGTCATTACTCCGAGAATGCACGGAAGAAACCCGCCAACCCCCAATCCCAAGCCGCAATACCAGGGAAGGGTATTTCTGTTAATCTTTGAAGAAACACCGAAGTCACGAAATCTTGTGGAAGGTAAGGGTAATATGCATGGTAAAGACTTAATTGTACTATATGATTCTGGTGCTTCTCATTCTTTTATCTCCCATTCATGTGTTAAAAGCCTTAATTTACCTATGACTGAGCTTCCTTTTGACCTTATTGTTTCTACCCATTTGGAAAACCCGTTAGGACTTGTAAATGTTGTTTAGATTGTAGTTTTATTATAGATAATAGATCCTTTGTTTTAGATCTTATTTGCTTACCCATGCGAGGTTTAGATGTGATTCTTGGCATGGATTGGCTTGAGGCCAACCGTGTCTTTGTTAAGCTATATGAGAAAACCATCACTTTTCTTCCTGTTCCTATTGAACCTAAGAAACCCATAAGTCTTTACATAACCTTTGTGGAAATGGACTGTGGTAAGGGTGAGAGTAAAGGTTACTTTTTCTTAGCCGCTAGTGATGTAGACTTTGAGCAAAGTATCGATGAGATACCAATAGTAAGAAATTATCCTGAAGTATTTCCAGATGAGATACTGCAGTTTCCTCCAAGAGAGAGATAGAGTTTTCCATAGAATTGCTTAGGGTGCGGGACCTATATCCATAGCCCCATACAGGATGTCCCCATTAGAATTGACCGAGTTAAAAACTCAATTGGAAGATTTATTGGAGAAAAAGTTTGTTAGGCCTAGTGCATCACCTTGGGAGCCCTGTGTTGTTTGTAAAGAAAAAGGATGGGAGTATGAGGATGTGTGTAGATTATAGGCAGTTGAATAAAGTAACGGTGAAAAACAAGTATCCTCTGCCTAGGATCGATGATTTGATGGACCAACTGAAAGGTGCGGTAGTGTTTTCTAAGATAGATTTGAGGTCAGGCTACCATCAAATTAGAGTGAGAGATGAAGACATACCTAAAACGGCCTTTCGCATTCGATACGGCCATTTTGAGTTTGCAGTAATGTCCTTTGGGTTAACCAATGCTCCAGCTATTTTTATGGATTACATGAATAGGATCTTTCGGCCCTATTTAGATCAGTTTGTAGTTGTCTTTATAGATGACATTCTCATATATTCTAAGACCCATGAAGAGCATGAATGCCACCTGACCATAGTACTGGAGATCTTGAAGGAAAAGAAACTATATGCCAAGATTTCCAAGTGTGAGTTTTGGTTGGATAAGGTGCAATTTTTAGGGCATGTAGTATCTAAGAAAGGAATTGCTGTAGATCCTAGTAAGGTAGAAGCGGTAGTAAACTGGGAAAGACCAACCACGGTAACTGAAGTAAGGAACTTTTTGGGTTTAGCCGGTTATTACCGTCGATTTATCAAGGGATTTTCCCAGATTTTCCTACCTTTGACCAAGCTGACTAGGAAGAACACCCCTTTTTCATGGACCCGGAGTGTGAAAAGAGCTTTCAAGAGTTAAAACACAAGCTAACCTCTACCCCTGTTTTAGTGATACCCGACCCCAATGTGCCTTTCGAGGTGTATTGTGATGCTTTGAAAAAGGGTTTAGGTTGTGTATTGATGCAAGATAGGCAAGTGGTGGCCTATGTATCAAGACAACTCAAGCCACATGAGGCAAACTACCCTACCCATGACCTTGAGTTAGCTGCCGTCGTGTTTGCTCTAAAGATTTGGAGACACCATTTATATGGAGTTAAGTTTGAGGTGTTTTCCGATCACAAGAGTTTGAAATATCTCTTTGATCAAAAAGAGCTAAACATGAGGCAAAGGCGATGGATGGAGTTCTTGAAAGATTATGATTTTGGATTGAACTACCATCCTGGTAAAGCTAATGTAGTAGCCGATGCTTTGAGTAGGAAGTCCTTACAAGTGTCCCGTTTGATGGTGAAGGAGGTTGAATTGATTGAGCAATTTAGGGACTTAAACCTAGGAATGACTTTGACCACTAAGGGCATCAGAGCTTGTCATCTTAGAGTGACAAGTGAGTTCAAAGAAAGGATTGTTCAAGCTCAAGGGCGATCTTTGAGTTTCAAGAGACTTTAGGGCGATGAAAGCGGGGAAAGTTGATAGGTTTTACCCAAGGAATGGACGATTTATGGAGGTTTAAAGGTCGAATATGTGTACCTGCTAGTGGTGGCCTCCGAAAGGATATTTTGGAGGAAGCCCATAAGAGCCATTTTACCCTTCATCCTGGTGCCACCAAGATGTATCAAGATTTGAAGAAGATGTTCTGGTGGCCTGGAATGAAGAAAGATGTGTGCACATGGGTGAGTAAGTGCTTGGTGTGTCAAAAGGTGAAGATTGAACACCAAAAACCCTCTGGAATGCTGCAACCTCTATCGATCCCTGAGTGGAAGTGGGATAGTATCTCCATGGATTTTATGACTGGATTACCGAGGACCCAAATGAATCATGATACCATATGGGTAATTGTGGATCGATTGACGAAGTCAGCCCACTTTTTACCTATTAAGGTGACTTATTCCTTGGATAGGTTAGCACAATTATATATTCAGGAGATAGTAAGGTTACATGGGGTGCCGTCGTCGATAATCTCAGGCCATCGATCCGCGGTTTACGCCACGATTTTGGGAGCCTTTCAAAGGGCGTTTGGTTCAAAGTTGTGTCTAAGCACGGCCTATCACCCCAAACAGACTGTCAATCTGAAAGAACTATCCAAACCTTGGAGGATATGTTAAGGGCATGTGTTTTAGATCAAAGGGGAAGTTGGGATAAGTACCTGCCATTGATTGAATTTGCATATAACAACAGTTATCATGCAAGTATCGGTATGGCACCGTATGAGGCCCTCTATGGACGGAAATGTCAATCTCCCTTATGTTGGTATGAACCCGGAGAGCAAAGTTTACTCGGACCTGATATTGTGAGGGAAACAACGGAACAAATCAAGAAGATTAAGGATAAGATTCTTACTGCTCAAAGTCGACAGAAAAACTATGCGGACAAGCGGCGAAAACCGCTAGATTTTCAAGAAGGGGACCACGTGTTCCTAAGGATCACCCCCACCACAGGCATAGGCCGAGCAATAAAAGTAAAGAAATTGAGCCCCAGATTTCTTGGTCCGTTTGAAATCCTTACCAAAGTAGGACCTGTAGCCTACCGTATAGCCCTACCCCCGAGTCTATCCAACCTTCATGATGTTTTCCATGTCTCTCAGTTAAGAAAGTATCAATCTGACCGGAGTCATGTACTAGAGCCAGAACATGTACAATTAAGAGATAACCTGACATTTAACTTACTACCCACGAGAATCGTCGACCGAGGAGTTAAGCAGTTAAGGAACAAGGCTGTACCCCTGGTCAAAGTAGCATGGGGACAGGGTGAAACCGAAGAACTTACATGGGAGCTGGAATCAAACATGAAAGCACAATACCCGGAGTTGTTCTCAGGTAACGAATTTCCGGGGCGAAATTCTTTTTAAGGAGGGGAGTAATGTTACGCCCCAATTTTTACTGTAATTTTTACTGTCATTAGAAATTACTCAATTACCGAATTACCGTAGGTAATTATTACATAAGATTTGAGGCCGAACAATCCTCAATAAAGGAATATAACATTAGAAGAGAGGTTAGGAGCGATTCATGCGAGAGTCGCAAATCCCGAATTTCTGTACGTATAAAATGACCAAAATGCCTGAAGTTATTTTACTCGAGAAAATGAGGATCGTGGGCCCCACCTATTCTCAAGGGGATATTTTGAGGATAATAAGGGATTGTTTGTGTTATGTGTGTTAATAGAGCAGAAGGATCTCAATTTTGAGTTCCGACGCCAGAAATGACCAAAACGCCCTCAAGGTCGCTTTTAACTCCGATGTGCGTGCCGACTGAGCCCGAACCTCACTAAAATGTTTTAAAATGTGTTTTTAAGCCATGATTAACCATTGGTTAAGCTCGGGTGGCCTCCGGCGATTTTTAAGTGAAAGTACGATTTTGCCCCTGTTTTTGGGCGCTTTGCGAATTTCGGGATTTTTGATTCAGATATCAAACCTAAGCAATATTAGGCTCAAATTAAAGCTTATTAAATTCTAAATATTAATCTAGAGTCAAAATTATGTATTTAGATTTATTAGAACCCAAAATTGCTCAAAAACACCCAAATTGCTTACTAATTCACTTAAACCCTTAACCGTAAATTCTCTAAATTACATGAATACCTTGCCTACACCTAAATAATGCATGGAACACACAAATTTCACTTCTTTGGGCTGTAATGCATGAAATTATTGATGCCATTATGCAGATGAATTATTGCCAAAAGTTGCACTAAAACAAAATGCCAAAATGTCACCATAAGAGACATAATTCCTTAATTTCATACAACTTTGTCTAAAATGATTTTTCCTCCCTTATTTCTCCTGCAAAATTCCGTCCACTACCTCATCATTTTGGCCAATTAGAAGCCTCAAAATCTTCTATAAATAGGCTTGCTTGAGTGGTCTTGGAATGCTTGGTTCATAACTAGTTTTTAGGAGCACCAAAAACTTTCTTTCTTCTTCTTCTTTGACTGAATTCTTTCCTCAATTTTTTCAAAGAGATTTTGTTTCATTTCACTTCAAGAAACCAACTTCTCTTCCTCTTCTTCAACTCAGATTAGGTAGGGAGTAGTTTCTAAATTTATTTCTATGCTTTGAAGAGTTGTGTTTTTAGCTCAAAATGATGAAATTAAGAACATACCTTAGCTTTTCATTTTGGTTTTCCTCTTCAATTTTTCTTTAACCAATTCAACCATATGGTCTAGGTGGAACTAGGATGATGGCTTGATGATGAGGACCTTGAGGGTGGGTTGTAAATCCATCACAAGTTAGGCCTCTAAAGCTTGAAAATTCCACTTGATGCAAAACTTTGAAGAATAATGCTTTATGATGCTAAAACAAAGATTTTTAGTTTAGAACTTGAAAGATGTATTTTCCTTTTATGTTTTATTTCTTGTTAAGATATGTATTGGGTTGAATTTATAATTCTTTTAAAGTCTTGAAGGAGCTCTAGTAAAGAAACAAAATGAATTTGCATCCATGATTAAGTTTATGCTTTGCATAACCATGTTTACCTTCTATGTCATCACTAAATTTTCAAGAATGAATAAATGAACTTGCATTTCTCATGTTTAAATTCCAAGCTTGTATTTCATGTTTATGTTTCAAGTCATCACTTAATCTTTCAAGATAATAAAGAGGTTGCATCTCATATTTAATTTATGCTCTCACTATATTTTATAATGGCTAAAAGAATCAACGCATGACATGTTTATTTTATGCCATCACCTAGAGATCCTAGAGCTCAAAGACTTGCCCATGTATCACAAGCAAAGAAATATGATTATTGGAGTTAAAGAATTTATTCTTTAAAAAGTCTTGAGATTGGAGCTTAAAAAGATGTAATAATAATTCTCTTCTCCCTCTACTGGTCCTGTGCGGACTACCGCCGCTCCGGTTTCTTAATATTCTCTTTTCCCTCTACTGGTCCTATGACGTTCTTTTATGCATGTTATTTTGATAATGATGATGAGGAATATGATGTAATGATAAAGGAAAAGTTCATTGTACATATGACATGTTAAAAATAAGATGCATTATAAGACGCATGATTAAAAATTGACGAACCTCGGTTAAGTATTTGTCCGAACTTAAAATGAATCTTTGCATGCTCACTATTTTAGAATAATCCCGAGGTTCCTGGGGACTTTGATGATGACACTGTAGAAGGAGGTACCCTATTGAGAATTCTTTAGCAAGATTCTCACTCCCTTTTCTTTATTTCCATCATTGTCTCCAGATTCAAATGGCGACATTCGTCCTGTTCGTTGATACCCCTACTTGGGAATTCCACTATGATCCGGTGCATCGCTCGTATCATTTTGAAGGGAGGTCTTGTGATTCGTGTTTTTATTTACATAGGTCGTCCATTTGCACATCCTGTCCCTAGTTATCGATTTTCTCCTACTTCTCCCTATGGCGATGAAATGGTTTTCGAACATGCACGTCCACTTGATGAAAGGATGTTACGTTCTTATCCCGCTTCATCTGCTGTCCATGGATTTCCAGAGTATGTTCCCGAGACGAGATATTCTGAAACTGATCATTCAGAGGACACTCCTACTCATGTATATTCTGAGAGCTCTGCTCTTACTCCTACACGTGTAAGAGAGGGTAGTGAGGAAACAGTTGTTCAGCCGAGGTTAACGAGAAGGCCGTCCATGCGACCCCAGCCTGGTGCATCTCGTGTGTGTCCCTCCGAGGAGCTCATCAGTGGATCGGATTTATTCCCCCATTTCCAGGACAGTGGCCATAGAAGGTTCTTAGTAGATTTATGTGTGTTCATGCACCCTAGTTTTAGGATAACCTTCTCGGCTTATGGAGTTATCTAGTTTAGGGGCATGTATTTCCTTATGTATATTTTCTTTTATGGGTTTGCATAAGATAATGATGTATGAACATAACCCACCCTTTGAGTGAGGTTATTGTATGTAAATATATGCTATAATATGCTTATGGATGTTATATGATGGAGCCTAAGTGATATGATGTGATATATTCTTAAACATCTTATTATACTCCGCTTACTCGTTCACGTTGTACTCGGCTCACGTTTTCAGTTATGTGTTTAAAAAAAAAAATGGCTCGTAATTTCACTAAGTATTTTCAAATTATGAAGAAAGAACCAAAGCAAGGAGTAAAGTCTAGTCATTAATCAGATTCAACCTAGGTGTATCTGGTTAATTACTAGGGTGTTACATTTTTCACTTTTACCACAGTCTAGGTCTACAGTGTAACACCCTCCTAATTACCATACTTTACTCGAGTATCAATACAGTAACTAGAAAGGTATTACGTATCTTTGTAATCTATACTAGTCAAACGAAATGAAATCAAATAATTTAGACACATATATGGCTAAACTCATATATACATATATAAACATCATTTTTATAGTCAGGAACTCAGTTCACAAAAAGGAAAGAAACACCTCCAGTATCTAATCTAACCTGCTCAAAGTCGAGGTCCAGCAAAATTTTATACAACTAGAATTGGACCTCACAACATTTAATAAGATCAAATCTGCAGGCTAGCAAGGCTCTAGTACTAAACTACCACTATATACATATCAGGAGTCCCTGAAGATCTTACGTCCTACTAGATAAAACCATTGGCCATCAGTTGGATAGCCTCACCTCCGCCAGGGGCATCAGGACCCTTAGGTGGGTCAGAATCTAAAGACGAGGATGAAAAGGGATCATCTGCTGGAGGGGGTGCCGGTGGTGTAGGTGGGACATCAAATATCACTGGTTGTGCCAAGTGGAAAGTGTAACACCCTAACATTCAACCCAATACTACTAGTATGTACTGAGGCCAAATATTAGTCATTACTTCTTGCTTTAGTTCTATTACCTTTGAAATTACTTACTGAAAATACGAGCCATTTTTTTTTTGGTCAAAACCTTGATAAAGTATGAGCCGCGTATAATGTAATTCGAACGATAACGTAAAGTGCAGAAATATAATCACTTAAAAGGCTCCATCCACAGCATCATGAATACATATACTGAAATACCTCATGCATTAATACTTAAGATGCCCACCAATAGTGGCGAGACTGTTTGATACATAAAGTGCAATACAACTGAAAGAAGGAAATACATGGAAACATAAACGCTACAAGCAAGGGAATACCCACACCTAAGTGCATCTGAAATGGATAACCTCAACGTAAAGGAAGGTTTATCCTATCTACGTGACGTGTGTACACTAAGAACTACCCTCTAAACCCTACGGCTACAGTCATGGGTAAGGCGGGACATAGCTGATCCATGGGCAAAGCGCGTTAGGAGTGGGCACTCGGACACGTCCACCGTGTTGGGGTAGCCTCTCAGGCATCCGAGCCCTCTGTGGCTGGGTAACCATCTCCTCGCTGCCTGCTGGCACACGTGGGGGAGTGGGGGCAGAGTCCTCCTCATACATAGGGGCAGGTGGCTCCTCCGAATGCTGCGAGCGGGGTACATATTCGGGTACGGCGCCCGAGCCTGCGGTATAAGTCCGTAGGATTCTCTCATTGCGTGTGCAAGCACACTCAAAAACCATGTCATCTCCATAGGGTGACATCGGGAAGAAGAGGTAGCTATCTACAGGATGGGCGAAAGGCCGGCGAGGAAACATAAAGACACGAACAGTGCAGCGGCCTTCAAAATAGTATGATCCATGCTCCGGATCGTAGTGGTACTCCCATGTGGGCGTCTCAACGTAGAGTACGAACGTCGCCATCCAAATCTAGAGACGTAACGGAAAGAAAGAGATAGAGGGAGTGAGTTTTCTTACTAAAGAAACTCAGTAGGGTTTTTCCTCATATCTAAGTGTCATCATATACGTCTCCAGGGACCTCAGTTTCGTAGTAAAAACGTGGGCATATAATAGTTCATTTATGAAGTTCGCAAACATTAACCTCCGAGGCCTGTTCCTTTTAATTATGAAAACCCCTTGGTTACATAGTCTATAAGTCATAAAACATGGATCATAGGTCATGGTACATTAATCATAAATCATGGTTTCCTATATCATGGGTCGTAGCACATAAACTCACAAATTCATGTTTCTTATATCATGGGGCATAGCACATAAACTCATAAATTCATGTTTCTTATATCATGGGGCATAGCACATAAAATCATAAACTCATGGTGCATAGAATCATAGTTCATGGAACATGGTGCATGGTACATATCTTGGTTACTTGAGGTGACATTAGAACATCATCATTATTTTCCTAGGGCCACCCTAACTGATCTCCCTGTGGAGAAAATTCTAGGTTATGAGCTTATACCATGCTAGTCGTCACAAGCACATGGACTTATCCCTTTTGATAAGTTAAAGGTCCCGACATAAAGTACGGGTCTAGGGGGCTAGAATCACCTTATCCCCACCCTTAACTTGGTGGTTCAAGGATCATTTTCTCATAGTTTAAGTCACCTTAAGTCTTAGCATGTTTATTGAGATGCCACTTGGTTCATACATGTCAAGTATCAATGATTACAACATAGGCATCTCTAAGTTCTTGAAGAACAATCACATGCAATAAAACTATCATTTAAGAATAATAGCTCACATAGCATCACCTAAGTCATGGGATAAACACCAATTCATCATCCATAGAGTAATGCTTAAACCTTTCCCTTAAGAGTGAAAACCCCTAATTGGGTAACCTCAAACTTCCAAATTATTTTCTTATACCTCTAAAGGATTGATTAACCTCATTACCATAATTTATTAAGTCCTAAAACCTAATTAATTATGGCTGGACAGCATTGGCAACAAGCTAAACTAGGATGAATTATGGTGTTCTAAAAGATGCGTTTTAAACCCTTTCTCACATCCGACTTTTTCTATGATGCAACAATTAATACCTAATGTAACATCCTAATTTTTAACCCAATACTCCTAGGACGTATTTAGGTTAACCATTAGTCCATTACTCTTCTAGCCTCATTCTTTAAGACCTTCCTTTAAAATACTTAGCGGAAAATATGGGTAGAATTTTTTTTTGAAAACATAAACAAAACATGAGCCTTGCGTACCGTGAAGCGTAAACATGAAAGAATAACACGAACAGAAACACCAATTAAGCTTTCATAGAAGGAACAACTATCGACACATCATCATGTAACATTAACATTAAATATCGAGTCAAACATTAATAGTATTAGTGACATAGGGACATCCCACCATAATGCCACGTTAAACATATCGTGCCCACCTTTAAAGGTTGGGCATGCAACAACTCAAAAACCACACATAACTTATGGTATACTTAGACTATGTCCTCGTTTCCGCTACACTCCTCCGATCTCGACCTTCAAGCTACTTCCACGTCGGCATTTAAGAGCAATCCGCGGGCGTCGTATCAACCTTGTCTGAAGACGAAGATGGAAAAGAGAGATAAGGGGTGAGAATCCTATACAAGAATCTCAGTAGGGATCCCCTTTTCACACACGTGTCATCATCATCGTCCTCAGGAACCTCGGGTTTAATTATGAAATCGTGAGCATGCAAAGATTCATTTATTAAGTTCTAAACATCCATTACCGAGGCCCGTTCATTTTATCATGAGTCTTGTAATGAATGCATCATGCTTCTTTATGATATGCATGTCAATACTTTATGCAAACAGCACTAGCTTTTTAACAAGTATAGCATTCATAGATATAGTGCATGATACGTAGGTCATAAAATCATAGATCATAAAACATAGAACATGGAACTTGATACATAGTACATGGTACATAAAACATGAATCGGGGAACGTAGAGCTTGGTAGCTTAACTTGGTTACTTAAAACATGGTGCATGGTAGCTTAACTTGGTTACTTAAAACATGGTGCATGGTAGCTTAACTTGGTTACTTAGGTGACGTTGACATATTATCCTTTTCTTCCTGGGGGCCACCCTAATATTTCTCCCTTTTAAGAAATCTCTAGGTTATGAGCTCATACCACGCTAGTCATCACTAGCATCTGGACTTATCACATTGTGATAAGTTAAAAATCCCGACTTACAGTACGGGTCTAGGGGGCATAGAATCACCTCATCCCCACCTATAGTTTGATGGTTCCAAAGGATCATTTTCTCATAGTTCAATGTCACCTTAAGTCTTAGCATGTTAGGACAAGATGCCCATAGTTCATGCATGTTACATATGAATCACCTCATCCCCACCTATAGTTTGATGGTTCCAAAGGATCATTTTCTCATAGTTCAAGTCATAGTAAGATGCTATATATTCCATGCATGTCACATATATTGTGTAATTCTAACATAGGCATCTTTAAGGTTCTAAAGGGTACCATAACATGCAAATGATACAATCATCATTTAGGAGCAATAACTCACATAGCATCATCACACTTGAAACATGGAGCAAAAATCATCATATAGTAAACAAGAGCAATAAGCCGTTTAACTTGATCATGCTTGATATCTAGCATATAAGATCATATATTCATAGTAGGCAAAGGCATAAACTCATGTCACAACAATTCCTAGAATCAAGCAATGTAAGGTCATAGCTTCAAGTCATTAAATCAGGAAAGCATTCTGTTTATAAACTTGGGTTCTGGTAATCGATTACATAAGTATCATAATCGATTACACAGCTTCGAGATTTCAAAACATGGAAGATAGGGGTTCTGGTAATCGATTACATGATGTAACGCCCCAATTTTTACTGTAATTTTTACTGTCATTAGAAATTACTCAATTACCGAATTACCGTAGGTAATTATTACATAAGATTTGAGGCCGAACAATCCTCAATAAAGGAATATAACATTAGAAGAGAGGTTAGGAACGATTCATGCGAGAGTCGCAAATCCGAATTCAGACGTATAAAATGACCAAAATGCCCCTGAAGTTATTTTACTCAGAAAATGAGGATCGTGGGCCCCACCTATTCTCAAGGGGATATTTTGAGGATAATAAGGGATTGTTTGTGTTATGTGTGTTAATAGAGCAGAAGGATCTCAATTTTGAGTTCAGACGCGAAATGACCAAAGCAGCCCTGGTCGTTTTAACTCCGATGTGCGTGCCGACTGAGCCCGAACCTCACTAAAATGTTTTAAAATGTGTTTTTAAGCCATGATTAACCATTGGTTAAGCTCGGGTGGCCTCGGGCAGTTTTTAAGTGAAAGTACGATTTTGCCCGTTTTTGGGCAGTTTGCGAATTCGGGATTTTTGATTTGTATACTGAAACCTAAGCAATATTAGGCTCAAATTAAAGCTTATTAAATTCTAAATATTAATCTAGAGTCAAAATTATGTATTTAGATTTATTAGAACCCAAAATTGCTCAAAAACACCCAAATTGCTTACTAATTCACTTAAACCCTTAACCGTAAATTCTCTAAATTACATGAATACCTTGCCTACACCTAAATAATGCATGGAACACACAAATTTCACTTCTTTGGGCTGTAATGGACGAAATTATTGATGCCATTATGCAGCTGAATTATTGCCAAAAGTTGCACTAAAACAAAATGCCAAAATGTCACCATAAGAGACATAATTCCTTAATTTCATACAACTTTGTCTAAAATGATTTTTCCTCCCTTATTTCTCCTGCAAAATTCCGTCCACTACCTCATCATTTTGGCCAATTAGAAGCCTCAAAATCTTCTATAAATAGGCTTGCTTGAGTGGTCTTGGAATGCTTGGTTCATAACTAGTTTTTAGGAGCACCAAAAACTTTCTTTCTTCCTCCTCTTTGGCTGAATTCTTTCTTCAATTTTTCAAAGAGATTTTGTTTCATTTCACTTCAAGAAACCAACTTCTCTTCCTCTTCTTCAACTCAGATTAGGTAGGGAGTAGTTTCTAAATTTATTTCTATGCTTTGAGGAGTTGTGTTTTTAGCTCAAAATGATGAAATTATGAACATACTTTAGCTTTTCATTTTGGTTTTCCTCTTCAATTTTTCTTTAACCAATTCAACCATATGGCCTAGGTGGAACTAAGATGATGGCTTGATGATGAGGACCTTGAGGGTGGGTTGTAAATCCATTACAAGTTAGGCCTCTAAAGCTTGAAAATTCCACTTGATGCAAAACTTTAAAGAATAATGCTTTATGATGCTAAAACAAAGATTTTTAGTTTAGAACTTGAAAGATGTATTTTCCTTTTATGTTTTATTTCTTGTTAAGATATGTATTGGGTTGAATTTATAATTCTTTTAAAGTCTTGAAGGAGCTCTAGTAAAGAAACAAAATGAATTTGCATCCATGATTAAGTTTATGCTTTGCATAACCATGTTTACCTTCTATGTCATCACTAAATTTTCAAGAATGAATAAAAGAACTTGCATTTCTCATGTTTAAATTCCAAGCTTGTATTTCATGTTTATGTTTCAAGTCATCACTTAATCTTTCAAGATAATAAAGAGGTTGCATCTCATATTTAATTTATGCTCTCACTATATTTTATAATGGCTAAAAGAATCAACGCATGACATGTTTATTTTATGCCATCACCTAAAGATCCTAGAGCTCAAAGACTTGCCCATGTATCACAAGCAAAGAAATATGATTATTGGAGTTAAAGAATTTATTCTTTAAAAAGTCTTGAGATTGGAGCTTAAAAAGATGTAATAATAATTCTCTTCTCCCTCTCTTGGTCTGTGCGAACTACCGCTCCGGTTTCTTAATATTCTCTTCTCCCTCACTGGTCTGTCTGCGGACTACCGCCGCTCCGGTTTCTTAATATTCTCTTCTCCCTCTACTGGTCCTGTGCAGATTATCGCCGCTCCAGTTTCTTGTATCATGTTTATATTTCAAGTTCTTGCATCATGTTTAATTTTCAAGTCATCACCTTAAATCTTAAAGATAAAGAAATTGAATTGCATATCATGTTTATAATTCCAAGCTATCACCTTATAAAGATAAGATTAAAATAAGGTTGCATAGCGTGTTTATAATTCTAAGATGTCACCTAAATCTGTAAAGCTCAAGACTTACTCCTTTTATCTTAAGTGAGAATTTTAATTGTGAAGATGATCCCAAATTTGACAAAAGAACTAGTTTCTAAATGAGTTTTAAGACTTTGCAAGGATTTTACGGGGAACTAGTATTTTATATGCACTTAAAATATGATTCTATGTAATTGCATGAGGTTCATGATTCGGCCACTGATCTGAGTTTAGTATCAATGTGTGATAATGATTTGATATGATTGAAGTTGTGATAATTATGGTTTATTGTTAAGAGAATGATTCATAATTGGTTTAGTAACTAATTAGTTCTATAATTGATAATTCTATGTAAGGATTGGATGCTTATTAAGTACTTGATATCATTGAATGATTTCCTGACTTGCATGTTATAGTTCTTTGTTGCAAATAATGAGAATGCTTATACATGAAATGTTCTTTATTATGTAAAATTTACCTTTGTTGTTAGAAGAAAGTGTATCATTGTAAAAGTGTAATTTGGAAAGGTTCTGGCTAAGGAAAGACTTGGTATTTAAGCGTGTCCATTGTGACCCACCTCTCTTTCTGGGAATCTCCCATATGCATGATTCTGAGTTGATATATATTATTCTAGCTTAAGACTATAAATGAGAAAATGTTATGATGTTTATGAATTGTATTATGATATAACATGTAAAGATTTAATGGTGACTTAAACTTATAAGAAAATGATCCTTTGGAACCATCAGACTATAGGTGGTGAAAAGGTGATTTTAGCCCCCTAACCCGTTCTCTCAAAAGGGTAGAGTCGGGACTTTAGCTTATCAAAAGGGATAAGTATATGCTAGTGACGACTAGTAAAGTATGAGCTCATAACCTAAATTACTCCCAAAAGGGTGGAGTATAGGGTGGCCCAAGGAAAATAATGATGATGATAAGATTTTAAGTCACCTAAGGCACTAAAGAAATGAAATATGTGCACTGTGTCCATGTGTAGCTAATATTATATGACGTTCTTTTATGCATGTTATTTTGATAATGATGATGAGGAATATGATGTAATGATAAAGGAAAGATGCATTATAAGACGCATGATTAAAAATTGACGAACCTCGATTAAGTATTTGTTCGAACTTAAAATGAATCTTTGCATGCTCACTATTTTAGAATAATCCCGAGGTTCCTGGGGACTTTGATGATGACACTGTAGAAGGAGGTACCCTACTGAGAATTCTTTAGCAAGATTCTCACTCCCTTTTCTTTATTTCCGTCATTGTCTCCAGATTCAAATGGCGACATTCGTCCTGTTCGTTGATACCCCTACTTGGGAATTCCACTATGATCGGGTGCATCGCTCGTATCATTTTGAAGGGAGGTGTGCAGTTCGTGTTTTTATTTACATAGGTCGTCCATTTGCACATCCTGGCCCTAGTTATTGATTTTCTCCTACTTCTCCTTATGGCGATGAAATGGTTTTCGAACATGCACGTCCACTTGATGAAAGGATGTTACGTTCTTATCCCGCTTCATCTGCTGTCCATGGATTTCAGTATGTTCCGAGGCGAGATATTTTGGCTGATCCTTCAGAGGACACTCCTACTCATGTATATTCTGAGAGCTCTGCTCCTACTCCCACACGTGTAAGAGAGGGTAGTAAGGAAACAGTTGTTCAGCCGAGGTTAGCGAGAAGGTCGTCCATGCGACCCCAGCCTGGTGCATCTCGTGTGTCCCCTCAGAGGAGCTCATCGATGGATCGGATTTATTCCCCCATTTCCAGGACAGTGGCCATAGAAGGTTCTTAGTAGATTTATGTGTGTTCATGCACCCTAGTTTTAGGATAACCTTTCTGGCTTATGGAGTTATCTAGTTTAGGGGCATGTATTTCCTTATGTATATTTTCTTTTATGGGTTTGCATAAGATAATGATGTATGAACATAACCCACCCTTTGGGTGAGGCTATTGTATGTAAATATATGCTATAATGTGCTTATGGATGTTATATGATGGAGCCTAAGTGATATGATGTGTTATATTCTTAAACGTCTTATTATACTCCGCTTACTCGTTCACATTGTACTCGGCTCACGTTTTCAATTATGTGTTTAAAAAAAAAATGGCTCGTAATTTCACTAAGTATTTTCAAATTATGAAGAAAGAACCAAAGCAAGGAGTAAAGTCTAGTCATTAATCAGATTCAACCTAGGTGTATCTGGTTAATTACTAGGGTTTTACACATGAAACTTGTAATCGATTACTTTTTTTAAAAACACTTTGCTGGGCCCTAGAACATCTGGGTAGTCGATTACATGATTCGGTAATCGATTACTAGAGTCCAGAATGTGTAATCGATTACACTATATAATGTCGATTACTTTGGGCAAAGTTCATGTTTGAGCTCATCAGAGCTTTACGTGTCGATTACATAGGCTGTGTAATCGATTACCAGCATCTTAAAAACACGAAAAAAATCAGGTCTGAACATATCTGAGTCATTCCTTTGAAATGCTTATGGTGGCTAGTTTCTCTTGGAACAATTTTGAACTTCAAAAACATCTTGGCAATCATTTTAACTTGTCAAAACCCTCATAAATATAAGAACATACTCAAAATGCTTTTGAGTACAACCTATGTTTTAAAAAGACTTAAAACATGAGCTATAGGCTCTTGTGACTAATGAAAACTCATCTTGGAGCCATCATCATCACATGGCCAAAATGTACATTCCAAGAATGTTTCCATGGTTAACCTCTTCTCAAGAAGAAATGGGCAAGTCTTTGAGCTCTAGTATCTTAGGTGATGACATAAAATAAACGTGCTATGCATTCCGCTTTTACAGCCCATTAGGAAGTAAAGTGATAGCTCAAAATAAATATGAAATGCACCTTCATTTTAATCTTTGAGTTTAGTGAGGACTTGAAATATAACATGAGATGCAAAGCTTGAAATTTAAACGTGCTAAATGCAAGTTCATTCTTAGTCTTGGGGTTTAGTGATTGCATAGAAATAAACGTGCTATGCAAAGCGTGAAGTAAACGTGAATGCAAGTTACTTTTATATCTTGTCTAGAGCTCTTACAAGACTTTAAGAAGGAACATAGTCTCAACCCAACCCTCATCTTCACAAGAGAAGAAAGACCATTGGTACTAAGGCATCAAAAGAAAACATAACTTCAAGAATCATGAAAGTGGTCGAATCTTAACAAAAGAAAGGAACCATTTTTAAATCTCTAGGGACCAAGATCTTGATGATCCAAGCATCAACATCCTAAGTCCTCATCATTGAGTACATAGTTTCCTTCAAAACAAATATTTAAAACAAAGTTCATGATAAAGAAGAAAGCAAAACCAAAACCATGCTTGGTTTAGGGCCAAAGTTTCAAGCTTTAGAGTTTGTTCATGTGACAAGCATCAACATGAAGCTTTCATCATCAAGCTTACATTTTTCCCATGTAAAAAGGCTCCATGGCCGAAAACATGAGAAGAAGAAAGAAGATCCAAAATGTTCAAGAGAAACATAAACTCTTTTAACTAAACTTGTAAAGAATGAAACTTTCTTTAACAAAACTCAAGCTTTAGAGGTCTCATGAGAGATGGACTCATGGTCACATCTAGAGAACACTCATCATCAAGCCATCATATTCAAGGCCTTGAGGCCGAAAACTAAGGGAAGAAAAGGAAGAAACCAAAAAGAAAGCAACATAGAGGTTCAACCATTCATCAACTCCCAATCAAGATTCAAGCATAAGAATCAAAGACATGTTTAGAAAGAGTTCCCTACCTTGTGTCTTGAAAATGAAGGAGAGAACTTGAGCTTGAGGAACTCTTTGAGAGTTTGAGAGAAAAGTGAGAAAGGTTGAGAGAAGGAAATGAGAGAGTTTGAGACTTTGGAGAAGGATGCAAAAGTGATGGAGTTGTGGAGTGTGGTGTATTTATAGGCAAATGAAGGAGTGAAGGGGGAGTTGGTTGAAGCTTCTTGAAGAAGGAAGAGAGAAATATCTTCTTGTGTGGTCATTCTTGGTGTGATTGAAACCATGGGTAGGCATAGGTCATAGGGTAGCTTGAAAGACAACTTGATTGACTACATAAAATAAAATTCTTTTGAATTCTTAGGGGGAGTGGCTGAAAATTATAGGGCCATGGGAGGAAAAATTTCATGGCCACAAGGGAGATAAAATATCCATATGTGTTGTCATTCAAGGGTATGGAAGAAAGTATGGAAGGTATAATTGATTATGAAGTTTGATTGAAAGCTTTGAGTGACAACATAAACAATTCATTCTTTTGAATTTTGAATGACATATATATTTTTCCAATGTGATCATGATGATTTGAGAGTGACAATGTAACACCCCGATTTCTCTGTCCGAGGAAAATGACCAAAATGCCCCTGAGGTCATTTCCTGACCCGAACTCGAGGGTAACCAACTCGGTCGTTCTCGAAGGGTCAACTCAATGTTTGAAGGGGATTAAATGGCCCTTGAATGCTTTCGGAAGCGAAAATTTCGTTTCATGCTTGTCAAAATGACCAAAATACCCCTATAGTGTTTTTACGCGGGTAAAGGTGCCGTTTGAGCCCGGAACTTTCCCCAGAGGTTCAAAAACATGTTTTCATGTGTCTAGAGGTCTCTGTTCAAGTCCCGGTGGTCCCGGGCAGTTTTAGTGCAAAATTACGATTTTGCCCCTAGAATAGTGCTTTTGAGCTTAATGACGTAATTAAGCAAACCTAAGCAATATTAGGCTCTAAATGAAGATTAATTTATTTCCCTAATTAATCTAGAGTCAAAATAATTTATTAAAGTTAATTAGAACCTAAAATTGCTTAGATTAAACTTAAATCCCTTTTTAGAACTCAAGACTCCTAGTCTTGGAATCTTGAATAGTGTTTTCTCTTTCCAATTCCTTGAATCAAGGAAATGTGTCTAGAGTTGTTTAGACTCTAAATTGAGGATTTAACTCACTAATGGTGCAAGACCACTCCTTAATTATGTCTAGACCACCTTAATTACCCATTTACCTTACCTAAACACTTTCTTACAAATTCCTAATCTTAAGCATAATCAAAGATACACCTAAACACAACTCTAAACCACAATTAAAATGCAAAGAAACCTCCCCCATGGATGATGAAGTTTCAGCCAGCACACTCCTCCTTTGACCATCTATTAAATTGTTTCTCACTCAAAGAACCATGCTTGAGGCCATACCTTGAACCATACCTCACCATACCTTAAGCCATATCTCACCATGCCTCAAGAACACAATATCTCACCTCATGGAACACATGGAACCCTCCAATTCTGCACCTCTTGGCCGAAAATACATCAGCCCATTCACACCCTCCATTTGTTTTATTTCTCTATAAATAGAATGCCTTGAGGAGCTTGCACCACTTTTAGATCATTTGCTAAGTTTAGGAAACACTCAAAGCTTTTCTTTTCTCTCAAAGTTCTAGTGTTCTTCAAGTTCTTCAAGCTCTTCAAAGTTCTTCATCATCTTCATCTTCTTCTTCCATCTTCAAGTTCATCACACCAAGTAGGGATTTTCTTTCATGTATTCTTTTCTTAGAGTTCTTGTTTCAAGCTTGATGTTCATAGTTTCTCTTGTTTCTCTTTAGAACTTCATTTCCACTCCTTTTTCCTTTTCATTTTCAGCCATAGGCCTTGAAGAACAAAGGAATGAGAGCTTGATGATGAGAGTTTCATGATGATGTTCATCACTTGAAACAAACTCTAGAGCTTGATCTTTGTTCTTGAGCAAAAATGTTTTTTAGTTTTTCTTTTCTTGAACTCTTAAGAACTTTAGCTTTGATTATGTTTTTAAATGGCTCTATGAACTCAATGATGAGGACTCATGATGTTGGTGTTAATATATCACCAAGATCATGAACTCTAGAGTTTTAAAATGTTCCTTTTTCTTCTTGATGATTTCGGCCATTTCCTTAAATTTTCTAAGCTTCATGGTTTGATTTCCTAAAAATATTATGTTGAGTTTTAAGAACTCTAAGCTTGACTTTACCTTGTTGGATGAGTTTGGGTTATGGTTTAATTTCCTTTAAAGTCTTGTTAAGAGCTCTAGAGAGATAAAATGAACTTGCATAATTTATCTCATGCTTGCACTCATATTTACATTCTTGTTATGCACCTTTACTTTCTAGCTATCACTTAAGAACATAAAGATTAAAATGGAACTTGTATCATCACTTAATTTAATTCTCGAAGCCTTTCTATTTCGGCCTTAAAGTCGATTGTTGTTGGGCCTAGAGCACTAAAATAAAGAATTGAACTTGCATTATCACCTAATTAATTTCTTGAATGCCTATCTATTTCGGCCTTAAAGTCGATTGTTGTTGGGCCAAGAGCACTAAAATAAAGAATTGAACCATGCATATTTACCTTCAAGCTGGCATATTTACTTTCAAGCTTGCACGTCTAAGTTATGCCTTGCATATTTAATTTTAAGTCATCACCTTACTTTGTAAGCAAGATTAAAAACGAAAAGCATGAGCACGTTTAGTTTATGTCGTAACTTAAGAACCTAGAGCTCAAAGACTTGCCCATTTCATTTCAAGTTAAAGTTATATGTGAATACATTCCTTGAATGCATAATTTCGGCCAAGTAGTGATGATGGACTTCTAATGAGTTTTCATCTAGCTACTAGGACCAATAGTCTACGTTTTAAGTTTTCCCTAAAGCTTTACAATCTTTATAAGGTTATGTCATCACAAGTTGTGATTTTATTATCTTTTAGGGGATGGGATATGCTTTGGTCAGTGACCTAAGGCTTCTCTTAGCCTTTTGATGAATTAAAGTGTTTTGCAAAGAGTTTTAGAAGTTCTAGATTGATTCCAAGAGAAACTAGTTAACTTATGTACCTAGAAATGTCAATTTAACTCTCTCATTTAAGTTAAATGTTTTCGGTTCTGATGTGATGAGTGTGATGCTGTATGATGATGTTTTGATGTGTTGGAATGTGTGAAAATATCATGTGATGATGTAGAAGCGAACCTATGCATGATAGGTAAGAAACTAGCTAACTAGAAATACCGTAAAGCTAGAATTTACCATAGTTTTGACCCATTTGTTTATGGAACTAATCCAAACTGTTTTAATGGGGACATAATCAGATTTAGATTGTTTAGACATGAAAAACTTGGTATCATTTGAGTTAGAATTGAATTCTAGCACCTATGGGGAAACTAGTAACTAGAAAACCGTAAAAATGCAAATGTAGAACTCTTAGAACATTTAATTTTCTGGATTCTGTCCAGCACCCTTACATCATGGTAAACATGATTAATAATTAGTCCTTAAGCATAGGAATGCCTCATAATTGATTTAGATTTAATCCATAGCGCCTTAGTAGCGGAACCAAGAAAGGGTCTAAAACGTAAGTTCTAGAACCCCGTATTCACATGTTAGGATTTCCACCCTATGCCATTCAGATTTAAAAGTAAAATGAGAGGATTATGAATGATGTTTAATTATGAGCCTTAGGTGCTTAAAATATGAGCAGCGGATGTAGAGAACTATATCTCAAGATTAAGACCCATAAGGGTCAAAGCATAAGCTACCGTAAGGGTAAGCGTTTGGATGTTTTATGATGATGCATGAAGTATGCTAATGATGATGATGTTATTCATATGAGGAATTTATGAGGTTATATGTTTATGTGGCATAAAGCAAATTTGGAAGGACCGTTGTGCATGAATTTCGACAAATTTGGGGACTTAAAGAAATTTTGAAAATTAAGGTACTAAGATGGGTTCTAGGATGACACCGGTTCGGCCGAGCACCTCCATAGAACTCATGTGACATCGGTACCATTTTATACTCTTAGGTGACACCGGTTCGGCCGAGCACCCCTAAGAGAATTGCCCCCTAACCCGTACTCAGATAGTCAGGATTTATGATTTATGATACGCTTATCGTTAAGTGGTAAGTAAGAACTAGTGACGACTAGTTAAGGTATGAGCTCATAACCTAGATGTATGACACGTTCTGGGTGACACCGGTTCGGCCGAGCACCCCCAGTTCGATTGTCTTTTAGGGTGGCCCATGAGGAAGAGAAGTTTCATGAAATATGATTATGTCACTAAGTTTTGTCCCATATGAATGTTACTATTGCCACTTTATGCCACCAAGAATGATGATGCTTGATGTTATGTTTTATGTATGTGCATTAGGTAGTGCCATGCATACATTTTCTAATATGTTGCATCCATGACATTAAGATCATCCTAAAATGAATGGACCTTGGCTAAAATATATTTTTAAGTTTAAAATGAACTTAATACATGCTCAGTCGTTTTGTATAAATAAACCCAAGGTTCCTGAGGACGTAGATGATGACACCTAGGTAGTAGGAGGCCCTACTGAGATTCTTTAGCAAGATTCTCACTCCCTCTATCTCTTTCCTTCCGTCACGTCTTCAGATGGCGACGTTCGTAGTGTTCGTGGACAGCCCGACATGGGAGGTGCACTATGACCCGGCTCACGGGTCATACCATTTTGAGGCGATGCGGTGCGGGTTTTCATGTTCGTAGGATGCCCTTCGCTCATCCGTGCACACCCATCGCTTCTCCCGATCGCACCCTATGGCAACGGCGGCGGGTTTTTGGCGTGTGCGTCCGCATGACGAGAGAGTGCTCCGCATGCACACCGCCGCCTTAGCCATGCGAGACTATCCCGATTACGTGCCCCGGACCTACTTCTCGGAGACCGACCCGTCCGAGGACCCGCCTACTCATCCGTATAGCGAGAGCTCTGCCCCCTCTCCACCATTGATGAGGGAGGGCAGTGAGGATACCGTGACTCAGCCCGACTTGCACGGCGATCGGAGATGCGGCGCCCGTGGTCACTCGATCCCGTTCGCCTCTTTACGCCCGAGGAGCTCGCCGCGGTTCCCCGGATACTTGCCTCGTTCACGAGACGGACGTCAGTAGGAGGTGACAATCGATCGATGGAGTACCCGGTTAGAACACACACCACTTAGATGGGGATAAACCTTCTTTTGTTTAGAGGTTATCCTATTAGGTGCACTCGGGTAAGGGAGTAGATTATGTTTATGCTTATGTTGTACTTTCTTTTATGCATTTCCCTTGTACTAAATTAAGACCCACACTTATAAGTGGGCAAGTTATATATATATCAGATGATATTCAGTGATGTTCATGTTGTGCCTCATGTTATGATGTTGTGAGATAATTGTTTCACCTTACATGGTGTACCGCTTATCGCATCACGCAGCTCTCACTTTTATTTCAAGAAAAAAATTACCTGTATTTTCCGCTAAGTAATTCAAGGTTAAATGAGAACTATGAAGTAACAGACTAATGATTAACCTAAATATGTTCTAGAGTATTGGGTTAAAAATTAGGATGTTACAGACAACTTTCTTGGAAAAGAGAGTGTCATTGGGAATGGGAGTGTGAATAGTGAAAATACTATTCATAGTTGCTTTTTCTTTAAAGAAAGAAAAGAATTTAGAAAAGGGTTTTAAATTTCCTTAAACAATTCTAGGTTCCAATTAGTTTTAAATAAGGATTTTGGCTCTAGATTAATTATGGAAATTAATTAACCTTTCATTAGAGCCTAATATTGCTTAGGTTCTGAGTTAGATAACTCATTAAGCCCAAAATGCACTAAGCATGGGTAAAATCGTAATTTCACTCAAAACTGCCCGGGACCACTGGGACTTAAACAAACCTTAAACAAACATAGTTCATGCCTTAAAATCATTGTTTTGAACCTCCGGGAAAAGTCCGGGTCAAAATGGAACTTAAATCTGCCTTAAATTACTGTAAGGGTATTTTGGTCATTTACACGCAGAAACCTCAAAAATGAGATTCTTCTACTCTATTAAACACGCCATCACATATAATCCCCTTCAAACATTACAATAACCCTATGAGGATGGCCAAGGTCGGCCGTCCTCGATTTTCAGGTAAAAATGACCTCAGGGGCATTTTGGTCATTTTTACACTTAGAGAAAATCAGAGTGTTACACCTAAGCCAATTATGAGTCACTCTCATTGATCTAGACATCATATAATGTGATTCCATGGATGTTAATAATGATGGACAAAATTTGTATTTTCTGTACCTATGGGGTTCTAGAATTCACATTTCAAGCAATTAAAGTAACTAAACGTGCTCTAAAATGTCTAGAACAACTAGCATATACTTGGCAAGGTATTTAAACATATTTAGACCACCCAAAACATGATTTAAGGTGCTGGAAATGAGGAAGGCAGAACTGAAACCCCAAAGTCATCAAATCATGTGTAAACTTCCCTTTTCATGTACATAGGTAACTAGTTTCTCTTGGAATAATCTTAGGATTTCAAAATACCTTGGAAATCAACTTAACTTGTCAAGAACTTTCATAAAATACATGGGGCAACAACTCTTTAATTTTACTCATGGTTGAAATCCTAAATATAAGAACATACTCAAAAATACTTATAAATGTCACTTATGTTTAGGAAAAATTTAAAACATAAAATATAGGCTCTTGTAACTAATGAAAAACTCATCCTAGAGCTTTCATCATCACATGGCCGAATGCATTTCAAGAAAATACCTTCTTGATTTAACTTTTCTCAAGATGAAATGGGCAAGTCTTTGAGCTCTAGTCTTTTAGGTGATGGTATAAAAGTAAATGTGCTATGCATTCCATTTTTATAGTCCATTAGAAAGTGAAGTGATAGCTCAAAATAAATATGAGATGCACCTTCATTATTAATCTTTCACATTATATGATGTCTAGATCAGTGAGAGTGACTCATAATTGGCTTAGGTGTAACACCCTGATTTTCTTTAAGCGTAAAAATGATCAAAATGCCCCTGAGGTCATTTTTACCTGAAAATCGAGGACGGCCGACCTCGGCCATCCTCATAGGGCTATTGTAATGTTTGAAGGGGATTATATGTGATGGCGTGTTTAATAGAGCAGAAGAATCTCATTTTTGAGGTTTCTGCGTGTAAATGACCAAAATACCCTTACAGTAATTTAAGGCAGATTTAAGTTCCGTTTTGACCCGGACTTTGCCCGGAGGTTCAAAACAATGATTTTAAGGCATGAACTATGTTTGTTTAAGGTTTGTTTAAGTCCCGGTGGTCCCGGGCAGTTTTGAGTGAAATTACGATTTTACCCATACTTAGTGCATTTTGGGCCTAATGAGTTATCTAACTCAGAACCTAAGCAATATTAGGCTCTAATGAAAGGTTAATTAATTTCCATAATTAATCTAGAGCCAAAATCCTTATTTAAAACTAATTGAAACCTAGAATTGTTTAAGGAAATTTAAAACCCATTTCTAAATTCTTTTCTTTCTTTAAAGAAAAAGCAACTATGAATAGTATTTTCACTATTCACACTCCCATTCCCAATGACACTCTCTTTTCCAAGAAAGTTGTCACTCTCAAATCATCATGATCACATTGGAAAAATATATATGTCATTCAAAATTCAAAAGAATGAATTGTTTATGTTGTCACTCAAAGCTTTCAATCAAACTTCATAATCAATTATACCTTCTATACTTTCTTCCATACCCTTGAATGACAACACATATGGATATTTTATCTCCCTTGTGGCCATGAAATTTTTCCTCCCATGGCCCTATAATTTTCAGCCACTCCCCCTAAGAATTCAAAAGAATTTTATTTTATGTAGTCAATCAAGTTGTCTTTCAAGCTACCCTATGACCTATGCCTACCCATGGTTTCAATCACACCAAGAATGACCACACAAGAAGATATTTCTCTCTTCCTTCTTCAAGAAGCTTCAACCAACTCCCCCTTCACTCCTTCATTTGCCTATAAATACACCACACTCCACAACTCCATCACTTTTGCATCCTTCTCCAAAGTCTCAAACTCTCTCATTTCCTTCTCTCAACCTTTCTCACTTTTCTCTCAAACTCTCAAAGAGTTCCTCAAGCTCAAGTTCTCTCCTTCATTTTCAAGACACAAGGTAGGGAACTCTTTCTAAACATGTCTTTGATTCTTATGCTTGAATCTTGATTGGGAGTTGATGAATGGTTGAACCTCTATGTTGCTTTCTTTTTGGTTTCTTCCTTTTCTTCCCCCTTAGTTTTGGGCCTCAAGGCCTTGAATATGATGGCTTGATGATGAGTGTTCTCTAGATGTGACCATGAGTCCATCTCTCATGAGACCTCTAAAGCTTGAGTTTTGTTAAAGAAAGTTTCATTATTTACAAGTTTAGTTAAAAGAGTTTATGTTTCTCTTGAACATTTTGGATCTTCTTTCTTCTTCTCATGTTTTCGGCCATGGAGCCTTTTACATGGGAAAAATGTAAGCTTGATGATGAAAGCTTCATGTTGATGCTTGTCACATGAACAAACTCTAAAGCTTGAAACTTTGGCCCTAAACCAAGCATGGTTTTGGTTTTGCTTTCTTCTTTATCATGAACTTTGTTTTAAATATTTGTTTTGAAGGAAACTATGTACTCAATGATGAGGACTTAGGATGTTGATGCTTGGATCATCAAGATCTTAATCCCTAGAGATTTAAAAATGGTTCCTTTCTTTTGTTAAGATTCGACCACTTTCATGATTCTTGAAGTTATGTTTTCTTTTGATGCCTTAGTACCAATGGTCTTTCTTCTCTTGTGAAGATGAGGGTTGGAGTTGAGACTATGTTCCTTCTTAAAGTCTTGTAAGAGCTCTAGACAAGATATAAAAGTAACTTGCATTCACGTTTACTTCACGCTTTGCATATACGTTTATTTCTATGCAATCACTAAACCCCAAGACTAAGAATGAACTTGCATTAAGCACGTTTAAATTTCAAGCTTTGCATCTCATGTTATATTTCAAGTCCTCACTAAACTCAAAGATTAAAATGAAGGTGCATTTCATATTTATTTTGAGCTATCACTTTACTTCCTAATGGGTCAGAAAAGCGGAATGCATAGCACGTTTATTTTATGTCATCACCTAAGATACTAGAGCTCAAAGACTTGCCCATTTCTTCTTGAGAAGAGGTTAACCATGGAAACATTCTTGGTATGTACATTTTGGCCATGTGATGATGATGGCTCCAAGATGAGTTTTCATTAGTCACAAGAGCCTATAGCTCATGTTTTAAGTCTTTTTAAAACATAGGTTGTACTCAAAAGCATTTTGAGTATGTTCTTATATTTATGAGGGTTTTGACAAGTTAAAATGATTGCCAAGATGTTTTTGAAGTTCAAAATTGTTCCAAGAGAAACTGGCCACCATAAGCATTTCAAAGGAATGACTCAGATATGTTTAGACCTGATTTTTTTCGTGTTTTTAAGATCTTTGTAATCGATGACACAGCCTATGTAATCGATTACCAGAAAGCTCGGATGAGCTCAAACATGAACTTTTGCCCAAAGTAATCGATTACTATATAGTGTAATCGATTACACATTCTGAACTCTAGTAATCGATTACCGAATCATGTAATCGACTACCCAGATGTTCTAGGGCCCAGCAAAGTGTTTTTAAACAAAGTAATCGATTACAAGTTTCATGTGTAAAACCCTAGTAATTAACCAGATACACCTAGGTTGAATCTGATTAATGACTAGACTTTACTCCTTGCTTTGGCTCTTTCTTCATAATTTGAAAATACGTAGTGAAATTACGAGCCATTTTTTTGTTAAACACATAATTGAAAATGTGAGCCGAGCACAGCGTGAGCAGTAAGCGGAGTATAATAAGGCGTTTAAGAATATATCACATCATATCACTTAGGCTCCATCATATAACATCCATAAGCACATTATAGCATATATTTACATACAATAACCTCACTCAAAGGGTGGGTTATGTTCATACATCATTATCTTATGCAAACCCATAAAAGAAAATATACATAAGGAAATACATGCCCCTAAACTAGATAACTCCATAAGCCGGGAAGGTTATCCTAAAACTAGGGTGCATGAACACACATAAATCTACTAAGAACCTTCTATGGCCACTGTCCTGGAAATGGGGAATAAATCCGATCCATCGATGAGCTCCCTCGGGAGGGACACACGAGATGCACCAGTGGGAGTCGCATGGACGGCCTTCTCGCTAACCTCGGCTGAACAAGCTGTTTCCTTACTACCCTCTCTTACGTGTGGGAGTAGGAGCAGAGCTCTCAGAATATACATGAGTAGGAGTGTCCTCTGAAGGATCAGTTTCAGAATATCTCATCTCGGGAACATACTCTGGAAATCCATGGACAGCAGATGAAGCGGGATAAGAACGTAACATCCTTTCATCAAGTGGACGTGCATGTTCGAAAACCATTTCATCGCCATAGGGAGAAGTAGGAGAAAATCGATAACTAGGGACAGGATGTGCAAATGGATGACCTATGTAAATAAAAACACGAACTGCGCACCTCCCTTCAAAATGATACGAGCGATGCACCGGATCATAGTGAAATTCCCAAGTAGGGGTATCAACGAACAGGACGAATGTCGCCATCTGAATCTGGAGACAATGACGGAAATAAAGAAAAGGGAGTGAGAATCTTGCTAAAGAATTCTCAGAAAGGTACCTCCTTCTACAGTGTCATCATCAAAGTCCCCAGGAACCTCGGGATTATTCTAAAATAGTGAGCATGCAAAGATTCATTTTAAGTTCGGAAAAATACTTAACCGAGGTTCGTCAATTTTTAATCATGCGTCTTATAATGCATCATAATCTTAACATGTCATATTTACAATGAACTTTTCCTTTATCATTACATCATTTTCCTCATCATCATTATCAAATAACATGCATAAAAGAACGTCATATAATATTAGCTACATGTGGACATAGTGCACATATTTCATTTCTTTAGTGCCTTAGGTGACTTAAAATCTTATCATCATCATTATTTTCCTTAGGCCACCCTATACTCCACCCTTTTGGGAGTAATTTAGGTTATGAGCTCATACTTTACTAGTCGTCACTAGCATATACTTATCCCTTTTGATAAGCTAAAGTCCCGACTCTACCCTTTTGAGAGAACGGGTTAGGGGCTAAAATCACCTTTTCACCACCTATAGTCTGATGGTTCCAAAGGATCATTTTCTTATAAGTTTAAGTCACCATTAAATCTTTGCATGTTATATCATAATACAATTCATAAACATCATAACATTTTCTCATTTATAGTCTTAAGCTAGAATAATATATATCAACTGTAATCATGCATAAGGGAGATTCCCAGGAAAGAGAGGTGGGTCACAATGGACACGCTTAAATACCAAGTCTTTCCTTAGCCAGAACCTTTCCAAATTACACTTTTACAATGATACACTTTCTTCTAACAACAAAGGCAAATTTTACATAATAAAGAACATTTCATGTATAAGCATTCTCATTATTTGCAACAGCAACTATAACATGCAAGCCAGGAAATCATTCAATGATATCAAGTACTTAATAAGCATCCAATCCTTACATAGAATTATCAATTATAGAACTAATTAGTTGCTAAACCAATTATGAATCATTCTCTTAACAATAAACCATAATTATCACAACTTCAATCATATCAAATCATTATCAGATTGATACTAAACTCGGATCGGTGGCGAATCATGAACCTCATGCAATTACATAGAATCATATTTTAAGTGCATATAAAATACTAGTTCCCCGTAAAATCCTTGCAAAGCCTTAAAACTCATTTAGAAACTAGTTCTTTTGTCAAATTTGGGAGGATCTTCACAATTAAAATTCTCACTTAAGATAAAAGGAGTAAGTCTTGAGCTTTAGAGATTTAGGTGACATCTTAGAATTATAAACATGCTATGCAACCTTATTTTAATCTTATCTTTATAAGGTGATAGCTTGGAATTATAAACATGATATGCAATTCAATTTCTTTATCTTTAAGATTTAAGGTGATGACTTGAAAATTAAACATGATGCAAGAACTTGAAATATAAACATGATACAAGAAACTGGAGCGGCGATAATCCGCATGTGACCAAAGAGAGAGGAGAAGAGAATATTAAGAAACCTGAGCGGTAGTCCGCACAGTACCAGTAGAGGGAGAAAAGAATATTAAGAAACCGGAGCGGCGGTAGTCCGCACAGGACCAATAGAGGGAGAAGAGAATTATTATTACATCTTTTTAAGCTCCAATCTCAAGACTTTTTAAAGAATAAATTCTTTAACTCCAATAATCATATTTCTTTGCTTGTGATACATGGGCAAGTCTTTGAGCTCTAGGATCTTTAGGTGATGGCATAAAATAAACATGTCACGCGTTGATTCTTTTAGCCATTATAAAATATAGTGAGAGCATAAATTAAATACGAGATGCAACCTCTTTATTATCTTGAAAGATTAAGTGATGACTTGAAACATAAACATGAAATACAAGCTTGGAATTTAAACATGAGAAATGCAAGTTCATTTATTCATTCTTGAAAATTTAGTGATGACATAGAAGGTAAACATGGTTATGCAAAGCATAAACTTAATCATGGATGCAAATTCATTTTGTTTCTTTACTAGAGCTCCTTCAAGACTTTAAAAGAATTATAAATTTAACCCAATACATATCTTAACAAGAAATAAAACATAAAAGGAAAATACATCTTTCAAGTTCTAAACTAAAAATCTTTGTTTTAGCATCATAAAGCATTATTCTTTAAAGTTTTGCATCAAGTGGAATTTTCAAGCTTTAGAGGCCTAACTTGTGATGGATTTACAACCCACCCTCAAGGTCCTCATCATCAAGCCATCATCTTAGTTCCACCTAGGCCATATGGTTGAATTGGTTAAAGAAAAATTGAAGAGGAAAACCAAAATGAAAAGCTAAGGCAAGTTCATAATTTCATCATTTTGAGCTAAAAACACAACTCCTCAAAGCATAGAAATAAATTTAGAAACTACTCCCTACCTAATCTGAGTTGAAGAAGAGGAAGAGAACTTGGTTTCTTGAAGTGAAATGAAACAAAATCTCTTTGAAAAATTGAAGAAAGAATTCAGCCAAAGAGGAGGAAGAAAGAAAGTTTTGGTGCTCCTAAAAACTAGTTATGAACCAAGCATTCCAAGACCACTCAAGCAAGCCTATTTATAGAAGATTTTGAGGCTTCTAATTGGCCAAAATGATGAGGTAGTGGACGGAATTTTGCAGGAGAAATAAGGGAGGAAAAATCATTTTAGACAAAGTTGTATGAAATTAAGGAATTATGTCTCTTATGGTGACATTTTGGCATTTTGTATTAGTGCAACTTTTGGCAATAATTCAGCTACATAATGGCATCAATAATTTCATCCATTACAGCCCAAAGAAGTGAAATTTGTGTGTTCCATGCATTATTTAGGTGTAGGCAAGGTATTCATGTAATTTAGAGAATTTCTGATTAAGGGTTTAAGTGAATTAGTAAGCAATTTGGGTGTTTTTGAGCAATTTTGGGTTCTAATCAATCTAAATACATAATTTTGACTCTAGATTAATATTTAGAATTTAATAAGCTTTAATTTGAGCCTAATATTGCTTAGGTTTCGGTATACGAATCAAAAATCCCGAAATTCGCAAAACTGCCCAAAAATAGGGGCAAATTCGTACTTTCACTTAAAAACTGCCCGAGGCCACCCGAGCTTAACCAATGGTTAATCATGGCTTAAAAACACATTTTAAAACATTTTAGTGAGGTTCGGGCTCAGTCGGCACGCACATTAGAGTTAAAACAGCTGTAGGGGCGTTTTGGTCATTTCGCGCGTCGGAACTCAAAATTGAGATCCTTCTGCTCTATTAACACACATAACACAAACAATCCCTTATTATCCTCAAAATATCCCCTTGAGAATAGGTGGGGCCCACGATCCTCATTTTCTGAGTAAAATAACTTCAGGGGCATTTTATACGTACAGAAATTCGGGATTTGCGACTCTCGCATGAATCGTTCCTAACCTCTCTTCTAATGTTATATTCCTTTATTGAGGATTGTTCGGCCTCAAATCTTATGTAATAATTACCTACGGTAATTCGGTAATTGAGTAATTTCTAATGACAGTAAAAATTACAGTAAAAATTTGGGCGTTACATTACTCCCCTCCTTAAAAAGAATTTCGCCGGAATTAGTTAGCTGAGAACAACTCGGGGTATTGTGCTTTCATGTTTGATTCCAGCTCCCATGTAAGTTCTTCGGTTTCACCCTGTCCCCATGCTACTTTGACCAGGGGTACAGCCTTGTTCCTTAACTGCTTAACTCCTCGGTCGACGATTCTCGTGGGTAGTAAGTTAAATGTCAAGTTATCTCTTAATTGTACATGTTCTGGCTCTAGTATATGACTCGGGTCAGATTGATACTTTCTTAACTGAGAGACATGGAAAACATCATGAAGGTTGGATAGACTCGGGGGTAGGCCTATACGGTGAGGCTACTGAGTCCTACTTTGGTAAGGATTTCAAGCGGACCAAGAAATGCAGGGCTCAATTTCTTTACTTTTATCACTCGGCCTATGCCTGGTGGGGTGATCCTTAGGAACACGTGGTCCCCTTCTTGAAAATCTAGCGATTTTAGCCGCTTGTCCGCATAGTTTTTCTATCGACTTTGAGCAGTAAGAATCTTATCCCTAATCTTCTTGATTTGTTCCATTGTTTCCCTCACAATATCAGGTCCGAGTAAACTTTGCTCTCCGGGTTCATACCAACATAAGGGAGATTGACATTTCCGTCCATAGAGGGCCTCATACGGTGCCATACCGATACTTGCATGATAACTGTTGTTATATGCAAATTCAATCGATGGCAGTACTTATCCCAACTTCCCTTTGATCTAAAACACATGCCCTTAACATATCCTCCAAGGTTTGGATAGTTCTTTCAGATTATTTATGCTGTTTGGGGGTGATAGGCCGTGCTTAGACACAGCTTTGAACCAAACACATTTTGAAAGGCTCCCCAAAATCGTGACGTAAACCGCGGATCCCGGTCCGAGATTATCGTCGACAGCACCCCATGTAACCTCACTATCTCCTGAATATATAATTGTGCTAACCTATCCAAGGAATAAGTCACCTTAATAAGTAAAAAGTGGGCTGACTTCGTCAATCGATCCACGATTACCCATATGGTATCATGATTCATTTGGGTCCTCGGTAATCGATCCACAAAATCCATGGAGATACTATCCCACTTCCACTCGGGGATCGACAGAGGTTGCGGCATTCGCAGGGCTTTTGGTCTTCAATCTTCACCTTTTGACACACCAAGCACTTACTCACCCATGTGCACACATCTTTCTTCATTCCAGGCCACCAGAACATCTTCTTCAAATCTTGATACATCTTGGTGGCACCAGGATGAAGGGTAAAATGGCTCTTATGGGCTTCCTCCAAAATATCTTTTCGGAGGCCACCACTAGCAGGTACACATATTCGACCTTTAAACCTCCACAAATCGTCCATTCCTTAGGTAAAACCTATCAACTTTCCTGCCTTCACGCCCTAAAGTCTCTTGAAACTTCGGCATTGTCCCCTTGAGCTTGAACAATCCTTTCTTTGAACTCACTTGTCACTCTAAGATGACAAGCTCTGATGCCATTAGTGGTCAAAGTCATTCCTAGGTTTAAGTCCCTAAATTGCTCAATCAATTCAACCTCCTTCACCATCAAACGGGACACTTGTAAGGACTTCCTACTCAAAGCATCAGCTACTACATTAGCTTTACCAGGATGGTAGTTCAATCCAAAATCATAATCTTTCAAGAACTCTATCCATCGCCTTTGCCTCATGTTTAGCTCTTTTTGATCAAAGAGATATTTCAAACTCTTGTGATCGGAAAACACCTCAAACTTAACTCCATATAAATGGTGTCTCCAAATCTTTAGAGCAAACACGACTGACTAACTCAAGGTCATGGGTAGGGTAGTTTGCCTCATGTGGCTTGAGTTGTCTTGATGCATAGGCCACCACTTGCCTATCTTGCATCAGTACACAACCTAAACCCTTTTTTGAAGCATCACAATACACCTCGAAAGGCACATTGGGGTCGGGTAACACTAAAACAGGGGTCGAGGTTAGCTTCTGTTTTAACTCTTCAAAGCTCTTTTCACACTCAGGGTCCATGCAAAGGGTGTTCTTCCTAGTCGACTTGGTCAAAGGTAGGAAATCTGGGAAAATCCCTTGATAAATCGACGGTAATAACCGGCTAAACCCAAAAAGCTCCTTACTTGATTACCGTGGTTGGTCTTTCCCGGATTTACTACCGCTTCTACCTTACTAGGATCTACAAACAATTCCTTTCTTAGATACTACATGCCTAAAAATTGCACCTTATCCAACCAAAACTCACACTTGGAAATCTTGGCATATAGTTTCCTTTCCTTCAAGATCTCCATTACTATGGTCAGGTGGCATTCATGCTCTTCATGGGTCTTAGAATATATGAGAATGTCATCTATAAAGACAACTACAAACTGATCTAAATAGGGTCGAAAGATCCTATTCATGTAATCCATAAAAATAGCTGGAGCATTGGTTAACCCAAAGGACATTATCGCAAACTCAAAATGGTGTGTCAGTGTGAAAGGCCGTTTAGGTATGTCTTCATCTCTCACTCTAATTTGATGGTAGCCTGACCTCAAATCTATCTTAGAAAACACTACCGCACCTTCGGTTGGTCCATCAAATCATCAATCCTAGGCGAGAGGATACTTGTTTTTCACCGTTACTTTATTCAACTGCCTATAATCTACACACATCCTCATACTCCCATCCTTTTTCTTTACAAACAACACAGGGGCTCCCCAAGGTGATGAACTAGGCCTAACAAACTTTTTCTCTAATAAATCTTCCAATTGAGTTTTTAACTCCGTCAATTCTAATGGGGACATCCTGTATGGGGCTATGGATATAGGTCCTTTTGGAAGCAATTCTATGGAAAACTCTATCTCTCTCTTGAGGAAACTACGGTATCTCATCTGGAAATACTTCAGGATAATTTCTTACTATTGGTATCTCATCGATACTTTGCTCAAAGTCTACATCACTAGCGGCTAAGAAAATGTAACCTTTACTCTCACCCTTACCAGTCCATTTCCCACAGCTTATGTAAAGACTTATGGGTTTCTTAGGTTCAATAGGAACAGGAAGAAAAGTGATGGTTTTCTCATAACTTGTTTAAAGATGCGGTTGGCCTCAAGCCAATCCATGCCAAGAATCACATCTAAACCTCGCATGGGTAAGCAAATAAGATCTAAAACAAAGGATCTATTATCTATAATAAAACTACAATCTAAACAACATTTACAAGTCCTAACGGGTTTTCAGTCAGGTAGAAACAATAAGGTCAAAAGGAAGCTCAGTCATAGGTAAATTAAGGCTTTTAACACATGAATGGGAGATAAAAGAATGAGAAGCGCCAGAATCATATAATACAATTAAGTCTTTACCATGCATATTACCCTTACCTTCCACGAGATTTCGTGACTTCGTTGTTTCTTCAAAGATTAACGATAAATACCCTTCCCTGGAATTGCGGCTTGGGATTGGGGGCTGGCGGGTTCGTTTGCGTGCATCCTCGGGAGTAATGAACTGGTTTTCCACAATCGATAGCACCACGTTTGTTCCGGCTCGACATGGCATGCTCCCATGATTCTTGCGCGCTTGGGACATTCCATGGATGGCGCAGCCGTGGAAATCTTCTTTGGACCTCTTTGTGGTGCTTTCCCTTTATTGTTGTTATTGTTGTTGTTGCGATTGTTACTGGGCTTATTGTTGTAGCGGTTGTTATTATAGCGATTGTTGTTGTTTGGCCTTCCTTGTTAAAAATTTCTTTGTGTCCCTTGTGGTCTTGATTGAGGGGGAAATGGAGGTCGATTCTGCCTCTTGAACTGCTGACCTTGAGGTGTCAACTTTTTGGTAATATTATCGACTTTGGGGTGTTTAGTTTTCTCGACCTTCTTCAATAATCCGACATTTGTTAACTAGGGTAGAAATCCCTAATCTCCAAATCTGCAAGTGCTACATTAAGTTCCGCGTTCGACCATGACTCGTATTTAATGCATTTCCAGTACTCATCAGGATTTCCTTGGTACATTCTTAAGAACTTAATGAGTTCTTCAAATCTGGCAGTGTACTGGGCCACATTTATATTCCCCTGGACAAGTTGCATGAATTCAATGTCCTTGGCATTTCTAACTGACTCTGGAAAGTACTTTTCGTAAAAATGGACCTTGAATAGTTCCCAATCAATGTCCACGTCGGTCGTCTCCAGGAGTCTTCGAACACCTGTCCACCAGAAACTGGCATCACCCTCAAGCATATGAGTAGCGAAGGTGACCTTTTGCTCCTCCGAGCATGGGACTACAGCAAAGACCTTCTCAATATTCCGAATCCATTCATCTGCAATATTTGGATTCAGTGTCCCCTTGAAAATTGGTGGGTTTGCCTTACGAAACTCCCCGAAACAGGCATGTTCAGGAATCTCATGTCCCTGATTCATATTGGCTTGACGATCCTGATCCATTCGTTCCATCATCATTCTCACCCTCATGATGGACTTCTAATGAGTTTTCATCTAGCTACTAGGACCAATAGTCTACGTTTTAAGTTTTCCCTAAAGCTTTACAATCTTTATAAGGTTATGTCATCACAAGTTGTGATTTTATTATCTTTTAGGGGATGGGATATGCTTTGGTCAGTGACCTAAGGCTTCTCTTAGCCTTTTGATGAATTAAAGTGTTTTGCAAAGAGTTTTAGAAGTTCTAGATTGATTCCAAGAGAAACTAGTTAACTTATGTACCTAGAAATGTCAATTTAACTCTCTCATTTAAGTTAAATGTTTTCGGTTCTGATGTGATGAGTGTGATGCTGTATGATGATGTTTTGATGTGTTGGAATGTGTGAAAATATCATGTCATGATGTAGAAGCGAACCTATGCATGATAGGTAAGAAACTAGCTAACTAGAAATACCGTAAAGCTAGAATTTACCATAGTTTTGACCCATTTGTTTATGGAACTAATCCAAACTGTTTTAATGGGGACATAATCAGATTTAGATTGTTTAGACATGAAAAACTTGGTATCATTTGAGTTAGAATTGAATTCTAGCACCTATGGGGAAACTAGTAACTAGAAAACCGTAAAAATGCAAATGTAGAACTCTTAGAACATTTAATTTTCTGGATTCTGTCCAGCACCCTTACATCATGGTAAACATGATTAATAATTAGTCCTTAAGCATAGGAATGCCTCATAATTGATTTAGATTTAATCCATAGCGCCTTCGGCGAAAACGGAACCAAGAAAGGGTCTAAAACATAAGTTCTAGAACCCCGTATTCACATGTTAGGATTTCCACCCTATGCCATTCAGATTTAAAAGTAAAATGAGAGGATTATGAATGATGTTTAATTATGAGCCTTAGGTGCTTAAAATATGAACGACGGATGTAGAGAACTATATCTCAAGATTAAGACCCGCAAGGGTCAAAGCATAAGCTACCGTAAGGGTAAGCGTTTGGATGTTTTATGATGATGCATGAAGTATGCTAATGATGATGATGTTATTCATATGAGGAATTTATGAGGTTATATGTTTATGTGGCATAAAGCAAATTTGGAAGGACCGTTGTGCCGCCGAATTTCTGACAAATTTGGGGACTTAAAGAAATTTTGAAAATTAAGGTACTAAGATGGGTTCTAGGATGACACCGGTTCGGCCGAGCACCTCCATAGAACTCATGTGACATCGGTACCATTTTATACTCTTAGGTGACACCGGTTAGTGAGCACCCCTAAGAGAATTGCCCCCTAACCCGTACTCAGATAGTCAGGATTTATGATTTATGATACGCTTATCGTTAAGTGGTAAGTAAGAACTAGTGACGACTAGTTAAGGTATGAGCTCATAACCTAGATGTATGACACGTTCTGGGTGACACCGGTTCGGCCGAGCACCCCCAGTTCGATTGTCTTTTAGGGTGGCCCATGAGGAAGAGAAGTTTCATGAAATATGATTATGTCACTAAGTTTTGTCCCATATGAATGTTACTATTGCCACTTTATGCCACCAAGAATGATGATGCTTGATGTTATGTTTTATGTATGTGCATTAGGTAGTGCCATGCATACATTTTCTAATATGTTGCATCCATGACATTAAGATCATCCTAAAATGAATGGACCTTGGCCAAAATATATTTTTAAGTTTAAAATGAACTTAATACATGCTCAGTCGTTTTGTATAAATAAACCCAAGGTTCCTGAGGACGTAGATGATGACACCTAGGTAGTAGGAGGCCCTACTGAGATTCTTTAGCAAGATTCTCACTCCCTCTATCTCTTTCCTTCCGTCACGTCTTCAGATGGCGACGTTCGTAGTGTTCGTGGACACCCCGACATGGGAGGTGCACTATGACCCGGCTCACGGGTCATACCATTTTGAGGCGTGCGGTGCGGGTTTTCATGTTCGTAGGATGCCCCTTCGCTCATCCCGTGCACACCCATCGCTTCTCCCCGACTGCACCCTATGGCAACGACGAGCGGGTTTTTGAGCGTGTGCGTACGCATGACGAGAGAGTGCTCCGCATGCACACCGCCGCCTTAGCCATGCGAGACTATCCCGATTACGTGCCCCGGACCTACTTCTCGGAGACCGACCAGTCCGAGGACCCGCCTACTCATCCGTATAGCGAGAGCTCTGCCCCCTCTCCACCATTGATGAGGGAGGGCAGTGAGGATACCGTGACTCAGCCCCGACTTGCACGACGATCGGAGATGCGGCCGCACCGCGGGGGTCACTCTCGATCCCCGTTCCGCCTCTTTACGCCCGAGGAGCTCGCACAGTTTCCCGGATACTTGCCTCGTTCACGAGACGGACGTCAGTAGGAGGTGACAATCGATCGATGGAGTACCCGGTTAGAACACACACCACTTAGATGGGGATAAACCTTCTTTTGTTTAGAGGTTATCCTATTAGGTGCACTCGGGTAAGGGAGTAGATTATGTTTATGCTTATGTTGTACTTTCTTTTATGCATTTCCCTTGTACTAAATTAAGACCCACACTTATAAGTGGGCAAGTTATATATATATCAGATGATATTCAGTGATGTTCATGTTGTGCCTCATGTTATGATGTTGTGAGATAATTGTTTCACCTTACATGGTGTACCGCTTATCGCATCACGCAGCTCTCACTTTTATTTCAAGAAAAAAATTACCTGTATTTTCCGCTAAGTAATTCAAGGTTAAATGAGAACTATGAAGTAACAGACTAATGATTAACCTAAATATGTTCTAGAGTATTGGGTTAAAAATTAGGATGTTACAGACAACTTTCTTGGAAAAGAGAGTGTCATTGGGAATGGGAGTATGAATAGTGAAAATACTATTCATAGTTGCTTTTTCTTTAAAGAAAGAAAAGAATTTAGAAAAGGGTTTTAAATTTCCTTAAACAATTCTAGGTTCCAATTAGTTTTAAATAAGGATTTTGGCTCTAGATTAATTATGGAAATTAATTAACCTTTCATTAGAGCCTAATATTGCTTAGGTTCTGAGTTAGATAACTCATTAAGCCCAAAATGCACTAAGCATGGGTAAAATCGTAATTTCACTCAAAACTGCCCGGGACCACTGGGACTTAAACAAACCTTAAACAAACATAGTTCATGCCTTAAAATCATTGTTTTGAACCTCCGGGAAAAGTCCGGGTCAAAATGGAACTTAAATCTGCCTTAAATTACTGTAAGGGTATTTTGGTCATTTACACGCAGAAACCTCAAAAATGAGATTCTTCTACTCTATTAAACACGCCATCACATATAATCCCCTTCAAACATTACAATAACCCTATGAGGATGGCCAAGGTCGGCCGTCCTCGATTTTCAGGTAAAAATGACCTCAGGGGCATTTTGGTCATTTTTACACTTAGAGAAAATCAGAGTGTTACACCTAAGCCAATTATGAGTCACTCTCATTGATCTAGACATCATATAATGTGATTCCATGGATGTTAATAATGATGGACAAAATTTGTATTTTCTGTACCTATGGGGTTCTAGAATTCACATTTCAAGCAATTAAAGTAACTAAACGTGCTCTAAAATGTCTAGAACAACTAGCATATACTTGGCAAGGTATTTAAACATATTTAGACCACCCAAAACATGATTTAAGGTGCTGGAAATGAGCAAGGCAGAACTGAAACCCCAAAGTCATCAAATCATGTGTAAACTTCCCTTTTCATGTACATAGGTAACTAGTTTCTCTTGGAATAATCTTAGGATTTCAAAATACCTTGGAAATCAACTTAACTTGTCAAGAACTTTCATAAAATACATGGGGCAACAACTCTTTAATTTTACTCATGGTTGAAATCCTAAATATAAGAACATACTCAAAAATACTTATAAATGTCACTTATGTTTAGGAAAAATTTAAAACATAAACTATAGGCTCTTGTAACTAATGAAAAACTCATCCTAGAGCTTTCATCATCACATGGCCGAATGCATTTCAAGAAAATACCTTCTTGATTTAACTTTTCTCAAGATGAAATGGGCAAGTCTTTGAGCTCTAGTCTTTTAGGTGATGGTATAAAAGTAAATGTGCTATGCATTCCATTTTTATAGTCCATTAGAAAGTGAAGTGATAGCTCAAAATAAATATGAGATGCACCTTCATTATTAATCTTTCACATTATATGATGTCTAGATCAGTGAGAGTGACTCATAATTGGCTTAGGTGTAACACCCTGATTTTCTTTAAGCGTAAAAATGATCAAAATGCCCCTGAGGTCATTTTTACCTGAAAATCGAGGACGGCCGACCTCGGCCATCCTCATAGGGCTATTGTAATGTTTGAAGGGGATTATATGTGATGGCGTGTTTAATAGAGCAGAAGAATCTCATTTTTGAGGTTTCTACGTGTAAATGACCAAAATACCCTTACAGAATTTAAGGCAGATTTATGTTCCGTTTTGACCCAGACTTTGCTCGGAGGTTCAAAACAATGATTTTAAGGCATGAACTATGTTTGTTTAAGGTTTGTTTAAGTCCCGGTCCCGGCAGTTTTGAGTGAAATTACGATTTTACCCATACTTAGTGCATTTTGGGCCTAATGAGTTATCTAACTCAGAACCTAAGCAATATTAGGCTCTAATGAAAGGTTAATTAATTTCCATAATTAATCTAGAGCCAAAATCCTTATTTAAAACTAATTGAAACCTAGAATTGTTTAAGGAAATTTAAAACCCATTTCTAAATTCTTTTCTTTCTTTAAAGAAAAAGCAACTATGAATAGTATTTTCACTATTCACACTCCCATTCCCAATGACACTCTCTTTTCCAAGAAAGTTGTCACTCTCAAATCATCATGATCACATTGGAAAAATATATATGTCATTCAAAATTCAAAAGAATGAATTGTTTATGTTGTCACTCAAAGCTTTCAATCAAACTTCATAATCAATTATACCTTCTATACTTTCTTCCATACCCTTGAATGACAACACATATGGATATTTTATCTCCCTTGTGGCCATGAAATTTTTCCTCCCATGGCCCTATAATTTTCAGCCACTCCCCCTAAGAATTCAAAAGAATTTTATTTTATGTAGTCAATCAAGTTGTCTTTCAAGCTACCCTATGACCTATGCCTACCCATGGTTTCAATCACACCAAGAATGACCACACAAGAAGATATTTCTCTCTTCCTTCTTCAAGAAGCTTCAACCAACTCCCCCTTCACTCCTTCATTTGCCTATAAATACACCACACTCCACAACTCCATCACTTTTGCATCCTTCTCCAAAGTCTCAAACTCTCTCATTTCCTTCTCTCAACCTTTCTCACTTTTCTCTCAAACTCTCAAAGAGTTCCTCAAGCTCAAGTTCTCTCCTTCATTTTCAAGACACAAGGTAGGGAACTCTTTCTAAACATGTCTTTGATTCTTATGCTTGAATCTTGATTGGGAGTTGATGAATGGTTGAACCTCTATGTTGCTTTCTTTTTGGTTTCTTCCTTTTCTTCCCCCTTAGTTTTCGGCCTCAAGGCCTTGAATATGATGGCTTGATGATGAGTGTTCTCTAGATGTGACCATGAGTCCATCTCTCATGAGACCTCTAAAGCTTGAGTTTTGTTAAAGAAAGTTTCATTATTTACAAGTTTAGTTAAAAGAGTTTATGTTTCTCTTGAACATTTTGGATCTTCTTTCTTCTTCTCATGTTTTCGGCCATGGAGCCTTTTTACATGGGAAAAATGTAAGCTTGATGATGAAAGCTTCATGTTGATGCTTGTCACATGAACAAACTCTAAAGCTTGAAACTTTGGCCCTAAACCAAGCATGGTTTTGGTTTTGCTTTCTTCTTTATCATGAACTTTGTTTTAAATATTTGTTTTGAAGGAAACTATGTACTCAATGATGAGGACTTAGGATGTTGATGCTTGGATCATCAAGATCTTAATCCCTAGAGATTTAAAAATGGTTCCTTTCTTTTGTTAAGATTCGACCACTTTCATGATTCTTGAAGTTATGTTTTCTTTTGATGCCTTAGTACCAATGGTCTTTCTTCTCTTGTGAAGATGAGGGTTGGGTTGAGACTATGTTCCTTCTTAAAGTCTTGTAAGAGCTCTAGACAAGATATAAAAGTAACTTGCATTCACGTTTACTTCACGCTTTGCATAGCACGTTTATTTCTATGCAATCACTAAACCCCAAGACTAAGAATGAACTTGCATTAAGCACGTTTAAATTTCAAGCTTTGCATCTCATGTTATATTTCAAGTCCTCACTAAACTCAAAGATTAAAATGAAGGTGCATTTCATATTTATTTTGAGCTATCACTTTACTTCCTAATGGGCTGTAAAAGCGGAATGCATAGCACGTTTATTTTATGTCATCACCTAAGATACTAGAGCTCAAAGACTTGCCCATTTCTTCTTGAGAAGAGGTTAACCATGGAAACATTCTTGGTATGTACATTTTGGCCATGTGATGATGATGGCTCCAAGATGAGTTTTCATTAGTCACAAGAGCCTATAGCTCATGTTTTAAGTCTTTTTAAAACATAGGTTGTACTCAAAAGCATTTTGAGTATGTTCTTATATTTATGAGGGTTTTGACAAGTTAAAATGATTGCCAAGATGTTTTTGAAGTTCAAAATTGTTCCAAGAGAAACTGGCCACCATAAGCATTTCAAAGGAATGACTCAGATATGTTTAGACCTGATTTTTTTCGTGTTTTTAAGATGCTGGTAATCGATGACACAGCCTATGTAATCGATTACCAGAAAGCTCGGATGAGCTCAAACATGAACTTTTGCCCAAAGTAATCGATTACTATATAGTGTAATCGATTACACATTCTGGACTCTAGTAATCGATTACCGAATCATGTAATCGACTACCCAGATGTTCTAGGGCCCAGCAAAGTGTTTTTAAACAAAGTAATCGATTACAAGTTTCATGTGTAAAACCCTAGTAATTAACCAGATACACCTAGGTTGAATCTGATTAATGACTAGACTTTACTCCTTGCTTTGGCTCTTTCTTCATAATTTGAAAATACGTAGTGAAATTACGAGCCATTTTTTTTTTTAAACACATAATTGAAAATGTGAGCCGAGCACAACGTGAACGAGTAAGCGGAGTATAATAAGACGTTTAAGAATATATCACATCATATCACTTAGGCTCCATCATATAACATCCATAAGCACATTATAGCATATATTTACATACAATAACCTCACTCAAAGGGTGGGTTATGTTCATACATCATTATCTTATGCAAACCCATAAAAGAAAATATACATAAGGAAATACATGCCCCTAAACTAGATAACTCCATAAGCCGGAAAGGTTATCCTAAAACTAGGGTGCATGAACACACATAAATCTACTAAGAACCTTCTATGGCCACTGTCCTGGAAATGGGGGAATAAATCCGATCCATTGATGAGCTCCCTCGGGAGAGGACACACGAGATGCACCAGTCCGGGTCGCATGGACGGCCTTCTCGCTAACCTCGGCTGAACAACTGTTTCCTTACTACCCTCTCTTACACGTGTGGGAGTAGGAGCAGAGCTCTCAGAATATACATGAGTAGGAGTGTCCTCTGAAGGATCAGTTTCAGAATATCTCATCTCAAACATACTCTGGAAATCCATGGACAGCAGATGAAACGGGATAAGAACGTAACATCCTTTCATCAAGTGGACGTGCATGTTCGAAAACCATTTCATCGCCATAGGGAGAAGTAGGAGAAAATCGATAACTAGGGACAGGATGTGCAAATGGATGACCTATGTAAATAAAAACACGAATCACAAGCACCTCCCTTCAAAATGATACGAGCGATGCAGGATCATAGTGAAATTCCCAAGTAGGGGTATCAACGAGCAGGGCGAATGTCGCCATCCTGTATCTGGAGACAATGACGGAAATAAAGAAAAGGGAGTGAGAATCTTGCTAAAGAATTCTCAGAAAGGTACCTCCTTCTACAGTGTCATCATCAAAGTCCCCAGGAACCTCGGGATTATTCTAAAATAGTGAGCATGCAAAGATTCATTTTAAGTTCGGAAAAATACTTAACCGAGGTTCGTCAATTTTTAATCATGCGTCTTATAATGCATCATAATCTTAACATGTCATATTTACAATGAACTTTTCCTTTATCATTACATCATTTTCCTCATCATCATTATCAAATAACATGCATAAAAGAACGTCATATAATATTAGCTACATGTGGACATAGTGCACATATTTCATTTCTTTAGTGCCTTAGGTGACTTAAAATCTTATCATCATCATTATTTTCCTTAGGCCACCCTATACTCCACCCTTTGGGAGTAATTTAGGTTATGAGCTCATACTTTACTAGTCGTCACTAGCATATACTTATCCCTTTTGATAAGCTAAAGTCCCGACTCTACCCTTTTGAGAGAACGGGTTAGGGGGCTAAAATCACCTTTTCACCACCTATAGTCTGATGGTTCCAAAGGATCATTTTCTTATAAGTTTAAGTCACCATTAAATCTTTGCATGTTATATCATAATACAATTCATAAACATCATAACATTTTCTCATTTATAGTCTTAAGCTAGAATAATATATATCAACTGTAATCATGCATAAGGGAGATTCCCAGGAAAGAGAGGTGGGTCACAATGGACACGCTTAAATACCAAGTCTTTCCTTAGCGGAACCTTTCCAAATTACACTTTTACAATGATACACTTTCTTCTAACAACAAAGGCAAATTTTACATAATAAAGAACATTTCATGTATAAGCATTCTCATTATTTGCAACAGGAACTATAACATGCAAGCCAGGAAATCATTCAATGATATCAAGTACTTAATAAGCATCCAATCCTTACATAGAATTATCAATTATAGAACTAATTAGTTGCTAAACCAATTATGAATCATTCTCTTAACAATAAACCATAATTATCACAACTTCAATCATATCAAATCATTATCACAGATTGATACTAAACTCAGATCAGTGGCCGAATCATGAACCTCATGCAATTACATAGAATCATATTTTAAGTGCATATAAAATACTAGTTCCCCGTAAAATCCTTGCAAAGCCTTAAAACTCATTTAGAAACTAGTTCTTTTGTCAAATTTGGGAGGATCTTCACAATTAAAATTCTCACTTAAGATAAAAGGAGTAAGTCTTGAGCTTTAGAGATTTAGGTGACATCTTAGAATTATAAACATGCTATGCAACCTTATTTTAATCTTATCTTTATAAGGTGATAGCTTGGAATTATAAACATGATATGCAATTCAATTTCTTTATCTTTAAGATTTAAGGTGATGACTTGAAAATTAAACATGATGCAAGAACTTGAAATATAAACATGATACAAGAAAGCTGAGCGGCGATAATCCGCAGGACCGAGAGGAGAAGAGAATATTAAGAAACCGGAGCGGTAGTCCGCACAGGACCAGTAGAGGGAGAAAAGAATATTAAGAAACCAGAGCGGCGGTAGTCCGCACAGGACCAATAGAGGGAGAAGAGAATTATTATTACATCTTTTTAAGCTCCAATCTCAAGACTTTTTAAAGAATAAATTCTTTAACTCCAATAATCATATTTCTTTGCTTGTGATACATGGGCAAGTCTTTGAGCTCTAGGATCTTTAGGTGATGGCATAAAATAAACATGTCACGCGTTGATTCTTTTAGCCATTATAAAATATAGTGAGAGCATAAATTAAATACGAGATGCAACCTCTTTATTATCTTGAAAGATTAAGTGATGACTTGAAACATAAACATGAAATACAAGCTTGGAATTTAAACATGAGAAATGCAAGTTCATTTATTCATTCTTGAAAATTTAGTGATGACATAGAAGGTAAACATGGTTATGCAAAGCATAAACTTAATCATGGATGCAAATTCATTTTGTTTCTTTACTAGAGCTCCTTCAAGACTTTAAAAGAATTATAAATTTAACCCAATACATATCTTAACAAGAAATAAAACATAAAAGGAAAATACATCTTTCAAGTTCTAAACTAAAAATCTTTGTTTTAGCATCATAAAGCATTATTCTTTAAAGTTTTGCATCAAGTGGAATTTTCAAGCTTTAGAGGCCTAACTTGTGATGGATTTACAACCCACCCTCAAGGTCCTCATCATCAAGCCATCATCTTAGTTCCACCTAGGCCATATGGTTGAATTGGTTAAAGAAAAATTGAAGAGGAAAACCAAAATGAAAAGCTAAGGCAAGTTCATAATTTCATCATTTTGAGCTAAAAACACAACTCCTCAAAGCATAGAAATAAATTTAGAAACTACTCCCTACCTAATCTGAGTTGAAGAAGAGGAAGAGAACTTGGTTTCTTGAAGTGAAATGAAACAAAATCTCTTTGAAAAATTGAAGAAAGAATTCAGCCAAAGAGGAGGAAGAAAGAAAGTTTTTGGTGCTCCTAAAAACTAGTTATGAACCAAGCATTCCAAGACCACTCAAGCAAGCCTATTTATAGAAGATTTTGAGGCTTCTAATTGGCCAAAATGATGAGGTAGTGGACGGAATTTTGCAGGAGAAATAAGGGAGGAAAAATCATTTTAGACAAAGTTGTATGAAATTAAGGAATTATGTCTCTTATGGTGACATTTTGGCATTTTGTATTAGTGCAACTTTTGGCAATAATTCAGCTACATAATGGCATCAATAATTTCATCCATTACAGCCCAAAGAAGTGAAATTTGTGTGTTCCATGCATTATTTAGGTGTAGGCAAGGTATTCATGTAATTTAGAGAATTTACAGTTAAGGGTTTAAGTGAATTAGTAAGCAATTTGGGTGTTTTTGAGCAATTTTGGGTTCTAATCAATCTAAATACATAATTTTGACTCTAGATTAATATTTAGAATTTAATAAGCTTTAATTTGAGCCTAATATTGCTTAGGTTTCGGTATACGAATCAAAAATCCCGAAATTCGCAAAACTGCCCAAAAATAGGGGCAAATTCGTACTTTCACTTAAAAACTGCCCGAGGCCACCCGAGCTTAACCAATGGTTAATCATGGCTTAAAAACACATTTTAAAACATTTTAGTGAGGTTCGGGCTCAGTCGGCACGCACATTAGAGTTAAAACAAACAGAGGCGTTTTGGTCATTTCGCGCGTCGGAACTCAAAATTGAGATCCTTCTGCTCTATTAACACACATAACACAAACAATCCCTTATTATCCTCAAAATATCCCCTTGAGAATAGGTGGGGCCCACGATCCTCATTTTCTGAGTAAAATAACTTCAGGGGCATTTTATACGTACAGAAATTCGGGATTTGCGACTCTCGCATGAATCGTTCCTAACCTCTCTTCTAATGTTATATTCCTTTATTGAGGATTGTTCGGCCTCAAATCTTATGTAATAATTACCTACGGTAATTCGGTAATTGAGTAATTTCTAATGACAGTAAAAATTACAGTAAAAATTGGGGCGTTACATTACTCCCCTCCTTAAAAAGAATTTCGCCCCGGAAATTCGTTACCTGAGAACAACTCGGGGTATTGTGCTTTCATGTTTGATTCCAGCTCCCATGTAAGTTCTTCGGTTTCACCCTGTCCCCATGCTACTTTGACCAGGGGTACAGCCTTGTTCCTTAACTGCTTAACTCCTCGGTCGACGATTCTCGTGGGTAGTAAGTTAAATGTCAGGTTATCTCTTAATTGTACATGTTCTGGCTCTAGTACATGACTCGGGTCAGATTGATACTTTCTTAACTGAGAGACATGGAAAACATCATGAAGGTTGGATAGACTCGGGGGTAGGGCTATACGGTAGGCTACAGGTCCTACTTTGGTAAGGATTTCAAACGGACCAAGAAATCTGGGGCTCAATTTCTTTACTTTTATCACTCGGCCTATGCCTGTGGTGGGGGTGATCCTTAGGAACACGTGGTCCCCTTCTTGAAAATCTAGCGGTTTTCGCCGCTTGTCCGCATAGTTTTTCTGTCGACTTTGAGCAGTAAGAATCTTATCCCTAATCTTCTTGATTTGTTCCATTGTTTCCCTCACAATATCAGGTCCGAGTAAACTTTGCTCTCCGGGTTCATACCAACATAAGGGAGATTGACATTTCCGTCCATAGAGGGCCTCATACGGTGCCATACCGATACTTGCATGATAATCAAGTTGTTATATGCAAATTCAATCGATGTGTGTACTTATCCCAACTTCCCCTTTGATCTAAAACACATGCCCTTAACATATCCTCCAAGGTTTGGATAGTTCTTTCAGATTGACTGTCTGTTTGGGGGTGATAGGCCGTGCTTAGACACAGCTTTGAACCAAACACATTTTGAAAGGCTCCCCAAAATCGTGACGTAAACCGCGGATCCCGGTCCGAGATTATCGTCGACAGCACCCCATGTAACCTCACTATCTCCTGAATATATAATTGTGCTAACCTATCCAAGGAATAAGTCACCTTAATAAGTAAAAAGTGGGCTGACTTCGTCAATCGATCCACGATTACCCATATGGTATCATGATTCATTTGGGTCCTCGGTAATCCAGTCACAAAATCCATGGAGATACTATCCCACTTCCACTCAGGGATCGACAGAGGTTGCAGCATTCCAGAGGGCTTTTGGTCTTCAATCTTCACCTTTTGACACACCAAGCACTTACTCACCCATGTGCACACATCTTTCTTCATTCCAGGCCACCAGAACATCTTCTTCAAATCTTGATACATCTTGGTGGCACCAGGATGAAGGGTAAAATGGCTCTTATGGGCTTCCTCCAAAATATCTTTTCGGAGGCCACCACTAGCAGGTACACATATTCGACCTTTAAACCTCCACAAATCGTCCATTCCTTAGGTAAAACCTATCAACTTTCCTGCCTTCACTGCCCCTAAAGTCTCTTGAAACTCAGCATTGTCCCCTTGAGCTTGAACAATCCTTTCTTTGAACTCACTTGTCACTCTAAGATGACAAGCTCTGATGCCATTAGTGGTCAAAGTCATTCCTAGGTTTAAGTCCCTAAATTGCTCAATCAATTCAACCTCCTTCACCATCAAACGGGACACTTGTAAGGACTTCCTACTCAAAGCATCAGCTACTACATTAGCTTTACCAGGATGGTAGTTCAATCCAAAATCATAATCTTTCAAGAACTCTATCCATCGCCTTTGCCTCATGTTTAGCTCTTTTTGATCAAAGAGATATTTCAAACTCTTGTGATCGGAAAACACCTCAAACTTAACTCCATATAAATGGTGTCTCCAAATCTTTAGAGCAAACACGACAGCCTAACTCAAGGTCATGGGTAGGGTAGTTTGCCTCATGTGGCTTGAGTTGTCTTGATGCATAGGCCACCACTTGCCTATCTTGCATCAATACACAACCTAAACCCTTTTTGAAGCATCACAATACACCTCGAAACGCAGATTGGCGTCGGGTAACACTAAAACAGGGGTCGAGGTTAGCTTGTGTTTTAACTCTTCAAAGCTCTTTTCACACTCCGGGGTCCATGCAAAAGGGGTGTTCTTCCTAGTCAGCTTGGTCAAAGGTAGGGAAATCTGGGAAAATCCCTTGATAAATCGACGGTAATAACCGGCTAAACCCAAAAAGCTCCTTACTTGATTCTGGTGGTTGGTCTTTCCCGCTTACTACCGCTTCTACCTTACTAGGATCTACACCAATTCCTTCCTTAGATACTACATGCCCTAAAAATTGCACCTTATCCAACCAAAACTCACACTTGGAAATCTTGGCATATAGTTTCTTTTCCTTCAAGATCTCGAAGACTATGGTCAGGTGGCATTCATGCTCTTCATGGGTCTTAGAATATATGAGAATGTCATCTATAAAGACAACTACAAACTGATCTAAATAGGGTCGAAAGATCCTATTCATGTAATCCATAAAAATAGCTGGAGCATTGGTTAACCCAAAGGACATTATCGCAAACTCAAAATGGTCAGACGAGTGTGAAAGGCCGCTTTAGGTATGTCTTCATCTCTCACTCTAATTTGATGGTAGCCTGACCTCAAATCTATCTTAGAAAACACTACCGCACCTTTCGCTTGGTCCATCAAATCATCAATCCTAGGCAGAGGATACTTGTTTTTCACCATTACTTTATTCAACTCGCCTATAATCTACACACATCCTCATACTCCCATCCTTTTTCTTTACAAACAACACAGGGCTCCCAAGGTGATGAACTAGGCCTAACAAACTTTTTCTCTAATAAATCTTCCAATTGAGTTTTTAACTCCACAATTCTAATGGGGACATCCTGTATGGGGCTATGGATATAGGTCCCGCACCCTAAGCAATTCTATGGAAAACTCTATCTCTCTCTTGGGAAACTCGTATCTCATCCTGAAATACTTCAGATAATTTCTTACTATTGGTATCTCATCGATACTTTGCTCAAAGTCTACATCACTAGCGGCTAAGAAAATGTAACCTTTACTCTCACCCTTACCACAGTCCATTTCCACAACAGTTATGTAAAGACTTATGGGTTTCTTAGGTTCAATAGGAACAGGAAGAAAAGTGATGGTTTTCTCATAACAGTTTAACAGTACACGGTTGGCCTCAAGCCAATCCATGCCAAGAATCACATCTAAACCTCGCATGGGTAAGCAAATAAGATCTAAAACAAAGGATCTATTATCTATAATAAAACTACAATCTAAACAACATTTACAAGTCCTAACGGGTTTTCCAATAGGTAGAAACAATAAGGTCAAAAGGAAGCTCAGTCATAGGTAAATTAAGGCTTTTAACACATGAATGGGAGATAAAAGAATGAGAAGCGCCAGAATCATATAATACAATTAAGTCTTTACCATGCATATTACCCTTACCTTCCACGAGATTTCGTGACTTCGTTGTTTCTTCAGCATTAACAGTAAATACCCTTCCCTGGAATTGCGGCTTGGGATTGGGGGTTGGCGGGTTCCTTTCCGTGCATTCTCGGGAGTAATGACCTGGTTTTCCACACCGATAGCACACGTTTGTTCCGGCTCGACATGGCATGCTCCCATGATTCTTGCCGCACTTGGGACATTCCATGGATGGCGCAGGCCGTGGAGGTACTGCTGGACCTCTTTGTGGTGCTTTCCCTTTATTGTTGTTATTGTTGTTGTTGCGATTGTTACTGGGCTTATTGTTGTAGCGGTTGTTATTATAGCGATTGTTGTTGTTTGGCCTTCCTTGTTAAAAATTTCTTTGTGTCCCTTGTGGTCTTGATTGAGGGGGAAATGGAGGTCGATTCTGCCTCTTGAACTGCAGACCTTGAGGTGTCAACTTTTTGGTAATATTATCTGACTTTGGGGTGTTTAGTTTTCTCTGACCTTCTTCAATAATCCGACATTTGTTAACTAGGGTAGAGAAATCCCTAATCTCCAAATGTGCAACTGCTACATTAAGTTCCGCCTTCAACCCTGACTCGTATTTAATGCATTTCCAGTACTCATCAGGATTTCCTTGGTACATTCTTAAGAACTTAATGAGTTCTTCAAATCGCAAAGTGTCTTGGGCCACATTTATATTCCCCTGGACAAGTTGCATGAATTCAATGTCCTTGGCATTTCTAACTGACTCTGGAAAGTACTTTTCGTAAAAATGGACCTTGAATAGTTCCCAATCAATGTCCACGTCGGTCGTCTCCAGGAGTCTTGAACACTGTCCACCGAACCGCATCACCCTCAAGCATATGAGTAGCGAAGGTGACCTTTTGCTCCTCCGAGCATGGGACTACAGCAAAGACCTTCTCAATATTCCGAATCCATTCATCTGCAATATTTGGATTCAGTGTCCCCTTGAAAATTGGTGGGTTTGCCTTACGAAACTCCCCGAAACAGGCATGTTCAGGAATCTCATGTCCCTGATTCATATTGGCTTGACGATCCTGATCCATTCGTTCCATCATCATTCTCATGGTCCTTGCTACGTCGCGGAGTGCTTCGGCTGTCTCGTTGTCTTGATTATTCTGTGCTGCGCTCCTAGTCTGTTGTCGGCGTGCCATTGGTCCCTATACACACAAAATAGCAACACTGAGGTGATCAGGCCCAATATTCCATGCAAAGTGAGCAAGTTACCATGGCACTTTCAACATACAGTAGTCATGTATTTCTAATCCTCAAGCTCATCCTAACGATAAACATCTACACATGACGTCACTAACGTATTATGCTTTAGAAGCATAGCTAGTACAATCCTCAGGCTCCATGAGAATCAAACTGCTCTGATACCAAAATGTAACACCCTAGTAATTAACCAGATACACCTAGGTTGAATCTGATTAATGACTAGACTTTACTCCTTGCTTTGGTTCTTTCTTCATAATTTGAAAATACTTAGTGAAATTACGAGCCATTTTTTTTTAAACACATAATTGAAAACGTGAGCCGAGTACAACGTGAACGAGTAAGCGGAGTATAATAAGACGTTTAAGAATGTATCACATCATATCACTTAGGCTCCATCATATAACATCCATAAGCACATTATAGCATATATTTACATACAATAACCTCACTCAAAGGGTGGGTTATGTTCATACATCATTATCTTATGCAAACCCATAAAAGAAAATATACTTAAGGAAATACATGCCCCTAAACTAGATAACTCCATAAGCCGAGAAGGTTATCCTAAAACTAGGGTGCATGATCACATATAAATCTACTAAGAACCCTCTATGGCCACCGCCCCGAAATGGGGGAATAAATCCGATCCACTGATGAGCTCCCTCGGGAGGGGACACACGAGATGCACCAGGCTGGGGTCGCATGGATGGCCTTCTTGCTAACCTCGGCTGAACAACTGTTTCCTCACTACCCTCTCTTACACGTGTGGGAATAGGAGCAGAGCTCTCAGAATATACATGAGTAGGAGTGTCCTCTGAAGGATCAGTTTCAGAATATCTCATCTCGGGAACATACTCTGGAAATCCATGGACAGCAGATGAAGCGGGATAAGAACATAACATCCTTTCATCAAGTGGACGTGCATGTTCGAAAACCATTTCATTGCCATAGGGAGAAGTAGGAGAAAATCGATAACTAGGGACAGGATGTGCAAATGGATGACCTATGTAAATAAAAACACGAATCACAAGACCTCCCTTCAAAATGATACGAGCGATGCACCGGATCATAGTGAAATTCCCAAGTAGGGGTATCAACGAACAGGACGAATGTCGCCATCTGAATCTGGAGACAATGATGAAAATAAAGAAAAGGGAGTGAGAATCTTGCTAAAGAATTCTCAGTAAGGTACATCCTTCTACAGTGTCATCATCAAAGTCCCCAGGAACCTCGGGATTATTCTAAAATAATGAGCATGCAAAGATTCATTTTAAGTTCGGACAAATACTTAACCGAGGTTCGTCAATTTTTAATCATGCGTCTTATAATGCATCATAATTTTAACATGTCATATTTACAATGAACTTTTCTTTTATCATTACATCATTTTCCTCATCATCATTATCAAATAACATGCATAAAAGAACGTCATATAATATTAGCTACATGTGGACATAGTGCACATATTTCATTTCTTTAGTGCCTTAGGTGACTTAAAATCTTATCATCATCATTATTTTCCTTAGGCCACCCTATACTCCACCCTTTTGGGAGTAATTTAGGTTATGAGCTCATACTTTACTAGTCGTCACTAGCATATACTTATCCCTTTTGATAAGCTAAAGTCCCGACTCTACCCTTTTGAGAGAACGGGTTAGGGGGCTAAAATCACCTTTTCACCACCTATAGTCTGATGGTTCCAAAGGATCATTTTCTTATAAGTTTAAGTCACCATTAAATCTTTGCATGCTATATCATAATACAATTCATAAACATCATAACATTTTCTCATTTATAGTCTTAAGCTAGAATAATATATATCAACTGTAATCATGGATATGGGAGATTCCCAGGAAAGAGAGGTGGGTCACAATGGACACGCTTAAATACCAAGTCTTTCCTTAGCCAGAACCTTTCCAAATTACACTTTTACAATGATACACTTTCTTCTAGCAACAAAGGTAAATTTTACATAATAAAGAACATTTCATGTATAAGCATTCTCATTATTTGCAACAACAACTATAACATGCAAGCCAGGAAATCATTCAATAAGCATCTAATCCTTACATAGAATTATCAATTATAGAACTAATTAGTTACTAAACCAATTATGAATCATTCTCTTAACAATAAACCATAATTATCACAACTTCAATCATATCAAATCATTATCACACATTGATACTAAACTCAGATCAGTGGCTGAATCATGAACTTTTTGCAATTACATAGAATCATATTTTAAGTGCATATAAATTACTAGTTCCCCGTAAAATCCTTGCAAAGCCTTAAAACTCATTTAGAAACTAGTTCTTTTGTCAAATTTGGGAGGATCTTCACAATTAAAATTCTCACTTAAGATAAAAGGAGTAAGTCTTGAGCTTTAGAGATTTAGGTGACATCTTAGAATTATAAACATGCTATGCAACCTTATTTTAATCTTATCTTTATAAGGTGATAGCTTGGAATTATAAACATGATATGCAATTCCATTTCTTTATCTTTAAGATTTAAGGTGATGACTTGAAACTTAAACATGATGCAAGAACTTGAAATATAAACATGATACAAGAAACTGGAGCGTGTAATCCGCAGACCGATGAGGGAGAAGAAAATATTAAGAAACCTGAGCTATGTAGTCCGCACAGGACCAGTAGAGGGAGAAGAGAATTATTATTACATCTTTTTAAGCTCCAATCTCAAGACTTTTTAAAGAATAAATTCTTTAACTCCAATAATCATATTTCTTTGCTTGTGATACATGGGCAAGTCTTTGAGCTCTAGGATCTTTAGGTGATGGTGTAACACCTTAGTAATTAACCAGATACACCTAGGTTGAATCTGATTAATGACTAGACTTTACTCCTTGCTTTGGTTCTTTCTTCATAATTTGAAAATACTTAGTGAAATTACGAGCCATTTTTTTTTTTAAAACACATAATTGAAAACATGAGCCGAGTACAACGTGAACGAGTAAGCGGGGTATAATAAGACGTTTAAGAATATACCACATCATATCACTTAGGCTCCATCATATAACATCCATAAGCACATTATAGCATATATTTACATACAATAACCTCACTCAAAGGGTGGGTTATGTTCATACATCATTATCTTATGCAAACCCATAAAAGAAAATATACTTAAGGAAATACATGCGCCTAAACTAGATAACTCCATAAGCCGCGAAGGTTATCCTAAAACTAGGGTGCATGATCACACATAAATCTACTAAGAACCTTCTATGGCCACTGTCCTGGAAATGGGGGAATAAATCCGATCCACTGATGAGCTCCCTCGGGACGGGACACACGAGATGCACCAGGCTGGGGTCGCATGGACGGCCTTCTCGCTAACCTCGGCTGAACAACTGTTTCCTCACTACCCTCTCTTACACGTGTGGGAGTAGGAGCAGAGCTCTCAGAATATACATGAGTAGGAGTGTCCTCTGAAGGATCAGTTTCAGAATATCTCGTCTACGGAACATACTCTCGAAATCCATGGACAGCAGATGAAGCGGGATAAGAACGTAACATCCTTTCATCAAGTGGTCGTGCATGTTCGGAAACCATTTCATCGCCATAGGGAGAAGTAGGAGGAAATCGATAACTAGGGACAGGATGTGCAAATGGACGACCTATGTAAATAAAAACACGAATCACAAGACTCTCCTTCAAAATGATACGAGCGATGCACCCGATCATAGTGGAATTCCCAAGTAGGGGTATCAACGAACAGGACGAATGTCGCCATTTGAATCTGGAGACAATGACGGAAATAAAGAAAAGGGAGTGAGAATCTTGCTAAAGAATTCTCAGTAGGGTACCTCCTTCTATAGTGTCATCATCAAAGTCCCCAGGAACCTCGGGATTATTCTAAAATAGTGAGCATGCAAAGATTCATTTTAAGTTCGGACAAATACTTAACCGAGGTTCGACAATTTTTAATCATGCGTCTTATAATGCATCTTATTCTTAACATGTCATATTTACAATGAACATTTCCTTTATCATTACATCATATTCCTCATCATCATTATCAAAATAACATGCATAAAAGAACGTCATATAATATTAGCTACACATGGACACAATGCACATATTTCATTTCTTTAGTGCCTTTGATGACTTAAAATCTTATCATCATCATTATTTTCCTTGGGCCACCCTATACTCCACCCTTTTGGGAGTAATTTAGGTTATGAGCTCATATTTTACTAGTCGTCACTAGCATATACTTATCCCTTTTGATAAGCTAAAGTCCCGACTCTACCCTTTTGAGAGAACGGGTTAGGGGCCAAAATCTCCTTTTCACCACTTATAGTCAGATGGTTCCAAAGGATCATTTTCTTATAAGTTTAAGTCATCATTAAATCTTTGCATGTTATATCATAATACAATTCATAAACATCATAACATTTTCTCATTTATAGTCTTAAGCTAGAATAATATATATCAATCAGTAATCATGGATATGGGAGATTCCCGAGAAAGAGAGGTGGGTCACAATGGACACGCTTAAATACCAAGTCTTTCCTTAGCCGTAACCTTTCCAAATTACACTTTTACAATGATACACTTTCTTCTAGCAACAAAGGTAAATTTTACATAATAAAGAACATTTCATGTACAAGCATTCTCATTATTTGCAACAAAGCAACTATAACATGCAAGCCAGAAATCATTCAATGATATCAAGTACTTAATAAGCATCCAATCCTTACATAGAATTATCAATTATAGAACTAATTAGTTACTAAACCAATTATGAATCATTCTCTTAACAATAAACCATAATTATCACAACTTCAATCATATCAAATCATTATCACACATTGATACTAAACTCAGATCAGTGGCGAATCATGAACCTCATGCAATTACATAGAATCATATTTTAAGTGCATATAAAATACTAGTTCCCCAGTAAAATCCTTGCAAAGCCTTAAAACTCATTTAGAAACTAGTTCTTTTGTCAAATTTGGGAGGATCTTCACAATTAAAATTCTCACTTAAGATAAAAGGAGTAAGTCTTGAGCTTTAGAGATTTAGGTGACATCTTAGAATTATAAACATGCTATGCAACCTTATTTTAATCTTATCTTTATAAGGTGATAGCTTGGAATTATAAACATGATATGCAATTCCATTTCTTTATCTTTAAGATTTAAGGTGATGACTTGAAAATTAAACATGATGCAAGAACTTGAAATATAAACATGATACAAGAAATCGAGCGCGGTAATCCATACAGACCGATAGAGGGAGAAGAAAATATTAAGAAACCGAGCTGGTAGTCCGCATTGACCAGAGAGGGAGAAGAGAATATTAAGAAACCGGAGCGGTAGTCCGCACAGACCAAGAGAGGGAGAAGAGAATATTATTATTACATCTTTTTAAGCTCCAATCTCAAGACTTTTTAAAGAATAAATTCTTTAACTCCAATAATCATATTTCTTTGCTTGTGATACATGGGCAAGTCTTTGAGCTCTAGGATCTTTAGGTGATGGCATAAAATAAACATGCCATGCGTTGATTCTTTTAGCCATTATAAAATATAGTGAGAGCATAAATTAAATATGAGATGCAACCTCTTTATTATCTTGAAAGATTAAGTGATGACTTGAAACATAAACATGAGATACAAGCTTGGAATTTAAACATGAGAAATGCAAGTTCATTTATTCATTCTTGAAAATTTAGTGATGACATAGAAGGTAAACATGGTTATGCAAAGCATAAACTTAATCATGGATGCAAATTCATTTTGTTTCTTTACTAGAGCTCCTTCAAGACTTTAAAAGAATTATAAATTCAATCCAATACATATCTTAACAAGAAATAAAACATAAAAGGAAAAATACATCTTTCAAGTTCTAAACTAAAAATCTTTGTTTTAGCATCATAAAGCATTATTCTTTAAAGTTTTGCATCAAGTGGAATTTTCAAGCTTTAGAGGCCTAACTTGTGATGGATTTACAACCCACCCTCAAGGTCCTCATCATCAAGCCATCATCTTAGTTCCACCTAGACCATATGGTTGAATTGGTTAAAGAAAAATTGAAGAGGAAAACCAAAATGAAAAGCTAAGGCAAGTTCATAATTTCATCATTTTGAGCTAAAAACACAACTCCTCAAAGCATAGAAATAAATTTAGAAACTACTCCCTACCTAATCTGAGTTGAAGAAGAGGAAGAGAACTTGGTCTCTTGAAGTGAAATGAAACAAAATCTCTTTGAAAAAATTGAAGAAAGAATTCAGCCAAAGAGGAGGAAGAAAGAAAGTTTTTGGTGCTCCTAAAAACTAGTTATGAACCAAGCATTCCAAGACCACTCAAGCAAGCCTATTTATAGAAGATTTTGAGGCTTCTAATTGGCCAAAATGATGAGGTAGTGGACGGAATTTTGCAGGAGAAATAAGGGAGGAAAAATCATTTTAGACAAAGTTGTATGAAATTAAGGAATTATGTCTCTTATGGTGACATTTTGGCATTTTGTTTTAGTGCAACTTTTGGCAATAACTCAGCTGCATAATGGCATCAATAATTTCGTCCATTACAGCCCAAAGAAGTGAAATTTGTGTGTTCCATGCATTATTTAGGTGTAGGCAAGGTATTCATGTAATTTAGAGAATTTACGGTTAAGGGTTTAAGTGAATTAGTAAGCAATTTGGGTGTTTTTGAGCAATTTTGGGTTCTAATCAATCTAAATACATAATTTTGACTCTAGATTAATATTTAGAATTTAATAAGCTTTAATTTGAGCCTAATATTGCTTAGGTTTCGGTATTCGAATCAAAAATCCCGAATTGCAAAACGCCCAAAAACAGGGGCAAAATCGCATTTTCACTTAAAATTGCCCGAGGCCACCCGAGCTTAACCAATGGTTAATCATGGCTTAAAAACACATTTTAAAACATTTTAGTGAGGTTCGGGCTCAGTCGGCACGCACATCGGAGTTAAAAGCGACCACAGGGCGTTTTGGTCATTTCAAGCGTCAACTCAAAATTGAGATCCTTCTGCTCTATTAACACACATAACACAAACAATCCCTTATTATCCTCAAAATATCCCCTTGAGAATAGGTGGGGCCCACAATCCTCATTTTCTGAGTAAAATAACTTCAGGGGCATTTTGGTCATTTTATCGGCAGCGAAAGCTGGGATTTGCGACTCTCGCATGAATCGTTCCTAACCTCTCTTCTAATGTTATATTCCTTTATTGAGGATTGTTCGGCCTCAAATCTTATGTAATAATTACCTACGGTAATTCGATAATTGAGTAATTTCTAATGACAGTAAAAATTACAGTAAAAATTGGGGCGTTACAGATGGCATAAAATAAACATGCCATGCGTTGATTCTTTTAGCCATTATAAAATATAGTGAGAGCAAAAATTAAATATGATATGCAACCTCTTTATTATCTTGAAAGATTAAGTGATGACCTGAAACATAAACATGAAATACAAGCTTGGAATTTAAACATGAGAAATGCAAGTTCATTTATTCATTCTTGAAAATTTAGTGATGACATAGAAGGTAAACATGGTTATGCAAAGCATAAACTTAATCATGGATGCAAATTCATTTTCTTTCTTTACTAGAGCTCCTTCAAGAGTTTAAAAGAATTATAAATTCAACCCAATACATATCTTAACAAGAAATAAAACATAAAAGGAAAATACATCTTTCAAGTTCTAAACTAAAAATCTTTGTTTTAGCATCATAAAGCATTATTCTTTAAAGTTTTGCATCAAGTGGAATTTTCAAGCTTTAGAGGCCTAACTTGTGATGGATTTACAACCCACCCTCAAGGTCCTCATCATCAAGCCATCATATTTGTTCCACCTAGGCCATATAGTTGAATTGGTTAAAGAAAAATTGAAGAGGAAAACCAAAATGAAAAGCTAAGCTAAGTTCATAATTTCATCATTTTGAGCTAAAAACACAACTCCTCAAAGCATAGAAATAAATTTAGAAACTACTCCCTACCTAATCTGAGTTGAAGAAGAGGAAGAGAACTTGGTTTCTTGAAGTGAAATGAAACAAAATCTCTTTGAAAAAATTGAAGAAAGAATTCAGCCAAAGAGGAGGAAGAAAGAATGTTTTTGGTGCTCTTAAAAACTAGTTATGAACCAAGCATTCCAAGACCACTCAAGCAAGCCTATTTATAGAAGATTTTGAGGCTTCTAATTGGCCAAAATGATGAGGTAGTGGACGGAATTTTGCAGGAGAAATAAGGGAGGAAAAATCATTTTAGACAAAGTTGTATGAAATTAAGGAATTATGTCTCTTATGGTGACATTTTGGCATTTTGTTTTAGTGTTACTTATGGCAATAATTCAGCTGCATAATGGCATCAATAATTTCATCCATTACAGCCCAAAGAAGTGAAATTTGTGTGTTCCATGCATTATTTAGGTGTAGGCAAGGTATTCATGTAATTTAGAGAATTTACGGTTAAGGGTTTAAGTGAATTAGTAAGCAATTTGGGTGTTTTTGAGCAATTTTGGGTTCTAATCAATCTAAATACATAATTTTGACTCTAGATTAATATTTAGAATTTAATAAGCTTTAATTTGAGCCTAATATTGCTTAGGTTTCGGTATACGAATCAAAAATCCCGAAATTCGCAAAACTGCCCAAAAACAGGGGCAAAATCGTACTTTCACTTAAAAATTGCCCGAGGCCACCCGAGCTTAACCAATGGTTAATCATGGCTTAAAAACACATTTTAAAACATTTTAGTGAGGTTCGGGCTCAGTCGGCACGCACATCGGAGTTAAAACAGCCGCATGGGCGTTTTGGTTATTTCGCGCGTCGGAACTCAAAATTGAGATCCTTCTGCTCTATTAACACACATAACACAAACAATCCCTTATTATCCTCAAAATATCCCCTTGAGAATAGGTGGGGCCCACGATCCTCATTTTCTGAGTAAAATAACTTCAGGGGCATTTTGGTCATTTTATACGTACAGAAATTCGGGATTTGCGACTCTCGCATGAATCGTTCCTAACCTCTCTTCTAATGTTATATTCCTTTATTGAGGATTGTTCGGCCTCAAATCTTATGTAATAATTACCTACGGTAATTCGGTAATTGAGTAATTTCTAATGACAGTAAAAATTACAGTAAAAATTGGGGCGTTACAATAGCAGATCACTTAGGCTCCATCATATAACATCCATAAGCACATTATAGCATATATTTACATACAATAACCTCACTCAAAGGGTGGGTTATGTTCATACATCATTATCTTATGCAAACCCATAAAAGCAAATATACTTAAGGAAATACATGCCCCTAAACTAGATAACTCCATAAGCCGGGAAGGTTATCCTAAAACTAGGGTGCATGATCACACATAAATCTACTAAGAACCCTCTATGGCCACTGTCCTGGAAATGGGGGAATAAATCCAATCCACTGATGAGCTCCCTCGGGAGGGGACATACGAGATGCACCAGGCTGGGGTCGCATGGACGGCCTTCTTGATAACCTCGGCTGAACAACTGTTTCCTCACTATCCTCTTTTACACGTGTGGGAGTAGGAGCAGAGCTCTCAGAATATACATAAGTAGGAGTGTCCTCTGAAGGATCAGTTTCAGAATATCTCGTCTCGGGAACATACTCTGGAAATCCATGGACAGCAGATGAAGCGGGATAAGAACGCAACATCCTTTCATCAAGTGGACGTGCATGTTCGAAAACCATTTCATCGCCATAGGGAGAAGTAGGAGAAAATCGATAACTAGGGACAGGATGTGCAAATGGACGACCTATGTAAATAAAACACGAACTGCGCACCTCCCTTCAAAATGATACGAGCGATGCACCAGATCATAGTGAAATTCCCAAGTTGGGGTATCAACGAACAGGGCGAATGTCACCATCTGAATCTGGAGACAATGACGGAAATAAAGAAAAGGGAGTGAGAATCTTGCTAAAGAATTCTCAGTGAGGTATGTAACACCCCGATTTCTCTGTCCGAGGAAAATGACCAAAATGCCCCTGAGGTCATTTCCTGACCCGAACTCGAGGGTAACCAACTCAGTCGTCCTTGAAGGGTCAACTCAATGTTTGAAGGGGATTAAATGGCCCTTGAATGCTTTCGGAAGCGAAAATTTCGTTTTCCGCAGTTTCGGGTCAAAATGACCAAAATACCCCTATAGCGTTTTTACGCGGGTAAAGGTGCCGTTTGAGCCCGGAACTTTCCCCAGAGGTTTAAAAACATGTTTTCATGTGTCTAGAGGTCTCTGTTCAAGTCCCGGTAGTCCCGGGCAGTTTTAGTGCAAAATTATGATTTTGCCCCTTGAATAGTGTTTTTGAGCTTAATGACGTAATTAAGAAAACCTAAGCAATATTAGGCTCTAAACGAAGATTAATTTATTTCCCTAATTAATCTAGAGCCAAAATAATTTATTAAAGTTAATTAGAACCTAAAATTGCTTAGATTAAACTTAAATCCCTTTTTAGAACTCAAGATTCCTAGTCTTGGAATCTTGAATAGTGTTTTCTCTCTCCAATTCCTTAAATCAAGGAAATGTGTCTAGAGTTGTTTAGACTCTAAATTGAGGATTTAACTCACTAATGGTGCAAGACCACTCCTTAATTATGTCTAGACCACCTTAATTACGCATTTTCCTTACCTTAAACACTTTCTTACAAATTCCTAATCTTAAACATAATCAAAGATACACCTAAACACAACTCTAAACCACAATTAAAATGCAAAGAACCCTCCCCCATGGGCTGATGCATATTCGGCCATCACTCTCCAATTACCACACATATTAAATTGTTTTCTCACTCAAAGAGCCATGCTTGAGCCATACCTCACCATGCTTTGAACCATACCTCAAGAATACATTATCTCACCTCATGGAACTCATGGAATGCCTCCAATCTGCACCTCTTGGCCGAAGCTCTTCATCACCATGAGCTCCCTCCATTTGTTTCATTTCTCTATAAATAGAATGCCTTGAGGAGCTTGCACCACTTTTAGATCATTTGCTAAGTTTAGGAAACACTCAAAGCTTTTCTTTTCTCTCAAAGTTCTAGTGTTCTTCAAGTTCTTCAAGCTCTTCAAAGTTCTTCCTCATCTTCATCTTCTTCTTCCATCTTCAAGTTCATCACACCAAGTAGGGATTTTCTTTCATGTGTTCTTTTCTTTAAAGTTCTTGTTTCAAGCTTGATGTTCATAGTTTCTCTTGATTCTTTTTAGAACTTCTTTTCTTCTCCTTCTTCCTCTTTATGTTTCGGCCATAGGCCTTGGAGAACAAAGGAATGAGAGCTTGATGATGAGAGTTTCATGATGATGTTCATCACTTGAAACAAACTCTAGAGCTTGATCTTTGTTCTTGAGCAAAAATGTTTCTAGTTTTTCCTTTCTTGAACTCTTGAGAACTTTAGCTTTGATGATGTTTTAAAATGGCCCTATGAACTCAATGATGAGGACTCATGATGTTGGTGTTAATATATCATCAAGATCATGAACTCTAGAGTTTTAAAATGTTCCTTTCTCTCCTTGAAGATTTCGGCTATTCCTTAATTTTTTTCTAAGCTTCATGGTTTGATTTCCTAAAAATATTATGTTGAGTTTTAAGAACTCTAAACTTGACTTTACCTTGTTGGATGAGTTTGGGTTATGGTTTAAATTCCTTTAAAGTCTTGTTAAGAGCTCTAGAAAGATAAAATGAACTTGCATAATTTATTTTATGCTTGCATTCATATTTACATTCTTGCTATGCATCTTTACTTTCTAGCTATCACTTAAGAACATAAAGATTAAAATGGAACTTGTATCATCACTTAATTTAATTCTCGAAGTCTTTCTATTTCGGCCTTAAAGTCGATTGTTGTTGGGCCTAGAGCACTAAAATAAAGAATTGAACTTGCATTATCACTTAATTAATTCCTCGAATGCCTATCTGTTTCGGCCTTAAAGTCGATTGTTGTTGGGCCAAGAGCACTAAAATAAAGAATTGAACCATGTATATTACCTTCAAGCTTGCACGTTTAAGTTTATGCCTCGCATATTTACTTTCAAGCTTGCACGTTTAAGTTATGCCTTGCATATTTAATTTTAAGTCATCACTTTACCTTGTAAGCAAGATTAAAAACGAAAAGCATGAGCACGTTTAGTTTATGTCACAACTTAAGAACCTAGAGCTCAAAGACTTGCCCATTTCATTCCAAGTTAAAGTTATACGCGAATACATTCCTTGAATGCATAATTTCGGCCAAGTAGTGATGATGGACTTGTAATGAGTTTTCATCTTGCTACTAGGACCAATAGTCTACGTTTTAAGTTTTCCTTAAAACTTTACAAATCTTTATAAGGTTATGTCATCACAAGTTGTGAGTTTATTATCTTTTAGGGGATGGAATATGTTTTGGTCAGTGACCTAAGGCTTCTCATAGCCTCTTGATGAATTAAAATGTTTTGCAAAGAGTTTCAGAAGTTCTAGATCGATTCCGAGAGAAACTAGTTAACTTATGTACCTAGAAATGTCAATTTAACTCCCTCATTTAAGTTAGATGTTTTCAGTTCTGATGTGATGAGTGTGACGCTGTATGATGATGTTTTGATGTGTTGGAATGTGTGAAAATATCATATGATGATGTAGAAGCGATCCTATGCATGATAGGTAAGAAACTAGCTAACTAGAAATACCGTAAAGCTAGAATTTAACATAGTTTTGACCTATTTGTTTATGGAACTTTTTCAAACTGTTTTAATGGGGACATAATCAGATTTAGATTGTTTAGACATGAAAAACTTGGTATCATTTGAGTTAGAATTGAATTCTAGCACCTATGGGGAAACTAGTAGCTAGAAAACCGTAAAAATGCAAATGTAGAACTCTTAGAACATTTAATTTTCTGGATTCTGTCCAGCACCCTTACAACATGGTAAACATGATTAATAATTAGTCCTTAAGCATAGGAATGCCTCATAATTGATTTAGATTTAATCCATAGCTTTCAAGTAACGGAACCAAGAAAGGGTCTAAAACGTAAGTTCTAGAACCCCGTATTCACATGTTAGGATTTCCACCCTATGCCATTCAGATTTAAAAGTAAAATGAGAGGATTATGAATGATGTTTAATTATGAGCCTTAGGTGCTTAAAATATGAACGACGGACGTAGAGAACTATATCTCAAGATTAAGACCCGTAAGGGTCAAAGCATAAGCTACCGTAAGGGTAAGCGTTTGGATGTTTTATGATGATCCATGAAGTATGCTAATGATGATGATGTTATTCATATGAGGAATTTATGAGGTTATATGTTTATGTGGCATAAAGCAAATTTGGAAGGAAATTGATTGTAATGACCGTTGTGCTGCCGAATTTCCGACAAATTTGGGGACTTAAAGAGATTTTGAAAATTAAGGTACTAAGATGGGTTCTAGGATGACACCGGTTCGGCCGAGCACCTCCATAGAACTCATGTGACATCGGTACCATTTTATACTCTTAGGTGACACCGGTTCGGCCGAGCACCCCTAAGAGTTTTGCCCCCTAACCCGTACTCAGATAGTCGGGATTTATGATTTATGATACGCTTATCGTTAAGTGGTAAGTAAGAACTAGTGACGACTAGTTAAGGTATGAGCTCATAACCTAGATGTATGACACGTTCTGGGTGACACCGGTTCGACCGAGCACCCCCAGTTCGATTGTCTTTTAGGGTGGCCCATGAGGAAGAGATGTTTCATGATTATGATTATGTCACTAAGTTTGTCCCATATGAATGTTTCTATTGCCACTTTATGCCACCAAGAATGATGATGCTTGATGTTATGTTTTATGTATGTGCATTAGGTAGTGCCATGCATACATCTTCTATTATGTTGCATTCATGACATTAAGATCATCCTAAAATGAATGGACCTTGGCTAAAATATATTTTAAAGTTTAAAATGAACTTAATACATGCTCAGTCATTTTGTATAAATAAACCCAAGGTTCCTGAGGACGTAGATGATGACACCTAGGTAGTAGGAGGCCCTACTGAGATTCTTTAGCAAGATTCTCACTCCCTCTACCTCTTTCTTTCCGTCACATCTTCAGATGGCGACATTCGTGGTGTTCGTGGACACGCCGACATGGGAGGTGCACCATGACCCGGACCACGGGTCATTCCATTTTGTGGGTCGATGCACGGTTAGAGTATTCATGTTCATGGGTCGACCCTTCACTCCCCCTGTACATTCCCATCGTTTCTCCCCCGTTTCACCTTTTGGCGATGATCTGGTGTTCGAGCGCACACGTCCCCTAGAGGAGAGGTTTCGTCGTACCCCATCATCCACGTCCGCCGCTCAAGACTACCCCCAGTATGTGCCCCATTGCCCGTCGTCTTTTTCGGAGGCGGATCCTTCCGAGGACTCGGCAACCCAGGCACCCTCCGAGGGATCTTCCCCCTCCATACCTATGGACTTTGGAGAGGATAGCGAGCCCACCGTGACTCAGCCGAGGCGTGCACGACGACCGGAGATGCGGCCATACCCCGGGACTCACACTCGATCCCTGCTCCGCCTCTTCACGCCCGAGGAGCTCGCCCAGTTTCCCGGATATCTGCCTGGATCACGAGATAGTCGCCAGTAGAAGGCCGTGGATGGCCCGAGTTAGAGCACACACCACTTAGATGAGGGATAAACCTTCTTTTGTTTAGAGGTTTCCCATTAGATACACTCGGGTAGGGGAGTAGATTACGTTCATGCTTATGTTGTATTTTCTTTATGCATTTCCCTTGTACTAAATTAAGACCCACACTTATAAGTGGGCAAGTTATATATATATGAAATAATATTCAGTGATGTTCATGTTGTGCCTCATGTTATGATGTTGTGAGATAATTGTTTTACTTTACATGGTTTATCGTTTAACGCATTACGCGGCTCTCACTTTGTATTTTATTTCAAAAAACAAATTTACCCGTATTTTCCGCTAAGTATTTCTAAGTAAAATTGAGAACTATGAAGTAACAGACTAATGTTTAACCTAAGTATGTTCTAGAGTATTGGGTTAAAAATTAGGATGTTACAAGGTACCTCCTTCTACAGTGTCATCATCAAAGTCCCCAGGAACCTCGGGATTATTCTAAAATAGTGAGCATGCAAAGATTCATTTTAAGTTCGAACAAATACTTAACCGAGGTTCGTCAATTTTTAATCATGCGTCTTATAATGCATCATAATCTTAACATGTCATATTCACAATGAACTTTTCCTTTATCATTACATCATTTTCCTCATCATCATTATCAAATAACATGCATAAAAGAACGTCATATAATATTAGCTACACGTGGACATAGTGTGTAATACCCCGATTTTTCTGTCCGAGGGAAATGACCAAAATGCCCCTGAGGTCATTTCCTGACCCGAATTCGAGGGTAACTAACTCGATCGTCCTCGAAGGGTCAACTCAATGTTTGAAGGGGATTGAATGGCCTTTGAATGCTTCCGGAAGCGAAAATCTCGTTTTCCGCAGTTTCGGGTCAAAATGACCAAAATACCCCTATAGCGTTTTTACGCGGGTAAAGGTGCCATTTGAGCCCGGAACTTTCCCCAGAGGTTTAAAAACATGTTTTCATGTGTCTAGAGGTCTCTGTTCAAGTCCGGGTGGTCCCGGGCAGTTTTAGTGCAAAATTACGATTTTGCCCCTAGAATAGTGTTTTTGAGCTTAATGACGTAATTAAGCAAACTTAAGCAATATTAGGCTCTAAATGAAGATTAATTAATTTCCCTAATTAATCTAGAGTCAAAATAATTTATTAAAGTTAATTAGAACCTAAAATTGCTTAGATTAAACTTAAATCCCTTTTTAGAACTCAAGACTCCTAGTCTTGGAATCTTGAATAGTGTTTTCTCTATCCAATTCCTTAAATCAAGGAAATGTGTCTAGAGTTGTTTAGACTCTAAATTGAGGATTTAACTCACTAATGGTGCAAGACCACTCTTTAATTATGTCTAGACCACCTTAATTATCCATTTCCCTTACCTAAACACTTTCTTACAAATTCCTAATCTTAAGCATAATCAAAGATACACCTAAACACAACTCTAAACCACAATTAAAATGCAAGAAACTCTCCTCCCTTAGCTGATGCATTTCGGCCAGCACACTCCTCTTTGGCCACATGTTTAATTATTTTCTCACTCAAAGAACCATGCTTGAGGCCATACCTTGAACCAAACCTCATCATGCCTCAAGAACACATTATCTCACCTCATGGAACTCATGGGATGCCCTCCAATCTGCACCCTCATGGCCGAAACCTCTTCACTCATTCACACCCTCCATTTGTTTCATTTCTCTAGAAATAGAATTCCTTGAGGAGCTTGCACCACTTTTAGATCATTTGCTAAGTTTAAGAACACTCAAAGCTTTTCTTTTTCTCTCAAAGTTCTTATGTTCTTCAAGTTCTTGAGGTTCTTCAAGTTCTTCATCTTCTTCTTCCATCTTCAAGTTCATCACATCAAGTAGGGATTTTCTTTCATGTATTCTTTTCTTTAAAGTTCTTGTTTCAAGCTTGATGTTCATAGTTTCTCTTGTCTCTTTTTAGAACTTCATTTCCACTCCTTTTTCCTTTTCATTTTCGGCCATAGGCCTTGGAGAACAAAAGGAATGAGAGCTTGATGATGAGAGTTTCATGATGATGTTCATCACTTGAAACAAACTCTAGAGCTTGATCTTTGTTCTTGAGCAAAAATGTTTTTAGTCTTTCCTTTCTTGAACTCTTGAGAACTTTAGCTTTGATGATGTTTTAAAATGACTCTATGACCTCAATGATGAGGACTCATGATGTTGGTGTTAATATATCATCAAGATCATGAACTCTAGAGTTTTGAAATGTTCCTTTTTCTTCTTGATGATTTCGGCCATTTCCATTAATTTTCTAGGCTTCATGGTTTGATTTCCTAAAAATATTATGTTAAGTTTTAAAGAACTCTAAGCTTGATTTTACCTTGTTTGGGTGAGTTTGGGTTATGGTTTAAATTCCTTTAAAGTCTTGTTAAGAGCTCTAGAAAAATAAAATGAACTTGCATAATTTATTTTATGCTTGCATTCATATTTACATTCTTGCTATGAATTTTTACTTTCAAGCTATCACCTAAGAACATAAAGATTAAAATGGAACTTGCATCTTCACTTAATTTAATTCTCGAAACCTTTCTATTTCGGCCTTAAAGTCGATTGTTGTTGGGCCTAGAGCACTAAAATAAAGAATTGAACTTGCATTATCACCTAAGTAATTTCTCGAATGCCTATCTATTTCGGCCTTAAAGTCGATTGTTGTTGGGCCAAGAGCACTAAAATAAAGAATTGAACCTTGCATATTTACTTTCAAGCTTGCACGTTTAAGTTTATGCCTTGCATATTTATATTTAAGTTATCACTTTACTTTGTAAGCAAGATTAAAAATGAAAAGCATGAGCACGTTTAGTTTACGTCGTAACTTAAGAACCTAGAGCTCAAAGACTTGCCCATTTCATTCCAAGATAAGGTTAAATGTGAATGCATTCCTTGAATGCATAATTTCGGCCAAGTAGTGATGATGGACTTGCAATGAGTCTTCATCTAGCTACTAGGACCAATAGTCTATGTTTCAAGTCTTCCCTAAAGCCTTACAAATTTTTATAAGGTTATGTCGTCACAAGTTGTGATTTCATTCTCGTTCAGGGGATGGGATATGTTTTGGTCACTGACCTAAGGCTTCACTTAGCCTCTTGATGAATTAAAATGTTTTGCAAAGAGTTTTAGAAGTTCTAGATCGATTCCAAGAGAAACTAGTTAACTTATGTACCTAGAAATGTCAATTTAACTCTCTCATTTAAGTTAAATGTTTTCGGTTCTGATGTGATGAGTGTGATGCTGTATGATGATGTTTTGATGTGTTGGAATGTGTGAAAATATCATGTGATGATGTAGAAGTGATCCTATGCATGATAGGTAAGAAACTAGCTAACTAGAAATACCGTAAAGCTAGAATTTAACATAGTTTTGACCCATTTGTTTATGGAACTAATCCAAACTGTTTTAATGGGAACATAATCAGATTTAGATTGTTTAGACATGAAAAACTTGGTATCATTTGGATTAGAATCAAATTCTAGCACCTATAGGGAAACTAGTAACTAGAAAACCGTAAAAGTGCAAGTTTAGAACTCTTAGAACGTTTACTTTTCTGGATTCTGTCCAGCACCCTTACAACATGATAAACATGATTAATAATTAGTCCTTAAGCATAGGAATTCCTCATAATTGATTTAGATTTAATTCATAGTGCCTTAGGCGAAGACGGAACCATGAAAGGATCTAAAACATAAGTTCTAGAACCCTGTGAATACAAGTTAGAGAATTTACCCTATGCTATTCAGATTTAAGTATGAACATGAGGATTAGGAATGATGATTAATTATGAGCCCTTAGGTGCATAAAAATATGAGCGACGGATGTTAGAGAATTATATCTCAAGATTAAGACCCGTAAGGGTCAAAGCATAAGCTACCGTAAGGGTAAGCGTTTGAATGTTTTATGATGATGCATGTAGTATGCAAATGATGATGATGTTATTCATATGAGGAATTCATGAGGTTATATGTTCATGTGGCATAAAGCAAATTTGGAAGGAAATTCGGTGTAATGCCGTTGTGCCGCCGAATTTCCGAAAAATTTGGGGACTTAAAGAGATTTTGAAAATTAAGGTACTAAGATGGGTTCTAGGATGACACCGGTTCGGCCGAGCACCTCCATAGAACTCATGTGACATCGGTACCATTTTATACTCTTAGGTGACACCGGTTCGGCCGAGCACCCCTAAGAGTTTTGCCCCCTAACCCGTACTCAGATAGTCGGGATTTATGATTTATGATACGCTTATCGTTAAGTGGTAAGTAAGAACTAGTGACGACTAGTTAAGGTATGAGCTCATAACCTAGATGTATGACACGTTCTGGGTGACACCGGTTTGGCCGAGCACCCCCAGTTCGATTGTCTTTTAGGGTGGCCCATGAGGAAGAGATGTTTTATGATTATGATTATGTCACTAAGTTTTGTCTCATATGAATGTTACTGTTGCCACTTTATGCCACCAAGTATGATGATGCTTGATGTTATGTTTTATGTATGTGCATTAGGTAGTGCCATGCATACATTTTCTATTATGTTGCATTCATGACATTAAAATCATCCTAAAATGAATGGACCTTGGCTAAAATATATTTTAAAGTTTAAAATGAACTTAATACATGCTCAGTCATTTTGTACAAATAAACCCAAGATTCCTGAGGACGTAGATGATGACACCTAGGTAGTAGGAGGCCCTACTGAGATTCTTTAGCAAGATTCTCACTCCCTCTATCTCTTTCTTGCCGTCACGTCTTCAGATGGCGACGTTCGTAGTGTTCGTGGACACACCGACGTGGGAGGTGCACTATGACCCGACTCACGGGTCATACCATTTTGAGGGACAGTGCACGGTGCGGGTTTTCATGTTCGTAGGACGCCCCTTCGCTCATCCCGTGCACACCCATCGCTTCTCCCCGACTACACCCTATGGCGACGATGAGCGGGTTTTTGAGCGCGCGCATACGCATGACGAGAGAGTGCTCCGCAAGCACACCGCCGCCCTAGCCATGCGAGACTATCCCGATTACGTGCCCCGGACTTACTTCTCGGAGACCGACCCGTCCGAGGATCCGCCTACCCATCCGTATAGCGAGAGCTCTGCCCCCTCTCCCCCACCGTTGAGGGAGGGCAGTGAGGATACCGTGACTCAGCCACGGCTTGCGCGACGACCGGAGATGCGACCATACCGCGGGGGTCACACTCGATCCCCGTTCCACCTCTTCACGTCCGAGGAGCTCACCCAGTTTCCCGGATATTTGCCTCGTTCGCGAGATGGACGTCAGTAGGAGGTGACGATCGTCCGATGGAGTACCCGGTTAGAGCACACCCCACGTAGATAAGGATAAACCTTCTTTTGTTTAGAGGTTATCCCATTAGATGCACTCGGGTAGGGGAGTTGATTATGTTTATGTTTTATGTTGTATTTTCTTTTATGTATTTCTCTTGTACTAAATTAAGTCCCACACTTATAAGTGGGCAAGTTATATATATAAGAGATGATATTCAGTGTTGTTCATGTTGTGCTCTATGTTATGATGTTGTGAGACATTTGTGTTACTTTACATGGTTTACCGTTTAACGCATTACGCGGCTCTCACTTTGTATTTCAAAAAAAAATTTACCTGTATTTCCGCTAAGTATTTCAAAGTAAAAATGAGAACTATGAGGTAACAGACTAATGATTAATCCAAATATGTTCTAGAGTATTGGGTTAAAAATTAGGATGTTACATTATGGTATCGTGAGCGTCGATTCTCATGGAGCCTGAGGATTAGACTGACTATGCTTTCTAAAGCGTAGTACGATAGCTATGTCATGCGTAGTGCTTAGTTAGAGATAAGCTATAGGATAGAAGTTCATGACCCTTGTCTACTTACGTGTGCCATGGTAACTAGCTCATTTTACATGGAATATTGAGCCTGATCACCTCAGTGTTTATTGTCTTGTGTGTTTAGGAACCAATAGCACCAAGGAGACAACCTAGGACCCCGACCGATGGGGACCAAAATGATGCTACTGCTGCTGCTATTCGTGACATGGCTAGGGCCATGGAATGAATGTTCGAGAGGATGAACCAACAAGGGGACATCGGACGTGCTCCCCCTACTGCCGAAATGGTCGAGCGAGCGAGGTTTGGTGAGTTTCGCAAGGCGAACCCGCCAACCTTCCGAGGAGCCATGGACCCCGACCAAGCTGATGAGTGGATCAAAAACATGGAAAAGATCTACTCTGTGGTAGCTTGCTCGGAGGAGCAGAAGGTCACCTTTGCGGCCTATATGATGGAATCGGATGCCGAGTTTTGGTGGACCGGCACCCGAAGACTGCTAGAAGCTTCTGGTACCGCTGTCAACTGGGAGCTGTTCAAGACCTACTTCTATGAAAAGTACTTCCCGGAGTCGGTAAGGAACGCGAAGGATATCGAGTTTATGCAGTTAACTCAAGGAGGAAGGACTGTCGCCCAGTACACGGCGAGATTCGAAGAACTGATTAAGTTCTCACGGGTGTTCCAAGGGAACCCCGATGAGATATGGAAATGTGTGAAGTACGAAGCCGGATTAAAGCCGGAGCTGAATTATGCTGTAGAACATATGGAGATCAGGGACTTCCCCACCCTGGTCAACAAGTGCCGTATTTTGGAGGAAGGACAAGGTAAGCTCCAGGATGCAAGGGCGGAAAGAGCTAAGGGGCTGGGACCTCAAGCCCCGAAGTTCAAACCCAACACCAAAACCAACCACGAAACCATTACAACCCCTACCACGCCAACCAATTCAAACCACAACAACAACAAAGAACCCCCTTCCACCAACAACCCAAGCAACCCTACAGACCACCGTTCCAGAACAACAGCCACCGAAACAACAACAACAACAATAACCGGCAAGGAGTGTCGGGAGGTCCCCGGAACAACGCGCAACAAGGAGGGTCCAGTGGGACCAAGAACAAGACGCCCCAAGGAGCCCCCGCCACCTTTGCTAGGACTACACCGGCGATAATATGCCCCCAGTGCGGGAAAGATCATGGCAACCGTCCCTGCCTAGCTGGACAAAATGTGTGCTTCAAGTGTGGGAAGCCCGGCCACTATGCCAACAGATGCAACAACGGAGGGCCAGCGAATCAGAACCCTAGGTCGCAACACCAAGGGAGGGTCTTCACCCTCAATGTAGACGAAGCGGACACATCCAACGGTCTCATAGAAGGTAAGTGCGAAATAGATGGTAGGACCTTAACTGTACTTTATGACTCTGGTGCAACACATTCTTTTATTTCTTATGCTAGTGTCGAGGCTCTAAATTTGAAAACTTCCAAACTTCCTTTTGATCTTATTGTCTCTACCCCCACAAATCATCCTGTGAATACTTGTTATTGTTGTCTAAATTGTCACCTCACCACAGAAAATAGATCATATGTTGTGGATTTAATTTGTTTACCCATGAAAGGTATAGGAGTAGTTCTTGGCATGGATTGGCTTCACGCCAATCGTGTATTGTTAGACTGTGACACCAAAACAGTTGTCTTTCCTTCTCCCCCTAGTGAAATAAGTCAACCTTTGAAACTCTATCTCAATGCCGTAGAGGTCCACTGTAGTGGGAAAAAGACTAAGAGATATGTTCTCCTAGCCGCTAGCGAGGTACACTTTGAGCAGAATTTAGAGAATATACCAGTAGTGAGAGACTATCCCGAGGTGTTCCCGAAAGATATACCCGAGTTCTCTCCCGAGCGAGAAGTGGAGTTCTCCATTGAGTTGGTTCCTGGAGCGGGACCAATCTCCATTGCCCCCTATAGAATGTCACCCCTAGAACTAGCCGAGCTTAAGACCCAACTTGAGGAACTTTTAGAGAAGAGCTTTATAAGACCTAGTGCTTCACTGTAGGGAGCTCCAGCCCTATTTGAGAAGAAGAAGGACGGGAGCATGAGGTTGTGCATAGATTATAGGCAATTGAACCGTGTGACAGTGAAAAACAAGTACCCCTTGCCTAGGATAGATGATCTTATGGACCAATTGAGAGGAGCAGTAGTATTTTCCAAGATCGACCTAAGGTCAGGATACCACCAAATTAGAGTGAGAAATCAAGATATACCAAAGACCGCCTTTAGAACTCGGTATGGACACTTTGAGTTCGCGGTGATGTCTTTTGGGTTGACAAATGCTCTTGCAGTGTTTATGGATTACATGAATAGGATCTTTAGACCCTATTTAGATCAGTTCGTGGTCGTTTTCATAGATGATATACTCATCTATTCGAAGACCCACGAGGAGCATGAGCGACATTTGAGGATAGTTTTGGAGATTTTGAAGGAGAAAAAGCTGTATGCAAAACTCTCTAAGTGTGAATTTTGGTTGGAGGAGGTCAAGTTTTTAGGGCACGTTGTGTCAAAAGGAAGCATAGCCGTTGATCCTAGTAAGGTAGAAGCCGTAATGAATTGGGATAGACCGACCACCGTAACGGAAATACGGAGCTTTTTGGGCTTAGCAGGCTACTACCGTAGGTTTATCAAAGGATTTTCCCAGTTAGCCCTACCCTTGACCAAGCTCACTAGGAAGAATGCCCCGTTTGAGTGGAGCCCCGAATGTGAGAAGAGTTTTCAAGAGCTTAAGGAAAGGTTAACAACGACCCCAGTCTTAGTCTTACCTAGCCCCAATGTACCCTTCGAGGTATATTGTGATGCTTCGGGCAAAGGACTAGGGTGTGTGTTGATGCAAAATAGGCAAGTGGTAGCCTATGCATCTCGACAACTCAAGCCTCACAAGGCTAACTACCCCACCCATGACCTAGAATTAGCCGCCGTAGTGTTTGCCTTAAAGATGTGGAGACACCATCTGTATGGTGTAAGGTTTGAAGTTTTCTTCGATCATAAGAGTCTCAAGTACCTCTTTGATCAAAAGGTGTTAAACATGAGGCAAAGAAAGTGGATGGAATTCTTCAAAGACTACGATTTCAGTTTAAGTTACCACCCCGGCAAGGCTAATGTAGTCGCCGACGCCTTGAGCCGAAAGTCGTTACACCTGTCCCACATGATGATCAAAGAAGTTGAGTTGATAGAGAAGTTTAGGGATATGAATCTAGGGATGTCAGCAACCGATAGAGGGATAAAGATGTGCTATCTTAGTGTAACAAGTGGATTTAAGCAAAAAATCATGTTAGCACAACGAGAGAATGAGGAGTTCGAAGAGATCATAGATCTTTGTTAAAAATTTGGAAAGTTGAAGGGTTTCGAAAGAGGCGAGGATTGGATATGGAGATTTGAGGGAAGGATCTGCGTACCCCAAAATGGTGACCTCCGAGAAAAGATCTTGGAGGAGGCTCACAAAAGCTATTTCACCATTCATCCCGGTGTCACCTAGATGTACCAAGACTTGAAGAAGATGTTTTGGTGGCCCGGAATGAAGAAGGATGTAGTCGCCTGGGTTAGTAAGTGCTTGGTATGTCAGAAAGTGAAAATCGAGCACCAAAAACCTTCAGGTTTGTTGCAACCCCTGTCAATCCCCGAATGGAAGTGGGAATGCATATCCATGGATTTCGTGACAGGATTGCCTAAGACCCAAGCTGGCCATGATGCTATATGGGTGATAGTGGATCGACTAACCAAGTCGGCACACTTTCTACCTATTAGAGTGACATACTCTTTAGATAAATTGGCTCAGTTATACATCCAAGAGATCGTAAGATTGCATGGAGTACCGTCGACGATAATCTCGGATAGAGATCCGCGGTTTACGTCGCGTTTTTGGGGAGCCTTTCAAAAGGCGTTTGGTTCAAAGCTATGCTTAAGCACTGCTTACCACCCACAAACAGACGGACAATCCGAAAGGACGATCCAAACCCTAGAGGATATGCTAAGAGCCTGTGTGTTAGACCAAAGGGGAAGTTGGGATAAGTACTTGCCTTTGATCGAGTTTGCGTATAACAACAGTTATCACGCGAGCATCGGTATGGCACCGTACGAGGCGTTGTATGGAAGGAAGTGCCAATCACCTTTGTGTTGGTACGAGCCTGGGGAGCAAAGAGTCTTAGGACCCGATGTAGTGAGGGAAACGACGGAACAAATCAAGAGGATCCGGGATAGGATGCTCACTGCTCAAAGTAGACAAAAGAGTTATGCGGACAAGCGGCGCAAGCCCTTGGAGTTCGAAGAGGGAGAACATGTATTCCTTAGGATTACCCCCACTACAGGCATAGGGAGAGCCATGAAAGTCAAAAAGTTGAGCCCCCGATTCCTTGGTCCCTTCCAAATTCTTCAAAAGATAGGAACAGTTGCCTACAAAATAGCCTTACCCCCTAACCTTTCTAATCTTCACGACGTCTTTCACGTCTCTCAGTTAAGGAAGTATGAGTCCGACCCTAGCCACGTTTTAGAGCCAGAGCATGTTCAGTTAAGGGACAACCTAACTTTCAATCTTCCCCCTACGAGAATCGTGGACCGCGGAGTCAAGCAGCTGAGGAACAAGTATGTTCCTTTGGTAAAAGTAGCATGGGGACGCGACAAGTCCGAAGAATTCACATGGGAGCTAGAGACGTAAATCTGAGACAAGTATCCCGAGCTTTTCTAAGGTAACGAATTTCGAGGGCGAAATTCTTTTAAGGCGGGAGTAATGTAACACCCCGATTTTTCTCGTCTCGAGGAAATGACCAAAATGCCTGAGGTCATTTCGACCCGACCGAGGGTAACTAACTCGTCGTCCTCGAAGGGTCAACTCAATGTTTGAAGGGGATTGAATGGCCTTTGAATGCTTAGGAAGCGAAAATCTCGTTTCATAGCTTTGGTCAAAATGACCAAAATACCCCTATAGCGTTTTTACGCGGGTAAAGGTGCCATTTGAGCCCGGAACTTTCCCCAGAGGTTTAAAAACATGTTTTCATGTGTCTAGAGGTCTCTGTTCAAGTCCGGGTGGTCCCGGGCAGTTTTAGTGCAAAATTACGATTTTGCCCCTAAAATAGTGTTTTTGAGCTTAATGACGTAATTAAGCAAACCTAAGCAATATTAGGCTCTAAATGAAGATTAATTAATTTCCCTAATTAATCTAGAGTCAAAATAATTTATTAAAGTTAATTAGAACCTAAAATTGCTTAGATTAAACTTAAATCCCTTTTTAGAACTCAAGACTCCTAGTCTTGGAATCTTGAATAGTGTTTTCTCTATCCAATTCCTTAAATCAAGGAAATGTGTCTAGAGTTGTTTAGACTCTAAATTGAGGATTTAACTCACTAATGGTGCAAGACCACTCTTTAATTATGTCTAGACCACCTTAATTATCCATTTCCCTTACCTAAACACTTTCTTACAAATTCCTAATCTTAAGCATAATCAAAGATACACCTAAACACAACTCTAAACCACAATTAAAATGCAAGAAACTCTCCTCCCTTGGCTGATGCATTTCGGCCAGCACACTCCTCTTTGGCCACATGTTTAATTATTTTCTCACTCAAAGAACCATGCTTGAGGCCATACCTTGAACCATACCTCACCATACTTTGAACCATACCTCATCATGCCTCAAGAACACATTATCTCACCTCATGGAACTCATGGGATGCCCTCCAATCTGCACCCTCATGGCCGAAACCTCTTTACTCATTCACACCCTCCATTTGTTTCATTTCTCTAGAAATAGAGTTCCTTGAGGAGCTTGCACCACTTTTAGATCATTTGCTAAGTTTAGGAACACTCAAAGCTTTTCTTTTTCTCTCAAAGTTCTTATGTTCTTCAAGTTCTTGAGGTTCTTCAAGTTCTTCATCTTCTTCTTCCATCTTCAAGTTCATCACATCAAGTAGGGATTTTCCTTCATGTATTCTTTTCTTTAAAGTTCTTGTTTCAAGCTTGATGTTCATAGTTTCTCTTGTCTCTTTTTAGAACTTCATTTCCACTCCTTTTTCCTTTTCATTTTCGGCCATAAGCCTTGGAGAACAAAAGGAATGAGAGCTTGATGATGAGAGTTTCATGATGATGTTCATCACTTGAAACAAACTCTAGAGCTTGATCTTTGTTCTTGAGCAAAAATGTTTTTAGTCTTTCCTTTCTTGAACTCTTGAGAACTTTAGCTTTGATGATGTTTTAAAATGACTCTATGAACTCAATGATGAGGACTCATGATGTTGGTGTTAATATATCATCAAGATCATGAACTCTAGAGTTTTGAAATGTTCCTTTTTCTTCTTGATGATTTCGGCCATTTCCATTAATTTTCTAGGCTTCATGGTTTGATTTCCTAAAAATATTATGTTAAGTTTTAAAGAACTCTAAGCTTGATTTTACCTTGTTTGGGTGAGTTTGGGTTATGGTTTGTAACACCCCGATTTCTCTGTCCGAGGGAAATGACCAAAATGCCCCTGAGGTCATTTCCTGACCCGAACTCGAGGGTAACCAACTCGGTCGTCCTCGAAGGGTCAACTCAATGTTTGAAGGGGATTAAATGGCCCTTGAATGCTTTCAGAAGCGAAAATTTCGTTTTCCGCAGTTTCGGGTCAAAATGACCAAAATACCCCTATAGCGTTTTTACGCGGGTAAAGGTGCCGTTTGAGCCCGGAACTTTCCCCAGAGGTTCAAAAACATGTTTTCATGTGTCTAGAGGTCTCTGTTCAAGTCCCGGTGGTCCCGGGCAGTTTTAGTGCAAAATTACGATTTTGCCCTAGAATAGTACTTTTGAGCTTAATGACGTAATTAAGCAAACCTAAGCAATATTAGGCTCTAAACGAAGATTAATTTATTTTCCTAATTAATCTAGAGTCAAAATAATTTATTAAAGTTAATTAGAACCTAAAATTGCTTAGATTAAACTTAAATCCCTTTTTAGAACTCAAGACTCCTAGTCTTGGAATCTTGAATAGTGTTTTCTCTCTCCAATTCCTTAAATCAAGGAAATGTGTCTAGAATTGTTTAGACTTTAAATTGAGGATTTAACTCACTAATGGTGCAAGACCACTCCTTAATTATGTCTAGACCACCTTAATTACCCATTTACCTTCCCTAAACACTTTCTTACAAGTTCCTAATCTTAAGCATAATCAAAGATACACCTAAACACAACTCTAAACCATAATTAAAATGCAAAGAAACCTCCCCCATGGGCTGATGCATTTCGGCCACATCCTCCCCCTTTGACCACATATTAAATTGTTTTCTCACTCAAAGAACCATGCTTGAAGCCATACCTTGAACCATACCTCACCATACCTTAAGCCATACCTCACCATACCTCAAGAACACATTATCTCACCTCATGGAACTCATGGAATGCCTCCAATCTGCACCTCATGGCCGAAGCTCTTCATCACCACGAGCTCCCTCCATTTGTTTCATTTCTCTATAAATAGAATGCCTTGAGGAGCTTGCACCACTTTTAGATCATTTGCTAAGTTTAGGAACACTCAAAGCTTTTCTTTTTCTCTCAAAGTTTTTGTGTTCTTCAAGTTCTTGGAGTTCTTCAAGTTCTTCATCTTCTTCTTCCATCTTCAAGTTCATCACACCAAGTAGGAATTTTCTTTCATGTATTCTTTTCTTCAAAGTTCTTGTTTCAAGCTTGATGTTCATAGTTTCTCATGTTTCTTTTTAGAACTTCATTTCCACTCCTTTTTCCTTTTCATTTTCAGCCATAGGCCATGGAGAACAAAGGAATGAGAGCTTGATGATGAGAGTTTCATGATGATGTTCATCACTTGAAACAAACTCTAGAGCTTGATCTTTGTTCTTGAGCAAAAATGTTTCTAGTTTTTCCTTTCTTGAACTCTTGAGAACTTTAGCTTTGATGATGTTTTAAAATGGCTCTATGAACTCAATGATGAGGACTCATGATGTTGGTGTTAATGTATCATCAAGATCATGAACTCTAGAGATCTAAAATGTTCCTTTTTCTTCTTGAAGATTTCGGCCATTTCCTTAATTTTTCTCAGCTTCATGGTTTGATTTCCTAAGAATATTATGTTGAGTTTTAAGAACTCTAAGCTTGACTTTACCTTGTTTGGATGAGTTTGGGTTATGGTTTAAATTCCTTTAAAGTCTTGTTAAGAGCTCTAGAAAGATAAAATGAACTTGCATAATTTATTTTATGCTTGCATTCATATTTACATTCTTGCTATGCATCTTTACTTTCAAGCTATCACCTAAGAACATAAAGATTAAAATGGAACTTGCATCTTCACTTAATTTAATTCTCAAAGCCTTTCTATTTCGGCCTTAAAGTCGATTGTTGTTGGGCCTAGAGCACTAAAATAAAGAATTGAACTTGCATCCTCACTTAATTAATTCCTCGAATGCCTATCTATTTCGGCCTTAAAGTCGATTGTTGTTGGGCCAAGAGCACTAAAATAAAGAATTGAACCATGTATATTACCTTAAAGCTCGCACGTTTAAGTTTATGCCTTGCATATTTAAATTCAAGTCATCACTTTACTTTGTAAGCAAGATTAAAAATGAAAAGCATGAGCACGTTTAGTTTATGTCGTAACTTAAGAACCTAGAGCTCAAAGACTTGCCCATTTCATCCCAAGATAAAGTTAAATGGGAATGTATTCCTTGAATGCATAATTTCAGCCAAGTAGTGATGATGGACTTGCAATGAGTTTTCATCTAGCTACTAGGACCAATAGTCCATGTTTTAAGTTTTCCCTAAAGCTTTACAAATCTTTATAAGGTTATGTCATCACAAGTTGTGATTATATTATCTTTTAAGGGATGGAATATGTTTTGGTCAGTGACCTAAGGCTTCACTTAGCCTCTTGATGAATTAAAATGTTTTGCAAAGAGTTTCAGAAGTTCTAGATCGATTCCGAGAGAAACTAGTTAACTTATGTACCTAGAAATGTCAATTTAACTCTCTCATTTAAGTTAAATGTTTTCGGTTCTGATGTGATGAGTGTGATGCTGTATGATGATGATTTGATGTGTTGGAATGTGTGAAAATATCATGTGATGATGTAGAAGCGAACCTATGCGTGATAGGTAAGAAACTAGCTAACTAGAAAATACCGTAAAGCTAGAATTTAACATAGTTTTGACCCATTTGTTTATGGAACTAATCCAAACTGTTTTAATGGGAACATAATCAGATTTAGATTGTTTAGACATGAAAAACTTGGTATCATTTGGATTAGAATCGAATTCTAGCACCTATGGGGAAACTAGTAACGAGAAAAACCGTAAAAATGCAAATGTAGAACTCTTAGAACATTAATTTTCTGGATTCTGTCCAGCACCCTTACAACATGATAAACATGATTAATAATTAGTCCTTAAGCATAGGAATGCCTCATAATTGATTTAGATTTAATTCTTAGCGCCTTAGGCGAAGACGGAACCAAGAAAGGGTCTAAAACGTAAGTTCTGGAACCCCGTGAACCCAAGTTAGAGGATTTGCCCTATGCTATTCAGATTTAAGTATGAACATGAGGATTAGGAATGATGATTAATTATGAGCCCTTAGGTGCATAAAAATATGAGCGTCAGATGTTAGAGAATTATATCTCAAGATTAAGACCCGTAAGGGTCAAAGCATAAGCTACCGTAAGGGTAAGCGTTTGAATGTTTTATGATGATGCATGAAGTATGCTAATGATGATGATGTTATTCATATGAGGAATTTATGAGGTTATATGTTTATGTGGCATAAAGCAAATTTGGAAGGAAATTGATTGTAATGACCGTTGTGCCGCCGAATTTCCGACAAATTTGGGGACATAAAGAGATTTTGAAAATTAAGGTACTAAGATGGGTTCTAGGATGACACCGGTTCGGCCGAGCACCTCCATAGAACTCATGTGACATCGGTACCATTTTACACTCTTAGGTGACACCGGTTCGGCCGAGCACCCCTAAGAGAATTGCCCCCTAACCCGTACTCAGATAGTCGGGATTTATGATTTATGATACGCTTATCGTTAAGTGGTAAGTAAGAACTAGTGACGACTAGTTAAGGTATAAGCTCATAACCTAGATGTATGACACGTTCTGGGTGACACCGGTTCGGCCGAGCACCCCCAGTTCGATTGTCTTTTAGGGTGGCCCATGAGGAAGAGAAGTTTCATGATTATGATTATGTCACTAAGTTTTGTCCCATATGAATATTACTATTGCCACTTTATGCCACCAAGAATGATGATGCTTGATGTTATGTTTTATGTATGTGCATTAGGTAGTGCCATGCATACATCTTCTATTATGTTGCATTCATGACATTAAGATCATCCTAAAATGAATGGACCTTGGCTAAAATATATTTTAAAGTTTAAAATGAACTTAATACATGCTCAGTCATTTTGTATAAATAAACCCAAGGTTCCTGAGGACGTAGATGATGACACCTAGGTAGTAGGAGGCCCTACTGAGATTCTTTAGCAAGATTCTCACTCCCTCTATCTCTTTCTTTCCGTCACGTCTTCAGATGGCGACGTTCGTAGTGCTCGTGGACACCCCGACGTGGGAGGTGCACTATGACCCGGCTCACAGGTCATACCATTTTGAGGGGCAGTGCACGGTGCGGGTTTTCATGTTCGTAGGACGCCCCTTCGCTCATCCCGTGCACACCCATCGCTTCTCCCCGACTGCACCCTATGGCGACGACGAGCGGGTTTTTGAGCGTGCGCGTACGCATGACGAGAGAGTGCTCCGCATGCACACCGCCGCCTTAGCCATGCGAGACTATCCCGATTACGTGCCCCGGACCTACTTCTCGGAGACCGACCCGTCCGAGGACCCGCCTACTCATCCGTATAGCGAGAGCTCTGCCCCCTCTCCACCATTGATGAGGGAGGGCAGTGAGGATACCGTGACTCGGCCCCGACTTGCACGACGACCGGAGATGCGGCCACACCACGGGGGCCACTCTCGATCCCCGTTCCGCCTCTTTACGCCCGAGGAGCTCGCACAGTTTCCCGGATACTTGCCTCGTTCACGAGACGGACGTCAGTAGGAGGTGACGATCGACCGATGGAGTACCCGATTAGAGCACACACCACTAAGATGGGGATAAACCTTCTTTTGTTTAGAGGTTATCCCATTAGGTGCACTCGGGTAGGGGAGTAGATCATGTTTATGTTTATGTTGTATTTCCTTTCCTGCATTTTCCTTGTACTAAACTAAGTCCCACACTTATAAGTGGGCAAATTATATATATATGAGATGATCTTCAGTGTTACTCATGGTGTGCCTTATGTTATGATGTTGTGAGACATTTGTTTACCATACATGGTTTACCGCTTATCACATCGCTCGGCTCTCAATTTTATTTCAAAAAAAAAAAAATTACTCGTATTTTCCGCTAAGTAATTCAAAGTTAAATGAGAACTATGAAGTAACAGACTAATGATTAACCTAAATATGTTCTAGAGTATTGGGTTAAAAATTAGGATGTTACATGGTTTAAATTCCTTTAAAGTCTTGTTAAGAGCTCTAGAAAAATAAAATGAACTTGCATAATTTATTTTATGCTTGCATTCATATTTACATTCTTGCTATGAATCTTTACTTTCAAGCTATCACCTAAGAACATAAAGATTAAAATGGAACTTGCATCTTCACTTAATTTAATTCTCGAAACCTTTCTATTTCGGCCTTAAAGTCGATTGTTGTTGGGCCTAGAGCACTAAAATAAAGAATTGAACTTGCATTATCACCTAAGTAATTTCTCGAATGCCTATCTATTTCGGCCTTAAAGTCGATTGTTGTTGGGCCAAGAGCACTAAAATAAAGAATTGAACCTTGCATATTTACTTTCAAGCTTGCACGTTTAAGTTTATGCCTTGCATATTTATATTTAAGTCATCACTTTACTTTGTAAGCAAGATTAAAAATGAAAAGCATGAGCACGTTTAGTTTACGTCGTAACTTAAGAACCTAGAGCTCAAAGACTTGCCCATTTCATTCCAAGATAAGGTTAAATGTGAATGCATTCCTTGAATGCATAATTTCGGCCAAGTAGTGATGATGGACTTGCAATGAGTCTTCATCTAGCTACTAGGACCAATAGTCTATGTTTCAAGTCTTCCCTAAAGCCTTACAAATTTTTATAAGGTTATATCGTCACAAGTTGTGATTTCATTCTCGTTTAGGGGATGGGATACGTTTTGGTCACTGACCTAAGGCTTCACTTAGCCTCTTGATGAATTAAAATGTTTTGCAAAGAGTTTTAGAAGTTCTAGATCGATTCCAAGAGAAACTAGTTAACTTATGTACCTAGAAATGTCAATTTAACTCTCTCATTTAAGTTAAATGTTTTCGGTTCTGATGTGATGAGTGTGATGCTGTATGATGATGTTTTGATGTGTTGGAATGTGTGAAAATATCATGTGATGATGTAGAAGCGATCCTATGCATGATAGGTAAGAAACTAGCTAACTAGAAATACCGTAAAGCTAGAACTTAACATAGTTTTGACCCATTTGTTTATGGAACTAATCCAAACTGTTTTAATGGGAACATAATCAGATTTAGACTGTTTAGACATGAAAAACTTGGTATCATTTGGATTAGAATCGAATTCTAGCACCTATAGGGAAACTAGTAACTAGAAAACCGTAAAAGTGCAAGTTTAGAACTCTTAGAACGTTTACTTTTCTGGATTCTGTCCAGCACCCTTACAACATGATAAACATGATTAATAATTAGTCCTTAAGCATAGGAATTCCTCATAATTGATTTAGATTTAATTCATAGCGCCTTAGGCGAAGACGGAACCATGAAAGGATCTAAAACATAAGTTCTAGAACCCTGTGAACACAAGTTAGAGAATTTGCCCTATGCTATTCAGATTTAAGTATGAACATGAGGATTAGGAATGATGATTAATTATGAGCCCTTAGGTGCATAAAAATATGAGCGACGGATGTTAGAGAATTATATCTCAAGATTAAGACCCGTAAGGGTCAAAGCATAAGCTACCGTAAGGGTAAGCGTTTGAATGTTTTATGATGATGCATGTAGTATGCAAATGATGATGATGTTATTCATATGAGGAATTCATGAGGTTATATGTTCATGTGGCATAAAGCAAATTTGGAAAGAAATTCGGTGTAATGCCGTTGTGCCGCCGAATTTCCGACAAATTTGGGGACTTAAAGAGATTTTGAAAATTAAGGTACTAAGATGGGTTCTAGGATGACACCGGTTCGGCCGAGTACCTCCATAGAACTCATGTGACATCGGTACCATTTTATACTCTTAGGGGACACCGGTTCGGCCGAGCACCCCTAAGAGTTTTGCCCCCTAACCCGTACTCAGATAGTCGGGATTTATGATTTATGATACGCTTATTGTTAAGTGGTAAGTAAGAACTAGTGACGACTAGTTAAGGTATGAGCTCATAACCTAGATGTATGACACGTTCTGGGTGACACCGGTTTGGCCGAGCACCCCCAGTTCGATTGTCTTTTAGGGTGGCCCATGAGGAAGAGAAGTTTCATGATTATGATTATGTCACTAAGTTTTGTCCCATATGAATGTTACTATTGCCACTTTATGCCACCAAGTATGATGATGCTTGATGTTATGTTTTATGTATGTGCATTAGGTAGTGCCATGCATACATTTTCTATTATGTTGCATTCATGACATTAAGATCATCCTAAAATGAATGGACCTTGGCTAAAATATATTTTAAAGTTTAAAATGAACTTAATACATGCTCAGTCATTTTGTACAAATAAACCCAAGGTTCCTGAGGACGTAGATGATGACACCTAGATAGTAGGAGGCCCTACTGAGATTCTTTAGCAAGATTCTCACTCCCTCTATCTCTTTCTTGCCGTCACGTCTTCAGATGGCGACGTTCGTAGTGTTCGTGGACACACCGACGTGGGAGGTGCACTATGACCCGACTCACGAGTCATACCATTTTGAGGGACTGTGCACGGTGCGGGTTTTCATGTTCGTAGGACGTCCCTTCGCTCATCCCGTGCACACCCATCGCTTCTCCCCGACTGCACCCTATGGCGACGATGAGCGGGTTTTTGAGCGCGCGCGTACGCATGACGAGAGAGTGCTCCGCAAGCACACCGCCGCCCTAGCCATGCGAGACTATCCCGATTACGTGCCCCGGACTTACTTCTCGGAGACCGACCCGTCCGAGGACCCGCCTACCCATCCGTATAGCGAGAGCTCTGCCCCCTCTCCCCCACCGTTGAGGGAGGGCAGTGAGGATACCGTGACTCAGCCACGGCTTGCGCGACGACCGGAGATGCGACCATACCGCGGGGGTCACACTCGATCCCCGTTCCGCCTCTTTACGTCCGAGGAGCTCGCCCAGTTTCCCGGATATTTGCCTCGTTTGCGAGATGGACGTCAGTAGGAGGTGACGATCGTCCGATGGAGTACCCGGTTAGAGAACACCCCACTTAGATAGGGATAAACCTTCTTTTGTTTAGAGGTTATCCCATTAGATGCACTCGGGTAGGGGAGTTGATTATGTTTATGTTTTATGTTGTATTTTCTTTTATGTATTTCCCTTGTACTAAATTAAGTCCCACACTTATAAGTGGGCAAGTTATATATATAAGAGATGATATTCAGTGTTGTTCATGTTGTGCTCTATGTTATGATGTTGTGAGACATTTGTGTTACTTTACGTGGTTTACCGTTTAACGCATTACGCGGCTCTCACTTTGTATTTCAAAAACAAATTTACCCGTATTTCCGCTAAGTATTTCAAAGTAAAAATGAGAACTATGAGGTAACAGACTAATGATTAATCCAAATATGTTCTAGAGTATTGGGTTAAAAATTAGGATGTTACATAGTGCACATATTTCATTTCTTTAGTGCCTCAGGTGACTTAAAATCCTATCATCATCATTATTTTCCTTAGGTCACCCTATACTCCACCCTTTTGGGAGTAATTTATGTTATGAGCTCATACTTTACTAGTCGTCACTAGCATATACTTATCCCTTTTGATAAGCTAAAGTCCCGACTCTACCCTTTTGAGAGAACGGGTTAGGGGGTTAAATTCACATTTTCACCACCTATAGTCTGATGGTTCCAAAGGATCATTTTCTTATAAGTTTAAGTCACCATTAAATCTTTGCATGTTATATCATAATACAAGTCATAAACATCATACCATTTTCTCATTTATAGTCTTAAGCTAGAATAATATATATCAACTGTAATCATGCATATGGGAGATTCCCAGGAAAGAGAGGTGGGTCACAATGGACACGCTTAAATACCAAATCTTTCCTTAGCCAGAACCTTTCCAAATTACACTTTTACAATGATACACTTTCTTCTAGCAACAAAGGTAAATTTTACATAATAAAGAACATTTCATGTATAAGCATTCTCATTATTTGCCACAGCAACTATAACATGCAAGTCAGGAAATCATAAGTACTTAATAAGCATCTAATCCTTACATAGAATTATTAATTATAGAACTAATTAGTTACTAAACCAATTATGAATCATTCTCTTAACAATAAACCATAATTATCACAACTTCAATCATATCAAATCATTATCACACATTGATACTAAACTCAGATCAGTGGCCGAATCATGAACCTCATGCAATTACATAGAATCATATTTTAAGTGCATATAAAATACTAGTTCCCCGTAAAATCCTTGCAAAGCCTTAAAACTCATTTAGAAACTAGTTCTTTTGTCAAATTTGGGAGGATCTTCACAATTAAAATTCTCACTTAAGATAAAAGGAGTAAGTCTTGAGCTTTAGAGATTTAGGTGACATCTTAGAATTATAAACATGCTATGCAACCTTATTTTAATCTTATCTTTATAAGGTGATAGCTTGGAATTATAAACATGATATGCAATTCCATTTCTTTATCTTTCAGATTTAAGGTGATGACTTGAAAATTAAACATGATGCAAGAACTTGAAATATAAACATGATACAAGAAACTGGAGCGGCGGTAATCCGCACAGGACAAGTAGAGGGAGAAGAGAATATTAAGAAACCGGAGGGAGAAGAGATTATTAAGAAACCGGAGCAGCGGTAGTCCGCACAGGACCAGTAGAGGGAGAAGAGAATATTAAGAAACCGGAGCGGTAGTCCATACAGGACCGATAGAGGAGAAGAGAATATTATTATTACATCTTTTTAAGCTCCAATCTCAAGACTTTTTAAAGAATAAATTCTTTAACTCCAATAATCATATTTCTTTGCTTGTGATACATGGGCAAGTCTTTGAGCTCTAGGATCTTTAGGTGATGGCATAAAATAAACATGCCATGCGTTGATTCTTTTAGCCATTATAAAATATAGTGAGAGCATAAATTAAATATGAGATGCAACCTCTTTATTATCTTGAAAGATTAAGCGATGACTTGAAACATAAACATGAAATACAAGCTTGGAATTTAAACATGAGAAATGCAAGTTCATTTATTCATTCTTGAAAATTTAGTGATGACATAGAAGGTAAACATGGTTATGCAAAGCATAAACTTAATCATGGATGCAAATTCATTTTGTTTCTTTACTAGAGCTCCTTCAAGACTTTAAAAGAATTATAAATTCAACCCAATACATATCTTAACAAGAAATAAAACGTAAAAGGAAAATACATCTTTCAAGTTCTAAACTAAAAATCTTTGTTTTAGCATCATAAAGCATTATTCTTTAAAGTTTTGCATCAAGTGGAATTTTCAAGCTTTAGAGGCCTAACTTGTGATGGATTTACAACCCACCCTCAAGGTCCTCATCATCAAGCCATCATCTTAGTTCCACCTAGGCCATATGGTTGAATTGGTTAAAGAAAAATTGAAGAGGAAAACCAAAATGAAAAGCTAAGGTAAGTTCATAATTTCATCATTTTGAGCTAAAAACACAACTCCTCAAAGCATAGGAATAAATTTAGAAACTACTCCTTACCTTATCTGAGTTGAAGAAGAGGAAGAGAACTTGGTTTCTTGAAGTGAAATGAAACAAAATCTCTTTGAAAAAATTGAAGAAAGAATTCAGCCAAAGAGGAGGAAGAAAGAAAGTTTTTGGTGCTCCTAAAAACTAGTTATGAACCAAGCATTCCAAGACCACTCAAGCAAGCCTATTTATAGAAGATTTTGAGGCTTCTAATTGGCCAAAATGATGAGGTAGTGGACGGAATTTTGCAGGAGAAATAAGGGAGGAAAAATCATTTTAGACAAAGTTGTATGAAATTAAGGAATTATGTCTCCTATGGTGACATTTTGGCATTTTGTTTTAGTGCAACTTTTGGCAATAATTCAGCTGCATAATGGCATCAATAATTTCATCCATTACAGCCCAAAGAAGTGAAATTTGTGTGTTCCATGGATTATTTAGGTGTAGGCAAGGTATTCATGTAATTTAGAGAATTTACGGTTAAGGGTTTAAGTGAATTAGTAAGCAATTTGGGTGTTTTTGAGCAATTTTGGGTTCTAATCAATCTAAATACATAATTTTGACTCTAGATTAATATTTAGAATTTAATAAGCTTTAATTTGAGCCTAATATTGCTTAGGTTTCGGTATACAAATCAAAAATCCCGAAATTCAAAGCGCCCAAAAGCAGGGCAAAATCATACATTCACTTAAAAGCGCGAGACCACCCGAGCTTAACCAATGGTTAATCATGGCTTAAAAACACATTTTAAAACATTTTAGTGAGGTTCGGGCTCAGTCGACACGCACATCGGAGTTAAAACAGCTGCAGGGACGTTTTGGTCATTTCGCGCGTCGGAACTCAAAATTGAGATCCTTCTGCTCTATTAACACACATAACACAAACAATCCCTTATTATCCTCAAAATATCCCCTTGAGAATAGGTGGAGCCCACGATCCTCATTTTCTGAGTAAAATAACTTCAGGGGCATTTTATACGTACAGAAATTCGGGATTTGCGACTCTCGCATGAATCGTTCCTAACCTTTCTTCTAATGTTATATTCCTTTATTAAGGATTGTTTGGCCTCAAATCTTATGTAATAATTACCTACGGTAATTCGATAATTGAGTAATTTCTAATGACAGTAAAAATTACAGTACAAATTGGGGCGTTACACTATAGCTCGTGAGATGACGGGATTGTAGCCTACTTATCTGTTTTTGGGCCCACTTTGGCCCATTATTAGAGAACAGTATTTAAAGGATTGTTATAGACTTTTTGTAACGCCCCAATTTTTACTGTAATTTTTACTGTCATTAGAAATTACTCAATTACCGAATTACCGTAGGTAATTATTACATAAGATTTGAGGCCGAACAATCCTCAATAAAGGAATATAACATTAGAAGAGAGGTTAGGAACGATTCATGCGAGAGTCGCAAATCCCGAATTTCTGTACGTATAAAATGACCAAAATGCCCCTGAAGTTATTTTACTCAGAAAATGAGGATCGTGGGCCCCACCTATTCTCAAGGGGATATTTTGAGGATAATAAGGGATTGTTTGTGTTATGTGTGTTAATAGAGCGTATGATCTCAATTTTGAGTTCCGACGCACAATGACCAAAACGCCTCAAGCTTTAACTCCGATGTGCGTGCCGACTGAGCCCGAACCTCACTAAAATGTTTTAAAATGTGTTTTTAAGCCATGATTAACTATTGGTTAAGCTCGGGTGGCCTCGGGCAATTTTTAAGTGAAAGTACGATTTTGCCCCCTGCTTTTGGGCGCTTTTTTCGGGATTTTTGATTCAGATAATCAAACCTAACCAATATTAGGCTCAAATTAAAGCTTATTAAATTCTAAATATTAATCTAGAGTCAAAATTATGTATTTAGATTGATTAGAACCCAAAATTGCTCAAAAACACCCAAATTGCTTACTAATTCACTTAAACCCTTAACCGTAAATTCTCTAAATTACATGAATACCTTGCCTACACCTAAATAATGCATGGAACACACAAATTTCACTTCTTTGGGCTGTAATGGACGAAATTATTGATGCCATTATGCAGTTGAATTATTGCCAAAAGTTGCACTAAAACAAAATGCCAAAATGTCACCATAAGAGACATAATTCCTTAATTTCATACAACTTTGTCTAAAATGATTTTTCCTCCCTTATTTCTCCTGCAAAATTCCATCCACTACCTCATCATTTTGGCCAATTAGAAGCCTCAAAATCTTCTATAAATAGGCTTGCTTGAGTGGTCTTGGAATGCTTGGTTCATAACTAGTTTTTAGGAGCACCAAAAACTTTCTTTCTTCATCCTCTATGGCTGAATTCTTTCTTCAATTTTTCAAAGAGATTTTGTTTCATTTCACTTCAAGAAACCAAGTTCTCTTCCTCTTCTTCAACTCAGATTAGGTAGGGAGTAGTTTCTAAATTTATTTCTATGCTTTGAGGAGTTGTGTTTTTAGCTCAAAATGATGAAATTATGAACTTGCCTTAGCTTTTCATTTTGGCTTTCCTCTTCAATTTTTCTTTAACCAATTCAACCATATGGCCTAGGTGGAACTAAGATGATGGCTTGATGATGAGGACCTTGAGGGTGGGTTGTAAATCCATCACAAGTTAGGCCTCTAAAGCTTGAAAATTCCACTTGATGCAAAACTTTAAAGAATAATGCTTTATGATGCTAAAACAAAGATTTTTAGTTTAGAACTTGAAAGATGTATTTTTTCCTTTTATGTTTTATTTCTTGTTAAGATATGTATTGGGTTGAATTTATAATTCTTTTAAAGTCTTGAAGGAGCTCTAGTAAAGAAACAAAATGAATTTGCATCCATGATTAAGTTTATGCTTTGCATAACCATGTTTACCTTCTATGTCATCACTAAATTTTCAAGAATGAATAAATGAACTTGCATTTCTCATGTTTAAATTCCAAGCTTGTATTCTCATGTTTATGTTTCAAGTCATCACTTAATCTTTCAAGATAATAAAGAGGTTGCATCTCATATTTAATTTATGCTCTCACTATATTTTATAATGGCTAAAAGAATCAACGCATGGCATGTTTATTTTATGCCATCACCTAAAGATCCTAGAGCTCAAAGACTTGCCCATGTATCACAAGCAAAGAAATATGATTGTAGGAGTTAAAGAATTTATTCTTTAAAAAGTCTTGACATTGGAGCTTAAAAGATGTAATAATAATATTCTCTTCTCCTCTATCGTCCTGTATGGACTACCGCCCGTTTCTTAATATTCTCTTCTCCTCTATCGGGTCTTAGCGACTACCGCCCTCCGCTTAATATTTTCTTCTCCCTCTATCGATCCTATGGATTACCGCTCCAGCTTTCTTGTATCATGTTTATATTTCAAGTTCTTGCATCATATTTAATTTTCAAGTCATCACCTTAAATCTTAAAGATAAAGAAATGGAATTGCATATCATGTTTATAATTCCAAGCTATCACCTTATAAAGATAAGATTAAAATAAGGTTGCATAGCATGTTTATAATTCTAAGATGTCACCTAAATCTCTAAAGCTCAAGACTTACTCCTTTTATCTTAAGTGAGAATTTTAATTGTGAAGATCCTCCCAAATTTGACAAAAGAACTAGTTTCTAAATGAGTTTTAAGGCTTTGCAAGGATTTTACGGGGAACTAGTATTTCATATGCACTTAAAATATGATTCTTTGTAATTGCATGAGGTTCATGATTCGCCATCGATCTGAGTTTAGTATCAATGTGTGATAATGATTTGATATGATTGAAGTTGTGATAATTATGGTTTATTGTTAAGAGAATGATTCATAATTGGTTTAGTAACTAATTAGTTCTATAATTGATAATTCTATGTAAGGATTGGATGCTTATTGAATGATTTCCTGGCTTGCATGTTATAGTTGCTGTTGCAAATAATGAGAATGCTTATACATGAAATGTTCTTTATTATGTAAAATTTACCTTTGTTGCTAGAAGAAAGTGTATCATTGTAAAAGTGTAATTTGGAAAGGTTCTGGCTAAGGAAAGACTTGGTATTTAAGCGTGTCCATTGTGACCCACCTCTCTTTTTTGGGAATCTCCCATATGCATGATTACAGTTGATATATATTATTCTAGCTTAAGACTATAAATGAGAAAATGTTATGGTGTTTATGAATTGTATTATGATATAACATGCAAAGATTTAATGGTGACTTAAACTTATAAGAAAATGATCCTTTGGAACCATCAGACTATAGGTGGTGAAAAGGTGATTTTAGCCCCCTAACCCGTTCTCTCAAAAGGGTAGAGTCGGGACTTTAGCTTATCAAAAGGGATAAGTATATGCTAGTGACGACTAGTAAAGTATGAGCTCATAACCTAAATTACTCCCAAAAGGGTGGAGTATAGGGTGGCCTAAGGAAAATAATGATGATGATAAGATTTTAAGTGACCAAAGGCACTAAAGAAATGAAATATGTGCACTGTGTCCATGTGTAGCTAATATTATATGACGTTCTTTTATGCATGTTATTTTGATAACGATGATGAGGAATATGATGTAATGATAAAGGAAATGTTCATTGTAAATATGACATGTTAAGAATAAGATGCATTATAAGACGCATAATTAAAAATTGACTAACCTCGGTTAAGTATTTGTCCGAACTTAAAATGAATCTTTGCATGCTCACTATTTTAGAATAATCCCGAGGTTCCTGGGAACTTTGATGATGACACTGTAGAAGGAGGTACCCTACTGAGAATTCTTTAGCAAGATTCTCACTCCCTTTTCTTTATTTCCATCATTGTCTCCAGATTCAAATGGCGACATTCGTCCTGTTCGTTGATACCCCTACTTGGGAATTCCACTATGATCCGGTGCATCGCTCGTATCATTTTGAAGGGAGGTGCGTAGTTCGTGTTTTTATTTACATAGGTCGTCCATTTGCACATCCTGTCCCTAGTTATCGATTTTCTCCTACTTCTCCCTATGGCGATGAAATGGTTTTCGAACATGCACGTCCACTTGATGAAAGGATGTTACGTTCTTATCCCGCTTCATCTGCTGTCCATGGATTTCCAGAGTATGTTCCCGAGACGAGATATTCTGAAACTGATCCTTCAGAGGACACTCCTACTCATGTATATTCTGAGAGCTCTGCTCCTACTCCCACACGTGTAAGAGAGGGTAGTGAGGAAACAGTTACTCAGCCGAGGTTAGCGAGAAGGCCGTCCATGCGACCCCAGCCTGGTGCATCTCGTGTGTCCCGTCCCGAGGGAGCTCATCAGTGGATCGGATTTATTCCCCCATTTCCAGGACAGTGGCCATAGAAGGTTCTTAGTAGATTTATGTGTGATCATGCACCCTAGTTTTAGGGGAGTTATCTAGTTTAGGGGCATGTATTTCCTTAAGTATATTTTCTTTTATGGGTTTGCATAAGATAATGATGTATGAACATAACCCACCCTTTGAGTGAGGTTATTGTATGTAAATATATGCTATAATGTGCTTATGGATATTATATGATGGAGCCTAAGTGATATGATGTGATATATTCTTAAACGTCTTATTATACCCCGCTTACTCGTTCACGTTGTACTCGGCTCATGTTTTCAATTATGTGTTTAAAAAAAAAAATGGCTCGTAATTTCACTAAGTATTTTCAAATTATGAAGAAAGAACTAAAGCAAGGAGTAAAGTCTAGTCATTAATCAGATTCAACCTAGGTGTATCTGGTTAATTACTAGGGTGTTACACTTTTACTTAGCTTTTCACTCAATTTTAGGCTGCCACTTTAGTTACTATTATTCTCTCTCTAGATCTCTCTCTACATCTTCTTCTTATCTATTCATCTCTCTCTAAGGGTTCCATTGGTGAAGGTGCTTTGTCTTGGAGATCATGGCAATGATTATTGCTATTATTTTCAGGTTCTTTTATTTTCATTGTTGTTGTAACACCCCCTAACTACCATGTTTTACTCGAGCGTTAACATAATAATTTAAAAAGTATTACTTATATTCATAATCTATACTAGTCGAGGAAAAAAAGAAATCAAATGATTTAGACACATATATTGCCAAACTCGTATATACATATATGAACATTATTTTTAAGTTTGCATATGTACAATGTACTTATACTACACTGGTGAACTTCTAAGCTAATCAGGAACTCAACTCTCAAAAGAAAGGAACACCTCCAATATCTAATCTAACCTGCTCAAAGTGGAGGCCCACCAAAATTTTATACAAACAGAAATGGACCTCACAACATTTAATAGGATCAATCTGCAGGTTAGCAGGTCACTAGTACTAAACTATCACTATATACAAATCAGGAGTCCCTAAAGATCTTACGTCCTACTAGATAAAACCATTGGCCATCAGTATGATAGCCTCACCTCTGCCCGGTGCATCAGAACCCTCTGGTGGGTCTGAATCTAAAGACGAGGATGAAGAGGGATCATCTACTGGAGGGGGTCCTGGTGGTGCAGGCGGGACATCAAATATCACTGGGTGTGCTAAGTGGAGAGGCACAACATCATAAGGGAAAGCAGGGTCAAAGTCAGCTGTAAATATAGATGTACTAAAGGAACGGTCAAAAAACACATAAACATGGACTTGCAAGTAACCCACTACATAAAGAGAGTTGAGAGCAGGATCATAATGCCACACCCACTGTGGCGAGTCAAGGTAAAACACCAGTGACGGCATCTGCTGGATCTGATTAACACAAAGTAAATACAACCATAAGAATGAGAATATTATAAAATTCTCAATACGGTACTCCCTCAAATGTGAACATAATATAACCATATTCATATTGAATTCATCATGCTAAATTATATGCATCAACACTAATGTGCATAATTCGTATAAAGTCGAATGCAAAATGGTAGAAATCAAGTGTTTTTCTCTTGCAACTCGTGGAATTCAATTTAGTGCAATTATCTCTTTTCATTAACATAGGGAAGGCTTAATCTCATATCAAGTGGTATCTGTAGTGGAATCACTCCACAAGAACTATTGATTACTAGGACATGAGCTCATTCCTATATGTCGATACATTTACTAACTCATCAAATTCCCAGGGAAACTCTTACTTTTGCCTTCCCCCTTTAACCATACAAACCTTGTCTCTATTTTTCCCATATGTTAAAAATTTGCACAATTATAAGTCATGTTTTCTCTCTTACCACCATAATACTCACATTATGTACTTATCTTATTCAATGGCATTCTCACATCACAAGTAAGTATTTAATTCCATTGGAGTCTCCTTCATATCTTATAAGCATTTCTTTAAAATATCTAGCATGTATACACATACCATATACTTGAATCAAATACCATGTTATCATTAATTTAAGACATTCTCACCGTCTTAACACCCTAGCAAATTTACTACTTCAGAAACAATATTTAATGTCCACATAAAAAGGCCAATTCAGAAGCCATGTCACTAAATTCTACAAATTTAGTGGTCATAGCACACTTTTTCACAGCCTAGGGCAGGGTTCTCATAATTTTTAAATTTATCATATGATGGAATCAACTCAAAATAAAAATTAAAGTTACAATTCAAGATGTTGTTAACTCCCTGTAAAAATTTCAAAAGAGAAATCGCTCATTTACTATGATAATAAAATCATACAATTTTCCTGCTTCAGATTCAAAAATCTAGATAGCATGAGTACTAATTCGGTTCTTGATTTTTCTCAGGTAGTAAAAGCCTTCATCATGCACCACAAAATTTTTCAAATTTTTCGTAGGATGTTAGCTTCAACATAATTTTTATAGCTCATAAAAATGAACACAATTGCACCAGAAAATTCATGAACAAACCCTGCCCTGTTGAAATCCGAAAATCCAGCAGACCAATTCAAAACCTCTCTTGATAAAAATGATTTTTCCACAACACCAAACACTCCACCAAAATTAATACCTCAATATCAACATATTATCAACCAATGAAATTAGTAATTTTGGATAGAATCGAATCAGAATTTTCAGAATAACTTTTGAAACAAAAGAGAACAAATAAACCCTACTTTGAGAGCTTTTGAGTTCTTTGCTCCAAAGGTGTTCTACTTGACCTCCCTTCACCTTGAAGGCTCCTAATCATACACCAAACCTCCTCTGGGTAGTGAGGGAGTGAGGAACCAAGGTGAAAATTGATGGAGAATTAGAATTCTGATCAGTTATAATTGTAGAGTTTGAGGTGTAGAACAACTTTGATGAAGAAAAGTTTTGATTTCAAAGACTTTAGGCTAGTATATATGGAAGTTAAAACCAAGATGAAGCTTTTGGCTATGGAGGAAGTGCAGCTGGTTTCTCTCTTCTTTGCTAGCGGAAAATGGCTTCTTAAAGAAGCTAATTTGGTTGAGTTTATCTTATAGTAAATAATTTGAATATTATATATATATTTAGATAATTATCATTCAATAAAGTAAAATGAATAGTTGTGATTCAATCTTGTATTCAATCTTGTAATTCAAGATTGAATCTTGGCTATTCATTTGATTTAAAGAGATAGGTTCATTTGTTTTGTAGAGATCTAACTAGTTTTCGGTATTAGAATTCGCACACCGAAATTTCACTGAACGGGTGAAACAGTGTACCCAGGTAATCAAACATTGCCCGAAAAATATTTTCAGGTATAAAATCTTTAATTCTATGTATTTCTAATCATAGTCACATAATTTCTCAATTTTGAGCATCTCCAGGGCCCAATTCTAGAGTTTCGGCTATCCCGACAAGCCTGCAGGGCCCGCAAAACACTACTCACATTTTTTTTTTCTTCCTTGAATTCTTCTAATCATTTCTATATCTGTCAAAATCTTAAAATTCTCATTAATAAAATCTCATTTAATTTCTAAAGAGAATTAGGGTGTTAAGTTGTAATCTTCTAGAGATTGAGGAGTAGATTTATTTACTGGTGTAGGGATTTCAGGATAGATTGGGATGACATTCGAGACCCTTTGTTCATATTAAATGCATTGGTTTTCTTAATGTTCTACAGTTTCTATTCCTTTAATTATTGCAATGATTGCTATCATCTTTATTGGAATAACTAAATTGGTGATTGTCATTTAGAAAAACCCTTTGGGCATAAATTGATAGATCTATTGGTTTATGTTTGAAGGAGAACATTAGAATTAACTTTCCGATTGACGGTTAGGCTATAGCAATTGGTACCTTGGATCATTGTAATTACCAATTTAATTGAGATTTCATTTATTTATTAATTTCATTGATCAATTATAGAGCTCGATTAATCACTAGTAGAATTGCCAGTAATTTCTTACTAATAGCCATCAATGGGTTTAATATTTGGTTAATGGTAATTGATTTCCAATCCTAGGAATACCTTGCACTAATGTCTTTCTCTATTGTTGCTATTATCTTTAATTTCAATTACTATAATTTCATTCTTCCAAACTCCCAATTTTCACAACTAAGTATTGAAGCCTCTTTTAGAGACGACCTAGGTTGTGCCCTTTACTATATTTTTGGAGTAACTTAGCACTTTATAAATTCTAATTTGTTGTGAGTTGCGATGCTCACATCAAAGTTTGGCACCGTTGCCGGGGAGGCATTAAAACTTAGTTGTTTATTTTTTCTATATTTTTTCTCTAGTTTTTATTTTTTTTTTATTTACTATTTTTATTTTCTATAATTTATTTTGTGCTGCAAAAAAAATGAAAAAAATAACTTTTGTTCCCTTATATGAGGCGTTCCTTGTCTGTTGGAAATTTAATACCTCTTGATTCTGAAATTAAGAAAACTTTGAGAAAAATTAGACAAGCAAAGCATCAACAAGCGAAACCATCTGAGAATTCCGATCCTCTGTTTAGTGTTACATGTAATACAAGTGACATGGGAGATAGGAATAGGACACTTAGGGAGCTCACTGCTCCTAATTTCACCCAGCAACGCTTGACCATTACATACCTCAGGCTAGACAATGATTTTGAGCTTAAAGGGTACATGGTTCATGCTTTGCCCAAGTTCCATGGGCCATCTGGAGAAGACCCCTATGAACATTTGAAGAAGCCTCATATGGTATGTTCTGGCATGAGACCTAATGGGATAGAGGTGGATGATGTTAAACTGAGAGTATTCCCCTTTTTCCCTTGAAAGGTGCAGCAGAAAATTGGTTCTTTAATCTTCCTGATAGGGTTGTCAATAACTAGACCAGAATGAAGAGGCTTTTCTTGAAGAGATATTCTCCTACCTCTAGAGTGGCTTCTATCAGAAAAGAGATCTCTAGAATCCGTTAGTCAGATGAGATTCTCCATGAGTATTGGGAGCGTTTCAAGCTCCTCTGTGCCAGCTGCCCCAACCATGAAATTCCAGAGCAATTCATCCTCCAATACTTTTATGAAGGTCTTGTACCTGCTGATAGGTGCATGATTGATGCTGCAAGTGGAGGGGCACTCTTGGATAAGATACTGGAAAAGGTACATGCTTTGATTGAGAATATGGCTACCAATTTTCAATAATTTGGTTCTAGAGCAGCCACAACTACCAAAGGCCTTCATGGAGTGAGCCAGCCAGAGAATCCATTGTTGGCCCAGACTTTACAGCAACTTTTTTGCCTTATGCAGTAATTAATAGTGAGCAAGGCAGCAACTCCAGTGGTTTCTAAGGTCTATGGCATATGTACTTCAAATGACCACCATATTGATATGTGCCTAGCATTGCAAGATGACTTAACCACTAGGGTAGCAACAACATACCACTTTCAGAGTCAACCTCAGAATCTAGCAAGCCAGTTCCTAATTAGGAATACTTATAACCCCAGCTGGAAAAATCACCCCAATTTGAAATGGGGAAATAATTCTCAATAATGGGGCCAACCTTCATAGCAAAAGTACTAGGCACCTCATCAGAGGCAACCGGCCCTTCCTACACCTCCTTCATCAGATCCTACTATGACTGAGATGATGAAAATGATAATGGACCAAATGCAGGAAATTAGAAGAGAAAATGCCCAGCTAAGAGAGAAGGTGACTCAGATGAAAAATAGTCAGAGTTAGTAGGCCCCAACTGCCCAGTTACCTTCTCAAACTATGCCCAATCCAAAGGGAAATGTCTGTGGTATCACTCTTAGGTCTGGGACGAAACTTCCAGAAGTGACTAGGCTTGTACAGGAAAGGGAGCAAGCTGAAAACAAGCCTGAAAAGCATTCGGGTGAGCGCTGTAGTGGTCAACCAGAGCTATAGTGCTCCATAGAATCTACAAAGGTTCCAAACTTCACTCCTCCACTACCATTCCCACAGACGATGCAACCCAGGAAGGTCACTGCAGCAAATTTGGATCTAGACACACTAGAAACCTTCTGAAAAGTGCAACTAAATATTCCTCTATTGGATGTAATAAAGTAAATTCCTAAATATGCAATATTCTTGAAAGATCTTTGCACCAATAAGAGGAAGATCAAGGGCAGTGGGAAGGACAAGGTGACTACGGGGGTCAATGCTTCTTCCATTATCAAGCCAAGCAACCTGCCAACCAAGTGCAAGGACCCAAGCAGATTCTATGTTCGTTGTACCATGGGGAACTTGCATATCACGAGAGCTCTAGCTGACCTTGGGGTGGGCATTAATGTTATGCCCAAATCACTCTACTAGTCCTTGCACTTTGGAGATCTCAAGCCAACCGAGTTGCAAATTCAGCTGACCAACCACAGCATCACAAGACCAGAGGGAATATTGAAAGATATTCTTATCCAGATAAATGATTTAATATTCCCTGCTGATTTTTATATGCTTGAGATGGAGAATGACACCAATGCCAGCCAGCATATATTGATTTTAGGTAGACCATTTTTGAAAACTGCTAGAACCTTGATTGATGTTTATGCTAGCACATTATCCATGGAGTGTGAGGACATGAAAGTCCAATTTAATTTATCTGATGCTATGAAACATCCCCATGAGGAACACTCTGTGTTTGGCATTGATGTTATTGACTCTTTAGTTGATGATGCTTGTAAGGAACCAGACCCCCTTCTCCACTTTTTCTTCTTCCATAGGATATGATGCACCTGTTATTTTAGAATGTCCCAAGTTTTCAGATACAGGTACACTACCTGGGCAACAATCATCAGTTTACCAGGTGCTCCATCACCAGTCTATGTTGGATAAGAAGCCTTGTGAGGGGCGATAGATCTTGTTGCATGAGCCCCGGGCAAAACTAATGGCTGCAAGACCCAAGTCTAGATCAAATGGACCATTCTTGGTCACCCATGTGCACCCTGACAGTGCAATTAAGTTAGAGAACTCCATGATGGTTTTGTGCACCATTGATGGGGACCGACTGATGTACCTCCATGAGACTCCCATTGATTTGCGAGCTCAGACAACCTATCTGTGGGTTGAAGCTGCTCACCCTCCATGAGGGTCCTGACCGTCCAACTTAGGGACGTTAAAGCAAAGTGCTAGGTAGGAGACAACCCATTATAAGGTTTTTTTTCTTTACACTTCCATTTTATTTTTTTTATTTTCTTGCATTTTATTTATTTTATTTTAGTTATGAGTCTTGCATCATATTTTTTTTATTTACATTTTACATCATCACTTTGGCACTTTAAAGGTTACATGCATAGGCTCACACTACATGTACCTTATTGACTTGCTTGGCATTGACTTTATCTTATTTTGCATGCTTGGTGGATTCATTGAGTTGCTTGGATTGAGTATATGCACTTTTACCTATGAGATTTTAAGCCTCTTTGATTGGATTATAATATGTCATCCTTATTTGTTCATGTGTGTTTTCCTCTTTGGATTTGCATTCTAGAACTTGCTTAGGGTCTTGCTTGAAAATATGTTTCCATGTGTATGCTTGAATATGATTGAGGTATTTTTCTTATCTTTAGCCACTTGCCCATACAGCCAACCTTTGTATGTTACCATTGTTTAGCCCCTTTGAGCCTTATTGCCCATTCTTTTGTTTTAGCACATCCTTAGCCAAAAGTGAAAAACCATGAAAATTCCTAACCTTTTAGACTTAGGAGAGCATTTGTACAACTCTTATATGTGCTTGACCATAAGTCTAGAGGAAAGCATGAGGACATGCCCCAATTTAAGTGTGGGCAAGGAACAATATGTACAAAAATAAATTCAGCAAGTAGCACACCAAGAAGAAAAGAAAATTCTAATTCAAAAAAAGAAAAAAGAAATAGTTTAGTTAAAGATGTGCCACATTGTAAAATAAAGGTCTGTAATTGTGTTGAGTTGGACAAAATGTACCCTTAGGCACTTGTGCTATGACATTATACTTAAGAGTTGTTACTTATAAATTAGCGGACCTTTCATAATTATCTATAGCAAAATCGATCAAATCATGAAGTAACTAACTCATAATTCTAGTAAAATATATAACAGAGAAACAAAACATTTAATTGATACATAGTTAAGTTCAAAGAAAAGCTCTTCTATGAGCTTAAATACTCCTTAGTTCTCTAACATCTTTATATACATATCCATTCCACTAAATACAATATAATAAAAGCATTAACTACTAAACTATTGCACTTCCGAGTTCTTTTACATAGCAGCCTCTTGGTTCTCTGCATCAACCTGGAAATGACACGAGAACTAAAAAAAAAACATAGAGGTGAGAATTCTACAATTCTCAGTAGGGTAACTCCCCAAATACACAATCATAGCATCATTGTCATCGCCCCAGCCACTTCAGTTTATTCAAAAAAAGTGGTCATACATTACATAATAATAGTTTGTTTTGAAGTTCTAAATCATACTTCCGAAGTGGGTTACTTTTAACGTTCAATCACTTAATATACACATGCCATATTACTTTAATGTCATATATTGCTAACTTTCCACTTAAATATATTGGTGTCAATATCAGTGCTAAACTTCTTCACTTGGCATATAAGATAAAGGATTACTGAAAAAATTTACTTCTTTCACTTGCCTTGACCCTCGACTAATCTTGTCACATCTGGGTGTTACATACCACCATCCCCAGCGTGGCAATAATGGGTAATAGATTGCTTTTCAGGACCGAGCTCATTCCTATACATGATCATTGGATTTGCTTTCTCCAATTCTAACACAGGCCTATTCCTAGCCAGGTTTACTTTCCCCAACTCAATTCAAGGGTAGTCGGGTTTACTTTTCCTAACAGACCGGATTTACTTTCTCTAGCCCAAGAATTATAAATCTTATTCTTTTCTTGGTAGTCAGGTTTACTTTCCCTAACAAACTAGATTTATTTTCTCCAACCCAAGAAACATAATCTTATGCTTTTCTTTTGCATATGAGCAATTGTATTATGCATTCATATCTATGTATACCTAACCTCATTGATAAGCTCATATGCTTAATTATTCATATTCATATTCATGTGCTCATGTCATACTAGTACAAGATGCCATTATTTCATCAATTCAAAGCATTAATTCATTTTCAGCACAATGGCAGATTTCACACTATTATGGCACAAATTTATTTACACATAAAACAATTATTTCAGAGGCTATAAAAATTATTAAGAACACCTCAATGTGTCACCAAGGTCCTGTAAAAATTTCAAGTAAATAGAGTTTTCTAACTATATAAATAAAATTCTACAAATTTAGTGGTCAAAAACCCCTCCACCTCAGTTCAAGAACCACAATTCATAATTTTTAACCTTAGCAAATGATTGAATCCATTTAGAATAAAAATCATGGTTATACTCGAGATGTTATAAGCATCCTGTAAAAATTTCAAAGGATAATTCAATCATTTGCTATTGTAACAAAATTATGCAAAATCACAGATTTAGTTCCCACAATCCAAATAGCATATGCTTAATTTCGGTTCTTGATTTTTCTAAGGCAGTTTGACTCAAAATAAGAGCCTAAGAAAATTCATGGGACTACCCCAAGATGTTAGCTTCAACATATATTTTTGCAGCTCATGAAAATGCCCACAACATGCCCAGAAAATTCATGATCACACACTGCCTATAAGAAAATCAAAAATCTAGCAAGTATCACTCAACATCATTTGACAAAATGATCTTTCTAACCTCATCCAAACACTTCACCAAAATTCATACATCAATATCAACACAATATCAACCAAATTAACTAGAAATTTCAGACTGAAACTAGTAAGAATTTCTCAGAAAAATTTTGAAAGAAAAGGCCAAAGAAAATCCTACTCTTGAAAGCTAATGTATCCTTGTATCTAGTTTGCACCAAAATGTAAGTTCTTCACTCCAAAGCTCTTAAAACACAATCAAACCCTTCTCTAATCAGTGATGGGTGATGTAATAAGGTGAGATTTGGGGATTCTAATCAGTTAGTTTTATAGGTATTGAGGAGTAGAATAAGTTTTGTGAAGGGAGTTTAGGGTTTTATCAAGTTAAAGCTTAAGATTTTGAGGTTGGAATTCAAATTTTCATGGAAGCAAACATGGAGGTTGCTGTATCCCCTTGCTATCCAAGAAAGTATGATGATAAGATAAGGTTAGATGTCTTGGATTTATCTTGTAGTTAAAGCATAGGTATTACATAATATAAATGTATAATTCTTCAAAGGAAAGAAAAACAAATGGATGTCTAAGATTTGATCTTGCTTTTACAAGATTAAATCTTAGCCATTCACTAAGTCATAATGGATATACATCACCTTTTTGTAGAGATTGAATTATCTTTCGATGTTAAAGATCATACACTAAAATCTTACCAAATGGGTAAAATAGTGTACTCGGGTAATCAAACATTGCCCGAAAAATAATTTCAGGCATAAAATCTTCAATTCTCACTATTTCTAGCATTAATCCTCTCTTTCCTCAGTTCCTGACATCTCCTGGTCCCGGATTTGGGGTTTCAGTTGTCCCAATGGGCCCGCGAGGCCCGTAAAATTACTATTCACCTTTTTTTTTTACAAAATCGTTAAATCATCCTCACCATTGTTAAATCTATTAGATTTTTGAAATTATGACTAATAAAGGTCAAATTAATTTTTGATTAATTTTTTTAGAGTGTTACAGTATGCATTTGCTCTCCTTTGACTTGAGGTTTAACTCTATTAGCCTATATTTTTATCCACCTTCACCCAAGCCCCATTACAACTAAAGGTAAGTCCTCTTGGTTCAGTATGCATATGTGTGTGACAAAATGGAGAATGAGACCTGTAGCAAGCTTATGGTAATGCATTTTCATTTAAGATGACTGAGTGTGCATCATAACCCAAAACACTTCAGTGAATGAGGGGTAAACATAGACATTGGGAGGATTTTTGTACTTGATTCATACATCATATATGGATTCTACCTTATGTGCTATGTTGTTAATCATGTCTTGCTTGTTATAATTATCTTGATTGTTGGTGTGAAAGCTTACTATTGTGCCTCTAGGTTCATTGAATTGGTATATCATCATTTAATTTCATGCACCATGCATTTTAGGTTAGGAGTCTACTGTAGTCCTTGTTTACTACTTCTTATCCATGCCTTGGTTTGATCTTAGTTCCATATGAGGACATGTGAAGGCTTAAGTGTGGGGGAGTTTGATAAGAGGCATTTGTACCACTTATCTTACTTCTAAACATTAGCTTTTTACATGAGTTTTAATATGTTGTTGACACATTTTGATTTATTCTTCATTATGTGAATTTTGATGGAATTGATTAGTTTTGCATTGATTGTGGGATAATTTGTAATTACATCCTGTTATGTTTAACTTGTCTCTTTGAGTATGGTCATAAGTACAGGAGCTTTGGATCAAATGCAATTGTCAAGAACAAGGGATCGGATTAAGACAAATAAAGATGTTTTGGAAAGCTTAAGAAGTCCTCTACAACTTTCCTGTTCAGCTTAAAACCCAATTCTAAGAGTATCTTGGTGAAAATCGAGTTGTAAGATTAAAGGTTGCTGATGTTTTTATGCTGTCTACCTTGACCTCTAGTTAGTATTTTCTCAATACCTAGAGCTAAAAATGTCCGATTGAGGTGATTTTGGTGGCGTTGGAAAGCTTATTCAAGGAGCCATAATCGCTACTTTTAGTGCCAAGGATAGATTCGGATATTTAAGGGGCCAAAATAACTAAATATGTGAATACATCAATTCTGTAGCCCACTTATTAGAAAATAGTATTTAAGGGATTGTTATAGACTTTTACCTAGCTTTTCACTCAATTTTAGGATGCTGCTTTAGTTGCTATTATTCTCTCTCTAGATCTCTCTCTACATCTTCTTTTTCTCTATTCTTCTCTTTCTAACGGTTCCATTCGTGAAGGTGCTTTGTCTTGGAAATCGTAGCATGGATTATTGCTATTATTTTCAAGTTCTTTTATCTTTATTGTTGTAATTCTCCAGAGATGGAGAAGTAGATTTCTTTATTAGTGTAGGGATTTCAGGATGGACTGGGATGACATTTGAGACCCTTTATTTATATTCTGCAGTTTCTATTCCGTTAATTATTGTGGTGATTGCTATAATCTTTATTGGAATAACTAAATTGGCAATTGTCATTTAGGAAAACCCTTTGGGCATAAATTGATAAATCTATTGGTTTATGTTTGAAGAAGAATATTAGAATTAACTTTCCGATTAGCGGTTAGGCTATAGCAATTGGTACCTTGGATCATTGAAATTACCAATTAAATTGAGATTTCATTTATTTGTTAATTTCATTGATCAATTCTAGAGGTCGATTGATCACTAGTAGAATTGCCAGTAATTTATTACTAATAGCCATCAATGGGTTTAATATTTGGTCAATGATAATTGATTTTCAATCCTAGGAATACCTTGCACTAGTGCCTTTTTCTGTTGTTGCTATTATCTTTAATTTTCAATTACTATAATTTCATTCTTCCAAACTCCTTTTCACAACTAAGTATTTAAGCCTCCTTGAGAGACGACCTAGGTTGTGCCCTTTATTACATTTTTGGTGCAACTTAGCACTTTATAAATTTTAATTTGTCGTGAGTTGCAACGCTCGCATCAACCACCATCAACCTTTCCTAAAAGACTTTACCTTTCCACTTCCTAGACCAAAAGCTGAAAATAAACCTTTCTTCCTTTTCTTTTTTTCTTGGTCGAAATCATCTTGGCCCCAAGGAAGAAATTTTCTTCTCATCCCTTTTCAAGATCAAGCTTTCTTTCTTTTAACAAGAAAAACAAATTTGGTAGGGAGTTGTTTTAAAGTTTTGCTTCTTTTCTTTTGTATCATTCTTGGATTGAAATGTTGAAATATTGTTTCTCTCCTTCTCCTCTTCATTTTCGGTTGTATGATGAGTTATGACGTGTTATGATTATGCTTGAATGATTGAGATGCATGATTTATGAAGATTATGAGCATGATATGTTAAATGATAAGTTATGATTGCATGTTTATGTTTGCATCTCTAAATAACATGCTAAGATTAAAGGTGACATAATACACTCGGAAATGATCCTTTCATAATGGGCCGAGCCCGGCGTAAGGTGATCCGAGGAGATGATCTTTCGTAACGGGCCGAGCCCAGCATAAAGTGATCCAAGGAGGTGATCTTTTCATAATAGGCTGGGCCTAACGGAAAGTGATCCAATGCCCCCTAACCCGCACTATGGGAGTCGGGAATTTCACTTACCGAGAAGATAAGTATAAACTAGTGACGATTAGTGAGGTATGAGCTCATAACCTAGAACTCTCTATAGGAGAGAAAATATAGAGCGGCCCCCAAGGAAAGAGACTAAGAAATTAAAAAATTTAAGTCACCCAAGAAAACAGTGATGAGAAATCATGGTAAATGGATATACACATGTTCTTTATGTTATGTCTAATTATTGTGTATTTGATGCGAGCTATCACTATCCGCAACAAATTAAAATTTATAAAGTGCCAAATTGCACCAAAAATGTAGTAAAGGGTGCAACACAGGTCGTCTCACAAGAAAGTATTCTAATTAATTCAAGAGATTTGGGGGTATTTAGAATTTATAACAGCAAATTAAATTGAGAAAATATTATAGGAAGAATTACCTGCACAAGGATTTCCTCAGATTAAGAATTCTTCAATCATCGGTTCAAAAGAAAAATTCATGGCGGTGGTTACTTTCATTAGTCATGCTATCACACAACAATGATGCAATTCTACTTAATGGTCATACAATCACACTCCCACTAAAGGTTTGGCTAACATATAAACTAGTAATTCACGATCGTGATTCTATAAACCTATGCCAGTTTGATTACCAATTATAGCAACCTAATTTCTAATGGAGTTAATTTCAATCCCTTACCAATTGGATGTAATTAAATCAATCAACCTAATACCCCAATGGCTCTTAGATTATACACGTGAACAAATGCACGATCAAGCAACTCTTAAAAGCACAATTACAAGAATCATCGCAATTGATATCAAAAGAGAAAGCAAATGGGTAAGAAAAACCAAACGTAAATTGCAATTAAAATAATAAGAAACTTAAGAACAATCTTAATCTTCAGTTATCCTTACACACGGTAAAGAGATTACTCCTCCATAAGGAGAGTGTCACAATCATTGTTGAAGGAAAGCTGTAGATTATAACCCATAAAATGCCAAAATCTAACAATGACTGAGAACCCTAAACCTAGAGAGAGAGTGAGAGAAATTCTATAAAGAAAGAGGAATCTTGAAAATGGCCTCAATGAATAAGTGCTCCACCCCAGAAAAAGAGCTCGTTGCATCTGTTTTATTCCTTTTCCTTTGTTTTCCTTCCAAATTGCCCTTCCAGAGACGCAAAATCAAGGAGGCCTATAAACATATGACCGCCTGGGCAGTCTCCTGTGAAGCGCTCCTAGAATTGTGCTCTTTGTTCACTGCCTAGGCGATGAATAGTATTCTTCCAAGCCCATTTTGAGGTCCAAAACGTTGGAATTAGATCTTCAACCTAGAATAAAAGTTGTAGCTCTCTGAATAAGCTTTCCAATGTCATAAGAATCACCCCAATCAAACATTTGTAGCTCCAGATATTGAAAACATACTAACTAAAGGTCAAACTAGACATCATCATATCCTCAGCAGTGTTCCTAAGTCCTTCTTCTGCTCTAATGCACCAATCTGAAAGTTCCTATTATCAAATAACACTCTCATAAAGAGGTTAAAAGCACAGAGCACTTCCAAGAAAGGATTATGCACCAAACATAATGTTTATAGCTACGAGATTAACCAATGATGCATTTTGAGGACAAAGTATAAATTTACCAATTCAACCATCAATTAAGTACAATTCAAATGCAAAATATCTAGAGTTAGGATGGAGAATAGGTGCATAAATGCAACTCATCAAACTCCCCCACACTTAAACAATTACATGTCCTCATGCAAGGGACTAAGATGGATGCAGCAAAGCGATTCGACTCCTAACTCTAAAAATGCATGATGCATGAAAAATAATAGTACGCCAATCCAATGGACCTAAGATATAAGCAATAGGCTTTCACACTAACAATTGAGAGAATTATAACAAGCAAGACATGAACATAAAAATAGCACACAAATTAGAATTCTCATATGATGCATGAATCAAATACAAAATTCCTCCCAATGTAGTGTTTGCCACTCATTCACTCAAGTTTGTTGGGATATGATGTACACTCAAATCACCTCAAAAGAAAGTGCATTGCCATAGGCTTGTCAAAGGTCTTATTCTCCATTCGCCATGCTCACATGCATATTGAATCAAGAGGACTTACCTTTGGTTGTAATGGGGCTTAGGTGAAGATGGATAAATATATAGGCCAATGGGCTAAACCTTAAGTCAAAAGAGAGCAAATGCATACACTAAGAGCAAAAATGCTTAAGGGTACACTTTGTCCATCTTAATCACAATTACAGGGCTTTTAATTTCAATGTGGCATACCTTCAACCAAACTTTTGTCAAAAAAAAATTTTCAATCACCTTGTATTTTCTTTTTTTTATATGCCACTTGCTAAATGTTACACATTATTTCTCCCCTGTACTTAAATTGGAGCATGTTCTCATGCTCTTCCCTACACTTATGCTCAAGCATATATAAGAAATCACACTTGCTCTCCTAAGCCTAAAAGGTTAGGAATTTTCATGATTTTTCACTATTGGCTAAGGATGTGCTAAAACAAAAGAATGGACAATAAGGCTCAAAGGGGCTAAACAATGGTAACATGCAAAGGTTGGCTATATGGACAAGTGGCTAAAAATAAGAAAATTGCCTCAATCACCTTCAAGTATGCACATGGGAACATATTTTCAGAAAAGACTTAGGCAAGTTCTAGAAGTCAAATCCAAAGAGGGAAACACACATGAACAAACAAAGATGGCACATGATAGTCTAACCAAAAGGCTCAAAATCTGACAGGTAAAAGTACATGTACTCAATCCAAACAACACAATGAATCCACCAAGTATGCAATACAAAGTAAAGTCAATGCCAAGAAAGTCAATATAGTACTTGTGGTGTGAGCCTATGCATATAACCTCTAAGGTGCCAGAAGGATGGTGACAAATGCAAATAAAAATAAATATGATGCAAGACTCAAAACTAACATGAAAATAAATAAGAGGCAGAAAATAAAAGAGAAGGGTAAGGAAAAACCTCACGGTGGGTTATCTCCTACCTAGCACTTTGCTTTAACGTCCCTAAGTTGGATGATCAGGGCCCTTACGGAGGACGTGTAGCTTCAACCCATAGGACTCCCATTTCAGCCCCAAAATCCATAGGGGCTTCATAGAAGTGTGTCAGTTGGTGCCCACCAACTTTACAGCGAATCTTAGACCTTAGGTCCTCTAACTCCACTACACCACAAGCGTGTGTACAGGAGACCAAGAGCGGTCCCTTCCACCTGGACTTTGATATTCCAGTCATAAGTTTCACTTGGGGCTCATGCAGTGAAATCTTTTGCCCCACATGCGGCTTTTTTCTTAGAGCAAGTTGGTCATGGGGCACCTCTGAAACTAATGACTGCTTCCCATATGGGGTACCTGTATCTGTAAGCTCAAAAAACTCTGCCACAACAGATTCATCACATCCCATTGGGGAAGAAAAAATAGGAAATGGGGGTTGTTTATCCTTGCCAAGTAAAGTATCACATGTATCTTCTACTAACGAGTTAATGACATCAATGCTAAACACAGAGTGTTCCTCAAGGGGAAATTTCATGGCGTCAGACAAACAAAATTTGGCTTTTAAGTCCCCACACTCCATGGATAATGTACCAGCATAAACATCAATCTTGGTTCTGGCAATTTTCAAAATGTGTCTACCCAAAATTAATGTATGCTGGTTAGCATCAGTGTCATTCTCCATCTCAAGCACGTAAAAATCAACGAGGAGTATTAAATTATTTACCTTTACCAGGACATCTTCTAATACCCCCTCTGGCTTTGTGATGTTGCGGTTGGCAAGCTAGGTTGTCAATCCTGTGGGCTTGAGTTCCCCAAAGTGTAAGGATCTATAAAGTGATTTTGGCATAACATTAATGCCAGCCCCAAGATCAGCCATGGCTTGCTTGATTTGTAGGTTCCCAATGGTGCAAGGAACATTGAACATGCCTAGATCCTTACATTTAGGTGGCAGGTCGCCTGGCTTGATGAGGGAGGAAGCATTCACCCCCATAGTCACCTTCTCCTTCTCACTGCCCTATGGTCTCCTCCTATTGGTGCACAAATCCTTAAGAATTTGGCATATTTGGGGATTTTCCTGATTGCTTCCAATAGAGGAATATTGACCTCTACCTTCCAAAAAGTTTCCAAAAGGTGTTTTTCCAATTCCAACTCATTGGACCTCTTGGGCCTTGCAGCTTGCTGTGGAAAAGGTAATGGAATGGGTCTTTCTACCTATTTTTCTGCTTGCTTTTACTAGGGTGCAAGCTTATCTTGTTGCCCCTTTGGCTGATCTGTCTCATCCCCCTAACTCTCAACCACAACCTGCTCTGAAGGACCAGCAACCACTGGCAAAACTGTACCAGATCTCAAAGTAATAGCAAAAATGTTCCCCTTGGGGTTAAGAACTGTCTGAGAAGGAATGGTGGATGCACTCCCCTACTAGGATTGGGAACTCTTTAGCCTGACAATTGTATTTCTTATCTCTTGCATGGCTTGTTCCTACTTCTTCTGTGTTTCTATCATCGTTTTCATCATCTCCTGCCATGGTGCATCTGAAGGGATAGGAGGGGCAGGTAGTGCTAGAGGTTACTGAAAGACAAGTAACTGTGGAGTAGGTGGTTATTGATAGACATCGGGTTGTTCTACTGTCTTTGCTAGGGTGGAACATACTTTTGCTGCTATTGTGATGAGTTATTCCACCTCAGATTAGGGTGATCTCTCCATCCCAGATTATATGTACTGCTGTAAGGGTCATAGCCCTGCTGGTTGTTCTGATTTTGAGGTCTACCAGGGAACATATTGCTAGCAGCGACTAAAGTAGGGTCCTCCTGTAGCTTTGGACATACATCATTAGTATGGGTATAACAAGAACAAATACCAAAAGCTGTCTGAGGTGGAGGAGCCTGCCTCAACTGATTCAAGGCTATCTGTTTTAGGAACTCAGTCATCTCATCTAGTTTCTGCTCCACCCTGCTATTATCCATTGCAGACACTTTACTCACATTGCGGTCGTAACTACTAGCTCTGGACCCAAACTACTAAGAGTTCCCTTCCATGTTCTCAATTAGAGTTCTAGCTGTAGCAGGACTTTTGTCAACTAAGGCACCCCTACTTGCAGCATCAATCATGCTCCTCTCCATGGCTAGCAATCCCTCATAAAAATACTAAATAAGTAACTGCTTTGGGATCTAATGTTGGGGACAGCTGGCACACAATCTCTTGAACCTGTCCCAATACTCATAGAGAGATTCACCTTGCAACTACCTAATACCACAAATATCTTTTCTGATGGCAGCTACTCTAGAGGCTGGGAAGAATTTCTCCAAAAATATGCGATTCATGCTAGCCCAGTTGTTAACTGTTCCATAGGGGATGTAGAAAAACTAGTCCTTAGTGTAACACCCTAATTCTCTTTAAAAATTAAATGAGGTTTTATTAATGAGAATTTTAAGATTTTGATAGATGTAGAAATGATGAGAAGGATTCAAGGAAGCAAAAAAAAAAAACATAAATAGTGTTTTGCGAGCCTCGCAGGCCCGTCGGGACAACCGAAATCCTAGAATTAGGCCTTGGAGATGCCCAAAATTGAGAAATTATATGATTATGGTTAGAAATAGGTAAAATTAAAGATTTTATACTCGAAAATATTTTTCGAGCAATGTTTGATTACCCAGGTACACTATTTCACTTGTTCGGTGAAATTTCGGTGTGTGATTTCTAACACCAAAAACTAGTTAGATCTCTACAAAACAAATAAATCTATCCCTTTAAATCAAATGAATGGCTAAGATTCAATTTTGAATTACAAGATTGAATCACAACCATTCATTTTACTTTATTGGCTTTGTAATTATCTAAACATAATATATTTTATTCATTTCTTTAATACAAGATAAGCTTGATTTTTTTAGCTTGTTTAAGAAGCTAATTCTCGGCCATAACTAGAGGAAGACAGCAGCTCCATTTCTTCCATGGCTAAGAGCTTCAACTTGCTTTCAACTCCATATATGTTAGCTTAGAGTTTCCAAAATCCAAAGTTTCCTTCACAAAAATTATTCTACACCTCAACATCTACACATATAACCGATTAGAATCTCAATCACTCACCAAATGTCAATCTTGATCCCTTGTACCTCACTATTTGTAAAGGGTTTTGGGTATGTTTTGAGAGCCTTGAAGTGGAGGGCATCATCTTGAAGCATACTAGGGACAAAGACATTACTTGCTTCCAATAGTAGGGTTTTATTTGGTCTTTTCTTGCCAAATTTATATCTCACATCTTTGACCTGTTTTGTTTGAAATTTTTCGTTATGGTGATTAATGATATATGGTTGTTGATGGAATTTTCGTGAAGGGTTTGGATGAGGTTAGATAACTCATTTTATCAAGAGAAGTTTTAGTTAGAGTACTAGATTTTCGGTTTGCCTGCAGAGAGCAAAATTTCATGAATTTATAGACATGTTTACAGCGATAGTCATTGCCTGGAAAAATTATATGTTGGTCCTAACATCTTGAAATATCTATACGAAATTCCTTGAGCATTGGTTTCAAGGAATACTATCTTAAAAAAATCAGAAACCGAAATAGCTCTCATGCTGTCTGGATTTCTGAAACTGAAGCAGGGAAATTGTATGATTTTATTATCATACTAAATGAGCGATTTCTCTGTTGAAATTTTTATAGGGAGTTATCAACATCTTGAAGTGTAACTATAAATTTTATCTTGGGTTGATTCCATCATATGATAAATTTAAAAATTAGGAGAACCTTGTCCTAGGCTGTGAAAAGGTGTGCTGTGACCACTAAATTTGTAGAATTTAGTGATAGGGTTATAGAGCTCTGATTGTTATGAAACTTTTACAGGATCTTGTAGACATATGAAGGTGTCATAGAGAATTTTTGTGACTCTTAAATTGGCTATTTGATAGGGAAATTAATTTTTAATTCTAGATTGATAAATCTGTTGATTGCTGAAAATGGTAAGAATGTCTTGAACTAATGATAGAATGACTTTAGATGCAAGTATATATCATGTTAATGCATGCTAATTGTTTGAAAGAAATGTTGGTGAGATATGGATGAGACTCCAACATAATTGTATGCCTACTTGTGATCTAAGCAGGCCTTTGAAAAGAGAAGTACACTATGTGATTATTGTGAGGATAAAGGAAAAGAAAAGAAAAATAACATGACTTTTAGTTGTGCAATTTTTAACATATGGGGAAAATAGAAACAAGGCTTGTGTGGTTAATAGGGGAAGGCAAAAGTAGGAGCTTCCCTCAGAATTTGATGAGTTGGTAGACGTATCGACATATAGGAATGAGCTCATGTCCTAGTAATCAATAATTCTTGTGGAGTGACTCCACTATAGATACCACTTGATATAAGATTAAGCCTTCCCTATGTTAATGAAAAAAGATAATTGCACTAAATTGAATTCCACGAGTTGCAAGAGAAAGACACTTGTTTACTACCCCTTTTGCATCCGACTTTATATGATTTATGCACATTGGTATTTATGCATATAATTTAGCATGATGAATTCAATATGAATGAATTTATTGGTTATATTATGTTCACACTTGAGGGAGTATCCTACTGAGAATTTTATAATATTCTCATCCCTACGCTGCATGTATTTATGTTGTATTCAGATTCTAAGGATGCTGTCGGTGATACTCTTCCTTGACTCGCCCCAGTGGCAGTGGCATTATGACCCAGCCTTAGACTCCTTATATGTTGTAGCATACTCTCGGATCAGAGCGTATATGTTCTTTAGCCGTTCATTTAGTACTTCTGTTTTCTCTACTCAGTTCGACTTGGGTTTTCCTTATGCTGAGGTGCCTCTTAAAATGGCACACCCTAATGTATTTGTAGCTCCACCTGCACCACCTATGTCCCCTCCTAGAGATGATCCTTCATCCTCTCCTTCCAACTCCGATTTACCAGTTGATCCTGATGCCCCAGCTGGGGGCAATGCCATTGCACCAATGGCAAATGGTTTTATTTAGGAGACCATGGGACAACTCAGAGACTTTTGATGTATGTATAGTGGCAGTTTAGGAATAGGATCCCCCAGACCGTAGTTTGACCTTATTGAATGTTGATGAGATTCATTTTCTGTTTGTATAAAATTTTGCTGGATCTCAACTTTGAGTAGGTTAGACTAGATGGTAAGGATGTTCTTTTGTGGACCGAGTCCCTGTTGTTTAGGAAATGACTAGTTTGTCTTACAGTATTGCCTATTGTAAACTTAACAACAATGTCCATATATGTATATATTGGCTTTGCAACATATACGTCTACATTATTTTATTTCAATTATTTTCGACTAGTATAGATTGTGAATGTAAGTAATACTTTTCTAATTACTGTGTTGATACTCGAGTAAAATATGGTAATTAGGAGGGTGTTACACTTAGCAGCTTCTTCAAGGGAAAACGAGAAATCCCTTAGCTTGATTTAGTCCTCTGTTACCCCGTGAGGCTCATCGTCACACAAATCACATGAAACTGCTGTAGATGTTTGTGTGGGTCTTCCCCAGATAACCCATGGAACTTTGGCAAATGGTACAGGAGCCCAGATTTAAGGTCAAAGTCAACTTCATAGTTAGGGTAAGTGATCCCCAACGGCCGGTAATTAAGATCTTGGGCAGCGAGCTCCTTTAAAGTCCTGTTATTCTCAACAATATTCCCCGAAACACTAGCAACGGGATCAGAAAGTTCAGGAGAATAATAAAAAAAATTGTTGAATTCTCTGGTTGTATCAAAAGAAAAGGGGTTGCCTAATAAGTTAATTCTCTCCCTTGTGACCTTCCTAAGCCTTTTGGCAGTTTTTTCAATCTCCGGATTAATTGGTAGTATGGGAAAATTAGGAAGGGAGCGGGTCATAAAATAAAATTATAGCAACAACCGAATACAACAGGGAACAAAGAAAAGATAAATAAAATTTAAATTAAACAAAACTAAATTTTTTTTTTAGGAAGACAATGCAGAAATTAATAAACAAATGAATAAAATAAAATAAAACAAAATGAAATAAAAACAAAAATAAAAAAGAATTAACTAGAAACAAGAAAAAGAATGAATTAGCACCACTTCCCCAACAACGGCGCCAAAATTTGATAAGAGTTGTCGCTACCCACAACAAATTAAAATTTATAAAGTGCCAAATTGCACCAAAAATGTAGTAAAGGGTGCAACTCAGGTCGTCTCACAAGGAAGTGCTCTAATTAATTCAAGAGATTTGGGGGGTTTTTAGAATTTGTCACAGCAAATTAAATTGAGAAAATATTATAGGAAGAATTACCTGCACAAGGATTCCCTCAGATTAAGAATTGTTCAACCATCAGTTCAAAAGATAAATTCATAGCGGTGGTTACTTTCATTAGTCATGCTATCACATAACAATGATGCAATTCTACTTAATGGTCATACAATTGCACTCCCACTACGTGATTCTATAAACCTATGCCAGTCTGATTACCAATTACAGCAACTTAATTCCTAACGGAGTTAATTTCAATCCCTTACCGATTGGATGTAATTAAATCAATCAACCTAATACCCCAATAACTCTTAGATTATACACGCGAACAAATGCATAATCAAGCAACTCTTAAAAACACAATTACAATAATCATCGTAATTGATATAAAAAAAGAAAGCAAATAAGGAAGAAAAACCAACCATAAATTGCAATTAAAATAATAAGAACCTCAAGAACAATCTTAATCTTCAGTTATCCTTGCACATGGTAAAGAGATTACTCTTCCATAGGGAGAGTGTCACAATCATTGTTGAAGGAAAGCTGTAGATTACAACTGATAAAATGCAAAATCCAACAATGACTGAGAACCCTAAACCTAGAGAGAGTGTGAGAGAAATTCTAGAGAGAGAAAGAGGAATCTTGAAAATGGCCTAAATGAATAAGGGCTCTACCCAAGAAAAAGAGCTCGTCCCGTCTGTTTCATTCCTTTTCCTTTGTTTTCCTTCCAAATTGCCCTTCTAGGGACGCAAAATTGGGCCGGCCCATAAACATATGATCGCCTGGGTGGTTAGAGACCGCCTTGGTGATGAATAGTATTCTTCCAAGCCCATTTTGAGGTCCAAAATGTTCGAATTAGCTCTTCGGCCTAGAAATAGAAGTTGTAGATCTCTGAATAAATTTTTGAATGCCATAAGAATCACCTCAATCGGACATTTGTAGCTTTAGATATTGGAAAAACACTAACTAAAGGTCAAACTATACATCATCATATCCTCAGCAGTGTTCTTGAGTCCTTCTTCTACTCTAATGCACCAACCTGGAAGTCCCTATTATCAAACAACACTCTCACAAAGAGGTTAAAAGCACAAAGCACTTCCAAGAAATGATTATGCACCAAAAACAATGTTTATAGCTATGAGATTAACCAATGATGCAACTTGAGGACAAAGTATAAATTTTGCAATTCAACCATCAATTTAGTACAATTCAAATGCAAAATGTCCAGAGTTAAGATAGAGAATGAGTGCATAAATGCAACCCATCAGTATCCTATTATATATGCTATAAATGCAACTCGTATTGACAATATTCATGATATAGTATGTTACATCCATGACATTAAGATTCATGCTAAACAATACGGGCCTCGGCTAATGGTATTTAGAACTTAAGAAATGAACCTTATATATGCTCACACTTTGATAAAGAAACTTGAGGTTCTTGGGGACAATTACGATGACACTTGTATTAGAATTAGGAAGCCCTACTGAGAATCTTGTATAAGTTTCTCATCCCTTTTTCTTTCTTCTATGTCGTCTCTAGAGGAGGATGATGGTGTAGCTCGTGATCTTCTCTAAGATGCGGACAAAGGAGTTGTGCTACTGAAGGAATTAGGAGGGCTGCAGTGGCAGTACGAAAAATAATTTTCTTTCGGACATTGGTTTTAGGATGATCATACCCCTTCTATCTGCTTGAATTCTAGTCTTTTGATGAATATGTATTGATGTCCTTTATGTTTAGAGGACGTCGCTAATATGATATAATCCTAATATGTTGATATTGTTTGCATTATATTATGCCATGGTTTATAAATATTTTGTGATGTTGTATGTATCTATGACTTGTTTTTATCCTTTCTTATTTATAGGCAAGGTGAACGACGTTAGTTACTTAGCATGCGCAGCTCACGTTTTGTATTTATTTTAAATAAATTATCCATATTTTCAGTAAGGTATTTTCAAGAGTTTAAGTTAAAAACTGGAACTAAAGAGTAATAACTAATAATTACTTTAAATACGTCCTAGGCATATTTAGCTAAATATTAGGGTGTTACAAATTAGCTATTTGTGTCTTCATAAAAGTTTTACATCTTTTTCTTCTCTTTAAATTGGATACCTTATTTGCCTTATTTGGACTTCAGATGAGACATACATGTCTTGATTATTGAAGCATGTCAAATCTAGAAACTCAGCACCCCAATTTTGACTTCCGAGTTTATTTTGACCAACTAGACTTCCAATTCGACCTGTGATCTCTTCATGAAAATTGTAGATAATTCTTTTAGAATTCCTATAAGCCAAAGAACAAAAGTTTTAGAGGTCTACAACTCCAGTTAAGCAAAAAATATAGAATAGTACAAGAAGCACAATTATATAGAAAATTTTGATTAATGCTCAAATCAATGTCCAAACTCAAACATAATGCAAATGCATATAATTAAGCATAAAAGAGAACTAGGACACTAAGAATATAATACAATATATATATATATATATATGTACATATACAAATGCATACTTACACTAAAAGTGTATGCTTGTGCATTAAAAATGCATCTCTACGTGAAACAAAAATGCACGTCCACATAATAAAAATGACTATCTGCGTGAAAAAAGGTCATTGATGATGTGTCACATGGTTCTTGCTATTGTAGATACATCTTGAATTAGAAGACTCGACTTGTGTCTATGATATGTTAGTAGATGATGGTTGGGTTTTATTTTTTCGTATTAGGCCTCTTTCTATAACATTTGGTTGTTTTGTAAGGCTTTGATGATTTGATATGAACCATGAAGTTGACTATTTTTGTACTAAAAGAATCACATAGTAGGCCTGGAAACCATACCTTTGTGTTCATTAAGCAAGATGCCATTAAGTTCACTGCTTTAGTTTCTTATAATGTTCAAATGTGGGCTTAATAGTCCATTCGGAACTAGATAAAAGATTTAATGTGCTCACCTTTGCTGTCATGGATAACTATAGTGTGATGATATGATATCTATTATTATATAGTTTTCATTGGTATCGTCTTAGGCGTAGTTTATAAGCTATTAGGTGTTGTAATACCAGCTTCTCTTATGTGATTTCGGTGTACAAAACCATAATCAAAGAGAGAAGTTAAATGCAATTGGCTGTAATTATAAATTATTCCAAAATCAGTGCAATAGTTAATAATTCTATCAAAAATGCACAATGAGGACTAAATTAAAATCCAAAGTATTTACATCAATAACTTAGTTAAACTTACGCAAATTAAAATCGTAAGTATTTTTATCAATAACTTAGTTAAACTTATGCAAAAAACTAAGGGTTGAAAGCAAGATAAGTAGCATAAATGTCCCTTATCAGTAATCAATCTTTGTCTTTGGAGATTAATCAACAAATTTACGTTGAAAAAAAGAAAGACGAGCTAGGGAGGGAATTGAATATGTTAGCACAAGAGCAAGAAACTTCAATGAAATTTTAATGTTCATCTTTCTAATAATCAGAAAATAAAAACAAATTGACTAACACATTTTTTACAATACAAGCAAATTAACTAACTTTAACTAGAAGGATATGTCACTACACCCATTCCTTAATATAGGTCATTTTTTATTTTTTTTTTCTTATTTCAAATTATAAGTTGTTTTCAATTTTCAATGATTCATTAATTATTTTATATCTATTTTACCCCTTTATTTAATTAGAAAGAGAAAAAGTCGATATGAGTTTATTGAGTTATTTTGTTTTAGGGAGAATGAGTAATGCAAAACACTCAATCTAAAAGATTAGCATTCGAAAATATAGTGATATTACTAATCGAAATACATAAAGGAAATGATTCCATATTTGGTATATAGAAAATCTAATTCATATTTAATTCTTTATTTTTTTTGTGGTGAAAAGTTTAGGTGGGGGTAAGTGTTGGTATCCCACCGAGGTCAGGAAAGATGTCTAAGCTTTTAAGGATTTTTGGTAGCGGTTACATACCGCTCCTATAGGAGTGTAAGTGGATTGGACCAACCCGATAAATCCGATACATCTAAATCAATCTAATTAAATTTCTCCGATTTAGATTGCATTATTGGGTCAATAGATTTGGATCGATTAGAACCAATCACATATCAATTCAATCATTGAATTTGCATCCCCTCACCTGAGATCCAATGCAAATCAATTAAAATAATTTTTTTAGGAAGTAGATGAAGTGCTCAAAATTGTTAATTGGATTTGGAGATGACAAGCTTAATTTATGTCTCTTTTGAATGTCTTCAATTTATAATTTATGTTTGAGGTTTTATGGATACACAATATGAATTGTATTGTTTAATGTTTTGAATTTAAAATTATTGTGATATTAAAATTGTATTTTTTGGTGCAATATTGTGATAATTCGATATCCAGGATCTTTAGATTTGTATGTTGTAATATTATAATTGTACAATTTGGGTACTATGTTTTAGGGGCTTAGTGTTTGGTTATTAAAATAACATAGTATTATATGAAAAAAATGTAAAATAACATATTAATTTTTGGGAAAAATTGAGAAAAAATGTAAATCTAATCACCAAATCTGAACTAATCCGAATTCAAATTTGATATAGATTTTGCTATAAAAAAGAAAGAAAAAAGAATTTGAACCAATTAAAAAATGATCCATTTAGATTTGCCTTTCATCAAAATCTAGTTCGTTTACATCCCTATCGCTTTACTAGAGATGTCCTTGATGAATAGATTCAAGTCCATGCATCCGTGAAGTATGCGCCAAACCTTAAGCAAGTGCATTCACCTTTATAGGCAAATTTTTTAGATATTAATTAATTACCTCACAGTAATAATAATCTAATCTTAATATGAATGATGATGATAATTACCTCACATTGTAAAGTGACATTATACGATTGGGGTGTATGAATTAAACTGAAATTAATATTTATGTTAATGTTAATAAAATGCAACATACGGTAATTTACTTTTGAAGAACTTTTAAGAATCGCCGGTGGGAGACAACAAGCAGGCAAACAGGAAAGAGCTGAGCTGAGCCGTGCCGTACATCCCAGGCAACGAAATTACTAAACCGCCCCCATCCACATCAGGCTACGTTTTGGCGGGAAAGTATTATAGGTTGCAGCAAGTGGCGCCAAAAGTTAATAGCTTTATTTTTAATAAAAAAATAAAAAAACACAGATATGGTTATTAAATAATTAAACGCAATTATTTATTAGTAATTAGTGACAATAAATAATTTATCAGATTTAAAATGAAAAAGTACACACACGCAATGCGAGGGCGCAACGATGCGTTTCAAGCTCTGAGAGAAAAACACATTACACAGACGACACTACTCTCTCTCTCTCTCCCCTCCTTTTCTGCTGTTCTTCTTCCCTCCCGCTAGGGTTTGTTGATCTCGTTGGTATATCTGATATCTCGAATTATCGTCGGTTTTCTACGGAATTCGCCGATATTTCAGTGCGAAATTTGGGTCCTCCTAACGTGATCTGCATCAAATAGGGTTTTTACATGAGCCCTCCAGCTACTCCGAACATGGATGACGGCAAGCCTTCGGTTGCCACCATCGATAATGGCGATCAAGTCGACTCTCGATTCGCCCAATTTTGCAAGGTCCTTCCTTTTCTTTTGACCATTTATTTGAGTTTCATGGTTCTGAGTTGTTATTTATTATTATTATTTTTTACTCGTGGATTTTTTTCCTTTTTTTAATTTTCTTTTAGTTTTTATGTAAATTTGTATGTATAAAAGTTTGCATCTGTAGGTTTTGCGGTTAGTTGGCTTCAGCTAAATGAAAGCCAGTTGGGCTTCAGCTTATGCATCGCATGATTTGAGTTCAGTTCCTGGGTTTGAGTCTGCTTTTTGAATTGGGACGAGCTTTTACCTCAACGTATTTGTTTTTCTTCTAAGAAAACGTAAATGAAATGTGTTCCTTGATTTTAGAAATTAATGTTTATAGCGTACTTGTCTAAGTTTGGTTTAGGGTTTTTTGAGAGGAAGGTAGATACAGCTGAAAAATATTTTATTCAATCAGTCATTACTGAGAGATTGGAAGATATAAAAAGGTGGTGACTTGGATGCGAAATATGGTATGGCGTATTATAGGAAGGATATTTTCGGAAATAGTAGATGTGGGCGTGGACAATGAACCAGGCATGAAGAAAACCTAAGGAGAAATGAAGCTACAACCCTACGGAGTTAGTTACTTTAAATGAAAGGAACATGCTAACACCGACAAAAGGTTAAAAATTTTCCATCATTAAATGATCTGTTGATTAGTTATGGCACAGTGTGTTTAACTGTCGTTCACTGTATTTGACTAGTTGAGTGGCCCATCGTTCGCAATTTGTGGGGATAAGGCGTGTCACTTGGGAAGAAAGTTTTTGTGAAACTCCATGTACACATGACATCAGTTATTTTTTCCTTATATGTATTAATTTGTAACTGAGAGTGCGCCCGTGTGCTTGTGTAAACATGCATATGGGTGTGTAATATGTATAATACATATTGTACGTGTATATAAATTGTATGTCTATATAATATGTAGATTGTGATTGACATTGGGTTGATATGTGAGATTTGGAATAGAAGAAAGGTCCAATTATAGTTTTTGTTTGCAAACTGGCAGATTTGTTGCCTTGGATTTAAATTAAGATTTTTGATCATTAAATTTTATGTTGATGTGATATTTTGTGACAGAATGAGCTAGTGTTGGATGAGAAAAGCTACATAGAAGCAATGAATCTGTTTGCAGAAACCAAACATATTCTGCTGGCAAATGCTTTGTCAATGGGGAATGGAATGGTACATATGAACATTATTCACCTACATCGTAGTGATGTTTTTATTTTGATTAATGACCCTGCATAATTCTTTTTCCAGTCTGACGAAGTGGAGCGGTATTGGTTTGCTTTTATTTTATACTCTATCAAGAGACTGGCTCAGAAAAATGAGGAGAGTGGGAAGGAAGAGTCTGATAACACTGGGCTTACCTTGTGCCGTATATTGAGAGCAGCTAAGCTCAAGTATTATACGTCCTCTTCTGGTTTTTAAGTTTGTAGCTAGTTCCCGTATTTACTGTTATCCTTTATCTTGTATTCAACAGCATTTCAGATTTTTTCAAAGAACTTCCTCAGTTTGTTGTTAAGGCTGGTCCAGTTTTAAGTAATTTGTATGGCTCAGATTGGGAGAACAAGCTTGAGGTATTGACTAAGCAAAGAATCAGGATTACATCTTTTTTTTTTTTGGCAAGCCCTTTGGTTGTGTGTGTGTGATCATCTCATTGTTTTAATCTGTAGAAACTGTTTTTCTATTAAGCCTTCTTTATGTTACTCTTTCATGTCTATGCCAGGCAAAGGAGATGCATGCCAATGCTATTCACCTAAAGATTCTTAGCAAGTGAGTAGTTCACTATCTGCATCCATTTCTTCAGTTAATGTCTAAAAAGACAAATGGATTATTTAATTTGTAGTACTGTTGAGATAAGGGGTAGCCAAATAACCTTTGAACCTGTTAACCATCCATTTCAACTTGATATAATCCAATCTAATCTATCCATCAGTATATTGGTTTTTGATCGACTTGATTTACTGAGTCCAATTCATTATGAGATAGATAATGGGTCACCCATGATCCATTAGGATCCATAACTCTCAAAAAGGCAAAAGGAAAATTTTTGAAATATGATACAATTTTAAATAGATGGATTGGATATTCATTAACCATTGGTATAAAACAAAATGTATTGATTGGATAGTTATTTTTAAATGAATTGTGGATGAATTGCCTTTTATTAACACTTTTTGTTGGGATCACCAATGGGTTAGTGGTTTGTTTTTGATCTATTCATTTTGAATCAATCCAAAATCAACCTAACGTGTCCATTTTTCATCCCTTGGTGAGACTTATCTTGTTCACTATACATATCACATTATTTCTTCCTATAATATTGTGATCACACCCTCTGGGGATATCAAACTAATGTGTTTTTCTTAGGATGTACATACAATTGCCAAAACACTATGAGCATGTTTGATCAGTGTATTTTGTGGTCATAATGAGAATGTTTCAGCAAGAGATTTTGGCTGAGAAGCTATTTTTGTGTTTTCAATTGATAATTTTAATAGTCACTCAAAGTTCTCCAACATCTAGATTTTCTCTCATAACCTAAAATCTCATTCTGTTTTTGAAGGTAGTTGTTGAAACTTGGTGGTAGTTTCACACACCCACACTGCATTCATTGTTGTGTTAATTTGTTGGTATGGCATTTTATGATTGCCACAGTTGTAACTTCAATTAGAGGAATTTTATCACAAAAAAGAGGAAAACTTAAATGAGATCTAATGTGTTTTTGGAGGATGAAAATGTGTATGTAGTAGAGGTAGTCTACTTAAGGTGGTACAAGCTTTATGATCTGAAATCAAATACTTCATCTGGCATTATAGCTATGCTATGGTCTAATGCCCCATAATATTGATCACTTTTAATGATCTAAGATAATGAATGCATGATGGTATCATATAACTATCTTTCAGACTTTGAGATGCTGTACGTCAAGGATTCCTATTTTGCTGTATAATGTTTTTGCTTTGATTATTATTTTTGATGGAGCATGCCTACACGAAATGACGTCTTATAAATTTGGTGGTGTCAGGTACTATAAGCGTGTATTTGGAGAGTTCTTTGTGTTAACTGAAGCAAATGTTGAAAAGAACTCATCTGTAACTGTTCAGGCATCTGAGTACCATCGCTTTGGATGGTTACTTTTCTTGGCACTCCGTGTACATGCTTTCAGCCGTTTCAAAGACTTGGTGACTTGCACCAATGGTTTGATTTCGATCTTGGTATGTTAGATTCTGTTGGTACTCATTTTCACTATTGGTATTTCTGTGAGAACAATTCATATCTTTTTCTGTTGAACTGAGTCCTGTGAAGAGAATTGTTGGAACTTTGAAAACTTGAAATTTTTTATAAAATTCTTGTTGAGCTTCTGAGGGCTTTGATGATATGTGCAGTGTGATTAATTAAATTAGTTTGCTCTTTCTAAGTTTTTCCCTCCTGTTTTTGTGGTGGAAGGAGGGAAACAGTTTCTTATTTATTGGGTATATCTGTTACAGGCCATCTTGATTATTCATGTTCCTGCTCGTTTTCGGAATTTCAACATTCACGACTCTTCTCGTTTTGGTAATCTTCTTCATTCTTCCTTCTTCTAATCCACTTTGGTTATCTTCTTCGTTCTCTTCTCTTCATTCAGTGTGAATTCTTTTTTGTTCTTTCATCCTGTGCTGGTGTTTGACATGCATGCCTGTTCATTTCTGTCCACATAGATCCATTAAACTGTTGGCTATTTTGCTTATGGATCCTATTTCTTCTAATTTCCTTCCTGTTGTAATTCCATCAAAATTTCTTTCAGTTAAGAAGAGCAACAAAGGTGTGGATCTCCTTGCATCACTTTGCAACATTTATAACAATTCAGAAGATGAGTTGAGGAAAACCATGGAGAAAGCCAATAATTTAATTGCAGAGATATTGAAGAAGGAGCCTTTTTCAGCATCTGAATGCGAGACTGAAAACCTGGAGAATTTTGATCGAGGTTTATTTCTGTGTCATTTGTTTTAGGCATCAGGAATAGATTGTCTTAAGCTGGTGTTTACCATCCCTCTCTCTGCAGATGGTTTGACTTATTTTAAAGATCTGATGGAGGAATCATCTCTGCCTTCCAGTTTAAATATCTTAGAAAAGGATTATGATTACATGATTTGCAACAAGGGTGAGCTGGATGAAAGGTTGTTCATTAATGAGGATGACAGCTTGCTAGCTTCGGGAAGTTTGTCTGGAGGTTCTGTTTCTGCAAGTGGTGTAAAGGTATGTTTAATGGAAAGGTTGTTCTGAAATTTAATGCTGTCATGTGTTTGCAAATACCTAAAATTGTTTATTATTGTGCTCTATAGAGGAAACTTGATTCAATGGCATCACCTGCAAAAACTATTACAAGTCCTCTTTCACCCCATCGCTCTCCTGCATGCCATGGTAATGGAATTCCAGGTAGTGCAAATTCAAAGATGGCAGCGACTCCTGTAAGCACAGCAATGACTACTGCAAAGTGGCTCCGCACTCACATTTCTCCACTTCCATCAAAGCCCTCACAAGAACTGGAGCGATTCTTGACATCATGCGACAGGGATGTTACCAGTGATGTGGTGCGCAGAGCACATATCATATTGCAGGCTATATTTCCTAGTAGTCCTCTTGGAGAAAGATGTGTAACTTGGAGCCTGCAAACTGCAAATCTGATGGACAATATTTGGGCAGAACAGCGGAGATTGGAAGCCCTGAAGCTATACTACAGGGTATTGGAAGCAATGTGCAGAGCAGAAGCCCAAATACTTCATGCAACTAATTTAACATCGCTACTAACTAATGAGAGGTTCCATCGATGTATGCTTGCATGTTCTGCAGAATTAGTCCTGGCAACTCACAAGACTGTGACAATGCTGTTTCCTGCAGTACTAGAGAGGACTGGAATTACAGCTTTTGATCTTAGCAAGGTAATTGAAAGTTTCATTAGACATGAAGAATCTCTCCCAAGAGAATTGAGGCGACATCTGAATTCATTAGAAGAACGACTTCTGGAGAGCATGGTATGGGAAAAGGGCTCCTCGATGTATAATTCGTTGGCTGTTGCTAGACCTGCCCTAGCTGCAGAAATAAATCGTCTTGGGCTACCAGCTGAACCTATGCTATCGTTGGATGAAATTGCAATGCATATTAACTTCTCTTGTGGAGGGCTGCCTCCTGTGCCTTCCTTGTCTAAGCTTGAGACATCACCAAGTAATGATTCTCTTTTCTTAGCATGAAGATTTTAAGTTACCTGTTCAATGTTTTCATGCAATTCTAGTTCATCCCAGTCCTCATGGTTACCTATAATGTTGCATAAGATTGTTCTTCCCTTCTTCCTACCACCCACCCTTTCCTTAGATTGCACATGTTGGAGATAATTTTCAACTGAAGAAACATATCTGTCAATGAATTGATTTCAGCTCAGAATGGGGATACCAGATCGCCAAAGCGACTCTGTACAGAATATCGAAATGTGTTAGTTGAACGAAATTCTTTTACTTCACCAGTGAAAGAACGGCTTCTTCCCTTCAGCAACCTTAAGTCAAAGCTACCCCCACCTCCTTTGCAGTCTGCATTTGCCAGGTACAACATGGATGAGAATGGCAGTAGCTACCTTAAATTTGGACTATTTCAATTTTTACCACTTTGCCTGTTGTTGTCTTCTTTTGGAGCTTTGCGTTGAATGTTTCTTCCCTGCAGTCCAACAAAACCAAATCCAGGAGGCGGAGGGGAAACCTGTGCAGAGACTGGGATCAACATTTTTTTTGGCAAGGTATCGGATCTTATTTGTTAACAAGGAGTTGCAAGCTCTACGTGTTTGATAATGGTGCATGACAAATTCTTTAATTTGGTGAACTTAAAGGAAATTACTGGGTGCAATTGTGTTTGTACGCCCTTTGCACTAAATGTGGCAATACATCTAATCATATTATTTAAAGCTCCGAATATGAGATCCCTTAATGTGGTTTCAGTATGTGTTAGCATTTTATATTGCATATTGAGTTTGCCTTTTGGAATTGGATTGTTACATCACTTCGTTTGAGTTGTTTCGTGCTGATGGGGCGGCTGTTCTGGTTAATGTGTTTAAGATTTAATGATTTTTTTGCATCTCTAAGTCATTGTAAGCATTACTGCATGTGTGCAATTTCTGTTTTTCCTAGATCATTAAGTTGGGAGCAGTCAGAATAAGTGGCATGGTTGAAAGGCTACATATATCTCAGCAGATAAGGGAGAATGTATACTGTCTTTTCCAGCAAATCCTAAATCAATTGACGCCTCTCTTCTTCAACCGCCATATTGACCAAATCATTCTGTGTTGCTTCTATGGAGTTGCAAAGGTTTATTTTAGTTTTGGAAACTCAAGTGTACAGCATTTATTCTGTTATTACCTTCTTTCTCATCCTGTGATGTTTTGCAGATTTCTCAACTTAGCCTAACTTTTAGGGAGATCATATACAACTATAGAAAGCAACCACAGTGCAAACCACAAGTTTTTCGCAGTGTATTTGTTGATTGGTCGTTGGCACGCCGTAATGGGGTATGCAATCATATTTGTTCTTACATTAGCTTCTCTAAGAATTATGACCTAATCAATTATCAATTATCTGATTGAAAGCAGAGAACAGGACAGGAGCATGTTGACATCATTACATTTTACAATGAAATATTCATTCCCTCTGTGAAGCCGCTGTTAGTTGAGCTTGGGCCTGGAGGAACAACTATGAAAAACAACCGGATGCCTGAAGTTAATGTTAAAAATGATGGTACATGTTTGTTTGCTAGGTTACTTTTTCCTTTTTTCCCATCACATTCATTGCTCTATGCTTATTCTCTAATCCATTGACTTTGTGTACTTTTTCTCCTTCTAGGCCATTCAGCCCAATGTCCTGGTTCTCCTAAAATATCTCCTTTCCCAAGTCTCCCGGATATGTCTCCGAAAAAGGTGTCTGCCACACACAATGTATATGTCTCTCCACTACGATCATCTAAGGTACTTGTTCATTTGGTTGGCAGTTGGCTTTCTTTTTTGGACCACTTTTGTTCTCCAAGTTTCTATTAGTAGTTGGTACAATACAGTCAATTGACATTGTGCTGGAAAAGGAAGAAGCATGTGAGAACTGTAATTCTTATGCATTTATTGAGTGTCTTGAATAATATGTCAAAGTTCTGTTTAATTATTTTTCCAGATGGCTTTATTTTATTAAATGACAAACTGTTATGCTTTGCGATGGTGTTGAGTTTCTGTGTAGAAGACAATTAAGAGAACAAAATCTGTTTTGTTGGATTAAATCACTGGAATGGCTTTATCAAAATTACATGATGCTGGGCAGTATATCAATTTTTGCCATGAGTTGCAACTCCTGTAGAGTCTTGTTTCATATTCTGTGTTTAAAGTTAAACATTTAATTGAAATAGCAAACTGTATTCTTTGTGGAATGTCATTCATTATGTGCGTAGATGGATGCTCTAATATCGCAAAGCTCGAAAAGCTATTATGCATGTGTTGGGGAGAGCACCCATGCATATCAGAGCCCTTCAAAAGACCTGACTGCCATCAATAACCGTTTGAATGGGGGGTATGCTTTCCTTTTATCTTTCTTTTGAGGATTCAAAATTTATTTTTTATTACCATAAAGGTGATGTTTCTATTTTTTTAGCAACCGGAAGGTCAGAGGTTCCCTCAATTTCGATGACGTGGATGTCGGCTTGGTTAGTGACTCGATGGTTGCAAACAGCCTCTATCTGCAGAATGGCAGTTGTGCATCTTCGTCAGGCGCACCATTGAAGACTGAGCAACCTGACTCTTAAATTCAATGTTGTGTATATCCTGTTTCTCCCCTTTCTTACACTTGATGATGGGTCAATACTTGTAGCTATTATATTATGAGACGGGGGTATTGTATGAGCGGTGACATTGTACAATGCCGCCACTGCCCTCATGTACTTTTTCGTCTGTTAGGTTTTTAGTGGAAAATGTAGGCCTCTAATTAAGTTGCTCAATAATAAGTTTTCCTTTTGTGGTGATCAAAATAGTTCTTTGTAGCTTGGCCTAATCTTTTCTGCCATTTATTTGTGGCGGCTTCTCTTCATGATGAAGCTGTTTGCTATAATAGACAGTGTGATTGCAGTTGCGGCTAGCGAGGTCTACAACCAATAAAAAGCCACGACACCAGTTTTATTTATTTTCTTATTCAATAATTATGAAGAGACTAATAGACACCTTATCCTAAATCAACTTTTCCTTCCATGTATATCTGCACTTACCTATGCAGCTGTCTCATATCACCCAAACAATCACATTTCAATTCTTCTCTTCTGCCCCAAATCATTTTTCTTCCTATTGAGATAAAATTCAAGCTCCATTCCTGTGACTCGCCCTATGATAACTAAAATTTAACGCAAACAAGAATTCATAACGAAATTGTTCCCTTAAGAAGCAAATATCAAAGAAATCAAAATTAGAGCACCAAAACAGCAGCAATGCTATGGGGAAGATTCCCTGTTATCATCTCGAGCTTGACCACTGAAGGTGAAGGGGTGCAACCACTGACGACCATTGGCTGCTGCCTGGTCTCTTGCTCTGTCACTCTGAAGATTGTGATTGTCTTCCAAGAGGCAATCATATGCCTACTTGTGATCTAAGTAGGCCTTTGAAAAGAGAAGTACACTATGTGATTGTTGTGAGGATAAAGGAAAAGAAAAGAAAAATAACATGATTTTTAGTTGTGCAATTTTTAACATATGGGGAAAATAGAAACAAGGTTTGTGTGGTAAATATGGGAAGGCAAAAGTAAGAGCTTCCCTCGGAATTTGATGAGTCGGTAGACGCATCAACATATAGAAATGAGCTCACGTCCTAGTAATCAATAGTTCTTGTGGAGTGACTCCATTACAGATACCACTTGATATGAGAGTAAATCTTTCCTATGTTAATGAAAAGAGATAATTGCACTAAATTGAATTTCACGAGTTGCAAGAGAAAGACACTTATTTACTACCCTTTTTACATCCGACTTTATATGATTTATGCACATTGGTATTTATGTATATAATTTAGCATGATGAATTCAATATGAATGAATTTATTGGTTATATTATGTTCACATTGAGGGAATACCCTACTGAGAATTTTATAATATTCTCATCCCTACGTTGCATGTATTTGTGTTGTATTTAGATTCTAAGGATGCTGTCGGTGATAATCTTCCTTGACTCGTCCCAGTGGCAGTGGCATTATGACCGAGCTTTAGACTCCTTATATGTTGTAGCATACTCCCGGATTAGAGTGTACGTGTTCTTTAGCCATTCATTTAGTACTTCTATTTTCTCTGCTCAATTCAACCCAAGTTTTCCTTATGCTGAGGTGCCTCTTGAAATGGTACACCCTGATGTATTTGTAGATCCACCTGCACCACCTATGTCCCCTCCTGGAGATGATCCTTCATCCTCTTCCTCCGACTCTGATCCACCAGTTGATCCTGATGCCCCAGCTTGGGGCAATGCCATTGCACCAATGGCAAATGGTTTTATTTAGGAGACCATGGGACAACTCAGGGACTTTTGGTGTATGTATAGTGGCAGTTAGGAATAGGATCCCCCAGATCGTAGTTTGACCTTATTGGATGTTGATGAGATTCATTTTCTGTTTGTATAAAACTTTGCTGGATCTCAACTTTGAGTAGGTTAGACTAGCTGGTAGGCATGTTCTTTTGTGGACTGAGTCCTTGTTGTTTAGGAAATGACTAGTTTGTTTTACAGTATTACCTATTGTAAAATTAACAACAATGTCCATATATGTATATATTGGCTTTGCAACCTATACGTCTACATTATTTTATTTCAATTATTTTCGACTAGTATAGATTGTGAATGTAAGTAACACTTTTCTAATTACTGTATCGATACTCGAGTAAAATATGATAATTAGGAGGGTGTTACACTCCATAACGGGGCACCATCCTCACCCTGCCTCCTCGAAGTGGCTGCGTCATAGTAGCCTCGCTACCTAACTCCATGGGTATGGTGAGGGAGGAACCCATGGATGGGATGTTTGTCTCGGAAGGGTCACTCTCAGAATGTGTTGGGGGTGAGTGGGGAATGTACTTTGGGTAGTCTCGAACGGTGGAGGTAGTAGCAGGGGTACGATGGATGCACTCTCCTCGAGGATGTGTACGCTCGAAGAGTAGGTCATCAGCGAAGGGCGAGGTCGGCGAAAGTAGGAAGCTAGTAACTGGCTAAGCGAAAGGGCAATCCAGGAATACGAGCAGATGGACTGAGCAATGACCAACGAAGTGATAGGACTGGTGCGCGGCATCAAAATACAACTCCCAAGTTGGTGCATCAATGTAAATCACGAAGGCTACCATCATCCTCTGAAGACGCGATGGAAAGAAAAGATAGAGGGAGTGAGAAACTTAATAAAGAATCTCAGTAAGGTATTCTCCTATCTTGGTGTCATCGTCTACGTCCTCAGGAACCTCGGGTTTCTTTATAAAAAGGTGAACATCCATAAGGTTCAATTTTAAAGTTCTAAAGTACCATTTACCGAGGCCCATGCATTTTAGTATGCATCTTGGATGTCACGAATGCAACATACCTTATCATGAGATGATGGCAATGTAAGGTACAATATACTAATTCCAATCGTAAGAGATGCTCATGGATCATAACAATTATAGCATAACTTTCTTCCATTTATCTTTTAGGTGACTTAGATTAATTCTTTCTCTCATTTATTGTTACCCTATTTCTCTCGCCTTTTGAGAGTTCTAGGTTATAAGCTAATACCTCACTGGTCGTCACTAGCATAATCTTATCCTATGATAAGTTAACGAGTATGGGATGGAGAGCACTAGGATCACCTTTCATAACCTTTAATTTGGGGAGTCCAAAGGATCACTTCCTTATTGGATCACCTTTCATAACCTTTAATTCGGGGAGTTTAGAAGATCATTTCCACATATTTTTATGTCACCTTTATATTAGCATGTCATGTTAAGATGCAAAAACACAACTTATGATATAATGTCACATACTTTCATACATGCATCTTAAACATTTAGAGTGAAAACATAACATGCTATAACAATATTTATGCAAACATAATCATCGCATACACCTCAACTACATCAATCCATAACACTTTATAAAGCAAGCACTCATAATAATTCTTTAATCGATTAAACTTCTAATTGGGTAAACCCAACTTTTGTATTTATTTATTTATGCTCCTAAGGGATTAATCCCAATGATTCTCATTAATTATTAACCCAAAAACATTACTTAAACAAATCTGGACAGATTTTAAATAAAAATGAAATGAACCATTTCAGTGTCCTTATAAAATACATTTTTGACCGTTTCTCATTATCGGCTTTTCCTATGATGTTAAAATTAATTTCTAAGCCAATTATGGGTGATTCCTATATATTTACTAAGTATTAAATGTCATTTTCACTTAAGTATCACATGTTGTAATAGAAAGTATATTTTCATTTTAAAGAGTCATAGAATTTACATTTTTCGATTATTTCTAGTTACTAAACTTTCCTTTAACTGTCACAATGATTAACATACCCATTAATAACAATTTTTGCATGTTAAGAGCATTCCAAACAACATACATCAATTCTGGAAATTTCTGAACCGAAACCAAAATCTAATTCCCTAAGAGCATACAAAATTGTGAAGCAATCATTTCTAGTGACTAGTCTTTCTTAGAACTAATTCTAGATCAAGGAATGCCCTCATAATCAATTCTATTCCTTATGGTAACACAATTGATAACCTTAGATCAATAGCATAATTAGAGACCTTTAATAAAAGGATGTTTACATTTAATAAGATATCTATATATATATATATATATTCCATGAGTCAAAAGTTCTCATGTAAGTTGAAAGGGTGAGTCTTGAGCACTAGATTAATTAAATGATGGCATAACTTTAAATATGCAATGCAAACTTCATTTTTAATCTTGGCATTATAGGGTGATGGCAAGGGAAATATAATTATGATATGTAAAGCTTGAATATAAATATGAAAATGCAAGCTCCATTTTTAAATCTTTAAGTTTAGGTGATGGCTTGAAAAGTAAACATGCTAGGCAAGGAAATGTAAATATGAATGCAAGTCCAATTCTTTATTTTAGTGCTCTAGGCCCCTTAGAGTTTTCACTCTAAATCAACAATCAACTTTAAGATTGAAATAAGTAGGCTTCGAGATTAATTATTTAGGTGATGGCAAAGAAATATAAATATGAATGCAAAGCGTGAATATAAATATGAAAATGCAAGCTCTATTTTTAATCTTTAAGTTTAGGTGATGATTTGAAAAGTAAATATGCTAAGCAAGAAATATAAATATGAATAGAAGTTCAATTTTTTATTTTAGTGCTCTAGGCCCCTTAGAGTATTTACTCTAAATCAACAATCAACTTTAAGGTTGAAATAGGTAAGCTTTGAGATTAATCATTTAGGTGATGATATGAAATGCAAGGCTTAAATATAAATATGCAATGCGAGGACTTGAAGTATAAATATGAATGCACTCCATTTGTTATATCTTTGAGTCTTAGGCTCAAGACTACCATTTAACTCTTTTAAAACAACATAATATCTTTATTTACTAAAAACTCTTAAAAGTGAAACCTTCAATCTTTAGAGGTTAAATAAATGAAGATTTTGCAACCAACATCCAACATGCTCATCATCAAGTTTTCCAATAACAAGGCCATTGTGGCCGAAAAGAAAAGAAAAGAAAAGAAAGAGGTAAACAAAGAACCAAAATGGTGGAAAAGGAGAGAATTATCATTTCAACATTTCAACCCAAGAAAGAATCAAAGAAAAGAATGAAAACTTAGAAATAACTACCCTACCAAAGGTATTGTTCTTGGAAAAGAGAAGATCTTGATCTTGGAGAGGAAATGAAAAGAAAAGTTTTCCTTGAGGCCAAATGTGGATTCGGCCAAGTGAGAAAGAAAAGGAAGAAGGACGTGTTCTTGAGTTTTGGTCTTGGAAATGGAAATGTTAAGTGTTTAGAGGAAGATCTATGGTGGTTATGTGGTAGTTTGGGGTTGAGAAGTGGTGGAGGGTGGTGACTCTTGGAAGAAATATAGAAGAAGAAGAAGAAGAAGAAGAAGAAGAAGAAGAATTCTTTGAGATTGAAGGAAGAAAGCTTGAAGTAGCAAAGTTGTGCAAAGGTTCTTGCAACTTCCCTTGGCACCTATTTATAGAAAAATGAAACATATGGGAGTATGAATGGAGGGAGTGGCCAGCGGTCATGGAGGGATGGAAGGAAGAGAAAAATATCTCTTTACAGGGTATGGGTTTAGGTATGGCTAGGTATGGGTGAATGTAAGGCTAAGCATGGTTCTTTGAATTAATTTCAACATGTGATGGATGAAAAAATGGGGGAGGTGGCCGGCCACATTAGAGAGAAATTGGGGGAGAAATATCTCATTTAAATGTTGTTTTATGAGTGTGTTTAAAGGTTGATTTGTTTAGGCCATTGATTAGGCGTTGTGATTAACTGTTTAGATGAAAAAGAGGATGATTAGGGCTTCTCAAGACAAGGTTTAAGAGTGGTCTTGATCATTAATGGAGTCAAACATCTTCTAATTAAGATTCTAAATCACATCTTAGTTTCCTTAAATCATGGAATTGGAATAGGGAAAATACTATTTATTAAAAATGTGACATAAAATCTTAAATCAAGAAAAGGATTTTGAGTTTTATTAAGCAATCTTAGGCTCTAATTAACCTCAATTAATTATTTTAACTCTAGATTAATTAGCAAAATTAAATACTCTTTAATTAGAGCCTAATATTGCTTAGGTTTTATTAATTACGTACTTAAACTAATTATGCCCTTAATCAGGGGCAAAATGATAATTTTTCACAAAAACTCCCCAGGACCACCCGAGTTTAACCAGACATTAAACATCCCTTAAAAACGACATCTCGAACTCCTGGACAAAGTCCGGGCCTAGTCGGGAGTTAATTCTGTGTCAGTTAGACACAGGAGCGTTTTGGTAATTTTGCGCGCAGGAACTCAAAAATGAGATTTTTTTGCTCTATTAACACGGATAACACACGTAATCCCTGTTCAACATTAAAAACAGCCCTTTGAGAATGGCCGGGGCCGGTTATCTTTATTTTTCTAGTAAAACGACCTTAGGGGAATTTTGGTCATTTGCACACGGGAAAAAAAATCGAGGCGTTACAAGAATTCTAAACATGCTATGCAAGCCTCATTTTAATCTTTATCATAAGGTGAGAACTTCGAAAATATAAATATGATGTGCAAGACTTGGAATTTAAATATGAAGATGCAAGCTCATTTTAAGTCTTCAAGCCTTAGGTGATAACTTGAGCAAAAACATGCAAGGCTAAAAATATAAACATGAAATGCAAGTCCATTTTTTTACCATTAAGATTTAAGGTGATAACTTGGAAATAAACATGATATGCAAGGCTTGGAATTTAAACATGAGATGCAAGAACTTGGAACATAAACATGAATACATCCCATTTTTTATCTGTTTAAGCTCCAAACTCAAGACTTTTAGAGAATAACCCCTTAACCCCAGTCAACCTCACAAAATGGAAATGACCTTTAGAGTCCTTCAACACCATGGTTCCAAGAACCTCCTTTCTTGTACTCACTATCAGGCTCAACCAAAAACAACCAAAGAAAAACCAACAAAACAATCTTTTTCTCATTTTTCGTTGAAAACCAAAGTTCAAGCCTTGAGCTCTAGATATCAAACAAATGATGGTAGCACAACCAACATCAAAACCCTCATCATCAAGCTATGGTCTTGAACGTTCAACCTAACATCAAAATTGAAAATTACAAGAAGGAAAAAGAGGAAGAACTTGACCATTGAATCGACATCAAAACCGAAAATAAAGCAAAGAAAAAGAGAGAGAACTCGAAACAAAAAAATCCCTACCAAAAATGTTTTCTTGTTAGCAAGGAAAGAGCTTGATCTTTTTGAAGCAATCAGAAGAATAAATCTTCTCTTGGCGCACCAAGGGGTTTCGGCCAAGGGAAAGCAAAAAGGAAGAAGGATTTTTCTTGAGTTTTTATGTTTAGAAATGGAAAGGTTGTGTATCTTAGGGATGATTTATGGTGGTGATGTGGTGGTTTGAGGGGGAGAGGTGGTGGAGGATGGAGGTTCTTGTAGTGGAGAAAGAAGAAGAAGAGAAGTCTTGAGATGAGAGAGAAGAGAGGATTTTTGACCAAGTTTTTTGGACAAGAGTGAAATCCAAAAAACAAATGGTAAAGTGTAGGTTTCTTTTGAGTGTGTAAGTGTTAAAAATCAAAATGTTAGATTGTAAAGGGGAAGGGAGGCTGCCGGCCATCTAAGGGGTTTGGAGGAAAAAATATTTTCATTTCTTTTGGGTTAGGACATGGTTTAGGAATGGATTGGATTAGGCAAAGTGTTAGGAATTGGTGATTGAGTGTTTGGGCTAGAAATCAAGTGTTTAAAGCTTTTCAAGACATGATTAAGGAGTATTCTTGCACACTTAGTGGAGACGAGCTTCGCTGGTTTGAAATTCAAACTCCAACATGATTCCTTAAATTAGGGAAATGGAGAGAATACACTATTGCTCATAATATGACAAAATGTCTTAGATTAAGAAAGGGATTTTGAACTTCCCTAAGCAATCTTAGGCCCTAATTAATCTCAATTAATTATTTTGACTCAAGATTAATAAGTAAAATTAGTTAATCTTTAATTAGAGCCTAATCTTGCTCATGTTTCCTTAATCATATAATTAAACCCATTTAGTGCAAATCGGTGGCAAAAGGGTCATTTCACATAAAAACTCTCCCTGAGACCACCCGAACTCTCCCAAATATCATGCAACACGTATAAGTAACATTTCGAATTCTCGAGTGATGACCAGGTCCAATCATCACTAAATTCCATGTCAGACTACCTCAGGGTACTTTGGTAATTTCACATACAGGAAAAACTAGGAATTGAGGTTTTCACCTCTAACATTAACAACATATCTATTTCCCTTTCAAACATCAAACTAACCTTTTGAGGGTAGCCTGGACCGGTTGTCCTCGATTCTTAGGTAAAAATGACCTTAGGGGCATTTTGATCATTTGTACATAGGAAAAAATCAGGGTGTTACAGATAAAATATTATAATAAATTGAAAGGATCACAAATTTTGGTAAAAAATAATCATGTATTGAATTCTTACTAAAAGAAAGCTTTTATGTGATAAAACTTTCTTTATGATTAATTTCTAATTGTATTATTATTATTATTATAGAATATCAGATTAGATTAATAGGATTATAGGATATGATAGAACATGTAAAAGTGCATATCTTAATTATAGTTAAATGAGTAGTAAGTGAGACAAGACAATCGGATAAAGTGTCAATTTCCTATAAATTTGGGATTGAGTGTCATTTTCACAAACCTCAAGGGTGGGAAATGTTATTTTCCCGTAAATCAATATATTAAACTGTTTAATTAAGGAAATTAGCTTGAAACTGAGTTTGTATTCAATAAACATTCACTTCTATCATGAATATATATTTATGGGATTATCCCTACATGGCTCATATGCTTTGGTATGTATAAATCATAAAAGCATGTCTCCATGACCCCATGGTAACTATGTATGCCAAAGTTAATGATTTATAAGATTGCCTCTATGGCTGCTTGGTGTACTGTCTCGTTGGCAATTAGGCATACCAAGGTTAACACCTCATAAGATTGCCCCCATGGCCGCATTGTGCAGCACCTCCTTGGCAACTAATCATACCAAGGTTAACAACTTTTCTAACGTAAATCTCAACCGTACTTAGACCCATCTCAAACATACATAAGTTAACTGAATCAGCAATAAATTTGAATAGCACTAAATCTTATTCTTAATATCTTGTATGTTTTTCACATGATAACAACTTTATAATAATTTAATTATAAAACTATAATAACTGCTTAATTGATTTCTAGTAACGCTTTGAGTTCTTTCATGCTGAATATTTAATAAAATATTTTTCTAAGAAATTGTAGCAACTATTAAACTAAATTATGCTATTACTAAGTTTTGTTGCAATTAACTTAACAATTAATTTAACACAGCTAATGTAATAATTGTTACCATAATGTGACACTATAATATTGTTACCATAATATAACAATCATCTTGTAACACACCATAATACAAGTAGAAGAACACAAAGCATAGCATAGCATAATGGAAATACATGACCATATAGTTGTAGGTTGAAAAGTGCATGAGAAGGGGGGTTGAATCATGCTTTCACTTTTCTTTCCTTTTTGTTTTCTGAAAAGCTAAAACAAATACTATCAAGTGTGAACTTGAAGTACAATAGAAATATTGTTAGAAGGTGTCAGAATGTAACTTTTTGAACTAAAATAGAAATATTAAAAAACTGATTTAATGATGTTTTTCAGAAGGTTGTTGATACTAAGCATAAGATAGATTATAAAAGAGATTTAGGGAAAGAAGAGATACTGCTCAAGAAATTTTATACTGGTTTGGCCAACTTGCCCACATCTAATTCTCAACAACTGTGGAGTTCCACTAATCAACCATTTATCAACCCAGAGAAAGTCTATAGTCTATCAGTAGCCTTTTCAAGCTATCTCATATGACCAATAGTTCACTCTATTGTCACTCCCAAGTATAGGTGGAAAAGTGCATGAAAAGGGGGGTTGAATCGTGTATAGCTTCTTTCACATTTTCTAAAATATCTAAAAATGAATACTATCAAATTTAAAACTTGTAGTGCAACAAAAAAATAGTTGGTAACTTTAGAAGGTAGATTTCTGAAGCTTGTTGAATAAAACGTTTATTATTAAAAAGAATAACAAAAGGCGAGAATAATATAACAACATATGAATAATAAAAACGTAGCAGATAAAATATGAAGGAGATTAGAGAGAGAGAAAAAAAGACACAAAGGTTTTATACTGGTTTGTTCAAACTGCCTACGTCCAATACTCAACAACTGTTGAGGTTCCATTCAAAATAGCTTTCACAACCTGAGAAAGTAAACTGGATAGTCTTTACGTTAACCTTCCTAAGCTCTCACTTATGCCAGTAGACAAACTCAGAAACTGTCACAAGTTGAGTATTCTTTTGCCAGCCTCTCTAGGCTAAACCGAGTAGTATTGTACTAGCCTCTCCAAGCTCACATGAGTAGTATTATACTAGCCTCTCCACACTAATATGAGTAGTATTGTACTAGCCTCTCCAAGCTAACCCGTGATTAGTAGCATCCTCTACTGGTCACATTGAAAGTAGTCTTGACATTGGCCTCTCCAAGTCTAACCTGTGACCAGTAGCAACCTTTATTGTCACCTTGAAAGTAGTCTTTGACTAGCCTCACCAAGCTAAACCGTGATTAGTAATAATATCTTACTGTCGTGTTGCAAGTAGTTTTACAGTAACCTCTCCAAGCTATCACACAATGATCACTATCCGATCGAGGATACAAAGGTTAAGTGTTTGGGTTGCCACTCAAATTAACCTACACTCAAGTTTCCTTAACATATTTATGAAAGTTCCTGGGAAAACTTGAATGACTTCATTCTATCACTTCTTCCCTAGGAAGAGCGTAAATCTAATTAAGAATGTAGAAGGAAGATTTTCTTACACTTCAAGGATAAAAACTAATTACATGATATATATTGAATATTCCAAGAAGTGGGAAGGGAATTTCATAGAGTTTCCTTTCTTGAATCTTTAAATCTCCCATTAGCCTTTAAGCACAACACCTCCACTTATAGCGGTCTTCCTTTGTGACCATTACCCTTGATCAGTTCTCCAAGTGACATGTGTTGATTATTAGTTGTGTCTTGAAAGAAACTGCTAGAAGTGAGATTGATAGATCTATCACATCAGTTGTAGAAGTCGTAATATTGTGTTTTTTTTATCTTCCTTCAGAAACTACTTTTCTACTTTTTGAACTCCTCCTTCATGAAGCCAGGGTGGTTGATCAAATAGGAAAAATAGATTATGTACCAGTTTGAAACTGGATTTAACTTGAACATTTGAAGTTCAAAATTCCCTTATTTTCCTATAGCATTCTGTGGTCCACTCACAAGTGAGCTTTCTGATGTGCGTAATCAGTTTCTTGATGAAAACTTTACTTTCTGATCTTCAATACAATCTTCTTTGATAATGATTGCTCTTGGACATGAGTTGATTTGTTCATTTTGAGTGTACTTTCTGATATCCCATGCTACTTTCTGAAGTCTCAAGTCTTGGTTTCTTGTTGCGTTGAAAACTTCTTCTAATCAATAGTTATCAATTGCTTGGATAAAGATATAATTTCAATTTTATTTCATTTCAAATCTCATAATGTGAGATAGACATGTTTACACATGCATTATGAAATATATTCTCATTTGAGTAAGCTTTGCTCTTGCTAAACAATAGAAACTTGTTATATTTGTACAAGAAACTCAATAGAGACATCAGTTATTCTTCAAAGCATTTTCTTTAAATTGGCTTTATTGTTATTCAAAATAAATAAGAACAAAGGGTTCTGGAGCTAACAGCCTCCCCTTTTTTGATGATGACAAACCAATTTGGAGAAAATCTTTTGAAGAGATAATGAAATAAATATTACAGAAATATAAACATGATAAACATATTCTTTCAATTCTATCACTTTGAGATTTTCAGGAAGTTCTTTTCTTAAGGCATGATATGGATCGTATAAAAAACATATTTGGCCTTAAGTGACATTTAATCATGGCTGTTGTTATTTTTCTTGAAGCATAAGACAGGCTTAATGTGCTTTCTGAATGCTATTAGAATAGATGTTAAAGAGAAAGACGTTTAAGCTATGGATAAACAACCAGCTTGATTGTTTGTCAAAGGAAAGAAACTTTCTGAAGATCTTCGTACTTGAAAACTTAACAAGAGATGCTTGTGATATGTTATCTTGATTAGATTCATTTTCAGTACGTCTTAATCCAAAAGAAATTTTGAATAGAATGCTCAAGGATATGATACACAAACAGTGCATTCACAATTTTGAAAAACAAACTGATGCTTATGTAGTTTTTGATGCTCAAAGAAACCTTAAGAAGGGTAAAAACAACATATTGCTATGCAAGTTTTCTGAAGCTCACTAGGGATCAATCCCTAAATTTGCAAGAAAGAACTTTTGTACTGAGCTATGAAACTTTCCCATAAGAATCAGATTGTGAAAGGATATTTCCAAAGCAAAGGATATATGATCTTTTAAAAATAATTTTATAAAAAGAACATAACACATTTTAACACAGCACACTTAGAGAGAGCTCTGAAGCTTGTTATCTAATCTTAGTTGTTTCAAAACATATAAATGTGAGTTTCTGAATACTTGTTAGAAACTATTTACAACTATACTTTGATCAAGTTTTGCACAACTCTTTAGAAACATCTCATATGTGTGTTAAGGATAATGTGTTCTGTTAAAGATAAAGAAAATGATTAAGCTCATCATACATATCAAGACTCAGCATATTAAATTAGTATTAGAGCAATAACCAACATGTTTTCCTAAGGATACTTGGCCAAAGCTAATCATAAAACACATGTAAGCTAATATCAAGTGTATATACGAATAAGCCAGTCAGAGCATATGCATTCAACATAAAAAGCAAACATCTAACAGAGAGATATATGATTAGCTAAGCTTAGAAAGAGCATTGATATGATTCAAAACTTAAGAAGAAAACAGGGCATGAACCATAAAAAATATATATGCATCAAAAGCATAAAAAAAGATAACATAAACATGATATATATGGATAGAGATGAAGGAAATGATTTATATAAAAAGATAAAAGAAACAAATGTTAAGAGATCTACAAAAGAAGTTACAAAAAAAAAAAATGCTAAACAAAAATAGTCTCTAGGCTCCCTCTCAGTATTGGCTCCCTCTAAGTTCCTCAGCAAAGCCTTTATATCATAGCATAGCTCCCCCTGAGTCCATAGGCACAGACACAAGATTTTCTTCAATTATACTTTTCTCCCTCTTTTGGCATTATAAGAAAGGAATTATGTTAGAAAACATGCACTGCAGAAACTGAAACATCTAAAGTTATAGATCTTCCATCTGTTTGAGCTTAGCACCATGTTCTGACAAGATCACCTCAAATCTATCCTATTTGGAGGAAATCTCTCTTAGATTCTACAGGATGACCTGATAGCTTGTAGAAGATCTGGTTGAGGATAGAGGTAGTAGATTGGTAGGAGCAGGAGCAATTCTAGGAGATGGCTTTGGAATATCTAAGGGTACAGTGTCCCCTGATTTTGGTGAGTCAACCCTAGTCTCATCTTACACGGTAGATGGAGGTGAAGAAGGTTGTCCATGAGCATTTGCAGATTTGGCAGTGGCTGAAGCAGAGGCAGTAGGAGCAGGGATAGTGTAACATCCTCTCAAGTACAACGTCATCCTTAAGTCATGACATCGGACTCGAGAGTTGTTACTTATAAATTAGCGGACCATTCTTAAATAACTATAGCAAATTCGATGGATTCGTATAATAACTAGTGTAATTCGATTAAAATATATGACAAATATACAAAACATTTATTTACTATAAAGTCAATTACATAAAGAAGCTCTACTATGAGCTTTAACACATATACAATCTCTATTACATTTACCTACACAAGTACTTGTAGCTATATACCATATAAGAAAAACATCAACTCCTAAACTATTGCAATCCCGAGTTTCTTTTGCATAGCAGCCTCTTAGTGCTCTGCATCAACCTGGAGATGACATGGGAATACAAAGACATAGGGGTGAGAATTATACAATTCTCAGTAGGGCAACTCCGCAAATACACAATCATAATGTCATGGTCATCGTCCCAGCCACTTCGGTGTATTAATAAAATATGAGCATGAAACATATATCAAAGGTTCATTTTAAAGTTCAAAAACCATTCTTCCGAAGTAGGTATCTTTTATTATTCAATCATCACAACTTAAACATATTGGCCTCAATATCGATACTAAAATTTTCCACATAGCACATAAGATAAAAGACTACTTAAAACAATTTCTACTTCAACTTGTCTTGGCCCTTGACTAATCTTGTCACGTCTGGGCATTACGTATCGCCGTCCCCAGTGTGGCAATAATGGGCAATAGACTGCTTTTCAGGACTGAGTTCATTCCTATACATGATCATTGGATTTGCTTTCTCCAATTCTCACACAGGCCTATTTCTAGTCAGGTTTACTTTCCTCGACTCAATTCAAGGGTAGTCAAGTTTACTTTCCCCAATAGACCGGATTTACTTTCTCTAGCCCAAGAATCATAAATCTTACGTCCTTCTTGGTAGTCAGGTTTACTTTCCCTAATAAACCAGATTTACTTTCTCTAGCCCAAGATTTATAAACCTTATGCTTTTCTTGGTAGTCAGGTTTACTTTCCCTAACAAACTGGATTTACTTTCTCCAGCCCAAGAAATGCAATCTCTTGCTTTTCTCTCACATGCATACAATTATAAGGAGTATTCATATCTACGTGTGGCTAACCTCATTAATAAGTTCACATGCTCAATTATTCATATTCACATTCATGTGCTCACGTCATACTAGTACAAGAGACCATTATTTCATCAATTCAAAACATCAATTCATTTTCAGCACAATGGCAGATTTCACATGTTCAATAGCACAATTTGTTATGCATTTCAAACCATCAAATTCAAGTCTATAAAATTATCCAAGACACTTCAATGTGTCCCCAAGGTCCTCTAAAAATTTTGGAGTTAAAAGAGTTCTCTAAGTATGATAACAAAATTCAATAAATTTAGTAGTCAGGGACTACTTATACTCAGATCGGAATCAGAAATGAATAATTTTTAACCATGGCAAATGAACCTAGAAAATTTGAAATAAAATTCCTGGTAAAACCTCAAGATGTCTTAATATTGTGTAAAAATTTCAAAGGATAATTCAATCATTTGCTATGGTAAAAAAATTAGACAAATTTACAGCTTTGGTTCCAATAATTTAGGCAGCATTGATACACTTTCGGTTCATGATTTTTCTCAGGCAGTTAGAGTATTTATCATACTCCATGAAAATTCTCAGAGTTGCCTTAGGATGTTAACTTTAACATATGATTTTTATAGCTCATAAAAATGACCACAATTGCACCAGAAAATTCATGAACAAATCCTGCCATGTTAAAATCTGAAAATCCAGCAGCATGTGTCAAATTCTCTTTTGATGAAAACCATTTTTCACAACATCAAACCACTCCACCAAAATTAAAACATCAATATCAATATGTAATCAAGCAATTCAACCAACAATATTCAACCAAATCAGTAGGCAAATCATAAAAATGGAGTTGAATGTAAAAGAGATTTAAAATGCCCTACTTTGGTGGCTTTAAGGATGTTCCAAGAGTGATCTTGTAACGCCCCAATTTTTTTTGTCTGAGTAAAAATGACCAAAATGCCCCTGAGGTCATTTTTCACCCGGAATTAGAGGATAGCCGGTCCGGCAGTCTTCGAAGGGTCAACTCAATGTTTGAAGGGGATTAGATGATCCTTGAGTAATTTTGGAAATGAAAAAACTTGTTTTCTGTAGTTTCGGGTTAAAATGACCAAAATACCTCTATAGCGTTTTTATGTGGGTAAAGGTGCCGTTTGAGCCCGAAACTTTCCCCAAAGGTTTAAAATGATGTTTTCATGTGTTTAAAAGTATCTGTTTAATTCCCGGTGGTCCCGGGCAATTTTTGGGCGAAATTACGATTTTGCCCTTTGTAACGCTCCGATTTTTCTGTCTGAGAGGAAAATGACCAAAATGCCCCTGAGGTCATTTTTTGCCCGGAATTCGAGGATGGCCGGCCCGGCAGTCCTTGAAGGGTTAACTTAATGTTTGAAGGGGATTAGATGGCCCTTGAGTGGTTTCGGAGGTGAAAATCTCATTTTCTGCAGTTTCGGGTCAAAATGACCAAATTACCCCTATATCGTTTTTACGTAGGTAAAGGTGCCGTTGAGCCCGAAACTTTCCTCGAAAGTTTAAAACAATGTTTTCATGTGTTTAAAAGTATCTGTTTAAGTCCCAGTGGTCTCGGACAATTTTTGTACAAAATTACGATTTTGCCCCCGGGATAGTGCTGTTTGAGCTTAATGACGTAATTAAGCAAACCTAAGCAATATTAGGCTCTAATTGAGGATTAATTAATTTTCATAATTAATATAGAGTCAAAATAAGTTAATAAAATTAATTAGGACCTAAAATTGCTTAGATTAAACCTAAATCTCTTTTTAAAACTCAAGATTCCTAGTCTTGGAATCTTAACAGTGTTTTCTCTCTCCAATTTCCCTAAATCAAGGAATTGTGTTGGCATTGGATTCCTTGTTAATGGAGTTTCACTCCATTAATTTAGCAAGGCCACCTCCTAAACTTAGTCTTACAAGCCTCTAATTAACCATTACCTCACCTAAACACTTTCCTACAAATTCCTAATCTTAAACATAATCTAAAACACACCTAAACACACTTCTAAACCACAATTAAATGGAAGAAATCCCTCCCCCATGGCTGATGCATTTCGGCCACATCATCCAAATTCCATCACATGTTTTAAATTTTAAACACTCTTTGAGCCATGCTTTGAGCCATATCTTGAACCATACCTTACCATGCCTCAAGATCACAACATCTCACCTCATAGACCTCATGGGCTGCCTTGCCTTGGTTGAAACCCTTCTCCTCCCTTGCACCTTTCATGACATGTTTGCTGTTGTATGAAAATGTTTTGACATGTTAGAATGTGTGAAATTTATATGTGTTGAGATAGGAACCTTTCTATGCATGTTAGGAAAGAACCTAGTCTAACAGAAAAATCGTAAAGTCAAGTTTTAGCATAGTTATGACCCATTTATTTTTAGTTTCTGTCCAAACTATTTTAGTGGGATAATAATCAGATTAGGATTGTTTAATCATAAAAAACTTGGTAACATTTGATGTAGGATTGATTTTTAGAGCCTATAGAGAAACTAGCAACTAGAGAACCGTAAAAATGCAATTCTAGAACTCTTAGAACATTTAATTTTTTGATTCTGTACAGCACCCTTATAATGTAGTAAACATGATTTATAAATAGTTCAAAGGCTTAGGAATACCTCATAATTGGTTTAGACTTAATTTATAGCGCCTTCGGCGAAGACGGAATCGAGAAAGGGTCTAAAACGTAAGTTCTAGAACCCTGTAATCATAAAGATGTAATTCTGCCCTTAGAGTATAATGCTGCCCAAATTTATTAATGAACATAAATGCTAGTAAAAATTATTAGTTGTGAACCTTAGGTGCATAAGAGGTTAATAGAGAACGATAGAATAATTACATCTTAAGTTTAAGGCCCGTAAGGGTCAAAGCATAAGATACCGTAAGTTCAAGGATATAATGAGCTTTTATGTTAGGATGTATGTTTTATTTGAGAATGATCATGTCAACGTATGAAATTATGGTTGAGGATACATGTTCTAATTGTTTATGTGGCATAAAGTAAATTTGGAAGAAATCCGGCGTGCTGTTGTTATGCTACCGAATTTTTGACAAATTTGGGGACTTAGAAAGATTTTGAAAAACCTATGAGATTTTCTTTAAAAGAGATGAGGTACTAAGATGTGTTCTTGGATGACATCGGTTCAGCCGAGCACCTCCAAGAACTCATGTGACATCAGTACCAAGATGTATTCTTGGGTGACATCGGTTTAGCCAAGCACCCCCAAGAAAATGCCCCCTAGCCCATACTAGAGAGTCGAGATTTATTTATGATACGCTTATCAGTAAGGGATAAGTAAGAACTAGTGATGACTAGTTAGGTATGAGCTCATAACCTAGAGATGTGACACATTCTGGGTGACACCGGTTTGGCCGAGCACCCCCAGAACGAATGTCTCTTTAGGGTGGTCCCATAAGAAAGTAAAGTATGATGATTATGTCACAAAATTTTCCCCACCTATGATTTCAATTGCCACTTTATGTCACTATTATGATGTTCTTGATGTTATGATTATTATTCTCGCATTAAGTAGCGCCATGCATACATTCTTTGTAACATCCTAATTTTTAACCCAATACTCTAGAACATAATTAGGTTAATCATTAGTCTGTTACATCATAGCTTTCTTATTACTTTAAAATACTTAGCAGAAATACTGATAATTTTTTTTTTGAATTATAGAAGCAAAGTGAGAGCCGCGCGACATGTTAACTAGTAATGCGTGAAAGGTAATACAGCAAGCGTTGCATAGCAACATGACATAAGCACATAAAAGCACATCATAATAACATGGAACTACATATTTATATAATATGCCCACTTAGATAGAGTGGGACTTAGTTTAGTACAACATGAGCAATACAACTAAAAAGGAAATACAAGAGAAAGTGCAACGGAAACTATAAAAGCAACTCCTCTACCCAAGTGCAACTAACGGGATGACCTCTAGAACAAAAAAAGGCTCATCTCCATCTAAGTGGTGTGTGCTCTACCCGGGTACTCCATTGGTCGATCGTCACCTCCTACTGACGTCCATCTCGCGAGCGAGGTACATATCCGGGAAACTGGGCGAGCTCCTCAGGCGTAAAGAGGCGGAACGGGGATCGAGAGTGACCCCCGCGGTGTGGCCGCATCTCCGGTCGTCGTGCAAGCCGTGGCTGAGTCACGGTATCCTCACTGCCCTCCCTCATCAATGGTGGAGAGGGGGCAGAGCTCTCGCTATACGGATGGGTGGGCGGGTCCTCGGACGGGTCGGTCTCTGAGAAGTAGGTCCGGGGCACATAATCGGGATAATCTCGCATGGCTGAGGCGGCGGTGTGCATGCGGAGCACTCTCTCGTTATGTGTACGCGCGCGCTCAAACACCCGCTCGTCGTCGCCGTAGGGTGCAGTCGGGGAGAAGCGATGGGTGTGCACGGGATGAGCGAAGGGACGTCCTACGAACATAAAGACTCGCATCGTGCACTGTCCCTCAAAATGGTATGACCCGTGAGCCGGGTCATAATGCACCTCCCATGTCGGGGTGTCCACGAATACTACGAACGTCGCCATCTGAAGACGTGATGGAAAGAAAGAGATAGAGGGAGTGAGAATCTTGCTAAAGAATCTCAGTAGGGTCTCCTACTACCTAGGTGTCATCGTCTACATCCTCAGGAACCTTGGGTTTAGTTATACAAAATAAGTGAGCATGCATTGGGTCCATTTTTAAGTTCTAAAACATAATTTAGCCAAGGTTCGTTCATTTTAGCATGATTCTTAATGTCATGGATGCAACATTTTAAAGAATGTATGCATGACTCTACTTAATACATGAACAATCATCATACCTTTAAGAACATCATAATAGTAGTGGCATAAAGTAGCAAATAAATTCTCTTTGTGACATAATCATCATAACTTCCTCATAGGCCACCCTAAAAGACAAGCGCTCTGGGGGTGCTTGGCCGAACTGGTGTCACCCAGAATGTGTCACATCTCTAGGTTATGAGCTCATACATTAACTAGTTGTCACTAGTTCTTACTTACCACTTAACGATAAGCGTATCATAAATCATAAATCCCGACTATCTGAGTACGGGTTAGGGGGCAAAACTCTTAGGGGTGCTCGGCCGAACCGGTGTCACCTAAGAGTGTAAAATGGTACCGATGTCACATGAGTTCTATGGAGGTGCTCGGCCGAACCGGTGTCATCCTAGAACCCATCTTAGTACCTTAATTTTCAAAATCTCTTCAAGTCCCCAAATTTGTCGGAAATTCGGCGGCACAATGGCATTACACCGAATTCCTTCCAAATTTGCTTTATGCCACATAAACATATATCCTCATGAATTCCTCATATGAATAACATTATCATCCTTCACATGACACATGCATCATCATAGAACATTCAAACGCTTACCCTTACGGTAGCTTATGCTTTGACCCTTACGGGTCTTAATCTTGAGATATAGTTCTCTAACATTCGTTGTTCATATGTTATGCACCTAAGGGCTCATAATTAATCATCATTCCTAATCCTCATGTTCATACTCAAATCTGAAAAGCATAGGGTAGAATTTCTAACTTGTGGTTACGAGGTTCTAGAACTTACGTTTTAGACCCTTTCTCGGTTCCGTCTTCGCCTAAGGCGCTATAAATTAAATCTAAATCAATTATGAGGCATTCTCATGCTTAAGAACTAATTATAAATCACATTTATCATGTTGTAACGTTGCTGGATAGAATCCAGAAAACTAAATGTTCTAAGAGTTCTACATTTGCATTTTTACGGTTTTCTAGTTACTAGTTTTCCTATAGGTGCTAAAATTCAATTCTAATCCAAATGTTACCAAGTTTTTCATGTCTAAACAATCCTAATCTGATTATGTTCCCATTAAAACAGTTTGGATAAGTTCCAAAAACAAATGGGTCTAAACTATGTTAAATTCTAGCTTTACGGTATTTCTAGTTAGCTAGTTTTCTTACCTATCATGCATAGAATCATTTCTACATCATCATGTGATATTTTCACACATTCAAACACATCAAAACATCATCAGATAGCCACAAGCTCATCATGACAGTACCGAAAACATCTAACTTCAATAAGAGAACTAAATTGACATCTCTAGGTACATAAGTTAACTAGTTTCTCTTGGAATCAATTTAGAATCTCTAAAACTCTTTGCAAATCATTTTAATTCATTAGGAGGCTAAGAGAAGCCTTAGGTCAGTGACCAAAATATATTTCATCTTCAAAAAGGGAATAAAATTATAGCTTATGATAACATAACCTTATAAAGATTTGTAAAGCTTCAGAAAAAACTTAGGACATAGATTATCGGCCCTTGTAGCTAGATGAAAACTCATTGCAAGTCCATCATCACTACTTGGCCGAAACATGCATTCAAAGAATGTATTCACATTAAACTTTAACTTGAAATGAAATGGGCAAGTCTTTGAGCTATAGGTTCTTAAGTTTTGACATAAAATAAACGTGCTCATGCTTTTCATTTTTAACTTGCTTACAAAATAAAGTGATGACTTAAATTAAATATGCAAGGCATAAACTTAAACGTGCAAGCTTGAAAGTAAATATGCAAGGTTCAATTCTTTATTTTAGTGCTCTTGGCCCAACAACAATCGACTTTAAGGCCGAAATAGAAAGGCATTCGAGAAATTAATTAAGTGATAATGCAAGTTCAATTCTTTATTTTAGTGCTCTTGGCCCAACAACAATCAACTTTAAGGCCGAAATGGAAAGGCTTTGAGAATTAAATTAAGTGATGATGCAAGTCCCATTTTAATCTTTATGTTCTTAGGTGATAGCTTGAAAGTAAAGGTACATAGCAAGAGTGTAAATATAAATGCAAGCATAAAATAAATTATGCAAGTTCATTTTATCTTTCTAGAGCTCTTAACAAGACTTTAAAGGAACTTAAACCTCAACCCAAACTCATCAAACTAAGATCAAGTAAAGTCTAGAGTCCTTAGAACTCAACATAACATTTTTAGAAAATCAAAACATTTAGCATGTAAAAGAAAAGGAAGTGGCCGAAACTTCAAGAAGAAAAAGGAACATTTTAAAACTCTAGGGTCCATGATCTTGATGATATATTAACACCAACATCATGAGACCTCATCATTGGGTCCTTAGAACCATTTTGAAGCATCACCAAAGATAGAGTTCTCAAGAGTTCAAGAAAGGAAGAACTAGAAACATTTTTGCTCAAGAACAAAGATCAAGCTCTAGAGTTTGTTTCAAGTGATGAACATCATCATGAAACTCTCATCATCAAGCTCTCATTTCTCTATTCTCAAGGGCTCATGGCCGAAACAAGAAAGAAAAAAGGAATAGAGAAGAAGTTCTAAAAAGAAAACAAGAGAAACCATAAACATCAAGCTTTAAAGAAGAACATCCATGAAAAGAAATCTCTACTTGGTGTGATGATCTTGAAGATGGAAGAAGAAGATGAAGAAGATGAAGAACTTGAAGAACTTTGAAGAGCTTGAAGAACACTAGGACTTTGAGAGAAAAAGAAAAGCTTTGGAGAGAACTAAACTTTGCAAATAATCTAAAAGTGGTGCAAGCTCCTCAAAGCATTCTATTTATAGAGAAATGAAGTAAATGGAGGGGTGTGTGTGGTGATGAAGGCTTCGGCCATTGTGTGCAGAATTGGGGAGAAAAATATCTCTTACAAGGCATGGTTGAAGGCATGGTGAGTTATGGGTTCAAGTATGGTGAGGTATGGTTCAAGGCATGACTCAAACATGGTTCTTTGAGTGAGAAAACAAATCAACATGTGGTCAAATAGGGGAGGAGGTGGCCGAAACTTCATCAGCCGTGGGGGAAGGATTTCTTGCATTTTAATTGTGGTTTAGAGTTGTGTTTAGGTGTATCTTTGATTAGGATTAAGATTAGGACTTTGTAAGAAAGTGTTTAGGTGAGAAAATGGGTAATCAAGGTTGTCAAGACATAATTAAGGAGTGTTCTTGCATCATTAGTGAGTTATAAATTCATTTTAGTGTATAAACAATTCTAGACATAATTCCTTGATTTAAGGAATTGGAGAGAGAAAATACTATTCAAGATTCCAAGAGTGAAATCTTGAGTTTTAGAAAAGAGATTTAAATCTAATCTAAGCAATCTTCGGTTCTAATTAATTTTAATAATTTATTTTGACTCTAGATTAATTATGGAAATTAATTAATCTTCGTTTAGAGCCTAATATTGCTTAGGTTTGCTTAATTACATCATTAAGCTCAAAAACACTATTCTAGGGACAAAATCGTAATTTTACACTAAAACTACCCGGGACTGCCCGGACTCAAACAGATGTTTTGAAATATGTAATAACATGGTTTTAAACCTCTGGGGAAAGTTTTGGGCTCAAACGGCACCTTTACCCGGGTAAAACGCTATAGGGGTATTTTGGTCATTTTAACCCGAAACTGCGGAAAATGAGACTTCCATCTCCGGAACCACTCAAGGGTCATTCAATCCCCTTCAAACATTGAGTTGGCCCTTCTAGGACTGCCGAGTTGGCCATCCTCGAATTCCGGGCCGAAAATGACCTCAGGGGTATTTCGGTCATTTTCCACTCAGACAGAAAATCGGGGCGTTACATTCTTTACCATGCTGCATCCATGACATTAAGAATCATTCTAAGATGAACGGACCTTGGCTAACTATACTTTAAAGCTTAAAATGAACTCGATGCATACTCATTTATTTTACACACTAAACCCAAGGTTCATGAGGACGTAGATGATGACACCTAGATTTGCCCTACTGAGATTCTAGCAAGATTCTCATTCCCCTTATCTTTTCTATCTGTTACGTCTTTAGATGGCGACGTTCGTATTGTTCATTGATACCCCCACCTGGGAAGTGCATTATGACCCGAAGCACCGGTCGTATCATTTTGAAGGGAGCTGCACACTCCGTGTGTTTATGTTTTTAGGACGCCCCTTTTCTTACCCTGTACATAGTCATCGATTTTGTCCGACTTTCCCGTATGGGGACGACATGGTTTTTGAGCGAGTGCGGATGCATAACGAGAAGGTACTTTGCACGTACTTCGCTGAGTCCGCCGCCCGTGATTTTCCCGACTATGTCCCCCGATCGAGACATTCAGAGACTGACCCATCAGAGGATCTATCCACCCATCCATACTCTGAGAGCTCTGCCCCTACTCCCCCTTTGAGGGTAGAGGGTAGTGAGGAGATGGTCACACAACCGAGACTGGCTCGGAGGCAGTCCATGCGTCCCCGTCGATGAGCTCATGTTCAGCCACAGCGAGTGCCCACTCCGGATGCACTTCGCCCATGGAGCGGTTATGTCCCGCCCTATCTGAACTACCAGCAGTAGAGGCACTCGAGGAGTGATAGTGTACACACCACACGTAGATTAGGATAGCTTTCTTTTGTCCAGAAAGGTTATCCATTTTAGGTGCAGTAGGGTGTGGGTGTTCTCTTTTTAGGTTTCCATGTATTTCTATTTCAGTTGTATTTGTCCTATGTTGTACTAAACTAAGTCCCACCTTTCTTGGGTGGGCATAATATATATATCCACTTATGCAGTTTGTTTTATTATGCTGTGCAATTACATGTTTTATGACCAGATGTTCATGATGTGTTTATTTGGATTTGTGTTTTATTCCTTTCATGCTTCATCATTCGCGCGGTTCTCACTTTGCTTTTATAATTCAAAAAAAATTTTACCTGCATTTTCCGCTAAGTATTTTAAAGTAAAGAGGAAACGATGATGTAACAAACTAATGATTAACCTAAATATGTTCTAAAGTATTGGGTTAAAAATTAGGATGTTACACCCCTGGCATAGTGCCATTTGAGCTTAATGATATAATTAAGCAAACCTAAGCAATATTAGGCTCTAATCGAAGGTTAATTAATTTCCATAATTAATCTTGAGTGAAAATGATTTATTAAAATTAATTAGAATATAAGATTGCTTAGATTAAACACAAAAACCCCTTTTTCTTTTGAAAACTCAAGTTCCAAGGCATAGAATCTTGAATAGTATTTTCACTATTCACTCTCCATACTCCAAGAAGTCTAGGTAGAGTAGGATTTCGACCCCACTAATGGGCTAGAATACTCACTAATCATGCCTTAAAATAGCCTTGATTACCTACCCTTTCACTTACACACTTACTTACAAACTCCTAATCTTAAGTCTAATCAAGGACACACTTAAACACATCACTAACCCACAATTAAGGAAGCAATTTCCTCCCCTTGGATTCTTCAAAATAGGTGCCACCTCACCCTCCTATACATCAAGAGATTGTTCTTTCCAACACTCAAAGTGACATGCTAGCCCATACCTCTAACCATGCCTAGCCTTACCTATGAATGACTACATGTAAGAGATATTTTCTCTCCTTTCTCCACTCAAATTGTGCCACCTAGCCTCCTCCCCTCACTCTTCTCATGTTCATTTCCTCTATAAATAGACACCCAAGGAGCTTGCTAGAACCTTTGCTCATTTCTCTCACACCCCCAAATACTTTCTTTCTTTCAAGCTTCAAAGAGTTCTTCTTCTTCTTCCTTAAGAGCAAGTTCTCTTTCTCAATTAAGAAAACACATCCAAGGTAGGGAGTTTCGTTTATGTTGAGAATGCCTTTCCTTCTTTTGTTTAGCTTTTGGTTTGGAATGATAAAGTTTGGTTCTTCTTTCCTTCTTTTTCCTTTTCTTTTTCGGTTCTTATTCTTCTTCTTTCTTCTCTTGGATTTCGGCCATGATGGCCTACATTGGAGGGAACCATGGCTTGATGATGAGGATCTTGGGTGTTGGTTGAGAAACTACCCCCTAGTGACCTTTAAAGCTTGAAGGTTTCACCCTTTCAAATGGTTTTATCAAGAAAAGAAAGTAAGATATTTTAAAAGAGTTTAAATGGTGAATCTTGAGCTTAGGACTCAAAAGATAATAAATGGTTTGCACCCATATTTGCTTTTGAGCTTTGCATCCATATTTACCTTTCAAGTCCTTGCATTGCACGTTTACGTTAAGCTTTGCATATCACGTTTATTTCCAAGCTATCACCTAAACTTAAAGATAAGAAGTGAACTTGCATTTCATATTTATATTTCTTGTCTAGCATGTTTACCTTTGAAGTCATCACCTAAGAATCCAAAGATTGAAACAAGAGCTTGCATATCACCTAATTAATCTCAAAGCCTTTCTATTTTGGCCTTAAAGTCGATTGTTGCTGGGCCTAGAGCACTAAAATAAAGAAGTGAACTTGCATTCCATATTTATACTTTTTCCTAGCATGTTTATATTTCAAGTTATTGCATCTCATATTTATATTTGAGCTTGCACATCATATTTACGTTTCCATTGTCATCACTTCATAATATCAAGATTAAAACAAAGTTTGCATTTGCATGTTTATGATTACGTCATCACCTATATGTCTAGAGGCTCATGGTTTACTCCTTTTAACTTACAAATGAATTTCGGTCCCATGTGCTTTTATCTTTATAAAGGGGTGGTTTCCATTTAAGGAGTTAGAGATTTGAAAGAGGCCTTGTTGATGTTGAATCTTGTTTTGTGATGTGTGAAAAGTTTGAAAGGTTAATAGGCCCCAAAGGGATTAAATGTGTGTTTGGTTTTAAGGAAGATGATGGAATGATGTTAAAAGGTTTTTAGAATGAATGGGCAATTTTAAGAATGTCAAAACCTGAGTTTTTCACCATTTTGGGTTACTAGTAATTGATTACAGGGCTTATGTAATCGATTACCAGAGTTGTAACACCCCGATTTTTCTGTCCGAGGGAAATGACCAAAATGCCCCTGAGGTCATTTCCTGACCCGAACTCGAGGGTAACCAACTCGGTCATCCTCGAAGGGTCAACTCAATGTTTGAAGGGGATTGAATGGCCTTTGAATGCTTTCGGAAGCGAAAATTTCGTTTTCATGATTTGGTCAAAATGACCAAAATACCCCTATAGCGTTTTTACGCGGGTAATGGTGCCGTTTGAGCCCGGAACTTTCCCCAGAGGTTTAAAAACATGTTTTCATGTGTCTAGAGGTCTCTGTTCAAGTCCCGGAGGTCCCGGGCAGTTTTAGTGCAAAATTACGATTTTGCCCCTAGAATAGTGTTTTTGAGCTTAATGACGTAATTAAGCAAACCTAAGCAATATTAGGCTCTAAATGAAGATTAATTTATTTCCCTAATTAATCTAGAGTCAAAATAATTTATTAAAGTTAATTAGAACCTAAAATTGCTTAGATTAAACTTAAATCCCTTTTTAGAACTCAAGATTCCTAGTCTTGGAATCTTGAATAGTGTTTCTCTCTCCAATTCCTTAAATCAAGGAAATGTGTCTAGAGTTGTTTAGACTCTAAATTGAGGATTTAACTCTCTAATGGTGCAAGACCACTCCTTAATTATGTCTAGACCACCTTAATTACCCATTTCCCTTACCTAAACACTTTCTTACAAATTCCTAATCTTAAGCATAATCAAAGATACACCTAAACACAACTCTAAAACACAATTAAAATGCAAACTAATCCTCCCCATGGGCTGATGCATTTTCGGCCACATCCTCCCCCTTTGACACATATTAAATTGTTTTCTCACTCAAAGAGCCATGCTTGAGCCATACCTTGAGCCATACCTCACCATGCTTTGAACCATACCTCACCATACCTCAAGAACACATTATCTCACCTCATGGAACTCATGGAAAGCCTCCAATCTGCACCCTCATGGCCGAAACCTCCTCCTCCATGAGCTCCCTCCATTTGTTTCATTTCTCTATAAATAGAATGCCTTGAGGAGCTTGCACCACTTTTAGATCATTTGCTAAGTTTAGGAAACACTCAAAGCTTTTCTTTTTCTCTCAAAGTCTTTGTGTTCTTCAAGTTCTTGGAGTTCTTCAAGTTCTCCATCTTCTTCATCTTCTTCTTCCATCTTCAAGTTCATCACACCAAGTAGGGATTTTCTTTCATGTATTCTTTCTTTAAAGTTCTTGTTCTAAGCTTAATGTTCATAGTTTCTCTTGATTCTTTGTAGAACTTCTTTTTCTTTCCTTTACCTTTTCATTTTCGGCCATGGGCCTTGGAGAACAAAGGAATGAGAGCTTGATGATGAGAGTTTCATGATGATGTTCATCACTTGAAACAAACTCTAGAGCTTGATCCTTGTTCCTGAGCAAAAGTGTTTCTAGTTTTTCCTTTCTTGAACCTTTGAGAACTTTAACTTTGATGTTGTTTCAAAATGGTTGTAATGACTCAATGATGAGGTCTCATGATGTTGGTGTTTGTATATCACCAAGATCATGGATTCTAGAGTTTCAAACATTTCTTTTCTTTCCTTGAAGTTTCGGCCATTATCTTTCCTTTTCATGCTAGATGTTTGATTTTCTAAATATGTTATGTTGAGTTCTAAGAACTCTAGACTTTTACTTTGTCTTGGTTTGATGAGTTTGGGTTGAGGTTTAAGTTCCTTTAAAGTCTTGTTAAGAGCTCTAGAAAGATAAAATGAACTTGCATAATTTATTTTATGCTTGCATTCATATTTACATTCTTGCTATGCATCTTTATTTTCAAGCTATCACCTAAGAACATAAAGATTAAAATGGAACTTGCATCTTTACTTAATTTAATTCTCGAAGCCTTTCTATTTCGGCCTTAAAGTCGATTGTTGTTGGGCCTAGAGCACTAAAATAAAGAATTGAACTTGCATTATCACCTAATTAATTTCTCGAATGCCTATCTATTTCGGCCTTAAAGTCGATTGTTGTTGGGCCAAGAGCACTAAAATAAAGAATTGAATCTTGCATATTTACTTTCAAGCTTGCACGTTTAAGATTATGCTTTATATTTACTTTCAAGCTTGCACGTTTAAATTATGCCTTGCATATTTAATTTCAAGTCATCACTTTACTTTGAAAGCAAGATTAAAAATGAAAAGCATGAGCACGTTTAGTTTATGTCGTAACTTAAGAACCTAGAGCTCAAAGACTTGCCCATTTCATTCCAAGTTAAAGTTTAATGCAAACCACACTTTGAATGTATGTTTTTCCGCCAAGTAGTGATGATGGACTTGCAATGAGTTTTCATCTAGCTACTAGGACCAATAGCCTATGTTTTGAGTTTTCCTTAAAGTTTTACAATTCTTTATAAGGTTATGTCATTATAAGTTGTGATTCCAATCTCTTTTAGGGGATGGAATATGTTTTGGTCAGTGACCTAAGGCTTCACTTAGCCTCTTGATGAATTAAAATGTTTTGCAAAGAGTTTTAGAAATTCTAAATTGATTCCAAGAGAAACTAGTTAACTTATGTACCTAGAAATGTCAATTTAATTCTCTTATTGAGGCAAGATGTTTTCGGTTCTGATGTGATGAATGTGATGCTGTATGATGATGTTTTAATGTGTTGGAATGTGTGAAAATATCATATGATGATGTAGAAGCGATCCTATGCATGATAGGTAAGAAACTAGCTAACTAGAAATACCGTAAAGCTAGAATTTAACATAGTTTTGACCCATTTGTTTATGGAACTAATCCAAACTGTTTTAATGGGGACATAATCAGATTTAGATTGTTTAGACATGAAAAACTTGGTATCATTTGAGTTAGAATTGAATTCTAACACCTATGGGGAAACTAGTAACTAGAAAACCGTAAAAATGCAAATGTAGAACTCTTAGAACATTTAATTCTCTGAATTCTGTCCAGCACCCTTACAACATGATAAACATGATTAATAATTAGTCCTTAAGCATAGGAATGCCTCATAATTGATCTAGATTTAATCCATAGCGCCTTCGGCGAAAACGGAACCAAGAAAGGGTCTAAAACGTAAGTTCTAGAATCCCGTAAATACAAGTTAGAGAACTTGTCCTATGCTATTCAGATTTTAAAAGTAAAATGAGAGGATTATGAATGATGTTAATTATGAGCCTTAGGTGCTTAAAATATGAACGACGGATGTAGAGAACTATATCTCAAGATTAAGACCCGTAAGGGTCAAAGCATAAGCTACCGTAAGGGTAAGCGTTTGGATGATTTATGATGATGCATGAAGTATTCTAATGATGATGATGTTATTCATATGAGGAATTTATGAGATTACATGTTTATGTGGCATAAAGCAAATTTGGAAGGAAATTCGGTGTAATGACCGTTTTGGCCGCCGAATTTCCGACAAATTTGGGGACTTAAAGAGATTTTGAAAATTAAGGTACTAAGATGGGTTCTAGGATGACACCGGTTCGGCCGAGCACCTCCATAGAACTCATGTGACATCGGTACCATTTTATACTCTTAGGTGACACCGGTTCGGCCGAGCACCCCTAAGAGTTTTGCCCCTAACCCGCACTCGGATAGTCGGGATTTATGATACGCTTATCGTTAAGTGGTAAGTAAGAACTAGTGACGACTAGTTAAGGTATGAGCTCATAACCTAGATGTATGACACGCTCGGGTGACACCGGTTCGGCCGAGCACCCCATTCGATTGTCTTTTAGGGTGGCCCATGAGGAAGAGAAGTTCATGATTATGATTATGTCACTCAGTTTTGTCCCATATGAATGTTACCACTGCCACTTTATGCCACCAATGATGATGATGCTTGATGTTATGTTTTATGTATGTGCATTAGGTAGTGCCATGCATACATTTTCTATTATGTTGCATTCATAACATTAAGATCATCTTAAAACGAATGGACCTTGGCTAACGTATATTTTGAAGTTTAAAATGAACTAAATGCATGTTCAGACATTTCGTATAATTAAACCCAAGGTTCCTGAGGACGTAGATGATGACACCTAGGTAGTAGGAGGCCCTCATGAGATTCTTTAGCAAGATTCTCACTCCTCTATCTCTTTCTTTCCGTCACGTCTTGAGATGGCGGCGTTAAGTGATATTCGTGGACACGCCGACATAGGAGGTGCGCCATGACCCTGACCACGGATCATACCATGTTGTGGGTCGATGCATAGTTAGAGTATTGATGTACATGGGTCGACCCTTCACTCCCCTTGTACATTCCCATCGTTTCTCCCCCGTCTCACCTTTTGGCGATGGCCTGGTGTTCGAGCGCCAGACGCCCCCGAGTTAGAACACACACCACTTAGATGGGGATGAACCTTCTTTTGTTTAAAGGTTATCCTATTAGTTGCACTCGGGTAGGGGAGTAGATTATGTTTATGTTTATGTTGTATTTTCTTTCATGTATTTCCATGTACTAAATCAAGTCCCACGCTTATAAGTGGGCAAATTATAATTATATATGAGATGTTAATTAGTGTCTCTCATGATGTGCCCTTATATGCTTTATGCTATGACGTTATGAGATGTATGTTTTGTCCGTTGCAAGTTATATCGCATCACGCGGCTCTCACTTTCATTTCAAAAAAAAAATTACCCGTATTTTCCGCTAAGTAATTCAAAGTTAAATAAGAACTATGAAGTAACAAACTAATGATTAACCTAAATATGTTCTAGAGTATTGGGTTAAAAATTAGGATGTTACATTATGGTATCAGAGCAGTTCGATTCTCATGGAGCCTGAGGATTGGACTGACTATGCTTTCTAAAGCGTAGTACGATAGCTATGTCATGCGTAGTGCTTAGTTAGAGATAAGCTATAGGATAGAAGTGCATGACCCTTTGTCTACTTGCGTGTGCCATGGTAACTAGCTCATCTTACATGGAATATTGAGCCTGATCACTTTAGTGTTTATTGTCTCATGTGTTTAGGGACCAATGGCACCAAGGAGACAACCTAGGACCCCGACCGAGGGGGACCAAAGCGATGCCACTGCTGCTGCTGTTCGTGACATGGCTAGGGCCATGGAACGAATGTTCGAGAGGATGAACCAACAAGGGAACACCGGACGTGCTCCCCCTACTGCCGAAATGATCGAGCAAGCAAGGTTTGGTGAGTTTCGCAAGGCGAACCCACCAACCTTCCGAGGAGCCATGGACCAAACAAAGCTGATGAGTGGATCAAGAACATGGAGAAGATCTACTCCGTGGTGGCTTGCTCGGAGGAGCAAAAGGTCACCTTCGCTGCCTATATGATGGAATCGGATGCCGAGTTTTGGTGGACCGGCACCCGAAGACTGCTAGAAGCTTCTGGTACTGCTGTCAACTGGGAGCTGTTCAAGACCTACTTCTATGAGAAGTACTTTCCGGAATCGGTGAGGAATGCGAAGGACATCGAGTTCATGCAACTAACCCAAGGAGGGTCTGTCGCCCGATGCAGCGAAGTTCGAGGAGCTGATCAAGTTCTCTAGGGTGTTTCAAGGGAACCCCGACGAGGTGTGGAAGTGCGTCAAGTATGAGGCCGGACTAACGGTAGAGCTCAACTATGCTGTAGCGCACATGGAGATTAGGGACTTTCCAACCCTAGTCAACAAGTGCCGGATCATGGAAGAGGGACAGAAGAAAATCAATCTTTGCAAGGGCGACGGAACAAGGGGCTAGCACCTCAAGCCCCAAAATTCAAGCCCCAATATCCAAACCAATCCCGAAATCACTATAATCCCTACCAAACCAACCAGTTCAGACCACAACAACAACAAAGAACCCCCTTCCACCAACAACCCAAGCAGCCATACCGACCACAATTCCAGAACAACAACAACAACCGCAACAACAACAACAACCGACAAGGAGGGTCGGGCGGCCCCCGAAACAACCAAGGAGGGTTAAGTGGGACTAAGAACAAGACGCCTCAAGGAACCCCCGCCCAAGCTATCCCAGCCGTGCTATGTCCCAAGTGCGGGAAGGATCATGGCAACCGCCCTCACTGGCAGGGCAGAATATCTGCTTCCGATGCGGAAAGCCTGGCCACTACGCCAGCAACTGCACTAATGGGAGGCCAGCAAGCCAGAATTCCCGGCCGCAACACCAAGGGAGGGTCTTCACCCTCAATGTGGACGAAGCGGACACATCCAACGGTCTCATAGAAGGTAAGTGCGAAATAGATGGTAGAACCTTAACTGTGCTATATGACTCTGGTGCAACACATTCTTTCATTTCGTATGCTAGTGTCGAGACTCTAAATTTGAGAACTTCCAAACTTCCTTTTGATCTTATTGTCTCTACCCCTACAAATTATCCTGTGAATACTTGTTATTGTTGTCTAAATTGTCACCTCACCACTGAAAATAGGCCATATGTTATGGATTTAATTTGTTTACCCATGAAAGGCATAGGAGTAGTTCTTGGCATGGATTGGCTTCACGCCAACCGTGTATTGTTAGACTGTGACACCAAAACCGTTGTCTTTCCTTCTCCCCCTAGTGAAATAAGTCAACCTTTGAGACTTTACCTCAATGCTGTAGAAGTCCACTGTAGTGGGAAAAAGACTAAGGGATATGTTCTCCTAGCCGCTAGTGAAGTACACTTTGAGCAGATTTTAGAAAATATACCAATAGTGAGAGACTATCCCGAGGTGTTTCCGGAAGATATACCCGAGTTCCCTCCCGAGAGAGAAGTGGAGTTCTCCATTGAGTTGGTTCCTGGAGCGGGACCAATCTCCATTGCCCCCTATAGAATGTCACCCCTAGAACTAGCCGAGCTTAAAACCCAACTTGAGGAACTTTTAGAGAAGAGCTTTATAAGACCTAGTGCTTCACCATGGGGAGCCCCGGTCTTGTTTGTGAAAAAGAAGGACGGGAGTATGAGGTTGTGCATAGATTATAGGCAATTGAACCGTGTGGCGGAAAAACAAATACCCTTTGCCTAGGATTGATGATCTTATGGACCAACTGAGAGGAGCAGTAGTATTTTCCAAGATCGACCTAAGGTCTGGATACCACCAAATTAGGGTGAGAGATCAAGATATACCAAAGACCGCCTATAGAACTCGGTATGGACACTTTGAGTTCGCGGTGATGTCTTTTGGGTTGACAAATGCTCCTGCAGTATTTATGGATTACATGAATAGGATCTTTAGACCTTATTTAGATCAGTTCGTGGTCGTTTTCATAGATGATATACTCATCTATTCGAAGACCCACGAGGAGCATGAGCGTCATTTAAGGATAGTTTTGGAGATTTTGAAGGAGAAAAAGCTATATGCAAAACTCTCTAAGTGTGAATTTTGGTTGGAGGAGGTCAAGTTTTTAGGGCACGTTGTGTCGAAAGGAGGTATAGCCGTTGATCCTAGTAAGGTAGAAGCCGTAATGAATTGGGATAGACCGACCACCGTAACGGAAATACGGAGCTTTTTGGGTTTAGCAGGCTATTACCGTAGGTTTATCAAGGGATTCTCCCAAATTGCCCTACCCCTGACCAAGCTAACTAGGAAGAATGCACCATTCATGTGGAGCCCCGAATGTGAGAAGAGTTTTCAAGAGCTTAAGGAAAGGTTAACCACGACCCCAGTCTTAGTCTTACCTAGCCCCAATGTACCCTTCGAGGTATATTGCGATGCTTCGGGCAAAGGACTAGGGTGTGTGTTGATGCAAAATAGGCAAGTGGTAGCCTATGCATCACGACAACTCAAGCCTCACGAGGCTAACTACCCCACCCATGACCTAGAGTTAGCTGCCGTAGTGTTTGCCTTAAAGATGTGGAGACACCATTTGTATGGTGTGAGGTTTGAAGTTTTCTCCGATCATAAGAGTCTCAAGTACCTCTTTGATCAAAAGGAGTTAAACATGAGGCAAAGAAGATGGATGGAATTCCTCAAAGACTACGATTTCGGTTTAAGTTACCACCCCGGCAAGGCTAATGTAGTCGCCGACGCCTTGAGCCGAAAGTCGTTACACCTGTCCCACATGATGATCAAAGAAGTTGAGTTGATAGAGAAGTTTAGGGATATGAATCTAGGGATGTCAGCGACCGATAAAGGAATAAAAATGTGCTATCTTAGTGTGACAAGTGGATTTAAGCAGAGAATCATGTTAGCACAACGAGAGAATGAGGAGTTCGAAGAGATCATAGATGCTGTTAAGGCGGGAAAGTTGAAAGGTTTTGAAAGAGGCGAAGATTGGATATGGAGGTTCGAAGGAAGAATCTGCGTACCCCAAGATGGTGACCTCCGAGAAAAGATCTTGGAGGAAGCTCACAAAAGCTATTTCACCATCCATCCCGGTGTTACCAAGATGTACCAAGACTTGAAAAAGATGTTTTGGTGGCCCGGAATGAAGAAGGATGTAGTCGCCTGGGTTAGTAAGTGCTTGGTATGTCAGAAAGTGAAAATCGAGCACCAAAAACCTTCAGGTTTGTTGCAACCCCTGTCAATCCCCGAGTGGAAGTGGGAATGCATATCTATGGATTTCGTGACGGGATTGCCTAAGACCCAAGCTGGCCATGATGCTATTCGGGTGATAGTGGATCGACTAACCAAGTCGGCACACTTTCTACCTATTAGAGTGACGTACTCTTTGGATAAATTGGCTCAGTTATACATCCAAGAGATCGTAAGATTGCATGGAGTACCGTCGACGATAATCTCGGATAGAGATCCGCGGTTTACGTCGCGTTTTTGGGGAGCCTTTCAAAAGGCGTTTGGTTCAAAGCTATGCTTGAGCACTGCTTACCACCCACAAACAGACGGACAATCCGAATGGACGATCCAAACCCTAGAGGATATGCTAAGAGCTTGTGTGTTAGACCAGAGGGGAAGTTGGGATAAGTACTTGCCTTTGATCGAGTTTGCGTATAACAATAGTTATCACGCGAGTATCGGTATGGCACCGTACGAGGCGTTGTATGGAAGGAAGTGCCAATCACCTTTGTGTTGGTACGAGCCTGGGGAGCAAAGTGTCTTAGGACCCGATGTAGTGAGGGAAACGACGGAACAAATCAAGAGGATCCGGGATAGGATGCTCACCGCTCAAAGTAGACAAAAGAGCTATGCGGACAAGAGGCGCAAGCCCTTGGAGTTCGAAGAGGGAGAACATGTGTTCCTTAGAATTACCCCTACTACAGGTATAGGGAGAGCCATGAAAGTCAAAAAGTTGAGCCCCCGATTCCTTGGTCCCTTCCAAATTCTTCAAAAGATAGGAACAGTTGCCTACAAAATAGCCTTACCCCCTAATCTTTCTAATCTCCATGACGTCTTTCACGTCTCTCAGCTAAGGAAGTATGAGTCCGACCCTAGCCACGTTTTAGAGCCAGAGCATGTTCAGTTAAGGGACGACCTAACTTTCAATCTTCCCCCTACGAGGATCGTGGACCGCAGAGTCAAGCAGCTGAGGAACAAGTCAGTTCCATTGGTAAAGGTAGCATGGGGACGCGACAAGTCTGAAGAATTCACATGGGAGCTAGAGACAGAAATGCAAGACAAGTATCCCGAGATTTTCCAAGGTAACGAATTTCGAGGGCGAAATTCTTTTTAAGGAGGAGTAATGTAACACCAGATTTTTCTGTCCGAGGAAATGACCAAAATGTCCTCGAGGTCATTTCGACCGAACTCGAGGGTAACCAACTCGGTCATCCTCGAAGGGTCAACTCAATGTTTGAAGGGGATTGAATGGCCTTTGAATGCCTTCGGAAGCGAAAATTTCGTTTCAGCAGCTTTAGTCAAAATGACCAAAATACCCTATAGCGTTTTTACGCGGGTAATGGTGCCGTTTGAGCCGGAACTTTCCCAGAGGTTTAAAAACATGTTTTCATGTGTCTAGAGGTCTCTGTTCAAGTCCCGGAGGTCCTGGCAGTTTTAGTGCAAAATTACGATTTTGCCCCTAGAATAGTGTTTTTGAGCTTAATGACGTAATTAAGCAAACCTAAGCAATATTAGGCTCTAAACGAAGATTAATTTATTTCCCTAATTAATCTAGAGTCAAAATAATTTATTAAAGTTAATTAGAACCTAAAATTGCTTAGATTAAACTTAAATCCCTTTTTAGAACTCAAGATTCCTAGTCTTGGAATCTTGAATAGTGTTTTCTCTCTCCAATTCCTTAAATCAAGGAAATGTGTCTAGAGTTGTTTAGACTCTAAATTGAGGATTTAACTCTCTAATGGTGCAAGACCACTCCTTAATTATGTCTAGACCACCTTAATTACCCATTTCCCTTACCTAAACACTTTCTTACAAATTCCTAATCTTAAGCATAATCAAAGATACACCTAAACACAACTCTAAAACACAATTAAAATGCAAACTAATCCTCCCCATGGGCTGATGCATTTTCGGCCACATCCTCCCCCTTTGACACATATTAAATTGTTTTCTCACTCAAAGAGCCATGCTTGAGTCATACCTTGAGCCATACCTCACCATGCTTTGAACCATACCTCACCATACCTCAAGAACACATTATCTCACCTCATGGAACTCATGGAAAGCCTCCAATCTGCACCCTCATGGCCAAAACCTCCTCCTCCATGAGCTCCCTCCATTTGTTTCATTTCTCTATAAATAGAATGCCTTGAGGAGCTTGCACCACTTTTAGATCATTTGCTAAGTTTAGGAAACACTCAAAGCTTTTCTTTTTCTCTCAAAGTCTTTGTGTTCTTCAAGTTCTTGGAGTTCTTCAAGTTCTCCATCTTCTTCATCTTCTTCTTCCATCTTCAAGTTCATCACACAAAGTAGGGATTTTCTTTCATGTATTATTTCTTTAAAGTTCTTGTTCTAAGCTTAATGTTCATTTATTTTATGCTTGCATTCATATTTACATTCTTGCTATGCATCTTTATTTTCAAGCTATCACCTAAGAACATAAAGATTAAAATGGAACTTGCATCTTCACTTAATTTAATTCTCGAAGCCTTTCTATTTCGGCCTTAAAGTCGATTGTTGTTGGGCCTAGAGCACTAAAATAAAGAATTGAACTTGCATTATCACCTAATTAATTTCTCGAATGCCTATCTATTTCAGCCTTAAAGTCGATTGTTGTTGGGCCAAGAGCACTAAAATAAAGAATTGAATCTTGCATATTTACTTTCAAGCTTGCACGTTTAAGATTATGCTTCGTATATTTACTTTCAAGCTTGCACGTTTAAATTATGCCTTGCATATTTAATTTCAAGTCATCACTTTACTTTGAAAGCAAGATTAAAAATGAAAAGCATGAGCACGTTTAGTTTATGTCGTAACTTAAGAACCTAGAGCTCAAAGACTTGCCCATTTCATTCCAAGTTAAAGTTTAATGCAAACCACACTTTGAATGTATGTTTTTCGGCCAAGTAGTGATGATGGACTTGCAATGAGTTTTCATCTAGCTACTAGGACCAATAGCCTATGTTTTGAGTTTTCCTTAAAGTTTTACAATTCTTTATAAGGTTATGTCATTATAAGTTGTGATTCCAATCTCTTTTAGGGGATGGAATATGTTTTGGTCAGTGACCTAAGGCTTCACTTAGCCTCTTGATGAATTAAAATGTTTTGCAAAGAGTTTTAGAAATTCTAAATTGATTCCAAGAGAAACTAGTTAACTTATGTACCTAGAAATGTCAATTTAATTCTCTTATTGAGGCAAGATGTTTTCGGTTCTGATGTGATGAATGTGATGCTGTATGATGATGTTTTAATGTGTTGGAATGTGTGAAAATATCATATGATGATGTAGAAGCGATCCTATGCATGATAGGTAAGAAACTAGCTAACTAGAAATACCGTAAAGCTAGAATTTAACATAGTTTTGACCCATTTGTTTATGGAACTAATCCAAACTGTTTTAATGGGGACATAATCAGATTTAGATTGTTTAGACATGAAAAACTTGGTATCATTTGAGTTAGAATTGAATTCTAACACCTATGGGGAAACTAGTAACTAGAAAACCGTAAAAATGCAAATGTAGAACTCTTAGAACATTTAATTCTCTGAATTCTGTCCAGCACCCTTACAACATGATAAACATGATTAATAATTAGTCCTTAAGCATAGGAATGCCTCATAATTGATCTAGATTTAATCCATAGCGCCTTCGGTGAAAACGGAACCAAGAAAGGATCTAAAACGTAAGTTCTAGAATCCCGTAAATACAAGTTAGAGAACTTGTCCTATGCTATTCAGATTTTAAAAGTAAAATGAGAGGATTATGAATGATGTTAATTATGAGCCTTAGGTGCTTAAAATATGAACGACGGATGTAGAGAACTATATCTCAAGATTAAGACCCGTAAGGGTCAAAGCATAAGCTACCGTAAGGGTAAGCGTTTGGATGATTTATGATGATGCATGAAGTATTCTAATGATGATGATGTTATTCATATGAGGAATTTATGAGATTACATGTTTATGTGGCATAAAGCAAATTTGGAAGGAAATTCGGTGTAATGACCGTTTTGGCGCCAATTTCCGACAAATTTGGGGACTTAAAGAGATTTTGAAAATTAAGGTACTAAGATGGGTTCTAGGATGACACCGGTTCGGCCGAGCACCTCCATAGAACTCATGTGACATCGGTACCATTTTATACTCTTAGGTGACACCGGTTCGGCCGAGCACCCCTAAGAGTTTTGCCCCCAACCCGCACTCGGATAGTCGGGATTTATGATACGCTTATCGTTAAGTGGTAAGTAAGAACTAGTGACGACTAGTTAAGGTATGAGCTCATAACCTAGATGTATGACACGTTCTGGGTGACACCGGTTCGGCCGAGCACCCCCAGTTCGATTGTCTTTTAGGGTGGCCCATGAGGAAGAGAAGTTCATGATTATGATTATGTCACTCAGTTTTGTCCCATATGAATGTTACCACTGCCACTTTATGCCACCAATGATGATGATGCTTGATGTTATGTTTTATGTATGTGCATTAGGTAGTGCCATGCATACATTTTCTATTATGTTGCATTCATAACATTAAGATCATCTTAAAACGAATGGACCTTGGCTAACGTATATTTTGAAGTTTAAAATGAACTAAATGCATGTTCAGACATTTCGTATAATTAAACCCAAGGTTCCTGAGGACGTAGATGATGACACCTAGGTAGTAGGAGGCCCTACTGAGATTCTTTAGCAAGATTCTCACTCCCTCTATCTCTTTCTTTCCGTCACGTCTTCAGATGGCGACGTTCGTGATATTCGTGGACACGCCGACATAGGAGGTGCGCCATGACCCGGACCACGGATCATACCATGTTGTGGGTCGATGCATAGTTAGAGTATTCATGTACATGGGTCGACCCTTCACTCCCCTTGTACATTCCCATCGTTTCTCCCCCGTCTCACCTTTTGGCGATGGCCTGGTGTTCGAGCGCGCACGTCCCCGAGTTAGAACACACACCACTTAGATGGGGATGAACCTTCTTTTGTTTAAAGGTTATTCTATTAGTTGCACTCGGGTAGGGGAGTAGATTATGTTTATGTTTATGTTGTATTTTCTTTCATGTATTTCCATGTACTAAATCAAGTCCCACGCTTATAAGTGGGCAAATTATAATTATATATGAGATGTTAATCAGTGTCTCTCATGATGTGCCCTTATATGCTTTATGCTATGACGTTATGAGATGTATGTTTTGTCCGTTGCAAGTTATATCGCATCACGCGGCTCTCACTTTCATTTCAAAAAAAATTACCCGTATTTTCCGCTAAGTAATTCAAAGTTAAATGAGAACTATGAAGTAACAAACTAATGATTAACCTAAATATGTTCTAGAGTATTGGGTTAAAAATTAGGATGTTACAAGAGTGCCTTGCATACTCGGATATAAGTTTTTGACCTGTGTAATCGATTACAAGATGACATAATCGACATACGGTGTTCTGAAAACCTGAACATGTTTCAACCCGAACATGTTTACGGACCTGCAATCGATTACCACTCCATGTAATCGATTACTCAGGTGTTCTTGAGGCCCAGAGTGCATTTGCAACAGAGGTAATCGATTACAAGGCTCATGTAATCGATTACGAAGACCTTAAACTTCCCTGTTGTAGAAAATTGAGCCAAGTAAGCGATTACAAGGCCCATGTAATCGATTACCAGTATCTAAAATGTGCATATAAGTGTTCCTTCCTTCATGTGAACATGAATTGATGATCTTGCATGCCTATTCTCAGATTATGACATGATGATTTATAGTTTGGTTAATGTATATATATATGAAATGAATATGAAGGCATGTTGCATGATAAATTGCATGAATGATTATTATTGAGCGGGATGCATGATTTTATGAGTTTATAAGCATGATAAGTTAAGTGATGATTTATGATTGTATTGTATCTTGTTATAACATGCTAAGGCATAAGGTGACTTAATGTATGAGAAAATGATCCTTTGGACTCACCAAACGATAGGTGATGAAAAGGTGATTCTTGCTTAAAAGATGTAAAGTATGAGAAAATGATCTTTTGGACTCACCAAACGATAGGTGATGAAAAGGTGATTCTTGCTTAAGATGATTTTAAAACATGAGAAAATGATCCTTTGGACTCATCAAACTATAGGTGATGAAAAGGTGATTCTTGCCCCCTAACCCGTACTTATCAAGTCAGGACTTCAACTTATCAAAAGGGAATAAGTTTATGCTAGTGACGACTAGTGAAGTATGAGCTCATAACCTAGAAGTACTCTCAAAAGGGAAGAGTAATAGCGTGGCCCCATGGATGAAAAGAAACTAACTTAATGTCACCTAAAGAAACAAGGAATGTCATTCATGAACTATGTTCTATGCACATCATGTTTGTTATGAAGTTAGATGTATGCTTTAGAGTAATGATGCATAAAGTATTGACATGCATATCATAAAGAAGTATGATGCATTCATTACAAGACTCATGATAAAATGAATGGGCCTTGGTAATGGATGTTTTAGAACTTAATAAATGAATCCTTCCATGCTCACGATTTCATAATTAAACTCGAGGTTCCTGAGGACGATGATGATGACACGTGCATGAAAAAGGGGAGCCCTACTGAGATTCTTGTATAAGTTTCTCTCCCCCCATCTTTCTTTTCCATCTTCGTATTTAGACAAGGTTGACACGGTATCCACGGATTGCTCTGAAGTGCTGATGTGGAAATGGCTTGATGGTCAAGATCGGAGTAGCGCAACGGAAGCGGGGACATAGTCGTAGCTTTTCACATCGTAGTTGTGCATAGTTTGAACTGTTGTATGCTCAACCTCCGTGAGTGGGCCCAATATATTTGATGTGATGTTAGTGTGGAATGTCCTTATGTCATTAATACTATTAATGTTTGACTTGATATTTAATGTTAATGTTATATGATGATGTGCTGATGGTTGTTTTTTCTATGAAGCTTACTTGGTGTTTCTGTTCGTGTTATTCTTTTATGTTTACGCTTCACAGTACGCGAGGCCCACGTTTTGTCTATGTTTTTCAAAAAAAAATTCTACCCATATTTTCTGCTAAGTATTTTAAAGAAAGGTCTTAAAGAATGAGACTAAAAGAGTAATAGACTAATGGTTAACCTAAATACGTTCTAGGAGTATTGGGTTAAAAATTAGGATGTTACAGATCTTGCTTACTTCAAGACCACCAAACCAACATCAAATCCTTCCTTAGGCAGTGAGGAACCAAGGTGAAAATTAATAGAGGATTAGAATTCTGATTAGTTAGAATTATAGAGTTTAAGGTGTAGAACAACTTTGATGAAGGAAAGTTTTGATTTCAAAGACTCTAGGCTAGCATAGATGGAAGTTGGAACCAAGATAAAGCTCATGGCTATGGAGGAAAGGCAGCTGCTCTTCTTTTCTTTGCTGGCCAAGAAATGGCTTCTTGAAGAAGCTAATTTTGGTTAAGTTTATCTTATATATAAAGAATGAATACTATAATGTGTAATTAAGTAATCTTTGACCAAAGAAAGAAAAATTGATGGCCAAGATTAAATCTTGTAATTCAAGATTGAATCTTAGCCATTCATTTGATATAAGTGGATAAGCTCACTTATTTTGTAAAGATTAAATTAGTTTTCAGTGTTAAAAATCGCACACTGAAATTTTACCGAACGGATAAAATATCATACCTGGGTAATCAAACATTGGTCAAAAATTAATTCTAGGTATAAAATCTTTATTTCTAACTATTTTAACCTTATTACCATGTTTTCCCAATTTCGGGCACCTTTGGGTCCCAAATCAGGGGTTTCAGCTATCCTAGCGGGCCTACGAGGCCCGTAAAACACTATTTACATTTTTTTTTCTTTTACAAAACCATTGGACCGTCCTCATTATTGTTAAAACTGTCAGATTTTTGAAATTATGACTAATAAAGCTCAAGTTAATTTTTAACTAATTTTTTTAGAGTGTTACAGATAGGCTCAAAAGTAACAGTAACAATGTCTAACATCTAAGCTGAAGAAGAAGCAGGATCATCTTGAGCTAGAGCAAAGGAGGTAGGAACATCCTGAAACTAAGGTAGAAGTATCAGCTTCTAGAATAGGAGGTGTTGTGCCTTCAGATGTTCTATTCTATTCTTCTTCTATTGGAGAAATATAAATGGAAAAGGGAGGCTGTAGTGCAATATGAATGAGAGCAGAACATGTTGCGTGGTTCTCCTCATCAAGTTCTTCAATAATAGGCTCCATTTGAGGTTCTTCAGCTATGGGCCTAGAACTGGACATGGCACTCAGTCTGGCTTCTCATTGCTCAAAAACTTTCTTCTTCTTCAGATGATGATGTTACGGCTTGTTCTTCTTCTGCTTCTTCTTCTTCTTTATTATCATTCAGCATGGTTACATGATACACCTCCTCTTGATATTTTCTAACTTCCTCCGACTGTGACATTTCACATACTCTTGTGCATCTTTTTGCATCTTAGCTTAGTTTCCTTTCTGCTGATGACCTTTACAGGTTTGGTCACAACTTCTGCTGCTTGAAAGACTGCCTCTTCTCTTTTTTTTTCCTTCTTTCGTAATGTTGGATTAAAGGGACATTCTCTTCTTCAGATTCACTTTCAAGGAGGACAAGTTTTTTTTTCCCTTTAGCCTTTTCTTAGTTGGGCATAGACTTCCAGGAGGCCTCTCAAGCTTGTTCACCTCTTGTTCTGGGGCTCTGCCTTATTGGCTCAGCTATTTCGAGGGTTGATCTCTTCCTCGAGGTTCTGAAGAAGGAAGGTGTAGAGATGGTTCCTTCCATAAGCTTATAGCTTTTGGTGAGAAGAGGGAAATCCAACCATTTAAGCACCTTTGTCAGAATCATACCATAAGGAATACTAGCACTTCTTTGAGTTTCCTTTGTTACGGCACTCATCATGTAGTTTAGAATGAACAAAGGTAGGTTTACTTTTCTTTTTGCCATCAGGAAATAAAGAAGCATGCAATCCATTCCAACAAGGGCATCTGTTCTACCAACCATGGAAGAATAGAGAACTGAACCACTATATATACTTTCCTTACCCTAGTGCTCAACATAGCTGTGGCAATTTCACTGGCCTTTTGGATAATGGAATCAGTGAGATATCTGGACACATCTCCTTTATTTACACTGGGAGATTTCACTCAGTTTGGTGAGGATTTGCAACTGATCCCCTCACATGGAGCTTTGATGATTTTGGTAAGTCTTGAATCTGTGATCTTGATGGAACAATCTCTGATCATACCTCTGACATAAGATTGTGATGGTTTCTCCAAATGAGAATAAAAGGCATTGACTAAACATGAAAAGAGTAGTTCATTTATTTCCAGAAAATCCTTCGACTTTTGGAAAGTAAAGACTTCATCAAGAATGGTGACTATTTTCACATAGGTCTTTTCTCAAAGACTTTCCAGATGCCATTTTTCTGGACATGAAGAATTTTTCATAGCGATCTTGCATGCTAGCATCATCATACATGTGAAAGGATGATTTTACTGGGCAGATTGAACCAACTCTTTTCCTTTGCCATTGGAGTGATATATAGGTATGTTTGATAGAAGAAAGTTGAAAGAAGATACTTGAAGAGGATTAAAGAAAGATGAGAGAAGACAGTTCAGAGGTAAAGATGAGCAGTTACAGATACATAGATGAGGGTTTGAAGAAAAACAAGTATGGAAAGAAAGAAAATTGTTTGAGGTTACAGAGCGATATATGAGAAGATAACGGTTAAGTATATGGGGTTAAAAGTGAAAGAAAGAAAGGTGACATGCTCAAGAAGATGAAGATAAAGACAAAGTATGAGATGTAGGGGTTTAAAGTAATACGATGTGACTGAAGGCGAAGTGACGTAGGAGAGAGAAACTCAGTAAGAGTAGGAAAACCCCCGTCTTTGCATCTTTCTTTTAGAGAGGGGGTTTTCTAACTCTTGATCACATTTTCTGAAGGAGTTACTTTTTGAAGCTTCAATATTTACTTTCTAACCTTCATGACTTATCACAAATTTATCTTCTTGTTCTGGATTCTATGCTCCCATATAACTTTAAATTCTTTTTTCTGTCCAAACTAACTTGTTTTTGAACCCATCGTCTTCTTTCTAATCATGCAAATTAATAAACTATTCCTTATAGAGATATATGGTCTTGCAAACTGATGTCTGAAATACCCACTGATATTCTTGATCTTGCAAAATGTGCTTCTTATGTTCTTGCAAACTAACAAATAGCATCTTCAAGAATATACCTTTCTTGATGACTTTTGATGGCTTTGCCATGACTTCAGATGGGATTTATAGAGAGAGAAACCCCAGAGATATTTTATGTATAATGCTTATGCAAATGTGAAACGGTTAGAAAGGAAGAAGGATTTTTGAAAAAACATAAAAACATTCAAGAGATCTTTAGTAGTAGATATCATGAATACTTCTTGAAACAAGGTATTCAGTAGACACATCTTTGTACTCAATATCTTCGTTTTAAACAAGATAACACAAAGAAAGAATTTTAGGATTTAGAGTATTGAACAGATTCTTGATAATATAAATAGCATAGTATTATCTCAGAAGATAAGAAAGCGAATTACCTCAAGAGATGGTCTTTCAACTAATTCCTTATCTACAGCATCTGGGTGCAAAGATCTCAGCATCGCTTATGCTATTTTCTTTTACCTATTTTCTCTTGTATGGTCATGCTTGCCGTGATAATATCAGCTTTATTCAGATTGTCCTTGAACTTCCTCTTAGTATGAATGATGATGTTTCAAACATGATGTGTTGACTTTATCTTTCTCTCGAGCTTGGGCAACATATTTTCCATAGCTTCCACTCGATTTTGATTACTCAAAGCTTCTTCAATATGTTTAGATACAGTGGTGGTGATGAAAGTACAGTTGATATGTAACTAGGGGATGACTTGGTTCTCATACTCTTGGGAGACACTCCAAGAACTTAGACAGTAAAAGACTATCTTTAAAATAGAAAAACTTTCATGAAGTTACTGTACATTCAGATCCTTCAGCTTCTATGTGATCTTCATACTGCTCATATTGTATTTCAAAAAGATTACTTTCTGATCATCTTGGATAGTCCGAGCATACTTTCTAAAGAGTTGAGGTTCTGGAGCTCACTTTCTAAAGCTTTGGTTTTCATCTACTAGCTTTTTGGAGTTTCCTTGAGATACATATTCTCAGGGCTTTCTTCAAGATTATTAAGATTGTCAACAAAGTCTTTGTTAAGCTTTTGATCATCATTATACTTGAGAGACTCTTGAGAAGTTTATTTTTCAGGATCTGCAATAACTCTCAGGTTTAAAACATGATATCTAGAATGATTACTATCTGCTTGCTTCTTGAAACTCCAACCAGAAAAATATTTCAAATATACCTGCCAAAAAAAGATTTAATTTTTGGAACCCAGACTTTCATGGGTCCTTTTTGGTTAGCTACAGAGAAAAAGATTTTCCAGCTTTTCTAAAGAAATTCCTTTTCTAGAATCATGAGTTAGAAGGATATCTTTTCATACAGCTTGAAGATCACACACACACACACACATACATATACACACACACACACACATATATATATATATATTCATCGGTATATCTCAGTCCAGCTTTTTGAAACTATAGATATTGACCATTCTCACCAAAACATAGTTTTGAAATATATCAAATACAACAGGTCAGATCTTTAGATGCCATCAAGTCTTCTCAAGGATTCAGAAAAAAAAATTCTAACATTTTCCTAAACTTTTTGGCGGCTTCAGAAATATAGAACTTTGAAAAGAAGAAAATCTCCTTTGAATATATTTTGCTTTTAGCTTTCCAGCTTGCTTAATCTTCTCAAGTTTTCATGGCAACTTTAGGAGTTCTTTGACTGGTTCGAGATATATAGATAAATAGGCTTGATAACCTTTTACCAACTCATCACATGAAGCAGATAAATATAATATGAGAAGGATGAGATGCAGAAATATTTACCTTACTTATCTCTATTGATGTTCTTTGGTCCTAAAGCATAGAATGACAATAAGTTTTAGCACATTAAGACCTCTTGACAAAACTATCTAGATGTTTGGCACATTCTTCTTCTTTGTATAGGGATATGACCTTTAGGATCTAGGCTTGAAAAACCTGATACATGATGTTTATTCTTACTGTGATAAGTAGATATTCTTTATAAAGATGATCTTTGTCCTGATTTGTCATTCATGAGATTGATGTCTTCTTGATATCATCATTAAAGGCTTTTGACATATTCCACAGACAGAGAACCCATCTCCATATTCAAACTCCGATATCTATATTGTAACGCCCCGATTTTTCTGTCTGAGAGGAAAATGACCAAAATGCCCCTGAGGTCATTTTCTGCCTAGAATTCGAGGATAGCCGGCCCGGTAGTCCTCGAACGGCCAACTCAATGTTTGAAGGGGATTGGATGGCCCTTGAATGGTTTTGGAGGTGAAAATCTCATTTTCTACAGTTTCGGGTCAAAATGACCAAAATACCCCTATAGCGTTTTTACGCGGGTAAAGGTGCCGTTTGAGCCCGAAACTTTCCCCGAAGGTTTAAAACAATATGTTTACATGTTTAGAAGCGTCTGTTTAAGTCCCAGTGGTTCCGGGCAGTTTTTGTAAATTATGATTTTACCTCCGGGATAGTGTTTTTGAGTTTAATGACGTAATTAAGTAAACCTAAGCAATATTAGGCTCTAATGAAAGATTAATTAATTTCCATAATTAATCTAGAGTAAAAATAAGCTATTAAAATTAATTAAAAATTGCTTAGATTAAACTTAAATCTCTTTTTAAAACTCAAGATTCCAATCTTGGAATCTTAAATAGTATTTTCTCTTTCCAATTTCTTAAATCATGGAATTGTGTCTAGAGTTGTTTATGAACTAAAATGAATTTATAACTCACTAATGATGCAAGACCACTCCTTAAACATGTCTTGACAACCTTGATTACCCATTTTCTCACCTAAACACTTTCTTACAAATTCCTAATCTTAATCCTAATCAAAGAAACACCTAAACACAACTCTAAACCACAATTAAAATACAAGAAATCCTCCCCTATTTACATCACATGTTGATTTGTTTCTCACTCAAAGAACCATACTTGACCCATACTTGCACCCATACTTGAACCTATACCTAGCCATGCTTTCCACCATGCCTTGAACCATGCCTTGGAGAAGATATTTTCTCCTCCTTATGGTTGTAAATGGCCGAAGCCATTCCTTCCCCAAACACCCCTCATTTGTTTCATTTCTTTATAAATAGCATGCTTGGGTGAACTTGCATCATTTTGGGTTCATTTGCTAAGCATAAGTCTTCAAAGAGCACTCTAAAGATTTCTTTTTCTCTCAAAGTTCAAATGTCCAAGTTCTTCAACTTCTTCATCCTCTTCACTCATCTCAACCTCCAATCACTTGGTAGGGATTTTCTTTCAAGTGTTTCTTTCATTTAAGTTCTTAATCTAGTTATGTGTTTCATGGTTTCTCTTGAATCTTTTGGAACTTCTTTTCTTCTTCTCTTCCTTTTCCAATTTTGGCCTTGAGCCCTTGAAAACAAAGGAATGAGAGCTTGATGATGAGGGTTTCATGATGATGTTCATCACTTGAACAGCCTCTAAAGCTTGATCTTTGTTCTTGAGTTAAAAATGTTTATAATTCTTTCTTTCTTGAACCTTGAAATCTTTAACTTTGATGATGTTTTAAAATGGTTACGTGAACTCAATGATGAGGATCCATGGTGTCAATGTTAATACATCATCAAGATCATGGTCTTTAGAGTTTCAAAATGGTTCTTTCTTGCTCTTAAGTTTCGGTTTCTTTCGTTTTCTTTTTCTCTAAAATTTTCGGCCAACAATTGTTGGATGAACCCTCATGATAGCTTGATAATGAGAATTCTAGTTGGTGACTTTATGTTCACCACAAAGAAATCTCTAAAGCTTGAGTTTTCATAAAGGTGTTATAAAGTTCATTTATGGTTATATTTTTAAGGAATGTTATCTTGAGTTCTAAGAACTCTAGATCTCACTTTATCTTGTCATGATGAGTTTAGGTTAAGTTTTAAGTTCCTCTAAAGTCTTGAATGAGCTCTAATAAGATATAAATGAACTTGCATATTTATCTTGAGGTTGCACTCATGTTTATATTCTTGCTTTGCATCTTTATTTTCAAGTCATAACCTAAGGACTCAAAAATTATAACAAGACTTGCATTATCACCTAATTAATTCTCAAAGCCTTTCTATTTTGGCCTTAAAGTTGATTGTTGCTGGGCCTAGAGCACTAAAATAAAGAAATGAACTTGCATTGCATATTTATTTTAAGTCTTGCATATTTACGTTCAAGCCTTGCATATTTACTTCAAGTCTTGCATATTTAAATTTCAAGCCTTGCATATTTATTTCCAAGTCTTGCATATTTACTTTAAAGTTCTCACTTTACTTTGTAATGAAGAATAAAAATGAAGTGCATAGCATGTTTATATTTTGTCATCACTTAAAGACCTTAGAGCTCAAAGACTTGCCCATTTTATCTCAAGTTAAAGTTTAATATGGAAGCATTCTTTGAATGTATAATTTCAGCCAAGTAATAATGATGAGCTTGGAATGAGTTCCATCTAGTTACAAGGGCCAACAACCTATGTTCTAGGATCTTCTTTAAGCTTGATGTGTTTTATAAAGTTATGACCAACAAGATTTATGATTTTAATCCTTTTCTAAAGAAGAATTAAATTGGTTACTGATCTAAGGTTGTTTTTAGCCTCTTGATAAAATAAAATGGTTTGCAAAGAGTTTTAGATGCCCTAAAATGATTCCAAGGGAAACTAGCAACTTATATGCTTTAGAAATGTCAAATTATGTGCCTTTTTAGACTTGAACAGTTTGGTTCTGCCTTGTTGTGTTTGTTGCTGTATGATGATGTTTTGATGTGTTAGAATGTGTGAAAATGATATATGATGAGGTAGGAACACTTCTATGCATGTTAGGAGAGAAACTAGCTTCATAGAAAAATTGTAAAGTTGGAATTTAACGTGTGTTTAACCTCTTCAATCCTAATCAATGCCAAAACTGTTTTAGTATGATAACAATCAGTTTAGGATTGATTAATCATGAAAAATTTGGTTACATTTGAAGTAGGATTGAATTTTAGCACCTATAGAGAAACTAGTAACTAGAAAACCATAAAAGTGCAATCCTAGAACTCTTAGAACATTTAATTTCTGGATTCTGTCCAGCAACGTCATAATATGGCAAACATGGTTTATAATTAGTTCTTAGGCATAGGAATGCCTCATAATTGGTTTTGATTTAATTTATAGCAACTTAGGTGAAGACAGAACCGAGAAAGGGTCTAAAACGTAAGTTCTAGAACCCCGTAATCATAGATGTATAACTCTGCCCTTGGAGTATGGTGCTGCCCAGATTTATTAAAGAACATAAATGATAGTAAGATTTTTTAGAAGAGAATCCTTAGGTGCATGAGAGGTTGATAGAGAATGATAAAATAATTACATCTCAAGTTTAAGACCAGTAAGGGTCAAAGCATAAGATACCGTAGGATCAAGAGCGTAATGAGTTTCAATGTTACATGTGAATGTATGTTCTATTTGAGAATGATTATGTCAATGTATGAATTTATGATTGAGGATACATGTTCTATTTGTTTATGTGGCATAAAGTAAATTTGGAAGAAATCCGGCATGCTGCTGTTATGCTGCCGAATTTCTAACAAATTTGGGGACTTAGAAAGTTTTTGAAAAACCTATGAGATTTTCTTTATAAGATATGAGGTACTAAGATGAGTTCTTGGATGACACCGGTTTGGCCGAGCACCTCCAAAGAACTCATGTGACATCGATACCAAGATGAATTCTTGGGTGACACCGATTCGGCCGAGCACCCCCAAGAAATGCCCCCTAGCCCGTACTAGATAGTCGGGATTATGATTATGATACGCTTATCGGGATTGAAAAGTAAGAACTACTGACGACTAGTTAGGTATGAGCTCATAACCTAGAGATGTGACACGTTCTGGGTGACACCGATTCGGCCGAGCACCCCCAGAACGAATGTCTTTTAGGGTGGCCCCATGAGAAAGTAAAGTATGCTGATTATGTCACAAAGTTTTCCCCATATGAGATTTCAATTGCCACTTTATACCACCACTATGATGCTTCTTGATGTTATGATTGATGTCCTTGCATTAAGTAGTGCCATGCATACATCCTTTACTAGATTGCATTCATGACATTAAGATTCCTTCTAAAATGAATGGACCTTGGTTAAGTATATTTTAAAAGCTTAAAGATGAACTTAACGCATGCTCACGTATTTTATACACTAAACCCAAGGTTCCTGAGGACGTAGATGATGACACTTAGGTAGTTGGAGGCCCTACTGAGATTCTTTAGCAAGATTCTCACTCCCTTTATCTCTTCTTTCAGTCACGTCTTCAGATGGCGACGTTTGTGATTTTTGTGGACAGCCCGACATGGGAGGTGCATCATGATCCAGACCATGGGACATACCATTTTGTGGGTTGCTGTGTCATTCGTGTATTCATGTTTATTGGGCGGCCCTTCAGTCACTCTGTACATACTCATCGATTCTCTCCTGCCTCACCATTCGGTGACGACTTCGTGTTCAAACGCACACGCCCTCGAGAGGAGCGGATCCGCCGTACCCCATGGACAGCTTCTACTATTCAGGACTACCTACAGTACGTGTCCCGCTCCCCCTCATCATTCTCCGAGACAGACCCTTCAGAGGACTCTGCCACTTAGGTACCTTCCAAGGGATCCTCCCCAATTGTCCCAATGGACCTTGGGGAGGGTAGCGAGGCTTTCGTCACTCAGCCGGTACATGGAAGACGGGTGAGGATGATTCCCCGCCGTGGAGCTCATGCCCGGCCGATGCAGCGTATAGCTACCCCAGCAGAGATAGCCCAGTGGATCGGATACGTCCCCCCTTTCCTGAGAGGCCCACAGTAGGAGACGACAGTCATGTTCTGGTGCCCGAGCTCTGACTAGACCAGGATAGCCTCCTTTTGCATTAAGGCTATCTAGATAAAGGCGCACCCGAGTAGGAGAGTTTCTTTTTATGCCTTCTGTTGTACTTTTGTTTTCTATGTATTTCAGTTGTATTCACTTCATGTTGTACCAAATAAGTCCCGCCTTTCTTAGGTGGGCATGATATATATATATATATATATATATATGTATATATATCTACTTATGCAGTTTGCTATATTATTCTGTGCATTTACATGTTTTACAATCAGATGTTTATGATGTGTTTATTTGGATTGGGTTTCATTCCTTTCAAGCTTCATCGTTCGTCAAGTCGTGCGGCTCTCACTTTGCTTTTATAATTTAAAAAACATTTACCAGTATTTTCTGCTAAGTATTTTAAAGTAATAAGGAAACTATGACGTAATAGACTAATGATTAACCTAAATATGTTCTAGAGTATTGGGTTAAAAATTAGGATGTTACATATATCAGATCTTTCTACTTCAACAAAAGTTTTAGCAATTTTCATTGCTTTAGCATTACATAGCATCTGATATGACAACCTCAAGAACAAGGATATCTTAAAATAGTTTATGATCTTCAAACATTATATATAGTGTATTTCATATAGCCTTTCATATGTACTAAGGAATACATATACAGTATATCAGCTTTAGCTTAGAGCATATATAAATAGAAGCTCAACCAAATGGAACCACTGAACTTTTCTCCTTTGTAAAGTTCTTATCCACGGCTCTCTTTGACATCCTTTTTACTATTTGAGCAAACTATGCCAAATCATAGAAACTCATGAACAAAGGATGGTTAATTGATAGATCGATCTTTGTAAAGAGGGTGCATGTTATTCTGTCACTCAGATCTTTGTCCTCTGCAATTGTTAGATTGCTCAACCTCTTAGAGGCCTTTCTTTGATACCACTTATAGGTGAAAAAGTGCACAAGAAGGGGGGTTAAATCGTGCATAGTGTCTTTTCACATTTTCTGAAACATCTGAAAACAAATACTATCAAGTGTAAAACTTGTAGTGTAGCGGAAACATAGTTAGTAGCTTCAGAAGGTAGATTTTTGAAGCTTGTTAAATAAAATGTTCATTATTAAAAAGAATAACAGAAAGGCGAGAATTATATAACAACATATGAATAATAAAAATGTAGCTGATAAAATGTGAAGGAGATCAGAGAGACAGAGAAAAAAGACACAAAGGTTTTATGTTGGTTCGGCCAAACTACCTACGTCCAGTACTCAAGAACTGCTGAGGTTCAATTCAAAACAGATTTCTCAACCTGAGAAAGTAAACTAGATAGTTTTTACATTAGCCTTCCCAAGCTCTCACTTGTGCCAACAGACAAACTCAGAAATTGTCATAAGTTGAGTATTCTTTTACCAGCCTCTACAGGCTAAATCAAGTAGTATTGTATTAGCATCTCCAAGCTAACATGAGTAGTATTGTACTTGCCTCTCCAAGTTAGCCTGAGTAGTATTGTATTATGTAACATCCTAAAAATTAGTTAAAAATTAATTTGAGTTTTGTTAGTCATAATTTCAAAAATTTAACAGACATAGTAATGATGAGGATGGCCTAAGGGATTTGTGTTAAAAAAAAAGTGAACAATAACATGCGGGCCCCACAGGCCCACCGAGATAGCCGAAACCCCAGATTCGGGACCCAGAGATACCTGAAATTGGGACAACATGTAAATAAGATTAGAAATAGTTAGAAATGAAAATCTTATACTTAGAATTAAATGTTGAGTAATATTTGATTTTTCAGTTGCGATATTTTACCTGTAAAATTTCGGTGTGTAATTTTTAACACCGAAAGATAATTTAATCTTACAAAATAATAATGTCTATCCTTTTTAATGTCAAGTGCAAGGCTAAGATTTAATCTTGCTTTACAAGATTAAATCTTAGCCATTCATTCCTTTTTATTGTCAGAAAAATACACATCTTTGACTACATTATTAATACATATTAGAATATATTATAAAAGGCCACCAAGCTTCTCTTTGAAGTTCATATTCTCAGCCATGAAAAATGGAACACAGCCATCTCCATTTGTGTTCCTTCAAAGGGCATGAAACTTGATTCAAACCTCTATTTTCCTAGCCTAGAATTGTTGAAACCCCAAATCTCCTTCATAAAACTTGTTTCACTCCTCAATATCTACCAAACCAACTGATTAGAATTTTAAATAATCTCTAAACTGAACCCTGAGCTATCATTTTCTACTCCTTAAGGAAGGGTTAGGTGCTGTTTGGAAGGTTTGAAGTGAGGAAAAATCATTTTGAAAGATCTTTTGGAGTTAGAAGACTTAAAGCTTCACAAGTAGGGCATTTTAAACCTCTTTTACTTCAACTTTGTTTTTATGATTTTCTTACTGATTTCACTGAATATTTTTAGATTGAATTGGTTGATAATATATTAATAGTTGTAACATCCTAATTTTAAACCCAATACTCTAGAACATATTTAGGTTAATCATTAGTCTATTACATCATAGTTTCCTTTTTACTTTAAAATACTTAGTAGGAAAATACTGATAAATTTTTTTTTTAATTATAAGAGCAAAGTGAGAGCTGTGCGACTTGACGAACAATGAAGCATGTAAGGAAATAAAGCAAGCACCTCATAAACATCATGACATAAAGGAAGTAAAGGCACATCACGATAAAACTAAACTGCATATTTATATAATATGATATGCCCACTTATGAAGAGTGGGACTTAATTTGGTACAACATGAAACGAATACATCTAGAAAGAAATACAAAGGAAAGTGTGACGGAAAGCATAACAGCAAACTCCCTTACCCAAGTGCAACTAAAAGGATAACCTCTAAACAAAAGAAGGTTTATCCTCATCTAAGTGGTGTGTGCACTAGCCTGGGTACTCCGTCGGTTATCCGCTACCTACTACTGATGTCCATCCCGCGAAAGAGGCACATACCCGGCAAACTGGGCGAGCTTCTTTGACGTGTAAAGACGAAGCGGGGATTGGGAGTGACCCCCACGACATGGCCGTATCTCCGGTCGTCGTGCTAGCCGAGGCTGAGTCACGGTGTCCTCACTGCCCTCTCTCATCAGTGGTGGAGTGGGGGCAGAACTCTAGCTGTACAAATGGGTAGGCGGGTCCTCCGACTGGTCGATCTCCGAGAAGTATGTCCGGGGCACATAGTCGGGGTAGTTGCGTATGGCTAAAGTGGCAGTGTGCATGCGAAGCACTCTTTCATTGTGCATACGCGATCACTCAAAAACCTGCTCGTCGTCGCCGTAGGGTGCTGTCGGGGAGAAGCGATGGGTATGCACTGGGTGAGCGAAGAGTCGTCCAATGAACATGAAGACATGAACCGTACACTAGCCTTTAAAATGGTATGATCCGTGCTCCGGATCATAGTGCACCTCCCACGTCGGGGTGTCCACAAAAACCATGAACGTCGCCATCTGAAGACGTGATGGGAAGAAAAGATAAAGGGAGTGAGAATCTTGCTAAAGAATCTCAGTAGGGCCTCCCACTACCTAAGTGTCATCATCTACGTCCTCAGGAACCTTGGGTTTAGTGTATAAAATAAGTGAGCATGCATTAAGTTCATTTTTAAGCTTTTGAAACATAGTTAGCCAAGGTCCATTCATTTTAGTATGATTCTTAATGTCATGGATGCAACATAGTAAGGAATGTATGCATGGCTCTACTTAATGCAAGAATAGTAAACATAACATTAAGAACATCATAATAGTGGCATAAAGTGGCAATTGAAATCTCATATGGGAAAACTTTGTGACATAATCATCATACTTTACTTCCTCATGGGGCCACCCTAAAAGACATTCGTTCTGGGGGTGCTCGGCTGAACCGGTGTCACCTAGAATGTGTCACATCTCTAGATTATGAGCTTATACCTAACTAGTCGTCACTAGTTCTTACTTATCAATCCCGATAAGCATATCATAATCATAATCCCGACTATCTAGTACGGGCTAAGGGGCATTTCTTGGGGGTGCTCGGCCGAACCGGTGTCACCCAAGAATACATCTTGGTACCGATGTCACATGAGTTCTTTGGAGGTACTCGGCCAAACCGGTGTCATCCAATAACTCATCTTAGTACCTCATATCTCATAAAGAAAATCTCATAGGTTTTTCAAAAACTTTCTAAGTCCCCAAATTTGTCAGAAATTCGGTAGTGCAACAGCAACACGCCGGATTTCTTCCAAATTTACTTTATGCCACATAAACAAATAAAACATGCATCCTCAATCATAATTCCATACGTTTACATAATCATTCTCAAATAAAACATACGTTCACATGTAACATTGAAACTCATTATGCTCTTGATCCTACGGTATCTTATGCTTTGATGCTTACGGGCTTTAAACTTGAGATGTAATTATTCTATCATTCTCTATCAACCTCTTATGCACATAAGGATCCTCTTCTAACAAATCTTACTATCATTTATACTCTTTAATAAATCTGGGCAGCACCATTCTCCAAGGGCAAAGTTATACATCTATGATTACGAGGTTCTAGAACTTACGTTTTAGACCATTTCTCGGTTCTGTCTTCGCCTAAGGCGCTATAAATTAAATCTAAACCAATTATGAGGCATCCCTATGCTTAAGAACTAATTATAAACCATGTTTTCCATATTAGGAGGTTGCTGGACAGAATCCAGAAATTAAATGTTCTAAGAGTCCTAGGATTGCACTTTTACTATTTTCTAGTTACTAGTTTCTCTATAGGTGCTAAAATTCAATCCTACTTCAAATGTAACCAAATTTTTCATGATTAATTAATCCTAAACTGATTGTTATCATACTAAAATAGTTTTGGCATTGATTAAGATTGAAGGGGTTAAACACACGTTAAATTCCAACTTTACGGTTTTTCTATGAAGCTAGTTTCTCCCCTAACATGCATAGAAGTATTCCTACCTCATCATATATCATTTTCACACATTCTAACATATCAAAACATCATCATACAGCAAAAAACACATCAAGGAAGAACTGAATTGTTCAAGTCCAAAAAGACACATAATTTGACATTTCTAAAGCATATAAGTTGCTAGTTTCCCTTGGAATCATTTTATGACTTCTAAAACTCTTTGCAAACCATTTTATTTCATCAAGAGGCTAAAAACAACCTCAGGTCAGTAACCAATTTAATTATTCTTTAGAAGAGGATTAAAATCATAAATCTTGTTGGTCATAACATTATAAAACTCATCAAGCTTAAAGAAAATCCTAGGACATAGGTTGTTGGCCCTTGTAACTAGATGGAACTTATTCCAAGCTCATCATTATTGCTTGGCCGAAATTATACATTCAAAGAATCCTTCCATCTTAAACTTTAACTTGAGATAAAATGGGCAAGTCTTTGAGCTCTAAGGTCTTTAAGTGATGACAAAATATAAACATGCTACGCACTTCATTTTTATTCTTCATTACAAAGTAAAGTGAGAACTTTAAAGTAAATATGCAAGACTTGGAAATAAATATGCAAGGCTTGAAATTTAAATATGCCAGACTTGAAGTAAATATGCAAGGCTCGAAAGTAAATATACAAGACTTGAAATAAATATGCAATGCAAGTTCATTTCTTTATTTTAGTGCTCTAGGCCCAGCAACAATCGACTTTAAGGACGAAATAGAAAGGCTTTGAGAATTAATTAGGTGATAATGCAAGTCTTGTTTTAATCTTTGAGTCCTTAGGTGATGACTTGAAAATAAAGATGCAAAGCAAGAACATAAACATGAGTGCAACCTCAAAATAAATATGCAAGTTCATTTATATCTTATTAGAGCTCATTCAAGACTTTAGAGGAACTTTAACCTTAACCCAAACTCATCATGACAAGATAAAGTGAGGTCTAGAGTTCTTAGAACTCAAGATAACATTCCTTAAAAATATAACCATAAACGAACTTTATAACACCTTTATGAAAACTCAAGCTTTAGAGATTTCTTTGTGGTGAACATAAAGTCACCAACTAGAACTCTCATCATCAAGCTATCATGTTGGACCACCCAAGTTGGTTGGCTGAAATTTTAGAGAAAAAGGAAAGGAAAGAAACCGAAACTTAAGCGCAATAAAGAAGCATTTTGAAACTCTAGGGACCATGATCTTGATGATGTATTAACATTGACACCATGGGTCCTCATCATTGAGTTCATGTAACCATTTTAAAACATCATCAAAGTTAAAGATTTCAAGGTTCAAGAAAGAGAGAACTATAAACATTTTTAACTCAAGAACAAAGATCAAGCTTTAGAGGTTGTTCAAGTGATGAACATCATCATGAAACCCTCATCATCAAGCTCTCATTCCTTTGTTTTCAAAGGCTCATGGCCAAAAATGAAGAAGGAAGAGAAGAAGAAAAGAAGTTCCAAAAGATTTAAGAGAAACCATGAACACATAACTAGATTAAGAACTTAAATGAAAAAAACACTTGAAAGAAAATCCTTACCAAGTGATTGGAGGTTGAGATGAGTGAAGAGGATGAAGAGCTTGAAGAACTTGGACACTTGAACTTTGAGAGAAAAAGAAAACTTTGAAGTGCTCTTTGAAAACTTACACTTAGCAAATGAACCCAAAATGATGCAAGTTCACCCAAGCATGCTATTTATAGAGAAATGAAACAAAATGAGAGGTGTAAATAGGGAGGAAGGCTTTGGCTATTTACAGCCATGGAGAAGAGAAAATATCTTCTCCAAGGTATGGTTCAAGGTATGGTGGAAAGCATGGCTAGGTATGGGTTCAAGCATGGGTGCAAGTATAGGTCAAGCATGGTTCTTTGAGTGAGAAACAAATCAACATGTGATGCAAATGGGGGAGGAGGTGGCCAAAACATGCATCAGCCATGGGGGAGGATTTCTTGCATTTTAATTGGGTTTAGAGTTGTGTTTAGGTGTATTTTTGATTAGGATTAAGATTAGGAATTTGTAAAAAAATGTTTAGGTGAGAAAATAGGTAATCAAGGTTGTCAAGACATGTTTAAGGAGTGGTCTTGCATCATTAGTGAGTTATAAATTCATTTTAGTTCATAAACAACTTTAGACACAATTCCATGATTTAAGGAATTGGAAAGAGAAAATATTATTCAAGATTCCAATCTTGGAATCTTGAGTTTTAAAAAGAGATTTAAGTTTAATCTAAGCAATTTTAGGTTCTAATTAATTTTAATAGCTTATTTTGACTCCAGATTAATTATGAAAATTAATTAATCTTCGATTAGAGCCTAATATTGCTTAGGCTTGCTTAATTACGTCATTAAGCTCAAAAATACTATTCCAGGGGCAAAATCGTAATTTTGTACAAAAACTTCCTGGGACCACTGGGACCTAAACAGACGTTTTTAAACCTGTAAAAACATTGTTTTAGACTTTCAGAGAAAGTTTCGGGCTCAAACGGCACCTTTACCAGCGTAGAAATGCTATAGGGGTATTTTGGTCATTTTGACCCGAAACTGCAGAAAATTAGATTTTTACCTCCGAAATCATTCAAGGGTCATCCAATCCCCTTCAAACATTGAGTTAGCCCTTCAAGGACTACCGGGCCGGCCATCCTCAAATTCCAGGCAGAAAATGACCTCAGGGGCATTTTGGTCATTTTCCTCTCAGATAGAAAAATCGGGGCGTTACAATAGTGATGTTTTAATTTTGGTGGAGTGGTTTAATGTTGTTAAAAATCATTTTTGTGAAAAGGGATTTTCAACCATGTTGCTGGATTTTCGGATTTCAACAGGGCAAGATTTGTTCATGAATTTTCTGGTGCAATTGTAGTCATTTTCGTGAGCTATAAAAATTATATGTTGAAACTAACATCCTAAAACATATTCGAGAATTTTCTTGGAGCATGATAAAGACTCTAACTACCTAAAAAAAATCATGAACCGAAAGTGTACCAATGCTGCTTGAATTATTGGAACTGAAACTGTAAATTTGTCTAATTTTATTACCATAGCAAATGATTGAATTATCCTTTGAAATTTTTACAGGATATTAGAGGCATCTTGAGGATTTACTAAGATTTTTATTTCAAATTTTCTGGATTCATTTTCTAGGAAATGATTCATTTCTAGCTCTGAGCTGAGTATAAGTGCTTTCTAACCATCACAATTGTTGAATTTTGTTATCATACTTAAAGAACTCTGTTTACTCCAAAATTTTTACACTACCTTGGGGACATATTGAAGTGTCCTTGACAATTTTTATAGCCTTGGATTTCATGGTTTGAAATGCAGAATAATTTGTGCTATGGATATGTGAAATCTGCCATTGTGCTGAAAATGAATTGATGCTTTGAGTTGATGAAATAATGACATTGGGTTCAAGTATGACATATATGAATGCATGCTAGTAACTTTAAGGAATAGTATGAGGTATGATTGGAATCATATTATGAATGAATGCGTATTTGTGCCTCATGCATACATTTGAAAAAGAAAAGTGAATAATATGTGTATGCGAGCTTGATGATGGTGTATATGCCAAGTACATGGAAGGTCCTTTTTTATTTATAAAGGGCATGAGAAAGGTCCCTTTTGTTTATAAAAAGCATGGGAAGGTTTTCTTTAGCACATGAAAAGTCCCCTTTAATATGACAAGGGCACAGGAAAGTCCCCTTTTATTATGTCAAGGGCACGGAAAGAGTATTGCAATTGCCATATGTACATGCATATTTTATTAAATACTTGTCTTGAATGAATTACTATGATCTTGAATATTATGAGACACATGTTTTAAGTGATTGAATAATAAGAGAGATCCACTTCGAAGAATTGGTTTTTGAACTTTAAAATGAACCTTTGATATATGTTGCCTGCTCACACTTTCTTAATAAACCGAAGTGGATAAGATGATGACGATGACATGAGTTTCGTTATATGTTTTGGGGAAATACCCTATTGAGAATTTTAGAATTCTCACCCCTATGTGTTTATTTCTGTGTCGTCTCCAAGTTGATTCTAGAGAACAGCGAAGCCATTACGAGGAAGACTAAATTGGAATTTCTATAGTTAGTAGTGGACACTTGTATCTATTGTACCTGGTTATATATATGTCTATAAACATAGTAAAGAATAGATATGTACTAAAGTTTATAGAAGAGCTTCCTTTTGTATTTGACTTGTATTAAACAAATACCTTGTTTCTATGTTAGATATTTTGATAGAACCACGAATTAGTTATTATGTGATTCGACCCATTCTTGCTATAGATAATTAAGGAAGGTCCGCAAATTTTTAAGTAATAACACTTGGGTACAATGCCATGACCTAAGGATGACGTTGTACTTGGGAGAATGTTACATATTAGCCTCTCTAAGCTAACATGAGTAGTATTGTACTAGCCTCTCCAAGCTAAACCGTGATCAGTAATAACATCTTACTATTACATTGCAAGTAGTTTTACAGTAGCTTCTCTAAGCTATCATACAACGATCACTACCAAATCGAGGATACAGAGGTTAAGTGTTTGGGTTGCCACTCAAACTAACCTAGATTGAAGTTTCCTTGACATATACATGAAAATTTCTTGGAAAAACTTGAATGACTTCCTTCTATCACTTCTTCCCTAGGAAGAGCATAAATCTAATTAAGAATGTAGAAGGAAGATTTTCTTACACTTCGAGGATAAAAACTAATTGCATGACATATATTGAATATTCCAAGAAGTGGGAAGAGATTTTCACAAATTTTACTCTCTTGAATCTTCAAATCTCTCATCAGCCTTAACATCTCCATTTATAGCGGTCTTCCTTTGTGAATGTTGCCCTTGATCAGTTCTTCAAGTGACACATGTTGATTATCAGTTGTAGAAACAACTAAAAGAAAGGTTGACAGATTCGTCACATCAGTTGCAGAAGCCGTTATAATGTTGAGTTTTCTAATCTTCTGTCAGAAACTAATTTTCTATTTTCTGAACATGCTTTCTTAACTCCTTTATCGTGAAACCAGGGTGGTTGATCAAATAGGCAAAAGAGATGACATACCAATTTGAAACTGGATTTGACTTTATCATTTGAAATTAAAAATTCAAATTTCCCTCCTTTTTCAGTAGCATTCTACGCTCCACTCACAGGTGAGCTTTATAATGTGCATAATCAGTTCCTTGATGAAAACTTCGCTTTCTGATCTTCAATCTAATCTTCTTTGCTGATAATTTCTTTGCGATTATGGTGATTGAAGATTAAGTAACACGTTTCTCTTGGACATGAGTTGATTTCATCATCTTGAGTGTACTTTCTGATGTCCCATGCTATTTTCTGAAGTGTTAGGTCATGGGTTCTTGTAGCGTTGAAAACTTCTTCTAATCAGTAGCATCAATTGCTTGGATAAGGATATAATTTCACTTCTATTTCATTTCAGATCTCATAATATGAGATAGAGATGTTTACACATATATTGTGAAATATATTATCATTTGAGTAAGCCTTGTTATTGCTAAATGATAGAAGCCTATTATATTGTTGCAAGAAACTCAACAGAGACATCAGTCATTCTTCAAAGCATTTTCTTTAAATTGGCTTTGTTGTCATTCAAAACAAATAAACACAAAAGGTTCTAGAGCTAATACCAAGCAGTTTTTTACAAGCTTTTTCAAGCTACCTTACAATGACCACTACTGGATCAAGGGACAAAGAATATTTGTGGTTGGTTCACTCCAACTACCAAACACTCAAGTTTACTCAGAATAAAAATAGTGTATGAGCTTAAAACTTGAATGACTTCTTTCTAATAATTCTTTCTAGGAAAAAGATGTTATCTAATAAGAACTTAGAAAGAAGGTTTGTACAAAAGAATAAAACTAATTACAAGCTGTGATAACTTTGCAAAAGATGGGACTCTTGTGCTCTTGAGAGCTTTTCAAAATGAATCAATCAAAAAGTCTTATGTTGTAAGCACATGATCTCCTTTTATACTTAATCTCTCATTTATGATCATTGCCCTTGATCTGTTTTCCTTATGACATGTGTTGATATTCTTTTTGTGTCTTGGAAATATAGTCTAGAGGAGTAGCTCAGTGTGTCAGAGCCACTTTTGTAACACCCTAATATTTAACTCAACACGCCTAGGACGCATTTAAGTTAATTATTAGTCATTACTCTTTTGTTCCAGTTTTTAACTCAAAACTTCTTTAAAATACTTTAGTGAAAATATGGGTAAATTTTTTTTGAACTTAAATACCAAATCGTGAGCCGCGCATACTAAATATCTAACGTCATTACCTTGCCTGCGTAAGAGAGATGTTAGAAATGAATAACAGGTAAATACATAATACAACCATAACATAACATAATTCAAATAATAATGACATATCAATAACTGTATCATAATAGTAATGTCTTGTAATCTTAAGGACATCAATTTATATCCATCAATAGTATACAAACTGATAACTGAGATACGATCACTCTAAAGGAAAATATCCAAAAGGAAGTTATCTCCGTAGCTCCTCGTCCACTCTTAAGACAAATCACAAACTACACCATCATTCATGTCTGGAGACGACACGGAAAAGAAAAGGGATGAGAAACTTATACAAGAATCTCAATAGGGCTTCCCGACTATAACACAAGTGTCATTGTCATCGTCCCCAGGAACCTCGGGTTTAATTATGAAAATGGTGAACATATATATAAGGTTCATTTATTAAGTTCTAAATATCATTAGCCGAGGCCCGTATCTTTTAACATGAATATTATGTCATGAATGCAACATATCAGTCATGGATGCATTTCAATATCATATACATAATATCATAAAATCCATAAAACAATGCATATGATATAAAGAACATCATGATCATCATTCTTACAGGTGACTTAAACTTCTTCATTCTCTTTTCCTTGGGGGCCACCCTATAATTCTCTCTTTTCTCGAGAGTTCTAGGTTATGAGCTCATACCTCACTAGTCGTCACTAGCATAATCTTATCCCTTTTGATAAGTTAAATTCCTGACTCTTAAGGTACGGGATAGGGGACATTAGGATCACCTTTCATAACCTTTAATTCGGGGAGTCCAAAGGATCACTTCCCATTTGGATCACCTCTCATAACCTTTAATTTGAGGAGTCTAGAGGATCATTTCCATGTGTCTTATATCACCTTTAATCTTGGCATATTATATGAAGATGCAAACATGAATATCACAATTATAACTCATCAATTCAACATTTCATGTGCATCTCAATGAATCAAACATAATTATAATATGCCATAATTTAAATCACATAAACATGCATCATATTTCATTTCATATATCTATAAGCCATATAAGTTTCCGCACATGAACATACCCTTCTCAAAACATCATTCACATTCATCTCATCATATTATCAATATTTACGTTTAAACCCCAAAGGCTTAAATCACAATTTCTCAAAGGTTACGAGTCAAAATGTAATTACCCCTTTTAACATCTACTCATAAATTAAAGACCTTTAACATTAACCAATACATTTCAAGAGACATATAACTATTAGTAACCATTCAAACTTATCATAAAAACCTTTTAAGGCCATAGACTAAATTTAACATGTTTTAGGGGTCAAAGTGCAAAGTAACACAATTTTTGACACTTAATGGCAACCGAAAATTATTAAAAAATTTCTAAACATTATATATGGTATTTTGAACACATGGACACATTCAACATCATTAGTTGGTCTAATTAAAAAACATTTGGCTGAAATAACATAGTTGATAGTTCAAAGCACAACTTTCCACATTTTGCAAAACAGCTCAAACTAACATTTATAATTACCCTTTTATGCATCTATGGTACCAAAAACAATTCTTACAACAAATGTAAGTAATTCTAAAGTATGTGAACAATGTGAACAGCTTTGAACAACCCTTGAACGGAATCAGAAAATTAATCTCCTTAAAGCTTTACAAAAACATAATTTTAATCCTTTCTATTTACTAGACTTTCCTAAAATGCTAAGAACAATTTTTATAACAATTACTAGTGATCCTAAAGTGTGTGAACAGATATAAACAGTAGTGAACAGTGATTAACAGGGCCGAACAGTAATCAGAAAAATTAGCATTCTAAAAGCTTCATAAAAACACAATTTTGATCCTTTTTAATTACTAGTTTTTCCTAAGACACTAAAAACAATTTTTATAATAACTATTAGTGATTTAAACTCATCTAAACATTCCAAATCAGTAACCATTCCAATTTCTAAAGGATTAGATCAGAATTCTAAAACTTTAGCATTTAAAACCATGAGAAAAATCATATTCTTAATTCTTTGCAATTTCTAGGTCTTTCAAAATTTCTTTGTACAACTTTAAAGACAAGATTATACCTAAAAATAAAATTCAACAAGCTACAAATCAGAATCATACAAGGGCCAAAAATAAATAGATGAGAAGTGTCCATGGTCAAAATTTGCCATTTAAGATAAAAGAAGTAAATCTTGAACTTTAGGATTTAGGTGATGACTAGAATCATAAACTTGTCTTATAACCTTATTATTATCATTATAAGGTGAAAACTTGGAAATATAAATATGAAATGCAAGGCTTGAAATATAAATATAAAGATGCAAATTCATTCTTAGATTCTTATGATTTAAGTAATAACTTGAAATGTAAATATGAATATGCAAGTTTATATTATTATCTTCAAGAATTAAAGTGATAACTTGGAATATAAATATGATTATGCAAAGCTTGAAATATCAATATGATGGGTAAAAACTTGAAACATAAATATGGATACTAGTTCATTTTTATATCTTGTTAAGTTTAAAACTCAAAACTTAGTAATTCCTTTGTTAATCTTTTAACATCAAGAATTAAACCTTGGGCTTTAGAGGTCATTTAAATAATGGATTCACAACCTCCACCATGATTCCTCATCATCAAGCCATGGTCAATATCAAGTCATAAAAACCAAAATATAAAGGAAGAACAACAGAAAGAACATGAAATAAAATCCCTACCAAATTGTTTCTTGTTATCAAAAGGTAATGCTTGATATTTAGAGAAGTTAGAAGAAGAAAATATGTCCTTGATATGTCCTTTGAACTTCGGCCAAGATTAGAGCAAATGGAGGGAGGATTTCTCTTGTGTTTTTGTATTTGATAATGGAAAGGTTATGTGTTTAGGAGTTGATTTATGGTTGGAATGTGTATGCTTGAGGTTTAGAGCTTGATTAGGGGTTGGGAATGGAGTCTCTTGGATGTGAATGAGGAAGAAGAAGAAAGCTTGAAGTATTGGGAGAATTAGAGAACTTTGAGCAAACTTTGAGTAAGAAAACTATCAAGTAAGAAAATGCTAAGGCTAGGAATGTTTGTGTATGCATTTTGGCAATGGAAGAGCTCATATTTATAGGCCAAGGAAGGCTATATGTACGCTGCATATGGGCTGAAATGTGATCAGAATTCTTGCTCAAAAATAATGCAAAACAACTCAAAGATCACATGGTATGGTCATGGTGTTGTTTGAGTGCTTAATTCTTTGATAATAAAATAAAATGGGGTCATTATGGGGGGTGTATGGCTGCTGCTCCTAGGCTGAAATGTGATCAGAATTTTTGATCCAAAATGTGCAAGACAACTAAAAAGAACACATGGTAATGTTATGATGTGTTTGTGTGCATTATTCTTGAATGAATTTTAAAATTTGTACAACATGAGAACATGGAGGACACGGCTACTTTAGGGAATAATGGGGGACAAGTTTTATTCTTTCATTCATGGTAGGACATGTATTTGAGGTGTATCTTGAAGAAAAACAATAAAGTATTGGTATCATGGTGGTGCCTAATGATGTAGTGCAACAATCTTTGAAATAAAAAATGAAATATGACCACCATTGAGAGTGTGATGGCCGCTGGTTTCTGGTCCTTTTATGATTAGATTTGTTATGTTTTCAAGTGATAAATCGTATATTAGATGTGTATTTACTTGGACAAAAGATTAGGAATTGATAGATTAGTGAAAATGGTAAAAGGTTAAGTGTTTAGGACAAATCAAGACAAGGTAAAAAGAGAAATCACATACTAGTAAATGAGGTTAATTTCAAATGAGTAAAAATCACTTTGTAACATAGGTTCAAAACTTAGGATAAGAAAATGTAAACGTACAAGATTTTACCTAAACCGAAATCTTAACTTTGATCTCAAATATCACTAATTTTATGAGCTTTCATAATTAAGGAAAGGTAATTTTTATTTTTACCTTAGGTAATTTAGACTCTAATTACCTCAGTAATTATTTTTAACCTTGGGTAATTAATTTTAAACTCAAGGTTAATGAATAAAATCAATTTGAGTTTAATTGGAGCTTTAACATTACCTTAATTACGTAAGTAAACTTATTTGGTATAACTAGGGGTAAAAAGGTAATTTCACGTAAAAACTCTCTGTAAATACTGGACAATCTCAAATCATACTTGAAATAGTCATTTTGAACTTTTGGGTGAAAACCGAATTCAAAGATTATATAATTTCATGTAAAATTACTACAGGGGTAAAACGGTATTTTTACTTACGGTAAAAATTGAGAATTGAGATTTTTACCTTTAAGGCACATATAATCCCCATCAGTCATAAAATTAACCCCTCAAAGATAACTTAGATTGGTTATCCTTGATTTCTAGGTAAAAATAACCTCAGGGGCAATTTGGTCATTTTACACGTATAGAAAAATCGAGGTTTGCGACTTTCGCACGAATCACTAATCAAGTCTCCTATGATATTTCTCTAACGTCATATTCCTTTATTGAGGTTTATTTGACCTCGAGTTACGTGTAAAAATTACATAGGGGCATTTTGGTAATTTTCACATAACAGTAAAAATTGGGGCGTTACAACTTTTGCGGTTACAGAGATTATTATCTAATATATGTTTGAGTCCAACTTCAGAAACTACATTTTGCTTTCTAAACGAAGTTTTTGAAAATTTTCTTCTAGAAGCTAGGATAATTGACCAAGTTGAAGATGAAATGCAACTGTCAGTCCATGATTGAGTTTGACTTTAATTTGAATTTTAAATTTTCCTTACCATTTTTGTAAAGTGCACTATTTATAGTAAATATGCTTTTTGAATCACTATTTCAATTTCTGGACATTCCTTTTGATCTTCCATACTTCAATCACTGCTTATTGTAAAGGAAATATTATGACCATAATGATTGAATATGGTAACCACTCTTTGCTTCGGTGGACGATTGAATTCTTTACTTATATATCACTTTTTAAAGACAAGGGTTACTTTTTGAAGATCTAAAACTTAGTTTCTTGCTCTTAAAGGTTACTCCTTTGTGTGTTTAACATAATAACATTCATTTCAAGGATTGTTTTTCACTTTATTTAGGTTTTGAATCTTTATAATACCTGGTGTACACGTGTTCTTATATAAGTTTCATACAACCCTTGGGTCCCCTAGGACCCACCTATGTAATTGGGAAAGCCCCGGATTACAGAAACCATGTTTCAACCAAGTTCTACAGAATTATACAAAACAGGTTTGTTGTAGCAAGCTATACTCACTACAGTGAACAAGTGTGTCTTTTGTCCCTTTTTTGGTCCAATAGGATCGCTATAGCGAGGACCTCGATATCAGTATAGTATCAGAACAACACAGTTTTGATAAATGATACCCCCATCCCTTTTTAAACCCCAAGATTCGGCCCCCTTCCCCCAAATCAAAACCCTTCTTCCCTAAACACATTCTCGCTCTTTCTTACTTAATCCCCCTCTCCTAATCTTTAAGGTATATAAATGTTGATGGATTATGTCTTGGTTTGGGTGTCTTTGTGCTCTCATTTTTGTCAATTGAGGGTGGCCCTCCAATATAGTTAGAGTTGTTTTAAGGTAATCTAGGAGTACTAATAGATCATTGATGAATTTATGGTTGTAATGACAAATATTGGTGTCATCCATCCTCCCTAAAGCTCTCTTGGTGTCAGCACTGTAAGTGGAAAAGTTCACGAAAAGAGGGGTTGAATCGTGCTACACTTTTTCTTTCCTTTTTTTGTTTATGAAAAACTTAAACAATATATTATCAAATGTTTAACTTGAAATACAGCGAAAGTAGCATTAGTTACTTCATAAAGCTACTTTCTGAACTACAGCAGATATTATGAAAGCACATATAAGTTGATTTTTCAGAAAACACAATATAACAGGCACAATGTCATAAATATAAAGGAGGTTTCTACGGTTACCTTCAAAAATTACTTTTACTTTCTGAATGAGGTTTCTGAACTTCTCCTTTTAGAAGCTAGGGTAGTTGACCAAATTAGCAGAAGAGATGACACATCAGTCTATGACTGGGTTTGACTTTAAATTTGAATTTTAAATTTCCCTCTTTTTCCTGTAAAGTGCACCATTTCTCAATGAAACATGCTTTCTAAAGCGCGGCACCAGTTCCTTGATATATTTTTTATCTTTCAATCTTCAATCAAAGCTTATAGATGATGAAATGATTACAATCATGATAACTGAAGATTGTAGAACACATATACCTTAGAAATGGTTGGAAATCTTCACTTAAAACATACTTTCTAAAGTCACGTGTTACTTTCTGAAGATCTGAGCCTTGGTTTCTTGTACGTGATGATTTTCTATAGTCCGTTGAGCATGTATACGATTATTTCATGACATATTTTTCATTTATATCAAGTTCTAATCTTTCTAAATGAGATTAAACATATTTGCATGGGTAAAGTAAAAATATTTATGCTTCAAGAACCGTGTTATGCTAACGTAAGGACCTATTTGATGCTTCAAGAAACTTAAGGGAAACATTAGTTCTTCTTCAAAATATTTTCTCTAAATTGGTTGTGTTATCACTCAAAACATTTTGGAGTAACGCTTGATAGGATCTTGAGCTAACAATATCCCCTATTTTGATGATGACAAATCAATTTGAAGAAATTTTTTTGAAGAGATGTTGAAAGAAATATAACAGGATATATAGCTCAATAAATCAAATTTCTTTCAACAACTATCGGATATGATTTTCAGAGAGTCTTTTTCTTAAGGCATGATATGGATAAAAGAAAACTTCATTACCTTAAGTGACTTAAACCAGAGCCATTTTTATTTTACATAAGGTTTTTGAAGTTACTCAGAGTGCTTTTTAAGAGATATCAGAGTATTCTTAGAGGTATCAAAACAAATTTAGGAAAGGATATGAGCTTTTAAGCTGTCTGAATAAACATAGCTTGATTTTAGTCATTTTGACTTTTCTGAGAATAATTTTGAATAAAATAAGTAATACTTGTGATATTTTTTCTTTTGATTCCTTATTCAGCATATCTTTATCCAAACAAATTTTCTTTGAGACATGATGCAGTTTTTTGTGCATTAAACCATGCAACATATAGATTTTATTTATACACAAAGTTTCTTAAGCTCAAAAGGGACTGATTACAGTTGTATCAAAACTCATTTTTCAAAGCTTGTGAAAAGATTGAGAAAAACTCATATATTATGTGATTGAGTGTATATGTTTCTTTAAAAAAAACTTATCAAATAACGTGGCTTGAATATCAGCATATATATATATAAGATCTGTTCTAGAGCTAATCATATAAAATAAGATATTAACGTAGCTAAGTATTAGAGTGTGCTAATAATTTGAGCAAATCTGAGCAATCGCTAAGACTTATAACGCATACTGTAACACCTTAAAAAATTATTTAAAAAATGATTTGGGCTTTACTAGTCATAATTTCAAAAATCTGATAGTTTTAGTAATGATGAGGATAGTTCAATGGATTTGTAAAAAAAAAAATGAATAGTAACTTGCGGGTCCTACAGGCCCGTCGAGACAGTCGAAACCATAGAATTGGGACCCGGAGACTCCCGAAACTAAAAAATTATAGGATTCAGATTAGAAATGATAAGGAATGAGAATTTTAGGCCTGAAATTAATTTTCGAGCAATGTTTGATAACCCAGGTATGATATTTTACTCGTTCGACAAAATTTTGGTATGCGATTTTCAACACCGAAAGCTAGTTAATCTCTACAAAATAATGAAGTTTATCCCTTTGAATGCCAAATGAATGGCTAAGATTTTATCTTGGATGAAAGATCAAATCTTAGCCATTGATATTAAGTTCTTTTAATGAAAAGAAATTATGCTTTATGATTAACCAATCACATTACACCTTATAAGATAAATACTAGCTCTTTTCTTCAACAAGAAGGATGTGATTCTCGGCCAGCATTCAGCAACAAGGAGAAACCATGGCCATGAGCTCCAAACTTCATTTCACATGCCAAAAACACTAACCTAGACTTGTTAAAACCATAAACTTCCTTCACAAAACTTATTCTACTCATCAATACCTACAAAATGAACCGATTAGAATTTTAATCCATCACTATTTTCCCACTTTGAGCCATCATACATCACTACCAAAGGGATATTTAAGGGTTGTTTGGAAGAATTTTGAATGAAGAAAAACACTTGGGGAAGATTGTTCTGGGCAAGGAGCTATGGAGATTCAAGTAGGGTTTTATTTGTTCTCTTTTCTTTCCAATCTTGATCTAATGGTTTCTGATTGAATTGGCTGGACTATTCAGTTATATTGATTGATTTCACATAGATATTGGTGTATTAATTTTGGTAGAGAGTTTTGATGAAGTTAGGAAACCCTTTTTGGAAAACTATGTTATGAATGATGCTGCTGAAAATCTCGAATTTAGCAAGCAGGTGAAATGTTTTGATTTTTCTCACTGATTTTGAACATCATCATGAGCTAAAATTTTTATATGATATAGCTAACATATGGAAGAGTTTCCAGTAATTTTCTTAGGTCTTCTTTATCACTTTTACTATTTTTAAAAAATGGAAAACCAAACTGGTTAGGGGTGCTATCCAGCTAGTCCAATGTTAGTACTGAATTTGTCTAATTTTATCAACCTAGCAAATGATTGAATTATTAGCTGAAAATTTTCACAAGATGTTGAGGACATATTGAGGTCTAACTCTAATTTTTTGTACAGAGTTCTGGGTTCATTTGATTGGGTAGAAAAATTGAGACTTGTGGCTATTGGTTGAGAGTGTGTAGTTTCTAACCTTTGAAACTGTGAGATTTTATTAATATAGTTAGAAACTTTTAATGCTCTGAAATTTATATGGAACTTTATGGACACATTGAAGTGTCTTAGATAATTTTTATATAGCCTTGGATTTGATGGTTTGAAATATAGAATAAATTGTGCTACGAATACGTGAAATCTGTCATTGTGCTGAAATTGAATTGATGCTTTGAATTGATAAAACAATGACGTCTTGTACTAGTATGACATGAGCACATGAATGTGAATATGAATAATTGAGCATGTGAACTTATTAATGAGGTTAGGCATACATAGATATGAATACTCCTTACAATTGTATGCATATGAGAGAAAATCATGAGGTTGCATTTCTTAGATTGGAGAAAGTAAATCAAGTTTATTAGGGAAAGTAAACCTAACTGCCAAGAAAAGCATAAGATTATGTTCCTTGGGCTGGAGAAAGTAAATTCAGTTTGTTAGGGAAAGTAAACCCAACTACCAAGAAGAGCATGAGATTTATAATCCTTGGGCTGGAAAAAGTAAATCTGGTCTGTCAGGGAAAGTGAACCTGACTACCCTTGAATTGAGTCGGGGAAAGTAAACCTGGCTAGGAATAGGTCTGTGTGAGAATTGGAGAAAGTAAGTCCAATGATCATGTATAGGAATGAGCTCATTCCTAAAAAGCAGTCTATTACCCATTATTGTCACACTGGGGACGGCGGTACGTAACGCTCAGACGTGACAAGATTAGTCAAGGGCCAAGGCAAGTTTAAGAAGTAAACTTTCTAAGAAATCCTTTGTCTTATATACTGAGAAGTTTAGTAGTATATGATGTTGAGTAGTATGGTATATGTATATTAAGTGATTATACGTTTAAAGTAACCCACTTCTAAAATATGATTTAGAACTTTAAAAATGGACCGTTATTATATAATGCATGACCACTTTTTCTTAATAAACCAAAGTGGCTGGGGCGATGACGATGATATTATGATTGTGTATTTGGGGGAGTTACCCTACTGAGAATTGTATAATTCTCACCTCTATGTTTTTGTGTTCCCATGTTATCTCCAGGTTGATGCAGAAAATCGAGAGACTGCTATGAAAAAGAACTCGAAAGTGCAATAGTGTAGTAGTTAATGGTTTTATTATGTTGTATTTAGTGGAATGAATATGTATGTATATATGTTAGAGGACCAATGTGTGTTAAATCTTATAAAAGAGCTTCCTTTATGTACTGAACTTTGTATTAAATAAATATTTTGGTTTCATTGCTATATATTTCAGTAGAATTATGACCTAATTATCTCGCAAATCAATCAAAACGGCTATAGATATTTAAGAAAGGTCTGCTAATTTATAAGTAACAACTCTCGAGTATGATGTCATGACTTAAGGATGACGTTGTAATTGGGAGGATGTTACACATACAACACAATAGGATATATAATTAGATGAGCAAGATATATATATATATATATATATATATATATATATATATATATATATATATAAGAGAAAAATAGATTACATGTTTGTGCCATTTATCACAAAAACATTTTATCAGAGCAAAAACATAGTATCAGAGCAAATATTAAAAGCAATTGTATCGTAGCAACAAATCATAGAGTTAGAGGCAAAACTGTAACGCCCCGATTTTCGCTAAACTTTCATAATGACCAAATTGCCCCTGAGGTCATTTTTACCCGAAACACGGGGACGGCCGGCTTTGGCCATCCTCATAGGGTTCATATGTTATATGAAGGGGATTGTATGAGCATGAGTGCCTAACAAAGCGGGAAAACCTCATTTCTGAGATTTCTGCAGAATGACCAAAATACCCCAATGAGAATTAAGGCGATATTAAGTTCCGTTTTGACCCGGACTTTGTTCTGAGGTTCAAAACCATGATTTTAAGGCATAAACTATGTTGGTTTAAGTCCCGGAGATCCCGGGCAACTTTTGGTAAAAATTACGGTTTTGCCCTCAAGATATTGCATTTTCGGCTTAATGAGCCCTTTAACTCCAAACCTAAGCAATATTAGGCTCTAATTAAAGGTTAATTAATTTCCATAATTAATCTAGAGCCAAAACCATCATTTAGAATTAATTGGAACCTAAAATTGCTTAGGGAAAATTCAAATCTCATCATAGTCTTATTCTTTAAAAAGGAAAAAGAATATGTGAATAGTGTCGAATAGTGTTTCCACTATTCACATCAACTTTCTTTTTGAGACAAGTTGTCACACTCACATCACTAGTCCTAGAGGTGTTGACTCTCTAATCCTTCTAGACCACCTCTAAACCTAGGGATTTATGGTTTTAATTAACCTATTAGTGCACCTAAGTACCTACTTAGCAATTTTAATCCTAAGCCTAATCTATGTCACACCAAAACACACTTCTAGAACATGGTTTAAGGAGATATTTCTCCTCCCCAAGGCTGCCAAGAATGGCACCATTTTCTCTAGAAATCATCAAAAAAAAATTAGTCTATGTGTTCAAGCTATCTTGTGACATGTGTCTTGAACACTTTCAATCAATGATCAACTTTCAAGAAAAATTGTCACTCAAGACTCAAAGAATATTTTATATGGTCAATCAAGGTTTTCAATTCATTTCTAAAATGAATTAAATTATGTCTTTCAATTCAAAAAGAATGATTTGTTTTTGTGGTCATTCAAGCTTTCTATCAAACTTTTTCAAGACAACATGTCTTACAACACATTACCTATGCTTTGGGAATTTAAGTCTAGAAAATTTTCTCTTCTTTTTGGGCATGAGGAGCACGGTTTTCTTCACCCTTGTGCAGCCCAAAATTTTGTATTTTCATGCATTTTTAAAGGTTGGAAAATAAGGTACATTCTAGCCATGCTTTAGGACATGCATAGCTAGACTTTTCACCATACTTTGAATGACCAACACCATGCTTTGAACAAAGATATTTCTTCCTCCTTGTGGCTGAAATGTGGCGAATTCTGCCCCCAAAAAGGCCTCCAATATTCAATTCATTTCACTTCTCTATAAATAGGTAGCTTAGGGAACTTGAAGCACCTTTGTTCATTTCACTAAAGCTTTGAGTTAGAGCACTTTGAGTTCCTTTCTCTCAAGTTCAAGAGCTCATCCTCTCCAACCTCTTCATCTTCTTCACTTCCTCTCAAATCTCAAACTCTAAGGTAGGGAGCTCTTCAAGAATGCTTTCGTTTACTTTCATGATCAATGTTTATCTTGTTTGAAAGTTGTGTTGTTAGCAAGTTTTTCTCTCAAACATTTTCGGTTTCTTCTTTTCTCTTCCCTTTCATTTTCGGCCTTAAGGCCATGGTAGTGAGAGCTTGATGATGAGTGCTCTCAAAGATGAAACCATGAGTTCATCTTAAAGTGAGGCCTCTAAAGCTTGAACCTTTCTTAAGAAAAAGTTCCATCCTTTCTCCTTTTTCTTTCATTTTCGGCCTCTAGACCAAAATGAGGAGAGCTTGATGATGAGTGCTCTTTTGAGATGACCATGTGTTCATCCTAACATGAGACCTCTAAAGCTTGAGTTTTGTTTGAGAAAAGTTTCATCTTTTTCATGTCTTGGTTAAGACAAGGCTATGTTTTTCATGAAAACTCTTTTTGAGTTTTTGTTCCTTGATGTTTTCGGCCATGAAGGCTTAAAGAGCTTGGAAAAATGGTAGCTTTGTAATGAGCACTTCATGTTGGCCTTTGTCACATGATCAAACTCTAAAGTTTGAGTTTTTCCAAGAAAGGTTTCTCTTTTCAAGTCTTGGTCAAAGAATGAGTTATGTTTCTTTGATGCCTTGAAACTTTCCTTTTCTTTTTGTTAGTTTTCGGCCATGAAGGCCTCTTGGACTTGAAATATGAGGAGCTTGATGATGAGAGTTGTGTGATGATGTTTGTCACATGAACAACCTCTAAAGCTTGAGTTTTCTAAAAGTAAGTTTATTATTTTCAAGTTTTGCTCAAGACATAGTTATGTTTCTCTTGGATCTTTGAAAACCCCATTTCTTTCCCTTGAGTATTCGGCCATGAAAGGCTTTGGGGACTTAGAAAAATGGTAGCTTGATGATGAGGGCTTCATGTTGATGTATGTCACATGAACAAAGCTCTAGAGCATAGACTTGGTCCCTAGGCCAAGCATATTTCGGTTACTTTCTTCCATGTTGGTCATGAGTTTAGTTTTCTTTTCTTGTGAGGATGAGTCATGGGTTGAAACTTTGTTTCCCTTAAAGTCTTGCAAGAGCTCTAAACAAGATATAAAAGAAGTTGCATCCACGTTTACGTTTATGCTTTGCATTAGCACGTTTATTTCTTATGCCATCACTAAGACCCAAGATAATGAATGAACTTGCACAATGCACGTTTATGTTTCAAGCTTTGCATCTCATTTTATATTTTAAGTCATCACTAAACTCTAAGAATAAGAATGGAGATGCATTTCATCTTTACTTTGTGCTATCACTTTATTTTCTAAAGGACTATAAAATGAAATGCATAGCACGTTTATTTTATGTCATCACTTGAAACTTTAGAGCTCAAAGACTTGCCCATTTCATCTTAAGAAAAGAATTAAATCAAGGAGGTATCTCCTTGAACATCATTCGGCCATGTGGTGTAAATGGCTCTAGGATGAGTTTCATTTAACTACAAGGGCCCATAATGCATGTCTTAGAATTTTTCTAAGCTTTGATGCACTTAACCAAGGTTTTAAACATGTTTTTAAGTTTTAAATCCTTGCCAAGAGCAAGCCGAAATGGCTGCTGCCCTTGGTGTTCCATGATGAGTTTTGGCAAAATAAACTTTGATCTTACATAGTCTTGAAGTCCCAAAAAGGTTCCAAGAGAAACTAGCAAGTTATATGGTTGAAAGAAAGGTTTTTCTCATGATTATATGCCTTAAGGATTTCGGTTCTGCCTTAGTAAATTCCAGCACCTTAAATTCTGTTTTGGGTGGTCTAAATATGTTGTAATACCTTGCCAAGTATGTGATAATTGTTCTAGACTCTTTAAAGCATTATTAGTGACTTTGTTTGCTTAATATGTGAATTCTAGAACTATAAAGAATGGCAAAATGAGTTTCTGCCCAGCCTTGATAAAATATTTAGAATCACATTAGATTATGTCTAGATGTGTGGGAGTGACTCATAATTGGCTTAGGTATTAATTATTGCACCATAGAAAAAGTCGGATCCGAGAAAGGGCTTAAAACGCATTTTCTAGAACACGTAATTCATCAAATATGAACAACTACATAAGGCTGTCCAACCATAATTAATTAGGAATCAGAACCTAATGGATTATGGTAATGAGGTTAATCAATCCCATAAAGATACTAGAAAGTAATGGGAAAGTTTGAGGTTACCCGATTTAGGGATTTTTACCTTAAGGGATGATTATGCGCCTCTAAGTTTGATGATGAATTGATGTGTTAGCTCATGACGTGTATGGTGCCATGTTAACTATTATCCCTATGTGATAGCGTGTATTAACATGTTATTATTATTCTTTAAAAAGGACTTAAAGATGCCGAGGTAGTAATTATGTGTTATGCATTAATTATGTGGCATCTTAAAGAAACATGTTAAACTTAGGATGACTTAGAACATCAGAATGCAATCCTTTGAAACCACCGAACTAAGGGTGGGGACAATGTGATTCTAGCCCCCTAAACCCATACTTAAAGTCGGGAAGTTGACTTATCCAAATGGATAAAGTCTAGATGCTAGTGACGACTAGCGTGGTATGAGCTCATAACCTAGAGATTTCTCAAAGGGAGAAATATTAGGGCGGCCCAGTTAAGTAAAGGTTCTTATGTCACCTAAGTAACTTGATTATATGATTAATGTTTCATGTACTAGTTATATGATTTATGTTTCATGTACCAGTTATATGATTTATATTCCATGTACCAGTTATATGATTTATGTTCCATGTACCAGTTATATGATTTATGTTCTACGTACCAAGATACATGATTTATGTCTATGATTTTAGCATATAGCCTATGTAACACAAGTGCCATGTTAAAAAGAACGGATTCTCGGAAAGTGAGATTTTTGGAAAACTCATAATTGAACCTATGTATGTCCATTATTTTATAAATAACCCGAGATTCCTGGAGACGTATATGATGACACCTAGGATAGAAGGAAAACCCTACTGAGTTTCTTTAGTAAGAATCTCACTCCCTCTATCTTTTCCTTTCCATTACGTCTTCAGAGCGAGATGGCGACCTTCGTCCTATTCATTGACACGCCACGGTGGGAGATCCACCATGACCCGGAGCATGGGTCATTTCATTTTGAGGGCCGGTGTACTATGCGCATCTTCATGTTTTTAGGACGGCCATTCGTACACCCCTTGTATAGTTATCGCTTCTCCCCGGCATCCCCCTATGGTGACCCCGCGATCTTTGAGCATGCACGGCCACGACATGAGAGGAACCTGCGGACCCACTTTGTCGGTTCAGCGGATGCGCCGCAGTACGTGCCATCATCGCAAAGACTCGTAGGAGGACCCTTCGCAGGATTCCCCATGGACCATGAGGGCTCGCTTCACCACTCGCCTCGGCGACAGATAGGCGAGGAGACAAATACTGGCGTCGGAGGGCTTCCGCGTTCGGACCACGACCGACGTGGGCGACACGTTCATCCACAGGGCATGCATGCACTGCCGAAGCCGCCAGTGGATTGGCTACGTTCCTCCGTACCCGTGAGTCTGCTATGGAGATTGGAGGGTAGTCCTTAGTGCACACACGTCACATAGTATGGATGATACCTCTTTTGTGTTGAGGTTATCCACCTTAGGTTGCACATGGGTAGGGATGCTTCTTTCCAGTTCTTTTCCATGTATTCTATTTTTCTGCTGTATTCATGTCACTATGTACTTGAAGAGTCCTGCCCTGTAAGGTAGGCATATTTTATCTATGAGGTATTTTGTAACGCCCCAATTTTTACTGTAATTTTTACTGTCATTAGAAATTACTCAATTACCGAATTATCGTAGGTAATTATTACATAAGATTTGAGGCCGAACAATCCTCAATAAAGGAATATAACATTAGAAGAGAGGTTAGGAACGATTCATGCGAGAGTCGCAAATCCCGAATTTCTGTACGTATAAAATGACCAAAATGCCCCTGAAGTTATTTTACTCAGAAAATGAGGATCGTGGGCCCCACCTATTCTCAAGGGGATATTTTGAGGATAATAAGGGATTGTTTGTGTTATGTGTGTTAATAGAGCAGAAGGATCTCAATTTTGAGTTCCGACGCGCGAAATGACCAAAACGCCCCTGCGGCTGTTTTAACTCCGATGTGCGTGCCGACTGAGCCCGAACCTCACTAAAATGTTTTAAAATGTGTTTTTAAGCCATGATTAACCATTGGTTAAGCTCGGGTGGCCTCGGGCAATTTTTAAGTGAAAGTACGATTTTGCGCCTATTTTTGGGCAGTTTTGCGAAATTCGGGATTTTTGATTCGTATACCGAAACCTAAGCAATATTAGGCTCAAATTAAAGCTTATTAAATTCTAAATATTAATCTAGAGTCAAAATTATGTATTTAGATTGATTAGAACCCAAAATTGCTCAAAAACACCCAAATTGCTTACTAATTCACTTAAACCCTTAACCGTAAATTCTCTAAATTACATGAATACCTTGCCTACACCTAAATAATGCATGGAACACACAAATTTCACTTCTTTGGGCTGTAATGGATGAAATTATTGATGCCATTATGCAGCTGAATTATTGCCAAAAGTTGCACTAAAACAAAATGCCAAAATGTCACCATATGAGACATAATTCCTTAATTTCATACAACTTTGTCTAAAATGATTTTTCCTCCCTTATTTCTCCTGCAAAATTCCGTCCACTACCTCATCATTTTGGCCAATTAGAAGCCTCAAAATCTTCTATAAATAGGCTTGCTTGAGTGGTCTTGGAATGCTTGGTTCATAACTAGTTTTTAGGAGCACCAAAAACTTTCTTTCTTCCTCCTCTTTGGCTGAATTCTTTCTTCAATTTTTCAAAGAGATTTTGTTTCATTTCACTTCAAGAAACCAAGTTCTCTTCCTCTTCTTCAACTCAGATTAGGTAGGGAGTAGTTTCTAAATTTATTTCTATGCTTTGAGGAGTTGTGTTTTTAGCTCAAAATGATGAAATTATGAACTTGCTTTAGCTTTTCATTTTGGCTTTCCTCTTCAATTTTTCTTTAACCAATTCAACCATATGGCCTAGGTGGAACTAAGATGATGGCTTGATGATGAGGACCTTGAGGGTGGGTTGTAAATCCATCACAAGTTAGGCCTCTAAAGCTTGAAAATTCCACTTGATGCAAAACTTTAAAGAATAATGCTTTATGATGCTAAAACAAAGATTTTTAGTTTAGAACTTGAAAGATGTATTTTTCCTTTTATGTTTTATTTCTTGTTAAGATATGTATTGGGTTGAATTTATAATTCTTTTAAAGTCTTGAAGGAGCTCTAGTAAAGAAACAAAATGAATTTGCATCCATGATTAAGTTTATGCTTTGCATAACCATGTTTACCTTCTATGTCATCACTAAATTTTCAAGAATGAATAAATGAACTTGCATTTCTCATGTTTAAATTCCAAGCTTGTATCTCATGTTTATGTTTCAAGTCATCACTTAATCTTTCAAGATAATAAAGAGGTTGCATCTCATATTTAATTTATGCTCTCACTATATTTTATAATGGCTAAAAGAATCAACGCATGGCATGTTTATTTTATGCCATCACCTAAAGATCCTAGAGCTCAAAGACTTGCCCATGTATCACAAGCAAAGAAATATGATTATTGGAGTTAAAGAATTTATTCTTTAAAAAGTCTTGAGATTGGAGCTTAAAAAGATGTAATAATAATATTCTCTTCTCCTCTCTCGGTCTGTGCGGACTACCGCTCCGGTTTCTTAATATTCTCTTCTCCCTCTCTGGTCTGTGCGGACTACCGCTCAGGTTTCTTAATATTCTCTTCTCCTCTCTCTGGTCCTGCGGACTCACCGCTCCGGTTTCTTAATATTTTCTTCTCCCTCTCGGGTCTGTGCGGATTACCGCTCCAGTTTCTTGTATCATGTTTATATTTCAAGTTCTTGCATCATGTTTAATTTTTAAGTCATCACCTTAAATCTTAAAGATAAAGAAATGGAATTGCATATCATGTTTATAATTCCAAGCTATCACCTTATAAAGATAAGATTAAAATAAGGTTGCATAGCATGTTTATAATTCTAAGATGTCACCTAAATCTCTAAAGCTCAAGACTTACTCCTTTTATCTTAAGTGAGAATTTTAATTGTGAAGATCCTCCCAAATTTGATAAAAGAACTAGTTTCTAAATGAGTTTTAAGGCTTTGCAAGGATTTTACGGGGAACTAGTATTTTATATGCACTTAAAATATGATTCTATGGAATTGCATGAGGTTCATGATTGGCCGACTGATCTGAGTTTAGTATCAATGTGTGATAATGATTTGATATGATTGAAGTTGTGATAATTATGGTTTATTGTTAAGAGAATGATTCATAATTGGTTTAGTAACTAATTAGTTCTATAATTGATAATTCTATGTAAGGATTGGATGCTTATTAAGTACTTGATATCATTGAATGATTTCCTGGCTTGCATGTTATAGTTGCTGTTGCAAATAATGAGAATGCTTGTACATGAAATGTTCTTTATTATGTAAAATTTACCTTTGTTGCTAGAAGAAAGTGTATCATTGTAAAAGTGTAATTTGGAAAGGTTACGGCTAAGGAAAGACTTGGTATTTAAGCGTGTCCATTGTGACCCACCTCTCTTTCGTGGGAATCTCCCATATGCATGATTACAGTTGATATATATTATTCTAGCTTAAGACTATAAATGAGAAAATGTTATGATGTTTATGAATTGTATTATGATATAACATGCAAAGATTTAATGATGACTTAAACTTATAAGAAAATGATCCTTTGGAACCATCAGACTATAGGTGGTGAAAAGGTGATTTTAGCCCTCTAACCCGTTCTCTCAAAAGGGTAGAGTCGGGACTTTAGCTTATCAAAAGGGATAAGTATATGCTAGTGACGACTAGTAAAATATGAGCTCATAACCTAAATTACTCCCAAAAGGGTGGAGTATAGGGTGGCCCAAGGAAAATAATGATGATGATAAGATTTTAAGTCATCAAAGGCACTAAAGAAATGAAATATGTGCACTGTGTCCATGTGTAGCTAATATTATATGACGTTCTTTTATGCATGTTATTTTGATAATGATGATGAGGAATATGATGTAATGATAAAGGAAATGTTCATTGTAAATATGACATGTTAAGAATAAGATGCATTATAAGACGCATGATTAAAAATTGACGAACCTCGGTTAAGTATTTGTCCAAACTTAAAATGAATCTTTGCATGCTCACTATTTTAGAATAATCCCGAGGTTCCTGGGGACTTTGATGATGACACTGTAGAAGGAGGTACCCTACTGAGAATTCTTTAGCAAGATTCTCACTCCCTTTTCTTTATTTCCGTCATTGTCTCCAGATTCAAATGGCGACATTCGTCCTGTTCGTTGATACCCCTACTTGGGAATTCCACTATGATCCGGTGCATCGCTCGTATCATTTTGAAGGGAGGTGCACAGTTCGTGTTTTTATTTACATAGGTCGTCCATTTGCACATCCTATCCCTAGTTATCGATTTTCTCCTACTTCTCCCTATGGCGATGAAATGGTTTTCGAACATGCACGTCCACTTGATGAAAGGATGTTACGTTCTTATCCCGCTTCATCTGGGTCCATGGATTTCCAGTATGTTCCCGAGACGAGATATTCTGAAACTGATCCTTCAGAGGACACTCCTACTCATGTATATTCTGAGAGCTCTGCTCCTACTCCCACACGTGTAAGAGAGGGTAGTGAGGAAACAGTTGTTCAGCCGAGGTTAGCGAGAAGGCCGTCCATGCGACCCTAGCCTGGTGCATCTCGTGTGTCCGTCCCGAGGAGCTCATCAGTGGATCGGATTTATTCCCCATTTCGGGACGGTGGCCATAAAAGGTTCTTAGTAGATTTATGTGTGATCATGCACCCTAGTTTTAGGATAACCTTCCCGGCTTATGGAGTTATCTAGTTTAGGGGCATGTATTTCCTTAAGTATATTTTCTTTTATGGGTTTGCATAAGATAATGATGTATGAACATAACCCACCCTTTGAGTGAGGTTATTGTATGTAAATATATGCTATAATGTGCTTATGAATGTTATATGATGGAGCCTAAGTGATATGATGTGATATATTCTTAAACGTCTTATTATACCCCGCTTACTCGTTCACGTTGTACTCGGCTCATGTTTTCAATTATGTGTTTAAAAAAAAAAAAAATGGCTCGTAATTTCACTAAGTATTTTCAAATTATGAAGAAAGAACCAAAGCAAGGAGTAAAGTCTAGTCATTAATCAGATTCAACCTAGGTGTATCTGGTTAATTACTAGGGTGTTACATATTTCAGTTATGATTGATGTTATGTTCGATGTTATGGTTTGGAGCCATTCGTATGTTATCGTTCCGTATACTATGATACTGACTCGTAAAGTTACGCGCGGCTTCTATTTTAAGTAACGATTTCAAAAAAAAAAGTTGGCTCGTATTTTCGTTAAGTCTATTTTCTCAAGAAGATGAACCATGCCAGTAAGTAACGACTAATATTTGGCCTAAGTACGTACTAGTAGTATTGGGTTGAATATTAGGGTGTTACAAAAACTAAAACTAGTTGCATCAGAGCAGCAATTACAAAAAGTTGTTCAAAAAAAAAAAGAAATATACAAATGCAAAAACAAAAAACTTTAAGCTCTCCCCCCTTAGCATGATGCACCCCCTGAGTTACTCAACATAAGATTTTCTTCATTTCTTGTAACACCTCGATTTTTTTCCCTATGTACAAATGATCAAAATGCCCCTAGGTCATTTCTGCCCGGGAATCGTGAACAGTCGGTCCCGGCTAACCTCAAGAGGTTAGTTTTATGATTGAAGGGGATTAATTGTGTTATGTATGATGTTAGAGGTGAAAATCTCAGTTTTTGGTTTTTCCGAGCGAAATTACTAAAATACCCCTATGGCTAATTAACACAGAATTAATTACCGATTGAGCCCGGACTTCACTTAGAAGTTTAGAATGTTGTTTTTAAGGAATATATGATGTCAATATAAACCGAGTGGTTCTGGGGAGTTTTTACAAAATATTACCATTTTGCCCCTAATTAAGGGCATAATGAGCTTAATTGCATGATTAACAAAACTTAAGCAATATTAGGCTCTAATTAAAGATTAATTAATTTTAATTAATCGTGAGTCAAAATAATTAATTGAGGTTAATTAGAACCTGAGATTGCTTAAGAAAACTCAAAATCTTATTCTTAATCTAAGACATTATGTCATGTCATAATGAATAGTAATTTCTCTCTCCAAGTCCCTAATTTAAGGAATTGTGTTGGTCTTTGAAATTCAAAATAATTGAGTTTAATTCAAATTAAATGAACTTAACTCCTTTAAATGTTTGTGACCACTTTGTAACCATGATCTTGAAATGCCTAAATGCATGATTATCAACCTAAACAACTAATTACTCATTCCTAACCATTTTCCTAATTAAATCTACCTTTAATACATATCCTAACCTACATTAAGATAAAACTTGGACCCCAAGTTCTCCTAAGGAGGTCACGGCACTCTCCCCCTATTTTCATCCTTACATGTTAAAATTTCTCTATAAACACATCCTTAGGGAAAACTTAAAGTGCCATTTGATCATTCTTGCAACTTTTGATCACTCAAGTTTCTCTCTTGTTTCTCAACGAGTTCTTTTTCGTCCTCTTCATTCTTCCAAGAGCTACCACCTTCCACCACTTCTTAACCCAAACCACCACACAACCACCATATATCTTCCCTAAAACACATAACTTTTCCACTTCCAAGATCAAAAACACAAGGAGAACCTTCCTTCCTTTTCTTTTTTTCTTGGCCGAAACTTGAAGTGCTCCAAAGGAGGATTTGCTTTTCTCATTGTTCCTTCAAAGACCAAGCTTTCTCTTTTCTTTGGTGGGGATGTTTGTTTGGTTTTTCTTGCTTAATCTCTCTTTACTTTCAAAATCTTTGGCATATTGGGATGTTGTGTTCTTCCTTTTTATTTGATGATGAATAATGGTTAATTTTTTTTTTCTTTCCTCCACCATTTTCGATTTTGGTATCCCTTCTTCCTTTCTACTTTTGGCTTTGATTGTCAATAAAATGTTGGAACCATGGCTTGATGATAATGGATCTTGGTAATGGTTGTAAAATCTTCATGTGATAGACCATTGAGAGCCTAAACTCTTGGGTTCCTTTTTGTTTTCAAACCGTAAAGTTGATCGGTGTTTTAGAGTAAATGCTCTAAATAGGAGTTTTGGGCATTAAAACTAGAGAAATGGAAATGCATTCATAATTATCTTCCAAATTGATAACTAAGTCTTAAAGGTTAAAAATAAACTTGCATTATCATGTGTGTGTTTGTGTCATCACTTAATTATCTTAAGTTCAAGACTTATCCCTTTCAACCTTAAAGTTGATCGATGTTTTAGAGTGAATATTCTAAAGAGTCTTGGACATTGAAACTAGAGAATGGAAATGCGTTCATTTTTATCTTCCAAGAAAATACCTAAAAGGATTTATAACTCCCAAACATCAAAGAATGGTTCTTTTATGACTAAAACCTTAATAATGAAACCTTTAGTTTTGCTACTGGCCTAAGGGTTATATTTCCATCTTCCAAAAGGGATAAAATTGGTTCTAAGAATGTTCTTTAACTAGGAATTAATTTTAAGAAAAACTAGTTACTAGAAATGCCTTACATTACAACTTTTCATGCTTTTGGAATATTTAATTTTTGGATTCTGCCATAGCATTTCCAGATTTGTTTAAAGTTGTTTGGAGTGACTTAAATGTGAAAAAATTACTATTAATTGTGGTGGAAATCATCCTTGGCATCTTAGATAAAAACTAGTAACTAGAAACTCATAAAATTGTAACTTTAAAAGCTTTTAACAACCCCTTTTTTGGCCACTACCAAAACTATTTTAGTATGTGATGATGCTATTTGGGATTGGTTAAGTGTGAAAAATTTGTTAATAATTAGTGTAATAAATATTTTTAGCACTTAGAGAAAGACTAGCAACTAGAAAGGATTGAATATGTGATTTCTAGGACCCTTAAGAATGGAGATAATGGATTCTGTTCCAGTAAATAACAATTCTGTAAAAAGGTGTTTATCACTTAGTAAATGTGTAGGAATCATCATATTCGGTATAGGAATTAATTCTAGTATCGTAGGAAAAGTCGGTAACGAGAAAGGGTCAAAAACATAACTTCTAGAACATTGAAATGGTTTAATTTCAAAACTATCCTAATGTGTCCAGCTTTGTTTGATGAAGGTTATGAGGTTGAAAATTAGTAGGAATCATGGTAACTAATCCCTTAGGTGCATGAAAGATTAAATACAAAAGATAGGTTTACCCGATTTAGGGGTTTAACCAATTAAGGGATAATGAAAGTGCTTAATTTATGAGAAGATGAGTTATGTTACATTTGAGAATTCATGTGATGATTATGTTTGCATACTTGGCTACCAATTACAAGATTTGTTGTGGCATATTATGATTACACTTGGAATGTTTAAGATGCATGTTTTGAAGTAATATGAAAGCATGTGACATTATATGATAAGTTTGTGCTCTTGCATTTCAGCATAACATGCTAAGCTTAAGGTGACATAAAACACTCGGAGATAATCCTTATGTAATGAGCCAGGCTCGACGTAGATGTGATCTAGGAGGGTGACCTTTTTGTGATGGGCTGGACCTAGCAAAAAGTGATCCTATGCCCCCTATCCCACACTCTGGGAGTTAGGAATTTGCTTATCGAGAAGATAAGTGTTAGCTAGTGATGACTAATGAGGTATGAGCTCATAACCTAGAACTCTCGAGAGGAAAGATTAATAAGGTGGCCCCAAAGTGAAAGAAGTAAGAATCTTAAGTCACCTAAAAGAATAATGAGGAAAAGATCATGCTAGAAGAGTTTGCATTCTCTATTATATGATGTTTAATTGTGACATTAGTTATGCGATCATGGTATATCATGTTGCATTCTTGCATTGAGACATATTATAAAATAGATGGGCCTCGGATAACAATATTTGGAACTTAATTGAACCTTATGCATGCTCACCACTTTATAAAGAAACCTGAGGTTCCTGAGGACATAGATGATGACACTTGCTAGGAAGTGAACTCCCTATTGAGTTTCTTTTATAAGATTCTCATCCCCTCTTTCTTTCTTCCATCACGTCTTCACAGGACAATGGCTTCATTCATGAGCAACAGTAAAAGGTGATCGTGGATCTCATCAAGGGCCTGGGCACTTGTAACACCCCGATTTTTCTGTCCGAGAGAAATGACCAAAATGCCCCTGAGGTCATTTCCTGACCCGAATTCGAGGGTAACCAACTCGTTCATCCTCGAAGGGTCAACTCAATGTTTGAAGGGGATTGAATGGCCTTTGAATGCTTTCGGAAGCGAAAATTTCGTTTTCCGCAGTTTCGGGTCAAAATGACCAAAATACCCCTATAGCGTTTTACGCAGGTAAATGTGCCGTCTGAGCCTGAAACTTTCCCCAAAGGTTTAAAAACATGTTTTCATGTGTCTAGAGGTCTCTGTTCAAGTCCCGGTGGTCCTGGGCAGTTCTAGTGCAAAATTACGATTTTGCCCCTAGAATAGTATTTTTGAGCTTAATGACGTAATTAAGCAAACCTAAGCAATATTAGGCTCTAAACGAAGATTAATTAATTTCCCTAATTAATCTAGAGTCAAAATAATTTATTAAAATTAATTAGAACCTAAAATTGCTTAGATTAAACTTAAATCCCTTTTTAGAACTCAAGACTCCTAGTCTTGGAATCTTGAATAGTGTTTTCTCTCTCCAATTCTTTAAATCAAGGAAATGTGTCTAGAGTTGTTTAGACTCTAAATTGAGGATTTAACTCACTAATAGTGCAAGACCACTCCTTAATTATGTCTAGACCACCTTAATTATCCATTTCTCTTACCTAAACACTTTCTTACAAATTCCTAATCTTAAGCATAATCAAAGATACACCTAAACACAACTCTAAACCACAATTAAAATGCAAACTAATTCTCCCCTTGGCTGCAACATGGCCGAACAGCCATGCCCCCATTGACCACATGTTTAATTATTTTCTCACTCAAAGAACCATGCTTGAGGCCATACCTTGAACCATACCTCACCATACCTTGAGCCATACCTCACCATGCCTCAAGAACACATTATCTCACCTCATGGAACTCATGGATGCCTCCAATTCTGCACCTCATGGCCGAAAACCCCTTCAGCCCCTCACCCCCTCCATTTGTTTCATTTCTCTATAAATAGAATGCCTTGAGGAGCTTGCACCACTTTTAGATCATTTGCTAAGTTTAGGAACACTCAAAGCTTTTCTTTTCTCTCAAAGTTCTAGTGTTCTTCAAGTTCTTCAAAGTTCTTCATCTTCTTCATCTTCTTCTTCCATCTTCAAGTTCATCACACCAAGTAGGGATTTTCTTTCAAGTATTCCTTTCTTTAAAGTTCTTGTTCTAAGCTTTATGTTCATAGTTTCTCTTGATTCTTTTTAGAACTTCTTTTCCTTTCCTTGTTCTTTCTCATTTTCGGCCATGGGCCTTGAAGTTCAAAGAAATGAGAGCTTGATGATGAAAGTTTCATGATGATGTTCATCACTTAAAACAAACTCTAGAGCTTGATCTGTGTTCTTGACCAAAAATGTTTCTAGTTCTTCCTTTCTTGAACTCTTGAGAACTTTAGTTTTGATGGTGATTCAAAATGGTTTTAAGGACTCAATGATGAGGTCTCATGATGTTGGTGTTATTATATCATCAAGATCATGGACCCTAAAGTTTTAAAATGTTCCCTTTTCCTTTTGAAGTTTCGGCCCTATTCCTTTCTTTTTCTAAGTTTCATGGTTTGATTCCTAAAAATATTATGTTGAGTTCTAAAAACTCTAGACTATATCATATCTTGGTTTAATGAGTTTGGGTTAAGGTTTAAGTTCCTTTAAAGTCTTGTTAAGAGCTCTAGAGAGATAAAATGAACTTGCATAATTTATCTTATGCTTGCACTCATGTTTACATTCTTGTTATGCACCTTTACTTTCAAGCTATCACCTAAGAACATAAAGATTAAAATGGAACTTGCATCTTCACTTAACTTAATTCTCAAAGCCTTTCTATTTCGGCTTTAAAGTCAATTGTTGTTGGGCCTAGAGCACTAAAATAAGGAATTGAACTTGCATCATCACCTAATTAATTTCTCGAATGCCTATCTATTTCGGCCTTAAAGTCGATTGTTGTTGGGCCAAGAGCACTAAAATAAAGAATTGAATCTTGCATATTTACTTTCAAGCTTGCACGTTTAAGTTTATGCCTCGCATATTTACTTTCAAGCTTGCACGTTTAAGTTTATGCCTTGCATATTTAATTTATGTCATCACTTTATTTTGTAAGAAAGATTAAAAATGAAAAGCATGAGCACGTTTATTTTATGCCGTAACTTAAGAACCTAGAGCTCAAAGACTTGCCCATTTCATTCCAAGTTAAAGTTTAATGTGAAACCATTCTTTGAATGCATATTTTCGGCCAAGTAGTGATGATGGACTTTCAATGAGTTTTCATCTAGCTACAAGGACCAATAGTCTATGTTCTAAGTTTTCCTTAAAGCTTTACAAACCTTTTCGAGGTTATGTTGTCATGAGATATGACTTCATTCCCTTTTAGGAGATGAAATATATTTTGGTCATTGACCTAAGGCTTCTCTTAGCCTCTTGATGAATTAAAATGATTTGCAAAGAGTTTTAGGAATTCTAAATTGATTCCAAGAGAAACTAGTTAACTTATGTACCTAGAAATGTCAATTTAAATCCTTTACTAAAGCCAAATGTTTTCGGTTCTGATATGATGAGTATGATGTTGTATGATGATGTTTTGATGTGTTAGAATGTGTGAAAATATCATATGATGATGTAGAAATGATTCTATGCATAATAGGTAAGAAACTAGCTAACTAGAAATACCGTAAAGCTAGAATTTAACATAGTTTTGACCCATTTGTTTATGGAACTTATCCAAACTGTTTTAATGGGAGCATAATCAGATTAGGATTGTTTAGACATGAAAAACTTGGTAATATTTGGATTAGAATCGAATTCTACCACCTATAGGGAAACTAGTAACTAGAAAACCGTAAAAGTGCAAAGTTTAGAACTCTTAGAACATTTATTTTTCTGGATTCTATCCAGCACCCTTACAACATGACAAACATGATTAATAATTAGTCCTTAAGCATAGAAATGCCTCATAATTGATTTAGATTTAATTCATAGCGCCTTAGGCGAAGACGGAACTAAGAAAGGGTCTAAAACGTAAGTTCTAGAACCCCGTAATCACATGTTAGGAATTCTGCCCTATGCTATTCAGATTTAAGTGTGAACATGAGGATGATGAACGATGTTTAATTATGAGCCCTTAGGTGCATAAAATATGAGCAACGGATGTTAGAGAACCATATCTCATGATTAAGACCTGTAAGGGTCAAAGCATAAGCTACCGTAAGGATAAACGGTTGAATGTTCTATGATGACGCATGTGATATGAAAGAGATGATGATGTTATTCATATGAGGAATTCATGAGGATATATGTTTATGTGGCATAAAGCAAATTTGGAAGGAATTCAGCGTAATGCCATCGTGTCACTAATTCTAAGCAATTTGGGGACTTAAAAGAGATTTTTGAAAATTAAGGTACTAAGATGGGTTCTAGGATGACACCGGTTCGGCCAAGCACCTCCATAGAACTCATGTGACATCGGTACCATTTTATACTCTTAGGTGACATCGGTTCGGCCGAGCACCCCTAAGAGTTTTGCCCCCTAACCCGTACTCAGATAGTCGAGATTTATGATTTATGATACGCTTATCGTTAAGTGGTAAGTAAGAACTAGTGACGACTAGTTAAGGTATGAGCTCATAACCTAGATATGTGACACGTTCTGGGTGACACCGGTTCGGCCGAGCACCCCCAGTTCGATTGTCTTTTAGGGTGGCCCATGAGGAAGAGATGTTTCATGATTATGATTATGTCACTAAGTTTGTCCCATATGAATGTTTCTATTGCCACTTTATACCATTAAGTATGATGATGCTTGATGTTATGTTTTATGTATGTGCATTAGGTAGTGTCATGCATACATCTTCTATTATGTTGCATTCATGACATTAAGATCATCCTAAAATGAACGGACCTTGGCTAAAGTATATTTTAAAGTTTAAAATGAACTTAATACATGCTCAGTCATTTTGTATAAATAAACTCAAGGTTCCTGAGGACGTAGATGATGACACCTAGGTAGTAGGAGGCCCTACTGAGATTCTTTAGCAAGATTCTCACTCCCTCTATCTCTTTCTTTCCGTCACGTCTTCAGATGGCGACGTTCGTAGTGTTCGTGGACACCCCGACATGGGAGGTGCACTATGACCCGGCTCACGGGTCATACCATTTTGAGGGGCAGTGCACGGTGCGAGTTTTCATGTTCATAGGACGCCCCTTCGCTTATCCCGTGCACACTCATCGCTTCTCCCCGACTGCACCCTATGGCGACGACGAGCGGGTTTTTGAGCGGGCGCGTACGCATGACGAGAGAGTGCTCCGCATGCATACTGCCGCCTTAGCCATGCGAGACCATCCCGATTACGTGCCCCGGACCTACTTTTCAGAGACTGACCCATCCGAGGACCCGCCTACTCATCCGTATAGCGAGAGCTCTGCCCCCTCTCCACCATTGATGAGGGAGGGCAGTGAGGATACCGTGACTCAGCCCCGACTTGCACGGCGACCGAAGATGCGGCCACACCGCGAGGGTCACTCTCGATCCCCATTCCGCCTCTTTACGCCCGAGGAGCTCGCCCAGTTTCCCGGATACTTGCCTCGTTCGCGAGACGGACGTCAGTAGGAGGTGACGATCGACCGATGGAGTACCCGGTTAGAGCACACACCACTTAGATGGGGATAAACCTTCTTTTGTTTAGAGGTTATCCCATTAGATGCACTCGGGTAGGGGAGTAGATCATGTTTATGTTTATGTTGTATTTCCTTTCTTGTATTTCCCTTGTACTAAATTAAGTCCCACACTTATAAGTGGGCAAGTTATATATATATGTGAGATGATATTCAGTGTTATTCATGGTGTGCCTTATGTTATGATGTTGTGAGACATTTGTTTTACTATACATGGTTTACCGCTTATCGCATCACGCGGCTCTCACTTTATATTTCAAAAAAAAAAATACCCGTATTTTTCCGCTAAGTATTTCAAGGTAAAAATGAGAACTATGAAGTAACAGACTAATGATTAACCTAAATATGTTCTAGAGTATTGGGTTAAAAATTAGGATGTTACAGCACTGTCACGGGAATGATAGCCTCCTTTTGTTTCTAGGAGTTATCTATTTGTGAGAAGAAGGTGTAGAGATCCTAGCTAGTTATAACTGATATTTTCCCTTTATACGTTTAGATGATTGTACTATGCAACTGTTATTGGTGGGCATAATTCTATTATGTTAATTACTTATGTTATGTGAACATCTGATGTTATCTATGAATGTCTCCATGATGTTGTGTTATGTTTGTGGTTTGAGTTTTACTTTAATTTCAAGTATGCTTATAGTGAGTCTAGTTCCTTATCGGCTTTTTGGGCAGATCATATGACGTAGTTCTTTCCAGTTATGCAGCTCACATTTTCATCTTAAATTTGAAAAAAAAAATTTACCCGTATTTTCGCTAAATATTTTAACAATTTAAAGTAAGAATTGGAATAAAAGAGTAATAACTAATAATTAACTTAAATGTGCCCTCGGCATATTACGTTAAATATTAGAGTGTTACATTTTGGTATCAAAGCAGTTTGGTTCTCACAGAGCCTGAGCATTGGACTGACTATGCTTCCTAAGCATGATGCGATAGTTATGTCATGTGTAGTAGCCTTATTAATAGGATAAGTCTTAGGATAGAGATGCATGACTGTTGTATGTGAATGTGCCATGGTAACTAGCTCACCTTACATAAAGTATTAAGCCTGATCATCTTAGTGTTTGCTGTCATGCATGGTCAGGAACCAGTGGTGCAATCACAACAGACTAGGACTTCAGGTTTGAATGGTCAGGATAATGAGACCATTGAAGCTCTCTGAGACGTGGCCAAGACTATGCCGATGATGTTCAAACGAATGAAGCAACACGGCAATGCCGGCCGTGGTCCCAATACTGTGGAGAATCTCGAGCATGCGAGATTTAGGGAGTTCCGAAAAGTGAACCCTCTATCGTTCGGAGGAGCTCTAAACCTGAACATCACTGAAGAGTGGATCAAGCATATGGAAAAGATCTTCTCCATGATCACCTGTTCAGAGGAGCAAAAGGTGACCTTTGCCACCTACATGTTAGAAGCAGATGCCAAATTCTATTGGACCGATACTCGAAGGTTGCTTGAGGCGTCTGACACGCCAATCGACTGGGAGTTGTTCAAAGCCCACTTCTATGAGAAGTACTTCTCGGAATCTGTGAGGAATGCTAAAGACCTTGAATTTATGCAACTGGTGCAAGGAGGCATGAACATCACACAGTACACTATGAAGTTTGAGGCGCTGAGCAAGTTTTCTAGAATATTCCAAGGGAACCCCGATGAAGTATGGAAGTGCGTCAAATACGAAGATGGAGATCAACATTGCTATGCACACTAGGAGATTAGGGATTTTCCAACCCTAGTCAACAAGTGCTGCATTATCGAGGATGGCTAGAAGAAGCTGAGCGCACCAAGGGTGTAACGCCGTAATTTTTACTACTGTGTAGAAATTACCAAAATGTCCCTAGGTAATTTTTGCACGTAATACGAGGCTGAATAATCCTCAATAAAGGAATATAACATTAGAGAAACATTATGGAAAATTTGATTAGCAATTCGTGTGAAAGTCGCAAACCCCGATTTTTCTGTATGTGTAAAATAACCAAAATGCCCTTGAGGTCATTTTTACCTAGAAAGTCAAAGATAACCAATCTAGATTATCTTTGAGGGGTTAGTTTAATGCTTGATGAGGATTATATACGCCTTACAGATAAAAATCTCAATTCTCAATTTTTACCATACGTAAAACTACAGTTTTACCTCTGCAGTAATTTTACATGAAATTATATAATCTTTGAATTCGATTTTCGCCCAAAGACTCAAAATGACTATTTCAAGTATGATTAGAGAATGTCCAGTATTTATAGGGAGTTTTGACGTGAAATTTTTTTTTACTTCTAATTATGCTAAATGAGTTTATTTATGTAATTAAGGAAATATTAAGCTCTAATTGAACTCATTGATTTCATTCATTAACATTGAGTTTAAAATTAATTACCTAAGGTAAAAATAATTACTTGAGATAATTAAAGCCTAATATTACCTCAGGTAAAATTAAATTACCTTTTCTTAATTACAAGAGCTCATAAAATTAGTGATGTTGAGATCAAAGTTAAGATTATAGTTTAGGTAAAATCTAATATTTTCTTATCATAAGTTTAGAACTTGTGTTACAAATTGATTTTAACTCATATGAGATTAACTTCATTTACTAGTGTATGATTATTCTTTCTGCCTTGTCTTATATTGGTCTAAACACTTAACCTTTTACTATTTTCACTAATCTATCAATTCCTAATCTTTTACCTAAGTAAGTACACATCTTGTAACACCCCGATTTCTCTGTCCGAGGGAAATGACCAAAGCTTCGAGGTCATTTCGACCGAACTCGAGGGTAACCAACTCGATTAGCCCTCGAAGGGTCAACTCAATGTTTGAAGGGGATTGAATGGCCTTTGAATGCTTTCGGAAGCAAAAATCTCGTTTTCCGCAGTTTCGGGTCAAAATGACCAAAATACCCCTATAGCGTTTTTACGCGGGTAAAGCTGCCGTTTGAGCCCGGAACTTTCCCCAGAGGTTTAAAAACATGTTTTCACGTGTCTAGAGGTCTCTGTTCAAGTCCCGGTGGTCCCGGGCAGTTTTAGTGCAAAATTACGATTTTGCCCCTAGAATAGTGTTTTTGAGCTTAATGACGTAATTAAGCAAACCTAAGCAATATTAGGCTCTAAATGAAGATTAATTTATTTCCCTAATTAATCTAGAGCCAAAATAATTTATTGAAGTTAATTAGAACCTAAAATTGCTTAGATTAAACTTAAATCCCTTTTTAGAACTCAAGACTCCTAGTCTTGGAATCTTGAATAGTGTTTTCTCTCTCCAATTCCTTGAATCAAGGAAATGTGTCTAGAGTTGTTTAGACTCTAAATTGAGGATTTAACTCACTAATGGTGCAAGACCACTCCTTAATTATGTCTAGACCACCTTAATTACCCATTTACCTTACCTAAACACTTTCTTACAAATTCCTAATCTTAAGCATAATCAAAGATACACCTAAACACAACTCTAAACCACAATTAAAATGCAAAGAAACCTCCCCCATGGATGATGAAGTTTCGGCCAGCACACTCCTCCTTTGACCATCTATTAAATTGTTTCTCGCTCAAAGAACCATGCTTGAAGCCATACCTTGAACCATACCTCACCATACCTTAAGCCATACCTCACCATACCTCAAGAACACATTATCTCACCTCATGGAACACATGGAACCCTCCAATCTGCACCTCATATGGCCGAAGCCTTCATCAGCCTTCACACCCTCCATTTGTTTCATTTCTCTATAAATAGAATGCTTTGAGGAGCTTGCACCACTTTTGGATCATTTGCTAAGTTTAGGAAACACTCAAAGCTTTTCTTTTCTCTCAAAGTTCTAGTGTTCTTCAAGTTCTTCAAGCTCTTCAAAGTTCTTCATCATCTTCATCTTCTTCTTCCATCTTCAAGTTCATCACACCAAGTAGGGATTTTCTTTCATGTATTCTTTTCTTTAAAGTTCTTGTTTCAAGCTTGATGTTCATAGTTCCTCTTGTTTCTTTTTAGAACTTCTCTTCCATTCCTTTTCCTTTCCATTTTCGGCCATGGGCCTTTGGGAATGAAGAAATGAGAGCTTGATGATGAGAGTTTCATGATGATGTTCATCACTTGAAACAAACTCCAGAGCTTGATCTTTGTTCTTGAGCAATAATGTTTTTAGTTTTTCCTTTCTTGAACTCTTGAGAACTTTAGCTTTAATGATGTTTTAAAATGGCTCTATGAACTCAAGGATGAGGACTCATGATGTTGGTGTTAATGTATCATCAAGATCATGAACTCTAGAGTTCTAAAATGTTCCTTTTTCTTCTTGAAGATTTCGGCCATTTCCTTAATTTTTCTAAGCTTCATGGTTTGATTTCCTAAGAATATTATGTTGAGTCTTAAGAACTCTAAGCTTGACTTTACCTTGTTTGGATGAGTTTGGGTTATGGTTTAAATTCCTTTAAAGTCTTGTTAAGAGCTCTAGAAAGATAAAATGAACTTGCATAATTTATTTTATGCTTACATCCATATTTACATTCTTGCTATGCATCTTTGCTTTCTAGCTATCACCTAAGAACATAAAGATTAAAATGGAACGTGTATCATCACTTAATTTAATTCTCGAAGCCTTTCTATTTCGGCCTTAAAGTCGATTCTTGTTGGGCCTAGAGCACTAAAATAAAGAATTGAACTTGCATTACCATCTAATTAATTTCTCGAATGCCTATCTATTTCGGCCTTAAAGTCGATTGTTGTTGGGCCAAGAGCACTAAAATAAAGAATTGAACCATGCATATTTACCTTCAAGCTTGCACGTTTAAGTTTATGCCTCGCATATTTACTTTCAAGCTTGCACGTTTAAGTTTATGCCTTGCATATTTAAATTTAAGTCATCGCTTTACTTTGTAAGCAAGATTAAAAATGAAAAGCATGAGCACGTTTAGTTTATGTCATAACTTTAGAACCTAGAGCTCAAAGACTTGCCCATTTCATTCCAAGATAAAGTTAAATGTGAATGTATTCCTTGAATGCATAATTTCGGCCAAGTAGTGATGATGGACTTGCAATGAGTTTTCATCTAGCTACTAGGACCAATAGTCTATGTTTTAAGTTTTCCTTAAAGCTTTACAAATCTTTATAAGGTTATGTCATCACAAGTTGTGATTTTATTATCTTTTAGGGGATGGAATATGTTTTGGTCAGTGACCTAAGGCTTCACTTAGCCTCTTGATGAATTAAAATGTTTTGCAAAAAGTTTTAGAAGTTCTAGATCGATTCCAAGAGAAACTAGTCAACTTATGTACCTAGAAATGTCAATTTAACTCTCTCATTTAAGTTAAATGTTTTCGGTTCTGATGTGATGAGTGTGATGCTGTATGATGATGTTTTGATGTGTTGGAATGTGTGAAAATATCATATGATGATGTAGAAGCGATCCTATGCATGATAGGTAAGAAACTAGCTAACTAGAAATACCGTAAAGCTAGAATTTAACATAGTTTTGACCCATTTATTTATGGAACTTTTCCAAACTGTTTTAATGGGGACATAATCAGATTTAGATTGTTTAGACATGAAAAACTTGGTATCATTTGAGTTAGAATTGAATTCTAGCACCTATGGGGAAACTAGTAACTAGATAACCGTAAAAATGCAAATGTAGAACTCTTAGAACATTTAATTTTCTGGATTCTGTCCAGCACCCTTACAACATGGTAAACATGATTAATAATTAGTCCTTAAGCATAGGAATGCCTCATAATTGATTTAGATTTAATATATAGCCTTCGCTAAAAACGGAACCAAGAAAGGGTCTAAAACGTAAGTTCTAGAACCCCGTATTCACATGTTAGGATTTCCACCCTATGCTATTCAGATTTAAAAGTAAAATGAGAGGATTATGAATGATGTTTAATTATGAGCCTTAGGTGCTTAAAATATGAACGACGAATGTAGTGAACTATATCTCAAAATTAAGACCCGTAAGGGTCAAAGCATAAGCTACCGTAAGGGTAAGCGTTTGGATGTTTTATGATGATGCATGAAGTATGCTAATGATGATGATGTTATTCATATGAGGAATTTATGAGGTTATATGTTTATGTGGCATAAAGAAAATTTGGAAGGAAATTCAGTGTAATGACCGTTGTGCCGCCGAATTTCCGACAAATTTGGGGACTTAAAGAGATTTCGAAAATTAAGGTACTAAAATGGGTTCTAGGATGACACCGGTTCGGCCGAGCACCTCCATAGAACTCATGTGACATCGGTACCATTTTATACTCTTAGGTGACACCGGTTCGGCCGAGCACCCCTAAGAGGTTTGCCCCCTAACCCGTACTCAGATAGTCGGGATTTATGATTTATGATACGCTTATCGTTAAGTGGTAAGTAAGAACTAGTGACGACTAGTTAAGGTATGAGCTCATAACCTAGATGTATGACACGTTCTGGGTGACACCGGTTCGGCCGAGCACCCCTAGTTCGATTGTCTTTTAGGGTGGCCCATGAGGAAGAGAAGTTTCATGATTATGATTATGTCACTAAGTTTTATCTCATATGAATGTTACCATTGCCACTTTATGCCACCAAGAATGATGATGCTTGATGTTATGTTTTATGTATGTGCATTAGGTAGTGCCATGCATACATTTTCTATTATGTTGCATTCATGACATTAAGATCATCCTAAAATGAATGGACCTTGGCTAAAATATATTTTTAAGTTTAAAATGAACTTAATACATGCTCAGTCGTTTTGTATAAATAAACCCAAGGTTCTTGAGGACGTAGATGATGACACCTAGGTAGTAGGAGGCCCTACTGAGATTCTTTAGCAAGATTCTCACTCCCTCTATCTCTTTCCTTCCGTCACGTCTTCAGATGGCGGCGTTAAGAGTGTTCGTGGACACCCGACATGGGAGGTGCACTATGACCGGCTCACGGGTCATACCATTTTGAGGCGGCACGGTGCGGGTTTTCATGTTCGTAGGGCGCCCGCCGCTCATCCGTGCACACCCATCGCTTGTCCCCGACTGCACCCTATGGCAATGACGAGCGGGTTTTTGAGCCGCAGCGCGCCACGCATGACGAGAGAGTGCTCCGCATGCACACCGCCGCCTTAGCCATGCGAGACTATCCCAATTACGTGCCCCGGACCTACTTCTCGGAGACCGACCCGTCCGAGGACGCTACTCATCCGTATAGCAAGAGCTCTGCCTCTCCACCATTGATGAGGGAGGCGGTGAGGATACCGTGACTCGGCCCGACTTGCACGACGGCCGGAGATGCGGCCACACAGCGAGGTCACTTTCGATCCCTGTTCCGCCTCTTTACGCCCGAGGAGCTCACCCAGTTTCTCGGTTATTTGCCTCGTTCACGAGACGGACGTCGATGGGAGGTGACGATCGACCGATGGAGTACCCGGTTAGAGCACACACCACTTAGATGGGGATAAACCTTCTTTTGTTTAGAGGTTATCCTATTAGGTGCACTCGGGTAGGGGAGTAGATTATGTTCATGTTTTATGTTGTATTTTCTTTTATGCATTTCCCCTGTACTAAACTAAGTCCCACACTTATAAGTGGGCAAATTATATATATATGAGATGATCTTCAGTGTTACTCATGGTGTGCCTTATGTTATGATGTTGTGAGACATTTGTTTACCATACATGGTTCACTGCTTATCGCATCACGCGGCTCTCTCTTTGTTTTTCAAAAAAAAATTTACCCGTATTTTCCGCTAAGTAATTCAAAGATAAATGAGAACTATGAAGTAACAGACTAACGATTAACCTAAATATGTTCTAGAGTATTGGGTTAAAAATTAGGATGTTACACATCTAATACATGATTTACCACTTGTAAAATATCACCAACCTGATCCTAATGTAATTAGAAACCAGCGGCCATGAGGCTTCAGTTCCACCATATTTTATTGTTTTTTCAACAAAGAAACATATCCAACTATAACACCATACCTTTAGCTTTCTTTTGCATTATTTTTGGCTATGTTTAATCAAAAGAAAACCCACCCATTTTAGCCATGATGTGATCAGCAACAATGTCTCCCATTAACATCATATTTTAGTGTTTTCATCCATTATACATGAACAAAATTATTACAAGAATAAAAGCATTCTTTTTCTATGTTTCTTTAATTGAAAAATGAAATTAAAAACTCGATTTTCTAGCTATGAAGGTAGCGGCCATACATGTAACACGCTAAAAATTATTTAAAAATTAATTTAAGCTTTATTAGTCATAATTTCAAAAATTTGATTGTTTGAACAACGATGAGGACGATCCAATGGATTTGTAAAAAAAAAAAAAAAGTGAATAGAATTTTGTGGCCCCTACAAGTCTGCCAGGACAGTCGAAATCTTATAATTGGGCCCCGGAGATGCCCAAAATTTAGAAATTATATGATTATGGTTAGAAATAGGTAGAATTAAAGATTTGATACCTAAAAATATTTTTCGGGCAATGTTTGATTACCCAGGTACGATGTTTTACCTATTCGGTAAAATTTCGGCGTGCGATTTTTAACACTGAAAGATAGTCTAATCTTTACAAAATAAATGAGCTTATCCATTTATATAAAATGAATGACTAAGATTCAAGTTTGAATTACAAGATTCAATTATAGCCATCAATTTTATTTCCTTTGATTAATAATTATCCATTTATGTTATATTATATTCCAACTTATTTATAAGATAAACATCACACAAATCTTCTCTTTGAAGCCATTCATTTCTCGGCCAGCTTGCTGCCCCCCATAGCCTCCATGATCATCTTCTCTAAACCTTCAAGTCTTGATTTCAATTCTCCATTTCCATAGCCAAATCTTACTAAAACCACAAACTCCCTTTACAAAACTTGTTCTACTCATCAATGCCTACAAAACCAACCGATTAGAATTTTAAATAATCTCCAAGCTGAACCCTGAGCTATCATTCTCTACTGTTTGAGAAAGGGTTAGGTGCTGTTTGAAAAGCTTGAAGTGAAGAAAAATCATTTTTGAAAGATCCCTTGGAGTTAGAAGCCTTAAAGCTTCACAAGTAGGGTTTTCTTTGACCTTTTCATTTCCAATTTTATGCTGGACTTTTCTGATTGTGTTTGGTCCGAAATTTGTAGATATATTGGTTGATAATATGATGATATTGATGTGTTAATTTTGGTGGAGTGTTTGCGATTGTGAAAAAATTATTTTTATCAAAAGAGATTCTGAAGTGGTTTGCTGGATTTTTGGTTTTCCTGCTGGCAGTGATTGTTCACGAATTTTCTGAGGGAATTGTGGGTGTTTTCATGAGCTATAAAAATTATATGTTCAAGGTGACATCCTAAGATAGTTCCATGAATTTTTTTGAGCTCTGGTTTTGATTCGTAATTCCTTGAGAAATTCAAGAACTGAAGTGGTAACTATGCTGCCTGAAATGTTGAATCTGAAGCTATGAACTTGTGAAATTTTATTAACCTAGCAAATAATTGAATTATTAGCTGAAATTTTCACAAGATGTTGAGGACATATTGAGGTCCAACTTTAATTTTTTGTACAAAGTTCTGGGTTCATTTGATAGGGTAGAAAAATTGAGACTTTTGGCTATTGGCTAAGAGTGTATAGTTTCTAACCACTAAATTTGTAGAAGTTTGTTAATATAGTTAGAGAACTCTAATTACCCTAAGATTTTTACAGGACCTTGGTGACACATTGGGGTGTCCTTGATAATTTTTATAACCTCTGAAATGATTGTTTTATGTGCAAATAAATTTGTGCCACAATAGTGTGAAATTTGCCATTGTACTGAAAATAAATTGATGCTTTGAATTGATGAAATAATGGCATTTTGTACTAGTATGACATGAGTACCTGAATATGAGGATGAATAATTGAGCACGTGAACTTATTGATGAGGTTAGGTACACACGGATATGAATGATTATTACAATTGCTTATATGCAAAAGAAAAGCATAAGATTACGTTTCTTGGACTAGAGAAAGTAAATCTAGTTTGTTAGGGAAAGTAAACCTAACTACCAAGAAGAACATAAGATTTATAATCCTTGGGCTGGAGAAAGTAAATCTGGTTTCTTAGGGAAAGTAAACCTGACTACCCTTGAATTGAGTCGGGGAAAGTAAACCTGGCTAGGAATAGGTCTGTGTGAGAATTGGAGAAAGTAAATCCTATGATCATGTATAGCAATGAGCTTAGTTCTGAAAAGCAGTCTATTATCCATTATTGTCACACTGGGGACGGCGGTACGTAACGCCCAGACATGACAAGATTAGTCAAAGGCCAAGGCAAGTTTAAGAAGTAAATTTTCTAAGAAATCATTTGTCTTATATGCCGAGTGAAGAAGTTTAGTATTGATATTGAGACCAATATGTTTAAGTGGAAAGTTAGTAGTATATGATGTTGAGTAGTATGGTATATGTGAGTATTAAGTGATTGAATGTTTAAAGTAACCCACTTCAGAAGTATGATTTGGAACTTTAAAAATAAACTGTTATTATATAATGCATGACCACTTTTTCTTAATAAACCGAAGTGGCTGGGGCGATGACGATGATATTATAATTGTGTAATTGGAGAGTTACCCTACTGAGAATTTTAGAATCCTCACCCCTATGTGTTTGTGTTCCCGTGTCGTCTCCAGGTTGATCCCGATAACAAGGAGGCTACTTTATGAAAGGAAATCAGATTGGCAGTAGTTTACAACTAAAGTTTGTATAGACTGTACTTAGTCATATGTTTATGTTTGTATTTATAATAGAGACCGGATGTGTATTAAAGCTCATAGAAGAGCTTCCTTTTGTACTCAACCTTATAATCAATAATTTTTTGTTTCTTAGTCATATATGTTAATAGAACTACGATTTAATTACTTCACGATTCAATCGAACTTGCTATAGATATTTAAGAAAGGTCCATTAATTTATAGGTAATAACTTCTCAAGTATGATGTTATGACTTAAAAATTATGTTGTACTTGGGAGGATGTTACAATATAGCCCTCCTTGGCCTATAAATAGGAGCTCTTCCATTGCTAAAATGGTCACACAAACATTCATAGTCTTGGTACTTGCTTATTTGGTAGTTTTCTTGCTCAAAGTATGCTCAAAGTTCTCTAATTCTCTTAATACTTCAAGCTTTCTTCTATTTCCTCATTCACACTCAAGAGACTCCATTCCCAACCTCTAATCAAGTTCTAAACCTCAAGCATAACATTCTTGTAACGCCCCAATTTTTACTGTAATTTTTACTGTCATTAGAAATTACTCAATTACTGAATTACCGTAGGTAATTATTACATAAGATTTGAGGCCGAACAATCCTCAATAAAGGAATATAACATTAGAAGAGAGGTTAGGAACGATTCATGCAGTCGCAAATCCCGAATTTCAGACGTATAAAATGACCAAAATGTCCTCAAGTTATTTTACTCGAGAAAATGAGGATTGTGGGCCCACATATTCTCAAGGGATGTTTTGAGAATAATAAGGGATTGTTTGTGTTATGTGTGTTAATAGAGCGAGAAGAATCTCAATTTTGAGTTAGACGCTTGCGAAAAGACCAAAACGCCCCTCAATGTTTTAACTCCGATGTGCGTGCCGAGAGCCCGAACCTCACTAAAATGTTTTAAAATGTGTTTTTAAGCCATGATTAACCATTGGTTAAGCTCGGGTGGCCTTGGGCAGTTTTTAAGTGAAAGTGCGATTTTGCCCCTGCTTTTGGCGAGTTTGCGAATTTGGGATTTTCGATTCATATACGAAACCTAAGCAATATTAGGCTCAAATTAAAGCTTATTAAATTCTAAATATTAATCTAGATTCAAAATTATGTATTTAGATTGATTAGAACCCAAAATTGCTCAAAAACACCCAAATTGCTTACTAATTCACTTAAGCCCTTAACCGTAAATTCTCTAAATTACATGAATACCTTGCCTACACCTAAATAATGCATGGAACACACAAATTTCACTTCTTTGGGCTGTAATGCACGAAATTATTGATGCCATTATGCAGCTGAATTATTTCCAAAAGTTGCACTAAAACAAAATGCCAAAATGTCACCATAAGAGACATAATTCCTTAATTTCATACAACTTTGTCTAAAATGATTTTTCCTCCATTATTACTCCTGAAAAATTCTGACAACTACCTCCTCATTTTGGCCAATTAGAAGCCTCAAAATCTTCTATAAATAGGCTTGCTTGAGTGGTCTTGGAATGCTTGGTTCATAACTAGTTTTTAGGAGCACCAAAAACTTTCTTTCTTCCTCCTCTTTGGCTGAATTCTTTCTTCAATTTTTCAAAGAGATTTTGTGTCATTTCACTTCAAGAAATCAAGTTCTCTTCCTCTTCTTCAACTCAGATTAGGTAGGGAGTAGTTTCTAAATTTATTTCTATGCTTTGAGGAGTTGTGTTTTTAGCTCAAAATGATGAAATTATGAACTTGCCTTAGCTTTTCATTTTGGTTTTCCTCTTCAATTTTTCTTTAACCAATTCAACCATATGGCCTAGGTGGAACTAAGATGATGGCTTGATGATGAGGACCTTGAGGGTGGGTTGTAAATCCATCACAAGTTAGGCCTCTAAAGCTTGAAAATTCCACTTGATGCAAAACCTTAAAGAATAATGCTTTATGATGCTAAAACAAAGATTTTTAGTTTAGAACTTGAAAGATGTATTTTTTTTTCCTTTTATGTTTTATTTCTTGTTAAGATATGTATTGGGTTGAATTTATAATTCTTTTAAAGTCTTGAAGGAGCTCTAGTAAAGAAACAAAATGAATTTGCATCCATGATTAAGTTTATGCTTTGCATAACCATGTTTACCTTCTATGTCATCACTAAATTTTCAAGAATGAATAAATGAACTTGCATTTCTCATGTTTAAATTCCAAGCTTGTATTTCATGTTTATGTTTCAAGTCATCACTTAATCTTTCAAGATAATTAAGAGGTTGCATCTCATATTTAATTTATGCTCTCACTATATTTTATAATGGCTAAAAGAATCAACGCATGACATGTTTATTTTATGCCATCACCTAAAGATCCTAGAGCTTAAAGACTTGCCCATGTATCACAAGCAAAGAAATATGATTATTGGAGTTAAAGAATTTATTCTTTAAAAAGTCTTGAGATTGGAGCTTAAAAGATGTAATAATAATTCTCTTCTCCTCTCATCGTCCTCAGACGGACTACCGCTCCGGTTTCTTAATATTCTCTTCTCCTCTGCAGTCTGTGCGGACTACCGCCTCCGGTTTCTTAATATTCTCTTCTCCTCTCTACTGGTCACATGCGGATTACCGCTCCAGCTTTCTTGTATCATGTTTATATTTCAAGTTCTTGCATCATGTTTAATTTTCAAGTCATCACCTTAAATCTTAAAGATAAAGAAATGGAATTGCATATCATGTTTATAATTCCAAGCTATCACCTTATAAAGATAAGATTAAAATAAGGTTGCATAGCATGTTTATAATTCTAAGATGTCACCTAAATCTCTAAAGCTCAAGACTTACTCCTTTTTATCTTAAGTGAGAATTTTAATTGTGAAGATCCTCCCAAATTTGACAAAAGAACCAGTTTCTAAATGAGTTTTAAGGCTTTGCAAGGATTTTATGGGGAACTAGTATTTTATATGCACTTAAAATATGATTCTATGTAATTGCATGAGGTTCATGATTCGGCCACTGATCTGAGTTTAGTATCAATGTGTGATAATGATTTGATATGATTGAAGTTGTGATAATTATGGTTTATTGTTAAGAGAATGATTCATAATTGGTTTAGTAACTAATTAGTTCTATAATTGATAATTCTATGTAAGGATTGGATGCTTATTAAGTACTTGATATCATTGAATGATTCCCTGACTTGCATGTTATAGTTGGTGTTGCAAATAATAAGAATGCTTATACATGAAATGTTCTTATGTAAAATTCACCTTTGTTGCTAGAAGAAAGTGTATCATTGTAAAAGTGTAATTTGGAAAGGTTCGGCTAAGGAAAGACTTGGTATTTAAGCGTGTCCATTGTGACCCACCTCTCTTTCCCGGGAATCTCCCATATGCATGATTACGCTTGATATATATTATTCTAGCTTAAGACTATAAATGAGAAAATGTTATGATGTTTATGAATTGTATTATGATATAACATGCAAAGATTTAATGGTGACTTAAACTTATAAGAAAATGATCCTTTGGAACCATCAGACTATAGGTGGTGAAAAGGTGATTTTAGCCCCTAACCCGTTCTCTCAAAAGGGTAGAGTCGGGACTTTAGCTTATCAAAGGGATAAGTATATGCTAGTGACGACTAGTAAAGTATGAGCTCATAACCTAAATTACTCCCAAAGAGGGTGGAGTATAGGGTGGCCCAAGGAAAATAATGATGATGATAAGATTTTAAGTCACCTAAGGCACTAAAGAAATGAAATATGTGCACCGTGTCCATGTGTAGCTAATATTATATGACGTTCTTTTATGCATGTTATTTTGATAATGATGATGAGGAATATGATGTAATGATAAAGGAAAAGTTCATTGTAAATATGACATGTTAAGAATAAGATGCATTATAAGACGATGATTAAAAATTGACGAACCTCGGTTAAGTATTTGTCCGAACTTAAAATGAATCTTTGCATGCTCACTATTTTAGAATAATCCCGAGGTTCTGGGGACTTTGATGATGACAACTGTAGAAGGAGGTACCTTCTTGAGAATTCTTTAGCAAGATTCTCACTCCCTTTTCTTTATTTCCGTCATTGTCTCCAGATTCAAATGGCGACATTCGTCTGTTCGTTGATACCCCTACTTGGGAATTCCACTATGATCCGGTGCATCGCTCGTATCATTTTGAAGGAGGTGCGCAGTCGTGTTTTTATTTACATAGGTCGCCCATTTGCACATCCTGTCCCTAGTTATCGATTTTCTCCTACTTCTCCCTATGGCGATGAAATGGTTTTCGAACATGCACGTCCACTTGATGAAAGGATGTTACGTTCTTATCCCGCTTCATCTCGGCCCATGGATTTCAGAGTATGTTCCCAGACGAGATATTCTCAAACTGATCCTTCAGAGGACACTCCTACTCATGCATATTCTCGAGAGCTCGCTCCTACTCCCACACGTGTAAGAGAGGGTAGTGAGGAAACAGCTTGTTCACCGAGGTTAGCGAGAAGGCCGCCCATGCGACCCTCACTGTGCATCTCGTGTGTCCCTCCCGAGGGAGCTCATCGCTGGATCGGATTTATTCCCCCATTTTCGTGACAAGTGGCCATAGAAGGTTCTTAGTAGACTTATGTGTGATCATGCACCCTAGTTTTAGGATAACCTTCCCGGCTTATGGAGTTATCTAGTTTAGGGGCATGAATTTCCTTAAGTATATTTTCTTTTATGGGTTTGCATAAGATAATGATGTATGAACATAACCCACCCTTTGAGTGAGGTTATTGTATGTAAATATATGCTATAATGTGCTTATGGATGTTATATGATGGAGCCTAAGTGATATGATGTGATATATTCTTAAACGTCTTATTATACCCCGCTTACACGTTCACGTTGTACTCGGCTCACGTTTTCAATTATGTGTTTAAAAAAAAACAGGCTCGTAATTTCACTAAGTATTTTCAAATTATGAAGAAAGAACCAAAGCAAGGAGTAAAGTCTAGTCATTAATCAGATTCAACCTAGGTGTACCTGGTTAATTACTAGGGTGTTACATTTTGGTATCAGAGCAGTTCGATTCTCATGGAGCCCGAGGATTGGACTAGCTATGCTTCTAAAGCATAATACGTTAGTGGCGTCATGTGTAGATGTTTATCATTAGGATGAGCTTGGGAGTAGAAATACATGACTCATGTATGTTGAAAGTGCCATGGTAACTTGCTCACTTTGCATGGAATATTGGGCCCGATCACCTCGGTGTTCTTTGTTTTGTGTGTATAGGGACCAATGGCACGTCGACAACGGACTAGGAGCGCGACAAAATATTCACGACAACGAGACAGCCAAGCACTCGCGACGTAGCAAGGACCATGAGAATGATGATGGAACGAATGGATCAGGATCGTCAAGCCAATATGAATCGCGACATGAGATTCTGAACATGCCTGCTTTGGGGAGTTTCGTAAGGCAAACCCACCGGTTTTCAAGGGGACACTGAATCCAAATATTGCGGATGAATGGATTCGAATATTGAGAAGGTCTTTGCTGTAGTCCCATGCTCGGAGGAGCAAAAGGTCACCTTCGCTACTCATATGCTTGAGGGTGATGCGGTTTCTGGTGGGCCAGTGTTCAAGACTCTGGAGACGACCGATGTGGACATTGATTGGGAACTATTCAAGGTCCATTTTTACGAAAAGTACTTTCCAGTGTCAGATAGAAATGCCAGGGACATTGAATTCATGCAACTTGTCCAGGGAATATGAATGTGGCCCAAGACATCGCCGGATTTGAAGAACTCATTAAGTTCTCAAGAATGTACCAAGGAAATCCTGATGAGTAATCGGAAATGCATTAAATACGAGTCGTGGTTGAAGGCGGAACTTAATGTGGCAGTTGCACATTTGGAGATTAGGGATTTCTCTACCCTAGTTAACAAATGTCGGATTATTGAAGAAGGTAAGAGAAAACTAAACACCCCAAAGTCGATAATATTACCAAAAAGTTGACACCTCAAGGTCGCAGTTCAAGAGGCGATCGACCTCCATTTCCCCTCAATCAAGACCACAAGGGACACAAAGAAATTTTCAACAAGGAAGGCCAAACAACAACAATCGCTATAATAACAACCGCTACAACAATAACCCCAGAATAATCACAACAACAACAATAACAACAATAAAGGGAAAGCACGACAAAGAGGTCCAGCAGTACTTCCACGGCCTGCGCCATCCATGGAATGTCCCAAGTGCGGCAAGAATCATGGGAGCATGCCATGTCGAGCCGAACAAACGTGTGTGCTATCGGTGTGGAAAACCAGGTCATTACTCCGAGAATGCACTGAAAGGAACCCGCCAACCCCCAATCCCAAGCCACAATACCAGGGAAGGGTATTTATCGTTAATCTTGAAGAAACAACGAAGTCACGAAATCTCGTGGAAGGTAAGGGTAATATGCATGGTAAAGACTTAATTGTACTATATGATTCGCTTCTCATTCTTTTATCTCCCATTCATGTGTTAAAAGCCTTAATTTACCTATGACTGAGCTTCCTTTTGACCTTATTGTTTCTACCTGACTGGAAAACCCGTTAGGACTTGTAAATGTTGTTTAGATTGTAGTTTTATTATAGATAATAGATCCTTTGTTTTAGATCTTATTTGCTTACCCATGAGGTTTAGATGTGATTCTTGGCATGGATTGGCTTGAGGCCAACCGTAATCGTTAAACTGTTATGAGAAAACCATCACTTTTCTTCCTATTCCTATTGAACCTAAGAAACCCATAAGTCTTTACATAACTGCTGTGGAAATGGACTGTGGTAAGTGGTGAGAGTAAAGGTTACATTTTCTTAGCCGCTAGTGATGTAGACTTTGAGCAAAGTATCGATGAGATACCAATAGTAAGAAATTATCCCGAAGTATTTCCGGATGAGATACCAGAGTTTCCCAAGAGAGATAGAATTTTCCATAGAGTTGCTTCAGTGGGACCTATATCCATAGCCCCATACAGGATGTCCCCATTAGAATTGACCGAGTTAAAAACTCAATTGGAAGATTTATTGGAGAAAAAGTTTGTTAGGCCTAGTGCATCACCTTGGGGAGCCCTGTGTTGTTTGTAAAGAAAAAGGATGGGAGTATAAGGATGTGTGTAGATTATAGGCAGTTGAATAAAGTAACGGTGAAAAACAAGTATCCTCTGCCTAGGATCGATGATTTGATGGACCAACTGAAAGGTGCGGTAGTGTTTTCTAAGATAGATTTGAGGTCAGGCTACCATCAAATTAGAGTGAGAGATGAAGACATACCTAAAATGGCCTTTCGCACTCGATACGGCCATTTTGAGTTTGCAGTAATGTCCTTTGGGTTAACTAATACTCCAGCTGTTTTTATGGATTACATGAATAGGATCTTTCGACCCTATTTGGATCGGTTTGTGGTTGTCTTTATAGATGACATTCTCATATATTCTAAGACCCATGAAGAGCATGAATGCCACCTAACCATAGTACTAGAGATCTTGAAGGAAAAGAAACTATATGCCAAGATTTCCAAGTGTGAGTTTTGGTTGAATAAGGTGCAATTTTTAGGGCATGTAGTATCTAAGAAAGGAATTGTCAGAGATCCTAGTAAGGTAGAAGCGGTAGTAAATCGGGAAAGACCAACCACTAGAATCAAGTAAGGAGCTTTTTGGGTTTAGCCGGTTATTACCGTCGATTTATCAAGGATTTTCCCAGATTTCCTACCTTTGACCAAGTCGACTAGGAAGAACACCCCTTTTTCATGGACCCGGAGTGTGAAAAGAGCTTTCAAGAGTTAAAATACAAGCTAACCTCGACCCCTGTTTTAGTGTTACCCGACCCCAATGTGCCTTTCGAGGTGTATTGTGATGCTTCAAAAAAGGGTTTAAGTTGTGTATTGATGCAGGATAGGCAAGTGGTGGCCTATGCATCAAGACAACTCAAGCCACATGAGGCAAACTACCCTACCCATGACCTTGAGTTAGCTGCCGTCGTGTTTGCTCTAAAGATTTGGAGACACCATTTATATGGAGTTAAGTTTGAGGTGTTTTCCGATCACAAGAGTTTGAAATATCTCTTTGATCAAAAAGAGCTAAACATGAGGCAAAGGCGATGGATGGAGTTCTTGAAAGATTATGATTTTGGATTAAACTACCATCCTGGTAAAGCTAATGTAGTAGCTGATGCTTTGAGTAGGAAGTCCTTACAAGTGTCCCGTTTGATGGTGAAGGAGGTTGAATTGATTGAGCAATAAAGGGACTTAAACCTAGGGATGGCTTGGACCACTAAGGGCATCGAGCTTGTCATCTTAGAGTGACAAGTGAGTTCAAAGAAAGGATTGTTCAAGCTCAAGGGGACGATGCTTTGAGTTTCAAGAGACTTTAGGGGTGAAGGCGGGGAAAGTTGATAGGTTTTACCCAAGGAATGGACGATTTGTGGAGGTTTAAAGGTCGAATATGTGTACTGCTAGTGGTGGCCTCCGAAGGATATTTTGGAGGAAGCCCATAAGAGCCATTTTACACTTCATCCTGGTGCTACCAAGATGTATCAAGATTTGAAGAAGATGCTCTGGTGGCCTGGAATGAAGAAAGATGTGTGCACATGGGTGAGTAAGGGCTTGGTGTGTCAAAAGGTGGAGATTGGACACCAAAACCCTCGGAATGCCGCAACCTCCTGTCGATCCCTGAGTGGAAGTGGGATAGTATCTCCATGGATTTTGTGACTGGATTACCAAGGACCCAAATGAATCATGATACCATATGGGTAATCGTGGATCGATTGACAAAGTCAGCCCACTTTTTACCTATTAAGGTGACTTATTCCTTGGATAGGTTAGCACAATTATATATTCAGGAGATAGTGAGGTTACATGGGGTGCCGTCGACGATAATCTCAGATAGAGATCCGCGATTTACGTCGCGATTTTGGGGAGCCTTTCAAAAGGCATTTGGTTCAAAGCTGTGTCTAAGCACGACCTATCACCCCCAAACAGACGGTCAATCTGAAAGAACTATCCAAACCTTGGAGGATATGTTAAGGGCATGTGTTTTAGATCAAAGGAAGTTGGGATAAGTACTGCCACTTATTGAATTTGCATATAACAACAATTATCATGCAAGTATCCATGGCAATCGTATGAGGCCCTCTATGGACTGAAATGTCAATCTCCCTTATGTTGGTATGAACCCGAGAGCAAAGTTTACTCGGACCGATATTGTGAGGAAACAACGGAACAAATCAAAAAGATTAGGATAAGATTCTTACCGCTCAAAGTCGAAAAACTATGCGGACAAGCGAAAACCGCTAGATTTTCAAGAAGGGACCACGTGTTCCTAAGGATCACCCCACCACCAGGCATAGGCCGAGCAATAAAAGTAAAGAAATTGAGCCCCATTTCTTGGTCCGCTTGAAATCCTTACCAAAGTAGGACTCAGTAGCCTCACCGTATAGCCCTACCCCAGTCTATCCAACCTTCATGATGTTTTCCATGTCTCTCGCTTAAGAAAGTATCAATCGACCCGAGTCATGTACTAGAGCCGAACATGTACAATTAAGAGATAACCCGACATTTAACTTACTACCCACGAGAATCGTCGATCGAGGAGTTAAGCGATTAAAGAACAAGGTCAGACTCGGGTCAAAGTAGCATGGGGACAGTGAAACCAAGAACTTACATGGGAGCTGGAATCAAACATGAAAGCACAATACCCGAGTTGTTCTCGTGTAATGAATTTCCAGGCGAAATTCTTTTAAGGAGGGAGTAATGTAACGCCCAATTTTTACTGTAATTTTATCATTAGAAATTACTCAATTACAATTACCGTAGGTAATTATTACATAAGATTTGAGGCCGAACAATCCTCAATAAAGGAATATAACATTAGAAGAGAGGTTAGGAACGATTCATGCGAGTCGCAAATCCCGAATTTCAGACGTATAAAATGACCAAAATGTCCCCAAGTTATTTTACTCGAAAATGAGGATTGTGGGCCCCACATATCCTCAAGGGGATGTTTTGAGAATAATATGGGATTGTTTGTGTTATGTGTGTTAATAGAGCAGAAGAATCTCAATTTTGAGTTCCGACGCACGAAAAGACCAAAACGCCCCTGCGGCTGTCTTAACTCCGTTGTGCGTGCCGTCTGAGCCCGAACCTCACTAAAATGATTAAAAATGTGTTTTTAAGCCATGATTATCCATTGGATAAGCTCGGGTGGCCTTGGGCGCTTTTAAGTGAAAGTACGATTTTGCCCCTGCTTTTGGGCGCTTGCTAATTTCGGGATTTTCGATTCATATACCAAACCTAAGCAATATTAGGCTCAAATTAAAGCTTATTAAATTCTAAATATTAATCTAGATTCAAAATTATGTATTTAGATTGATTAGAACCCAAAATTGCTCAAAAACACCCAAATTGCTTACTAATTCACTTAAGCCCTTAACCGTAAATTCTCTAAATTACATGAATACCTTGCCTACACCTAAATAATGCATGGAACACACAAATTTCACTTCTTTGGGCTGTAATGCACGAAATTATTGATGCCATTATGCAGCTGAATTATTTCCAAAAGTTGCACTAAAACAAAATGCCAAAATGTCACCATAAGAGACATAATTCCTTAATTTCATACAACTTTGTCTAAAATGATTTTTCCTCCATTATTACTCCTGAAAAATTCTGACAACTACCTCCTCATTTTGGCCAATTAGAAGCCTCAAAATCTTCTATAAATAGGCTTGCTTGAGTGGTCTTGGAATGCTTGGTTCATAACTAGTTTTTAGGAGCACCAAAAACTTTCTTTCTTCCTCCTCTTTGGCTGAATTCTTTCTTCAATTTTTCAAAGAGATTTTGTGTCATTTCACTTCAAGAAATCAAGTTCTCTTCCTCTTCTTCAACTCAGATTAGGTAGGGAGTAGTTTCTAAATTTATTTCTATGCTTTGAGGAGTTGTGTTTTTAGCTCAAAATGATGAAATTATGAACTTGCCTTAGCTTTTCATTTTGGTTTTCCTCTTCAATTTTTCTTTAACCAATTCAACCATATGGCCTAGGTGGAACTAAGATGATGGCTTGATGATGAGGACCTTGAGGGTGGGTTGTAAATCCATCACAAGTTAGGCCTCTAAAGCTTGAAAATTCCACTTGATGCAAAACCTTAAAGAATAATGCTTTATGATGCTAAAACAAAGATTTTTAGTTTAGAACTTGAAAGATGTATTTTTTTCCTTTTATGTTTTATTTCTTGTTAAGATATGTATTGGGTTGAATTTATAATTCTTTTAAAGTCTTGAAGGAGCTCTAGTAAAGAAACAAAATGAATTTGCATCCATGATTAAGTTTATGCTTTGCATAACCATGTTTACCTTCTATGTCATCACTAAATTTTCAAGAATGAATAAATGAACTTGCATTTCTCATGTTTAAATTCCAAGCTTGTATTTCATGTTTATGTTTCAAGTCATCACTTAATCTTTCAAGATAATTAAGAGGTTGCATCTCATATTTAATTTATGCTCTCACTATATTTTATAATGGCTAAAAGAATCAACGCATGACATGTTTATTTTATGCCATCACCTAAAGATCCTAGAGCTTAAAGACTTGCCCATGTATCACAAGCAAAGAAATATGATTATTGAGGTTAAAGAATTTATTCTTTAAAAAGTCTACAGATTGGAGCTTAAAAAGATGTAATAATAGTACTCTTCTCCTCTATCGTCCTGTGCGGACTACCGCCTCCGGTTTCTTAATATTCTCTTCTCCTCTACCGGTCCCGTGCGGACTACCGCTCCGGTTTCTTAATATTCTCTTCTCCTCTCTCGTCCTGTGGATTACCGCTCCAGTTTCTTGTATCATGTTTATATTTCAAGTTCTTGCATCATGTTTAATTTTCAAGTCATCACCTTAAATCTTAAAGATAAAGAAATGGAATTGCATATCATGTTTATAATTCCAAGCTATCACCTTATAAAGATAAGATTAAAATAAGGTTGCATAGCATGTTTATAATTCTAAGATGTCACCTAAATCTCTAAAGCTCAAGACTTACTCCTTTTATCTTAAGTGAGAATTTTAATTGTGAAGATCCTCCCAAATTTGACAAAAGAACCAGTTTCTAAATGAGTTTTAAGGCTTTGCAAGGATTTTACGGGGAACTAGTATTTTATATGCACTTAAAATATGATTCTATGTAATTGCATGAGGTTCATGATTCGCCACTGATCCGAGTTTAGTATCAATGTGTGATAATGATTTGATATGATTGAAGTTGTGATAATTATGGTTTATTGTTAAGAGAATGATTCATAATTGGTTTAGTAACTAATTAGTTCTATAATTGATAATTCTATGTAAGGATTGGATGCTTATTAAGTACTTGATATCATTGAATGATTTCCTGACTTGCATGTTATAGTTCTTTGTTGCAAATAATAAGAATGCTTATACATGAAATGTTCTTATGTAAAATTCACCTTTGTTGCTAGAAGAAAGTGTATCATTGTAAAAGTGTAATTTGGAAACGTTACTGCTAAGGAAAGACTTGGTATTTAAGCGTGTCCATTGTGACCCACCTCTCTTTCCCTGGGAATCTCCCATATGCATGATTACAATTGATATATATTATTCTAGCTTAAGACTATAAATGAGAAAATGTTATGATGTTTATGAATTGTATTATGATATAACATGCAAAGATTTAATGGTGACTTAAACTTATAAGAAAATGATCCTTTGGGACCATCAGACTATAGGTGGTGAAAAGGTGATTTTAGCCCCTAACCCGTTCTCTCAAAGGGTAGAGTCGGGACTTTAGCTTATCAAAGGGATAAGTATATGCTAGTGACGACTAGTAAAGTATGAGCTCATAACCTAAATTACTCCCAAAAGGGTGGAGTATAGGGTGGCCCAAGGAAAATAATGATGATGATAAGATTTTAAGTCACCTAAGGCACTAAAGAAATGAAATATGTGCACTGTGTCCATGTGTAGCTAATATTATATGACGTTCTTTTATGCATGTTATTTTGATAATGATGATGAGGAATATGATGTAATGATAAAGGAAAAGTTCATTGTAAATATGACATGTTAAGAATAAGATGCATTATAAGAGCCATGATTAAAAAAGTTGACGAACCTCGGTTAAGTATTTGTCCGAACTTAAAATGAATCTTTGCATGCTCACTATTTTAGAATAATCCCGAGGTTCCTTGGGACTTTGATGATGACACTGTAGAAGGAGGTACCTTACTGAGAATTCTTTAGCAAGATTCTCACTCCCTTTTCTTTATTTCCGCCATTGTCTCCAGATTCAAATGGCGACATTCGTCCTGTTCGTTGATACCCCTACTTGGGAATTCCACTATGATCCCATCGCTCGTATCATTTTGAAGGGAGGTCTTGTGATTCGTGTTTTTATTTACATAGGTCGCCCATTTGCACATCCTGTCCCTAGTTATCGATTTTCTCCTACTTCTCCTATGGCGATGAAATGGTTTTCGAACATGCACGCCCACTTGATGAAAGGATGTTACGTTCTTATCCCGCTTCATCTGGGCCCATGGATTTTCAGAGTATGTTCCGAGACGAGATATTCAAACCGATCCTTCAGAGGACACTCCTACTCATGCATATTCGAGAGCTCTGCTCCTACTCCCACACGTGTAAGAGAGGGTAGTGAGGAAACAAATTGTTCAGAGGTTAGCGAGAAGGCCGCCCATGCGACCCACTGGTGCATCTCGTGTCCCTCCCTCAGGAGCTCATCAGCTGGATCGGATTTATTCCCCCATTTTCGGGACACATAGAAGGTTCTTAGTAGACTTATGTGTGATCACGCACCTAGTTTTAGGATAACCTTCCCGGCTTATGGAGTTATCTAGTTTAGGGGCATGAATTTCCTTAAGTATATTTTCTTTTATGGGTTTGCATAAGATAATGATGTATGAACATAACCCACCCTTTGAGTGAGGTTATTGTATGTAAATATATGCTATAATGTGCTTATGGATGTTATATGATGGAGCCTAAGTGATATGATGTGATATATTCTTAAACGTCTTAATATACTCCGCTTACTGCTCACGCTCAGACTTCACGCTTTCAATTATGTGTTTAAAAAAAAAAAGGCTCGTAATTTCACTAAGTATTTTCAAATTATGAAGAAAGAACCAAAGCAAGGAGTAAAGTCTAGTCATTAATCAGATTCAACCTAGGTGTATCTGGTTAATTACTAGGGTGTTACAATTCTAACCACAAATCATCTCCTAAACACATAACATTTCCATTATCAAACACAAAGAACAAGAAAAATCCTCCCTTCGTTTGTTCTAATCTTGGCTAAATTTCAAGGACACATCAAGGACATATTTTGTTCTTCTAACTTCTTTAAAGATAAAGCATTATCTTTTGAGAACAAAAAATAACTTGGTAAGGATTTTATTTTATGTTATTTCCTTGTTTTTTGCTTATAATTTGACTATTAACAAGCTTGATGAGACCATGAGATAAGTTTCTTGGAACTATGATAATAAAGGACTCTAATACTCACTTCCTTTGTTAAGATTAATTGAGACTAAAGAGTTTAATTCTTTAAAAGTTTTGAGCTTAACAAGATAATAAATGAACTTGCATCAATTATTTATTTTTCAAGCTCTTGTATATTATGTTTAAATTTCAAGTCTTGCATAATCATATTTAATTTCAAATCATTACCTTAATCTTGTTCGGATATGTATTAGAATACTTAGTACATTTTCTTTCTTTTTCTAGTTTTTTGAAAATTCTCACCCTTAAATTAAAAATTTCATAAGTTTTATATATGAATTCTTGCCAAGCCGATGATATAATAAAAAAAAATTACATGAATTCCTACCAAGCTAATGATACGATAAAAAAAAAAATTATAGAAAGAGTAATTAGAAATAAGAGAAAAATATTTTTAATCTTATTACATGATTAAAAAATTCTATAAATTAATTATTATTTTTAATAATATTAATAATCTAATATAATAAAAATATAATTGCCAATATTCAATCTTGGGCGAGGAGTGAGGGCGATGCAATCTAGATATGAAATTTTCAGCGCCGCTTAAATTAGTTTTTGCAGCACCAGATGCCATACTCCGACATATCCAAGGAGAATAAAAATACTAAAGTTGGACCAAATACTGGTCGACGAGGGCCAATGAGATTTCAGTTTCAGATAGGAGAGCTTGAGGCCACAAATCTCAGCACCAAAGCATTCTCAGCCACAAACAATATTACAAGTCCCTTCCTTTTTGCCTTTTCGTTTACTTACAACTGTCTGTAGCCTTTTAGTTGCTTATATGGGCATCCCACTTGCTATATCTTACACTCTCTCTTACAAAGACTTCCCATCAAAACTATTAAACTGTTTCGCACCTGGCCACCCCAAAACCAGAGCAGCCTCTGTTTTTCAGCTGCCAGAATTTGAAAAATACTGTGAAGTTCTTGCTGACTACTTTCTCCAACTGAGTAATTAGTTTTCATCGATTGTCGTCTGGGTTTCTTTCTCTTTCTATCTTCCTCCTGGTAAACCTTAGAAAGGTATGTTCCTTTCGGAAAATATATTTTTTTTCCCTTCATCTTTTCTTCTGTGATTATTGTTTGGACTATGATTCCTATGCAAGGATGATTATATGGAAATCAGTTTTGAACAAGTGGGGAATGATAAAAGGTGTTCAGTTGTTTAGCCAAGTTTCTCTTAAGTTTTTGGTGATTTTGATTTCACATTCCATGATCATTTTATTTTGCCATTGCTTTTGGTAATTGGTTTTGAGCATTCTCAGGATAGATGAAATGGGTTTTGATTCTTTAATAATGGAAGGAAAGGGGAAGGAAGTAAAGCTTTCATTAATCTTGGAAGTGTAAGTGATGTGAAAACTATTATTATCTTCATACCTTTCTGGTGCCTGGTTGAATAGGTTTCCCAAATCATGGAAAACTTAAGATTAGTTACTTGTTGTTGCTTTCTGTGCCTGAAGTGTTTTTCCAAGCATTCTCCCTAGACACAGCAGTGACAGCACTGGGAAGAAAGGCTTTTACTTTTCTCAAGATGACTACCATGTAAATGTTTTTTTGTCTTGGTTTATGATTCTTCACATTTTACTTGAGAACTTTAATCTATCAGTTCTGTTTATTATTTGGTTAGACCTTGATTTCGTTTTTAAATTTTTGGTTAGCACTTGATTCTCTCGGTTTTACTCTAATGAATGGCGTTCTATAGGATTTAGATCCTCTAAAATGAGGATTAGAGAGTAAAATAAGGGTAAAGCTCCTCATTTTACTCTCTAAAGTGAGATCTTCACTTTAAAGGATCCAAATCCAGTTCTATAAGGGTCTTATGTTACTATATTTTGGAGGGAGTGTTTTGGAGGGACAAGGAAGGGAGGGTAAGCTTTTTATGAAAGTATATCTTAATTGAAGAATTTTTCAAATTAAGAGTAAAATGATAGATTATGATAGAACCTTTTCTATCATATTATTTTTAGCTTTGTAAAAGTTATATAACTCGGTAAATTATTGAAAAAAAAAGAAATTGTCTTCTCTTCCCTTTCACTCCTAAACTCTCCATCCAAACATACCTAGAGGCTGTGTCCAATGAAGTTTCCGTAAATTGAGGATCATAACATAGAAGGAACATAGGATATTGAAAGTCTTCTTTTATGGTAATCAATTAGCTTGTGTATCTTTCAGTCAGTAAAATTTCATATTTCAAATTATAATGGCAGTTTCCTGATATACATTATTTTCACACCTTTTGACCACTCTACAGAGCATTTGTCATGGATTGGTACTATGGGTGTGGCATCAATGATTTTCTTGTTCCCAAAGATGAAGATTTATTGGATAGGCATCCTTCACCAGACAGTTGGTCGAAATGGGGTATAAGTGCACCTGATAGCTTAAATTCACCTAAATCGTTTATGACAGTGGACACAGATGCAACAGAAGTAGAATTCAAATTCATTGATGAAAGTTTCATTGAAAAAACTGAGCTTGAACCTTGTCTGCATGATAAAGATCAGTGTAGCAGTTCAAGTGTATGTGGAGGATTGGCTGAGCAATCTTTTCAACGATCAGCGCTTTCATGTGATGAGTCTAATTACCAGCTTCAAGACTTATCGAGTTTCGAACAGATTGATGACATTTTCCTGTATAAGCGTAACCTCTGGGACTAAGATACTGGGTTTTATACCATTAAGATAATCATGTAGCTTCTGAAATGCTTTAACCTGGCATAAGTATGCTCTGCATTGTAGGCAGACCAGTGCAAATTGAATTGCTCTGTGGTGTTTTTGCATTCCAAATTTCGCCATATTTATCATTATGACTGGAGCCAATACAGATTAACACAATCATACTTATGGTTCCTCAGAACTGTATAAGCATGAACCTGTTATAGCATGGTAAGGGCTCCGATTTTCTCTGATCATTCTATTATGGAAAGGTCTTATTTTTTCATATTGCATTGCATTGTAACGCAACAGAGACATTCAATGCTCACTGGCTTACCATAGGCGTATAATGAATCCAGTTCAAATGGCTACTCGTTATCTTATAGGCTTCACTTGTTTCGCATAATGCAGGGATTCTGTACTTGAAGGTCCACCCTGTGTTGAAAACCTACATAAGTCCTATTACTTGTACCCTGAAAAGCATTGCAGCAATACACCTGGTGATAACTCTGTACTATGCATTAATTTAGTACAACCATGTAATTTTCAAAAAATCAATGATGTGGAATAACAAAATATCTCATAAAGTATGCTTTCTTTCCATCAGGTGGATTGCAGAAAGATATTGCAGCTTCAAAGTTTGTTCCATGGGACTCAAAATCTAAGGATTGGCTAGATGTAGAGGTGATAATTTCCTATTGTCTAATTGTTGAAAGGTGTTTTATCTATCACGTGGCTTTGACAGATAGAAATTATGACTTGCATGAGCAGTTGTCAATAGTTTTCACATGTAATTTACGTTTTTGTATGTGTGTGTGCGCGCATGTGCTGAAGTTGAATCCTTATATTTTCAGGTGATAATTTCTTTAGTTCCCCAGCATGGGACACAATATAGTCTGCAGAGTATTTTAATTGGGTCTACTTTCGCTTATCTGTTTGGCTCGCAAGTCAATAGTTTGGGTTACAGACATGCCTCGAGTACTTCTTGTTTTTCCAATGATACAAATATGTTGGTATAGACAGGAAAGAAAAGACACTATCTAATGCTTATCTTGATTTTTTGGGGAGAAATAGAGTAGGTCATGACTGGGTAAATTATTGGAACAAATGGAACTGGTTTATGGTTGGGGTTTCACTTTCAATGCTTACCGTACAACTAACAGTTTTTAATTTCTCTTCAAGGCACGTACAGTTGAAGAGTTGGCCCCTTATGAGCAGTGCAGTAGTGATGAGGCCATGCATGAGCAGTTATCGCTTGAGGAATCTGTACTGCAGGATCTTGAGACCATTATTGCACAGGTGACGTGACTGAGAACTGAATTCCTTGGCATCTTATTAAATGCAATAATGAATATGACTTGTTGCTAATATATATTTTTTTTTTTGCACGACCACCAGTTCAATGGGAAGACCCGTATTTGTTTCCGTGATGCTCTGTACCGCCTCGCCCACGATACAAATCAACAGGTTGTAGTAGAGAGCCTGGAAGCAGGTCTTGACATGCAAAAGGAAATGCCACAGGCAGTTCACAATGAAACCCATAGGTACATGATTTAGATCTGCTGCATGTCTGTTACCTTCTTTTGGCCTTAATTGATGATCAAACATTAAGGTATATTTAAGTATGAAAAGGATATTGACTTTACAATTTTGTTTAACTGAATGGAAGTAAAGGAAACTTGAAAGACACATGTTAATCTGGATTACAGTATACCTTAAGCTTTGTTGGCTTGAAACTTGTAGATAGGTTTAGGGTGCATTTGTATCTGATTTTTTTCTTTTGGGACAAAAATGTGACCTTTTTAACTTAGAATCCCTTCTTGATAGAACCTATTCTTGTCATCTTTTACATAAAAGCTAAAACTAAATTTGTTTTTAGCTTTTGAGTGAATGATGATATGAGTAGTTTTTATAAAAAGTGATTTTTTTAGTTAAAAAGATCATTTTCTTTTTCTTTAAAAAAAACAGCTAAAACAAATGCACCATTGCTACATGACACAAATGATATTTAAGTGCTCCAATACTTCAGTGTTCAGCACGAGCTAAGCCTGATTTTCGTTCACATTATTATTCTAGGTATAAAAGTAGATCATCAAAGTCCAATTCTCTATTTAGATGTTCCATTTAATTGACACTATGTTTGTATCTCTCATTGCAATGTCGGCAACAGAAGAACTGGTAGTGTTAAACACAATAGTTGTCTGTATGTTGAGCACTGTTCTGTCCTTGTCCAAGCAATTTTAAATGATCAACACCATTATTCAAAATGTTAACTCTGTGTTTAGGTCTGAGGACAAAAAACCAATGGAATCAGAGACCAACACTATTGACAGAGCAGTTGCAAATCTCATGTTCAACAAGATGGAGACGAATTTACAAGATCTTCCTCTCACAGCATCGTTCAACATGCAAGAAGTAGATGGAAGTAGAGGTCTCCTGGGAAATGGCTCAAAAGACTTGAATCCAGCACAAAACTTTCGTTATCAAAAGACCCAAATTTTACAATGGGATGCTGAGGTTCCAAGTTTTGGACAAAGGGAACAACAAACAAGTGCAGAATCACATGTTGACTATATGCAGATCTTGTAAATAACTTATTCTAGAGTTTGGTTAGAAAGTGTTGTGATAGAGCATCCTAGTAGCTAAACTAGAAATAAGAAAAGCTAGTTTCCTGTAATTAGCAACCTTGGGTCAGGGTTCTTGGTTGGTTAACACATTGGTATTCTGGAAGTTAAATACCACATATTAGGCGTGCATTTCTTGTTTGTGATGGTGATTTTCAGCTTAGGCTGTTTGCTTTTTTCAGGTTTGAAATTGCATTTAGGAATGTTATATCTTGGGATGTGATTTCTGAGTATTCTAATTACCTAGTTTATTTAGCATTAAAAATTCTAGTTAACTTATTGTAGACATTGGAATCGGAATTGCAATGTAAAATTTACATTTCAATTATAATGCCTTTTAGAATTAAAATTAATTTAAATCTTAGATTTTATGTTTTGATTTGCTAAAGAATTAGAACATGAATTTTAATTCTTAATTTGATTTAATTTTTACGTAAACGTGATTTAAAATAATATAATATCTATGCAAGAACAAATTTTTTACTCATAATTTTTGTATTGTAACTTTCTTATGAAAATTTATATATAATTTATTAAATTAGAATTCAGGTAGCTTTTTTTATTACAATTTTTTCGTTAAAAATACTAAATTTCAATAAACGTGATTGCAGTGAATAATTGAGAGAGAGAAATAATCATATAGATAATATGGAGGAGAGAGACTCAAGCTTTGGAATTGACAATTTTTAGGATGTGTTTGGAACTAATATGAGCAAATCTTAGTTATTTTTCAACTCTAGCTAGTTTGTGGTATTATAGTTTTAATTTTATATGTCACTTCAAATATAAAACTATGAATTGAAAACCCTCAATTCCAATTTTAAGCTGCAATTTTATACTCAATTCCAAACTCAACATTGTCTTTTGAGATTTCTCAAAATAAATTGAAAATTCTTTAATTTATAGTGCATAGTAGAATTTTAACCATAATGTGCATGCAGTACTAGAAACATGCAAGCAATCAACGAAAGTTACCAACGGATTTTTTTTCCTCGATATTACTAGCAGACTAAGTGAAGGATTTAAGGAAAAATGAAAAAAAATGGCAATGTGAATACTATTTGCTAAGGGAATTTCCATCGATGCCTTTGATGCCAGAAAGCGCCTATATTACCGAGGGAATTTCCTTTGGTAATTTTAGTGCCATTTGCGCGCAAGAGTTACTAAGGAAAAATCTCTTGGTAAAATATTGGAAAAAACCCTTTATTGAGGGATATTCCCTCAATAATGCAAACTTATTTTTACTTTTCAAAAATTAAATGCCAAAAATTAGTGAAGGAAAAATCCTTCTAAAAAATTTCTTATATTATTTTTTTCTTGTCAAAGTTATTGAAGGATATTTTTCCTTGATAAAATCAGTGAAATAAATGAAAAGGAAACAATGTTTCTATGGAAAATCCTCAATGATATTTATGTTTTTTATTTTTAATGAAAATATTATTGACGGATTTTCCCTTGCTGTTTGAATTTCAAAACCTTGACACGTGAAACATTTGATCTATCTCATTACCTGTAGATTTTTTCTCGGTAACGTTAGACTCTAACACGTGTCTTTATGTTTACCCTATTATTGAGATAAAATTTGCTGGCAATGTATTCATTTCGATAAATCCTTATTGACGAATTTTCCTGCTGAAATCCATTGATAAGATTAACACAATCATTGCACATGCGTCTCCTCCTTTATTCTATAGAAGGCTCTCATCCTCTCTAACCATTATCGCCGATGTCGTTCACCACCGTTCGACCATCGGAGACCACCTTTGGGATCCTTGTTTAGTGCTTTACATTTAGTAAGTTTAATTTTTTTTTTTTCATTTGATCTCTTTCCTTGTCTACATTTTGTAACTTATTTTGTTTCTGTCTTGGTGTAGGTTGTTGCCACCACTGCCTACCACTGCTGTTGGTGAATTGCCATTGGTGTGTTGTTGAGTCTCTAAAGATAGCCATTGTGAACATCATTCAGGGTAGGATATTTTATTTAGATGGAGTAGTTGGACTATATTTTATGTGGCTAACTTAGAGGTTAGTATTTTCTTGTCCTATATTAATTATGTTTTATGTTATGCAAAAGACTTATAAATTTTAGAATAGATTTGTAGGTTGAAGATTGCATGCTTCTATGGGAAAGGCTTAGTGTTCATTCCCATTGTTTACTATGCAATTTGATTGTGATTGCAAATATTGTAGTATGTTCATGATGTAGAGTTAGGAAATGTGCTCTAGAATAGTGTTATGATTGATTGAATTGTTTGTTTGACTGAATTGTTTATTGGACTTAACTAAATTTTCTTATATTTATTGAAATGAATTTTTGTTGGTTGTCCTAGTGTAAGGGAAGACTTTTAAAAGTAGAGACTCCAAATGCAATGGGAGACTAGGTTTTTCAAACACTTCTAATTTAAGGGGTGGTTTTGTTTAATTAGGATTTGAATTATCAAATAAAATTTTTTAGAGACTCTTGATGTAATGAGAGAGTCAATTCAATTAAGATTTTTTTTGGCATACAAGGAAATAAGTAAAACAAAACCAAAGGGAGACTCTTAATTTAAGGATAGACCCTGTCTAATTAAGATTTGAATTAAATAAAAGTTTTTGGAGACTCCTAATTTAAAGGAAGACTTTGTTTAATTAAGATTTGAATTAAATAAATTTTTTTAGAGAATCCTAATTTAAGGGAATAGTCTATTGAAGTATTTTTTTCTTTTTAGAAACTCCTTATTTAATGGGAGCCTATGTTGAATTAATTGTTGAATGAAATAAAATTCTATTAAGGCTCATATAATTGTAAGGGTTTTTTTTTTATAGTTTTAAATGAATTTTTTTAGTTTGGTTTCCCTATCAAGAACCTTGTTTCTCTCAAATAGACTATAAATATTTGATAGGTTGCACCAAGGTTGAAGGGGGTCAAACTCGAAGTTTAGAATTGATGAGTTTAGTTATAAATGTTGCAAGTCAATCACAATAATTTATGAATGAATAGAATGTTAGGTGTCCATGTGCTAAGCACAGATGTAGGAAATTCTTTGATATTGAGATCATTAGGTATCATCTTTACAAAGATAGTTCCATTGCAAATCATTAGATTTGGACATGAGGAAGTTGCCACACAAGATTTTCAACATGTGGTGTTGATAACTATATTGGATGTAATTCAGGTGAGATTCATGTAGGTATGGATGACAGGAGAAATGTGAATTTAGAGGATAACTCTATAAAATATGAGGAAATGATTTATTACGCAGTTGCTCCTCAATTTTTTGTTGATTATGAACCTGCTGTTGTAGGTAGAAAAGCACACAAGAAAAGGAGGTTGAATCTTGCTTTGCTTTTTCTTTCCTCCTTGGTTTCTGAAAACTTAAGCAATATACTATCAAGCTATAAGCTTAAAGTGCAGTGGAAATAGTGTCAGTTACTTCAAAAAGCTACTTTCTAAACAGCAGCAAATATGATAATAGCATGTATACGAGATTTAAAGAAAACACAAAACAATAACTAGTAAGGCACTAATATAAAGGAGTTAAAGGAAAGAGATAGCACACAAATATTTTTATACTAGTTTAGCCACTCTGCTTATATCCAATTCTCAACAACAATTGAGTTCCACTAAAACCCTTTCTCAAACCAAGAAAGTTAAACGATAGTCGTTACAATGGTCTTCCCAATCTCTTACATGTGATCAGTAGCAAACTCTACTATCACAAACCAAGTAGTTTTTGACTAACCTTTCTAAGCTGAACCAGTGACTAGCAAGTATACTCTGCTGCCACAACCTAAGTAGTCTTGAACTAGCCTCTCCAAGCTAAACCTAAGTAGTCTTTGACCAGCCTCTCCATGCTAAACCGTGACCAATAGTTCCCTCCAATTATCACATTGCAAGTAGTCTTTACTTACCCTCTCTAACCTAGCTCACACCAATCACTATTGAATCGAGATTACAAAGGTTTGTATTTGGGTTTTCTACTCAAACTAACCTACACTCAAGTTTTTATAAGATATATAATAATGAACCTGGTAAAAACTTAAATGACTTCTTTCTAAGATTCTTCCTAGGAAAAAGATATGATCTACTAAGAAAATAGAATGAATATTTTTTATAGATAAGGAAATTGATTATAAGATATAATGAATTTTACAAGAGATGAGGAGAAATATTTTTAGCATTTCAGCTCTTATGCAGTGTCAATATGTTCTTCTTTGTAAGTAAAATATCTTTATTTATATATAATCTTCATTTATGATCGTTACCCTTGATCAGTTGTCCAAGTGACACATATTGATCATCTATTTATGTCTTGGAAAAGCAGTCTAGAGGAGTAGCTCGTTGTTTGTCAGAGCTGTTCTAGAAGCTATTGTGAAATAGAGGTTTCTGATGATACCTTCAGAAACTACTTTTTACTTTTTGAATGAGGTTTTTGACCTTTTCCTTCTAGAAGTTAGAGTGGTTGACCAAGTTGGTAGAAGAGATGACACGCTAGTTTGTAACTGGGTTTGACATTAAATTTGAAATTCAAATTTCCCTCATTTTCCTATAAAGTGCACTGTTTCACTGTGAAGTGAACTTTCTGAAGTGCGGTGTTAGTTCTTTGATATATATATTATCTTCCAATCTTCAATCGAAGCTTGTAGATGATAAGATGACAGCGATATGATAATTGAAGGTTGTAGAACACACTTGCTTCAGAGTTGATTTGAAGTCTTCATTTGAACTGTACTTTCTGAAGTTGCGTCCTACTTTCTGAAGATCTTTGCCTTGGGTTCTTATATACGATGATTTTCTTTAGTCCATCAAGCATGTATACGTCCATTTCTTTGAGTACCTTTCACTTCAAACAATATAAATCATATTTGCACAAGTAAAGTGAAATTATTTACGCTTCAAGAAACATGTTATGCACACAGAAGAACCTATTTGCTATTTCAAGAAACTCAAGAAAAACATTAGTCGTGCTTCAAAATATTTTCTTTAAATTGGTTATGTTATCATTTAAAATATTTTGTATTAACATTTTCTGAAGGGTTTTGGAGCTAACAATCTCCCTCTTTTTAATGATGACAAACCAATATAAGAAAATCTTTTTGGAGATATTTTGAAAGAAATATAACATGATATGGAGCATAGATAAAACAAATTTGTTGCAACACATCATATGATGTGATTTTCAAAAAGTCTTTTTTTAAGGCGTGATAAAAAAATAAAAACATTTAATTGTATTAAGTGACTTGAGCCAGAGTTGTTTTATTTCTCTTAATGTTTCTGAAGTTACTCAGAGTGCTTTTTGAGAGGTATCAGAGAGAGAGAAAAAAAAAGATATGGTCATTTAAGCTTTCTGAACAAATACAGCTTGATTTTTAGTCATTATGACTTTTATGAAAAATAGCATTTAAGCTTTTTGAATAAATACAGCTTGATTTTTAGTCATTATGACTTTTTTAAAAAAGAGCATGTATTGAATAAAGTGAGTTAATACTTGTGATATTTACTCTTGATTAGATTTCCCATTTAGCACATCTTTATCCAAACTTATTTTTGAAACTTGATGCAATTTTTGTGTAATAAAACTTGCAAAAACAAACTTTGTACACAAGTGAAGTTTCTGAAGCTCATAGACACCTTATTTCGAACATTATCAATGAATGTGACACGAGGTTTCTGAAGCTCAACAGGGATTGATCCTAGTTGTATTAGAGTATCATTTTTCGAGCTTGTGATATGAAAAAGAAATCTTCATATATTGTGTACCAGAACGTATGTTTTTGAAAACAAAGAAAACTTTTAAAACCAAATGACATGGATTACATATCATATATATATATATATATATATATATATATATATATATATATATATATATATATATATATATATATATATATATATGTAAGAGCATTTGACACAATATTTTTTAGAGCTACTCATACAAATAGAATACTGATGTACTTAGGCGTTAGAGTATGGATAGAAAGCTGGTGTAGCTATGTATTAGATCAAGCTGATAATATGAGTATGCATACATCGACATCAGTATATTTGATTAGCTAAGCTAGATATATTTATCAGAGCATGCAAATTATATATGTGTCATACAAGATCTTATCAGAGCAAAGACAAGAAACACGACAAATTTGCTGAAAACTGATATATCAAAGCAATAAAATAGTAAATATACTAGATCATAAACCAAAAAGATCAAAGCTACAAAAAAAATGTACCAGAGAGAAAAAATGTTCACAATAGTAAAGGAAATACACTAATGCAGAAAAAAAAAATTTCTGAGTTGGCTCCCCCTTAGTGTGCTCCCCATGAATTTCATAGTACAAGATTTTCTTCTCTTTTCTTCTCCCTATTTTGACATCAGCAAAAAGGTGTGCTGGAAACCAGGAACACCATCATTAGCCCCAATGTTAGATTTCATGAAAGATCTCCAACAACAATGCTTCATGTTGTCGTGACTGAGCTTCTATCTAGTCTAGCTAGTTGTTGATGAGGCATTGTTCTCGCAGTAGTAATTGAACTTTAATGTAGCTTGGTGAATGGAGGTTGTCGCCTATTTTCTCAAATTATAAATTTATCTTAATGCTAAGTTGCACCAAAAAATACAGTAAAGGACATAACCTAGGTCGTCTCTCAAGGTCGTCTCTCAAGGAAGCTTCAATACTTAGTTGTGAAAATTAGGGGTTTTGAAAAATGAAATTATAACAATGGAAATTGAGAGTTAATAGCAACAAGATAATAGCAACAATACAGAAGGCACTAGTGCAAAGTATTCCTAGGATTAGAAATCAATTATCACTGACCAAATATTAAACCTATTGGTGGCTATTAGTAATAGATTACCGACAGTTATATTATTAATCGATCGACCTCTAGAATTTAACCAATGCAAATAACTAACAAACGAGATCTCAATTTATTTAGAAATCATATTGATTTAATGAACCAATTGCTATAGCCTAATTGCCAATCGAAAATTTAATTATAATGTTCTCCCTCAAACATAAACCAATAGATCTATTAATTTATGCCTAAAGGGTTTCCTTAAGTGACGATAGCCAATTTAATTATTCCAATAAAGATTATAGCAATCACCATAATAATTAAAGGAATATATGTGAGCTCTAGAACTCTTTACACTTATTTATTTTGAATGACAACAAAGTCAATTTAAAGAAAATGCTTTGAAGAATGATTGATATCTCTATTGAGTTTCTTGTAAGATTATAACAAGTTTTTATCGTTTAGCAAGAGCAAGGCTTACTCAAATGAGAATATATTTCATTATACATGTGTAAACATATTTATCTCATGTTAAGAGATTTGAATTGAAATAGAAGTGAAATTATATCCTTATTCAAGCATTTAATAGCTAACAATAAAAAGAGATTTTCAATGCTACAAGAAACTAAGTTCAGAGACTTCAAAAAGTAGCACAGGATATCAGAAAGAGGACTATAAAGAAATCAACTTATGTCCAAGAGCAATGTGTTACTTAATCTTTAATCATCACAATCGCAAAGAATTTATCTGCAAAGAAGATTAGATTGAAGATCAGAAAGTAAAAAAATCCTCAAGGAACTAATTGCGTTCATCAAAAAGCTCACCTATGAGTAGAGCATAGAATGCTATAGGAAAAGGAGAGAAATTTGAATTTTGAATTTCAAATGTTCAAGTCAAACCCAGTTTCAAATTGGTACGTCATTTCTTCTGCCTGATTGATCAACCACCCTGGCTTCACGAATGAGGAGTTTAGAAAACATGTTCAGAAAGTAGAAAAGAAGTTTTTGAAAAAAGACCAGAAAACTCAACATTACAACGGCTTCTGCAATCGATGTGACAGATCTGTTAACCTCTTTTATAGCTATTTCTTTTAAGACATAACTGATGATCAACATGTGTCACTTGAAGAACTGATCAATGGCAATGGTCATAAAGGAAAGACCACTATATATGGAGATGCTATACTTAAAGGCCAATAAAAAATTTGAAGATTTAAGAGAGGAAACTCTGCAAAAATTTCTTCCCATATCCTAGAATATTCATATTTATCATGTAATCAGATTTATCCTTGAAGTATAAGAAAATCTTCCTTCTACATTCTTAATTAGATTTTTTCTTTTCCTAGGGAAGAAGTGATAGAAGGAGGTTATTCAAGTTTTCCCATGAACTTTTCATGTATATGTTAAGAAAACTTGAGTGTAGATTAGTTTGAGTGGCAACCCAAACACTTAACCTTTATATCCTCAATCTGGTAGTGATCACTATGAGATAACTAGGAGAGGCTACTGTAAAACTACTTGCAACACAACAGTAGAGGTTGCTACTACTCACGGCTTAGCTTGGAGAGCCTAGTCAAAGACTACTTTCAATGTGACAGTAGAGGTTGTTACTGGTCATGGTTTAGGCTTGGAGAGGCTAGCGTCAAGACTACTTTCAACGTGACTATAGAGGTTACTACTAATCACGAGTTTGTTTGGAGTGGCTAGTACAATACTACTCGGGTTAGCCTGGAAAGGCTAGTAAAAGGAATACTTAACTTGTGATAGTTTCTGACTGTCTACTAGCACAAGTGAAAGCTTGGGAAGACGAACATAAAGACTATCCAGTTTGCTTTCTCAGGTTGACAAAGTTGTTCTAAGGGAATTTCAGCAATTGTTGAGTACTGGATGTAGGCAGTTTGGCCAAACCAGTATAAAATCTTTAGGCCTTTTCTCTTTCTCTGATCTCCTTCATATTTTATCTGCTGCATTTTTATTATTTAAATGTTGTTATATCTTTCTCGCTATTCTGTTGTTTTCTTTTAATGATGAATGTTTTATTTAACAAGGTTCATAAATCTACTATTGGAAGCTACTGACTATTCTTTCACTGCACTATAAGTTTTACACTTGATAGTATTTATTTTTTAGATGATTCAGAAAACTCAAAAAAGAAGCAATACATGATTCAATCCCTCTTCTTGTGCACATTTCCACTTATATGTGGTATCAGAGCAAGGCCTTTGAGGGATTGAACAATCCAATGAGTGTAGAGGACAAAGAACTATGGGACAAAATGGCTTACATCATCTTCACAAAATCTATTTATCAACTGATCATCCTTTGTTTGATAAGACTCTAGGTTATGGCACAGTTCTTTCAAATTATGAAAGGGATTTCAAAGAGACCTGTTGATAAGAACATTATAATGAAGAAAGTTCTGTTGTTCCAACAAGTCAAGTCTCTGTTCATATATGTCCTAAGCCAAAGCTATATATGCTACCTATGTATTGCTTGTTACATATGAAAGGCTATATGAAACAGACTGCACATGATGTTTAAGGATCTTAATTTGTACTAAGATGTCTTTGATCCTAAAGTTGACATATTAGATGATTTGCAACGTTAAAGCAATGAAATTTGTTCAAACTTCTTTTGAAATAGAAAGACATGATATTGTTGTCTGAGATTGAATATGAGACGAGCTCTCTGCCTGTGGAATGTGTCAGATGTCTGTAACGACTATATCATGAAGACATCAATCTCATGAATGGCAAATCAGGACAAAGATCATCTTGAGAAAGAAAATCTACTTATAGCAATAAAGACACACATCATGTATCTGTCCTATGTCTAATTGACGTATCTCTATGCAAAGAAGAAGAATATGCCAGAGAGCTAGCAAGTTTTTATCAGGAGGTCTTGATGTGCTAAAACTTATCGCTATTTTATGCTTCGTGGCTGAAGAACATCATTAGAGACAATTAAGGTAAATATTTCCGCATCTCAACTTTGTTATAATATTTTTTTTCTACTTTATGTGATAAGTTGCTAGAAGGTTATCATGCCTATTCATATGTATATCTCAAACCACTCAATGAGCTCATAAAGTTGCCATGAAAACTTGAGAAGTCAAGCCTGAAGCTGGAAAGCTGAAAGAAAGATATACTCCAAAGAGAGTTTACTCTTCTAAAGTTACATATTTCTGAAGTCTCCAAACTGATATATGAAAATGTCAGAAATTCTTTTTTGAATCTTTGAGAGGACATCATGGCATCTAAAGATCTAACCTGTTTTATTTGACATAACTCAAAACTACGCTTTTTTTGTGAAAATGTTCAGCATCTATTGTTTCAGAAAACTGGACTAATATATACAAAGAAAATAGAAGATGAAAAAGCCATGCAACTTCATCTATTATATCTATCTTATGTCTCTGTTCTTCAAGCTATATAAAGAGATACCTTGCAAATTCATAATTCCTAAAAAGGAATTTCTTTAGAAAAGTTGAAAAAAAAAATCTCTTTCTCTAGAGCTAATCGAAAAGGACCTATAAAAGTCTGGGTGCCAAAATAAAACATTTTCTTGTAGGTATATCTGAAAAGTTTCTATGGATGAAACTTCAAAGAAACACACTAATGATCATCATTCCAGATATTATGACTTGAACGTGAGAGTTATCATAACTCTTGAAAGATAATCTTCTCAAAAACTTTCAAGTATGATGATAATGAAAAAGGTTAAGGAAGACTTTGTTGGTAATCTTGAAGAAAGCCTTGAGAATATGTATCTCAAGGAAATTCCAGAAAGCTAGCAGATGAAAGCCAAAGCTTTAGAAAAGTGAGCTCCAAAATCTCAACACTTCACAAAAGTATGCTCGAACTATCCAAGATGATAAAAAAGTAATCTTTTTGAAATACTGCAAGAGCATTATGAATATGACATAGGAGCTGAAGGATCTGAATGTATAGTAACTTCATAAAAGTTTCTGTTTTAAGGATAGTCTTTTATTGTCTAAGTTCTTGGTGTGTCTCCAAAGAGTATGAGAACCAAGTCATCCCTTGGTTATTCATCAATTGTGCTTTCATCACCACTTTTGCATCAAATTATGTTGAAAAAGCTTTGAATTGGCAAAGTTGGGTGGAAGTTTTGCTAAATATGCTAACTAAGCTCGAGAGAAAGACAATGTCTACACATCATGATTGAGGCATCATCATCTGTACTAAGAGGGCAAGCATGGCCACTCAAGAGAAAAGGACTAAAAGAAAAAAAAAATAGCATAAGCGATGCTAAGATCTTTGCACCCAGATACTATGGATAAGGAATCAACTATAAGACCATCTTTAGAGGTAATTCACTTTCCTATCTTTTGAGTTAATATTGTGCTATCTATCTCATCAAGAATCCATTCAGCACTCTATATCCTAGCTTGCTTTACAAAATCCTTTTTCTTTATATTATCTTGTTTAAAACGGAGATGCTTAGTAAATAGATGTGACTACTGAAGATCTTGTGTCAAGATGTATTCACAATATTTGTTGCTAAAGATCTCTTGTATGTTTTTCTAAAATTTTTTTTTAATGTTTTCATTCTCGCATAAGCATCTTTGTATAAAATATCTCTGGGGTTTTCTTTCTCCATAACTCCCAGTTGAAGTCATGGAAAAGCCATCAGAAGTTATCAAGAAAAGGTGTATTCTCTTGAAAATGCTATATGTCAATTTGCAAGAACATCAGAAGCGCAGTTTACAAGATCAGGATTATCAATAGCATGTATTTCAAATATCAATTTGCAAGACCATAGATCTCTGTGAGGAACAATTTATTAGTTTGCAAGATCAGGAAGAAATCAGTTTGCTCAGAATGAAGATGGTGTTTTCAGAAAGAAGATTAGTTGGCTAGAAAGAAGTTTTTGAGGATCAGAGAATGTTTATATGAGAGCGTAGTATCCAGAGCAAGAAGATAAGCCTGTGGTAAGTTATAAAGGTTATTCGGTGGGTCAAAAAGTAAACATTGAAGCTTCAGAAAGTGAGATCATGAGTCAGAAAACTCGTTTTTTGGAAGAAGGATGCAAATGCAGGAATTTTTTTTCCTTTCCATATGAGTTTCTTTTTCCTACGTTGCTTCACCTTTAGTCACGTCACATCACTTAAATAATCCCCATGTCTTACACTTGACCTTTACCTTCATCTTCTTGAGCAAGTCACATCTTTTACCTCCACCTTCAACCCTAAATACCTTTCATCAAACATTTCATCTTTACTCTTATCCTATCATAACTATCACTACACATTTCTTCAAAACCATTCCATTTTCTCCTCATCCTAATTCTTTTCTCTCATCTTTACCAAAAATCCTTTCAAGACTCAACCTTTTTTTTGTTAAAATGTCTGAAGGAAAGAAATTTGGAGAAAATGTTGCTAATCTGGGAACACCCTAGATGTTTAAGGAAGCATTTCATCAGCAACACAACGTTGACAATTTTGCTCAATGACAAATAGCCCCAGGAAAATGTCTAAGCCATGAACTGATGGCTCATGTTTCTATTCTCACAGAAGAAATCGCTTTTCAAGGATGGGAAAAATTCATATGCATGACAGACAAGATCTTTACTAGGTTAGTAACTGTAACACTCCAAAAATTATTTAAAAATTAATTTGTGCTTTATTAGTCATAATTTCAAAAATTTGATAGTTTTAAGAATGATAAGGATGGTTCAACGGATTTGTTAAAAAAAAAGTAAATAGTAAATTACGAGCCCTATAGGCCTGTCGGGACAGCCGAAACCATAGAATTAGGACCTGGAAATTCCCAAAACTGAAAAATTATAGGATTAAGATTAGAAATGGGTAGGAATAAAGACTTTATATCTAGAATTAATTTTTGACCAATGGTTGATTACCCGGGTACGGTGTTTTAGCCGTTCGATAAAATTTCAGTGTGCGATTTCTATCACTGAAAGATAGTTTAATCTTTATAAAAGGATAATGTCTATCCTTTAGAGCTAAGTGTAAGGCTAGGATTTAATCTTGAATTACAAGATCAAATCTTAGCCATTCATCTTATTTCTTTTAAAAATAATTATTCTTTATAATTAAGTAATGTTTCTAACTTAGTATAAGATAAGCATTAGCCACCAAACTTCATTAATTTCCTTTCCTTGTTCGGCCAGCAAGCAGCAACATCACGCTCCATTTTTTTCTTCACAAAGAAACTCAAGAAACTTGATTCAAACCTCAAAATGTTTGCCTAGACTAGCTAAAACGACAAACTCCTTTCACCAAACTTGTTCTACTCATCAATATCTATCACTCTAACCGATTAAAATTTCAATTCTCTACCAATCCTCACCTTGATAGCTCACTTCCTCATTGCCTAAGAAAGGTTTGGGGCTTGAATTGGTGGCCTTGAAGTGAGCAAGGTCACTCTTGGAACATCCTTGAAGCCAAGATCCTTAAAGCCCCCAAAGTAGGGCATTTTAAACCTCTTTTACTTCAACTCTGTTTTTGTGATTTTCTTACTAATTTCACTGAATATTTTTGTTGAATTGGTTGATAATATATTGATAGTGAGGTTTTAATTTTGGTGGAGTGGTTTGATATTGTGAAAAATCATTTTTGTGGAAAGAGATTTTGAATCATGCTGCTGGATTTTCGGTTTCTATAGGGACAACCACTTATCATGAATTTTCTAAGTGAATTGTGGGTATTTTCATGAGCTATAAAAATTATATGTTGAAGCTAACATTCCAAGGAAAGTCTGAGAATTTTTGTGGATGGTGATAAAGACTCTAACTACTTGAAAAAAATCATGAACCAAGACTATATATCTGTTACCTGAATTTCTCAAATTAAAGCTGTGAATTTGTCTAATTTTGTTACTATAGAAAATGATTGATTTTTCCTTTTAAATTTTTTCATGATATTAGAAACATCTTAAGGTTTTACCAGGATTTTTATTTCAAATTTTCTGCGTTCATTTGCCAGGGTTAAAAGTGATGAATTTCTGGTTCTGAGCTGAGGCTAAGTTGTTTCTGACTACCAAATTTGTAGAATTTTGTTAACATAGTTGGAGAACTCTTTTTGGTAAAATTTTTATAGAACCTTGTGAACACATTAAAATGTCTCAGATAATTTTTATAGTCTCCAAATTGATTGTTCGATGTGCAAATAAATTTGTGCTACAATGGTGTGAAATCTGCCTAATTGCTGGAAATGAACCCAAGACTTGAATTGATAATGTAATAGCATTTTGGTTCTAGTATGACATGAATACTTGGCGTTAAATATTTGGTTATGTGACTTGTGATATATAAATGTATGCTAGAGGAAGTAAAGATGGGTTTGTAACACCCGGTGAGGAGGGCAGAAGTGCTTGCCGGTGCGAGAAAGCACGGACAAGGAGTGGCTCCTGGCAAGGCCTTTAAGTGGAAAGGAACATGGATGAACTGATTACATACCCAAATAGGAAGGATCCTGAGACTGTGTAGGTATGGGACTATACAATTAAAGAAGGATTATATGAATTGATTTGTACTACCTATACGAACAAGATGCATCTTATTTTCGATAGCCTATCACTAAAGAACTCCATAGTTAAGTGTGCTTGACTTGGAGAAATTTTAGGATGGGTGACCTCCTGGGAAGTTTTCCTATGAAGCATGTGAGTAAGGACAAAGCACGTTGAAAAGACCGGTGTTGATTTGTGGGAACATAAAGCAGAAGAGGATGTTACAAATCGTATCAGAGCTTGCACCTCTCCTAGTATGGTGTGGTTCGAGGACAAACCAAGTGGAAGCTGGTGGGCATGTAATGCCCAGTGATGAGGGCAGAAGTGATCATCGGTACGATAAGGCATAGACATGGAGCGGCTCCTGGCAAGGCCTCTAAGGGGAGGGGAACATGAATGAATCGATTACACGCCCAAATGAGAGGAATCCTGAGACTATGTAGGTATGGGACTATACGGTTAAGGAGGGCTTATATGAATTGATTTGTACTACCAATACCCACAAGATGCATCTTCTTTCGGTAGCCTATCACTAAAGAACTCCACAGTTAAGTGTACTTGACTTTGAGAAATTTTAGGATGGGTGACCTCTTAGAAAGTTTTCCTAGGAAACGTGTGAGTGAGGACAAAGCACGCTGAAAACATCTGTGTTGATTTGTAGGGATAGTCATCAATCCATAAAGCACCAGGGGATGTTACATGGTTTATGAGGCATGATTGAAATCACGGCGTGAGTAAATGCTTATATGTGTTTTATGCATACATTGGAAAAGAAAAGTGAATAATATATTGAATTAATTTCTATAGCCATAAGTAAAAATGAGATATTCTTTGACTTGTCAAGGGCAAATAAGAAACATGAGATGCTATTTCACTTGTCAAGGGCAAATAAAGAAACATAAGATCCTTTTCGACTTGTTGAGGGCAAATAAAGAGAGATGAGATCCTTTCGACTTGTCAAAGGCAAACAGAGAGAGGTGAGATCCTTTTCGACTTGTCAAGGGCAAATAAAGATAGATGAGATCCTTTTCCATTTATCAACGACAATTAAAGATAATTTCCCTATATTTGGTATATACATATTTGTATCGTTAAGAATCATTCTGATTGACATTATTTACTATGATCATGAGCTTATGATAAATGTGTACAAAGTGATTGGTTTTTAAAAACAACCCACTTCGGAAATATAATTTGGAAATTTAAAAATAAACTATTATTATGTAATGCTTGATCACCGTTTTCTTAATAAACCGAAATGGCTGGGACGATGATGATGACGATGACATTACAATTGTGTTTTTGGGGGAAATGTCCTACTGGGAATTTTAGAATTCTCGCCTCTATGAGTTTTATGTTCTGTGTCATCTCTAGGTTAAACCGGAAAACTATGATGTTGCTACGCAAAAGAACTCGAAAGAGCAATAGTATAGTAGTTTATGCTTTTATTATATTGTATTTAGTGGAATGGATATGTATGTAAATATGTTAGAGAACAAAGGTGTGTTAAAGTTCAAAGAAGAGTTTCCCTTATGTACTTAACTTTGTATTAAACAAAAATTTTGGTTTCCTTGCTATATATTTTAATAGAATTACCACATAGTTATCTCATGAATCGATTGAGCTTGTTATAGATATTTAAGAAAGGTCCACTAATCTATAAGTAACAACTCGTGAGTCTGATGTAATGGCTTAAGACTGATATTGTACTTGGGAGGATGTTACATTACCACTTTTTACTCACAGCTGGCTCAAGTAACTGATTTTGTGGTAACCTCATATATCAGAGGCATCGATATAGAAGTTAGTAGTGTTGATCTCTCGAATATCATCCACGCCATTCATGAAGGTCTCAAATGCTCTTCTGACAAATGTTGGTTCACTGTTCTTGGAATCTCACCTGAAGAAGTCTCTATTTGAGATGCAAGAGCTTGAAATATAAATATGAGGTGCTAGAAATATAAATATGCAAGTTCCTTTTTATATCTTTACTAGAGCTCTTACAAGACTTTGAAGAAACTAAAGCCTTAACCTGAATTATCACAACAAGCTAAAGTAAACAAAATATCATCCCTTGAAACAAGATCATAAATAGTATTTTTGTTAAAACTCAAGCTCTAGAGGTCTCATTGTGATGAATACATGGTCATCATCTAGAAACTCTCATCATTAAGCTTTCATGTTGAACCATCAATGATGGCCGAATTTTTAGAGAAAGAAAAAGGAAAATGGGGCCGAAGCCATGAAAAGAAAAAGGAAAATGGGGCCGAAGCCATGAACAAGAAAAGAACCATTTTAAAACTCTAGAGACCATGATCTTGATAATGTATTAACACCAAGATCATGTGTCCTCATCATTGAGTTCATACACTTATTTTAGAACAACATCAAAGTAAAGTTTCAAGATAAAAAGAAAGAAACTAAAAACACCTTTTCCCTCAAGAACTAAGATCAAGCTTTAGGGGTTGCTCAAGTGATGAACATCATCATGCAATCCCCATTATCAAGCTCTTATTTCCAAGCTCACTAAAAGCCCATGGCCGAAAATGGAAGAAGAAACAAAGAGGAAGAAAGAAGTTCTAAAAGATTCAAGAGAAACTATAAAGCACATAACTTAAACAAGAACTTTAATGGCTAAAACATTTAAAACAAAATCCTTACCAAGTGAAATGATGTTGAAGAGGATGAAGAAGATGAAAAAGTTTGAAGAAGAAGAACTCTTGGTCTTTGAGAGAAAAGGAAAGCTTTGAGTGCTCTAAACTTAGCAAATGAACTAAAGGTGTTTCAAGTTCACTCAAGTGTGCTATTTATAGAGAAATGAAACAAATGAAAGGTGCAAAAGGGAGAGGAGAGTTTCGGCCAAGGCAAGCAGCCCATGAGGCCCATGAGATGAGATGTTGTGATCTTGAGGCATGGTGAGCCATGGTTCAAGGTATGGTGAGGTATGGTTCAAGGTATGGCTCAAAGCATGGCTCAAGAAGTGTTTAAAATTTAAATCATGTGATGAAACTTTAGATGATGTGGCCGAAATGCATCAGCCATGGGGGAAGGATTTCTTCCATTTAATTGTGGTTTAGAAGTGTGTTTAGGTGTGTTTTAGGTTATGTTTAAGATTAGGAATTTGTAGAAAAGTGTTTAGGTGAGGTAATGGTTAATTAGAGGCTTGTAAGACTAGGTTTAGGAGGTGGTCTTTTTAAATTAATGGAGTTAAACTCCATTAACAAGGAATCCAATGCCAACACAATTCCTTGATTTAGGGAAATTAGAGAGAGAAAACATTATTCAAGATTCCAAGACTAAGAATCTTGAGTTGTAAAAAGAGATTTAGGTTTAATCTAATCAATTTTAGGTCCTAATTGATTTTATTAACTTATTTTGACTCTAGATTAATTATGGAAATTAATTAATCTTCGATTAGAGCCTAGTATTGCTTAGGTTTGCTTAATTACGTCATTAAGTTCAAATGGCACTATCTCGGGAGCAAAATCGTAATTTTGCACAAAAACTTCCTGGGACTACTGGTACTTAAATAGACACTTTTAAACTCATGAAAACGTTGTTTTAAACCTTCGGGGAAAGTTTCGGGCTCAACGATACCTTTACCCGCGTAAAAACGCTATAGGGGTATTTTGGTCATTTTGACCCGAAACTGTAGAAAATGAGATTTTCGCCTCTGAAACCACTCAAGGGCCATCTAATCCCCTTCAAATATTGAGTTAACCCTTTGAGGACTGCAGGGCAGGCCATCCTTGAATTCCGGGCATAAAATGACCTCAGGGGCATTTTGGTCATTTTCCTCTCAGATAGAGAAATCGGGGCGTTACAGCACCCCTTAACCATGTTTTGTGCAACCTTAATTACTCACTTTCTCACCTAAACACTTAACTACAAACTCCTAATAAAAGGCCTAATCAAAGATACTCCTAAACACACTCCTAAACCCACATCAAAGTGAGATATTTTCCTCCTTATTCCCTTAATATAACTGGCCACCCCTCCATTCATCTCATTTCATTTTATTTTATCGCACAAAATCAAAGACAACCACGCCTAGCCATTCCTAGCCATTCCTACTCCACTCCATGACATGATGCATACAAAGAGATATTTTTCCCTTCCTTTTCTCTCCTATGGCCGACGGTTACTCCTCCTCCTCTCACCCCCTCATGTTTCATTTTGTCTATAAATAGGCACCAAAGGAAGCTTGCAAGAACCTTTGCTCATTCTTGCAATTGCAAGCTTTCTTTCTTTGATCTCAAGAGCTCTTGTTCTTCTTCTTCTTTTTCTTCTTCTTCTTCTTCTCCTTCTTCACTCTTCAAGAACCATCATCCTCCACCATTTCTCAACCCCAAGCCACCACACAACCACCATCAACCTCTCCTAAAACACTTAACCTTTCCACTTCCTAGACCAAAAACTCAAGACAAAGCTTTCTTCCTTTTCTTTTCCTCTTAGCCGAAAACCATCTTGGCCCAAGGAAAAATTTTTCTTCTCATTCCTTTTCAAGATCAAGTTCTCTTTCATTCTTCCAAAACATCTTTGGTAGGGAGTTATTTTAAAAGATTTCATTCTTTTCTTTTGTATTGTTCTTAGAATAGAATGTTAAAATGTTGGTTCTTTCCTTCTCCCTGTTTTCCTTTTTCTTTCCTTTCTTTTTTGGCCTTGATGGCCTTATTGTGTGAAAATCATGGCTTGATGATGAGGATCTTGGATGTTGGTTGTAAAACCATTATTTGCTTGACCTCTAAAGCTTGAGGTTTCACTTCTGAAAGTTTTTGGCAAATGAAAATGTCACTTGATTTTCTTTAATGAGTTTTGCTTGAGCAAAATGGAATAATATGCTTATGTTATCTCTTAATCATCTTAAGTTCAAGGCTTACCCCTTTCAACCTTAAAGTTTATCGGTGTTCTAGAGTGGTTACTCTAGATAGGAGTCTTGAGCATCAAACTTAAAAGGAATAAATGGACATACTTTCACCTTACAAACTTTAAAGTTGATTGGTGTTTTAGAGTTATTGCTTTAAATAAGAGTCTTGAGCTTAGGATCTAAAGAAATAATAAATGGAAACGCATTCATATTTATATTTCAAGTCTTTGCATTTCATATTTATATTGAAGACTTGCACATCATATTTAATTTCAAGTTGTCACTTAAAGCTTGAAGATAAGAATGAACTTCAATTCATGTTTATATTTCTTATCTAGCATGTTTACATTTCAAGCCATCACTTAAACTTAAAGATTAAAAATGAGCTTACATTCTCATATTTATATTCAAGCTTTGCATATCATATTTATATTTCCATTACCATCACCTTATAATACCAAGATTAAAATGAAACTTGCATTTGCACATTTAACTTTATGCCATCACCTAAATAATCTAGTGCTCAAGACTTACCTCTTTCAACTTATATGAGAATTTTGGTTCATGGACATCTACCTTTACAAATATGATTTGGTTTTTCAAGGAATGAGGTACTAATAAATGATATATTGTTGTCTTGAGATATTGAAGTTAGTGTCTTACAACTTTTCTTTGAGAGATATATTAATTCTTAAAGTGTTAAAACATAGTTCACCAAAATTCTATTATTAAGCTCTCTAACTTTGCTATTGATCTACGGTTATTACTTATGTTTCTATAAGGATAAAATTAATTATAAGTGAATTTCTTGATCTAGAATTAATTCTAAGAAAGACTAGTTACTAGAAATACTTATTTTGTAATTTTGCATGCTCTTAGCAAATTAAATTTTAGTTTCTGTTCAAACCTTTCCAGATTTGATGTATGCTATTTGGAGTGTATTAAACATGTAAAAATTGCTATTATTTAGGGTGTTACATGAGACGTAGAAACTGACAGTGGTTTCTTGGTACACATCCTTTTTGATGATGCCAAAAGGGGGAGAAGTGTAGGTTGAAGAAAATTTGTACTGGTGGGATTTAGGGGGAGCTATGCTAATAGAAGGCTATGCTGAGAAACTCAGGGGGAGCAAATGTTGAGGGGAGCCTAGAAATTCTTTTTGTCCAGCATATTTTCTTGTTGTCTTATGTTTTCTTTTGAATATCTCTAAACATTTGTTCTATTTGTATAAATCATTTCTCTCTTCTTTTATCATTTCTCTCTATTATGTATTTTATGCCTTATGTTGTCCTTAGCTCATGTGTTTGATGTATACATGTTTTTCATGTTTCATGGTTCGTTTTTATCTTAAGCTCTAAATCATATCAATGCTCTTTCTAAGCTCAGCTAATCAAATATATCTCTGTTAGATGTTTGCTTCTTATCTTGAATGCGTATGCTTTGACATGTTTATTCATATATGTAGATATTAGCTTACACGTGTTTTGTGATTAGCCATAACCAAGTATCTTTAATACCACAAGCTGATTCTTGCTCTGATACTAGTTTTATATGCTGAATCCTAATTTGAATAATGAGCTTAATTGTTTTCTTTATCCTTTACCCTCGCAAAAGATGTTTTTCTAAAGTGTTGTGTATAACTTGATCAAAGTATGGTTGTAAATTGTTTTTGACTTGTCTTCAAAAACTTGAGCTTATATGTTTTAAAAAGACCAAGATCAGTTAATAAGCTTCAGAAACTTCTCAAAGAGTACTGTTTATGTGTTATGATTTTACAAAAACTTGTTTTTAAAAGATCATATTTCCTCTATTTTGAAAATATCTATTTATGATCTGATTCTTATAGGAAAGTTTCATAACTTAGTACCAAAGCTTGTAACACCCTAATCTTTAACCTAACACGCCTAGGACGTATTCAAGTTAAATATTAGTCATTACTCTTTTGTTCCAGTACTTGATTCTAACTTTTAGAAAATACTTAGTGAAAATATAGGTAAATTTTTTTTTTTGAAAATAAGAGATGAAAATGTGAGCTGCGCATGTGATAACACTATGTCGTGTGGGTCGCGAATGAATAATAATAAACCATGTATGCGAAGAATAAAGGCACAAGAGCATAACATAACAACCATAATATCATATATATATATATAAAGTTCAACCATGCATCAAGTTTAGATAGTAGCATTAGGTACAGTCATCTGAAATACATAAAAATAGAAAGTACATAAACCATAAACCCTTGCCTACCCTAATGCAACTAAAGTAGATAACCCCTAAAACAAAAGGGGGCTATCCTATGCCAGTCGTACATTCGAGCATCAAAATGATAATTGCCATCTCCTACTGCTGCCCGCCCCACGAGGGAGGAACATATCTAGCCCACTGTGCCAGTTCGGCCAGGGTGGCCAAACGGTGCGCAAGTCAGACATGGGCCCCACGGCGAGGTATCATCCTCACTCGCCCTCCGCGGATCAGCTGTGTTGCGGTAGCCTCACTGCCTTCGCCAAAATCCATGGGTACGGTGGGTGAAGAGCCCTAGGAAGGTACTTGAGTAGCAGAATCCTCAGAAGGGTCTGCCTCTAAATGGTCTGTAGGGGAACGGGGTACATACTCCCGAAAGTCAAGGATGGCGGATATGGTTAATGAAGTGTCGCGAGTCCTGTAACACCCTTCCTACTATAGTGCTATGCTCGAGTCATAACATTACAGTAAGTAGTCGTTACCCATAACTTATATATTTGCAATTTCTTAACTATATGAAATATATACGTATAAGTTGTAATAAATATGAGCCTTGCACTAAAAACTATACTCACTTGTCTCAAATCAATTTTTGCTCACAATGTAATAGTCAACTTATAGGAATAGCAGAAATGTAATACGCATCCTAAGAAGTCAGCCACACGATAACTTACATCTTATATCACATCCATAGTAAGTTAAGTCACATAGTTATACTATATACATTCATACCTAACTACATATATATTATAAACAACCCTACCCTGGTCCTCGCAGTGACCACCTAATCCGAGTTAGGGCCTAACAAAAATACAAGCAACTACAGATAGATAAAACTAACTCCCTCAATCAGTGGCTCTTCAAAAGGTCAAACGTAAGAGCCTATGACGGTCATATAATATGAGGGAATCTAGGTCATGCTATGTCTATAAATAAGGTGGATACAAGACTCAGCAACCAGATACAGTGACCCTAACTCTGGGTCATAGTGCCACTGTTGCTCAAGCATCTCGAGGAAGAACATGATCGAGGCCATCTATATAAAATACATCATACAGCAGGGATGAGAATCAATGATTCCCAGTAGAAAAATATACCAGTCTATTACTCAATGATATTCAACTTAATATAAGATAAGAAAAGTACTTCAGTTATTTGTATAATGGTTTCATTAGTTAGAATTGTTGTTTCTTATGACTTAATTTTATTAGAAAATTTTAAACTTAATGGTAGAACTCATAGGACTCTTCTGATATACTTCTCTTTGGATCGTACTGTCAATGATGTAACGCCGTCACGTTACAACCTGATATAGTTCACTAGATGGAGTACGTCTACTACATCTCATCTAGAATAGCCTAGCTATTCTCAGTACATCCCTTTCCTCATAACGATGTAACGCCGTCGCGATTACAACCTGATATAGTTCTAAGGGTGTAGCACGTCTACTACTACCCGTGAATCCATAAGCTTACCACTACGAAATTTACATTGCATAAGATTTATTTTCTTAAGTTTCCTTTCTTTATGTGCACTTTTATCATTTGTACAAAAATTCTCTTAAAATCTCTTGAATATGTATAATGTCTCTCTTTAACTCTTTGAGATATTTCCCGTAACATTTGGTATATTGTTGCGGTGTTTTTCTGCAAAGTCTACGAGGATTTTAATAGATTTTATACCATCCAAATTTCTGTTACATCTCTTAGTTAACAATAGTTCTTATCAATTTTCTAACAATTGAACCAAGTTCCATGTAATGGATGTTAAGCTATTTCTACTATGAATCATCATTCCTTGGACCATAATTTCTCCTAAATTTTCAAAGCTACAAGTCAAGTTTTGCTGGCATGTTTCAAGCTTTGATTAATATGTATAGCAAGGTCATAGAACTTAAGAATTAATGCTGTAAAATTTCTGCACAAAAAAAATTCCAGCACATATCCACTTAGAGCACCTATTATATCATACAAACCAAGAACCAAAGGCTATAAATATTTCAATTAATAAAATTCCAGCACCAATTATATCACATAACACAAGAATTAATGTTGTAAGGATTCAACACATAAAATTCCAGCACAATCAAAAATTCCAACACACAAGATTTCATCATAGTCCAAGCACTTATAAATTCTACAATAAAATTTGAGGACCTAATATACATAATCTCATCACAACTCTATCTATTAGGAATTCCAAAATTTAGCTTCAGATTTTTCAGCAACATAGCCACAAAATTCAAGCACTTATCTTGACAAAATAGTTAAACATCATGAAGTAAAAGACTAGAATAATTTTCCTACCTCCCTCCAAGCCTTTTCTCTAATTCTTTTTATTTATCAAGCCTTAAACCCCTTTCTTTTCAGCCCCTATTTGTGCTGCCATGTGAACCAAGTAAGAAAAAAACAAAGTTTTCAATTGATCTTGATGTAGAGAAGATGTTCTTGAAGTAGTTTAGATGCTTACCTAAGAGTATCCTTTGTAGATATGGTGGTTTGATGGAGTTTTGCAAAGAAAGGAATTTAGAAAATGGAGAAGTGAAGAGAAAAGAAAGGAATGAACAAGAAGGAAGCCAAAACATGTTCTGTGGAAGAACCGAGAATAAAGAAATTTGTTTTCTTTTGTTTTCCTTTATATAAGCTTAGTAACTTGGAGACAAAGTAAAGGAATTGATATTTCCGGATCAATTTGCCTTCTATCAGTATTAGAAATATCTATATTTATTTGATTATTCTAGGTAAAAATTTATTTAAGATATGATGATGTCCATTAATTGAACCAATTTAGATGTTTCAAGATATACGATTATTACCATTTGATTATCTGCTTTCTTATCATTTCAAGATGCAGATTGACATAAAAAAACTTTATCGGTTATAATTCTCATTTTAACCTCATCCTAATTTTTATTTTGTCCTAATATCATTTATAAGATCCCATCCTATATTACTGATTAAAATATTATTATTCTAATTTTTTATTAATATTTAATTAATTTTCATTTTTTTTTACAGAATCCTTATGTTGTTCTGATCCTAACTGTGTCGACTGAATTTTTAAAATCCCTACTGATTACTTATAATTAATTATTTTATCAGAGAAAATACAGATAGACGAGTCGTTACAAGTCCGCTCTTTGTGAGGATGTGCACGCTCAAAGATGAGATCGTTGCCGAAGGGGGAAGCAGGAGAGAACTGGAAGTTGGAGATTGGGTATGGGAAGGCACGGTCCATGTAGACAAAAAGGCAGACTGCACAACGACCCACGAAATGATACGACCGGTGAGCGGCATCGTAGTGCATCTCCCACATAGGCGTGTCAATGTAGATCACGAATGTTGCCATCAACCCTTGAAGACGCAATGGAAAGAAAAGATAGAGGGAGTGAGAAACTTTCTAAAGAATCTCAGTAGGGCGTCCTCCTATCTTAGTGTCATCATCTACATCCTCAGGAAACTCGGGCTTTATTATAAAAATAAGGAGCATGCATAAGGTTCAACTTTTAATTTCTAAAATATCTTTTACTGAGGCCGTTCATTTTAACATGCTTCTTAAATGTTATGAATACATCATACCTCATCAAAAAATGCATGTCAATATGAGGGGTAACATAAAATACATACAACATAGTGATGCTCATGGAACTTAGCAAACAAAACATGAATTACTGTATCTTATCCTTTAGGTGACTTAAGCTGTTCTTTCTCTCTCTTTGGGGCCACCCTATTACTTTCCCTTTTGAGAGTTTCTAGGTTATGAGCTCATACCTCACTAGTCGTCACTAGCATATACTTATCCTATGATAAGTTTAACACCCGACTCTTACAGTACCGGGTAGGGGGCATTAGGATCACTTTTCATAACCTTTAATTCGAGGAGTCCAAATGATCACTTCCTATCTGGACCACCTCTCATAACCTTTAATTTGAGGAGTCTAGAGGATCATTCCCATCTGTCTTATGTCACCTTTAATCTTGACATATTATGTATAGATGCAGGGTAATTCATAACTTATTTCTCAACATGTCATTGCTCATAATTATGCATCTCAACCAAATCACATAAGCATGTTCATAGTTATTGCAAATGCCTTCTAATGAATTTCTAATTCAAATAAGTATGCTCATGATCCAAGAATAGTCATGCAAGATCATAAATCCACGTCATACAAGATAATAGATTCATATCATACAAGATCATAGGTTCATGTTATATAGGATCATAGATTCATGTTATACAAGTAGGGAAAATACTTATTTTCATATTTTAGGTTCTAGTAATCGATTATATGAGCCTTGTAATCGATTACACAGCTCGAGTTTTCAAAACAGGGAGGTTGAGGGCTCTGGTAATCGATTACAAGATCCTTGTAATCGGTTACCATTGTTGAAAATGCTTTCTGGGCCTCAAGAACATCTAAGTAATAGATTACATGGAATGGTAATTGATTACTAGAGTCCAAGAATGTGTTATGGGTTTCTCAGAACATCATGTAATCGATTACATAATGTTGTAATCGATTACTCAGGCCAAGTTAACTCGGGTATTGTAGACCTCTCTGGTAATTGATTACTAGTAACTTCAAAGTTTGAAAATTCAAGTTTTAAACATTCCTTGTGTTACTCTTCCCTTCTAAAACCATTTTAAACCTTGTTTCACTTTCTTTTTGAAATCAAAACACCTCTAGAAAGGTGAATGCCCATGGAACCAAAATTCCTAAGTAAATTGAAAGGGGTAAACCTTGAGCTCTAAATTTTTAGGTGATGACATAAACTTAAATATGCAAATGCAAGTCTTATTTTAATCTTGGCATAATAAGGTGATGGCAATGAAAATATAAACATGATATGCAAGGCTTGAATTTAAATATGATAATGCAAGTTCAATTTTAATCTTTGAGTTTAGATGATGGCTCGAAACATAAATGTGCTAGACAAGAAATATAAATATGGAATGTAAGTTCATTTCTTATCTTCAAGCTTTAGGTGACAACTTGAAAATAAATATGATGTACAAGACTTGAATATTGTAACGCCCCGATTTTCTATCTAAGAGAAAATGACCAAAATACCCTTGTAGCATTTTTACGCGAGTAAGGGTGCCGTTCGAGCCCGAAACTTTCCCCGAAGGTTTAAAATGATGTTTTCATGTTTTAAAAGTATCTGTTTAAGTCTCAGTGGTCTCGGGCAGTTTTTGTGCAAAATTATGATTTTGCCCTTGAAATAGTGCCGTTTGAGCTTAATGATAGAATTAAGCGAACCTAAGCAATATTAGACCCTAATCAAAAATTAATTAATTTTCATAATTAATCTAAAGTCAAAATAAGTTATTAAAATTAATTAGAACCTAAAATTTCTTAGATTAAAACTAAATCTCTTTTTAAAACTCAAGATTCATAGTTTTGGAATCTTGAATAATATTTTCTCTCTCCAATTTCCCTAAATCAAGGAATTGTGTTGGCATTGGATTCCTAGTTAATGGAGTTTGACTCTATTAATTTAGTAAAACCACCTCCAAAATCTAGTCTTACAAGTTTCTAATTAACCATTTCTTACAAATTCCTAATCCTAAGCCTAATCAAAGCTACACCTAAACACACCTCTAAACTACAATTAAATGAAAGATTTTCCTCCCCCATTTCATAGAGAAAATGGCGCCACCTCATCCCCCCACAATGTATCACATGTTTGTTCACTCACACACTCAAAGAAGCATGCTACATCATGCCTAAACCTATGCATATATCATGCCTTACACCTTACCTTGAAATGACATAGCCAAGAGATATTTTTCTCCCTCCTTCCTCCCCTAAAATGGCGCCACTTCTCCCTCCCATTCTCACCCCTCATGTTTCATTTCTCTATAAATAGCATGTTTGGATGAACTTGAATCACTTTTAGTTCATTTGCCAAGTTTGAGTTTTCAAGAGCACCTTAAAGCTTTTCTTTTTTTCTCAAGTTCAAGAGTTCTTCTTCTTCAACTTCTTTATCTTCTTCTCTCATCTCAACCTCTAATCACTTGGTAGGGATTTTATTTTAAGTGTTTCATTCATTAAAAGTTTTTATTTAGTTATGTGCTTTATGGTTTCTCTTGAATCTTTTAGAACTTCTTTCTTCCTCTTTGTTTTTCTTTTTGGCCAAGAGCCTTGAAGGGCTTGGAAATAAGAGCTTGATGATGAGGATTTCATGATGATATTCATCACTTGAGCAATCTCTAAAGCTTGATCTTGGTTCTTGAGTAAAAGATGTTTTTGGCTTCTTTCTTCCTTGATCTTAAGAACTTAGTTTTGATAATGCTCTAAAGTGAATGTATCAACTCAATGATGAGGACTCATGATGTTGGTGTAAAAATATCATCAAGATCATGGTCTCTAGAGTTCCAAAATGGTTCCTTTCCTTGCTCATAGTTTTGGCTCTTTTCTTTTTCTTTCCTTTAAATTTTTGGCCATGCATGTTGAATGTCCCAACATGATAGCTTAATGATGAGAGTTCTTGACTTCATGTTCATCACAATGAAATCTCTAAAGCTTGAGTTTTCATAAAAATGTTATATAGCTCTCTTATGGTTTTATTTTTAAGAAAGATTGCTTGGTGTTCTAGGAACTCTAAACTTCACTTTATCTTGCTATGATAAGTTTGGAATTGAGGTTTAAGTTCCTTTAAAGCCTTGCAAGAGCTCTAGTGAAGAACGTAAAATGAACTTGCATTCATATTTATTTTCCTTGCCTAGCATATTTATTTTTGAACTAATCACCTAAAACGTAAAGATTAAAACAAGAGTTGCATTCTCATATCACCTAATAATTAATCTTGAAGCTCACTTATTTCGGCCTTAAAGTCGATTGTTGTGGAGTCTAGAGCACTAAAATAAAGAACCGGACTTGCATTCATGTTCATATTTCAAGTCATCACTTAAATCCTAAAAGATAAAATGAACATGCATATTTACTTTTAAGTCTTACATATTTATTTTCAAGTCTTGCATATTTATATTTCTAATACCTCATATTTATATTTCAAGTTCTTGCATCTCATATTTATTTTAAAGTTCTCACTTTACTTTATAATGAAGACTAAAATAGAATACATAGCACGTTTACTTTTCGTCATCACTTAAAGACCTTAGAGCTCAAAGACTTGCCTTTTTATCTCAAGTTAAAGTTGGTAATGGGGACATCTGTAACACCCCGTTTGTGTCTAAACTTTTAAATGACCAAAATGCCCCTGAGGTCATTTTTACCTGAAACATGAGGATGACCTGCCTCGCCATCCTCACAAGGCTTTTATGATATATAAAGGGGATTATATGTTTATGAATGTTAACAAGGCAGAAAAATCTCATTTCCGAGGCTTCTGTGTATAAATGACCAAAATACCCCTAACCTGATTTAAGGTAGTTTTGAGTTTTTACTCCGACCCGGACTCATCCTGGAGATCAAAAATGATGTTTTAAGGCACAAGCTATGTTGGTTTAAGTCCCGGAGGTCCCGGGTAACTTTTGGTAAAAATTACGATTTTACCCCCGCTTAGTGCTTTTTAAGCCTAACGAGTTACTTAACTCAAATCTAAGTAATATAGGCTCTAATGAAAGGTTAATTAATTTCCTTAATTAATTTAGAGCTAAAATAATTATTTGAGGTTGATTAGAACCTAAAATTGCTTAAGGAAATTTCCAACTCAATTCTAATTCTTTGCTTTCTTTAAAGAAAAAACAACTATGAATAGTATTTTCACTATTCACACTTCCATTTCCAAGAACACTTCCTTTCCCAAGAAAAAAGTTGTCACACTTTAATCAATAGTCATAGGAGTTTGACTCCAGTAATCCTACAAGATCACTCTTAATCCAAGGTATTAATGGTCCTAATCACCTACTTAGTTCACCTAAACAGTTAGACATACAACCTTAATTAGTGACCTAACCTTGTTTACTCCTAAACACTTCATTAGTACATAATTAAATTGAATGAAATCTTTCCTCCCTTGGCCTTATAATTTTCGGCCACTTCCCCCCAAAATTTCAAAAGAATGATATTTTATGTAGTCAATCAAAATTGTCCTTCAAAAGCCACCCTAAGACCTATGACCTATGACACCATGAATGACAACACAAGAGATTTTTCTTCCCTCCTTCTTCTTGGAGAAGTTTCGGCCAGCCCCTCCCTCTCCACTCCTTCATGATCTATTTGCCTATAAATACACAACACTACACAACTTCATTCCTTTGCTCACTTCTTGCAAAATCTCTAAAAGTCTTAAGCTTTCTTACTTCTTTTTCTTTCAAGTTTCCAAGAGTTCTTCAAGCTCAAGCTTTTCCTCTCTTTTTCGAAAACACAAGGTAGGGAATCTTTCTAAATATGTCTTTGATTTTTATGTTGAATCTTGTTAGGAAATGATGAAAGGTGGAACCTCCATGTTGCTTATTTATTTTCAGTTTCTTCCTTTTCTTTTCCTTTGGTTTTCGGCCTCAAGGCCTTGAACATGATAGCTTGATGATGAGTGCTCTCTAGAGGTGACTATGAGTTCATCTCACATGAGACCTCTAAAGCTTGAGTTTTTCTTCAGAAAAGTTTCATCTTTTACAAGTTTAGTCAAGAATGAGGTTATGTTTCTCTTGAACATTTGGAACTTCCCTTTTCTCCTTTATGTTTCGGCCATGAAGGCCTTTCGCCCTTGGAAAAATGAAAGCTTGATGATGAGGGTGTTATGATGGTGTTTGTCACTTAACAAGCCCTAAAGCTTGAATTTTTCACAAGGCAAGTTTCATCCTTTTTCAAGGATGAGTAAAGGAGGAGTTTATGTTTCTCTTGAACATTTCTTGGACTTCCCTTTTCCTTTCATATTTTCAGCCATGTAGGCTTTCAAGGCTTGGAAAAATGAAAACTTGATGATGAGGGTTTCATGTTGATGCTTGTCACATGAACAAACTCTAAAGCTTGAAACTTTGACCTTAAACCAAGCATGATTTCGGTTTTGCTTTCTTCTTTAGCATAAACTTTGCTTAAATATTGGTCTTGAAGGAAGCTATGTACTTAATGATGAGGACTTAGGATGTTGATGTCATAGATCATCAAGATCTTGGTCCCTAGAGTTTAAGAAATGGTTCATTCTTCACGATGAAGATTCGACCACCTTCAAGATTTTTAAGGTTGTGATTTATTTTGAGTGTTCTAGCACTAGTAGTTCTCTTTTCTTGTGAGGATGAGGTTTGGGTTGGAACTATGTTCCTTTTTAAAGTCTTGCAAGAGCTTTAGACAAGATATAAAAGTAACTTGCATTCACGCTTACTTTATGCTTTGCATAGCACGTTTATTTTCTATGCTATCACTAAACTCCAAGATAAAGAATGAACTTGCATAATGCACGTTTAAATTCCAAGCTTTGCATTTCATGTTATTTTTCAAGCCACCACTAAGCTCAAAGACTAAAAATGAAGGTGCATCTCATATTTATTTTGAGCTATCACCTTACTTCCTAATGGACTATAAAAATGGAATACATAGCAAGTTTGCCTTTATGCTCTCACCTAAATATTACTAGAGCTCAAATACTTGCCCACTTCATCTTGAGAAAAGTTAAATCAAGGAGGTATTCTCTTGAAAATGCATTCGGCCATGTGATGATGAAAGCTCTAGGATGAGTTTTCATTAGTTACAAGAGCCTATAGTTTATGTTTTAAGTTTTTCCTAAACATAAGTGATTTTTAAACGTATTTTGAGTATGTTCTTATATTTAGGATCTCAATCATGAGTGAAACTAAAGAGCTACTGCCCCATGTATTTTATAAGAGTTCTTAACAAGATAAATTGATTTCTAAGATGTTTTTGAAGTCCTAAAATTGTTCCAAGAGAAACTAGGTACCTATGTACATTGAAAAGGAAGTTTATACATGATTTAATGACTAACAATTTTTGGTTCTGCCATGTTCATTTCCAGCACCTTAAATCATGTTTTGGGTTGTCTAAATATGTTTGAATACCTTGCCAAGTATATGCTAATTGTTCTAGACATTTTGGAGCATGCTTAGTTACTTTAATTGCTTGAAATGTGAATTCTAGAACCCCATAGGTACAAAAAATATGAATTCTGCTCCAGCTTGATTAACATCCATAGAATCACATTATATGATGTCTAGATCAGTCAGAGTAACTCATAATTGGGTTAGGTATTAATTGTTGCCTCATAGAAAAAGTCAGATGTGAGAAAGGGGCTAAAATGCATCTTTTAGAACACCGTAATTCATCTATCTTAGCTTACTACCAATGTTGTCCAGCCATAATTAATTAGGTTTTAGGACTTAATAAATTATGGTAATAAGGTCAATCAATCCCTTAGATGTATACGAAAATAATTTGGAAGTTTGAGGTTACCGATTGAGGGTTTTCACTCTTAAGGGAAAGATTTATGTGTTATTCTATGAATGATGAATTGGTGTTTACCTCATGACTTATATGATGCCATGTGAACTATTATTCTTAAATGATAGTTTTATTATTGCATGTGATTGTTCTTTGAGAACTTAGAGATGCCTATGTTGTAATATAAGATATGTGACATGCATGAAACTAAGTGGCATCTCAATAAAACATGCTAAAACTTAAGGTGACTTAAACTATGTGAAAATGATCCTTGAACCACCAAACCAAGGGTAGGGATGAGGTGATTCTAGCCCCCTAGACCCGTACTTTAAGTTAGGACCTTTAACTTATCAAAAGGGATAAGTCCATGTGCTAGTGACGACTAGCGTGGTATGAGCTCATAACCTAGAAGTTTCTCCAAAGGGAGATCAGTTAGGGTGGTCCCAGGAAGAAAATGATAAGGTTTTAATGTCACCTAAAGTAACCAAGATAAGTTACCATGTACCATGTTCTAAGAGCTATGATTTTATGCACCATGAAATATGAGTTTATGTGCCATGATCCATGATATAAGGAACTATGTTTTATGACTTGAGTTTCATGATTTATAGACTATGTAACCAAGATATTTTCATAAAAGGAACGGGCCTCGAAAGTTAACATTTTTGAATTTCATAATTGAACCATTATATGCCCATGCTTTTACTAAGAAATTGAGGTCCCTGGAGACGTATATGATGACACTTAGATACGAGGACAAACCCTACTGAGTTTCTTTAGTAAGAAATCTCACTCCCTCTATCTCTTTCTTTCCATTACGTCTCTAGATTCGGATGGCAACGTTCGTGCTCTACGTAGAGACACCCACATGGGAGTTCCACTACCATCTGGAGCACGGATCGTATCATTTTGAAGGCCGCTGCACAGTTCGCGTCTTTATGTTTCCCGGACGACCATTCGCCCATCCTGTAGATAGCTACCTCTTCTCCCCAATGTCGCCCTATGGCGACGACATGGTCTTTGAGCGTGCTCGCATACGCAATAAGAGGATCCTCTGGACTTACACCGCAGGCTCGGGCACTGTACCCGAATATGTACCCTGCTCACAGCATTCAAAGGAAGACCCTTCAGAAGAGCCACCTGCCTACATGTATGGAGAGGACTCTGCCCCCACTCCCCTACGTGTGCTGGCAGGCAGCGAGGAGACGGTTAGCCAGCCACGTAGGACTCGGATGCCCGAGATGCGACCCCAACACGGAGGATGTGTCTGAGTGCCCACTCCTGCTGAGCTTCGCTCGTGGATCGGCTATGTCCCACCTTACTCGTGACTGTAGCCGTATGGTTTAGAGAGTAGTCCTTAGTGCACACACGACACATAGTCAGAATAAACCTTCTTTTGTGTTGAGGTTATCCATTTCAGATGCACTTGGGTATAGGTGTTCTCTTACATGTATCGTTTATATTTTTATGTATTTCCTACTTTTCAGTTGTACTGTATTCTATGTATGGAACAGCCCTGCCATTATTGGTGGGCATCTTATATATTGATATATGAGGTATTTCAATATATGTGACCATGATGCTGTATATGGAGCCTTTTATGTGTTTACATTTCTGCACTTTACGATATCGTTCGATTACGTTATACGCGGCTCATACTTTATCAAGGTTTTGTTACAAAAAAAAAATGGCTCATATTTTCAGTAAGTAGTTTCAAAGATAATAGCGCTAAATCAAGAAGTAACGACTAACATTTAGCCTCAGTACATGCTAGTAGTATTAGGTTGAATATTAGGGTGTTACAACATCCTCATGGATGGATAATTTGGCCATGTTATTAGGATGAACTTGGTGTGAGTTTCATTTAGTCACAAGCCAACAATCCATGTTCTAAGATTTTCCTTAGGCCTCAAGAGTTTTGTAAGGTTATTACCAACAAGATTTATGATTTAAACCTTTTCCAAGAATGTTTTAAATTAGCTATTGCCCCATGGCCATTCTTAGTCTCTTCTTGTAAAATAAAATGGTTTTCAAAAATTTTAGAAGTCCTAAAGCGATTCCAAGAGAAACTAGTAATTTATATGTCTTGAAAAATGTAGGATTATGTGTTTCTTGGGAACTATGCTTTTCGATTCTGCCATGCTATGGTTGCTGCTGTATGATGATATTTTGACATATTAGAGTGTGTACTATATATGTTGATGTAGGAACCTTTCTATGCATGTTAGGAAAGAAACTAGTCTTACAGAAAATCTGTAAAGTTGAGTTGTAGCATAGTTTTGACCCATTTATTTTTAGCCACTGCCAAAGCTGTTTTAATGGGATAACATTCAGTTTAGGATTGCTTAATCATGAAAAACTTGGTAACATTTGATGTAGGATTGATTTTTGGCATCTGTAGAGAAACTAGTAACTAGAAAACCGTAAAAGTGCAATTCTAGAACACTTAGATTAATTAATTTTCTGTTTCTGTCCAGCAACCTTGTAATGTAGTAAACATGGTTTATAATTGGTTCATAGGCATAGGAATGCCGTATAATTGGTTTAGATTTGATCTATAGTGCCATAGGCAAAGACGGAATGTAGAAATGGTCTAAAACGTAGTTTCTAGAACCCCATAATTGCAAGATTTAGAAAATGACAATCTGTATGGAGTTGTTTGGTTTTGCTCCTAAGCATAAAAATTGATAAGGATAATTAGTTGTGAACCTATAGGTGTATAAAAGGATAAAAACAAATATTAGCATAATTAGTTTTCAAGATTAAGACCTGTAATGGTCAAAGCATAAAACACCATAGGTCCTAAGACATAATGAGCTTTATGACTTCAAGTAGATGTATGTTTAATTATGAGAATGACTTGAGCATAGCATATGCATTAGCTGAGCCTGGTCCTTGATTCCGGCAAACTGGTTAGGAGCATGCTATCTATTAAGAATGTTAAAGTAATGATGTGATGATGTATATGCTATGAGGAGTATGACTATATGACTTGATGTCTTATGTTGATATTGCATGGCTACGCATGCTCTATATGTTTCGTGGCATAAAGCAAATTTTGAGGAAATCCGATTTATAGCCGTTATGCTGCCGAATTTCCCTCAAAATTTGAAGAGCTCAGAAAAGTTTTCAAAAACTCCTGGGTGACACCGATTCGGTCGAGCACTCCCAGGAAAGATGTGATATATTCTGGGTGACATCTTCGGCCGAGCACCCCCAGAACATATGTGACATAGTACTGAGATGCATTTCTTCTGCTACGGTGAGGATAAAGCAAAACTGCGGGGGGTATGGACATCGAGCCTGCCAAAGTGGACAATATTACTGTGCACTGGATGCCAGTAGATGCATTTCGAAAAGGAAATAATGTATTACCCCCTCTATTACCCCATATTAAATCTAGTGACGACTAGTTAGGTTTGAGCTCCTTCCTAGGTGATAGGTGAGATGTAGTTTGGTGACCAGATTATCGTCGAGGCCGGTGAGTCGGTTGGATTTTTGGTGAATATGTTAAAAGGGTGGTCTTTAAGAAAAAGAATTCAAGAGTTTGACTTATGAGAAAGATGTCACATGAAAAGTACTGTGCCTTTTTATGCTACGTACATGATTTATGTTTCCTTGTGATGTGCCCAAGTATTATGATTTTCATGCTAATGTGCATAGGGTATTGCCATGCATTCATCCAATATCTGTTGCATTCATGTCATTAAGACTCATACTAAAAGACACCCACTTTGGATAAATAGATTTGGAAAGCTTAAAACCGAACCTCATGCATGTACATCTTTTTCATAATTAAAACCGAAGTGGCTGGGGACGATGACGATGACACTTGTATTAGAGTCGGAAATCCCTCCTGAGAATCTTGAATGATTTTCTCATCCCTCTCTTTTCTTTCGTGTCGTCTCTAGACGAGGATAACAACGAGGTTCGTGACTTCTTCTAAGGCTCATGTATAAGGGTCACTCCAGTAGACGGAACAGAGGGTCGTTGCGGAAGCATAGATAATTTAGCTTTTGGGTTGATACTTATCCAACCTCATAGGTAGTTAAGGATCACTTCATATACATGTGCATGTTTTGATGTAAATGATGGTACAATGATGCTAGTAATTTATGTATTTATGAAGGTGTGATGATATTATGTTGTTATGTATAATACTACCTTTCATGATTATGTATGGTGTGATTACTTTTCTTGTCCATTATGCTTATGACAAATGTTAGGTTAGCACGCGGCTCGCGTTTTGTTTTCAAGTTTCAAAAAAAAAAAGAGAGAAAAATTTATTTCTATTTTCCGCTAAGTATTTTAAGGAAAGGTTTTAAAAAATGAGGCTAAAAAAGTAATAGACTAATGGTTAACCTAAATACGTTCTAGGAGTATTGGGTTAAAAATTAGGATGTTGCAAATATAAATATGAAATGCAAAGAATTGAAACATAAACATGAATGCATTTCCTTTTATTATTTCTTTAGGCTCTAGGCTCAAGACTCCTATTTAGGGTGATAGCTCTAAAACACCAATCAATCTTACTCAATGGGCATGAGCTTTAGAGTCTCTCATTGTAACACCCTAATATTCAACCCAATATTACTAGTATGTACTGAGGCCAAATATTAGTCGTTACTTCTTGTTTTAGTTCTTTTAGCTTTGAAATTACTTACTAAAAATACGAGCCATTTTTTTTTTGTAACAAAACCTTGATAAAGTATGAGCCGCGTATTATGTAATTCGAATGATATCGTAAAGTACGGAAATGTAAACACATAAAGGCTCCATACACAGCATCATGAACACATATACTGAAATACCTTATATATTAAAATGTAGAATGCCCACCAGTAATGGCAGGACTGTTCCATACATAGAGTGCAATACAACCGAAACGTAGGAAATACATAGAAATATAAAGGACACATGCAAGAGAATACCCACACCCAAGTGCATCTGAAATGGATAACCTCAATGCAAAAGAAGGTTTATCCTACTACGTTACGTGTGTGCACTAAGGACTACCCTCTAAACTATACGGCTACAGTCACGGGTAAGGTAGGACATAGCCGATCCACGGGCGAAGCGCGTCAGGAGTGGGCACTCAGACACATCGTTTGTGTTGGGGTCGCCTCGCAGGCATCCGAGCCCTCCATGGCTGGGTAACCGTCTCCTCGCTGCCTGCCAGCACACATAGGGAAGTGGGGGCAGAGTCCTCCTCATACATAGGGGCAGGTGGCTCCTCCGAATGCTGCGAGCGGGGTACATATTCGGGTACGGCGCCCGAGCCTGCGGTGTAAGTCCGTAGGATTCTCTCATTGCGTGTGTGAGCACGCTCAAAAACCATGTCATCTCCATAGGGTGACATCGGGGAGAAGAGGTAGCTATCTACAGGATGGGCGAAAGGCCATCTGGGAAACATAAAGACACAAAAAGCTCAGCGGCCTTCAAAATAGTACGATCCGTGCTCCGGATCGTAGTGGTACTCCCACATGGGTGTCTCAACGTAGAGTACGAAAGTTGCCATCCGAATCTAGAGACGTAACGGAAAGAAAGAGATAGAGGGAGTAAGATTTCTTACTAAAGAAACTCAGTAGGGTTTTTCCTCATATCTAGGTGTCATCATATACGTCTCCAGGGACCTCAGTTTCTAAGTAAAAACGTAGGCATATAATAGTTCATTTATGAAGTTCGCAAACATTAACCTCCGAGGCCTGTTCCTTTTAATTATGAAATCCTCTTGGTTACATAGTCTATAAGTCATAAAACATGGATCATAAGTCATGGTACATTAATCATAAATCATGGTTTCCTATATCATGGGTCATAGCACATAAACTCATAAATTCATGTTTCTTATATCATGGGGCATAGCACATAAACTCATAAATTCATGTTTTCTTATATCATAGGGCATAGCACATAAACTCAAATTCATGGTTTCTTATATCATGGGGCATAGCACATAAACTCATATAATCATGGTGCATAGAATCATAGTTCATGGAACATGGTACATGGTACATATCTTGGTTACTTGAGGTGACATTAAAACATCATCATTATTTTCCTGGGGCCACCCTAACTGATCTCCCTGTGGAGAAAATTCTAGGTTATGAGCTCATACCACGCTAGTCATCACTAGCACATGGACTTATCCTTTTTGATAAGTTAAAGGTCCCAACTTAAAGTACGGGTCTAGGGGTTTAGAATCACCTTATCCCCACCCTTAACTTGGTAGTTCAAGGATCATCTTCTCATAGTTTAAGTCACTTTAAGTCTTAGCATGTTTATTGAGATGCCACTTAGTTCATACATGTCAAGTATCAATGATTACAACATAGGCATCTCTAAGTTCTTGAAGAACAATCACATAAAATAAAACTATCATTTAAGAATAATAGTTCACATAGCATCACATAAGTCATGAGGTAAACACCAATTCATCATCCATAGAGTAATGCTTAAACCTTTCCCTTAAGAGTGAAAACCTCTAATCGGGTAACCTCAAACTTCCAAATTATTTTCTTATACCTCTAAAGGATTGATTAACCTCATTACCATAATTTATTAAGTCCTAAAACCTAATTAATTATGGATGGACAGCATTGGCAGCAAGCTAAACTAGGATGAATTACGGCGTTCTAAAAGATGCGTTTTAAACCTTTTCTCACATCCGACTTTTTCTATGATGCAACAATTAATACCTAAGCCAATTATGAGTCACTCTCACTGATCTAGACATCATACAATGTGATTCCATGGATGTTAATAATGCTGGAATTCGTATTTCTTGTACCTATGGGGTTCTAGAATTCACATTTCAAGCAATTTAAGTAAGTAAACATGCTCTAAAATGTCTAGAACAATTAGCGTATACTTAGCAAGGTATTTAAACATATTTAGACCACCCAAAACATGATTTAAGGTGATGGAAATGAGCAAGGCAAAACCGAAACCTCAAAGTCATCAAATCATGTGTAAACTTCCTTTTTCATGTACATAGGTAACTAGTTTCTCTTAGAACAATTTTAGGACTTCAAAAATACCTTGGAAATCAATTTAACTTGTCAAGAACTTTCATAAAATACATGGGGCATCAACCCCTTAATTTTACTCATGGTTGAAATCCTAAATATAAGAACATACTCACAAATACTTTTAAATGTCACTTATGTTTTGGAAGAAACTTAAAACATAAACTATAGGCTCTTGTAACTAATGAAAAACTCATCCTAGAGCTTTCATCATCACATGGCCGAATGCATTTCAAGAAGATACCTTCTTGATTTAACTTTTCTCAAGATGAAATGGGCAAGTCTTTGAGCTCTAGTCATTTAGGTGATGGCATAAAAGTAAACGTGCTATGCATTCCATTTTTATAGTCCATTAGAAAGTAAAGTGATAGCTCAAAATAAATATGGGATGTACCTTCATTATTAATCTTTGAGTTTAGTGATGACTTGAAATATAACATGAAATGCAAAGGTTGGAATTTAAACGTGCATTATGCAAGTTCATTCCTTATCTTGGGGTTTAGTGATAGCATAGAAAAGAAACGTGATATACAAAGCATAAAGTAAACGTGAATGCAAGTTACTTTTATCTTGTCTAGAGCTCTTGCAAGACTTTTAAAGAGGACATAGTTCCAACCCAAACCTCATCCTCACAAGAAAAGGAAACTACTAGTGCTAGAATACTCAAAACAAATCATAACTTTAAAGAACTTGGAAGTGGCCGAATCTCCATCATAGAGAATGAACCATTTTTAAACTCTAGGGACCAAGATCTTGATGATCTAAGACATCAACATCCTAAGTCCTCCTCATCATTAAGTACATAGCTTCCTTCAAAACCAACATTTAAACAAAGTTCATGCCAGAGAAGAAAGCAAAACTGAAACCATACTTGGCTTAAAGTTAAAGTTTCAAGCTTTAGAGTTTGTTCATGTGACAAGCATCAACATGAAACCCACATCATCAAGCTTTCATTTTTCCAATCTTTAGAAGCTCTCATGGCCGAAAATATGAAAGAAAAAGGAAAGTCCAAGAAGTGTTCAAGAGAAACATAAACTCCTCCTTTACTTTTCCTTGAAAAAGGATGAAACTTTCCTTGTGAAAAATTCAAGCTTTAGGGTTTGTTGAGTGACAAACGCCATCATAACACCCTCATCATCAAGCTTTCATTTTTTCAAGGGCCAAAGGCCTTCATGGCCGAATCATAAAGGAGAAAAGAGAAGTTCAAGTGTTCAAGAGAAACATAAACTCATTCTTGACTAAACTTGTAAAAGATGAAACTTTTCTTTGAGAAAAACTCAAGCTTTAGAGGTCTCATGTGAGATGAACTCATGTTCACCTCTAGAGAGCACTCATCATCAAGCCATCATGTTCAAGGCCTTGAGGCCGAAAATGAAAGGAAAAGAAAAGGAAGAAACCGAAAATAAAAAGCAACATGGAGGTTCTACGTTTCATCATTTCCCAACAAGATTCAACATAGGAATCAAAGACATATTTAGAAAGGTTCCCTACCTTTTGGTTTTTGAAAAAGGAGAGGAAGAACTTGAGCTTGAAGAACTCTTGGAAGCTTGAGAGAAAAAGAAGTGAGAAAGCTTGAGACTTTTAGAGATTTTGCAAGAAGTGAGCAAAGGAGTGAAGTTGTGTGGTGTTGTGTATTTATAAGCAAATGAATCATGAAGGAGTGGAGGGAAGGAAGAAGTGGCCGAAACTTCTTGAGGAATGAGGAAAAATATCTCTTGTATTGTCATTCATGGTGTCATAGGTCATAGGTCTTAGGGTGGCTCTGATAGACAATGTGATTAACTACATAAAATATCATTCTTTTGAATTTTTGGGGGGAAAAGTGGCTGATCATTATAAGGCCAAAGGAGGGAAGATTTCATCCAATTTAATCATGTATTAATGAAGTGTTTAGGAGTAGACAAGGTTAGGTCACTAGTTAAGGTTGTGTAATCAAGTGTTTAGGTGAACTAATTAGGTAATTAGGACCCTAATACCTTGGACTACGAGTACTATTGTAGGATTGATGGAGTCAAACTCCTATGACCATTGATTGAAATGTGACAACTTTTCTTGGGAATGAAAGTGCTCTTGGGAATGTGAGCGTAAATAGTGAAAACACTATTCATAGTTGCTTTTTCTCTAACGAAAGAAAAGAATTAGAAATGAGTTTTTAAATTTCCTTAAGCAATTTTAGGTTCTAATCAATCTCAAATAATTATTTTAGCTCTAGATTAATTGAGGAAATTACTTAACCTTTCATTAAAGCCTAATATTGCTTGGGTTTGAGTTAAGTAACTCATTAGTCGTAAAATGCACTAAGCGGGGGTAAAATCGTAATTTTTTCCAAAAGTTGCCCGAGACCTCCGGGACTTAAACCAACATATTTCATGCCTTAAAACATCATTTTTGATCTCCGGGACAAGTCCGGGTCAGAGTCAAAGCTTAAAACTGCCTTAAATCAAGTTAGGGGTATTTTGGTCATTTGTGCACAGAAACCTTAGAAATGAGATTTTTCTAGCTTGTTAACATTCATAAACATATAATCCCCCTCATATATCATTAAAGCCTTGTGAGGATGGCCGAGGCCAGTCGTCCTCATGTTTCAAGTAAAAATGACCTTAGGGGCATTTTGGTCATTTAAAAGTTTAGAGAAAAACAGGGCGTTACACTCATCACTATGGTTCTGAGAACCTTGTCTCCTTAGGCTCATCATCAAGCTCAAAGAAAACCATCAAAGGAAAACCTAACATATTTTTATTTAGTTCTTTAAGATTTAAGCCAAGACTCCTATTTAGAGTACAAACTCTAAAATACTGATCAACCTTAAGTTGAAAGGGGTAAGTCTTGAACCCAAAAAATCAAGTGGTGACAAAATCACAATCTTTCATTACTAGAAAACTCTTAAAACCAAAATGATGAAACCTTGAGCTTTAGAGGTAAAACAAATTATGGCTTTTTAACCAACATCAAGGATCCTCATCATCAAACCATGGTTCCTAACCATTAAATAACAACAAAACAAAAATAAATGGAGGAGAAAAAGAAGCTCAAAACTGAAAAAGAAAAGACAATGGGAAGAAGAAGAACTCAACATAAAATCCCTACCAAGGATGTGTTTCTTTTTGAAGGAGAGCTTGATCTTGGGAATGAGATGTGTGAGAGCTTGGGTAGTGTCTCTTTGAAGGATGAGAAGAAAAAGTAGGAGAAGAAGAAGAAGAATGAGAACTCTTGAGAACTAGAGAGAAAACTTGAGAGCTTGAGGTTTGCAAGAAAATGAGCAAATGGCTTTTTGGAGAGCTTCCTTGTATTTATAGAAAAATTCAACATGAGGGGGTGAGAGAGGGGTGTGTTTGGCTAGCCATGAGAAGGAAGAGAAAGAAAAATATCTCTTTTCATGGTATGGTGTAGGCATGGTTTAAAGTATGGCTAGGTATGGCTCAATGTATGGTTCTTTGGAGTGTATTTTAAATTGAAATTCAACATGTGATTGAATGAAAATGGAGGGAAGTGGCTGGCCATTTCAAGAGGAAAATAATGGAGGATTTCTTTGATTTTATTGTGGATTAGAAGTGTGTTTAGGAGTGGAATTGGTTAGGCCTTTGATTAGGGGGTTGTAGTTAGGTGTTTAAGTGAGAAAGTGGGTAATTCAGGTGGTTCAAGACAAGATTAAAGAGTGTTCATGCACAATTAGTGCAAATCCACCTTTATTAGCAAGTAATCTCATCACATGACCATTCCCATAATTTAAGGGATTGAATAGATGAAATACTATTTCAAATTGACATGACACTAATTCTTGAATTAAAAAAAGGGTTTTTGAGTTACTCTCAGCAATCTTAGGCCCTAGTTAACCTTAATTAATTATTAAAATAAATTAATCTTCGATTAGAACCTAATATTGCTTAGATTTCGTTAATTTTGTAGTTAAACTCGTTATGCCCTTAATCAGGGGCAAAAAGGTAATTTTATGCAAAAGCTTCCCAGGACCACTCGGGCTCAACTAGACATTAAGCAACCCTTAAAAACAACATTCAGACTCTCGAGCAAAGTCTGGGCGCAATCGGGAATCAATCCTGTGTCAATTAGACACAGTGGCGTTTTGCTAATTTTGCTCGCAGGAACCCAAAAATGAGATTCTTCTGCTCTATTAACATATATAACACGCATAATCCCCGTTCAACATTAAAACAGCCCTTTGAGGATGGCCGGGGCCAGCTATCCTTATTTTCCCAGTAAAAATGGCCTCAGGGGCATTTTGGTCATTTGTACACGGAAAAAATTAGGCATTACAAAGCTCATCCATGCTATCTCAGGGGTTTATCCCTAATGAGCTTTAGAAACCTTTGCATAGAAATAAGTTGATCTTATCCTTCTCAAGGTGTCTCTAAGCATCAAAAACTACATAAGCATCAGTTTGTTTTCCAAAATTATGAATGCTTTGTTTTATTTATCATATCCTTGAGCATTCTTTTCAAAATTTCTTCTAGATTAAGACATTCTGAAAATAGACCAAATCAAGATAAAATCACAAGTATTACTTGTTAAGTTTTCAAGCATAAAGATTTTCAAATGGTTCCTTTCCTTTGACAAATGATCAAGCTGGTTGTTTATCCATAACTTAAACGTCTTTCTCTTTAATGTCTGCTCTAATAATGTTCAAAAAGTACATTAAGTCTCTCTTATGCTTCAAGTGAAACAACAACAGCTATGATTAAATGTCACTTAAGGACAAAAATATTTTTATATGATCCATATCATGCCTTAAGAAAAGAACTACTTGAAAATCTCTCTTGATGATATATTGAAAGAATATGATATATAATATTTACATTTCTGTAATATTTCTTTCAAATATCTCTTCAAAAGATTTTCTTCAACTTGGTTTTTCATCATCCAAAGGGGGAGATTGTTAGCTCTAGAATTCTCTAGGTTTATTTGTTTCGAATGACAACAAAGACAATTTAAAGAAATTCTTTGAAGAATGATTGATGTCTCTATTGAGTTTCTCGTATGATTATAACAGGTTTCTATTATTTAGCAAGAGCAAGGCTTACTCAAATGAGAATATATTTCACTATACATGTGTAAACATGTTTATCTCATGTTAAGTGATTTGAATTGAAATAGAAGTGAAATTATATCCTTATTCAAGCATCTAATAGCTAATGATAAAAGGTTTTCAACGCTATAAGAAACTAAGTTCAAAAACTTCAGAAAGTAGTATAGGACATCAAAAAGAAGACTTAAGATGAAGAAATCAACTTATGTCCAAAAGCAAAATGTTACTTAATCTTCAGTCATCACAATCGCAAAGAATTTATCAGCAAAGAAGATTAAATTGAAGATCAAAAAGTGAAAAACTCTTCAAGAAACTAATTGTATTCATCAGAAAGCTCACCTGTGAGTGGAGCATAGAATGCTATAGGAAAAGGAGGGAAATTTGAATTTTGAATTTCAAATGCTCAAGTCAAACCCAGTTTCAAAATGGTATGCCATCTCTTCTACTAATTGATTAACCACCCTAGTTTCACAAAGGAGGAGTTCAGAAAGCATGTTCAGAAAGTAGAAAAGTAGTTTTTGAAGGAAGATCAGAACACTCAACATTACAATAGCTTCTACAACTGATGTGACAGATTTGTCAACCTCTCTTCTAGCTATTTTTTTCAAGACATAACTGATGATCAACACGTGTCATTTGAAGAACTGATCAATGGCAACGGTCATAAGTGAAAGACTGCTATATATGGAGATGCTATGCTTAAAGGCTGATGAGAGATTTGAAGATTCAAGAGAGAAAACTCTGCAAAAATCTCTTCCCACTTCCTAAAATATGCATACTTATCATGTAATCAAATTTATCTTTGAAGTGTAAAAAATCTTCCTTCTACATTCTTAATTAGATTTATTCTTTTCATAGGGAAAAAGTAATAGAAAGAAGTTATTTAAGTTTTCTTAGGACTTTTAATGTGTATGTTAAGAAAACTTGAGTGTAGGTTACTTTGAGTGGCAATCCAAATACTTAACCTTTGTATCCTTGATATGGTAGTGATTGATATGAGATAGCTTCAAAAAGCGACAGTAGAGGTTGCTACTACTCACGACTTAGCTTGGAGAGACTAGTCAAAGACTACTTTCAATGTGACAGTAGAGGTTGCTACTGGTCACAATCTAGAATTGGAGAGGCCAGTGTCAAGACTACTTTCAATGTGATTGTAGAGGTTGCTACTGATCACGAGTTAGCTTGGAGAGGCTAGTACAGTACTATTCATATTAGTTTGGAAAGACTAGTACAATACTACTTAGGTTAGCCTAGAGAGCCTGGTAAAAGGAATACGTAGCAGTTTCTGAGTCTATTTGCTGGCACAAGTGAGAGCTTGGGAAGGCTAATGTAAAGACTATCCTGTTTGCTTTCTCAGGTTAAGAAATTTGTCGAAATGGAATCTCAATAGTTGTTAGGTGTAACACCCCGATTTTTCTGTCTGAGGGAAATGACCAAAATGCCCCTAAGGTCATTTCCTGATCCGAATTCGAGGATAACCAACTCGATCGTCCTCGAAGGGTCAACTCAATATTTGAAGGGGATTGAATGGCCTTTGAATGCTTCCGGAAGCGAAAATCTCGTTTTTCGCAGTTTCGGGTCAAAATGACCAAAATACCCCTATAGCGTTTTTACACGGGTAGAAGTGTCGTTTGAGCCCGAAACTTTTCCCAGAGGTTTAAAAATACGTTTTCATGTGTCTAGAGGTCTCTGTTCAAGTCCCGGTGGTCCCGGGCAGTTTTAGTGCAAAATTACGATTTTGCCCCTAGAATAGTGTTTTTGAGCTTAATGACGTAATTAAGCAAACCTAAGCAATATTAGGCTCTAAATGAAGATTAATTAATTTCCCTAATTAATCTAGAATCAAAATAATTTATTAAAGTTAATTAGAACCTAAAATTACTTAGATTAAACTTAAATCCCTTTTTAGAACTCAAGATTCCTAGTCTTGGAATCTTGAATAGTGTTCTCTCTCTCCAATTCCTTAAATCAAGGAAGTGTGTCTAGAGTTGTTTAGACTCTAAATTGAGGATCTAACTCACTAATGGTGCAAGACCACTCCTTAATTATGTCTAGACCACCCTAATTATCCATTTTCCTTACCTAAACACTTTCTTACAAATTCCTAATCTTAAGCATAATCAAAGATACACCTAAACACAACTCTAAATCATAATTAAATTGCAAAACAAGTCTCCCCTTGGCTGCAACATGGCCGAACAGCCATGCCCCCTTTGGCCACATGTTTAATTATTTTCTCACTCAAAGAACCATACTTGAGGCCATACCTTGAACCATACCTCACCATACCTTGAGCCATACCTCACCATGCCTCAAGACCACATTATCTCACCTCATGGATGCCCTCCAATTCTGCACCCTCATGGCCAAAACTCATCAGCCCACTCACACCCTCCATTTGTTTCATTTCTCTATAAATAGAATGCCTTGAGGAGCTTGCACCACTTTTAGATCATTTGCTAAGTTTAGGAACACTCAAAGCTTTTCTTTTCTCTCAAAGTTCTAGTGTTCTTCAAGTTCTTCAAAGTTCTTCATCTTCTTCATCTTCTTCTTTCATCTTTAAGTTCATCACACCAAGTAGGGATTTTCTTTCAAGTATTCCTTTCTTTAAAGTTCTTGTTCTAAGCTTTATGTTTATAGTTTCTCTTGATTCTTTTTAGAACTTCTTTTCTTCTCCTTTTTCTTTCTCATTTTCGGCCATGGGCCTTGAAGTTCAAAGAAATGAGAGCTTGATGATGAGAGTTTCATGATGATGTTCATCACTTGAAACAAACTCTAGAGCTTGATCTTTGTGCTTGAGCAAAAATGTTTCTAGTTTTTCCTTTCTTGAACTCTTGAGGACTTTAGTTTTGATGGTGATTTAAAATGGTTCTAAGGACTCAATGATGAGCTCTCATGATGTTGGTGTCAATATATCACCAAGATCATGGACTCTAGAGTTTTCAAATATTCCTTTTCCTCCTAGAATGTTTCGGCCATTTCCTTTCTTCTACATGGTTCAATGTTTTGATTTTCTAAAAATGTTGTCTTGAGTTCTAAGAACTCTAGACTTTACCTTACCTTGGTTGGATGAGTTTGGGTTAAGGTTTAGGTTCCTTTAAAGTCTTGTTAAGAGCTCTAGAAAGATAAAATGAACTTGCATAATTTATTTTATGCTTGCACTCATATTTACATTCTTGCAATGCACCTTTACTTTCAAGCTATCACCTAAGAACATAAAGATTAAAATGGAACTTGTATCATCACTTAATTTAATTCTCAAAGCCTTTCTATTTCGGCCTTAAAGTCGATTGTTGTTGGGCCTAGAGCACTAAAATAAAGAATTGAACTTGCATCATCACCTAATTAATCTCTCAAATGCCTATCTATTTCGGCCTTAAAGTCGATTGTTGTTGGGCCAAGAGCACTAAAATAAAGAATTGAACCTTGCATCTTTACTTTCAAGCTTGCACGTTTAAGTTTATGCCTTGCATATTTATCTTACGTCATCACTTTATTTTGTAAGCAAAGATTAAAAATGGAAAGCATGAGCACGTTTACTTTATGTCATAACTTAAGAACCTAGAGCTCAAAGACTTGCTCATTTCATTCCAAGTTAAAGTTTAATGTGAAACCATTCTTTGAATGCATATTTTCGGCCAAGTAGTGATGATGGACTTGCAATAAGTTTTCATCTAGCTACAAAGACTAATAGTCTATGTTCTAAGTTTTCCTTAAAACTTTATAAATCTTTTCAAGGATATGTTGTCATGAGATATGACTTTATTCCCTTTTAGAAGATGAAATATATTTTGGTCAATGACCTAAGGCTTCTCTTAGCCTCTTGATGAATTAAAATGATTTGCAAAGAGTTTTAGAAATTCTAAATTGATTCCAAGAGAAACTAGTTAACTTATGTACCTAGAAATGTCAATTTAAATCCTTTACTAAAGCTAAATGTTTTCAGCTCTGATATGATGAGTGTGATGATGTATGATGATGTTTTGATATGTTAGAATGTGTGAAAATATCATATGATGATGTAAAAATGATTCTATGCATAATAGGTAAGAAACTAGCTAACTAGAAATACCGTAAAGCTAGAATTTAACATAGTTTTGACCCATTTGTTTTTGGAACCTATCCAAACTGTTTTAGTGGGAGAACAATCAGATTAGGATTGTTTAGACATGAAAAACTTGGTAACATTTGGATTAGAATTGAATTTTAGCACCTATAGGGAAACTAGTAACTAGAAAACCGTAAAAATGTAAATGTAGAACTCTTAGAACGTTTAGTTTTCTGGATTCTGTCCAGCAACGTTACAACATGATAAACATGATTAATAATTAGTCCTTAAGCATAGGAACGTCTCATAATTGATTTAGATTTAATTTAAGCGTCTTAGGCGAAGACGGAACCGAGAAAGGGTCTAAAACGTAAGTTCTAGAACCCCGTAACCACAAGTTAGAAATTCTGCCATATGCTTTTCAGATTTGAGTATGAATATGAGAATAAGGAATGATGGTTAATTATGAGCCCTTAGGTGCATAAAATATGAATGACAGATGTTAGAGAACTATATCTCAAGATTAAGACCCGTAAGGGTCAAGACATAAGCTACCGTAAGGGTAAGCGTTTGAATGTTCTATGATGATGCACGTGGTATGTAAATGATGATGATGTTATTCATATGAGGAATTCATGAGGATATATGTTTTATTATGAGAACAACTTGAGCATGTGATCTCTGATGAGAGTATATAGTATTGATGTGTTGATGCTCCCGCTATGATGCGTTATGCAAAATTATGATATTATGATGCTTACGATGCATACGATGAATATGATGCCTTATGTTGATGTTGAATGGCTATGCATGCTCTATATGTTTCGTGGCATAAAGAAAGTTTGAAGGAAATCCGGTGTATGTCGTTACGCTGCCGAATTTCCCATCAAACTTGAGAATCTGAGAAAAGTTTGTGAAAACTCCTGGGTGACACTGGTTCGGCCGAGCACCCCCAGGAAAGGTTCTGGGTGACACCGGTTCGGCCGAGCACCCCCAGAACAGATGTGATAGAACACTGAGACGCATTTCTCCCGCTACGGTGGGGAGGAAACAAATCCGTGAGGGTATTGACATTGAGCTTGCCAAAGCGGACAATTCGCTGTGTACTAGATACCGGTAGAGCGTTTCAAAGAAGGAAATGATCCTAAGATAGGTGATCCAAGAAAGTTATGTAAACCCCCTCTATTAGCCCATATTAAATCTAGTGACGACTAGTTAGGATTGAGCTCATTCCTAGGCGATAGGTGAGACGTAGTTTGGTGACCAGATTATCGCCGGGCTAGTGAATCGGTTGGACTTTTGGTGGATATGTTAAGAGGGTGGTCTTTAAGAAAAAGAACTTAAGAGCTTTATTTACAAGAAAGATATGACATGAAAATTACTATGCCTCTTTATGCCACATATATGATTCTTGTTTCCTTATGATGTGCCCAAGTATTACGACTTTCGTGTTAATGTGCACATGGTATTGTCATGCATTCATCAAATATCTGTTGCATTCATGTCATTAAGACACATACTAAAAGACACCCACTTCGGATAAGTAGATTTGAAAAGCCTAAAACCAATCCTCATGCATGTACACCTTTTTCATAATTAAAACCGAGGTGGCTGGGGACGACGACGATGACACTTGTGTTAGAGTCGAGAATTCCTACTGAGAACCTTGAATAAGTTTCTCATCCCTTCCTCTTCTTCCATGTCGTCTCTAGACGAGGATTACAACGAGGTTCATGACTTCTGCTAAGGCTCGTGCTTAAGGATCACACTAGAAGACGAGGCGGAGGGTCGCTGCGGGAGCATAGATAGCTTAGCTTTTTAAGTTGACACTTATCCAACCTCATAGGTGGATAAGGATGACTTCACATATATGGGCGTGTTTTGAAGTAAATGATGGTACAATGATGTTAGTAGTCTATGTATCTATGAAGATGTGATGATATTATGATTGTTATGTATAATACTATGTTTCATGATTATCAATGGTGTGGTTACTTTTCTTGCACGTTATGGTTATAAGGAACGATAGGTTAGTGCGCGGCTCGCGTTTTGTTTTCAAGTTTCAAAAAGAAAAATTTATTCATATTTTTCGCTAAGTATTTTAATGAAAGGTTGTAAGGAATGAGACTAAAAGAGTAATAGACTAATGATTAACCTAAATATGTTCTAGAGTATTGGGTTAAAAATTAGGATGTTACATTAAGTACTGGATGTAGGCAGTTTAGCCAAACCAGTATATAACCTTTGTGCCTTTTCTCTCTCTCTCTCTCTGATCTCATTCATATTTATCTACTGCATTTTCATTATTTAAATGTTGTTGTATCTTTCTTGTTATTCTATTGTTTTCTTTTAATAATGAAAGTTTTATTTAATAAGGTTCAGAAATCTATTGTCTGAAGCTACTAACTATGTTTCAATTGCACTACAAGTTTTACACTTGATAGTATTTATTTTTAGAAGGTTCAAAAAATGCAAAAAAGAAGCAATACACAATTCAACCCCCCTTCTCGTGTACATCTCCACCTACAATAAAAACTGCAGAACATTAAGAAAACCAATGTATTCAATATAAGCAAAGGGTCTCAAATGTCAGAAAAGCAATGTATTCAATATAAACAAAAGGTCTCAAATGCCATCCCAATCCATTCGGAAATCCCTACACTAGTAAAGAAATCTACTCCTCTATCTCTGGAGGATTACAACAACGAAGATAAAAGAACTTGAAAATAATAGCAATAATCATTGTCACAATCTCCAAGATAAAGCACCTTCACCACTGGAACTCTTAGAGATAAAAGAATGGAGAAGGAGAAGAAGAAAAGAGAGAGTAATAGCAACTAAAAGTGGTGGCCTCAAAGTGAGTCAAAAGCTAGGGTAAAAGTCTATAATAATCCCTTATATACTGCTCTTTTAGCCCAAAAATAGATTAAATGAGCTATTTTGTGTCATCGCAGGAGCTGCAGCAAGGGACAAAATTGACATCTTTAAGTATTTGGTCATTTTGGCCCTTAAACATTAGAATTTGTGTAACATCCTAATTTTTAACCCAATACTCCTAGAACTTATTTAGGTTAATCATTAATAAATTACTCTTTTAGTCTCATTCTTTAAACCTTTTATTAAAATACTTAGCGAAAAATACAGGTAAATTTTTTTTTTTGGAACTATAAAAACAAAGTGAAAGCCGCACAACATGACAGATGATGAGGATATAAAGAAACGAGATGCAAGAGTAAACAAATGACTCACGAACAACAGAACATAAAACATGTAATTGCATATCATGATAAAACTAACTGCACATATATATATATATAATATGCCTACTTAGAACAATTGATCTTAAAGAAAAGGATGTTTAACAGGTTTTCAAAGAAACCATATTGTGTGAACTTCATCATCAAGCTCTAAGGAAATGGATTAAAAGAGCAATTGATCTTACAGAAAAGGAAAAGTGGCTGAAACCATGGGAAAGAGAGAATGAGACTTTAAAACTTTAGAGACCATGATCTTGATGATGTATTAACACCAACATCATGTGTCCTCATCATTGAGCTCACATATTCATTTTAGGACATCATCAAAATAAAGCTTCTCAAGAATAAGAAAGGAAGAAACCAAAAACATCTTTTGCTCAAGAACCAATGTCAAGCTTTAGAGGTTACCTAAGTAATGAATATCATCATGGAATCCTCATCATCAAGCTCTCATTTCCAAGTTCCCAAAGACTCTTGGCCGAAAATCAAAGGAGAAGAGGAGAAGTTCTAAAAGTTTCAAAAGAAACCATGAAGCACATCACTAAAAATAAAACTTTAATAAATGAAACACTTAGAACAAAATCCCTACCTAGTGACTTAAGGTTAAGATGAGTGAAGAAGATGAAGAAGTTGAAGAAGATGAGCTCTTGAACTTGAGAGAAAAGAAAGGCTCCAAGTATTCTTGAAAACTCAAACTTGGTAAATGAACTAAAAGTGGTTCAAGTTCATCCAAGCATGCTATTTATAGAGAAATGAAACAATATGGAGGGTGAAATGGAAGGAGGATTTTCGGCCAACATCATGCAGCCCATGAGTTCCATGAGGAGAGAGATTGTATTCTTGAAGCATGGTGAGGTATGGCTCAAGGTAAGGTAAGGTATGGCTTGAGGTACAGTGTGGTATGGTTCTTTGAGTGTTTGAAATTTCAAACATGTAATGGAAATAAGGGGGAGAGGTGGTTGTATTGCATCAGCCAAGGGAAGAGGAAAACCTTTCTTTTAATTGTGGTTTAGAGTTGTGTTTAGGTGTGTATTTGATTAGGCCTAAGTTTAGGAATTTGTGAGAAAGTGTTTAGGTGACTGAGGATGAAATTTAGGATTTCAAGACAAGGTTAGGGAATACTCTTCCTTCATTAGTGAGATAAAACTCATTTTAGTGCATAAACAATTCTAGACACAATTCCTTAATTTAAGGAATTGGAGAGAGAAAACACTATTCAAGATTCCAAGACTAGGAATCTTGAGTTTTAAAAAAAGGATTTAGGTTTAATCTAAGCAATTTTAGGTTCTAATTAATTTTAATAACTTGTTTTGATTCTAGATTAATTATGGAAATTAATTAACCTTCGATTAGAGCCTAATATTGCTTAGATTTGCTTAATTTCATCATTAAGCTTAAAGCGGCACTATGCTAGGGGCAAAATCGCAATTTTTTGCAAAAACTACCCGGGACCATCGGGACTCAATCAGATACCTTTAAACATATGAAAACATCATTTTAAACCTTCGGGGAAAGTTTCGGGCTCGAACAACACCGTTACCCGCGTAAAAAACGCTATAGAGGTATTCTAGTCATTTTGACCCGAAACTACAGAAAATAAGATTTTCGTTTTCGAAATCACTCAAGGGCCATCCAATCCCCTTCAAACATTGAGTTGACCCTTCGAGGATGGCCGGGCCGGCTATCCTTGAATTCTGGGCAGAAAATGACCACAGGGGCATTTTGGTCATTTTCTCTCAGACAGAAAATCGAGGCGTTACATTACTCCCTTCCTTAAAAAGAATTTCACCCTCATAATTCGTACCTTAGAAAAGCTTTGGATGCTTAGTCTTCATTTCTGATTCTAGCTCCCATGTAAATTCTTCGGACTTGTCCCATCCTCATGCTACTTTCACTCAAGGAACAGACTTGTTTCTCAACTGCTTGAATCCGCGATCCACGATCCTCGTAAGCGGCAGATTGAAAGTCAGGTTGTCCCTTAATTGTACATGCATTGGTTCCAAGACATGGCTAGAGTCAAACTTGTATTTCCTCAACTGAGAGACGTGAAAGACGTCATGAAGGTTGGAAAGGTTAGGGGATAAGGTTATTTTGTAAGCTACTGGCCCTATTCTCTGAAGAATCTCAAAGGGACCAAGAAATCGAGAGCTCAACTTTTTGACTTTCATAGCTCTCCCTATGCCTGTAGTGGGGGTGATCTTAAGGAATACATGTTCTCCCTCATTGAACTCTAACGGCTTGCGCCGTTTGTCCACATAGCTCTTTTGCCTACTTTGAGCCGTAAGCATCCTACCCTGGATACTCTTGATCTGTTCTGTGGTTTCTCTCACTACATCGAGTCCTAGCATGCTCTGTTCTCCGGATTCATACCAACACAAAGGGGATTGACACTTTCCTCCATATAAGACTTCGTAGGGTGCCATGTCGATGCTTGCGTGATAACTGTTGTTATAAGCAAATTCGATCAGCGGCAGATACTTATCCCAGCTTCCCCCTTGGTCTAGAACACAGGCTCTCAACATATCTTCTAGGGTTTGGATCGTTCTTTCTGATTGTCCATTTGTTTGTGGGTGGTAAGCTGTGCTTAAGCATAACTTTGAACCGAATGCCTTTTGAAAGGCTCCCTAGAAACGTGACGTAAACCACAGATCTCTATCTGAGATTATCATCGACGGTACACTGTGTAACCTTACGATCTCTTGGATGTATAGCTGCGCCAATCTATCCAAAAAGCATGTCACTCTAATGGGTAGGAAGTGAGCTGATTTGGTTAGTCAATCCACTATCACCCATATGGCATCATGGCCAGCTTGGGTCCTAGGCAATCTTGTCACAAAATCAATAGATATACACTCCCACTTCCACTTGGGGATTGACAGGGGTTGTAACAAACCTGAAGGCTTTTGGTGCTCGATCTTCACCTTTTGACATACCAAGCACTTACTAACCTAAGTGATAGTATCCTTTTTCAATCAAAGCCACCAAAACATCTTCTTTAAATCCTGATACATCTTGGTAACACTAGGATGGATGGTGAAATGGCTTTTGTGGGCCTCCTCTAAGATCTTCTCTCGAAGGTGACCATCTGTGGCATGTGGATTCTGCTTTCAAACCTCCATATCTCGTTAGAACCTCGTTCAAAACCTTTTAACTTTCCTGCCCTAACTACATCTATGGTCTCCCTGAACTCCTTATTTTCTCGTTGTGCTAGCATGACTCTCTGCTTAAATCCACTCGTTACGGTGAGATAGCACATCTTCATGACTTCGTTGGTCATAAACATCCCTAGATTCATATCCCTAAACTTCTCTATCAGCTCAACTTCTTTGACCATCATATGAGATAGGTGCAATGGCTTTCGTCTCAAGGCATCAATGACTACATTAGCCTTGCCAGGGTGGTAACTTAAGCTGAAATCGTAGTCCTTAAGAAACTCCATCCATCTTCTCTGCCTCATGTTTAGCTCCTTTTGATCAAAGAGATATTTGAGACTCTTATGATTGGAGAAAATTTCAAACCTTACACCGTATAAATGGTTTCTCTACATCCTCAAGGCGAACACAATGGCTGCTAACTCCAGGTCATGGGTAGGGTAGTTTGCCTTGTGGGGCTTAAGTTGTTTGGATGCGTAGGCTACCACTTGCCTATTTTGCATCAACACACAACCTAAACCCTTGGCCGAAGCATCACAATATACCTTGAAAGGTACATCGGGGCTAGGTAAAACCAAAACCAGGGTTGTGGTTAGCTTTTCTTTTAGCTCTTGGAAGCTCTTTTCACACTCGGGATTCCATATGAAGGGGGTGTTCTTCCTAGTTAGCTTAGTCAGGGGTAAGGCAATCTGGGTAAAACCTTTGATAAACCTACAGTAATAGCCTGCTAGTCCCAAAAGTCTCCGTATTTCCGTTACCGTGGTTGGCCTATCCCAATTCATTACTGCTTCAACTTTACTTGGATCAACAGTTATACCACCCTTTGACATGACATGTCCTAAAAACTTGACCTCCTCCAACCAAAATTCACACTTAGAGAGCTTTGCATACAACTTCTTCTCCTTCAAGACCTCCAAAACTTTCTTTAGGTGACGTTCATGCTCCTCGTGGGTCTTTGAATAGACGAGTATATCATCTATGAAAACAACCACGAATTGGTCTAGATAGGGTCTAAAGATCCTATTCATGTAATCCATGAACGCTGCAGGAGCATTCGTCAACCCAAAAGACATCACCGTAAACTCAAAGTGTCCATACAGAGTTCTAAAGGCGGTCTTTGGTATATCTTGATCTCTCACCCTAATCTGGTGATATCCCGACCTTAGATCAATCTTGCAAAATACCACCGCTCCTCTTAATTGGTCCATAAGATCATCAATCCTAGGCAAAGGGTACTTATTTTTCACCGTTACATGATTCAACTGCCTATAATCTATGCATAACCTCATACTCCCGTCCTTCTTTTTAACAAACAAAACCGGGGCTCCCCAAGGTGAGGCACTAGGTCTTATGAAACTCTTTGCCAAAAGCTCCTCAAGTTGGGTTTTCAACTCGGCTAACTCCAGAGGTGACATCCGATAATGGGCTACAGAGATTGGTCCCGCTCCAAGAACTAACTCAATAGAGAACTCTACCTCTCTCTTGGGAGGAAACTAGGTATCTTATTTGGGAATACCTCGGGATAGTTTCTTACTACTGGTATGCTATCCAAGCTCTGCTCAATAAGATTGAAAGGAAGTTTGGAAACCATTAAATTTAAAGACTCGACACTAGCATATGAAATGAAAGAATATGTTGCACCAGAGTCATATAGTACACTTAAAGTTCTACCATTTATTTCACACTTACCTTCTATGAGGTAATTGGATTTTTCTGCATCGTTCACATTGAGGGTGAAGACCTTCCCTTGATATTGTAGCATGGAGTTCTAGTTCGTTGGCCTCCCATTGGTGCATTTATTGGCATAGTGGCCGGGCTTTCCGCATCTGAAGAAGACTCCCTGCCCAGCCATGGAGGGGTGATCATTGTGAATCCTTCTGCATCGAGGACATTCCGCAGCCAGTGCGGGGTTGGGGAAAGCAGCAAGGGCTCCTTGAGGTGCCTTGTTCTTGGCCCTGCTGGACCCTCCTTGTTGATAATTGTTCCGAGGGCCGCCCGACCTTCCTTGTCACTTGTTGTTGTTACTGTGTTATTTCTAGGTTTGTTGTACTTGAATGGCATTCTTTGATGTTGCCTGGGTTGTTGGTGAAAGGGTGTTCTTTGTTGCTGTTGCTATAGCTTGAACTGGTTGGTGTGGTAGGGGTTGTAGTGGCTTCGCGATTGATTCTGATACTGCGATTTGAACTTCGGGGCTTGAGGTCTTAGCCCTTTAGCACGTTCCGCCCTTGCAGCGTGGAGCTTTCCTTGTCCTTCTTCCAGAATGCGGCATTTGTTGACCAGGGTCGGGAAGTCCCTAATCTCCATATGTGCCACGGCGTAGTTTAGCTCCGGCTTCAACCCAGTCTCGTACTTTACACACTTCCATATCTCATTGGCGTTCCCCTGGAACACCCGCGAGAATTTGATCAGCTTTTCAAATCTTGCCGTATACTAGACAATAGTCATTCTTCCTTGGGTCAGCTGCATAAACTCAATGTCCCTTGTGTTTTGGACAGACTCGAGAAAGTACTTCTCGTAGAAGTATGTCTTGAACAACTCCCAGTCCATAGCAGTACCGGAGGCTTCTAACAACCTTCGCGTGCCGGTTCACCAGAACTCGGCATCCGATTCCATCAGATAGGTCACAAACGTGACCTTTTGCTCCTCCGAGCAGGCGACCACGGAATAGATCTTTTCCATGTTCTTGATCCATTCATCAGCCTTGTTAGGGTCCATGGCTTCCCTAAAGGTGGGTGGGTTTGCCTTGCGGAATTCACTGAACCTAGCTTGCTCGATCATTTCTGCCGTAGGGGGAGCACGTCCAACCTCCCCCTGCTGGTTCATTCTCTCGAACATACGTTCCATGGCCCTTGCCATGTCACGGACGGCAGCAGCAGTTGCGTTGTCTTGGTTATCCTCGGCCGGGGTCCTAGGTTGTCTCCTAGGTGCCATTGGTTCCTAAACATACAAAACAACAAACGCTGAGGTGATCAGAGTCAATATTCCATGTAAGATGAGCTAGTTACCATGGCACGCGCAAGTAGATAAGGGTCATGCATCTCTATCCTATAGCTTATCTCTACTATCTAAGCACTACGCTTGACATAACTATCGTACCACGCTCAGAAAGCATAGTCAGTCCAATCCTCAGGCTCCATGAGAATCGAATTGCTCTGATACCAAAATGTAACATCCTAATTTTTAACCTAATACTCCTAGAACGTATTTAGGTTAATCATTAGTCTATTACTCTTTTAGTCTCATTCTTTGAACCTTTCATTACAATACTTACCGAAAAATATGGGTAAATTTTTTTTTTGAACTGTAAAAGCAAAGTGAGAGCCGTGCAACATGACGGACGATGAGGCACGTAAAGAAACGAGATGCAAGAGTAAACAAACAACTCACGAACAACAGAACATAAAACACGTAATTGCACATCATGATAAAACTAACTGCATATATATATATATATAATATGCCCACTTATGAAAAGCGGGACTTAGTACAACGTAGAAACAAATACATTTGAAATAAAAATACAATAGAAAGAAACAGAAGGCATAAAGGAAAACTCACCTACCCAATTGCATCCAAAGTGGATAACCTCTAAACAAAAGAAGGTTTATCATCATCTATGTGGTGTGTGCACTATCTCTACCCACTGGCCTCTACTGCCAGGATCCCGGATAGGGTGGGACGTATTTGATCCACTAAGCTATCTCCGCCGGGGTGGCTATGCGCTACATCGGCTAGGCATGGGCTCCTCGACAAGGAGTCATCCTCACTCGTCCCCCACGTATCGGCCGTGTGACGGTGGCTTCACTTTCCTCTCCAAAGTCCATCAGCATGGTGAGGGAGGACCCCTCAGAAGGGACTTGTGTGGCGGAATCCTCAAAAGGGTCTGTTTCTGAGAACGATGATAGGGAGTGACGCACGTACTGCGGGAAGTCCTGGATAGCAGATGCGGTCGGTGGGGTACAGCGAATCCACTCCTCGCGAGGGCGGGCGGGCTCGAACACAAGGTTGTCGCCAAATGGGGATGTCGGGGAGAAACGGTGGGTATGTATAGGATAAGTGAAGGGTCTTCCGGCAAACATGAAGATGCGAACAACACATCGACCCTCAAAATGGTATGATTCATGCGCTGGATCATAATGCACCTCCCATGTCGGGGTATCCATGAAGACCACGAATGTTGCCATCTGAAGACGTGACAGAAAGAAGAGATAAAAGGAGTGAGAATCTTACTAAAGAATCTCAGTAGGGCAACCTTCTATCTAGGTGACATCACCTACATCCTCAGGAACCTTGGGTTTCTTCGAAAAAGGTGAACATGCATGTACTTCATTTATTAGGTTTTAAACTTAATTATCCAAGGTCTGTTTCTGTTAGGATGAATCTTAATGTTATAGATGCAGCATAATAAAGTATGAATGCATGAGGATGCAGCAGGCATAAACTAACGAGACATTCATAAAGATATCAACATCATACAGGTGGTATAAAGTGGCATATTGTTCTCATGTAAAAACATTTCTCTTTCTGTAACTTATGTGACATTCAAAGCCTAGTACTGTAACATAGGGATCACCCTAAAATCATCTCTAGGTTATAAGCTCATACCTTAAATAGTCATCACTAGTTCTTACTTATCATATGATAAGTGTAATCACAATAATAATAATCATAACAAACGCATCACACTGGTATCAAATACACAGCGAATGTTGTCCTCTTTGGGGCGTTACGTATCGTTATCCCCCTCAAGGATTTGTTTTTTGGGGCATTATGTATCGCCGTCCCCCAGAACGTGTTTTCATAGTACCGTGTCACATTCAAAACTCATATCTTTTGAAAACCTTTTTAAGTCCTCAAATTTGTCAGAAATTTAGTAGCATAACAATAGTGCACCGAATTTTTTCCAAATTTGCTTTATGCCACATTCATATAAATTCATAGTCACTCATAATCATCATATGCATCATAACATCATAATTCTTTCATAAGGCATCATAGCATGAGTATTAACATATCAACATCATTTACTCTTATAGGAAATCACATGCTCAAGTTATTCTCATAATAAAACATGAAGGAAGGAACACTTATCTACACATTTTAGATACTAGTAATCGATTACATGGGCTTTGTAATCAGTTACTTGGCTCAATTTTTCAAAACAAGGAAGTTTGGGGTTCTGGTAATCGATTACATGAGCCTTGTAATTGATTACCTCGGTTGAAAATGCATTCTGGGTTTCAAGAACTCCTAAGTAATCAATTACATGGAGTGGTAATCGATTACTGGGGTCCAGAAACATGTCTAGGTTTCTCAAGACATCGGGTAATCGATTGCATCATCTTGTAATCGATTACACAGGCCAAAAACCTATATCCGGGTGTGCAAGGCACTCTGGTAATCGATTACATAAACCCTATAATCGATTACCAGTAACCCAAAATGGTGAAAACTCAAGTTTTGACATTCTTAAAATTGTCCATTCATTCTAAAAATCTTTTAACATCATTACATCATCTTTCTTGAAATCAACCACACATTCTAACATATCAAGACATCATTCAAATATCATGTCCTTAATACATACAAGTTACTAGTTTCTCTTGAAATCATTTTAGGACTTCTAAAACTCATTGAAACCTGATTTACTTTATAGAAGGAGACTAAAATAGCCATAGGGCAGTAACTAATTCAGAGCATGCTTAGAAGGGATTTTAACTCATAAACCTTGTTGGTAATAGTTTTATAAAACTCTTAATGCCTAAAGAAAATTATAGAACATAAATTGTTGGCTCTTGTGACTAGATGAAATTCACATCAAGTTCATCAACATCATATGGCTGAAATATGCATCCATGGGGGTGTCTCCATATCCAAACTTTAATTTGAGATAAAGAGGGAAAGTCTTTGAGCTCTAGAGTCTTTAAGTGATGACAAAATGTAAACGTGCTATGCGTCGCATTTTATTCTTCATTACAAAGTAAAGTGAGGACTTCAAAGTAAATATGAGATGTAAGAACTTGAAATATAAATATGAGGTGCTAGAAATATAAATATGCAAGGCTTGAAAGTAAATATGCAAGTTCATTTTATCTTTTAGGATTTAAGTGATGACTTGAAATATAAATATGAATGCAAGTCCGGTTCTTTATTTTAGTGCTCTAGACTCCACAACAATCGACTTTAAGGCCGAAATAGGTGAGCTTCGAGATTAATTATTAGGTGATATGAAAATACAACTCTTGTTTTAATCTTTAAGTTTTAGGTAATAGCTCAAAAATAAATATGCTAGGCAAGGAAAATAAATATGAATGCAAGTTCATTTTACATTCTTCACTAGAGCTCTTGCAAGACTTTAAAGGAACTTAAACCTCAACCCAAACTTATCATGGCAAGTTAAAGCAAGCTTTAGAGTTCTTGTACCAAGGTTTTCAAAGAAACCATATGGTGTGAACTTCATCATCAAGCTCTAAGGAAATGGATTAAAAGAACATTTGATCTTAAAGAAAAGGAAAAGTGGCCGAAACCATAGGAAGGAGAAAATGAGACTTTAAAACTCTAGAGACCATGATCTTGATCATGTATTAACACCAACATCATGTGTCCTCATCATTGAGCTCACATATTCATTTTAGAACATCATCAAAATAAAGCTTCTCAAGAATAAGAAAGGAAGAAACCAAAACATCTTTTGCTCAATAACCAAGATCAAGCTTTAGAGGTTCCCAAGTGATGAATATCATCATGAAATCCTCATCATCAAGCTCTCATTTCCAAGTTCCCAAAGGCTCTTGGCCGAAAATCAAAGGAGAAGAGGAAAAGTTCTAAAAGTTTCAAGAGACACCATAAAGTGTAACACCCCGATTTTTCTGTCCGAGGGAAATGACCAAAATGCCCCTGAGGTCATTTCCTGACCCGAATTCGAGGGTAACCAACTCGGTCATCCTCGAAGGGTCAACTCAATGTTTGAGGGGGATTGGATGGCCTTTGAATGCTTTCGGAAGCGAAAATTTCGTTTTCATGATTTAGTCAAAATGACCAAAATACCCCTATAGCATTTTACGCGGGTAAAGGTGCCGTTTGAGCCCGAAACTTTCCCTAGAGGTTTAAAAACACGTTTTCACATGTCTAGAGGTCTCTGTTCAAGTCTCGGTGGTCCCGGGCATTTTTAGTGCAAAATTACGATTTTGCCCCTAGAATAGTGTTTTTGAGCTTAATGACGTAATTAAGCAAACCTAAGCAATATTAGGCTCTAAACAAAGATTAATTTATTTCCCTAATTAATCTAGAGTCAAAATAATTTATTAAAGTTAATTAGAACCTAAAATTGCTTAGATTAAACTTAAATCCCTTTTTAGAACTCAAGATTCCTAGTCTTGGAATCTTGAATAGTGTTTTCTCTCTCCAATTCCTTAAATCAAGGAAATGTGTCTAAGAGTTGTTTAGACTCTAAATTGAGGATCTAACTCACTAATGGTGCAAGACCACTCCTTAATTATGTCTGGACCATCCTAATTATCCATTTCCCTTACCTAAACACTTTCTTACAAATTCCTAATCTTAAGCATAATCAAAGATACACCTAAACACAACTCTAAACCACAATTAAAATGCAAAGAACCCTCCCCCATGGCTGATGAAGTTTCGGCCAGCACACTCCTCATTGGCCACATGTTTAATTATTTTCTCACTCAATGAACCATGCTTGAGGCCATACCTTGAACCATACCTCACCATACCTTAAGCCATACCTCACCATGCCTCAAGAACACATTATCTCACCTCATGGAACTCATGGATGCCTCCAATTCTGCACCTCATGGCCGAAAACCCCTTCAGCCCTCACCCCCTCCATTTGTTTCATTTCTCTATAAATACAATGCCTTGAGGAGCTTGCACCACTTTAAGATCATTTGCTAAGTTTAGGAACACTCAAAGCTTTTCCTTTTCTCTCAAAGTTCTAGTGTTCTTCAAGTTCTTCAAAGTTCTTCATCATCTTCATCTTCTTCTCCCATCTTCAAGTTCATCACATCAAGTAGGGATTTTCTTTCAAGTATTCCTTTCTTTAAAGTTCTTGTTCTAAGCTTTATGTTTATAGTTTCTCTTGATTCTTTTTAGAACTTCTTTTCTTCTCCTTTTTCTTTCTCATTTTCGGCCATGGGCCTTGAAGTTCAAAGAAATGAGAGCTTGATGATGAGAGTTTCATGATGATGTTCATCACTTGAAACAAACTTTAGAGCTTGATCTTTGTTCTTGAGCAAAAATATTTCTAGTTCTTCCTTTCTTGAACTCTTGAGAACTTTAGCTTTGATGATGTTTTAAAATGATTCTATGAACTCAATGATGAGGGCTCATGATGTTGGTGTTAATATATCACCAAGATCATGGACTCTAGAGTTTCAAATATTTCTTTTCTTGCCTAGATGTTTCGGCCATTTCCTTTTCTTTTATATGCCTTATGGTTTGATTTTCTAAAGATGTTGTTTTGAGTTCTAAGAACTCTAGACTTTACTTTACCTTGGTTGGATGAGTTTGGGTTGAGGTTTAAGTTCCTTTAAAGTCTTGTTAAGAGCTCTAGAAAGATTAAATGAACTTGCATAATTTATTTTATGCTTGCATTTATATTTACATTCTTGCTATGCACCTTTACTTTCAAGCTATCACCTAAGAACATAAAGATTAAAATGGAACTTGCATCATCACTTAATATAATTCTCAAAGCCTTTCTATTTCGGCCTTAAAGTCGATTGTTGTTGGGCCTAGAGCACTAAAATAAAGAATTGAACTTGCATCATCACCTAATTAATTTCTCGAATGTCTATCTATTTCGGCCTTAAAGTCGATTGTTGTTGGGCCAAGAGCACTAAAATAAAGAATTGAACCTTGCATATTTACTTTCAAGCTTGCATGTTTAAGTTTATGCCTCGCATATTTACTTTCAAGCTTGCACGTTTAAGTTTATGCCTTGCATATTTAATTTATGTCATCACTTTATTTTTGTATTGCAAGATTAAAAATGAAAAGCATGAGCACGTTTATTTTATATCGTAACTTAAGAATCTAGAGCTCAAAGACTTGCCCATTTCATTCCAAGTTAAAGTTTAATGTGAAACCATCCTTTGAATGCATATTTTCAGCCAAGTAGTGATGATAGACTTGCAATGAGTTTTCATCTAGCTACAAGGACCAATAGTCTATGTTCTAAGTTTTTCTTAAAAGCTTTACAAACCTTTTCAAGGTTATGTTGTCATGAGATATGACTTTATTCCCTTTTAGGAGATGAAATATATTTTGGTCATTGACCTAAGGCTTCTCTTAGCCTCTTGATGAATTAAAATGATTTGCAAAGAGTTTTAGAAATTCTAAATTGATTCCAAGAGAAACTAGTTAACTTATGTACCTAGAAATATTAATTTAACTCTCTTATTGAAGTTAAATGTTTTCGGTTCTGATATGATGAGTGTGATGTTGTATGATGATGTTTTGATATGTTGGAATGTGTGAAAATATCATATGATGATGTAGAAGCGATCCTATGCATAATAGGTAAGAAACTAGCTAACTAGAAATACCGTAAAGTTGGAATTTGACATAGTTTTAACCCATTTGTTTATGGATTCTTTCCAAACTATTTTAATGGGAACATAATCAGATTTAGATTGTTTAGACATGAAAAACTTGGTATCATTTGAATTAGAATTGAATTCTAGCACCTATAGGGAAACTAGTAACTAGAAAACCGTAAAAATGCAATGTAGAACTCTTAGAACATTTATTTTTTTTTCCGGATTCAGTCCAGCACCCCTACTGTAACATCCTAATTTTTAACCCAATACTCTAGAACATACTTAGGTTAAACATTAGTCTGTTACTTCATAGTTCTTAATTTTACTTAGAAATACTTAGCGGAAAATACGGGTAATTTTTTTTTTTTTGAAATAAAAGTGAGAGCCGCGTGATGCGATAAGCGGTAAACCATGTATGGTAAACAAATGTCTCACAACATCATAACATAAGGTACACCATGAGTAACACTGAAGATCATCTCATATATATATAATTTGCCCACTTATAAGTGTGGGACTTAGTTTGGTACAAGGAAAATATAGGAAAGGAAATACAACATAAACATAAACATGATCTACTCCCCTACCCGAGTGCACCTAATGGGATAACCTCTAAACAAAAGAAGGTTTATCCCCATCTAAGTGGTGTGTGCTCTAACCGGGTACTCCATCGGTCGATCGTCACCTCCTACTGACGTCCGTCTCGTGAACGAGGCAAGTATCCGGGAAACTGTGCGAGCTCCTCGGGCGTAAAGAGGCGGAACGGGGATTGAGAGTGACCCCCGCGGTGTAGCTGCATCTCCGGTCGTCGTGCAAGTCGGGGCCGAGTCACGGTATCCTCACTACCCTCCCTCATCAATGGTGGAGAGGGGGCAGAGCTCTCGCTATACGGTTGAGTAGGCGGGTCCTCAGACGGGTCGGTCTCCGAGAAGTAGGTCCGGCGCACGTAATCGGGATAGTCTCGCATGGCTAAGGTGGCGGTGTGCATGCGGAGCACTCTCTCGTCATGCGTACGCGCACGCTCAAAAATCCGCTCGTCGTCGCCATAGGGTGCAGTCGGGGAGAAGTGATGGGTGTGCACGGGATGGGCGAAGGGGCGTCCTACGAACATGAAAACCCGCACCGTGCACTGTCCCTCAAAATGGTATGACCCGTGAGTCGGGTCATAGTGCACCTCCCACGTCGGCGTGTCCACGAACACCACGAACGTCGCCATCTGAAGACGTGACGGAAGGAAAGAGATAGGGGGAGTGAGAATCTTGCTAAAGAATCTCAGTAGGGCCTCCTACTACCTAGGTGTCATCATCTACGTCCTCAGGAACCTTGGGTTTATTTATACAAAATGGCTGAGCATGTATTAAGTTCATTTTAAACTTTAAAATATATTTTAGCCAAGGTCCATTCATTTTAGGATGATCTTAATGTCATGGATGCAACATAATAGAAAATGTATGCATGGCACTACCTAATGCACATACATAAAACATAACATCAAGCATCATCATACTTAGTGGCATAAAGTGGCAATGGTAACATTCATATGGGGCAAAACTTAGTGACATAATCATAATCATGAAACTTCTCTTCCTCATGGGCCACCCTAAAAGACAATCGAACTGGGGGTGCTCGGCCGAACCGGTGTCACCCAGAACGTGTCATACATTTAGGTTATGAGCTCATACCTTAACTAGTCGTCACTAGTTCTTACTTACCACTTAACGATAAGCGTATCATAAATCATAAATCCCGACTATCTGAGTACGGGTTAAGGGGCAAAACTCTTAGGGGTGCTCGGCCGAACCGGTGTCACCTAAGAGTGTAAAATGGTACCGATGTCACATGAGTTCTATGGAGGTGCTCGGCCGAACCGGTGTCATCCTAGAACCCATCTTAGTACCTTAATTTTCAAAATCTCTTTAAGTCCCCAAATTTGTCAGAAATTCGGCGGCATTACACCGAATTTCCTTCCAAATTTGCTTTATGCCACATAAACATATAACCTCATGAATTCCTCATATGAATAACATCATCATCATTTGCATACTGCACGCATCATCATAAAACATTCAAATGCTTACCCTTACGGTAGCTTATGCTTTGACCCTTACGGGTCTTAATCTTGAGATATAATTCTCTAACATCCGTCGCTCATATTTTTATGCACCTAAGGGCTCATAATTAGTCATCATTCCTAATCCTCATGTTCATACTTAAATCTGAGTGGCATAGGGCAAATTCTCTAACTTGTGTTCACGGGGTTCTAGAACTTACGTTTTAGACCCTTTCTTGGTTCCGTCTTCGCCTAAGGCGCTATGAATTAAATCTAAATCAATTATGAGGCATTCCTATGCTTAAGGACTAATTATTAATCACATTTATAATGTTGTAAGGGTGCTGGACAGAATCCAGAAAAGCAAACGTTCTAAGAGTTCCAAACTTGCACTTTTACGGTTTTCTAGTTACTAGTTTCCCTATAGGTGCTAGAATTCGATTCTAATCCAAATGATACCAAGTTTTTCATGTCTAAATAATCTAAATCTGATTATGTTCCCATTAAAACAGTTTGGATTTGTTCCATAAACAAATGGGTCAAAACTATGTTAAATTCTAGCTTTACGGTATTTCTAGTTAGCTAGTTTCTTACCTATCATGCATAGGATCGCTTCTACATCATTACATGATATTTTCACACATTCCAACACATCAAAACATCATCATACAGCATCACACTCATCACATCAGAACCGAAAACATTTAACTTAAATGAGAGAGTTAAATTGACATTTCTAGGTACATAAGTTAACTAGTTTCTCTTGGAATCGATCTAGAACTTCTAAAACTCTTTGCAAAACATTTTAATTCATCAAGAGGCTAAGAGAAGCCTTAGGTCACTGACCAAAACATATTCCATCCCCTAAAAGATAATAAAATCACCACTTGTGATGACATAACCTTATAAAGATTTGTAAAGCTTTAAGGAAAACTTAAAACATAGACTATTGATCCTAGTAGCTAGATGAAAACTCATTGCAAGTCCATCATCACTACTTGGCCGAAATTATGCATTCAAGGAATACATTCACATTTAACTTTATCTTGGAATGAAATGGGCAAGTCTTTGAGCTCTAAGTTCTTAAGTTACGACATAAACTAAACGTGCTCATGCTTTTCATTTTTAATCTTGCTTACAAAGTAAAGTGATGACTTAAATTTAAGTATGCAAGGCATAAACTTAAACGTGCAAGCTTGAAAGTAAATATGCGAGGTTCAATTCTTTATTTTAGTGCTCTTGGCCCAACTACAATTGACTTTAAGGCCGAAATAGATAGGTATTCGAGAAATTAATTAGGTGGTAATGCAAGTTCAATTCTTTATTTTAGTGCTCTAGGCCCAACAACAATCGACTTTAAGGCCGAAATAGAAAGGTTTCGAGAATTAAATTAAGTGATGATACAAGTTCCATTTTAATCTTTATGTTCTTAGGTGATGGCTAGAAAGTAAAGATGCATAGCAAGAATGTAAATATGAATGCAAGCATAAAATAAATTATGCAAGTTCATTTTATCTTTCTAGAGCTCTTAACAAGACTTTAAAGGAATTTAAACCATAACCCAAACTCATCCAAACAAGGTAAAGTCAAGCTTAGAGTTCTTAAAACTCAACATAATATTTTTAGGAAATCAAACCATGAAGCTTAGAAAAATTTAAGGAAATGGCCAAAATCTTCAAGAAGAAAAAGGAACATTTTAAAACTTTAGAGTTCATGATCTTGATGATATATTAACACCAACATCATGAGTCCTCATCATTGAGTTCATAGAGCCATTTTAAAACATCATTAAAGCTAAAGTTCTCAAGAGTTCAAGAAAGGAAAACCTAAAAACATTTTTGCTCAAGAACAAAGATCAAGCTCTAGAGTTTGTTTCAAGTGATGAACATCATCATGAAACTCTCATCATCAAGCTCTCATTCCTTTGTTCTCCAAGGCCTATGGCCGAAAATGAAAAGGAAAAAGGAGTGGAAATGAAGTTCTAAAAAGAAACAAGAGAAACTATGAACATCAAGCTTGAAACAAGAACTTTGAAGAAAAGAATAAATGAAAGAAAATCCTTACTTGATGTGATGAACTTGAAGATGGAAGAAGAAGATGAAGAAGATGAAGAACTTGAAGAACTCCAAGAACTTGAAGAACACAAGAACTTTGAGAGAAAAAGAAAAGCTTTGAGTGCTCCTAAACTTAGCAAATGATCTAAAAGTGGTGCAAGCTCCTCAAGGCATTCTATTTATAGAGAAATGAAACAAATGGAGGGAGCTCATGGGGGAGAGTGGCTTCGGCCATGAGGTGCAGAATGGAGGCTTCCATGAGTTCCATGAGGTGAGATAATGTGTTCTTTGAGGTATGGTGAGGTATGGCTTAAGGTATGGTGAGGTATGGTTCAAGGTATGGCCTCAAGCATGGTTCTTTGAGTGAGAAAATAATTTAATATGTGGTCAAAGGGGGAGGATGTGGCCGAAATGCATCAGCCCATAGGGGAGGTTTCTTTGCATTTTAATTGTGGTTTAGAGTTGTGTTTAGGTGTATCTTTGATTATGCTTAAGATTAGGAATTTGTAAGAAAGTGTTTAGGTAAGGTAAATGGGTAATTAAGGTGGTCTATGTAGCATCCTAATTTTTAACCCAATACTCTAGAACATATTTAGGTTAATCATTAGTCTGTTACTTCATAGTTCTCGTTTAACTTTGAATTATTTAGCGGAAAATACGGGTAATTTTTTTTTTTAAATAAAAGTGAGAGCCGCGTGATGCGATAAGCGGTAAACCATGTATGGTAAACAAATGTCTCACAACATCATAACATAAGGCACAACATGAACATCACTGAATATCATCTTATATATATATAACTTGCCCACTTATAAGTGTGGGACTTAACTTAGTACAAGGAAAATGCATAAAAGAAAATACAACATGAAACATGAACATAATCTACTCCCCTACCCGAGTGCATCTAATGGGAAACCTCTAATCAAAAGAAGGTTTATCCCCATCTAAGTGGTGTGTGCTCTATCTCGGGCCATCCACGGCCTCCTACTGGCGACTATCTCGTGATCGAGGCAGATGTCCGGGAAACTGGGCGAGCTCCTCGGGCGTGAAGAGGCGGAGCGGGGATCGAGTGTGAGCCCCGGGGTATGGCCGCATCTCTGGTCGTCGTGCACGCCTCGGCTGAGTCACGGTGGGCTCGCTATCCTCTCCAAAGTCCATGGGTATGGAGGGGGAAGATCCCTCGGAGGGTGCCTGGGTTGCCGAATCCTCGGAAGGATCCGTCTCCGAAAAAGATGACGGGTAACGGGGCACATACTGGGGGTAGTCTCGAGCGGCGGACGTGGATGATGGGGTACGATGAAGCCTCTCCTCTAGGGGAAGTGCGCGCTCGAACACCAGGTCATCGCCAAAAGGTGAGACGGGGGAGAAACGATGGGAATGTACAGGGGGAGTGAAGGGTCGACCCATGAACATAAATACTCTAACCGTGCATCGACCCACAAAATGGAATGACCCGTGGTCCGGGTCATGGTGCACCTCCCATATCGGCGTGTCCACGAACACCACGAACGTCGCCATCTGAAGACGTGACGGAAAGAAAGAGGTAGAGGGAGTGAGAATCTTGCTAAAGAATCTCAGTAGGGCCTCCTACTACCTAGATGTCATCATCTACGTCCTCAGGAACCTTGGGTTTATTTATACAAAATGACTGAGCATGTATTAGGTTCATTTTTAAACTTTAAAATATATTTTAGCCAAGGTCCATTCATTTTAGGATGATCTTAATGTCATGGATGCAACATAATAGAAAATGTATGCATGGCACTACCTAATGCACATACATAAAACATAACATCAAGCATCATCATTCTTGGTGGCATAAAGTGGCAATAGTAACATTCATATGGGACAAAACTTAGTGACATAATCATAATCATGAAACTTCTCTTCCTCATGGGCCACCCTAAAAGACAATCGAACTGGGGATGCTCGACCAGCAGGTGTCACCCGAGCGTGTCATACATCTAGGTTATGAGCTCATACCTTAACTAGTCGTCACTAGTTCTTACTTACCACTTAATGATAAGCGTATCATAAATCATAAATCCCGACTATCTGAGTACGGGTTGGGGGCAAAACTCTTAGGGTGCTCGGCCGAACGGTGTCACCTAAGAGTGTAAAATGGTACCGATGTCACATGAGTTCTATGGAGGTGCTCGGCCGAACCAGTGTCATCCTAGAACCCATCTTAGTACCTTAATTTTCAAAATCTCTTTAAGTCCCCAAATTTGTTGGAAATTCGCACAACGGTCATTCATTACACCAATTTCCTTCCAAATTTGCTTTATGCCACATAAACATATAGTCTCATAAATTCCTCATATGAATAACATCATCATCATTAGCATACTTCATGCATCATCATAAAACATCCAAACGCTTACCCTTACGGTAGCTTATGCTTTGACCCTTACGGGTCTTAATCTTGAGATATAGTTCTCTACATCCGTCGCTCATATCTTTATGCACCTAAGGGCTCATATTTAATCATCATTCCTAATCCTCATGTTCATACTTAAATCTGAAAAGCATAGGGCAGAATCTCTAACTTGTATTTACGGGGTTCTAGAACTTACGTTTTAGACCCTTTCTCGGTTCTGTTTTTACTTGAAAGCTATATATTAAATCTAAATCAATTATGAGGCATTCCTATGCTTAAGGACTAATTATTAATCATGTTTATCATGTTGTAAGGGTGCTGGATAGAATCCAGAAAATTAATGTTCTAAGAGTTCTACATTTGCATTTTTACGGTTTTTCTCGTTACTAGTTTCCCCGTAGGTGCTAGAATTCGATTCTAATCCAAATGATACCAAGTTTTTCATGTCTAAACAATCTAAATCTGATTATGTCCCCATTAAAACAGTTTGGATTAGTTCCATAAACAAATGGGTCAAAACTATGTTAAATTCTAGCTTTACGGTATTTCTAGTTAGCTAGTTTCTTACCTATCATGCATAGGTTAAGCTTCTACATCATCACATGATATTTTCACACATTCCAACACATCAAAACATCATCATACAGCATCACACTCATCACATCAGAACCGAAAACATTTAACTTAAATGAGAGAGTTAAATTGACATTTCTAGGTACATAAGTTAACTAGTTTCTCTTGGAATCAATCTAGAACTTCTAAAACTTTTTGCAAAACATTTTAATTCATCAAGAGGCTAAGTGAAGCCTTAGGTCACTGACCAAAACATATTCCATCCCCTAAAAGATAATAAAATCACAACTTGTGATGACATAACCTTATAAAGATTTGTAAAGCTTTAGGGAAAACATAGAACATAGACTATTGGTCCTAGTAGCTAGATGAAAACTCATTGCAAGTCCATCATCACTACTTGGCCGAAATTATGCATTGAAAGAATGGTTTCACATTAAACTTTAACTTGGAATGAAATGGGCAAGTCTTTGAGCTCTAGGTTCTTAAGTTTCAACATAAACTAAACGTGCTCATGCTTTTCATTTTCAATCTTGCTTACAAAGTAATGTGATGACTTAAATTTAAATATGCAAGGCATAAACTTAAACGTGCAAGCTTGAAAGTAAATATGCGAGGCATAAACTTAGACGTGCAAGCTTGAAGGTAAATATACATGGTTCAATTCTTTATTTTAGTGCTCTTGGCCCAACAACAATCGACTTTAAGGCCGAAATAGATAGGCATTCGAGAAATTAATTAGGTGATAATGCAAGTTCAATTCTTTATTTTAGTGCTCTAGGCCCAACAATAATCGACTTTAAGGCCGAAATAGAAAGGCTTCGAGAATTAAATTAAGTGATGATACAAGTTCCATTTTAATCTTTATGTTCTTAAGTGATAGCTAGAAAGTAAAGATGCATAACAAGAATGTAAATATGAATGCAAGCATAAAATAAATTATGCAAGTTCATTTTATCTTTCTAGAGCTCTTAACAAGACTTTAAAGGAATTTAAACCATAACCCAAACTCATCCAACAAGGTAAAGTCAAGCTTAGAGTTCTTAAAACTCAACATAATATTTTTAGGAAATCAAACCATGAAGCTTAGAAAAAAATTAAGGAATGGCCGAAATCTTCAAGGAGAGAATGGAACATTTTAAAACATCATTAAAGCTAAAGTTCTCAAGAGTTCAAGAAAGGAAAAACTAAAAACATTTTTGCTCAAGAACAAAGATCAAGCTCTAGAGTTTGTTTCAAGTGATGAACATCATCATGAAACTCTCATCATCAAGCTCTCATTCCTTCATTCCCAAAGGCCCATGGCCGAAACATAAAGAGGAAGAAGGAGAAGAAAAGAAGTTCGAAAAGGAACCAAGAGAAACTATGAACATCAAGCTTGAAACAAGAACTTGAAAGAAAAGAATACATGAAAGAAAATCCCTACTTGGTGTGATGAACTTGAAGATGGAAGAAGAAGATGAAGATGATGAAGAATTTTGAAGAGCTTGAAGAACTTGAAGAACACTAGAACTTTGAGAGAAAAGAAAAGCTTTGAGTGTTTCCTAAACTTAGCAAATGATCTAAAAGTGGTGCAAGCTCCTCAAGGCATTCTATTTATAGAGAAATGAAACAAATGGAGGGAGCTCATGGAGGATGATGGCTTCGGCCATGAGGTGCAGATTGGAGGCATTCCATGAGTTCCATGAGGTGAGATAATGTGTTATGGTGAGGTATGGTTCAAAGCATGGTGAGATATGGCTCAAGGTATGGCTCAAGCATGGCTCTTTGAGTGAGAAAACAATTTAATATGTGTGGTAATTGGAGAGAGATGGCCGAATATGCATCAGCCCATGGGGGAGGGTTCTTTGCATTTTAATTGTGGTTTAGAGTTGTGTTTAGGTGTATCTTTGATTATGCTTAAGATTAGGAATTTGTAAGAAAGTGTTTAGGTAAGGAAAATGGTAATTAAGGTGGTCTAAACATAATTAAGGAGTGGTCTTGCACCATTAGTGAGTTAAATCCTCAATTTAGAGTCTAAACAACTCTAAACACATTTCCTTGATTTAAGGAATTGGAGAGAGAAAACACTATTCAAGATTCCAATACTAGGAGTCTTGAGTTCTAAAAAGGGATTTAAGTTTAATCTAAGCAATTTTAGGTTCTAATTAACTTTAATAAATTATTTTGACTCTAGATTAATTCGGGAAATAAATTAATCTTCGTTTAGAGCCTAATATTGCTTAGGTTTGCTTAATTACGTCATTAAGCTCAAAAACACTATTCTAGGGGCAAAACCGTAATTTTGTACTAAAACTGCCCGGGACCACCGGGACTTGAACAGAGACCTCTAGACACATGAAAACATGTTTTTAAACCTCTGGGGAAAGTTAGGGCTCAAGCGGCACCTTTACCGCGTAAAAGCAGCTATAGGGGTATTTTGGTCATTTTGACCGAAAGCTGCGGAAAGCGAAATTTTAAGCTTCCGAAAGCATTCAAGGGCCATTTAATCCCCTTCAAACATTGAGTTGACCCTTCGAGGGCGGCCAGAGTTGGTTACCCTCGAGTTGAATCGAGAAATGACCTCGAGGGCATTTTGGTCATTTCCTCGGACGAGAGAAATCGAGTGTTCTGATCTAGACATAATTAAGGAGTGGTCTTGCACCATTAGTGAGTTAAATCCTCAATTTAGAGCCTAAACAACTGTAACACCCTAATATTCGACCCAATACTACTAGTACGTACTTAGGCCAAATATTAGTCGTTACTTGCTGGCATGGTTCATCTTCTTGAGAAAATAAACTTAACGAAAATACGAGCCAACTTTTTTTTTGAAATCGTTACTTAAAATAGAAGCCGCGCGTAACTTTACGAGTCGGTGTAACACCCCGATTTTTACTCGGTCCAGAAATGACCAAATGCTTCGAGGTCATTTCTCGATTCGAACTCGAGGGTAACTAACCGGTCATCCTCAGGTCAACCTCAATGTTTGAAGGGATTGAATGGCCTTTGAATGCTTCTGGCGAAAATTTCGCTCCGCAGCTTTGGTCAAATGACCAAAATACCCTATAAGCGTTTTTACGTGTAAAGCTGCTTGAGCCCTAACTTTCCCTGCGTGAGGTTTAAAAACATGTTTTCATGTGTCTAGAGGTCTCTGTTCAAGTCCCTTTGGTCCTGGCAGTTTTAGTGCAAAATTACGATTTTGCCCATGAATAGTGTTTTTGAGCTTAATGACGAATTAAGCAAACCTAAGCAATATTAGGCTCTAAACGAAGATTAATTTATTTCCTAATTAATCTAGAGTCAAAATAATTTATTAAAGTTAATTAGAACCTAAAATTGCTTAGATTAAACTTAAATCCCTTTTAGGAACTCAAGATTCCTAGTCTTGGAATCATGAATAGTGTTTTCTCTCTCCAACCTAAATCAAGGAAATGTGTCTAGAGTTGTTTAAACTCTAAATTGAGGATTTAATTTCTCTAATGGTGCAAGACCACTCCTTAATTATGTCTAGACCACCTTAATTACCCATTTACTCCTTACCTAAACACCTTCTTACAAATTCCTAATCTTAAGCATAATCAAAGATACACCTAAACACAACTCTAAACCACAATTAAAATGCAAGAAACTCTCCTCCCTTGGCTGATGCATTTCGCCAGCCCACTCCCCATTGGCCACATGTTCAATTATTTTCTCACTAAAGAACTACGCTTGAGGCCATACCTTGAACCATACCTCACCATACCTAAGCCATACTCACCATACCTCAAGAACACATTATCTCACCTCATGGAACTCATGGAGCCTCCATTCTGCACCTCATGGCCGGGCCATCCTCACCCACATACATCCTCCATTTGTTTCAATTCTCTATAAATAGAATGCCTTGAGGAGCTTGCACCACTTTTTAGATCATTTGCTAAGTTTAGGAAACACTCAAAGCTTTTTCTTTTCTCTCAAAGTCTTTGTGTTCTTCAAGTTCTTGAGTTCTTCAAGTTCTTCATCATCTTCTATCTTCTTCTTCCATCTTCAAGTTCATCACACCAAGTAGGGATTTTCTTTCATGTGTTCTTTCTTTAAAGTTCTTGTTCTAAGCTTAAAGTTCATAGTTTCTCTTGATTCTTTAGAACTTCTTTTTCTTCCCTTTACCTTTCATTTTCGGCCATGGGCCTTGAGAACAAGGGAATGAGAGCGATGATGAGAGAGTTTCATGATGATGTTCATCACTGGCATAAACTCTGAGCTGATTTTTGTTCTTGAGCAAAAGTGTTTCTAGATTTTTTCCTTTTCTTGAGAACTTTTTGAGAACCTTAACTTTGATGTTGTTTCAAAATGGTTCTAATGACTCAATGATGAGGTCTCATGATGTTGGAGTTTGTATATCACCAAGATCATGGATTCTAGAGTTTCAAACATTTCTTTCTTTCCTTGAAGTTTCGCCATTACCTTTTCCTTTTCATGCTAGATGTTTGATTTTTAAATATGTTATGTTGAGTTCTAAGAACTCTAGACTTTACCTGTCTTGGTTTGATGAGTTTGGGTTGAGGTTTAAGTTCCTTTTAAAGTCTTGTTAAGAGCTCTAGAAAGATAAAATGAACTTGCATAATTTATTTTATGCTTGCATTCATATTTACATTCTTGCTATGCATCTTTACTTTCAAGCCATCACCTAAGAACATAAAGATTAAAATGGAACTTGTATCATCACTTAACTTAATTCTCAAAGCCTTTCTATTTCAAGCCTTAAAGTCGATTGTTGCTGGGCCTAGAGCACTAAAATAAAGAATTGAAGTTGCATTATCACCTAATTAATTTGTGCAATGGCTATCTATTTGGGCCTTAAAGTCGATTCTTGTTGGGCCAAGAGCACTAAAATACAGAATTGAATCTTGTATCTTTACTTTCAAGCTAGCACGCTTAAGATTATGCTTCGGATATTTACTTTCAAGTTTACACGTTCAAATTATGCCTTGCATATTTAATTTCAAGTCATCACTTTACCTTGAAAGCAAGATTAAAAATGAAGATGAGCACGCTTTAGTTTATGTCGAATAACTTAAGAACCTAGAGCTCAAAGATTTGCCATTTCATTCCAAGTTAAAGTTTAATGCAAAAACACTTTGAATGTACGCTTTTCGCCAAGTAGTGAAGATGGACTGCAATGAGTTTTCATCTAGCTACTAGACCAATAGCCTATGTTTTGAGTTTTCCTTAAAGTTTGACAATTCTTTATAAGGTTATGTCACAGGTTGTGATTCCAATCTCTTTTAGGGGATGGAATATGTTTTGGTCATGACCTAAGGCTTCACTTAGCCTCTTGATGATTTAAAATGTCTTGCAAAGAGTTTTAGAAATTCAAATTGATTCCAAGAGAAACTAGTTAACTTACGTACCTGTAAATGTCAATTTAATTCTCTTATTGAGGCAAGATGTTTCTGGCCTGATGAGATGAATGTGATGCTGTATGATGATGTTTTAATGTGTTGGAATGTGTGAAAATATCATGATGATGTAGAAGCAAACCTATGCATGATAGGTAAGAAACTAGCTAATCTAGAAATACCGTAAAGCTAGAATTTAACATAGTTTTTGACCCATTTGTTTATGGAACCAATCCAAACTGTTTTAATGGGAACATAATCAGATTTAGATTGTTTAGACATGAAAACTTGCATCATTTGAGTTAGAATCAATTCTAGCACCTACGGGAAACTAGTAACTAGAAAACCGTGAAAAATGCAAATGTAGAACTCTTAGAACATTTAATTTTCTGGAATCTGTCCAGCACCCTACAACATGATGAACATGATTAATTAGTCCTTAAACATAGGAATGTCTCATAATTGATTTAGATTTAATGTATAGCGCGAAGATTTTGAATCCCAGAGAAAGGTCTAAACGAAGTTCTAGAACCCTGAAACAAGCTAGAGACTCGCCCTATGCTATTCAGATTTATAGTATGAACATAAGAATGAAGAATGATGTTTTAATGAGCCTTAGGGGCATAAAAATATGAGCGAGCGGATGTTAGATATTAGAGAACTATATCTCAAGATTAAGACCCGTGAGATCAAAGCATAAGCCACCGTGAGGGTAAGCGCTGAATGATGTATGATGATGCATGAAGTATGCTAATGATGATGATGTTATTCATATAGGAATTTATGAGGTTATATGTTTATGTGGCATAAAGCAATTTGGAAGGAAATTCGTGTAATGACCGCTTTGTCACCGAATTTCGGCAAATTTGGAAGGAAACTCGTGTAATGACTGCTTTGGCCGACTTCGCAAATTTGGGGACTTAAAGAGATTTTGAAAATTACAAAGATGGGTTCTAGGATGACACCGTTCCGAGCACCTCCATAGAACTCATGTGACATCGTAATTATTTATACTCTAGGTGACACCGTTCGGCCGAGCACACCTAAGAGATTTGCCCCTAACCCGCATCTGTATAGTCGGGATTTATGATACGCTTATCGTTAAGTGGGTAAGCAAGAACTAGTGGCAGTCAGTTAAGGTATGAGCTCATAACCAGATGATGTATACACGCTGGGTGACACCGTTGCCGCCGAGCACCCCCTACGATTGTCTTTTATGGCCCCATGAGGAAGAAAAGTTCATGATTATGATTATGTCACTAAGTTTTGTCCCATATGAATGTTACTATTGCCAGCTTTATGCCACCAATGATGATGATGCTTGATGTTATGTTTTATGTATGTGCATTAGGTAGTGCCATGCATACATTTTCCATTATGTTGCACTCATGACATTAAGATCATCCTAAATGAACGGACTTACTAAAGTATATCTTTGAAGTTTAAAATGAACTAAAATGCATGTTCGATTTCGTTAATTAAACCCAAGGTTCCCCGAGGATGTAGATGATGACACCTAGGTAGTAGAGGCCCCATCGAGATTCTTTAGCAAGATTCTCACTCTCTACCTCTTCCGTCACGCCTTCAGATGGCGACGCTGTTCTGGACACTTACGCCGACATGGGAGCGCGCCATGACCATCACCTGGTCATCCCATTTTGTGGGTCAATCTAGAGTATTCATGTTCATGGGTCGATTCCTTCACTCCCTTCTGCCCATCGCTCCCGCCTCACCTTTTTGGTGATGACCTAGTGTTCGAGCGCCAGACGCCCTCGGAGAGGAGAGGCTACGCCAGACTCCACCTTCCGTGATCCGCTGCCGAGACTACACCCCGTATGTGCCACGTTTGCCCATCGCCCTTCTCGAGATGGATCCTTCCGAAGACCTCGCCACCCAACTACCTCCGAGGGGTCTTCCTCCATACCTATGGACTTTGGAGAGGATAGCGAGCCCACCGTGACTCACCGAGGCGGCACGACGCACTCCGAGATGGCCATACTCGGGAGTCATATTCGATCCCCACTCGCTCCGATTTCTTCACGCCCGAGAGCTCGCCGCTTCTGACATCTCCGCCTACGAGATGGTCGCCGTAGAGGTCGAGGATGGCCCGTGATCGAGCACACACATACAGATAGTGGATAAACTTCTTTGTTTAGAGGTTATCCTATTAGATGCACCCTGGCAGGAGTAGATTATGTTTACGTTTTTATGCTGTATTTCTTTTCATGTATTTCCTTGAATTAAGTCCCACACTTATAAGTGGGCAAGTTATATATATATGAGCTACATTCAGTGATGTTCATGATGTGCCTTATGTTGTGATGATTGTGAGACGCATTGTTTACTTTGCGTGGTTTACCGCTTATCGCATCACGCCGCTCTCACTTTTATTTCAAAAAAATTTCCCCTATTTTCCGCTAAGTAATTCAAAGCTAAATGGGAACTTTGAAGGCCAATGTATCAATGATTAACCTAAATATGTTCTAGAGTATTGGGTTAAAATTAGGATGTTACATTATGGTATCGTGAGCACGATTCTCATGGAGTCTGAGGATTGGATCAGTGCTTTCAAAGCGAGTACGATAGCTATGTCACGTAGAGCTTAACTAGAGATAAGCTATAGGGTAGGAGTTCATGACCCTTGTCTACTTCTGGCCATGCAGTAACTAGCTCATTTTACATGGAATATTGAGCCCGATCACCTCGCTGTTTATTGTCTCATGTGTTTAGGGACCAATGGCACCAAGGAGACAACCTAGGACCCCGACCGAGGAGACCAAAGCGATGCCATCATTGCCGCTGCTCGTGACATGGCTAGAGCCATGCGGAACCGAATGTTCGAGAGGATGAACCAACAAGGGGACACCGGACGTGTTCTCATCGCCGAAATGGTCGAGTGAGGTTTGCGAGTTTCGCCAAAGGCGAACCCACCAACCTTCCGAGGAGCCATGGACCCCGGAGCAAAGCCGATGAGTGGATCAAAAACATGGAGAAGATCTACTCCGTGGTGGCTTGCTCGGAGGAGCAAAAGGTCACCTTCATTGCTTATATGATGGAGTCGGATGTCGAAGTTCGGTGGTAGCACCGAAGATCGCTAGAAGCCTTGCACGCATTGCCAATCGGAGCTATTCAAGACCTACCATTTATGAGAAATACTTCCCTGAGTCCGTGAGGAACACAAGGGATATTGAGTTCATGCAATTGACTCAAGGAGGGTCTCACCTTCAAAGACACGCGATTGCAAATTCGAGAGCCGATTGTCTCTAGTGTTTCAAGGAAACCCGACGAGGTGGAAGTGCGCCAAGTATGAGGCCTGACTAACGGGCAGAGCTCAACTATCTTGTCAGAGCGCACATGGAGATTAGGGACTTTCCAACCTAGTCAACGCCGGATCATGGAAGAGGACAAGAAAATCAATGCCGCAAGGGCAAGACGAAACAAGGGCTAGCACCTCAAGCCCCAAAATTCAAGCCCCAATATCCAAACCAATCCAAATCACTATAATCCTACCAAACCAACCGGCCTCAGACTACAACAACAACAAAGAACCCTTCCAACAACCTAGCGACCATACCGACCACAATTCGTAACAACAACAACAACCGCAAAACAACCACAACAACAACCGACAAGGAGGGTCGGGCGGCCCGAAACAATCCAAGGAGGGTCAAGTGGGACTCAAGAACAGACGCCTCAAGGCGAACCCCGCCCAAGCTATCCCGTACCGTGTTATGTCCCAAGTCGCGAAGGATCATGGTAACCGCCCTGCTTAGCGAGCGGGAATATCTCGCTCGATGCGAAAGCCTGGCCACTACGCCAGAATCGCACTAATGGGAGGCCGACAGAAGCCGTAATTCGCCGCAACACTCAAGGAGTGGTCTTCACCTCAATGTAGACGAGGCGGACACATCCAACGGTCTCATAGAAGGTAAGTCTTGAAATAGATAGTAGAACCTTAATCGTGCTATATGACTGTGCAACACATTCTTTTTATTTCATATGCTAGTGTCGAGGCTCTAAATTTGAAAACTTCCAAACTTCCTTTTGATCTTATTGTCTCTACCCCCACAAATCATCCTGTGAATACTTGTTATTAGTTGCCTAAATTGTCACCTCACCACGTAAAAATAGATCATATGTTGTGGATTTAATTTGTTTACCCATGAAAGGTATAGGAATAGTTCTTGGCATGGATTGGCTTTACGCCAACCGTGTATTGTTAGGCTGTGACACCAAAATGCTCTTTCCTTCTCCCCTAGTGAAATAAGTCAACCTTGAAACTCTATCTCAATGCCGTAGAGGTCCAACATCAGTGGGAAAAGACTAAAGGATATGTTCTCCTAGCCGCTAGCAGGTACACTTTGAGCAGACTTAGAGAATATACCTATAGTGAGAAACTATCCCGAGGTGTTTCCGGAAGATGTACCCAGTTCCCTCCCGAGCGAGAAGTGGAGTTCTCCATTGAGTTATTCCTGAGCGACCAATCTCCATCGCTCTCTATAGAATGTCACCCTAGAACTAGCCGAGCTTAAAACCCAACTCTGAGGAACTTTTAGAAAAAGCTTCATAAGACCTAGTGCTTCACCATGGGAGCCGGTCTTGTTTGTGAAAAAGAAAGACGGGAGTATGAGGTTGTGCATAGATTATAGGCAATTAAATGCAGTGTGACAAAGGAAAACAAATACCCTTTGCCTAGGATTGATGATCTCATGGACCAATTAGAGGAGCGGTAGTGTTTTCCAAGATCGACCTAAGGTCGATACTCACCAAATTAGAGTGAGAGATCAAGATATACCAAAGACCGCCTTTAGAACTTCCAGATGGACACTTTGAGTTCAAGCGGTGATGTCTTTGGGTTGACAAATGCCCTGCAAAGTTGTTTATGGATTACATGAATAGGATCTTTAGACCCTATTTAGATCAATTCGTGGTCGTTTTTATAGATGATATACTCATCTATTCGAAGACCCACGAGGAGCATGAGCGTCATTTAAGGATAGTTTTGGAGATTTTGAAGGAGAAAAAGCTATATGCAAAACTCTCTAAGTGTGAATTTTGGTTGGAGGAGGTCAAGTTTTTAGGGCACGTTGTGTCAAAAGGAGGTATAGCCGTTGATCCTAGTAAGGTAGAAGCTGTAATGAATTGGGATAGACCAACCACCGTAATGTAAATACTGAGCTTTTGGGTTTAGCGGCTACTACCGTAGGTTTATCAAAGGATTTTCCCTGTTAGCCCTACCCTTGACCAAGCTCACTAGGAAGAATGCCCCGTTTGAGTGGAGCCCCGAATGTGAGAAGAGTTTCCAAGAGCTTAAGGAAAGGTTAACCACGACCCCAGTCTTAGTCTTACCTAGCCCCAATGTACCCTTGGAGGTATATTGTGATGCTTCGGCCAAAGGACTAGGGTGTGTGTTGATGCAAAATAGGCAAGTGGTAGCCTATGCATCCCGACAACTCAGGCCTCACGAGGCTAACTACCCCACCCATGACCTAGAGTTAGCTGCCGTAGTGTTTGCCTTAAAGATGTGGAGACACCATTTGTATGGTGTAAGGTTTGAGGTTTTCTCCGATCATAAGAGTCTCAAGTACCTCTTTGATCAAAAGGAGTTAAATATGAGGCAAAGAAGGTGGATGGAATTCCTCAAGGACTACGATTTCGGTTTAAGTTACCACCGGCAAGGCTAATGTAGCCGCCGATGCCTTGAGCCGAAAGTCGTTACACCTGTCCCACATGATGATCAAAGAAGTTGAGTTGATAGAGAAGTTTAGGGATATGAATCTAGGGATGTCAGCGACCGATAAAGGAATAAAAATGTGCTATCTTAGTGTGACAAGTGGATTTAAGTAGAGAATCATGTTAGCACAACGAGAGAATGAGGAGTTCAAGAGATCATAGATCTTTGTTAAGGCGGGAAAGTTAAATGGTTTGCAAAGAGGTGAGGATTGGATATGGAGATTTGAGGGAAGGATCTGCGTACCCCAAGATGGTGACCTCCGAGAGAAGATCTTGGAGGAGGCTCACAAAGGCTATTTCACCATTCATCCCTTGTTACCAAGATGTACCAAGATTTGAAGAAGATGTTTTGGTGGCCCTAATGAAAAGGATGTAGTCGCCTGGGTTAGTAAGTGCTTGGTATGTCAGAAGGTGAAAATCGAGCACCAAAAACCTTCAGGTTTGTTGCAACCCCCGCTAATCCCGAATGGAAGTGGGAATGCATATCTATGGATTTCGTGACAGATTGCCTAAGACGCAAGCTGGCCATGATGCTATATGGGTGATAGTGGATCGACTAACCAAGTCGGCACACTTTCTACCTATTAGAGTAACGTGACTCTTTAGATAAATTGGCTCAGTTATACATCCAAGAGATCGAAGATTGCATGGAGTACCGCCGGACGATAATCTCGGATAGAGATCCGCGGTTTACGTCGCATTTTTGGGGAGCCTTCCAAAGGCGTTTGGTTCAAAGCTATGCTTGAGCAATCGCTTACCACCCACAAGCAGGACGGACAATCTGGAAAGGGACGATCCAAACCCTAGAGGATATGCTAAGAGCACGTGTTAGACCAAAGGGAAGTTGGGATAGGTACTTGCCTTTGATCGAGTTTATGATAACAATAGTTATCACGCAAGCATCGGTATGGCACCGTCGAGGCATTGTATGGAAGGAAGTGCCAATCACCTTTGTGTTGGTACGAGCCTGGGAGCAAAGTGTCTTAGGACCCGATGTAGTGAGGGAAACAACGGAACAAATCAAGAGGATCCCGGATAGGATGCTCACTGCTCAAAGTAGACAAAAGAGCTATGCGGACAAAGCGGCGCAAGCCCTTGGAGTTCGAGGAGGGAGAACATGTGTTCCTTAGGATTACCCCCACTACGGGCATAAGGAGGGCCATGAAAGTCAAAAAGTTGAGCCCCCGATTCCTTGGTCCCTTCCAAATTCTTCAAAGGATAGGAACAGTTGCCTACAAAATAGCCTTACCCCCTAATCTTTCTAATCTTCATGACGTCTTTCACGTCTCTCAGCTAAGGAAGTATGAGTCCGACCCTAGCCACGTTTTAGAGCCACAGCATGTTCGCTTAAGGGACGACCTAACTTTCAATCTTCCCTACGAGAATCGTGGACCGCGAGTCAAGCGGTGAGGAACAAGTCCTGTTCCATTGGTAAAGGTAGCATGGGGACGCGACAAATCCGAAGAGTTTACATGGGAGCTAGAGTCAGAAATGCAAGACAAGTATCCCGAGCTTTTCTAAGGTAACGAATTTCGAGGGCGAAATTCTTTTTAAGGAGGGGAGTAATGTAACACCCCGATTTTTCTGTCCGAGGGAAATGACCAAAATGCCCCTGAGGTCATTTCCTGACCCGAACTCAAAGGTAACCAACTTGGTCATCCTCGAAGGGTCAACTCAATGTTTGAAGGGGATTGAATGACCTTTGAATGCTTTGGCGAAAATTTGCTTTTCAGCTTTAGTCAAAATGACCAAAATACCTATAGCGTTTTTCTGGGTAAAGGTGCCGTTTGAGCCCTGACTTTCCTAGAGGTTTAAAAACATGTTTTCATGTGTCTAGAGGTCTCTGTTCAAGTCCCGGTGGTCCCGGGCAGTTTTAGTGCAAAATTACGATTTTGCCCATAGAATAGTGTTTTTGAGCTTAATGACGTAATTAAGCAAACCTAAGCAATATTAGGCTCTAAACGAAGATTAATTTATTTCCCTAATTAATCTAGAGTCAAAATAATTTATTAAAGTTAATTAGAACCTAAAATTGCTTAGATTAAACTTAAATCCCTTTTTAGAACTCAAGATTCCTAGTCTTGGAATCATGAATAGTGTTTTCTCTCCAATTCCTTAAATCAAGGAAATGTGTCTAGAGTTGTTTAAACTCTAAATTGAGGATTTAACTCTCTAATGGTGCAAGACCACTCCTTAATTATGTCTAGACCACCTTAATTACCCATTTACCTTACCTAAACACCTTCTTACAAATTCCTAATCTTAAGCATAATCAAAGATACACCTAAACACAACTCTAAACCACAATTAAAATGCAAGAAACTCTCCTCCCTTGGCTGATGCATTTCGGCCAGCCCACTCCCCATTGGCCACATGTTCAATTATTTTCTCACTCAAAGAACCATGCTTAAGGCCATACCTTGAACCATACCTCACCATACCTTAAGCCATACCTCACCATACCTCAAGAACACATTATCTCACCTCATGGAACTCATGGAGAGCCTCCATTCTGCACCTCATGGCCGAAGCCATCCTCACCCACATACATCCTCCATTTGTTTCAATTCTCTATAAATAGAATGCCTTGAGGAGCTTGCACCACTTTTAGATCATTTGCTAAGTTTAGGAAACACTCAAAGCTTTTCTTTTTCTCTCAAAGTCTTTGTGTTCTTCAAGTTCTTGGAGTTCTTCAAGTTCTTCATCATCTTCATCTTCTTCTTCCATCTTCAAGTTCATCACACCAAGTAGGGATTTTCTTTCATGTGTTCTTTCTTTAAAGTTCTTGTTCTAAGCTTAAAGTTCATAGTTTCTCTTGATTCTTTTTAGAACTTCTTTTTCTTCCCTTTACCTTTTCATTTTCGGCCATGGGCCTTGGAGAACAAGGGAATGAGAGCTTGATGATGAGAGTTTCATGATGATGTTCATCACTTGAGACAAACTCTAGAGCTTGATTTTTGTTCTTGAGCAAAAGTGTTTCTAGATTTTTTCCTTTCTTGAACTTTTGAGAACCTTAACTTTGATGTTGTTTCAAAATGGTTCTAATGACTCAATGATGAGGTCTCATGATGTTGGAGTTTGTATATCACCAAGATCATGGATTCTAGAGTTTCAAACATTTCTTTTCTTTCCTTGAAGTTTCGCCATTACCTTTTCCTTTTCATGCTAGATGTTTGATTTTTAAATATGTTATGTTGAGTTCTAAGAACTCTAGACTTTTACCTTGTCTTGGTTTGATGAGTTTGGGTTGAGGTTTAAGTTCCTTTAAAGTCTTGTTAAGAGCTCTAGAAAGATAAAATGAACTTGCATAATTTATTTTATGCTTGCATTCATATTTACATTCTTGCTATGCATCTTTACTTTCAAGCCATCACCTAAGAACATAAAGATTAAAATGGAACTTGTATCATCACTTAACTTAATTCTCAAAGCCTTTCTATTTCGGCCTTAAAGTCGATTGTTGTTGGGCCTAGAGCACTAAAATAAAGAATTGAACTTGCATTATCACCTAATTAATTTCTCGAATGCCTATCTATTTCGGCCTTAAAGTCGATTGTTGTTGGGCCAAGAGCACTAAAATAAAGAATTGAATCTTGCATCTTTACTTTCAAGCTTGCACGTTTAAGATTATGCTTATATTTACTTTCAAGTTTACACGTTTAAATTATGCCTTGCATATTTAATTTCAAGTCATCACTTTACCTTGAAAGCAAGATTAAAAATGAAGAGCATGAGCACGTTTAGTTTATGTCGAACCTTCAGAACCTAGAGCCCTAAGACTTGCCCATTTCATTCCAAGTTAAAGTTTAAAGCAAACGACACTTTGAATGTACGATTTTGCCAAGTAGTGAAGATGGACTTGCAATGAGTTTTCATCTAGCTACTAGGACCAATAGCCTATGTTTTGAGTTTTCCTTAAAGTTTGACAATTCTTTATAAGGTTATGTCGTTATAAGTTGTGATTCCAATCTCTTTAGGGGATGGAATATGTTTTGGTCAGTGACCTAAGGCTTCACTTAGCCTCTTGATGATTTAAAATGTCTTGCAAAGAGTTTTAGAAATTCTAAATTGATTCCAAGAGAAACTAGTTAACTTATGTACCTAGAAATGTCAATTTAATTCTCTTATTGAGGCAAGATGTTTTCGGCTCTGATGAGATGAATGTGATGCTGTATGATGATGTTTTAATGTGTTGGAATGTGTGAAAATATCATGTGATGATGTAGAAGCAAACCTATGCATGATAGGTAAGAAACTAGCTAACTAGAAATACCGTAAAGCTAGAATTTAACATAGTTTTGACCCATTTGTTTATGGAACCAATCCAAACTGTTTTAATGGGAACATAATCAGATTTAGATTGTTTAGACATGAAAAACTTGGTATCATTTGAGTTAGAATCGAATTCTAGCACCTACGCGGAAACTAGTAACTAGAAAACCGTAAAAATGCAAATGTAGAACTCTTAGAACATTTAATTTTCTGGAATCTGTCCAGCACCCTTACAACATGATGAACATGATTAATAATTAGTCCTTAAACATAGGAATGTCTCATAATTGATTTAGATTTAATGTATAGCGCCTCAGGCGAAGACGGAACCGAGAAAGGGTCTAAAACGTAAGTTCTAGAACCCCGTAAAAACAAGTTAGAGACTCTGTCCTATGCTATTCAGATTTAAGTATGAACATAAGAATGAAGAATGATGTTTAATATGAGCCTTAGGGGCATAAAATATGAGCGACGGATATTAGAGAACTATATCTCAAGATTAAGACCCGTAAGGGTCAAAGCATAAGCTACCGTGAGGGTAAGCGTTTGAATGATGTATGATGATGCATGAAGTATGCTAATGATGATGATGTTATTCATATGAGGAATTTATGAGGTTATATGTTTATGTGGCATAAAGCAAATTTGGAAGGAAATTCGGTGTAATGACCGTTTTGGCCGCCGAATTTCCGACAAATTTGGAAGGAAACTCGGTGTAATGACCGTTTTGGCCGCCGAATTTCTGGCAAATTTGGGGACTTAAAGAGATTTTGAAAATTAAGGTACTAAGATGGGTTCTAGGATGACACCGGTTCGGCCGAGCACCTCCATAGAACTCATGTGACATCGGTACCATTTTATACTCTTAGGTGACACCGGTTGGCCGAGCACCCCTAAGAGATTTGCCCCTAACCCGTACTCAGATAGTCGGCATTTATGATACGCTTATCGTTAAGTGCTAAGTAAGAACTAGTGACGACTAGTTAAGGTATGAGCTCATAACCTAGATGTATGACACGTTACGGGTGACACCGGTTGAGCACCCCAGTTCGATTGTCTTTTAGGGTGGCCCATGAGGAAGAAAAGTTCATGATTATGATTATGTCACTAAGTTTTGTCCCATATGAATGTTACTATTGCCACTTTATGCCACCAATGATGATGATGCTTGATGTTATGTTTTATGTATGTGCATTAGGTAGTGCCATGCATACATTTTCCATTATGTTGCACTCATGACATTAAGATCATCCTAAAATGAACGGACCTTGGCTAAAGTATATCTTTGAAGTTTAAAATGAACTAAATGCATGTTCAGTCATTTCAGTATAATTAAACCCAAGGTTCCCGAGGGCGTAGATGATGACACCTAGGTAGTAGGAGGCCCTACTGAGATTCTTTAGCAAGATTCTCACTCCCTCTACCTCTTTCTTTCCGTCACGTCTTCAGATGGCGACGTTCGTGGTGTTCGTGGACACGCCGACATGGGAGGTGCGCCATGACCCGGACCACGGGTCATCCCATTTTGTGGGTCAATGCACAGTTAGAGTATTCATGTTCATGGGTCGACCCTTCACTCCCCCTGTACATTCCCATCGTTTCTCCCCCGTCTCACCTTTTGGTGATGACCTAGTGTTCGAGCCAAGACGTCCCCCGAGAGGAGAGGCTACGCCGTACTCCACCTTCCGCATCCGCTCGTTGAGACTACCCCGAGTATGTGCCCCGTTGCCCATCGTCCTTCTCGGAGATGGATCCTTCCGAAGACTCGGCCACCCAGATACCCTCCGAGGGGTCTTCCCCCTCCATACGTATGGACTTTGGAGAGGATAGCGAGCCCACCGTGACTCAGCCGAGGCGTGCACGACGGCCGAGATGCGGCCATACCTGGAGTCATATTCGATCCCACTCCGCCTTTTCACGCCCAGGAGCTCGCCGCTTCCGGATATCTGCCTCGATTACGAGATGGTCGCCATGGGAGGTCGAGGATGGCCCGAGTTAGAGCACACACCACATAGATAGGGATAAACTTTCTTTTGTTTAGAGGTTATCCTATTAGATGCACTCGGGTAGGGGAGTAGATTATGTTTACGTTTTATGTTGTATTTCTTTTCATGTATTTCCCTTGTACTGAATTAAGTCCCACACTTATAAGTGGGCAAGTTATATATATATGAGCTTACATTCAGTGATGTTCATGATGTGCCTTATGTTGTGATGATTGTGAGACGATTGTTTTACTTTGCATGGTTTACCGCTTATCGCATCACGCGGCTCTCACTTTTATTTCAAAAAAAATTTCCCGTATTTTCCGCTAAGTAATTCAAAGCTAAATGAGAACTATGAAGTAACAGACTAATGATTAACCTAAATATGTTCTAGAGTATTGGGTTAAAAATTAGGATGTTACAGTCGGTATCATAGTATACGGAACGATAACATAGGAATGGCTCCAAACCCTGACATCGAACATAACATCAATCATAACTGAAATACCCCATAGATAAAATGCCTACCCATCAAGTGGCGAGACTCTTCAAGTACATAATGTATAAATAAATACAACAGAAAACAGAAATACATCGAAAAGAACTGAAAGAAAACATCCCGATCCCCGTGCAATCTATGATGGATAACCCCAACGCAAAAAGGGGTTCATCCATACTAGTGGTGTGCGTGCACTAAGGCCTACCCTTTGTCTATGCAATGAGATCACGGGTATGGAGGGACGTAGCCAATCCATGGGCGGAGCTCGGCCGGGGCAGGCATGCCCTGTGACTGGATGGGCCGCCCACGTCGAGGTCGTGGTCCTGGTGCCAGAGCTCTCCGACGCTGGGTTACCGTCTCCTCGCTACCCGTCGGTCGCTGCGGTGGAGTGGGGGCAGAGTCCTCATGACCCATAGGGACATCCTCTATAGGGTCCTCCTCCGAGTGTTGTGTCAACAGCACATATACCGGCAAATCGATGGAACGGTCAGAGGGGGCCCGCAGGTTCTGCTCCCATTGGGGTCGTGCATGCTCGAAAATTGCAGGATCGTCGTAGGGGGATGCCGGGGTGAAATGGTGGCTATAGACACGGTGCGAAAATGGCCGTCCAACGAACATGAATACACGTAAGGTACATCGGCCCTCAAAATGGTAGGACCCATACTCCGGGTCGTGGTGGATCTCCTACCGTGGAGTGTCAATGAATAGGACGAAGGTCGCCATCTCGCTCTGAAGACGTAATGGAAAGGAAAAGATAGAGGGAGTGAGATTCTTACTAAAGAAACTCGATGGGTTTTCCTTCTATCCTAGGTGTCATCATATACGTCTCCAGGAATCTCGGGTTTATTTATAAAATAATGGACATACATAGGTTCAGTTATGAGTTTTCCAAAATCTCATTTTCCGAGAATCCGTTCTTTTTATCATGGCACTTGTGTTACATAGGCTTTTATACTAAAGTCATAGACATAAATCATGTAGCTTGGTACGTAGAACGTAAATCATATAACTGGTACATGGAACATAAATCATATAACTGGTACATGGAACATAAATCATATAACTGGTACATGAAACATAAATCATATAACTGGTACATGAAACATAAATCATATAACTGGTTTACTTAGGTGACATAAGAACCTTTACTTAACTGGGCCGCCCTAAAATTTCTCCCTTTTGAGAAAACTCTAGGTTATGAGCTCATACCACATTAGTCGTCACTAGCATTTAGACTTTATCCATTTGGATAAGTCAACTTCCCGACTTTAAGTATGGGTTTAGGGGGCTAGAATCACATTGTCCCCACCCTTAATTCGGCGGTTTCAAAGGATTACATTCTTATGTTCTGAGTCATCCTAAGTTTAACATGTTTCTTTAAGATGCCACATAATTAATGCATAGCACATAATTACTACCTCAGCATCTCCAAAGTTCTTTTAAAGAAATAATAACATGTTAATACAAGCTATCACATAGGGATAATAGTTCACATGGCACCATACATGTCATGAGCTAACACATCAATTCATCATCAAACTTAGAGGCGCATAATCATCCCTTAAGGTAAAAAAATCCCTAAATCGGGTAACCTCAAACTTTCCCATTACTTTCTAGTATGTTTATGGGATTGATTAACCTCATTACCATAATCCATTAAGTTCTAAATCCTAATAAATTACGGTTTGACAGCTTTATGTAGTTGTTCATATTTGATGAATTACGTGTTCTAGAAAATGCGTTTTAAGCCCTTTCTCACATCCGACTTTTTCTATGGTGCAATAATTAATACCTAGGCCAATTATGAGTCACTCCCACACATCTAGACATAATCTAATGTGATTCTAAATATTTTATCAAGGCTGGGCAGAACCTTATTTTGCCATTCTTTATAGTTCTAGAATTCACATATTAAGCAAACAAGGTCACTAATAATGCTTTAAAGAGTCTAGAACAATTATCACAAACTTGGCAAGGTATTATAACATATTTAGACCACCCAAAACAGAATTTAAGGTGCTGAAATTACTAAGGCAAAACCAAAGACCTTTAAGGCATAAAAATCATGAGAAAAACCTTTCTTTCAACCATATAACTTGCTAGTTTCTCTTGGAACCTTTTTGGGACTTCAAGACCATGAAAAATCAAATTTTATTTTGCCAAAACTCATCATGGAACATCAAGGGCAGCAGCCATTTCGGCTTGCTCTTGACAATGATTCAAAACTTGAAAACATGTTTAAAACCCTGGTTAAGTGCATCAAAGCTTAGAAAAATTCTAAGACATGCATTATAGGCCCTTGTAGTTAAATGAAACTCATCCTAGAGCCATTTACATCACATGGCCGAATGATGTTCAAGGAGATACCTCCTTGATTTAATTCTTTTCTTAAGATGAAATGGGCAAGTCTTTGAGCTCTAAAGTTTCAAGTGATGACATAGAATAAACGTGCTATGCATTTCATTTTATAGTCCTTTAGAAAATAAAGTGATAGCACAAAGTAAAAGATGAAATGCATCTCCATTCTTATTCTTAGAGTTTAGTGATGACTTGAAATATAAAATGAGATGCAAAGCTTGAAACATAAACATGCATTGTGCAAGTTCATTCATTATCTTGGGTCTTAGTGATGGCATAAGAAATAAACGTGCTAATGCAAAGCATAAACGTAAATGTGGATGCAACTTCTTTTATATCTTGTTTAGAGCTCTTGCAAGACTTTAAAGGAAACAAAGTTTCAACCCATAACTCATCCTCACAAGAAGAGAAAACACTAGTGTTGCTAAGTTGTATAAAAGAAAATCATATCCTCAAAGTCCATGAGGTGGCCGAATCCTTATCATGAGGAAACAACCTTATTTTTGAACTCTAGGGACCAAGACCTTGGTGGTTCAAACACCAACATCTCAAGTCCTCATCATTGAGTATTTTTACAATGCTCTACATTTATTAACAACACAAAACTCATGACCAACATAAAGGAAAGAAACCGAAACATACTTGGCCTAGAAACCAAATTTATGCTCTAGAGTTTTGTTCATGTGACATACATCAACATGAAGCCCTCATCATCAAGCTACCATTTTTCTAAGTCCCAAAGGCCTTCAAGGTCGAAAACTCAAGGGAAAAGAAATGAGGTTTTCAAGGTTCAAGAGAAACATAACTATGTCTTGAGCAAAACTTGAAAATAGTAAACTTATTTTTTTGAAAACTCAAGCTTTAGAGATTGTTCATGTGACAAACATCATCACACAACTCTCATCATCAAGCTTCTCATATTTCAAGTCCAAGAGGCCTCCATGGCCGAAACCTAAACAAAAGAAAAGCAAAGTTTCAAGACATCAAAGAAACATAACTCATTCTTGACCAAGACTTGAAAAAGAGAAACCTTTCTTGGAAAAACTCAAGCTTTAGAGTTTGTTCATGTGACAAAGGCCAACATGAAGCACTCATTACAAAGCTACCATTTTTCCAAGCACCTTAAGTCTCCATGGCCGAAACATCTAGGAACAAAAAGCTCAAAAAGAGTTTTCGTGAAAAACATAGCCTTGTCTTAACCAAACATGAAAAAGATAAAACTTTTCTCAAACAAAACACAAGCTTTAGAGGTCTCATGTTAGGATGAACACATGGTTATACCAAGAGAGCATTCATCATCAAGCTCTCCTCATTTTGGTCTAGAGGCCGAAAATGAAAGAAAAAGGAGAAATGATGGAACTTTTTCTTAAGAAAGGTTCAAGCTTTAGAGGCCTCATTTTAAGATGAACTCATGGTTTCATCTTTGAAAGCACTCATCATCAATCTCTCACTACCATGGCCTTAAGGCCGAAAATGAAAAGGAAGAGAAAAGAAGAACCGAAATAATGCTTGGGAGAAAGACTTACTAACAACACAACTTTCAAGCAAGATAAACATTGAGCATGAAAATAAAAGAAAGCATTCTTGAAGAGCTCCCTACCTAGAGTTTGGGATTTGAGAGGAGGTGAAGAAGATGAAGAGGTTGGAGAGGATGAGCTCTTGAACTTGAGAGAAAGAAACTCAAAGTGCTCTAACTCAAAGCTTTAGTGAAATGAACAAAGGTGCTTCAAGTTCCCTAAGCTACCTATTTATAGAGAAGTGAAATGAATTGAATATTGGAGGCCTTTTGGGGGGAAGAATTCGGCCACTTTTACAGCCACATGAGAGAGGAAAAATCTTGTTCAAAGCATGGTGTAAAGTCATTCAAAGCATGGTGAAAAGTCTAGCTATGCATGTCCTAAAGTATGGCTAGCATGTACCTTATTTTCAAACCTTTAAAAATGCATAAAAACTTAAAATTTTGGGCTGCAAAATCTGAAGAGAAACCATGCTTCTCATGCCCAAAAAGAGGAGAAAATTTTCTAGACTTAAATTCCAAAGCATAGGTAATGTGTTGTAAGACATGTTGTCTTGAAAAAGTTTGATGGAAAGCTTGAATGACCACAAAAACAAATCATTCTTTTTGAGTTTGAAAGACATAATTATTTTCATTTTAGAAATGAATTGAAAGCCTTGATTGACCATATAAAATATTCTTTGAGTCTTGAGTGACAATTTTTCTTGAAAGTTGATCATTGATTGAAAGTGTTCAAGACATATGTCACAAGATAGCTTGAACACATAGACTAACTTTTTGATGATTTTCTAGGGGAAAATGGCGCCATTCTTGGCAGCCTTGGGGAGGAGAAATATCTCCTTAAACCATGTTCTAGAAGTGTGCTTTGGTGTGACATAGATTAGGCTTAGGATTAAAAGTTGCTAAGTAGGTACTTAGGTGCACTAATAGGTTATTTAAAACCACAAATCCCTAGGTTAGAGATGGTCTAGAAGGATTAGGGGAGTCAACACCTCTAAGACTAGTGATGTGGGTGTGACAACTTGTCTTGAAAAGAAAAGTTGATGTGAATAGTGGAAACACTATTCGACACTATTCACAAATTCTTATTCCTTTTTAAAGAATAAGACTAGGATGAGATTTGAATTTCCCTAAGCAATTTTAGGTTCCAATTAATTCTAAATGATGGTTTTGGCTCTAGATTAATTATGGAAATTAATTAACCTTTAATTAGAGCCTAATATTGCTTAGGTTTGGAGTTAAGCGGCTCATTAAGCTGAAAATGAAATATGCAGGGGTAAAATCGTAATTTTCACCAAAAGTTGCCCGGAACCTCCGGGACTTAAACAAACATAGTTCATGCCTTAAAATCATTGTTTTGAACCTAGAACAAAGTCCGGGTCGAAACGGAACTTAAAACTGCCTTAATTACATTCTGAGGTATTTTGGTCATTTATGCGCAGAAATCTCAGAAATGAGGTTTTCCTGCTTTGTTAGGCACTCATGCTCATACAATCCCCTTCATATAACATATGAACCCTATGAGGATGGCCAAAGTCGGCCGCCCTCGTGTTTCGGGTAAAAATGACCTCAGGGGCAATTTGGTCATTATGAAAGTTTAGTGAAAATCGGGGCGTTACAACAACTCTAGACACATTTCCTTCATATAAGGAATTGGAGAGAGAAAACACTATTCAAGATTCCAAGACTAGGAGTCTTGAGTTCTAAAAAAGGATTTAAGTTTAATCTAAGCAATTTTAGGTTCTAATTAACTTTAATAAATTATTTTGACTCTAGATTAATTAGGGAAATTAATTAATCTTCATTTAGAGCCTAATATTGCTTAGGTTTGCTTAATTACGTCATTAAGCTCAAAAATACTATTCTAGGGGCAAAATCATAATTTTGCGCTAAAACTGCCTGGGGCCACTGGGACTTGAACAGAGACCTCTAGACACATGAAAACATGTTTTTAAACCTCTGGAGAAAGTTCCGGGCTCAAACGGCACCCTTACCCGCGTAAAAACGCTATAGGGGTATTTTGGTCATTTTGACCCAAAACTGTGGGAAACGAGATTTTCACTTTCGGAAGCATTCAAAGGCCATTCAATCCCCTTCAAACATTGAGTTGACCCTTCGAGGAGGACCGAGTTGGTTACCCTCGAACTCGGGTCAGGAAATGACCTCAGGGGCATTTTTGGTCATTTCCCTCGGACAAAAAAATCGGGGTGTTACATTACTCCCCTCCTTAAAAAGAATTTCGCCCTCGAAATTCGTTACCTTAGAAAAGCTCGGGATACTTGTCTCGCATTTCCGTCTCTAGCTCCCATGTGAATTCTTCGGACTTGTCGCGTCCCCATGCTACTTTTACCAAAGGAACAGACTTGTTCCTCAGCTGCTTGACTCCGCGGTCCACGGTTCTCGTAGGGGGAAGATTGAAAGTTAGGTCGTCCCTTAACTGAACATGCTCTGGCTCTAAAACGTGGCTAGGGTCGGACTCATACTTCCTTAACTGAGAGACGTGAAAGACGTCATGAAGATTTGAAAGATTAGGGGGTAGGGCTATTTTGTAGGCAACTGTTCCTATCCTTTGAAGAATTTGGAAGGGACCAAGGAATCGGGGGCTCAACTTTTTGACTTTCATGGCTCTCCCTATGCCTGTAGTGGGGGTAATCCTAAGGAACACATGTTCTCCCTCTCCGAATTCCAAGGGCTTGCGCCGCTTGTCCGCATAGCTCTTTTGTCTACTTTGAGCGGTGAGCATCCTATCCCAAATCCTCTTGATTTGTTCCGTCGTTTCCCTCACCATATCGGGTCCTAAGACACTTTGCTCCCCAGGCTCGTACCAACACAAAGGTGATTGGCACTTCCTTCCATACAACGCCTCAAATGCGATTGCCATACCGATGCTCGCGTGATAACTGTTGTTATACGCAAACTCGATCAAAGGTAAGTACTTATCCCAACTTCCCCTTTGGTCTAACACACAGGCTCTTAGCATATCCTCTAGGGTTTGGATCGTCCTTTCGGATTGTCCGTCTATTTGTAGGTGGTAAGCAGTGCTTAAGCATAGCTTTGAACCAAACGCCTTTTGAAAGGCTCCCCAAAAGCGCGACATAAACCGCGGATCTCTATCCGAGATTATCGTCGACGGTACTCCATGCAATCTTACGATCTCTTGGATGTATAACTGAGCCAGTTTATCTAAAGAGTATGTCACTCTAATAGGTAGAAAGTGTGCCGACTTAGTTAGTCGATCCACTATCACCCATATAGCTTCATGGCCAGCTTGGGTCTTAGGCAATCCTGTCACGAAATCCATGGATATGCATTCCCACTTCCACTCGGGGATTGACAGGGGTTGCAACAATCCTGAAGGTTTTTGGTGCTCGATTTTCACTTTCTGACATACCAAGCACTTACTAACCCAGGCGACTACATCCTTCTTCATTCCGGGCCACCAAAACATCTTCTTCAAGTCTTGGTACATCTTGGTGACACCGGGATGAATGGTGAAATAGCTTTTGTGAGCCTCGTCCAAGATCTTTTCTCGGAGGTCACCATCTTGGGGTACGCAGATCCTTCCCTCAAATCTCCATATCCAATCCTCGCCTCTTTCGAAACCCTTCAACTTTCCCGCCTTAACAGCATCTATGATCTCTTCGAACTCCTCATTCTCTCGTTGTGCTAACGTGATTCTTTGCTTAAATCCACTTGTTACACTAAGATAGCACATCTTTATCCCTCTATCGGTTGCTGAAATCCCTAGATTCATATCCCTAAACTTCTCTATCAACTCAACTTCTTTCATCATCATGTGGGACAGGTGTAACAACTTTCGGCTCAAGGCGTCGGCGACTACATTAGCCTTGCCGGGGTGGTAACTTAAACCGAAATCGTAGTCTTTGAGGAATTCCATCCACCTTCTTTGCCTCATGTTTAACTCCTTTTGATCAAAGAGGTACTTGAGACTCTTATGATCGGAGAAAACTTCAAACCTTACACCATACAGATGGTGTCTCCACATCTTTAAGGCAAACACTACGGCGGCTAATTCTAGGACATGGGTGGGGTAGTTAGCCTCGTGAGGCTTGAGTTGTCGAGATGCATAGGCTACCACTTGCCTATTTTGCATCAACACACACCCTAGTCCTTTGCCCGAAGCATCACAATATACCTCGAAGGGTACATTGTGTAACACCCCGATTTCTCTGTCCGAGGGAAACGACCAAAATGCCCCTGAGATCATTTCCGGACCCGAACTCGAGGGTAACCAACTCGGTCGTCCTCGAAGGGTCAACTCAATGTTTGAAGGGGATTAAATGGCCCTTGAATGCTTTCGGAAGCGAAAATTTCGTTTTCCAGATTTGGTCAAAATGACCAAAATACCCCTATAGCGTTTTTACGCGGGTAAAGGTGCCGTTTGAGCCCGAAACTTTCCCCAGAGGTTTAAAAACATGTTTTCATGTGTCTAGAGGTCTCTGTTCAAGTCCCGGTGGTCTCGGGCAGTTTTAGTACAAAATTATGATTTTGCCCCTAGAATAGTGTTTTTGAGCTTAATGACGTAATTAAGCAAACCTAAGCAATATTAGGCTCTAAACGAAGATTAATTTATTTCCCTAATTAATCTAGAGTCAAAATAATTTATTAAAGTTAATTAGAACCTAAAATTACTTAGATTAAACTTAAATCCCTTTTTAGAACTCAAGATTCCTAGTCTTGGAATCTTGAATAGTGTTTTCTCTCTCCAATTCCTTAAATCAAGGAAATGTGTCTAGAATTGTTTAGACTCTAAATTGAGGATTTAACTCTCTAATGGTGCAAGAACACTCCTTAATTATGTCTAGACCACCTTAATTACCCATTTACCTTACCTAAACACTTTCTTACAAATTCCTAATCTTAAGCATAATCAAAGATACACCTAAACACAACTCTAAACCACAATTAAAATGCAAGAAACTCTCCTCCCTTGGCTGATGCATTTCGGCCAGCACACTCCTCTTTGGCCACATGTTTAATTGTTTTCTCACTCAAAGAACCATGCTTGAAGCCATACCTTGAACCATACCTCACCATACCTCAAGAACACATTATCTCACCTCATGGAACTCATGGAAGCCTCCATTCTGCACCTCATGGCCGAAGCCACTCTCCCCCATGAGCTCCCTCCATTTGTTTCATTTCTCTATAAATAGAATGCCTTGAGGAGCTTGCACCACTTTTAGATCATTTGCTAAGTTTAGGAAACACTCAAAGCTTTTCTTTTTTCTCAAAGTTCTAGTGTTCTTCAAGTTCTTCAAGCTCTTCAAAGTTCTTCATCATCTTCATCTTCTTCTTCCATCTTCAAGTTCATCACACCAAGTAGAGATTTTCATTCATGTATTCTTTTCTTTAAAGTTCTTGTTTCAAGCTTGATGTTCATAGTTTCTCTTGTCTCTTTTTAGAACTTCTCTTCCATTCCTTTTTCCTTTCCATTTTCGGCCATGGGCCTTTGGGAATGAAGAAATGAGAGCTTGATGATGAGAGTTTCATGATGATGTTCATCACTTGAAACAAACTCTAGAGCTTGATCTTTGTTCTTGAGCAAAAATGTTTTTAGTTTTTCCTTTCTTGAACTCTTGAGAACTTTAGCTTTAATGATGTTTTAAAATGGCTCTATGAACTCAATGATGAGGACTCATGATGTTGGTGTTAATATATCATCAAGATCATGAACTTTAGAGTTTTAAAATGTTCCTTTTTCTTCTTGAAGATTTCGGCCGTTACCTCAAATTTTCTAAGCTTCACGGTTTGATTTCCTAAAAATATTATGTTGAGTTTTAAGAACTCTAAGCTTGACTTTACCTTGTTTGGATGGGTTTGGGTTATGGTTTAAATTCCTTTAAAGTCTTGTTAAGAGCTCTAGAAAGATAAAATGAACTTGCATAATTTATTTTATGCTTGCATTCATATTTACATTCTTGCTATGCATCTTTACTTTCTAGCTATCACTTAAGAACATAAAGATTAAAATGGAACTTGTATCATCACCTAATTTAATTCTTGAAGCCTTTCTATTTCGGCCTTAAAGTCGATTGTTGTTGGGCCTAGAGCACTAAAATAAAGAATTGAACTTGCATTATCACCTAATTAATTTCTCGAATGCCTATCTATTTCGGCCTTAAAGTCGATTGTTGTTGGGCCAAGAGCACTAAAATAAAGAATTGAACCATGCATATTTACCTTCAAGCTTGCACGTCTAAGTTTATGCCTATATATTTACTTTCAAGCTTGCACGTTCAAGTTTATGCCTTGCATATTTAAATTTAAGTCATCACTTTACTTTGTAAGCAAGATTTAAAATGAAAAGCATGAGCACGTTTAGTTTATGTCATAACTTAAGAACCTAGAGCTCAAAGACTTGCCCATTTCATTCCAAGATAAAGTTAAATGTGAATGTATTCCTTGAATGCATAATTTCGCCAAGTAGTGATGATGGACTTGCAATGAGTTTTCATCTAGCTACTAGGACCAATAGTCTATGTTTTAAGTTTTCCTAAAGCTTTACAAATCTTTATAAAGGTTATGTCATCACAAGTTGTGATTTTATTATCTTTTAGGGGATGGAATATGTTTTGGTCAGTGACCTAAGGCTTCACTTAGCCTCTTGATGAATTAAAATGTTTTGCAAGAGTTTCGAGAAGTTCTAGATCGATTCCGAAGAGAAACTAGTTAACTTATGTACCTAGAAATGTCAATTTAACTCTCTCATTTAAGTTAAATGTTTTCGGTTCTGATGTGATGAGTGTGATGCTGTATGATGATGTTTTGATGTGTTGGAATGTGTGAAAATATCATGTGATGATGTAGGCGAACCTATGCATGATAGGTAAGAAACTAGCTAACTAGAAATACCGTAAAGCTAGAATTTAACATAGTTTTGACCCATTTGTTTATGGAACTAATCCAAACTGTTTTAATGGGAACATAATCAGATTTAGATTGTTTAGACATGACAAACTTGGTATCATTTGGATTAGAATCGAGATTCTAGCACCTATGGGAAACTAATGTAACGAGAAAAAACCGTAAAAATGCAAATGTAGAACTCTTAGAACATTAATTTTCTGGATTCTGTCCAGCACCCTTACAACATGATAAACATGATTAATAATTAGTCCTTAAGCATAGGAATGCCTCATAATTGATTTAGATTTAATTCATAGCGCCTTAGGCAGGCAAAGCGGAACCAAGAAAGGGTCTAAAGCGTAAGTTACGGAACCCGTGAACCCAAGTTAGAAAGATTTGCCCTATGCTATTCAGATTTAAGTATGAACATGAGGATTAGGAATGATGATTAATTATGAGCCCTTAGGTGCATAAAAATATGAGCGACGGATGTTAGAGAATTATATCTCAAGTTTAAAACCTGTAAGGGTCAAACTATAAGCTACCGTAAGGGTAAGCGTTTGAATATTTTATGATAATGCATGAAGTATGCTAATGATGATGATGTTATTCATATGAGGAATTTATGAGGTTATATGTTTATGTGGCATAAAGCAAATTTGGAAGGAAATTCGGTGTAATGATCGTTGTGCCGCTGAATTTCCGACAAATTTGGGGACTTAAAGAGATTTTGAAAATTAAGGTACTAAGATGGGTTCTAGGATGACACCGGTTCGGCCGAGCACCTCCATAGAACTCATGTGACATCGGTACCATTTTACACTCTTAGGTGACACCGGTTCGGCCGAGCACCCCTAAGAGTTTTGCCCCCTAACCCGTACTCAGATAGTCGAGATTTATGATTTATGATACGCTTATCGTTAAGTGGTAAGTAAGAACTAGTGACTAGTTAAGGTATGAGCTCATAACCTAGATGTATGACACGTTACGGGTGACACCGGTTCATTGAGCTTGATTCGATTGTCTTTTAGGGTGGCCTATGAGGAAGAGATGTTTCATGATTATGATTATGTCACTAAGTTTGTCCCATATGAATGTTTCTGTGCCACTTTATGCCACTAAGTATGATGATGCTTGATGCTATGTTTTATGTATGTGCATTAGGTAGTGCCATGCATACATTTCTTATTATGTTGCACTCATGACATTAAGATCATCCTAAAATGAATGGACCTTGGCTAAAGTATATTTTTAAAGTTTAAAATGAACTTAATACATGCTCGTCATTTTGTATAAATAAACCCAAGGTTCTGAGGGCGTAGATGATGACACCTAGGTAGTAGGAGGCCCTCTTGAGATTCTTTAGCAAGATTCTCACTCCTCTACCTCTTTCTTTCCGTCACGTCTTCGAGATGGCGGCGTTCACGGTGTTCGTGACACGCGCCGACATGAGGAGCGCATCATGCCGGACCACGGGTCATTCCATTTTGTGGTCAATGCACGGTTAGAGTATTCATGTTCATGGAGTCGACCCTTCACTCCCCGCACATTCCCATCGTTTCTCCCCGTTTCACCTTTTGGCGATGATCCGGTGTTCGGCGCCACGTCCCTAGAGGAGGCTTCGTCGTACTCCCATCATCCACGTCCTTCGAGACTACCCCCAGTATGTGCCCCATTGACCGTCGTCTTTTTCGGAGGCGGATCCTTCCGAGGACTCGGCAATCCAGGCACCCTCCGAGGGATCTTCCCCCTCCATACCTATGGACTTTGGAGAGGATAGCGAGCCAACCGTGACTCAGCCGAGGCGTGCACGACCGGAGATGCGGCCATACCGGACTCACACTGATCCCCGCCCGCCACGCCCGAGGAGCTCGCCAGCTTTCCGGATATACGCTCGATCACGAGATAATTCGCCCGATGGGAGGCCGTGGATGGCCCGAGTTAGAGTACACACCACTTAGATGAGGGATAAACCTTCTTTTGTTTAGAGGTTTCCCATTAGATGTACTTGGGTAGGGGAGTAGATTATGTTTATGCTTATGTTGTACTTTCTTTTATGCATTTCCCTTGTACTAAATTAAGACCCACACTTATAAGTGGGCAAGTTATATATATATGAGATGATATTCAGTGATGTTCATGTTGTGCCTCATGTTATGATGTTGTGAGATAATTGTTTCACTTTACATGGTGTACCGCTTATCGCATCACGCGGCTCTCACTTTGTTTTTCAAAAAAAAAATTACCCGTATTTTCCGCTAAGTAATTCAAAGTTAAATGAGAACTATGAAAATGTATCTAATGATTAACCTAAATATGTTCTAGAGTATTGGGTTAAAAATTAGGATGTTACACATTGGGGCTAGGTAAGACTAAGACTGGGGTCGTGGTTAACCTTTCCTTAAGCTCTTGAAAACTCTTCTCACATTCGGGGCTCCACTCAAACGGGGCATTCTTCCTAGTGAGCTTGGTCAAGGGTAGGGCTAACTGGGAAAATCCTTTGATAAACCTACGGTAGTAGCCTGTTAAGCCCAAAAAGCTCCGTATTTCCATTACGGTGGTCGATCTATCCCAATTCATTACGGCTTCTACCTTACTAGGATCAACGGCTATGCCTCCTTTTGACACAACGTGCCCTAAAAACTTGACCTCCTCCAACCAAAATTCACACTTAGAGAGTTTTGCATATAGCTTTTTCTCCTTCAAAATCTCCAAAACTATCCTCAAATGTCGCTCATGCTCCTCGTGGGTCTTCGAATAGATGAGTATATCATCTATGAAAATGACCACGAACTGATCTAAATAGGGTCTAAAGATCCTATTCATGTAATCCATAAACACTGCAGGAGCATTTGTCAACCCAAAAGACATCACCGCGAACTCAAAGTTGGGTGGAAGGGGGTTCTTTGTTGTTGTTGTGGTTTGAACTGGTTGGTTTGGTAGGGATTATAGTGATTTCAAGATTGGTTTGGATATTGGGGCTTGAATTTTGGGGCTTGAGGTGCTAGCCCCTTGTTCCGTGCTGCCCTTACAGCATTGATTTCTTCTGTCCCTCTTCCATGATCCGGCACTTGTTGACTAGGGTTGGGAAGTCCCTAATCTCCATGTGCGCCACAGCATAGTTGAGCTCTGCCGTTAGTCCGGCCTCATATTTGACGCACTTCCATACCTCCGGGGTTTCCTTGAAACACCTAGAGAATCCTGATCAGCTCCCGAATTTCGGGTGTGTCTTTGGCGGACATGAGACCCTCCTTGGGTCAGGGTTGTATAAACTTCGATGTCCTTTATGCGTTCCTCACAGACTCAAGTACTTCTCATAGAAGTAAGTCTTGAAACAGCTCCCGATTGATAGCGTGTCAAGCCTCAAGCGATCTTGAGTGCCGACCACCGAATTCGGCGTCGGACTCCATCATGTATGCAGCAAATGTGACCTTTTGCTGCTCTTCCAGCTACCACCGAGTAGATCTTCTCCATGTTCTTGATCCCACTCATCGACTTTGTCAGGTCCATGGCTCTCGAAGGTTGGTGGGTTCGCTTTGCGAAACTCACCAAACCTTGCTTGTTCCACCATCTCGGCGATGGGGGAGCACGTCTTGCATCCTTGTCGATCCATCCTTTCAACATTGGATTTCCATGGCCCCAGCCATGTCGAGCGGCCCAATGTACAGCAGCATCATTTGGTCCCCCTCGTGCGGGTCCTAGGTTGTCTCCTTGGTGCCATTGGTTCCTAAACACATGAGACAATAAACACTGAGGTGATCAGGCTCAATATTCCATGTAAAATGAGCTAGTTACCATGGCACGCGCAAGTAGACAAGGGTCATGCACTTTTACCCTATAGCTTATCTATAGCTAAGCTCTACGCATGACATAGCTATCGTATCGGCACTTTAGAAAGCATAGTCATTCAATCCTCGGGCTCCATGAGAATCGAATCGCTCGATACCATAATGTAACATCCTGATTTTTAACCCAATACTCTAGAACATACTTAGGGTAAACATTAGTACATTTGCCGTAGTTCTTAATTTTACTTAGAAATACTTAGCGGAAAATACGAGTAAATTTTTTTTTTTTGAAATAAAAGTGAGAGCCGCGTGATACGATAAGCGGTAAACCATGTATGGTAAACAAATGTCTCACAACATCATAACATAAGGTACACCATGAGTAACACTGAAGATCATCTCATATATATATAATTTGCCCACTTATAAGTGTGGGACTTAGTTTGGTACAAGGAAAATACAGGAAAGGAAATACAACATAAACATAAACATGATTTACTCCCCTACCCGAGTGCACCTAATGGGATAACCTCTAAACAAAAGAAGGTTTATCCCCATCTAAGTGGTGTGTGCTCTAACCGGGTACTCCATCGGTCGATCGTCACCTCCTACTGACGTCCGTCTCGTGAACGAGGCAAGTATCCAGGAAATTGTGCGAGCTCCTCGGGCGTAAAGGCGGAGCAGGGATCGAGAGTGACCCCAGCGGTGTAGCCAGATCTCGTCGTCGTGCAAGTCTGGCCGAGTCACAAGTATCCTCACGCCCTCCTCATCAATGGTGGAGAGGGCGAGCTCGCTATACTCTGGATGAGTAGGCGAGGTCCTCGGGCCGGGTCGGTCTCAGAAGTAGGTCAGAGCGCATGTCGGGATAGTCTCGCATGGCTAAGCGACGGTGTGCATCGCGAAGCACTCGTCATGCGTGACGCCGCGGCTCAAAATCCGCTCGTCGCCGCCAAAGAGTGCGGTCGGGAGAAGCGATGGGTGTGCGGGATGGGCGAAGGCGGCGTCCCTGCGAACATGAAAACCCGCACCGTGCACTGTCCCTCAAAATGGTATGACCCGTGAGTCGGGTCATAGTGCACCTCCCACGTCGTCGTGTCCACGAACACTACGAACGTCGCCATCTGAATTAGTCATCATTCCTAATCCTCATGTTCATACTTAAATCTGAGTGGCATAGGGCAAATTCTCTAACTTGTGTTCACGGGGTTCTAGAACATACGTTTTAGACCCTTTCTTGGTTCCGTCTTCGCCTAAGGCGCTATGAATTAAATCTAAATCAATTATGAGGCATTCCTATGCTTAAGGACTAATTATTAATCACATTTATAATGTTGTAAGGGTGCTGGACAGAATCCAGAAAAGCAAACGTTCTAAGAGTTCCAAACTTGCACTTTTACGGTTTTCTAGTTACTAGTTTCCCTATAGGTGCTAGAATTCGATTCTAATCCAAATGATACCAAGTTTTTCATGTCTAAATAATCTAAATCTGATTATGTTCCCATTAAAACAGTTTGGATTTGTTCCATAAACAAATGGGTCAAAACTATGTTAAATTCTAGCTTTACAGTATTTCTAGTTAGCTATTTTCTTACCTATCATGCATAGGATCGCTTCTACATCATTACATGATATTTTCATACATTCCAACACATCAAAACATCATCATACAGCATCACACTCATCACATCAGAACCGAAAACATTTAACTTAAATGAGAGAGTTAAATTGACATTTCTAGGTACATAAGTTAACTAGTTTCTCTTGGAATCGATCTAGAACTTCTAAAACTCTTTGCAAAACATTTTAATTCATCAAGAGGCTAAGAGAAGCCTTAGGTCACTGACCAAAACATATTCCATCCCCTAAAAGATAATAAAATCACAACTTGTGATGACATAACCTTATAAAGATTTGTAAAGCTTTAAGGAAAACTTAAAACATAGACTATTGGTCCTAGTAGCTAGATGAAAACTCATTGCAAGTCCATCATCACTACTTGGCCGAAATTATGCATTCAAGGAATACATTCACATTTAACTTTATCTTGGAATGAAATGGGCAAGTCTTTGAGCTCTAGGTTCTTAAGTTACGACATAAACTAAACGTGCTCATGCTTTTCATTTTTAATCTTGCTTACAAAGTAAAGTGATGACTTAAATTTAAGTATGCAAGGCATAAACTTAAACGTGCAAGCTTGAAAGTAAATATGCGAGGTTCAATTCTTTATTTTAGTGCTCTTGGCCCAACAACAATCGACTTTAAGGCCGAAATAGATAGGTATTCGAGAAATTAATTAGGTGGTAATGCACGTTCAATTCTTTATTTTAGTGCTCTAGGCCCAACAACAATCGACTTTAAGGCCGAAATAGAAAGGTTTCGAGAATTAAATTAAGTGATGATACAAGTTCCATTTTAATCTTTATGTTCTTAGGTGATAACTAGAAAGTAAAGATGCATAGCAAGAATGTAAATATGAATGCAAGCATAAAATAAATTATGCAAGTTCATTTTATCTTTCTAGAGCTCTTAACAAGACTTTAAAGGAATTTAAACCATAACCCAAACTCATCCAAACAAGGTAAAGTCAAGCTTAGAGTTCTTAAAACTCAACATAATATTTTTAGGAAATCAAACCATGAAACTTAGAAAAATTTAAGGAAATGGCCGAAATCTTCAAGAAGAAAAAGGAACATTTTAAAACTCTAGAGTTCATGATCTTGATGATATATTAACACCAACATCATGAGTCCTCATCATTGAGTTCATAGAGCCATTTTAAAACATCATTAAAGCTAAAGTTCTCAAGAGTTCAAGAAAGGAAAAACTAAAAACATTTTTGCTCAAGAACAAAGATCAAGCTCTAGAGTTTGTTTCAAGTGATGAACATCATCATGAAACTCTCATCATCAAGCTCTCATTCCTTTGTTCACTAAGGCCTATGGCCGAAACATAAAGAGGAAGAAGGAGAAGAAAAGAAGTTCTAAAAAGGAACCAAGAGAAACTATGAACATCAAGCTTAAAACAAGAACTTTAAAGAAAAGAATACATGAAAGAAAATCCCTACTTGGTGTGATGAACTTGAAGATGGAAGAAGAAGATGAAGATGATGAAGAACTTTGAAGAGTTTGAAGAACTTTAAGAACACAAGAACTTTGAGAGAAAAAGAAAAGCTTTGAGTGTTCCTAAACTTAGCAAATGATCTAAAAGTGGTGCAAGCTCCTCAAGGCATTCTATTTATAGAGAAATGAAACAAATGGAGGGAGCTCATGGGGGAGAGTGGCTTCGGCCATGAGGTGCAGAATGGAGGCTTCCATGAGTTCCATGAGGTGAGATAATGTGTTCTTTGAGGTATGGTGAGGTATGGCTTAAGGTATGGTGAGGTATGGTTCAAGGTATGGCCTCAAGCATGGTTCTTTGAGTGAGAAAACAATTTAATATGTGGTCAAAGGGGGAGGATGTGGCCGAAATGCATCAGCCCATGGGGGAGGTTTCTTTGCATTTTAATTGTGGTTTAGAGTTGTGTTTAGGTGTATCTTTGATTATGCTTAAGATTAGGAATTTGTAAGAAAGTGTTTAGGTAAGGTAAATGGGTAATTAAGGTGGTCTAGACATAATTAAGGAGTGGTCTTGCACCATTAGTGAGTTAAATCCTCAATTTAGAGCCTAAACAACTCTAGACACATTTCCTTGATTTAAGGAATTGGAGAGAGAAAATACTATTCAAGATTCCAAGACTAGGAGTCTTGAGTTCTAAAAAGGGATTTAAGTTTAATCTAAGCAATTTTAGGTTCTAATTAACTTTAATAAATTATTTTGACTCTAGATTAATTAGGGAAATTAATTAATCTTCGTTTAGAGCCTAATATTGCTTAGGTTTGCTTAATTACGTCATTAAGCTCAAAAACACTATTCTAGGGGCAAAATCGTAATTTTACGCTAAAACTGCCCGGGGCCACCGGGACTTGAACAGAGACCTCTAGACACATGAAAACATGTTTTTAAACCTCTGGGGAAAGTTCCGGGCTCAAACGGCACCCTTACTCGCGTAAAAACGCTATAGGGGTATTTTGGTCATTTTGACCCGAAACTGCGGAAAACGAGATTTTTGCTTCCGGAAGCATTCAAAGGCCATTCAATCCCCTTCAAACATTGAGTTGACCCTTCGAGGACGACCGAGTTGGTTACCCTCGAACTCGGGTCAGGAAATGACCGCAGGGGCATTTTGGTCATTTCCCTCGGACAGAAAAATTGGGGTGTTACACCTACAACATGATAAACATGATTTATAATTATTCCTTAAGCATAGGAATGTGTCATAATTGATTTAGATTTAATTTATAGCGCCTTAGGCGAAGGCAGAACCAAGAAAGGGTCTAAAACGTAAGTTCTAGAACCCCGTAAACACAAGTTAGAGATTTTGCCCTATGCTATTCAGATTGAAGTATGAACATGAGGATTAGGAATGATGATTAATTATGAGCCCTTAGGTGCATAAAAATATGTGCGACGGATGTTAGAGAACTATATCTCAAGATTAAGACCCGTAAGGGTCAAAGCATAAGCTACCATAAGGGTAAGCGTTTGAATGTTTTATGATGATGCATGTAGTATGCAAATGATGATGATGTTATTCATATGAGGAATTCATGAGGTTATATTTTTATGTGGCATTAAGCAAATTTGGAAGGAAATTCGGTGTAATGCCATTGTGTCGTCGAATTTCCGACAAATTTAGGGACTTAAAGAGATTTTTGAAAATTAAGGTACTAAGATGGGTTCTAGGATGACACCGGTTCGGCCGAGCACCTCCATAGAACTCATGTGACATCGGTACCATTTTATACTCTTAGGTGACACCAGTTCAGCCGAGCACCCCTAAGAGAATTGCCCCCTAACCTGTACTCAGATAGTCGGGATTTATGATTTATGATACGCTTATCGTTAAGTGGTAAGTAAGAACTAGTGATGACTAGTTAAGGTATGAGCTCATAACCTAGATGTATGACACGTTCTGGGTGACACCGGTTCGGCCGAGTACCCCCAGTTCGATTGTCTTTTAGGGTGGCCCATGAGGAAGAGAAGTTTCATGATTACGATTATGTCACTAAGTTGGTCCCATATGAATGTTCCTATTGCCACTTTATGCCACTAAGTATGATGATGCTTGATGTTATGTTTTATGTATGTGCATTAGGTAGTGCCATGCATACATCTTCTATTATGTTGCATTCATGACATTAAGATCATCCTAAAATGAATGGACCTTGGCTAAAGTATATTTTAAAGTTTAAAATGAATTTAATGCATGACCAGACATTTTGTATAATTAAACCCAAGGTTCCTGAGGACGTAGATGATGACACCTAGGTAGTAGGAGGCCCTACTGAGATTCTTTAGCAAGATTCTCACTCCCTCTATCTCTTTCTTTCCGTCACGTCTTTAGATGGCGATGTTCGTAGTGTTCGTGGACACGCCGACATGGGAGGTGCACCATGACCTGGACCACGGGTCATTCCATTTTGTGGGTTGATGCATGGTTAGAGTATTCATGTTCATGGGTCGACCCTTCACTCTCCCTGTACATTCCCATCGTTTCTCCCCCGTCTCACCTTTTGGCGATGACCTGGTATTCGAGCGCGCACGTCCCCGAGAGGAGAGGCTTCGCCATACTCCACCGTCCACGTCCGCCGCTCGAGACTACCCCCAGTATGTGCCTCGTTGCCCATCGTCTTTCTCGGAGACGGATCCTTCCGAGGATTCGGCGACCCAGGTACCCTCCGAGGGATCTTCCCTAACCATACCCATGGATCTTGGGGAAGGTAGCGAGCCCTCCGTGACTCAGCCGAGGCTTGCGCAATGACCGGAGATGAGGCCACGCTGGGGAGGTCACTTCTGAGCCCCGTCCCGCTTATTCATGCTGGAGGAGCTTGCTCAGTTTCCTGGTTACTTGCCACGCTCAAGGGATAGTCGCCAGTAGGAGGCTGTAGATGGCCGAGATAGAGCACACACCACTTAGATGGAGATAAACCTTCTTTTGTTTAGAGGTTATCCCTTTAGGTGCACTCGGGTAGGGGAGTAGTTTATGTTTATGCTTATGTTGTATTTTCTTTCATGTATTCCCTTGTACTAAATTAAGTCCCATACTTATAAGTGGGCAAGTTATATATATATGAGATGATATTCAGTGTTATTCATGTTGTGCCTTATGCTATGATGTTATGAGATGTATGATTTGATCGTTACAAGATATATCGCATCACGCGGCTCTCACTTTGTTTTTCAAAAAAAAATTTTACCCGTATTTTTCCGCTAAGTATTTCAAAGTAAAAATGAGAACTATGAAGTAACAGACTAATGATTAACCTAAGTATGTTCTAGAGTATTGGGTTAAAAATTAGGATGTTACATAAAGCACATCACTAAAAATAAAACTTTAATGAATGAAACACTTAGAACAAAATCCCTACCTAGTAGTGACTCGAGGTTGAGATGAGTGAAGAAGATGAAGAAGTTGAAGAAGATGAGCTCTTGAACTTGAGAGAAAAGAAAGGCTCCAAGTATTCTTGAAAACTCAAACTTGGTAAATGAATTAAAAGTGGTTCAAGTTCATCAAAGCATACTATTTATAGAGAAATGAAATAATATGGAGGGTGAAATGGAAGGAGGATTTTCGGCCAACATCATGTATCCCATGAGTTCCATGAGGTGAGAGATTGTATTCTTGAAGCATGGTGAGGTATGGATCAAGGTAAGGTAAGGTATGGCTTGAGGTATGGTGTGGTATGGTTCTTTGAGTGTTTGAAATTTCAAACATGTAATGGAAATGAGGGGGAGAAGTGGCCGAATTGCATCAGCCAAGGGAAGAGGAAAACCTTCCTTCTAATTGTGGTTTAGAGTTGTGTTTAGATGTGTCTTTGATTAGGCCCAAGTTTAGGAATTTGTGAGAAAGTTAAGGATGAAATTAAGGATTTCAAGACAAGGTTAGGGAATGCTCTTGCTTCATTAGTGAGATAAAACTCATTTTAGTGCATAAACAATTCTAGACACAAATCCTTAATTTAAGGAATTGGAAAGAGAAAACACTATTCAAGATCCCAAGACTAGGAATCTTGAGTTTTAAAAAGGGATTTAGGTTTAATCTAAGCAATTTTAGGTTCCAATTAATTTTAATAACTTGTTTTGATTCTATATTAATTATGGAAATTAATTAGCCTTTGATTAGAGTCTAATATTGCTTAGGTTTGCTTAATTTCATTATTAAGGTCAAATGGCACTATGCTAGGGGAAAAATCGTAATTTTTCACAAAACAACCCGGGACCATCGAGACTCAACCAAATACTTTTAAACACATGAAAACATCGTTTTAAACCTTTGGGGAAAGTTTCGCTATAGGGGTATTTTGGTCATTTTGACCTGAAACTACAGAAAACAAGATTTTTGTTTTCGAAATCACTCAAGGACCATCCAATCCCCTTCAAACATTGAGTTGACCCTTCGAGAATGGTCGAGCCGACTATCCTCGAATTCCGAGCAGAAAATGACCTCGAGGGCATTTTGATCATTTTCTCTCAGACAGAAAATCGGGGCATTACAATCTGTCCTTGTCAATAGAAATAGCAATTGTAGCCTTTGAATAAGCTTGCCAACACCACCAAAATCACCTCAATCAGACATCTGTAGTTCTAGATATTGCAAAAATACTAATTGGAGGTCAAGTTGGGCAGCATCAGAATATCAGCAACCTTTAATCTTGAAACTCAATTTTCACCAAGATTCTCTTAGAACTAGGATTTGAGTTGAACATCAAAGTTTTAGAGGATTTCTTGAGCTTTCTAAAACATCTTTATTTGTTTCAATTTGATCCCTGTAGAAAGAGATATAGATTTTTCATTACAATATTTTTTCAAATATTCTCAAATGAGCTCAAGAACTCTTCTATTTGGCTCCCAAATTGATTGTTATTACAAGCTCCATGTAGAGAGTCCTAGCCTTGTCCTTGTCATTTTCCAAAGAGACAGGTTAAACGCAATAGGCTCTAATCCAATAATTATCCCAAAATCAATGCAAAAGCCATTAATTTATCAAAATCACACAATGAGGAATAAATCAAAATCCTAATTAATCCTTCCAATAACTCAATAAAACTCATGCAAAAAGCTAAGGTTTGGTAGCAAGATAAATGGCATAAATGCTCTTTATCAAACTACCCCACACTTAAGTTTTCACATGGCCTCATGTGAAACTAAGATCAAACCAAGGCATGGATGAGAAGTAGGAAATAAGGACTACACTAGACTCCTAACCTAAAATGTATGATACATGAAATTAAATGACAATACACTAATTCAATGAACCTAGAGGCACAACAGTAAGGTTCCATACCAACAATTAAGAGAATTATAGCAAGCAAGGTATGAACAAGAACATAGCACACATAGTAGAATTGACTTATGATGCATGGATCAAGTACAAAAATCCTCATAAGGTCAGTGTTTGCCACTCATTCATGCAAATGTTTAAGGTTAAAATGAACACTCAATCACCTCAAATGAAAATGCATTATCATAGGCTTGCTACGGGTCTCATTCTCCATTTTGTTACACACATATGCATACTATAACACCCCAATTTTTACTGCTATGTTAAAATTACCAAAATGCCCCTAGGTAATTTTTGCACATAATTCGAGGTTGAATAATCCTCAATAAAGGAATATAACGTTAGATAAACATTATGGGAAACTTGAATAACGATTCGTGCGAAAGTCAAAAACCTTAATTTTTCTGTACGTGTAAAATGACCAAAATGCTCCTGAGGTCATTTTTACCTAAAAATCAAAGATAACCAATCTAGAGTATCTTTGAGGGGTTAGTTTAATGCTTGATGGGGATTATATGTGCCTTAGAGATAAAATCTCAATTCTCAATTTTTACCGTACGTAAAATTACCATTTTACCCCTACAATAATTTTACATGAAATTATACAATCTTTGAATTCGGTTTTCACCCAAAGATTCAAAATGACTATTTCAAGTATAATTTGAGAATGTCCAGTAATTACAGGGCATTTTTATGTGAAATTACCTTTCTACCTCTAATTGTGCTAAATAAGTTTATTTATGTAACTAAGGTAATATTAAGCTCTAATTGAACTCAAATTGATTTCATTCATTAACCTTGAGTTGAAAATTAATTACCTAAGGTTAAAAATAATTACTTAAGGTAATTAGAGCCTAAAATTACCTAAGGTAAAAATTAAATTACCTTTCCTTAATTACAAGAGCTCATAAAATTAGTGATGTTGAGATCAAAGTTAAGATTTTGGTTTAGGTAAAATCTAGTATATTTACATTTCTTTATCCTAAGTTTAGAACTTATGTTATAAATTGATTTTAACTAATTTGAAATTAACTTCATTTACTAGTATATGATTACTCTTTTTACCCTGTCTTATTTTGTCTTAAACACTTAATCTTTCACCATTTTCACGAATCTATCAATTCCTAATCTTTTACCTAAGTAAGTACACATCTAATACATGATTTACCACTTGAAAAATAACACCAATCTGATCCTAATGTAATCAGAAAGGTGTAATGCCCTAATTTTTATTGCTATGTAAAAAATACCAAAATGCCCCTAGGTAATTTTTGCACGTAATTTGAGGTCAAATAATCCTCAATAAAGGAATATAACATTAGAGAAACATTATGGGAAACTTGAATAGTGATTCGTGTGAAAGTCACAAACCCCATTTTTTCTGTACATGTAAAATGACCAAAATGCCCTTGAAGTCATTTTTACATAGAAATCAAAGATAACCAATCTAGATTATCTTTGAGGGGTTAGTTTAATATTTGATGGGATTATATGTGCCTTAGAGATAAAATAATTTTCCATAAAATTACTATTTTACCCCTACAATAATTTTACATGAAATTATATAATCTTTGATATCGGTTTTCACCAAAAGGTTCAAAATGACTATTTCAAGCATAATTTAAGAATTTCTAGTTATTATAGAGAGTTTTTATATGAAATTACTTTTTTACCCCTAATTATGGTAAATAGGTTTATTTGTGTAATTAAGGTAATATTAAAGCTCTATTTGAACTCAAATTGATTTCATTCATTAACCTTGAGTCAAAAATTAATTATCTAAGGTTAAAAATAATTACTTGAGGTAATTAGAGCCTAAAATTACCTAAGGTAAAAATAAATTACCTTTCCTTAATTATAAGAGCTCATAAAATTAGTGATGTTGAGATCAAAGTTAAGATTACGGTTTATGTAAAATCTAATATATTTACATTTCCTTATCCTAAGTTTAGAACTTATGTTACAAATTGATTTTTACCTTGTCTTGTTTTGTCCTAAACACTTGAAATTAACTTCATTTACTAGTATATGATTACTCTTTTTACCTTGTCTTGTTTTGTCCTAAACACTTAACTTTTTACCAGTTTCACTAATTTATCAATTCCTAATCTTTTACCCAAGTAATTACACATCTAATATGTAACATCCTAATTTTTAACCCAATACTCTATAACATATTTAGGTTAATCATTAGTCTGTTACGTCATAGCTTCCTTATTACTTTAAAATACTTAGCGGAAATACTGGAAAACTTTTTTTTGAATTATAAAAGCAAAGTGAGAGCCGCGCGACATGTTAAATAATAATGTACGAAAGGAAATAAAGCAAGCATCGCATAGCAACATGACATAAGCAAGTAAAGGCACACTACAATAGAACTGAACTGCATATTTATATAATGTTATATGATATGCCCACTTATGGAGAGTGGGGCTTAGTTTAGTACATCATGAATAGATACATCAAAAAAATAAATACAAAGGATAGTACGACGGAAAATATAAAAGCAACTCCCCTACCCAAGTGCAACTAAAGGGATAACCGCTAAACAAAAGGACGTCCATCCTCATCTAAGTGGTGTGTGCTCTACCCGGGTACTCCATCGGTCGTACGTCGCCTCCTACTGACGTCCATCTCGCGAGCAAGGCACATACCCGGGAAACTGGGAGAGCTCCTCGGTCGTGAAGAGGCGGAACAGGGATCGAGAGTGACCCCCGCGATGTGGCCGCATCTCCGGTTGTCGTGCAAGCCGTGGCTGAGTCACGGTATCCTCACTGCCCTCCCTCATCTGTAACATCCTAATTTTTAACCCAATACTCTAGAACATATTTAGGTTAATCATTAGTCTATTACTTTTTTAGTCTCATTCCTTAGAATCTTTCATTAAAATACTTAGCGGAAAATACGAATAAATTTTTCTTTTTGAAACTTGAAAGCAAAACGCGAGCCGCGCACTAACCTAACGTTCGTCATAACCATAACGTGCAGGAAAAAGTAACCACACCATTGATAATCATGAAACATAGTATTATACATTACGATCACAATATCATCACATCTTCATAGATACATAGACTACTAACATCATAGTACCATCATTTACATCAAAACATGCCCATATAGGTGAAGTCATCCTTATCCACCTATGAGGTTAGATAAGTGTCAACCCAAAAGCTAAGCTATCTATGCCTCCGCAGTGACCCTCTGCTCCATCTGCTAGTGTGTCCCTTAAGCGCGCGCCTCAAAAGAAGTCACGAGCCTCGTTGTAATCCTCGTCTAGAGACGACACGGAAGAAAAGGAAGGGATGAGAAACTCATTCGAAATTCTCAGTAGGGATTCCCGACTCTAACACTAGTGTCATCGTCGTCGTCCCCAGCCACCTCGGTTTTAATTATGAAAAAGGTGTACATGCATAAGATTGGTTTTAGGCTTTACAAATCTATTTATCCGAAGTGGGTGTCTTTTAGTATGTGTCTTAATGACATGAATGCAATAGATATTTGATGAATGCATGACAATACCATATGCACATTAACACGAAAATCGTAATACTTGGGCACATCATAAGGAAACATAAATCATATATGTGGCATAAAGAGGCATAGTAACTTTCATGTGATATCTTTCTTATAAATAAAACTCTTAAGTTCTTTTTCTTAAAGACCACCCTCTTAACATATCCACCAAAAGTCCAACCGATTCACCGGCCCGGCGATAATCTGGTCACCAAACTACGTCTCACCTATCGCCTAGGAATGAGCTCAATCCTAACTAGTCGTCACTAGATTTAATATGGGCTAATTGAGGGGGTATACATAACTTTCTCGGATCACCTATCTTAGGATCATTTCCTTCTTTGAAACGCTCTACTGGTATCTAGTACACAGCGAATTGTCCGCTTTGGCAAGCTCAATGTCAATACCCTCACGGATTTGTTTCCTCCCTACCGTAGCGGGAGAAATGCATCTCAGTACTATGTCACATCTGTTCTGGGGGTGCTCGGCCGAACCGGTGTCACCCAGAACCTATCCTGGGGGTGCTCGGCCGAACCGGTGTCACCCAGGAGTTTTCACAAACTTTTCTCAAATTCTCAAGTTTGATGGGAAATTGGCAACAGAACGGCATACACCGGATTTCCTTCAAACTTGCTTTATGCCACGAAACATATAGAGCATACATAGTCATTCAACATCAACATAAGGCATCATATTCATCGTATGCATCGTAAGCATCATAATATCATAATTTTACATAACGCATCGTGGCGGGAGCATCAACACATCAATACTATACACTCTCATCAGAGATCACATGCTCAAGTTGTTCTCGTAATAAAACATATATCCTCATGAATTCCTCATATGAATATCATCATCATCATTTACATAACATACACCATCATGGAACATTCAACCGTTTATCCTTACGGTAGCTTATGCTTTCACCCTTACGGGTCTTAATCATGAGATTTGGTTCTCTAACATCCGACGCTCATATTTTTATGCACCTAAGGGCTCATAATTAATCATCATTCCTAACCCTCATGTTCATACTTAAATCTGAAAAGCATAGGGCAGAATCTCTAACTTGTATTTACGGGGTTCTAGAACTTACGTTTTAGACCCTTTCTCGGTTCCGTTTTCGCCGAAGGCGCTATATATTAAATCTAAATCAATTATGAGGCATTCCTATGCTTAAGGATTAATTATTAATCATGTTTATCATGTTGTAAGGGTGCTGGATAGAATCTAGAAAATTAAATGTTCTAAGAGTTCTACATTTGCATTTTTACGGTTTTCTAGTTACTAGTTTCCCCGTAGGTGCTAGAATTCGATTCTAATCCAAATGATACCAAGTTTTTCATGTCTAAACAATCTAAATCTGATTATGTCCCCATTAAAACAGTTTGGATTTGTTCCATAAACAAATGGGTCAAAACTATGTTAAATTCTAGCTTTACGGTATTTCTAGTTAGCTAGTTTCTTACCTATCATGCATAGGTTCGCTTCTACATCATGACATGATATTTTCACACATTCCAACACATCAAAACATCATCATACAGCATCACACTCATCACATCAGAACCGAAAACATTTAACTTAAATGAGAGAGTTAAATTGACATTTCTAGGTACATAAGTTAACTAGTTTCTCTTGGAATCGATCTAGAACTTCTGAAACTCTTTGCAAAACATTTTAATTCATCAAGAGGCTAAGTGAAGCCTTAGGTCACTAACCAAAACATATTCTATCCCCTAAAAGATAATATAATCACAACTTGTGATGACATAACCTTATAAAGATTTGTAAAGTTTTAAGGAAAACTTAAAACAGAGACTATTGGTCCTAGTAGCTAGATGAAAACTCATTGCAAGTCCATCATCACTACTTGGCCGAAAATATGCATTCAAAGAATACATTCACATTTAACTTTATCTTGGAATGAAATGGGCAAGTCTTTGAGCTCTAGGTTCTTAAGTTACGAAATAAACTAAACGTGCTCATGCTTTTCATTTTTAATCTTGCTTACAAAGTAAAGTGACGACTTGAATTTAAATATGCAAGGCATAAACTTAAACGTGCAAGCTTGAAGGTAATATACATGGTTCAATTCTTTATTTTAGTGCTCTTGGCCCAACAACAATCGACTTTAAGGCCGAAATAGATAGGCATTCGAGAAATTAATTAGGTGATAATGCAAGTTCAATTCTTTATTTTAGTGCTCTAGGCCTAACAACAATCGACTTTAAGGCCGAAATAGAAAGGCTTTGAGAATTAAATTAAGTGAAGATGCAAGTTCCATTTTAATCTTTATGTTCTTAGGTGATAGCTTAAAAGTAAAGGTGCATAGCAAGAATGTAAATATGAATGCAAGCATAAAATAAATTATGCAAGTTCATTTTATCTTTCTAGAGCTCATAACAAGACCTTAAAGGAATTTAAACCATAACCCAAACTCATCCAAACAAGGTAAAGTCAAGCTTAGAGTTCTTAAAACTCAACATAATATTCTTAGGAAATCAAACCATGAAGCTTAGAAAAATTAAGGAAATGGCCGAAATCTTCAAGAAGAAAAAGGAACATTTTAGAACTCTAGAGTTCATGATCTTGATGATTTATTAACACCAACATCATGAGTCCTCATCATTGAGTTCATAGAGCCATTTTAAAACATCATCAAAGCTAAAGTTCTCAAGAGTTCAAGAAAGGAAAAACTAGAAACATTTTTGCTCAAGAACATAGATCAAGCTCTAGAGTTTGTTTCAAGTGATGAACATCATCATGAAACTCTCATCATCAAGCTCTCATTCCTTTGTTCTCTAAGGCCTATGGCCGAAACATAAAGAGGAAGAAGGAGAAGAAAAGAAGTTCTAAAAATGAACCAAGAGAAACTATGAACATCAAGCTTAGAACAAGAACTTTAAAGAAAAGAATACATGAAAGAAAATCCCTACTTGGTGTGATGAACTTGAAGATGGAAGAAGAAGATGAAGATGATGAAGAACTTTGAAGAGCTTGAAGAACTTGAAGAACACTAGAACTTTGAGAGAAAAAGAAAAGCTTTGAGTGTTCCTAAACTTAGCAAATGATCTAAAAGTGGTGCAAGCTTCCCAAGGCCATCTATTTATAGAGAAATGAAGCAAATGGAGGGTGAAAAGTGAGGAGGAGGTTTCGGCCATCAGATGGGGAGGGAGACCATGAGTTCCATGAGGTGAGATAATGTGGTCTTGAGGCATGGTGAGGTATGGTTCAAAGTATGGTGAGGTATGGTTCAAGGTATGGCCTCAAGCATGGTTCTTTGAGTGAGAAAATAATTTAACATGTGGTCAAAGGGGGATGAGGTGGCCGAAATGCATCAGCCCATGGGGGAGGATTTCTTGCATTTTAATTGTGGTTTAGAGTTGTGTTTAAGTGTATCTTTGATTATGCTTAAGATTAGGAATTTGTAAGAAAGTGTTTAGGTAAGGAAAATGGATAATTAAGGTGGTCTAGACATAATTAAGGAGTGCTCTTGCACTATTAGTGAGTTAAATCCTCAATTTAGAGTCTAAACAACTCTAGACACATTTCCTTGATTTAAGGAATTGGAGAGAGAAAACACTATTCAAGATTCCAAGACTAGGAGTCTTGAGTTCTAAAAAGGGATTTAAGTTTAATCTAAGCAATTTTAGGTTCTAATTAACTTCAATAAATTATTTTGGCTCTAGATTAATTAGGAAAATAAATTAATCTTCGTTTAGAGCCTAATATTGCTTAGGTTTGCTTAATTACGTCATTAAGCTCAAAAACACTATTCTAGGGGCAAAATCGTAATTTTGTACTAAAACTGTCTGGGACCACCTGGACTTGAACAGAGACCTCTAGACACATGAAAACGTGTTTTTAAACCTCTGGGGAAAGTTTCGGGCTCAAACGGCACCTTTACCCGCATAAAACGCTACAGGGGTATTTTGGTCATTTTGACCCGAAACTGCAGAAAACGAGATTTTTGCTTCCGGGAGCATTCAAAGGCCATTCAATCCCCTTCAAACATTGAGTTGACCCTTCGAGGATGACTGAGTTGGTTACCCTCGAGTTCGGGTCAGGAAATGACCTCAGGGGCATTTTGGTCATTTCCCTCGGACAGAAAAATCGGGGTGTTACATCATCAGTGGTGGAGTGGGGGCGGAGCTCTCGCTGTACGGATGGGTAGGTGGGTCTTTCGACGGGTCGGTCTCTGAGAAGTAAGTCCGGGGCACATAGTCGGGATAGTCACGCATGGCTGAGGCGGCGATGTGCATGCGGAGAACTCTCTCATTATGCGTACGCGCGTGCTCAAAAGCCCGCTCGTCGCCGCCATAGGGTGTTGTCGGGGAGAAGCGATGGGTATGCACGGGGTGAGCGAAGGGACGTCCGACGAACATGAAAACTCATACTGTGCACTGTCCCTCAAAATGGTATGATCCGTGATCCGGATCATAGTGCACCTCCCACGTCGGGGTGTCCACAAAAACCACAAACGTCGCCATCTGAAAACGTGACGGAAAGAAAGAGATAGAGGGAGTGAGAATCTTGCTATAGAATCTCAGTAGGGCCTCCTACTACCTAGGTGTCATCATCTACGTCCTCAGGAACCTTGGGTTTAGTATTTAAAACAAATGAGCATGTATCAAGTCCATTTTTAAGCTTTAAAACATAATTAGCCAAGGTCCATTCATTTTAGCATGATTCTTAATGACATGGATGCAATCATATTAAAGAATGTATGCATGGCTCTACTTAATGCAAGAAAAAAATCACAACATTAAGAATATCATAATAGTGGCATAAAGTGGCAATTAAATTCTCATATGGGAAACTTTGTGACATAAACATCATACTTTACTTCCTCATAGGCCGCCCTAAAAGACAATCGCTTTGGGGATGCTCGGCCGAACCGATGTCACCCAGAACGTGTCACATCTCTAAGTTATGAGCTCATACCTTAACTAGTCGTCACTAGTTCTTACTTATCAATCCCGATAAGCGTAACATAATCATAAACATAATCCCGACTTATCCAGTACGGGCTAGGGGGCATTTCTTGGGGGTGCTCGGCTGAACCGGTGTCACCCAATAATTCATCTTGGTACCGATGTCACATGAGTTCTCTGGAGGTGCTCGGTCGAACCGGTATCATCCGAGAACTCATCTTAGTACCTCATAAAAATCTCATAGGTTTTCAAAAACTTTCTGAATCCCTGAATTTGTTAGAAATTCGTCAGCATAACTACAGCATGCCGAATTTCTTCAAAATTCTTCTTTATGCCACACAAGTCATTCAAACATGCATCCTCCATCATAATTTTCATACATTCACATAATCATTCTCATGCGTTCACAAGCAACATTAAAAATTCATTATGCTCTTGGTCCTACGGTATCTTATGCTTTGACCCTTGCGGGCCTTAAACTTGTGATGTAATTAACCTATCATCTTCCATCAACCTTTTATGTACCTAAGAGTTCTCCTCTAATAGATCTCATGATTATTTATGCTCTCTATCAAATCTGTACAACATCATCCCTTAGGGGCAGCATTATAATCTTATAGTTGCGGGGTTCTAGAACTTACGTTTTAGACCCTTTCTTGGTTCTGTCTTCGCCTAAGGCGCTATAAGTTTGACCTAAACCAATTATGAGGCATTCCTATGCCTAAGAACTAATTATAAGCCATGTTCTCTACATTATAAGGTTGCTAGACAGATTCTAAAAATTAAATGTTCTAAGAGTTCTAGAATTTCGGTTTTACAGTTTTCTAGTTACTAGTTTCTCTATAGGTGCTAAAATTCAATCCTACTTCAATTGTAACCAAATTTTTCATGACTAAACAATCCTAATCTGATTATATTCCCATTGAAACAGTTTGGGCAGTGTCCAAGAATAAATGGGTTAAAACTATGCTAAATCTTGACTTTACGATTTTTCTAGAAAGCTAGTTTCTCTCCTATCGTGCATAGAAATGTTCCTACTTCAACATACATAAATTTTTACTCATTCAAACACATCAAAACATCATCATACAGCAGCAAAATCATCATGGAAGAACCGAAGCATTAAGTCCCCAAAAAGATGCATAACTTGATATTTTTAAAACACATAAGTTGCTAGTTTCCCTTGGAATCATTTTTAGGATTTCTAAGACTCTTTTGCAAACCATTTTATTTTGTAGAAGAGACTAAAAACATCCTTAGGTCAGTGACCACTTAATCCCTCCTTAAAAGAGAATTAAATTCATAAATCTTGTTGGTCTTAATCTCATAAACTTCATGAGGTTTTAAAGAGAATCTTAAAACTTAGATTGTTGGCCCTTGTAGCTAGATGAATCTCCTTCCAAGTTCATCATCACTACATGGCCGAAATTATGCATTCAAAGAATGCTTCCACATTAGACTTTAACTTGAGATAAAATGGGCAAGTTTTTGAGCTCTAAGGTCTTTAGGTGATGACATAATTTAAACATGCTATGCACTTCATTTTTATTCTTCATTACAAAGTAAAGTGAGAGCTTAAAGTAAATATGCGAGACTTGAATTATAAATTTGCAAAGCTTGAATTAAATATGCAAGACTTGAAATATCAATATGCAAAACTTAAAATATAAATATGCAAGTTCATTTCTTTATTTTAGTGCTCTAGGCCCAGCAACAATCGACTTTAAGGCCGAAATAGAAAGGCTTTGAGATTTAGTTAGGTGATAGTGCAACTCTCATTTTAAATCTTTATGTTCTTTAGTGATGAAAAGTAAATATGCTAGACAAGAATGTAAATATGAGATGCAATCCATTCTTTATCCTTTAACTTTAAGTGATGGCTTGGATATTAAATATGAATGCAACGCTCAAAGTAAATATGTAATGCATAAGCTTGAATTTAAATATGAATGCTAGTCCACTTTATTTCTTATTAGAGTTCATACAAGACTTTTAAAGGAACTTAAACCTCAACCCAAACTTATCATGCTAAGATAAAGTAAAGACAATAGTGAACCTCAAGGGTTCTTTAAAACACAAAGTTTCTTTTCTTGAGATGTGGTCATAGATAACATTTTTATTAAAACTCAAGCTCTAGAGACCTCATTGTGATGAACACATAGTCATTATCTAGAAGCTCTTATCATCAAGCCATTGAGAACCTCATTGGCCAACATGGCCGAAAATATGAAGAAAGGAAAGGAAAAGGAACCGAAATTTTTTAAGAAGAAAAGGAAACATTTAAAACTCTAGAGACCATGATCTTGATGATGTATTAAGACCAACATCATGAGCCCTCATCATTGAGTTCATGTAACCATTTTAAAATATCCTCAAGGTGAGAGGTTACAAGGTTCAAGAAGAAAGAACAAAAGAAAACATCTTTAACTTAAGAACAAAGATCAAGCTTTGGAGATTATTCAAGTGATGGACATCACCACCATGAAACCTCATCATCAAGCTCTCATTCCCTTGTCCTCAAGGCCTATGGCCGAAAATGATGAAGAAAAAGGAGAGGGAAAGAAGTTTTAAAAAGACTTCAAGAGAAACCATAAACACATAACTAGAAATGGAACTTAAACAAAGAAAATGCTTGAAAGAAAATCCCTACCAAGTGATTTGAAGGTTGGGATGAGAGAAGAGGATGAAGAACTTGAACACTTGAACTTGAGAGAAAAAGGAAACTTTGAAGTGCTCTTTGAAAACTTACACTTAGCAAATGAACCCAAAATGATGCAAGTTCACCCAAGTATGCTATTTATAGAGAAATGAAACAAATGCAAGGTATAAATGGGGGGAGAAGGCTTCGGCCATGCAACACAAGGGCAGCCCCATGAGTTCCATGAGGTGAGATGTTGTGATCTTGAGGCATGGTGAGGTATGGTTCAAAGTATGGTGAGGTATGGTTCAAGGTATGGCTCAAGCATGGTTCTTTGAGTGAGAAACAAATCAACATGTGTTGTAAATGAGAGAGAGAGGGCCGAAATTGCATCAGCCATGGGGGGAGGATTTCTTGCATTTTAATTGTGGTTTAGAGTTGTGTTTAGGTGTATCTTTGATTAGGACTAAGATTAGGAATTTGTAAGAAAGTGTTTAGGTGAGAATATGGGTAATCAAGGTTGTCAAGACACATTTAAGGAGTGTTCTTACATCATTAGTAAGTTATAAACTCATTTTAGTGTATAAACAATTCTAGACACAATTCCTTGATTTAAGGAATTGGAGAGAGAAAATACTATTCAAGATTCCAAGAGTGAAATCTTGAGTTTTAGAAAGGAGATTTAAATCTAATCTAAGAAATCTTAGGTTCTAATTAATTTTAATAATTTATTTTGACTTTATATTAATTATGGAAATTAATTAATCTTCGATTAGAGCCTAATATTGCTTAGGTTCGCTTAATTACATCATTAAGCTCAAAAACACTATTCCAGGGGCAAAATTATAATTTTGCACTAAAACTGCCCGGGACCACTGGGACTCAAACAGATGCTTTGAAACATGTAAAAACATGGTTTTAAACCTCTGGGGAAAGTTTCGGGCTCAAACGACACCTTTACCCGCGTAAAAACACTATAGGGGTATTTTAGTCATTTTGACCCGAAACTGCAGAAAATGAGACTTTCGCCTCCGGAACCACTCAAGGGTCATTCAATCCCCTTCAAACATTGAGTTGGCCCTTCAAGGACTGCCAGTTCGGCCATCCTCAAATTCCGGGCCGAAAATGACCTCACGGGCATTTTGGTCATTTTCCACTCAGACAGAAAATCGGGGCGTTACATAATACATGTTTACGACTTGAAAAACAACACAAATCTGATCATAATGGGACCAGAAAACCAGCGGCCATATGCTCCATTTGCACATTATATTATTGTTTTTCCAACAAAGAAACATATCTAACCATAACACCATTTCTTTAGCTTTCTTTTGCATTATTTTTGGTTATGTTTAATCAAAAGGAAACCCACCCATTTGAACCATAATGTGATCAGCCACAATGTCTCCTATTAGCATCATATTTTATGCATTTTCAAACAATGATACATGGACAACATTATGACTAGTCCATAAGCTTTCTTTTCTAAGTTTTCTTTAACCAAAAAATGAAATAAAACTCTCCATTTTTCCAGCCATCATGCACGGCCAAACAGCCCCCCATAGGCCCATAAATACATGCTCTTCCATTGCCAAAATGTTCACACAAACACTCATAGCCTTAGCACTTGCTTACTTGATAGTTTCCTTGCTCAAAGTTTGTTCAATGTTCTCTAATTATCTCAATACTTCAAGCTTTCTTCTTCTTCCTCATTCACACTCAAGAGACTCCATTTCCAACCTCTAACCAAGCTCTAAACCTCAAGCATACACTTTCCAACCATAAATCAATTCCTAAACACATAACCTTTACAATATCAAACACAAAATCACAAGAAAAATCCTTCCTTCATTTGTTCTCATCTTGGCCGAATTTCAAGGACATATTTTCTTTTTCTAACTTCTCTAAAGATCAAGCATTATCTTTTGTTAACAAGAAACAACTTGGTAAGGATTTTATTTCATGTTATTTCCTTGTTCTTTGCTTATAATTTGACTTTTAATAAGCTTGATAATGAGACCATGAAATAAGGTTCTTGGAACCACGATGATAAAGGACTCTAATGCTCACTTCCTTTGTTAAGATTAATTGAGGTTAAAGAGTTTAATTCTCTAAAAGTTTTGAGCTTAATAAGATAATAAATGAACTTGCATCATGTTTATGTTTCAAGCTCTTGCATATCATGTTTAAATTTCAGGCCTTGCATAATCATGTTTAATTTCAAGTCATCACCTTAAATCTTGAAGATAATAATATGAATTTGCATCTTCATGTTTAAATTCCAAGTAATGCATTTCATGTTTATATTTCAAATTATCACCTAAACTTTGAAGATCTAAAAATGAACTTGCATCTTCATATTTATATTTCAAGTATTGCATATCATGTTTATATTTCCCAGTTATCACCTTGTAATGATAAAGATTAAAAATGGAATTGTATAGCATGTTTATGATTCTCGCTATCACCTAAATCTCTAAAACTCAAAACTTACCTCTTTAATCTTAAATAGGAATTTTTATTGTGGACATACTTAAATTGTGTTATTTTCAGCCTCTTGATGTTCTTGGTATTGAAGTTGGTTTATTTTATTTTTGAAAGCTTTGATCTTATCTTTAAATTACTCAAATAACTTTTGTTAGAATTAAAAATTCAAAGATGTTAAAGATTGTGCTTTTTTCAAGCTTTTTGACTAAAAGATTTAGGTTACTGATTTAAATTAAATAAAATGGTTAGGATACTGATTTAAAAGGTTTGGAAGTGTATAAATTATTTATAATTGATGTAAAAATTGTTTTAAGCAATTTGGGAATAATTAGTAACTAGAAAAGACCAAAATCATGATTTTATGAAGCTTTAAGGAGACTAACTTTTTGATTATGTTCAAGAATTGTTCAAGGCTGTTCACATTGTTCACACACTTAAGAATTACTTATATTTGATGTAAAAGTTGTTTTTGGTATCATAGAGGCATAAAAGGTAATTACAAGTGTTAGATTGGGTCGTTTTGCAAAATGCAAAAAGATATGTTTTGAACTATCAACTATATTATTTCAGCAAAATGTTTTTAATTAGAGCAACTAATAATGTTGAATGTGTCTGTGTGTTCAAAATACCATTTATAATGTTTAGAAAAAGTTTTAGAAGTTTCAATTGCTATTAAATGTTCAAAAAGTGTGATTTTGCACTTTGACCCCTAGGGTGTGTTAAAATTTGGTCTATGGCCCTAAAAGGTTTTCATGATGAGTTTAAATGGTTTCCAACAGTTATATGTCTCTTGAAAGTATTGGCTAATGTTAAAGATCTCTAGTTTGTGAGAATGTGTTTAAAATGGATATTTACATTTTGACCTGTAATCTTTGAGAAATTATAATTTGACCCCTTTGAGGCTTAAGCATAAATATGGATAATTTGATGAGATGAATATGACTGATATCTTGTGAAGGCTATGTTCATATATTGAAATTTATATGGGTTAGATGCATGTTTATGTAATCTGAATTATGGCATGTTATAGTTATGCTTGATTTATTGAGATGCACGATTCATATAGTTTATGAACATGAAATGTTGAAATGATGAGTTATAGTTGTGATACTCATGTTTGTGTTTCTATATAATATGCCAAGATTAAAGGTGACATAAGACACATGGAAATGATCCTCTAGACTCTTCGAATTAAAGATTATGAGGGGTGATCCAAATAGAAAGTGATCCTTTGAACTCCCTAAATTAAAGGTTATGAAAGGTGATCCTAATGCCCCTTATCCCATACCTTAAGAGTCGGGAACTTAACTTATCAAAAGGGATAAGATTACGCTAATGACGACTAGTGAGGTATGAGCTCATAATCTAGAACTCTCGAGAAAAAGGAGAATATAGGGCGGCCCCTAAGGAAAAGAGAATAAGAAGTTTAAGTCACCTATAAGAATGATGGTCATGATTTTATGTTCTTTATATCATATACATTGTTTTATAAATTCTATGATATTTTGTATATGATAATGACATGCATTCATGATTAGTATGTTGTATTCATGTCATTAAGATTCATGCTAAAAGACACGGGCCTCGACTAATGGTATTTAGAACTTAATAAATGAACCTTATATATATGTCCACTGTAACATCCTAATTTTTAACCCAATACTCTAGAACATAATTAGGTTAATCATTAGTCTGTTACTTCATAGTCCTCATTTAACTTTTGAATTACTTAGCGGAAAATACGGATAAATTTTTTTTGAAATAAAAAGTGAGAGCCGCGTGATGCGATAAGCGGTAAACCATGTATAGTAAAACAAATGTCTCACAACATCATAACATAAGGCACACCATGAATAACACTGAATATCACCTCATATATATATAACTTGCCCACTTATAAGTGTGGGACTTACTTTAGTACAAGGAAAATACAGGAAAGGAAATACAACATAAACTTAAACATGATCTACTCCCCTACCCGAGTACATCTAATGGGATAACCTCTAAACAAAAGAAGGTTTATCCCCATCTAAGTGGTGTATGCTCTAACCGGGGCCATCCACTGCCTCCTACTGGCGACTATCCCTCGAACGTGGTACGTAACCAAGAAACTGAGCAAGCTCCTCCGGCGTGAATAGACGGGTCGGGGCTCGGAAGTGACCTCCACGGTGTGGCCTCATCTCCGGTCGTCGTGCAAGCCTCAGCTGAGTCACGAAAGGCTCACTATCCCCCCCCAAGGTCCATGGGTATGGTGGGGGAAGATCCCTCGGAGGGTGCCTGGGTTGCCGAATCCTCGGAAGGATCCGTCTCTGAAAAAGATGACGGGCAACGGGGCACATACTGGGGGTAGTCTCGAGTGGCGAACGTGGATGGTGGGGTACGGCGAAGCCTCTCCTTTAGGGGACGTGCGCGCTCGAACACCAGGTCATCGCCAAAAGGTGAGACGGGGGAGAAACGATGGGAATGTACAGGGGGAGTAAAGGGTCGACCCATGAACATGAATACTCTAACTGTGCATCGACCCACAAAATGGAATGACCCGTGGTCCGGGTCATGGTGCACCTCCCATGTCGGCGTGTCCACGAACACTACGAACGTCGCCATCTGAAGACGTGACGGAAAGAAAGAGATAGAGGGAGTGAGAATCTTGCTAAAGAATCTCAGTAGGGCCTCCTACCACCTAGGTGTCATCATCTACGTCCTCAGGAACCTTGGGTTTAATTATACAAAATGACTGAACATGCATTAAGTTCATTTTAAACTTTAAAAACATACTTTAGCCAAGGTCCATTCATTTTAGGATGATCTTAATGTCATGAGTGCAACATAATAAGAAAATGTATGCATGGCACTACCTAATGCACATACATAAAACATAACATCAAGCATCATCATACTTAGTGGCATAAAGTGGCAATAGAAACATTCATATGGGACAAACTTAGTGGCATAATCACAATCATGAAACATCTCTTCCTCATGGGCCACCCTAAAAGACAATTGAACCGGGGGTGCTCGGCCGAACCGGTGTCACCCAGAACGTGTCATACATCTAGGTTATGAGCTCATACCTTAACTAGTCGTCACTAGTTCTTACTTACCACTTAACGATAAGCGTATCATAAATCATAAATCCCGACTATCTGAGTACGGGTTAGGGGGCAAAACTCTTAGGGGTGCTCGGCCGAACCGGTGTCACCTAAGAGTATAAAATGGTACCGATGTCACATGAGTTCTATGGAGGTGCTCGGCCGAACCGGTGTTATCCTAGAACCCATCTTAGTACCTTAATTTTCAAAATCTCTTTAAGTCCCCAAATTTGTCGAAAATTAGTGACAACGGTCATTACACCGAATTTCCTTCCAAATTTGCTTTATGCCACATAAACATATAACCTCATGAATTCCTCATATGAATAACATTATCATCATTTGCATACTACATGCATCATCATAAAACATTCAAACGCTTACCCTTACGGTAGCTTATGCTTTGACCCTTACGGGTCTTAATCTTGAGATATAGTTCTCTAACATCCGTCGCTCATATCTTTATGCACCTAAGGGCTCATAATTAATCATCATTCCTAATCCTCATGTTCATACTTAAATCTGAAAAGCATAGGGCAGAATCTCTAACTTGTATTTACGGGGTTCTAGAACTTACGTTTTAGACCCTTTCTCGGTTCCGTCTTCGCAAGCGGCGCTATATATTAAATCTAAATCAATTATGAGACATTCCTATGCTTAAGTACTAATTATTAATCATGTTTATCATGTTGTAAGGGTGCTGGACAGAATCTAGAAAATTAAATGTTCTAAGAGTTCTACATTTGCATTTTTACGGTTTTCTAGTTACTAGTTTCCCCATAGGTGCTAGAATTCAATTCTAATCCAAATGTTACCAAGTTTTTCATGTCTAAACAATCAAAATCTGATTATGTTCCCATTAAAACAGTTTGGAAAAGTTCCAAAAGCAAATGGGTTAAAACTATGTCAAATTCCAACTTTACGGTATTTCTAGTTAGCTAGTTTCTTACCTATCACGCATAGGATTGCTTCTACATCATCATATGATATTTTCACACATTCCAACACATCAAAACATCGTCATACAGCATCACACTCACCATATCAGAACCGAAAATATTTAACTTTAATAAGAGAGTTAAATTGACGTTTCTAGGTACATAAGTTAACTAGTTTCTCTTGGAATCAATCTAGAACTTCTAAAACTCTTTGCAAATCATTTTAATTCATCAAGAGGCTAAGAGAAGCCTTAGGTCAATGACCAAAATATATTTCATCTCCTAAAAGGGAGTAAAGTCATATCTCATGACAACATAACCTTGAAAAGGTTTGTAAAGCTTTAAGGAAAACTTAGAACATAGGCTATTGGTTCTTGTAGCTAGATGAAAACTCATTGCAAGTCCATCATCACTACTTGGCCGAAAACATGCATTCAAAGAATGGTTTCACATTAAACTTTAACTTGGAATGAAATGGGCAAGTCTTTGAGCTCTAGGTTCTTTAAGTTATAACATAAAATAAACGTGCTCATGCTTTTTGTTTTTAATCTTGCTTACAAAATAAAGTGATAACATAAATTAAATATGCAAGGTATAAACTTAAACGTGCAAGCTTGAGAGTAAATATGTGAGGCATAAACTTTAAATGTGCAAGCTTGAAAGTAAATATGCAAGTTCCAATTCTTTATTTTAGTGCTCTTGGCCCAACAACAATCGACTTTAAGGCCGAAATAGATAGGCATTCGAGAAATTAATTAAGCGATAATGCAAGTTCAATTCTTTATTTTAGTGCTCTAGGCCCAACAACAATCGACTTTAAGGCCGAAATAGAAAGGATTCGAGAATTAAATTAAGTGATGATACAAGTTCCATTTTAATCTTTATGTTCTTAGGTGATAGCTAGAAAGTAAAGATGCATTGCAAGAATGTAAATATGAATGCAAGCATAAAATAAATTATGCAAGTTCATTTTATCTTTCTAGAGCTCTTAACAAGACTTTAAAGGAATTTAAACCATAACCCAAACTCATCCAAACAAGGTAAAGTCAAGCTTAGAGTTCTTAAAACTCAACATAATATTCTTAGGAAATCAAACCATGAAGCTTAGAAAAATTAAGGAAATGGCCGAAATCTTCAAGAAGAAAAAGGAACATTTTAAAACTCTAGAGTTCATGATCTTGATGATATATTAACACCAACATCATGAGTCCTCATCATTGAGTTCATAGAGCCATTTTAAAACATCATCAAAGCTAAAGTTCTCAAGAGTTCAAGAAAGGAAGAACTCGAAACATTTTTGTTCAAGAACAAAGATCAAGCTCTAGAGTTTGTTTCAAGTGATGAACATCATCATGAAACTCTCATCATCAAGCTCTCACTTCTTCATTCCCAAAGGCCCATGGTCGAAAATGGAAGGGAGAAAGGAATGGAAGAGAAGTTCTAAAAAGAATCAAGAGAAACTATAAACATAAAGCTTAGAACAAGAACTTTAAGGAAAGAAATACTTGAAAGAAAAATCCCTACTTGATGTGATGAACTTGAAGATGGAAGAAGAAGATGAAGAAGATGAAGAACTTGAAGAACACTAGAACTTTGAGAGAAAAGGAAAAGCTTTGAGTGCTGCTCCTAAACTTAGCAAATGATCTAAAAGTGGTGCAAGCTTCCCAAGGCCATCTATTTATAGAGAAATGAAGCAAATGGAGGGTGTGAAGGCTGATGAAGGCTTCGGCCATATGAGGTGCAGAATGGGAGAGAAAAATATCTCTTACAAGGCATGGTTCAAAGCATAGTGGAAGCATGGGCAAGCATGGGCTCAAGTATGGTGCAAGCATGGGCTAAGCATGGTTCTTTGAGTGAGAAAACAATTCAACATATGGTCAATGGGGGGGGAGAGCTTCGGCCATGTGCATCAGATTGGAGAAGGATTGGTTTGCATTTTAATTGTGGTTTAGAGTTGTGTTTAGGTGTGTCTTTGATTATGCTTAAGATTAGGAATTTGTAAGAAAGTGTTTAGGTAAAGGAAATGGATAATTAAGGTGGTCTAGACATAATTAAGGAGTGGTCTTGCACCATTAGTGAGTTAAATTCTCAATTTAGAGTCGAAACAACTCTAGACACATTTCCTTGATTTAAGGAATTGGAGAGAGAAAACACTATTCAAGATTCCAAGACTAGGAATCTTGAATTCTAAAAAGGGATTTAAGTTTAATTTAAGCAATTTTAGGTTCTAATTAACTTTAATAAATTATTTTGACTCTAGATTAATTAGGGAAATAAATTAATCTTCGTTTAGAGCCTAATATTGCTTAGGTTTGCTTAATTACGTCATTAAGCTCAAAAACACTATTCTAGGGGCAGAATCGTAATTTTGCACTAAAACTGCCCGGGACCACCGGGACTTGAACAGAGACCTCTAGACACATGAAAACATGTTTTTAAACCTCTGGGGAAAGTTCCGGGCTCAAACGGTACCTTTACCCGCGTAAAATGCTATAGGGGTATTTTGGTCATTTTGACCCGAAACTGCGAAAAACGAAATTTTCGCTTCCGAAAGCATTCAAAGGCCATTCAATCCCCTTCAAATATTGAGTTGACCCTTCGAGGATGAACGAGTTGGTTACCCTCGAATTCGAGTCAGGAAATGACCTCAGGGGCATTTTGGTCATTTCCCTCGGATAGAAAAATCGGGGTGTTACATCCACCGTTTTCATAATGAAACCCGAGGTTCCTGGGGATGATGACAATGACACTTGTGTTAGAGTCAGGAAGCCCTATTGAGATTCTTGTATAAGTTTCTTGTCCCTCTTCTTTTCCATGTCGTCTGCAGACAAGGATGATGGTGTAGTTCATGATTTTCTCTAAGACGTGGACGAGGATCTACGTTATAAACAAGAGATTTAACGGAGATAGGTTCCCTTTGGATATTTGCCTATAGGTTCCCTTTGGATATTTGCCTTTAGGGTGATCATATCCTATTTATCAATTTGTATTCTATTGATGGATATGTATTGATGTTCTTATGTTTATAGGACGTCGCTATCTTAATACAGATTTGATATATTATTTGCTATATAATATACCATGGTTATATTTTATGTTTACCTGTGACTTGTTTTATTTTTCTTATTTAGGCAAGGAATTGACGATAGTGACTTAGTATGTGTGGCTCACGTTTTGGTATTTAAGTTTTTTTTTAAAAAAATTTACTCGTATTTTCATTAAAGTATTTTAACGAAGTTTTGAGTAAAAGACTGGAACAAAAGAGTAATAACTAATAATTAACTTAAATGCGTTCTAGACGTGTTGAGTTAAATATTAGGGTGTTACAAAAGGCAGCGACCATGATGCTTTATTTTCACCATATTTTATTGATTTTCCAACAAAGAATCATATCCAACCTTATTACCATTTCTTTAGCTTTCTTTTGCATTATTTTTGGTTATGTTTAATCAAAAGAAAACCCACCCATTTCAGCCATAATGTGATCAGCCACAATGTCTACCATTAGTATCATATTTTAGTATTTTCATCCATTATGCATGAGTAAAATTATTATAACAAGATAAGCTTTCTTTTTCCAAAGATTTCTTTAATAAAAAAATGAAATAAAACCTCCATTTTCTAGTCATGGTGTAGAGCCATACAGCCCTCATAAGCCTATAAATACATGCTCTTCCATCACCAAAATATTCACACAAACACTCATAGCTTTAGCACTTGCTTACTTGATAGTTTCCTTGCTCAAAGTTTGCTCAATGTTCTCTAATTCTCTCAATACTTCAAGCTTTCTTCTTCTTCCTCATTCATATTCTAGAGATTCCATTCCCAACCTCTAACCAAGCTCTAAAGCTCAAGCATACACATTCCAACCATAAATCAATTCCTAAACACATAACATTTACAATGTCAAACACAAAATCACAAGAAAAATCCTTCCTTCATTTGTTCTCATCTTGGCCGAATTTCAAGGACATATTTTCTTCTTCTAACTTCTCTAAAGATCAAGCATTATCTTTTGTTAACAAGAAATAACTTGGTAGGGATTTTATTTCATGTTATTTCCTTGATTCTTTGCTTATAATTCGATTCTTAATAAGCTTGATGATGAGACCATGAAATAAAGCTCTTGGAACCACGATGATAAAGGACTCTAATGCTCACTTCCTTTGTTAAGATTAATTGAGGTTAAAGAGTTTAATTCTCTAAAAGTTTTGAGCTTAACAAGATGACAAATAACTTGCATCCATGTTTAAGTTTCAAGCTCTTGCATATCATGTTTAAATTTCAAGCCTTGCATAATCATGTTTAATTTCAAGTCATCGCCTTAAATCTTGAAGATAATAATATGAATTTGCATCTTCATGTTTAAATTCCAAGTAATGCATTTCATGTTTATATTTCATCACCTAAACTTTGAAGATCTAAAAATGAACTTGCATCTTCATATTTGTATTTCAAGTATTGCATATCATGTTTATATTTCCAAGTTATCACCTTACAACGATAAAGATTAAAAATGGGATTGCATAGCATGTTTATGATTCTTGCTGTAATGCCTCAATTTTCCCCGTGTATAAATGACCAAAATGCCCTTAAGGCCATTGTTACCTAGAGAATGAGGATAAATGGTTCTGGCCATCCTCAAAGGGCTGTTCTAGTATTGAACGGGGATTATGTGTGATTACATGTGTTAAATGTGTTAATAGAGCAGAAGAATCTCATTTTTGAGTTCCTACATGCAAAATTACCAAAATGCCCCTGTGACTAATTGGCACAGAATTAATTCTCGATTGGACTCGAACCTTGCTCAGGAGTTTGAAATATCGTGTTTAAGGGATGCCTAACGTCTGTTTAAGCCTGGGTGATCTCGGAAAGTTTTTGTGAAAAATTACCGTTTTGGCTTTAATTAAGGGCATAACTAGTTTAACAGCAAAATTAACGAAACCAAAGCAATATTAGGCTCTAATAGAAGATTAATGTATTTTAATAATTAATCTATAGCGAAAATAATTAATTGAGGTTAATTAGGGCCTAAAATTGCTTAAAGAAACTCAAAAACCTTTTCTTAATTCAAGAATTAGTGTCGTGTGAATTTGAAATAGTATTTTCTCTATTCAATTCCTTAAATCATGGGAATGGTCAAGTGATGAGATTCCTTGCTAATAAAGGTGGATTTGCACTAATTGTGCAAGAACAGTCTTTAATCTTGTCTTGAGTAGTTTTAATTGCTCACTCTCTCACTTAAACACCTAATTACAACTCCTAATCAAGTACCTAATCAAACCTATTCCCTAAACCATGTCATAACCCAAATGAAATGAGAAATTTTCCTCCCCAAATCCCCCATGAGGCCGCCGGCCACGCCTCCCCCAATTGCTCCATCACATGTTAAAATTCAATTAAAATAGACTTAAAGAACCATACTATGAACCATACCTAAGCCCATACCTGGCCATACCTTGGAATGACACACACAAAGAGATATTTTTCTCTTCTTTTTCCCTCCAATGGCTGACCACTCACCTCCCTCATTATCTTCTCATGTTGACTTTTTCTATAAATACAAGGAAGCTCTCCAAAATGCTATTTGCTCATTTTCTTGCAAACCTCAAGTTCAAGAATTCTCAAGTTTTCTCTCTAGCTCTCAAGAGTTCTCTTCTTCTTCTACTTCATTCCTCCAAGAGCACCACCCTTAACCACCACATCTCAACCCCAAAATCACCACACAACCACCATTAACCACCCTTAAAACACTTAAGCTTTCCACCTCTTAGACCAAAACCCAAGACAAACCTTTCTTCCTTCCTTTTCCTCTAGTGGCTGAAATCATTTCCTTGCCCAAGGGAAAGATTATTCTTCTCATTTCTTCTCAAGATCAAGCTCTCTTTTATCCTTCAAGAAAAATACCTTGGGTAGGGAGTAGTTGTAAAGTTTTCATTCCTTTCTTTTGAATCATTTTGGTTGAAATGTTGGTTCACTCCTTCTCTTCCTTTCTTTTCGGCCAAAAAGGTTTCCTTTTCTCCCTTTTCTCTTTTTGGCCTTGATGGCCTTGTTCTTGAGGAACCATGGCTTGATGATGAGGATCTTGGATATTAGTTGTAAAACCATCATTTACTTGACCTCTAAAGCTTGAAGGTTTCACTTCTAAAATTTTTTGCAAATGAATGTGTCACTTGATTTTCTTTGATAAGTCTTACTTGAGCAAAAATAAAATAATATGGTTATGTTGTCACATAATTAACTTAAGTTCAAGACTTACCCCTTTTAACCTTAAAGTTGATCGGTGTTCTAGAGTAATTACTCTAGATATAAGTCTTAAGCATAAAACTAAAAAAGAAAAATTGGACATTTTTTCACTTTGCAAACCTTAGAGTTGATCAGTGTTTTAGAGTTATCACTCTAAATAGGAGTCTTGAGCCTAGAACCTAAAGAAATAATAAAAGAAAATGCACTCATGTTTATGTTTCAAGTCTTTGCATTTCATATTTACATTCAATTCTTGCACCTCATATTTATTTCTAAGTTGTCACCTAAAGCTTGAAGATAAGCAATGAACTTGTATTCCATGTTTATATTTCAAGCCATCACCTAAACTTAAAGATTAAAAATGAACTTGCATTCTCATATTTAATTTCAAGCCTTGCATATCATGTTTATATTTCCTTTGCCATCACCTTATTATACCAAGATTAAAATGAGACTTGCATTTGCATATTTAAGTTTATGCCATCACCTAAATAATCTAGTGCTCAAGACTTACCCTTTTCAACTTACATGGGGATTTTGGTCCATGAAACACCTATCATTATAAATGAAATTTGGTTCTTCAAGAAAATAGGAAATGATATATTATTATCTTGAGAAAATGAAGTTTGTGTCTTACAACTTTTCGTTGAAATATAAGCTTGATCTTAAAGTGTTAAAGCTTGGTTCACATAACCAAAAACTATCTGGGCTCTCGACCCTTGCTACTAAATTAAGGCTAATATTTGTGTTTCTATAAGGGTAAAGTTAATTACAAGTGTATTTCATGATCTAGAATTAATTTAAAGGAAGACTAGTTACTAGAAATGCCTATTTTATATTCTTGCATGCTCTTAGGGAATTAAATTTTAGTTTCTATTCCAAACTTTTTGGATTTGATGTATGCTGTATGGAATGTGTTTACCATGAGAAAATTGTTATTAATGGGTGTGGTAATTAATTTTAGTAATTAAGGGAGGACTAGTAACTAGAAAGAACCCAAAATGTGAATTCTAGGACTCTTTAGAATGATAAACATGGTTTCTACCCAGCAAGCATTAATTGGGTAAAAGTGATGTTTAACACTTAGTAAATGTATAGGAATCACTCATAAATGGTTTAGAAATTAATTTTAGCATCATAGAAAAAGTCGTAATGAGAAAAAGTCCAAAACATGACTTCTAGGACATCGAAATTGCCCATTTTTTATTCTGTCTAATTTTTATTCAGCCTTGTTTAATGATGTTTTTGAGATTAATAATTAATGCAAAACATTGTAATTAACCGCTTAGATGCATAAAAGAATAAATACAAAGTTGGGTTTACTCGATTTAGATGTTTAATCGATTAAGAGATAATAAAAGTACTTACTCCACGAAGTGATATGATTTAATAAACGTGAGAATTTGGTGATTGCTAGTGTTTGCATACAAGGTTTATAAGTAGAAAAATTTATTATGGCATGTTATGATTTCACTTAGAATATTTAAGATGCATACATTGAAGTAATATGAAAGCATGAGGCATTAAATAATATGTTTGTATTTTTGCATCTTAAGATAACATGCTGAAGTTAAGGTGACATAAAATATGTGGAAATGATCCTCTAGACTCCCCGAATTAAAGGTTATGAGAAGTGATCCAATAAGGAATTGATCCTTTGGACTCCCTGAATTAAAGGTTATGAAAAGTGATCCTAGCCCCATATCCCATACTTAAAAGTCGGGTGTTAACTTATCCTAAGGATAAGAGTATACTAGTGACGACTGGTGAGGTATTAGCTTACAACCTAGAACTCCCAAAAGGCAAGAGTACTAGGGTGGCCCCAAATAAGAGAAAGAAATGGTCTAAGTCACCTAAAAGATAAATTAAGGAAATTCATACTATAATTACTATGATCCATGAGTATCACTCATGTTTGCACTTAGTATGTTGTACCTTGCATTGACATGCATTTCATGATGAGGCATAATGCATTCATGACATCCAAGATGCATATTAAAATGAATGGGCCTCGATAAATGACTTGGAAACTTAATAATTGAACTTTATGCATGCTTACTGTTTCATAATGAAACCCAAGGTTCCTGAGAACTTTATCAAGTCTCTCACTCCCTCTATCTTTTCTTTCCATCACGTTTTCAAAGGTCAATGGCAACGTTCGTGATCTACATTGATGTACCCACTTAGGAGATGTACTACGATGCCGCCCATCAGTCATACAACTTCGTGGGTCGTTGTGTTGTTCGCTTTTTTGTATACATGGACCGCCCCTTCACACACCCAGTCTCTAGCTTTTGGTTCTCTCCTGTTTCCCCCTTTGGCCATGACCTCGTCTTCAAGTGCGTATGTCCTCGCAAGGAGCGGACTCGCCATACTTTGCCGACCCCCTTCACCATCTGTGACTTGCCGGAGTATGTGCTCCACAGACTTCGCCACCCAGGTGCCATCCGATAGTTCTTCCCCCACCGTGCCCATGGATTTTGGTAAGGGCAATGAGGCCACCGTGACATAGCCACTTTGCAGAGGACGAGTAAGGATGATACCCCATCGTGGGGCCTATGCCCAGCCTGCTCACTATTTGGCCACCCCAGCCGAACTGGCTCAGTAGGTTGGATAGGTTCCTCCCCCTTAGGATGGGCAGTAGTAGGAGCTGGTAGCAAACTTAGTGGTGCTTGTGCGCATAGTCAACATAGGATAGCCTTCTTTTGCTTTTGAGGTTATCTACTTTAGATGTACTTTAGTGGGCGAGGTTTGTGATCTATGTATTTCATGTTTCTATGTATTTTGTTCGGATGACTGTACCTATGCTATTATATAACTTGGTGTATGGCAGAACCTTTATTATATATATGATATGATGGCTGCTATATATGATCCTTGAGTTTTTATTCATAGCATGTATGGCCTTTTATTATCGTTTGCTAATCAAATGAATATGGTATCACGTTTTCATCTCTTACTTCAAAAAAAAATTTACCTGTATTTTCACTAAGTATTTTCCAAAAGTTAAAATTAAGAACTGGAACAAAAGAGTAATAGCTAATAATTAACTTAAATACGTCCTAGGCGTGTTAGGTTAAATATTAGGGTGTTACACTTACTATCACCTAAATCTCTAAAGCTCAAAACTTACATCTTTAATCTTAAATAGGAATTTTTATTATGGACGTACTTAAATTATGTTATTTTCACCCTCTTGATGTTCTTGGTATTGAAGTTGGTTTATTTAATTTTTAAGGCTTTTATCTTGTCATTAAATTACTCAAATAACTTTTGTTAGAATTAGAAATTCAAAGATGTTAAAGATTGTGCTTTTTTCAAGCTTTCTGATTAGAAGATTTAGGTTACTAACTTAAATTAAATAAAATGGTTATGATATTGATTTAAAAGGTTTGGATGTGTATAAATTACTTATAATTGCTGCAAAACTGTCTTTAGTAATTTGGGAATAATTAGTAACTAGAAAAGACCAAAATCGTGATTTTATGAAGTTTTAAGGAGACTAATTTTCTGATTATGTTCAAGAATTGTTCAAGGCTGTTTACATTATTCACACACTTAAGAATTACTTATATTTGATGTAAAAGTAGTTTTTGGTATAATAGATACATAAAAGGGTAATTACAAGTGATTGGGCCATTTTGCAAAATGCGAAAAGATGTGTTTTGAACTATCAACTATGTTATTTCAGCCAAATGTCTTTAATTAGAGCAACTAATGATGTTGAATGTGTCCATGTGTTCAAAATACCATTTATAATGTTTAGAAAATGTTTTAAAAGTTTCAGTTGCTGTTAAGTGTTCAAAGTGTGTGATTTTGCACTTTGACCCTTAAAATGTGGTAAAATTTGGTCTATGGCCCTAAAACGTTTTTATGATGAGTTTAAATGGTTTCTAATAGTTATATGTCTCTTGAAAGTATTGGTTAAAGTTAAAGATCTTAAGTTTGTGAGAAGATGTTACAAAGGGGTATTTACGTTTTGACCCGTAACCTTTGAGAAATTGCGATTTGACCCCTTTGGGCCTTAAACGTAAATATTGATAATTTGATGAGATGAATGTGATTGATATCTTGTGAAAGATATGTTCATATATTGAAATTTATATGGCTTAGAATCATGTTTATGTAATTTGAATTATGGCATGTTATGATTATATTTGATTCATTCAGATGCATAATTTGATGAAGTTTTATGAGCATGAAATGTTGAAATGATGAGTTATTCATGTTTGCATCTCTATATAATATGCCAAGAGTAAAGGTGACATAAGACAGATAGAAATGATTCTCTAGACTCTGAATTAAAGGTCATGAGAGGTGATCCAAATAGGAAGTGATCCTTTGGACTCCCCGAATTAAAGATTATGAAAGGTGATCCTAATGCCCCCTATTTTGTACCTTGAGAATTTAACTTATCAAAAGAGATAAGATTATGCTAGTGACGACTAGTGAGGTATTAGCTCATAATCTAGAACTCTCGAGAAAATAGAGAATATAGGGCAGCCCCCAAGGAAAAGATTGAGAAATTTAAGTCATCTAAATGAGTAATAAGGAAAAGTCATTCATATTATTTATGTCATATCCATTGTTTGTGATTGCTTTGATGTTTTAGCATATGGCATTGACATGCATTCATGATAAAGTATGAGGCATCCATGACATTAAGATTCATGCCAAAAGACACAAGCCTCGGTAATGGCATTTAGAAACTTAATAAATGAGCTTTATACATGCCCACCTTTTCATAATAAAACTTGAGGTTCCTGGGGACGATGATGATGACACACATGATAGAAGGATATGACCCTACTGAGATTCTTTTATAAGATTCTCACTCCCTCTTTATTTCTTTCCATCTCATCTTCAGAGGTTAATGGTGACATTTGTGATTTACGTTGATACTCCATCATGGGAGATGCATTTCGACCCGGCAAATTGGTCAAACTACTTCATGGGTCATTGTGCTGTTCGTTTGTACATGTTTTTAGATCGTCCTTTTGCACACCCTATTTCTAGTATGTGGTTCTCCCCTACTGTACCTTATTCGGATGACCTTACTTTTGAGCATGCGCAACCCCATCCTCAACAATCTCTTCACCCTCGTCCATTTGTATCGGTTATGCGGGACTTTCCTGACTATATACTATGGTCACCGCTTCGCTCTACCAGGTCATGGTCGGATCCTTCGGACGATACGCCTTCACATCATTCTTCAGGTGGATTTGCCCCTGCTGCCCCTATGGTATGGGAGAACGGTAGCGATGAAGAGGCTACTGTTATGCAACCATTGAGAGGAGCCGCACGTCCATGTCGAGGTGCTCACATTTTGCCTGCGAGATGTCTTGCTTCATGTGATGAGCTAACTTGTAGTATTTATCCTAGGCGTACCGAGTAGGAAATGTGGGAGATGATCCTTATGCTAGTTTGTTCGATTTTATTTCTTTTGGACTATTGTACTAAACTTATTTATGATTAGTGGTTTGTTGATTTCTTTATATTTGGTGTGTGATGAGGGACGATCATTATTATTATTCAACTTGATTGAGATATTTTCATATTTATCTGTGACTTAATGTTATTCTTCACATATATGAGTTAGATGACACTAACTAGTTATTATGCGCGGCTTATGCTTTGGTATTTAAGTTTTTTAAGAAAAAATTTACCCATATTTTCACTAAGGTATTTTCAAAAGTTTAAATTAAAGACTGGAACAAAAGAGTAATAACTAATAATTAATTTGAATGTGGTCCTAGGCATATTTAGTTAAATATTAGGGTGTTACACATACTGAATCAAGAGGACTTACCTTTGGTTTTAATGGGACTTGGGTGAAGGTAGATAAAAATATAGGCCAATGGGGCTAAACCTTAAGTCAAAGGAGAGCAAATGCATATACTAAGAGCACAAGTGCCTAAGGATACACTTTGTCTAACTTAACACAATTATAGGCCTTTCTTTTATAATGTGGCACACCTTCAACTCAAGCTTTTCTTGAAATTTTCTTTTTTTTTTTTCAATCAACTTTTTGTGTTCTTGGTGTGCCACTTATTGAATTTACTTTTGTACATGTTGTTCCTCCTGCACACTTAAATTAGGGTTTGTCCTCATGTTCTCTTCCATGCTTATGCTCAAGCACAAATAAGAATTGCACAAATGCTCTCCTAAGCCTAAAAAGTTGGTAATTTTCATGGTTTTTCACTTTTGGCTAAGGATGTGCTAAAACAAAAGAATGGGCAATAAGGCTCAAAGGGGCTAAACAATGACAACATGCAAAGGTTGACTATATAAGCAAGTGGCTGAAAACAAGAAAAATGCCTTAATCATTTTCAAGCATGCACATGAAAACATATTTTCAAGCAAGACCCTAAATAAGTTCTAGAATACAAATCCAAGAGGGAAACATATGTGAACAAATAAGCATGGCATATGATAGTCCAATCAAAGAGGCCCAAAATCTCATAGGTGAAAGTGCATGTACTCAATCCAAACAACACAATGAATCCACCAAGCATGCAATACAAAATAAAGTCAATGCCAAGCATGTCAATATAGTGCATATGGTGTGAGCCTATGTAGGTAACCTCGAGGGTGCCAAATGGATAGTGTAAAATGCAAATAAAAATAAATATGATGCAAGACTCAAAATTAAAATGAAAATAAATAAAATGTAGAAAAATAAAATGAAATAGTAAATAAAAACCTCATGGTGGGTTCTCTCCCACCCAGTACTTTGCTTTAACGTCCCCAAGTTGGACGGTCAGGACCCTTATGGAGGATGTGCAGCTTCAACCCATAGTTAGGCTGTCTGAGTCCTTATATCTGTTGGGATCTCATGGAGGTGCATCAGCCGGTGCCCCTCAATGTCACACCAAGTCATCCTAGAATTTTCTAGCTCAATTGCAAAATCAGGGTGCACACGAGTGACCAAGAATGGTCCCTTCTGTAATGCCCCAATTTTTACTACTGTGTAAAAATTACCAACATGCCCCTAGGTAATTTTTGCACGTAATTCGAGGCCGAATAATCCTTAATAAAGGAATGTAACATTAGAGAAATGTTATGAGAAATTTGAATAGCGATTCGTGCAAAAGTCGCAAACCCCGATTTTTCTGTAGATGTAAAATGACCAAAATGCCCCTGAGGTCATTTTTACCTAGAAATCAAGGATAACCAATCAAAATTATCTTTGAGGGGTTAGTTTTATGATTGATGGGGATTGTATGTGCCTTAGAGATAAAAATCTCAATTCTCAATTTTTACCACACATAAAATTACCATTTTACCCCAGCGATAATTTTTTATGAAATTATATAATCTTTGAATTCAGTTTTCATCCAAAGGTTCAAAATGACTATTTCAAGTATGATTTGAGAATGTCCAGTATTTACAGGAAGTTTTTATGTGAAATTACCTTTTTACCCCTAATTATGCTAAATGAGTTTATTTATGTAATTAAGGTAGTATAAAGCTCTAGTTGAACTCAGATTGATATCAGTCATTAACCTTGAGTTAAAAATTAATAACCCAAGGTTAAAATTAATTACTTGAGGTAATTAGAGCCTAAGATTACCAAAGGTAAAATTAAATTACCTTTCCTTAATTACAAAAGCTCATAAAATTAGTAATGTTGAGATCAAAATTAAGATTACGGTTTAGGTAAAATCTAGTACATTTACATTTTCTTATCCTAAGTTTAAGACTTATGTTACAAATTGATTTTAACTCATATGAGATTAACTTCACTTACTAGTATATGATTACTCTTTTTACCTTATCTTGATTTGTCAAAAGTACTTAACCTTTTACCATTTTCACTAATCTATCAATTCCTAAACTTTCACCTAAGTAAATACACATCTAATACATGATTTACCACTTGTAAAACAACATAAATCTGATCATAATGGGACCAGAAACCAGCGGTCAAAATGCTCCATGTTCATCATCTATTATTGCTTTTCCAACAAAGAAACATATCCAACCATAACATCATACCTTTAGCTTTCTTTTGCATTATTTTTGGCTATGTTTAATCAAAAGAAAACCCACCCATTTCAGCCATGATATGATCAACAACAATGTCTCCCATTAGCATCATATTTTAGTGTTTTCATCCATTATGCATGAACCAAATTATTACAAGAATAAAAGCATTCTTTTTCTATGTTATCACGTGATAATGATAATAATAAGGGTACAAGACAAGTTTATGGTTCTAGTCATCACTTAAATCCTAAAGTTCAAGACTTACTTCTTTTATCTTAAATGGCAATTTTGATCATGGACACTTCTCATCTATTTATTTTTGGCCCTCATATAATTCTGATTTAAAGCTTGATATATTTTATTTTTAGGTATGATCTTGTCTTTAAAGTTGTACAAAGAAATTTTGAAAGTCCTAGAAATTGCAAAAGATTAAGAATATGGTTTTTCTCATGATTTTAAATGCTAAAGTTTTAGTATTCTGATCTAATCTTTTAGAACTGGAATGGTTACTGATTTAGGATGTTTAGATGAATTTAAATCACTAATAGTTATTGTAAAAATCATTTTTAGTGTTTTAGGAAAAATTAGTAACTAAAAAGGATCAAAATTGTGTTTTTATGAAGCTTTTAGAATGCTAATTTTTCTGATATTGTTCATCACTGTTAAATATTGTTCATCACTGTTCATTGTTGTTCATACACTTAAGAATCACTAATAATTGTTATAAAATTTGTTCTTAACATTTTAGGAAAGTCTAGTAACTAGAAAGGATTAAAATTTTGATTTTATGAAGCTTTAAGGAGACTAATTTTCTAATCCTATTCAAGAGTTGTTCAAGGCTGTTCATGTTATCCACATATTTAAAAACTACTAATATTTGTTGTAAAAATTGTTTTTTGTATGATAGATGCATAAAAGAGTAATTACAAGTGTTAGTTTGGGCTGTTTTGCAAAATGCGAAAAGTTGTATTTTGAACTATCAACTATGTTATTTCAGCCAAATGATTTTATTTAGAGCTACTAATGATGTTGAATGTGTTCATGAGTCCAAAATACCATTCATGGGCTGCACTTTGACCCCTAAAGTATGTTAAAATTTGGTCTATAGCCCTAAAAGGTTTTTATGATGAGTTTTAAATGGTTCTAGTAGTTATATGTCTCTTGAAAGTATTGGTTAATATTAAAAATCTCTAGTTTGTGAGAACGTGTTAAAAAGGGGTATTTAGATTTTGACCTGTAACCTTTGCGAAATTGTGATTTGACCTCTTTGGGGTTTAAACGTAAATATTGATAATTTGATGAGATGAATGTGATTGATATCTTGTGACGGCTATGTTCATATATTGAAATTTATATGGCCTAGATGCGTGTTTATGTAATCTGAATTATGGCATGTTATAGTTATGCTTGATTTATTGAGATGCATGATTTCATGAAGTTTATGAGCATAAAATGTTGAAATGATCAGTTATTCATGTTTGCATCTCTATATAACATGCCAAGATTAAAGGTGACATATGACACATGGAAATGATCTTCTAGACTCCCCAAATTAAAGGTTATGAAAGGTGATCCAAATAGGAAATGATTCTTTAGACTCCCCGAATTAAAGGTTATGAAAGGTGATCCGAATGCCCTCTATCCCGTCCCTTAAGAGTCGGGAATTTAACTTATCAAAAGGGATAAGTTTACACTAGTGATGACTAGTGAGGTATGAGCTCATAATGTAATATCCTAATTTTTAACCCAATACTCCTAGAACGTATTTAGGTTAACCATTAGTCTATTACTCTTTTAGTCTTATTTTTTAAAACTTTTCTTTAAAATACTTAGCAAAAAATACGAGTAGAGTTTTTTGTTGAAAACATAAACAAAACGTGAGCCATGCATAACGTAAAAGGTCGTTAACGTAAAGCATAAACATAAAAAGAATAACATAAACAGAATCATCAGATAGGCTCCATAGAAACAACAATCATCAGCACATTATCATATAACATTAACTTTAAGTATCAAGTCAAACAATATTAATAGTATTAATGATATAGGAATATTTCACAATAATACCACATCAAATATATCGAGCCCACTTGTAAGGGTTGAGCATACAACAATTCAAAAAATAAACATAACTATGATGTAAATAAGCTAAGACTTTGCCCCCGCTTTCACTGCGCCACTCTGATTTTGACCATCAAGCTACTTACATGTCGACACCTCAGGGCAGTCCATGGACATTGTTGTCAACCTTGTTTGAAAATGAAGACAGAAAAGAAAGATAGAGGGAGTAAAAATCTTAAAGAATCTCAGTAGGGTATCCTCCTATCTGAGTGTCATTATCTACGTCCTCAGGAACCTCGGGTTTCTTTATGAAGTAGTGGGCATGCATAAGATTTAATTATTATGTTTCAAATATTGTTATCCGAAGCCCGTCTATTTTAGAATGCATCTTAATGCAAGGGTGCAACATGACATACTATAACCGCATAAGTAATGCCACAATTAAACATCATGTAATAAAGAATACAAACTCTTCTAGCATGATCTCTTTCTTTTTATTCTTTAGGCGACTTAAATATCTCGCCCCTCTCTGTGGGGGTTTAAACTTCTCATCCCTCTCTGTGGGGTAAATTTCTTATCCCTCTCTATAGGGGCCACCTTATTAATTAATCTCTCCTATGAGAGTTCTAGGTTATGAGCTCATACCTCACTAGTCGTTACTAGCGTATACTTATCCCTTTTGATGAGTTAAAGTCCTGACTTAATAAGTACGGGTTAGGGGGCAAGAATCACCTTTTCACCACCTATAGTTTGATGAGTCCAAAGGATCATTTTCTCATGTTTTAAGTCACTTTAAGTTTTAACATGTTCTTACAAGATACAATACAAAATTCATAAATGTTGCAATTCTTCATATATCTCTAGCATATGCATCTCTAGCGTTTCAAATGAAACCATAACATGCAAATGATGAACTCTATAACAATACCTCACATAACATCAAATATCACATGAATGCATCATCTCAAATCATCATCACATAAATATTCCCTTAAATAGCCAAACCCCTAAATCGGGTAACTCAAATGTCAAATCATTTTCTTATGCATCTAAGGGACTAATTATCATTATTACCACTAATTATTAACCTCAAGAACACCATCAATCAAAGTTGGACAGCATAGGCAGTAAATGAATTTCTATGATTTAAGATGTTTTAGAAATTGTGTTTTACGCCCTTTCTCGTTACTGGCTTTTCTTATGATACTAAAATTAATTTCTAAACCATTTATGAGTCATTCTCTCTCAAGTAAACATGGTATAACATGATTTTACAAACTTTAAAGGTGCTGAAATAGAATGCATAATTCTTTCCCTTAGGAGCTCTAGAAATCAGATTTTTACAGTTTCTTGGTTACTAGTTTAACTTTTAGTGCCAAAGGTCAATGTTACACCAAATGTTACCAATTTTTTCATGATCAAACAATCCCAAACAGAATTTCATCATATTAAAACAGTTTTGGCAGCGGCTAAAATTAAATAGGTCAAGGACTAGCAAAATCCTAATTTTACAGTCTTTCTAGAAAGCAAGTTTCTTTCCTAATATGCATAGAATGGTTTCTACATCAATAATTATAGTTTTACACATTTTAACACATCAAAACAGCATCATATAGTAGTAAACTTGCCAAGGCAGTAACCAAAAAGTTTAATTGTAAAGAACACATAAAATCACGTTTCTAAGGCATATAAATTACTAGTTTCTCTTGGAATCAATTTAGAACTTCTAAAACTCTTGAAAGCCAATTTTATTTTCTCAAGGGTGCTAAAAAAAAGTCCATAGGGTAGTAGCTAAATTAAAACATTCTTGAAAGAGGTTTAATCATGAAATCATGTTTGTAGCTTTCTTTAAACTCTTACTACCTAAGAAAAATCTTAGGACATAGATTATTGGCCTTTGTGACTAAATGAAACTTATACCAAGCTCATCATCATCACATAGCCGAGATCATGCACTCGCAAGAATACCTCCACATCCAAAATTTTTTCTTGAGATAAAAAGGGCAAGTCTTTGAGCTCTAGGAACTTTTAGTGATAGCAAAATCATAAACATGCTATGCACTTCATTTTATTCTTCATTATAAAATAAAGTGAAAGCTACAAAGTAAATATGAGATGCAAGTTCGTTTTTAATCTTTGAATTTAGGTGATTGCTTGAAATATAAACATGCTAGACAAGAAATATAAATATGAAATGCAAGTTCATTTATTATCTTTAAGCTTTAAGTGATAACTTGGAAATAAATATGATATGCAAGTCCAATTCTTTATTTTAGTGCTCTAGGCCCCTTAGAGTATTCACTCTAAATCAACAATCAACTTTAAGGTTGAAATAGATAGGCTTCAAGATTAATTATTAGGTGATGACAAGGAAATATAGACATGAATGCAAAGCTTGAATATAAACATGCCATGCAAGGACTTGAAATATAAATATGAATGCAAGTTCATTTTGTGTCTTACTAGAGCTCATTCAAGACAAGGAATATAAACCTCAACCCTAAACTTATATTAGCAAGATAAAGCAAGCTTTAGAGTTCTTTATACCAAGGTTTTAAATAAAACCTTATGGTGTGAACATCATCATCAAGCTCTAGGAAATTGATTCGAAAGGAAACAAAACCATAAAGAAAAGGAAAAAGGGCCAAAATATTAAAAGAAAAGAAAAGGAAGAAATCGATTTTGTAAAGCATTAAAGCACCAAGAATAAAGCTTATCAAAGCAAGGAAATAATTATCAAAACAACTCCCTACCAAAGGTATGTTTTCTTAGGGATGGAAAGGACTTGATCTTGAGAGAAGGATGAAAGAAAAATCTTCCTTGAAGCTTGGAGGTGTGTTCGGCCAAGGAGAGAAAGAAAGGAAGAAAGTTGTGTTTTCTTGAGTTTGATCTTTGGAAAGGTAAGGCTAAGTGTTTAGAAGGTAGTGTATAGTTGAGAGGTGGTTCTTTGTGACTAAGAAGAAGATGAAAAGAACTCTTGAGAGAAAATGAGAGAAACTCAAGAATGCTCTTTGAAGCTTGAACTTAACAAATGAACAAAAGTACAACCAAGTCCATCTAGGCATGGTATTTATAGAGAAATGAAACAAATGAAGATACATGGAGGAAGGTGGAGGCCATGACCTCATGTTCCATGAGGTGAGAGAATTTGTTCCACAAAGGTATGGTGAGATATAGTCTCAAGCATGACTCCAAGTATGGCCAAATATGGCCTTTGATTTGGAATTAAAATAAATTTATTCTTTTAAATGGAGGAGAATGAGGAGGAGTGGCGGTTTTTCTTCTTAATTAGGGGAGGAAAATCACAATTTAATGTGTATTAGGAGTAAGCTTAGGGGTAGTATTTGATTAGGCCAAAGATTAAAGTTTTGTGACTAAGTGTTTAGGTAAGTGAGTAGGTAATTAGGGCCATATAAGACTAGATTAGAAGGTGGTCTCTCTAAATTAATGAAGTCAAACTTCATTAACTTGGAATCTAATGCCAATAACATTCCTTGATTTAGGGAAGTAGGTGAGAGAAAACACTATTCATAGATACTTTTCTTAAAGAATTAAAACTAGAAAAGAGTTTTGAGTTTCTATAAGAAATCTTAGATCCTAATTAACCTCAAATAATTATTTGGGCCCTAGATTAATTATCAAAATTAATTAATCTTTAATTAGAGTCTAATATTGCTTAGGTTTTGCTAATGACATCGCTAAGCCCAAAATGGACTATGTAGGGGCGAAATCGTAATTTCTCTCAAAAATTGCCCGGGACCTCCGAAACTAAATCAAACCTTAAATATGCCTTGAAAACATAGCCTTAGACTTCTGACCAAAGTCCGGGTCAATTTAGAAATCAAAACCGCACTTAATCACAACAAGGGTATTTTGGTCATTTTGACCCGAAAGTTCAGAAAAAGAGATTTTTTTGCTTTATTAATATTCATTCACATGCAATCCCCTTTAATCATTGAGTTGACCCTTCAAGGACTGCGGGGTCGGCTATCCTTGAATCCCGGGTGAAAAATGAGCTTAGGGGCATTTTGGTCATTTTTTCTCAGACAGAAAAATCGGGGCGTTACACATAACCTAGAACTCTCGAGAAAAGAGAGAATATAGGGCGGCCCCTAAGGAAAAGAGAATGAGAAGTTCAAGTCACCTATAAGAATGATGATCATGATTCTATGTTCTTTATATCATATGCATTGTTTTATGAATTCTATGACATTTTGTATATGATATTAACATGCATTCATAACTAGTATGTTGCATTCATGACATTAAGATTCATGCTAAAAGGTACGAGCCTCGGCTAATGGTATTTAGAACTTAATAAATGAACCTTATATATATGTCCACCATTTTCATAATTAAACCCGAGGTTCTTGGGGACGATGACGATGACACTTGTGTTAGAGTTGGGAAGCTGTACTGAGATTCTTGGATAAGTTTCTCATCCTTCTTCTTTTCTGTCTTGTCTCTAGACAAGGATGATGGAGTAGTTCATGATTTTCTTTAAGACATGGATGAAGGAGCTATGTTATAGACAAGAGATTTAACGGAGATAGTTTCCCTTTGGATATTTGCCTTTAGAGTGATCATATCTCATTTATCAGTTTGTATTCTCTTGATGGATATATATTGATGTCCTTATGTTTATAAGGCATCACTATTATGATACAGTCATTGATATGTTATTATTATTTAAGTTATGTTATGCCATGGTTGTATTATGTATTTACCTATTATTGTTTCTAACATCTCTCTTACACAGGCAAGATGAATGATGTTAAATACATTGGTATGCGCGGCTCACGTTTTGGTATTTAAGTTCAAAAAAAAAAATTACCCATATTTTCACTAAAGTATTTTCATGAAATTTTGAGTTGAAAATTGGAAAAAAAGAGTAATAACTAATAATTAACTTAAATGCATCCTAGGCTTGTTGAGTTAAATATTAGGGTGTTACATTTTGCTATCAGACCAGTTCGGTTCTCATGGAGCCTAGGGATTGGACTGACTATGCTTTTCAAGCATAATGAGATGGTTATGTCATGTGTAGTTGTCTTATTGTTAGAATAAGCTATAGGATAGAGATGCATGCCTATTGTGTTTGGAGGTGCCATGGTAACTAGCTCACTTAACATTGAGTATTGAGCCTGATCACCTCAGTGTTTGTTGTTTTGTGTGCTCAGGAACCAATGGCACCCCCAAGACAGAATAGGACTTCAAACAGTGACGACCAAAATAATGCAATAGTTGAAGCTTTAAGGGACATGGTGACAGCCATGCAAATGATATTTGAAAGAATGGATCGCTAAGATAAAAATGGATGTTGTTCTGTTATTGCTGAGGGCCTTGAGCACGCTCGATTTGGAGAATTCCGCAGGGCAAATCCACCATCGTTTAGAGGAGCTCTAAACCCAAATCATGCTGATGAGTGGATAAAGAATATAGAGAAGATCTTCATAGTGGTCATATGCTCTAAGGAACAAAAGGTGACCTTTGCTACATACATGCTGGAAGCAGATACTAAGTTCTGGTGGACTGGCACCCGAAGGCTATTAGAGGTGTCTAGCACCCACATTAATTGAGAATTGTTCAAAGCTCACTTCTATTAGGAGTACTTCCCTGAGTCCGTAAGGACTGCTAAGGACATAGAGTTTATGAAGCTGACTCAAGAGGGTATGAACATTGCTCAGTACACTGCAAAATTTGAGAAGCAAATCAAGTTCTTGAGAATTTTCCAAGGCAACCTGGATGAATATTGAAAGTACATGAAGTATGAATCCAGACTAAAATTAGAGATAAATGTCGCTGTTGCTCACTTGGAGATTAGGGATTTTCCTACCTTTGTCAACAAATATTGTATCATTGAAGACGATCAAAAGAAGCTGAGTACATCAAGGACAAACAACTTTGCAAACAAGCTGGTACCACAAGTCCCAAGGTTCAAGCCGCAAAATTGACTACCTTTCAGACCATAACCGAGACCACATCCCAGGCCGTAGTTTAAGCCACAAGGCCCTAGGAAGGACTTTTATCAAGGGGGACCAAGTGGAACCAAAGGCAAGGCACCCCAATGGACCCCAATTGCACCTCCAAGACCTGCCCTTAGTACTGAATGTCCAAAATGTAGGAAGCAACACAGGGACCAGCCTTGCTTGTTAGGCCAGAATGTTTACTACCGGTGTGGGAAGCTCGGTCACTGCTCGCGGGAATGCACAGAAAGGAACCTGATAGCCCCTAACCCCAAGCTGCAATGTCAAGGAAGGGTCTTCACCCTCAGTGTAGAGGACTCGACAAAGTCTCAGAACCTCATGGAAGGTAAGTGTAAGATGAATAGAAGAACCTTAATTGTGCTATTTGGCTTTAGGGCTACCCATTTATTCATATCCCATACTTGTGCTGAATCCCTAAAATTGCATGTGTCAGAACTCCCCTTTGATCTTACTGTTTCTACCCCTACTGGAAAACCTGTTAGGACCTGTAAATGTTGCCTAAATTGTTGTTTCATTATTTAAGGTAGATCTTTTGTTCTAGATTTAGTCTGTTTACCTATGCAAGGTCTAGATATAATCCTCGGCATGGATTGGCTTTACGCCAACCGTGTAATGTTAAATTGTTACGACAAGTCTATCATTTTTCTTCCTATTCCTAGTGAACCTAGAAAACCCCTAAGTTTGTACATAAATGCTATCGAAATAAATTGTGGTGAGGGAGAGAGTAAAGGATATGTTCTCCTAGCTGCTAGTGATGTAGACTTTGAGCAAAATCTTGATGAGATACCCATTGTGAGAGAATATCTTGAGGTGTTCCCTAATGATATACCCGAATTCCCTCCAAAAAGAGAAATTGAGTTCTCTATAGAGCTGATTCCGGGGACAAGACCAACATCTATAGCACCCTATAGGATGTCACCTCTAGAATTAGCTGAGTTAAAAACTCAATTAGAGGAGCTTTTAGAAAAGAAGTTTGTGAGACCAAGTGTTTCACCATGGGGATCCCCGGTCCTATTTGTTAAGAAAAAGGATGGAAGTATCGAGTTATGCATCAATTATAGGCAATTAAATCGAGTGACAGCAAAGAACAAGTACCCTTTGCCTAGGATTGATGACTTAATGGATCAGTTGAGAGGGGCGATGGTGCTCTTGAAGATAGACTTGAAGTCGGGATATCATCAAATTAGAGTGAGAGAAGAGGACATACCAAAGATGGCCTTTCGAATTGATACGGCCACTTTGAGTTCACAGTGATGTCATTTGGACTGACCAATGCTCCGATTGTATTTATGGATTATATGAATAGGATCTTTAGAACCTCTTTAGCTCAGTTTGTGGTTGTTTTCATAGATGATATACTCATCTATTCAAAGACCCATGAGGAGCATAAACATCATTTAAGAACAGTTTTGGAGATTTTGAAGGAAAAGAAACTATATGCCAAATTATCTAAGTGTGAATTCTGGTTGGAGGAAGTGAAGTTCTTAGGGCATGTAGTGTCAAAAGGGGGAATTGCGGTGGATCCTAGTAAAATAGAAGCTGTGATGAGTTGGGAGAGACCTACTATGGTAACAGAGACACAAAGCTTTTTAGGACTTGCTGGATATTACCATAGGTTTGTTAAGGGATTTTCTCATATTTCCTTACCCCTTACCAAGTTTACTAGGAAGAATGCCCCATTTATTTGGACTCCTGAATATGAGAAGAGTTTCCAAGAGCTTAAGGTGAAATTGACCAAAACCCCAATACTAGTTTTCCCTAACCTAAAGATGCCCTTTGAGGTATATTGTGACATTTTGAGGAAAGGTTTGGGCTATATATTGATGCAAAATAGGCAAGTGGTGGCCTATACATCTAGGCAACTCAAGCCTCACAAAGCAAACTACCCCACCCATGACCTTGAATTAGCAGCCGTGGTGTTTGCTTTAAAGGTATGGAGACACCATCTGTATGGGGTGAAGTTTGAAGTGTTCTCCGATCATAAGAGTCTGAAGTACCTCTTTAATCAAAAGAAGTTAAATATGAAGCAGAGGAGGTGAATGGAATTCTTAAAGGATTATCATTTTAGGCTGAACTATCACCCTAGTAAAGCTAATATGGTGGCTGATACCTTGAGTAGGAAATCATTACACTTGTCTCACCTAATGGTTAAGGAAGTAGAATTAATTGAGAAGTTTAGGGACCTGAACCTAGGAATGACATTGACCACTGAGAGCATAAAGGCATGTCATCTTAATGTGATGAGTGACTTCAAAGAAAGAATCGCTTAAGCCCAGCAAAGGGATGAAGAATTCAAGGAGACTGTAAAAGCAGTAAAGGCAGGAAAATTGAAAGGTTTTACCTAAGGAGCTGATAAGTTGTGGAGGTTTGAGGGACGGATTTGTGTCCCAACAAATGGTGACCTACGAAAGGAAATTTTGAAGGAGGCTCATAAGAGTCATTTCACTATTCATCCTGGTACCACCAAGATGTACCAAGATTTGAAGAAAATGTTCCGGTGGCCTGGATTAAAAAAGGATATGGGGATGTGGGTAAGTAAGTGCTTAGTTTGCCAAAAAGTGAAAATTGAGAATCAAAAACCCTTTGGTATATTGCAACCCCTGTCAATTCCTGAATGGAAGTGGGATAGCATTTCAATGGATTTTGTGACAGGGCTACCTAGGACCCAAGTAGGTTAGGATGCCATATGGGTAATCGGGGATCGGCTAACTAAGTCAGCCCATTTCTTACCCATTAAGGTGACTTACTCCTTGGATAGGTTAGCTCAGCTGTACATCCAAGAGATAGTGAGGTTGCATGGAGTGCCATCGATGATAATCTCGGATCAAAATCCACGGTTTACATCATGTTTTTGGGGAGCCTTTCAAAAGGTGTTTGGTTCGAAGCTATGCTTAAGCATGGCTTATCACCCTCAAACAGATGGCTAATCAGAGAGAACCATACAAACCTTGGAAGATATGTTAAGGGCTTGTGTATTGGACCAAAAGGGGAGTTGGGATAGGTACCTACCATTGATTGAGTTTGCATATAACAATAGTTATCATGCAAGTATCGGTATGGCACCGTATGAGGCCCTATATGGTAGAAAGTGCCAATCCCCTCTATGTTAGTATGAACCCGGAGAACAAAGTTTGTTAGGACCTGATGTTCTGAGGGAAACCACGGAACAAATCATAAGGATTAAGGATAGAATTCTCACCGCTCAAAGTCAATAGAAAAGCTATGTGAATAAACGGTGAAAGCCGTTAGAATTTCAAAAGGGAGAACACGTATTCCTTAGGATCACCCTTACCACAAGCATAGGTCGAGCAATGAAAGTCAAGAAATTGAGCCCCAGATTCCATGGTCCATTTGAAATCCTTAGTCAAGTCGGGCCTGTAGCATACCGAATAGCCTTACCACCCAACCTATCCAACCTCTATGATGTCTTTGATGTCTCTCAATTAAGGAAGTACTAGTCTGACCCTAGCCATGTATTAGAGCCAGAGCAAGTACAATTAAGGAAGGACCTAACATTTAACCTGCCATGTAACACCCTAAAAAAAAAATTAGTTAAAAATTAATTTGAGCTTTACTAGTCGTAATTTTAAAAATCTGATAGTTATAGTAATGATGAGGACAGTCCAAGGGATTTGTAAAAAAAAAAAAAAGTGAATAGTAACCTACGGGCCCCATCGGTCCGTCGGAACAGCCGATACCCTAGAATTGGGCCTTGGAGATGCTTGAAACTAAGAAATTATAATATTAAGATTATAAATGAGTAGGAATAAAGATTTCATACCTAGAATTAATTTTGCAAGCAATGTTTGATTACCCGGGTACACTATTTTACCTGATCGGTAGAATTTTGATGTGCAGTTTCTAACACCGTAAAAGCTACTTAGTGGCTAAGTAAGCTTTATCAACCACTTTATGCCAAGTGAATGACAAGGATTGAAAATTGAAAAGAAAGTTTTAATCATGGCTTTTCATTTATTAATATTTTACTCGGGTGCTCATATCTCACCCGTTCGGTGGGATTTTGGTGTGCGATTTTGACACTGTAAAAGCTATTTATTCTACAAGTTAAAGAGAGCCACTTATCTTGAGTCAAGTGGCTAACCAAGATTCATTCTTTGACTAACAACCAAATCTTAGCCATCCATTTTTCTTACTTTGGTCAAAAATCATTTAATTATACAATATAATACTCATTCTTTTATATATAACAAGATAACCACAAGCCAATCTTCTTCAAGAAGCTCAAAATTTCACGCGTCATGCTGTAAGGAGAAGGAAACCAGGTTCCTCCATGTCCAAGAGCTCAAACTTCACTTCAAATGCCAAAAACACTAGCCTAGAGTTGATAAAACACTAAACTTCCTTCACTAAACTTATTCTACACATCAATACCTACAAATCTAACCGATTGGAATTTCAATTCCTCATCAATCCTAACCTTGGTATCTCATACATCACTGATTAATGAAGGGCTTGGTACTGATTTGGTGGCCTTGAGTTGAGCAAAATCAATCTTGGAGCATCCTTTGGAGCCAAGATCCCTAAAGCCATCAAAGTAGGGTTTTCTTTGGTCTTTTCTTTCCAATTCTATGCTGGACTTTTCTGATTGTGTTTAGTCCGAAATTTCTAGATATATTGGTTGATAATATGTTGATATTTATGTGTTAATTTTGGTGGAGTGTTTATATGATGTTAAAAAACATTTTTGCTCAAGAGAAATTGAAATATGCATGCTGGATTCTGTTCTAGGCAGCAGATAATCACGAATTCTCTGGGTGAATTGTGGGTGTTTTCATGAGCTACAAAAATTATATGTTGAAGGTAACGTCCTAGGATAGTTCCATGAGTTTTCTTGAGCTCTGGTTTTGATTCCTAATGCCTTGAAAAATTCAAGAACCGAAGTTGTAACTATGCTACCTGAAAGGTTGAATCTGAAGCTGTGAGCTTTTGACATTTTATTAACCTAGTAAATTATCGAATTATGAGCTGAAATTTTTATAGGATATTAAGGACATATTGAAGTCCAACCCTAAATTTTTATATGATTTTATATGATCATTTGGTAGGGTAATAAAATTGGAAACTATGGCTATTGGCTGTAAATAGGGGGTTTCTAACCTCTGAAGTTGTCTAATTTTGTTGACATATTTAGAGAATTCTTTTTATTATGAAATTTTTATGGAACCTTGTGGACACATTGAGGTGTCATTGAGAATTTTTATAGCATTTGAATTGATCATTTGGTATGAGAAATAAATTATGCTACTTGAGTGAAAAATCTGCCAATGTGCTGAAGTTGTGATAATGCCTTGAATTAGTGACCTAATGGCATTTGGTTCAAGTTGATGTGTATCAATGCATGCCATGGACTTCCAAGATTATGTTATGAGAAAAGAATGAATAATGTATATAGGTTTGAAGTATTATGAGATCAGAGAATTATGTTTATGCATATAGAAATGTGATGCATGTATATGTGAGCTTGAGGATGGTGTATGTGTTTAGTGAAAAAAAAAATAAAGTCGCCTTTAACGTAAAAAGGGCATGACAAAGTCCCCTTTAATATAAAAAGGGCACGAAGAAGTCCCCTTTAATATATAAAGGGCACGAAAAAGGTCCCTTTTTGTTTATCAAGGGCATGAGAGAGGTCCCCTTTTGTTTATAAAAGGCACGGGAAAGGTCCCTTTTGTTTATAAAAGGCACGGGAAAAGTCCCCATTAGGGCACAAAAAAGTCCTCTTTATTATGTTAAGGGCACAAAAAGATCATTGTAATTGCCATATGTATATGTATATCTTGTTAAATTATTGGTCTTGAAGGAATTCCTATGATGTTGAATGTTATGAAATACATGTTTTAAGTGATTGAATAGTAAAAGAGACCCACTTCGGAAAGGTGACTTTATAATTTTAAAATGAACATTTGATATGTACATATTGTATGCTCACGCTTTCTTAATAAACCGAAGTGGCTGGGGCGATGATGATGACATTATGAATATGTAATTGGGGAGTTACCCTACTTAGAATTTTAGAATTCTCACCCCTATGTTTTTGTGTTCCCGTGTCGTTTCCAGGTTGATGCAGAGAACCGAGGGACTACTATGCAAAAGAACTCAGAAGTGCAATAATGTAATAGTTAATGCTTTTATTATGTTGTATTTAGTGAAATGGACATGTGTGTAAATATGTTAGAGAACAAAGGTGTGTTAAAACTCATAGAAGAGCTTCCCTTATGTACTTAACTCTGTATTAAATAAATAGTTTGGTTTCATTGCTATATATTTTAGTATAATTATGACCTAGTTATCTCGCGAACCAACCAAACTGGCTATAGATATTTAAGAAAGGTCCGCAAACTTAGAAGTAACAACTCTCGAGTACAACACCATAACTTAAGGATGAGGTTGTACTTGGGAGGATATTACATGCCACCTACGAGAATCGTAGACAAAGGAGTCAAGCAACTGAGGAACAAGGCCGTACCTTTGGTCAAGGTAGCATGGGGGCAAGGAAAGACAAAAGAATTCACATGGGAGTTGGAATTGGATATGAAAATGCAATACCCCGAGCTTTTTACAGGTAACAAATTTTGAGGATGAAATTCTTTTTAAGGATGGGAGAAATGTAACGCCCCAATTTTTACTGCTATGTGAAAATTACCAAAATGCCCCTAGGTAATTTTTGCACGTAATTTGAGGCCGAATAATCCTCATTAAAGGAATGTAACATTAGAGAAATGTTATGAGAAATTTGAATAGCGATTCGTACGAAAGTCACAAACCCCGAATTTTCTATACATGTAAAATGACCAAAATACCCCTGAGGTCATTTTTACTTAGAAATCAAGGATAACCAATCTAAATTATCTTTGAGGGGTTAGTTTTATGATTAATAGGGATTGTATGTACCTTAGAGATAAAAATCTCAATTCTAAATTTTTACCACACATAAAATTACCATTTTACCCCTGCAGTAATTTTTCATGAAATTATATAATCTTTGAATAAGGTTTTCATCCAAAGGTTCAAAATGACTATTTCAAGGATGATTTGAGATGTCCAGTATTTATAGGACGTTTTTACGTATAACGCCCCAATTTTTACTGTAATTTTTACTGTCATTAGAAATTACTCAATTACCGAATTACCGTAGGTAATTATTACATAAGATTTGAGGCCGAACAATCCTCAATAAAGGAATATAACATTAGAAAAGAGGTTAGGAACGATTCATGCGAGAGTCGCAAATCCCGAATTTCTATACGTATAAAATGACCAAAATGCCCCTGAAGTTATTTTACTCAGAAAATGAGGATCGTGGGCCCCACCTATTCTCAAGGGGATATTTTGAGGATAATAAGGGATTGTTTGTGTTATGTGTGTTAATAGAGCAGAAGGATCTCAATTTTGAGTTCGACGCGAAATGACCAAAACGCCTGCAATCGCTTTAACTCCGATGTGCGTGCCGACTGAGCCCGAACCTCACTAAAATGTTTTAAAATGTGTTTTTAAGCCATGATTAACCATTGGTTAAGCTCGGGTGGCCTCGGGTAGTTTTTAAGTGAAAGTACGATTTTGCCCTGCTTTTGGGCGCTTTTGAATTTCGGGATTTTTGATTCGTATACCGAAACCTAAGCAATATTAGGCTCAAATTAAAGCTTATTAAATTCTAAATATTAATCTAGAGTCAAAATTATGTATTTTGATTGATTAGAACCCAAAATTGCTCAAAAACACCCAAATTGCTTACTAATTCACTTAAACCCTTAACCGTAAATTCTCTAAATTACATGAATACCTTGCCTACACCTAAATAATGCATGGAACACACAAATTTCACTTCTTTGGGCTGTAATGGACGAAATTATTGATGCCATTATGCAGCTGAATTATTGCCAAAAGTTGCACTAAAACAAAATGCCAAAATGTCACCATAAGAGACATAATTCCTTAATTTCATACAACTTTGTCTAAAATGATTTTTCCTCCCTTATTTCTCCTGCAAAATTCCATCCACTACCTCATCATTTTGGCCAATTAGAAGCCTCAAAATCTTCTATAAATAGGCTTGCTTGAGTGGTCTTGGAATGCTTGGTTCATAACTAGTTTTTAGGAGCACCAAAAACTTTCTTTCTTCCTCTTCTTTGGCTGAATTCTTTCTTCAATTTTTTCAAAGAGATTTTGTTTCATTTCACTTCAAGAAACCAAGTTCTCTTCCTCTTCTTCAACTCAGATTAGGTAGGGAGTAGTTTCTAAATTTATTTCTATGCTTTGAGGAGTTGTGTTTTTAGCTCAAAATGATGAAATTATGAACTTACCTTAGCTTTTCATTTTGGTTTTCCTCTTCAATTTTTCTTTAACCAATTCAACCATATGGCCTAGGTGGAACTAAGATGATGGCTTGATGATGAGGACCTTGAGGGTAGGTTGTAAATCCATCACAAGTTAGGCCTCTAAAGCTTGAAAATTCCACTTGATGCAAAACTTTAAAGAATAATGCTTTATGATGCTAAAACAAAGATTTTTAGTTTAGAACTTGAAAGATGTATTTTCCTTTTATGTTTTATTTCTTGTTAAGACATGTATTGGGTTGAATTTATAATTCTTTTAAAGTCTTGAAGGAGCTCTAGTAAAGAAACAAAATGAATTTGCATCCATGATTAAGTTTATGCTTTGCATAACCATGTTTACCTTCTATGTCATCACTAAATTTTCAAGAATGAATAAATGAACTTGCATTTCTCATGTTTAAATTCCAAGCTTGTATTTCATGTTTATGTTTCAAGTCATCACTTAATCTTTCAAGATAATAAAGAGGTTGCATCTCATATTTAATTTATGCTCTCACTATATTTTATAATGGCTAAAAGAATCAACGCATGGCATGTTTATTTTATGCCATCACCTAAGGATCCTAGAGCTCAAAGACTTGCCCATGTATCACAAGCAAAGAAATATGATTATTGGAGTTAAAGAATTTATTCTTTAAAAAGTCTTGAGATTGGAGCTTAAAAAGATGTAATAATAATTCTCTTCTCCCTCTACTGGTCCTGTGCGGACTACCGCCGCTCCGGTTTCTTAATATTCTCTTCTCCCTCTACTAGTCCTGTGCGGATTACCGCCGCTCCAGTTTCTTGTATCATGTTTATATTTCAAGTTCTTGCATCATGTTTAATTTTCAAGTCATCACCTTAAATCTTAAAGATAAAGAAATGGAATTGCATATCATGTTTATAATTCCAAGCTATCACCTTATAAAGATAAGATTAAAATAAGGTTGCATAGCATGTTTATAATTCTAAGATGTCACCTAAATCTCTAAAGCTCAAGACTTACTCCTTTTATCTTAAGTGAGAATTTTAATTGCGAAGATCCTCCCAAATTTGACAAAAGAACTAGTTTCTAAATGAGTTTTAAGGCTTTGCATGGATTTTACGAGGAACTAGTATTTTATATGCAATTAAAATATGATTCTATGTAATTGCATGAGGTTCATGATTCGACCACTGATCTGAGTTTAGTATCAATGTGTGATAATGATTTGATATGATTGAAGTTGTGATAATTATGGTTTATTGTTAAGAGAATGATTCATAATTGGTTTAGTAACTAATTAGTTCTATAATTGATAATTTTATGTAAGGATTGGATGCTTATTAAGTATTTGATATCATTGAATGATTTCCTGGCTTGCATGTTATAGTTGCTGTGGCAAATAATGAGAATGCTTATACATGAAATGTTCTTTATTATGTAAAATTTACCTTTGTTGCTAGAAGAAAGTGTATCATTGTAAAAGTGTAATTTGGAAAGGTTCTGGCTAAGGAAAGACTTGGTATTTAAGCGTGTCCATTGTGACCCACCTCTCTTTCCTGGGAATCTCCCATATGCATGATTACAGTTGATATATATTATTCTAGCTTAAGACTATAAATGAGAAAATGTTATGATGTTTATGAATTGTATTGTGATATAACATGCAAAGATTTAATGGTGACTTAAACTTATAAGAAAATGATCCTTTGGAACCATCAGACTATAGGTGGTGAAAAGGTGATTTTAGCCCCCTAACCTGTTCTCTCAAAAGGGTAGAGTCGGGACTTTAGCTTATCAAAAGGGATAAGTATATGCTAGTGACGACTAGTAAAGTATGAGCTGATAACCTAAATTACTCCCCAAAATGGTGGAGTATAGGGTGGCCTAAGGAAAATAATGATGATGATAAGATTTTAAGTCACCTAAGGCACTAAAGAAATGAAATATGTGCACTATGTCCACGTGTAGCTAATATTATATGACGCTCTTTTATGCATGTTATTTGATAATGATGATGAGGAAAATGATGTAATGATAAAGGAAAAGTTCATTGTAAATATGACATGTTAAGATTATGATGCATTATAAGACGCATAATTAAAAATTGACGAACCTCGGTTAAGTATTTGTCCGAACTTAAAATGAATCTTTGCATGCTCACGATTTTAGAATAATCCCGAGGTTCTTGGGGACTTTGATGATGACACTGTAGAAGGAGGTACCTTACTGAGAATTCTTTAGTAAGATTCTCACTCCCTTTTCTTTATTTCCGTCATTGTCTCCAGATTCAGATGACGACATTTTTCCTGTTCGTTGATACCCCTACTTGGGAATTTCACTATGATCCGGTGCATTGCTCGTATCATTTTGAAGGGAGTCTTGTGATTCGTGTTTTTATTTACATAGGTCGTCCATTTGCACATCCTGTCCCTAGTTATCGATTTTCTCCTACTTCTCCCTATGGCGATGAAATGGTTTTCGAACATGCACGTCCACTTGATGAAAGGATGTTACGTTCTTATCCTGCTTCATCTGCTGTCCATGGATTTCCAGAGTATGTTCCCGAGATGAGATATTCTGAAACTGATCATTCAGAGGACACTCCTACTCATGTATATTCTGAGAGCTCTGCTCCTACTCCCACACGTGTAAGAAAGGGTAGTGAGGAAACAGTTGTTCTGCCGAGGTTAGCAAGAAGGTCGTCCATGCGACCTGTACTGGTGCATCTCGTGTGTCCCCTCCCGAGGGAGCTCATCAGTGGATCAGATTTATTCCCCCATTTCCAGGACAGTGGCCATAGAGGGTTCTTAGTAGATTTATGTGTGATCATGCACCCTGTAACATCCTAATTTTTAACCCAATACTCTAGAACATATTTAGGTTAATCGTTAGTCTGTTACTTCATAGTTCTCATTTATCCTTGAATTACTTAGCGGAAAATACGGGTAATTTTTTTTTGAAATAAAAGTGAGAGCCGCGTGATGAGATATAACTTGCAACGGACAAAACATACATCTCATAACGTCATAGCATAAACCATAGAAGGGCACATCATGAGAGACACTGAATAACATCTCATATATAATTATAATTTGCCCACTTATAAGCGTGGGACTTGATTTGGTACATGGAAGTACATGAAAGAAAGTACAACATAAACATAAACATAATCTACTCCCCTACCCGAGTGCAACTAATAGGATAACCTTTAAATAAAAGAAGGTTCATCCCCATCTAAGTGGTGTGTGCTCTAACTCGGGGACGTGCGCGCTCGAACACTAGGCCATCGCCAAAAGGTGAGACGGGGGAGATACGATGGGAATGTACAAGGGGAGTGAAGAGTCGACCCATGAACATGAATACTCTGACTGTGCATCGACCCACAAAATGGTATGATCCGTGGTCCGGGTCATGGTGCACCTCCTATGTCGGCGTGTCTACGAACATCACGAACGTCGCCATCTGAAGACGTGACGGAAAGAAAGAGGTAGAGGGAGTGAGAATCTTGCTAAAGAATCTCAGTAGGGCCTCCTACTACCTAGGTGTCATCATCTACGTCCTCAGGAACCTTGGGTTTATTTATACAAAATGACTGAGCATGTATTAGGTTCGTTTTAAACTTTAAAATATATTTTAGCCAAGGTCCATTCATTTTAGGATGATCTTAATGTCATGGATACAACATGATAGAAAATGTATGCATGGCACTACCTAATGCACATACATAAAACATAACATCAAGCATCATCATTCTTGGTGGCATAAAGTGGCAGTAGTAACATTCATATGGGACAAAACTTTGTGACATAATCATAATCATGAAACTTCTCTTCCTCATGGGCCACCCTAAAAGACAATCGAACTAGGGGTGCTCGGCCAAACCGGTGTCACCCAGAACGTGTCATACATCTAGGTTATGAGCTCATACCTTAACTAGTCGTCACTAGTTCTTACTTACCACTTAACGATAAGCGTATCATAAATCATAAATCCCGACTATCTGAGTACCGGTTAGGGGGCAAAACTCTTAGGGGTGCTCGGCCGAACCGGTGTCACCTAAAAGTATAAAATGGTACCGATGTCACATGAGTTCTATGGAGGTGCTCGGCCGAACCGGTGTCATCCTAGAACCCATCTTAGTACCTTAATTTTCAAAATTTCTTTAAGTCCCCAAATTTGTCGGAAATTCGGCGACACAACGGTCGTTACACCGAATTTCCTTCCAAATTTGCTTTATGCCACATAAACATATAACCTCATAAATTCCTCATATGAATAACATCATCATCATTAGCATACTTCATGCATCATCATAAAACATTCAAACGCTTACCCTTACGGTAGCTTATGCTTTGACCCTTACGGGTCTTAATCTTGAGATATAGTTCTCTACATCCGTCGTTCATATTTTAAGCACCTAAGGCTCATAATTAAACATCATTCATAATCCTCTCATTTTACTTTTAAATCTGAATAGCATAGGGTGGAAATCCTAACATGTGAATACGGGGTTCTAGAACTTACGTTTTAGACCCTTTCTTGGTTCCGTTTTTACTAAGGCTATATATTAAATCTAAATCAATTATGAGGCATTCCTATGCTTAAGGACTAGTTATTAATCATGTTTACCATGTTGTAAGGGTGCTGGACAGAATCCAGAAAATTAAATGTTCTAAGAGTTCTACATTTGCATTTTTACGGTTTTCTGGTTACTAGTTTCCCCATAGGTGCTAGAATTCAATTCTAACTCAAATGATACCAAGTTTTTCATGTCTAAACAATCTAAATCTGAGTATGTCCCCATTAAAACAGTTTGGAAAAGTTTCATAAACAAATGGGTCAAAACTATGTTAAATTCTAGCTTTACGGTATTTCTAGTTAGCTAGTTTCTTACCTATCATGCATAGGATTGCTTCTACATCATCATATGATATTTTCACACATTCCAACACATCAAAACATCATCATATAGCATCACACTCATCACATCAGAACCGAAAACATCTAACTTAAATGAGGGAGTTAAATTGACATTTCTAGGTACATAAGTTAACTAGTTTCTCTTGGAATCGATCTAGAACTTCTAAAACTCTTTGCAAAACATTTTAATTCATCAAGAGGCTAAGTGAAGCCTTAGGTCACTGACCAAAACATACTCCATCCCCTAATAGATAATAAAATCACAACTTGTGATGACATAACCTTATAAAGATTGTAAAGCTTTAGGGAAAACTTAAAACATAGACTATTGGTCCTAGTAGCTAGATGAAAACTCATGGCAAGCCCATCATCACTACTTGGCCGAAATTATGCATTCAAGGAATACATTCGCATTTAACTTTAACTTGGAATGAAATGGGAAAGTCTTTGAGCTCTAGGTTCTTAAGTTATGACATAAACTAAACGTGCTCATGCTTTTCATTTTTAATCTTGCTTACAAAGTAAAGTGATGACTTAAAATTAAATATGCAAGGCATAACTTAAACGTGCAAGCTTGAAAGTAAATATGCGAGGCATAAACTTAAACGTGCAAGCTTGAAGGTAAATATGCGTGGTTCAATTCTTTATTTTAGTGCTCTTGGCCCAACAACAATCGACTTTAAGGCCGAAATAGATAGGTATTCGAGAAATTGATTAGGTGATAATGCAAGTTCAATTCTTTATTTTAGTGCTCTAGGCCCAACAACAATCGACTTTAAGGCCGAAATAGAAAGGCTTCGAGAATTAAATTAAGTGATGATACAAGTTCCATTTTAATCTTTATGTTCTTAAGTGATAGCTAGAAAGTAAAGGTGCATAACAAGAGTGTAAACATGAGTGCAAGCATAAGATAAATTATGCAAGTTCATTTTATCTCTCTAGAGCTCTTAACAAGACTTTAAAGGAACTTAAACCATAACCCAAACTCATCCAACAAGGTAAAGTCAAGCTTAGAGTTCTTGAAACTCAACATAATATTTTTAGGAAATCAAACCATGAAGCTTAGAAAATTTAAGGTAATGGCCGAAATCTTCAAGAAGAAAAAGGAACATTTTAAAACTCTAGAGTTCATGATCTTGATGATATATTAACACCAACATCATGAGTCCTCATCATTGAGTTCATAGAGCCATTTTAAAACATCATCAAAGCTAAAGTTCTCAAGAGTTCAAGAAAAGAAAAACTAAAAATATTTTTGCTCAAGAACAAAGATCAAGCTCTAGAGTTTGTTTCAAGTGATGAACATCATCATGAAACTCTCATCATCAAGCTCTCATTCCTTTGTTCTCTAAGGCCTATGGCCGAAAATGAAAAGGAAAAAGGAGTGGAAATGAAGTTCTAAAGAGAAACAAGAGAAACTATGGACATCAAGCTTGAAACAAGAACTTTAAAGAAAAGAATACATGAAAGAAAATCCCTACTTGGTGTGATGAACTTGAAGATGGAAGAAGAAGATGAAGATGATGAAGAACTTTGAAGAGCTTGAAGAACTTGAAGAACACTAGAACTTTGAGAGAAAAGAAAAGCTTTGAGTGTTTCCTAAACTTAGCAAATGATCTAAAAGTGGTGCAAGCTCCTCAAGGCATTCTATTTATAGAGAAATGAAACAAATGGAGGGTGTGAATGGGCTGATGCATTTTCGGCCAAGAGGTGCAGAATTGGAGGGTTCCATGTGTTCCATGAGGTGAGATAATGTGTTCTTGAGGCATGGTGAGGTATGGCTTAAGGTATGGTGAGGTATGGTTCAAGGTATGGCCTCAAGCATGGTTCTTTGAGTGAGAAAATAATTAAACATGTGGTCAATGGGGAGTGGGCTGTTCGGCCATGTTGCAGCCAAGGGGAGGATTAGTTTGCATTTTAATGGTGGTTTAGAGTTGTGTTTACGTGTATTTTTGATTATGCTTAAGATTAGGAATTTGTAAGAAAGTGTTTAGGTAAGGTAAATGGGTAATTAAGGTGGTCTAGACATAATTAAGGAGTGGTCTTGCACCATTAGTGAGTTAAATCCTCAATTTAGAGTTTAAACAACTCTAGACACAATTCCTTGATTTAAGGAATTGGAAAGAGAAAACACTATTCAAGATTCCAAGACTAGGAATCTTGAGTTCTAAAAAGGGATTTAATGTTTAATCTAAGCAATTTTAGGTTCTAATTAGCTTTAATAAATTATTTTGACTCTAGATTAATTAGGGAAATAAATTAATCTTCGTTTAGAGCCTAATATTGCTTAGGTTTGCTTAATTACGTCATTAAGCTCAAAAACACTATTCTAGGGGCAAAATCGTAATTTTGCACTAAAACTGCCCGGGACCACCGGGACTTGAACAGAGACCTCTAGACACATGAAAACATGTTTTTAAACCTCTAGGGAAAGTTCCGGGCTCAAACGGCACCTTTACCCGCGTAAAAACGCTATAGGGGTATTTTGGTCATTTTGACCCGAAACTGCGGAAAACGAAATTTTCGCTTCCGAAAGCATTCAAAGGCCATTCAATCCCCTTCAAACATTGAGTTGACCCTTCAAGGATGACCGAGTTGGTTACCCTCGAGCTCGGGTCAGGAAATGACCTCAGGGGCATTTTGGTCATTTCCCTCGGACAGAAAAATCGGGGTGTTACACACCCTAGTTTTAGGATAACCTTCCCGGCTTATGGAGTTATCTAGTTTAGGGGCATGTATTTCCTTAAGTATATTTTCTTTTATGGGTTTGCATAAGATAATGATGTATGAACATAACCCACCCTTTGAGTGAGGTTATTGTATGTAAATATATGCTATAATGTGCTTATGGATGTTATATGATGGAGCCTAAGTGATATGATGTGATATATTCTTAAACGTCTTATTATACTCCGCTTACTCGTTCACGTTGTACTCGGCTCACGTTTTCAATTATGTGTTTAAAAAAAAAATGGCTCGTAATTTCACTAAGTATTTTCAAATTATGAAGAAAGAACCAAAGCAAGGAGTAAAGTCTAGTCGTTAATCAGATTCAACCTAGGTGTATCTGGTTAATTACTAGGGTGTTACATTACGTGAAATTACCTTTTACCCCTAATTATGCTAAATGAGTTTATTTATGTAATTAAGGCAATATTAAGCTCTAATTGAACTCAAATTGATTTCATTCATTAACCTTGAGTTAAAAATTAATTACCCAAGGTTAAAAATAATTACTTGAGGTAATTAGAGTGTAACATCCTAATTTTTAACCCAATACTCTAGAACATATTTAGGTTAATCATTACTCTATTATGTCATAGCTTCCTCTTTACTTTAAAATACTTAGCAAAAAATACAGGTAAAATTTTTTTTTGAAATGTAAAAGCAAAGTGAGAGCCACGCAACACGACGAACGATGAAGCGTAAAAGAAATAAAACACAAATTCAAATAAACACCTCATGAACATTCGATCATAAAACATGTAATTGCACAATATGATAACACAAACAACATATATAGATATATAATATGCCCACTCAAGAAAAGCGGGACTTAGTTTGGTACAACATAGAACAAATACAACTGAAATGAAAGTACAATGGAAAGGAAAATACAACAGAAAGCGAAAAAGAAAACTCCCCAACCCAAGTGCATCTCGAATGGATAACCTCCAAACAAAAGAAGGTTTATCCTCATCTATGTAGTGTGTGCACTATTTCTACCCACGAGCCTCTACTGCTGGGATCCCGGAAAAGGGTGGGACATATCCAATCCAAGGAGGAAGCACATCTAGAGTGGGCACTCGCTGCGGCTGGACGTGAGCTCCTCGACGGGGGTGCATAGACTGCCTTCGAGCCAGCCTTGGCTGAGTGACAGTCTCCTCGCTGCCCTCTCATATTAGCGGTGGAGTGGGGGCAGAGCACTCACTATACAAGTGGGTAGGCAGGTCCTCCGACGGATCAATCTCTAAGAAGTACGTACGCGACACACAGTCAGGGTAGTCGCGCATGGCCGAGGTGGCGGTGTGCATATGGAGCACCCTCTCGTTGTGGATGCGGGCACGCTCAAAACCTCGATCGTCGTTGCCATATGGTGATGTCAAGGAAAAGCGATGAGTATGTACAGGATGAGCGAAGGGTCGTCCAACAAACATGAAGACACAAACAGTGCATTGACCCTCAAAATGGTGTGATCCACGCTCTAGATCATGGTGCACTTCCCAGGTCGAGGAATCCACAAAAACCACGAATGTTGCCATCTGAAGGCGTGACAGAAAGAAAAGATAGAAGGAGTGAGAATCTTACTAAACAATCTCAGTAGGGCGACCTCCTATCTAGGTGTCATCATCTACGTCCTTAGGAATCTTGGGTTTCTTTGAAAAAGGTGAGCATGCATAAAATTCACTTATTAGGTTTTAAACTTAATTATCCAAGGTTCGTTCCTTTTAGGATGAGTCCTGATGTCACGGATACAACATAATAAAGCATGAATGCATGAAGATGCGACAGGCAGAAATCAATTAAACATTCACAGAGGTACCAGCATCAGATAGGTGGCATAAAGTGGCATATACTTCTCATGTAAAAGCATTTCTCTTTCGGTAACTGTGTGATATTCAAAATATCGTACTGTAACATAGGGATCACCCTAAAAAAGACAATCGATCTGGGGGTGCTCGGCCGAACTGGTGTCACCTAGAACGTGTCACATCTCTAGGTTATGAGCTCATACCTTAACTAGTCGTCACTAGTTCTTATTTATCATCTGATAAGCGCAATCTCAATAATAATAATCATAACAAAACACATCGCACTGGTATCAAGTACACAGTGAATATTGTCCTCTTTGGGGTGTTACGTATCGCCGTCCCCCTCAAGGATTTGTTTCTGGGGCGTTAAATATCGCTATCCCCCAGAACGTGTTCTTACAGTACTATGTCATATTCAAAAACTCATATCTTTTTTTGAAAACTTTCTAAGTTCCTCAAATTTATCTGAAATTCGGCAACATAATGACGGCACACCGAATTTCTTCCAAATTTACTTTATGCCACATTCATATATGTACATAATCATGAGCATCACAATCATCATAAATTTTCATAATAAAAACATACACTCACATGAAATACTAAAGTTCATTATGCTCTTAAACCTAGGGTGTCTTATGGTTTGATCCTTACGGTGCTTAAACTCGAGATATAATTATTCTAACATTCGCTATTAACCTTTTATGCACCTAAGGATTCATAACTAAAGATTCTTACTAATGTTTATGTTGGTCAATGAATCTGGACAACATCATGCTTTAAGGGCAGAATTTACATTGCCCTCTATAGAATGTCACCCCTAGAACTAGCCGAGCTTAAAAGCCAACTTGAGGAACTTTTAGAGAAAAGCTTTATAAGACCTAGTGCTTCACCATGGGGAGCCCCGGTCTTGTTTGTGAAAAAGAAGGACGGGAGTATAAGGTTGTGCATAGATTATAGGCAATTAAATCGTGTGACAGTAAAAAACAAATACCCTTTGCCTAGGATTGATGATCTCATGGACCAATTGAGAGGAGCGGTAGTGTTTTCCAAGATCGACCTAAGGTCAGGATACCACCAAATTAGAGTGAGAGATCAAGATATACCAAAGACCGCCTTTAGAACTCGGTATGGACACTTTGAGTTCGCGGTGATGTCTTTTGGGTTGACAAATGCTCCTGCAGTATTTATGGATTACATGAATAGGATCTTTAGACCCTATTTAGATCAATTCGTGGTCGTTTTCATAGATGATATACTCATCTATTCGAAGACCCACGAGGAGCATGAGCGTCATTTGAGGATAGTTTTGGAGATTTTGAAGGAGAAAAAGCTGTATGCAAAACTCTCTAAGTGTGAATTTTGGTTGGAGAAGGTCAAGTATTTAGGGCACGTTGTGTCAAAAGGAGGCATAGCCATTGATCCTAGTAAGGTAGAAGCCGTAATGAATTGGGATAGACTGACCACCGTAACGGAAATACGGAGCTTTTTGGGCTTAGCAGGCTACTACCGTAGGTTTATCAAAGGATTTTCCCAGTTAGCCCTACCCTTGACCAAGCTCACTAGGAAGAATGCCCCGTTTGAGTGGAGCCCCGAATGTGAGAAGAGTTTTCAAGAGCTTAAGGAAAGGTTTACCACGACCCCAGTCTTAGTCTTACCTAGCCCCAATGTACCCTTCGAGGTATATTGTGATGCTTCGGGCAAAGGACTAGGGTGTGTGTTGATGCAAAATAGGCAAGTGGTAGCCTATGCATCACGACAACTCAAGCCTCACGAGGCTAACTACCCCACCCATGACCTAGAATTAGCCGCCGTAGTGTTTGCCTTAAAGATGTGGAGACACCATCTGTATGGTGTAAGGTTTGAAGTTTTCTCTGATCATAAGAGTCTCAAGTACCTCTTTGATCAAAATGAGTTAAACATGAGGCAAAGAAGGTGGATGGAATTCCTCAAAGACTACGATTTCGGTTTAAGTTACCACCCCGGCAAGGCTAATGTAGTCGCCGACGCCTTGAGCCGAAAGTCGTTACACCTGTCCCACATGATGATCAAAGAAGTTGAGTTGATAGAGAAGTTTAGGGATATGAATCTAGGGATGTCAGCAACCGATAGAGGGATAAAGATGTGCTATCTTAGTGTAACAAGTGGATTTAAGCAAAGAATCATGTTAGCACAACGAGAGAATGAGGAGTTCGAAGAGATCATAGATGCTGTTAAGGCGGGAAAGTTGAAGCGTTTCGACAGAGGCGAGGATTGGATATGGAGATTTGAGGGAAAGATCTGCGTACCCCAAGATGGTGACCTCCAAGAAAAGATCTTGGAGGAGGCTCACAAAAGCTATTTCACCATTCATCCCGGTGTCACCAAGATGTACCAAGACTTGAAGAAGATGTTTTGGTGGCCCGAAATGAAGAAGGATGTAGTCGCCTGGGTTAGTAAGTGCTTGGTATGTCAGAAAGTGAAAATCGAGCACCAAAAACCTTCAGGTTTGTTGCAACCCCTATCAATCCCCGAATGGAAGTGGGAATGCATATCCATGGATTTCGTGACAGGATTGCCTAAGACCCAAGCTGGCCATGATGCTATTTGGGTGATAGTGGATCGACTAACCAAGTCGGCACACTTTCTACCTATTAGAGTGACATACTCTTTAGATAAATTGGCACAGTTATACGTCCAAGAGATCGTAAGATTGCATGGAGTACCGTCGACGATAATCTCGGATAGAGATCCGCGGTTTACGTCGCGTTTTTGGGGAGCCTTTCAAAAGGGGTTTGGTTCAAAGCTATGCTTAAGCACTGCTTACCACCCACAAACAGACGGACAATCCGAAAGGACGATCCAAACCCTAGAGGATATGCTAAGAGCCTGTGTGTTAGACCAAAGGGGAAGTTGGGATAAGTACTTGCCTTTGATCGAGTTTGCGTATAATAACAGTTATCACGTGAGCATCGGTATGGCACCGTACGAGGCATTGTATGGGAGGAAGTGCCAATCACCTTTATGTTGGTATGAGTCCGGAGAACAAACCATAATAGGACCTGATGTAGTGAGGGAGACGACGGAACAAATCAAGAGGATCCGGGATAGGATGCTCACTGCTCAAAGTAGACAAAAGAGCTATGCGGACAAGCGGCGCAAGCCCTTGGAGTTCAAGAGGAGAACATGTGTTCCTTAGGATTACCCCCACTACAGGCATAGGGAGAGCCATGAAAGTCAAAAAGTTGAGCCCCCGATTCCTTGGTCCTTTCCAAATTCTTCAAAGGATAGGAACAGTTGCCTACAAAATAGCCTTACCCCCTAATCTTTCAAATCTTCATGACGTCTTTCACGTCTCTCAGTTAAGGAAGTATGAGTCCGACCCTAGCCACGTTTTAGAGCCAGAGCATGTGCAGTTAAGGGACGACCTAACTTTCAATCTTCCCCCTACGAGAATCGTGGACCGCGGAGTCAAGCAGCTGAGGAACAAGTCTGTTCCATTGGTAAAGGTAGCATGGGGATGCGACAATTCCGAAGAGTTTACATGGGAGCTAGAGTCAGAAATGCGAGACAAGTATCCCGAGCTTTTCCAAGGTAACGAATTTCGAGGGCGAAATTCTTTTTAAGGAGGAGTAATGTAACACCCCGATTTCTTCCGTCAGGAAATGACCAAAATGCCCCTGAGGTCATTTCCTGACCCGAACTCGAGGGTAACCAACTCAGTCGTCCTCGAAGGGTCAACTCAATGTTTGAAGGGGATTAAATGGCCCTTGAATGCTTTCGGAAGCGAAAATTTCGTTTTCCGCAGTTTCGGGTCAAAATGACCAAAATACCCCTATAGCGTTTTTACGCGGGTAAAGGTGCCGTTTGAGCCCGGAACTTTTCCCAGAGGTTTAAAAACATGTTTTCATGTGTCTAGAGGTCTCTGTTCAAGTCCCGGTGGTCCCGGGCAGTTTTAGTGCAAAATTACGATTTTGCCCCTAGAATAGTGCTTTCGAGCTTAATGACGTAATTAAGCAAACCTAAGCAATATTAGGCTCTAAACGAAGATTAATTTATTTCCCTAATTAATCTAGAGTCAAAATAATTTATTAAAGTTAATTAGAACCTAAAATTGCTTAGATTAAACTTAAATCCCTTTTTAGAACTCAAGACTCCTAGTCTTGGAATCTTGAATAGTGCTCTCCAATTCCTTAAATCAAGGAAATGTGTCTAGAGTTGTTTAGACTCTAAATTGAGGATTTAACTCACTAATGGTGCAAGACCACTCCTTAATTATGTCTAGACCACCTTAATTACCCATTTACCTTACCTAAACACTTTCTTACAAATTCCTAATCTTAAGCATAATCAAAGATACACCTAAACACAACTCTAAACCACAATTAAAATGCAAACTAATCCTCCCCATGGGCTGATGCATTTCGGCCAGACCTCATCCCCTTTGACCACATATTAAATTGTTTTCTCACTCAAAGAACCATGCTTGAAGCCATACCTTGAACCATACCTCACCATACCTTAAGCCATACCTCACCATACCTCAAGAACACATTATCTCACCTCATGGAACTCATGGAATGCCTCCAATCTGCACCCCATGGCCGAAGCCATCCTCCCCCATGAGCTCCCTCCATTTGTTTCATTTCTCTATAAATAGAATGCCTTGAGGAGCTTACACCACTTTTAGATCACTTGCTAAGTTTAGGAAACACTCAAAGCTTTTCTTTTCTCTCAAAGTTCTAGTGTTCTTCAAGTTCTTCAAGCTCTTCAAAGTTCTTCATCATCTTCATCTTCTTCTTCCATCTTCAAGTTCATCACACCAAGTAGGGATTTTCTTTCATGTATTCTTTTCTTTAAAGTTCTTGTTTCAAGCTTGATGTTCATAGTTTCTCTTGTCTCTTTTTAGAACTTCATTTCCACTCCTTTTTCCTTTTCATTTTCGGCCATAGGCCTTGGAGAACAAAGACATGAGAGCTTGATGATGAGAGTTTCATGATGATGTTCATCACTTGAAACAACTCTAGAGCTTGATCTTTGTTCTTGAGCAAAAATGTTTTTAGTTTTTCCTTTCTTGAACTCTTGAGAACTTTAGCTTTAATGATGTTTTAAAATGGCTCTATGAACTCAATGATGAGGACTCATGATGTTGGTGTTAATATATCATCAAGATCATGAACTCTAGAGTTCTAAAATGTTCCTTTTTCTGCTTGAAGATTTCGGCCATTTCCTTAAATTTTCTAGGCTTCATGGTTTGTTTTCCTAAAAATATTATGTTAAGTTTTAAAGAACTCTAAGCTTGACTTTACTTTGTTTGGATGAGTTTGGGTTATGGTTTAAATTCCTTTAAAGTCTTGTTAAGAGCTCTAGAAAGATAAAATGAACTTGCATAATTTATTTTATGCTTGCATTCGTATTTACGTTCTTGCTATGCATCTTTACTTTCTAGCTATCACCTAAGAACATAAAGATTAAAATGGAACTTGTCTCATCACTTGATTTAATTCTCGAAGCCTTTCTATTTTGGCCTTAAAGTCGATTGTTGTTGGGCCTAGAGCACTAAAATAAAGAATTGAACTTGCATTACCACCTAATTAATTTCTCGAATGCCTATCTATTTCGGCCTTAAAGTCGATTGTTGTTGGGCCAAGAGCACTAAAATAAAGAATTGAACCATGTATATTTACCTTCAAGCTTGCACGTTTAAGTTTATGCCTCGCATATTTACTTTCAAGCTTGCACGTTTAAGTTTATGCCTTGCATATTTAAATTTAAGTCATCACATTACTTTGTAAGCAAGATTAAAAATGAAAAGCATGAGCACGTTTAGTTTATGTCGAAACTTAAGAACCTAGAGCTCAAAGACTTGCCCATTTCATTCCAAGTTAAAGTTTAATGTGAAACCATTCTTTGAATGCATATTTTCGCCAAAGTAGTGATGATGGACTCGCAATGAGTTTTCATCTAGCTACTAGGACCAAAAGTCTATGTTTAAGTTCTCCTCAAAGCTTTACAAATCTTTATAAGGTTATGTCATCACAAGATGTGATTTTATTATCTTTAGGGGATGGAATATGTTTTGGTCAGTGACCTAAGGCTTCTCTTAGCCTTTTGATGAATTAAAGTGTTTTGCAAAGAGTTTTAGAAGTTCTAGATCGATTCCGAGAGAAACTAGTTAACTTATGAACCTAGAAATATCAATTTAACTCTCTCATTTAAGTTAAATGTTTTCGGTTCTGATATGATGAGTGTGATGTTGTATGATGATGTCTTGATGTGTTGGAATGTGTGGAAATATCATATGATGATGTAGAAGCGATCCTATGCATGATAGGTAAGAAACTAGCTAACTAGAAATACCGTAAAGCTAGAATTTAACATAGTTTTGACCCATTTGTTTTTGGAACTTATCCAAACTGTTTTAATGGGAACATAATCAGATTTAGATTGTTTAGACATGAAAAACTTGGTAACATTTGGATTAGAATTGAATTCTAGCACCTACGGGGAAACTAGTAACTAGAAAACCGTAAAAATGCAAATGTAGAACTCTTAGAACATTTAATTTTCTATATTCTGTCCAGCACCCTTACAACATGATAAACATGATTAATAATTAATCCTTAAGCATAGGAATGCCTCATAATTGATTTAGATTTAATATATAGCGCCTTCGGCGAAAATGGAACCGAGAAAGGGTCTAAAACGTAAGTTCTAGAACCCCGTAAATACAAGTTAGAGATTCTGCCCTATGCTTTTCAGATTTAAGTATGAACATGAGGATTAGGAATGATGATTAATTATGAGCCCTTAGGTGCATAAAAATATGAGCGTCGGATGTTAGAGAATTATATCTCAAGATTAAGACCCGTAAGGGTCAAAGCATAAGCTACCGTAAGGGTAAGCGTTTGAATGTTTTATGATGATGCATGTAGTATGCAAATGATGATGATGATTATTCATATGAGGAATTCATGAGGTTATATGTTAATGTGGCATAAAGCAAATTTGGAAGGAAATTCGGTGTAATGACCGTTGTGCCGCCGAATTTCTGACAAATTTGGGGACTTAAAGAGATTTTGAAAATTAAGGTACTAAGATGGGTTCTAGGATGATACCGGTTCGGCCGAGCACCTCCATAGAACTCATGTGACATCGGTACCATTTTACACTCTTAGGTGACACCGGTTCGGCCGAGCACCCCTAAGAGTTTTGCCCCCTAACCCGTACTCAGATAGTCGGGATTTATGATTTATGATACGCTTATCGTTAAGTGGTAAGTAAGAACTAGTGACGACTAGTTAAGGTATGAGCTCATAACCTAGATATGTGACACGTTCTGGGTGACACCGGTTCGGCTGACCACCCCCAGTTCGATTGTCTTTTAGGGTGGCCCATGAGGAAGAGAAGTTTCATGATTATGATTATGTCACTAAGTTTTGTCCCATATGAATGTTACTATTGCCACTTTATGCCACCAAGAATGATGATGCTTGATGTTATGTTTTATGTATGTGCATTAGGTAGTGCCATGCATACACTTTCTATCATGTTGCATCCATGACATTAAGATCATCCTAAAATGAATGGACCTTGGCTAAAATATATTTTAAAGTTTAAAATGAACCTAATACATGCTCAGTCATTTTGTATAAATAAACCCAAGGTTCCTGAGGACGTAGATGATGACACCTAGGTAGTAGGAGGCCCTACTGAGATTCTTTAGCAAGATTCTCACTCCCTCTATCTCTTTCTTTCCGTCACGTCTTCAGATGGCGACGTTCGTAGTGTTCGTGGACACCCCGACATGGGAGGTGCACTATGACCCGACTCACGGGTCATACCATTTTGAGGGACAGTGCACGGTGCGGGTTTTCATGTTCGTAGGACGCTCCTTCGCTCATCCCGTGCACACCCATCGCTTCTCCCCGACTGCACCCTATGGCGACGATGAGCGGGTTTTTGAGCGCGCGCGAATGCATGATGAGAGAGTGCTCCGCACGCACACCGCCGCCCTAGCCATGCGAGACTATCCCGACATGCGTGCCGGACTTACTTCTCGGAGACCGATCCGTCCGAGGACCCGCCTACCCATCCGTATAGCGAGAGCTCTGCCCCCTCTCCCCCACCATCGAGGGAGGGCAGTGAGGATACCGTGACTCAGCCACGGCTTGCACGACGACCGGAGATGTGACCATACCGCGGGGGACACACTCGATCCCCATTCCGCCTCTTCACGTCCGAGGAGCTCGCCCAGTTTCCCGGATATTTGCCTCGTTCGCGAGATGGACGCCAGTAGGAGGTGACGATCGTCCGATGGAGTACCCGGTTAGAGCACACACCACTTAGATGGGGATAAACCTTCTTTTGTTTAGAGGTTATCCCATTAGATGCACTTGGGTAGGGGAGTAGATTATGTTCATGTTTTATGCTGTATTTTCCTTTATGCATTTCCCTTGTACTAAATTAAGTCTCACACTTATAAGTGGGCAAGTTATATATATATATATAAGATGATATTCAGTGATGTTCATGCTGTGCCTTATGTCATGATGTTGTGAGACATTTGTTTTACTATACATGGTTTACCGCTTATCGCATCACGCGGCTCTCACTTTGTATTTCAAAAAAAATTTACCCGTATTTTTCGCTAAGTATTTCAAAGTAAAAATGAGAACTATGAGGTAACAGACTAATGATTAACCTAAATATGTTCTAGAGTATTGGGTTAAAAATTAGGATGTTACAATCATCATACTTTACTTTCTCATGGGGCCACCCTAAAAAGACATTCATTTTGGGGGTGCTCGGTCGAATCGGTGTCACCCAGAACATGTCACATCTCTAGGTTATGAGCTCATACTTAACTAGTCGTCACTAGTTCTTACTTATCCCTTACCGATAAACGTATCATAAATAAATCCTGACTCTCTAGTACGGGCTAGGGGGCATTTTCTTGGGGGTGCTCGGCCAAACCGGTGTCACCCAAGAATACATCTTGGTACCGATGTCACATGAGTTCTTGGAGGTGCTCGGCCTAACAGATGTCATCCAAGAACACATCTTAGTACCTCATCTCTTTTAAAGAAAATCTCATAGGTTTTTCAAAAACTTTCTAAGTCCCCATATTTGTCAGAAATTCGGCAGCATAACAGCAGCACGTCGAATTTCTTTCAAATTTACTTTATGCCACATAAACAAATAGAACATTTATCCTCAATCATAATTTCACACGTATACATAATCATTTTCAAATAAAACATATATCCTCATGTAACATTAGAGCTCATTATGCTCTTGAACCTACGGTGTCTTATGCTTTAACTGTTACGGCCTTAAACTTGAGATATAATTATTCTATCGTTCTCTATCAACCTCTTATGCACCTAAGGGTTCACAACTAACAATTTTTACTACCATTTATGTTCATTAGTGAATCTGGGCAGCATCAAACTCTAAGGGCAGAATTGCATTTTTTATGATTATGGGGTTCTAGAACTTACGTTTTAGACCCTTTCTCGGTTCGGTCTCTGCCTAAGGCGTTATAAATTAAATCTAAACCTTTTATGAGGTATTCCTATGCCTATGCACTGATTATAGATCGTGTTTACAGTATCATAAGGTTGCTGGACAGAATCAGAAAATTAAATGTTCTAAGAGTTCTAGAATTACATTTTTATGGTTTTCTAATTACTAGTTTCTCTATGGGTGCTAAAATTCAATCCTACATCAAATGTTACCAAGTTTTTCATAATTAAACAATCCTAATCTGATTATTGTCATACTAAAATAGTTTGGGCAGAAACTAAAAATAAATGGGTCAAAACTATGCTAAAACTTGACTTTACGATTTTTCTGTTAGACTAGTTTCTTTCCTAACATGCATAGCAAGATTCCTACCTCCACACATATAATTTTTACATATTCTAACATATCAAAATAGCATCATGCAGCACCAAACACACCATGGCAGAACCGAACTCATATACATACATATCATGCATAAAATTTCATTTTCAACAAGCATAAGTTACTAGTTCCTCTTTGAACCATTTTAGGACTCCTAAAACTCTTTTGCAAAACATTTTATCTTGTAAAAGAGACTAACAACAATCATTGGGCAGTAACTAATTTAAAACACTTTTGGAAGAGGTTTAATTTACAAATCTTGTTGGTGATGACCTTATAGAATTCTTGAAACCTAGAAAAACTTTTGAATATAGATTGTTGGCCTTTGCAACTAGATGAAACTCATGTCAAGTTCATCATCATCACATGGCCGAAATATGCATCCATAGGGATGTCTCCATAACCAAACTTTAACTTGAGACAATAAGGGCTAGTCTTTGAGCTCTTCGAGTTTTTAAGCGACGACAAAAAGTAAACGTGCTATGCATTCCATTTTATTCTTAATTATAAAGTAAAGTGAGAACGTCAAAGTAAATATGCAAGACTTGAAAGTAAATATGTAAGACTTGAAAATAAATATGCAAAACTTGAAAATAAATATGCAAGTTCAATTCTTTATTTTAGTGCTCTAGGCCCAGCAACAATTGACTTTAAAGTCGAAATAGAAAGGCTTCGAGATTAATTAGGTGATATGCAAGCTCTCGTTCTAAATCTTTAAGTTCTTAAGTGATGACTTGAAAAGTAAACGTGCTAGACAAAAACATAAATATGAGATGTTCTTTGTTCCTTATCTTTAACTTTAAGTGATAGCTTGGAAGGTAAACATGAATGCAAAGCTCAAAAGTAAATATGCAAATGCAAAAGCTTGAATATAAACATGAGTGCAAGTTCATTTTATTTCTTAATAGAGCTCATCCAAGACTTTAAAGGAACTTAAACCTCAACCCAAAACTTATCATAGCAAGAAAAAGAGAAAGAAAAACCAAAGCAAGAAAAGGAAAAGAAACCGAAATCTTGAGAAGAAAAGAAAGAGATCACCAAAAAGTGTTGAAATCAAGACTAAGTTCCAAGCTTTAGAGGTTTCCCAAGTGATGAATATCATCATGAAATCCTCATCATCAAGCTCTCATTTCCAAGTCTTTGAAGGCCCTTGGCCGAAAATGAAAAAGAAACAAAGAGGAAGAAAAAAGTTCTAAAAGATTCAAGAGAAACAATAAAGCACATAACCTAAACAAGAACTTTAATGGCTAACATATTTAAAACAAAATCCCTACCAAGTGAAATGAGGTTGAAGAAGATGAACTCTTGATCTTTGAGAGAAAAAGGAAAGCTTTGAGTGCTCTAGAAAACTAAAACTTAGCAAATGACTAAAGGTGATTCAAGTTCACCCAAGTGTGCTATTTATAGAGAAACGAAACATGGAGGCGTGAGTGAAGGGTGTGTTGGCCGTGACGTTCATGGTCAAAGGGAAAGAAAATATCTCATTCAACGCATGGTTCAAAGCATGGTGGAAGCATGACTAGGTATGGCTTCAAGCATGGTTCAAGGTATGCCTCAAGGAGTGTTTGAATTTTAAAACATGTAGTGGAAATGGGATGATGATGTGGCCGAAAATGCATCAGCCATGGGGGAGGAGTTTTCACATTTTAATTGTGGTTTAGAGTTGTGTTTAGGTGTGTCTTAGATTATGCTTAAGATTAGGAATTTGTAGGAAGGTGTTTAGGTAAGAAAATGGGTAATTAAGGTTGTCTAGGCATAATTAAGGAGTGCTCTTGCTTCATTACTGAGAAATTCATTTTAGGGTATATACAATTCTAGACATAATTCCTTAATTTAAGGAATTAGAGAGAGAAAATACTATTCAAGATTCGAAGACTACGAATCTTGAGTTTTAAAAAGGGGATTTAGGTTTAATCTAAGCAATCTTAGGTTCTAATTAATTTTAATAGCTCATTTTGACTCTATATTAATTATGGAAATTAATTAATCTTCGATTAGAGCCTAATATTGCTTAGGTTTGCTTAATTACGACATTAAGCCCAAACGACACTATTCTGGGGGCAAAATCATAATTTTGCACAAAAACTCCCTGAGACCATCGGGATTTAAATGGACACTTTTAAATACTTGAAAACATCATTTTAAACCTTTGGGGAAAGTTTCAGGCTCGAACGGCACTTTTACTCGTGTAGAAACGCTGCAGGGGTATTTTGGCCATTTTGACCCGAAACCTCGGAAAACAAGTTTTTTGTTTCCGAAAACACTCAAGGTTTCATCCAATCCCCTTCGAACATTGAGATGACCCTTCAAGGGTATTTTGGTCATTTTCCTCAGACAGAAAATCGGGGCGTTACAAACATAATCTTATGCTTCCCTTTCACCTATAAGCGATTGTAATAAGCATTCATATCTATGTGTTCCTAACCTCATCAATAAGCTCACATGCTCAATTATTCCATGTACTCATGTCATACTAGTACAAGATGCCATTATTTTATCAATTCAAAGCATCAATTCATTTTGAGCACAAAGGCAGATTTCACATATTCGTAGCAAAATTTGTTTTGCATTTTGAACCATCAAATTCAATGCTATAAAAATTCTCAAAGATAATTAAATATGTCCCCAAGGTTCTCTGAAAATTTCGGAGTAAAAAGAGTTTATAAGTATAATAAAAAAATTCCACAAATTTAGTGGTCAGAGACCACTTATACTCAGCTAAGAACCATAATCTTATAATTTTTAACCCTAGAAAATGACTGAATCATTTCAGAATAAAAATCATTATACTTTGAGATGTTATAAGCACCCTGTAAAAATTTCAAAGGATAATTCAATCATTTGCTATGATAACAAAATTATACAAAATCACAGCTTTAGTTCCCATAATCCAGGCAGCATAGTTACAATCTCGGTTCATGAATTTTTAAACATAGAAAAAGTGCCCAGAATGGCTAAAATTTTCGCTAGAGACTCCCTCATGTTAGCTACATCCCATAAAATTTTCAGTTGAATCCAAGATCTCTAAATATGATAGAAAATTTGACAAAATTCGCTACTTGCTTCAAACCGGGATTTTCCAGCAACAATGTTCAAGAATCATGAATTTTCCTCAAGCAGAGAAAGCCCTTAACATGACCCAAGAAAAATCATGGGGTTGTCTTAGGATGTTAAATTCAACATATAATTTTTATAGCTCACAAAAATGAACACAATTGCACCAGAAAATTTGTGAACAAGTCCTGCCTTATTGAAATCCGAAAATCCAGAAATCTAGTCAAAACTTCTCTTGACAAAAATGATTTTCTAACCTCATCCAAACACTCCACTAAAATTAACACATCAATGTCAACATAATATCAACCAATATAACTAGAAATTTCAGATTAGAATCAGTTAAAAATTCTCAAAAAAATTTTGAAAGAAAAAGGCCAAAGAAAACCCTACTCTTGAGAACTAATGTATTCTTGTCTCTAGTTTGCTCCAAGATGTAAATTCTTCACTCCAAAGCTCCTAAGACACACTCAAACCCTCCTCTAATCAGTGATGGGTGAGGTAATAAGTGAGATTTGGAGATTCTGATCGGTTAGTTTTATAGGTATTGATGAGTGGAGTAAGTTTTGTGAAGGATGTTTGATGTTTTGACAAGTCTAGGACATGATTTTGAGAGATTGAAATCAAGTTTGAAGCTCTTGAAGAATGAACAATGGTGGCTGTATGGCTAGTAAACTTGGCCAAGATGAATTTGAAGAGATAAGGTTGGTAGCTTTAAATGATTTTAATGTAGATAGGTTGTAAACATTGTTTAATATAAAATCCAATTCTTTCTAGAAAGAAAACAAGATGAATGGCTAGGATTTGATCTTAAAATTCGAGATTAAATCCTAGCCTTACACTTAGCTTGAATGGATATATATTATCCATTTGTAAAGTTTAAACTATCTTTCGGTATTAGAAATCTGTCGCAACCGGGATCGCGACGGGGACGGCAGAAAAAAGAAATTTTATTTTTTGAGAATAATGGAGTCGCCACCAAGTTTATTTACATTCGGGAAAAACGTTGGAAAAACCCATTTTAAAATAATGATCTTTGAAACCAGTTCGAGTTCGGGAGTCGGTTATGTATAGGGAAGGGCAGGAATTTAATCCCACGCACCCCTAGTACACCCGTCCTCGGACGGTACCTATAATTAACTGTGTAAATTAATTAATAACCCCCTTAAAAAAAATATTCTATTTACAATGAAATTATAAATGAAAGAAATTCTTTAAGAGAAAACTTCGGGAACACCGAACTATCGCAATTCAGGTGTCCCAAAACATTAAGTCAACAAGCCGTCACGGCTAATGTAACACCCTAATATTCGACCTAATACTACTAGTACGTATTTAGGCCAAATATTAGTCAATACTTACTATCATGGTTCTTCTTACTTGGGCAAATAGCTTAATGAAAATACGAGCCAATTTTTCTTTTTTTTTTAAAAAAACATTACTTAAAATAGAAGCCGCGCGTATCTTACGAGGTCGGTATCATAAAGTGCAGAATTATAAACATAGAAGTGGCTCCATATCATAGCATCATCACAACTGAATTACTTCATATATATAATATGCCTACCCTAAAGGGCAGGACTCTTCAAGTACATAGTAACATGAATACGGCAGAAAAATAGAATACATGGAAAAGAACTGGAAAGAAGCATCCCTACCCATGTGCAACCTAAGATGGATAACCTCAACACAAAAGGGGTATCATCCATACTATGTGACGTGCGTGCACTAAGGACTACCCTCCAATCTCCATAGCAGACTCACGGGTACGGAGGAACGTAGCCAATCCACGGGCGGAGCTCGGCGGTGCGAGCATGCCTGTGACTAAACGTGTCGCCCACGTCGGGTCGTGGTCAGAACGCTGAAGCCCTCCGACGCTAAGTGACTGTCTCCTCGCTGCCTATCTGTCGTAGAGGCGGAGTGGGGGCAGAGCCCTCATGGTCCATGGGGGAATCCTCTGAAGGGTCCTCCTCTGAGTGCTGCGATGATGGCACGTCTTTGCGGCGCGTCGTGAACCGGCAGAGTGGGTCCGCAGGTTCCTCTCATGTCATGGCCGTGCATGCTCAAAGATCGCGGGGTCACCATAGGGGGATGCTGGGGAGAAGCGATAATCGCACAAGGGGTGTGCGAATGGCCGTCCTAAAAACATGAAGATGCGCCTGACACCGCCCTCAAAATGAAATGACCCATGCTCCGGGTCATGGTGGATCTCCCACCGTGGCGTGTCAATGAATAGGACGAAGGTCGCCATCTCGCTCTGAAGACGTAATGGGAAGGAAAAGATAGAGGGAGTGAGATTCTTACTAAAGAAACTCAGTAGGGTTTTCCTTCTATCCTAGGTGTCATCATATACGTCTCCAGGAATCTCGGGTTATTTATAAAATAATGGACATACATAGGTTCAATTATGAGTTTTCCAAAATCTCATTTTCCGAGAATCCGTTCTTTTTAACATGGCACTTGTGTTACATATGCTATATACTAAAATCATAGACATAAATCATGTAGCTTGGTACGTAGAATAGGAATCATATAACTGGTACATGGAACATAAATCATATAACTGGTACATGAAACATAAATCATATAACTGGTACTTGAAACATAGATCATATAACTGGCACATGGAACATAAATCATATAACTAGTTTACTTAGGTGACATAAGAACCTTTACTTAACTGGGCCGCCCTAATATTTCTCCCTTTTGAGAAATCTCTAGGTTATGAGCTCATACCTTACTAGTCGTCACTAGTACATGGACTTATCCCTTTTGATAAGTTTAAAGATCCCGACCTAAGGTACGGGTCTAGGGGGCTAGAATCACCTTATCCCCACCCTTAATCCGGTGGTTCAAGGATCATCTTCTCATAGTCTATGTCACCTTAAGTCTTAGCATGTTAATGCAAGATGCCACATAATTCATGCATGTCAAACATAATTACATCATGGGCATCTTTGAAGTCTTTAAAGAACTATAACATGCAAACATAAAACTATCATCGAAGAATAATAGTTCACATGGTATCATCATACTTGACTCATGGAGTAAAATCATCATAAGGTAAGCAAGAGCAATAAGCCTCTTAACTTGATCATGTTTGAAATCGAACATATAAGATCATGTATTCATGTTAGGCTAAAGCATAGACTCATAACAATTCTCAGATTCAGGCAATGCAAGATCATAGCTTCAAGTCATTAAGTCAGAAGAGTATTCTGTTTGTAAACTTGGGTTCTGGTAATTGATTACATAAGTCTTGTAATCGATTACACAGCCTCGAGATTTCAAAACATGGAGGTCAGGGGGTTCTGGTAATCGATTACATGGGACTTGTAATCGATTACACTTTCAGATTTCGAATCAAGGCAGATAGGGAGTTACGTGTCGATTACATGGAATTGTAATCGATTATCTTGTTTAAAACACTTTGCTGGGCCCCTAGAACATCTGGGTAATCGATTACGTGATTAGGTAATCAATTACTAGAATCCAGAATGTGTAATCGATTACACTATATAGTAATCGATTACTTTGGGCAAGAGTTCATGTTTGAGCTCATCCGAGCTCTCTGGTAATCGATTACATGGGCTGGGTAATCGATTACCAGCATCTTAAAAACCGAAATATGAGGTCTAAACATATTTAAGTCATTCCTTTAAAATGCTTATAGTGGCTAGTTTCTCTTGGAACAATTTTGAACTTCAAAAAACATCTTGTCAACCATTTTAACTTGTCAAAACCCTTATAATTCTAAGAACATACCCACAATATTTTTGAATACAACATATGTTTTGGAAAGGCTTAAAACATGAGCTATAGGCTCTTGTGACTAAATAAACTCCTCTTGGAGCTATCTTTATCACATGGCCAAGATGTACATTCCAAGAATGTTTTCCATGGTTAACCTCTTCTCAAGATGAAATGGGCAAATCTTTGAGCTCTAGTATCTTAGATGATGACATAAAATAAACGTGCTATGCACTTCATTTTAGAGTCCTTTAGAAAGTAAAGTGATAGCTCAAAGTAAATATGAAATGCATATCCATTTTCATTCTTTGAGTTTAGTGAGGACTTGAAATATAAAATGAGATGCAAAGCTTGGAATTTAAACGTGCATAATGCAAGTTCATTCTTAGTCTTGGGGTTTAGTGGTTGCATAGAAATAAACGTGCTATGCAAAGCGTAAAGTAAACCTGAATGCAAGTTTCTTTTGTATCTTGTCTAGAGCTCTTATAAGATTTTAAGGAGGAACATAGTCCCAACCCAAAACTCATCTTCACAAGAAAAGAAAAACCATTGGTACCAAGGCTTCAAGAGAAAACATGACTTCAAGAGTCATGGGAGTGGTCAAGTCTTAACAAAGGAAGGAACCATTTTTAAATCTCTAGGGACCAAGATCTTGATGATCCAAGCATCAACATCCTAAGTCCTCATCATTGAGTACATGGCTCCCTTCAAACAAATATTTAAACAAAGTTCATGATAAAGAAGAAAGCAAAACCAAAACCATGCTTGGTTTAGGGCCAAAGTTTCATGCTTTAGAGTTTGTTCATGTGACAAGCATCAACATGAAGCTCTCATCATCAAGCTTACATTTTTCCCATGTAAAAAGGCTTCATGGCCGACAACATGAGAAGAAGAAGGAAGAAGATCCAAAATGTTCAAGAGAAACATAAACTCTTTTAGCTAAACTTGTAAAGAATGAAACTTTCTTTAAGAAAAACTCAAGCTTTAGAGGTCTCATGAGAGATGGACTCATGGTCACATCTAGAGAACACTCATCATCAAGCTATCATATTCAAGGCCTTGAGGCCGAAAATCTAAGGGGAGAAAAGGAAGAAACCAAAAAAAGAAAGCAACATAGAGGTTCAACCATTCATCAACTCCCAAACAAGATTCAAGCATAAGAATCAAAGACATATTTAGAAAGAGTTCCCTACCTTTTGTCTTGGAAAAGGAGGAGAGAACTTGAGCTTGAGGAACTCTTGGGAACTTGAGGGGAAAAGAAATGAGAAAGCTTGAGACTTTGAGAGAAAACTAGCACCTACTCTTGGCTCAAACCTTTGCAAAAGACCAAAGTGATCAAAGGCTCACCAAGGCAAGCTATTTATAGACAACTAAACCATGGATGTGTGGATGGGAAGGCTGGCGAATTTGTGGCCACAAGGAGAAGGAAAACCTCTTTGAGTTGTCATTCCAAAGTATGGTCATAAGTGTAGCTAGGTGTAGCCTATGACATGTCTTGAAAATGTGACCTATTTTTTTAAAATCTTGAATGAACAAAATCACTAAAATTGGGACTGCAAAAAGGAGGAGGAAACCGTGTGGTTTCATGGCCCAAGAAGAAGAAAATATCTTCTTGACTTGTCAACTCAAAGCATGGTTTAGATGTAAAGGAAGCATAGTCTATGTATAGCCTTTTAAGAAAACTTTGAATGACTAGATAAAATATAGTTCTTTTTGAATCTTGAAAGACATAAATATTTAAATTTAGAAATGAATTGAAAACCTTGATTGACTATATACTTTATTCTTTAAATCTTTGAATGACATTTTTCTTGAAAGATGGACATTGATTGAAAAGAGTACAAGACATGTGTCATAGGGTAGCTTGACAACCTAGTCTAACCTTTATTGACTTCTAAAGAGAGGGTGGTGCCAATTGGGCAACCTTGGGAGGAAGGATATATCCTCAAACCATGTTCTAGAAGTGTACTTTGGTGTGACATAGATTAGTCTTAGGATTAAAAGTTGCTAAGCAGGTACTTAGGTGCACTAATAGGTTAATTAAAACCACAATTCCTAGGTTAGAGATGGTCTAGAAGGATTAGGGGAGTCAACACCTCTAAGACTAGTGATGTAGGTGTGACAACTTGTCTTGAAAGGAAAAGTTGATGTGAATAGTGGAAACACTATTCGACACTATTCACAGATTCTTATTCCTTTTTAAAGAATAAGACTAGGATGAGATTTGAATTTTTCCTAAGCAATTTTAGTTTCCAATTAATTCTAAATGATGGTTTTGGCTCTAGATTAATTATGGAAATTAATTAACCTTTAATTAGAGCCTAATATTGCTTAGGTTTGGAGTTAAACGGCTCATTAAGCCGAAAATGCAATATGCAGGGGCAAAACCGTAATTTTTACCAAAAGTTGCCCGGGATCTCTGGGACTTAAACCAACATAGTTTATGCCTTAAAATCATGGTTTTGAACCTCAGAACAAAGTCCGGGTCAAAACGGAACTTAATACTGCCTTAATTCTGTTATGGGGGTATTTTGGTCATTTACGCGCAGAAATCTCAGAAATGAGGTTTTCCTGCTTTGTTAGGCACTCATGCTCATACAATCCCCTTCATATAACATATGAACCCTATGAGGATGGCCAAAGCCGGCCGTCCTCGTGTTTCGGGTAAAAATGACCTCAGGGGCAATTTGGTCATTATGAAAGTTTAGCGAAAATCGGGGCGTTACAGCTAAATTGACATTTTTATTTGAATAAGAAAAATTACTAAATAAATGAGCATATTTAAATTGAAAATGAATATATAAATTATAAATATTTACAAATAATATAAGAAGAAATTGATTTTTTCTATTTTTTATAAAGAATATAAAAGAAAAACAAATATTTTTAAGGGAATTTTCGAGTCATTAAGCTGTCACAACTCAAATGACTGAAATATCGAGTTAACAAGCCGTCACGGATAAATTAACTCTTTATCTACAATAACAAAAGTTAAATAAAATATTTTGAAATAAAATTATTAGAAAAAAAACTTATAAATAAAACAAAATACACAAATAGCATAAAAAATACTAGGAAAATTATTTACCAAAAAAGAAGTTAATTTTGAAAAAAAAAAAGAATTTAGAATATTAAGCTGTCACAACTAAAATATTCTGAAATTTAAAGTTAACAAACCGTCGCGGTTAAATTAACCTTATTATTCTAATAAAGAATTTGGAATATCAAGCCGTCGCAGCTAAAATATTCCAGGACATGTGATTAACAAGTCGTCACATTCAATTTTTTTAAACAAAAAAACAATTAACTACATAATTTTAATTTTTTTTAATTTTTTTTGAAAGCAAAATATCTAAGTATTTATTTCGAACAATAAATGAAACCTCCCTTTTTATTAATTCAGATCAAATAAGTAAGACTCGAATTTCAAACATAAAATCAACCATAATTTAACCAGCTAAAATAAAATCTAACTTAATGAATTCAAAATCTATACTAATGAAACAATTCAATCCAAATCAATTTCCTAAATTAAATCTATTTTGAAAATCAAGATAAATGAAACTTTTTATTATCTAAACTCTAAACTAAAATAAAATAAGTACTAATCAAATAAACAAAATCAAAAACTTAAGTCACCCAAAATATACTAGCCTTAATATAAGAACATAGATGAATAAATAAAACAACTCGTATACACAAACTACAAACAAAATTCAACATTATTTTTTATTTATTTATTATTATTATTTTTTTTTTGTGCGATACTTTTTAAAACACACACCTATACACAAATTTAAAATTAACTCTACATTCCCGTCTAATATAAATACAAAACTCAAAGTCACATAGCTAACACATACGTATACTTAAATAAAAGTATAAACACATAATTCAACAAAGCATATACAAACAATTAAAAAAAACAAAAGGGCGTAATTATTATTTTCTCTTTTTAATGATTTTTTTTTTTAAAAAAAAACATTAGCACTTAATTCATTCGAAATGAAAGAAAATGTTAAGTCACCCTTTTTATTTTTGTTTTTATAATGAATTTATTTTAATTCCACTCAAAAATAAAATAAAAAGGGTAAAATAGGACACAAAAAAAGAAACTTAAGTCAAATAAAACCTCTTAGTTTATTTTAGACCAAAACCACACCCAAACCCAGCAAATAAATTCAAGAACTAAAATTAAAGTAAACACTAATCACACAAACACCAACACAAACCCAAATAAATTCAAAATTTAGCTTACAAAGGAATAACAACTAACTAAAAATAAGAAATGAAATTTAACTTAGCTTAAATCTATTTTCTATTAATACAACCTAAAGACAAATACTAAAACATAAAAAAAATAAAATAAAATAAAATTTCACTCTTTCACCTCACGTTTCACGAACATGCACTTATATTAAAAAGATTTTTTTTTTTTTAAAAAAAGTAAGAATCCCTCTCTCACTCACTCACGGACACAATACTACACTACAACACTCTCATCTCTTCTCTCTTACACACACACAGAGCAAACTAAAACAAAAGCAAGAAAAAAACAAAGGGGAAGTGGGGCTGAGAGGTGCAGAGAGGAAGAGAGAGCTGAAGGGGAGGGAATGAAAAGGGGCTGGCCACGCAAAAGAGGGAGATATCTCCGCGCAAAGGGGCACTAGCCAAACGGTGACCGCCGCGGCTCGCGAAGGGAGAGAAAGTGGTGAGAGAAAGCTTGAGAGAGCAAGAGACCAGGAGACCGCGGCGGTGCCAGCGTGCCGCGGTCGATGCGTGAAGACGAGGGCCACGATCCACGGCCGATCTATTATGGAGACCTCACGGTGGCTTCGCGGAGGCTCGGAAGGGAAGACCACCGCTGGGAGGATGACGCCGTGGCCTTGTGGAGAAACGCAACCAGCGTTCGCGGAGGTTGCAGGATCCATCACGGTGGCGCGGATGGAGCTGAGTGGAAGGCCACGCAGTGGCTAAGGGAGCTCATGATGGAAGAAGGAGGAGCGGTGTCCTCGCGGAGGTTGCAGATCGGGAAGTCAAAGGCGCGGCGGTGGGCCGCAATCGGAGGAGGGGGCGCGATCAGTGGTCTCACGATGACATGGGCTTCGGTGCGGTGGTGGCGTGGATCGGTGCGGTGGCTTGGGTCGGTGCGGTGGTTGGGTTGAAGGAGTTCATGGAGGTTGAGAGGAAGGGGGAGAGGCCGCCGGTGGTGGTGATGATTCGAGGGGTGGTAATGGCTTTATGGTGATGATGATGGTGATGAGCTGGAGGGAGAGGCCGCCGGTGGTGGTGATGATTCGAGGGTGGAGAGTGTATGATGGTGTTTGGGTGAAACCGTGTGGGGAGTTGATGATTGTTGATGATGAAGATATGAAGATGGGAAGAAGGGGAGGAAGATGATGAAGCTGGAAAAGGGGGCCGCGGCGGTGGAGCAAGGAGGCCGCGGCCCCTATGCTCTTTTTTTTTTTTTGTTATGATGATGACATATATACCTATATATGCTTCTGACTCTTTTGTTCTTGATGACTGGACTGAATATTGTTGAACTCGAAAATTTCTTGTAGATGATAGTGTTGTTCTTGCTGATGGTCTGCCTCGGAGATTTTTTTTATTCTTCAAAAAAAACTGGTCGATCCCCCCTTACTTCTGTGATGATGATGAGCTTATATTTTTAACTCCTTGTTAACCATTGCAGGTTATTCCAATTCATCACCGAAAGGAGCTTCAACGTTTTGCCCGTAGTGGAGAGAGACATCATCATGATGTTCTCCACTTTTTTTGAAAAAAATTCCTCATCCCAATGCTTCACGTGTCTGCCTTGAGGAAAAAAAAGAACCCGAGAGGAGCCGATGACTCCTCTTTTTTCATTTTTTTATTTTTATTTTTGTCTTTTCCTTTTACAGAAAAAAAAGGAAAACAAACTGGACCTAAAAAAAATGAACCTGGATTGGGCTTCTCTTTTTTTTCAAAGGCCCAGAATAAAGGAGTAGGCTGAAAATAACACAAATGGACTGGGTTGCAATAAATAAATTGGACCTTCTTAATAAAAAGAAAACTTAACGAAACTGTAATGAAGCATACAAATTTTTGGATTTTCTTCTTAAAGACCGGACAAAATCAGGTGTTCACAGTTGCCCCTCTTTATTCATTTCTTATGAGAATATAAAAAAAACTTAAGTTTTACATATTTTCTTCATAAGGAATGAATAAAGACATGAACATTGATTTTGTTCGACAAATGCCTGAAATATAATCTAAATCAAAACGATAGAATAAAATGCACATATGAGAAAGTCAAATGCAAATGCACAAGTCAGCAAGAATCTAAAGCAGATGGCGCTGACCGGAATTTAACAACCAATAAGGAGTTGACTGGAAATGTAAAATAGCAATCTGAGGTCAACTGGGAACTAAAATTGGCAACTAAGGCCGATTGAAAATATAAATTGGCATCTGAGGCCGACTGAAAATGTGAATTGGCATCTGAGGCCGACTGAAAATGTAAATTGGCAACTGAGGCCGACTGAAAACGTAAATTGGCATTTGTGGTCGACTGGAAATGTAAATTGGCATCTGAGGCCAGTTGAAAACGTAAATTGGCATCTGTGGCTGACTGGAAATGTAAATTGGCATCTGTGGCCGACTGAAAACTGTAAATTGGCATTTGAGGCCAGCTGAAAATGTAAATTGGCAACTGAGGCCAGCTGAAAAACGTAAATTGGCATCTGAGGCCGACTGAAAACGTAAATTGGCATCTGAGGCCGACTAGAAATGTAAATTGGCATCTGAGGCCGACTTGAAATGTAAATTGGCATCTGAGGCCGACTTGAAATGTAAATTGGCATCTGAGGCCGACTGAAAACGTAAATTGGCATCTGAGGCCAGCTGAAAATGTAAATTGGCAACTGAGGCCAGCTGAAATGTAAACTGGCATCTGAGGCCGACTTGAAATATAAAGTGGCAACTGAGGCCGACTGAAATGTAACTTGGCAACTGAGGCCGACTTGAAATGTAAATTGGCAACTGAGGCCGACTTGAAATGTAAATTGGCAACTGAGGCCGACTGAAAATGTAAATTGGCATCTGAGACCGACTGAAAATGTAAATTGGCATCTGAGGCCGACTGAAATCGTAAACTGGCATCTGAGGCCGACTTGAAATATAAATTGGAAAAGAAAACAATCTTTTTTCATTTTTCAAATCATATGCAAAAAGTCCTGAATTATCCACCTTTAGTTTATACAATATTAAAAAACTAACCGTAACCTAATTGAGCAAGCCTCGAGGAGCACTTTAACCGATCAAACTCATAATCTTAGCCTTGGACCTTCTGGCACAACCAAGACTTTGTTTTCTTCTGTGACCTTGCTCATTTTTATCCTTCTTCCGTTTTCCTTTTCAGAAGACTGATTTTTTTTTCTGTCAAGCTTAGCTGCAGTTTCTGGATTGTGATGCTAATCATTGATGTATCGCTGTAAACATTGTTAGATTGTGTAATTGAAGCTTAAATTTATCCTACTTGAGACATTATGAATAAACATGCATTCAAAGAGAAGGTGGAGGGATCAACTGAGGACATTTTCATTGTTTGGTGTATTAGATGACAAAATGCTTTGAATAACAGAAATGCAAAAGATAAAATTTTGGGAGACACAAAATTTTTGCCCCAGTTTAGGTTCTTTGTGGCTCAATCAATTGACTTCTTAAAGCAAGTTGAACACCATAGCCATGATATCTGACGACATGTCTTCAAATTCCTTTTAAAATTGCCCCAGTTTCAGTTCTTATCTGCTTGATTCGCTGTACTATCAAAAATTGCCCCAGTTTCAGTTGCCAGCGAAGATGCTTATCTTTTTCTGCTCTAACTTTTGCCTAGGTCGCTCTCTCAAGTTCTCAGCCTAGCGATTCATCTCTTTCCTTTTCTTTCTTTCGTTTGTTTTGCCCTAACTTTTGCTTAGGCCGCTCTTTTGAGTTTTCAACCTAACGGGCTTTTCCTTTTGCTTTGTCCTAACTTTTGCTTAGGTCGCTCTTTCGAGTTTTCGACCTAACGGGCTTTTTAAGCATCTTTTCAAGCATAAAATCTTTTGACTGCATCACTGTTGATTGGTTTAGGCAATTCTTGTCCCTCCATGTTTTGCAAAATCAACGCTCCACCTGAGAATGCATGCTTGACAATATAAGGACCTTCATAACTTGGAGCCCACTTTCCCCGTGTGTCCTCTTGATTAGGGAGAATTTTCTTCAGAACCAAATCTACTGGATGAAAATCTCTAGGGCAGACTTTCCTATTAAAAGCCCTAGCCATTCTGCTTTGATACAACTGGCCATGGCAAATGGCTGCAAGCCTCTTCTCTTCGATCATGTTCAATTGCTCATATCGAGCTTTCACCCATTCAGATTCTTCTAGCTCAGCTTCCATCAAAACTCTGAGCGAAGGGATTTCAACCTCTATAGGAGATACGGCTTCCATTCCATATACCAATGAAAAAGGAGTTGCCCCTGTGCTTGATCGTATGTTGGTACGATACGCGTGCAGAGCATAGGGCAGCATTTCATGCCAATCTTTATAGTTCACTGCCATTTTGGTAATGATTTTCTTGATATTCTTATTCGCAGCTTCAACCGCACCATTCATTTGAGGTCTATAAGGAGCTGAGTTGTGATGCTTGATCTTGAAAGTCTCAAAAAACTTCTGAACTTCGGCACCATTGAGGTTAGGAGCATTGTCTGTAATGATCCTTTCTGGAATTCCATATCTGCAGATGATGTCCTTTTTGATGGATCTGAGAAACACCTTCTGTGTGATATTGGTATATGAAGCAGCTTCCACCCATTTAGTGAAGTAATCTATTGCTACCAAGATGAAACGATGACCGTTAGATGCTTTGGGATTAATCGGGCCGATAACATCCATGCCCCACATCGAGAAAGGCCAAGGAGACACCATGCTATGCAACTGAACTGGAGGAGCATTGACTCGGTCTGCATATATCTGACATTTGTGACACTTCCGAACATAACTGATACAGTCATTCTCCATAGTGGACCAGTAATAACCGTTTCTTAAGATTTTACAAGCCATCATATGTCCATTGGCATGAGTTCCACAAATCCCTTCATGAACTTCAATCATGATTATTCGAGCCTCATAAGCATCTACACATCTGAGGAGAGTCGTGTCATAGTTCCTCTTGTAGAGAACTTCACCATTCAGGAAGAAAGCCATCTTCGAATTGTTTTCCTATCCACCTCATTTGCACCTGCTGGATATTTTGCTCTTTGAATGTACTGTTTGATATCATGATACCATGGTTGGTCGTCCGGCTCAATCTCCACATTGCCACAATAAACTGGTTCACTTTGCACTTCTACATGGATGGGTTGGACATTAGCATGGACCTTCAAGTTAGTCATCACGGCCAAAGTCGGTAAAGCATCCGCAAACTGGTTCTTGTCCCGAGTTAAATGAGAGAATGATATGTCATCAAAGCGCTCAATTAACTGAGACAAATGCTTCTGATAAGGTACCAATTTCGGATCCTTTGTGCGCCATTCTCCATTAACTTGATAGATTATGAGCGCGGAGTCTCCAAAGACCTTTAGTTCTTTGATTCCCAAGTCAATCGCAACTTGCAAACCATTTGCACATGCTTCATATTCTGCCATGTTGTTGGTACATTCAAAGTCTAATTTGATGGAAACTGGGTATTGTTTCCCAGCTGGTGAGACTACTACAGCTCCTATTCCACATCCATTCATATTGGCTGCTCCATCAAAGTACATCTTCCATACATTCCCCTCTTCTTCATCTTCTCTTTCTAGTGTCAATACTTCATCATTAGGGAATTCAAACATAGTGGGCTGTACACCCTCCATAGGGTTTTCAGCTAGATGATCAGCAATTGCACTTCCTTTGATAGACTTTTGAGTGACATATTTGATATCAAATTCAGACAGCATTACTTGCCATTTTGACATTCTCAATGACACATGAGGACTATCAAATATGTATTTTAACGGATCCATTCGAGAAATCAGCTAAGTAGTGTAGTACAACATGTACTGCCTCAACCTCTTGGAAGCCCATACTAACGCACAACAGGTTTTTTCAATGGCCAGATAGCGAGATTCGCATTCATTAAACTTCTTGCTTAGATAATAAATGGCCTGTTCTTTCTTTCCGGATTCATCATATTGCCCCAACATTGCTCCGAGTGAAGTAGGTAACACTGTAAGATACAGTATTAAAGGACGGCCTGGCGTAGGAGGAATCAAAACTGGAGGTTTCATTAGATAAGCCTTTATTTTGTCGAAGGCTTCTTGACATTCTTCATTCCATTCTCCAGGTTGATGTTTCCGCAGTAACTTGAATATAGGTTCACAAGTACTAGTCAAATTTGTAATGAATCTAGCAATGTAGTTGAGCCTCCTAAGAAAACTTCTTACTTCCTTTTCAGTTCGGGGGGCTGGCATTTCTTGTATAGCCTTCACTTTATCCGGATCCACCTTTATACCTTCTCTGCTGACAATGAATCCCAGTAATTTCCCCGTGGAAGCTCCAAAGATGCATTTATTCAGGTTCAGTCGTAACTTGTATTTTCTAAGCCTTTCAAACAGCTTTCGCAAGACTATTACATGGCTTTCTCCCTCTTTGGACTTAGTGACCATGTCATCTACATACACTTCAATTTCTTTGTGCATCATGTCATGGAACAATGCAACCATAGCACGTTGGTAAGTGGCACCGGCATTCTTCAACCCGAATGGCATGACTGTGTAGCAAAATGTTCCCCATGGAGTTGTGAACGTAGTTTTTCCTTTGTCATGAACATCCATGAGAATCTGATTATACCCGGAATATCCATCCATAAATGAGAACCGGTGGTTTTTGGCCGTATTATCAACAAGGACATCAATGTGAGGGAGTGGAAAATCATCTTTCGGACTAGCTTTATTCAAGTCCCGATAATCAACACACATCCTAACCTTCCCATCCTTTTTAGGCACAGGCACGATGTTGGCCACCCAATTTGTGTGTCTCGATACCTCTAGAAACCTGGCCTCTAGCTGTTTAGTCACTTCTTCTTTTATCTTTAGCGACATGTTAGGTCGCATTCTTCTCAACTTTTGCTTTTTCGGCTCAACTTCTGGGTACAAAGGGATCTTGTGTGAAACAATCTCTGGATCCAATCCTGGCATATCGTGATAAGACCATGCAAAAATATCCAGGTATTCTTCGAACAAAGCAATCATCTCTGTTCGCTCAGGATTCTCTACTATTTTCAGCTCTTTCTTCTCTTCTTCGGTGCCCATGTTAATTACTTCGATCACCTCATTGTCTAAGTCAAATCCTTTTTCCATGTGTTCTAGTAACCCTGAAAATTTCTCAACAGCTTCTTCATCTTCTTCAGACTCATAGCTATCACAATCAAGTGCAGTAAGAGAATCAATTGATTGGCCTTCAAAATCCCTTTCATGTGGCAAAATTCCTACACTTAAATCCTTGGAAAGTAATTGCGGTGGGTTGGAATGCCAAGACAAATAACGGGTAAACATGAATAAAAAGGCGCAAATTAATGGTTTGACGAAATAATGCTAAAGAAAAAGAATAGCGGATAGAAAAGAGAACAATTGCTGGATGAACATGCAAGTTTATTCAAATGATGTCTCAAAGTAGCATACATAAAAGCAAATACAATCAATACAATCCCAAATGATTACTTTGAAGTAACAACATCAATCACTGGTTCGGCTTCCCAATTCATCAACATCACATCGCGGTTGACAGCATAAGCATTGTTGCGTTCTTCAGGCTTCTCAACATCCACCATATTGATGGTTGGACAACAGCTAGGGACATATCCCTCTTCAGCCATAATCATTTTAGCCGGATAAGGAAAGGTCTCTTTCAGATGGGGGATCTATTTCATCTTCTCTTTTGGTTTCTTTTGCTCAAGAGCCATGGTCTTGATCCGCTCCTCCAATGATGCCTCATATCCTAAACCAAATCGATTAGGCTTCCCTGAGATAGGTAAAGGTGTCTTGATACCCTGCAACCGTGGTCCCAGTCCTTTGCCGTGCAGATAACCATTTTTGGTCATGATATGAGCCACTATCTGATTGACATCTTGCCTTGGGAGCTCGTTCTGTTCTTGCTTCATCCCCACCACCTCCAGATTGTGCCATAAGCTGTTTTCCACTAACTCCACATTTTCAACATATGGAAGTGAGACAGGTTTAGATACAATGATTTCCTTCTCTCCATGGATTGTAATGACTGAATCATTTTCAATGTATTTAACTTTTTGATGCAAGGTTGAAGGAACAGCACCAATATTGTTAATCTATAGTCTTCCCAGCAGCATATTGTAATCAGACTCAATCTCCATCACTTGGAATAGAACCTCAAATCGGCTTGGGCCGATTTCCAATGGCAACACTATTTCCCCCAGGATGTTTTTCTTCGCTCCATCAAAAGCTCTCACAATCATTACTTGCAGTGAAATATCATCCTTGCTTATTGACAAGTAGCTCAAAGTTGACGCTGGCAAGACATTCAGACCTGATCCTCCGTCAATGAGCACTTTAGGCACTATATAGCCTTTGCATTTTAGGGTTATATACAGTGCTCGTGGGTTGGCCTGTGATACGATCTCTTCACTTGAGAAAGTGATCATATTGACACGCTTTACCGGATCCACCATGTTCACCATATTCTCCAATGAGACACCCGGTTTCACATAAGCATCTTTCAAGACCTTTAACACTGCCTTTTGATGAGATTCAGATGACAAAATCAGTGACAACAGGGAGATTCTAGCAGGAGTCTTTTTCAATTGCTCCAGTATGTCGTACTCACTTTGTTTCATGATCTTCAGGAACTCCTCTTCTTCATTTTCTTCTCTTCCCCTTTTTTCCGCACCAAAACCCTTTCCCACGTTCTCCTCTTCGACAAACTTTCCTTTTTCTAGCTCTCCGAGCCCATAAATCCTTCCACTTCTTGTTATTCCTTTTACCTCTGCTACCACTTCACTTGTTTGGACTTTCGAGGTTTCCCCTATGTCTCCATTTGTCTCCACATTAGTTTCATAGTTCCAAGGGATAGCATGTGTATTCTCGTAATAGAATGGTGCTAGTTTCTTCACGGTGATCACCACTTTCTCTGGTTTCGGAGCTCGATTCAGTGGAAGGATGCGGAGTACGAAACGATCGATCACATTCACCTCTTCAGGAAGATTCGACCTCTTTTTTGCTTGAATCACACCTAGGTCGAGTAATTCTTGTACTCGAGCTTTGAAACCCCAACAATGTTCAACATCGTGTCCGAGACCTCCACAATGATATGCACAACTTGATTCCAGATCATATTTCTCTTCCTCCTTCACCATAGATGCAGGTGCTGTGATGTGATACCCAGCTTCCTTCAAGCCATTGAACACTTTCTCCATTGATGTTCGAAGATTCAGAACTTTCTTAACTAGAGGTTCTTCCACCTCCAAGGCGTTCACACGACTTCCTCCTTCGTGTTTTGGGATCGGGTTGTTAACAATGTCTGGTTTCGAATCTTCTTGAAGGTCTAGTCTCCCACAAGCAATTAACCTTCTTACTGATGTTTTGAAACCTTCGCAATCCTCAATGGAATGCCCTGCTATGTCCATGTGGTATTTACAGGTCAGGTTCGGGTTATACCAGGCTGGGTATGGTGGTTCCAACGGGTGTACAGGATATGCCGAGATCAGATGAGCATCAACTAGCTTTTGAAACTAGTCAGCATTCGAAATAGATAGTTTTGGGAAAGGTGGGAAGTTGGGGAATCGATTACGGTTTTGGTTTTAGAAATTTGGTCGAGGTACTGGGGTGTATGTTGGGCGAGTAGGTTGATATGGCCTTATGTGGATGTTGTTAACTTGGGGTTGAGAATATGGAACGGTGTTTGTGGTTGGTGTGGTTTGGTAAGATGAGTAAGGAGGGATATGTGTTTGGTATGATCGTGGTCGGGTTGGTATGTATCATGGGACGAAGGATTGCTGACCATGCACATAATTCACATCTGTCTCCTTTTTCCTTGGTGGGAAACTTTTTCTTGTGTCCTCACTGCTCATGGGAAGCTTGCCGGCTTTTGCTAAGCTTTCAATTCTTTCTCCAGCAGTTATCAACTCAGAGAAGTCTTTGTATGCTGCTCCTGCCATTGCCCCGATATAAGGGGATCCCAAGGTTCCCAAGAAGTAAGAACACATTTCAGTTGGGATGAGTGGTGGTTGAACTTGAGCAGCCAAGGCTCTCCATCTTTGAGCGTATTGCTTGAATGATTCATCCTTCTTCTTCTGCATAGAGCTTAATTGCTCCCGAGTAGGTGCCACATCAAGATTGAACTTGTATTGGCTCATGAACAGATCTGCCAACTCTCTCCAGCTAGAAATCTTTGAATGGTCTAGTTGAATGTACCATTCGAGGCTTGAGTCCGTCAGGCTTTCATGGAAGAAGTTGATGAGAAATTTTTCATCCTTTGACCATATCGCCCTTAGTACAATAACTCTTCAAATGAAAGAGAGGATTACCCGTTCCGTCATACTTTGAGAAGTCAGGAACCTTAAAGTCCCTAGGGATTACCACATCAGTAGAAGGACAGAGTTGTTCAACTTCCACATACCCATAGGGGCTAGGTCCTTGAATAGCACGAATTTGCTCTTGAATCTTCTCCATCCATTCCTCTTTGAACTTTCCTTTTTCTGCCTCTGCACGACTATTTTCTGAGGAGAATGGCTGCTTCTGGATGACCACACGAGATTGCTCCCACACAGGTGTAACATGCCCGTGCTCATGAGTTTGCATATTTTCTAAGGAACGATAGCCTTCTCCGATAGGGATTACCAATGGTATCGTGGGCGGTGGTTACCCATGGAAGTTATTCGGGATTTCACCCATATCATTCATCCCTGCAGTGACATTTAGAGCTGCACCCAGTACCACAGGCATACCCAGTGTCGTGGTACTTGGTTGCACATTTGCTGAATGAGCTCCCAATAGGTTAAGTGATTCTTGTATGGCCCGCATCATATCCTCCAACCTTCCTTGGTTGTTTGACAGTTCATTCAGTTTTCCTCTCACTGCATCAACTTCATCGCTCAGATTTCTTCCTACTTCAGAAGTAGTTGTGATTGGGATACCCCTTTCTGTGTCACCATTCCCTCCAGCCATTTTGGTCCGGGCTCTGGTATTGTGAATTCGAGTTTGATCAGTATCGGTTTTCCTTGGGCGCCCAATTGTGATGGATTTTTACCTATTAAAAACAAACTTTAGTGAAACGAAAAAGACAAAAACATAGCTATTTGTTAGAAATGATCGAGCTGAGTCTTGATGTGAGTATCTTTGATGATAACTGTTCCTCAGAACGTCTCGTTCAAAAGTACTAAGTCATGGGTATTGCTATGAGACCAACACAATGCAGAGAAACAAGGATTTTTTCATTCATAAAGGGGTATTATTCCCAAAACAACAAAAGATAATACATCATAAAGCCATAACTGTCATTCTCAGCATCTCTCAGTAATTATTTGTTTCATTCTCCCAATCAAGTCTTTACAGTAGTCAACAAAATTACAAATCTCGATTGGGGTCTTGAAAGGGATTATTCCTTACTCGGCCAATCCTAAGTATCTTGGAACATCTTCGATGGCCGCATTAGCCAATCCTGCCAAGTTTGAGAAGCGAGTCTTCAGCTCATGAATAATGTGATTCTGATGTTGTATTTCAGAATCCGAACTTGCAACTCTTTCCTTTTCTTCTTCCAGAGCAACTTGATATTCCATGACCTCATCATTCATGTGTTGACTTAGCTCTTCAATCTTCCTCTGGTATTCATTGTTCAATTCTTCCATTTGTTGTTTCATTTGTTCTTCACCTCTTAGCGCAGTTTCTTCAGCAATTTTGGCCTTTCGAAGTAGATCTTTCAACTGTTGATTTTCGGTTAGCGCTTTATCACGCTCCTGCCTTTGAAGTCCAAGCTCTTTGTTGGCAGCTTTGAGGCATTCCTTGGTCTTCATCATGTGCTCGTGCCTCATCTTCAGCTTTTTGCTTGTTCCCTCTAGGGCTTGATCCTTTTCAGTGCTTTCTCGTTTTAACGTCGCGTAGTTATGGTGGACACTTTTCAACTCAGCTTCTACTTGCATCTTTTCTTGTTCAACCTTGTCTAGTTTCTCCTTCATTTCTTTGATTTCTTAATTTTCATGGAAACGCCAGGTTGATGCATCGTCCGGAGGAGTAACAGCTTTGACCCTGAATGGCATCTTGATCTCTTGTGCCCTGTTTTTCACCCATTGACGATAGCTTTCTTTCACAGCACAACTCCTCATTCCCAATTCTTTTCCCTTTCGGACGATCTTGTTCCAAGCATATCGGACTTTCTGCAGTAGGCCAATGTCATCAGAGTCTTGATAATATGAGACAAATGGAGTAACTGCAGCTTCAGAAGGAGGTCCCATCATGGGATAACCGAGTTGGCGTAATACCAAGATAGAATTGTAATTTATGCATCCTCGGGTACCCATGAGAGGTACATTTGGAAAGCTTCCGCACTGATAAATCAGAGTTTGACCATCCTCCCTCCAAGGATACCATCGTATCATCTTTTCATCCAATTTGGCCAGGTCTTGAGCCCACTCTTGTCCACTCTTCTTCTTGATATTATGCATTCGTAGGTCTTCAATCAAACAAGGCGCCTTGTAATTCCTTTGGAATATGTGCGAAGTAGCCCACACATATAGCATTGGTAAACAACACAGAATTCTTTTACCATTTCTCTCATGGAAAAAGTTCAGAGTACAATAAACATCTGCCAGGAGGGCTGGAACAGGATTATGGCCATGGAACTTGCGAGCAAGGAATACGTCAATAGCCGCAAAGTCTACAAGGCCTTCAATGTTCGGAAATAAGACAGTGCCGTAGATGGTGAGGGCCAGTACATCTACGAAAGCATCCCAGTCTTCAACTTGAGCTAAACGGCGCATATGCTCTTCGAGATAATCCCTTGAGAATCCGTAAGTCCCATTTCTACATTTCTGTGCTTCATGCAGATTCTTTACGCCTACCCTTAGGACAGTTGATATGGTTTGTAAAGAAGGATAATGGCCTTGGTAGTGATAAGGTTTTTCTCCTTCTAGTGGTAACCCCAGAATCTTCTCGAATTCTTCGATGGTAGGTGCTAGTTGGAAGTCTTGAAAAGTGAAGCATCGGAGCGGAGGATCATAGTACTGTGCCAGTGCTGTGATTGCTTCTTCTTGCTCTTCCACTTCTAAGAGATTCAAAATCTTTCCATATTTTCTGGTGAGAGACAAGCGTTGTGGTAGCTTCAGCAATTGACCCAAAGACCTCAGGCTTTTAGTGTCAGGTGTCTTGGCTTTGAGACGTAGAGTTCTTTTCAACTTTTCACCTTTCTGACTGTCTGGTCTTATATTTGTTTCCATTTTCCCAAAGATACTCACAATAAGATTTCAGTTCAACTTTCTAACAAACCTGCCATAATAAAAAGAAAAATTTGATTTACATGAAAGAAGGAAAAGTAAACAATTTAGGAAATGAACAGAAATTATGTACAAAGAACAATGATAGGAAATTATGTACAAAGAAAGGAGTTAAGGAAAATGCACGCTCTCTTTGTGTCCTATGTGAGGTAAATTCTGGAGGTTAATTCTATAGTCCTATGGTCGTTCTACTTTGTGAACACTTTCACCGGGTGGGTCTATATTCTCAGATTTTTACGGCCTCTAGAGTTAAGACTCATTTCAGAATGTTATCCACAACAGCAGGTGAACCGCTAGGTGTAGGGCATTCATGAAAGAATCACACTCTAGACGAGATTTTCGCGATAACCAAACAGGATGAACATCCAAAATGGCTACCACTACACAATCTCTTACCTATCTCAAGTTACACTCAGACCCGGGTATAGGGCCCCACTCGTGTGTGATTAACGTGTAAGTGTTGTGTGTGAAGAGAGCATACAAACCTAAAATCCTAAAACTACCCATGACTAATACCTGCAAAAAACAACTCAAACAAACACGTACAAAACCCAATTAACAGTCATCTGTCCTAAGGTTTTAACAAATAGAGCTATCAAGCACATGAAATGTAAGATTCTGTAAAGAGACAAAGTATAAAGAAAGAAAATATTAGACGAAGTAAAATAAGAAAAGGAAAACAAACATCAAAAGGCTATATTTAATTTGCACAACTAATTAAAACAGGCCTGACTCTCTTGGAAATCCCCAGTGGAGTCGCCATCTATCGCAATCGGGATCGCGACGGGGACGGCGGAAAAAAGAAATTTTATTTTTTGAGAATAATGGAGTCGCCACCAAGTTTATTTACATTCGGGAAAAACGTTGGAAAAACCCATTTTAAAATAATGATCTTTGAAACCAGTTCGAGTTCGGGAGTCGGTTATGTATAGGGAAGGGCAGGAATTTAATCCCACGCACCCCTAGTACACCCGTCCTCGGACGGTACCTATAATTAACTGTGCAAATTAATTAATAACCCCCTTAAAAAAAATATTCTATTTACAATGAAATTATAAATGAAAGAAATTCTTTAAGAGAAAACTTCGGGAACACCGAACTATCGCAATTCAGGTGTCCCAAAACATTAAGTCAACAAGCCGTTATGGCTAAATTGACATTTTTATTTGAATAAGAAAAATTACTAAATAAATGAGCAGATTTAAATTGAAAATGAATATATAAATTATAAATATTTACAAATAATATAAGAAGAAATTGATTTTTTCTATTTTTTATAAAGAATATAAAAGAAAAACAAATATTTTTAAGGGAATTTTCGAGTCATTAAGCTGTCACAACTCAAATGACTGAAATATCGAGTTAACAAGCCGTCACGGATAAATTAACTCTTTATCTACAATAACAAAAGTTAAATAAAATATTTTGAAATAAAATTATTAGAAAAAAAACTTATAAATAAAACAAAATACACAAATAGCATAAAAAATACTAGGAAAATTATTTACCAAAAAAAAAGCTAATTTTGAAAAAAAAAAGAATTTAGAATATTAAGCTGTCACAACTAAAATATTCTGAAATTTAAAGTTAACAAACCGTCGCGGTTAAATTAACCTTATTATTCTAATAAAGAATTTGGAATATCAAGCCGTCGCAGCTAAAATATTCCAGGACATGTGATTAACAAGCCGTCACGTTCAATTTTTTTAAACAAAAAAACAATTAACTAAATAATTTTAATTTTTTTTTAATTTTTTTTGAAAGCAAAATATCTAAGTATTTATTTCGAACAATAAATGAAACCTCCCTTTTTATTAATTCAGATCAAATAAGTAAGACTCGAATTTCAAACATAAAATCAACCATAATTTAACCAGCTAAAATAAAATCTAACTTAATGAATTCAAAATCTATACTAATGAAACAATTCAATCCAAATCAATTTCCTAAATTAAATCTATTTTGAAAATCAAGATAAATGAAACTTTTTATTATCTAAACTCTAAACTAAAATAAAATAAGTACTAATCAAATAAACTAAATCAAAAACTTAAGTCACCCAAAATATACTAGCCTTAATATAAGAACATAGATGAATAAATAAAACAACTCGTATACACAAACTACAAACAAAATTCAACATTATTTTTTATTTATTTATTTATTATTATTATTATTATTTTTTTTTGCGATACTTTTTAAAACACACACCTATACACAAATTTAAAATTAACTCTACATTCCCGTCTAATATAAATACAAAACTCAAAGTCACATAGCTAACACATACGTATACTTAAATAAAAGTATAAACACATAATTCAACAAAGCATATACAAACAATTAAAAAAAACAAAAGGGCGTAATTATTATTTTCTCTTTTTAATGATTTTTTTTAAAAAAAAAATATTAGCACTTAATTCATTCGAAATGAAAGAAAATGTTAAGTCACCCTTTTTATTTTTGTTTTTATAATGAATTTATTTTAATTCCACTCAAAAATAAAATAAAAAGGGTAAAATAGGACACAAAAAAAGAAACTTAAGTCAAATAAAACCTCTTAGTTTATTTTAGACCAAAACCACACCCAAACCCAGCAAATAAATTCAAGAACTAAAATTAAAGTAAACACTAATCACACAAACACCAACACAAACCCAAATAAATTCAAAATTTAGCTTACAAAGGAATAACAACTAACTAAAAATAAGAAATGAAATTTAACTTAGCTTAAATCTATTTTCTATTAATACAACCTAAAGACAAATACTAAAACATAAAAAAAATAAAATAAAATAAAATTTCACTCTCTCACCTCACGTTTCACGGACATGCACTTATATTAAAAAGATTTTTTTTTTTTAAAAAAAAAAAGTAAGAATCTCTCTCTCACTCACTCACGGACACAATACTAAACTACAACACTCTCATCTCTTCTCTCTTACAGACACACAGAGCAAACTAAAACCAAAGCAAGAAAAAAACAAAGGGGAAGTGGGGCTGAGAGGTGCAGAGAGGAAGAGAGAGCTGAAGGGGAGGGAATGAAAAGGGGCTGGCCACGCAAAAGAGGGAGATATCTCCGCGCAAAGGGGCACTGGCCAAGCGGTGACCGCCGCGGCTCGCGAAGGGAGAGAAAGTGGTGAGAGAAAGCTTGAGAGAGCAAGAGACCAGGAGACCGCGGCGGTGCCAGCGTGCCGCGGTCGATGCGTGAAGACGAGGGCCACGATCCACGGCCGATCTATTATGGAGACCTCACGGTGGCTTCGCGGAGGCTCGGAAGGGAAGACCACTGCTGGGAGGATGACGCCGCGGCCTCGTGGAGAAACACAACCAGCGTTCGCGGAGGTTGCAGGATCCATCACGGTGGCGCGGATGGAGCTGAGTGGAAGGCCACGCAGTGGCTAAGGGAGCTCATGATGGAAGAAGGAGGAGCGGTGTCCTCGCGGAGGTTGCAGATCGGGAAGTCAAAGGCGCGGCGGTGGGCCGCAATCAGAGGAGGGGGCGCGATCAGTGGTCTCACGATGACATGGGCTTCGGTGTGATGGTGGCGTGGATCGGTGCGGTGGTTGGGTTGAAGGAGTTCATGGAGGTTGAGAGGATGGAGGAGAGGCCGCCGGTGGTGGTGATGATTCGAGGGGTGGTAATGGCTTTATGGTGATGATGATGGTGATGAGCTGGAGGGAGAGGCCGCCGGTGGTGGTGATGATTCGAGGGTGGAGAATGTATGGTGGTGTTTGGGTGAAACCGTGTGGGGAGTTGATGATTGTTGATGATGAAGATATGAAGATGGGAAGAAGGGGAGGAAGATGATGAAGCTGGAAAATGGGGCCGCGGTGGTGGAGCAAGGAGGCCGCGGCCTATCTTTGTTTTTTGGTTATGATGATGACATATATACCTATATATGCTTCTGACTCTTTTGTTCTTGATGACTGGACTGAATATTGTTGAACTCAAAAATTTCTTGTAGATGATAGTGTTGTTCTTGCTGATGGTCTGCCTCGGAGATTTTTTTTATTCTTCAAAAAAAACTGGTCGATCCCCCCTTACTTCTGTGATGATGATGAGCTTATATTTTTAACTCCTTGTTAACCATTGCAGGTTATTCCAATTCATCACCGAAAGGAGCTTCAACGTTTTGCCCGTAGTGGAGAGAGACATCATCATGATGTTCTCCACTTTTTTTGAAAAAAATTCCTCATCCCAATGCTTCACGTGTCTGCCTTGAGGAAAAAAAAGAACCCGAGAGGAGTCGATGACTCCTCTTTTTTCATTTTTTTATTTTTATTTTTGTCTTTTCCTTTTACAGAAAAAAAAGGAAAACAAACTGGACCTAAAAAAAATGAACCTGGATTGGGCTTCTCTTTTTTTTCAAAGGCCCAGAATAAAGGAGTAGGCTGAAAATAACACAAATGGACTGGGTTGCAATAAATAAACTGGACCTTCTTAATAAAAAGAAAACTTAACGAAACTGTAATGAAGCATACAAATTTTTGGATTTTCTTCTTAAAGACCGGACAAAATCAGGTGTTCACAAAATTGTATACCAAAATTTTACCGAACAGGTAAAACACCATACCCGGATAATCAAACATTTCTCGAAAATTAATTCCAGGTATAAAATCTTTATTTATACCTATTTCTAACCATAATCTTATAATTTCTAAATTTCGGACATCTCTAGGGCCCAATTCTAGGGTTTCGGCTGTCCCAACAGACTGGTGGGGCTCGTAGGTTACTATTTATTTTTTATTTTTTACAAATTCGTTGAATCATCCTCATCATTGTTAAAACTGTTAGATTTTTGACATTATGACTAATAAAGCTCAAATGAATTTTTAACTAATTTTTAGAGTGTTACACACCCTGGTACCACCAAGATGTACCAGGACTTAAAGAAGATGTTTTGGTGGCCTGGTCTGAAGAAAGACGTAGTCGCTTGGATAAGTGCTTGGTTTGTCAGAAAGTGAAGATTGAGCACCAAAAACCTTCAGGAATGTTGCAACCCCTGTCGATCCCTGGGTGGAAGTGGGAAAGTATATCAATGGATTTCATGACAGGATTGCCCAGGACCCAAGCTGGTCATAATGCCATTTGGGTGATCGTGGATCGACTAACTAAGTTAGCCCACTTTTTGCCTATTAGAGTGACTTACTCCTTGGAAAAATTGGCACAATTATACGTTCTGGAGATCGTAAGGCTACATGGTGTGTCGTCGATGATAATCTCGGATAGGGATCCGTGGTTTATGTTGCATTTTTTGGGGAGCCTTCCAAAAGGTGTTTGGTTCAAAGCTGTGCCTAAGCATGACATATCACCCTTAAACAGATGGCCAATTTGAGAGAACGATCCAAACATTGGAGGACATGTTGAGAGCTTGTGTGTTGGACCAGAAAGGAAATTGGGATAGGTATCTGCCTTTGATCGAGTTTTACGTATAACAATAGTTATCATGCAAGCATCGGCATGGCACCCTATGAAGCCTTCTACAGATGAAAATGTTAATCCCCTCTGTGTTGCTATGAGCTTGGGGAGCAGAGTATGCTAGGACCTGACATTGTAAGGGAAAATACGGAACAAGTCAAGAGGATTAAGGATAGGATCCTTACAGCTCAAAGTTGACAGAAGAGCTATGCGGATAAACGGTTGAAGTTGTTGGAATTCAAAGAGGGAGAACATGTATTCCTTAGAATCACTCCTACTACAGGCATAGGAAGAGCCATGAAAGTTAAAAAGTTGAGCCCTCGATTCCTTGGTCCCTTTGAAATTCTTCAAAGAGTCGGGTCATTAGCCTACAGAATACCCTACCCCCAAACCTTTCAAACCTTCATGACATCTTTCACATCTCCTAGTTGAGAAAATATTAGTCCGACCCTAGCCACGTTTCAGAGCCAATGTAACACCCTCCTAACTACCATGTGTTACTCGAGTGTTAACATAGTAATTAAAAAAGTATTACTTATCTTATTAATCTATACTAGTCGAAAGAAATGAAATCAAAATATTCAGACACATATATGGCTAAACTCGCATATACATATGTAAACATCATTTTTAAGTTTGCAATATGTACATTGTACCAGGAAACACACTAGTTAATGTCTAAGCTAGTCAGGAACTCAGTTCACACAAAAGGAAAGAAACACCTCCAGTATCTAGTCTAACCTGCTCAAAGTTGAGGTCCAGCAAAATTTTATACAACCAGAATTGGACCTCACAACATTTAATAAGATCAAATCTGCAGGCTAGCAGGGCTCTAGTACTAAACTACCACTATATACATATTAGGAGTCCCTGAAGATCTCACGTCCTACTAGGTAAAACCATTGGCCATCGGTATGATAGCCTCACCTCCACCAGGGGCATCTGGACCCTCAAGTGGGTCAGAATCTGAAGACGAGGATGAAGAGGGATCTTGTGCTGGAGGGGGTGCTGGTGGTGCCGACGGGATATCAAATATCACTGGGTGTGTCAAGTGGAGAGGCATACCATCATAAGGGAAAGCAGGGTCAAAGTCAGCTGTAAATACAGAAGTACTAAAGGAACAACCGAAAAACACATAAACACGGACTTGCGAGTCACCTACTACATAAAGAGAATAGAGAGCAGGATCATAATGCCACACCCATTATGGTGAGTCAAGGTAAAATACTAGTGACGACATCTGCTAGATCTGAATAATAAAAAGTAAATAAAACCATAGTGATGAGAATATTATAAAATTCTCAGTAGGGTACTCCCTCAAATGTGAACATAATATAACCAGTAAATTCATTCATATTGAATTCATCATGTGAAATTATATGCATAAATACTAATGTGCATAATTCATATAAAGTCGAATGCAAAATGGTAGTAATCAAGTGTTTTTCTCTTTCAACTTGTGGAATTCAACTTAATGCAATTATCTCTTTTCATTAACATAGGGAAGGCTTAATCTCATATCAAGTGGTATCAGTAGTGGAATCATTCCACAAGAACTATTGATTACTAGGACATGAGCTCATTCCTATATGTCGATACGTCTACCGACAAATTCCCATGGAAGCTCTTACTTTTGACATTCCCCCTTTTAACCAAGCAAGCCTTGTCTTTATTTTCCCCATATCTTAAAAATTTGCACAATAATAAGTCACATTTTCTCTTTTACTACCATAATACTCACATCATGTGCTTCTCTTATTCAGTGGCATTCTTACATCAAAAGTAAGTATTTAATTTCATTTGAGTCTCCTCCATATCTCATGAGCATTTCTTTAAATTATCTAGCATGTATACATATACCATATACTTGAATCAAATGCCATGCTATCATTAATTTAAGACATTCTCACTGTTTCAACACCCTGGTAGATTTACTACTCCAGAGACAATATTTAATTTTCACATCAAAAGGCCAATTAAAAAGCCACAAAAATTCCTTATGGTACTTTAATGTGTCTAAAAGTTCCTGTAAAATTCTCATAATAATCAGAGTTCTATAACCATGTCACTAAATTTTACAAATTTAGTGGTCACAGCACACTTTTTCACAGCCTAGGTCAGGGTTCTCATAATTTTTAAATTTATCATATGATGGAATCAACTCAAAATAAAAATTAAAGTTATACTAAAAGATGTTATTAAGTCCCTATAAAAATTTCAAAAGAGAAATCACTCATTTACTATGATAATAAAATTATACAATTTTCCTGCTTCAGATTCAGAAATCTAGACAGCATGAGTACTAATTCGGTTCATGATTTTTCTCAGATAGTAAAAGTCTTTATCATGCACCACAAAATTTTTCAAAGTTTCCATAAGATGTAGCTTCAACATATAAATTTTATAGCTAATAAAAATGAACACAATTGCACCAGAAAATTCATGAACAAACCCTACCCTACTGAAATTTGGAAATCCAGCAAACCAATTCAAGAACTCTCTTGTCAAAAATAATTTTTGCACAACTCCAAACACTCCACCAAAATTAATACTTCAATATCAACATATTATCAACCAATAAAATGAGTAATTTCTGACACAACCCAATCAGAATTTTCAGAATAAATTTTGAAATAAAAGAGAACAAATAAACCCTACTTTGAGAGCTTTTGAGTTCTTTGTTCCAAAGGTGTTCTACTTGACCTCCCTTCAACTTGAGAGCTCCTAATCACACACCAAACCTCCTCTAGGAAGTAAGGGAGTGAGAAACTAAGGTGAAAATTGATAGAGAATTAGAATTCTGATCAGTTAGAATTGTAGAGTTTGAAGTGTAGAACAACTTTGATGAAGGAAAGTTTTGATTTCGAAAACTCTAGACTAGTATATATGGAAGTTAAAACCAAGATGAAGCTCTTGGCTATGAAGGAAGGTAGCCGGTTTCTCTCCCCTTTGGTGGCCGAGAATTGGCTTCTTAAAGAAGCTAATTTAGTTAAATTTATCTTATAGTAAAGATATGAATATTATACATATATTTAGATAATTATCATCCAATAAAGTAAAATGAATGGTTGTGATTCAATCTTGTAATTCAAGATTGAAACTTGGCCATTCATTTGATTTAAAGAGATAGGTTCATTCGTTTTGTAGAGATCTAACTAGTTTTCGGTGTTAGAAATCACACATCGAAATTTCACCAAACAGTTGAAACAATGTACCCGGATAATCAAACATTCCCTGAAAAATACTTCCAGGTATAAAATCTTTATTTCTACCTACTTCTAAACATAATCTTATAATTTCTCAATTTCTAGCATCTCTAGGGCCCAATTCTAGGGTTTCGGCTGTTCCGGCGGGCCTGTGGGGCTCGCAAAACACTATTCATAATTTTTTTTTTTGCTTTCTTGAATCATCCTCATCATTTCTACATCTGTTAAAATCTTAAAATTATCATTAATAAAACCTCATTTAATTTTTAAAGAGAATTAGGGTGTTACATTACCACCCACCTTAATAAAAATTTTGTCCTCAAAATTTCATACCTGTAAACAACTATAGATAATCTTCCTTCATGCTTGATTCTAATTCCCATGTGTATTCTTCATTTTTAGGTCCACCCCAAGCCGCTTTTACAAGTTGCACAGATTTATTTCTAAGTTGCCTGACTTCTCTATCAATGATCTGAATAGGAGGGGCTTGAAATGTCAAGTCATCCCTTAACTGTATAGATTCGGGTTTAATAATATGGTGTGGATCTGGATGATACATTCGAAGTTGAGATACATGGAAAACATTATGAAGGTTAGATAAATGTGGAGGTAAGGCTATTTGGTAAGCAGCTGACCCAATTCGTCAGAGAATTTGAAAAGGACCTATGAACCTGGGTGACAACTTTTTAACTCTAAGAGCTCTACCTACTCCAGTAGTGGGTGTGACCTTCAGGAATACATATTCTCCTTCTTGAAATTCTAAAGGTTTCCTTTGAGTGTCAGCATAGCTCTTTTGACAACTTTGTGCGGTGAGAATTTTACTTTTGATTTTCTGGATCTGCTCTATCATTTGGTTAACAAGGTTGAGTCCCAACAATCCTGCCTCCCCTAAGTCATACCAACATAATGGAGATTGGCATTTTCTTCCATATAGTGCTTCATACGGGGCCATACCAATGCTAGCATGATGACTGTTGTTATAAGCAAATTCAACCAATGGAAGTAACTTATCCCAACTTCCTTTTTGCTCAATCACGCATGCCCTTAACATGTTTTCCAGGGTTTGTATAGTTCGTTCTGTTTGTCCATCAATCTGGGGATGGTAGGCAATACTTAAACAAAGTTTGGTTCCAAAGGCCTTTTGAAAAGCTCCCCAAAATCTTGAAGTAAACCTAGGGTCTCTGTTAGAAACTATTAAAGAAGGAACACCGTGTAGTCTCACTATTTCTTGGATGTACAAAGAAGCTAACTTATCCAAAGGAAGATTAGCCTTAATGGGTAAGAAATGAGCAGACTTGGTCAATCTATCTACTATAACCCATATAGCATCATGACCTGACGATGTTCTTGGCGAACCCATTACAAAGTCCATAGAGATACTTTCCCACTTCCATTCTAAGATTTGCAAAGGTTGTAGGGTTCTAGCTAGTTTTGGTGTTCTATTTTAACTTTTTGACAAGTTAAGCACTTCTTGACAAATTCGTCTATGTCTTTCTTCATTCCTGACTACCAAAACATTTCCTTGAGATCCACATACATCTTACTAGTCCTTGGGTGTATGGTGAACTCGGCTCTATGAGCCTCCTCTAAGATCTCATTTCTCAGATTGCCACTTGTAGGTACACATACCTTATCCATGTACCTCCATATACCTTGTTGATCTTAAGTAAATCCTGGCAACTCCTTTGTACGAATTGATCTTAACATTTCTTGGAACTTTGGATTTTCACGTTGTGCGGCCAAAATCTGTCCTTTGAACTCACTTGTTACTTTTATCTGGCCTAATACAACACCTTGAGCGGTTACAGATATATCTAGACTAAGCTTCCGAAAGCTTTCAACTAACTCCGCCTTTTTAATCCTCAAACATGCTACACTTAAGGATTTTCTGCTTAGGGCATCGGCAACAACATTTGCCTTGCCTGGATCGTAATTCAGACTAAAATCATAATCCTTGAGGAATTTCATCCATCTTCGTTGTCTCATGTTCAATTCCTTCTAGTCAAAGAGATATTTCAAGCTTTTGTGGTCCGAGAAAACATTCAACTGCATACCATAAAGGAGATGCCGCCAAATCTTTAGAGCAAAATCCATAGCCATAAATTCAAGGTCATGGGTGGGATAGTTCACTTCGTGGGGTTTTAACTGCCAAGAAGCATAGGTGACCACTTTTTCATTTGCATCAATACACATCCTAAACCCTTATTAGAAGCATCACAATAAACCTTAAAGGGTTCATGAGGGTCGAGTAATACTAATATTGGAGCTGTGGTCAACTTTTGTTTCAATTCCTAGAAACTATTTTCACATTCCGGTGTCCACTTGAATAGAGCATTCTTTCAGGTTAACTTAGTCAAAGGTAAGGCTATTTGAGAAAAACTCATAATAAAACGCCTATAGTATCCAGTTAACCCTAGGAAACTCTGAATCTCTGTCACTGTTGTAGGTTGTTCCTAATGAAGTATTGATTCTACTTTACTGGGATCTACGGAGATTCCCCTTCGTGATACCACATGACCTAAAAATCTAACCTCTTCCATCGAAAATTCACATTTTGACAATTTAGCATACAGCTTTCACTCCCTTAGGATCTATAACAGAACCCAAAGATGCTCCATATGTTCTTCCTCCGTCCTTGAATAAATAAGTATATCATCTATGAAGACAACTACAAATTTATCCAAGTAAGGTCAGAAGATTCGGTTCATATAATCCATAAATACTACTGGAGCATTCGTTAGTCCAAAAGACATCACCCTATACTCGTAATGCCCATATCGAGTTCTAAAAGCAGTTTTGAGAATATCTTCATCCCAAACTCGAATTTGATGGTAGCCTGATCTAAGATCAATCTTTGAGAATATGGTTGCCCCTCTTAACTGATCCATAAGGTCATCAATCCTTGGCAAATCCTATAGTCACCTTATTCAACTGCCTATAGTCCATATAAAGCCTCATACCCCCATCAGTTTTCTTTACTAGAAGAACAGGGACTCCCCATGGAGGGGCACTTGGTCTAATGAAGTGCTTCCCTAATAATTCTTCAAGTTGTGATTTTAATTCCTTTAACTCAAAAGGGGACATTCTATAAGGAGCAATTGAAATAGGACTTATCCCTGGAACCAACTCAATAGAGAATTCAATCTCTCATTCAGAAGGAAATTCGGGAATATCCTTTGGAAAAACATCTGCATATTCTCTCACCACTGGAATCTTAATTCGTGGTCACCTTTAGTTTTACTAGTTGAGAGAAGAACATATTCCTAAGGGTCTGTTTTGTTTGGGTTAGGTGTTACTAAGTCTAAATAAAAAGAAAAAGGAACCACAGGAATAGAAGGTAATGTAGAAAGAAATATAAGAGTTTTGTCTGGACAGTGTAAAAGAACATAATTAGGTACTAGCCAATCCATACCTAAAATTACCTTTAAATGAGATAAAGGAAGACAAACTAAATTGGCTGTAAACTCTCTAGTACCTATTTGAAGAGGAAGGTTCATGCATGCATAGCAAGTTCTAATAGGACTAGCAGTAAGAGTGGATACAAGGAGATCGTAAGGTAATTCAGACACAGATAATTGTAATTTCTGTACACACTAATAGGATATGAAAGAATGAGAGGCACCTTATCATATAGTACATTAAGGGTATTACCATTTATTTCAAACTTACCTCAGATCAGATCGGCAGATTGAGAAGCTTCTTTGGCACTTATAGTAAAAACGCGTCCATGTTGTTGTGGCTTGGAGGCAGGCTACTAGCCTTTCTTATCAGGGCATTCAAATATTTTATGTTCGGGCTTCCTACATCCAAAGCAAATGATTTGTATTGCCCAGCAAGGTTGATTTCCATGATTCTTCCCACATTTAAGACAATCTCTCCCTGCCTCAGGTCTTGAAGATTGAAGTTGTTTCCCTTTGTTGTTGTTGTTATTATTGGGTGGAAATCTCCTCCGAGGTTGGTTAACAGGCTTGAATTGGGGGCCTTGAGGTGCTAACCCTCTTTTAGCATTGTGTTGGGCATATTTGAAACTTGTCAGCTTCTTATTGGACTCCTCTGCACGTTGGCATTTATTTACCAATGTAGGGTAGTCTCTAATCTCTAATAGACTTACAGCTGCTTCTATATCTTCTCGTAGACCTCCTTCATATTTCATGCATTTCCAGGCTTCATCCTGGTCATGCTGGTAAATCATAGAAAACTTGCAGAGCTCTTCAAATTTGGAGGTGTACTCTGCTACGCTCCTAGGTCCTTGTTTAAGGGCCATAAACTCCAACTCTTTTGTATTTCTTACAAAAAAGGGGGAAATACTTACGGTAAAAAGCCTCCTTAAAAATATTCCAAGTAACTTCAGTCTAGGAAGCTTCAAATAATCTCCTGGTACTAACCCATCGGAATCCCGCATCTACTTCCAACATGTAGGTAGTGAAAGCCACCTTTTGAATCTCTGTGCATGGGAGGACTGAGAAGATTTTTTCTATGGCCTTAACCTATTCCTCTGCCTTAATTGGGTTGAAGGCTTCTCAAAAAGGTGGGGGGATTTGCCTTCCTAAACTCGATGAACTTCTGATACTCTACATTAACCTTATTCACGGCAGGGTTATCGGCTGGGTTTTGCCTTTCATTGCAATTCAGCTGCTCTATCATTCGGGTAGCAATTGTAGCTTGTTCCCTCATGGCAGCCACCATCTCACGGAAAGTATTCATCATGTCGGCATCACTTCCAACTCCACTCCTAGTTTGCCGATTCGAAGTCATTGATTCCTATCACACCAAACAAAATATTGAGTTGATCAGGCTCGATACCAAGCTAAGTGCAGCAGCAACCCTCAACATTCCTTATCAGCCGTCATACACACATACACATACACACACACACAAATATATATATATATATATATAATCATAATGTATGACAATCTCTAAGAAAGCATAGCCGGTCCAATCCTCAGGCTTAGAAGATACTCTGGCTTTGATACCATAATGTAACACCCTCCTAACTACCACGTGTTACTCGAGTGTTAACATAGTAATTAGAAAAGTATTACTTATCCTCATAATCTATACTAGTTGAAAGAAATGAAATCAAATAATTCAGACACACATATGGCTAAACTCGCATATACATATGTAAACATCATTTTTAAGTTTGCAATATGTACATCGTACCGGGAAACACACTAGTTAATGTCTAAGCTAGTTAGGAACTCAGTTCACACAAAAGGAAAGAAATACCTCCAGTATCTAGTCTAACTTACTCAAAGACGATGTCCAGCAAAATTTTATACAACCAGAATTGGACCTCACAACATTTAATGAGATCAAGTCTATTGGCTAGCAGGGCTCTAGTACTAAACTACCACTATATACATATTAGGAGTCCCTGAAGATCTCACGTCCTACTAGATAAAACCATTGGCCATCAGTATGATAGCCTCACCTCTGCTAGGGGCATCAGGACCCTCAGGTGGGTCAGAATCTGAAGACGAGGATGGAGAGGGATCATCTACTAGAGGGGGTGCTGGTGGTGCCGGCGGGATATCAAATATCACTAGGTGTGCCAAGTGGAGAGGCACACCATCATAAGGGAAAGCAGGGTCAAAGTCAGCTATAAATACAGAAGTACTAAAGGAACGGCCGAAAAACACATAAATTCGGACTTGGGAGTAACCCACTACATAAAGAGAGTCGAGAGCAGGATCATAATGCCACACCCACTATGGCGAGTCAAGGTAAAATACTAGTGACAGCATCTGTTGGATCTAAATAATACAAAGTAAATAAAACCATAGGGATGAGAATATTATAAAATTCTTAGTAGGGTACTCCCTCAAATGTGAACATAATATAACCAATAAATTCATTCATATTGAATTCATCATGCTAAATTATATGCATAAATACTAATGTGCATAATTCATATAAAGTCGAATGCAAAATGGTAGTAATCAAGTGTGTTTCTCATGCAACTTGTGGAATTCAACTTACTGCAATTATCTCTTTTCATTAACATAGGGAAGGCTTAATCTCATATCAAGTGGTATCTGTAGTGGAATCACTCTACAAGAACTATTGATTACTAGGACATGAGCTCATTCCTATATGTCGATATGTCTACCGACTCATCAAATTCCCAGGGAAGCTCTTACTTTTGACTTCCCCCTTTTAACCAAGCAAGCCTTGTCTTTATTTTCCCTATATGTTAAAAATTTGCACAATAATAAGTCACATTTTCTCTTTTACTACCATAATACTCACATCATGTACTTCTCTTATTCAGTGGCATTCTTACATCACAAGTAAGTATTTAATTTCATTGGAGTCTCCTCCATATCTCGTGAGCATTTCTTTAAATTATCTAGCATGTACATATACCATATACTTGAATCAAATCCCATGTTATCATTAATTTAAGACATTCTCATCGTTTCAACACCCTAGCAGATTTATTACTCCAGAGACAATATTTAATTTTCACATCAAAAGGCCAATTCAAAAGCCACAAAAATTCCCTTTGGCACTTTAATATGTCTAAAAGACCCTGTAAAATTCTCATAATAACCAGATTTCTACAACCATGTCACTAAATTTTACAAATTTAGTGGTCACAACACACTTTTTCACAGCCTAGGGTAGGTTCTCGTAATTTTTAAATTTATCATATGATGGAAGCAACTCAAAATAAAAATTATAGTTACACTTCAAGATGTTGCTAACTCCCTATAAAAATTTCAAATGAGAAATCGCTCATTTACTATGATAATAAAATTATACAATTTTCTTGCTTCAGATTCAGAAATCTAGACAACATGAGTAATTCGGTTCTTGATTTTTCTCAGGTAGTAAAAGTCTTTATCATGCACCACAAAATTTTTTAGTGTTTCCTTAGGATGTTACCTTCGACATATAATTTTTATAGCTCATAAAAATGAACACAATTGCACTAGAAAATTCATGAACAAACCCTGTCCTATTGAAATCCGAAAATCCAGCAAACCAATTCAAGACCTCTCTTGATAAAAAAGGTTTTTCCATAACTCCAAGCACTCCACCAAAGTTAATACTTCAATATCAACATATTATCAACCAATAAAATCAGTAATTTTGAACACAACCCAATTAGAATTTTTAGAATAAATTTTGAAACAAAAGAGAACAAATAAACCCTACTTTGAGAGCTTTTGAGTTCTTTGCTCCAAAGGTGTTCTACTTGACCTCCCTTCACCTTGAGAGCTCCTAATCACGCACCAAACCTCCTTTAGGCAGTGAGGGAGTGAGGAACCAAGGTGAAAATTGATGGAGAATTATAATTCTGATTGGTTAGAATTGTAGAGTTTGAGGTGTAGAACAACTTTGATGAAGGAAAGTTTTGATTTCAAAGACTCTAGGCTAGTATATATGGAAGTTAAAACCAAGATGAAGCTCTTGGCTATAGAGGAAGGCAACTAGTTTCTCTCCCTTTTGCTGGCCGAGAATTGGCTTCTTAAAGAAGCTAATTTAGTTAAGTTTATCTTATAGTCAAGATATGAATATTATATATATATATATATATATTTAGATATCCAATAAAGTAAAATGAATGGTTGTGACTTCGCCATTCATTTGATTTAAAGAGACAGGTTCATTCATTTTGTAGAGATCTAACTAGTTCTCGGTGTTAGAAATCATACACCGAAATTTTATCGAACGGGTGAAACAGTGTACCCGAGTAATCAAACATTGCCCAAAAAATACTTTCGGGTATAAAATCTTTATTTCTACCTATTTCTAAACATAATCTTATAATTTCTCAATTTCTGGCATCTCTAGGCCCAATTCTAGTGTTTCGGTTGTCTCGGCGGGCCTGTGGGGCCCGCAAAACACTATTCATATTTTTTTTTTGCTTATTCTCATCATTTCTAGATCTGTCAAAATCTTAAAATTATCATTAATGAAACCTCATTTAATTTCTAAAGAGAATTAGGGTGTTACAGCCAGAACATGTACAGTTAAGGGAAGACCTAACTTTTAACCTACCACCAATGAGGATTGTTGACCGTGGAGTCAAATAACTGAGGAATAAGACGGTACCCTTGGTCAAAGTGGCATGGGGGCATGGCAAGACAGAAGAATTCACCTGGGAATTAGAGTCAGATATGAAGGCAAAGTACCCTGAGCTCGTCTCAAGTAACGAATTTCGAGGGTGAAATTCTTTTTAAGAAGGGGAGTAATGTAATGCTCCAATTTTTTCTATTTGAGCACAAATGACCGAAATGCCCCTGAGGTCATTTTACTCGGAATTCGAGGATAGCTGACCCAACGATTCTCGAGCCCCTGAGGTCATTTTACTCGGAATTCGAGGATACCTGACCCAACGATTCTCGAAAGGTCAAGTCAGTGTTTGAAGGGGGATTAGACGTATCATGATTGTTGCAGAGATAAAAATCTCATTTTCTGGATTTTCAACTCTAAATGACCAAAATACCCTTATAGCATTTCTACATGAGTTTACGTGCTGTTTGAGCCCAGAAACTTTTCTGAGGGTTTAAAGTGTTAATTATATGTGACAAATGAACTCTGGATGGCCTCAGGCATTTTTGTGCGAAATTACCATTTTGCCCCTAAAATAGTGCATTCTGCGCCTAATGATGTAATCAAGAAAACCTAAGTAATATTAGGTGTAACACCCTAAAAATTATTTTGGGCTTTATTAGTCAAAATTTCAAAAATCTGAAACTTTTAGAAATGATGAGGACGATCCAAGGGATTTGTAAAAAAAAAAAAGGTGAATAGTAACCTTGCGGGCCCTACGGGCCCGTCGAGACAATCAAAACCCTAAAATTGGGACTCGGAGGTGCCCAAAACTGAGAAATTATAGGATTGAGATTAGAAATAGTTAGAAATGAGGATTTTATACTTAGAATTAATTTTTGGGCAATGTCTTATAACCCGGGTACGGTGTTTTACCTGTTCGGTAGAGTTTTGATGTGCAATTTTTAACACCGTACAAGTTACTTAGTGGCCAAGTAACCTTTACCAACCACTTTATGCCAAGTGGATGGCAAGGATTAAAACTTGAAAAGCAAGTTTTAATCATGACCTTTGATTTATAATATTTTACTCGGGAGCCAATAACTCATCCGTTCGGTGGAATTTCGGTGTACGATTTTAACACCGAAAAAGCTATTTTCTCCCCAAGTTAAAGTGATCCAATTGTTTTGAGCCAAGTGGATGACCAAGATCCATTCTTTGACCCAGGAAACAATCCTATCCATCCATTTTGTTAGCTTTCTTTAAGAATTATCCTTTTACATTATAATAACTAAGCTTTCCTTACAAGATAAATACAAAACCAATCTTCTCCATTAAGCTACCCTTATTTCATCCAGCAAGAGGAGAATACATCAGCCACCATTTTCATCTTCTCAAGAGCTCAAAACTTGATTTATGTTCCCAAAATCCTAGCCTAGACTTGTTAAAACCCTAAACTCCCTTCACAAAACTTCTTCTACTCCTCAATACCTACAAATCTAACTGATTAGAATTTGAATCCATCACTTTTTCTAGCTTTGAGAGCTCACCATCTGCTGTTTAGGGAAGGTTTTGATGTTGAATTGGTGGCCTTGAAGTGAGCAAGATCACCCTTGGGACATGCTTGAAGCCAAGATCCTTAAAGCTACTAAAGTAGGGTTTTCCTTGGTCTTTTCTTTCCAATTTTATGCTGGACTGTTCTGATTGTGTTTGGTCTGAAATTTCTGGATATATTGGTTGATAATATGCTGATATTGATGTATTAATTTTGGTGGAGTGTTTGGGGTTGTGGAAAAGTCATTTTTATTAAAAGAGATTTTGAGTTGGTTTGCTGGATTTTCAGATTTCTTCTGGACAAGTTATGGTTCATGAATTTTCAGATGTATTTGTAGTAATTTTATGAGCTATAAAAATTATGTATTGAAGCTAACATCCCAAGGCAACTCCATGATTTTTCTTGGTCCTAAAAATGAGTTTTACTATTTTATAAAAATAAAAAACCGAGACTGTTCTTGAAGTTGTCTGGATAGCCAATTTTGAAGCTATGAGTTTGTTTAATTTTTTTACCATGTCAAATGATTGATTTTTCAACTGAAATTTTTACAGGATATTGAGGACATGTTATAGTCCAACCACGAATTTTTGTATGATTTTATATGATCATTTGATAGGGTAATAAGATTGGAACTTTGGCTATTGGCTGCAAATAGGGGGTTTCTAGTCTCCTAATCTGTTGAATTTTGTTATCATACTTAGAGAACCTTTTAACTCCGAAATTTTTAGAGGACCTTGGGGACTCATTGAAGTGTCTTGAATAATTTTTATAGCCTTGGATTTCATGGGTTTAAATGCAAAATAATTTTTTCTATAGATATGTGAAATATGCCATTGTGCTGAAAATGAATTGATGCTTTGAGTTGATGATATAATGACTCTTGATTTAAGTATGATGAGTATGAATGCATGCTAGACAATTTAAAGATTGATTTATGAGGCAAAAATGAGAATTACTTGTGATTGAAAGCCTATATGTGGCTTATGCATGCATTTGAGAAAAGAAAGTACATGATGTAATTATATGAGAAAAGAGAATGTATAAATTTCACTAGTCATGTTCTGACATATGAAAAAAATAGAAACAAGACTTATGTGGAATGAGGGGAAGAAAAAAAGAGGAACTTCCCTAGAGATAAAAGGGAAGGCCAAAAAGAGGAACTTCCCTAAAGATAAAGAGGAAGGCAAAAGATGAACTTCCCTAGAGATAATATGAGTCAATAGACGTATCAGCTAGGAATAGATCTGTATGAGAATTGGAGAAAGTAAATCCAATGATCATGTATAGGAATGAGCTCAGTCTTGATAAGCAGTCTATTTCCCTTGTGTGGTGTGATCCACTATAAATATCATTTGGTATAAACTATCTATTGTGGAGTTGTCCATGACAAATACTCGTTGAGTATAAACTAAGTCTTTCCTATGTCAATAAAAAGAGAAAAATGCACTGAATTGAGTTTTGCAGCATGATATAAACTAAGTCTTTCCTATGTCAATGAAAAGAGAAAAATGCACTCAATTAAGTTCTATGGCCACAAGAGAAAACTAGAGAATTCCTTCTGATATTATTTGGAATAAGTGAAGATGATTTCATTAAAGATTTCAACATTTATCATATGCATATACATATTGATTTGAATTGTCTGCCTAGGATGATTTACTAGGTGTTTGAACATTGTGCAGTATATGCATTAAGTGATTGATTATTAAAAGCTATCCACTTTGGAAGTATGATTTGGAACTTAAAAAATGGACCATTGTTATAAGATGCATGATCACATTTTTTCTAATAAACCAAAGTGGCTGAGGCGATGTGTAACACTCTGAAAATTATTTAAAAATTAATTTTAGCTTTATTAGTCATAATTTCAAAAATTTGACAGTTTTAACAATGATAAGGACAGTCCAATGGTTTTGTAACAAAAAAAAATGTAAATAGTGCTTTGCGGGCCTCGCAGGCCTACCGGGACAGCCGAAACCCCTGATTCGAGACCCGAAAGTGTCCGAAATTGGGAAAACATGGTAATAAGATTAGAAATAGTTAGAAATAAAGATTTTATACCTGGAATTAATTTTTGAGCAATATTTGATTTCTCGGGTACACTATTTTACCCGTTCGGTGAAATTTCGGTGTGTGATTTCTAATACCGAAAGATAGTTTATTCTTATAAAAAGGATAATGTTTATCTTTTATATGCCATGTGTAAGGCTAAGATTTAATCTTGCTTTACAAGATTAAATCCTAGCCATTCATTCCTTTTTATTATTAGAAAGAAAGCATATTTTATTTATACAAAGACTACATCTATGACAAGATAAATATAACATACCTAATCTTATCTCCTTGTCAACCAATTCTCGGTCAGCTTCTTCAACACACAGCCACCTCCATTTTTTGTTCCTTCAAAGAGCATGAAACTTGATTCAAACCTCCATTTTCCTAGCTTAGAGTTGTTAAAACTTCAAAATTCCTTCACTAAACTTGTTCTACATCTCAATACCTATAAAACTAACCGATTAGAATTTGAATCCATCATAGTTTTCCACCTTGAGAGATCATTCTTCACTGCCTAAAGAAGTCTTTGGGCTTGAATTGGTGGCCTTGAAGTGAAGGGAAATCAATTGGAACAACCTTTGAAGTTATAAAGCTTTGAGGCTTTCAAAGTAGGGTTTTCTTTGATCTTTTCTTTCCAATTTTATGCTGGACTTCTCTGATTGTGTTTGGTCCAAAATTTCTGGATATATTGGTTATTAAGATGATGATATTGATGTGTTAATTTTGGTGGTGTGTTTGGGGTTGTGGAAAAATCATTTTTATCAAAAGAGATTTTGAAGTGGTTTGCTGGATTTTCGGTTTTCCTGCTGGCAGTGATTGTTCATGAATTTTCTGAGGCAATTGTGGGTATTTTCATGAGCTATAAAAATTATATGTTGAAGGTAACATCCTAAGATAGTTCCATGAATTTTTTTGAGCTTTGGTTTTGATTCCTAATGCCTTGAGAAATTCAAAAACCGAAGTGGTAACTATGCTGCCTGAAATTTTGAATCTGAAGCTGTGAACTTGTGAAATTTTATTAACCTAGTAAATGATCGAAGTATGAGCTGACAGGATATTAAGGACATATTGAAGTCCAACCCTGAATTTTTATATGATTTGATATGATCATTTGGTAGGGTAATAAAATTGGAAACGGTGGCTGTTGGTTGTGAATAGGGGGTTTCTAACCTCTGAATTTGTCTAATTTTTTTAGCATAGTTAGAGAACTTTTCTTCCTCTGGAATTTTTATAGAACCTTGTGGAAACCTTGAGGTGTCATTAAGAATTTTTATAGCCTCCGATTTGCTGGTTTGAATTCCATATTAAATTGTCTTACTTGAGCGAAAAATCTGCCAATGTGCTGAAATTATGATAATGCCCTGAATTAGTGACCTAATGGCAATTGGTTCAAGTTTGATGTGTATGAATGCATGCCCTAGACTTCCAAGATTATTTTATGAGGAATGAATGAATGATATATATATAGGTTTGAAGTATTGTAAGATCCGAGAATTATGTTCATGCATATAGAAATGTTATGCATGTATATGTGAGCTTGAGGATGATGTATGTGCTAAGTGAACAATGAAGTCCCCTTTAGTATAAAAATGGCACGAAGAGGTCCCCAGTAGGGCACGAAAAGGTCCCCAATAGGGCACAAAAAAGTTCCCATTAGGGCACGGAAAAGTCCCCTTTATTATGTCAAGGGCACAAAAAGATCATTATAATTGCCATATGTATTCATATATTTTATTAAGTTATTGGTCTTGAAGGAATTTCTATGATCTTGAATGTCATGAAATACATGTTTTAAGTGACTGAATAATAAAAGTAACCCACTTCGAAAGTATGATTTGGAACTTTAAAAATAAACTGTTATTATTTAATGCATGACCACCTTTTCTGAATAAACCGAAGTGGTCAGGCGATGACGATGACATTATGATTGTGTAATTGGGGAGTTACCCTACTGAGAATTTTAGAATTCTCACCCCTATGTGTTTGTGTTCCCGTGTCGTCTCTAGGTTGACCCCAAGAACAAGAAGGCTACTTTATGAAAGGAAATCAGTTCTGATGAGTTCTACACTAAAGTTTGTCTGGTGTACTTAGTCATATGCTTATCTCTGTATTTATAATAGAGACTGGATGTGTAATAAAGCTCATAGAAGAGCTTCCTTTTGTACTTAACCTTGTAATCAATAAATGTTTGTTTCTTAGTCATATATGTTAATAGAACTATGATTTAGTTACTTCACTATGTAATCGAACTTGCTATAAATATTTAAGAAAGGTCCGTTAATTTATAAGTAACAACTTCTCGAGTATGATGTTATGACTTAAAAATCATGTTGTACTTGGGAGGATGTTACACGATGATGATGACATTATGAGTGAGTTTTTGGGGAGTTGCCCTACTGAGAATTGCATAATTCTCACCCTTATGTGTTTTGTGTTCCCATGTCGTCTCCAGGTTAATCCAGAGAATGATGCGACTGCTGCATGAAAGAACTCAGGATTATAGCAGTTAATGCTTTTCTTATGTGGTATATAGTTGTAGGTATATGTGTAGGTGAATATAATAGAGATTGCATATGTATTCAAGTTCACAATAGAGCTTCCTTATGTAATTGACTTGTATCTTTGTTACACATGTTAATCGAATTATGCTAGTTATTACACAATCTTATCACATTTGCTATAGTTATTTAAGAAAGGTTCGATACTTTATAAGTAACAACTCTCAAGTCTGATGTCATGACTTAAGAATGATATTGTACTTGGGAGGATGTCACATTAGGCTCTAATCGAAGATTAATTAATGTCGGTAATTAATCTAGAGTCAAAACAATTTATTAAAGTTAATTAAGACCTAAGATTGCTTAGATAAACTTAAATTCCCATCTTATGTCAAGATTCCATGTCATGGAATCTTGAATAATGTTTTCTCTTTCCAATTCCATAAGTTAAGGAATTATGTTTGTGATTGAAAACTTAAATGAATTTTGATTTCAATATTGATGCAAGAACTTCCTTTAATCATGTCTTAGACAACCTTGATCATTCATTTTCCCACCTAAACACTTAGTTTCAACCCCTAATCCAAGGCCTAATCAAATCAATCCCTAAACACACTCCTAACCAACAATGAAATAAGATATTTTCCTCCCTATTTTTCTCTAATACCAACCGGCCACTCCTCCTCCAAATTCCATCACATGATGGAAATTTCACAATCAAAGAGCCATGTTTGAAGCCATACTTGCCCATACCCAAGACCATACCTAGCCATGCTTCAACCATACCATGAAAAAGAGATATTTTCTTCCTTGCCTCTATGTATGTTATGGCCACTCCTCCTTCTCATCCTCTCAATGTTGAAATTTTTCTATAAATACACATCTAAAGAGAACTTGGTGCCATTTTGCTGATTTTCCCATCCAAGTTGCAAAGAGTGGTCTTAAGCTTTCTTTCTTTTCTTCAAGAACTCAAGAGTTCTTTATTTCCTCCATCTTCTTCATCTTCCTCAAGAACCACCATTCACCACCATCTTATACCTCAAACCACCATAACTCAACCATAAATCATCTCCAAGATACATAGCCTTTCCATTCCTAGGCATAAAAAACTCAAGAAAAATATTCCACCCCTTGACTCCCGCTTGGCCGAATCTTCCTCTTCACTTCAAGGAACGATTTTCTTCTTGTTCTCTTCATAGGATTATGCTCTACATCTTGCTAAAGAAAATTTCTTTTGGTAGGGATTTTATTCTAAACGTTTTTATCTTTTCTTTGTTAGAATGGATGATAGATTTTATTGTCTTGCAAAGAGCAAGTTTCATTTTGGTAATCTCATGATTTTAAACTTCCTTTTTCTTCTTCCTTTTTTCTGGCCTTAAAGCCTTTGTCTCTCAAGAAAATGTTGGCTTGATGATGAGGGTGTTAGATGATGATAATAAGATCATCACTTGTGTAACCTCTAAAGCTTGAAACTTGATCTTTGGACCATAAGCTACTATGGTTTTCTTTCTCCTTCTTTTGCTTTGGTTTCAGTTTTAAAGCTTGGTTTGGTTGGAAAAATAACTCAAGGATGAGAGCACATGATGATGGTGTTAGCATATCACTAGGTCATGGCCTCTAGAGTCTCAAAGATTTCTCTTTTCTTCCTCCTTGGCTTCGGTCATGTTTTCTTTTCTTCAAGCTTTTGGGTTTTTATTTTAAAGAATATGGAAGGATAATAGCTTGATTTATTCTCTCAAATCTATTTCTTTGAGCTTGATGATGAAGTTTACACCATAAGGTTTTATTTGAAACCTTGGTACAAAGAACTCTAAGGCTTGCTTTATCTTGCTAAGATAAGTTTGGGGTTGGCATTTATGTTCCTTTAAAGTCTTGGATGAGCTCTAGTAAGATATAAAATGAACTTGCATTCATATTTATATTTCAAGTCCTTGCATGGCATATTTATATTTCCTTGCCACCACCTAATAATTACTCTCGAAGTCTACCTATTTCAACCTTAAAGTTGATTGTTGATTTAGAGTGAATACTCTAAAGGGCCTAGAGCACTAAAATAAAGAATTGGACTTACATATCATATTTATTTCCAAGTTATCACCTAAAGCTTAAAGATAAGAAATGAACTTGCATTTCATATTTATATTTCTTGTCAAGCATGCTTATATTGCAAGTCATCACCTAAACTCAAGGATTAAAAATGAACTTGCATATCATATTTACTTTGAAGCTCTCACTTTATTTTATAATGAAGAATAAAATGAAGTGCATAACATGTTTATGATTTTGCCATCACTAAAAGTTCCTAGAGCTCAAAGACTTGCCCTTTTCATCTCAATAAAAAGTTTGGATGTAGAGGCATTCTTGTGAATGCATAAATTTGGCTAATTGATGATGATGAGTGGTATATGTAACGTCCCGATTTTCTGTCAGAGTGAAAAATGACCAAAATGCCCCTGAGGTCATTTTCGACCCGGAATTCGAGGATGGCTAACCCGACAGTCCTCGAAGGGCCAACTCAATGTTTGAAGGGGATTGAATGACCCTTGAGCAGTTCTGGAGGCGAAAGTCTCATTTTCTGCAGTTTCGGGTCAAAATGACCAAAATACCTCTAGCGTTTTTACGTGGGTAAAGGTGCCGTTTGAGCCCGAAACTTTCCCTAGATGTTTAAAACCATGTTTTTACATGTTTCAAAGCATCTGTTTGAGTCCCGGTGGTCCCGGGCAGTTTTAGTGCAAAATTACGATTTTACCCCTAGAATACTGTTTTTGAGCTTAATGATGTTATTAAGCAAACCTAAGCAATATTAGGCTCTAATCGAAGATTAATTAATTTCCATAATTAATCTAAAGTCAAAATAAATTATTAAAATTAATTAGAACCTAAGATTACTTATATTAGATTTAAATCTCCTTTCTAAAACTCAAGATTTCACTCTTGGAATCTTGAATAGTGTTTTCTCTCTCCAATTCCTTAAATCAAGGAATTGTGTCTAGAATTGGTTAGACACTAAAATGAGTTTATAACTCACTAATGATGCAAGAACACTCCTTAAATGTGTCTTGACAACCTTGATTACCCATTTTCTCATCTAAACACTTTCTTACAAATTCCTAATATTAATCCTAATTAAAGATACACCTAAACACAACTCTAAACCACAATTAAAATGCAAGAAAACCCTCCCCATGGCTGATGCAATTTCACCCTCTCTCTCTCATTTACAACACATTTTGATTTGTTTCTCACTCAAAGAACCATGCTTGAGCCATATCTTGAACCGTACCTCACCATAGCTTGAACCATACCTCACCATGCCTCAAGATCACAACATCTCACCTCATGGAACTCATGGGGCTGCTCATCCTTGGCCGAAACCTTCCCTCCCTCTTTGCACCTTGCATGTGTTTCATTTCTCTATAAATAGCATGCTTGGGTGAACTTGCATCATTTTGGGTTCATTTGCTAAGTGTAAGTTTTCAAAGAGCACTTCAAAGTTTCCTTTTTCTCTCAAGTTCTTCAAGTTCTTCATCCTCTTCTCTCATCCCAACCTTCAATCACTTGGTAGGGATTTTCTTTCAAGTATTTTCTTTATTTAAGTTCCATCTCTAGTTATGTGTTTATGGTTTCTCTTGAAGTCTTTTTAGAACTTCTCTCCCTCTCCTTTTTCTTCATCATTTTCGGCCATAGGCCTTGAGGACAAGAGAATGAGAGCTTGATGATGAGGTCTCATGGTGGTGATGTCCATCACTTGAATAATCTCTAAAGCTTGATCTTTGTTCTTAAGTTAAAGATGTTTTCTTTTGTTCTTTCTTCTTGAACCTTGAAACCTTTCACCTTGATGATATTTTAAAATGATTCCATGAACTCAATGATGAGGACTCATGATGTTGGTGTTAATGCATCATCAAGATTATGGTCTCTAGAGTTTCAAATGTTTCCTTTTCTTTTTAAAAGTTTCGATTCCTTTTCCTTTTCTTTCTTCATATTTTCGGCCATGTTGGCCAATGAGGTTCTCAATGGCTTGATGATGAGAGCTTCTAGATGATGACCATGTGTTCATCACAATGAGGTCTCTAGAGCTTCAGTTTTAATAAAAATGTTATCTATGACCACATCTCAAGAAAAGAAACTTTGTGTTTTAAAGAACCCTTGAGGTTCACTCTTGTCTTTACTTTATCTTGTCATGATAAGTTTGGGTTGAGGTTTAAGTTCCTTGAAAAGTCTTGTATGAGCTCTAATAAGAAATAAAATGGACTATCATTCATATTTAAATTCAAGCTTATGCATTACATATTTACTTTGAGCTTTGCATTCATATTTAATTTCCAAGCCATCACTTAAAGTTAAAGGACAAAGAATAGATTGCATCTCATATTTACATTCTTGTCTAGCATATTTACTTTTCATCACTAAAGAACATAAAGATTTAAAATGAGAGTTGCACTATCACCTAACTAAATCTCAAAGCCTTTCTATTTCGGCCTTAAAGTCGATTGTTGCTGGGCCTAGAGCACTAAAATAAAGAAATGAATTTACATATCTATATTTTAAGTTTTGAATATTTATATTTCAAGTCTTGCATATTTAATTCAAGCTTTGCATATTTATAATTCAAGTCTTGCATATTTACTTTAAGCTTTCACTTTACTTTGTAATGAAGAATAAAAATAAAGTGCATAACATGTTTAAATTATGTCATCACTTAAAGACCTTAGATCTCAAAGGCTTGCCCGTTCTATCTCAAGTTAAAGTTTAATGTGGGTGCATTCTTTGAATGCATAAGTTTCGGTCAAGTAGTGATGATGAAATTGGAATGAGTTTCATTTAGCTACAAGGGCCAACAATCTAAGTTTTAAGAATTCTCTTTGAGCCTCATGAATTCTATGAGATTAGGATCAACAAGATTTATGAAGTTAATTCTCTTTTAAGGAGGGATTAAGTGGTCACTGGCCTAAGGATGTTTTTAGTCTCTTTTACAAAATAAAATGGCTTGCAAAAGAGTCTTAGAAGTCCTAAAAGTGATTCCAAGAGAAACTAGCAACTTATGTATTTTAAAAATATCAAGTTATGCATCTTTTTGGGACTTAATGTTTCGGTTCTTCCATGATAAGTTTGCTACTGTATAATGATGTTTCGATGTGTTAAAATGTGTGAAAATTATGTATGATGAGGTAGGAACATTTCTATGGAAGATAGGAGAGAAACTAGCTTTCTAGATAAATCGTAAAGTCAAGATTTAGCATAGTTTTAACCCATTTATTTTTGGACACTGCCCAAACTGTTTCTATGGGATAATAATCAGATTAGGATTGTTTAATCATGAAAAATTTGGTTACAATTGAAGTAGGATTGAACTTTAGCACCTATAGAGAAACTAGTAACTAGAAAACCGTAAAACCGCAATTCTAGAACTCTTAGAACATTTAACTTTTAGAATCTGTCCAGCAACCTTATAACATGGTAAAAATGGTTTATAATTAGTTCTTAGACATAGGAGTGCCTCATAATTAGTTTAGATTTAACTTATAGCGCCTTAGGCGAAGACAGAACCAAGAAAGGGTCTAAAACGTAAGTTTTAGAACCCCGCAATTATAAGTTTATAATGCTGCCCCTAAGGAATGTCATTGTTCAGATTTAATAGAGAGCATGAATAATAACGGGATCTATTAGAAGAGAACCCTTAGGTGTATAAAAGGTTGATACAAGATGATAGGTTAATTACATCACAAGTTTAAGGCCCGTACGGGTCAAAGCATAAGATACCGTAGGACCAAGAGCATAATAAATTTCTAATGTTGCTTGTGAACGCATGACAATGATTATGTGAATGCATGAAAATTATGATGGAGGATGCATGTTTGAATGACTTATGTGGCATAAAGAAGAATTTGGAAGAAATTCGACATGCTGCAATTATGCTGCCGAATTTCTGACAAATTCGGGGACTCAAAAAATTTTTGAAAACTTATGAGATTTTTATGAGGTACTAAGATTAGTTCTCGGATGACACCGGTTCGGCCGAGCACCTCCAGAGAACTCATGTGACATCGGTACCAAGATGAATTCTTGGGTGACACCAGTTCGGCCGAGCACCCCCAAGAAATGCCCCCTAGCCCGTACTAGATAAGTCGGGATTATGTTTATGATTATGTTACGCTTATCGGGATTGATAAGTAAGAACTAGTGACGACTAGTTAAGGTATGAGCTCATAACCTAGAGATGTGACACGTTCTGGGTGACACCGGTTCGGCCGAGCACCCCTAGAGCAATTGTCTTTTAGGGTGGCCTATGAGGAAGTAAAGTATGATGTTTATGTCACAAAGTTTCCCATATGGGAATTTAATTGCCACTTTATGCCACTATTATGATGTTCTTAATGTTGTGATTATTTTCTTGCATTAAGTAGAGCCATGCATACATTCTTTAATATGATTGCATCCATGTCATTAAGAATCATCCTAAAATGAATGGACCTTGGCTAATTATGTTTTAAAGCTTAAAAATGGACTTGATACATGCTCACTTGTTTTAAATACTAAACCCAAGGTTCCTAAGGACGTAGATGATGACACCTAGATAGTAGGAGGCCCTACTGAGATTCTTTAGCAAGATTCTCACTCCCTCTATCTATTTCTTTCCGTCACGTCTTCAGATGACGACGTTCGTGGTTTTTGTAGACACCCCGACATAGGAGGTGCACTATGATTCGGAGCATGGATCATACCATTTTGAGGGACAGTGCACGGTGCGAGTCTTCATGTTCGTTGGACGTCCTTTCGCTCACCCCATGCATACCCATCGCTTCTCCCCGACAGCACTCTATGGCGACGATGAGCAGCTTTTTGAGCGCGCACGTACGCATAATGAGAGAGTGCTCCGCATGCACACCGCCGCCTCAGCCATGCGTGACTATCCCGACTACGTGCCCCGGACTTACTTCTCGGAGACCGATCCGTCGAAGGACCCGCCTACCCATCCGTACAGCGAGAGCTCCGTCCCTACTCCACTACTGATGAGGGAGGGTAGTGAGGATACCGTGACTCAGCCACGGCTCGCATGACGACCGGAGATGCGGCCACATCGCGGGGGTCACTCTCGATCCCCGTTCCGCCTCTATACGCCCGAGGAGCTCGCCCAGTTTCCCAGGTATGTGCCTTGCTTGCGAGATGGACGTCAGTAGGAGGTGACGTACGACCGATGGAGTACTCGAGTAGAGCACACACCACTTAGATGAGGATGGACCTCCTTTTGTTTAGAGGTTATCCCTTTAGTTGCACTTGGGTAGGGGAGTTGCTTTTATATTTTCCGTCATACTTTCCTTTGTATTTGCTTTTTAGTTGTATCTGTTCATGATGTACTAAACTAAGCCCCACTCTCCATGAGTGGGCGTATCATATAATATTATATAAATATGCAGTTCAGTTCTATTGTGATGTGCCTTTACTTGCTTATGTCATGTTGCTATGCAATGCTTGCTTTATTTCCTTTCGTGCTTTATTATTTATCGTGTCGCGCGGCTCTCACTTTGCTTTTATAATTCAAAAAAAAATTTACCAGTATTTCCGCTAAGTATTTTAAAGTAATAAGGAAGCTTAACGGACTAATGATTAACCTAAATATGTTCTAGAGTATTGGGTTAAAAATTAGGATGTTACAGTATAAGTTTCATTTAGTCACAATGGCCAATAATCTATGTCCTAAGAGTTTTCTTAGGTAGTGAGAGTTTAAAGGATGCTACAAACATGATTTTATGGATTAAACCTTTTTCAAGGATGTTTTAAATTAGCTACTGCCCTATGGCTATAAAAGTTGGGTTTACCCGATTAAATATTTAATCGACTAAGGAATTATCATGAGTACTTGCTTTATAATGTGATATGAATTGACGTACTTAAAGTTTGTGTGATGTTTATGTATGCATAAAGATGGTCATAGCATATTATGATCTTACTTGGAATGTCTTAGATGCATGTGTAAAAGTAATATATATGTGACATTGTATGATAAGTTGTGTTCTTGCATCTTAATATAACATGCTAATGGTAAAGTGACATAAAACGCGTTTCTCCCTAGCAAAAGGAAGAAACAAAACCTTGTGCCCTTAGCACAAAGGCAAAGAGGACAATATCTACTTTTTGGTAGACACAGATCTCCCTAGCAAAAGGAGATGATATAGTCCCCTAACCTGCACTCCGGGAGTCAGGATTATGCTTATCTTAGGACAAGCAAGAACTAGTGACCATTAGTTAGGTATGAGCTCATAACTTAGAAACTCTTAAAAGGGAAGAGTTATTAGGATGGCCCCATGATGAAGAGAATGATGAACTTAATGTCACTTAAGGAAAAGAAAAAGAAAAGAATTTATTCGGAAGAACCATGTTTTTTAATATGCCATTCACGTAATCATGTTTCTCTATGTTATGTTCAAATGATGTCTGCATATGGTATTGCCATGCACTCATGGTATGATATGTTGCATTCATAGCATCAAGATTCATATTCAAAGATACGGACCTTGGATAATTATATTTGCGAACCTAATAATGAACTTTATGCATGCTCACCTTTTATAATAAACCCAAAGTTCCTGGGAACGTAGATGATGACATTAGGATAAGAGGATTTCCTTACTGAAATTCTTTAAGATTCTCATTCCCTCTATCTTTCTTTCTTTCCACTATGTCTTCAGAGGACAATGGCATCATTCGTAATCTTCATTGATATACCAGTTTGGGAGGTGTACTACGACCCGGCTCACTGCTTGTACCACTTTGTGGGTTACTGTGCAGTGCATATTTTTCCATAGATGGGATGCCCTTTCGATTACCCGGTTTCCAGCTTTCGGTTCTCCCTCACTTCCCCCTATGGAGATGACCTGGTGTTTGAGCATGCCCGGCCCTACGATGAGCAGACTTGATGTGCTCGCCCTGCCACCTTGGCTACCCGCGACTACCCCGACTATGTTCCTCGCACAAGGCACTCAGAGATCGACCCATCAGAGGATTCTCCCACCCATGTCTACTCAGAAGGTTCTACACCTTTGATGCCTATAGAGGTGAGTAGAGGTAGTGAGGATACTGTGACCCAGCCTAGATTGGTGCGACGACCGGTGATGCGACCATGCCGTGGAGGCCATGTCCGACCCCCAATCCGCCTTCCTATGCCAAAGGACTTTGCCCAGTTTATTGGGTATGTGCCACCCTTATGGGATGGATGTCAGTAGTAGTCAGCAAGCGACCCAATGGACTGCTGGAGCTTGCACATGTAGATCCCTCTGTTCTCATCTAATCTTTTGAAAAGGGTGATCACGTTTAGGAGTACTTGTAATATCCTAATTTTTAACCCAATACTCTAGAACATATTTAGGTTAATCATTAGTCTATTACTCTTTTAGTCTCATTCCTTACAACCTTTCATTAAAATACTTAGCGGAAAATACGAATAAATTTTTCTTTTTGAAACTTGAAAGCAAAACGCGAGCCGCGCACTAACCTAACGTTCGTCATAACCATAACGTGCAAGAAAAAGTAACTACACCATTGATAATCATGAAACATAGTATTATTCATAACAATCATAATATCATCACATCTTCATAGACTACTAACATCATTGTACCATCATTTACATCAAAACATGCCCATATATGTGAAGGCATCCTTATCCACCTATGAGGTTAGATAGGTGTCAACCCAAAAGCTAAGCTATCTATGCTCCCACAGTGACTCTCTGCCCCGTCTGCTAGTGTGATCCTTAAGCACGAGTCTCAGAAGAAGTTACGAACCTCGTTGTAATCCTCGTCTAGAGACGACATGGAAGAAGAGGAAGGGATGAGAAACTCATTAAGATTCTCAGTAGGGATTCCCGACTCTAGCACAAGTGTCATCGTCGTCGTCCCCAGCCACTTCGGTTTTAATTATGAAAAAGGTGTACATGCATAAGGATTGGTTTTAGGCTTTTCAAATCTATTTATCCGAAGTGGGTGTCTTTTAGTATGTGTCTTAATGACATGAATGCAACAGATATTTGATGAATGCATGACAATACCATATGCACATTAACACAAAAGTTGTAATACTTGGGCATATCATAAGGAAACATAAATCATATACGCGGCATAAAAAGGCATAGTACTTTTCATGTGACATCTTTCTCGTAAGTACAACTCTTAAGTTCTTTTTCTTAAAGACCACCCTCTTAACATATCCACCAAAAGTCCAACCGATTCACCAAATTTCTACGATAATCTGGTCACCAAACTACATCTCACCTATCGCCTAGGAATGAGCTCAATCCTAACTAGTCGTCACTAGATTTAATATAGGCTAATAGAGGGGGTATACATAACTTTCTTGGATCACCTATCTTAGGATCATTTCCTTCTTTGAAACGCTCTACTGGTACCCAGTACACAGCGAATTGTTCGCTTTGGCAAGCTCAATGTCAATACCCCCACGAATTTGTTTCCTCCCCACTGTAGTGGGAGGAATGCGTCTCAGTGTTACGTCATATCTGTTCTGAGGGTGCTCGGCCGAACCGGTGTCACCCAGAACCTTTCCTGGGGGTGCTTGGCCGAACCGGTGTCATCCAGGAGTTTTTACAAACTTTTCTCAAATTCTCAAGTTTGATGGGAAATTCGGCAGCGTAACAGCATACATCGGATTTCCTTCAAACTTGCTTTATGCCACGAAACATATAGAACATGCATAGCCATTCAACATCACCATAAGACATCAAATCATTCTCATAATCAATCATGCATCTACTAGAAGTCATAAGGTTCATTATGTCTTGGGACCTATGGTGTCTTATGCTTTGACCCTTACGGGTCTTTAACTTGAGGTGTAATTAACCTATCATCTTCTATCAACTTTTATGCACCTAAGGGTTCTCTCTTAACAAAACTTATTATTTATTTATGCTCTCTATTAAATCTGAACAACATCATTCCTTAGGGGCAGCATTATAAACTTATGATTATGGGTTTCTAGAACTTGCGTTTCAGACCCTTTCTTGGTTCTGTCTTCGCCTAAGGCGCTATAAGTTAAACCTAAGCCAATTATGAGTCATTCCTACATCAAGGAACTAATTATAAACCATGTTCTCTACATTATAAGGTTTCTGGACAGATTCTAAGAATTAAATGTTCTAAGAGTTCTAGAATTACGGTTTTACGGTTTTCTAGTTACTAGTTTCTCTATAGGTGCCAAAATTCATTCCTACTTCAAATGTAACCAAATTTTTCCTGATTAACCAATCCTAATCTGATTATATTTCCATTAAAATAGTTTGAGCAGTGTCCATAACTAAATGGGATAACACTATGCTAAATCTTGACTTTATGGTTTTCCTAAAAAGCTAATTTCTTTCCTAACTTGCATAGAAATGTTCCTACTTCATCATTCATAATTTTTACTCATGCAAACACATCAAACATCATCACATGGCAGCAAAAACATCATGGAAGATGTAACACCCTAGTAATTAACCAGATACACCTAGGTTGAATCTAATTAATGACTAGACTTTACTCCTTGCTTTGGTTCTTTCTTCATAATTTGAAAATACTTAGTGAAATTACGAGCCATTTTTTTTTTAAATACATAATTGAAAACGTGAGCCGAGTACAACGTGAATGAGTAAGCGGAGTATAATAAGACGTTTAAGAATATATCACATCATATCACTTAGGCTCCATCATATAACATCCATAAGCACATTATAGCATATATTTACATACAATAACCTCACTCAAAGGGTGGGTTATGTTCATACATCATTATCTTATGCAAACCCATAAAAGAAAATATACATAAGGAAATACATGCCCCTAAACTTGATAACTCCATAAGCCGGGAAGGTTATCCTAAAACTAGGGTGCATGATCACACATAAATCTACTAAGAACCCTCTATGGCCACTGTCCTGGAAATGGGGGAATAAATCCGATCCACTGTGAGCTCCCTCGGGAGGGGACACACGAGATGCACCAGGCTGGGGTCGCATGGACGGCCTTCTTGCTAACCTCGGCTGAACAACTGTTTCCTCACTACCCTCTCTTACACGTGTGGGAGTAGGAGCAGAGCTCTCAGAATATACATGAGTAGGAGTGTCCTCTGAAGGATCAATTTCAGAATATCTCATCTCGGGAACATACTCTGGAAATCCATGGACAGCAGATGAAGCGGGATAAGAACGTAACATCCTTTCATCAAGTGGACGTGAATGTTCGAAAACCATTTCATCGCCATAGGGAGAAGTAGGAGAAAATCGATAACTAGGGACAGGATGTGCAAATGGATGACCTATGTAAATAAAAACATGAACTGCGCACCTCCCTTCAAAATGATACGAGCGATGCACCGGATCATAGTGAAATTCCCAAGTAGGGGTATCAACGAACAGGACGAATGTCGCCATCTGAATCTGGAGACAATGACGGAAATAAAGAAAAGAGAGTGAGAATCTTGCTAAAGAATTCTCAGTAAGGTACCTCCTTCTACAGTGTCATCATCAAAGTCCCCAGGAACCTCGGGATTATTCTAAAATAGTGAGCATGCAAAGATTCATTTTAAGTTTAGACAAATACTTAACCGAGGTTCGTCAATTTTTAATCATGCGTCTTATAATGCATCATAATCTTAACATGTCATATTTACAATAAACTTTTCCTTTATCATTACATCATTTTCCTCATCATCATTATCAAATAACATGCATAAAAGAACGTCATATAATATTAGCTACACGTGAACATAGCGCACATATTTCATTTCTTTAGTGCCTTAGGTGACTTAAAATCTTATCATCATCATTATTTTCTTTAGGCCACCCTATACTCCACCCTTTTGGGAGTAATTTAGGTTATGAGCTCATACTTTACTAGTCGTCACTAGCATATACTTATCCCTTTTGATAAGCTAAAGTCTCGACTCTACCCTTTTGAGAGAACGGGTTAGGGGGCTAAAATCACCTTTTCACCACCTATAGTCTGATGGTTCCAAAGGATCATTTTCTTATAAGTTTAAGTCACCATAAAATCTTTGCATGTTATATCATAATATAATTCATAAACATCATAACATTTTCTCATTTATAGTCTTAAGCTAGAATAATATATATCAACTGTAATCATGTATATGGGAGATTCCCAGGAAAGAGAGGTGGGTCACAATGGACACGCTTAAATACCAAGTCTTTCCTTAGCCAGAACCTTTCCAAATTACACTTTTACAATGATACACTTTCTTCTAGCAACAAAGGTAAATTTTACATAATAAAGAACATTTCATGTATAAGCATTCTCATTATTTGCAACAGCAACTATAACATGCAAGCCAGGAAATCATTCAATGATATCAAGTACTTAATAAGCATCCAATCCTTACATAGAATTATCAATTATAGAACTAATTAGTTACTAAACCAATTATGAATCATTCTCTTAACAATAAACCATTATTATCACAACTTCAATCATATCAAATCATTATCACACATTGATACTAAACTCAGATCAGTGGCCGAATCATGAACCTCATGCAATTACATAGAATCATATTTTAAGTGCATATAAAATACTAGTTCCCGGTAAAATCCTTGCAAAGCCTTAAAACTCATTTAGAAACTAGTTCTTTTGTCAAATTTGGGAGGATCTTCACAATTAAAATTCTCACTTAAGATAAAAGGAGTAAGTCTTGAGCTTTAGAGATTTAGGTGACATCTTAGAATTATAAACATGCTATGCAACCTTATTTTAATCTTATCTTTATAAGGTGATAGCTTGGAATTATAAACATGATATGCAATTCCATTTCTTTATCTTTAAGATTTAAGGTGATGACTTGAAAATTAAACATGATGCAAGAACTTGAAATATAAACATGATACAAGAAACTGGAGCGGCGGTAATCCGCATAGGACCAGTAGAGGGCGAAGAGAATATTAAGAAACCGGAGTGGCGGTAGTCCGCATAGGACTAGTAGAGGGAGAAGAGAATATTAAGAAACCGGAGCGGTGGTAGTCCATACGGGACGATAGAGGAGAAGAGAATTATTATTACATCTTTTTAAGCTCCAATCTCAAGACTTTTTAAAGAATAAATTCTTTAACTCCAATAATCATATTTCTTTGCTTGTGATACATGGGCAAGTCTTTGAGCTCTAGGATCTTTAGGTGATGGCATAAAATAAACATGCCATGCATTGATTCTTTCAGCCATTATAAAATATAGTGAGAGCATAAATTAAATATGAGATGCAACCTCTTTATTATCTTGAAAGATTAAGTGGTGACTTGAAACATAAACATGAAATACAAGCTTGGAATTTAAACATGAGAAATGCAAGTTCATTTATTCATTCTTGAAAATTTAGTGATGACATAGAAGGTAAACATGGTTATGCAAAGCATAAACTTAATCATGGATGCAAATTCATTTTGTTTCTTTACTAGAGCTCCTTCAAGACTTTAAAAGAATTATAAATTCAACCCAATACATATCTTAACAAGAAATAAAACATAAAAGGAAAATACATCTTTCAAGTTCTAAACTAAAAATCTTTGTTTTAGCATCATAAAGCATTATTCTTTAAAGTTTTGCATCAAGTGGAATTTTCAAGCTTTAGAGGCCTAACTTGTGATGGATTTACAACCCACCCTCAAGGTCCTCATCATCAAGCCATCATCTTAGTTCCACCTAGGCCATATGGTTGAATTGGTTAAAGAAAAATTGAAGAGGAAAACCAAAATGAAAAGCTAAGGTAAGTTCATAATTTCATCATTTTGAGCTAAAAACACAACTCCTCAAAGCATAGAAATAAATTTAGAAACTACTCCCTACCTAATCTGAGTTGAAGAAGAGGAAGAGAACTTGGTTTCTTGAAGTGAAATGAAACAAAATCTCTTTGAAAAAATTAAAGAAAGAATTCAGCCAAAGAGGAGGAAGAAAGAAAGTTTTTGGTGCTCCTAAAAACTAGTTATGAACCAAGCATTCCAAGACCACTCAAGCAAGCCTATTTATAGAAGATTTTGAGGCTTCTAATTGGCCAAAATGATGAGGTAGTGGACGGAATTTTGCAGGAGAAATAAGGGAGGAAAAATCATTTTAGACAAAGTTGTATGAAATTAAGGAATTATGTCTCTTATGGTGACATTTTGGCATTTTGTTTTAGTGCAACTTTTGGCAATAATTCAGCTGCATAATGGCATCAATAATTTCATCCATTACAGCCCAAAGAAGTGAAATTTGTGTGTTCTGTAACGCCCCAATTTTTACTGTCATTAGAAATTACTCAATTACCGAATTACCGTAGGTAATTATTACATAAGATTTGAGGCCGAACAATCCTCAATAAAGGAATATAACATTAGAAGAGAGGTTAGGAGCGATTCATGCGAGAGTCGCAAATCCCGAATTTCTGTACGTATAAAATGACCAAAATGCCCCTGAAGTTATTTTACTCAGAAAATGAGGATCGTGGGCCCCACCTATTCTCAAGGGGATATTTTGAGGATAATAAGGGATTGTTTGTGTTATGTGTGTTAATAGAGCAGAAGGATCTCAATTTTGAGTTAGATCTGCGAAATGACCAAAAGCAGCCCTTGCGTTGTTTTAACTCCGATGTGCGTGCCGACTGAGCCCGAACCTCACTAAAATGTTTTAAAATGTGTTTTTAAGCCATGATTAACCATTGGTTAAGCTCAGGTGGCCTCGGGCAGTTTTTAAGTGAAAGTACGATTTTGCCCCTGTTTTTGGGCAGTTTTGCGAATTTCGGGATTTTTGATTCGTATACCGAAACCTAAGCAATATTAGGCTCAAATTAAAGCTTATTAAACTCTAAATATTAATATAGAGTCAAAATTATGTATTTAGATTGATTAGAACCCAAAATTGCTCAAAAACACCCAAATTACTTACTAATTCACTTAAATCCTTAACCGTAAATTCTCTAAATTACATGAATACCTTGCCTACACCTAAATAATGCATGGAACACACAAATTTCACTTCTTTGGGCTGTAATGGATGAAATTATTGATGCCATTATGCAGCTGAATTATTGCCAAAAGTTGCACTAAAACAAAATGCCAAAATGTCACCATAAGAGACATAATTCCTTAATTTCATACAACTTTGTCTAAAATGATTTTTCCTCCCTTATTTCTCCTGCAAAATTCCGTCCACTACCTCATCATTTTGGCCAATTAGAAGCCTCAAAATCTTCTATAAATAGGCTTGCTTGAGTGGTCTTGGAAGGCTTGGTTCATAACTAGTTTTTAGGAGCACCAAAAACTTTCTTTCTTCCTCCTCTTTGGCTGAATTCTTTCTTCAATTTTTTTCAAAGAGATTTTGTTTCATTTCACTTCAAGAAACCAAGTTCTTTTCCTCTTCTTCAACTCAGATTAGGTAGGGAGTAGTTTCTAAATTTATTTCTATGCTTTGAGGAGTTGTGTTTTTAGCTCAAAATGATGAAATTATGAACTTACCTTAGCTTTTCATTTTGGTTTTCCTCTTCAATTTTTCTTTAACCAATTCAACCATATGGCCTAGGTGGAACTAAGATGATGGCTTGATGATGAGGACCTTGAGGGTGGGTTGTAAATCCATCACAAGTTAGGCCTCTAAAGCTTGAAAATTCCACTTGATGCAAAACTTTAAAGAATAATGCTTTATGATGCTAAAACAAAGATTTTTAGTTTAGAACTTGAAAGATGTATTTTCCTTTTATGTTTTATTTCTTGTTAAGATATGTATTGGGTTGAATTTATAATTCTTTTAAAGTCTTGAAGGAGCTCTAGTAAAGAAACAAAATGAATTTGCATCCATGATTAAGTTTATGCTTTGCATAACCATGTTTACCTTCTATGTCATCACTAAATTTTCAAGAATGAATAAATGAACTTGCATTTCTCATGTTTAAATTCCAAGCTTGTATTTCATGTTTATGTTTCAAGTCATCACTTAATCTTTCAAGATAATAAAGAGGTTGCATCTCATATTTAATTTATGCTCTCACTATATTTTATAATGGCTGAAAGAATCAACGCATGGCATGTTTATTTTATGCCATCACCTAAAGATCCTAGAGCTCAAAGACTTGCCCATGTATCACAAGCAAAGAAATATGATTATTGGAGTTAAAGAATTTATTCTTTAAAAATTCATGAGATTGGAGCTTAAAAAGATGTAATAATAATTCTCTTCTCCCTCTACTGGTCCTGTGCGGACTACCACCGCTCCGGTTTCTTAATATTCTCTTCTCCCTCTACTAGTCCTATGCGGACTACCGCCACTCCGGTTTCTTAATATTCTCTTCGCCCTCTACTGGTCCTATGCGGATTACCGCCGCTCCAGTTTCTTGTATCATGTTTATATTTCAAGTTCTTGCATCATGTTTAATTTTCAAGTCATCACCTTAAATCTTAAAGATAAAGAAATGGAATTGCATATCATGTTTATAATTCCAAGCTATCACCTTATAAAGATAAGATTAAAATAAGGTTGCATAGCATGTTTATAATTCTAAGATGTCACCTAAATCTCTAAAGCTCAAGACTTACTCCTTTTATCTTAAGTGAGAATTTTAATTGTGAAGATCCTCCCAAATTTGACAAAAGAACTAGTTTCTAAATGAGTTTTAAGGCTTTGCAAGGATTTTACGGGGAACTAGTATTTTATATGCACTTAAAATATGATTCTATGTAATTGCATGAGGTTCATGATTCGCCAACGATCTGAGTTTAGTATCAATGTGTGATAATGATTTGATATGATTGAAGTTGTGATAATTATGGTTTATTGTTAAGAGAATGATTCATAATTGGTTTAGTAACTAATTAGTTATATAATTGATAATTCTATGTAAGGATTGGATGCTTATTAAGTACTTGATATCATTGAATGATTTCCTGGCTTGCATGTTATAGTTGCTGTTGCAAATAATGAGAATGCTTATACATGAAATGTTCTTTATTATGTAAAATTTACCTTTGTTGCTAGAAGAAAGTGTATCATTGTAAAAGTGTAATTTGGAAAGGTTCTGGCTAAGGAAAGACTTGGTATTTAAGCGTGTCCATTGTGACCCACCTCTCTTTCCTCGGAATCTCCCATATGCATGATTACAGTTGATATATATTATTCTAGCTTAAGACTATAATCGAGAAAATGTTATGATGTTTATGAATTGTATTATGATATAACATGCAAAGATTTAATGGTGACTTAAACTTATAAGAAAATGATCCTTTGGAACCATCAGACTATATGTAACACCTCGATTTTTCTGTCCGAGGGAAATGACCAAAATGCCCCTGAGGTCATTTCCTGACCCGAACTCGAGGGTAACCAACTCGGTCATCCTCGAAGGGTCAACTCAATGTTTGAAGGGGATTGAATGGCCTTTGAATGCTCCCGAAAGCAAAAATCTGCTTTCATGATTTGGTCAAAATGACCAAAATACCCCTGTAGCGTTTTACGCGGGTAAAGGTGCCGTTTGAGCCCGAAACTTTCCCCAGAGGTTTAAAAACACGTTTTCATGTGTCTAGAGGTCTCTGTTCAAGTCCCGATGGTCCCGGGCAGTTTTAGTGCAAAATTATGATTTTGCCCCTAGAATAGTGTTTTTGAGCTTAATGACGTAATTAAGCAAACCTAAGCAATATTAGGCTCTAAATGAAGATTAATTAATTTTCCTAATTAATCTAGAGTCAAAATAATTTATTAAAGTTAATTAGAACCTAAAATTGCTTAGATTAAACTTAAAATCCCTTTTTAGAACTCAAGACTCCTAGCCTTGGAATCTTGAATAGTGTTTTCTCTCTCCAATTCCTTAAATCAAGGAAATGTGTCTAGAGTTGTTTAGACTCTAAATTGAGGATTTGACTCACTAATGGTGCAAGACCACTCCTTAATTATGTCTAGACCACCTTAATTATCCATTTTCCTTACCTAAACACTTTCTTACAAATTCCTAATCTTAAGCATAATCAAAGATACACCTAAACACAACTCTAAACCACAATTAAAATGCAAGAAATCCTCCCCCATGGGCTGATGCATTTCGGCCACCTCATCCCCCTTTGACCACATGTTAAATTATTTTCTCACTCAAAGAACCATGCTTGAGGCCATACCTTGAACCATACCTCACCATACTTTGAACCATACCTCACCATGCCTCAAGACCACATTATCTCACCTCATGGAACTCATGGTCTCCCTCCCCATCTGATGGCCGAAACCTCCTCCTCACTTTGGACCCTCTATTTGCTTCATTTCTCTATAAATAGATGGCCTTGGGAAGCTTGCACCACTTTTAGATCATTTGCTAAGTTTAGGAACACTCAAAGCTTTTCTTTTTCTCTCAAAATTCTTGTGTTCTTCAAGATCTTTAAGTTCTTCATCTTCTTCTTCCATCTTCAAGAACATCACACCAAGTAGGGATTTTCTTTCATGTATTCTTTCTTTAAAGTTCTTGTTTCAAGCTTTATGTTCATAGTTTCTCTTGATTCCTTTTAGAACTTCTTTTCTTCTCCTCATTCCTCTTTATGTTTCGGCCATGGGCCTTAGAGAACAAAGGAATGAGAGCTTGATGATGAGAGTTTCATGATGATGTTCATCACTTGAAACAAACTCTAGAGCTTGATCTTTGTTCTTGAGCAAAAATGTTTTTAGTTTTTCCTTTCTTGAACTCTTGAGAACTTTAGCTTTAGTGATGTTTTAAAATGGCTCTATGAACTCAATGATGAGGACTCATGATGTTGGTGTTAATATATCATCAAGATCATGAACTCTAGAGTTTTAAAATGTTCCTTTTCTTCTTGATGATTTCGGCCAAATCCATTAATTTTCTAAGTTTCATGGTTTGATTCCTAAAAATATTATGTTGAGTTTTAAAGAACTCTAAGCTTGACTTTACCTTGTTTGGATGAGTTTGGGTTATGGTTTAAATTCCTTTAAAGTCTTGTTAAGAGCTCTAGAAAGATAAAATGAACTTGCATAATTTATTTTATGCTTACATCCATATTTACATTCTTGCTATGCATCTTTGCTTTCTAGCTATCACTTAAGAACATAAAGATTAAAATGGAACTTGTATCATCACTTAATTTAATTCTCGAAGCCTTTCTATTTCGGCCTTAAAGTCGATTGTTGTTGGGCCTAGAGCACTAAAATAAAGAATTAAACTTGCATTATCACCTAATTAATTTCTCGAATGCCTATCTATTTCGGCCTTAAAGTCGATTGTTGTTGGGCCAAGAGCACTAAAATAAAGAATTGAACCATGCATATTTACCTTCAAGCTTGCACGTTTAAGTTTATGCCTCGCATATTTACGTTCGAGCTTGCACGTTTAAGTATGCCTTGCATATTTAATTTTATGTCATCACTTTACTTTGTAAGCAAGATTAAAAACGAAAAGCATGAGCACGTTTAGTTTATGTCATAACTTAAGAACCTAGAGCTCAAAGACTTACCCATTTCATTCCATGTTAAAGTTATATGTGAATGTATTCCTTGAATGAATAATTTCGGCCAAGTAGTGATGATGGACTTGCAATGAGTTTTCATCTAGCTACTAGGTCCAATAGTCTATGTTTTAAGTTTTCCTTAAAGCCTTACAAATCTTTATAAGGTTATGTCATCACAAGTTATGATTTTATCCTCTTTTAGGAGATGAAATATATTTTGGTCTTTAACCTAAGGCTTCACTTAGCCTCTTGAGGAATTAAAATGTTTTGCAAAGAGTTTTAGAAGTTCTAGAATGATTCCAAGAGAAACTAGTTAACTTATGTACCTAGAAATGTCAATTTAATTCTCTTATTGAGGCAAGATGTTTTCGGTTCTGATGTGATGAATGTGATGCTGTATGATGATGTTTTAATGTGTTGGAATGTGTGAAAATATCATATGATGATGTAGAAGCGATCCTATGCATGATATGTAAGAAACTAGCTAACTAGAAATACCGTAAAGCTAGAACTTAACATAGTTTGACCCATTTGTTTATGGAACTTTTCCAAACTGTTTTAATGGGGACATAATCAGATTTAGATTGTTTAGACATGAAAAACTTGGTATCATTTGAGTTAGAATTGAATTCTAGCACCTATGGGGAAACTAGTAACTAGAAAACCGTAAAAATGCAAATGTATAACTCTTAGAACATTTAATTTTCTGGATTCTGTCCAGCACCCTTACGACATGATAAACATGAATAATAATTAGTCCTTAAGCATAGGAATGCCTCATAATTGAGCTAGATTTAATACATAGCGCCTTCGGCGAAAACGGAACCAAGAAAGGGTCTAAAACGTAAGTTCTAGAACCCCGTAAACACAAGTCAGAAATTCTGCCCTATGCTTTTCAGATTTAAGTATGAACATGAGGATTAGGAATGATGATTAATTATGAGCCCTTAGGTGCATAAAAATATGAGCGTCGGATGTTAGAGAATTATATCTCAAGATTAAGACCCGTAAGGGTCAAAGCATAAGCTACCGTAAGGATAAACGGTTGAATGTTCCATGATGATGTTTGATATGTAAATGATGATGATGATATTCATATGAAGAATTCATGAGGATATATGTTTTATTACGAGAACAACTTGAGCATGTGATCTCTGATGAGAGCGTATAGTATTGATGTGTTGATGCTCCATACGATGTGTTATGTAAAATTATGATATTATGATGCTTATGATGCATACGATGAATATGATGCCTTATGTTGATGTTGAATGACTATGCATGCTCTATATGTTTCGTGGCATAAAGCAAGTTTGAAGGAAATCCGGTGTATGCCGTTACGCTGCCGAATTTCCCATCAAACTTGAGAATTTGAGAAAAGTTTGTGAAAACTCCTGGGTGACACCGGTTCGGCCGAGCACCCCTAGGATAGGTTCTGGGTGACATCGGTTCGGCCGAGCACCCCCAGAACGGATGTGACAAAGTACTGAGACGCATTTCTCCCGCTACGGTGGGGAGGAAACAAATCTGTGAGGGTATTGACATTGAGCTTGCCTGTAACGCCCCAATTTTTACTGTAATTTTTACTGTCATTAGAAATTACTCAATTACCGAATTATCGTAGGTAATTATTACATAAGATTTGAGGCCGAACAATGCTCAATAAAGGAATATAACATTAGAAGAGAGGTTAGGAACGATTCATGCGAGAGTCGCAAATCCCGAATTTCTGTACGTATAAAATGACCAAAATGCCCCTGAAGTTATTTTACTCAGAAAATGAGGATCGTGGGCCCCACCTATTCTCAAGGGGATATTTTGAGGATAATAAGGGATTGTTTGTGTTATGTGTGTTAATAGAGCAGAAGGATCTCAATTTTGAGTTCAGGCCTTGAAATGACAAAACGCCCCTACATTTGTTTTAACTCCGATGTCGTGCCAGTGAGCCCGAACCTCACTAAAATGTTTTAAAATGTGTTTTTAAGCCATGATTAACCATTGGTTAAGCTCGGGTGGCCTCGGGCAATTTTTAAGTGAAAGTACGATTTTGCCCCTGTTTTTGTGCAGTTTGCAATTTCGGGATTTTTGATTCGTATACCGAAACCTAAGCAATATTAGGCTCAAATTAAAGCTTATTAAATTCTAAATATTAATCTAGAGTCAAAATTATGTATTTAGATTGATTAGAACCCAAAATTGCTCAAAAACACCCAAATTGCTTACTAATTCACTTAAACCCTTAACCGTAAATTCTCTAAATTACATGAATACCTTGCCTACACCTAAATAATGCATGGAACACACAAATTTCACTTCTTTGGGCTGTAATGGACGAAATTATTGATGCCATTATGCAGCTGAATTATTGCCAAAAGTTGCACTAAAACAAAATGCCAAAATGTCACCATATGAGACATAATTCCTTAATTTCATACAACTTTGTCTAAAATGATTTTTCCTCCCTTATTTCTCCTGCAAAATTCCGTCCACTACCTCATCATTTTGGCCAATTAGAAGCCTCAAAATCTTCTATAAATAGGCTTGCTTGAGTGGTCTTGGAATGCTTGGTTCATAACTAGTTTTTAGGAGCACCAAAAACTTTCTTTCTTCCTCCTCTTTGGCTGAATTCTTTCTTCAATTTTTCAAAGAGATTTTGTTTCATTTCACTTCAAGAAACCAAGTTCTCTTCCTCTTCTTCAACTCAGATTAGGTAGGGAGTAGTTTCTAAATTTATTTCTATGCTTTGAGGAGTTGTGTTTTTAGCTCAAAATGATGAAATTATGAACTTGCTTTAGCTTTTCATTTTGGCTTTCCTCTTCAATTTTTCTTTAACCAATTCAACCATATGGCCTAGGTGGAACTAAGATGATGGCTTGATGATGAGGACCTTGAGGGTGGGTTGTAAATCCATCACAAGTTAGGCCTCTAAAGCTTGAAAATTCCACTTGATGCAAAACTTTAAAGAATAATGCTTTATGATGCTAAAACAAAGATTTTTAGTTTAGAACTTGAAAGATGTATTTTTCCTTTTATGTTTTATTTCTTGTTAAGATATGTATTGGGTTGAATTTATAATTCTTTTAAAGTCTTGAAGGAGCTCTAGTAAAGAAACAAAATGAATTTGCATCCATGATTAAGTTTATGCTTTGCATAACCATGTTTACCTTCTATGTCATCACTAAATTTTCAAGAATGAATAAATGAACTTGCATTTCTCATGTTTAAATTCCAAGCTTGTATCTCATGTTTATGTTTCAAGTCATCACTTAATCTTTCAAGATAATAAAGAGGTTGCATCTCATATTTAATTTATGCTCTCACTATATTTTATAATGGCTAAAAGAATCAGCATGGCATGTTTATTTTATGCCATCACCTAAAGATCCTAGAGCTCAAAGACTTGCCCATGTATCACAAGCAAAGAAATATGATTATTGGAGTTAAAGAATTTATTCTTTAAAAAGTCTTGAGATTGGAGCTTAAAAAGATGTAATAATAATATTCTCTTCTCCCTCTACTGGTCTTGTGCGGACTACCGCTCCGGTTTCTTAATATTCTCTTCTCCTCTCTTGGTCTGTGCGGACTACCGCTCAGGTTTCTTAATATTTTCTTCTCCTCTCTTTGGTCTGTGCGGATTACCGCTCAGGTCTTGTATCATGTTTATATTTCAAGTTCTTGCATCATGTTTAATTTTTAAGTCATCACCTTAAATCTTAAAGATAAAGAAATGGAATTGCATATCATGTTTATAATTCCAAGCTATCACCTTATAAAGATAAGATTAAAATAAGGTTGCATAGCATGTTTATAATTCTAAGATGTCACCTAAATCTCTAAAGCTCAAGACTTACTCCTTTTATCTTAAGTGAGAATTTTAATTGTGAAGATCCTCCCAAATTTGACAAAAGAACTAGTTTCTAAATGAGTTTTAAGGCTTTGCAAGGATTTTACCGGGAACTATTATTTTATATGCACTTAAAATATGATTCTATGTAATTGCATGAGCTTCATGATTCGCCCACTGATCTGAGTTTAGTATCAATGTGTGATAATGATTTGATATGATTGAAGTTGTGATAATTATGGTTTATTGTTAAGAGAATGATTCATAATTGGTTTAGTAACTAATTAGTTCTATAATTGATAATTCTATGTAAGGATTGGATGCTTATTAAGTACTTGATATCATTGAATGATTTCTGGCTTGCATGTTATAGTTCTTTGTTGCAAATAATGAGAATGCTTGTACATGAAATGTTCTTTATTATGTAAAATTTACCTTTGTTGCTAAAAGAAAGTGTATCATTGTAAAAGTGTAATTTGGAAAGGTTAAGCTAAGGAAAGACTTGGTATTTAAGCGTGTCCATTGTGACCCACCTCTCTTTCTGGGAATCTCCCATATGCATGATTACGATTGATATATATTATTCTAGCTTAAGACTATAAATGAGAAAATGTTATGATGTTTATGAATTGTATTATGATATAACATGCAAAGATTTAATGATGACTTAAACTTATAAGAAAATGATCCTTTGGAACCATCAGACTATAGGTGGTGAAAAGGTGATTTTAGCCCCTAACCCGTTCTCTCAAAAGGGTAGAGTCGGGACTTTAGCTTATCAAAAGGGATAAGTATATGCTAGTGACGACTAGTAAAATATGAGCTCATAACCTAAATTACTCCCAAAAGGGTGGAGTATAGGGTGGCCCAAGGAAAATAATGATGATGATAAGATTTTAAGTCATCAAAGGCACTAAAGAAATGAAATATGTGCACTTGTGTCCATGTGTAGCTAATATTATATGACGTTCTTTTATGCATGTTATTTTGATAATGATGATGAGGAATATGATGTAATGATAAAGGAAATGTTCATTGTAAATATGACATGTTAAGAATAAGATGCATTATAAGACGCATGATTAAAAATTGACGAACCTCGGTTAAGTATTTGTCAAACTTAAAATGAATCTTTGCATGCTCACTATTTTAGAATAATCCCGAGGTTCCTGGGGACTTTGATGATGACACTTTGTAGAAGGAGGTACCCTCGAGAATTCTTTAGCAAGATTCTCACTCCCTTTTCTTTATTTCCGTCATTGTCTCCAGATTCAAATGACGACATTCGTCATGTTCGTTGATACCCCTACTCGGGCATTCCATTACGATCCGGTGCCTCGCTCGCATCCTTTTGAAGGGAGGTCTTGTGATTCGTGTTTTTATTTACATAGGTCGTCCATTTGCACATCCTGTCCCTAGTTATCGATTTTCTCCTACTTCTCCCTATGGCGATGAAATGGTTTTCAAACATGCACGTCCACTTGATGAAAGGATGTTACGTTCTTATCCCGCTTCATCTGCTGTCCATGGATTTCCAGAGTATGTTCTCGAGGCGAGATATTCTGAACGATCCTTGAAGGACACTCCTACTCATGTATATTCTGAGAGCTCTGCTCCTACTCCCACACGTGTAAGAGAGGGTAGTGAGGAAACAGTTGTTAAGCCGAGGTTAGCGAGAAGGCCGTCCATGCGACCCGGACTGGTGCATCTCGTGTGTCCCGTCCCGAGGGAGCTCATCAGTGGATCGGATTTATTCCCCCATTTCCAGGACAGTGGCCATAAAAGGTTCTTAGTAGATTTATGTGTGATCATGCACCCTAGTTTTAGGATAACCTTCCCGGCTTATGGAGTTATCTAGTTTAGGGGCATGTATTTCCTTAAGTATATTTTCTTTTATGGGTTTGCATAAGATAATGATGTATGAACATAACCCACCCTTTGAGTGAGGTTATTGTATGTAAATATATGTTATAATGTGCTTATGAATGTTATATGATGGAGCCTAAGTGATATGATGTGATATATTCTTAAACGTCTTATTATACCCCGCTTACTCGTTCACGTTGTACTCGGCTCATGTTTTCAATTATGTGTTTAAAAAAAAAAAATGGCTCGTAATTTCACTAAGTATTTTCAAATTATGAAGAAAGAACCAAAGCAAGGAGTAAAGTCTAGTCATTAATCAGATTCAACCTAGGTGTATCTGGTTAATTACTAGGGTGTTACATTGCCAAAGCGGACAATTCGCTGTATACTAGATACCAGTAGAGCGTTTCAAAGAAGGAAATGATCCTAAGATAGGTGATCCGAGAAAGTTATGTATACCCCCTCTATTAGCCCATATTAAATCTAGTGACGACTAGTTAGGAATGAGCTCATTCCTAGGCGATAGGTGAGACGTAGTTTGGTGACCAGATTATCGCCGGGCTGGTGAATCGGTTGGACTTTTGGTGGATATGTTAAGAGGGTGGTCTTTAAGAAAAAGAACTCAAGGGTTTTACTTATGAGAAAGATGTCACAAGAAAAGTACTATGCCTTTTTATGCCACGTATATGATTTATGTTTCTTTATGATGTGCCCAAGTATTACGATTTTCGTGTTAATGTGCATATGGTATTGTCATGCATTCATCAAATATCTGTTGTATTCATGTCATTAAGACACATACTAAAAGACACCCACTTCGGATAAATAGATTTGTAAAGCCTAAAACCAATCCTTATGCATGTACACCTTTTTCATAATTAAAACCGAGGTGGCTGGGGACGACGACGATGACACTAGTGTTAGAGTCGGGAATCCTTACTGAGAATCTCGAATGAGTTTCTCACCCCTTCCTTTTCTTCCGTGTCGTCTCTAGACGAGGATTACAACGAGGTTCGTGACTTCTTCTGAGGCTCGTGCTTAAGGGACACACTAGCAGATGGAGCAGAGGGTCACTGTGGGAGCATAGATAGCTTAGCTTTTTGGGTTGACACTTATTCAACCTCATAGGTGGATAAGAATGACTTCACATATATGGGCGTGTTTTGATGTAAATGATGGTACAATGATGTTAGTAGTCTATGTGTCTATGAGGATGTGATGATATTATGATTGTTATGTATAATACTATGTTTCATGATTATCAATGGTGTGGCTACTCCTTCTTGCACATTATGGTTATGACGAACGTTAGGTTAGCACGCGGCTCGCATTTTGCTTTCAAGTTTCAAAAAGAAAAATTTATTCGTATTTTTCGCTAAGTATTTTAATGAAAGGTTGTAAGGAATGAGACTAAAAGAGTAATAGACTAATGATTAACCTAAATATGTTCTAGAGTATTGGGTTAAAAATTAGGATGTTACACTATAGGTGGTGAAAAGGTGATTTTAGCCCCCTAACCCGTTCTCTCAAAAGGGTAGAGTCGGGACTTTAGCTTATCAAAAGGGATAAGTATATGCTAGTGACGACTAGTAAAGTATGAGCTTATAACCTAAATTACTCCCAAAAGGGTGGAGTATAGGGTGGCCTAAGGAAAATAATGATGATGATAAGATTTTAAGTCACCTAAGGCACTAAAGAAATGAAATATGTGCACTATGTCCACGTGTAGCTAATATTATATGACGTTCTTTTATGCATGTTATTTGATAATGATGATGAGGAAAATGATGTAATGATAAAGGAAATGTTCATTGTAAATATGACATGTTAAGATTATGATGCATTATAAGACGCATGATTAAAAATTGACGAATCTCGGTTAAGTATTTGTCCGAACTTAAAATGAATCTTTGCATGCTCACTATTTTAGAATAATCCCGAGGTTCCTGGGGACTTTGATGGTGACACTGTAGAAGGAGGTACCTTACTGAGAATTCTTTAGCAAGATTCTCACTCCCTTTTCTTTATTTCCGTCATTGTCTCCAGATTCAGATGGCGACATTCGTCCTGTTCGTTGATACCCCTACTTGGGAATTTCACTATGATCCTGCATCGCTCGTATCATTTTGAAGGAGGTGCTGTGATTCGTGTTTTTATTTACATAGGTCGTCCATTTGCACATCCTGTCCCTAGTTATCGATTTTCTCCTACTTCTCCCTATGACGATGAAATGGTTTTCGAACATGGACGTCCACTTGATGAAAGGATGTTACGTTCTTATCCCGCTTCATCTACTGTCCATGGATTTCCAGAGTATGTTCGAGGCGAGATATTCTCAAACTGATCCTTCAGAGGACACTCTTACTCATGTATATTCTGAGAGCTCTGCTCCTACTCCCACACGTGTAAGAGAGGGTAGTGAGGAAACAGTTGTTCATCCGAGGTTAGCAAGAAGGCCGTCCATGCGACCCTAGCCTGGTGCATCTCGTGTGTCCCCTCCCGAGGGAGCTCATCAGTGGATCGGATTTATTCCCCCATTTCCAGGACAGTGGCCATAGAGGGTTCTTAGTAGATTTATGTGTGGTCATGCACCCTAGTTTTAGGATAACCTTCCCGGCTTATGGAGTTATCTAGTTTAGGGGCATGTATTTCTGTAACACCCCGATTTCTCTGTCCGAGGGAAATGACCAAAATGCCCCTGAGGTCATTTCCTGACCCGAACTCGAGGGTAACCAACTCGGTCGTCCTCGAAGGGTCAACTCAATGTTTGAAGGGGATTAAATGGCCCTTGAATGCTTTCGGAAGCGAAAATTTCGTTTTCCGCAGTTTCGGGTCAAAATGACCAAAATACCCTTATAGCGTTTTTACGCGGGTAAAGGTGCCGTTTGAGCCCGGAACTTTCCCCAGAGGTTTAAAAACATGTTTTCATGTGTCTAGAGGTCTCTGTTCAAGTCCCGGTGGTCCCGGGCAGTTTTAGTGCAAAATTACGATTTTGCCCCTAGAATAGTGTTTTTGAGCTTAATGACGTAATTAAGCAAACCTAAGCAATATTAGGCTCTAAACGAAGATTAATTTATTTCCCTAATTAATCTAGAGCCAAAATAATTTATTAAATTTAATTAGAACCTAAAATTGCTTAGATTAAACTTAAATCCCTTTTTAGAACTCAAGATTCCTAGTCTTGGAATCTTGAATAGTGTTTTCTCTCCAATTCCTTAAATCAAGGAAATGTGTCTAGAGTTGTTTAGACTCTAAATTGAGGATTTAACTCACTAATGGTGCAAGACCACTCCTTAATTATGTCTAGACCACCTTAATTACCCATTTACCTTACCTAAACACTTTCTTACAAATTCCTAATCTTAAGCATAATCAAAGATACACCTAAACACAACTCTAAACCACAATTAAAATGCAAAGAAACCTCCCCCATGGATGATGAAGTTTCGGCCAGCACACTCCTCCTTTGACCATCTATTAAATTGTTTCTCACTCAAAGAACCATGCTTGAGGCCATACCTTGAACCATACCTCACCATACCTTAAGCCATACCTCACCATGCCTCAAGAACACAATATCTCACCTCATGGAACACATGGAACCCTCCAATTCTGCACCTCTTGGCCAAAAATACATCAGCCCATTCACACCCTCCATTTGTTTTATTTCTCTATAAATAGAATGCCTTGAGGAGCTTGCACCACTTTTAGATCATTTGCTAAGTTTAGGAAACACTCAAAGCTTTTCTTTTCTCTCAAAGTTCTAGTGTTCTTCAAGTTCTTCAAGCTCTTCAAAGTTCTTCATCATCTTCATCTTCTTCTTCCATCTTCAAGTTCATCACACCAAGTAGGGATTTTCTTTCATGTATTCTTTTCTTTAAAGTTCTTGTTTCAAGCTTGATGTTCATAGTTTCTCTTGTTTCTCTTTAGAACTTCATTTCCACTCCTTTTTCCTTTTCATTTTCGGCCATAGGCCTTGGAGAACAAAGGAATGAGAGCTTGATGATGAGAGTTTCATGATGATGTTCATCACTTGAAACAAACTCTAGAGCTTGATCTTTGTTCTTGAGCAAAAATGTTTTTAGTTTTTCCTTTCTTGAACTCTTGAGAACTTTAGCTTTAGTGATGTTTTAAAATGGCTCCATGAACTCAATGATGAGGACTCATGATGTTGGTGTTAATATATCATTAAGATCATGAACTCTAGAGTTTTAAAATGTTCCTTTTTCTTCTTGAAGATTTCGGCCATTACCTTAAATTTTCTAAGCTTCATGGTTTGATTTCCTAAAAATATGATGTTGAGTTTCAAAAACTCTAAGCTTGACTTTACCTTGTTGGATGAGTTTGGGTTATGGTTTAAGTTCCTTTAAAGTCTTGTTAAGAGCTCTAGAGAGATAAAATGAACTTGCATAATTTATCTTATGCTTGCACTCATGTTTACACTCTTGTTATGCACCTTTACTTTCTAAGCTATCACTTAAGAACATAAAGATTAAAATGGAACTTGTATCATCACTTAATTTAATTCTCGAAGCCTTTCTATTTCGGCCTTAAAGTCGATTGTTGTTGGGCATAGAGCACTAAAATAAAGAATTGAACTTGCATTATCACCTAATTAATTTCTCGAATGCCTATCTATTTCGGCCTCAAAGTCGATTGTTGTTGCGCCAAGAGCACTAAAATAAAGAATTGAACCATGCATATTTACTTTCAAGCTTGCACGTTTAAGTTATGCCTTGCATATCTAATTTTAAGTCATCACTTTACCTTGTAAGCAAGATTAAAAACGAAAAGCATGAGCACGTTTAGTTTATGTCACAACTTAAGAACCTAGAGCTCAAAGGCTTGCCCATTTCATTCCAAGTTAAAGTTATATGTGAATGTATTCCTTGAATGCATAATTTCGGCCAAGTAGTGATAATGGGCTTGCAATGAGTTTTCATCTAGCTACTAGGACCAATAGTCTATGTTTTAAGTTTTCCCTAAAGCTTTACAATCTTTATAAGGTTATGTCATCACAAGTTGTGATTTTATTATCTTTTAGGGGATGGAATATGTTTTGGTCAGTGACCTAAGGCTTCTCTTAGCCTTTTGATGAATTAAAGTGTTTTGCAAAGAGTTTTAGAAGTTCTAGATTGATTCCAAGAGAAACTAGTTAACTTATGTACCTAGAAATGTCAATTTAACTCTCTTATTGAAGTTAAATGTTTTCGGTCCTGATATGATGAGTGTGATGTGGTATGATGATGTTTTGATGTGTTGGAATGTGTGAAAATATCATATGATGATGTAGAAGCGATCCTATGCATGATAGGTAAGAAACTAGCTAACTAGAAATACCGTAAAGCTAGAATTTAACATAGTTTTGACCTATTTGTTTATGGAACTTTTCCAAACTGTTTTAATGGGGACATAATCAGATTTAGATTGTTTAGACATGAAAAACTTGGTATCATTTGAGTTAGAATTGAATTCTAGCACCTATGGGGAAACTAGTAACTAGAAAACCGTAAAAATGCAAATGTAGAACTCTTAGAACATTTAATTTTCTGGATTCTGTTCAGCACCCTTACAATATGGTAAACATGATTAATAATTAGTCCTTAAGCATAGGAATGCCTCATAATTGATTTAGATTTAATCCATAGCACCTTCGGCGAAAACGGAACCAAGAAAGGGTCTAAAACGTAAGTTCTAAAGCCCCGTATTCACCTGTTAGGATTTTCACCCTATGCTATTCAGATTTAAAAGTAAAATGAGAGGATTATGAATGATGTTTAAGTATGAGCCTTAGGTGCTTAAAATATGAATGACGGATGTAGAGAACTATATCTCAAGATTAAGACCTGTAAGGGTCAAAGCATAAGCTACCGTAAGGGTAAGCGTTTGGATGTTTTATGATGATGCATGAAGTATGCTAATGATGATGATGTTATTCATATGAGGAATTTATGAGGTTATATGTTTATGTGGCATAAAGCAAATTTGGAAGGAAATTCGGTGTAATGACCGTTGTGCTTGCCAATTTCCGACAAATTTGGGGACTTAAAGAAATTTTGAAAATTAAGGTACTAAGATGGGTTCTAGGATGACACCGGTTCAGCCGAGCACCTCCATAGAACTCATGTGAAATCGGTACCATTTTATACTCTTAGGTGACACCGGTTCGGCCGAGCACCCCTAAGAGTTTTGCCCCCTAACCGGTACTCAGATAGTCGAGATTTATGATTTATGATACGCTTATCGTTATGTGGTAAGTAAGAACTAGTGACGACTAGTTAAGGTATGAGCTCATAACCTAGATGTATGACACGTTCTGGGTGACACCGGTTCGGCCGAGCACCCCCAGTTCGATTGTCTTTTAGGGTGGCCCATGAGGAAGAGAAGTTTCATGATTATGATTATGTCACTAAGTTTTGTCCCATATGAATGTTACTATTGCCACTTTATGCCACCAAGTATGATGATGCTTGATGTTATGTTTTATGTACGTGCATTAGGTAGTGCCAAGCATACATTTTCTATTATGTTGCATTCATGACATTAAGATCATCCTAAAATGAATGGACCTTGGCTAAAATATATTTTAAAGTTTAAAATGAACTTAATACATGCTCAGTCATTTTGTATAAATAAACCCAAGGTTCCTGAGGACGTAGATGATGACACCTAGGTAGTAGGAGGCCCTACTGAGATTCTTTAGCAAGATTCTCACTCCCTCTACCTCTTTCTTTCCGTCACGTCTTCAGATGACGACGTTCGTGATATTCGTGGACACGCCAACATAGGAGGTGCACCATGACCCGGACCACGGATCATACCATTTTGTGGGTCGATGCACAGTTAGAGTATTCATGTTCATGGGTCGACCCTTCACTCCCCTTGTACATTCCCATCGTTTCTCCCCCGTCTCACCTTTTGGCGATGGCCTGGTGTTCGAGCGCGCACGTCCCCGAGTTAGAGCACACACCACTTAGATGGGGATGAACCTTCTTTTGTTTAAAGGTTATCCTATTAGTTGTACTCGGGTAGGGGAGTAGATTATGTTTATGTTTATGTTGTATTTTCTTTCATGTATTTCTATGTACCAGATCAAGTCCCACGCTTATAAGTGGGCAAATTATAATTATGTATGAGATGTTATTCAGTGTCTCTCATGATGTTCCCTTCTATGCTGTATGCTATGACGTTATGAGATGTATGTTTTGTCCGTTGCAAGTTATATCGCATCACGCGGCTCTCACTTTTTATTTCAAAAAAAAAATTTACCCGTATTTTCCGCTAAGTATTTCTGAGAAAGATTGAGAACTATGAGGTAACAAACTAATGTTTAACCTAAGTATGTTCTAGAGTATTGGGTTAAAAATTAGGATGTTACATTATGGTATCAGAGCAATTCGATTCTCATGGAGCCTGAGGATTGGATTGACTATGCTTTCTAAAGCGTAGTACGATAGCTATGTCATGCGTAGAGCTTAGCTAGAGATAAGCTATAGGGTAGAAGTTCATGACCCTTTGTCTACTTGCGTGTGCCATGGTAACTAGCTCATCTTACATGGAATATTGAGCCTGATCACCTCAGTGTTTATTGTCTCATGTGTTTAGGGACCAATGGCACCAAGGAGACAACCTAGGACCCCGACCGAGGGGGACCAAAGCGATGCCACTGCTGCTGCTGTTCGTGACATGGCAAGAGCCATGGAACGAATGTTCGAGAGGATGAACCAATAAGGGGGTACCGGACGTGCTCCCCCTACTGCTGAGATGGTCGAGCAAGCGAGGTTTGGTGAGTTTCGCAAGGCGAACCCGCCAACCTTCCGATGAGCCATGGACCCCGACCAAGCTGATGAGTGGATCAAAAACATGGAAAAGATCTACTCTGTGGTGGCTTGCTCGGAGGAGCAGAAGGTCACCTTTGCGGCCTATATGATGGAATCGGATGCCGAGTTTTGGTGGACCGGCACTTGAAGACTGCTAGAAGCTTCGCATCATTGTCAACCGAGTCGTTTCAAGACCTACTTCTATGAGAAGTACTTTCCGGAATCAGTGAGGAATGCAAAGGACATTGAGTTCATGCAACTGACCCAAGGAGGGTCTACTGCCGCCCAGTACACGGCGAAATTCGAGGAGCTGATCAAGTTCTCTAGGGTGTTTCAAGGGAACCCCGACGAGGTGTGGAAGTGCGTCAAGTATGAGGCCGGACTAACGGCAGAGCTCAACTATGCTGTGGCGCATATGGAGATTAGTGACTTTCCAACCCTAGTCAACAAGTGCCGGATCATGGAAGAGGGACAGAAGAAAATCAACGCTGCAAGGGCAGCACGGAACAAGGGGCTAGCACCTCAAGCCCCAAAATTCAAGCCCCAATATCCAAACCAATCCCGAAATCACTATAATCCCTACCAAACCAACCGATTGCACCACAACAACAACAAAGAACCCCCTTCCACCAACAACCCAAGCAACCATACCGACCACAATTCCAGAACAACAACAACAACCGCAACAACAACAACAACAACCGACAAGGAGGGTCGGGCGGCCCCCGAAACAACCAAGGAGGACCAAGTGGGACCAAGAACAAGACGCCCCAAGGAGCCCCCGCCACCTTTGCTAGGACTACACCGGCGATAATATGCCCCCAGTGCGGGAAAGATCATGGCAACCGTCCCTGCTTAGCTGGACAAAACGTGTGCTTCAAGTGCGGGAAGCCCGCCACTATGCCAATAGATGCAACAACGGAGGGCCGAAATCGTAACCCTAGGCCGCAACACCAAGGGAGGGTCTTCACCCTCAATGTGGACGAAGCGGACACATCCAACGGTCTCATAGAAGGTAAGTGCGAAATAGATGGTAGGACCTTAATCGCATTTCTTTATGACTCTGGTGCAACACATTCTTTTATTTCTTATGCTAGTGTCGAGGCTCTAAATTTGAAAACTTCCAAACTTCCTTTTGATCTTATTGTCTCTACCCCCACAAATCATCCTGTGAATACTTGTTATTGTTGCCTAAATTGTCACCTCACCACAGAAAATAGTTCATATGTTGTGGATTTAATTTGTTTACCCGTGAAAGGTATAGGAGTAGTTCTTGGCATGGATTGGCTTCACGCCAACCGTGTATTGTTAGACTGTGACACCAAAATAGTTATCTTTCCTTCTCCCCCTAGTGAAATAAGTCAACCTTTGAAACTCTATCTCAATGCCGTAGAGGTCCACTGTAGTGGGAAAAAGACTAAGGGATATGTTCTCTTAGCCGCTAGCGAGATACACTTTGAGCAGAATTTAGAGAATATACCAGTAGTGAGAGACTATCCCGAGGTGTTTCTGGAAGATATACCCGAGTTCCCTCCCGAGCGAGAAGTGGAGTTCTCCATTGAGTTGGTTCCTGGAGCGGGACCAATCTCCATTGCCCCCTATAGAATGTCACCCCTAGAACTAGCCGAGCTTAAAACCCAACTTGAGGAACTTTTAGAGAAAAGCTTTATAAGACCTAGTGCTTCACCATGGGGAGCCCCGGTCTTGTTTGTGAAAAAGAAGGACGGGAGTATGAGGCTGTGCATAGATTATAGGCAATTAAATCGTGTGACAGTGAAAAACAAATACCCTTTGCCTAGGATTGATGATCTCATAGACCAATTGAGAGGAGCGGTAGTGTTTTCCAAGATCGACCTAAGGTCAGGATACCACCAAATTAGAGTGAGAGATCAAGATATACCAAAGACCGCCTTTAGAACTCGGTATGGACACTTTGAGTTCGCGGTGATGTCTTTTGGGTTGACAAATGCTCCTGCAGTATTTATGGATTACATGAATAGGATCTTTAGACCCTATTTAGATCAGTTCGTGGTCATTTTCATAGATGATATACTCATCTATTCGAAGACCCACGAGGAGCATGAGCGTCATTTGAGGATAGTTTTGGAGATTTTGAAGGAGAAAAAGCTATATGCAAAACTCTCTAAGTGTGAATTTTGGTTGGAGGAGGTCAAGTTTTTAGGGCACGTTGTGTCAAAAGGAGGCATAGCCGTTGATCCTAGTAAGGTAGAAGCCGTAATGAATTGGGATAGACCGACCACCGTAACGGAAATACGGAGCTTTTTGGGCTTAGCAGGCTACTACCGCAGGTTTATCAAAGGATTTTCCCAGTTAGCCCTACCCTTGACCAAGCTCACTAGGAACAATGCCCCGTTTGAGTGGAGCCCCGAATGTGAGAAGAGTTTTCAAGAGCTTAAGGAAAGGTTAACCACGACCCCAGTCTTAGTCTTACCTAGCCCCAATGTACCCTTCGAGGTATATTGTGATGTTTCGGGCAAAGGATTAGGGTGTGTGTTGATGCAAAATAGGCAAGTGGTAGCCTATGCATCACGACAACTCAAGCCTCACGAGGCTAACTACCCCACCCATGACCTAGAATTAGCCGCCGTAGTGTTTGCCTTAAAGATGTGGAGACACCATTTGTATGGTGTAAGGTTTGAAGTTTTCTCCGATCATAAGAGTCTTAAGTACCTCTTTGATCAAAAGGAGTTAAACATGAGGCAAAGAAGATGGATGGAATTCCTCAAAGACTACGATTTCGGTTTAAGTTACCACCCCGGCAAGGCTAATGTAGTCGCCGACGCCTTGAGCCGAAAGTCGTTACACCTGTCCCACATGATGATCAAAGAAGTTGAGTTGATAGAGAAGTTTAGGGATATGAATCTAGGGATGTCAGCAACCGATAGAGGGATAAAGATGTGCTATCTTAGTGTAACAAGTTGATTTAAGCAAAGAATCATGTTAGCACAACGAGAGAATGAGGAGTTCGAAGAGATCACAGATGCTGTTAAGGCGGGAAAGTTGAAAGGTTTCGAAAGAGGCGAGGATTGGATATGGAGATTTGAGGGAAGGATCTGCGTACCCCAAGATGGTGACCTCCGAGAAAAGATCTTGGACGAGGCTCACAAAAGCTATTTCACCATTCATCCCGGTGTTACCAAGATGTACCAAGACTTGAAGAAGATGTTTTGGTGGCCCGGAATGAAGAAGGATGTAGTCGCCTGGGTTAGTAAGTGCTTGGTATGTCAGAAAGTGAAAATCGAGCACCAAAAACCTTCAGGTTTGTTGCAACTCCTGTCAGTCCCCGAGTGGAAGTGGGAATGCATATCTATGGATTTCGTGACGGGATTGCCTAAGACCCAAGCTGGCCATGATGCTATTTGGGTGATAGTGGATCGACTAACCAAGTCGGCACACTTTCTACCTATTAGAGTGACATACTCTTTAGATAAATTGGCACAGTTATACATCCAAGAGATCGTGAGATTGCATGGAGTCCCGTCGACGATAATCTCGGATAGAGATCCGCGGTTTACGTCGCGTTTTTGGGGAGCCTTTCAAAAGGCGTTTGGTTCAAAGCTATGCTTAAGCAATCGCTACCACCCACAAACAGACGGACAATCCGAAAGGACGATCCAAACCCTAGAGGATATGCTAAGAGCCTGTGTGTTAGACCAAAGGGGAAGTTGGGATAAGTACTTGCCTTTGATCGAAGTTTATGATAACAACAGTTATCACGCGAGCATCGGTATGGCACCGTACGAGGCGTTGTATGGAAGGAAGTGCCAATCACCCTTATGTTGGTATGAGTCCGGAGAACAAACCATAATAGGACCCGATGTAGTGAGGGAGACGACGGAACAAATCAAGAGGATCCGGGATAGGATACTCACTGCTCAAAGTAGACAAAAGAGCTATGCGGACAAGCGGCGCAAGCCCTTGGAGTTCGAAGAGGGAGAACATGTGTTCCTTAGGATTACCCCCACTACAAGCATAGGGAGAGCCATGAAAGTCAAAAAGTTGAGCCCCCGATTCCTTGGTCCTCTCCAAATTCTTCAAAGGATAGAAACAGATGCCTACAAAATAGCCTTACCCCCTAATCTTTCTAATCTTCATGACGTCTTTCACGTCTCTCAGTTAAGGAAGTATGAGTCCGACCCTAGCCACATTTTAGAGCCAGAGCATGTTCAGTTAAGGGACGACCTAACTTTCAATCTTCCCCCTACGAGAATCGTGGACCGCGGAGTCAAGCAGCTGAGGAACAAGTCTGTTCCTTTGGTAAAAGTAGCATGGGGACGCGACAAGTCTGAAAAATTCACATGGGAGCTAGAGACAGAAATGCGAGACAAGTATCCCGAGCTTTTCTAAGGTAACGAATTTCGAGGGCGAAATTCTTTTAAGGAGGGGAGTAATGTAACACCCCGATTTCTCTGTCCGAGGGAAATGACCAAAATGCCCCTGAGGTCATTTCCTGACCCGAACTCGAGGGTAACCAACTCGGTCGTCCTCGAAGGGTCAACTCAATGTTTGAAGGGGATTAAATGGCCCTTGAATGCTTTTGGAAGCGAAAATTTCGTTTTAGCTTTGGTCAAAATGACCAAAATACCCTTATAGCGTTTTTACGCGGGTAAAGGTGCCGTTTGAGCCCGGAACTTTCCCCAGAGGTTTAAAAACATGTTTTCATGTGTCTAGAGGTCTCTGTTCAAGTCCCGGTGGTCCCGGGCAGTTTTAGTGCAAAATTACGATTTTGCCCCTAGAATAGTGTTTTTGAGCTTAATGACGTAATTAAGCAAACCTAAGCAATATTAGGCTCTAAACGAAGATTAATTTATTTCCCTAATTAATCTAGAGCCAAAATAATTTATTAAATTTAATTAGAACCTAAAATTGCTTAGATTAAACTTAAATTCCTTTTTAGAACACAATATTCCAAGCCTTGGCATGTTCAATAGTGTTTTCTCTCCAATTCCTTAAATCAAGGAAATGTGTCTAGAGTTGTTTAGACTCTAAATTGAGGATTTAACTCACTAATGGTGCAAGACCACTCCTTAATTATGTCTAGACCACCTTAATTACCCATTTACCTTACCTAAACACTTTCTTACAAATTCCTAATCTTAAGCATAATCAAAGATACACCTAAACACAACTCTAAACCACAATTAAAATGCAAAGAAACCTCCCCCATGGATGATGAAGTTTCGGCCAGCTCACTCCTCCTTTGACCATCTATTAAATTGTTTCTCACTCAAAGAACCATGCTAGAGGCCATACCTTGAACCATACCTCACCATACCTTAAGCCATACCTCACCATGCCTCAAGAACACAATATCTCACCTCATGGAACACATGGAACCCTCCAATTCTGCACCTCTTGGCCAAAAATACATCAGCCCATTCACACCCTCCATTTGTTTTATTTCTCTATAAATAGAATGCCTTGAGGAGCTTGCACCACTTTTAGATCATTTGCTAAGTTTAGGAAACACTCAAAGCTTTTCTTTTCTCTCAAAGTTCTAGTGTTCTTCAAGTTCTTCAAGCTCTTCAAAGTTCTTCATCATCTTCATCTTCTTCTTCCATCTTCAAGTTCATCACACCAAGTAGGGATTTTCTTTCATGTATTCTTTTCTTTAAAGTTCTTGTTTCAAGCTTGATGTTCATAGTTTCTCTTGTTTCTCTTTAGAACTTCATTTCCACTCCTTTTTCCTTTTCATTTTCGGCCATAGGCCTTGGAGAACAAAGGAATGAGAGCTTGATGATGAGAGTTTCATGATGATGTTCATCACTTGAAACAAACTCTAGAGCTTGATCTTTGTTCTTGAGCAAAAATGTTTTTAGTTTTTCCTTTCTTGAACTCTTGAGAACTTTAGCTTTAGTGATGTTTTAAAATGGCTCCATGAACTCAATGATGAGGACTCATGATGTTGGTGTTAATATATCATTAAGATCATGAACTCTAGAGTTTTAAAATGTTCCTTTTTCTTCTTGAAGATTTCGGCCATTACCTTAAATTTTCTAAGCTTCATGGTTTGATTTCCTAAAAATATGATGTTGAGTTTCAAAAACTCTAAGCTTGACTTTACCTTGTTGGATGAGTTTGGGTTATGGTTTAAGTTCCTTTAAAGTCTTGTTAAGAGCTCTAGAGAGATAAAATGAACTTGCATAATTTATCTTATGCTTGCACTCATGTTTACACTCTTGTTATGCACCTTTACTTTCTAAGCTATCACTTAAGAACATAAAGATTAAAATGGAACTTGTATCATCACTTAATTTAATTCTCGAAGCCTTTCTATTTCGGCCTTAAAGTCGATTGTTGTTGGGCCTAGAGCACTAAAATAAAGAATTGAACTTGCATTATCACCTAATTAATTTCTCGAATGCCTATCTATTTCGGCCTCAAAGTCGATTGTTGTTGCGCCAAGAGCACTAAAATAAAGAATTGAACCATGCATATTTACTTTCAAGCTTGCACGTTTAAGTTATGCCTTGCATATCTAATTTTAAGTCATCACTTTACCTTGTAAGCAAGATTAAAAACGAAAAGCATGAGCACGTTTAGTTTATGTCACAACTTAAGAACCTAGAGCTCAAAGGCTTGCCCATTTCATTCCAAGTTAAAGTTATATGTGAATGTATTCCTTGAATGCATAATTTCGGCCAAGTAGTGTTGATGGGCTTGCAATGAGTTTTCATCTAGCTACTAGGACCAATAGTCTATGTTTTAAGTTTTCCCTAAAGCTTTACAAATCTTTATAAGGTTATGTCATCACAAGTTGTGATTTTATTATCTTTTAGGGGATGGAATATGTTTCGGTCAGTGACCTAAGGCTTCACTTAGCCTCTTGATGAATTAAAATGTTTTGCAAAGAGTTTCAGAAGTTCTAGATCGATTCCGAGAGAAACTAGTTAACTTATGTACCTAGAAATGTCAATTTAACTCTCTCATTTAAGTTAAATGTTTTCGGTTCTGATGTGATGAGTGTGATGCTGTATGATGATGTTTTGATGTGTTGGAATGTGTGAAAATATCATGTGATGATGTAGAAGCGATCCTATGCATGATAGGTAAGAAACTAGCTAACTAGAAATACCGTAAAGCTAGAATTTAACATAGTTTTGACCCATTTGTTTATGGAACTTTTCCAAACTGTTTTAATGGGGACATAATCTGATTTAGATTGTTTAGACATGAAAAACTTGGTATCATTTGAGTTAGAATTGAATTCTAACACCTATAGGGAAACTAGTAACTAGAAAACCGTAAAAATGCAAATGTAGAACTCTTAGAACATTTAATTTTCTGGATTCTGTCCAGCACCCTTACAACATGGTAAACATGATTAATAATTAGTCCTTAAGCATAGGAATGCCTCATAATTGATTTAGATTTAATCCATAGCGCCTTCGGCGAAAATGGAACCAAGAAAGGGTCTAAAACGTAAGTTCTAGAGCCCCGTATTCACCTGTTAGGATTTTCACCCTATGCTATTCAGATTTAAAAGTAAAATGAGAGGATTATGAATGATGTTTAATTATGAGCCTTAGGTGTTTAAAATATGAACGACGGATGTAGAGAACTATATCTCAAGATTAAGACCCGTAAGGGTCAAAGCATAAGCTACCGTAAGGGTAAGCGTTTGGATGTTTTATGATGATGCATGAAGTATGCTAATGATGATGATGTTATTCATATGAGGAATTTATGAGGTTATATGTTTATGTGGCATAAAGCAAATTTGGAAGGAAATTGATTGTAATGACCACAGTCGCCGAATTTCCGACAAATTTGGGGACTTAAAGAAATTTTGAAAATTAAGGTACTAAGATGGGTTCTAGGATGACACCGGTTCGGCCGAGCACCTCCATAGAACTCATGTGACATCGGTACCATTTTATACTCTTAGGTGACACCGGTTCGGCCGAGCACCCCTAAGAGTTTTGCCCCCTAACCCGTACTCAGATAGTCGAGATTTATGATTTATGATACGCTTATCGTTAAGTGGTAAGTAAGAACTAGTGATGACTAGTTAAGGTATGAGCTCATAACCTAGATGTATGACACGCTCGGGTGACACCGGTTGGCCGAGCACCCCAGTTCGATTGTCTTTTAGGGTGGCCCATGAGGAAGAGAAGTTTCATGATTATGATTATGTCACTAAGTTTTGTCCCATATGAATGTTACTATTGCCACTTTATGCCACCAAGTATGATGATGCTTGATGTTATGTTTTATGTACGTGCATTAGGTAGTGCCAAGCATACATTTTCTATTATGTTGCATTCATGACATTAAGATCATCCTAAAATGAATGGACCTTGGCTAAAATATATTTTAAAGTTTAAAATGAACTTAATACATGCTCAGTCATTTTGTATAAATAAACCCAAGGTTCTTGAGGACGTAGATGATGACACCTAGGTAGTAGGAGGCCCTACTGAGATTCTTTAGCAAGATTCTCACTCCCTCTACCTCTTTCTTTCGGTCACGTCTTCAGATGGCGACGTTCGTGATATTCGTGGACATGCCGACATAGGAGGTGCACCATGACCCGGACCACGGATCATACCATTTTGTGGGTCGATGCACAGTTAGAGTATTCATGTTCATGGGTCGACCCTTCACTCCCCTTGTACATTCCCATCGTTTCTCCCCCGTCTCACCTTTTGGCGATGGCCTGGTGTTCGAGCGCGCACGTCCCCGAGTTAGAGCACACACCACTTAGATGAGGATGAACCTTCTTTTGTTTAAAGGTTATCCTATTAGTTGCACTCGGGTAGGGGAGTAGATTATGTTTATGTTTATGTTGTATTTTCTTTCATGTATTTCTATGTACCAGATCAAGTCCCACGCTTATAAGTGGGCAAATTATAATTATATAAGAGATGTTATTCAGTGTCTCTCATGATGTGCCCTTCTATGCTGTATGCTATGACGTTATGAGATGTATGTTTTGTCCGTTGCAAGTTATATTGCATCACGCGGCTCTCACTTTGTATTTCAAAAAAAAATTTTACCCGTATTTTCCGCTAAGTATTTCTGAGAAAGATTGAGAACTATGAGGTAACAGACTAATGTTTAACCTAAGTATGTTCTAGAGTATTGGGTTAAAAATTAGGATGTTACAATTTCCTTATGTATATTTTCTTTTATGGTTTTGCATAAGATAATGATGTATGAACATAACCCACTCTTTGAGTGAGGTTATTGTGTGTAAATATATGCTATAATGTGCTTATGGATGTTATATGATGGAGCCTAAGTGATATGATGTGATATATTCTTAAACGTCTTATTATACTCCGTTTACTCATTCACGTTGTACTCGGCTCACGTTTTCAATTATGTGTTTAAAAAAAAATGGCTCGTAATTTCACTAAGTATTTTCAAATTATGAAGAAAGAACCAAAGCAAGGAGTAAAGTCTAGTCATTAATCAGATTCAACCTTGGTGTATCTGGTTAATTACTAAGGTGTTACATTTTGGTATCAGAGCAGTTCGATTCTCATGGAGCCTGAGGATTGGACTAGCTATGCTTCTAAAGCATAATACGTTAGTGACGTCATGTGTAGATGTTTATCATTAGGATGAGCTTGAGGATTAGAAATACATGACTACTGTATGTTGAAAGTGCCATGGTAACTTGCTCACTTTGCATGGAATATTGGGCCTGATCACCTCAGTGTTGCTGTTTTGTGTGTATAGGGACCAATGGCACGTCGACAATGCACTAGGAGCGCAAAGACGTAATAATCAAGACAACGAGACAGCTGAAGCACTTCGCGACGTAGCAAGGACCATGAGAATGATGATGGAACGAATGGATCAGGATCGTCAAGCCAATATGAATCAGGGACATGAGATTCCTGAACATGCCTCTCTTTGGGAGTTTCGTAAGGTAAACCCACCGCTTTTCAAGGGACACTGAATCCAAATATTGCGGATGAATGGATTCAAATATTGAGAAAGTCTTTGTCAGTAGTCCCATGCTCTGAGGAGCAAAAGGTCACCTTCGCTACTCATATGCTTGAGGGTGATGCCGCTTACGGTGGACAGTGTTCAAGACTCTCGAGACGACCGACATGGACATTGATTGGGAACTATTCAAGGTCCATTTTTACAAAAAGTACTTTCCGTAGTCGATTAGAAATGCCAAGGACATTGAATTCATGCAACTTGTCCAGCGGAATATGAATGTGGGCCAGTACACTGCCGGATTTGAAGAACTCATTAAGTTCTCAAGAATGTACCAAGGGAATCCCGATGAGTACCGAAATGCATTAAATACGAGTCGTGGTTGAAGGCGGAACTTAATGTGGCAGTTGCACATTTGGAGATTAGGGATTTCTCTACCCTAGTTAACAAATGTCGGATTATTGAAGAAGGTCAGAGAAAACTAAACACCCCAAAGTCAGATAATATTACCAAAAAGTTGACACCTCAAGGTCAACAGTTCAAGAGGCAGAATCGACTCCATTTCCCCCTCAATCAAGACCACAAGGGACACAAAGAAATTTTCAACAAGGAAGGCCAAACAACAACAACCGCTATAATAACAACTGTCACAACAATAACCCCAGTAACAATCGCAACAACAACAATAAAGGGAAAGCACCACAAAGAGGTCCAACAGTACCTCCATGGCCTGCGCCATCCATGGAATGTCCCAAGTGCGGCAAGAATCATGGGAGCATGCCATGTCGAGTCGGAACAAACGCGTGCTATCGGTGTGGAAAACCAGGTCATTACTCCCGAGAATGCACGGAAAGGAACCCGCCAACCCCCAATCCCAAGCCGCAATACCAGGGAAGGGTATTTACTGTTAATGCTGAAGAAACAACGATGTCACGAAATCTCGTGGAAGGTAAGGGTAATATGCATGGTAAAGACTTAATTGTACTATATGATTCTGGCGCTTCTCATTCTTTTATCTCCCATTCATGTGTTAAAAGCCTTAATTTACCTATGACTGAGCTTCCTTTTGACCTTATTGTTTCTACCCCAACTGGAAAACCCGTTAGGACTTGTAAATGTTGTTTAGATTGTAGTTTTATTATAGATAATAGATCCTTTGTTTTAGATCTTATTTGCTTACCCATGCGAGGTTTAGATGTGATTCTTGGCATGGATTGGCTTGAGGCCAACCGTGTACTGTTAAACTATTATGAGAAAACCATCACTTTTCTTCCTATTCCTATTGAACTTAAGAAACCCATAAGTCTTTACATAACTGCTGTGGAAATGGACTGTGGTAAGGGTGAGAGTAAAGGTTACATTTTCTTAGCTGTTAGAGATGTAGACTTTGAGCAAAGTATCGATGAGATACCAATAGTAAGAAATTATCCTGAAGTATTTCCAGATGAGATACCAGAGTTTCCCCCCAAGAGAGAGATAGAGTTTTCCATAGAATTGCTTCTGGGTGCAAGACCTATATCCATAGCCCCATACAGGATGTCCCTATTAGAATTGACCGAGTTAAAAACTCAATTGGAAGATTTATTGGAGAAAAAGTTTGTTAGGCCTAGTGCATCACCTTGGGGAGCCCCTGTGTTGTTTGTAAAGAAAAAGGATGGGAGTATGAGGATGTGTGTAGATTATAGGCAGTTGAATAAAGTAACGATGAAAAACAAGTATCCTCTACCTAGGATCGATGATTTGATGGACCAATTGAAAGGTGCGGTAGTGTTTTCTAAGATAGATTTGAGGTCAGGCTACCATCAAATTAGAGTGAGAGATGAAGACATGCCTAAAACGGCCTTTCACACTCGATACGGCCATTTTGAGTTTGCAGTAATGTCCTTTGGGTTAACCAATGCTCCAGCTATTTTTATGGATTACATGAATAGGATCTTTCGACCCTATTTAGATCAGTTTGTAGTTGTCTTTATAGATGACATTCTCATATATTCTAAGACCCATGAAAAGCATGAATGCCACCTGACCATAGTACTGGAGATCTTGAAGGAAAAGAAACTATATGCCAAGATTTCCAAGTGTGAGTTTTGGTTGGATAAGGTGCAATTTTTAGGGCATGTAGTATCTAAGAAAGGAATTGTTGTAGATCCTAGTAAGGTAGAAGCGGTAGTAAACTGGGAAAGACCAACCACGATGAATCAAGTAAGGAGCTTTTTGGGTTTAGCCGGTTATTACCGTCGATTTATCAAGGGATTTTCCCAGATTTCCTTACCTTTGACCAAGCTGACTAGGAAGAACACCCCTTTTTCATGGACCCCGAAGTGTGAAAAGAGCTTTCAAGAGTTAAAACGCAAGCTAACCTCGACCCCTGTTTTAGTGTTACCCGACCCCAATGTGCCTTTCGAGGTGTATTGTGATGCTTCAAAAATGGGTTTAGGTTGTGTATTGATGCAAGATAGGCAAGTGGTGGCCTATGCATCAAGACAACTCAAGCCACATGAGGCAAACTACCCTACCCATGACCTTGAGTTAGCTGCCGTCGTGTTTGCTCTAAAGATTTGGAGACACCATTTATATGGAGTTAAGTTTGAGGTGTTTTCCGATCACAAGAGTTTGAAATATCTCTTTGATCAAAAAGAGCTAAACATGAGGCAAAGGCGATGGGTGGAGTTCTTGAAAGATTATGATTTTGGATTGAACTACCATCCTGGTAAAGCTAATGTAGTAGCTGATGCTTTGAGTAAGAAGTCCTTACAAGTGTCCCGTTTGATGGTGAAGGAGGTTGAATTGATTGAGCAATTTAGGGACTTAAACCTAGGAATGACTTTGACCACTAAGGGCATCAGAGCTTGTCATCTTAGAGTGACAAGTGAGTTCAAAGAAAGGATTGTTCAAGCTCAAGGGGACGATCTTTGAGTTTCAAGAGACTTTAGGGGCAGTGAAGGCAGGAAAGTTGATAGGTTTTACCTAAGGAATGGACGATTTGTGGAGGTTTAAAGGTCGAATATGTGTACCTGCTAGTAGTGGCCTCCGAAAAGATATTTTGGAGGAAGCCCATAAGAGCCATTTTACCCTTCATCCTAGTGCCACCAAGATGTATCAAGATTTGAAGAAGATGTTCTGGTGGCCTGGAATGAAGAAAGATGTGTGCACATGGGTGAGTAAGTGCTTGGTGTGTCAAAAGGTGAAGATTGAACACCAAAAACCCTCTGGAATGCTGCAACCTCTGTCGATCCCTGAGTGGAAGTGGGATAGTATCTCCATGGATTTTGTGACTGGATTACCGAGGACCCAAATGAATCATGATACCATATGGGTAATCATGGATCGATTGACGAAGTCAGCCCACTTTTTACCTATTAAGGTGACTTATTCCTTGGATAGGTTAGCACAATTATATATTCAGGAGATAGTAAGGTTACATGGGGTGCCATCGACGATAATCTCAGACCGGGATCCGTGGCTTACGTCACGATTTTGGGGAGCCTTTCAAAAGGCGTTTGGTTCAAAGTTGTGTCTAAGCACGACCTATCACCCCCAAACAGACGGTCAATCTGAAAGAACTATCCAAACCTTGGAGGATATGTTAAGGGCATGTGTTTTAGATCAAAGGGGAAGTTGGGATAAGTACACACATCGATTGAATTTGCATATAACAACAGTTATCATGCAAGTATCGGTATGGCACCGTATGAGGCCCTCTATGGACGGAAATGTCAATCTCCCTTATGTTGGTATGAACCCGGAGAGCAAAGTTTACTCGGACCTGATATTGTGAGGGAAACAACAGAACAAATCAAGAAGATTAGGGATAAGATTCTTACTGCTTAAAGTCGACAGAAAAACTATGTGGACAAGCGGCGAAAACCGCTAGATTTTCAAGAAGGGGACCACGTGTTCCTAAGGATCACCCCCACCACAGGCATAGGCCGAGCAATAAAACTAAAGAAATTGAGCCCTAGATTTCTTGGTCCGTTTGAAATCCTTACCAAAGTAGGACCTGTAGCCTATCGTATAGCCCTACCCCCGAGTCTATCCAACCTTCATGATGTTTTCCATGTCTCTCAGTTAAGAAAGTATCAATCTGACCTGAGTCATGTACTAGAGCCAGAACATGTACAATTAAGAGATAACCTGACATTTAACTTACTACCCACGAGAATTGTCGACCGAGGGGTTAAGCAGTAAGGAACAAGGCTGTACCCCTGGTCAAAGTAGCATGGGGACAGGGTGAAACCGAAGAACTTACATGGGAGCTGGAATCAAACATGAAAGCACAATACCCCGAATTGTTCTCAGGTAACGAATTTCCGGGGCGAAATTCTTTTTAAGGAGGGGAGTAATGTAACGCCCCAATTTTTACTGTAATTTTTACTGTCATTAGAAATTACTCAATTACCGAATTACCGTAGGTAATTATTACATAAGATTTGAGGCCGAACAATCCTCAATAAAGGAATATAACATTAGAAGAGAGGCTAGGAGCGATTCATGCGAGAGTCGCAAATCCCGAATTTCTATACGTATAAAATGACCAAAATGCCCCTGAAGTTATTTTACTCAGAAAATGAGGATCGTGGGCCCCACCTATTCTCAAGGGGATATTTTGAGGATAATAAGGGATTGTTTGTGTTATGTGTGTTAATAGAGCAGAAGGATCTCAATTTTGAGTTCCGACGCGCGAAATGATTAAAACGCCCTTGCGGCTGTTTTAACTCCGATGTGCGTGCCGACTGAGCCCGAACCTCACTAAAATGTTTTAAAATGTGTTTTTAAGCCATGATTAACCATTGGTTAAGCTCAGGTGGCCTCGGGCAGTTTTTAAGTGAAAGTACGATTTTGCCCCTGTTTTTGGGCAGTTTTGCGAATTTCGGGATTTTTGATTCGTATACCGAAACCTAAGCAATATTAGGCTCAAATTAAATCTTATTAAATTCTAAATATTAATATAGAGTAAAACTATGTATTTAGATTGATTAGAACCCAAAATTGCTCAAAAACACCCAAATTGCTTACTAATTCACTTAAACCCTTAACCGTAAATTCTCTAAATTACATGAATACCTTGCCTACACCTAAATAATACATGGAACACACAAATTTCACTTCTTTGGGCTGTAATGGACGAAATTATTGATGCCATTATGCAGCTGAATTATTGCCAAAAGTTGCACTAAAACAAAATGCCAAAATGTCACCATAAGAGACATAATTCCTTAATTTCATACAACTTTGTCTAAAATGATTTTTCCTCCCTTATTTCTCCTGCAAAATTCCGTCCACTACCTCATCATTTTGGCCAATTAGAAGCCTCAAAATCTTCTATAAATAGGTTTGCTTGAGTGGTCTTGGAAGGCTTGGTTCATAACTACTTTTTAGGAGCACCAAAAACTTTCTTTCTTCCTCCTCTTTGGCTGAATTCTTTCTTCAATTTTTTTCAAAGAGATTTTGTTTCATTTCACTTCAAGAAACCAAGTTCTCTTCCTCTTCTTCAACTCAGATTAGGTAGGGAGTAGTTTCTAAATTTATTTCTATGCTTTGAGTAGTTGTGTTTTTAGCTCAAAATGATGAAATTATGAACTTACCTTAGCTTTTCATTTTGGTTTTCCTCTTCAATTTTTCTTTAACCAATTCAACCATATGGCCTAGGTGGAACTAAGATGATGGCTTGATGATGAGGACCTTGAGGGTGGGTTGTAAATCCATCACAAGTTAGGCCTCTAAAGCTTGAAAATTCCACTTGATGCAAAACTTTAAAGAATAATGCTTTATGATGCTAAAACAAAGATTTTTAGTTTAGAACTTGAAAGATGTATTTTCCTTTTATGTTTTATTTCTTGTTAAGATACGTATTGGGTTGAATTTATAATTCTTTTAAAGTCTTGAAGGAGCTCTAGTAAAGAAACAAAATGAATTTGCATCCATGATTAAGTTTATGCTTTGCATAACCATGTTTACCTTCTATGTCATCACCAAATTTTCAAGAATGAATAAATGAACTTGCATTTCTCATGTTTAAATTCCAAGCTTGTATTTCATGTTTATGTTTCAAGTCATCACTTAATCTTTCAAGATAATAAAGAGGTTGCATCTCATATTTAATTTATGCTCTCACTATATTTTATAATGGCTAAAAGAATCAACGCATGACATGTTTATTTTATGCCATCACCTAAGGATCCTAGAGCTCAAAGACTTGCCCATGTATCACAAGCAAAGAAATATGATTATTGGAGTTAAAGAATTTATTCTTTAAAAGGTCTTGAGATTGGAGCTTAAAAAGATGTAATAATAATTCTCTTCTCCCTCTACTGGTCCTGTGCGGACTACCACCGCTCCGGTTTCTTAATATTCTCTTCTCCCTCTACTGGTCCTATGCGGACTACCGCCGCTCCGGTTTCTTAATATTCTCTTCTCCCTTTACTGGTCCTGTGCGGATTACATGCTCCAGTTTCTTGTATCATGTTTATATTTCAAGTTCTTGCATCATGTTTAATTTTCAAGTCATCACCTTAAATCTTAAAGATAAAGAAATGGAATTGCATATGATGTTTATAATTCCAAGCTATCACCTTATAAAGATAAGATTAAAATAAGGTTGCATAGCATGTTTATAATTCTAAGATGTTACCTAAATCTCTAAAGCTCAAGACTTACTCCTTTTATCTTAAGTGAGAATTTTAATTGTGAAGATCCTCCCAAATTTGACAAAAGAACTAGTTTCTAAATGAGTTTTAAGGCTTTGCAAGGATTTTACGGGGAACTAGTATTTTATATGCACTTAAAATATGATTCTATGTAATTGCATGAGGTTCATGATTCGGCCACTGATCTGAGTTTAGTATCAATGTGTGATAATGATTTGATATGATTGAAGTTGTGATAATTATGGTTTATTGTTAAGAGAATGATTCATAATTGGTTTAGTAACTAATTAGTTCTATAATTGATAACTCTATGTAAGGATTGGATGCTTATTAAGTACTTGATATCATTGAATGATTTCCTGGCTTGCATGTTATAGTTGCTGTTGCAAATAATGAGAATGCTTATACATGAAATGTTCTTTATACATGAAAGTGTATCATTTTAGACAAAGTTGTATGAAATTAAGGAATTATGTCTCTTATGGTGACATTTTGGCATTTTGTTTTAGTGCAACTTTTGGCAATAATTCAGCTGCATAATGGCATCAATAATTTCATCCATTACAGCCCAAAGAAGTGAAATTTGTATGTTCCATGCATTATTTAGGTGTAGGCAAGGTATTCATGTAATTTAGAGAATTTACGGTTAAGGGTTTAAGTGAATTAGTAAGCAATTTGGGTGTTTTTGAGCAATTTTGGATTCTAATCAATCTAAATACATAATTTTGACTCTAGATTAATATTTAGAATTTAATAGGCTTTAATTTGAGCCTAATATTGCTTAGGTTTCGGTATACGAATCAAAAATCCCGAAATTCGCAAAGCGCCAAAAAACAGGGGCAAAATCGTACTTTCACTTAAAAATTGTCCGAGGCCACCCGAGCTTAACCAATGGTTAATCATGGCTTAGAAACACATTTTAAAACATTTTAGTGAGGTTCGGGCTCAGTCGGCACGCACATCGGAGTTAAAACAGCCGCATGGGCGGTTTGGTCATTTCGTGCGTGGGAACTCAAAATTGAGATCCTTCTGCTCTATTAACACACATAACACAAACAATCCCTTATTATCCTCAAAATATCCCCTTGAGAATTGGTGGGGCCCACGATCCTCATTTTCTGAGTAAAATAACTTCAGGGGCATTTTGGTCATTTTATACGTACAGAAATTCGGGATTTGCGACTCTCGCATGAATCGTTCCTAACCTCTCTTCTAATGTTATATTCCTTTATTGAGGATTGTTCGGCCTCAAATCTTATGTAATAATTACCTACGGTAATTCGGTAATTGAGTAATTTCTAATGACAGTAAAAATTACAGTAAAAATTGGGGCGTTATAGAAGAACTGAAACATTTAGTCTCCAAAAGATACATAACTTGATATTTTTAAAACACATAAGTTACTAGTTTCTCTTGGAATCATTTTCAAGACTTCTAAAACTCTTTTGCAAACCATTTTATCTTGTCAAGAGACTAAAAACATCCTTCGGTTAGTGACCACTTAATCCCTCCTTAAAAGAGAGTTAAATTCATAGAACCTTGTTAGTCTTAAACTTAAACAAATTCATGAGACTTAAAAGGATTCTTAAAACTTGACTTATTGGTCCTTGAAGCTAGATGAAACTCAGTTCAAGTTCATCTTCACTTCATGGCCGAAATCATGCATTCAAAGAATGCTCCCTCATTAAACTTTAACTTGAGATAAAAAGGGCAAGTCTTTGAGCTCTAAGATCTTTTAAGTGATGACATAATTTAGACATGTTGTGCACTTCATGTTTATTCTTCATTACAAAATAAAGTGAGAACTTAAAGTAAACATGCTAGACTTGAATATAAAAATGCAAGGCTTAAAATAAATATGCAAGACTTGGAATATAAATATGCCAGACTTGGAATATAAATATGCCAGACTTGGAATATAAATATGCAAGTTCAATTCTTTATTTTAGTGCTCTAGGCCCAGCAACAATCGACTTTAAGGCCGAAATAGAAAGGCTTTGAGATTTAGTTAGGTGATAGTGCAAGTTCTCATTTTAAATCTTTACGTTCTTTAGTGATGAAAGGTAAATATGCTAGACAAGAATATAAATATGAGATGCACTCCATTCTTTAGCCTTTAACTTTACGTGATTGCTTGGAAATTAAATATGAATGCAAAGCTCAAATTAATCATGTAATGCATAAGCTTGAATTTAAATATGAATGCTAGTCCATTTATTTCTTATTAGAGCTCATACAAGACTTTGAAGGAACTTAAACCTCAACCCAAACTTATCATGACAAGTTAAAGTAAAACAAGAGTGAACCTCAAGGGTTCTTTAAGGCATAAAGTTTCTTTTCTTGGAATGTAAACATAAATAACTTTTTATTAAAACTCAAGCTCTAGAGGCCTCATTGTGATGAACACATAGTCATTATCTAGAAGCTCTCATCATCAAGCCATTGTGAGCTCCCTTGGCCAATATGGCCGAAATCATAAAGAAAGAAAAGGAAGAAGAACCAAAATTGTTGGAGAAGAAAAGAAACATTTGGAACTCTAGAGACCATGATCTTGATGATGCATTAACACCAATATCATGAGCTCTCATCATTGAGTTCATGTTAACCATTTTAAAACATCATCAAAGTGAAAGGTTTCAAAGATCAAGAAGAAAGAACAAAGAAAACATCTTTAACTTAAGAACAAAGATCAAGCTTTAGAGATTATCCAAGTGATGAACATTATCATCATGGAACCTCATCATCAAGCTCTCATTCCTTTGCTCTCAATGGGCTCATGGCTGAAACATGGAGGAGAAGAAAAGAAAAGAAGTTCTAGAAAGGATTCAAGAGAAACTAAGAACACATAAAGAAATTACGAACTTTAAATGAAAGAACTCTTGGAAGAAAATCCCTACCTAGTGATTAGGAGGTTGGAATGAGAGAAGAGGATGAAGAACTTGAAGAACTTGAAGTCTTGAACTTGAGAGAAAAAGGAAGCTTTGAAGTGTTTCTTTGAAAACTTACACTTTGCAAATGAACCCAAAATGATACAAGTTCACCCAAGCAAGCTATTTATAGAGAAATGAAGCAATTGAAAGGTGCAAGGAGGGGGACGGTGTTCGGCCATCAGAATGGAGGGAGCCCATGAGTTCCATGAGGTGAGATAATGTGGTCTTGAGGCATGGTGAGGTATGGTTCAAGGTATGGCTTCAAGCATGGTTCTTTGAGTGAGAAACAATTCAATATGTGTTGTAAATGAGAGAGGGTTTTCTTGCATTTTAATTGTAGTTTAGAGTTGTGTTTAGGTGTATCTTTGATTAGGATTAAGATTAGGAATGTGTAAGAAAGTGTTTAGGTGAGAAAATGGGTAATCAAGGTTGTCAAGACATAATTAAGGAGTGTTCTTGCATCATTAGTGAGTTATAAACTCATTTTAGTGTATAAACAATTCTAGACACAATTCCTTGATTTAAGAAATTGGAGAGAAAAAATACTATTCAAGATTCCAAGAGTGAAATCTTGAGTTTTAGAAAGGAGATTTAAATCTAATCTAAGCAATCTTAAGTTCTAATTAATTTTAATAATTTATTTTGACTCTAGATTAATTATGAAAATTAATTAATCTTTGATTAGAGCCTAATATTGCTTAGGTTTGCTTAATTACATCATTAAGCTCAAAAACACTATTCTAGGGGCAAAATCGTAATTTTGTACTAAAACTGCCCGGGACTGCCGGGACTCAAACAGATGTTTTGAAACATGTAAAAACATGGTTTTAAACCTCTGGGGAAATTTCCGGGCTCAAACGGCACCTTTACCCGCGTAAAAACGCTGTAGAGGTATTTTGGTCATTTTGATCCGAAACTGCAGAAAATGAGACTTTCGCCTCCGGAACCACTCAAGGGTCATTCAATCCCCTTCAAACATTGAGTTGGCCCTTTGAGGACTGTCGGGTCGGCTATCCTTGAATTCCGGGCCGAAAATGACCTCAGGGGCATTTTGGTCATTTTCCACTCAGACAGAAAATCGGGGCGTTACAGTACTCATAGGGTTATGGAGGGGAGCTTTTGCCAGTAGCTTATGTTGTGCTGTTCCATGTACTTTCCTACTTTTATTTATTCTTCATGTATGGAAGTTCAACCCTTGTAGATGGGTGTGACTCCGCTTTTATGGTTTCTTATCTACGCTATTGTTATTTGTAGTAACTATCATGTATGAACTGTTATCATGTATAATATCTGTATTTCCTTGTTATTAATGATGTGGCTACTCTTTACGATATACTATGTCCTTGGTGAATGATAGGACTTATGATAGTATGTGTGGCTCCTGTTTTGTTTTAAGTTTTCAAAAAAATTTTATCCATATTTTCCGCCGAGTATTTGACAAAGTAAAGTTTAAAGAATGAAACAAAAGGGTAATGACTACTAATTAACTTTAATATGTCGTAGGCGTGATTGGGTTAAATATTAGGATGTTATATTTTGGTACCAGAGCAGTTTGGTTGTAACACCCCGATTTCTCTGTCTGAGGGAAATGACCAAAATGCCCCTGAGGTCATTTCCTGACCCGAACTCGAGGGTAACCAACTCGGTCGTCCTCGAAGGGTCAACTCAATGTTTGAAGGGGATTAAATGGCCCTTGAATGCTTTCGGAAGCGAAAATTTCGTTTCATAGCTTTAGTCAAAATGACCAAAATACCCCTATAGCGTTGTTATGCGGGTAAAGGTACCGTTTGAGCCCGGAACTTTCCCCAGAGGTTTAAAAACATGTTTTCATGTGTCTAGACGTCTCTGTTCAAGTCCTGGTGGTCCCGGGCAGTTTTAGTGCAAAATTACGATTTTGCCCCTAGAATAGTGTTTTTGAGCTTAATGACGTAATTAAGCAAACCTAAGCAATATTAGGCTCTAAACGAAGATTAATTTATTTCCCTAATTAATCTAGAGTCAAAATAATTTATTAAAGTTAATTAGAACCTAAAATTGCTTAGATTAAACTTAAATCCCTTTTTAGAACTCAAGACTCCTAGTCTTGGAATCTTGAATAGTGTTTTCTCTCTCCAATTCCTTAAATCAAGGAAATGTGTCTAGAGTTGTTTAGACTCTAAATTGAGGATTTAACTCACTAATGGTGCAAGACCACTCCTTAATTATGTCTAGACCACCTTAATTACCCATTTACCTTACCTAAACACTTTCTTACAAATTCCTAATCTTAAGCATAATCAAAGATACACCTAAACACAACTCTAAACCACAATTAAAATACAAACTAATCCTCCCCATGGGCTGATGCATTTCGGCCACATCCTCCCCCTTTGACCACATATTAAATTGTTTTCTCACTCAAAGAACCATGCTTGAAGCCATACCTTGAACCATACCTCACCATACCTTAAGCCATACCTCACCATACCTCAAAGAACACATTATCTCACCTCATGGAACTCATGGAAGCCTCCATTCTGCACCTCATGGCCGAAGCCACTCTCCTCCATGAGCTCCCTCCATTTGTTTCATTTCTCTATAAATAGAATGCCTTGAGGAGCTTGCACCACTTTTAGATCATTTGCTAAGTTTAGGAAACACTCAAAGCTTTTTTTTTCTCTCAAAGTTCTAGTGTTCTTCAAGTTCTTCAAGCTGTTCAAAGTTCTTCATCATCTTCATCTTCTTCATCTTCTTCTTCCATCTTCAAGTTCATCACATCAAGTAGGGATTTTCTTTCATGTATTCTTTTCTTTAAAGTTCTTGTTTTAAGCTTGATGTTCATAGTTTCTCTTGGTTCCTTTTTAGAACTTCTTTTCTTCTCCTTCTTCCTCTTTATGTTTCGGCCATGGGCCTTCGGGAATGAAAGAATGAGAGCTTGATGATGAGAGTTTCATGATGATCTTCATCACTTGAAACAAACTCTAGAGCTTGATCTTTGTTCTTGAACAAAAATGTTTCTAGTTTTTCCTTTCTTGAACTCTTAAGAACTTTAGCTTTGATGATGTTTTTAAATGGCTCTATGAACTCAATGATGAGGACTCATGATGTTGGTGTTAATATATCACCAAGATCATGAACTCTAGAGTTTTAAAATGTTCCTTTTTCTTCTTGATGATTTCGGCCATTTCCTTAAATTTTCTAAGCTTCATGGTTTGATTTCCTAAAAATATTATGTTAAGTTTTAAAGAACTCTAAGCTTGACTTTACCTTGTTTGGATGAGTTTGGGTTATGGTTTAAATTCCTTTAAAGTCTTGTTAAGAGCTCTAGAAAGATGAAATGAACTTGCATAATTTATTTTATGCTTGCATTCCTATTTACATTCTTGCTATGCTTCTTTACCTTCTAGCTATCACCTAAGAACATAAAGATTAAAATGAAACTTGTATCATCACTTAACTTAATTCTCGAAGCCTTTCTATTTTGGCCTTAAAGTCGATTGTTGTTGGGCCTAGAGCACTAAAATAAAGAATTGAACTTGCATTATCACCTAATTAATTTCTCGAATGCCTATCTATTTCGGCCTTAAAGTCGATTGTTGTTGGGCCAAGAGCACTAAAATAAAGAATTGAACCATGCATATTTACCTTCAAGCTTGCACGTCTAAGTTTATGCCTCGCATATTTACTTTCAAGCTTACACGTTTAAGTTTATGCCTTGCATATTTAAATTTAAGTCATCACTTTACTTTGTAAGCAAGATTTAAAATGAAAAGCATGAGCACGTTTAGTTTATGTCGTAACTTAAGAACCTAGAGCTCAAAGACTTGCCCATTTCATTCCAAGATAAAGTTAAATGTAAATGTATTCCTTGAATGCATAATTTCGGCCAAGTAGTGATGATGGACTTGCAATGAGTTTTCATCTAGCTACTAGGACCAATAGTCTATGTTTTAAGTTTTCCCTAAAGCTTTACAAATCTTTATAAGGTTATGTCATCACAAGTTGTGATTTTATTATCTTTTAGGGGATGGAATATGTTTCGGTCAGTGACCTAAGGCTTCACTTAGCCTCTTGATGAATTAAAATGTTTTGCAAAGAGTTTCAGAAGTTCTAGATCGATTCCGAGAGAAACTAGTTAACTTATGTACCTAGAAATGTCAATTTAACTCTCTCATTTAAGTTAAATGTTTTCGGTTCTGATGTGATGAGTGTGATGCTGTATGATGATGTTTTGATGTGTTGGAATGTGTGAAAATATCATGTGATGATGTAGAAGCGAACCTATGCATGATAGGTAAGAAACTAGCTAACTAGAAATACCGTAAAGCTAGAATTTAACATAGTTTTGACCCATTTGTTTATGGAACTAATCCAAACTGTTTTAATGGGGACATAATCAGATTTAGATTGTTTAGACATGAAAAACTTGGTATCATTTGGATTAGAATCGAATTCTAGCACCTACGGGGAAACTAGTAGCTAGAAAACCGTAAAAATGCAAATGTAGAACTCTTAGAACATTTAATTTTCTAGATTCTGCCCAGCACCCTTACAACATGATAAACATGATTAATAATTAATCCTTAAGCATAGGAATGCCTCATAATTGATTTAGATTTAATATATAGCCTTCAAGTAAAACGGAACCGAGAAAGGGTCTAAAACGTAAGTTCTAGAACCCCGTAAATACAAGTTAGAGATTCTGCCCTATGCCTTTCAGATTTAAGTATGAACATGAGGGTTAGGAATGATGATTAATTATGAGCCCTTAGGTGCATAAAAATATGAGCGTCGGATGTTAGAGAATTATATCTCAAGATTAAGATCCGTAAGGGTCAAAGCATAAGCTACCGTAAGGGTAAGCGTTTGAATGTTTTATGATGATGCATGAAGTATGCTAATGATGATGATGTTATTCATATGAGGAATTTATGAGGTTATATGTTTATGTGGCATAAAGCAAATTTGGAAGGAAATTGATTGTAATGACCGTTGTGCTTAATTTCGACAAATTTGGGGACTTAAAGAGATTTTGAAAATTAAGGTACTAAGATGGGTTCTAGGATGACACCGGTTCGGCCGAGCACCTCCATAGAACTCATGTGACATCGGTACCATTTTACACTCTTAGGTGACACCGGTTCGGCCGAGCACCCCTAAGAGAATTGCCTCCTAACCCGTACTCAGATAGTCGGGATTTATGATTTATGATACGCTTATCGTTAAGTGGTAAGTAAGAACTAGTGACGACTAGTTAAGGTATGAGCTCATAACCTAGATGTATGACACGTTCTGGGTGACACCGGTTCGGCCGAGCACCCCCAGTTCGATTGTCTTTTACGGTGGCCCATGAGGAAGAGAAGTTTCATGATTATGATTATGTCACTAAGTTTTGTCCCATATGAATGTTACTATCGCCACTTTATGCCACCAAGAATGATGATGCTTGATGTTATGTTTTATGTATGTGCATTAGGTAGTGCCATGCATACATTTTCTATCATGTTGCATCCATGACATTAAGATCATCCTAAAATGAATGGACCTTGGCTAAAATATATTTTAAAGTTTAAAATGAACCTAATACATGCTCAGTCATTTTGTATAAATAAACCCAAGGTTCCTGAAGACGTAGATGATGACACCTAGGTAGTAGGAGGCCCTACTGAGATTCTTTAGCAAGATTCTCACTCCCTATATCCTTTTCTTTCGGTCACGTCTTCAGATGGCGACGTTCGTATTGTTCGTGGACACCCCGACATGGGAGGTGCACTATGACCCGGCTCACGGGTCATACCATTTTGAGGGGCAGTGCACGGTGCGGGTTTTCATGTTCGTAGGACGCCCCTTCGCTCATCCCGTGCACACCCATCGCTTTTCCCCGACTGCACCCTATGGCGACGACGAGCGGGTTTTTGAGCGTGCGCGTACGCATGACGAGAGAGTGCTCCGTATGCACACCGCCGCCTTAGCCATGCGAGACTATCCCGATTACGTGCCCCGGACCTACTTCTCGGAGACCGACCCGTTCGAGGACCCGCCTACTCATCCGTATAGCGAGAGCTCTGCCCACTCTCCACCATTGATAAGGGAGGGCAGTGAGGATACCGTGACTCAGCCCCGACTTGCACGACGACCGGAGATGCGGCCACACCGCGGGGGTCACTCTCGATCCCCGTTCCGCCTCTTTATGCCCGAGGAGCTCGCACAATTTCCCGGATACTTGCCTCGTTCACGAGACGGACGTCAGTAGGAGGTGACGATCGACCGATGGAGTACCCGGTTAGAGCACACACCACTTAGATGGGGATAAACCTTCTTTTGTTTAGAGGTTATCCCATTAGGTGCACTCGGGTAGGGGAGTAGATCATGTTTATATTTATGTTGTATTTCCTTTCTTGTATTTTCCTTGTACTAAATTAAGTCCCACACTTATAAGTGGGCAAGTTATATATATATAAGATGATATTCAGTGATGTTCATGTTGTGCCTTATGTTATGATGTTGTGAGACATTTGTTTACCATACATGGTTTACCGCTTATCGCATCACGCGGCTCTCACTTTGTATTTTATTTCAAAAACATTACCCGTATTTTCCGCTAAGTAATTCAAAGTTAAATGAGAACTATGAAGTAACAGACTAATGGTTAACCTAAATATGTTCTAGAGTATTGGGTTAAAAATTAGGATGTTACATTATGGTATCAGAGCAGTTCGATTCTCATGGAGCCTGAGGATTGGACTGACTATGCTTTCTAAAGCGTAGTACGATAGCTATGTCATGTGTAGTGCTTAGTTAGAGATAAGCTATAGGGTAAGAGTGCATGACCCTTGTCGACTTGCGTGTGCCATGGTAACTAGCTCATTTTACATGGAATATTGAGCCTGATCACCTCAGTGTTTATTGTCTCGTGTGTTTAGGAACCAATGGCACCAAGGAGACAACCTAGGACCCCGACCGAGGGGAACCAAAACGATGCTACTGCTGCTGCTGTTCGTGACATGGCTAGGGCCATGGAACGAATATTCGAGAGGATGAACCAACAAGGGAACACCGGACGTGCTCCCCCTACTGCCGAAATGATCGAGCAAGCAAGGTTTGGTGAGTTTCGCAAGGCGAACCCGCCAACCTTCCGAGGAGCCATAGACCCCGACCAAGCTGATGAGTGGATCAAAAACATGGAGAAGATCTACTCCGTGGTGGCTTGGTCGGAGGAGCAAAAGGTCACCTTCGCTGCTTATATGATGGAGTCGGATCTGGGAGTTACGGTGGATCGCACCAAGATCGCTAGAAGCTTCGCTTGCCAATCGAGTCGTTTCAAGACTTACTTCTATGAGAAGTACTTTTCGGAATCGGTGAGGAATGCAAAGGACATTGAGTTCATGCAACTGACCCAAGGAGGGTCTACTGTCGCCTAGTACACGGCAAAATTCGAGGAGCTGATCAAGTTCTCTAGGGTGTTTCAAGGAAACCCCGATGAGGTATGGAAGTGCGTCAAATATGAGGTCGGACTAACGGCAGAGCTCAACTATGCTGTGGCGCACATGGAGATTAGGGACTTTCCAACCCTAGTCAACAAGTGCCGGATCATGGAAGAGGGACAGAAGAAAATCAATGCTGCAAGGGCAGCACAGAACAAGGGGCTAGCACCTCAAGCCCCAAAATTCAAGCCCCAATATCCAAACCAATCCCGAAATCACTATAATCCCTACCAAACCAACCAGTTCAAACCACAACAACAACAAAGAACCCCCTTCCACCAACAACCCAAGCAACCATACCGACCACAATTCCAGAACAACAACAACAACCGCAACAACAACAACAACAACCGACAAGGAGGGTCGGGCGGCCCCCGAAACAACCAAGGAGGATCAAGTGGGACTAAGAACAAGACGCCACAAGGAGCCCCCGCCACCTTTGCTAGGCCTACACCGGCAATACTATGCCCCCAGTGCGGGAAAGATCATGGCAACCGCCCCTGCCTAGCTGGACAAAACGTGTGCTTCAAGTGCGGGAAGCCTGGTCACTACGCCAATAGATGCAACAATGGAGGGGCAGCCAATCAGAACCCTAGGCCGCAACACCAAGGGAGGGTCTTCACCCTCAATGTAGACGAAGCGGACACATCCAACGGTCTCATAGAAGGTAAGTGCGAAATAGATGGTAGGACCTTAACTGTACTTTATGACTCTGGTGCAACATATGCTTTTATTTCTTATGCTAGTGTCGAGGCTCTAAATTTGAAAACTTCCAAACTTCCTTTTGATCTTATTGTCTCTACCCCCACAAATCATCCTGTGAATACTTGTTATTGTTGCCTAAATTGTCACCTCACCACAGAAAATAGATCATATGTTGTAGATTTAATTTGTTTACCCATGAAAGGTATAGGAGTAGTACTTGGCATGGATTGGCTACACGCCAACCGTGTATTGTTAGACTGTGACACCAAAACAGTTGTCTTTCCTTCTCCCCCTAGTGAAATAAGCCAACCTTTGAGACTTTATCTCAATACCGTAGAGGTCCACTGTAGTGGGAAAAAGACTAAGGGATATGTTCTCCTAGCCGCTAGCGAGGTACACTTTGAGCAGAATTTAGAGAATATACCTATAGTGAGACACTATCCCGAGGTGTTTCCGGAAGATATACCCGAGTTCCCTCCCGAGCGAGAAGTGGAGTTCTCCATTGAGTTGGTTCCTGGAGCGGGACCAATCTCCATTGCCCCCTATAGAATGTCACCCCTAGAACTAGCCGAGCTTAAAACCCAACTTGAAGAACTTTTAGAGAAAAGCTTTATAAGACCTAGTGCTTCACCATGGGGAGCCCCGGTCTTGTTTGTGAAAAAGAAGGACGGGAGTATGAGGCTGTGCATAGATTATAGGCAATTAAATCGTGTGACAGTGAAAAACAAATACCCTTTGCCTAGGATTGATGATCTCATGGACCAATTGAGAGGAGCGGTAGTGTTTTCCAAGATCGACCTAAGGTCAGGATACCACCAAATTAGAGTGAGAGATCAAGATATACCAAAGACCGCCTTTAGAACTCGGTATGGACACTTTGAGTTCGCGGTGATGTCTTTTGGGTTGACAAATGCTCCTGTAGTATTTATGGATTACATGAATAGGATCTTTAGACCCTATTTAGATCAGTTCGTGGTCGTTTTCATAGATGATATACTCATCTATTCGAAGACCCACGAGGAGCATGAACGTCATTTGAGGATAGTTTTGGAGATTTTGAAGGAGAAAAAGCTGTATGCAAAACTCTCTAAGTGTGAATTTTGGTTGGAGGAGGTCAAGTTTTTAGGGCACGTTATGTCAAAAGGAGGCATAGCCGTTGATCCTAGTAAGGTAGAAGCCGTAACGAATTGGGATAGACCGACCACCGTAACGGAAATACGGAGCTTTTTGGGCTTAGCAGGCTACTACCGTAGGTTTATCAAAGGATTTTCCCAGTTAGCCCTACCCTTGACCAAGCTCACTAGGAAGAATGCCCTGTTTGAGTGGAGCCCCGAATGTGAGAAGAGTTTTCAAGAGCTTAAGGAAAGGTTAACCACGACCCCAGTCTTAGTCTTACCTAGCCCCAATGTACCCTTCGAGATATATTGTGATGCTTCGGGCAAAGGACTAGGGTGTGTGTTGATACAAAATAGGCAAGTGGTAGCCTATGCATCTCGACAACTCAAGCCTCACGAGGCTAACTACCCCACCCATGACCTAGAGTTAGCCGCTGTAGTGTTTGCCTTAAAGATGTGGAGGCACTATTTGTATGGTATAAGGTTTGAAGTTTTCTCCGATCATAAGAGTCTCAAGTACCTCTTTGATCAAAAGGAGTTAAACATGAGGCAAAGAAGATGGATGGAATTCCTCAAAGACTACGATTTCGGTTTAAGTTACCACCCCGGCAAGGCTAATGTAGTCGCCGACGCCTTGAGCCGAAAGTCGTTACACCTGTCCCGCATGATGATCAAAGAAGTTGAGTTGATAGAGAAGTTTAGGGATATGAATCTAGGGATGTCAGCAACCGATAGAGGGATAAAAATGTGCTATCTTAGTGTAACAAGTGGATTTAAGCAAAGAATCATGTTAGCACAATGAGAGAATAAGGAGTTCGAAGAGATCATAGATGCTGTTAAGGCGGGAAAGTTGAAGGGTTTCGAAAAGGCGATGATTGGATATGGAGATTTGAGGGGAGGATCTGCATACCCCAAGATGGTGACCTCCGAGAAAAGATCTTGGAGGAGGCTCACAAAAGCTATTTCACCATTCATCCCGGTGTTACCAAGATGTACCAAGACTTGAAGAAGATGTTTTGGTGGCCCGGAATGAAGAAGGATGTAGTCGCCTGGGTTAGTAAGTGCTTGGTATGTCAGAAAGTGAAAATCGAGCACCAAAAACCTTCAGGTTTGTTGCAACCCCTGTCAATCCCCGAATGGAAGTGGGAATGCATATCCATGGATTTCGTGACAGGATTGCCTAAGACCCAAGCTGGCCATGATGCTATTTGGGTGATAGTGGATCGACTAACCAAGTCGGCACACTTTCTACCTATTAGAGTGACATACTGTAACATCCTAATTTTTAACCCAATACTCTAGAACATATTTAGGTTAATCATTGATACCATTACTTCATAGTTCTCCATTTAGCTTTGAATTACTTAGCGGAAAATACGGAAATTTTTTTTTTTTGAAATAAAAAGTGAGAGCCATTGATGCGATAAGCGGTAAACCATGCAAAGTAAAACAATCGTCTCACAATCATCATAACATAAGGCACATCATGAACATCACTGAATATAATCTCATATATATATAACTTGCCCACTTATAAGTGTGGGACTTAATTCGATACAAAGGGAAATACAACCTAAAACATAAACATAATCTACTCCCCTACCCGAGTGCATCTAATAGGATAACCTCTAAACAAAGAGAAGGTTTATCCCCACGTCTAAGTGGTGTGTGTGCTCTAACAGGGTACTCCATCGGACGATCGTCACCTTCTCTGGCGTCCATCTCATGAGCAGAGGCGGATATCCCAGGGAGCGGCGAGCTCCTCGGACGTGAAGAGGCGGAATGGGGATCGAGGTGACCCCCACGGTATGGTCGCATCTCGGGTCGTCGCGTGGCCGTGGCTGAGTCACGGTATCCTCCGCCTCACTTATCCGTGGTGGAGAGGGCGAGAGTCTCGCTATATCTGGATGGGTAGGCGGGTCCTCGGATGGGTCGCTCTCCGTGAAATAGGTCCGGGGCAGAAAGTCGGGATAATCTGGCATGGCAAAGGCGGCGGTGCGGCTACGGAGTACTCTCTGGTCATGCGTGCGCGCCGCTCAAAAACCGCTGCGTCGTCATAGGGTGCGATCGGGAGAAGTGATGGGTGTGCGGGATGGCGAAGGGCGTCCTACAAACATGAAAATCCGCTTTGCAGTGCCCTTTGCCCCTCAAAATGGTATGACCCGGTAGTCGGGTCATAGTGCACCTCCCATGTCGGGGTGTCCATGAATGCTCTGACGTCGCCATCACGAAGGCGTGACGGGAAGAAAGAGATAGAGGAGTGAGAATCTTACTAAAGAATCTCGGTAGGGCCTCCTACTACCTAGGTGTCATCATCTACGTCCTCGGGGAACCTTGGGTTTAATTATATGAAATAGTAACATGCATTTAGTTCATTTAAACTTCAAAAATATACTTTAGCCAAGGTCCGTTCATTTTAGGATGATCTTAATGTCATGAATGCAACATAATGGAAAATGTATGCATGGCACTACCTAATGCACATACATAAAGCATAACATCAAGTATCATCATCGTTGGTGGCATAAAGTGGCAATAGTAACATTCATATGGGACAAAAACTTAGTGACATAATCATAATCATGAACTTTTCTTCCTCATGGGCCACCCTGAAAAGACAATCGAGCCCGGGGTGCTCGGCCGAACGGTGTCACCCGAGCGTGTCATACATCTAGGTTATGAGCTCATACCTTAACTAGTCGTCACTAGTTCTTACTTACCACTTAACGATAAAGCGTATCATAAATCGACTATCTGAGTGCGGGTTAGGGGGCAAATCTCTTAGGGTGCTCGTGCCAACCGGGTGTCACCTAAGAGTATAAAATGGTATGCAGATGTCACATGAGTTCTATGGAGGTGCTCGGCCGAACGGTGTCATCCTAGAACCCATCTTAGTACCTTAATTTTCAAAATCTCTTTAAGTCCCCAAATTTGCCAGGAAATTATCGGCGGCCAAAGCGGTCATTACAGAGTTTCCTTCCAAATTTGTCGGTCGGCGACCGCGGTCATTCACGAATTTCCTTCCAAATTTGCTTTATGCCACATAAACATATAACCTCATAAATTCCTCATATGAATAACATCATCATCATTAGCATACTTCATGCATCATCATACATCATTCAAGCGCTTACCCTCACGGTGGCTTATGCTTTGACCACTTACGGGTCTTAATCTTGAATATAGCTCTCTAATATCCAAGTCGCTCATATTTTTATGCCCTAAGGCTCATATTAAACATCATTCTTCATTCTCATGTTCATACTTAAATCTGAATAGCATAGGGCAGAGTCTCTAACTTGTTTCTGAGGTTCTAGAACTTACGTTTTAGACCCTTTCTCGGATTCAAGTCTTCGCCTGGCGCTATACATTAAATCTAAATCAATTATGAGACATTCCTATGTTTAAGGACTAATTATTAATCATGTTTATCATGTTGTAAGGGTGCTGGACAGATTCCAGAAAATTAAATGTTCTAAGAGTTCTACATTTGCATTTTCACGGTTTTCTAGTTACTAGTTTCCCGTAGGTGCTAGAAATTCGATTCTAACTCAAATGATACCAATTTTTTCATGTCTAAACAATCTAAATCTGATTATGTTCCCATTAAAACAGTTTGGATTGGTTCCATAAACAAATGGGTCAAAACTATGTTAAATTCTAGCTTTACGGTATTTCTAGTTAGCTAGTTTCTTACCTATCATGCATAGGTTCGCTTCTACATCATCACATGATATTTTTCACACATTCCAACGCATTAAAACATCATCATACAGCATCACATTCATCACATCAGAACCGAAAAACATCTTGCCTCAATAAGAGAATTAAATTGACATTTCTAGGTACATAAGTTAACTAGTTTCTCTTGGAATCAATTTAGAATTTCTAAAACTCTTTGCAAGACATTTTAAATCATCAAGAGGCTAAGTGAAGCCTTAGGTCACTGACCAAAACACATTCCATCCCCTAAAAGAGATTGGAATCACAACTTATAACGACATAACCTTATAAAGAATTGTCAAACTTTAAGGAAAACTCAAAACATAGGCTATTGGTCCTAGTAGCTAGATGAAAACTCATTGCAAGTCCATCTTCACTACTTGGCGGCAAAACGTACATTCAAAGTGTGGTTTGCATTAAACTTTAACTTGGAATGAAATGGGCAAGTCTTTGAGCTCTAGGTTCTTAAGTTACGACATAAACTAAACGTGCTCATGCTCTTCATTTTTAATCTTGCTTTCAAGGTAAAGTGATGTCTTGAAATTAAATATGCAAGGCATAATTTAAACGTGTAAACTCGAAAGTAAATATCTACATAATCTTAAACGTGCAAGCTTGAAAGTAAAGATGCAAGATTTAATTCTTTGTTTTAGTGCTCTTGGCCCAACAACAATCGACTTTAAGGCCGAAATAGATAGGCATTCGAGAAATTAATTAGGTGATAATGCAAGTTCAATTCTTTATTTTAGTGCTCTAGGCCCAACAACAATCGACTTTAAGGCCGAAATAGAAAGGCTTTGAGAATTAAGTTAAGTGATGATACAAGTTCCATTTTAATCTTTATGTTCTTAGGTGATAGCTTGTAAATAAAGATGCATAGCAAGAATGTAAATATGAATGCAAGCATAAAATAAATTATGCAAGTTCATTTTATCTTTCTAGAGCTCTTAACAAGACTTTAAAGGAACTTAAACCTCAACCCAAACTTATCAAACCAAGACAAAGTAAAAGTCTAGAGTTCTTAGAACTCAACATAACATATTTGGAAAATCAAACATCTAGCATGAAAAGGAAAAGGTAATGGCCGAAACTTCAAGGAAAGAAAAGAAATGTTTGAAACTCTAGAATCCATGATCTTGGTGATATACAAACTCCAACATCATGAGACCTCATCATTGAGTCATTAGAACCATTTTGAAACAACATCAAAGTTAAGGTTCTCAAAAGTTCAAGAAAGGAAAAATCTAGAAACACTTTTGCTCAAGAACAAAAATCAAGCTCTAGAGTTTGTCTCAAGTGATGAACATCATCATGAAACTCTCATCATCAAGCTCTCATTCCTTTGTTCTCCAAGGCCCATGGCCGAAAATGAAAAGGTAAAGGGAAGAAAAAGAAGTTCTAAAAAGAATCAAGAGAAACTATGAACTTTAAGCTTAGAACAAGAACTTTAAAGAAAGAACACATGAAAGAAAATCCCTACTTGGTGTGATGAACTTGAAGATGGAAGAAGAAAATGAAGAAGATGAAGAACTTGAAGAACTCCAAGAACTTGAAGAACACTAAAACTTTGAGAGAAAAAAGAAGCTTTGAGTGTTTCCTAAACTTAGCAAATGATCTAAAAGTGGTGCAAGCTCCTCAAGGCATTCTATTTATAGAGAAATGAAACAAATGGAGGATGCTCATGGGTGAGGATGGCTTCGGCCATGAGGTGCAGAATGGAGGCTCTCCATGAGTTCCATGAGGTGAGATAATGTGTTCTTGAGGTATGGTGAGGTATGGTTCAAAGCATGGTGAGGTATGGCTCAAGGTATGGCTCAAGCATGGTTCTTTGAGTGAGAAAATAATTAAACATGTGGTCAATGGGGAGTGGGCTGGCCGAAATGCATCAGCCAAGGGAGGAGAGTTTCTTGCATTTTAATTGTGGTTTAGAGTTGTGTTTAGGTGTATCTTTGGTTATGCTTAAGATTAGGAATTTGTAAGAAAGTGTTTAGGTAAGGTAAATGGGTAATTAAGGTAGTCTAGACATAATTAAGGAGTGGTCTTGCACCATTAGAGGGTTAAATCCTCAATTTAGAGTTTAAACAACTCTAGACTCATTTCCTTGATTTAAGGAATTGGAGAGAGAAAACACTATTCATGATTCCAAGACTAGGAATCTTGAGTTCTAAAAAGGGATTTAAGTTTAATCTAAGCAATTTTAGGTTCTAATTAACTTTAATAAATTATTTTGACTCTAGATTAATTAGGGAAATAAATTAATCTTCGTTTAGAGCCTAATATTGCTTAGGTTTGCTTAATTACGTCATTAAGCTTAAAAACACTATTCCAGGGCAAAATCGTAATTTTGCACTAAAACTGCCGGGACCACCGGGACTTGAACAGATACCTCTAGACACATGAAATCATGTTTTTAAACCTGCAGGGAAAGTTCCGCTCAACGGCACCTTTACCCGCGTAAAAACGCTATAGGGGTATTTTGGTCATTTTGACCAAATCTGAAAACGAAATTTTCGCTTCCGAAAGCATTCAAAGGCCATTCAATCCCCTTCAAACATTGAGTTGACCCTTCGAGGATGACCGAGTTGGTTACCCTCGAGTTCGGGTCAGGAAATGACCTCGTGGGCATTTTGTTCATTTCCTGAGAAAAATCGCGGTGTTACATTACCCCCCTCCTTAAAAGAATTTCGCCCTCGAAATTCGTTACCTTAGAAAAGCTCAGGATACTTGTCTTGCATTTCTGACTCTAGCTCCCATGTAAACTCTTCGGATTTGTCGCGTCCCCATGCTACCTTTACCAATGGAGCAGGACTTGTTCTCACCGCTTGACTCATGGTCCACGATTCTCGTAGGGGAAAGATTGAAAGTTAGGTCGTCCCTTAACTGAACATGCTCTGGCTCTAAAACGTGGCTAGGGTCGGACTCATACTTCCTTAGCTGAGAGACGTGAAAGACGTCATGAAGATTAGAAAGATTAGGGGGTAAGGCTATTTTGTAGGCAACTGTTCCTATCCTTTGAAGAATTTGGAAGGGACCAAGGAATCGGGGGCTCAACTTTTTGACTTTCATGGCCCTCCCTATGCCTGTAGTGGGGTAATCCTAAGGAACACATGTTCTCCTCCTCGTACTCCAAGGGCTTCCCCCGCTTGTCCCCATAGCTCTTTTGTCTACTTTCAGCAGGGACCATCCTATCCCGGATCCTCTTGATTTGTTCCGTTGTTTCCCTCACTACATCGGGTCCTAAGGCACTTTGCTCCCCAGGCTCGTACCAACACAAAGGTGATTGGCACTTCCTTCCATACAATGCCTCGTACGGTGCCATACCGATGCTTGCGTCATAACTATTCTTATATCCAAACTCGATCAAAGGCAAGTACCTATCCCAACTTCCCCTTTGGTCTAACACACAGGCTCTTAGCATATCCTCTAGGGTTTGGATCGTCCTTTCAGATTGTCCGTCTGTTTGTGGGTGGTAAGCAGTGCTCAAGCATAGCTTTGAACCAAACGCCTTTTGGAAGGCTCCCCAAAAACGCGACGTAAACCGCGGATCTCTATCCGAGATTATCGTCGACGGTACTCCATGCAATCTTACGATCTCTTGGATGTATAACTGAGCCAATTTATCTAAAGAGTACGTCACTCTAATAGGTAGAAAGTGTGCCGACTTGGTTAGTCGATCCACTATCACCCATATAGCATCATGGCCAGCTTGCGTCTTAGGCAATCTGTCACGAAATCCATAGATATGCATTCCCACTTCCATTCGGGATTGGACAGGTTGCAACAAACCTGAAGGTTTTGGTGCTCGATTTTCACGACATACCAAGCACTTACTAACCCAGGCGACTACATCCTTTTTCATTCCGGGCCACCAAAACATCTTCTTCAAATCTTGGTACATCTTGGTAACACCGGGATGAATGGTGAAATAGCCTTTGTGAGCCTCCTCCAAGATCTTCTCTCGGAGGTCACCATCTTGGGACGCAGATCCTTCCCTCAAATCTCCATATCCAATCCTCACCTCTTTCGAAACCTTTTAACTTTCCCCCTTAACAAAGATCTATGATCTCTTCGAACTCCTCATTCTCTCGCTGTGCTAACATGATTCTGTGCTTAAATCGACTTGTCACACTAAGATAGCACATTTTATTCCTTTATCGGTCGACATCCCTAGATTCATATCCCTAAACTTCTCTATCAACTCAACTTCTTTGATCATCATGTGGGACAGGTGTAACGACTTTCGGCTCAAGGCATCGGCGACTACATTAGCCTTGCCGGTGGTAACTTAAACCGAAATCGTAGTCCTTGAGGAATTCCATCCACCTTCTTTGCCTCATATTTAACTCCTTTTGATCAAAGAGGTACTTGAGACTCTTATGATCGGAGAAAACCTCAAACCTTACACCATACAAATGGTGTCTCCACATCTTTAAGGCAAACACTACGCCACGTAACACTAGGTCATGGGTGGGGTAGTTAGCCTCGTGAGGCTTGAGTTGTCGGGATGCATAGGCTACCACTTGCCTATTTTGCATCAACACACACCCTAGTCCTTTGCAGAAGCATCACAATATACCTCCAGGGGTACATTGGAGCTAGGTAACACTAAGTCTGAGGTCGTGCTTAACCTTTCCTTAAGCTCTTGGAAACTCTTCTCACATTCGGGCCTCCACTCAAACGGGGCATTCTTCCTAGTGAGCTTGGTCAAGGGTAGGGCTAACTGGGAAAATCCTTTGATAAACCTACGGTAGTAGCCTGCTAAACGCAAAAAGCTCCGTATTTACATTCGGTGGTTGGTCTATCCCAATTCATTACGGCTTCTACCTTACTAGGATCAACGGCTATACCTCCTTTTGACACAACGTGCCCTAAAAACTTGACCTCCTCCAACCAAAATTCACACTTAGAGAGTTTTGCATATAGCTTTTTCTCCTTCAAAATCTCCAAAACTATCCTTAAATGACGCTCATGCTCCTCGTGGGTCTTGAATAGATGAGTATATCATCTATAAAAGCGACCACGAATTGATCTAAATAGGGTCTAAAGATCCTATTCATGTAATCCATAAACAACTGCAGGAGCATTTGTCAACCCAAAAGACATCACCGCTAACTCAAAGTGTCCATACCGAAGTTCTAAAGGCGGTCTTTGGTATATCTTGATCTCTCACTCTAATTTGGTGGTATCCTGACCTTAGGTCGATCTTGGAAAACACTACCGCTCCTCTCAATTGGTCCATGAGATCATCAATCCTAGGCAAAGGGTATTTGTTTTTCACTGTCACACGATTTAATTGCCTATAATCTATGCACAACCTCATACTCTCGTCCTTCTTTTTCACAAACAAGACCGGGGCTCCCCATGGTGAAGCACTAGGTCTTATGAAGCTTTTCTCTAAAAGTTCCTCAAGTTGGGATTTAAGCTCGGCTAGTTCTAGGGGTGACATTCTATAGCGGGCAATGGAGATTGGTCCCGCTCCAGGAACCAACTCAATGGAGAAGTCCACTTCTCGCTCGGGAGGGAACTCGGGTATATCTTAGGAAACACCTCGGGATAGTTTCTCACTATAGGTATATTCTCTAAATTCTGCTCAAAGTGTGCCTCGCTAGCGGCTAGGAGAACATATCCCTTAGTCTTTTTCCCACTATAGTGGACCTCTACGGCATTGAGATAGAGTTTCAAAGGTTGACTTATTTCACTAGGGGGAGAAGGAAAGACGACTGTTTTGGTGTCACAGTCTAACAATACACGGTTGGCGTGAAGCCAATCCATGCCAAGAACTATTCCTATACCTTTCATGGGTAAACAAATTAAATCCACAACATATGATCTATTTTACGTGGTGAGGTGACAATTTAGGCAACAATAACAAGTATTCACAGGATGATTTGTGGGGGTAGAGACAATAAGATCAAAAGGAAGTTTGGAAGTTTTCAAATTTAGAGCCTCGACACTAGCATATGAAATAAAAGAATGTGTTGCACCAGAGTCATATAGCACAGTTAAGGTTCTACCATCTATTTCGCACTTACCTTCTATGAGACCGTTGGATGTGTCCGCCTCGTCTACATTGAGGGTGAAGACCCTCCCTTGGTGTTGCGGCCGGAATTACGCTTGCGGCCTCCCATTAGTGCGATTCTTTGGCGTAGTGGCCAGGCTTTCCGCATCGAGCGGATATTACGCCCGCTAGGCAGGGATGGTTGCCATGATCCTTCCCGCACTTGGGACATAGCACGGTTGGGATAGCTTGGGCGGGGGTTCCTTGAGGCGTCCTGTTCTTAGTCCTACTTGACCCTCCTTGGTTGTTTCGGGGGCCGCCCGACCCTCCTTGTCGGTTGTTGTTGTGGTTGTTGCGGTTGTTGTTGTTGTTCTGGAATTGTGGTCGGTATGATTGCTTGGGTTGTTGGTGGAAGGGGGTTCTTTGTTGTTGTTGTGGTCTGGTTGGTTTGGTAGGGATTATAGTGATTTCGGGATTGGTTTGGATATTGGGGCTTGAATTTTGGGGCTTGAGGTGCTAGCCCCTTGTTCCGTGCTGCCTTTGCAGCATTGATTTTCTTCTGTCCCTCTTCCATGATCTGGCACTTGTTGACTAGGGTTGGGAAGTCCCTAATCTCGATGTGCGCTCTGACATAGTTGAGCTCTGCGTTAGTCCGCCTCATACTTGACGCACTTCCACACCTCGTCGGGGTTTCCTTGAAACACCCTAGAGAACTTAATCGGCTCCTCGAATTTTCGCCGTGTCTTGGGCGACAAGGTGAACCCTCCTTGAGTCGATTGCATGAACTCAATATCTTTTGCGTTCCTCACGGACTCGGAAGTACTTCTCATAAGTAGGTCTTGAATAGCTCCCGATTGATGCGAAGCTTCTAGCGCCTTGGTGCCACCACCAGAACTCGGCATCCGACTCCATCATATAAGCGGCAAAGGTGACCTTTTGTTCCTCTGAACAAGCCACCACGGAGTAGATCTTCTCCATGTTTTTGATCCACTCATCGGCTTTGTCGGTCCATCTCTCCTCGGAAGGTTGGTGGGTTCGCCTTGCGAAACACACCAAACCTCGCTTGCTCGACCATTTCAGTAGTAGGGGGAGCACGTCCGGTGTCCCCTTGTTGGTTCATCCTCTCGAACATTCGTTCCATGGCTCTAGCCATGTCACGAACAGCAGCAGCAGTGGCATCGCTTTGGTCTCCCTCGGTCGGGGTCCTAGGTTGTCTCCTTGGTGCCATTGGTCCCTAAACACATGAGACAATAAACACTGAGGTGATCGGGCTCAATATTCCATGTAAAATGAGCTAGTTACCATGGCACACGCAAGTAGACAAGGGTCATGAACTTCTACCCTATAGCTTATCTCTAGTTAAGCTCTACGCATGCCCTAGCTATCGTACTACGCTTTAGAAAGCATAGTCAGTCCAATCCTCAGGCTCCATGAGAATCGAACTTCTCTGATACCATAATGTAACATCCTAATTTTTAACCCAATACTCTAGAACATATTTAGGTTAATCATTAGTCTGTTACTTCATAGTTCTCATTTAGCTTTGAATTACTTAGCGGAAAATACGGGAAATTTTTTTGAAATAAAAGTGAGAGCCGCGTGATGCGATAAGCGGTAAACCATGCAAAGTAAAACAATCGTCTCACAATCATCATAACATAAGGCACATCATGAACATCACTGAATATAATCTCATATATATATAACTTGCCCACTTATAAGTGTGGGACTTAATTGAGTCCAAGGGAAATACAACCTAAAACATAAACATAATCTACTCCCCTACCCGAGTGCATCTAATAGGATAACCTCTAAACAAAAGAAGGTTTATCCCCATCTAAGTGGTGTGTGTGCTCTAACCGGGTACTCCATCGGACGATCGTCACCTTCTACTGGCGTCCATCTCGCGAACGAGGCAGATATCGGGGAAACTGGGCGAGCTCCTCGGACGTGAAGAGGCGGAATGGGGATCCAGGTGACCCCAGTATGGTCGCATCTCCGGTCGTCGCGTAAGCCGTGGCGAGTCACGGTATCCTCCGCCTCCCTTATCCGTGGTGGAGAGGCGAGTCCTCGCTATCTACGGATGGGTAGGCGGGTCCTCGGATAGGTCGGTCTCGTGAAATAGGTCCGGGGCACATAGTCGGGATAATCTCGCATGGCTAAAGGCGGCGGTGTGCCTCTGAGTACTCTCTCGTCATGCGCGCACGCTCAAAAACCCGCGCGTCGCCATAGGGTGCATCGGAGAAGTGATGGGTGTGCACGGATGAGCGAAGGGGCGTCCTACAAACATGAAAATCCGCACCGTGCACTGCCCCTCAAAATGGTATGACCCGTGAGTCGGGTCATAGTGCACCTCCCATGTCGGGGTGTCCATGAATGCTACGAACGTCGCCATCTCAAGACGTGGACGGGAAGAAAGAGATAGAGGAGTGAGAATCTTACTAAAGAATCTCAGTAGGGCCTCCTACTACCTAGGTGTCATCATCTACGTACTCAGGAACCTTGGGTTTAATTATATGAAATGACTGAACATGCATTTAGTTCATTTTAAACTTCAAAAAATATACTTTAGCCAAGGTCCGTTCCTTTTAGGATGATCTTAATGTCATGAATGCAACATAATGGAAAATGTATGCATGGCACTACCTAATGCACATACATAAAGCATAACATCAAGTATCATCATCGTTGGTGGCATAAAGTGGCAATAGTAACATTCATATGGGACAAAACTTAGTGACATAATCATAATCATGAACTTTTCTTCCTCATGGGCCACCCTAAAAGACAATCGAAGGGTGCTCGGCCGAACCGGTGTCACCCGAGCGTGTCATACATCTAGGTTATGAGCTCATACCTTAACTAGTCGTCACTAGTTCTTACTTACCACTTAACGATAAGCGTATCATAAATCCCGACTATCTGAGTACGGGTTAGGGGCAAATCTCTTAGGGTGCTCGGCCGAACCGGTGTCACCTAAGAGTATAAAATGGTACCGATGTCACATGAGTTCTATGGAGGTGCTCGGCCGAACCGGTGTCATCCTAGAACCCATCTTAGTACCTTAATTTTCAAAATCTCTTTAAGTCCCCAAATTTGCCAGAAATTCGGCCAAAACGGTCATTACACCGAAGTTTCCTTCCAAATTTGTCGGAATTGGCCAAACGGTCATTACACCGAATTTCCTTCCAAATTTGCTTTATGCCACATAAACATATAACCTCATAAATTCCTCATATGAATAACATCATCATCATTAGCATACTTCATGCATCATCATACATCATTCAAACGCTTACCCTCACGGTAGCTTATGCTTTGACCCTTACGGGTCTTAATCTTGAGATATAGCTCTCTAATATCCGTCGCTCATATTTTTATGCCCCTAAGGCTCATATTAAACATCATTCTTCATTCTCATGTTCATACTTAAATCTGAATAGCATAGATGAGTCTCTAACTTGTTTTTACGGGGTTCTAGAACTTACGTTTTAGACCCTTTCTCGGTTCCGTCTTCTGAGGCGCTATACATTAAATCTAAATCAATTATGAGACATTCCTATGTTTAAGGACTAATTATTAATCATGTTTATCATGTTGTAAGGGTGCTGGACAGATTCCAGAAAATTAAATGTTCTAAGAGTTCTACATTTGCATTTTTACGGTTTTCTAGTTACTAGTTTCCCCGTAGGTGCTAGAATTCGATTCTAACTCAAATGATACCAAGTTTTACATGTCTAAACAATCTAAATCTGATTATGTTCCCATTAAAACAGTTTGGATTGGTTCCATAAACAAATGGGTCAAAACTATGTTAAATTCTAGCTTTACGGTATTTCTAGTTAGCTAGTTTCTTACCTATCATGCATAGGTTCGCTTCTACATCATCACATGATATTTTTCACACATTCCAACGCATTAAAACATCATCATACAGCATCACATTCATCACATCAGAACCGAAAAACATCTTGCCTCAATAAGAGAATTAAATTGACATTTCTAGGTACATAAGTTAACTAGTTTCTCTTGGAATCAATTTAGAATTTCTAAAACTCTTTGCAAGACATTTTAAATCATCAAGAGGCTAAGTGAAGCCTTAGGTCACTGACCAAAACACATTCCATCCCCTAAAAGAGATTGGAATCACAACTTATAACGACATAACCTTATAAAGAATTGTCAAACTTTAAGGAAAACTCAAAACATAGGCTATTGGTCCTAGTAGCTAGATGAAAACTCATTGCAAGTCCATCTTCACTACTTGGCCGAAAAACGTACATTCAAAGTGTGGTTTGCATTAAACTTTAACTTGGAATGAAATGGGCAAGTCTTTGAGCTCTAGGTTCTTAAGTTACGACATAAACTAAGCGTGCTCATGCTCTTCATTTTTAATCTTGCTTTCAAGGTAAAGTGATGTCTTGAAATTAAATATGCAAGGCATAATTTAAACGTGTAAACTCGAAAGTAAATATGCGAAGCATAATCTTAAACGTGCAAGCTTGAAAGTAAAGATGCAAGATTCAATTCTTTGTTTTAGTGCTCTTGGCCCAACAACAATCGACTTTAAGGCCAAAATAGATAGGCATTCGAGAAATTAATTAGGTGATAATGCAAGTTCAATTCTTTATTTTAGTGCTCTAGGCCCAACAACAATCGACTTTAAGGCCGAAATAGAAAGGCTTTGAGAATTAAGTTAAGTGATGATACAAGTTCCATTTTAATCTTTATGTTCTTAGGTGATAGCTTGTAAATAAAGATGCATAGCAAGAATGTAAATATGAATGCAAGCATAAAATAAATTATGCAAGTTCATTTTATCTTTCTAGAGCTCTTAACAAGACTTTAAAGGAACTTAAACCTCAACCCAAACTTATCAAACCAAGACAAAGTAAAAGTCTAGAGTTCTTAGAACTCAACATAACATATTTGGAAAATCAAACATCTAGCATGAAAAGGAAAAGGTAATGGCCGAAACTTCAAGGAAAGAAAAGAAATGTTTGAAACTCTAGAATCCATGATCTTGGTGATATACAAACTCCAACATCATGAGACCTCATCATTGAGTCATTAGAACCATTTTGAAACAACATCAAAGTTAAGGTTCTCAAAAGTTCAAGAAAGGAAAAATCTAGAAACACTTTTGCTCAAGAACAAAAATCAAGCTCTAGAGTTTGTCTCAAGTGATGAACATCATCATGAAACTCTCATCATCAAGCTCTCATTCCTTTGTTCTCCAAGGCCCATGGCCGAAAATGAAAAGGTAAAGGGAAGAAAAAGAAGTTCTAAAAAGAATCAAGAGAAACTATGAACTTTAAGCTTAGAACAAGAACTTTAAAGAAAGAACACATGAAAGAAAATCCCTACTTGGTGTGATGAACTTGAAGATGGAAGAAGAAAATGAAGAAGATGAAGAACTTGAAGAACTCCAAGAACTTGAAGAACACAAAAACTTTGAGAGAAAAAGAAAGCTTTGAGTGTTTCCTAAACTTAGCAAATGATCTAAAAGTGGTGCAAGCTCCTCAAGGCATTCTATTTATAGAGAAATGAAACAAATGGAGGATGCTCATGGGTGAGGATGGCTTCGGCCATGAGGTGCAGAATGGAGGCTCTCCATGAGTTCCATGAGGTGAGATAATGTGTTCTTGAGGTATGGTTCAAAGCATGGTGAGGTATGGCTCAAGGTATGGCTCAAGCATGGTTCTTTGAGTGAGAAAATAATTAAACATGTGGTCAATGGGGAGTGGGCTGGCCGAAATGCATCAGCCAAGGGAGGAGAGTTTCTTGCATTTTAATTGTGGTTTAGAGTTGTGTTTAGGTGTATCTTTGGTTATGCTTAAGATTAGGAATTTGTAAGAAAGTGTTTAGGTAAGGTAAATGGGTAATTAAGGTAGTCTAGACATAATTAAGGAGTGGTCTTGCACCATTAGAGGGTTAAATCCTCAATTTAGAGTTTAAACAACTCTAGACTCATTTCCTTGATTTAAGGAATTGGAGAGAGAAAACACTATTCATGATTCCAAGACTAGGAATCTTGAGTTCTAAAAAGGGATTTAAGTTTAATCTAAGCAATTTTAGGTTCTAATTAACTTTAATAAATTATTTTGACTCTAGATTAATTAGGGAAATAAATTAATCTTCGTTTAGAGCCTAATATTGCTTAGGTTTGCTTAATTACGTCATTAAGCTTAAAAACACTATTCCAGGGGCAAAATCGTAATTTTGCACTAAAACTGCCCGGGACCACCGGGACTTGAACAGATACCTCTAGACACATGAAATCATGTTTTTAAACCTCTGGGGAAAGTTCCGGGCTCAAACGGCACCTTTACCCGCGTAAAAACGCTATAGGGGTATTTTGGTCATTTTGACGCGAAATCATGCGAAACGAAATTTTCGCTCCCGAAAGCATTCAAAGGCCATTCAATCCCCTTCAAACATTGAGTTGACCCTTCGAGGATGACCGAGTTGGTTACCCTCGAGTTCGGGTCAGCAAATGACCTCAGGGGCATTTTGGTCATTTCCCTCGGACAGAAAAATCGGGGTGTTACACATACTCCTTAGATAAATTGGCTCAGTTATACATCCAAGAGATCGTAAGATTGCATGGAGTACCGTCGACGATAATCTCGGATAGAGATCCGCGGTTTACGTCGCGTTTTTGGGGAGCCTTTCAAAAGGCGTTTGGTTCAAAGCTATGCTTGAGCACTGCTTACCACCCACAAACAGATGGACAATCCGAAAGGACGATCCAAACCCTAGAGGACATGCTAAGAGCCTGTGTGTTAGACCAAAGGGGAAGCTGGGATAAGTACTTACCTTTGATCGAGTTTGCATTTAACAACAGTTATCACGCGAGCATCGGTATGGCACCGTACGAGGCGTTGTATGGAAGGAAGTGCCAATCACCTTTGTGTTGGTACGAGCCTGGGGAGCAAAGTGTCTTAGGACCTGATGTAGTGAGGGAGACGACGGAGCAAATCAAGAGGATCCGGGATAGGATGCTCACTGCTCAAAGTAGACAAAAGAGCTATGCGGACAAGCGGCGCAAGCCCTTGGAGTTTGAAGAGGGAGAACATGTGTTCCTTAGGATTACCCCCACTACAGGCATAGGGAGAGCCATGAAAGTCAAAAAGTTGAACCCCCGATTCCTTGGTCCCTTCCAAATTCTTCAAAGGATAGGAACCGTTGCCTACAAAATAGCCTTACCCCCTAATCTTTCAAATCTTCATGACGTCTTTCACGTCTCTCAGTTAAGGAAGTATGAGTCCGACCCTAGCCACGTTTTAGAGCCAGAGCATGTTCAGTTAAGGGACGACCTAACTTTCAATCTTCCCCTACGAGAATCGTGGACCATGAGTCAGCGACTAAGGAACAACTCTGTTCCATTGGTAAAGGTAGCATGGGGACGCGACAAATCCGAAGAGTTTACATGGGAGCTAGAGTTACAAATGCAAGACAAGTATCCCGAGCTTTTCCAAGGTAACGAATTTCGAGGGCGAAATTCTTTTTAAGGAGGGGAGTAATGTAACACCCCGATTTCTGTCTGGAAATGACCAAAATGCCCTCGAGGTCATTTCGACCGAACTCGAGGGTAACCAACTCGGTCGTCCTCGAAGGGTCAACTCAATGTTTGAAGGGGATTAAATGGCCCTTGAATGCTTTCGGAAGCGAAAATTTCGTTTTCCGCAGTTTCGGGTCAAAATGACCAAAATACCCCTATAGCGTTGTTACGCGGGTAAAGGTGCCGTTTGAGCCCCGAACTTTCCCCAGAGGTTTAAAAACATGTTTTCATGTGTCTAGAGGTCTCTGTTCAAGTCTCGGTGGTCCCGGGCAGTTTTAGTGCAAAATTACGGTTTTGCCCCTAGAATAGTGTTTTTGAGCTTAATGACGTAATTAAGCAAACCTAAGCAATATTAGGCTCTAAACGAAGATTAATTTATTTCCCGAATTAATCTAGAGTCAAAATAATTTATTAAAGTTAATTAGAACCTAAAATTGCTTAGATTAAACTTAAATCCCTTTTTAGAACTCAAGACTCCTAGTCTTGGAATCTTGAATAGTGTTTTCTCTCCAATTCCTTAAATCAAGGAAATGTGTCTAGAGTTGTTTAGACTCTAAATTGAGGATTTAACTCACTAATGGTGCAAGACCACTCCTTAATTATGTCTAGACCACCTTAATTACCCATTTACCTTACCTAAACACTTTCTTACAAATTCCTAATCTTAAGCATAATCAAAGATACACCTAAACACAACTCTAAACCACAATTAAAATGCAAACTAATCCTCCCCATGGGCTGATGCATTTCGACCACATCCTCCCCCTTTGACCACATATTAAATTGTTTTCTCACTCAAAGAACCATGCTTGAAGCCATACCTTGAACCATACCTCACCATACCTCAAAGAACACATTATCTCACCTCATGGAACTCATGGAAGCCTCCATTCTGCACCTCATGGCCGAAGCCACTCTCCTCCATGAGCTCCCTCCATTTGTTTCATTTCTCTATAAATAGAATGCCTTGAGGAGCTTGCACCACTTTTAGATCATTTGCTAAGTTTAGGAAACACTCAAAGCTTTTCTTTTCTCTCAAAGTTCTAGTGTTCTTCAAGTTCTTCAAGCTGTTCAAAGTTCTTCATCATCTTCATCTTCTTCATCTTCTTCTTCCATCTTCAAGTTCATCACATCAAGTAGGGATTTTCTTTCATGTATTCTTTTCTTTAAAGTTCTTGTTTTAAGCTTGATGTTCATAGTTTCTCTTGGTTCCTTTTTAGAACTTCTTTTCTTCTCCTTCTTCCTCTTTATGTTTCGGCCATGGGCCTTCGGGAATGAAAGAATGAGAGCTTGATGATGAGAGTTTCATGATGATCTTCATCACTTGAAACAAACTCTAGAGCTTGATCTTTGTTCTTGAGCAAAAATGTTTCTAGTTTTTCCTTTCTTGAACTCTTAAGAACTTTAGCTTTGATGATGTTTTTAAATGGCTCTATGAACTCAATGATGAGGACTCATGATGTTGGTGTTAATATATCACCAAGATCATGAACTCTAGAGTTTTAAAATGTTCCTTTTTCTTCTTGATGATTTCGGCCATTTCCTTAAATTTTCTAAGCTTCATGGTTTGATTTCCTAAAAATATTATGTTAAGTTTTAAAGAACTCTAAGCTTGACTTTACCTTGTTTGGATGAGTTTGGGTTATGGTTTAAATTCCTTTAAAGTCTTGTTAAGAGCTCTAGAAAGATGAAATGAACTTGCATAATTTATTTTATGCTTGCATTCATATTTATATTCTTGCTATGCATCTTTACCTTCTAGCTATCACCTAAGAACATAAAGATTAAAATGAAACTTGTATCATCACTTAACTTAATTCTCGAAGCCTTTCTATTTCGGCCTTAAAGTCGATTGTTGTTGGGCCTAGAGCACTAAAATAAAGAATTGAACTTGCATTATCACCTAATTAATTTCTCGAATGACTATCTATTTCGGCCTTAAAGTCGATTGTTGTTGGGCCAAGAGCACTAAAATAAAGAATTGAACCATGCATATTTACCTTCAAGCTTGCACGTCTAAGTTTATGCCTCGCATATTTACTTTCAAGCTTGCACGTTTAAGTTTATGTCTTGCATATTTAAATTTAAGTCATCACTTTACTTTGTAAGCAAGATTTAAAATGAAAAGCATGAGCACGTTTAGTTTATGTCGTAACTTAAGAACCTAGAGCTCAAAGACTTGCCCATTTCATTCCAAGATAAAGTTAAATGTAAATGTATTCCTTGAATGCATAATTTCGGCCAAGTAGTGATGATGGACTTGCAATGAGTTTTCATCTAGCTACTAGGACCAATAGTCTATGTTTTAAGTTGTTCCTAAAGCTTTACAAATCTTTATAAGGTTATGTCATCACAAGTTGTGATTTTATTATCTTTTAGGGGATGGAATATGTTTCGGTCAGTGACCTAAGGCTTCACTTAGCCTCTTGATGAATTAAAATGTTTTGCAAAGAGTTTCAGAAGTTCTAGATCGATTCCGAGAGAAACTAGTTAACTTATGTACCTAGAAATGTCAATTTAACTCTCTCATTTAAGTTAAATGTTTTCGGTTCTGATGTGATGAGTGTGATGCTGTATGATGATGTTTTGATGTGTTGGAATGTGTGAAAATATCATGTGATGATGTAGAAGCGAACCTATGCATGATAGGTAAGAAACTAGCTAACTAGAAATACCGTAAAGCTAGAATTTAACATAGTTTTGACCCATTTGTTTATGGAACTAATCCAAACTGTTTTAATGGGGACATAATCAGATTTAGATTGTTTAGACATGAAAAACTTGGTATCATTTGGATTAGAATCGAATTCTAGCACCTACGGGGAAACTAGTAGCTAGAAAACCGTAAAAATGCAAATGTAGAACTCTTAGAACATTTAATTTTCTAGATTCTGCCCAGCACCCTTACAACATGATAAACATGATTAATAATTAATCCTTAAGCATAGGAATGCCTCATAATTGATTTAGATTTAATATATAGCGCCTTCGGCGAAAACGGAACCGAGAAAGGGTCTAAAACGTAAGTTCTAGAACCCCGTAAATACAAGTTAGAGATTCTGCCCTATGCCTTTCAGATTTAAGTATGAACATGAGGGTTAGGAATGATGATTAATTATGAGCCCTTAGGTGCATAAAAATATGAGCGTCGGATGTTAGAGAATTATATCTCAAGATTAAGATCCGTAAGGGTCAAAGCATAAGCTACCGTAAGGGTAAGCGTTTGAATGTTTTATGATGATGCATGAAGTATGCTAATGATGATGATGTTATTCATATGAGGAATTTATGAGGTTATATGTTTATGTGGCATAAAGCAAATTTGGAAGGAAATTCGGTGTAATGACCGTTGTGCCGCCGAATTTCTGACAAATTTGGGGACTTAAAGAGATTTTGAAAATTAAGGTACTAAGATGGGTTCTAGGATGACACCGGTTCGGCCGAGCACCTCCATAGAACTCATGTGACATCGGTACCATTTTACACTCTTAGGTGACACCGGTTCGGCCGAGCACCCCTAAGAGAATTGCCTCCTAACCCGTACTCAGATAGTCGGGATTTATGATTTATGATACGCTTATCGTTAAGTGGTAAGTAAGAACTAGTGACGACTAGTTAAGGTATGAGCTCATAACCTAGATGTATGACACGTTGTGGGTGACACCGGTTCGGCCGAGCACCCCCAGTTCGATTGTCTTTTACGGTGGCCCATGAGGAAGAGAAGTTTCATGATTATGATTATGTCACTAAGTTTTGTCCCATATGAATGTTACTATTGCCACTTTATGCCACCAAGAATGATGATGCTTGATGTTATGTTTTATGTATGTGCATTAGGTAGTGCCATGCATACATTTTCTATCATGTTGCATCCATGACATTAAGATCATCCTAAAATGAATGGACCTTGGCTAAAATATATTTTAAAGTTTAAAATGAACCTAATACATGCTCAGTCATTTTGTATAAATAAACCCAAGGTTCCTGAAGACGTAGATGATGACACCTAGGTAGTAGGAGGCCCTACTGAGATTCTTTAGCAAGATTCTCACTCCCTATATCCTTTTCTTTCGGTCACGTCTTCAGATGGCGACGTTCGTAGTGTTCGTGGACACCCCGACATGGGAGGTGCACTATGACCCGGCTCACGGGTCATACCATTTTGAGGGGCAGTGCACGGTGCGGGTTTTCATGTTCGTAGGACGCCCCTTCGCTCATCCCGTGCACACCCATCGCTTTTCCCCGACTGCACCCTATGGCGACGACGAGCGGGTTTTTGAGCGTGCGCGTACGCATGACGAGAGAGTGCTCCGCATGCACACCGCCGCCTTAGCCATGCGAGACTATCCCGATTACGTGCCCCGGACCTACTTCTCGGAGACCGACCCGTTCGAGGACCCGCCTACTCATCCGTATAGCGAGAGCTCTGCCCACTCTCCACCATTGATAAGGGAGGGCAGTGAGGATACCGTGACTCAGCCCCGACTTGCACGACGACCGGAGATGCGGCCACACCGCGGGGGTCACTCTCGATCCCCGTTCCGCCTCTTTACGCCCGAGGAGCTTGCACAGTTTCCCGGATACTTGCCTCGTTCACGAGACGGACGTCAGTAGGAGGTGACGATTGACCGATGGAGTACCCGGTTAGAGCACACACCACTTAGATGGGGATAAACCTTCTTTTGTTTAGAGGTTATCCCATTAGGTGCACTCGGGTAGGGGAGTAGATCATGTTTATGTTTATGTTGTATTTCCTTTCTTGTATTTTCCTTGTACTAAATTAAGTCCCACACTTATAAGTGGGCAAGTTATATATATATAAGATGATATTCAGTGATGTTCATGTTGTGCCTTATGTTATGATGTTGTGAGACATTTGTTTACCATACATGGTTTACCGCTTATCGCATCACGCGGCTTTCACTTTGTATTTTATTTCAAAAAAATTACCCGTATTTTCCGCTAAGTAATTCAAAGTTAAATGAGAACTATGAAGTAACAGACTAATGGTTAATCTAAATATGTTCTAGAGTATTGGGTTAAAAATTAGGATGTTACATTGGTTCTCATGGAGCCTAAGGATTGGATTGACTATGCTTCTCAAGCATAATGCAATAGTATGTCATGTGTAGTACTTTGATAATAGAGATAAGCTATGGGCTAGATGTGCATGACCCCTGTCTGTTTGTATGTACCATGGTAACTAGCTCATCTCGCATGAAATATTGACCCTGATCACCTCAGTGTCTATTGTCTTGTATGCTCAGGAACCAATAGCACCTCGATGACAGAATAAGGCCACAAACGAGGGAGGTCACAACAACGAGACCGCAACGGTTGTTAGGGAGATGGCAAGAGCCATGGAGAGGATATTTGACTGGATGAACAAGCAAGGAAATGCTGGACGCGGTCTCCCTACTGTTGAAGAGATTGAACAGGCCCGATTCAGAGAATTCTGTATGGCTAATCCACTGTCATTCCGAGGAGCTATGAATCTGGATAAGGCTAATGAATGGATCAAGAACATAGAGAAGATATACTCCATGGTCACCTGTTCAAAGGAGAAGAAGGTCACCTTTGCTACATGCATAATGAAGTCAGATGCCGAGTTTTGGTGGACTGGCACTCGAAGGTTGCTACAAGCTTCCGGTACCGCTATCACTTGGGAGCTGTTCAAGACGTACTTCTACGAGAAGTATTTTCCAGAATTGATAAGAAATGTGAAGGACATAGAGTTTATGCAACTGACCTAGGGAGGGTCAACTGTCACTCAATATACGACGAAGTTTGAAGAATTGATTAAGTTCTCATGGGTTTTCCAAGGGAACCCCGATGTAGTATGGAAGTATGTCAAGTATGAGGCCAGATTAAAGGCAGAGCTCAACGTTGTGGTGGCATACATGGAGATCAGGGATTTCCCTACCCTGGTCAACAAGTGCCGCATCCTGGAGGAAAGCCACAAGAAGCTAAGCTCCGCAAAGACGGAACGTGCCAAGGGGCTAGCACCACAAGCCCCAAGGCTCAAGCCACAATACACACCACAATCCAGAACCCACTTCAGTCCACAGTACAATCAACAGTTCAAGCCACGACCTAACCAACAATAGCCCTGAACGCACTTCAACTAACAATTCAAGCCACAATCTAGATCACCTTTTAGGCACAATAGTCCCAAAAATAATCATAAATAAGGAAGGACAGTGGGCCCAAGAACAAGGCACCCCAAGGAGCTCTAGCTGCTTTCCCCAAGCCCATACCTGCTGTAGAGTGCCCTAAGTGCAAGAAAAACCATAGTGACCGCCCCTGCATGGCGGGGCAAGGAGTTTGCTTCAAATGTGGGAAACACGGCCATTTTGCCAGAGAATGCATAATGGGAAGACCATCAACCCCGAACCCCAGACCATAACACCAAGGGAGAGTCTTCACCGTCAGTGTAGATGATGCGGCGAAGTCCAACGTGTAACACCCTAGTAATTAACCAAATACACCTACGTTGAATCTGATTAATGACTAGACTTTACTTCTTGCTTTGGTTCTTTCTTCATAATTTGAAAATACTTAGTGAAATTACAAGCAATTTTTTTTTAAAAAAACATAATTGAAAACGTGAACCGAGTACAATGTGAACGAGTAAGCGGAGTATAATAAGATGTTTAAGAATATATCACATCATATCACTTTAGCTCCATCATATAACATCCATAAGCACATTATAACATATATTTACATACAATAACCTCACTCAAAGGGTGGGTTATGATCATACATCATTGTCTTATGCAAACCCATAAAAGAAAATATACATAAGGAAATACATGCCCCTAAACTAGATAACTCCATAAGCCGGGAAGGTTATCCTAAAACTAGCATGCATGATCACACATAAATCTACTAAGAACCCTCTATGGCCACTGTCCTGGAAATGGGGGAATAAATCCGATCCACTGATGAGCTCCCTCGGGAGGGGACATACGAGATGCACCAGGCTGGGGTCGAATGGACGGCCTTCTTGCTAACCTCGGCTGAACAACTGTTTCCTCACTACCCTCTCTTACACGTGTGGGAGTAGGAGCAGAGCTCTCAGAATATACATGAGTAGGAGTGTCCTCTCGAGGATCAGTTTCAGAATATCTCATCTCGGGAACATACTCTGGAAATCCATGGACAGCAGATGAAGCGAGATAAGAACGTAACATTCTTTCATCAAGTGGACGTGCATGTTCGAAAACCATTTCATCGCCATAGGGAGAAGTAGGAGAAAATCGATAACTAGGGACAGGATGTGCAAATGGACGACCTATGTAAATAAAAACACGAACTGCGCACCTCCCTTCAAAATGATACGAGCGATGCACCGGATCATAGTGGAATTGTAACACCCTAGTAATTAACCAGATACACCTAGGTTGAATCTGATTAATGACTAGACTTTACTCCTTGCTTTGGTTCTTTCTTCATAATTTGAAAATACTTAGTGAAATTACGAGCCATTTTTTTTTTAAACACATAATTGAAAATGTGAGCCGAGTACAACGTGAACGAGTAAGCGGAGTATAATAAGACGTTTAAGAATATATCACATCATATCACTTAGGCTCCATCATATAACATCCATAAGCACATTATAGCATATATTTACATATAATAACCTCGCTCAAAGGGTGGGTTATGTTCATACATCATTATCTTATGCAAACCCATAAAAGAAAATATACATAAGGAAATACATGTCCCTAAACTAGATAACTTCATAAGCTGGGAAGGTTATCCTAAAACTAGGGTGCATGATCACACATAAATCTACTAAGAACCCTCTATGGCCACTGTCCTGGAAATGTGGGAATAAATCCGATCCACTGATGAGCTCCCTCGGGAGGGGACACACGAGATGCACCAGGCTGGGGTCGCATGGACGGTCTTCTTGCTAACCTCGGCTAAACAATTGTTTCCTCACTACCTTCTCTTACACGTGTGGGAGTAGGAGCAGAGCTCTCAGAATATACATGAGTAGGAGTGTCCTCTGGAGGATCAGTTTCAGAATATCTCGTCTCGGGAACATACTCTGGAAATCCATGGACAGCAAATGAAGCGGGATAAGAACGTAACATCCTTTCATCAAGTGGACGTGCATGTTCGAAAACCATTTCATCGCCATAGGGAGAAGTAGGAGAAAATCGATAACTAGGGACAGGATGTGCAAATGGACGACCTATGTAAATAAAAACACGAATCACAAGACCTCCCTTCAAAATGATACAAGCGATCCACCGGATCATAGTGAAATTCCCAAGTAGGGGTATCAACGAACAGGACGAATGTCGCCATCTGAATCTGGAGACAATGACAGAAATAAAGAAAAGGGAGTGAGAATCTTGCTAAAGAATTCTCAGTAAGGTACCTCCTTCTACAATGTCATCATCAAAGTCCCCAGGAACCTCGGGATTATTCTAAAATAGTGAGCATGCAAAGATTCATTTTAAGTTCGGACAAATACTTAACCGAGGTTCGTCAATTTTTAATCATGCGTCTTATAATGTATCATAATCTTAACATGTCATATTTACAATGAACTTTTCCTTTATCATTACATCATTTTCCTCATCATCATTATCAAATAACATGCACAAAAGAACGTCATATAACATTAGCTACACGTGGACATAGTGCACATATTTCATTTCTTTAGTGCCTTAGGTGACTTAAAATCTTATCATCATCATTATTTTCCTTAGGCCACCCTATACTCCACCCTTTTGGGAGTAATTTAGGTTATGAGCTCATACTTTACTAGTCGTCACTAGCATATACTTATCCCTTTTGATAAGCTAAAGTCCCGACTCTACCCTTTTGAGAGAACGGGTTAGGGGACTAAAATCACCTTTTCACCACCTATAGTCTGATGGTTCCAAAGGATCATTTTCTTATAAGTTTAAGTCACCATTAAATCTTTGCATGTTATATCATAATACAATTCATAAACATCATAACATTTTCTCATTTATAGTCTTAAGCTAGAATAATATATATCAACTGTAATCATGCATATGGGAGATTCCCAAGAAAGAGAGGTGGGTCACAATGGACACGCTTACATACCAAATCTTTCCTTAGCCAGAACCTTTCCAAATTACACTTTTACAATGATACACTTTCTTCTAGCAACAAAGGTAAATTTTACATAATAAAGAACATTTCATGTATAAGCATTCTCATTATTTGCAACAGCAACTATAACATGCAAGCCAGGAAATCATTCAATGATATCAAGTACTTAATAAGCATCCAATCCTTACATAGAATTATCAATTATAGAACTAATTAGTTACTAAACCAATTATGAATCATTCTCTTAACAATAAACCATAATTATCACAACTTCAATCATATCAAATCATTATCACACATTGATACTAAACTCAGATCAGTGGGCGAATCATGAACCTCATGCAATTACATAGAATCATATTTTAAGTGCATATAAAATACTAGTTCCCCATAAAATCCTTGCAAAGCCTTAAAACTCATTTAGAAACTAGTTCTTTTGTCAAATTTGGGAGGATCTTCACAATTAAAATTCTCACTTAAGATAAAAGGAGTAAGTCTTGAGCTTTAGAGATTTAGGTGACATCTTAGAATTATAAACATGCTATGCAACCTTATTTTAATCTTATCTTTATAAGGTGATAGCTTGGAATTATAAACATGATATGCAATTCCATTTCTTTATCTTTAAGATTTAAGGTGATAACTTGAAAATTAAACATGATGCAAGAACTTGAAATATAAACATGATACAAGAAACTGGAGCGGTAATCCATACAGACCCGAGAGAGGAGAAGAGAATATTAAGAAACCTGAGCGCGGTAGTCTGCACAGGACCAGTAGAGGGAGAAGAGAATTATTATTACATCTTTTTAAGGTCCAATCTCAAGACTTTTTAAAGAATAAATTCTTTAACTCCAATAATCATATTTCTTTGCTTGTGATACATGGGCAAGTCTTTGAGCTCTAGGATCCTTAGGTGATGGCATAAAATAAACATGCCATGCGTTGATTCTTTTGGCCATTATAAAATATAGTGAGAGCATAAATTAAATATGAGATGCAATCTCTTTATTATCTTGAAAGATTAAGTGATGACTTGAAACATAAACATGAAATACAAGCTTGGAATTTAAACATGAGAAATGCAAGTTCATTTATTCATTCTTGAAAATTTGGTGATGACATAGAAGGTAAACATGGTTATGCAAAGCATAAACTTAATCATGGATGCAAATTCATTTTGTTTCTTTACTAGAGCTCCTTCAAGAGTTTAAAAGAATTATCAATTCAACCCGATACATATCTTAACAAGAAATAAAACATAAAAGGAAAATACATCTTTCAAGCTTTAAACTAAAAATCTTTGTTTTAGCATCATAAAGCATTATTCTTTAAAGTTTTGCATCAAGTGAAATTTTCAAGCTTTAGAGGCCTAACTTGTGATGGATTTACAACCCACCCTCAAGGTCCTCATCATCAAGCCATCATCTTAGTTCCACCTAGGCCATATGGTTGAATTGGTTAAAGAAAAATTGAAGAGGAAAACCAAAATGAAAAGCTAAGGTAAGTTCATAATTTCATCATTTTGAGCTAAAAACACAACTCCTCAAAGCATAGAAATAAATTTAGAAACTACTCCCTACCTAATCTGAGTTGAAGAAGAGGAAGAGAACTTGGTTTCTTGAAGTGAAATGAAACAAAATCTCTTTGAAAAAATTGAAGAAAGAATTCAGCCAAAGAGGAGGAAGAAAGAAAGTTTTTTGTGCTCCTAAAAACTAGTTATGAACCAAGCATTCCAAGACCACTCAAGCAAGCCTATTTATAGAAGATTTTGAGGCTTCTAATTGGCCAAAATGATGAGGTAGTGGATGGAATTTTGCAGGAGAAATAAGGGAGGAAAAATCATTTTAGACAAAGTTGTATGAAATTAAGGAATTATGTCTCTTATGGTGACCTTTTGGCATTTTGTTTTAGTGCAACTTTTGGCAATAATTCAGCTGCATAATGGCATCAATAATTTCATCCATTACAGCCCAAAGAAGTGAAATTTGTGTGTTCCATGCATTATTTAGGTTTAGGCAAGGTATTCATGTAATTTAGAGAATTTACGGTTAAGGGGTTAAGTGAATTAGTAAGCAATTTGGGTGTTTTTGAGCAATTTTGGGTTCTAATCAATCTAAATACATAATTTTGACTCTAGATTAATATTTAGAATTTAATAAGCTTTAATTTGAGCCTAATATTGCTTAGGTTTCGGTATACAAATCAAAAATCCCGAAATTCGCAAAACTGCCCAAAAATAGGGGCAAAATCGTACTTTCACTTAAAAACTGCCCGAGGCCACCCGAGCTTAACCAATGGTTAATCATGGCTTAAAAACACATTTTAAAACATTTTAGTGAGGTTCGGGCTCAGTCGGCACGCACATCGGAGTTAGAACAGCCGCAGGGGCGTTTTGGTCATTTCGCGCATCGGAACTCAAAATTGAGATCCTTCTGCTCTATTAACACACATAACACAAACAATCCCTTATTATCCTCAAAATATCCCCTTGAGAATAGGTAGGGCCCACGATCCTCATTTTCTGAGTAAAATAACTTCAGGGGCATTTTGGTCATTTTATACGTATAGAAATTCGTGATTTGCGACTCTCGCATGAATCGTTCCTAACCTCTCTTCTAATGTTATATTCCTTTATTGAGGATTGTTCGGCCTCAAATCTTATGTAATAATTACCTACGGTAATTCGGTAATTGAGTAATTTCTAATGACAGTAAAAATTATAGTAAAAATTGGGGCATTACATTACTCCCCTCCTTAAAAAGAATTTCGCCCCGAAAATTCGTTACCTGAGAACTACTCAGGGTATTGTGCTTTTATGTTTGATTCCAGCTCCCATGTAAGTTCTTCGGTTTCACCCTGTCCCCATGCTACTTTGACCAGGGATACAGCCTTGTTCCTTAACTGCTTAACTCCTCGGTCGACGATTCTTGTGGGTAGTAAGTTAAATGTCAGGTTATCTCTTAATTGTACATGTTTTGGCTCTAGTACATGACTCGGGTCAGATTGATACTTTCTTAACTGAGAGACATGGAAAACATCATGAAGGTTGGATAGACTCGGGGTAGGGCTATACGGTGAGGCTACGTGTCCTACTTTGGTAAGGATTTCAAGCGGACCAAGAAATCTGGGCTCAATTTCTTTACTTTTATTGCTCGGCCTATGCCTGGTGGGGGTGATCCTTAGGAACACGTGGTCCCTTCTTGAAAATCTAGCGATTTTCGCCGCTTGTCCGCATAGTTTTTCTCGTCGACTTTGAGCAAGAAGAATCTTATCCCTAATCTTCTTGATTTGTTTAGTTGTTTCCTCACAATATCGGTCCGAGTAAACTTTGCTCTCCGGTTCATACCAACATAAGGGAGATTGACATTTCCGTCCATAGAGGCCTCATACGGTGCCATCTTGATACTTCCATGATAATCAAGTTGTTATATGCAAATTCAATCGATGGCGGTACTTATCCCAACTTCCCCTTTGATCTAAAACACATGCCCTTAACGTATCCTCCAAGGTTTGGATAGTTCTTTCAGATTGACCGTCTGTTTGGGGGTGATAGGCCGTGCTTAGACACAGCTTTGAACCAAACGCCTTTTGAAAGGCTCCCCAAAATCGTGACGTAAACCGCGGATCCCGGTCCGAGATTATCGTCGACGGCACCCCATGTAACCTTACTATCTCCTGAATATATAATTGTGCTAACCTATCCAAGGAATAAGTCACCTTAATAGGTAAAATGTGGGCTGACTTCGTCAATCGATCCACGATTACCCATATGGTATCATGATTCATTTGGGTCCTCGGTAATCCAGTCACAAAATCCATGGAGATACTATCCCACTTCCACTCAGGGATCGACAGAGGTTGCAGCATTCCAGAGGGTTTTTGGTGTTCAATCTTCACCTTTTGACATACCAAGCACTTACTCACCCATGTGCACACATCTTTCTTCATTCCAGGCCACCAGAACATCTTCTTCAAATCTTGATACATCTTGGTGGCACCAGGATGAAGGGTAAAATGGCTCTTATGGGCTTCCTCCAAAATATCTTTTCGGAGGCCACCACTAGCAGGTACACATATTCGACCTTTAAACCTCCACAAATAGTCCATTCCTTGGGTAAAACCTATCAACTTTCCTGCCTTCATTGCCCCTAAAGTCTCTTGAAACTCAGCATCATCCCCTTGAGCTTGAACAATCCTTTCTTTGAACTCACTTGTCACTCTAAGATGACAAGCTCTAATGCCTTTAGTGGTCAAAGTCATTCCTAGGTTTAAGTCCCTAAATTGCTCAATCAATTCAACCTCCTTCACCATCAAACGGGACACTTGTAAGGACTTCCTACTCAAAGCATCAGCTACTACATTAGCTTTACCAGGATGGTAGTTCAATCCAAAATCATAATCTTTCAAGAACTCCATCCATCGCCTTTGCCTCATGTTTAGCTCTTTTTGATCAAAGAGATATTTCAAACTCTTGTGATCGGAAAACACCTCAAACTTAACTCCATATAAATGGTGTCTCCAAATCTTTAGAGCAAACACGACGGCAGCTAACTCAAGGTCATGGGTAGGGTAGTTTGCCTCATGTGGCTTGAGTTGTCTTGATGCATAGGCCACCACTTGCTTATCTTGCATCAATACACAACCTAAACCCTTTTTTAAAGCATCACAATACACCTCGAAAGGCACATTGGAGTCGGGTAACACTAAAACAGGGGTCGAGGTTAGCTTGTGTTTTAACTCTTGAAAGCTCTTTTCATACTCCGGGGTCCATGAAAAAAGGGTGTTCTTCCTAGTCAGCTTGGTCAAAGGTAGGGAAATCTAGGAAAATCCCTTGATAAATCGACGGTAATAACCGGCTAAACCCAAAAAGCTTCTTACTTGATTCATCGTGGTTGGTCTTTCCCAGTTTACTACCGCTTCTACCTTACTAGGATCTACAGCAATTCCTTTCTTAGATACTACATGCCCTAAAAATTGCACCTTATCCAACCAAAACTCACACTTGGAAATCTTGGCATATAGTTTCTTTTCCTTCAAGATCTCCAGTACTATGGTCAGGTGGCATTCATGCCCTTCATGGGTCTTAGAATATATGAGAATGTCATCTATAAAGACAACTACAAACTGATCTAAATAGGGTCGAAAGATCCTATTCATGTAATCCATAAAAATAGCTGGAGCATTGGTTAACCCAAAGGATATTACTGCAAACTCAAAATGGTCGTATCGAGTGTGAAAGGCCATTTTAGGTATGTCTTCATCTCTCACTCTAATTTGATGGTAGCCTGACCTCAAATCTATCTTAGAAAACACTATTGCACCTTTCAGTTGGTCCATCAAATCATCGATCCTAGGCAGAGGATACTTGTTTTTCACCATTACTTTATTCAACTGCCTATAATCTACACACATCCTCATACTCCCATCCTTTTTCTTTACAAACAACACAGGGGCTCCCCAAGGTGATGCACTAGGCCTAACAAACTTTTTCTCCAATAAATCTTCCACTTGAGTTTTTAACTCGGTCAATTCTAATGGGGACATCCTGTATGGGGCTATGGATATAGGTCTCGCACCCGGAAGCAATTCTATGGAAAACTCTATCTCTCTCTTGGGGGGAAACTCTGGTATCTCATCTGGAAATACTTCAGGATAATTTCTTACTATTGGTATCTCATCGATACTTTGCTCAAAGTCTACATCACTAGTGGCTAAGAAAATGTAACCTTTACTCTCACCCTTACCACAGTCCATTTCCATAGCAGTTATGTAAAGACTTATGGGTTTCTTAGGTTCAATAGGAACAGGAAGAAAAGTGATGGTTTTCTCATAACAGTTTAACAGTACACGGTTGGCCTCAAGCCAATCCATGCCAAGAATCACATCTAAACCTCGCATGGGTAAGCAAATAAGATCTAAAACAAAGGATCTATTATCTATAATAAAACTACAATCTAAACAACATTTACAAGTCCTAACGGGTTTTCCAATCAGGTAGAAACAATAAGGTCAAAAGGAAGCTCAGTCATAGGTAAATTAAGGCTTTTAACACATGAATGGGAGATAAAAGAATGAGAAGCACCAGAATCATATAGTACAATTAAGTCTTTACCATACATATTACCCTTACCTTCCACGAGATTTCGTGACTTCGTTGTTTCTTCAACATTAACAGTAAATACCCTTCCCTAGTATTGCGGCTTGGGATTGGGGGTTGGCGGGTTCCTTTCCGTGCATTCTTAGGAGTAATGACCTGGTTTTCCACACTGATAGCACACGTTTGTTCCGGCTCGACATGGCATGCTCCCATGATTCTTGCCGCACTTGGGACATTCCATGGATGGCGCAGGCCGTGGAGGTACTACTGGACCTCTTTGTGGTGTTTTCCCTTTATTGTTGTTATTGTTGTTATTGTTGTTGTTGCGATTGTTACTGGGGTTATTGTTGTAGCGGTTGTTATTATAGCAGTTGTTGTTGTTTGGCCTTCCTTGTTGAAAATTTCTTTGTGTCCCTTGTGGTCTTGATTGAGGGGGAAATGGACGTCGATTCTGCCTCTTGAACTGCTGACCTTGAGGTATCAACTTTTTGGTAATATTATCTGACTTTGGGGTGTTTAGTTTTCTCTGGCCTTCTTCAATAATCCGACATTTGTTAACTAGGGTAAAGAAATCCCTAATCTCCAAATGTGCAACTGCCACATTAAGTTCCGCCTTCAACCCTGACTTGTATTTAATGCATTTCCAGTACTCATCAGGATTTCCTTGGTACATTCTTGAGAACTTAATGAGTTCTTCAAATCTGGTAGTGTACTGGGCCATATTCATATTCCCCTGGACAAGTTACATGAATTCAATGTCCTTGGCATTTATAACTGGCTTTGGAAAGTACTTTTCGTAAAAATGGACCTTGAATAGTTCCCAATCAATGTCCACGTCGGTCGTCTCCAGGAGTCTTCGAACACCTGTCCACCAGAAACTGGCATCACCCTCAAGCATATGAGTAGCGAAGGTGACCTTTTGCTCCTCCAAGCATGGGACTACAGCAAAGACCTTCTCAATATTCCGAATCCATTCATCTGCAATATTTGGATTCAGTGTCCCCTTGAAAACTGGTGGGTTTGCCTTACGAAACTCCCCGAAACAGGCATGTTCAGGAATCTCATGTCCCTGATTCATATTGGCTTGACGATCCTGATCCATTCGTTCCATCATCATTCTCATGGTCCTTGCTACGTCGCGGAGTGCTTCGGCTGTCTCGTTGTCTTGATTATTCTGTGCTGCGCTCCTAGTCTGTTGTCAACGTTCCATTGGTCCCTATACACACAAAACAAAGAACACCGAGGTGATCGTGCCCAATATTCCATGCAAAGTGAGCAAGTTACCATGGCACATTCAACATACAGTAGTCATGTATTTCTAATCCTCAAGCTCATCCTAATGATAAACATCTACACATGACGTCACTAACGTATTATGCTTTAGAAGCATAGCTAGTCTAATCCTCAGGCTCCATGAGAATCGAACTGCTCTGATACCAAAATGTAACACCCTAGTAATTAACCAGATACACCTAGGTTGAATCGATTAATGACTAGACTTTACTCCTTGCTTTGGTTCTTTCTTCATAATTTGAAAATACTTAGTGAAATTACGAGCCATTTTTTTAAACACATAATTGAAAACGTGAGCCGAGTACAACGTGAACGAGTAAGCGGAGTATAATAAGACGTTTAAGAATATATCACATCATATCACTTAGGCTCCATCATATAACATCCATAAGCACATTATAACATATATTTACATACAATAACCTCACTCAAAGGGTGGGTTATGTTCATACATCATTATCTTATGCAAACCCATAAAAGAAAATATACATAAGGAAATACATGCCCCTAAACTAGATAACTCCATAAGCCGGGAAGGTTATCCTAAAACTAGGGTGCATGATCACACATAAATCTACTAAGAACCCTCTATGGCCACAGTCCTGGAAATGGGGGAATAAATCTGATCCACTGATGAGCTCCCTCGGGAGGGGACACACGAGATGCACCAGGCTGGGGTCGCATGGATGGCCTTCTTGCTAACCTCAGCTGAACAACTGTTTCCTCACTACCCTCTCTTACACGTGTGGGAGTAGGAGTAGAGCTCTCAGAATATACATGAGTAAGAATGTCCTCTGGAGGATCAGTTTCAGAATATCTCATCTCGGGAACATACTCTGGAAATCCATGGACAGCAGATGAAGCGGGATAAGAACGTAACATCCTTTCATCAAGTGGACGTGCATGTTCAAAACCCATTTCATCGCCATAGGGAGAAGTAGGAGAAAATCGATAACTAGGGACAGGATGTGCAAATGGACGACCTATGTAAATAAAAACATGAACTGCGCACCTCCCTTCAAAATGATACGAGCGATGCACTGGATCATAATGAAATTCCCAAGTAGGGGTATCAATGAACAGGACGAATGGCGCCATCTGAATCTGGAGACAATGACGGAAATAAAGAAAAGGGAGTGAGAATCTTGCTAAAGAATTCTCAGTAAGGTACCTCCTTCTACAGTGTCATCATCAAAGTCGCGGGGAACCTCGGGATTATTCTAAAATAGTGAGCATGCAAAGATTCATTTTAAGTTCGGACAAATACTTAACCGAGGTTCGTCAATTTTTAATCATGCGTCTTATAATGCATCATAATCTTAACATGTCATATTTACAATGAACTTTTCCTTTATCATTACATCATTTTCCTCATCATCATTATCAAATAACATGCATAAAAGAACGTCATATAATATTAGCTACACGTGGACATAGTGTACATATTTCATTTCTTTAGTGCCTTAGGTGACTTAAAATCTTATCATCATCATTATTTTCCTTAGGCCACCCTACACTCCACCCTTTTGGGAGTAATTTAGGTTATGAGCTCATACTTTACTAGTCGTCACTAGCATATACTTATCCCTTTTGATAAGCTAAAGTCCCGACTCTACCTTTTTGAGAGAACGGGTTAGGGGGCTAAAATCACCTTTTCACCACCTATAGTCTGATGGTTCCAAAGGATCATTTTCTTATAAGTTTAAGTCACCATTAAATCTTTGCATGTTATATCATAATACAATTCATAAACATCATAACATTTTCTCATTTATAGTCTTACCTAGAATAATATATATCAACTGTAATCATGCATATGGGAGATTCCCAGGAAAGAGAGGTGGGTCACAATGGACACGCTTACATACCAAGTCTTTCCTTAGCCAGAACCTTTTCAAATTACACTTTTACAATGATACACTTTCTTCTAGCAACAAAGGTAAATTTTACATAATAAAGAACATTTCATGTATAAGCATTCTCATTATTTGCAACAGCAACTATAACATGCAAGCCAGGAAATCATTCAATGATATCAAGTACTTAATAAGCATCCAATCCTTACATAGAATTATCAATTATAGAACTAATTAGTTACTAAACCAATTATGAATCATTCTCTTAACAATAAACCATAATTATCACAACTTCAATCATATCAAATCATTATCACACATTGATACTAAACTCAGATCAGTGGCCGAATCATGAACCTCATGCAATTACATAGAATCATATTTTAAGTGCATATAAAATACTAGTTCCCCGTAAAATCCTTGCAAAGCCTTAAAACTCATTTAGAAACTAGTTCTTTTGTCAAATTTGTGAGGATCTTCACAATTAAAATTCTCACTTAAGATAAAAGGAGTAAGTCTTGAGCTTTAGAGATTTAGGTGACATCTTAGAATTATGAACATGCTATGCAACCTTATTTTAATCTTATCTTTATAAGGTGATAGCTTGGAATTATAAACATGATATGCAATTCCATTTCTTTATCTTTAACATTTAAGGTGATGACTTGAAAATTAAACATGATGCAAGAACTTGAAATATAAACATGATACAAGAAACTGGAGCGGCGGTAATCCGCATAGGACCAGTAGAGGGAGAAGAGAATATTAAGAAACCAGAGCGGCGGTAGTCCGCACAGGACCAGTAGAGGGAGAAGAGAATATTAAGAAACCGGAGCGGCGGTAGTCCGCACAGGACCAGTAGAGGGAGAAGAGAATATTAAGAAACCGGAGCGGCGGTAGTCCGCACAGACCCGATAGAGAGAAGAGAATTATTATTACATCTTTTTAAGCTCCAATCTCAAGACATTTTAAAGAATAAATTCTTTAACTCCAATAATCATATTTCTTTGCTTGAGATACATGGGCAAGTCTTTGAGCTCTAGGATCCTTAGGTGATGGCATAAAATAAACATGCCATGCGTTGATTCTTTTAGCCATTATAAAATAAAGTGAGAGCATAAATTAAATATGAGATGCAACCTCTTTATTATCTTGAAAGATTAAGTGATGACTTGAAACATAAACATGAAATACAAGCTTGGAATTTAAACATGAGAAATGCAAGTTCATTTATTCATTCTTGAAAATTTAGTGATGACATAGAAGGTAAACATGGTTATGCAAAGCATAAACTTAATCATGGATGCAAATTCATTTTGTTTCTTTACTAGAGCTTCTTCAAGACTTTAAAAGAATTATAAATTCAACCCAATACATATCTTAACAAGAAATAAAACATAAAAGGAAAATACATCTTTCAAGTTTTAAACTAAAAATCTTTGTTTTAGCATCATAAAGCATTATTCTTTAAAGTTTTGCATCAAGTGGAATTTTCAAGCTTTAGAGGCCTAACTTGTGATGGATTTACAACCCACCCTCAAGGTCCTCATCATCAAGCCATCATCTTAGTTCCACCTAGGCCATATGGTTGAATTGGTTAAAGAAAAATTGAAGAGGAAAACCAAAATGAAAAGCTAAGGTAAGTTCATAATTTCATCATTTTGAGCTAAAAACACAACTCCTCAAAGCATAGAAATAAATTTAGAAACTACTCCCTACCTAATCTGAGTTGAAGAAGAGGAAGAGAACTTGGATTCTTGAAGTGAAATGAAACAAAATCTCTTTGAAAAAATTGAAGAAAGAATTCAGCCAAAGAGGAGGAAGAAAGAAAGTTTTTGGTGCTCCTAAAAACTAGTTATGAACCAAGCATTCCAAGACCACTTAAGCAAACCTATTTATAGAAGATTTTGAGGCTTCTAATTGGCCAAAATGATGAGGTAGTGGACGGAATTTTGCAGGAGAAATAAGGGAGGAAAAATCATTTTAGACAAAGTTGTATGAAATTAAGGAATTATGTCTCTTATGGTGACATTTTGGCATTTTGTTTTAGTGCAACTTTTGGCAATAATTCAGCTGCATAATGGCATCAATAATTTCGTCCATTACAGCCCAAAGAAGTGAAATTTGTGTGTTCCATACATTATTTAGGTGTAGGCAAGGTATTCATGTAATTTAGAGAATTTACGGTTAAGGGTTTAAGTGAATTAGTAAGCAATTTGGGTGTTTTTGAGCAATTTTGGGTTCTAATCAATCTAAATACATAATTTTGACTCTAGATTAATATTTAGAATTTAATAAGCTTTAATTTGAGCCTAATATTGCTTAGGTTTCAGATATCTGAATCAAAAATCCTGAAATTCGCAAACGCCCAAAAACAGGGCAAAATCGTACTTTCACTTAAAATCGCCGAGGCCACCGAGCTTAACCAATGGTTAATCATGGCTTAAAAAGACATTTTAAAACATTTTAGTGAGGTTCGGGCTCAGTCGGCACGCACATCGGAGTTAAAACAGCCGCAGGGGCGTTTTAGTCATTTCGCGCGTCGAAACTCAAAATTGAGATCCTTCTGCTCTATTAACACACATAACACAAACAATCCCTTATTATCCTCAAAATATCCCCTTGAGAATAGGTGAGGCCCACGATCCACATTTTCTGAGTAAAATAACTTCAGGGGCATTTTGGTCATTTTATACGTACAGAAATTCGGGATTTGTGACTCTCGCATGAATCGTTCCTAACCTCTCTTCTAATGTTATATTCCTTTATTGAGGATTGTTCGGCCTCAAATCTTATGTAATAATTACCTTCGGTAATTGAGTAATTTCTAATGACAGTAAAAATTGGGGCGTTATAGGAATTCCCAAGTAGGGGTATCAACAAACAGGACGAATGTCGCCATTTAAATCTGGAGACAATGACGGAAATAAAGAAAAGGGAGTGAGAATCTTGCTAAAGAATTCTCAGTAAGGTACCTCCTTCTACAGTGTCATCATCAAAGTCCCGAGAAACCTCGGGATTATTCTAAAATAGTGAGCATGCAAAGATTCATTTTAAGTTCGGACAAATACTTAACCGAGGTTCGTCAATTTTTAATCATGCGTCTTATAATGCATCATAATCTTAACATGTCATACTTACAATGAACTTTTCCTTTATCATTACATCATATTCCTCATCATCATTATCAAAATAACATGCATAAAAGAACGTCATATAATATTAGCTACACATAGACACAGTGCACATATTTCATTTCTTTAGTGCCTTAGGTGACTTAAAATCTTATCATCATCATTATTTTCCTTGGGCCACCCTATACTCCACCCTTTTGGGAGTAATTTAGGTTATGAGCTCATACTTTACTAGTCGTCACTAGCATATACTTATCCCTTTTTATAAGCTAAAGTTCCGACTCTACCCTTTTGAGAGAACGGGTTAGGGGGCTAAAATCACCTTTTCACCACCTATAGTCTGATGGTTCCAAAAGATCATTTTCTTATAAGTTTAAGTCACCATTAAATCTCTGCATGTTATATCACAATACAATTCATAAACATCATAGCATTTTCTCATTTATAGTCTTAAGCTAGAATAATATATATCAACTATAATCATGCATCTGGGAGATTCCCAGGAAAGAGAGGTGGGTCACAATGGACACACTTAAATACCAAGTCTTTCCTTAGACAGAACCTTTCCAAATTACACTTTTACAATGATACACTTTCTTCTAGCAACAAAGGTAAATTTTACATAATAAAGAATATTTCATGCATGAGCATTCTCATTATTTTCAACAGCAACTATAACATGCAAGCCAGGAAATCATTCAATGATATCAAGTACTTAATAAGCATCCAATACTTACATAGAATTATCAATTATAGAACTAATTAGTTATGCACGTAAGGGATTTATTACCATCCTTACGATTATTTATAGGCCTTAAGAACACTATTAAATCAAATGGGGTAGCATAGGTAGTAAGTTGTTCCTAAGGTTTTACGGTATGCTAGAAGTTATGTTTTAAATCCTTTCTTGTTACCAGCTTTCCTTATGATGCTGAAATTAGTTACTAAACCAATTATGAATCATTCTCCCTTATTTAAACATAATAAAACCTGGTTCTTATCGTTGCTAAAGATTCTGGATAGAATGCATAAATTTCATTCCCTAGAGTTCTAGAAATCTTGTTTTTACGGTTTTCTAGTTGCTAAGTTCATTTTTAGTGTTCGGGATCAATCCTAGTCTAATTGATACCAAATTTTTCGTGGCTAACTAATCCTAGACAGAATTATAACATACTAAAACAGATTTGGCATTGGCTAAACTTAAAGGGGTCAAAAACTAGGTAAATTCTAGCTCTTCGGTTGTTCTAGGGAGCTAGTTTTATCTCTAACATGCAGTGAATCATTCTCTTAACAATAAACCATAATTATCACAACTTCAAACATATTAAATCATTATCTTTATAAGGTGATAGCTTGGAATTATAAACATGATATGCAATTCCATTTCTTTATCTTTAAGATTTAAGGTGATGACATGAAAATTAAACATGATGCAAGAACTTGAAATATAAACATGATGCAAGAAACTGGAGCAGCGGTAATCCGCACAGGACCAGTAGAGGGAGAAGAGAATATTAAGAAACCGGAGCGGCAGTAGTCCGCACAGGACCGGTGAAAGGAAAAGAGAATTATTATTACATCTTTTTAAGCTCCAATCTCAAGACTTTTTAAAGAATAAATTCTTTAACTCCAATAATCATATTTCTTTGCTTGTGATACATGGCCAAGTCTTTGACCTCTAGGATCTTTAGGTGATGGCATAAAATAAACATGCCATGCGTTGATTCTTTTAGCCATTATAAAATAAAGTGAGAGCATAAATTAAATATGAGATGCAACCTCTTTATTATCTTGAAAGATTAAGTGATGACTTGAAACATAAACATGAAATACAAGCTTGGAAAATACATCTTTCAAGTTCTAAACTAAAAATCTTTGTTTTAGCATCATAAAGCATTATTCTTTAAAGTTTTGCATCAAGTGGAATTTTCAAGCTTTAGAGGCCTAACTTGTGATGGATTTACAACCCACCCTCAAGGTCCTCATCATCAAGCCATCATCTTAGTTCCACCTAGGCCATATGGCCGAATTGGTTAAAGAAAAATGAAGAGGAAAACCGAAATGAAAAGCTAAGGTAAGTTCATAATTTCATCATTTTGAGCTAAAAACACAACTCCTCAAAGCATAGAAATAAATTTAGAAACTACTCCCTACCTAATTTGATTTGAAGAAGAGGAAGAGAACTTGATTTCTTGAAGTGAAATGAAACAAAATCTCTTTGAAAAAATTAAAGAAAGAATTCAGCCAAAGAGGAGGAAGAAAGAAAGTTTTTGGTGCTCTTAAAAACTAGTTATGAACAAAGCATTCCAAGACCACTCAAGCAAGCCTATTTATAGAAGATTTTGAGGCTTCTAATTGGACAAAATGAGGAGGTAGTTGGTGGAATTTTGCAGGAGAAATAAGGGAGAAAAAATCATTTTAAACAAAATTGTATGAAATTAAGGAATTATGTCTCTTATAGTGTCATTTTGGCATTTTGTTTTAGTGCAACTTTTGCCAATAATTCAGCTGCATAATGGCATCAATAATTTCATCCATTACAGCCCAAAGAAGTGAAATTTGTGTGTTCCATGCATTATTTAGGTGCAGGCAAGGTATTCATGTCATTTAGAGAATTTACGGTTAAGGGCTTAAGTGAATTTGTAAGCAATTTGGGTGTTTTTGAGCAATTTTGGGTTCTAATCAATCTAAATACATAATTTTGACTCTAGATTAATATTTAGAATTTAATAAGATTTAATTTGAGCCTAATATTGCTTAGGTTTCGGTATACGAATCAAAAATCCCGAAATTCGCAAAACTACCCAAAAACAGGGGCAAAATCGTACTTTCACTTAAAAACTGCCCGAGGCCACCCGAGCTTAACCAATGGTTAATCATGGCTTAAAAACAAATTTTAAAACATTTTAGTGAGGTTCGGGCTCAGTCGGCACGCACATCGGAGTTAAAACAACCGCAGGGGCGTTTTGGTCATTTCGCACGTCGGAACTCAAAATTGAGATCCTTCTGCTCTATTAACACACAACACAAACAATCCCTTATTATCCTCAAAACATCCCTTTGAGAATAGGTGGGGCCCACGATCCTCATTTTCTGAGTAAAATAACTTCAGAGGCATTTTGGTCATTTTATACGTACATAAATTCAGGATTTGCGACTCTCGCATGAATCGCTCCTAACCTCTCTTCTAATGTTATATTCCTTTATTGAGGATTGTTCGGCCTCAAATCTTATGTAATAATTACCTACAGTAATTCGGTAATTTCTAATGACAGTAAAAATTGGGGCGTTACACAACGACCTCATAGAAGGGATTTGCAAAGTAAATGGTTGGACTTTAACTGTACTATATGACTCTGGCACATGTAACATCCTAATTTTTAATCCAATACTCCTAGAACGTATTTAGGTTAAACATTAGTCTATTACCCTTTTAGTCCTATTCTTTAAAACCTTTCGTTAAAATACTTAGCGGAAAATACGAATAAATTTTTCTTTTTGAAACTTGAAAGCAAAATGCTAGCCGCGCGTTAACCTAACGTTCGTCGTAACCATAACATGCAAGGAAAGTAATCACACCATTCATAATCATGAAACATAGTATTATACATAACAATCATAACATTATTACATCTTCATAGATACATAATTTACTAGCATCCTTGTAACTTCATTTACATCAAAACATGCCCATATGTATATGAAGTGATCTTTATCCACCTATGAGGTTGGATAAGTGTCAACCCAAAAGCTAAGCCATCTATGCTCCCACAGTGACCTTTTGCTCCGTTTGCTAGTGTGACCCCTAAGCGCGAGCCTTAGAAAAAGTCACGAACCTCATTGTAATCCTCGTCTAGAGACGACATGAAAGAAAAGAGAGGGATGAGAAACTCATTCAAGATTCACAGTAGGGATTCCCGACTCTAACACAAGTGTCATCATTGTCGTCCCCAGCCACCTCGGTTTTAATTATGAAAATGGTGTACAGACATAAGGATTAGTTTTAGACTTTTCAAATCTATTTATCCGAAATGGGTGTCTTTTAGTATGAGTCTTAATGTCATGAATGCAACAGATATTAGATGAATGCATGGTAGTACCATATGCACTTTAACATGGAAATCGTAATACTTGGGTACATCATAAGGAAACATAAATCATATATGTGGCATAAAAAGCATGGTACTTTGCATGTGACATCTTTCTCGTAAGTCAAACTCTTAAGTTCTTTTTCTTAAAGACCACTCTCTTAACATATCCACCAAAAATCCAACCGACTCACCGGCCCGGCGATAATCTGGTCACCAAACTACATCTCACCTATCGCTTAGGAATGAACTCAATCCTAACTAGTCGTCACAAGATTTAATATGGGCTAATAGAGGGGGTATACATAACTTTCTTGGATCACCTATCTTTGGATCATTTCCTTCTTTGAAATGCTGTATTGGTATCTTGTACACAGCGAATTATCTGCTTTGGCAAGCTCAACGTCGATACCCTCATGGATTTGTTTCCTCCCCACCGTAGCGGGAGGAATGCGTCTCAATGTTATATCACATCTGTTTTGGAGGTGCTCAGCTGAACCGGTGTCACCCAGAACCTTTCCTGGGGGTGCTCGGCCGAACCGTTGTCACCTAGGAGTTTTCACAAACTTTTCTCAAATCCTCAAGTTTGATGGGAAATTCAGCAACATAATGGCGTACACCAGATTTCCTTCAAGCTTGCTTTATGCCACGAAACATATAGAACATGCATAGCCATTCAACATCACCATAAGACATCAAGTCATATAGTCAAACTCATCATAGCATGTACGTCATCACATCATTGCTTTAACGTTCTTAAAAGATAACATGTTCCTAACCAGTTTGTCGGAATCAAGGACTGGGCTCAGTTAATGCATATGTCATGCTCAAGTCATTCTCATAATTAAACATACATCTACTTGAAGTCATAAAGTTTATTATGTCTTGGGACCTATGGTGTCTTATGCTTTGACCCTTACGGGTCTTAATCTTGAAAACTAATTACACTAACATTCACTTTTATCCTTTTATACACCTATAGGTTCACAACTAATAGTCCTTACTCATTTTTATGATTATAAACAAATCTGGACAATATCATGAGGATGTGGGCTGAATTAATATCATATACTTACGGGGTTCTAAAATCTACGTCTTAGACCTTTTCTAAGTTTCGTCTTCGCCTAAGGCGCTATAAATTAAATCTAAACCAATTATGAGGGATTCCTACACATTTGCACTAATTGTAGATCACTTTTGCTATGATTAATCATGCTGTAACAGAATCAGAAAATTATATTTCTAAGTGTTCTAGAATTGCGCTTTTATAGTTTTCTAGTTACTAGTTTCCCTATAGGTGCTAAAAATCAATCCTACCTCAAATGTTATTAAATTTTTCATAATTAAACAATCCTAAACTGAATGTTATCCCATTAAAACAGTTTTGGCAGTGGCTAAAAATAAATGGGTCAAAACTATGCTAAAACTCAACTTTATGGTTTTTCTATAAGACTAGTTTCTTTGCAAACATGCATAGAAAGGCTCCTACCTCAACACATATAATTTTTACACATTCTAATATATTAAAATCATCATCAAACAGCAACCAAATCATCAAGGCAGAACTGAATTCATTCATCATCACACCAAGTATGAAATTTCATTTTCAATACACGTAAGTTACTAGTTTTTCTTTGAATCGTTTTAGGACTTTTAAAACTCTTTGGAAACCAACTTATTTCATTAAAATCATTATAAACTATTGAAGGGCAGCAACCATTTGAGTTGGCCAAAGATTGGAATTTTAAAATGTAAAATCATACTTGAAATATTCTGAGTTCTCTTATGCTTAAGAAAATCCTAAAACATAGATTATGGGCACTTGTGACTAGATGAAACTCACACCAAGCTCATCATTATCACATGGCCGAATTTTGCATTCAAGTGAATGCTTCCATAACCAAACTTTAGCTTCAGATAAAAGGGCAAGTCTTTGAGCTTTAGGGTCTTTAAGTGATGACAAAAAGTAAACGTGCTATGCATTCCATTTTAGTCTTCATTGTAAAGTAAAGTGAGTGCTTCAAAGTAAATATGAGATGCAAGAACTTGAAATATAAATATGAGGTGCTAGAAATATAAATATGCAAGACTTGAAAGTAAATATGCAAGTTCAATTCTTTATTTTAGTGCTCTAGGCCCAGCAACAATCAACTTTAAGGCCAAAATAGAAAGGCTTTGAGATTAATTAGGTGATATGTAAGCTCTCGTTTTAAATCTTTAAGTTCTTAAGTGATGACTTGAAAGGTAAACATGCTAGACAAGAAACTTAAAAATGAGATGCACTTCATTCCTTATCTTTAAGTTTAAGTGATAGCTTGGGAGGTAAATATGAATGCAAAGCTCAAAAGTAAATATGCAAATGCAAAATCTTGAAGATAAACATGAGTGCAAGTTCATTTTATTTCTAATTAGAGCTCATCCAAGACTTTAGAGAAACTTAAACCTCAACCCAACTTATCATGACAAGATAAAGCAAGCTTTAGAGTTCTTGTACCAAGGTTTTACAAAGAAACTATGTGGTGTGAACTTCATCATCAAGCTCTAAGGAAATAGACTTAAGAAATCAAATCATCCAACAACTATCTTTAAAACAAAACCTTTAAACATCAAAGAAAAAGAAATAGGGCCGAAGCCAAGAGGAAAGAAAAGGAAAGGAAAACCGAAACCAATGTTGAAGAAGAGGAAAGGAAATACCAAAATATGTTATGATCAAAACTAAGTTCCAAGCTTTAGAGGTTTCCCGAATGTTAACCATAAGGCCATTATCTTGAAACCTTATCATCAAGCCAACCTTTTTCTTTTAAAAAAAAGGCTCCAAGGCTGAAAAACAAAGAGAGGAAAAGATGTTCTAAAAGCCAAGAGAAACTAACAAAACTCATTTTTAACAAAGCTTTAAAAGACAAAACTTTAAAGAGCAAAAATCCCTACCAAGTGGTGAAGAGGAAAGCTTGTTTCTTGAAGTGAAAAGAGAAGAAAACTTGCATCCAAGTGGTCCTTGAATTTTTGGCCAAAGAGGAGGAAAAAGGAAGGAAAAGTTTTTGTGTGAGCTTGATGGGTGAGGATGAAAGCTTATGTGTTTGAATGGTGATCTAGGGTGGTTGTGTGGTGGTTCTTTGTGTTAGAGGAGGAAGATGAAGAAGAAGAGAATGAGAAAGAACTTTTGAGCTCTTGGAAAAGAAAAGAAACTTAAGACAATTCTCTTTGAAACTTTGATGCAAAAATAAGCAAAAATGGACCAAATGCTCTCAAGACAAGTATTATACAAGAACAAAATGTGAAAGAGTGAATGAGGAGGGAGAACCACGAAATTCATGGCCATGGAGGAGAGAAAATATCTCTTACAAAGTGTCATTCCAAGGTATGGCTTGAGGTATGGCTAGGTGTGCTTCAAGGCATGGTCCTAGGCATGGTGCAAGGCATAGTGTGGTATGGGTGGCCATAAGAGAGGTATGAGTGGCCATGCCTTTCTAGAAGAACTTGGGGAACAAGTTGTTCCTTAATTGTGGATTAGGATGTGTGTTTAGGTGTAGCTTTGATTAGACTTAGAATTAGGAATTGCTAAGTAAGTGTTTAGGTGAGATAATGGTTAATTAGAGACTTGTAAGACTAGATTTAGGAGGTGGTCTTACTAAATTAACGGAGTCAAACTCCATTAACTAAGAATTCAATGCCAACACAATTCCTTGATTTAGGGAGATTGGAGAGAGAACACTATTCAAACACTATTCAAGATTCCAAAACCAAGAATCTTGAGTTTTGAAAAGAGATTTAGGTTTAATCTAAGCAATTTTAGGTTTTAATTAACCTTAATAAATTATTTTGACTCTAGATTAATTATAAAAATTAATTAACCTTCGATTAGAGTCTAATATTGCTTAGGTTTGCTTAATTACGTCATTAAGCTCAAACGGCACTATTCCATGGGCAAAACCATAATTTTGCACAAAAACTATCCGGGACCTCCGGGACTTAAACAAATACTTTTAAACACATGAAAACATCATTTTAAACCTTCGGGGAAAGTTTCAGGCTCGAACGACACCTTTACCCGCGTAAAAATGCTATAGGGGTATTTTGATCATTTTGACCCGAAACTGCAGAAAACATGAATTTTGTTTCCGAAATCATTCAAAAACAATCTAATCCCCTTCACACATTGAGTTGACCCTTCGAGAACTGCCGGGCCGGCTATCCTCGAATTCCGGGTGGAAAATGACCTCAGGGGCATTTTAGTCATTTTCTCTCAAACAGAAAAATCGGGGTGTTACAGCGCCACCCATTCATTCGTATCTTATGCTAGTGTCGAGTCTTTGAATTTGCAAGTGTCAAAATTTCCTTTTGATCTTAGTGTCATCACCCCCACTAATCGTCTTGTTAACACTTAAAATTCTTGTTTAAATTGCCATCTTGACATTGAAAATAGGTCCTTTATCATAGATTTCATTTGTCTAACCACGAAAGGTATAGGCATAATCCTTGGCATGGATTGGCTTTATGCCAACCGCATATTGTTGGACTGTTATACCAAGTCTATCTTTTTCCTTTCCACCACTGGTGAAACCAATCAACCTTTTAGACTATATTTGAATGCTGTAGAGGTCAACTATTACGGGAAGGAAAGTAAGGGATATGTTTTCCTAACTGCTAGCGAAGTGGATTTTGAGCAAAATCTTGATGAGATACCCATAATGTAACGCCCTAATTTTTACAGTAATTTTTACTGTCATTAGAAATTACCGAATTACTGTAGGTAATTATTACATAAGATTTGAGGCCAAATAATCCTCAATAAAGGAATATAACATTAGAAGAGAGGTTAGGAGCGATTCATGCGAGAGTCACAAATCCTGAATTTCTGTACGTATAAAATGACCAAAATGCCCCTGAAGTTATTTTACTCAGAAAATGACGATCGTGGGCTCCACCTATTCTCAAGGGGATGTTTTGATGATAATAAGGGATTGTTTGTGTTATGTGTGTTAATAGAGCATAAGGATCTCAATTTTGAGTTCCGACACGCGAAATGACCAAAACGCCCCTACGGCTGTTTTAACTCCGATGTGCGTGCCGACTGAGCCCGAACCTCACTAAAATGTTTTAAAATTTGTTTTAAGCCATGATTAACCATTGGTTAAGCTCGGGTGGCCTCGGGCAGTTTTTAAGTGAAAGTACGATTTTGCCCCTATTTTGCGCAGTTTTGCGAATTTCGGGATTTTTGATTCGTATACCGAAACCTAAGCAATATTAAGCTCAAATTAAAGCTTATTAAATTCTAAATATTAATCTAGAGTCAAAATTATGTATTTAGATTGATTAGAACCCAAAATTTCTCAAAAACACCCAAATTGCTTACTAATTCACTTAAGCCTTTAACCGTAAATTCTCTAAATTACATGAATACCTTGCCTACACCTAAATAATGCATGGAACACACAAATTTCACTTCTTTGGGCTGTAATGAACAAAATTATTGATGCCATTATGCAGCTGAATTATTGCCAAAAGTTGCACTAAAACAAAATGCCAAAATGTCACCATAAGAGACATAATTCCTTAATTTCATACAACTTTGTCTAAAATGATTTTTCCTGCCTTATTTCTCCTGCAAAATTCCGCCAACTACCTCCTCATTTTAGCCAATTAGAAGCCTCAAAATCTTCTATAAATAGGCTTGCTTGAGTGGTCTTGGAATGCTTTGTTCATAACTAGTTTTTAGGAGCACCAAAAACTTTCTTTCTTCCTCCTCTTTGGCTGAATTCTTTCTTCAATTTTTCAAAGAGATTTTGTTTCATTTCACTTCAAGAAATCAAGTTCTCTTCCTCTTCTTCAACTCAGATTAGGCAGAGAGTAGTTTCTAAATTTATTTCTATGCTTTGAGGAGTTGTGTTTTTAGCTCAAAATGATGAAATTATGAGCTTACCTTAGCTTTTCATTTCGATTTTCCTCTTCATTTTTCTTTAACCAATTCGGCCATATGGCCTAGGTGGATCTAAGATGATGGCTTGATGATGAGGACCTTGAGGGTGGGTTGTAAATCCATCACAAGTTAGGCCTCTAAAGCTTGAAAATTCCACTTGATGCAAAACTTTAAAGAATAATGCTTTATGATGCTAAAACAAAGATTTTTTAGTTTAGAACTTCAAAGATGTATTTTCCAAGCTTGTATTTCATGTTTATGTTTCAAGTCATCACTTAATCTTTCAAGATAATAAAAAGGTTGCATCTCATATTTAATTTATGCTCTCATTTTATTTTATAATGGCTAAAAGAATCAACACATGGCATGTTTATTTTATGCCATCACCTAAAGATCCTAGAGGTCAAAGACTTGGCCATGTATCACAAGCAAAGAAATATGATTATTGGAGTTAAAGAATTTATTCTTTAAAAAGTCTTGAGATTGGAGCTTAAAAAGATGTAATAATAATTCTCTTCTCCCTTCACCGGTCCTGTGCGGACTACCGCCGCTCCGGTTTCTTAATAGTCTCTTCTCCCTCTACTGGTCCTGTGCGGATTACCGCCGCTCTAGTTTCTTGCATCATGTTTATATTTCAAGTTCTTGCATCATGTTTAATTTTCAAGTCATCACCTTAAATCTTAAAGATAAAGTGTAACATCCTAATTTTTAACCCAAAACTCTAGAACATATTTAGGTTAATCATTAGTCTATTACTCTTTTAGTCTCATTTTTCAAAACCTTTCATTAAAATACTTAGCGGAAGATATGAATAAATTTTTCTTTTTCGAAACTTGAAAAACAAAACGCGAGCCGCGCGCTAACCTAACGTTTGTCTTAACCACCTCGTGCAAGAAAAGTAATCACACCATTCATAAATATGAAACATAGCATCATTCATAACAATCATAATATCGTCACTCCTTCATAAATACATAAATTACTAGCATCATTGTACCATTATTTACACCAAAATATGCCTATTTATATGAAGTGATGCTTATCCACCTATGAGGTTGGATGAGTATCAATCCAAAAGCTAAACTACCTATGCGTCCGTGGCGATCCTCTACTCCATTTGTTGGTATGACCCTTGAGCACGAGCCTTAGAAGAAGTCACGAACCTCGTTGTAATCCTCGTCTAGAGACTACAGGGAAGATAAGGAAGGGATGAGAAACTTATTCAAGATTCTCAGTAGGGATTCCCGACTCTAACACGAGTGTCATCATCGTCGTCCCCAGCCACCTCGGTTTTAATTATGAAAAAGGTGTACATGCATAAGGTTTGGTTTAAGCTTTCCAAATCTAATTATCCGAAGTGGGTGTCTTTTAGTATGAGTCTTAATGGCATGAATGCAACAGAAATTTGATGAATGCATGACAATACCATATGCATATTAACACGAAAGTCGTAATGCTTGGGCAAATCATAAGGAAACATAAATCATATATGTGGCATAAAAAGGCGTAGTACTTTTCATGTGACATCTTTCTCATAAGTAAAACTCTTAAGTTCTTTTTCTTAAAGACCACCCTCTTAACATATCCACCAAAAGTCCAACCGATTCACCAAATTCTCACGATAATCTGGTCACCAAACTACGTCTCACCTATCGCCTAGGAATGAGCTCAATCCTAACTAGTCGTCACTAGATTTAATATGGGCTAATAGAGAGGGTACACATAACTTTCTTGGATCACCTATCTTAGGATCATTTCCTTCTCTGAAACACTCTACTGGTATCTAGTACACAGTGAATTGTCCGCTTTGGCAAGCTCAATGTCAATACCCTCACGGATTTGTTTCCTCCCTACCGTAGTGGGAGAAATGCGTCTCAGTGTTCTGTCACATCTGTTCTGGGGGTGCTCGGCCGAACCGGTGTCACCCAGAACCTTTCCTGGGGGTGCTCGGCCGAACCGGTGTCACCCAGGAGTTTTCACAAACTTTTCTCAAATTCTCAAGTTTGATGGGAAATTCGGCAGCTTAACGGCATACACTGGATTTCCTTCAAACTTGCTTTATGCCATGAAACATATAGAGCATGCATAGCCATTCAACATCAACATAAGGCATCATATTCATCGTATGCATCATAAGCATCATAATATCATAATTTTGCATAACGTATCATGGCGGGAGCATCAACACATCAATACTATATACTCTCATCAGAGATCACATGCTCAAGTTGTCCTCGTAATAAAACATATATCCTCATGAATTCCTCATATGAATAACATCATCATCATTTACATACCACGTGCATCATCATAGAACATTCAAACGCTTACCCTTATGGTAGCTTATGCCTTGACCCTTACGTGTCTTAATCTTGAGATATAGTTCTCTAACTTCTGTCATTCATATTTTATGCACCTAAGGGCTCATAATTAATCATCATTCCTTATTCTCATATTCATACTCAAATCTGAAAAGCATAGGGCAGAATTTCTAACTTGTGGTTACGGGGTTCTAGAACTTACGTTTTAGACCCTTTCTTGGTTCCGTCTTCGCCTAAGACGCTATAAATTAAATCTAAATCAATTATGAAACATTCCTATGCTTAAGAGCTAATTATAGATCACATTTATCATGTTGTAACATTGCTGGACAGAATCCAGAAAACTAAATGTTCTAAGAGTTCTACATTTACATTTTTACGGTTTTCTAGTTACTAGTTTCCCTATAGGTGCTAAAATTCAATTCTAATCCGAATGTTACCAAGTTTTTCATGTCTAAACAATCCTAATCTGATTGTTCTCCCACTAAAACAGTTTGGATAGGTTCCAAAAACAAATGGGTCAAAACTATGTTAAATTCTAGCTTTACGGTATTTCTAGTTAGCTAGTTTCTTACCTATTATGCCTATAATCATTTCCACATCATCATATGATATTTTCACACATTCTAACACATTAAAACATCACCATACAGCATCACACTCATCATGACAGAACCGAAATCATGGAGCTTCAATAAGAGAATTAAATTGACATTTCGAGGTACATAAGTTAACTAGTTTCTCTTGGAATCAAATTAGAATTTCTAAAACTCTTTGCAAATCATTTTAATTCATCAAGAGGCTAAGAGAAGCCTTAGGTCAATGACCAAAATATATTTCATCTTCTAAAAGGGAATAAAGTCATATCTCATGATAACATAACCTTGAAAAGATTTGTAAAGTTTTAAGGAAAACTTAGAACATAGACTATTGGTCCTTGTAGCTAGATGAAAACTTATTGCAAGTCCATCATCACTACTTGGCCGAAAACATGCATTCAAAGAATGGTTTCATATTAAACTTTAACTTGGAATGAAATGGGCAAGTCTTTGAGCTCTAGGTTCTTAAGTTATGACATAAATTAAATGTGCTCATTGTAACGCCCCAATTTTTACTGTAATTTTTACTGTCATTAGAAATTACTCAATTACCGAATTACCGTAGGTAATTATTACATAAGATTTGAGGCCGAACAATCCTTAATAAAGGAATATAACATTAGAAGAGAGGTTAGGAACGATTCATGCGAGAGTCGCAAATCCCGAATTTCTGTACGTATAAAATGCCCCTGAAGTTATTTTACTCAGAAAATGAGGATCGTCGGCCCCACCTATTCTCAAGGGGATATTTTGAGGATAATAAGGGATTGTTTGTGTTATGTGTGTTAATAGAGCAGAAGGATCTCAATTTTGAGTTCCAACGCGCGAAATGACCAAAATGCCCCTGCGGCTGTTTTAACTCTGATGTGTGTGCCGACTGAGCCCGAACCTCACTAAAATGTTTTAAAATGTGTTTTTAAGCCATGATTAACCATTGCTTAAGCTCGGGTGGCCTCGGGCAGTTTTAAAGTGAAAGTACGATTTTGCCCCTGTTTTTGGGCAGTTTTGCGAATTTCGGGATTTTTGATTCGTATACCGAAACCTATACAATGTTAGGCTCAAATTAAAGCTTATTAAATTCTAAATATTAATCTAGAGTCAAAATTATGTATTTAGATTGATTAGAACCCAAAATTGCTCAAAAACACCCAAATTGCTTACTAATTCACTTAAACCCTTAACCGTAAATTCTCTAAATTACATGAATATCTTGCCTACACCTAAATAATGCATGGAACACACAAATTTCACTTCTTTGGGCTGTAATGGACGAAATTATTGATGCCATTATGCAGCTGAATTATTGCCAAAAGTTGCACTAAAACAAAATGCCAAAATGTCACCATAAGAGACATAATTCCTTAATTTCATACAACTTTGTCTAAAATGATTTTTCCTCCCTTATTTCTCCTGCAAAATTTCATCCACTACCTCATCATTTTGGCCAATTAGAAGCCTCAAAATCTTCTATAAATAGGCTTGCTTGAGTGGTCTTGGAATGCTTGGTTCATAACTAGTTTTTAGGAGCACCAAAAACTTTCTTTCTTCCTCCTCTTTGGCTGAATTCGTTCTTCAATTTTTTCAAAGAGATTTTGTTTCATTTCACTTCAAGAAACCAAGTTCTCTTCCTCTTCTTCAACTCAGATTAGGTAGAGAGTAGTTTCTAAATTTATTTCTATGCTTTGAGGAGTTGTGTTTTTAGCTCAAAATGATGAAACTATGAACTTACCTTAGCTTTTCATTTTGGTTTTCCTCTTCAATTTTTCTTTAACCAATTCAACCATATGGCCTAGGTGGAACTAAGATGATGGCTTGATGATGAGGACCTTGAGGGTGGGTTGTAAATCCATCACAAGTTAGGCCTCTAAAGCTTGAAAATTCCACTTGATGCAAAACTTTAAAGAATAATGCTTTATGATGCTAAAACAAAGATTTTTAGTTTAGAACTTGAAAGATGTATTTTCCTTTTATGTTTTATTTCCTGTTAAGATATGTATTGGGTTGAATTTATAATTCTTTTAAAGTCTTGAAGGAGCTCTAGTAAAGAAACAAAATGAATTTGCATCCATGATTAAGTTTATGCTTTGCATAACCATGTTTACCTTCTATGTCATCACTAAATTTTCAAGAATGAATAAATGAACTTGCATTTCTCATGTTTAAATTCCAAGCTTGTATTTCATGTTTATGTTTCAAGTCATCACTTAATCTTTCAAGATAATAAAGAGGTTGCATCTCATATTTAATTTATACTCTCACTATATTTTATAATGGCTAAAAGAATCAACGCATGACATGTTTATTTTATGTCATCACCTAAAGATCCTAGAGGTCAAAGACTTGGCCATGTATCACAAGCAAAGAAATATGATTATTGGAGTTAAAGAATTTATTCTTTAAAAAGTCTTGAGATTGGAGCTTAAAAAGATGTAATAATAATTCTCTTCTCCCTCTATGGTCCTGTGCGGACTACCGCTCCGGTTTCTTAATATTCTCTTCTCCTCTCGTCTGTGCGGATTATCGCCACTCCAGTTTCTTGTATCATGTTTATATTTCAAGTTCTTGCATCATGTTTAATTTTCAAGTCATCACCTTAAATCTTAAAGATAAAGAAATGGAATTGCATATCATGTTTATAATTCCAAGCTATCACCTTATAAAGATAAGATTAAAATAAGGTTGCATAGCATGTTTATAATTCTAAGATGTCACCTAAATCTCTAAAGCTCAAGACTTACTCCTTTTATCTTAAGTGAGAATTTTAATTGTGAAGATCCTCCCAAATTTGACAAAAGAACTAGTTTCTAAATGAGTTTTAAGGCTTTGCAAGGATTTTACGGGGAACTAGTATTTTATATGCACTTAAAATATGATTCTATGTAATTGCATGAGGTTCATGATTCGGCCACTGATCTGAGTTTAGTATCAATGTGTGATAATGATTTGATATGATTGAAGTTGTGATAATTATGGTTTATTGTTAAGAGAATGATTCATAATTGATTTAGTAACTAATTAGTTCTATAATTGATAATTCTATGTAAGGATTAGATGCTTATCAAGTACTTGATATCATTGAATGATTTCCTGGCTTGCATGTTATAGTTGTTGTTGCAAATAATGAGAATGCTTATACATGAAATGTTCTTTATTATGTAAAATTTACCTTTGTTGCTAGAAGAAAGTGTTTCATTGTAAAAGTGTAATTTGGAAAGGTTCTGGCTAAGGAAAGACTTGGTATTTAAGCGTGTCCATTGTGACCCACCTCTCTTTCCTGAGAATCTCCCATATGCATGATTACAGTTGATATATATTATTCTAGCTTAAGACTATAAATGAGAAAATGTTATGATGTTTATGAATTGTATTATGATATAACATGCAAAGATTTAATGGTGACTTAAACTTATAAGAAAATGATCATTTGGAACCATCAGACTATAGGTGGTGAAAAGGTGATTTTAGCTTATCAAAAGGGATAAGTATATGCTAGTGACGACTAGTAAAGTATGAGCTCATAACCTAAATTACTCCTAAAAGGGTGAAGTACAGGGTGGCCCAAGGAAAATAATGATGATGATAAGATTTTAAGTCACCTAAGGCACTAAAGAAATGAAATATGTGCACTGTGTCCATGTGTAGCTAATATTATATGACGTTCTTTTATGCATGTTATTTTGATAATGATGATGAGGAATATGATGTAATGATAAAGGAAAAGTTCATTGTAAATATGACATGTTAAGAATAAGATGCATTATAAGACGCATGATTAACAATTGACGAACCTCGGTTATGTATTTGTCTGAACTTAAAATGAATCTTTGCATGCTCACTATTTTAGAATAATCCCGAGGTTCCTGGGGACTTTGATGATGACACTGTAGAAGGAGGTACCCTACTGAGAATTCTTCAGCAAGATTCTCACTCCCTTTTCTTTATTTCTGTCATTGTCTCCAGATTCAAATGGCGACATTCGTCTTGTTTGTTGATACCCCTACTTGGGAATTCCACTATGATCCGGTGCATCGCTCGTATCATTTTGAAGGGAGGTGCACAGTTCGTGTTTTTATTTACATAGGTCGTCCATTTGCACATCCTGTCCCTAGTTATCGATTTTCTCCTACTTCTCCCTATGGCGATGAAATGGTTTTCGAACATGCACGTCCACTTGATGAAAGGATGTTACGTTCTTATCCCGCTTCATCTGCTGTCCATGGATTTCCAGAGTATGTTCCCGAGACGAGATATTCTGAAACTGATCCTTCAGAGGACACTCCTACTCATGTATATTCTGAGAGCTCTGCTCCTACTCCCACACGTGTAAGAGAGGGTAGTGAGGAAATAGTTGTTCAGCTGAGGTTAGCGAGAAGGCCGTCCATGCGACCCCAGCCTGGTGCATCTCGTGTATCCCCTCCTGAGGGAGCTCATCAGTGGATCGGATTTATTCCCCTTTCCAGGACAGTGGCCATAGAAGGTTCTTAGTAGATTTATGTGTGTTCATGCACCCTAGTTTTAGGATAACCTTCCCGGCTTATGGAGTGATCTAGTTTAGGGGCATGTATTTCCTTATGTATATTTTCTTTTATGGGTTTGCATAAGATAATGATGTTTGAACATAACCCACCCTTTGAGTGAGGTTATTGTATGTAAATATATGCTATAATGTGCTTATGGATGTTATATGATGGAGCCTAAGTGATATGATGTGATATATTCTTAAACGTCTTATTATACTCCGCTTACTCGTTCACGTTGTACTCGGCTCACGTTTTCAATTATGTGTTTAAAAAAAAAATGGCTCGTAATTTCACTAAGTATTTTCAAATTATGAAGAAAGAACCAAAGCAAGGAGTAAAGTCTAGTCATTAATCAGATTCAACCTAGGTGTATCTGGTTAATTACTAGGGTGTTACACTCATGCTTTTCATTTTTAGTCTTTGCTTACAAAATAAAGTGATGACGTAAGATAAATATGCAAGGCATAAACTTAAACGTGCAAGCTTGAAAGTAAATATGCGAGGCATAAACTTTAAACATGCAAGCTTGAAAGTAAAGATGCAAGGTTCAATTCTTTATTTTAGTGCTCTTGGCCCAACAACAATCGACTTTAAGGCCGAAATAGATAGGCATTCGAGAGATTAATTAGGTGATGATGCAAGTTCAATTCTTTATTTTAGTGCTCTAGGCCCAACAACAATCGACTTTAAGGCCGAAATAGAAAGGCTTTGAGAATTAAATTAAGTGATGATGCAAGTTCCATTTTAATCTTTGTGTTCTTAGGTGATAGCTTGAAAGTAAAGGTGCATTGCAAGAATGTAAATATGAGTGCAAGCATAAAATAAATTATGCAAGTTCATTTTATCTTTCTAGAGCTCTTAACAAGACTTTAAAGGAACCTAAACCTTAACCCAAACTCATCCAACCAAGGTAAAGTAAAGTCTAAAGTTCTTAGAACTCAAAACAACATCTTTAGAAAATCAAACCATAAGGCATATAAAAGAAAAGGAAATGGCCGAAACATCTAGGCAAGAAAAGAATTATTTGAAACTCTAGAGTCCATGATCTTGGTGATATATTAACACCAACACCATGAGCCCTCATCATTGAGTTCATAGAATCATTTTAAAACATCATCAAAGCTAAAGTTCTCAAGAGTTCAAGAAAGGAAGAACTAGAAACATTTTTGCTCAAGAACAAAGATCAAGCTCTAGAGTTTGTTTCAAGTGATGAACATCATCATGAAACTCTCATCATCAAGCTCTCATTCCTTTGTTCTCCAAGGCCTATGGCCGAAAATGAAAAGGAAAAAGGAGTGGAAGAGAAGTTCTAAAAAGAAACAAGAGAAACTATGAACATCAAGCTTGAAATAAGAACTTTAAAGAAAAGAATACATGAAAGGAAATCCCTACTTGGTGTGATGAACTTGAAGATGGAAGAAGAAGATGAAGAAGATGAAGAGCTCCAAGAACTTGAAGAACACAAGAGCTTTGAGAGAAAAAGAAAAGCTTTGAGTGTTCCTAAACTTAGCAAATGATCTAAAAGTGGTGCAAGCTCCTCAAGGCATTCTATTTATAGAGAAATAAAACAAATGAAGGGTGCACATGGAGGAGGAGGGCTTCGGCCATGTGTGCAGAATTGGAGGGCATCCTATGAGTTCCATGAGGTGAGATAATGTGGTCTTGAGGCATGGTAAGGTATGGTTCAAAGTGTGGTGAGGTATGGTTCAAGGTATGGCCTCAAGCATGGTTCTTTGAGTGAGAAAACAAATCAACATGTGGTCAAATGGGGGAGGAGGTGGCCGAAATGCATCAGCCCATGTGTGGTTGTGTTTGCATTTTAATTATGGTTTAGAGTTGTGTTTAGGTGTATCTTTGATTATGCTTAAGATTAGGAAGTTGTAAGAAAGTGTTTAGGTAAGGAAAATGGATAATTAGGGTGGTCTAGACATAATTAAGGAGTGGTCTTGCACCATTAGTGAGTTAGATCCTCAATTTAGAGTCTAAACAACTCTAGACACACTTCCTTGATTTAAGGAATTGGAGAGAGAAAATACTATTCAAGATTCCAAGACTAGGAATCTTGAGTTCTAAAAAGCGATTTAAGTTTAATCTAAGCAATTTTAGGTTCTAATCAACTTTAATAAATTATTTTGACTCAAGATTAATTAGGAAAATTAATTAATCTTTGTTTAGAGCCTAATATTGCTTAGGTTTGCTTAATTACATCATTAAGCTCAAAAACACTATTCTAGGGGCAAAACCGTAATTTTGCACTAAAACTGGCCGGGACCACCGGGACTTGAACAGAGACCTCTAGACACATGAAAACGTGTTTGTAAACCTCTGGGGAAAGTTTTGGGCTCAAACGGCACCTTTACCCTCGTAAAACGCTATAGGGGTATTTTGGTCATTTTGACTAAATCATGAAACAAGATTTTCACTTCTGGAAGCATTCAAAGGCCATTCAATCCCCTTCAAGCATTGAGTTGAACCTTCGAGGACGACCGAGTTGGTTACCCTCGAATTCGGGCCAGGAAATGACCTCAGGGGCACTTGGTCATTTCCCTCAGACAGGAAAATCGGGGTGTTACCTAAAGAAATGGAATTGCATATCATGTTTGTAATTCCAAGCTATCACCTTATAAAGATAAGATTAAAATAAGGTTGCACAGCATGTTTATAATTCTAAGATGTCACCTAAATCTGTAAAGCTCAAGACTTACTCCTTTTATCTTAAGTGAGAATTTTAATTGTGAAGATCCTCCCAAGTTTGACAAAAGAACTAGTTTCTAAATGAGTTTTAAGACTTTGCAAGGATTTTATGGGGAACTAGTATTTTATATGCACTTAAAATATGATTCTATGTAATTGCATGAGGTTCATGATTCGGCCACTGATCTGAGTTTAGTATCAATGTATGATAATGATTTGATATGTTTGAAGTTGTGATAATTATGGTTTATTGTTAAGAGAATGATTCACTGCATGTTAGAGATAAAACTAGCTCCCTAGAACAACCGAAGAGCTAGAATTTACCTAGTTTTTGACCCCTTTAAGTTTAGCCAATGCCAAATCTGTTTTAGTATGTTATAATTCTATCTAGGATTAGTTAGCCACGAAAAATTTGGTATCAATTAGACTAGGATTGATCTCGAACACTAAAAATGAACTTATCAACTAGAAAACCGTAAAAACAAGATTTCTAGAACTCTAGGGAATGAAATTTATGCATTCTATCCAGAATCTTTAGCAACAATAAGAACCAGGTTTTATTATGTTTAAATAAGGGACAATCATTCATAATTGGTTTAGTAACAAATTTCAGCATCATAGGGAAAGCTGGTAATAAGAAAGGATTTAAAACATAACTTCTAGCATACCGTAAAACCTTAGGAACAACTTACTACCTATGCTACCCCATTTGATTTAATAGTGTTCTTAAGGCCTATAAATAATCGTAAGGATGGTAATAAATCCCTTAGGTGCATAACTAATTAGTTCTATAATTGATAATTCTATGTAAGTATTGGATGCTTATTAAGTACTTGATATCATTGAATGATTTCTTGGCTTGCATGTTATAGTTGCTATTGCAAATAATGAGAATGCTTATGCATGAAATATTCTTTATTATGTAAAATTTACCTTTGTTGCTAGAAGAAAGTGTATCATTGTAAAAGTGTAATTTGGAAAGGTTCTGGCTAAGGAAAGACTTGGTATTTAGGCGTGTCCATTGTGACCCACCTCTCTTTCCTGGGAATCTCCCAGATGCATGATTATAGTTGATATATATTATTCTAGCTTAAGACTATAAATGAGAAAATGCTATGATGTTTATGAATTGTATTGTGATATAACATGCAGAGATTTAATCGTGACTTAAAACTTATAAGAAAATGATCCTTTGGAACCATCAGACTATAGGTGGTGAAAAGGTGATTTTAGCCCCCTAACCCGTTCTCTCAAAAGGGTAGAGTTGGGACTTTAGCTTATCAAAAGGGATAAGTATATGCTAGTGATGACTAGTAAAGTATGAGCTCATAACCTAAATTACTCCCAAAAGGGTGGAGTATAGGGTGGCCCAAGGAAAATAATGATGATGATAAGATTTTAAATCACCTAAGGCACTAAAGAAATGAAATATGTGCACTGTGTCCATGTGTAGCTAATATTATATGACGTTCTTTTATGCATGTTATTTTGATAATGATGATGAGGAATATGATGTAATGATAAAGGAAACGTTCATTGTAAATATGACATGTTAAGATTATGATGCATTATAAGACGCGTGATTAAAAATTGACGAACCTCGGTTAAGTATTTGTCCAAACTTAAAATGAATATCTGCATGCTCACTATTTTAGAATAATCCCGAGGTTCCTGGGGACTTTGATAATGACACTGTAGAAGGAGGTACCCTACTGAGAATTCTTCAGCAAGATTCTCACTCCCTTTTCTTTATTTCCGTCATTGTCTCCAGATTCAAATGGCGAATTCGTCCTGTTCGTTGATGCCCCTACTTGGGAATTCCACTATGATCCGGTGCATTGCTCGTATCATTTTGAAGGGAGGTGCGCAGTTCATGTTTTTATTTACATAGGTCATCCATTTGCACATCCTGTCCCTAGTTATCGATTTTCTCCTACTTCTCCCTATGGCGATGAAATGGTTTTTGAACATGCACGTCCACTTGATGAAAGGATGTTACGTTCTTATCCCGCTTCATCTGCTGTCCATGGATTTCCAGAGTATGTTCCCGAGACGAGATATTCTGAAATTGATCCTTCAGAGGACACTCCTACTCATGTATATTCTGAGAGCTCTGCTCCTACTCCCACACGTGTAAGAAAGGGTAGTAAGGAAACAGTTGTTCAGCCGAGGTTAGCAAGAAGGCCGTCTATGCGACCCCAGCCTAGTGCATCTCGTGTGTCCCCTCCCGAGGGAGCTGATCAATGGATCGGATTTATTCCCCCATTTCCAGGATAGTCGCCATAGAAGGTTCTTAATAGATTTATGTGTGTTCATGCACCCTAGTTTTAGGATAACCTTCCCGGCTTATGGAGTTATCTAGTTTAGGGGCATGTATTTCCTTATGTATATTTTCTTTTATGGGTTTGCATAAGACAATGATGTATGATCATAACCCACCCTTTGAGTGAGGTTATTGTATGTAAATATATGTTATAATGTGCTTATGGATGTTATATGATGGAGCCAAAGTGATATGATGTGATATATTCTTAAACATCTTATTATACTCCGCTTACTCGTTCACGTTGTACTTGGCTCACGTTTTCAATTATGTTTTTTTTTTAAAAAAATGGCTTGTAATTTCACTAAGTATTTTCAAATTATGAAGAAAGAACCAAAGTAAGGAGTAAAGTCTAGTCATTAATCAGATTCAATCTAGGTGTATTTGGTTAATTACTAGGGTGTTACACATAATAAGAGATTACCCCGAGGTCTTTCCGGATGAGATGCTCGAGTTCCCTCCAATTAGAGAAGTGGAGTTTTCCATTGAGTTAGTCCCGGGGACAGGACCTATTTGCATAGCCCTTTATAGGATGCCACCTTTGGAGTTGACCAAGCTGAAACAAAAAACTCAGTTGGAGGAACTTTTAGAAAGAAGTTCGTAACACCCAGCACTTCGCCCTGGGGAGCCCCGGTGTTATTCGTCAAGAAAAAGGATGGAAGCATGAGGCTGTTATAGATTATAGGCAATTGAATTGAGTAACAGTGAAAAACAAGTACCCGTTGCCTAGGATTGATGATCTGATGGACCAATTGAAAGGAGCAGTGGTATTTTCCAAGATCAATTTGAGGTCTAGATACTACTAGATTAGAGTAAGAGATCAGGATATACCCAAAACCACCTTTAGAACTCGATATGGACAATTTGAGTTCACGGTGATGTTGTTCAGTTTGAGCAATGCTCCTGCAGTGTTTATGGATTATATGAATAGGATCTTTAGATCCTATGTAGATTAGTTTGTGGTCTTTTTCATAGATGACATACTTATCTATTCGAAAACCCACGTGAAGCATGAGTGTCATTTAAGGTTAGTTTTAGAGATTTGAAAAGAGAAAAAGCTATATGCAATGCTCCCTAAGTGTGAATTTTGGCTGAAGGAAGTTAAATTTTTAGGGCATGTTGTATCAAAAGGTGGTATAGTGGTGGATCCTAGTAAGATAGAAGCCATAATAAATTGGGAGAAACCGACGACCGTAACGAAAATACGGAGCTTTTTGGGTCTAGCTGGCTACTACCGTAGGCTCATTAAAGGATTTTCCCAGATTGCCCTCCCTTTGACCAAACTTAATAGGAAAGACACCCCTTTTATTTAGACCCCTGAATGCGAAAGGAGCTTCCAAGAGCTAAAAGAAAAGCTAACCATAACCCCAGTTTTGGTGTTACCTGACTTTAATTTACCTTTTGAGGTATATTGTGATGCTTCAAGGAAGGGCTTAGGCTGTGTGTTGATACAAAATAGACAAGTGGTAGCCTATGCATCTAAGCAACTCAATCCTCATGAGGAGAACTACCCTACCCACGACTTGGAGTTAGCAGCCATAGTGTTTGCCTTGAAGATATGGAGGCATCATTTGTATAGTGTAAGGTTTGAAGTATTCTCCGATCATAAGAACCTCAAGTATCTTTTTGATCAAAAGGATTTAAATATGAGACAGAGAACGTGGATGGAGTTCTTGAAAGATTTTGATTTCATTTTAAGTTACCACCACGGTAAGGCTAACATAGTCACCGACGCCTTGAGCCAAAAATCGTTATATTTGTCTTATTTAATGGTTAAAGAAGCTGAGTTAATAGAGAAGTTTAGGGATATGAATCTGGGGATGACTTTGACCACTGAGGCACAAAGGCGTGCCACCTTAGTGTGACGAGTGACTTCAAAAAGAGAGCCACTTGTGCGCAACAAAGAGATGAAGAGTTTAAAGAAAACCTAGACGCAGTTAGGGCTAGAAAGTTGAAAGGTTTTAACCAAGGTACCAATAGACTGTGGAAGGTTGAGGGGCGTATCTGTGTGCCAAGGAATGGCGACCTCCGAAAGGAGATTTTGGAGGAGGCTCACAAGAGCCACTTTACCATTCACCCTCGTACCACCAAGATGTACTAAGACTTGAAGAAGATGTTTTGGTGGCCTGCTCTGAAGAATGACGTAGTCGCCTAGGTAAGTAAGTGCTTGTCAAAAAGTGAAGATTGAGCATTAAAAACCTTCAGGAGTGTTGCAACCCCGGCCGATCCCTGAGTGGAAGTGGGAAAGCATATCGATGGATTTCGTGACAGGATTGCTCGGGACCTAAGCTGGTCATGATGCCATTTGAGTGATCGTGGATCGACTAACCAAGTTGGCCTACTTTTTGCCCATTAGAGTGACTTACTCCTTGGACAAATTGACACAATTATACGTTCAGGAGATCGCAAGACTACATGGTGTGCCGTCGACGATAATCTCAGATAGGGATCCGTGGTTTATGTTGCATTTTTGGGGAACCTTCCAAAAGGCATTTGGTTCAAAGCTGTGCCTAAGCACGGCATACCACCCTCAAACAGATGGCCAATCTGAGAGAATGATCCAAATGTTAGAGGATATGTTGAAAGCATGTGTGTTGGACCAGAAAGGAAATTGGGATAGGTATTTGCTTTTAATCGAGTTTGCGTATAACAATAGTTATCATGCAAGCATCGGTATGGCACCCTATGAAGCGTTATATGCACGAAAGTGTTAATCCCTTCTGTGTTGGTATGAGCCTGGGAAGCAGAGTGTGCTAGGACCTGCATTGTGAGTGAAACCACGGAACAAGTCAAGAGGATTAAGGATAGGATCCTTACAACTCAAAGTCAACAGAAGAGCTATGCGGATAAACGGCAGAAGCCGTTGGAATTCAAAGAGGGAGAACATGTATTCCTTAGAATCACTCCTACTACAGGCATAGGAAGAGCCATGAAAGTAAAAAAGTTGAGCCCCCAATTCCTTGGTCCTATTGAAATTCTTCAAATAGTCGGGTTAGTAACCTACAGAATAGCCCTACCCCCAAACCTTCATGACGTGTTTCACGTCTCCCAGTTGAGAAAATATTAGTCCAACCCTAGCCACGTTTTAGAGCCAGAACATGTACAGTTAAGGGAAAGACCTAACCTTTAACCTACCACCAATGAGGATCGTGGACTGCGGAGTCAAACAACTGAGAAATAAGACGGTACCCTTGGTCAAAGTGGCAGGGAGTGACAAGACAGAAGAATTCACATGGGAATTAGAGTCAGATATGAAGGAAAAATAGTGCGAGTTCGTCTTAGGTAACGAATTTCGAGGGCGAAATTCTTTTTAAGGAGGGGAGTAATGTAACGCTCCAATTTTTTCTGTTTGAGCACAAATGACCAAAATGCCCCTAAAGTCATTTTACCCAGAATTCGGGCATAGCCAACCCGACAATCCTCAAATGGTCAACTCAGAGTTTTAAGGGGGACTAGGCATGTCGTGATTGTTGCAGAGATAAAAATCTCATTTTCTGGACTCTTGGCTCTAAATGACTAAAATACCTCTATAGCGTTTCTATGCCAGTTTATGTATTGTTTGAGCCTGGAAACTTTTCCGAGGGTTTGAAATGTTAATTATATATGACAAATGAACTCTGGATAGCCCCGGGTATTTTTGCACGAAATTACCATTTTGCCCCTGAAATAGTGCATTCCGGGCCTAATGATGTAATTAAGGAAATCTAAGCAATATTAGGCTCTAATTGAAGATTAATTAATTTCGGTAATTAATCTAGAGTCAAAACAATTTATTAAGGTTAATTAGAACCTAAGATTGCTGGATAAACTTAAATTCCCATCTTATGTCAAGATTCCATGTCACGGAATCTTAAATAGTATTTTTTTTTCCAATTCTTAAATTAAGGAATTATGTTTGTGATTGAAAACTTATTTAAATGAATTTTGATTTCAATAATGATGCAAGAACTTCCTTTAATCATGTCTTAGGCAACCTTGATCATTCACTTTCTTAGCTAAACACTTAGTTTCAACCCCTAATCCAAGGCCTAATCAAATCAATCCCTAAACACACTCCTAACCAATAATGAAATAAGATATTTTCCTCCCCATTTTTCCTTAATACCAACCTGCCACTCCTCCTCCAAATTCCATCACATGATGGAAATTTCACAATCAAAGAGCCATGCTTGAAGCCATACTTGCCCATACCCAAGACCATACCTAGCCATGCTTCCACCATACCATGAAAAAGAGATATTTTCTTCCTTGCCTCCATGTGTGTTACGGCCACTCCTCCTTCTCATCCTCTCAATGTTGAAATTTTTCTATAAATACACATCTAAAGAGAACTTGGGCCATTTTGCTCATTTTCCCATCCAAGTTGCAAAGAGTGGTCTTAAGCTTTCTTTCTGTTCTTCAAGAACTCAAGAGTTCTTTATTTCCTCCATCTTCTTCTTCTTCCTCTAGAATCACCATTCACCACTACCTTACAACCTCAAACCACCACAACCATTCCTAGCCACAAAAAACTCAAGAAAAATATTCCACTCCTTGACTCTCGCTTGGCCGAATCTTCCTCTTCACTTCAAGGAAAGATTTTCTTCTTGTTCTCTTCAAAGGATTAAGCTCTACATCTTGCTAAAGAAAAGTTCTTTTGGTAGGTATTTTGATCTAAATGTTTTTATCTTTTCTTTGTTAGAATGGATGATAGATTTTATTGTCTTGCATAGAGCAAGTTTCATTTTGGTAATCTCATGATTTTAAACTTCCTTTTTCTTCTTCCTTTTTGTGGCCTTGAAGCCTTTGTCTCTCAAGAAAATGTTGGCTTGATGATGAGGGTGTTAGATGATGATAATAAGATCATCACTTGTGTAACCTCTAAAGCTTGAAACTTGATCTTTGGACCATAAGCTACTTTGGTTTTCCTTCTCCTTCTTTTGCTTTGGTTTCAGTTTTAAAGCTTGGTTTGGTTGGAAAAATAACTCAAGGATGAGAACACATGATGATGGTGTTAGCATATCACTAGGTCATGGCCTCTAGAGTCTCAAAGATTTCTCTTTTCTTCCTTCTTGGCTTCAGCCATGTTTCCTTTTCTTCAAGCTCTTGGGTTTTTATTTTAAATAATATGGAAGGATAATAGCTTGATTTATTCTCTCAAATCTATTTCTTTGAGCTTGATGATGAAGTTTACACCATAAGGTTTTATTTGAAACCTTGGTATAAAGAACTCTAAGGCTTGTTTTATCTTGCTAAGATAAGTTTGGGGTTGAGATTTATGTTCCTTTAAAGTCTTGGATGAGCTCTACTAAGACATAAAATGAACTTGCATTCATATTTATTTTTCAAGTCCTTGCATGGCATATTTATATTCAAGCTTTGCATTCGTATCTATATTTCCTTGCCACCACCTAATAATTAATCTCGAAGTCTACCTATTTCAACTTTAAAGTTGATTGTTGATTTAGAGTGAATACTCTAAGGGGCCTAGAGCACTAAAATAAAGAATTGGACTTGCATATCATATTTATTTCCAAGTTATCACCTAAAGCTTAAAGATAAGAAATGAACTTTCATTTCATATTTATATTTCTTGTCAAGCATGCTTATATTTCAAGTCATCACCTAAACTCAAGGATTAAAAATGAACTTGCATCTTATATTTACTTTGAAACTCCTACTTTATTTTATAATGAAGAATAAAATGAAGTGCATAACATGTTTATGATTTTGCCATCACTAAAAGTTCCTAGAGCTTAAAGACTTGCCTTTTTAATCTCAAGAAAAAGTTTGGACATGGTGGCATTCTTGTGAATGCATAAATTCAGCCATGTGATGATGATAAGTGGTATAAGTTTCATTTAGTCACAACGGCCAATAATCTATGTCCTAAGAGTTTTCTTAGGTAGTGAGTATTTAAGGGATGCTAAAAACATGATTTTATGGATTAAACCTCTTTCAAGGATGTTTTAAACTAGGTATTGCCCTATGGCTATTTTTGGCACCTTTGGTAAAATAAATTAGTTTTCAAAGAGTTTTAGAAGTTCTAAATTGATTCTAAGAGAAACTAGTAATTTATATGCCTTAGAAATGTGAATTTATGTGTTCTTTGCAATTGAATTTTTCTGTTACTGTCTTGGCAAGTTTGCCACTGTATGATGCTGTTCTGAAGTGTTAGAATGCGTAATAATCATACTTATTGATGGAGGAACCATTCTATGCATGTTAGGAAAGAAACTAGCTTTCTAGAAAAATCATAAAATTAGGATTTTGCACGTCTTTTTACCCATTTAATTTTCCCCACTACCAAAACTATTTTAGTATGATGGAATTCTATTTAGGATTGTTTGGTCAGGAAAAACTTGGTAACATTTGGAGTAAGATTGATCCTTAGCACTAAAAGTGAAATTAGTAACTTGAAAACTGTAAAAATGTGAATTCTAGAACTTTTAAGGATGAAATTGTGGATTCTATTTTAGCACGCTTAAAAATGGGAGAAATGTGTCCTATTAAGTGTATAAGTGTAAGAACTACTCATAATTGGTTTAGGAATTAGTTTTAGTACCTTAGTAATAGGCGAAACTTAGAAAGGGTAGACATAACTCGTATAATCCCGTATTGGAATTTTATAATTTCTGCCCAAGCTATGTGATGTTATTTGGTGTTGTTCCTAAGCTTGGATGATTAGTGAGAATCATTAGAATTGATCCGTTAGATGCATAAATGAATAACTACAAAAACTAGGTTTACCTGATTAAAAGTTTAATCAACTAAGGAATTTTCATGAGTACTTGCTTTATAATGTGATATGAATTGATGTACTTAAAGTTTGTGTGATGTTTATGTATGCATGAAGATGGTTATAGCATGTTATGATCTTACTAGGAATGTCTTAGATGCATGTGTAAAAGTAATATATATGTAACATTGTATGATAAGTTGAATTCTTGCATCTTAATGTAACATGCTAATGGTAAAGTGACATAAAACGCATTTCTCCCTAGCAAAAAGAGGAAACCAAACCTTGCGCCCCTAGCAAAAGGGCAAAGAGGACAATATGTATTTTTTGGTAGACACAGATCTCCTTAGCAAAAGGAGATGATATAATCCCCTTAACTCGCACTCCGGGAGTCAAAATTATGCTTATCTTAGGACAAGCAAGAACTAGTGATGACTAGTTAGGTATGAGTTCATAACCTAGAAACTCCTAAAAGGGAAGAGTTATTAGGGTGGCCCCATGATGAAGAGAATGATGAACTTAATGTCACTTAACAAAAAGAAAAAGAAAATAATTTATTTGGAAGAACCATGTTTTTCTTTATGCCATTCACATAATCATGTTTCTCTATGTTATGTTCAAATGATGTCTGCATATGGTATTGCCATGCACTCATGATATGATATGTTGCATTCATAGCATCAAGATTCATATTAAAAGATACAGACCTTGGATAATTATATTTGCAAAGCTAATAATGAACTTTATGCACGCTCAGCTTTTAGAATAAACCCAAGGTTCCTGGGGACGTAGATGATGACACTAGGATAGGAGGATTTCCTTACTGAGATTCTTTAAGATTCTCACTCCCTCTATCTTTTTTTCTTTCCACTACGTCTTCAGAGGAGGATGACATCGTTCGTGATCTTCATTGATATGCCAGTTCTGGAGGTGCACTACGACCCTGATCATCGCTCGTACCACTTTGTGGGTCACTGTACAGTGCATATTTTGTATACATGGGATGCCCCTTTGCTTACCCGGTTTCCAGCTTCCGGTTCTCCCCCACTTCTCCCTATAGAGATGACCTGGTGTTCAAGCACACCCTTCCTCGCAATGAGCAAACTCGACGTGCTCGCCTTACCACCTCGGCTACCTGCGATTACCCCGACTATGTTCCTTACACGAGGCACTCGAAGATCGACCCATCAGAGGATTCCCTCACCCATGTCTATTCGGAGGGTTCTACACCTTTGATGCCCATGGAGGTGGGCAGAGGTAGTGAGGATACTGTGACTCAGACCAAATTGGCGCAACGACCGGAGGTGCAACTATGCCATGGAGGCCACGTCCGACCCTCGATTCGCCTTCCTATGCCAGAGGACCTTGCCCAGTTTATCGGGTATGTACCACCCTCATGGGATGGACATCAGTAGTAATCAGTGGGGGACTCGATAGAGTGCTTGAGCTTGCACATGTAGATCCCTCTGTTCTCGTCTGACCTTTTGAAGAAGGTGATCACGTTTAGGAGTACTCATAAGGTTATAGAGGGGAGCTTTTTCCAATAGCTTATGTTGTGCTATTCCATGTACTTTCCTGTTTTTATGTATTCTTCATGTATGGAAGTTCAACCCTCATAGATGAGTGTAACTCCACTTTTATGCTTTCTTATCTATGCTGTTGTTATTTGTAGTAACTATCATGTATGAACTATGTTATCATGTATAATATTTGTATTTCCTAGTTATTAATGATGTGGCTATTCTTTACGATATATTGTGTCCTTGGCGAATGATAGGACTTATCATAGTGTGCATGACTCACTTTTTGTTTGTTTTCAAAAAAAAAATTTATCCATATTTTTCACTGAGTATTTGACAAAGTAAAGTTTGAAGAATGAAACAAAAGGGTAATGACTAATAATTAACTTTAATATGACCTAGGCGTGATTGGGTTAAATATTAGGATATTACATGTAGAGGTTCGAAGGATGACCTAGGCAAGTTGCGACCTTCAGAAGGAGATTCTGAAGGAAGCACATAAAAGCCATTTTACCATTCACTTGGATACCACCAAGATGTGTCAGGATCTGAAGAAGATGTTCTGGTAGCCTGGGTTAAAAAAGGATTTGAATACATGGGTGAGTAAGTGCTTAGTCTGTCAGAAGGTGAAGATCAAGCACCAAAAACCCTCTGAAATGCTACAACCCCTACTAATACCCGACTCGAAGTAGGACAGTATCTCAATGGATTTTGTGACTGGAATGCCAAGGACCTAAGTGGGTCATGATGCCATATGGGTAATAGTGGATCAGTTAACCAAGTCAGCTCACTTTTTACCCATCAAGGTAACTTACTCCTTAGATAGGTTAGCTCAGTTATATATTCAAGAGATCGTAAGATTACATGGGGTACCGTCGACGATAATCTCGGACCGAGACCCGCAGTTTACGTCACAATTTTGCGGAGCCTTTTAGAAGGTGTTTAGTTCAAAGTTATGTTTGAGCACGGCTTACCACCCTCAAATGGATGGACAATCAGAACGGACTATCCAGACACTGGAGGACATGCTGAGGGCATGTGTGTTGGACCAAAGAGGGAGCTGGGACAAGTGGTTGCCATTGATCGAATTTGCATATAACAACAGTTATCATGCAAGTATTGGCATGGCACGCTATGAGGCCCTGTATGGACGAAAATGCCAATCACCACTATGCTGGTATAAACCTAGAGAGTAGAGTTTGTTGGGACCCGATATCATGAGGGAAATGACGAAACAAATCAAGAGAATTAGGAATAGGATTCTCACCACTCAAAATCGACAGAAAAGCTATGTGGACAAACGGCGAAAGCCACTAAAATTTCAGGAGAGAGAACACATATTCCTTAGAATTAGCCTTACCACAGGCATAGGTCGAGCCATGAGAGTCAAAAAATTGAGTCCTAGATTCATTGGTCTTTTTCAGATCCTTAACCGAGTCGAAAACATAGCACATCGTGTAGCCCTACCCCTTAATCTATCCAACCTCCATGATGTCTTCCATGTTTCCCAGTTAAGAAAATATGAGTCTGACCCGAGCTATGTGTTAGAGCCAGAGCAAGTACAATTAATGAAAGACCTGATATTTAACCTGCCACCTACGAGAATCGTGGGGAGTCAAGCAACTGAGGAGCAAGATTGTACCCTTGGTCAAAGTAGCGTGGGCGCAGGGAAAAACGGAGGAGTTCACATGGGAGTTAGAGTCAAATATGATAGCACAATATCCCGAGCTGTTCTCAGATAACAAATTTCAAGGGCGAAATTCTTTTTAAGGAAGGAAGTAATGTAACGCCCCAATTTTTCCCATATACAAATGACTAAAATGCCCCTAAGGCCATTTTACTGGGAAAATAAAGATAGGCAGCCCCGGCCATCCTCAAAAGGCTATTTTAGTATTGAATGGGGATTATGTGTGATTACCTGTGTTATAGGTGTTAATAGAACAGAAGAATCTCATTTTTGAGTTCCTACGTGCAAAATTACCAAAATACCCATGTGTCTAATTGACACAGAATTAATTTCCGACTAGACCCGGACCTTGCCCAAGAGTTGGAAATGCCATTTTTAAGGGACTTCTAACGTCAGCTTAAGCCCGTGTGATCCTAGGGAGTTTTTGGAAAAAATTACCATTTTGCCACTAATTGAGGGTATAACGAGTTTTAATTACATAATTAACAAAACCTAAGCAATATTAGGCTCAAATCGAAGATTAATTTATTTTAATAATTAATCTAGAGTCGAAATAATTAATTGAGGCTAATTAGGGCCTAAGATTGCTTAAGGAAACTCAAAATCTCCTTCTTAATTTAAGACTTTATGTCACATTTTCATGAATAGTATTCTCCCTATTCTAATTCCATGATTTAAGGAAATTAAGATGTGATTGAGAATCTTGATTAGAAGAGGTTTAACTCTACTAATGAGCAAGAACACTCTTTAATCTTGTCTTGAGCCACCTTAATTGCTCACTTTCTCACCTAAACACTTAATCACAACCCCTAATCCATGACCTAACTAGATCAACTTCTAAACACACTCATAAACCAACATTTAAATGAGATATTCCTTCCCCATTTTCCTCTTAAAATGTCTAGCCGCTCCTCCTCCATTTTCATCCATCACATGTTGAAATTCAATTAAAATACACTTAAAGAACCATACCATGAACTATATCTAAGCTCATACCTAGCTATACCTTGAAATAACACACACAAGAGATACTTTTCTCTTTCTCTTCCCTCCAATGGCCTGCCACTTCCCCCTATTTCATCCCTTCATGATGAAATTATTCTATAAATACACCCTCAACAAAGAACTACAAGGTCATTTAATCATTCTTACAATCTAGCTTAAGAGTTCTCATTCTTCTTCTTCGTCTCCTTTTTCTTCTCATCCTTGAAAGAGACACTATCCAACCTCTCACACCTCCCACTCCCAAGGTTAAGCTCTTTTTCAAATAAAAAGAACATCTTTTGATAGGGATTTTTATGTTGAGTTCTTCTTCTTTCTCTTGTTCCTTCTTTTTCAGTTTTAAGCTTCTTCTTCTCCTTCTTTTGTTTTTGTTTTGTTGTTGTCTAATGTTTTGAATCCATAGCTTGATGATGAGGATCTTTGATAATGGTTGAAAAACCATCATTTGTTTAACCTCTAAAGCTCAAGGTTTCATTATTTTGGTTTTTAAAGAGTTCTCTAATAATGAAAGATTATGATTTTGTCATCACTTGATTTTTATAAGTTTAAGACTTACCCCTTTAAACTTAAGGTTGATCGGTGTTTTAGAGTTATCACTCTAAATAGGAGCCTTGAGCTTAATCTTAAAGAACTAAATAAAAATATGTTGGGTTTTCCTTTGATAGTTTTCTTTGAGCTTGATGATGAGTCTAAGGAGACAAGGTTCTTTGAACCACAATGATAAGAGACCCTAAAGCTCATGCTCATGAGTAAGATTGATCAGTGTTTTAGAGTTATCACTCTAAATGGGAGTCTTGAGCCTAGAGCCTAAAGAAGTAATAAAAGGAATTGCATTCATGTTTATGTTTCAAGTCCTTGCACATCATATTTATTTTCAAGTTGTCACCTAAAGCTTGAAGATAAGAAATGAACTTGGATTCCATATTTATATTTCTTGTCTAGCAAATTTTTATGTTTCGAGCTATCACCTAAACTCAAAGATTAAAAATGAACTTGCATTATCATATTTAAATTTAAGCCTTGCATATCATGTTTATATTTCCATTGCCATCACCTTATTATGCCAAGATTAAAATAAGACTTGCATTTGCATATTTAAGTTTATGTCATCACCTAAAAATCTATAGCTCAAGGCTTACCCCTTTCAATTTACTTAGGAATTTTGGTTCCATGGGCATTTACCTTTGTAGAGGTGTTTTGGGTTTCAAAAAGAAAGTGAAATAAGGTTCATAATGGTTTTAGAAGGGAAGAGTAACACAAGGAACGTTTAAAGCCTGAATTTTTGAACTTTGAAGTTACTGTTAATCGATTACCAGGAGGATGTAATCAATTACTAGAGTGGTCTACAATACCCGAGTATGAACTTTTGGCCTAAGTAATCGATTACAACATCATGTAATCGATTACACGATGTTCTGAGAAACCCAGAACACATTCCTGGACTCTAGTAATCAATTGCCATTCTATGTAATCGATTACTTAGATGTTCTTGAGGCCCAGAAAACATTTTCAACAGTGGTAATCGATGACAAGGCTCATGTAATTGATTACCAGAACCCTCAATCTTCCTGTTTTGAAAACACAAGCTGTGTAATCGATTACAAGGCCTATGTAATCAATTACCAGAACCTAAAATGTGCAAATAAGTATTTTCCTTACTTGTATAACATGAGTCTATGATCTTGTATAACACGAATCTATGATCTTGTATAACTTGAATCTATGATCTTGTATGGCATGAATCCATGATCTTGTATAACATGAATCTATGGTCTAGTATAACATGAATTTATAATCTTGTATGACGTGGATTTATGATCTTGCATGACTATTCTTAGATCGTGAGCATACTTATTTGAACTAGGAATTCATTAGAAGACATTTGCAATGACTACAAACATGCTTATGTGTTTTGGTTAAGATGCATAATTATGAGCAATGACATGTTAAGAAATAAGTTATGAATTAACCATGCATCTATACATAATATGTCAAGATTAAAGGTGACATAAGACACATGAAAATGATCCTCTAGACTCCCCGAATTAAAGGTTATGAGAGGTGATCCTTTGGATTCCCCGAATTAAAGGTTATGAAAGGTGATCCTAATGTCCCCTACCCTGTATTGTAAAAGTTGGGTGTTAAACTTATCATAGGATAAGTGTATGCTAGTGACGACTAGTAAAGTATGAGCTCATAACCTAGAACTCTCAAAAGGAAGAGTAATAGGGTGGCCCCAAGGAAAGAGAAAGAATAGTTTAAGTCACCTAAAAGATAAGATACAATAATTCATGCTATGTTTGCTAAGTTCCATGAGCATCACTATGTTGTATGTATTCTATGTTACCCCTCACATTGACATATATTTCATGATGAGGTATGATGTATTCATAATATTTAAGAAGCATATTAAAATGAATGGGCCTCAGTAAATGATATTTCAGAACTTAAAAGCCGAACCTTATGCATGCCCACTATTTCATAATGAAACCCGAGGTTCCTGAGGGCATAGATGATGACACCAGGATAAGAGGACACCCCACTGAGATTCTTTAGAAAGTTTCTCACTCCCTCTATGTTTTCTTTCCATCGCGTCTTCAGAGGCTGATGGCGACAATCGTGGACTTCATTGACGTGCCTACTTGGGAGATGCACTATGACGCCGCTCATCGATCGTATCATTTTGTAGGTCGTTGTGTAGTTCACCTTTTTGTCTACATGGATCGTCCTTTCGCACACCCCGTCTCCAACTTTCGGTTCTCTCCTGCTTCCCCCTTCAAGGATGACCTCGTCTTCGAGCGTGCACATCCCCGCAAGGAGCGAACTCGCCACACTCCATCGACCGCCTCCGCCATCCACGACTTCCTAGAGTATGTGCCCCGTTCCCCCACGGACTATTCAGAGATGGACCCTTCCGTGGATTTCGCTACTCAATTACCCTCTAAGGGTTCTTTACCCACATTGCTCGTGGATTTTGGCGAGGGTAGTGAGGTCACCGTGAAGTAGCCGATCCGCAGAAAGAGAGTGAGGATGATACCTCTCCATGGGGCCCATGTCTGACTTGTGCATGGTTTGGCCACCCTGACCGAACTGGCTCAATGGGTTGGATATGTTCCTCCCTCGTGGGGTAAGCAGCAGTAGGAGTTGGCAGCCATTGTTTTGGTGCTCGAGCATAGGACTGGCATAGGATAGCCCCCTTTTGTTTTAGAGGTTATCTACTGTAGATGCACTAGGGCAGGTGAGGGTTTGTGGTTTATGTACTTCCTATTTTTATGTATTTTCAGATGACTGTACCTATTACTACTATCTAAACTTGATGTATGGTTGAACCTTATTTATATATGATGGTTGTTTATGATAATGATCTTGTGCCCTTATTCTTTGCATGAATGGTTCATTATTATTTGTTTACAACCCACACGATGTAGTTTTATAGTATGCGTGACTCATACTTTCATCTCTTATTTCAAAAAAAAAAAAATTTACCTATGTTTTCACTAAGTATTTTCTAAAAACTAGAATTAAGAACTGGAACAAAAGAGTAACGGCTAATAATTAACTTGAATATGTCCTAGGTGTGTTAGGTTAAATATTAGGATGCTACATCCTCAAATTAGAAATTTATTTTAATATTAAGTTGCACCAAAAAATGCAGTAAAGGGCACAACCTAGATCGTCTCTCGAGGAGGCTTCAATACTTAATTGTGAAAATTGGGGGTTTTGAAGAATGAAATTATAGCAATGGAAATTAAAAGTTAATAACAACGAGATAATAGCAAAGTAAAGAAGGCACTAGTGCATAGAGCTGGGTATACGGACTATGATCCATAGACTAACCCATTTAACTCGCAACCCGCATGAAAATTGACTAGAAAATTTTAGCCTGCCAAACCTGTGGACTTTTATGGTCCGCTCCGCCTAGCCCGCGGGCTAAACAGGTCTGGCCTGCGAATTTGTGGGCCAACCCATTAACCCGCATAATTTTTTTAAGGCTTAAATATAAGTTAAATTATAAATACTATGCACTATGCAACCTGCCAGCCATAACCATTGGTGACTAGCCTAACCTAACTTTTCAAAAAAAAAAAAGTTAAAAAAGCAAAGTAAAACCCATAGTTCATGGCCCTCCCAGTCCCTCACTCTTTTCTCATTTTTTTTTAAAATCTAATTCATTACTACAAAATAGTAAAAGAAAAATAGAAGCCTTAAAATGTAGAACATTCTCTCAACCTCCCACTTTCTCTGAGCCACTAGCCCACCACCTTACCCATGTAGTTCACCACCTTTCCTCTGATTCCAGAAAGGCCGCCATAACCAGCGAACCACCGCACCTTGTAACGCCCGGGGATTGCGAAGTCGGGGAGTGATCGCCGGTGCAAAAAGGCACGGACAAGGAGCGGCTCCTGGCAAACTTCGAAAGCGGAGGGGTACATGAATGAACCGATTACACACCCGAATGAGAGGGATCCTAAGACTATATAGGTATGGGACTATACAGTTGAGGAGGGCTTATATGAATTGATTTGTACTACCTATACCAACAAGATGCATCTTCTTTTCGGTAGCCCAAACTGAAAGAACTCCACTAAGCGTGCTTGACTTGGAGTAATTTTGGGATGGGTGACCTCTGGGAAGTTTTCCTAGGAAGCGTGCGAGTGAGGACAAAGCATGCTGAAAAGACCCGTGTTGGTTTGTGGGGACAGTCGTCAATCCATAAAGCAGCAGAGGACGTTACAAATGGTATCAGAGCCTGCACCTCTCCCAGTACGGTGTGGTTCGGGGACGAACCAAGCGGAAGCTGGTGGGCATGTAACGCCCGGGGATTGCGAAGTCGGGGAGTGATCGCCGGTGCAAAAAGGCACGGACAAGGAGCGGCTCCTGGCAAACTTCGAAAGCGGAGGGGTACATGAATGAACCGATTACACACCCGAATGAGAGGGATCCTAAGACTGTATAGGTATGAGACTATACAGTTAAGGAGGGCTTATATGAATTGATTTGTACTACCTATATCAACAAGATGCATCTTCTTTTCGGTAGCCCAAACTGAAAGAACTCCATAGTTAAGCGTGCTTGACTTGGAGTAATTTTGGGATGGGTGACCTCCTGGGAAGTTTTCCTAGGAAGCGTGCGAGTGAGGACAAAGCATGCTGAAAAGACCCGTGTTGGTTTGTGGGGACAGTCGTCAATCCATAAAGCAGCAGGGGACGTTACACACCTCCCACTGCCACTGCTGTAACATCCTAATTTTTAACCCAATACTCTAGAGCATGTTTAGGTTAATCATTAGTCTATTACATCATAGTTTTCTTTTTGCTTTAAAATACTTAGTCGAAAATACAGGTAAATTTTTTTTGAAATGCAAAGGCAAAGCGAGAGCCGAACAATACGATGAATGATGAAGCACGTAAGAAAATGAAACAGGCAAACTTACGAACATCATAACATAAAGCAAGTAATGACACATCACAATGCAACTGAACAGCGTATTATAATATGATATGCCCACTTATAAAAGCGGGACTTAGTTGATACATCATAAAGCGAATACAGCCAAAAGGGAAATACAAGGAAAATGGAAATACAACAGAAGGCATAAAAGAAACTCTCCTACTCTAGTGCACCTATAATGGATAACCTCAAAACAAAAGGAGGCTATCCTGATCTAATCAGAGCTCCGGTACCAAAACACGACTGTCGTCTCCTACTGTAGGCTTCTCTGGAAAGGAGGAACGTATTCGATCCACTAAGCTATCTCTGCTGGCATGGCTATACGCTGCATCAGCCGGGCATGGGCTCCACGGCGGGGAGTCATCCTCACTCATCCTTCGCATATCAGCTGAGTGATGATGGCCTCGCTGCCCTCCCTGAAGTCCATCGGTACAGTGGGGGAGGATCCCCTAAAAGGTACCTGAGTGGCAGAATCCTTTGAAGAGTCCATCGGTACAGTGGGGGAGGATCCCCTAAAAGGTACCTGAGTGGCAGAATCCTTTGAAGAGTCCATCTCTGAGAATGACAAGGGGGAGCAGGGCACATACTGCGGGTAGTCCTGGATAGTAGAGGCTGTCGGTGAGGTGCAGCTAATCCGCTTATCTAGAGGGCGTGCGCGCTCGAACACGAGATCGTCACCGAATGGTAAGGCAAGAGAGAATAGGTGAGTATGTACGGGGTGAGTGAAGGGTCATCCAACGAACATGAATACACGAATGGCACGGCGACCCTCAAAATGGTATGATCCGTGGTCCGGATCATAATGCGCTTCCCATGTCGGGACGTCCACAAACACCACGAACGTCGCCATTTGAATACGTGATGGAAAGAAAAAAAATAGAGGGAGTGAGAATCTTGCTAAAGAATCTCAGTAGGGCAACCTCCTATCTAGGTGTCATCACCTACGTCCTCAGGAACCTTGGGTTTAGTGTATAAAATAAGTGAGCATGCATCAAGTTCATTTTAAGCTTCAAAACATAGTTAGCCAAGGTCCATTCATTTTAGAATGTTTCTTAATGTCATGGATGTAACATAGTAAAGAATGTATGCATGGCACTACTTAATGCAAGAATATTCATCATAACATCAAGAAACATCATATTGGTGGCATAAAGTGGCAATTGAAATCTCATGTGGAAAGACTTTGTGACATAATCATCATACCTTACTTTCTCATGGGGCCACCCTAAAAAGACATTCATTCTGATTCATTCTGGGGGTGCTCGGCTGAACCGGTGTTACCCAGAACATGTCATATCTCTAGGTTATGAGCTCATACCTAACTAGTCGTCACTAGTTCTTACTTATCCCTTACCGATAAGCGTATCATAAATAAATCCCGACTCTCTAATACGGGCTAGGGGGCATTTTCTTGGGGGTGCTCAGTCGAACTGATGTCACCCAAGAATACATCTTGGTATCGATGTCACATGAGTTCTTGGAGGTGCTCGGCCGAACCAGTGTCATCCAAGAACACATCTTAGTACCTCATCTTTTTTAAAGAAAATCTCATAGGTTTTTCAAAAACTTTCTAAGTCCACAAATTTGTCAGAAATTCGGTAGCATAATAGCAACATGCTGGATTTCTTCCAAATTTACTTTATGCCACATAAACAAATAGAACATGTATCCTCAATCATAATTTCACACGTATACACAATCATTCTCAAATAAAAAATACATTCTCATGTAACATTATAGCTCATTATGCTCTTGAATCTACGGTGTCTTATGCTTTGACCCTTACGAGCCTTAAACTTGAGATATAATTATTCTACCATTCTCTATCAACCTCTTATGCACCTAAGTATTAACAAATAATGACTTTTACTAGCACTTATGTCCATTAATAAATCTAGGCAGCATTTTGCTCTAAGGGCAGAATTACATTTTTATGACTACGGGGTTCTAGCACTTACGTTTTAGACCCTTTCTTGGTTCCACCTTCGCCTAAGACGCTATAAATTAAATCTAAACCATTTATGAGGTATTCCTATGCCTATGGGCTAATTATAAATCATGTTTACTACATTATAGGGGCGCTGGACAGAATCAGAAAATTAAGTGTTCTAAGAGTTCTAGAATTATATTTTTATGGTTTTCTAGTTGCTAGTTTCTCTATAAGCTTTAAAAATCAATCCTACATCGAATGTTACCAAGTTTTTCATATTTAAACAATCCTAGACTGAAGGTTAACATACTAAAACAGTTTTGGCAAAAGCTAAGAATTAATGGGTCAAAACTATGCTAGAACTCAACTTTACGATTTTTCTTTAAAGCTAGTTTCTTCCCTAACATGCATAGAAAGGCTCCTACCTCCACATACATAATTTTTACACATTCTAACACGTCAAAACATCATCATACAGTAGCAAACATGTCGTGGTAGAATTGAACCCATATACATACATATCATGCATAAAATCTCATTTTCAACAAGCATAGGTTGCTAGTTTCTCCTTGAATCGTCTTAGGACTTCGAAAACCTTTTTGCAAAACCTTTTATATTGTAAAAAAGGCTAAGAATAATCATGGGGCAGCAACTAATTTAAAACACTTTTGGAAGAGGTTTAATTTACAAATCTTGTTGATCACGACCTTATAGAACTCTTAAAAACATAGGAAAACTTTTGAATATAAATTGTTGGCCCTTGCAACTAGATGAAACTCATTTTGAGTTTATCAACATCACATTGCCGAAATTTGCATCCTTTGGTGTAACGTCCCTTTTTTCTCTAAACTTTTAAATGACCAAAATGCCCCTGAGGACATTTTACCTGAAACATGAGGATGACTGGCCTCGGCCATCCTCATAGGGCTTTTATGATGTATGAAGGGGATTGTATATGTTTGAATGTCTATCAGAGTAGAGAAATCTCATTTCTGAGGTTTCTGTGCATAAATGACCAAAATACCCCTAACCTGATTTAAGGCAGTTTTAAGTTTTGACTTTGACCCAAACTTGTCCTGGAGATAAAAAATGATGGTTTTAAGGCATGAATTATGTTGGTTTAAGTCCCAAAGGTCCCGGGCAACTTTTGATAAAAATTACGATTTTACCCCTGCTTAGTGCATTTTTAGCCTAACGAGTTACTTAACTCGAACCTAAGCAATATTAGGCTCTAATGAAAGGTTAATTAATTTTCTTAATTAATCTAGAGCTAAAATAATTATTTGAGGTTGATTAGAACATAAAATTGCTTAAGAAAATTTAAAACTCATTTCTAATTCTTTTCTTCCTTTAAAGAAAAAGCAACTATGAATAGTATTTTCACTATTCACACTCTTTTTCCCAAGAACACTCCTATTCCCAAGAAAAAGTTGTCACACTCTAATCAATAGTCATAGGAGTTTGACTCCATTAATCTTACAAGACCACTCTTAATGCAAGGTATTCATGGCTCTAATCACCTAATTAGTTCACCTAAACACTTGGTTACACAACCTTAATTAGTGACCAAACCTTGTTTGCTCCTAAACACCTCACTAGTACATGATTAAATTGAATGGAATCTTCCCTCCCTTGGCCTTATGATTTTTGGCCACTTCCCCCCAAAATTCAAAAGAAATGTATTTTATGTAGTCAATCAAATTGTCTTTCAAAAGCCACCCTATGACCCATGCCTACTATGCTTTCAATCACACCATGAATGACAACACAAGGAGATTTTTCTTCCCCTCTTCTTCAAGAAGCTTCGGCCATGCTCCTCCCCCTCCACTCCTTCATGATTCATTTGTCTATAAATACACAACACTACATAACTTCATTCTTTTGCTCACTTCTCAAAAAGTCCCAAGCTTTCTTACTTCCTCTTTCTTTCAAAGCTTTCAAGAGTTTTTCAAGCTCAAAGTTCTTCCTCTCCTTTCTGAAAAACACAAGGTAAGGAACCTTTCTAAATATGTCTTTGATCTTTATGTTTGAATCTTGTTGGGAAATGATGAATGGTTGGACCTCCATGTTGTTTTCTTTTTTGGTTTCTTCCTTTCCTTTTCCTTTAGTTTTCGGCCTCAAGGCCTTGAATATGATGGCTTGATGATGAGTGTTCTCTAGATGTGACCATGAATCCATCTCTCATGAGACCTCTAAAGCTTGAGTTTTTCTTAAAAAAAAGCTTCATCTCTTACAAGTTTAGTTGAGGATGAGTTTATGTTTCTCTTGAACATTTTGGATCTTCTTTCTTTCCTCCTCATGTTTTCAGCCATGAAGGCCTTTGACATTAAAAAAAATGAAAGCTTGATGATGACAGTGTCATGATGGTGCTTGTCAATTAACAACCCCTAAAGCTTGAATCTTTTTAAAAGGAAAGTTTCATTTTTCTTTCAAGATTGAGTAAAGAAAGAGTTTATGTCTCTCTTGAACACTTTTCGGACTTCCCTTTTCTTTTTACATTTTTGGCCATGGAGGCTTCTAAGGCTTGGAAACATGGAAGCTTGATGATGAAGGTTTCGTGTTGATGCTTGTCACATGAACAAACTCTAAAGCTTGAAACTTTGACCTTAAACCAAGCATGGTTTCGGTTTTGCTTTCTTCTTTAGCATGAACTTTGTTTAAATGTTGGTTTTGAAGGAAGCCATGTACTCAATAATGAGGACTTAGGACGTTGATGTCATAGATCATCAAGATCTTGGTCCCTAGAGTTTAAAAATGGTTCATTCTTCTTGATGAAGATTCGGTCACTTTCAAAACCTTTGAGGTCATGATTTATTTTTAATAACTTAGCACTAATAGTTTTCTTTTCTTGTGAAAATGAGGTTTGGGTTACAACTATGTTCCTTTTTAAAGTCTTGCAAGAGCTCTAGACAAGATATAAAAGTAACTTACATTCACGTTTAATTTGTGCTTTGCATAGCACGTTTACTTTCTATGCCATCACTAAACCCCAAGATAAAGAATGAACTTGCATAATGCACGTTTAAATTCCAAGCTTTCCATTTCATGTTATATTTCAAGTCGTCACTAAAATCAAAGACTAAAAATGAATGTGCATCTCATATTTACTTTGAGCTATCACTTTACTTCCTAATGGACTATAAAAATGGAATGCATAGCACATTTACTCTTATGCTATCACCTAAAACAACTAGAGCTCAAGGACTTGCCCATTTCATCTTGAGAAAAGTTAAATCAAGGAGGTGTAACATCCCCTACTACTTTATGGATTGATGACTGTCCCTACAAACCAACACGGGTCTTTTCAGCGTGCTTTGTCCTCACTCACACGCTTCCCATGAAAACTTCCCAGGAGGTCACCCATCCCAAAATTGCTCTAAGTCAAGCACGCTTAACTGTGGAGTTCTTTCAATTTGGGCTACCGAAAAGAAGATGCATCCTGTTGGTATAGGTAGTACAAGTCAATTCATATAAGCCCTCCTTAACTGTATAGTCCCATACCTATACAGTCTCAGGATCCCTCTCATTCGGGTGTGTAATCGGTTCATTCATGTACCCCTCCGCTTTCGAAGTCTGCTAGGAGCCGCTCCTTGTCCGTGCCTCCTTGCACCGGCGATCACTCCCTGACTTCACAATCCCCGGGCGTTACATGCCAACCAGCTTCCGCTTGGTTCGTCCCCGAACCACACTGTACTGGGAGAGGTACAGGCTCTGATACCATTTGTAACATCCCCTGCTGCTTTATGGATTGATGACTGTCCCCACAAACCAACACGGGTCTTTTCAGCGTGCTTTGTCCTCACTCACACGCTTCCCAGGAAAACTTCCCAGGAGGTCACCCATCCCAAAATTACTCCAAGTTAAGTACGCTTAATTGTGGAGTTCTTTCAGTTTGGGCTACCAAAAAGAGGATGCATCTTGTTGGTATAGGTAGTACAAATCAATTCATATAAGCCCTCCTTAACTGTATAGTCCCATACCTATACAGTCTCAGGATCCCTCTCATTTGGGTGTGTAATTGGTTCATTCATGTACCCTTCCGCTTTCGAAGTCTGCCAGGAGCCGCTCCTTGTCCGTGCCTCCTTGCACCGGCCATCACTCCCTGACTTCGCAATCCCCAGGCGTTACATGCCCACCAGCTTCCGCTTGGTTCGTCCCCGAACCACACCGTACTGGGAGAAGTGCAGGCTCTGATACCATTTGTAACATCCCCTGCAGCTTTATGGATTGACGACTATCCCCACAAACCAACACGGGTCTTTTCAGCGTGCTTTGTCCTCACTCACACGCTTCCCAGGAAAACTTCCCAGGAGGTCACCCATCCCAAAATTGCTCCAAGTCAAGCATGCTTAACTGTGGAGTTCTTTCAGTTTGGGCTACCGAAAAGAGGATGCATCTTGTTGGTATAGATAGTACAAATCAATTCATATAAGCCCTCCTTAACTGTATAGTCCCATACCTATACAGTCTTAGGATGACTCTCATTCGGGTGTGTAATCGGTTCATTCATGTACCCCTCCGCTTTCGAAGTCTGCCAGGAGCCGCTCCTTGTCTGTGCCTCCTTGCACCGACAATCACTCCCTGACTTTGCAATCCCCGGGCGTTACAGGAGGTATCCTCTTCAAAATGCATTCGGCCATGTGATGATGAAAGCTCGAGGATAAGTGTTCATTAGTTACAAGAGCCTATAGTTTATGTATTAAGTTTTCCCTAAACATGGGTGACATTTAAAGGTATTTTGAGTATGTTCTTATATTTAGGATCTCAACTATGAGTGAAACTAAAGAGCTACTGCCCCATGTATTTTATAAGAGTTCTTGACAAGATAAATTGATTTCTAAGATGTTTTGAAGTCCTAAAATTGTTCCAAGAGAAACTAGCTACCTAAATATGTTTAAATACCTTACCAAGTATATGATAATTGTTCTAGACATTGTGGAGCATGCTTAGTAACCTTAATTGCTTGAAATGTGAATTCTAGGCCCCATAGGTACAGAAAATATAAATTCTATTCCAGCTTAATTAACATCCATAGAATCACATTATATGATGTCTAGATCAGTGAGAATGACTCATAATTGGCTTAAGTATTAATTGTTGCATCATAAAAAAAGTAGGATGTGAGAAAGGTTTTAAAATGCATCTTTTAGAATATCGTAATTTATCTAATTTTAGCTTACGGCCTAATGTTGTCCAACCATAATTAATTAAGTTTTAGGACTTAATAAATTGTGGTAATAAGGTTAATCCATCCCTTAGAGACATAAGACAATAATTTGAAAGTTTGAGGTTACCCAAGTGAGGGTTTTTCAAGTGAGGGTTTTTACTCTTAAGGGAAAGGTTTAAGCATTACTCTATGAATGATGAATTGGTGTTTACCTCATGACTTGTATGATGCTATGTGAACTATTATTCTTAAATGATAGTTTTATTATCGCATGTTATTGTTCTTCAAGAACTTAGAGATGCCTATGTTGTAATAATAGATATGTGACATGTATGAACTAAGTGGCATCTCAATAAACATGCTAAGACTTAAGGTGACTTAAACTATGAGAAAATGATCCTTGAACCACCAAACTAAGGGTGGGGATGAGGTGATTCTAGCCCCCTAGACCCATACTTTAAGTCGGGACCTTTAACTTATCAAAAGGGATAAGTCCATGTGCTAGTGACGACTAGCGTGGTATGAGCTCATAACCTAGAAGTTTCTCCAAAGGGAGATTAGTTAGGGTGGCCCCAGGAAGAAAATGATGAGGTTTGAATGTCACCTAAAGTAATCCAAGATAAATTACCATGTACCATGTTCTAAGAACTATGCTTCCATGTACCATGAATTATGGATCTATATGCCATGACCTATGCTAATAGGAACCATGATTTTATGATTTTACGTACTATGACTTATGATTCAAGTTCTATGACTTATAGACTATGTAACTAAGAAGTTTTAGAATTAAAAGAAATGGGCCTCGGAGGTTAACATTTGTGAACTTCATAATTGAACCATTATATGCCCATGATTTTACTAAGAAATCGAGGTTCCTGGGGATGTCGATGATGACACCTAGATAGGAGGAAAAACCCTACTGAGTTTCTTTATTAAGAAATCTCACTCCCCTTATCTCTCTCTTTTCGTCACGTCTTCAGATTTGGATGGTGACTTTCGTGCTCTACATTGAGACACCTACATGGGAGTTCCACCATGATCTGGAGCATGGATCATACCATTTTGAGGGCGGCTGCATGTAATACCCTATTCTTTTTAGAAATTAAATGAAGCTTTATTAATAAGAATTTTAGGATGTTGATAGATGTGGAAATGATGAGACTAACTCAAGGAAGCAAAAAAAAAAAAAACGTGAATAGTGTCTTACAGGCCCCATAGGTCCGCCGGGACAGCCGAAATCCTAGAATTGGACCCTGGAGATGCCCAAAATTGAGAAATTATAAGATTTTGTTTAGAAATAGGTAGGAATAATGATTTTATACCCGAAATTATTTTTCGGGCAATGTTTGATTTCTCGGGTACATTGTTTCGCCCATTTGTTGAAATTTCGGTGTTCGATTTCTAACACTGAAAACTAATTAATATCTACAAATAATGAAGTATATCCACTTGAATACCAAGGGAATGGCTAGGATTTAATCTTGGATGAAAGATCAAATCCTAGCCATTGATTTTAAAGCCTTTTAATGGAAAGAACAATATTTTATTTTTCAACCAATCAAAACTCTCCTTAATAGATATATTTAACTCACCTAACCTCATCTTTTTCATCTTCACCTTCGGCCATATGAGAAGCAGCAGAGAACCATTTCTTTTCTCATCTAAAAACCTTTGCTAACCTTGAATTCAACCTCCAAAATCCTAGACCAAATCTTGTTAGAATCAAAAACTCCTTTAAGCAAACTTGTTCTACACTTCAACCTCCACAAATATAACCGATTAGATTTTTCAAAACCTCACTTTAGTACCTCACTCAGCACTGATTAGTGGAGGATCTTGGTGTGTTTCAAGAGTTTTGGGGTGGAGAACATCTACCTTGAAGTATACAAAAGCTAAAGAAGCATTAGCTTCCAAGGGTAGGGTTTATTTGTCCTCTTTTGTTTCAAAAAATTTCCTCTGAAAATTCTGATTGGTTTTGTCCTAAAATTGCTGATTTTATTGGTTAATCATATGTTGATATTGATGTATGAATTTTGGTGGAGTGTTTGGTGTGGTGGAAAAAATCATTTTCATCAAGAGAGACTTGGAATTAGTTTGCTGGATTTTCGGATTTCAACAAGGCAGAACTTGTTGACAAATTTTCTGGTGCAATTGTGTTCATTTTTATGGGCTATAAAAATTATATGTTGAAGGTAACATTCTAAGACAACCCCATGATTTTCCTTGGGTCATGTGAACGATTTTCTCTGCTTGAAAAAAATTCATGATTCTTGAACATTGTTGCTGGAAAATCCCGGTATGAAGCAAGCATCAAATTTTGTCGAATTTTCTAATATATCTAGAGATCTTAGATTCAGTTTCAAATTTTATGGGATGTATTTAACATGTTAGGGAGTCTCTAGTAAAAATTTGGAGTTATTCTGGGTACTTTTTCTGTGTTTAAAAATTCAAGAACCGAAGTTGTGACTATGCTGCCTGAAATATTGAAGCTGAGACAGTAAAATTGTGTGATTTTATTATCATAGTAAACGATGGGTTTATTCTTTGAAAATTTTATGGGAAGCTGATAACATATTGAATTGCAACTGTGAATTTTATTTTGAGTTGATTTAATCAATTGGTGGGGTCGAAAATTATGAGAGTCCTGATCTAAACTGTGAACAAGTGGTCTCTAACCACCAGACTTGAAAAATTTAGTTGATAAGGTTAGAGAACACCGTTTGTTTGGAAATTTGTACAGGGCCTTTTAGACACATTGACATGTCATAGAGAATTTTTATGGCTCTTAAATTCTCTGTTTGATAGGGAAATTAATTTTGAATTCTAGAGTGATAAATCTGCTGATTGCCGAAAATGGTAAGAATGGCTTTAGATACAAGTATATATCATGTTAATGCATGCTAATTGTTTGAAAGAAATGTTGATGAGATATGGATGAGACTCCAACATAATTGTATGCCTACCTGTGATCTAAGCAGGCCTTTGAAAGGAGAAGTACACTGTGATTATTGTGAGGATAAAGGAAAAGAAAAGAAAAGTAACATGACTTTTAGTTGTGCAATTTTTAACATATGGGGAAAATAGAGACAAGGCTTATGTGGTTGAACGGGAAAGACAAAAGTAAGAGCTTTCCTGGGAATTTGATGAGTCGGTAGACGTATCGACATATAGGAATGAGCTCATGTCCTAATGGTCAATAGTTCTTGTGGAGTGATTCCACTACAGACTTCACTTGATGTGAGATTAAGCCTTCCCTATGTTAATGAGAAAAAGAACAATGCACGAATTATTATTATACTTGTACTTGATTTTACATTATGTATATACCTTGATATTGCTATACATAGTTTTGCATGAGTATTCCCACATGAATGAGCTTATCAATTGTGTTTCACATTATACCTGAGGGAATACCCTACTAAGGATTTTATAATATTCTCATCCCTACGGTTGCATTTACTTTGTGTTAATCAGATCCAGCAGATGCCGTCACTAGTATTTTACCTTGACTCGCCACAGTGGGTGTGGCATTATGATCCTGCACTTGACTCTCTATATGTAGTGGGTTACTCACAAGTTCGTGTCTATTTTTTTTTTGGCCACTCTTTTAGTACATCAGTATTTACAGCTGACTTTGACCCTGCTTTCCCTTATGATGGTGTGCCTCTCCACTTGGCACACTCAGTGATATTTAATGTCCCACCTGCACCACCAACACCCCCTCCAGCAGATGATCCCTCTTCATCCTCGTCTTCAGACTCAGACCCATCGGAGGGTCCTGATGCCCCAGGCGAAGGTGAGGCTATCATGCCGATAGCCAACGGTTTCATCTAGTAGGATGTGAGATCTTCAGGGACTCATGATATGTATATAGTGGTAGTTTAGTACTAGTGACCCTCTAACCTGCAGATTAATCATGTTAAATGTTGTGGGGTTTATTTCTATTTGTATAAACTTTTGCTAGACCTCAACTTTGAGCAGGTTAGATTAGATACTGGAGGTGTTCCTTCCTTTTGTGAACTGAGTTCCTGATGAGCTTAGAAGTTAACCAGTGTAGTATCAGTACGGTGTACACTTTGCAAACTTAAAAATGATGTTTATATATGTATATGCGAGTTTGGCCATATATGTGTCTGAATTATTTGATTTCAATTATTTTCGACTAGTATAGATTGTGAATGTAAGTAATACTTTTCTAATTACTATGTTGATACTCGAGTAAAATATGGTAATTCTGAGGGTGTTACACTACACAGTTCATGTATTCATGTTCCTTGGACGGCCGTTTGCTCATCCTGTAGATAGATTTCTTTTCTTACCGATATCGGCTTATGGTGACGATATGGTTTTTGAGCGTGCTCACACACGCAATAAGAGGATTCTCTGGACCTACACTGCAGGCTCGGGCGCCGTACCTGAGTACGTACCCTGGTCGCAGCATTTAGAGGAGGACCCTTCGGAGGAGCCACCTGCCCACATATATGGAGAGGACTCTGCCCCCACTCCCCTATGCATGCCAGTAGGCAGCGAGGAAATGGTTACCTAGCCACGGAGGGCTCGGATGCCCGAGACGTAACCCCGACGTGGAGGACTTGTTCGAGTTCCCACTCCTACTGAGCTTCGTCCGTGGATCGGCTATGTCCCACCTTACCCGTGACTTTAGCCGTATGGTTTAGAGGGTAGTCCTTAGTGCACACACGACATGTAGTTAGGATAAACCTTCTTTTGTGTTGAGGTTATTCATTTTAGATGCACTTGGGTATGGGTGTTCTCTTGCATGTATCTTTTATGTTTCCATGTATTTCTTGCTTTTCGGTTGTATTGGATTTTATGTATTGAACAGTCCCGCCATTATTGGTGGGCATTTATATATTAATGTATAAGGTATTTCAGTATATGTGTTCATGGTGCTGTGTATGGAGCCTTTTATGTGTTTACATTTCCGCACTTTATGATATCGTTCGATTACATTATACGCGGCTCATACTTTATCAAGGTTTTGTTAAAAAAAAATTGGCCTGTATTTTCAGTAAGTAATTTCAAAGATAACAGAACTAAATCAAGAAGTAATGACTAATATTTGGCCTCAGTACATGCTAGTAGTATTGGGTTGAATATTAGGGTGTTACATTAGGGATGTTTCCATAATCAAATTTTAACTTGAGATAATGAGGGCAAGTCTTTGAGCTCTAGGTTCTTTAAGTGATGACAAAATATAAACATGCTATGCATTCCATTTTATTCTTCATTATAAGGTAAAGTGAGAGCTTCAAAGTACATATGAAATGCAAGAACTTGAAATTAAATATGCAAGGCTCAAAGTAAATATGCGAGTTCAATTCTTTATTTTAGTGCTCTAGGCGCAGCAACAATCGATTTTAAGGCCGAAATAGAAAGGCTTCGAGATTAATTAGGTGATATGCAAGCTCTCGTTTTAAGTCTTTAAGTTCTTCAAGTGATGACTTGAAATATAAATGTGCAATGCAGGGCTTGAAACTTAAATGTGATAATGCAAGTCCTTTTCTTTAATCTTTAGAGTTTAGTGATGACATAGGAAAGTAAATATGAGATGCAATAGCTTAAAATATAAATATGGGGTGCTAGAAATATAAATATGCAAGTTCATTTTTATATCTTTACTAGAGCTCTTACAAGACTTTGAAGGAACTTAAACCTTAACCCAAATTTATCACAATAAGCTAAAGTAAACAAAATATCATCCCTTGAAGCAAAATCATCAATAATATTTTTATTAAAACTCAAGCTCTAGAGGTCTCATTATGATGAACACATGGTCATCATCTAGAAACTCTCATCATCAAGCTTCCATGTTGAACCACCAATGATGGCTGAATTTTTAGAGAAAGAAAAAAGAAAATGGGGCCGAAACCATGAGCAAGAAAAAGAACTATTTTGAAACTCTAGAGACCATTATCTTGATGATGTATTAACACCAACATCATGTGTCCTCATCATTGAGTTCATACACTCATTTTAGAACAACATTGAAGTTAAGTTTTCAAGGTAAAAAGGAAAGAAACTAAAAACATCTTTTCCTCAAGAACCAAGATCAAGCTTTAAAGGTTGCTCAAGTGATGAATATCATCATGCAATCCCCATCATCAAGCTCTCATTTCCAAGTTCCTCCAAGGCTTTAGGCCGAAATCAAAATGGGAAGAAAAGAAGAAGTTCTAAAAGATTCAAGAGAAACCATCAAGTACATAACTAAACAAGAACTTTAATGGCTAAAATATTTAAAACAAAATCCCTACCAAGTGAAATAAGGTTGAAGAAGATGAAGAAGTTTAAAGAGGAAGAACTCTTGATCTTGAGAGAAAAAGGAAAGCTTTGAGTGCTCTAGGAAGCTAAACTTAGCAAATGAACAAAAGGTGTTTCAAGTTCACTCAAGTGTGCTATTTATAGAGAAATAAAACAAATGAAAGGTGCAAAGGGGGAAGAGAGGTTTCGACCAAGGCCAGGCAGTCCATGAGTTCCATGAGGTGAGATGTTGTGATCTTGAGGCATGGTGAGGTATGGTTCAAGGTATGGTGAGGTATGGTTCAAGGTATGGCTCAAAGGTGTGTTTAAAGTTTAAAACATGTGATGGAATTTAGGGATGATGTGGCCAAAATGCATCAGCCATGGGGGAGGGATTTCTTCCATTTAATTGTGGTTTAGAGGTGTGTTTAGGTGTGCCATAGATTATGTTTAAGATTAGAAATTTGTAAGAAAGTGTTTAGGTAAGCTAATGGTTAATTAGAGGCTTGTAAGACTAGGTTTAGGAGGTGGTCTTGCTAAATTAGTGGAGTCAAACTCCATTAATAAGGAATCCAATGCCAACACAATTCCTTGATTTAGGGAAATTGGAGAGAGAAAATACTATTCAAGATTTCAATACTAGGAATCTTGAGTTTTAAAAAGGGATTTAGGTTTACTCTAAGTAATCTTAGGTTCTAATTAATTTTAATAGATTAATTTGACTCTAGATTAATTATGAAAATTAATTAATCTTCTATTAGAACCTAATATTGCTTAGGTTTGCTTAATTACGTCATTAAGCTCAAATTGCACTATCCCGGGGGCAAAATTGTAATTTTGCACAAAAACTCCCTAGGGCCACCGGGATTTAAACAGACACTTTTAAATACTTGAAAACATCATTTTAAACCTTTGGGGAAAGTTTCAGGCTCAAACGGCACTTTTACCCCCCGTAAAAACGCTGCAGGGGTATTTTGGTCATTTTGACCCGAAACCACGGAAAACAAGTCTTTTGTTTCCGAAAACACTCAAGGATCATTCAATCCCCTTCAAACATTGAGTTGACCCTTCGAGGACTGCCGTGTCGACTATCCTCGAATCCCGGTCTGGAAATGACCTCAAGGGCATTTTGGTCATTTCTCTCAGACAGAAAAAAAATTGAGGCGTTACAACTGCACCACTTCGATTCACCTCCAAGATGCTTCTATCGCCAGTGACCAAAGCATCACCACAGTTTCTACCACCTAGATGTTTCTGCTGCCACTACCAAGGCCTTGATAGTGCTGCTGTTGAGACCCCACACCCGCAATGCTGCTGCTGCAATACCACCACTACATCTACTGATCTTATGGGCTATGGCATGTGGGTCTTCATCTTTGTATTATGTCATCTTTTAGCTGTGTTTTTTGTTCATTTTTAATTTTTTGGGTAAAGTCAGTTCATTTCTAAGGATCTTGCTTTTCTGGGTTTTATAATTTTGGTTTTGGAAAGGGCAAAAAAAATGGGAAAACATTAGGCAGAGCGGTCCGTGGACTAATAGACTTATGCAGGGCGGATGCAAACCTTTGTAAAATGAAGCCCATTTAGAAAATGGACTAGCCCAATCCAGTCCGTTTAATTGAAGCCCATTGTGGACTATGCTAAATGGATCGGGCCAGCCTGTATACCCAACTCTACTAGTGCAAGGTATTCCTAGGATTGGAAGTCAATTATCATTGACCAAATATTAAACCCATTGGTGGCTATTACTAATAGATCGCTAGCAATTATACTATTGATCGAGCAACCTCTAGAATTTAACTAATGCAAATAACTAATAAATGAGATCTCAATTAATTTAGAAATCACATAAGCAATTGTTATAGCCTAACCGCCAATCGAAAATTTAATTATAATGTTCTCCCCCAAACATAAACCAATAGATCTATCAATTTATACCCAAAGGGTTTCCCTAAACGATGATAGTCAATTTAGTTATTCCAATAAAGATTATAGCAATTACCACAATAATTAAAGGAATAGAAACTATAAAACATTAAGAAAACCAATGCATTCAATATAAACAAAGGGTCTCAAATGTCATCCCAATCTATTTAGAAATCCCTATACTAGTAAAGAAATCTACTCCTCCATCTCTAGAGGATTACAATAATGAAGATAAAAGAACTTAAAAGTAATAGCAATAATCCTTGTCACAATCTTCAAGATAAAGCACATTCACCAATAGAACCGTTAAAGAGAGAAGAAGAAGGAGAAGAGAGAGATGTAGAGAGAATAATAGCAACTAAAAGTGGCAGCCTCAAGGTGATTCAAAAGCTAGGTAAAAGCCTATAAGAATTCCTTATATATTGCTCTCTAAAATGGGTCAAAGTAGGGCCCAAAAATAGATTAAATGAGCTATTTGGTGTTATCGCACGAGTTGTAGCACAAGACAGAATTGATATCTTTACGTATTTGGTCATTTTGGCCTATAAACATCAGAATCTATCCTTATCACTACAAATAGCAATTGTAGCCTTTGAATAAGCTTTCCAACGCCATCAAAATCACCTCAATCAGACATCTGTAGCTCTAGATATTACAAAAATACTAACCAGAGGTCAAGTTGGACAACATGAGAACATTAGCAACCTTTAATCTTGCAACTCAATTTTTTCCAAGATGCTCTTAAAACTGGGCTTTGAGCTGAACATGAAAGTTTTAGAGGATTTCTTGGGATTTCTAAAACATCTTTATTTATCTTAATCTGATCCCTGTAGACAGAGATATAGATTTTCCATTACATACTTTTTGTAAATATTCTCAAATGAGCTCAAGAACTCTTCTATTTTGCTCCCAAATTGGTCGTTATCATAAGCGCCACGCAAAGAGTCCCAGCTTGTCCTTAACATTTTGCACTCAATTCAAAGCTCCTGTATACAAAAACCATACTCAAAGAGACAAGTTAAACACAACAGGCTCTATTCCAGTAATTATCCAAAAATCAAGACAAAAGCCATCAATTCTATTAAAATCACACAATGAGGAATAAATCAAAATCCTAATTAATCTTTCCAATAACTCAATAAAACTCATGCAAAAGGCTAAGGTTTGGTAGCAAGATAAGTGGCATTAATTCCTCTTATGACTTGGTTGCAATATTAGGGGAGGTTGGCTTAATGAGGTATTATCCTTTTGAGCAAGAGGTGGTTCAAAAACACTAGGAGCTGGGATGGAAGGTTTTGAAATAGGAGTAGGGATTGGGTTTGTAGCAAGAGTTAAGTCTGTCTCAAAGATTGTACTTGTCTCTTCATGTTTTGAGCTTTCTGAATTAGAATCTGAAGACTCATATGAAGAGGACTTGTATATGAGAGCTGTAACGCCCCAATTTTTACTGTCATTAGAAATTACCGAATTACTGTAGGTAATTATTACATAATATTTGAGGCCGAACAATCCTCAATAAAGGAATATAACATTATAAGAGAGGTTAGGAGCGATTCATGCGAGAGTCGCAAATCCCGAATTTCTGTACGTATAAAATGACCAAAATGCCCCTGAAGTTATTTTACTCAGAAAATGAGGATCGGGGGCCCCACCTATTCTCAAGGGGATGTTTTGATGATAATAAGGAATTGTTTGTGTTATGTGTGTTAATAGAGCAGAAGGATCTCAATTTTGAGTTCCGACTCGCGAAATGACCAAAACGCCCCTGCGGCTGTTTTAACTCCGATGTGCGTGCCGACTGAGCCCGAACCTCACTAAATGTTTTAAAATTTGTTTTTAAGCCATGATTAACCATTGGTTAAGCTCGGGTGGCCTCGGGCAATTTTTAAGTGAAAGTACGATTTTGCCCCTGTTTTTGGGCAGTTTTGCGAATTTCGGGATTTTTGATTCAGATAATCTGAAACCTAAGCAATATTAGGCTCAAATTAAAGCTTATTAAATTCTAAATATTAATCTAGAGTCAAAATTATGTATTTAGATTGATTAGAACCCAAAATTGCTCAAAAACACCCAAATTGCTTACTAATTCACTTAAGCCCTTAATTGTAAATTCTCTAAATTACATGAATACCTTGCCTACACCTAAATAATGCATGGAAATTTCACTTCTTTGGGCTGTAATGGATGAAATTATTGATGCCATTATGCAGCTGAATTATTGCCAAAATTTGCACTAAAACAAAATGCCAAAATGTCACCATAAGAGACATAATTCCTTAATTTCATACAACTTTGTCTAAAATGATTTTTCCTCCCTTATTTCTCCTGCAAAATTCCACGAACTACCTCCTCATTTTGGCCAATTAGAAGCCTCAAAATCTTCTATAAATAGGCTTGCTTGAGTGGTCTTGGAATGCTTTGTTCATAACTAGTTTTTAGGAGCACCAAAAACTTTCTTTCTTCCTCCTTTTTGGCTGAATTCTTTCTTCAATTTTTCAAAGAGATTTTGTTTCATTTCACTTCAAGAAATCAAGTTCTCTTCCTCTTCTTCAACTCAGATTAGGAAAGGAGTAGTTTCTAAATTTATTTCTATGCTTTGAGGAGTTGTGTTTTTAGCTCAAAATGATGAAATTATGAACTTACCTTAGCTTTTCATTTCGATTTTCCTCTTCATTTTTCTTTAACCAATTCGGCCATATGGCCTAGGTGGAACTAAGATGATGGATTGATGATGAGGACCTTGAGGGTGGGTTGTAAATCCATCACAAGTTAGGCCTCTAAAGCTTGAAAATTCCACTTGATGTAAAACTTTAAAGAATAATGCTTTATGATGCTAAAACAAAGATTTTTAGTTTAGAACTTGAAAGATGTATTTTCCAAGCTTGTATTTCATGTTTATGTTTCAAGCCATCACTTAATCTTTCAAGATAATAAAGAGGTTGCATCTCATATTTAATTTATGCTCTCACTTTATTTTATAATGGCTAGAAGAATCAACGCATTGCATGTTTATTTTATGCCATCGCCTAAAGATCCTAGAGGTCAAAGACTTGGCCATGTATCACAAGCAAAGAAATATGATTATTGGAGTTAAAGAATTTATTCTTTAAAAATTCTTGAGATTGGAGCTTAAAAAGATGTAATAAAAATTCTCTTCTCCCTTCACCGGTCCTGTGCGGACTACCGCTCCGGTTTCTTAATATTCTCTTCTCCTCTCTATCGTCCTGTGCGGATTACACGCCTCCAGCTTTCTTGCATCATGTTTATATTTCAAGTTCTTGCATCATGTTTAATTTTCAAGTCATCACCTTAAATCTTAAAGATAAAGAAATGGAATTGCATATCATGTTTATAATTCCAAGCTATCACCTTATAAAGATAAGATTAAAATAAGGTTGCATAGCATGTTTATAATTCTAAGATGTCACCTAAATCTCTAAAGCTCAAGACTTACTCCTTTTATCTTAAGTGAGAATTTTAATTGTGAAGATCCTCCCAAGTTTGACAAAAGAACTAGTTTCTAAATGAGTTTTAAGATTTTGCAAGGATTTTACGGGGAACTAGTATTTTATATGCACTTAAAATATGATTCTATGTAATTGCATGAGGTTTATGATTCGGCCACTGATCTGAGTTTAGTATCAATGTATGATAATGATTTGATATGTTTGAAGTTGTGATAATTATGGTTTATTGTTAAGAGAATGATTCATTGCATGTTAGAGATAAAACTAGCTGCCTAGAACAAGCGAAGAGCTAGAATTTACCTAGTTTTTGACCCCTTTAAGTTTAGCCAATGCCAAATCTGTTTTAGTATGTTATAATTCTGTCTAGGATTAGTTAGCCACGAAAAATTTGGTATCAATTAGACTAGGATTGATCCCGAACACTAAAAATGAACTTAGCAACTAGAAAATCGTAAAAACAAGATTTCTAGAACTCTAGGGAATGAAATTTATGCATTCTATCCAGAATCTTTAGCAACGATAAGAACCAGGTTTTATTATGTTTAAATAAGGAGAATGATTCATAATTGGTTTAGTAATTAATTCCAGCATGATAGGGAAAGGTGGTAACAAGAAAGGATTTAAAACATAACTTCTAGCATACCGTAAAACCTTAGGAACAACTTACTACCTATGCTACCCTATTTGATTTAATAGTGTTCTTAAGGCCTATAAATAATCGTAAGGATGGTAATAAATCCCTTAGGTGCATAACTAATTAGTTCTATAATTGATAATTCTATGTAAGTATTGGATGCTTATTAAGTACTTGATATCATTGAATGATTTCCTGGCTTGCTTGTTATAGTTCTTTGTTGCAAATAATGAGAATGCTTATGCATGAAATATTCTTTATTATGTAAAATTTACCTTTGTTGCTAGAAGAAAGTGTATCATTGTAAAAGTGTAATTTGGAAAGGTTCTGGCTAAGGAAAGACTTGGTATTTAAGCGTGTCCATTGTGATCCACCTCTCTTTCCTGGGAATCTCCCAGATGCATGATTATAGTTGATATATATTATTCTAGCTTAAGACTATAAATGAGAAAATGCTATGATGTTTATGAATTGTATTGTGATATAACAAGCAAAGATTTAATGGTGACTTAAACTTATAAGAAAATGATACTTTGGAACTATCAGACTATAGGTGGTGAAAAGGTGATTTTAGCCCCCTAACCCGTTCTCTCAAAAGGGTAGAGTCGAGACTTTAGCTTATCAAAAGGGATAAGTATATGCTAGTGACGACTAGTAAAGTATGAGCTCATAACCTAAATTACTCCCAAAAGGGTGGAGTATAGGGTGGCCCAAGGAAAATAATGATGATGATAAGATTTTAAGTCACCTAAGGAACTAAAGAAATGAAATATGTGCACTGTGTCCATGTGTAGCTAATATTATATGACGTTCTTTTATGCATGTTATTTTGATAATGATGATAAGGAATATGATGTAATGATAAAGGAAAAGTTCATTGTAAATATGACATGTTAAGATTATGATGCATTATAAGACGCATGATTAAAAATTGACGAACCTTGGTTAAGTATTTGTCCGAACTTAAAATGAATCTTTGCATGCTCACTATTTTAGAATAATCCTGAGGTTCTTGGGGACTTTGATGATGACACTGTAGAAGGAGGTACCCTATTGAGAATTCTTTAGCAAGATTCTCACTCTCTTTTCTTTATTTCCGTCATTGTCTCCAGATTCAAATGGCGACATTCGTCCTGTTCGTTGATACCCCTACTTGGGAATTCCACTATGATCCGGTGCATCGCTCGTATCATTTTGAAGCGAGAGGTCTTGCAGTTCATGTTTTTATTTACATAGGTCGTCCTTTTGCACATCCTGTCCCTAGTTATCGATTTTCTCCTACTTCTCCCTATGGCGATGAAATGGTTTTCGAACATGCACGTCCACTTGATGAAAGGATGTTACGTTCTTATCCCGCTTCATCTGCTGTCCATGGATTTCCAGAGTATGTTCCCGAGATGAGATATTCTAAAATTGATCCTTCAGAGGACACTCCTACTCATGTATATTCTGAGAGCTCTGCTCCTACTCCCACACGTGTAAGAGAGGGTAGTGGGGAAACAGTTGTTCAGCCGAGGTTAGCAAGAAGGCCGTCCATGCGACCCCAGCCTGGTGCATCTCGTGTGTCCCCTCCCGAGGGAGCTCATCAATGGATCGGATTTATTCCCCCATTTCCAGTACAATGGCTATAGAAGGTTCTTAGTAGATTTATGTGTGTTCATGCACCCTAGTTTTAGGATAACCTTCTCGGCTTATGGAGTTATCTAGTTTAGGGGCATGTATTTCCTTATGTATATTTTCTTTTATGGGTTTGCATAAGTCAATGATGTATGATCATAACCCACCCTTTGAGTGATGTTATTGTATGTAAATATATGTTATAATGTGCTGATGGATGTTATATGATGGAGCCAAAGTGATATGATGTGATATATTCTTAAATGTCTTATTATACTCCGCTTACTCGTTCACGTTGTACTCGGCTCACGTTTTCAATTATGTTTTTTTTAAAAAAAAAATGGCTCGTAATTTCACTAAGTATTTTCAAATTATGAAGAAAGAACCAAAGCTAGGAGTAAAGTCTAGTCATTAATCAGATTCAACCTAGGTGTATTTGGTTAATTACTAGGGTATTACAAGAGCCTAAAGGTTCAGATGCAAAAGATAAACATTGTTCATCCTCATTTGACTCTTATCTTGGCCTGCGACATCTTCTACTTCCATGTTACTATCAAGCCATGCCTAGACTGGGAGGATTCTAAATTTTCCTCAAAGTCTTTAGATTACTCTAAGCTGCTCTCAATCTCAATCACTTTTCTTTTCCTTTTTCTTTCCCTCTCCTCAGTATCTACAACGGTGAAGTTAAGTAGTACATCACTAACTTTCAGACTATGTTTCCTGACCCCTGTTATAGCAGAACCAGTAGGTTTCCTTAAGGTCCTGAAGGAGTTGAAAGAGTACATAGTATCTTCCATCTACTCATACTACTCATTTTCCAATAGGTAGTTCAAGTATTCGAGGATTTTGATCAGCAGGATCTCATAAGGAATGATAGTATTTCTCCTTTTTCTGGGGAGATGGCACTCACCATGTAATCACAGATAAGTCTGGCCAAATTTACCTTTCTCTTTGCCAATAGATAGTAGAGCAACATGTAGTCCATCCTAATTAGCGAGTGTGTGCTTCCCAGCCTTTGGAGAGGAGCGAACTAGATGGGGTAAAGGCTTGTCATGCCCTAATGCTCAGTATTGCAATTGTTATTTCACTGGGTTGGTTTTTGGGAGAGTCCGTGAGATATATGGAAAACTCCTCAGTTAGAATCCCAAGAGTCATAAACCTGTCTTCCTTAGATGAGCATCTAAGTCCTTCGTCAAGTGCTTGAATGATTTTGAGAGGTAAGTGAAACTTAACTCCAAGTCAGTGCGTCTGATGTAATAGGTTAGAACAGACTCAGACACCTGCATCAACTAGGAATAAAATATAGTGACTATTCCAGTGAAGACTAGATTGGTAAGGTTGAGAAACCCTTTCCACCTTTAGCAAGAGATAACTTCTAATAGGATGATGACCTGAGTCATCTATTCCTGTCTTAGCTTTTTCCTGGGAGCTATTGGTCGTTAAGAAAAGGACTTGGCATAGTGCTTTTGATCCATTGGTTCATCATACATGAGAAAAGTTCCCATGTTGGCAATATGTCCATCGAAGAGTTTTCCTTCAGCCATTGTTGGTTTTGTATTTAAGGATTGAACAAAAAATATGAGGCTTGAAAGGATTAGAAGGTGAGGGTTTAAGAGAAAATAGAGAGTGGTTACAGAGAAGGTAGTATGAGAGGAGGGTTTGTGAGAGAGTATGAAACAATTGAGGTCTTGGTTGCATGACATTAAAGATGAGGGTAAAAGTGTGGCATGTAAGGAATAGGAGGTTATGTAAGTGACGGGATGTGAATGACTAAGGTGAAATGACGTGGAGGAGAGAAACTCAAAAGAATGAGAATTATCCCGTCTTTTTCATTAATTTCAGAGAGAGTGGATTTTGATGCATGAAAAAACTTTCTGAATATGTTTACTTTCTGAGCTCTATTTCTACTTTCTGACCCACCAGAGTATTATTGCTTTCTCACAATTCATTCATATTCTAATTTTGAGCACCATGAGACCATATGTATGCCATTTTCTGATTCTCTGATCTTCTTTTTCATCGTCTTTTCCTCTTTATGAGCCTGCAAACTAATTTCTGATCTTCAAATTAATTCTCTAGCCTCACAAATTTATGTTATGAACTTGCAAACTGATGTCTTCATACCCAGAGATGTTTATGCATGAAGGCTTATATAGATTTAAAAACTTTTAAGTTCATAAGCTTTTTCAAAACACAAAAGCAATCTTCAGCTAATGTTTTTGTGAATATGTCAGACAATTGGTCTTCAGTATTCACAAGCATTAACTCAACATCTCCTCTTTGAATATGATCCCTAAAAAACATGATGTTTGACATCGATATGCTTGGATTTAGAGTGCTGAATAAGATGCTTAGCAAGATTAATAGCACTAATATTGTCATAGAAGATAAGGATTTTGGAATGCCTCAGGTGATAATCTTCTAACTATTCCTTATCCATAGCATCTGGGTACAGCAGTTTGGAACAACTACATATTTAGCTTCAACCATAGAGAGTGCAATGGTATTTTGCTTCTTACATGACCAAGTCATGAGGCTCTTTTCAAAGAAATAGTAGTATCCATTGGTGCTTTTCCTTTATACTCTATCTCTAGCAAAGTTAGTATCATAGTAACCTATAATCTCACAAGATGTACCTTTCTCATACCATTACCCAAGACTAGTAGTACCGGATAAATATCTAAAGATTCTTTTGACAGCATTTAAGTGTGATTGTTTTGGATTAGATTGAAATCTAGCACAAATCCTTACACTTAATTGAATGTCTAGTCTACTTGTTGTAAGATACAAAAGTGAACCAGTCATTCCTCTGTAATTACTTTCTGATGCCTTTTCGCCATTCTCATTAGCATTGATGATTTGAGATGGATACATAAGGGTACTCATAGGTTTGGCTTGATCCATATTGAACTTTTTCAAAAGCTCCTTTGTATATACTTTTCTTGATGGATCAAGGTTCCTTCTTTTTGTTATTTTATTTGCAAACTAAGGAAAAACTTGAGCTCACCTATCATGCTCATCTCAAACTTACTCGGCAATATTTTTTAAAACTTTTCAAAGAAAGAATGGTCAGAGGTGGTAAATATAATACCATCAACATATATTTGAACTATCAGAAAGTGATTATCTTATTTAAGGGTATAAAAAATAGTATCCAATTGCCTTTCTTGAACCCATTCTTCAGTAAAAAAATACTCAGCCTATCATACCAAGCTCAAGGAGCTTATTTTAGACCATAAAGTGCCTTTGTCAGCTTGAAGACATGGTTGAAAAGGTTTTCACTCTCAAAACTAGGAGGCTGCTTCAAATAAACTTCCTTAGAAAGGAATCTATTTAAGAACACAGACTTGAGATCCATGCAGTAAAGAATGAATCTCTTGAAGGTAGCAAAAGTAAGTAGTATTCTTATAGCTTCTAGTCTAGCTGCTGATGCAAAGGTTTCATCATAATGAATTCCCTCTTGTTGATTATAACATTGTGCAACCAATTTTGCTTTGTTTCAAATCACTTTTCCAGCTTCATTAAGCTTATTCCTGAACACCTTTCTTTTTGCGATGATAGTCTTCTCCTTGGGCCTTTCAACAAGCATCCAGACTTTGTTTTTCTCGAATTGGTCAAGTTATTCTTACATAGCATCCACCTAGCTTTGATTACTCAAAACTTCTTCAATATATTTAGGTTTGACGGTGGAAATGAAAGCTCAGTTTGACTAATTTCTAAGGGATGATCTGGTTCTCACTCCCTTGGAAATGTCTCCAAGAACTTTGTTCTAAGAAACTACCTTTAAATCAGAAACTCCTTTGTAGTTTCTATGGCCTGGAATATCTTCAGTTTCTCTTTCGTCTTTATAATGCTCTTCTTTATGCTTAGAAAGATCATTTTCTAAAAGGTTTAGAGTCCTAAGCCAACTTTCTAAAGTGTCTTAGAGCTTATGTTATGAAGATTTGGTTTTTCTCTGTTTGCTTTTTGAAGGGTCCTTGAGGTTTAGTTTCTCAAGATTCTCGTTCAGCCTTTCAAGATCATCAGCAAAATCCTTCTTAAGCTCCTTAAACTTGATGTGCATTATCTCCTCAATGCTTAGTGTTCTTTTGTTTTATATCATGTAAGCTTTTGACACAGAGGAGTAACCTAGAAAAATGCTATCATCAAACTTAGGTTCAAACTTTGTGAGTTTGTCCTTGGTGTTAAGGATGAAACAAGATAAGATATTAGCTCCAGAACCCTTGATCTCATGTGTTTTGAATAACAACAAAACCAATTTAAAGAAAATATTTTGAAGAATGACTAGTGTCCACCTTGAGTTTCTTGACATAGTATAACAGGTAAAATCCGGTTAGTATGTCATAGGCTTGTAGCAAGAATAATGTTTCACTTTGCATGTGCAAACATGTTTTATCACATGGGAAGAGATTAAGCCAAAATAGAAGGTAAACGTTATTTCAAGCAAAGCAAGTACACATACTTATGGAACAAAGCATAGAAATGAACTTGAATCGAGAATAATTTCAGTACACATGTGCAAACATGTTTTATCTCATGTGAAGAGATTAAGCTTATACGAAGTGATCATTATCTCATGAAAAGAATGTGTAAATGCTTAAGGACTGAAGGAGATCAGGTTAAGAGCCAAGAAACCATGGAAAAAGAATTCAAAAAGTAGCATAGGACATCAGAAAGTATACTCAAGATGAAGAAATCAGAATATGTCCATATGCAACGTGTTACTCAATCTTTAATCTTCACAATTGCAAAGAAATCATCACAAAGAAAATTTGATTAAAGATTAGAAAGTCAAATACTCTTCAAGGAACTGGTTGCGTTCATCAGAAAGCTCCTCTTTATGTAGAGCAATGAATGCTACATGAAAGGGAAGGAAATTTTAAATTTGAATTTCAAATTATTAAGTCCATTCCAATTTCAAATTGGCACGTCATCTCTTCTGCCAAATTGATCAACGACCCTAGCTTCATGAAGGAGGAGTTCAGAAAGCTTGCTCATAAAGTAGAAAGTAGTTTCTGATGGGAGATCATATCATATTTACAACGGCTTCTGTAATCGATGTGATGTTCTGCCAACCTCTCTTCTAGCTGTTATTTTCAAGACACAACTAATGATCAACAAGTGTCACTTGATGAACTGAGCTATGGCAATGGTCACAAAGAAAAACCTTTATATAAAGAGATGCTAAACTTGAAAAATGCTAACAGAGATAGATTTGAAGATTCAAAGAAAGGAAAATCTACAAAAATCTCCTCCCACTTCCTAGAATATTCAATCCTTATTATGTAATCAGTTTGATCCTTGAAGTGTAAAGAAAATCTTCCTTTTATTTTCTTAGATGGATTTATGTTCTTCTTTTGAGGAAGTAGAAGAAGGAAGCCATTCAAGTTTTCCTTGGATATTTTTTAAATGTATTATCTTTAAGGAAACTTGAGTATAGGTTAGTTTGAGTGGCAAACCAAACACTTAACCTTTGTATCCTTAATCCATTAGTGATAAGTGTGAAGCATAGCTTGGAGAAGCTAAGGTAAACCTACTTGCAATGCAATAGTAAGATGGACTTACTCATCACAGTATAGCTTGGAGAGACTAGTCAAAGACTACTTGTAGGTTGGAAAGTTGGGAAAATACTAGTCAAAAACTACTTGCAACTTGGAGAGACTAGTCAAAAACTACTTACAGCTTGGAAAGGCTACGGAAAGACTACTTGCAGCTTGGAGAGGCCAGGAACAGACTACTTGAGGCTTGGAGAGGCCTGGAACATACTACTTGAGGCTTGGAGAGGCCAATGTCAAGACTACTTGTAGCTTGGAGAAGCTGGGGAAAGAATACTAACAATGTACTGAAGAAGTTGCCTGTCAGTCACGGGTTGGCTTGGAGAGGCCAAAGTCAAGACTACTCATGTTAGCTTGGAGAGGCTAGTACAGAACTACTCAAAATCCTTGGTTGCAGGTTGAGAAAGTTGTTGTTATAATGGAACCTCAACATTTGTTGAGTACTGGATGTAGGCATGTTGGTCGAACCAGTATAAATCCTTTGTGTACTTTCTCTCTTACCCTGATCTCTTTTATTTACGATTATTGCTTTATTTGGTTATATATTCATACGTATATCCTGCTCCTTTTATGGTATCTCTTTTAATAACAAAGTTTTTATCTATTAAGGTTCAGAAAGTACCTTTCTAAAGCTACTAACTATATTTCCACTGCACTTCAAGTTCTATACTCGATAGTAATCTTTTTCAGAAGCTTCAGAAAATAAAGAAGATCAATGCACAATTCAACTCCCCTTCTCGTGCACATCTTCACCTATACCAAAGATATGAAAATATGATATATTGGGTTTTCTACCCTTCCACAGCTCATAAGGTGTTTTCTTGAGGATTGTCCTGAGAGAAATTCTATTTTGGATATAGCAAGAGGTGTTTACAGCCTCTACCTAAAAACCTTTTGATAAACCACTTTCTAAAAGCATAGTTCTGGCCATATCTTGCAAGCTTTTAATTTTCCTTTCAGTAACTCTATTTTGTTGGAGAGTTCCAGGTGCAAAAAACTCGTGAAGAATGCCATGTTTTTCACAAAACTCTTCAAAAACATGATTTTCAAATTCTCCTCCATGATCATATCTAAAAGAGGTGATTCGAGAATCCTCTTCAGTGCAAACAAGTTTTGCAAAAACTTTGAATCTTTCAACCACCTCGTCCTTAGAAGCTAGGAAGATGACCCATGAAAATCTTGAGTAATCATCCACAATAATAAGACAATATCTCTTCCCAGCAAGACTAGCAGTCTTGGTTAGTCTGAAAAGATCCATGTGTAAAAGCTCAAGTGGTTTCGTGGTTGACACCATATTCTTGTTGTGGAAAGAAGCCTTAGTTTACTTGCCTTTCTCACAGACATCACAAGTTGAATCCTTACCAAATCTGATCTTTGGCAGGCCTTTAGTAATCTTTTTCTGAGAAAGTTCATAATTAAGCATCAAATGAGCATATCTAAACTACTTGTGCCACAACCACTTATCATCCATGAAGGATGTGAGATATTTTACATCTTGAGCTAACAGGTCGTCCAACATTAACATATAAGTGTTATCATGCCTCTTGCCAAATAAGATGACTTGTCTCAAAATGGGATTTACTGTCTTGTATGCATGGGCATTAAATCAAACATTAAAGCCTTGGTCACAGAGCTAGTTGATACTCAACGGATTATGAACCAGACCATCAATAAGCAACACTTCAAAAATTTGGTAGGAATCATCCTTACCAACATTTCCTATGGTTGTGACCTTAGCCTTACTTCTATCAGCAAACTTGACTAATCTAGAATTCTTAGGCTTTAGGTTTCTGAACCATCTTTTGGACCCGGACATGTGTCTAGAGCAGCCACTGTCCATGTACCACTTATTGTCTACTTCAATATGCATTCTCAAATACACCTGTAACAAACATAGTTTTTGATTTTGGTACCCATACCTTGGGTCCTTTTAGGTTAGTCTTTAAAGGGGGAGGTTTCCTAACCTTCTTGACAAACTTTTCTTCATGAAGCACTTGTCAGGTGGGTGTCCCTTCTTATGACAGAAAGTGGAAGAAACTTTGTTCTTCACTTTCTTTGACTAAGTTGCCTTTCCTTTCTTATCCAATTCCTCTTCATATCCCAACCCTGTTTTCTTAAAATATGGCATCTGACCTCAATTAGTTACAGGGGCATTTTGGTAATTTCACGTGTAGAACTCAAAAATGAGATTCTTCTGCTCTATTAACACACGTAGTCTCCGTTCAATATTAAAACAGCCCTTTGAGGATGGCTAGAGCCGGCTTTCCTCATTCTCCTTGTAAAAATGACCTCAAAGTCATTTTGGTTATTTGTACATGAGAAAAATTGGGGCGTTACATTACTCCCCTCTTTAAAAAGAATTTTGCCCTCGAAATTCGTTACCTGAGAAAAGCTCAGGATATTGCACCTTCATATTCGACTCCAATTCCCATGTGAACTCCTCTGCTCTTCCCCGTCCCCATGCTACTTTGACCAGGGGTACAGTCTTGTTCCTCAGTTGGTTGACTCCTTTGTCCATGATTCTCATACATGGCAGGTTAAACATCAGGTCTTCTCTTAATTATACTTGCTCTGGCTCTAATACATGACTCGAGTCAGACTTATATTTTCTTAACTAGGAAACATGGAAAACATCATGGAGGTTAGATAAATTGGGAGGTAGGGCTATATGGTATGCTATGTTTCTGACTCGGTTAAGGATCTGAAATGGACCAAGGAATCTAGGGCTCAATTTCTTGACACTCATAACTTGACCTATGCCTGTAGTAGGGGTGATTCTATGGAATACATGTTCTCCTTCTTGAAATTCTGGCAGCTTCTACCGTTTATCCGCATAGCTTTTCTCTCGATTTTAAGCAGCGAGAATCTTATCCCTAATTCTCTTGATTTGTTCTTCCATTTCCCTCATGATATCAGGTGTTAACAGACTTTGCTTTCTAGGTTCATACCAGCATAAAGGTGACTGGCATTTCCATTCATATAGGGCCTCATATAGTGCCATGCCGATACTTGCATAATAACTGTTGTTATAAGCAAATTCTATCAATGGCAAAGACTTGTCCCAACTCCCTATTTGGTCCAACACACACGCGCTCAGCATATCCTCAAGTGTTTGGATAGTCTTCTCGGATTGTCCATCTGTTTGAGAGTGGTAAGCTGTGCTTAAACACAGCTTTCAACCAAACGCCTTCTGAAAGGCTCCCCAAAACCGTGATATAAATTATGGGTCTCGGTTTGAGATTATCATTAACGGTACTCCATGTAATCTTACGATCTCTTGGATATATTGTAACGCCCCGATTTTCTGTCTAAGTGGAAAATGACCAAAATGCCCCTGAGGTAATTTTCGGCCCAGAATTCGAGGATGGCCGACCCGGCAGTCCTCGAAGGGCCAACTCAATGTTTGAAGGGAATTAAATGACCCTTGAGTGGTTCCGGAGGCGAAAGTCTCATTTTCTGCAATTTCAGGTCAAAATGACCAAAATACCCCTATAGCGTTTTTACGCGAGTAAAGGTGCCGTTTGAGCCCGAAACTTTCCCCAGAGGTTTAAAATCATATTTTTACGTGTTTCAAAGCATCTGTTTCAGTCCCGATGGTCCTGGGTAGTTTTAGTGCAAAATTACGATTTTGTCCCTAGAATAGTGTTTTTTAGCTTAATGATGTAATTAAGCGAACCTAAGCAATATTAGGCTCTAATCGAAGATTAATTAATTTCCATAATTAATCTAAAGTCAAAATAAATTATTAAAATTAATTAGAACCTAAGATTGCTTAGATTAGATTTAAATCTCCTTTCTAAAACTCAAGATTTCACTCTTGGAATCTTGAATAGTGTTTTCTCTCTCCAATTCCTTAAATCAAGGAATTGTGTCTAGAATTGTTTATACACTACAATGAGTTTATAACTCACTAATGATGCAAGAACACTCCTTAAATGTGTCTTGACAACCTTGATTACCCATTTTCTCACCTAAACATTTTCTTACAAATTCCTAATCTTAGTCCTAATCAAAGATGCACCTAAACACAACTCTAAACCACAATTAAAATGCAAGAAAAACCCTCCCCATGGCTGATGCAATTTCGACCCTCTCTCTCTCATTTACAACACATGTTGAATTGTTTCTCACTCAAAGAACCATGCTTGAAGCCATACCTTTGAACCATATCTCACCATGCCTCAAGATCACAACATCTCACCTCATGGAACACATGGGGGCTGCCCATGATGCAGTAATGGCCGAAGCCTTTCCTCCCTCCTTGCACCTTGCATTTGTTTCATTTCTCTATAAATAGCATGCTTGGGTGAACTTGCATCATTTTGGGTTCATTTGCTAAGTGTAAGTTTTCAAAGAGCACTTCAAAGTTTCCTTTTTCTCTCAAGTTCAAGTCTTCAAGTTCTTCAAGTTCTTCATCCTCTTCTCTCATCCCAATCTCCAAATCACTTGGTAGGAATTTTCTGTCAAGAGTTGCTTTCATTTAAAGTTCTTAATCTTTTTATGTGTTCATAGTTTCTCTTGAATCTTTTTAGAACTTCTTTTCTTCTTCTTCTCCTCTTTGTTTTCGGCCATGAGCCCTTGAGAGCAAAGGAATAAGAGCTTGATGATGAGAGTTTCATGATGATGTTCATCACTTGAACAATCTCTAAAGCTTGATCTTTGTTCTTGAGTTAAAGATGTTTTTAGTTTTTCCTTCTTGAATCCTTGAAAACCTTTCACTTTGATGGTGTTTTAAAATGGTTAACATGAACTCAATGATGAGAACTCATGATGTTGGTGTTAATGCATCATCAAGATCATGGTCTCTAGAGTTCAAAATGTTCCTTTCCTTCTCCAACAATTTCAGTTCCTTTTCCTTTTCTTTCTCTAAGGTTTCGGCCATATTGGCCAAGGAAGTTCACAATGGCTTGATGATGAGAGCTTCTAGATGATGACTATGTGTTCATCACAAAGAGGCCTCTAGAGCTTGAGTTTTAATAAAAATGTTATTTATGTTTACATTCCAAGAAAAGAAACTTTGTGTTTTAAAGAACCCTTGAGGTACATTCTTGCTTTCACTTTACCTTGACATGATGAGTTTGGGTTGAGGTTTAAGTTCCTTCAAGGTCTTGTATGAGCTCTAATAAGAAATAAAATGGACTAGCATTCCTATTTAAATTCAAGCTTATGCATTACATGTTTACTTTGAGCCTTGCATTCATATTTATTTTCCAAGCCATCACTTAAAGTTAAAGGATAAAGAATGAATTGCATCTCATATTTACATTCTTGTCTAGCATATTTACTTTTCATCACTAAAGAACATAAAGATTTAAAATGAGAGTTGCACTATCACCTAATTAAATCTCAAAGCCTTTCTATTTCGGCCTTAAAGTCGATTGTTGCTAGGCCTAAAGCACTAAAATAAAGAAATGAACTTGCATATTTATATTTCAAGTCTTGCATATTTAATTCAAGCCTCGCATGTTTATGATTCAAGTCTTACATATTTACTTTAAGCTCTCACTTTACTTTGTAATGAAGAATAAAAATGAAGTGCATAGCATGTTTAAATTATGTCATCACTTAAAGACCTTAGAGCTCAAAGACTTGCCCATTTTATCTCAAGTTAAAGTCTAATGTGGAGGCATTCTTTGAATGCATGATTTCGGCCATGTAGGGATGATGAACTTAGGAGGAGATTCATCTAGCTACAAAGGCCAACAATCTAAGTTTTAAGATTTTCTTTAAAGCCTCATGAAGTTTATGAGATTAAGACCAACAAGATTTATGAATTTAATACTCTTTTAAGGAGGGATTAAGTGGTCACTGACCTAAGGATGTTTTTAGTCTCTTTTACAAAATAAAATGGTTTGCAAAAGAGTTTTAGAAGTCTTGAAAATGATTCCAAGAGAAACTAGCAACTTATATGTTTTAAAAATATCAAGTTATACATCTTTTTGGAGACTTAATGCTTTGGTTCTTCCATGATAAGTTTGCTGCTGTATGATGATGTTTTGATGAGCTTGAATGAGTAAAAATTATATGTGTTGAGGTAGGAAGCTTTCTATGCATGTTAGGAACGAAACTAGCTTTATAGAAAAACCGTAAAGTTAAGTTCTAGCATAGTTTTGACCTATTAATTCTTAGCTTTTGCCAAAACTGTTTTTGTATGTTAACCTTCAGTTTAGGATTGTTTAAATATGAAAAACTTGGTAACATTTGATGAAGGATTGAATTTTAGAGCCTATAGAGAAACTAGTAACTAGAAAATTGTAAAAGTGCAATTCTAGTACACTTGGAAATATAATTTTATGATTCTGTTACAGCATGGTTAATCATAGCAAGAGTGATCTAAAATTAGTGTAAATGTGTAGGAATCCCTCATAACTGGTTTAGATGTAATTAATAGCACCTTAGGCAAAGACGGAACTGTAACACCCAAATTTTTACTGTAATTTTTACTGTCATTAGAAATTACTCAATTACCAAATTACCGTAGGTAATTATTACATAAGATTTGAGGCCGAACAATCCTCAATAAAGGAATATAACATTAGAAGAGAGGTTAGGAACGATTCATGCGAGAGTCGCAAATCCCGAATTTCTGTACGTATAAAATGACCAAAATGCCCCTGAAGTTATTTTACTCAGAAAATGAGGATCGTGGGCCCCACCTATTCTCAAGGGGATATTTTGAGGATAATAAGGGATTGTTTATGTTATGTGTGTTAATAGAGCAGAAGGATCTCAATTTTGAGTTCCGACGCGCGAAATGACTAAAACGCCCTCAAGGGTTTTAACTCCGATGTGCGTGCCGACTGAGCCCGAACCTCACTAAAATGTTTTAAAATGTGTTTTTAAGCCATGATTAACCATTGGTTAAGCTCGGGTGGCCTCGGCGCTTTTAAGTGAAAGTACGATTTTGCCCTGTTTTTGGGCGCTTTTGCGATTCGGGATTTTTGATTCAGATATCAAAACCTAAGCAATATCAGGCTCAAATTAAAGCTTATTAAATTCTAAATATTAATCTAGAGTCAAAATTATGTATTTAGATTGATTAGAACCCAAAATTGCTCAAAAACACCCAAATTGCTTACTAATTCACTTAAACCCTTAACCGTAAATTCTCTAAATTACATGAATACCTTGCCTACACCTAAATAATGCATGGAACACACAAATTTCACTTCTTTGGGCTGTAATGGACGAAATTATTGATGCCATTATGCAGCTGAATTATTGCCAAAAGTTGCACTAAAACAAAATGCCAAAATGTCACCATAAGAGACATAATTCCTTAATTTCATACAACTTTGTCTAAAATGATTTTTCCTCCCTTATTTCTCCTGCAAAATTCCGTCCACTACCTCATCATTTTGGCCAATTAGAAGCCTCAAAATCTTCTATAAATAGGCTTGCTTGAGTGGTCTTGGAATGCTTGGTTCATAACTAGTTTTTAAGAGCACCAAAAACTTTCTTTCTTCCTCCTCTTTGGCTGAATTCTTTCTTCAATTTTTTCAAAGATATTTTGTTTCATTTCACTTCAAGAAACCAAGTTCTCTTCCTCTTCTTCAACTCAGATTAGGTAGGGAGTAGTTTCTAAATTTATTTCTATGCTTTGAGGAGTTGTGTTTTTAGCTCAAAATGATGAAATTATGAACTTACCTTAGCTTTTCATTTTGGTTTTCTTCTTCAATTTTTCTCTAACCAATTCAACCATATGGCCTAGGTGGAACTAAGATGATGGCTTGATGATGAGGACCTTGAGGGTGGATTGTAAATCCATCACAAGTTAGGCCTCTAAAGCTTGAAAATTCCACTTGATGCAAAACTTTAGAGAATAATGCTTTATGATGCTAAAACAAAGATTTTTAGTTTAGAACTTGAAAGATGTATTTTCCTTTTATGTTTTATTTCTTGTTAAGATATGTATTGGGTTGAATTTATAATTCTTTTAAAGTCTTGAAGGAGCTCTAGTAAAGAAACAAAATGAATTTGCATCCATGATTAAGTTTATGCTTTGCATAACCATGTTTACCTTCTATGTCATCACTAAATTTTCAAGAATGAATAAATGAACTTGCATTTCTCATGTTTAAATTCCAAGCTTGTATTTCATGTTTATGTTTCAAGTCATCACTTTATCTTTCAAGATAATAAAGAGGTTGCATCTCATATTTAATTTATGCTCTCACTATATTTTATAATGGCTAAAAGAATCAACGCATGACATGTTATTTTATGCCATCACCTAAAGATCCTAGAGCTCAAAGACTTGCCCATATATCACAAGCAAAGAAATATGATTATTGGAGTTAAAGAATTTATTCTTTAAAAAGTCTTGAGATTGGAGCTTAAAAAGATGTAATAATAATTCTCTTCTCCTCTCTATCGTCCTGTCGGACTACCGCGCTCCGGTTTCTTAATATTCTCTTCTCCTCTATCGGTCTGTGCGGATTACCGCCGCTCCAGTTTCTTGTATCATGTTTATATTTCAAGTTCTTGCATCATGTTTAATTTTCAAGTCATCACCTTAAATCTTAAAGATAAAGAAATGGAATTGCATATCATGTTTATAATTCCAAGCTATCACCTTATAAAGATAAGATTAAAATAAGGTTGCATAGCATGTTTATAAGTCTAAGATGTCACCTAAATCTCTAAAGCTCAAGACTTACTCCTTTTATCTTAAGTGAGAATTTTAATTGTGAAGATCCTCCCAAATTTGACAAAAGAACTAGTTTCTAAATGAGTTTTAAGGCTTTGCAAGGATTTTACGGGAACTAGTATTTTATATGCACTTAAAATATGATTCTATGTAATTGCATGAGGTTCATGATTCGCCACTGATCTGAGTTTAGTATCAATGTGTGATAATGATTTGATATGATTGAAGTTGTGATAATTATGGTTTATTGTTAAGAGAATGATTCATAATTGGTTTAGTAACTAATTAGTTCTATAATTGATAATTCTATGTAAGGATTGGATGCTTATTGAATGATTTCTGCTTGCTTGCTGTTATAGTTCTTTGTTGCAAATAATGAGAATGCTTATACATGAAATGTTCTTTATTATGTAAAATTTACCTTTGTTGCTAGAAGAAAGTGTATCATTGTAAAAGTGTAATTTGGAAAGGTTCTGGCTAAGGAAAGACTTGGTATTTAAGCGTGTCCATTGTGACCCACCTCTCTTTCCTGGGAATCTCCTATATGCATGATTACAGTTGATATATATTATTCTAGCTTAAGACTATAAATGAGAAAATGTTATGATGTTTATGAATTGTATTATGATATAACATGCAAAGATTTAATGGTGACTTAAACTTATAAGAAAATGATCCTTTGGAACCATCAGACTATAGGTGGTGAAAAGGTGATTTTAGCCCCCTAACCCGTTCTCTCAAAAAGGTAGAGTCGGGACTTTAGCTTATCAAAAGGGATAAGTATATGCTAGTGATGACTAGTAAAGTATGAGCTCATAACCTAAATTACTCCCAAAAGGGTGGAGTATAGGGTGGCCTAAGGAAAATAATGGTGATGATAAGATTTTAAGTCACCTAAGGCACTAAAGAAATGAGATGTGTGCACTATGTCCACATGTTGCTAATATTATATGACGTTCTTTTATGCATGTTATTTGATAATGATGATGAGGAAAATGATGTAATGATAAAGGAAAGGTTCATTGTAAATATGACATGTTAAGATTATAATGCATTATAAAACGCATGATTAAAAATTGACGAACCTCGATTAAGTATTTGTCCGAACTTAAAATGAATCTTTGCATGCTCACTATTTTAGAATAATCCTGAGGTTCCTGGGGACTTTGATGATGACACTGTAGAAGGAGGTACCCTTTTGAGAATTCTTTAGCAAGATTCTCACTCCCTTTTCTTTATTTCCGTCATTGTCTCCAGATTCAGATGGCGACAGTCGTCCTGTTCGTTGATACCCCTACTTGGGAATTTCACTATGATCCGGTGCATCGCTCGTATCATTTTGAAGGGAGGTGCGCAGTTCGTGTTTTTATTTACATAGGTCATCCATTTGCACATCCTGTCCCTAGTTATCGATTTTCTCCTACTTCTCCCTATGGCGATGAAATGGTTTTCGAACATGCACGTCCACTTGATGAAAGGATGTTACGTTCTTATCCCTCTTCATCTGCTGTCCATGGATTCCCAGAGTATGTTCCCGAGACGAGATATTCTGAAACTGATCCTTCAGAGGACACTCCTACTCATGTATATTCTGAGAGCTCTGCTCCTACTCCCACACGTGTAAGAGAGGGTAGCGAGGAAACAGTTGTTCAGCCGAGGTTAGCAAGAAGGCCGTCCATGCGACCCCAGCCTGGTGCATCTCTGTGTCCCCTCCCGAGGGAGCTCATCAGTGGATCGGATTTATTCCCACATTTGCAGGACAGTGGCCATAGAGGGTTCTTAGTAGATTTATGTGTGATCATGCACCCTAGTTTTAGGATAACCTTCCCAGCTTAGGGAGTTATCTAGTTTAGGGGCATGTATTTCCTTAAGTATATTCTCTTTTATGGGTTTGCATAAGATAATGATGTATGAACATAACCCACCCTTTGAGTGAGATTATTGTATGTAAATATATGCTATAATGTGCTTATGGATGTTATATGATGGAGCCTAAGTAATATGATGTGATATATTCTTAAACGTCTTATTATACTCCGGTTACTCGTTCACGTTGTACTCGGCTCACGTTTTCAATTATGTGTTTAAAAAAAAAATGGCTCGTAATTTCACTAAGTATTTTCAAATTATGAAGAAAGAACCAAAGCAAGGAGTAAAGTCTAGTCATTAATCAGATTCAACCTAGGTGTATCTGGTTAATTACTAGGGTGTTACAGGAACTCAAAAAGGGTCTAAAACGTAGTTTCTAGAACCCTGTAATCACAAGATGTAAACTCTGCCCTTAAAGCATGATGCTGTCCAGATTCGATGATAAACATAAATATTTGTAAGAATTGTCAGTTGGGAATTCTGAGGTGCATAAAAGGTTGATAGCGAACATTGGAATAATTATACCTCAAGTTAAAGACCCATAAGGGGTCAAAGCATAAGACACCATAGGTCCCAAAACATAACGAACCTTATGACTTCTAGTAGATGTATGATTGATTATGAGAATGATTTGATGTCTTATGGTGATGTTGAATGGCTATGCATGTTCTATATGTTCCGTGGCATAAAGCAAGTTTGAAGGAAATCCGGTGTATGCCGTTATGCTGCCGAATTTCCCATCAAACTTGAGAATTTGAGAAAAGTTTGTAAAAACTCCTGGGTGACACTGGTTTGGCCGAGCACCCCCAGGAAAGGTTCTGGGTGACACCGGTTAAGCCGAGCACTCCCAGAATAGATGTGACATAACACTGAGACGCATTTCTCCCGCTATGGTGGGGAGGAAACAAATCCGTGAGGGAATTGACATTGAGCTTGCCAAAGCGGACAATTCGCTGTGTACTAGATACTAGTAGAGCATTTCAAAGAAGGAAATGATCCTAAGATAGGTGATCCAAGAAAGTTATGTATACCCCTTCTATTAGCCCATATTAAATCTAGTGATGACTAGTTAGGATTGAGCTCATTCCTAGGCGATAGGTGAGATGTAGTTTGGTGACCAAATTATCATCGGGCCGGTGAATTGGTTGGACTTTTGGTGGATATGTTAAGAGGGTGGTCTTAAAGAAAAGAACTTAAGAGTTCAACTTATGAGAAAGATGTCACATGAAAAGTACTGTGCCTTTTATGCCACGCATATGATTTATATTTCTTTATGTGGAGCTCAAAAGCAATGATGTTCATGTTAATGTGCGTATGGCATTGTCATGCATTCATCAGATATCTGTTGCATCCATGCCATTAAGACTCATACTAAAAGACACCCACTTCGGATAAATAGATTTGGAAAGCTTAAAACCAAACCTTATGCATGTACACCTTTTTCATAATTAAAACTGAGGTGGCTGGGGACGACGATGATGACACTCGTGTTAGAGTCGGGAATCCCTATTGAGAATCTTGAATGAGTTTCTCATCCCTTCCTTATCTTCCGTGTCGTCTCTAGATGAGGATTACAACGAGGTTCATGACTTCTTCTAAGGCTCGTGCTCAAGGGTCACACTAACAAATGGATTATAGGATCGCCACAGACGCATAGATAGTTTAGCTTTTGGATTGATACTCATCCAACCTCATAGGTGGATAAGGATCACTTCATATAAATAGGCATATTTTGGTGTAAATAATGGTACAATGATGCTAGTAATTTATGTATTTATGAAGGAGTGACGATATTATGATTGTTATGTATGATGCTATGTTTCATATTTATGAATGGTGTGATTACTTTTCTTGCACAATGTGGTTATGGCAAACGTTAGGTTAGCGCGCAGCTCGCATTTTGTTTTTCAAGTTTCGAAAAAGAAAAATTTATTCGTATCTTCCGCTAAGTATTTTAATGAAAGGTTTTGAAAGATAAGACTAAAAGAGTAATAGACTAATCATTAACCTAAATATGTTCTAGAGTTTTGGGTTAAAAATTAGGATGTTACATCCTCTATCTCTTTCTTTCTGTCACGTCTTCAGATGCCGACGTTTGTGGTTTTTGTGGACACCCCAACCTGGGGGGTGCATCATGATCCGGACCACGAGTCATACCATTTCGTGGGTCGCTGTGTCATTCGTGTATTTATGTTCGTTGGACAGCCCTTTAGTCACCCCGTACATAGCCATCGATTCTCTCCTATCTCACCCTTCGGTGACGACTTCGTGTTCGAGCGCGCATGCCCTCGAGAGGAGCGAATCCATCGCACCCCACCGACAGCCTCTGCCATCTGGGACTACCCACAGTATGTGCCCCGCTCGCCCTCATCATTCTCCGAAACGGACCCTTCGAAGGACTCTGCCACTCAGGTACCTTCCGAGGGATCCTCCCCCACTATGCCGATGAACGTTGGGGAGGGTAGTGAGGCTTCTGTCGCTCAGCCAGTACGTGGAGGACGGGTGAGGATGATTCCCCACCATGGAGCTCATGCTCGACCGATGCAGCGCATTGCCACCCCGGCCGAGATAGCCCAGAGGATCGGATACATCCCTCCTTTCTAGAGAGGCCCGCAGTAGGAGACGACTGTTGCGGTTCTGGTGCTCGAGCTTTGACTAGGCTAGGATAACCTTCTTTTGTCTTTGGGGCTATCCATTTGCAGGCGCACTAGAGTTAGGAGAGTTTCTTTTTATGCCTTTGCTGTACTTTCGTTTTCATGTATCTTTATTCCAGTTGTATTAAACTAAGTCTCACTTTTTATGAGTGGGCATATTCTATTATATATAAATATGCAGTTCAGTTCTATTGTGATGTGCCTTTACTTGCTTATACCATGTTGCTATGCGATGCTTGCTTTATTTCCCTTCATGCTTTATTATTTATCGTGTTGCGCGGCTCTCACTTTGCTTTTATAATTAAAAAAAAAATTTACCAGTATTTTCGCTAAGTATTTTAAAGTAATAAGGAAGCTATGACGTAACGGACTAATGATTAACCTAAATATGTTCTAGAGTATTAGGTTAAAAATTAGGATGTTACATATATAACTAAGCCAGCCTATTCATGGAGTAAGTTACCTTGATAGGTAAAAAGTGGGCTGACTTGGTCAGCCGCTCCACTATTACCCATATGGCATCATGACCAGCTTGGGTCCTCGATAGCCCAGTCACATGATCGATTGAGATACTATCCTACTTCCACTTGGGGATTGATGAGGGTTACAGCATTCCAGAGAGTTTTTGGTGCTCAATCTTCACTTTCTGGAAAACTAAGCACTTACTTACCTAGGCGCTCATATCTTTTTTCAACCCAGGCCACCAAAACATCTTTTTCAGGTCCTAATACATCTTTGGTAGCAGGGTGAATGGTAAAATAGCTCTTATAGGTTTCCTCCAAAATCTCCTTTCGGAGGTCACCACTTGCTAGTATACAGATCTGGCCTTCAAACCTCCATACACCATCAACATCTTATGTAAAACCCTTTAACTTTCCATCCCGTATTGCCTCTCGAGTTTCCTGAAACTCCTTGTCCCCCTGTTAGGCTTGAGTGATCCTTCTCCTAAAGTCACTCATCACACTAAGATGACATGCCTTTATGCTCTTAGGGGTCAAGGTCATTCCTAGGTTTAGGTCTTTAAACTTTTCGATCAGCTCAACTTCCTTAACCATTATGTGTTATAAGTGTAATGATTTCTTACTTAAGGCATCGTCCACTACATTGGCCTTTCCAGGGTGGTAGTTTAGCCCAAAATCATAGTCCTTTAAAAACTCCATCCATCTTCTCTACCTCATGTTTAGCTCTTTTTGATCAAAGAGATACTTCAGACTCTTGTAATCGAAGAACACCTCGAACTTTACTCCATATAAGTGGTGTCTCCACACCTTTAGAGCAAACACTACAGTGGCTAACTCTAGGTCATGGGTGGGGTAGTTTGCCTCATGAGGCTTGAGTTATCTAGACGCATAGGCTACCACTTGCCTATTTTGCATCAATACACAACCCAATGCTTTCCCGTAAGCATCGCAATATACCTCAAAAGGTACATTGGGGTTAGGCAACACTAAAATTGAGGTTAAGGTTAACTTCTATTTTAACTCTTGGAAACTCTTTTCACACTTTGGAGTCCAAGTAAAAGAGGCATTTTTCCTAGTAAGCTTAGTCAAGGGTAAAGAAATCTAGAAAAATCCTTTAAAAAATCAACCATAATATCCTATCAAACCCAAAAAGCTTCTAACCTCCGTTACCGTGGTAGGTCTCTCCTAGTTCATCACAACCGCTACCTTACTAAGGTTAACAGCAATACCCCCTTTTGACACTATGTAATGCCCCATTTTTCTCTAAACTTTTAAATGATCAAAATGCCCCTAAGGTCATTTTTACCTGAAACATGAGGACGACCAGCCTCGGCCATCCTCATAGGGCTTTTATGATATATGAAGGGGATTATATGTATATGAATGTTTAACAAAGTAGAAAAATCTCATTTCTGAGGTTTCTGCGCGTAAATGACCAAAATACCCTTGCACAGCTTTAAGGCAGTTTTAAGTTTTGGTTGACCCGGCCTCATCCCAGAAATCAAAAATGATGATTTTGAGGCATGAACTTTGTTTGTTTAAGTCTTGGAGGTCCCAGGCAACTTTTGATGAAAATTATGAGTTTGCCCCTGCTTAGTGCATTTCAAGCTTAACGAATTATTTAACTCGAAACCTAAGCAATATTAGGCTCTAATGGAAGGTTAATTAATTTCCCTAATTAATCTAGAGATAAAATAATTATTTGAGGTTAATTATGACCTAAAGTTGCTTAAGGAAACTCAAAACCCATTTCTAGTCTTTTTCTCTAAAGAAAAGCATCCATGAATAGTGTTTTCACTATTCACACTCCAATTCCGAAGGAAAAGTTGTCACCCTCTAATCACTAGTCATAGGAGTTTTGAATCCATTAATCCTACAAGATCACTCTTAATCCAAGGTATTCATGGCCCTGATTACCAAATTAGTTCACCTAAACACTTGATTACACAACCTTAATTAGTGGCATAACCTTGCTTACTTCTAGATGTGTCTCTAATACATGATAAATCAAACAAAACCCCCTTACGGCTACATCAAAACCGCAACCTTTTCCCCCAAAAAATTCAAAAGAATTATATTTTATGTAGTCAATCAAGCTTTCTTTCAAAGCCACCCTATGAACCATGCCTACTATGCTTTCAATCATACCATGAATGACAACTCAAAAAGATTTTTTTTTCCTCCTCCTTGCCCAAGAAGTTTCGGCCATGCCTCCCCCCTTTACTCCTTCATGATTTATTTTCTTATAAATACATTACCTTGGTGAACCTTGTCTCATTTTCAACCATTTGAAAAGTTTGAATCAAGAGTTGTGCTAGTTCTCTCTAGAGCTTTCTCCAAATTTTCCTTTTCCGTTCCTTGCTCCAAGAAGAAACCGCCACCTCCTCCTCCTCCATTCTTCATCTTGCTTCTATCTAGACACATACAACCAAGCTTAAACATATCTTCTTCCTCCATTTCTTCCTTTGGCCGAAAACATACTAAGGTTCCAAGGAAGATTTTCCTTCTTTCACTTCAAAGAACCAACCTTTCTCCATTTTCAAGGATATCAACACTTGGTAGGGAACCTTTCTAAAAAAATGTGTCTTTGATCTTTATGTTTGAATCTTGTTGGGAAATGATGAATGGTTGAACCTCTATGATGTTTTCTTTTTCGGTTTCTTCCTTTCCTTGTCCTCTAGATTTCGGCCTCAAGGCCTTGAATATGATGGCTTGATGATGAGTGCTCTCTAGAGGTGACTATGAGTTCATCTCTAATGAGACCTCTAAAGTTTGAGTTTTTCTTAAAGAAAAGTTTCATCTTTTACAAGCTTAATTAAGGATGAGTTTATGTTTCTCTTAAACATTTGGAACTTCTCTTTTTCTCTTCATGTTTCGGCCAAGAAGGCCTTTGGCACTTGGAAAAATGAAAGCTTGATGATGAGGGTGTCATGAGGGTGCTTGTCACTTAGATAACCTCTAAAGCTTGCATCTTTCTTAAAAGGAAAGTTCCATCTTTTCCAAAGTTGAGTAAAGAATGAGTTTATGTCTCTCTTGAACACTTTTTGGGTTTATCTTTTCCTTTAACATTTTGCCCATGGAGGCTGAAAAGACTTGGAAAAATGGAAGCTTGATGATGAGGGTTTCATGTTGACGCTTGTCACATGAACAAACTCTAAAGCTTGAAACTTTTGACTCTAAACCAAGTATGATTTCGGCCATCTCCATGATTCTGAGGTTATAATTTCTTTTGTTATCTTAGCACTAATAGTTTTCTTTTCATGTGAGGATAAGTTTTGGGTTGGAACTTTGTTCTTTCTAAAGTCTTGTAAGAGCTCTAGACAAGATATAAAAGTAACTTGCATTCACGTTTATTTTATGCTTTGCATAGCACGTTTACTTTCTATGCTATCACTAAACCCCAAGATAAAGAATGAACTTGCATAATGCACGTTTAAATTCCAAGGTTTACATTTCATGTTATACATCAAGTCATCACTAAACTCAAAGGCTAAAAATGAATGTGCATTTCATATCTACTTTAAGCTATCACTTTACTTTTTAATGAACTATAAAAATGGAATGCATGGCACATTTATTTTTACGCCGTCACCTAAAACTACTAGAGCTCAAAGACTTGCCCATTTCATCTTGAGAAAAGATAAATCAAGGAGGTATCCCCTTGAATATGTATTCGGCCATGTGGTAAAGATAGCTCAAGGATGAGTTCCACTTAATTAAAAGGGCCTATAAGGAATGTCTTAGGATTTTCCTAAGCATAGAAGTACTTAACAAATGTTTTAATGAGATTCCAAGTTTTAATCTTGTTCAAAAGCAAAATCAAATAGCTACTGCCCTATGTGTTTTATGATGGTTTTTGATGAGATAAATTTTCCCTCCATGAAGTTTTGAAGCCGCAAAAAGGTTCCAAGAGAAACTAGCTACTTATGTGCATTGAAAAAGAAGTTTTACACATGATTTGATTATTACTAATTTTTGGATCTACCTTAACAGTACCAGCCCCTTAAATTCTGTTTTGGGTGGTCAAAATATGTTCAAATACCTTGCCAAGTATATGATAATTGTTCTAGACATTTTGGAGCATGCTTAGTTACTTTAATTGCTTGAAATGTGAATTCTAGAAACCCATAGGTACAGAAATTATAGATTCTGTTTCAGCCAAGTTAGTGTCTATAGAATCACATTATATGATGTCTAGATGAGTGAGAGCGACTCATAATTGGTTTAAGTACGAATTATTGCATCATGGAAAAAGGCAGAAGAGAGAAAGGACATAGAACGCATTTTCTAGAACACCCTAATTCATCTAATTTAGCTTACTGCCTAATGCTGTCCAGCCATAATTAATTAGGTTTTAGGATGTAATAAATTGTGGTAATGAGGTTAATCAATCCCTTAGAGGTATGATGAAATAATTTGGAAGTTTGAGGCTACCCGATTGAGGGTTTTCACTCTTAAGGGAAAGGTTTATGCATTACTCTATGAATGATGAATTGGTGTTTACCTCATGACTTGTATGATGCTATGTGAACTATTATTCTTAAATGATAGTTTTATTATTGCATGTGATTGTTCTTCAAGAACTTAGAGATGTCTATGTTGTAATAATAGATATGTGACATGTATGAACTAAGTGGCATCTCAATAAAACATGCTAAGACTTAAGGTGACTTAAACTATGAGAAAATGATTGTTTGGACCGCCAAACTAAGGGTGGGGATGAGGTGATTCTAGCCCCCTAGACCCGTACTTTAAGTCAGGACCTTTAACTTATCAAAAGGGATAAGTCCATGTGCTAGTGGTGACTAACGTGGTATGAGCTCATAGCCTAGAAGTTTCTCTAAAGGGAGATAAGTTAGGGTGGCCCCATGAAGAAAATGATGAGGTTTTAATGTCACCTAAAGTAACCAAGATAAATTACCATGTACCATGTTCCAAGAACTATGCTTCTATGTACCATGAATTATGAATTTATGTGCCATGATCCATGATATTAGGAACCATGATTTATGATTTTACGTACCATGACTTATGATTCAAGTTTTATGAATTATAAACTACGTAACCAAGAAGTTTTAGAATTAAAAGGAATGGGCCTCGGAGGTTAACATTTGCGAACTTCATAATTGAACCATTATATGCCCATGTTTTAAATAAGAAACCGAGGTTCCTGGAGATATAGATGATGACACCTAGGTAGGAGGAAAAACCCTGCTGAGTTTCTTAATAAGAAATCTCACTCCCTCTATCTCTCTTTTTCCGTCACGTCTTCAGATTTGGATGGCGACGTTCGTGCTCTACATTGAGACACCTACGTGGGAGTTCCACCAATATCCGGAGCACGGATTTTATCATTTTGAGGGCTGCTACACAGTTCGTGTTTTCATGTTCCCCATATGCCCATTTGCTCATCCTGTAGATAGCTATCTTTTCTCACCGATGTCGCCTTATGGTGACTATATGGTTTTTGAGTGTGCTCACACATGCAACGAGAGGATTCTCCAGACCTACACTACGGGCTTGGGCACTGTACCTAAGTACATACCTCGTTCGCAGCATTCAGAAAAGGACCTCTCGGAGGATCCAGCTACCCATATGTATGGAGAGGACTCTAGCCCCACTCCCCTACGCATGCCAATAGGCAGCGAGGAGATGGTCACCCAGCCATGGAGGGCCCGAATGCCCGAGATGTGACTCCGACGTGAAGGACATGTTCGAGTACCTACTCCTGCTGAGCTTCGCCCATGGATCGGCTGTGACATTACCCATGACTTTGGTCGTATGGTTTGGAGGATAGTCCTTAGTGTACACATTATATGTAGCTAGGATAAACCTTCTTTTGTGTTGAGGTTATCCACCTTAGGTACACTTGGGTATGGGTGTTTCCCTTCATGTTTTATTTATGATTTCATGTATTTCCTGTTTGATGGTGTATTTGCTCCTCATGTACTGAACAGTCTCGCCACTCTCAATGGGCACCCTTTATATATTAATGTTCGAGGTATTTCAATTATGTGTTCACAATGTTGTTTACTGAGCCTTTTCTATATTTACATTTATGCATTTTACAATATCGCTTATTCGTTATGTGCAGCTCATACTTTATCAAAGTTTTGTTAAAAGAAAAAAAAAATTTGGCTCATATTTTCGTTAAGTAATTTTCAAAGTTATAGAACTGAGACAAGAAGTAATGACTAATATTTAGCCTCAGTACATACTAGTAGTATTGGGTTGAATATTAGGGTGTTACACACTACATGCCCTAAAAACTTCACTTCTTCCAGCCAAAATTCACACTTAGACAGCTTGACATATAGTTTTTTCTTTCTTAGGATCTCTAACACTATCCTTAAATGACATTCTTGCTCCTTGTGGGTCTTGGAGTAGATGAGTATGTCATCTATAAAGAAAACCATAAACTGATCTAGATAGGGTCTAAAGATCCTATTCTGTAGTCCATGAACACAGCCAGAGCATTCGTCAATTCGAAGGGCATTATGGTAAACTCAAAATGGCCATAACGAGTGCGAAAGGCCATTTTCGGTATATCCTCATCCCTTACTCTAATCTAGTGATAACCTGACCTTAAATCAATCTTTGAAAATACCACCACACCCTTCAATTGATCCATCAAATCATCGATTCAAGGCAAAGGGTACTTATTTTTCATGGTCACTTGGTTTAACTGTCTATAATCGATACACAACCTAATGCTCCCATCCTTCTTTACAAACAATACTGGGGCTCCCCATGGTGACGCACTAGGTCTTACAAACTTCTTCTCTAGTAGACCTCCAACTGGGATTTTAACTCGGTGAGTTCCAAAAGGGACATTCTATAAGGTGTTATGGATATGGTTCCCATTCCTAGAAGCAATTCCATTGAAAATTCTATCTCTCTAACAGGGGAAACTCAGGTATCTCATCTAGAAACACTTCGGGATAGTTCCTCACAATAGGTATCTCATCAAAGTTTTGCTTAAAGTCTACATCACTGGTGACTAGAAGAGTGTAACCCTTATTTTCTCCCTTACCACAGTTTCTGTGTACAACATTTACATACAAACTTAAGGGTTTTCTAGGTTCACTGGGAATAGGAAGAAAGGTGATAGACATCTCATAACAATTTAACATTATACAGTTGGCATAAAGTCAATCCATGCCAAGGATCATATCTAGACCTTACATAGGTAAGCAGACTAAATCTAAGACAAAAAATCTATTTTCAACAATAAAACTATAGTTTACACAACATCTACAAGTCCTAACATGTTTTCCAGTAAGGGTAGAAACAGTAAGATCAAAGGGAAGTTCTGACACATCCAAATTTAAGGACTCAGTACAAAAATGGGATATAAACAAATGGGTAGTGCCAGAGTCAAAGAGTACAATTAAGGTTTTATCATACATTTCACGTTTACCTTCCATGAGGTTTAGTGACATCATCGTCTCTTCTGCATTGAGGGTGAAGACCCTTCCTTGGTGTTGTGGCTTGCGGTTAGGGGCTGTTGGGTTTTTTTCAGTGCATTCCTGTGAGTAGTGGTTGGGCTTCCTACATCAGTAGCAAACATGTAACATCCTAATTTTTAACTTAATACTCTAGAACATATTTAGGTTAATCATTAGTCTATTACGTCATAGTTTCCTTTTCACTTTAAAATACTTATTGGAAAATACTGGAAATTTTTTTTTTGAAATGTAAAAGCAAAGTGAGAGCCGTGCAATACGATGAACAATAAAGCATAAAGAAATAAAACACAAATCCAATTAAACACCTCGTGAACATCCGATCATAAAACATGTAAGTACACAACAGGATAAAATAAACTGCATATATAGATATCATATGCCCACTTAAGAAAAACGGGACTTAGTTTAGTACAACACAAAACAAATACAACTGAAATAGAAATACATGGAAACATAAAAGGAGAACACCCACACCCTAGTGCACCTAAAATGGATAACCTTTCAAAACAAAAGAAGGCTATCCTAATCTACGTGTGGTGTGTACACTATCACTCCTCAAGTGCCTCTACTGCTGGTAGTCCGGATAGGGTGGGACATAGCCGATCCAAGGATGAAGCATATCCAGAGTGGGCACTCGCTATGGCTAGATGTGAGCTCCCCAACGAGGACACATGGACTACCTCCAAGCCAGCCTCGGCTAGGTAACCGTCTCCTCGCTACCCTCTACCTTCAGCGGGGGAGTAGGGGCAGAGTTCTCAGAGTATAGATGGGTGGGTGGATCCTCTGATGGGTCAGTCTCCGAGTGCCTCGAACAGGGGACATAGTCAGGAAAATCACGGATGGCAAATTCAGCAAAGTACGTGTGGAGCATCCTCTCGTTATGCATCTGTGGACGTTCAAAAACCATGTCATCGCCAAACGGGGAAGTCGGAGAAAAATGATGGCTATGTATAGGGTGAGAAAAGGGGCATCCCAAATCGGAGTGTGCAGCTCTCGTCAAAATGATACGACCGGTGCTCCAGGTTGTAGTACACCTCCTAGGTGGAGGTATCAATGAACAACACGAAAGTCCCCATCTGAAGACGTGACAAGAAGAAAAGATAGAAGGAGTGAGAATCTTACTAAAGAATCTCAGTAGGGTAACCTCTTATCTATGTGTCATCATCTATGTCCTTAGGGACCTTGGGTTTCTTTGAAAAAGGTGAGCATGCATAAAATTCACTTATTAGGTTTTAAACTTAATTATCCAAGGTCCGTTCCTTTTAGGATGAGTCTTAATGTCATGGATGCAACATAATAGAGAATGAATGCATGAAGATGCAACAGGCAGAAATCAATTAACATTCATAGAGATATCAACATAATACGGGTGGCATAAAGTGGTGTATACTTCTCATGTAAAAGCATTTCTCTTTCTGTAACTGTGTGATATTCAAAGCATCATACTGTACATAGGGATTACCCTAAAATCATCTCTAGGTTATGAGCTCATACCTTAACTAGTCGTCACTAGTTCTTATTCTGATAAGCAAAATCTCAATAATAATAATAATCATAACAAAACGCGTTACACCGGCATCAAGCACACGATGAATATTGTCCTCATCGGGGCATTACGTATCGCCGTCCCCCTCAAGGATTTGTTTTTGGGGCATTACGTATCGCCATCTCCCATAACGCGTTCTCACAGTACTATGTCACATTCAAAGCTCATATCTTTTTGAAAACTTTCTAAGTTCCTCAAATTTGTCAGAAATTCAGCAGCATAACCACGGCACGCCAAATTTCCTCCAAATTTGCTTTATGCCACATTCATATATATACATTACCATGAGCATCACAGTCATCATAAATTTTCATAATAAAACATGCACTCACATGAAGTACTAAAGTTCATTATGCTCTTAAATCTAGGGTGTCTTATGCTTTGACCCTTACGGGGCTTCAACTCGAGATATAATTATTCTAACATCCGCTATTAACCTTTTAGGCACCTAAGGGTTCACAACTAAAGATTCTTACGAATATTTTTGTTTGTCAACGAATCTGGACAGCATCATGCCTTGAGGGCAGATATTATATTTTGTGATTACGGGGGTTCTAGAAACTACGTTTTAGACCCTTTCTACATTTCGTCTTCGCCTAAGCTGCTATAAATCAAACCTAAACCAATTAGGGGGAATTCCTATGCCTATGAACTAATTATAAACCATGTTTACTATATTACAAGGTTGCTGGATAGAAACAGAAAATTAGATAATCTAAGTGTTCTAGAATTGTACTTTTACAGTTTTCTAGTTACTAATTTCTCTATAGGGGCTAAAAATCAATCCTACATCAAATGTTACCAAAGTTTTCATGATTAATCAATCCTAAATTGAGTGTTATCCCATTAAAATAGTTTTGGTAGTGGCTAAAAAATAAATGGGTCAAAACTATGCTAAAACTCAACTTTATAGTTTTTTTGCAAGACTAGTTTCTTTCCTAACATACATAGAAAGGCTCCTACATCAAAATATATAATTTTAACACATTCTAACATATTAAAATCATCATCAAACAGCAACCAAATCATCATGGCAGAACCAAATTCATTCATCATCATTCTAAGCATGAAATTTCATTTTCAATACACATAAGTCACTAGTTTGTCATGGATTCACTTTAGGACTTCTAAAACTCTTTGGAAACCAACTTATTTCATTAAAATCATCATAAACTAAACAAGGGTAGCAACCATTTGAGTTGGCCCATGACTGAAATTTAAATTTCAAAATCATACTTGAAATATTCTTTGAGTTCTCCTATGCTTAAGAAAATCCTAAGACATAGATTATGGGCACTTGTGACTAGATGAAACTCACACCAAGCTCATCATCATCACATGGCCGAATTTACATTCAAGGGAATGCTTCCATAACTAAAATTTACCTTGAGATAAAAGGGCAAGTCTTTGAGCTCTAGGATCTTTAAGTGATGATAAAAAGTAAACATGCTATGCATTTCGTTTTATTCTTCATTATAAGGTAAAGTGAGAGCTTCAAAGTAAATATGAGATGCAAGAACTTGAAAATAAATATGCAAAACATGAAAGTAAATATGCAAGTTCATTTTATCTTTTAGGATTTAAGTGATAACTTGAAGAATAAATGTGAATGCAAGTCCGGCTCTTTATTTTAGTGCTCTAGACTCCACAACAATCGACTTTAAGGCCGAAATAAGTGAGCTTCGAGATTAATTGTTAGGTGATATGAGAATGAAACTTTTTTTTTAATCTTTATGTTGTAGGTGATTAGCTCAAAAATAAATATGTTAGGCAAGGAAAGTAAATATGCAAGTTCATTTTTACAAATTTGCTACAGCTCTTACAAAACTTTAAAGGAACTTAAACTTCAACCCAAACTTATCATAGCAAGATAAAGCAAGCTTTAGAGTTCTTGTACCAAGGTTTACAAGGAAACCTTATGGTTTGAACATCATCATCAAACTTAAGGAAATGGGCTTAAAGAAGCTAAAACCATCTACCAATATTATTCAAAACAAAACCTTGAACACCAAGGAAAGGAAAACAAGGCCGAAGCCATGAGGAGCAAAAGAACAAAACTTTAAAACTCTAAAGGCCATGATCTTGGTGAAACATAAACTCCAACATCATGTGCTGTCATCCTTGAGTTATTTTTATCCAAAAACAAACCTCTAAAACCGAAACCATAGCAAGGAAAAGAAAAAGAAAAACTAAATGTAATGCCCCAATTTTTCTGTCTGAGGGAAACGACCAAAATGCCCTTGAGGTCATTTCCTGACCGGGATTCGAGGATAGCCGGTAAGGCAGTCCTCGAAGGGTCATCTCAATGTTTGAAGGGGATTTGATGGTCCTTAAGTGATTTTAGAAACAAAAATCGTGTTTTCTACAGTTTCGGGTCAAAATGACCAAAATACCCCTATAGCGTTTTGTAACGCCCCAATTTTTACTGTAATTTTTACTATCATTAGAAATTACTTAATTACCGAATTACCTTAGGTAATTATTACATAAGATTTGAGGTCGAACAATCCTCAATAAAAGGAATATAACATTAGAAGAGAGGTTAGGAACGATTCATGCGAGAGTCGCAAATCCTGAATTTCTGTACGTATAATATGACCAAAATGCCCCTGAAGTTATTTTACTCAGAAAATGAGGATCGTGGGCCCCACTATTCTCAAGGGGATATTTTGAGGATAATAAGGGATTGTTTGTGTTATGTGTGTTAATAGAGCAGAAGGATCTCAATTTTGAGTTCTGACGCGCGAAATGACCAAAACGCCCCTGGTCGCTTTAACTCCGATGTGCGTGCCGACTGAGCCCGAACCTCACTAAAATGTTTTAAAATGTGTTTTTAAGCCATGATTAACCATTGGTTAAGCTCGGGTGGCCTCAGGCAGTTTTTAAGTGAAAGTACGATTTTGCCCCTGTTTTTGGGCAGTTTTGCGAATTTCGGGATTTTTGATTCGTATACCGAAACCTAAGCAATATTGGCTCAAATTAAAGCTTATTAAATTCTAAATATTAATCTAGAGTCAAAATTATGTATTTAGATTGATTAGAACCCAAAATTGCTCAAAAACACCCAAATTGCTTACTAATTCACTTAAACCCTTAACCGTAAATTCTCTAAATTACATGAATACCTTGCCTACACCTAAATAATGCATGGAACACACAAATTTCACTTCTTTGGGCTGTAATGGACGAAATTATTGATGCCATTATGCAGCTGAATTATTGCCAAAAGTTGCACTAAAACAAAATGCCAAAATGTCACCATAAGAGACATAATTCCTTAATTTCATACAACTTTGTCTAAAATGATTTTTCCTCCCTTATTTCTCCTGCAAAATTCCGTCCACTACCTCATCCTGTTGGCCAATTAGAAGCCTCAAAATCTTCTATAAATAGGCTTGCTTGAGTGGTCTTGGAATGCTTGGTTCATAACTAGTTTTTAGGAGAACCAAAAACTTTCTTTCTTCCTCCTCTTTGGCTGAATTCTTTCTTCAATTTTTTCAAAGAGATTTTGTTTCATTTCACTTCAAGAAACCAAGTTCTCTTCCTCTTCTTTAACTCAGATTAGGTAGGGAGTAGTTTCTAAATTTATTTCTATGCTTTGAGGAGTTGTGTTTTTAGCTCAAAATGATGAAATTATGAACTTACCTTAGCTTTTCATTTTGGTTTTCCTCTTCAATTTTTCTGTAACCAATTCAACCATATGGCCTAGGTGGAACTAAGATGATGGCTTGATGATGAGGACTTTGAGGGTGGGTTGTAAATCCATCACAAGTTAGGCCTCTAAAGCTTGAAAATTCCACTTAATGCAAAACCTTAAAGAATAATGCTTTATGATGCTAAAACAAAGATTTTTAGTTTAGAAATTGAAAGATGTATTTTCCTTTTATGTTTTGTTTCTTGTTAAGATATGTATTGGGTTGAATTTATAATCCTTTTAAAGTCTTGAAGGAGCTATAGTAAAGAAACAAAATGAATTTGCATCCATGATTAAGTTTATGCTTTGCATAACCATGTTTACCTTCTATGTTATCACTAAATTTTCAAGAATGAATAAATGAACTTGCATTTCTCATGTTTAAATTCCAAGCTTGTATTTCATGTTTATGTTTCAAGTCATCACTTAATCTTTCAAGATAATAAAGAGGTTGCATCTCATATTTAATTTATGCTCTCACTATATTTTATAATGGCTAAAAGAATCAACGCATGGCATGTTTATTTTATGCCATCACCTAAAGATCCTAGAGCTCAAAGACTTGCCCATGTATCACAAGCAAAGAAATATGATTATTGGAGTTAAAGAATTTATTCTTTAAAAAGTCTTGAGATTGGAGCTTAAAAAGATGTAATAATAATTCTCTTCTCCCTCTCTTGGTCTGTGCGGACTACCGCCGCTCCGGTTTCTTAATATTCTCTTCTCCTCTCTCGGTCTGTGCGGATTACCCGCTCCAGCTTTCTTGTATCATGTTTATATTTCAAGTTCTTGCATCATGTTTAATTTTCAAGTCATCACCTTAAATCTTAAAGATAAAGAAATGGAATTGCATATCATGTTTATAATTCCAAGCTATCACCTTATAAAGATAAGATTAAAATAAGGTTGCATAGCATGTTTATAATTCTAAGATGTCACCTAAATCTCTAAAGCTCAAGACTTACTCCTTTTATCTTAAGTGAGAATTTTAATTGTGAAGATCCTCCCAAATTTGACAAAAGAACTAGTTTCTAAATGAGTTTTAAGGCTTTGCAAGGACTTTAGTGGGAACTAGTATTTTATATGCACTTAAAATATGATTCTATGTAATTGCATGAGGTTCATGATCCGGCCCCTGACCTGAGTTTAGTATCAATGTGTGATAATGATTTGATATGATTGAAGTTGTGATAATTATGGTTTATTGTTAAGAGAATGATTCATAATTGGTTTAGTAACTAATTAGTTCTATAATTGATAATTCTATGTAAGGATTGGATGCTTATTAAGTACTTGATATCATTGAATGATTTCTGGCTTGCATGTTATAGTTCTTTGTTGCAAATAATGAGAATGCTTATACATGAAATGTTCTTTATTATGTAAAATTTACCTTTGTTGCTAGAAGAAAGTGTATCATTGTAAAAGTGTAATTTGGAAAGGTTATGGCTAAGGAAAGACTTGGTATTTAAGCGTGTCCATTGTGACCCACCTCTCTTTCCTGGGAATCTCCCATATGCATGATTACAGTTGATATATATTATTCTAGCTTAAGACTATAAATGAGAAAATGTTATGATGTTTATGAATTGTATTGTGATATAACATGCAAAGATTTAATGGTGACTTAAACTTATAAGAAAATGATCCTTTGGAACCATCAGACTATAGGTGGTGAAAAGGTGATTTTAGCCCCCTAACCCGTTCTCTCAAAAGGGTAGAGTCGGGACTTTAGCTTATCAAAAGGGATAAGTATATGTTAGTGACGACTAGTAAAGTATGAGCTCATAACCTAAATTACTCCCAAAAGGGTGGAGTATAGGGTGGCCTAAGGAAAATAATGATGATGATAAGATTTTAAGTCACCTAAGGCACTAAAGAAATGAAATATGTGCGCTATGTCCACGTGTAGCTAATATTATATGACGTTCTTTTATGCATGTTATTTGATAATGATGATGAGGAAAATGATGTAATGATAAAGGAAAAGTTCATTGTAAATATGACATGTTAAGATTATGATGCATTATAAGACGCATGATTAAAAATTGACGAACCTCGGTTAAGGATTTGTCCGAACTTAAAATGAATCTTTGCATGCTCACTATTTTAGAATAATCCCGAGGTTCCTGGGGACTTTGATGATGACACTATAGAAGGAGGTACCCTTCTGAGAATTCTTTAGCAAGATTCTCACTCCCTTTTCTTTATTTCCGTCATTGTCTCCAGATTCAGATGGCGACATTCGTCCTGTTCGTTGATACCCCTACTTGGGAATTTCACTATGATCCAGTGCATCGCTCGTATCATTTTGAAGGGAGGTGCGCAGTTCGTGTTTTTATTTACATAGGTCGTCCATTTGCACATCCTGTCCCTAGTTATCGATTTTCTCCTACTTCTCCCTATGGCGATGAAATGGTTTTCGAACATGCACGTCCACTTGATGAAAGGATATTACGTTCTTATCCCACTTCATCTGCTGTCCATGGATTTCCAAAGTATGTTCCCGAGACGAGATATTCTGAAACTGATCCTTTAGAGGACACTCCTACTCATGTATATTCTGAGAGCTCTGCTCCTACTCCCACACGTGTAAGAGAGGGTAGTGAGGAAATAGTTGTTCAGCCAAGGTTAGCAAGAAGGCCGTCCATGCGACCCCAGCCTGGTGCATCTCGTGTGTCCCCTCCCGAGGGAGCTCATCAGTGGATCGGATTTATTCCCCATTTCCGTGACGTGGCCATAGAGGGTTCTTAGTAGATTTATGTGTGATCATGCACCCTAGTTTTAGGATAACCTTCCCGGCTTATGGAGTTATCTAGTTTAGGGGCATGTATTTCCTTAAGTATATTTTCTTTTATGGGTTTGCATAAGATAATGATGTATGAACATAACCCACCCTTTGAGTGAGGTTATTGTATGTAAATATATGCTATAATGTGCTTATGGATGTTATATGATGGAGCCTAAGTGATATGATGTGATATATTCTTAAACGTCTTATTATACTCCGCTTACTCGTTCACGTTGTACTCGGCTCACGTTTTCAATTATGTGTTTAAAAAAAAAAATGGCTCGTAATTTCACTAAGTATTTTCAAATTATGAAGAAAGAACCAAAGCAAGGAGTAAAGTCTAGTCATTAATCAGATTCAACCTAGGTGTATCTGGTTAATTACTAGGGTGTTATACGTTTTGCGAGGGTAGAGGTGGCGTTCGAGCCCAAAACTTCCCCCAAAGGTTTAAAATGATGTTTTCATGTGTTTAAAAATATCTGTTTAAGTCTCGGTGGTCCTGGGCAGTTTTTGTGTAAAATTATGATTTTGCCCCTGGCATAGTGCCGTTTGAGCTTAATAATGTAATTAAGCAAACCTAAGCAATATTAGGCTCAAATCAAAGATTAATTAATTTCCATAATTAATCTAGAGTCAAAATAAGTTATTAAAATTAATTAGAACCTAAGATTGCTTAAATTAAACTCAAAACCCCCTTTTTCTTTTAAAAATTCAAGTTCCCAAGACATAGAATCTTAAATAGTGTTTTCACTATTCACTCTCCATACTCCAAGAAGCCTAGGTAGAGTAGGATTTTGACCCACTAATGGGTTAGAGTGCTCTCTAATCATGCCTTAAAGTAGCTTTGATTACCTATCCTTTCACTTACACACTTACTTACAAGTTCCTAATCCTAAGCCTAATCAAAGCTACACCTAAACACACCTCTAAATCACAATTAAATGGAAGATTTTCTTCCCCCATTCCATGGAGAAGATGGCACCACATCACCCTCCAATATCCACCACATGTTTGAATTCTTTCATTCAAAGAACCATGCCTACACCATACTTGAACCCATACTTGGCCATACCTTTGAATGACCACCATTATACCTTGAAAAAGATATTTTTCTTCCTTTTCCCTCCATGTAAATTCAGCCACTCCCCCCATTCCTTCACCCTTGATTTGTTTTTCTATAAATACACATGCAAATAAACTTGTGAGAACCATTAGTTCATTTGCTAAGTTTTAGTTTTCAAGAAGCACCTCAAAGCCTTTCTTTTTCTCTCAAGTCCAAGAGTTCTCATTCTTCAACCTCTTCATCTTCTTCACTCTTCTCAACCTCCAATCACTTGGTAGGGATTTTATTTCAAGTGTTTCTTTTGTTAAAAGTTCTTACTAGTTATGTGTTTTATGGTTTCTCTTAAATCTTTTAGAATTTCTTTCTTCCTCTTTGTTTCTTTTTCATTTTTCGGCCAAGAACCTTTGGGGACTTGGAAATGAGAGCTTGATGATGAGGATCTAATGATGATAATTATCACTTGAGCAACCTCTAAAGCTTGATCTTGGTTCTTGAGTAAAGGATGTTTTTGGTTTCTTTCTTTCTTGATCTTGGGAACTTAGTTTTGATAATACTCTAAAATGGATGTATGAACTCAATGATAAGGACTTATGTTGTTAGTGTTAATACATCATCAAGAGCATGGTCTCTAGAGTTTCAAAATGGTTTCTTTTCTTGTTCATGGTTTCGGTTCTTTTCCTTTTTTTCCCTTTGAGTTTTCAGCCATTATGTTGAATGGCTCAACATGATAGCTTGATGATGAGAGTTCTAGATGATGGCTTCTTGTTCATCATAATACTCTAAAGCTTAAGTTTTCATAAAGATGTTATATGGCTCTCTTATGGTTTTATTTGTAAGGAATGTTGTTTTGTGTTCTAGGAACTCTAATGTTCACTTTATCTTGTCATGATGAGTTTGGGTTAAGGCTTATGTCCCTTTAAAGTCTTGTAAGAGCTCTAGTAAAGATGTAAAAATGAACTTACATATTTATATTTCAAGTTCTTACATCCCATATTTACTTTTCTATGTCATCACTAAACTCTAAAGATCTAAGAAAAGAACTTACATTATCACGTTTAAGTTTCAAGCTTTGCATTTCACGTCTATATTTCAAGTCAACACCTAAGAACTCAAAGATTAAAAGAAGAATTTGCATATCACCAAAATAATCTCAAAGCTTTTCAATTTTGACCTTAAAGTCGATTGTGGCTGGGCCTAGAGCACTAAAATAAAGAATTGAACTTGCATATTTACTTTCAAGTTTTCCATAGTTACTTTGAGCCTTGCATATTTACTTTCAAACCTTGCATATTTAATTTCAAGTTCTTGCATTTCATATTTACTTTGAAGCTCTCACTTTACTTTCTAATGAGGAATAAAATGGAATGTATAGCACGTTTATATTTCGTCATCACTTAAAGAACCTAGAGCTCAAAGACTTGCCCTTACTACCTCAAGTTAAAGTTGGTTATGGAGACATCCTCATGGATGCATATTTCGGCCATGTGATGATGATGAACTTGGTGTGAGTCTCATCTAGTCACAAGAGCCAACAATCTGTGTTTTAAGATTTTCTTTAGACTTCAAGAGTTTTATAAAATTATTAATGAGATTTATGAATTAAACCTCTTCTAGGAATGTTTCAAACTAGCTACTGCCCTATGGTCATTCTCAGTCCCTTTTGTGAAATAAAATGGTTTTTAAAGGGTTTTAAAAGTCTTAAAACGACTAGTAACTTATGCTTATTGAAAATGAAATTTTATGTACGATACGTATATATATATATATATATATATATATATGAATTCGGTTCTGCCGTGGTGTGTTTGGTTTTGTATGATGTTATTTTGATATGCTAAGAATGTGTAAAAATTATATGTGTTGAGGCAGGAACCTTTCTATGCTTGTTAGGAAAGAAACTAGTCTTACAGAAAAACCGTAATGTCAAGTTTTAGCGTGGTTTTGACCCATTTATTTTTAGACACTGACCAAACTGTTTTAGTGGGATGATAATCAGATTAGGATTGTTTAAATACGAAAAACTTGGTAACATTTGATGTAGGATTGATTTTTAGCACCTATGGAGAAACTAGTAACTAGAAAACCGTAAAAGTGCGATCCTAGAACACTTAGATTAATTAATTTTCTGTTTCTATTCCAGCACCTTTGAAGGATTGTAAAACCATGTTATGCCATGTTTACCTGAGTGAGAATGACCCATAAATGGTTTAGGAATTAATTCTAGCATCATAAGAAAAGCCGGTAATGAGAAAGGGCGTAAAACACAACTTCTAGAACACCTTAAATCATAGAATTTCATTTACTACCTATGCTGCCCAACTTTGATTGATGATGTTCTTGAGGTTAATAATTAGTGGTAATGACGATGATTAGTCCCTTAGATGCATAAGGAAATAATTTGACAATTTGAATTACCCAATTTAAGTGTTTGGCCATTTAAGAGAATGTTTATGAGATGATGATTTGAGATGGTGCATTCATGTGATATTTGATGTTATGTGAGGTATTGGTATAGAATTCATCATTTGCATGTCATGCTTTCATTTGAAACATTAGAGATGCATATGTTTGAAATATATGAAGAATTATGACATTTATGAGATATGTGTTGCATCTTGTTATAACATGCCAAGACTTAAGGTGACTTAAAGTATGAGAAAATGATCCTTTGGACTCATCAAATGATAGGTGATGAAAAGGTGATTCTTGCCCCCTAACCCACACTTATCAAGTCAGGACTTCAACTTATCAAAAGGGAATAAGTTTATGCTAGTGACGACTAGTGAGGTATGAACTCATAACCTAGAAGTACTCTCAAAAGGGAAGAGTAATAGAGTGGCCCCAAGAATGAAAAGAGACTTAAGTCACCTAAGGAAAACAAGGAATGTCATCCATGAACCATGTTCTATGCACATCATGTTTGCTATAAAGTTAGACATATGCTTTAAAGTTAATGTTGCATAAAGTATTGACATGCATATCATAAAGAAGTATGATGCATTCATTACAAGACTCATGATAAAATGAACGGGCCTTGGTAATGGATGTTTTAGAACTTAATAAATGAATCTTTGCATGCTCACTATTTCATAGTTAAACCCGAGGTTCCTGAGGGCGGTCATGATGACACTTGTGTGAAAAGGGCAGCCCTATTGAGATTCTTGTATAAGTTTCTCACTTCCCTTATCTTTTTTTTCCATCTTCGTCTTCAGACAAGGTCGACAACGATGCCCCATGGATTTCCCTGAGGTGCCAACATGGAAGTAGCTCGATGGTTGAAGATCAGAGCTGTGTAGCGAAAGCGGGGATATAGTCTTAGCCTTTTCACATCATAGTCGTGTGTAGTTTTGAATTGTTGTATGCTCAACCTTCATGGGTGGGCCCAATATATTTGATGTGATTGTGGGAACCTATATCACTAATACTATTAATGTTTGACTTGATATTTAACGTTAATGTTATAGGATGATGTGTTGATGGTTGTTCCTTCCATGAAGCCTCTCTGGTGTTTCTGTTCATGCTATTCCTTTTAGGTTTATGCTTTACAGTATGCGAGGCTCGCATTGGTTTATGTTTCAAAAAAAAAATTCTACCCATATTTTCCGCTAAGTATTTTACTGAAAAGTTCTAAAGAATGAGACTAAAAGAGTAATAGACTAATGGTTAACCTAAATACGTTCTAGGAGTGTTGGGTTAAAAATTAGGATGTTACACCAAAACCAAAACAAGAAAAGGAAAAGGAAAAGAAACTGAAACCATGGAAAGAAAAGAAAGGGATAACCCAAAATGTGTTGAGATTAAGACTAAGTTTCAAGGTTTAGAGGTTTCTCAAATGATAATCATGAGTCCATTATTTTGAAAACTCATCATCAAGCCATGGTTTTCCTTCAAATATAGGCCCTTATGGCTAAAATTAAAACAAGGAAAAAGGAAGCCAAGAAACCGAAAAAGAAAGAAAAGAGAAGGAAAGAAGAACTAAAAGATTCAAGAGAAATCATAAAGCACATAGCTAAATAACAACTTTTAATAAATTAAAAACTCAAAATAAAATCCCTACCAAGTGATTGGAGGTTGAGATGGGAGAAAAAGATGAAGAGGTTGAAGAAAAGGAACTCTTGAACTTGAGAGAAAAAGGAAAGCTTTAAGGTGCTCTTGAAAACTCAACTTGGTAAATGAACCAAAAGTGGTTCAAGTTCATACGAGCATGCTATTTATAGAGAAATGAAACATGAGGGGTGAAAATGGGGGGAAGAATGGCGCCATTTCTAGGGGAAGTAGGAGGGAGAAAATATCTCTTGGTTATGTCATTTCAAGGTAAGGTGTAAGGCATGGTGCAAACATGGGTTCAGGCATGGTGTAGCATGCTTCTTTGATTGTGTAAGTGAACAAATTTGTGATGTAAGAAGGGATGAGGTGGCGCTACTTTTTGGGGATCCAAGAGGAGGAAAATATTTCATTTAATTGTGGTTTAGAGGTGTGTTTAGGTGTAGCTTTGATTAGACTTAGGATTAGAAACTTGTAAGTAAGTGTGTAAGTGAATGGATAGGTAATCAAGGCTATTTTAAGGCATGATTAGTGAGCATTCTAGCCCATTAGTGGGGTCAAAATCCTACTCTACCTAGGCTTCTTGGAGTATGGAGAATGAATAGTGAAAACACTATTCAAGACTCTATGCCTTGAAAACTTGAGTTTTTCAAAAGAAAAAGGGATTTTGAGTTTAATCTAAGCAATCTTAGGTTCTAATTAAATTTTATAACTTATTTTGACTCTAGATCTTCGATTAGAGCCTAATATTGCTTAGGTTTGCTTAATCACATCATTAAGCTCAAATGGCACTATGCTAGGGGCAAAATCGTAATTTTGCACAAAACTACTCGGGACCACCGGGACTTAAACAGATACTTTAAAATGTAACATCCTAATTTTTAACCCAATACTCTAGAACATACTTAAGTTAATCATTAGTCTACTACTTCATAGTACTCATTTTTACTTAGAAATACTTAACGGAAAATACGGGTAAATTTTTTTTTGAAAAACAAAGTGAGAGCCGCGTGATACGATAAGCAGTAAACCATGTATAGTAAAACAAATGTCTTACAACATCATAACATAAGGCACACCATGAATAACACTGAATATCATCTCACATATATATAACTTGCCCACTTATAAGTGTGGGACTTAATTTAGTACAAGAGGAATACAAGGAAGGAAATACAACATAATGATAAACATGAACTACTCTCCTACCCGTGTGCATCTAATGGGGTAACCTCTAAACAAAAGAAGGTTCATCCCCATCTAAGTGGTGTGTACTCTAACACGGGCCATCCACAGCCTCCTACTGGCGACTATCCCTCGAGCGTGGTACGTAACCAGGAAACTGAGCAAGCTCCTCCGGCGTGAATAGGCGGGACAGGGCTCGGAAGTGACCTCCACAGCATGGCCTTATCTCCGGTCGTCGTGCAAGCCTCGACTGAGTCACAGAAGGCTCACTACCCTCCCCAAGGTCCATGGGTATGGTGGGGGAAGATCCCTCGGAGGGTACCTGGGTTGCCGAATCCTCGGAAGGATCCGTCTTCGAAAAAGACGACGGGCAACGGGGCACATACTGGGGATAGTCTCGAGCGGTGGATGCGGATGGTGGGGTACGGCGAAGCCTCTCCTCTAGGGGACGTGCGCGCTCGAACACCAGGTCATCGATCATAAATACTCTAACCGTGCATCGACCCACAAAATGGAATGACCCGTGGTCCGGGTCATGGTGCACCTCCCATGTCGGCGTGTCCACGAACACTACGAACGTCGCCATCTGAAGACGTGACGGAAAGAAAGAGATAGAGGGAGTGAGAATCTTGCTAAAGAATCTCAGTAGGGCTTCCTACTACCTAGGTGTCATCATCTACGTCCTCAGGAACCTTGGGTTTAATTATACAAAAATGGCTGGACATGCATTAAGTTCATTTTAAACTTTTAAAAATATACTTTAGCCAAGGTCCATTCATTTTAGGATGATCTTAATGCTATGAATGCAACATAATAGAAAATGTATGCATGGCACTACCTAATGCACATGCATAAAACATAACATCAAGCATCATCATACTTGGTGGCATAAAGTGGCAATAGTAACATTCATATGGGACAAGCTTAGTGACATAATCATAATCATGAAACTTCTCTTCCTCATGGGCCACCCTAAAAGACAATCGAACTGGGGGTGCTCGGCCGAACCGGTGTCACCCAGAACGTGTCACATATCTAGGTTATGAGCTCATACCTTAACTAGTCGTCACTAGTTCTTACTTACCACTTAACGATAAGCGTATCATAAATCATAAATCCCGACTATCTGAGTACGGGTTAGGCGGCAATTCTCTTAGGGGTGCTCGGCCGAACCGGTGTCACCTAAGAGTATAAAATGGTACCGATGTCACATGAGTTCTATGGAGGTGCTTGGCCGAACTGGTGTCATCCTAGAACCCATCTTAGTACCTTAATTTTCGAAATCTCTTTAAGTCCCCAAATTTGTCGGAAATTCGGCGGCACAACGGCATTACACCGAATTTCCTTCCAAATTTGCTTTATGCCACATAAACATATAACCTCATGAATTCCTCATATGAATAACATCATCATCATTTGCATACTACAAGCATCATCATAAAACATTCAAACGCTTACCCTTACGGTAGCTTATGCTTTAACCCTTACAAGTCTTAATCTTGAGATATAGTTCTCTAACATCCGTCGCTCATATTTTTATGCACCTAAGGGCTCATAATTAATCATCATTCCTAATCCTCATGTTCATACTTAAATCTGAATAGCATAGGGCAAATTCTCTAACTTGTGTTTATGGGGTTCTAGAACTTACGTTGTAGACCCTTTCTCGGTTCCGTCATCGCCTAAGGCGCTATAAATTAAATCTAAATCAATTATGAGACATTCCTATGCTTAAGGACTAATTATAAATCATGTTTATCATGTTGTAAGGGTGCTGGACAGAATCCAGAAAAATAAATGTTCTAAGAGTTCTAAACTTGCACTTTTACGGTTTTCTAGTTACCAGTTTCCCTATAGGTGCTAGAATTCAATTCTAATTCAAATGATACCAAGTATTATGTTCCCATTAAAATAGTTTGGAAAGAATCCATACACAAATGGGTTAAAACTATGTCAAATTCCAACTTTACGGTATTTCTAGTTAGCTAGTTTCTTACCTATTATGCATAGCATCGCTTCTACATCATCATATGATATTTTCACACATTTCAACACATCAAAACATCATCATACAACATCACACTCATCATATCAGAACCGAAAACATTTAACTTCAATAAGAGAGTTAAATTGACATTTCTAGGTACATAAGTTAACTAGTTTCTCTTGGAATCAATTTAGAATTTCTAAAACTCTTTGCAAATCATTTTAATTCATCAAGAGGCTAAGAGAAGCCTTAGGTCAATGACCAAAATATATGTCATCTCCTAAAAGGGAATAAAGTCATATCTCATGACAACATAACCTTGAAAAGGTTTGTAAAGCTTTTAAGAAAAACTTAGAACATAGACTATTGGTCCTTGTAGCTAGATGAAAACTCATTGCAAGTCCATCATCACTACTTGGCCGAAAACATGCAATCAAAGAATGGTTTCACATTAAACTTTAACTTGGAATGAAATGGGCAAGTCTTTGAGCTCTAGGTTCTTAAGTTACGACATAAAATAAACGTGCTCATGCTTTTCATTTTTAATCTTGCTTACAAAATAAAGTGACGACTTAAATTAAATACGCAAGGCATAAACTTAAACGTGCAAGCTTGAAAGTAAATATGCAAGGTTCAATTCTTTATTTTAGTGCTCTTGGCCCAACAACAATCGACTTTAAGGCCGAAATAGATAGGCATTCGAGAAATTAATTAGGTGATAATGCAAGTTCAATTCTTTATTTTAGTGCTCTAGGCCCAACAACAATCGACTTTAAGGCCGAAATAGAAAGGCTTTGAGAATTAAATTAAGTGATGATACACGTTCCATTTTAATCTTTATGTTCTTAGGTGATAGCTTGAAAGTAAAGATGCTTAGCAAGAATGTAAATAAGAATGCAAGCATAAAATAAATTATGCAAGTTCATTTTATCTTTCTTAGAGCTCTTAACAAGACTTTAAAGGAACTTAAACCATAACTCAAACTCATCCAAACAAGTAAACTCAAGCTTAGAGTGCTTAAAACTCAACATAATATTTTTAGGAAATCAAACCATGAAGCCTAGAAAAATTAAGGAAATGGCCGAAATCCTCAAGAAAAAAAAGGAACATTTTAAAACTCTAGGGTCCATGATCTTGATGATATAATAACACCAACATCATGAGACCTCATCATTGAGTCCTTAAAACCATTTTGAATCACCATCAAAACTAAAGTTCTCAAGAGTTCAAGAAAGGAAGAACTAGAAACATTTTTGCTCAAGAACAAAGATCAAGCTCTAGAGTTTGTTTCAAGTGATGAACATCATCATGAAACTCTCATCATCAAGCTCTCATTTCTTTGAACCTCAAGGCCCATGGCCGAAAATGAGAAAGAACAAGGAAAAGAAAAGAAGTTCTAAAAAGAATCAAGAGAAACTATAAACATAAAGCTTAGAACAAGAACTTTAAAGAAAGGAATACTTGAAAGAAAATCCCTACTTGATGTGATGAACTTGAAGATGGAAGAAGAAGATGAAGATGATGAAGAACTTGAAGAACACTAGAACTTTGAGAGAAAAGAAAAGCTTTGAGTGTTCCTAAACTTAGCAAATGATCTAAAAGTGGTGCAAGCTCCTCAAGGCATTGTATTTATAGAGAAATGAAACAAATGGAGGGGGTGAGGGCTGAAGGGGTTTTCGGCCATGAGGTGCAGAATTGGAGGCATCCATGAGTTCCATGAGGTGAGATAATGTGTTCTTGAGGTATGGCTTAAGGTATGGTTCAAGATATGGCCTCAAGCATGGTTCTTTGAGTGAGAAAACAATTAAACATGTGGCCAATGGGGAGTGTGCTGGCCGAAACTTCATCAGCCATGGGGGAGGGTTCTTTGCATTTTAATTGTGGTTTAGAGTTGTGTTTAGGTGTATCTTTGATTATGCTTAAGATTAAGAATTTGTAAGAAAGTGTTTAGGTAAGGGAAATGGATAATTAGGATGGTTTAGACATAATTAAGGAGTGGTCTTGCACCATTAGTGAGTTAGATCCTCAATTTAGAGTCTAAACAACTCTTAGACACATTTCCTTGATTTAAGGAATTGGAGAGAGAAAACACTATTCAAGATTCCAAGGCTAGGAATCTTGAGTTCTAAAAAGGGATTTAAGCTTAATCTAAGTAATTTTAGGTTCTAATTAACTTTAATAAATTATTTTGACTCTAGATTAATTAGGAAAATTAATTAATCTTCATTTAGAGCCTAATATTGCTTAGGTTTGCTTAATTACGTCATTAAGCTCAAAAACACTATTCTAGGGGCAAAATCGTAATTTTGCACTAAAACTGTCCGGGACCACCGGGACTTGAACAGAGACCTCTAGACATATGAAAATGTGTTTTTAAACCTCTAGGGAAAGTTTCGGGCTTAAACGACACCTTTACCCGCGTAAAACGCTATAGGGGTATTTTGGTCATTTTGACCCGAAACTGCAGAAAATGAAATTTTCGCTTCCGAAAGCATTCAAAGGCCATCCAATCCCCCTCAAACATTGAGTTGACCCTTCGAGGATGACCGAGTTGGTTACCCTCGAATTCGGGTCAGGAAATGACCTCAGGGGCATTTTGGTCATTTTTCTCAGACAGAAAAATCGGGGTGTTACATTAAACACATGAAAATGTCATTTTAAACCTTTGGGGAAAGTCTCGGGCTCAAACGACATCTTTACCCACGTAAAACGCTATAGGGGTATTTTGGTTATTTTGACTCGAAACTTCAAGAAACACGATTTTTTTTCCGAAATCACTCAAGGACCATTTAATCCCCTTCAAACATCGAGTTGACCCTTCGAGGACTGTCAGGCCGGCTATCCTCAAATTCCGAGCAGAAAATGACCTCAGGGGCATTCTAATCATTTTTCTCTCAAACAGGAAATCGGGGCGTTACAAAACACACAGGCCTACCCGACAGGTTAGGTGTTCATGAGGTTTCCCGCACTTGGCACATACGACGGCGGGTATAGGTCTCAGGGGTGTGGCTGGGGTCCTCTGAGGTGCCTTCCCTCGGTTGTCATTTGGCTTCCCTTGATTAAAGTCTCTTCGAGGGCCTTGTTTTGGGAAAGGTGGCCTGGACTGAGGCCTTGGTTGCGGTAGAAAAGGTGGTCGATTCTGCGGCTTGAACTTTGGAGCTTGTAGTGCTAACTTTTTGGTAAAGCTATCGGCGTTTGATACGCTCAGCTTCTTTTGGCCGTCTTCAATTATGTGGCATTTGTTGACCAGGAAAGGGAAGTCCCTGATCTCCAAATGGGCCACCGCGACATTGATCTCGGCCTTCAACCTGGACTCATACTTAACACACTTCCAGTAATCATCAGGGTTTCCTTGGTACATCCTCGAGAACTTGTTGAGCTCTTAGAACTTGGCAATATACTGGGCAATACTCATGCCTACTTAAGTCGATTGGATGAACTCAATGTCCTTCGCATTTCTCACTGACTTGTGAAAATATTTCTCGTAGAAATGAGCCTTGAATAGCTCCTAGTCAATAGCGGTACCAGCTGCCTCTAGTAGTCTTTGGGCACCGGTCCACCAGAATCCAGCATGTCCTTCTAGCATGTAGGTGGTGAAAGTCACTTTCTGCACCTCTGTGCATGGGATCACAGTGAAAATCTTCTCCATGTTCTTAATCCACTCGTCGGTGTGATTCAGGTTCAAGGTTCCCTTGAAGAATGGTGGGTTTGCCTTGCGAAACTCCCCGAAACGAGCGTGCTTGGGAATCTTAGTAGCATTGGGACCACGGCCCGCATTAGTCTAGTAGTCTCAGTCCCTCCTTTTGAACATTGCCCTCATGGTCCTAGCCACATCACGGAGGGCTTTGGCAGTCTCGTTGTCCTATTTGCAAGAAGTCGAGGTCCTATTCTGTTATCGACGTGCCATTAGTTCCTATGCACACAAAACAACAAACACTGAGGTGATCAGGCTCAATACTCTATATAAAGTGAGCTAGTTACCATGGCACGTACAAACATACAGTGGTCATGCATTTCTAATCCTTAAGCTCATCTTATTGATAGAGCAACTACACATGACATATCTATCACATTATGCTTAAGAAGCATAGTCAGTCCAATCCTAAGGCTCTGTGAGAACCGAACTGCTCTAATACCAAAATGTAACACCCTAATATTTAACCTAACACACCTAGGATGTATTCAAATTAATTATTAGTTATTACTCTTTTGTTTCAGTTCTTAATTCTAATTTTTAGAAAATACTTAATGAAAATATGGGTAAAATTTTTTTCTGAAATAAGAGATGAAAACGTGAGCCGCACACAAGTTAAACACTACATCGTTTGATTTACGAATAATAATAACAAGGAAATATTCATGCTATGAATAAAATCACAAGATTATAATAACAACCATCATATATATATATATATATATATAATATCATAAAAGTTCTGCCATACACTAAGTTAAATAGTAGCATTAGTACAGTCATTTGTGCAAATACATAGAAAAACATAAAATACATAAGACAGAAAAGCCTCGCCTATAAGAGTGCATCTAAAGTAGATAACCTCAAACTCAAAAGGAGGCTATTCTATGTAGACTGTACGCACATGCACTACCAAGACCGCTGCCGGCTCCTACTGCTGCCCGCCCCAAGGGGGAGGAACATAACCAACCCACTGAGCCAATTCGGCTGGAGTGGCCAAATGGTGAGTGAGTTAGGCATGGGCTACGTGATGGGGTATCATCTTCGCTCTACCTCCTAGGATCGGCTGCGTCACTGTAGCCTTACTGTCTTTACCAAACTCCATAGGCACGGTGAGGGAAGAACCTACGGATAATATCTATGTGGCTGAGTCCTCAGATGGCTTAGTTTCCCAATGAGCCAGGGGAAAACGGGGAACCTACTCTGGGAAGTCGCAGAAGGTAGAAGTGGCACGATGGGTACGGTGAGTCTGCTTCTTACGAGGACATGCACGCTCGAAGACAAAGTCGTCACCAAAAGGGGAGGCAGGAGAAAACTAGAAGCTAGAAACTGGATATGCAAAATGGCGGTCGATGAAAAAAAAATGACGAACGACACAATGAACCACAAAGTTATATGACCGATGGGCAGTGTCGTAGAGCATCTCCCAAGTGGGTACGTCAACGTAGATCACGAACGTTGCCATCGTCCTCTGAAGACGCGATGGAAAATGAAAGATAGAAGGAGTGAGAAACTTGATAAAGGATCTTAGTAAGGTGTTCTCCTATCCTAGTGTCATTATCTATATCCTCAGGAACCTTAGGTTACATTATGAAATAGTGAACATGCATAAGGTTCAATTCTTAAGTTCTAAAATACCAATTACTGAGGCCTATTCATTTTATTATGCATCTTGGATGTTATGAATGCACCATACCTCATCATGAAATGCATGTCAATGCAAGGTGCAACATACTATATAAATAGAACATAAGTGATGCATACAGAACATGGTAAACATAGCATGAATTACTTCTTTTTATTTTATTTTATTTTATTTTTGGTGACTTAAACCATTCTTTTTTTCATTGGGGCTGCCCTGTTACTCTCTTCTTTTTAAGAGTTCTAGGTTATGAGCTCATTCCTCACTAGTCGTCACTAACATACTCTTATCCTTAAGATAAGTTAGCACCTGACTCTTAAGTACGGGATAAGGGGCTAGGATCACCTTTCATAACCTTTAATTCGGGAAGTCTAGAGAATTATTTCCATATATTTTATGTCACTTTAACATTATCATGTTATATTTAAGATGCAAGAACACCACATATCATATAATATCTTATGCTTTTTATATTACTTCAACATATACATCTTAAACATTTCAAGTGTAATCATGACATGCCACAACAATTCTTATAACTAGTAACCAAGTATGCAAACATAATCATCACATAAATCCTTAAGCATATTGAATCACAATATCCCATAGAATAAGCACTTCCATTATCTCTTCATCGATTAAACCTCTAAATCGGGTAAACCCAACTTTTGTATTTATTCTTTTACAAATCTAAGGGATTAATTACAATGAATTCCACTAATTAATAACCTCAAGAACATCATTAAACAAATCTGGATAGGTTTGAACAGAAATAGAAATGAGTACATTTCGGCATTCTAGAAGTTACGTTCTTGATCCTTTCTCATTACTGACTTTTTCTATGATGCTAGAATTAATTTTTAAACCATTTATTGTGTGTTCTAAAATATATACACATGATCAAACACATTTTTACCAATTAATTACATGCTGGAATAGAATTTGATATTTCAGATTTTAAAGGCTTTAGAAATCACATTTTTCATCCTTTCGGTGACTAAGGTGCCAAGAATAATTATCACATCAATTAATAGTAGTTCTCACCCATTTAAATTACTCCAAACAACATACATTAGATCTAGAAATGTTAAAACAGAAATCAGAATTTATTTTTCCATAGGCATGCACAATTGCAATAATAAGCATTCCTAGTAACTAGTCTTTCTCAGAATTAATTCTTAGAACCTTGTTCCTTGATAAACCAAGACTCATTTTGTAAAGGTAGATGTCCATGAACCAAAATTCCTATGTAAGTTGAAAGGGGTAAGTCTTGAGCATTAGATTATTTGGGTGATGGCATAAACTTAAATGTGCAAATGCAAGCTTCATTTTAATCTTGGTATTATAAGTTGATGGCAATGGAAATATAAATATGATATGCAAAGCTTGAATATGAATATGAGAATGCAAGCTCATTTTTCATCTTTAAGTTTAGGTGATGGATTGAAATGTAAACATGCTAGATAAGAAATATAAACATGAAATGCAAGTTCATTTCTTATCTTTAAGTTTTAGGTGACAACTTGGAAATAAATATGATGTGCAAGTCTTGAATATAAATATGAAATGCAAAAACTTGAAATATAAATATGAATGCATTTCCTTTTATTATTTCTTTAGATCCTAGGCTCAAGACTCCTATTTAAAGCAATAACTCTAAAACATTGATCAACTTTAAAGTTTGTAAGGTGAAAGTATGTCATTTGTTCCTTTTAAGTTTGATGCTCAAGACTCCTATCTAGAGTAACCACTCTAGAACACCGATCAACTTTAAAGTTGAAAGAGGTAAAGCCTTGAACTTAAGATGATTAAGAGATAACATAAACATATTATTCCATTTTGCTCAAGCAAAACTCATTAAAGAAAATCAAGTGACATTTTCATTTGCCAAAAACTTTCAGAAGAGAAACCTCAATCTTTAGAGGTCAAGGAAATAATGGTTTTACAACTAACATCCAAGATCCTCATCATCAAGCCATGGTTTCCACATAACAAGGCCATCAAGGCCAAAAAAGGAAGGAAAGGAAAGGAAAAGGAAAGCAAGAAATTGAAAATGAAGTGGAAAAGGAGAGAACAAACATTTCAACATTCTATTCTAAGAATAATACAAAAGAAAAGAATGAAATCTTTTAAAACAACTCCCTACCAAAGATGTTTTTCTTGATGAATGAAAGAGAGCTTGATCTTGAAAAGGAATGAGAAGAAAAATTCTTCCTTGGGCCAAAATGATTTTCAGTCAAGAGGAAAGAAAAGGAAGAAAGGTTTGTCTTAAGTTTTTGGTCTAGGAAGTGGAAAGGTTAAGTGTTTTAGGGGAGGTTCATGGTGGTTGTGTGGTGGTTTGGGGTTGAGAAATGGTGAAGGATGGTGGCTCTTGAAGAGTGGAGAAGAAGAAGAGCTCTTGGGATCAAAGAAAGAAAACTTGAAGTTGGAAAAATAAGCAAAGGTTCTTGCAAGCTTCCTTTGGTGCCTATTTATAAACAAAATGAAACATGAAGAGGTGAGAGGAAGAGGAGTGGCCGTCGGCCATGGGAGAGAAAAGGGAAGGAAAAACATATCTTTATATGCATCATGTCATCGAGTGGTGTAGGAATGGCTAGGCATGGCTTTGGGTATGGCTAGGCATGGTTGTCCTTGATTTTGTGTAATAAAATAAAATGAAATGAGATGAATAGAGGGGGTGGCCGGTTGTATTAAGGGAATGGGGAGGAAAATATCTTACTTTAATATGGGTTTAGGAGTGTGTTTAGGAGTATCTTTGATTAGGCCTTTGATTAGGAATTTGTAGTTAAGTGTTTAGGTGAGAAAATGAGTAATTAAGTACTCTCAAGGCATGGTTAATGAGTGTTCTTATTTATTTAATAAAGTCAAACCTCTTCAAATCAGGATTCTCAATCATATCTATAGTTCCTTAAATTAGGAAATTAGAGAGAGAAAACGCTATTCATGAAAATATGACATAGTCTTAAATTAAGAAAGGAATTTTGAGTTTCCTTAAGCAATCTTAGGCCCTAATTAACCTCAATTAATTATTTTGACTCCAGATTAATTATTAAAATTAATTAATCTTTAATTATTGTCTAATATTGCTTAGGTTTTGTTAATCATGCAATTAAGCTCGTTATGCCCTTAATTAGGGGCAAAACGGTAATTTTAACAAAAACTCCCCGGGACCACCCGGGCTTAGACAAACATTAGACATCCCTTAAAAATGACATTTCAAACTCCCAGGCAAAGTCCGGGTCTAGTCGGAATTAAATTCTGTGTCAATTAGTTACAGGGGCATTTTGGTAATTTTGCACATAGGAATTCAAAAATGAGATTCTTCTAATCTATTAACACATATAACACACATAGTCTCCATTCAATATTAAAACATCCCTTTGAGGATGGTCAGGGCTGACTATTCTCATTCTCCTAGTAAAATGACCTCAGGGGCATTTTGGTCATTTACACACAAGAAAAATTAGGGCGTTACACTTCACACCAATAGCCACAAATCGCATTATTTTGTGGCAGTTTGTTTTAGGAAGTGTGGCAGTTGGTAATTCGTGGCGGTTTTAACTATGTGAAACTGCCGTGAATAGTAATAAAAAAACATCTTTTTGTTAGAACTGAAAAAAACCTAATATCTCCCTTTCATTCTCAGAAACTTCCCTCTCCTTCCTCTTTACCGTCTCTATCTCCCCCCTCTTTTCATCACACCTCCGCTAGCTCTATCATGGATCTGTCGTGGCTTCATCCTCCACTGTTCGTCGCACCACTGCACTTCAGCCAATGCACCATCATCTCGAAACCACGCCGCGCTTGTTGCCAGGAGCCTGTTGCCACTACTCCACTGTGAAGCTGCCAAAACCAGATTTGAACCTCTTTATTTCAACCTCTATCTCCTCATTCCCTTTCCACCAGGTTTCCCTTCTATATTCTTTATTGTTCCTTTCTATTTTCTGTTGTGGTTTCATCATCTAATCTAACTCTTTGATAAAAGGGAACAACAAATATGACCATATTTTATTTTGCCTCAATTGAAACATGACAGAAGGAACCCCAAACCTTTTTCTAACTTTTCCTATTAATCTTTTTTTCTAATTTTTTTCTTTCACTGCTTTCTACTATTCATGCTCAACTGTTCTCATCGGGCGCCATGGGCTTAGGTCAAGTGTGTGTAGTGCTTAGCTCATCGCTCTCTTCCTTTATTTCTCCCTACTTTCTTGTTGGTCTTTGGAAATTTCAATTTATATGTTTGGTTCAAAAAATTTAGTTCCTGTATTATAAAAAAATTCAACTTGCCAAAGCAGTTGAAATTAGAACTGGACTATTGAGTTTGTATATCAACTTGTTATGGTTGAAATTGAGTGCTAGAGCCTTGTATTTTGATGAATCAAATATCAAGTCTTCAATTTGTTGACTATGTGCTAGCACAATCGTAGCGATGAAGCGCGAGTGGTTATGCTAGCAAACTATGTTTGGACATTTTTTTTGCCTTTTGTGAATGTGAAATTTATGTGTTTTGCAACTAGATATAATATATAGTTTTGAATGAGTTAGGAAAAGGTGTTGAATAAATGGTTCTACTATTAAATAAGACTATGGTTATATTGCTTGTTCTCTGTTGTTTTTATTTCTTAATGTATTGGAGTTTTAGCATTTTACTAAGGACAAACCACTTCATACACTACAGTTTTCTAAAATAAGCTTTTGTGAGTAGTTATTATTAGTTAGGCTTTTTCTTTTTCCTTTTTTTTTTGTTACTTCCTAAGTTGATAGCTGTAACACCCGAGGTTATTTTAGAAATTTTATTTAGACTTTATTAATAAGAAACTTTCAATTCTGATAGGGCTAGTCAAGATATGAATGACTTGAAGAAGAAGCAAAAAAAAAAAGTGAATAGTACCGTTACGGGCCCTGCGAGCCTACGGAGACCACCAGATCCTGGATTTGGGCTCGGACATGCCCGTGACTGAGAAAATATGAGATTTAGGTTGGAAAGTGTAATACCCTAATTCTCTTTAGAAATTAAATGAGGTTTTATTAATGAGAATTTTAAAATTTTGATAGATATAGAAATGATGAGAAGGATTCAAGGAAACAAAAAAAAATATATGAATAGTATTTTGTGGGCCCCACAGGCCTGCTAGGATAGCCGAAATCCGAGAATTGGGCCCCGGAGATGCTCAAAATTGAGAAATTATATGATTATGGTTAGAAATAAGTAGAATTAAAGATTTTATACCCGAAAATATTTTTCGGGCAATGTTTGATTACTCGGGTATACTGTTTCACCTGCTCGGTGAAATTTCGGTGTATGATTTCTAACACCAAAAACTAGTTAGATTTCTACAAAATGAATGAACCTATCTCTTTAAATCAAATGAATGGCCAAGATTCAATTTTGAATTACAAGATTGAATCGCAACCATTCATTTTATATAATATTCATATCTTTACTATAAGATAAACATGACTAATTTGCTTCTTTAAGAAGCCAATTTTCAACCAGCCAAGGGGAGAAAAACCAACTGCCTTCCTCCATAGCCAAGAGCTTCATCTTGGTTTAGACTTCCATATATACTAGCCTAGAGTCTTTGAAATCAAAACTTTCCTTCATCAAAGTTGTTCTGCGCCTCAAACTCTACAATTCTAACCAATTAGAATTCTAATTCTCCATCAATTTTCACCTTGGTTCCTCACTCCCTCACTGCCTAGAGGAGGTTTGGTGTGTGATTAGGAGCTCTCAAGGTGAAGGGAGGTCAAGTAGAACACTTTTGGAACAAAGAACTCAAAAGCTCTCAAAGTAGGGTTTAATTATTCTCTTTTGTTTCAAAATTTATTCTGAGAAGTTATTGCTAGTTCTGTCCAAAATTTCTTATTTTGTTGGTTGATAATATGTTGATATTGATGTATTAATTTTGGTGGGGTGTTTGGTGTTGTGGAAAAATCATTTTTATCACAAGAGATTTTGAATTGGTTTGCTGGATTTTCGGATTTCAACATGGCAGGGTTAGTTCATGAATTTTTTGGTACAATTGTGTTCATTTTTATGAGCTATAAAAATTATATGTTGAAGCTAACATCCTAAGGAAACTCCAAAAAAAATTTGGTGCATGATGAAGACTTTTACTATCTGAGAAAAATCAAGAACCGAATTAGTACTCATGCTATCTAGGTTTCTGAATCTGAAGTAGGAAAATTGTATGATTTTATTATCATAGTAAATGAGCGATTTCTCTTTTGAAATTTTTATAGGGAGTTAATAACATCTTGAAGTGTAACCGTGATTTTTATTTTGAGTTGATTCCATCATATGATGAATTTAAAAATTATGAGAACCTTGCCCTAGGCTGTGAAAAAGTGTGTTGTGACCACTAAATTTGTAAAATTTAGTGACATGGTAATAGACTTCTGATTATTATGAGAATTTTACAGGGTCTTTTAGACATATTGAAGTGCCATAGGAAATTTTTGTGGCTTTTGAATTGGCCTTTTGATATGGAAATTAAATATTATCTCTAGAGTAGTAAATCTGCCAGGGTGTTGAAACGATGAAAATGTCTTAAATTAATGATAAAATGGGATTTGATTCAAGTATATGGTATGTATATACATGTTAGATAATTTAAAGAAAGGCTTATGAGATATGGAGGAGACTCCAATGAAATTAAATACTTACTTGTGATGTAAGAATGCCATTGAATAAGAGAAGCACATGATGTGAGTATTATGGTGGCAAAAAAGAAAATATGACTTATAATTGTACAAATTTTTAACATAGGGGGAAAATAGAAACAAGGCTTGTGTGGTTAATGGGGGAAGTCAAAAGTAAGAGCTTCCCTAGGAATTTGATGAGTCGGTAAACGTATTGACATATAGGAATGAGTTCAGGTTCTGGTAATCAATAGTTATTGTGGAGTGATTCCACTACAGATGCCACTTGATATGAGATTAAGCCTTCCCTATGTTAATGAAAAGAAACAATTGCACTAAATTGAATTCCACGAGTTGCAAGAGAAAGACACTTGATTACTACTATTTTGCATTCGACTTTATATGAATTATACACATTAGTATTTATGCATATAATTTAGCATGATGAATTCTATATGAATGAATTTACTGGTTATATTATGCTCACATTTGAGGGAGTACCCTACTGAGAATTTTATAATATTCTCATCCCTATGGTTTTATTTACTTTGTATTATTCAGATCCAGCAGATGCCATCACTAGTATTTTACCTTGACTCGCCACAGTGGGTGTGGCATTATGATCCTGCCCTCGACTCACTTTATGCCGTGGGTTACTCGCAAGTCCGTGTTTATGTGTTTTTTGGCCGTTCCTTTAGTACTTCTGTATTTGCAGCTGACTTTGACCCTGCTTTCCCTTATGATGGTGTGCCTCTCCACTTGGCCCACCCAGTGATATTTGATATCCCGCTGGCACCACCAGCACCCCTTCCAGCAGATGATCCCTCTTCATCCTTGTCTTCAGATTCTGACTCACCTAAAGGTCTTCATTGTAACATCCTCCCAAGTACAACATCAGACCCAAGAGTTGTTACTTATAAATCAGCGGACCTTTCTTAAATATCTATAGCCATTTTGATTTATTTGTGAGATAACTAGGTCATAATTTTACTGAAATATATAGCAACGAAACCAAAATATTTATTTAATATAAAGGTCAGTACATAAAGGAAGCTCTTTTATGAGCTTTAACACACCTCTGTCCTCTATGATATTTACACACATATCCATTCCACTAAATACAACCTAATAAAAGCATTAACTACTACTCTATCGTACTTCCAAGTTCTTTTGCATAGCAGTCTCTTGATTTCCTACATCAACCTGGAGACGACACGGGAACACAAAAGCATAGGGGTGAGAATTATACAATTCTCAGTAAGGTAACTTCCCCAAATACACAATCATAATGTCATCATCATCGCCCCAGCCACTTTAGTTTATTAAGAAAAAAAGTGATCAAGCATTACATAATAACAGTTCATTTATTTTTTAAAGTTCCAAATCATATTTCCGAAGTGGGTTGTTTTTAAGAATCAATCACTTGTACACATTTATCATAAGCTCATAACCATAGTAAATAATGTCAATCAAAATTATTTGATATGATACAAATATGTATATACCAAAAGCAGAGAAATTATCTTTGATTGTCGTTGATAAATCGAAGAGGATCTCATCTGTCTCTATTTGCCCTCGACAAGTCAAAAGGATCTCATCTATCTCTATTTGCCATCGACAAGTCAAAAGGATCTCATATCTCTCTATTTGCCCTCGACAAGTCATAGAGGATCTCATGTGTTCTCATTTGCCCTTGACAAGTCAAAGAGGATCTCATTTTTACTTATGGCTATAGAACTTAATTCAATATATCATTCACTTTCTTTTCCAATGCATGTATAAAACACATATAGGCATTCATTCACATTGTGATCTCAATCATGCCTTATAAACCAATATTTGCTTCCTCTATTATGCATTTATGCATCACAAGTCACATGGTCAAATATTTAACATCAAGTGTTCATGTCATACTAGAACCAAACTACCATTACATTACCAATTCAAGTCTTTGGTTCATTTCCAGCAATTGGGCAGATTTCACACCATTGTAGCACAATTTATTTCCATATCAAATAATCAATTAAGTGGGTATAAAAATTCTCAATGACATCTAAATGTGTCCAAAAGGTTCCATAAAAATTTCAAGGTAACTAGAGTTCTATAACTATGTTAACAAAATTAGACAAATTTGGTAGTCAGAGCCCACTGATTCTCAGCTAAATTCCTGAAGTCTATAATTTTTAACCCTAGCAAATGAAACCAGAAAATTGGGAATAAAATCATAGTAAAACCTTAAGATGTCTCTAATACTCTAAAAAATTTCGAAGGAAAAATCAATCATTTTCTATGGTAACAAAAATAGACAAATTCGTAGGTTCAGTTCCAATAGTTCAAGCACCATAGGTACAATTTCGGTTCTTGATTTTTTAAACATAGCAAATGTGACCAGAATACCTCAAAATGTTTAATGAAGATTCCTTAACATGTTAGCTACACTATATAAAATTTTAAGCTCAATATAAAGCCTCTAACTAGGTCAGAAAATTCATGATTAGTGGTTGCCTGTACAAAAACCGAAAATCTAGCAAGTATCACTCAACATCTTTTTGACAAAATTGATTGTTCCCCAACACCAAACCAATCCACCTATGAACACACATCAATATCTAAGTGTAACATCACATAAGAACCAGATTTTATCACATTGAAACAAGCCAAAATCAGCAAGAACAGAAATCACAAGAACAAGTCACAAAAACCCTACTTTTGGTGTCTTTTGGATCCTTGGCTCCAAGGCGCTCCAAGGTTGATTCCTTCCACTTCAAAGCTCCTAAACCCACACCAAACCCTTCCTTGGGTAGAGGAGTATGAGATATCAAAGTGAGAAATTGAAATTTCAATCGGTTAGAATGGTAGATATTAATATGTAGAACAAGTTTTATGAAGGAACTTGGAAATTTTAACAACTCTAGGCTAAGGTATTTGGGCTTAGAATGAAGATTATGGAGCTCTTTGAGAATGGAGATGAAGTTTTTACTTTCCTTATGTTCATGGCCGAAACTTTTGGCTTCTTAAAGAAGCTTTAACTTGTGTTGATCTTCTTATTAAATGCCATGAATATCTTATATTATATTTGGATAATTCATAATCTAAGAAAACAAAATGGATGGCTAGGATTGGATCTTGTTATTCAAGATTGAATCTTAGCCATTCATTTATGTCAAATGGATAAGCATTCTCTTTTTGTAAAGGTCAAACTAGATTTCGGTGCTAAAAATCGCACACCAAAATTTCTTCGAACGGGTAAAACGGTGGACCCGAGTAATCAAACATTACCTGAAAAATAATTTCGGGTATGAAATCTTTATTTCTACCTATTTCTAACCTTATTTCCATGTTTTCCCAATTTCGGGCACCTTCGAGTTCCGAATCAGGGGTTTTGGCAGTCTCTGAGGGCTGCGGGGTCCACAAGTTACTATTCACATTTTTTTTTTTACAAATCTGTTTGATCGTCCTCATCATTGTTCAAACTATCAAATTTTTGAAATTATGACTAATAAATCTCAAATTAATTTTTAGACAATTTTTAGGGTGTTACATTGATGCCCTTGGCGGAGGTGAGGCTATCATACCGATGGCCAATGGTTTTATCTAGTAGGACGTGAGGTCTTCAAGGACTCCTGATATGTATATAGTGGTAGTTTAGTACTAGAGCCTTGCTAGCCTATAGATTTGATCTTATTAAATGTTGTGAGGTCCAATTCTAGTTGTATAAAATTTTCCTAGACCTCGACTTTGAGCAGGTTAGACTAAATACTGGAGGTGTTTCTTTCTTTTTTTGTGAACTGAGTTCCTGACTAGCTTAGACATTAACTAGTGTGTTTCCCAGTATGATACACATATTGCAAACTTAAAAATGATGTTTTATATATGTATATGTGAGTTTAGCCATATATGTGTCTGAATTATTTGATTTCATTTCTTTCGACTAGTATAGATTATGGAGATACGTAATACTTTTCTAATTACTATGTTAACACTCAAGTAACACATGGTGGTTAGGAGGGTGTTACAGAAAGGATTAAAAATGAAAAGGTTAGACTCATAATAAAATTTTGGGCACTATATGTTTTACGAGTACGGTATTTTACCCGTTCGGTTAAATTGTGATACGTAGTTTCTCACACCATAAGGAAATTATAGTATGAGTTGGACACCTAGCAAGACAAGTGTGTGGCTTAGAAGAAGCCACAGCATTGTCTTTTCTAGAAACCAATGAGAAGCCACCAAAGTTGCATGCAATTATCTTGAAGAAAAACCATTTTCCTAGTTTCATTTATTACCCGAAATATCAATACCTTACAGGACAACTTTATACACATTTCTCTTAGAAATTCTCAGCCAAGCAACCTTAACATTCAATCTTTATCTCCTTTCTCTAACAAATAGAAGAACCTTTTGTCAAGAACACTAAACTTCACCCAAAATCCCATAACCAAAAGCACACCCTATGTGCTACCTCTCATAAACTCAAGATCAACTCCTTATTACAAATCCCAACCTCTTCATATTATCATGTTAGCTGCTAGAAGCAGTGTTAAAAGAGGATTTGAGAGAGAGTTAGATCAATAAATTGGTGGAGAATCATTGAGAAAAATTAGGAACAAGAGCTTAAGCTTTCAAAGAGCTAAGTAGGGCTTTATTCATCCGCTTTTCTTTCAAATTTATTCTGAAAATTTTTGATTTGATTGAGCTTGATATTTTTAGTTTTATTGGTTAGTAACATATGAACATTGATGTGTGAATTTTGGTAGAGAGTTTTGATGATGTTAGGGAATCAATTTTCAAAACATATTGTAAACTAAGTTGCTGAATCTCGGATTTCCAGCAAGCAGCTCAACTAGCATGATTTTTATGATTGATTTAGAGACATGATCATGAGCTGAAATTTTTATATGATGGAGCCAACATATGTAAGTGCTTGGCTCATATTAAGCAATTTTAATATTTTTAAAAAATGTAAAATTGAACAGGTCAGGGTTTCTACCTGCACAGCTCAGTTTGTAGTACTGAATTAGTCTAATTTTGTTACCATATCAATTGATCCAATCTTGAGCTGAAATTTTTGAAACATTTTTGTAACATCCTAATTTTTAACCCAATACTGTAGAACATACTTAGGTTAATCATTAGTCTGTTACTTCATAGTTCTCATTTTTACTTAGAAATACTTAGCGGAAAATACGGGTAAATTTTTTTTTGAAAAACAAAGTGAGAGCCACGTGATGCGATAAGCGGTAAACCATGTAAAGTAAAACAAATGTCTCACAACATCATAACATAAGGCATGTAACACCCTAATTCTCTTTAGAAATTAAATGAGGTTTTATTAATGAGAATTTTAAGATTTTGACATATGTAGACATGATGAGAAGGATTCAAGGAAGCAGCAAAAAAAAAAAAATGTGAATAGTATTTTGTGGGCCCAGTTCGCCAGACAGCCAAACCCTTAATTAGGTCCCGAAGATACTAGAAATTGAGAAATTATAATATTATGTTTAGGAATAGGAATAAATAAAGATTTTATACCCGAAAATATTTTTCGGCCAATGTTTGATTACTCGGGTACACTATTTTACCCGTTCGGTGGAATTTCTCAAAAGTGAATTCTAACACCGAAAACTAATTTGATCTCTATAAAATAAATTAGTTTATATCTTTAAATTAAATGAATGGCCAAGATTCAATCTTGGATTACAAGATTTAATCATAGCCATCCAATTCACTTTTTGATTAGAACTTATCTAAATATATTATATAATATTATGCCATTATTACAAGATATATATGAGTTCAAATCTTCTCCAAAAAGGAATGCAATTCTCGGCCATCTTGAGGAGAGACAGCAGCAAATCCTCCATTTTCTTCTTCATCAAAAACCTTGATTTCAACCTCAAAAATCCTAAACCAAACCTTGATAAAACCAAAATCTTCCTTCACAAAAGTTGTTCTACACTTCAATCTCTACAAATATAACCGATTAGAATCTCTAGACCTTGCCTTAATACCTCATCCATCACTGATTTGAGGAGGTTTTAAGTAGATTTTGAGAGCTTTGGAGTGAAGAAAGTGCATCTTGGAACAAGCTAGAGACAAGGATCCAATAGCTTCCAAGAGTAGGGTTTTTGTGAATTGTTCTTGTGATTTTCTATTCTTGCTGAGTTTGGCTTGTTTCAATAGGATAAAATTGGGTTCTTATGTGATGTTACACCTAGATGTTGATATATTTGCATAGGTATGTTAGTTTGGTATCATGGAAAAATCAATTCTTGTCAAAGGATGTTGAGTGAGGCTTGCTGGATTTTCGGTTTCCTACAGGCAGTGTATGATCACGATTTTTCTGACTTTTTTGTAGGTATTTTTATGAGCTAGAAAAATTTTATGTTGAAGATAACATCTTAAGCTAGTTCCACGAATTTTCTTGAGCTTTGATTTTGATTTTTACTGCCTTAATAAAATCTGGGACTGAACTAGTACCTATGCTACCTGAACTCTTGGAACAGAAGCTATAACTTTTGCTAATTTTGTTACCATACCAAATGATGGAATAATCACTTGAAATTTGTACAGGGTATCAGAGACATCTTTAGGTTTTACTAGGATTTTTATTTCTAATTTTCTGGGTTCAATTGATAGAGTTAAAAATTATGAATTTCAGTTTTTGAGCTGAGGTTGAGTGGGTTCTGACCACCAAAATTGCCTAATTTTGTTAACACAGTTAAAAAGTTCTTTTTAATCTGAAATTTTTACAGGGCCTTATGGACATATTGAAGTATCTCAAGGAATTTTTATAGCCTTTAAATTGGTTGTTTGGTATGTGAGATAAATTATGCCCCATAAGTATGAATTCTGCCAGATGCTGTTCTTGTGCTGGAAAGGAATCAAATTCTTGAGTTAAAAGTAAAATGGCTTATAACAAAAGAATGAGAAGTATACATACATGCTACATTATTTAAAGATTTGATTATGAGAAATGGATGAAGAATTCATTGTAAATAAACATTTGCACATGACTTGGGCATGCATTGAGAAGCTAAATGATGATGGGTGAGTATATTTAATAAAAGTGCAAGAAATTCAATTGTGCATATTCTAGCATATGGGGAAAATAGAAACAAGACTTATGTTGACAAAAAAGGGAAGGCAAAAATAAGGACTTCCCTAGAGATATTATGAGTCGATAGATGTATCGGCTAGGAATAGAACTGCGTGAGATTCGGCAAAAAAAAAAGGAAAAAAAAATATGAAGTCCGAAGATCACGTATAGGAATGAGCTCATGTCCTGATAAGCAGTCTATTGCCCATTGTGGAGTTATCCATTGTAAATACTAATTAGTATGGATCTAAGTCTTCCATATGTTAAGTGAAAAAGAAAGATGCACGAGATTGAATCCTATGGGTACAAGGGAACAATATACAAATCATTACTGTATTTGTACTTGGCTTTACATGATGTATACACCTTGGTATGGATACATATAATTTTGCATGATTATTCTTACATGAATGAGTTTATCATTTGAATTTTGTATTATACCTGAGGGAATACCCTACTGAGGATTTTATAATATTCTCATCCCTACGGTTATATTTATTTTGTGTTAATCAGATCCAGCAGATGCCGTCAATAGTGTTTTTCCTTGACTCACCGCAGTGGGTGTGGCATTATGATCCTGTCCTCGACTCTCTGTATGTAGTGGGCTACTCGCAAGTCCGCGCTTATGTGTTTTTTGGTCGTTCCTTTAGTACCTCTGTATTTACTGCTGACTTTGACCCTGCTTTCCCTTATGCCTCTCCACTTGGCACACCCAGTGATATTTGATATTCTGCATGCACCGCCAGCACCCCCTCCAGCGGATGATCCCTCTTCATCCTCGTCTTCAGATTCAGACCCACCTGAGGGTCCTGATGCCCCTGGCGGAGGTGAGGCCATCATACCGATGGCCAATGGTTTCATCTAGTAGGATGTGAGACCTTTAGGGACCCTTGATATGTATATAGTGGTAGTTTGGTACTAGAGACCCGCTAGCCTGCATAGTGATCCTATTAAATGTTGTGAGGTCTAATCCTGTTTGTATAAAAATTTTGCTGGATCTCACCTTTGAGCAGGTCAAATTAGACAGTAGAGGTGTACTTTTTGGACTGAGTCCCAGATGTTTAGGAAATGACTAGTTTGTTTTACAGTATTACATATTGTAAACTGAACAACAATGTCCATATATATATATATATATTGGCTTTGCAACATATATGTCTACATTATTTGATTTCATTTCTTTTGACTAGTATAGATTATGAAGGTAAGTAATACTTTTCTAATTACTATGTTAACACTCGAGTAAAGCATGGCAGTTAGAAGGGTGTTACAAGGCACACCATGAATAACATTGAATATCATCTCATATATATATAACTTGCCCACTTATAAGTGTGGGACTTAATTTAGTACAAGGGAAATACATGAAAGGAAATACAACATAAATATAAACATGATCTACTCCCCTACCCGAGTGCACCTAATGGGATAACCTCTAAACAAAAGAAGGTTTATCCCCATCTAAGTAGTGCGTGCTCTATCTCGGCCATCTACAGCCTCCTACTGGCGACTATCCCTCGAGCGTGGCAAGTAACCAGGAAACTGAGCAAGCTCCTCCGGCGTGAATAGGCAGGACGGGGCTCGAAAGTGACCTCCACGGCGTGGCCTCATCTCCGGTCGTCGCGCAAGCCTCGGCTGAGTCACGGAGGGCTCGCTACCTTCCCCAAGATCCATGGGTATGGTGGAGGAAGATCCCTCGAAAGGTACCTGGGTCACCGAATCCTCGGAAGGATCCGTCTCCGAGAAAGACGATGGGCAACGAGGCACATACTGGGGTAGTCTCGAGCGGCGGACGTGGACGGTGGAGTACGGCGAAACCTCTCCTCTCGGGGACAAGCGCGCTCGAACACCAGGTGATCGCCAAAAGGTGAGATGGGGGAGAAACGATGGGAATGTACAGGGGGAGTAAAGGGTCGACCCATGAACATGAATACTCTAACCGTGCATCGACCCACAAAATGGAACGACCCGTGGTCCGGGTCATGGTGCACCTCCCATGTCGGCGTGTCCACGAACACTACGAACGTCGCCATCTGAAGACGTGACGGAAAGAAAGAGATAGAGGGAGTGAGAATCTTGCTAAAAAATCTCAGTAGGGCCTCCTACTACCTAGGTGTCATCATCTACGTCCTCAGGAACCTTGGGTTTAGTTATACAAATGAGTGAGCATGCATTAAGTCCATTTTTAAATTCTAAAACATAGTTTAGCCAAGGTCCATTCCTTTTAGGATGGTCTTAATGTCATGAATGCAACATAATAGAAGATGTATGCATGGCACTACCTAATGCATATTCATAAAACATAACATCAAGCATCATCATACTTAGTGGCATAAAGTGGCAATAGAAACATTCATATGGGACAAACTTAGTGACATAATCATAATCATGAAACTTCTCTTCCTCATGGGCCACCCTAAAAGACAATCGAACTGGGGGTGCTCGGCCGAACCGGTGTCACCCAGAACGTGTCACATATCTAGGTTATGAGCTCATACCTTAACTAGTCGTCACTAGTTCTTACTTACCACTTAACGATAAACGTATCATAAATCATAAATCCCGACTATCTGAGTACGGGTTAGGGGGCAAACCTCTTAGGGGTGCTCGGCCGAACCGGTGTCACCTAAGAGTATAAAATGGTATCGATGTCACATGAGTTCTATGGAGGTGCTCGGCCGAACCGGTGTCATCCTAGAACCCATCTTAGTACCTTAATTTTCAAAATCTCTTTAAGTCCCCAAATCTGTCGGGAATTTGGCGGCACAAAGGCATTACACCGAATTCCTTCCAAATTTGCTTTATGCCACATAAACATATATCCTCATGAATTCCTCATATGAATAACATCATCGTCATTTACATACCACATACATCATCATGGAACATTCAACCGTTTATCCTTACGGTAGCTTATGCTTTGACCCTTACGGGCCTTAGTCATGAGATATGGTTCTCTAACATCCGTCGCTCATATTTTATGCACTTAAGGGCTCATAATTAAACATCATTCATAATCCTCATGTTCACACTTAAATCTGAATAGTATAGGGCCGAATTTCTAACTTGGGATTACGGGGTTCTAGAACTTACATTTTAGACCCTTTCTTGGTTCCGTCTTTGCCTAAGGCGCTATAAAATAAATCTAAATCAATTATGAGACATTCCTATGCTTAAGAACTAATTGTAAATCACATTTATCATGTTGTAACATTGCTGGACAGAATCCACAAAACTAAATGTTCTAAGAGTTCTACACTTGCATTTTTTTACGGTTTTCTAGTTGCTAGTTTTCCGATAGGTGCTAGAATTCGATTCTAACCCAAATGTTACCAAGTTTTTCATGTCTAATCAATCCTAATCTGATTATGCTCCCATTAAAATAGTTTGGATAAGTTCCATAAACAAATGGGTCAAAACTATGTTAAATTCTAGCTTTACGGTATTTCTAGTTAGCTAGTTTCTTACCTATTATGCATAGAATCATTTCTACATCATCATATGATATTTTCACACATTCTAACACATCAAAACATCATCATGCAGCATCACACTCATCATATTAGAACCGAAAACATTTAGCTTTAGTAAAGGATTTAAATTGACATTTCTAGGTACATAAGTTAACTAGTTTCTCTTGGAATCAATTTAGAATTTCTAAAACTCTTTGCAAATCATTTTAATTCATCAAGAGGCTAAGAGAAGCCTTAGGTCATTGACCAATATATATTTCATCTTCTAAAAGGGAATAAAGTCATATCTCATGACAACATATCCTTGAAAAGATTTGTAAAGCTTTAAGGAAAACTTAGAACATAGACTATTGGTCCTTGTAGCTAGATGAAAACTTATTGCAAGTTCATCACCACTACTTGGCCGAAAACATACATTCAAAGAATACATTCACATTAAACTTTGACTTGGAATGAAATGGGCAAGTCTTTGAGCTCTAGGTTCTTAAGTTATGACGTAAAATAAACGTGCTCATGCTTTTCATTTTTAATCTTCGCTTACAAAATAAAGTGATGACATAAATTAAATATGCAAGGCATAAACTTAAACGTGCAAGCTTGAAAGTAAATATGCGAGGCATAAACTTAAACGTGCAAGCTTGAAAGCGAATATGCAAGTTTCAATTCTTTATTTTAGTGCTCTTGGCCCAACAACAATTGACTTTAAGGCCGAAATAGATAGGCATTCAAGAAATTAATTAAGTGATGATGCAAGTTCAATTCTTTATTTTAGTGCTCTAGGCCCAACAACAATCGACTTTAAGGCCGAAATAGAAAGGCTTTGAGAATTAAATCAAGTGATTATGCAAGTTCCATTTTAATCTTTATGTTCTTAGGTGATAGCTTGAAGGTAAAGATGCATAGCAAGAATGTAAATTTAAATGCAAGCATAACATAAATTATGTAAGTTCATTTTATCTTTCTAGAGCTCTTAACAAGACTTTAAAGGAACATAGACCTCAACCCAAACTCATCAAACCAAGACAAAGTAAAGTCTAGAGTTCTTAGAACTCAAACAACATCTTTAGAAAAATCAAACCATAAGGCATAAAAAAAAAGGAAAGGAAATGGCCGAAACATCTAGGCAAGAAAAGAAATATTTGAAACTCTAGAGTCCATGATCTTGATGATATATTAACACCAACATCATAAAACCTCATCATTGAGTCCTTAGAATCATTCTAAAACATAATCAAAACTAAAGTTCTCAAGAGTTCAAGAAAGGAAAAACTAGAAACATTTTTGCTCAAGAACAAAGATCAAGCTCTAGAGTTTGTTTCAAGTGATGAACATCATCATGAAACTTTCATCATCAAGCTATCATTTCTTTGAACTTCAAGGCCCATGGCCGAAAATGAGAAAGAACAAGAAAAAGAAAAGAAGTTCTAAAAAGAAACAAGAGAAACTATGAACATCAAGCTTGAAATAAGAACTTTAAAGAAGAGAATACATGAAAGAAAATCCCTACTTGATGTGATGAACTTGAAGATGGAAGAAGAAGATGAAGATGATGAAGAACTTTGAAGAACTTGAAGAACTTGAAGAACACTAGAACCTTGAGAGAGAAAGAAAAGCTTTAAGTGCTCCTAAACTTAGCAAATGATCTAAAGGTGGTGCAAGCTCCTCAAGGCATTCTATTTATAGAGAAATGAAACAAATGAAGGGTGTGAGTGGGCTGAAGGTGTTTCGGCCATGAGGGTACAGAATGGAGGCATCCATGAGTTCCATGAGGTGAGATAATGTGGTCTTGAAGCATGGTGAGGTATGGTTCAAAGCATGGTGAGGTATGGCTCAAGGTATGGCTCAAGCATGGCTCTTTGAGTGAGAAAACAATTTAATATGTGTGGTAATTGGAGAGAGATGGCCGAATATGCATCAGCCCATGTGTGGTTGTGTTTGCATTTTAATTGTGGTTTAGAGTTGTGTTTAGGTGTATCTTTGATTATGCTTAAGATTAGGAATTTGTAAGAAAGTGTTTAGGTAAGGAAAATGGATAATTAGGGTGGTCTAGACACAATTAAGGAGTGGTCTAGACACAATTAAGGAGTGGTCTTGCACCATTAGTGAGTTAGATCCTCAATTTAGAGTCTAAACAACTCTAGACACACTTCCTTAATTTAAGGAAGTGGAGAGAGAAAACAATATTCAAGATTCCAAGACTAGGAATCTTGAGTCCTAGAAAGGGATTTAAGTTTAATCTAAGCAATTTTAGGTTCTAATTAACTTTAATAAATTATTTTGACTCTAGATTAATTAGGGAAATTAATTAATCTTCGTTTAGAGCCTAATATTGCTTAGGTTTGCTTAATTACGTCATTAAGCTCAAAAATACTATTCTAGGGGCAAAATCATAATTTTGCACTAAAACTGCCCGGGACCACCGGGACTTGAACAGAGACCTCTAGACACATGAAAACATGTTTTTAAACCTCTGGGGAAAGTTTCGGGCTCAAACGGCACTTCTACCCGCGTAAAAACGCTATAGGGATATTTTGGTCATTTTGACCCGAAACTGCGGAAAACGAGATTTTCGCCTCCGGAAGCATTCAAAGGCCATTCAATCCCCTTCAAACATTGAGTTGACCCTTCGAGAATGACCGAGTTGGTTATCCTCGAATTCGGGTCAGGAAATGACCTCAGGGGCATTTTGGTCATTTCCCTCTGATAGAAAAATCAGGGTGTTACAATTTTGAAGGACATATTGAGGTCCAAATTTAATTTTTTTAACAAAGCTCTGGGTTTATTTGATAGGCTATAAAAATTGAGACTTCTAGCTGTTGGTTGAAACTATGTAGTTTTCGACCTCCAAAAATGTGATATTTTTTAAATATAGCTAGAGATTTTTTATGCTTTGAAATTTTTCATGATCTCACTAACACATTAAATTACCTATGGAAAATAGTTTTGCTATGTTCTAATGATGTTTGATAAGTTAACAATAATTCCTCTTAGAACTAAAATTCTGGTAGCAAGCATGGTTGGCTGAAGAAATGCCAAAATGTTTATGACTTGGTCTCATTATGACATGTGAACTTATTGATGATGCTAGGCACATATATAAGTGATTACTTGTTCCAATTGCTCACATATATGCAAGACAAGCATAAGACTATGTATTGTTGGGTCGAAGAGCAAAGCCGGTTAGTTATGGAGTGAACCTAACTACCCTTGAGTTAGGGAACTAACCTGACTAGAAATAGGTCTGTGTGTGAATTGGAGAGAAAATCCAAGGATCAAGTATAGGAATGAGCTCAATTCTAAGAAACAATTTATCACCCTAAAGTGGCCTAAGCTAGCATAATCAAAGCCCAGATAGTCAAGGTAGCAATTCATTTAAGTTATTTTTACCTTATGTGCTATATGAATAATGCTTTAATATTTGATTGAGATCAAGATGTTCATCTATTTAATTACTATTTTAAGTCCAAGAATGATGGTCACATAAAATGAATCTGCTTCAGATAAAGAACTTGTTAATCTAGATAATTACTCTGAATTTTCGTTTAAAAGGTTCGTAAATAAATTGAAACAGTTGGGTAGATAATGATGACGGTTATGTATGTATAGGAGTACCTTACTGAGTATTTTAGAATGCTCATCCCTGTTTGCATTCCATGTCTACCACAGATCCAGAGAATGGGGTCGATGGTGTTCTTCATTGAGTCGTGTAATATCCTCCCAAGTACAATATCATGCTTAAGTCATGACATCATACTCGAGAGATGTTACTTATAAATTGGCGAACCTTTCATAATTGTCTATAGCAACATTGATCGAATCGTGAAATAACTAACTCGTAAATGCTAGTAAAATATATAACAGAGAAACAAAACATTTAATTAATACATAGCTAAGTGCAAAAGAAAGCTCTTCTATGAGCTTACATACTCCTTAGTTTTTGAACATACTTACATACATATCCATTCCACTAAATACAACATAATAAAAGTATTAACCACTACATTATTGCACTTCCGAGTTCTTTTGGATAGCAGCCTCTTGGTTCTCTGCATTAACCTGGAGATGACACCGGAATACAAAAACGTAAAGGGGTGAGAATTACACAATTCTTAGTAGGGTAACTCCCCAAATACACAATCATAATGTCATCGTCATCGCCCCAACCACTTCGGTTTATTAAGAAAAAAATGGCCATGCATTACATAATAATGGTTCATTTTTAAAGTTCCAAATCATACATCCGAAGTGGGTTACTTTTAACATTCAATCACTTAAACATATTGGTCTCAATATTGATACAAAACTTTTTCACTTGGCATATAAGACAGAGGATTACTTAGAAAGTTTACTTCTTCAACTTGCCTTGGCCTTTGACTACTCTTGTCACGTCTAGGCATTATGTACCGCTATCCTCAGCGTAGCAATAATGGGTAATAGACTACTTTTCATGACTAAGCTCATTCCTATACATGATTATTGGATTTACTTTCTCCAATTCTCACACAGACCTATTCCTAGTCAGGTTTACTTTCCCCAACTCAATTCAAGGGTTGCCAGGTTTGCTTTCCCCGACAGACTGGATTTACTTTCTCCAGCCCAAGGATTATAAATCTTATACTTTTCTTGGTAGTCAGGTTTACTTTGCTTGACAAACTGGATTTACTTTCTCCAGCCCAAGAAATATAATCTTATGCTTTTCTTTTATGTATGAGCAATTGTAATAAGCATTCATATTTATGTATGGCCAACCTCATCAATAAGCTCACATGCTCAATTATTCATACTCATATTCATGTGCTTATGTCATACTAGTACAAGATGTCATTATTTCATCAATTCAAAGAATCACTTCATTTTCAACACAATGGCAGATTTCACACTATTGTGGCATGAATTTATTTGCACATAAAACAATCATTTCAATGGCTATAAAAATTATCAAGGATACCTCAATGTGTCAGCAAGGTCCTGCAAAAATTTCAGGGTAAATAGAGTTCTCTAACTATATTAACAAAATTCTACCAATTTGATGGTCAGAAACCAGTCCACTTCAGCTCAAGAACCATAATTCATAATTTTTAACCTTAGTAAATAATTGAATCAATTCAGAATAAAAATCATGGTTATGCTTAGAGATTTATAAGCATTCTATAAAAATTTCAAAGGATAATTCAATCATTTGCTATGGTAACAAAATTATACAAAATCTCAGCTTCAGTTTCCATAATCTAAGCAGCAAAGTTACAATCTCAGTTCATGAATTTTTAAACATAGAAAAATTGCCCAGAATGGTCCCAAATTTTACTAGAGACTCCCTAACATGTTAGCTACATCCCATAAAATTTTCAGCTAACTCCAAGATCTCTAAATAGGTCAGAAAATTCGACCAAATTCCCTACTTGCTTCAAACTGGGATTTTCTAATAACAATGTTCAAGAAACGTGAATTTTTTTTGAAGCAAAGAAAGTCCTTAGCATGACCCAAGAAAAATCATGGAGTTGCTTTGGATATTAACTTCAACATATAATTTTTGTAGCTCATAAAAACATCTACAAATACATCAGAAAATTCGTGATTCCTAACCTGCCAGTACAAATCTGAGAATTCCAGCACATGATTCAAAACTTGATTTGCCAAAATGAGTTTTCTAACATTATCCAAACACTCCACCAAAATTAATACATCAATATCCATATATCATCAACCAATAAGACCAAACATTTTGGACCAAGACCAATCAGAAACATTCAATATAAATTTTGAAGAGAAGGCTCAAGAAAACCCTACTATGGTGGCTTTAGGGATCTTGGCTCCAAAGGATGCCCCAAGATTGATTTTGCTCACTTCAAGGCCACCAAATCAGCACCAAATCCTTCCCTGGGTAGTGAAGAATGATATCTCAAGGTGGAAAAATGTGAAGGATTTAAATTCTAATCAGTTAGTTTTGTAGGTATTGATGAGTGGAGTATGTTTTGTGAATGATGTTTGATGTTTTGGTAAGTCTAGGACATGATTTTGGGAGATTGAAATCAAGTTTGAAGCTCTTGAAGAATGAACAATGGTGGTTGTATGGCTAGTAAACTTGGCCGAGAAGATGAATTTGGAGAGATAAGGTTGGTGGCTTTAAATGATTTTAGTGTAGATAGGTTGCAAACATTGTTTAATATAAAATATAATTCTTTATAAAAGGAAAACAAGATGAATGGCTAGGATTTGATATTGTAATTCAAGATTAAATCCTAGCCTTACACTTAGCTTGAATGGATATACATTATCCATTTGTAAAGTTTAAACTATCTTTCGGTGTTAGAATTTGCACACCGAAATTTCAAGGAATAGGTAAAACACCATACTCGGGTGATCAAACATTGCTCAAAAATTAATTCCAGGCCTAAAATTCTCATTCCTTACCATTTCTAATCTCAATCCTATAATTTCTCAGTTTTGGACACCTTTGGGTCCCAATTCTAGGGTTTTGGCTGTCCCGATGGGCCCATGAAGCCCACAAGGTTACTATTCATCTTTTTTTTTTTACAAATCCCTTGGACCATCCTCATCATTACTAAAACTGTCAGATTTTTGAAATTACGACTAGTAAAGCCCAAATTAATTTTTAAATAATTTTTAGAGTGTTACACTCAGACTCTTTGGAGCACATAAAGTAATGCCCCGATGAGTCGCTAAGGAATTATTTGACTAAATTCAATGAAGATGCCTCCCAGATCCCTAACCTCGACCTAGCTGTGGAATTGCATGAGATCAGGATCATCCTGTGTTTTGGCCCTTTCAAGGAAAACCTAGCCATCAACAGACCATGAACCATAACAAACACCAAGAAAGAGCCATATGCTACATTAACACTAAAGAGCTCCTCCACACGGCGGAGAAGAACAACCAGAAGCAGGGTCCAAACAAAGCTGATTCTAGTCAGAAACCCAAGGATGACAAATCCAAAAAGAAGAGGAAAAGGGACGAGTCCAAATATTCTGAGCAGAAATACAATAGTTATGCCCCCTCAATGCCAAGGTAAGAACCATCTTGAAGGAAATCTATACAGTCGGCCTCATGAAACCTCTAAGAAGCAACCCCCCAACCTATTGCAAAAGGCATAGATAAGAGTAAAAAATGTGATTATCACAATGCCTTGGGACAGTCAACGGAAGAATGCCAAGGCCTCAAAAACCATATCCAGTGCCTTATCCGAGAAGGCCGCTTAAGTAGTTCATCAACCACAAGACGAGCTCGGTCCTTGTCACAAAACAAGAAAAAGAAAAATAACCAGTCTATTTCTTTAGCAAGACACTACAAGGACCTGAACAAAAGTACCAAAAAATTGATAAGCCCGCTATGCCCCGGTGATGTTGGCTGAAAAATTAGACCCTACTTTCAGAGCCATCATATCATAGTCTAATCAGAGTAGCCTATAAGGCAAATACTCGTCAAGCCCAAACTAGCAGAAAGAATGATCATGTAGTCTATCGAACTCTCCGAACACAACCTTGAATACTAGCCCAAGGGACCTATCAAGGCTCAAGCCCTAGCAGACCTCGTAGTCAAGCTCTCACCAACCCCGCCACAAGAGCTGGGCTCATGGATACTTTATGTGGATGGAGCATCCAATGGCAAAAGGGACAGAACTGGAATCACTTAAGAAAACGGGGAAGGAATTATACTTGAAGAATCTCTCTAGTTCCAGCTCCATCCTAGCAACAATCAAGTAGAATATGAAGCACTCATTGCCGACTAAAAGCTCGCCCAAGAAGTCAGAGCTTAGCAAGTGCTGATAAAAATAGACTCTCAAATCATTGTCAAATAAGTCAATGGTATATTTGCTACCTGAGATCCCCTACTTGAGAAGTATCTGATACTAGTGAAGACTTTGATGAAAAATTTCAAGTCTCGCAAGGTGGCACATATCCCCATGGAACAAAACACTAGGGCCGAAATCCTCTCTAAGCTCACCAGCACTGGTAAGCCTTAGAATAACAAATCTGTGATACAAGTGAAGCTTGGAAAATCAAGCTATCTTCAACCCGAAGTGTACAATACAAAAGCTAGAAATCAAGATTGGCGAACCCTACTACTTAATTATTTCACTACAAGCAAAGTCCTAAAATCAACACCTGACACCAAGAAGTTTAAAAGGTTGGCAAGCTACTACACTCTTTGTGGAAGACTACTCTTCAAGCAAGGCTGCTCACTCCCCCTCCTGAAATGCCTTAACCCCTACTAAGTCAATGATATGATGGCTAAGGTGCATGAAGAGGCATACAGAAATCACATTAAAGGTCGAGCTCTATCTAGAAAGATACTTTGAGCAGGGTATTTCTCAGCAACCATGTACCGATTTCATGTTCAAGTGTGACAAGTGCCAGAGTTTCTCTAAGGTATCTCAAAAGCATCCCAAGCCACTATATTTATACAAGGCCAGCTGGCTTTTCCAAAGGTGGGGAATTGACTTCCTTAGTGTAACATCCTAATTTTTAACCCAATACTCCTAGAACGTATTTAGGTTAACCATTAGTCTATTACTCTTAGAGTTTCATTCTTTAAAACCTTTATTTAAAATACTTAGCAAAAAATACAGGTAGAATTTTTTTTTTTGAAAACATAAACAAAATGTGAGCCTCACGCAATGTAAAAGATCATAACGTAAAGTGTAAACACAAAAAGAATAACATAAACAGAATCATCAAATAGGCTCCATAGAAAGAGCAACCATCAACACATCATCACATGATATTAACTTCAAATATGAAGTCAAACAATATTAATAGTATTAATGATATAGGAATATTCCACAAAAATACCACATCAAATATATTGAGCTCACCTGTAAAGGTTGAGCATACAATAATTCAAAAAAAAATACACATAACTGTGATGTGATTAAGCTAAGACTATGTCCCCGCTTCTGCTACGCCACTATGTTCTCAACCATCAAGCTACTTCTGTGTTGGCAACTCAGGGCAATCCACGGACGTCATCATCAACCTTGTCTGAAGACAAAGATGGAAAAGAAAAATAGGGGGAGTGAGAAACTTATACAAGAATCTCAGTAGGGCTTCCCTCTTTACACACGTGTCATCATCAACGTCCTCAGGAACCTCAGGTTTAATTACGAAATAGTGAGCATAAACGAGATTCATTTGTTAAGTTTTCAAATACCATTAGCCGAGACCCGTATCTTTTGGCATGAATCTTAATGCATGAATGTAACAAAATTGGATGAATGCATGACAATACTATATGTGCATTAACATGAAAATCATAGTACTTGAGCACAACATAGAGAAATATAAATCATATACGTGGAATAAAAAGGCACAGTACTTTTTATGTGACATCTTTCTCATAAGTCAAACTCTTAAATTCTCTTTCTTAAAGACCACCCTCTTAGCATATTCACCAAAAATCCAACCGACTCACCGGCCTCGGTGATAATCTAGTCACCAAACTACATCTCACCTATCACCTAGGAATAAGCTCAATCCTAACCAGTCATCACTAGATTTAACATGGGGTAATAGAGGGGTAATACATCATTTCTTCTTCAAAACGCATATACTGGAATCTAGTACACAGTAATATTGTCTGCTTTGGCAAGCCCGATGTCAATTCCCTCACGGTTTTGTTCCTGGGGGTGCTCGGTCGAACCCATGTCACCCAGGATGCATCTCGGTAATATATCACATTTAAGTTCTCATGATTTTCAAAAACTTTTCTAAGTTCTCAAATTTGACGGAAATTCGGCAGCATAACGGCTGTAAACTGAATTTCCTCAAATTTGCTTTATGCCACGAAACATATAGAGCATGCATAGCCATTCATCATCAACATAAGACATCAAGTCATATAGTCAAACTCATCATAGCATATACATCATCATATCATTACTTTAACATTCTTAAAAGATAGCATGCTCCTAACCAGTTTGCCAGAATCAGGACTGGGCTCAGCTAATACATATGCTATGCTCAAGTCGTTCTCATAATTAAACATACATCTACTTGAAGTCATAAAGCTCATCATGTCTTGGGACCTATAGTGTCTTATGTTTTGACCCTTTACGGGTCTTAATCTTGAAAACTAATTATGCTAACATTCGTCTTTATCCTTTTATGCACCTATAGGTTCACAACTAATTATTCTCAATAATTTTTGTGCTTAGGAACTAATCCAAACAGCACTATGCAGATTTGGACAGTTTTAAGTTCTTGTGATTACGGGATTCTAGAATCTACGTTTTAAACCCTTTTTAAGTTCCGTCTTCACCTAAGACGCTGTACATTAAATCTAAACCAATTATGAGAGGTTCCTACACATATAAACTAATTCTAAACCATGATAACTACCTTAGAAGGTCACTAAACAGAAACAGAATTTTCTATGTTCAAAGTGTTCTAGAATGGTTATTTTCCATCTTTTCCTAGTTACTATTTTTTCCTAGCTTCCCCAAATCAACTCTAACATCAAATATACATGATTCCCCACATTTTAACATAATAAAATCATCATCAAACAGTGAGTAAATCATCAAGTCAGAACCATGGTTATACATCATCATATCATTCATAAAATTCCATTTTCAATACACATAAGTTACTAGTTCTCATAGAATCATTTTAGGACTTCTAAAACTCATTGGAAACCAACTTATTTCATTAAAATCATCATAATTTACATGGGGGCAGCAACTATTTTAAATGGCTCATGGTTGGAATTTAAAACGTAAAATCATGCTTGAAATATTCTTTAAGTTCACCTATGCTTAAGAAAATCCTAAGACATAGGTTATTGGCACTTGTGACTAGATGAAACTCACACCAAGCTTGTCATCATCATATGGCCGAATTATGCATTCAAGAGAATGCTTCCATATCTAACTTTTCCTTGAGATAAAGGAACAAGCCTTTGAGCTCTAGAATCTTTAGATGATAACAAGAATTTAAACATGCTATGCACTTCATTTTATTCTTCCTTAGAAAAGTAAAGTGATAGCTTAAAATAAATATGAGATGCAACTTCATTTTTAACTTGAAAAGTAAATATGCTAGACAAGGAAATGTAAATATGAATGCAATTCCAATTCTTTATTTTAGTGCTCTGGGCTCCACAACAATCGATCTTGTGGTTCTTGAACTTGATCCTTAGAAAGGCAAGGCTAAGTGTTTAGAAGGTTGTGTATGGTTGAGAAGTGGTGGTAATTGGTGAGTAAGAAGAAGATGATGATGAAAGAACTCTTGAACTCTTGAGAGAAAAAGAAAGAACTTAGAACTACTTTTGAAGCTAAACTTAGCAAATGAACCAAAGTGGAACCAAGTTCATCTAGACATGGTATTTATAGAAAAACAACATCAAGGGTGTAAGAATAGAGGGAATGGTTGAAATCTCATGGAGGGAAAAGGAAGAAAATATCTCTTTGTAAGGTATGGTGTAGGCATGGCTAGGTATGGTGAAGTATGGCCTCAAGCATGACTTCAAGTGTGGCCAAGTATGGCCTTTGATTTGGAATTAAAATAAATTAATTCATTTAAATGGAGGAGGAGGAGGAGGAGGGGTGGCAGTTTTTCTTCTTAATTAGGCGAGTAAAATCACAATTTAATATTTATTAGGAGTAAGCTTAGGGGTAGTATTTGATTAGGCCAAAGATTAGAGTTTTGTGACTAAGTGTTTAGGTAAGTAAGTTGGTAATTAGGGCCATATAAGACTAGATTAGAAGGTGGTTTCTCTAAATTAATGAAGTCAAACTTCATTAACTTGGAATCCTATGCCAACATGTTTCCTTGATTTAGGGAATTGGAGAGAAAACCACTATTTCTATATTCTTTTCTCAAAGAATTAAAACTAGAAAAGAGTTTTGAGTTTCTCTAAGGAATCTTAGGTTCTAATTAACTTGAATTAATTATTTTGACTTCAAATTAGTAATTAGAATTTACTAATCTTTAATTAGAGCCTAATATTGCTTAGGTTTTGCTTATCATATCATTAGGCCCAAAATGCACTATGTAGGGGCAAAATCGTAATTTTTCATAAAAACTGCCTGGGACCGCCGGGACTTAAATAGACATGCCTAGACACATAAAAACATCATTTTAAACCTTTTGGGAAATTCCCGGGCTCAAACGGTACTTATACCCGCACAAAAACGCTATAGGGGTATTTTGGTCATTCTAACCCAAAAGCTCAGAAAAAGAGATTTTTCTGCTCTATTAACATCCATTCACATACAATCCCCTTCAAACATTGAGTTGACCCTTCGAGGACTGCCGAATTGGCTATCCTCGAATTCCAGGTGTAAAAATGACCTCAGGGGCATTTTGGTCATTTCATCTCTGATAGAAAAATCGGGGTGTTACACTCGGTCCTTTTCCTCTAGCATTGGGACAGCTTAAGTACCTAGTTATGGCTATTGGCTACTTCATGAAGTGGATTACGGCCAATCCCTTGGCAACAATCACTGTTGAAAAGGTTCAAAAGTTCATTTGGAAGAGAATAATATGTAGGTTTGGCCTCCCGAGAGAGTTGATCACTAACAATGAAACACAATTCACAGACTGAAGATTGAAGGAACTCTATGACAACTTTCAAATCAAGCATATGCCTCAATAGAGCACCCTCAAACCAATGGCCTCACCAAAGCTGCCAACAAAGTAATTCTCATGGCCTTGAAGAAGAAGCTTGACAAAGCTAAAGGATTCTAGGCCGAAGAGCTCCCCGAGATCCTATGGGGATACCATACCATCGTCTAGTCCTCGACCCAGGAAACACCATACAGACTCATTTTTGGTAATGAGGCCATGCTCCCTGTGTAACGCCCCATTTTTCAATAAACTTTTAAACGACCAAAATGCCCCTGAGGTCACTTTTACCTGAAACACGAGGACTGTAACATCCTAATTTTTAACCCAATACTCTAGAACATATGTAGGTTAATCATTAGTCTATTACATCATAGTTTCCTGTTTACTTTAAAATACTTAGCGGAAAATACAGGTAATTTTTTTTTTTGAAATGTAAAGGCAAAGTGAAAGCTGAGCGATATGACAAATGATGAAGCATGAAAAGAATAAAATGCAAATCCAAATAAACACATCATGAACATCTGATCATAAAACATGTAATTGCACAAAATAATAAAACAAACTGCATAAGTGGATATATATTGTGCCTACCCAAGAAAGGCAGGACTTAGTTTAGTACAACATAAAGCAAACACAGTTTAGTACAACATAAAGCGAATATAACCGAAATGGAAATACATGGAAAATGAAAGTACAACAGAAGGCATAAAGAGAAACTCTCCTACTCTAGTGCACCTACAAATAGATAACCTTAAGGCAAAAGGAGGCTATCCTGGTCTAGTCAGAGCTCGGGCACCAAAACACGACTGTCGTCTCCTACTGCGGGCCATTCTGGAAAGGAGGAACGTGTTCAATCCACTGAGCTATCTCTGCTAGCGTGGCTATGCGCTGCATCGACCGGGCATGGGCTCCACGGCCGGGAGTCATCCTCTATCGCGCTCCACGAATCGGCTGAGTGATGGTGGCCTCACTGCCTTCCCTGAAGTCCATCGGTACGGTGGGAGAGGATCCCTCAGAAGGTACCTGAGTGGCAGAGTCCTCTGAAGGGTTCATCTCGGAGAATGATGAGGGGGACCGAGGCATATACTGCGGGTAGTCCCGGATAGCAGAAGCTGTCGATGGGGTGTAGCAGATCCGCTCCTCTCGAGGGTGTGCACACTCGAACACGAAATCATCATTGAATGGTGAGGCAGGAGAGAATCGGTGAGTATGTATAGGGTGATTGAAGGGTCATCCAACGAACATGAATACACGAACGACACAGTGACCCACAAAATGGTATGACCCATAGTCCGGATCATGATGCACCTCCCATGTCGAGGCATCCACAAACACCACGAACGTCGCCATCTGAAGACGTGATGGAAAGAAAAGATAGAGGGAGTGAGAATCTTGCTAAAGAATCTCAGTAGGGCCTCCTACTACCTAGATGTCATCATCTACATCCTCAGGAACCTTGGGTTTGAGGTATAAAATAAATGAGCATGCATCAAGTTCATTTTAAGCTTTAAAGTGTAGTTTAGCCAAGGTCTGTTCATTTTATAATGGTTCTTAATGTCATGGATGCAACATAGTGAAAAATGTGTGCACAGCGCTACCTAATGCAAGAATATCAACCATAACATCAAGAAACATCATAATAGTGGCATAAAGTGGCAAGTAAAATCTCATGTGGGAAAACTTGGTGACATAATCATCATACTTTACTTTCTCATGGGGCCACCTTAAAAGACATTCGTTCTGGGGGTGCTCGGCCGAACCGGTGTCACCCAGAACGTGTCACATCTCTAGGTTATGAGCTCATACCTCACTAGTCGTCACTAGTTCTTACTTATCCCTTACCGATAAGTGTATCATAAATATATCCCGACTCTCTAGTACAGGCTAGGGGGTATTTTTTGGGGGGTACTCGGTTGAACCGGTGTCACCCAAGAATACATCTTGATACCGATGTCACATGAGTTCTTTGGAGGTGCTCGGCCGAACCAATGTCATCCAAAAACACATCTTAGTATCTCATCTCTTTTAAAGAAAATCTCATAGGTTTTTCAAAAACATTCTAAGTCCCCAAATTTGTCAGAAATTCGGCAGTATAACAGTAACATGCTGGATTTCTTCCAAATTTGCTTTATGCCACGTAAACAAATAGAACATGTATCCTCAATCATAATTTCATATGTTGACATAATCATTCTCGAATAAAACATACATCATCGTGTAACATACAAGCTCATTATATTCTTGAACTTACGGTATCTTATGCTTTGACCTTTACGGACCTTAAACTTGAGATATAATTATTCTATCATTCTCTATTAACCTCTTATGCACCTAAGGTTCATAACTAATAATTTTTACTAGCATTTATGTTCATTAATAACTCTGGGCAGCATCATACTCTAAGGGCAGAATTACATCTTTATGATTACGGGGTTCTAGAACTTACGTTTTAGACTCTTTCTCGGTTCCGCCTTCACCTAAGGAGCTATAAATTAAATCTAAACCAATTATGAGGTATTCCTAAGCCTTTGAACTATCTATAAATCATGTGTACTACATTATAAGGGTGCTGTACAGAATCAGAAAATTAAATGTTCTAAGAGTTCCAGAATTGCATTTTTATGGTTCTCTAGTTACTAGTTTCTCTATAGGCTCTAAAATTCAATCCTACATCAAATGTTACCAAGTTTTTTATGGTTAAACAATCCTAATCTGATTATTATCCCACTAAAACAATTTGGACAGAAACTAAAAGTAAATGGGCCGTAAATATGCTAAAACTTGACTTTATGGTTTTTCTGTTAGACTAGGTTCTTTCCTAACATGCATAGAAAGGTTCCTACCTCAACACATATAAATTTCACACATTCTAACATGTCAAAACATCATCATATAGCAGCAAACATGTCATGGCAGAACCGAATTCATGCATATACATATCTTACATAAAATCTCATTTTCAATAAGCATAGGTTGCTAGTTTCTCCTTGAATCGTTTTAGGACTTCTAAAACTCTTTTGCAAAACATTTTATCTCGTAAAAGAGGCTAAGAACAATCATGGGGCAGTAACTAATTTAAAACACTCTTAGAAGCGGTTTAATTTACAAATCTCATTGATAATGACCTTATCGAATTCTTAAAAGCATAGGTAAACTTTTGAACATAGATGATTGGCCCTTGCAACTAGATGAAGCTCATTTTGAGTTCATCAACATCACATGGCTGAATTTACATCCTTGGGGATGCCTCCATAATCCAACTTTAGCTTGAGATAATGAGGGCAAGTCTTCGAGCTCTAGGTTTCTTAAGTGATGACAAAATATAAACGTGTGATGCATTCCATTTTATTCTTCATTACAAGGTAAAGTGAGAATTTCAAAGTAAATATGGAATACAAGAACTTGAAATTAAATATGCAGGGCTCAAAGTAGGTATGCAAAACTTGAAGGTAAATATGCAAGTTCAATTCTTTATTTTAGTGCTCTAGGCCTAGCAACAATTGACTTTAAGGCTGAAATAGAAAGACTTCGAGATTAATTAGGTAATATTCAAGCTCTCTTTTTAAATCTTTAAGTTCTTTAAGTGATGACTTGAAATATAATTGCACAATGCAAGGCTTGAACTTAAACGTGATAATGCAAGTCCTTTTCTTTAATCTTTAGAGTTTAGTGATAACATAGGAAGGTAAATATGAGATGCAAGAGCTTGAAATATAAATATGAGGTGCTAGAAATATAAATATGCAAGTTTATTTTTATATCTTTACTAAAGCTCTTACAAGACTTTGAAGGAACTTAAGCCTTAACCCGAATTTATCACAACAAGCTAAAGTAAACAAAATATCATTCCTTGAAGCAAAATCATAAATATCATTTTTGTTAAAACTCAAGCTCTAGAGGTCTCATTGTAATGAACACACATCATCTAGAAATTCTCATCATCAAGCTTCCATGTTGAACCACCAATGATGACCGAATTTTTGGAGGAAGAAAAAGGAAAATGGGGCCGAAGCCATGAACAAGAAAATAACCATTTTGAAACTCTAGAGACCATGATCTTGATAATGTATTAATACCAAGATCATGTGTCCTCATCATTGAGTTCATACACTTATTTTAGAACAACATCAAAGTTAAGTTTTCAACATAAAAAGAAAGAAACTAAAAACATCTTTCCTCAAGAACCAAGATCAAGCTTTAGAAGTTGCTCAAGTGATGAATATCATCATGCAATACCCACCATCAAGCTCTCATTTCCCAAGTTGCTCAAGGCTCTAGGTCGAAATCAAAATGGGAAGAAAAGAAGAAGTTTCTAAAAGATTCAAAAGGAACCATCCATGAGGTGAGATTTTGTGATCTTGAGGCATGGTGAGGTATGGTTCAAGGTATGATGAGGTATAGTTCAAGGTATGGCTCAAAGAATGGCTCAAGGAGTGTTTAAAATTAAAACATGTGATGGAATTTGGGGATGATGTGGCCAAAATGCATCAGCCATGGGGGAGGGATTTCTTCCATTTAATTGTGGTTTAGAAGTGTGTTTAGGTGTGTTTTAGATTATGTTTAAGATTAGGAATTTGTAGGAAAGTGTTTAGGTGAGGTAATAGTTAATTAGAGGCTTGTGAGACTAGGTTTAGGAGGTGGTCTTGCTAAATTAATGGAGTCAAACTCCATTAACAAGGAATCCAATGCCAACACAATTCCTTGATTTAGGGAAATTGGAGAGAAAAAACACTATTCAAAATTCCAAGACTAGGAATCTTGAGTTTTAAAAAGAGATTTAAGTTTAATCTAAGCAATTTTAGGTCCTAATTAATTTTATTAACTTATTTTGACTCTAGATTAATTATGAAAATTAATTAATCTTTGATTAGAGCCTAATATTGCTTAGGTTTGCTTAATTACGTCATTAAGCTCAAACAGCACTATCCCAGGGGCAAAATCGTAATTTTGCACAAAAATTGCCCGAGACCACTGAGACTTAAACAAACACTTTTAGACACATGAAAACATTATTTTAAACCTTCGGGAAAAGTTTCAGGCTCAACGGCACCTTTACCCGTGTAAAAATGCTATAATGGTATTTTGGTTATTTTGACCCGAAACTGCAGAAAATGATATTTTCGCCTCCTAAACCACTCAAGGGCCATCTAGTCCCCTTAAAACATTGAGTTAACCCTTCGAGGACTGCCGGGCCAGTCATCCTCGAATTCCGAGCAGAAAATGACCCCAGGGGCATTTTGGTCATTTTCCTCTCAGATAGAAAAATCAGGGCGTTACATTACTCCCCTCCTTAAAAAGAATTTCGTCTTCAAAATTCGTAACTTAGAAGAACTCTGGATACTTGGTCTTCATCTCCGATTCTAGTTCCCACGTGAATTCTTCGGTCTTGTCTCATCCCCATGCCACTTTCACCAAAGGAACGGACTTGTTCCTCAACTGCTTGACTCCGCGATCCATGACCCTCGTTGGTGGCAGATTGAAAGTTAGGTCTTCCCTTAACTATACATGCTCTAGGTCTAAGACATGGCCAGGGTCAGACTCATACTTCCTCAACTGGGAGACGTGAAAGACGTCATGGAGATTGGAAAGGTTAGGGGGTAAGGCTATTTTGTAGGCTACTGTCCCTACTCTTTGGAGGATTTCAAAGAGGCTGAGGAATCGAGGGCTCAACTTTTTGACTTTCATAGCTCTCCCTATGCCTGTAGTAGGGGTGATCCTAAGGAACACATGTTCTCCCTCGTTGAATTCCAATGGCTTGCGCCGCCTATCCGCATAGCTCTTTTGTCTACTTTGAGCTATAAGCATCATATCCCAGATCCTCTTGATCTGTTCTGTGGTTTCCCTCACTATATCGGGTCCTAGCATGGCTTGCTCTCTGGGCTCATACCAGCGCAGAGGGGATTGACATTTTCATCCATATAAGGCTTCGTAGGGTGCCATGCTGATGCTTGCATGATAACTGTTGTTATACGCAAACTCGATCAGTGGCAGGTACTTGTCCCAACTTCCCCTTTGGTCTAAAACACAGGCTCTCAACATGTCTTCCAAGGTTTGGATCGTTCTTTCTAATTGTCCGTTTGTTTGTGGGTGGTAAGCTGTGCTCAAGCAAAGATTTAAGCCGAACGCCTTTTGAAAGGCTCCCCAAAAACGTGACGTAAACCGCGGATCTCTATCCGAGATTATCGTCAATGGTACACCATGTAACCTTACGATTTCTTGGATGCACAGCTAAGCTAATTTGTCCAATGAGTATGTCACTATAATAGGTAGAAAATGAGCCGACTTAGTTAGTCGATCCACTATCACCCATATCGCATCATGGTCAACTTGGGTCTTAGGCAATCCCATCACAAAATCCATGGATATACATTCTCATTTCCACTCGGGGATCGACAGGGTTGCAACAAACCTGAAGGCTTTTGGTGCTTGATCTTTACTTTCTGACATACCAAGCACTTACTAACCTAGGCGACCATATCCTTTTTTAATCCAGACCACCAAAACATCTTCTTTAAATCCTGGTACATCTTGGTAACACTAGGATGGATGGTGAAATGGCTTTTGTGGGCCTCCTCCAAGATCTTTTCTCGAAGGTCACCATCTTGTGGCACACAGATTCTTCCTTTAAACCTCCATATCCAATCCAAACCTTGTTCAAAACCTTTTAACTTTCCTGCCTCAACCACCTCTATGGTTTATCTAAACTCCTCACTTTCCCATTGTGCTAGCATGACTCTCTATTTAAACCCACTCGTCATGCTAAGATAACACATCTTCATGCCCTCGTTGGTCACAGACATCCCCAAATTCATATCTCTAAACTTTTCTATTAGCTTAACTTTCTTGACCATCATGTGAGATAGGTGCAATGACTTTTGGCTCAAGGTGTCGGCGACTACATTAGCCTTGCCGAGGCGGTAACTTAAACCAAAATCATAGTCCTTAAGGAGCTCCCTCCATCTCCTCTGCCTCATGTTTAGCTCCTTTTGATCAAAGAGATACTTGAGACTCTTGTGATCGGAGAAAACTTGAAACCTGACACCATATAGGTGGTGTCTCCACATCTTCAAGGCAAACACTATGGCTACCAACTCCAGGTCGTGGGTAGGGTAGTTTGCCTCGTGAGGCTTGAGTTGCCTGGATGCATAGGCTACCACTTGCCTATTTTGCATTAACACGCAGCCTAAACCTTTGCCCGAAGTATCACAATATACCTCGAAAGGTACACTGGGGCTAGGTAGAACCAAAACTAGGGTCGTGGTTAGCTTTTCTTTAAGCTCTTGGAAACTCTCCTAACACTCGGGATTCCGTACGAAGGGGGTGTTCTTCCTAGTTAGCTTGGTCAGGGGTAGGACGATCTGGGAAAAACCTTTGATAAACCTACGGCAGTAGCCTGCTAAACCTAAAAAGCTCTGTATTTCCATTACGGTGGTTGGTCTATCCCAATTCATTACGGCTTCCACCTTACTAGGATCAATAGCTATGCCTCCTTTTGACACGACATGCCCTAAAAACTTAACCTCCTCCAAGCAAAATTCACACTTAGAGAGTTTTGCATACAACTTTTTCTCCTTCAAAATCTCCAAAACTATCCTTAAATGACATTCATGCTCTTCGTGGGTCTTCGAATAGATGAGTATATCATCTATGAAAACGACCACAAACTGATCTAAATAGGGTCTAAAGATCCTATTCATGTAGTCCATAAATACTGCAGGAGCATTCATCAACCCAAAAAACATCACCGTGAACTCAAAGTGTCCATACCGAGTTCTAAAGGCGGTCTTCGGTATATCTTGGTATCTCACCCTAATCTGGTGGTATCCTGACCTCAGATCAATCTTGGAAAATACCACTGCTCCTCTCAATTGTTCCATAAGATCATCAATCCTAGGCAGGGGGTACTTGTTTTTTCACCGTTACCTGATTCAGTTGCCTATAGTCTATGCACAACCTCATACTCCTGTCCTTCTTTTTAACAAACAAAACTGGGGCTCCCCAAGGTGTGGTACTAGGTCTAATGAAACTTTTCTCCAAAAGCTCCTCAAGCTAGGTTTTCAACTTGGCCAACTCTAAGGGTGACATCCAATAAGGGGCGATAGAGATTGGCCCCGCTCCAGGAACCAACTCAATGGAGAACTCCACCTCTCTCTCTAGAGGGAACTCGGGTATCTCTTTCGGAAATATCTCGGGATAGTCCCTTACTACCGGCATATTTTCTAAGTTTTGCTCAAAGCTTACCTCGCTAGCGGCTAGGAGAACATATCCCTTAGTTCTTTTCCCACTACAGTCGACCTCTACGGCATTGAGGTAAAGTTTCAAGGTTTGAGTAGTTTTACTAGGGGGAGAAGGAAAAACAACAATTTTGGTATTACAATCTAACATTACATGGTTAGCGTGAAGCCAATCCATGCCAATGACTACACCTATACCTTTCATTGGCAAGCAAATCAAATCTATAACAAAGGATCTATTTTCTGTAGTGAGGTGGCAGTTTAGACAACAAAAACAGGTATTTATAGGATGATTTGTGGGGGTAGCAACAATAAGATCAAAAGGAAGTTTTGAAACTTTCAAATTTGAAGTCTCGACACTAGCATATGAAATGAAAGAATATGTCGCACCAGAGTCATATAGTACAGTTAAAGTTTTACCATTTATTTCGCACGTACCTTCTATGAGGTCGTTAGACCTTTCTGCTTCATCTGCATTGAGGGTGAAGACCCTCCCTTGGTGTTGTGGCCTAGGGTTCTGGTTCGTTGGCCTCCCATTAGTACACTTGTTGGCGTAGTGGCCAGGATTTCCACACCTGAAGCAGATGCTCTGACCAGCCAGGCAGGCGCGGTTGCCGTGATCTTTTCCATACTGGGGACACACCATAGTTAGTGCGAGTCTGGAAAAGGTGGCGAGGGCTCCTTGGGGCACCTTGTTCTTGGCCTCGCTGGACCCTCCTTGCTGATTGTTGTTCTTCTTGTTGTTGTTGTTGTTTCGGTGATTGTTATGCTGGAATGGTGGTCTATGGTGTTGCTTGGATTATTGGTGGAAGGGGGTTCTTTGTTGTTATTGATGTGGCTTGAACTGGTTGGTGTGATAGGGGTTGTAGAGAATTCATGACTAGCTATGCACTGCATCGGCCGGGCATAGGCTCCACGGTGGGGAGTCATCCTCACTCGTCCTCCGCGAATCGGCTGAGTGACGGTGGCCTCACTGCCTTCCCCAAAGTCCATCGGTACGGTAGGAGAAGATCCCTCAGAAGGTACCTGAGTGGCAGAATCCTCTAAAGGGTCCATCTCGGAGAATGATGAGGGGGAGCGGGGCACATACTACAGGTAGTCCCGGATAGCAGAAGCTGTCAGTGGGGTGCGGCAGATCCGCTCCTCTTGAGGGCGTTCGCGCACGAACACGAAATCATCATCGAATGGTGAGGCATGAGAGAATTGGTGAGTATGTACAGGGTGATTGAAGGGTCGTCCAATGAACATGAATACACGAACGACACAGCGACCCACAAGATGGTATGACCCGTGGTCCGGATCATAATGCACCTGTAACATCCTAATTTTTAGCCCAATACTCTAGAACATATTTAGGTTAATCATTAGTCTATTACGTCATAGTTTCCTTCTTACTTTAAAATACTTAGCAGAAAATACTAGTAAATTTTTTTTTTGAATTATAAAAGCAAAGTGAGAGCCGCGCGACGTGATAAGCAATGAAGCACGTAAGGAAATAAAGCAAGCATCTCATAAACATCATAACATAAAGCAAGTAAAGGCACATCATGATAAAACTGAACTGCATATTTATATAATATGATATGCTCACTCATGGAGAGTGGGACTTAGTTTAGTACAACATGAACAAATACATCTAAAAAGGAAATACAAAGGAAGTGCGATGAAAAGCATAAAAGCAAACTCCCCTACCCAAGTGCAACTAAAGGGATAACCTCTAAACAAAAGAAGGTTTATCCCCATCTAAGTGGAGTGTGCACAATCCCGAGTACTCCATCGGTCATCCGCTGCCTTCTACTGACATCCATCCCGCGAGCAAGGCACATACTCGGCAAACTGGACGAGCTCCTCCGGCGTGTAAAGGTGAAGCGGGGATCGGCAGTGACCCCCACGATGTGGCTGCATCTCCGGTCGTCGTGCTAGCCAAGGCTAAGTCACGGTATCCTCACTGCCCTCTCTCATCAGTGGTGGAGTGGGGGTAGAGCTCTTGCTGTACAGATGGGTAGGTGGGTCCTCCGATGGGTCGGTCTCCGAGAAGTATGTCTGGGGCACATAGTCGGGGTAATCGCGCATGGCTGAAGCGGCGGTGTGCATGTAAAGCACTCTCTCATTGTGTGTACGCGCACGCTCAAAAACCCGCTCGTCGTCGCCGTAGGCTGCTGTCGGGGAGAAGCAATGGGTGTGCACAGGGTGGGCGAAGGGTCATCCGATGAACATAAAGACACGAACCGTGCACTGACCCTCAAAATGGTATGATCTGTGCTCCGGATCATAGTGCACCTCCTATGTCAAGGTTTCCACAAAAACCACGAACGTCGCCATCTGAAGATGTGACGGAAAGAAGAGATAAAGGGAATGAGAATCTTACTAAAGAGTCTCAGTAGGGCCTCTTACTACCTAAATGTCATCATCTACGTCCTTAGAAACCTTGGGTTTAGTGCATAAAATAAGTGAGCATGCATTAAGTTCATTTTTAAGCTTTTGAAACATAGTTAGCCAAGGTCCGTTCATTTTAGTATGATTCTTAATGTCATGGATGCAGCATAGTAAAGAATGTATGCATGACTCTACTTTATGCAAAGATAGTAATCATAACATTAAGGACATCATAATAGTGGCATAAAGTGGCAATTGAAATCTCATATGGAAAAACTTGGTGACATAATCATCCTACTTTACTTCCTCATGGGCCACCCTAAAAAGACATTCGTTCTAGGGGTGCTCAGCCAAATCGGTGTCACCCAAAACGTGTCACATCTCTAGGTTATGAGCTCATACCTAACTAGTCGTCACTAGTTCTTACTTATCAATCCCGATAAGCGTATCATAATCATAAGCATAATCCCGACTATCTAGTACGGGCTAGGGGGCATTTCTTGGGGGTGCTCAACCGAACCGGTGTCACCCAAGAATACATCTTGGTACCGATGTCACATGAGCTCTCTGGAGGTGCTCGGCCGAACTAGTGTCATCCAAGAACTCATCTTAGTACCTCATCAAAAAAATCTCATTGGTTTTTCAAAAACTTTCTAAGTCCCCAAATTTGTCAGAAATTCGACAGCGCAACTACAGCATGCCGGATTTCTTCCAAATTTACTTTATGCCACATGAATAAATAGAACATGCATCCTCAACCATAAATTCATATGTTGACATAATCATTCTCAAATAGAGCATACTTTCACATGTAACATTGAAACTAATTATGCTATTGATCCTACGGTATCTTATGCTTTGACCCTTACGGACCTTAAACTTGAGATGTAATTATTCTATCATTCTCTATCAACCTCTTATGCATCTAAAGATTTTCTTCTAACAAATCTTACTATCATTTATGTTCCTTAATAATTCTGGGCAGCACCATACCCCAAGGGCAGAGTTACATATCTATGATTACGGGGTTCTAGAACTTACATTTTAGACCCTTTCTCGGTTCCGTCTTTGCCTAAGGCGCTATAAATTAAATCTAAACCAATTATGAGGCATTCCTATGCCTAAGAACTTATTATAAACCATGTTTGCCATATTATGAGGTTGCTGGACAGAATCCATAATTTAAATGTTCTAGGAGTTCTAGGATTGCACTTTTACGGTTTTCTAGTTACTAGTTTCTCTATAGGTGCTAAAATTCAATCCTACTTCAAATGTAACCAAATTTTTCATGCTTAATTAATCCTAAACTGATTGTTATCATACTAAAACAAATTTGGCATTGATCAAGATTAAAAGGGTTAAACACACATTAAATTCCAACTTTATGGTTTTTCTATGAAGCTAGTTTCTCCCCTAACATGCATAGAAGTATTCCTACCTCATCATATATCATCTTCACACATTCTAACACATCAAAACATCAACATACAGCAATAAACACATCAAGGCAGAACCGAATTGTTTAAGTCCAAAAAGACACATAATTTGACATTTCTAAAGCATATAAGTTGCTAGTTTCCCTTGGAATCATTTTAGGACTTTTAAAGCTCTTTGTAAACCATTTTATTTTATCAAGAGGCTAAAAACAACCTTAGGTCAGTAACCAATTTAATTCTTCTTTAGAAGAGGAATAAAATCATAATTCTTGTTGGTCATAACTTTTATAAAACTCATCAAGCTTTAAAGAAAATACTAGAACATAGGTTGCTGGCCCTTATAACTAGATAGAACTCATTCCAAGCTCATCATCATTACTTGGCTGAAAGTATTCATTCAAAGAATGCTTCCATATTGAACTTTAACTTGAGATAAAATGGTCAAGTCTTTGAGCTCTAAGGTCTTTAAGTGATGACATAATATAAATGTAACACCCCGATTTTTCTGTCCGAGGGAAATGACCAAAATGCCCCTGCGGTCATTTCCTGACCCGAATGCGAGGGTAACCAAGTCGGTCATCCTCGAAGGGTCAACTCAATGTTTGAAGGGGATTGAATGGCCTTTGAATGCTTTCGGAAGCGAAAATTTCGTTTTCATGATTTAGGTCAAAATGACCAAAATACTCCTATAGCGTTTTTACGCGGGTAAAGGTGCCGTTTGAGCCCGGAACTTTCCCTAGAGGTTTAAAAACATGTTTTCATGTGTCTAGAGATCTCTGTTCAAGTCCCGATGGTCCCGGGCAGTTTTAGTGCAAAATTATGATTTTGCCCCTAGAATAGTGTTTTTGAGCTTAATGACGTGATTAAGCAAACCTAAGCAATATTAGGCTCTAAACGAAGATTAATTAATTTCCCTAATTAATCTAGAGTCAAAATAATTTATTAAAGTTAATTAGAACCTAAAATTGCTTAGATTAAACTTAAATCCCTTTTTAGAACTCAAGATTCCTAGTCTTGGAATCTTGAATAGTGTTTTCTCTCTCCAATTCCCTAAATCAAGGAAGTGTGTCTAGAGTTGTTTAGACTCTAAATTGAGGATCTAACTCACTAATGGTGCAAGACCACTCCTTAATTATGTCTAGACCACCTTAATTATCCATTTTCCTTACCTAAACACTTTCTTACAAATTCCTAATCTTAAGCATAATCAAAGATACACCTAAACACAACTCTAAACCACAATTAAAATGCAAGAAACTCTCCTCCCTTGGCTGATGCATTTCGGCCAGTACACTCCCCATTGACCACATGTTGAATTGTTTTCTCACTCAAAGAACCATGCTTGAGCCATACCTTGAACCATACCTCACCATACTTTGAGTCATACCTCACCATGCCTCAAGACCACATTATCTCACCTCATGGAACTCATGGATGCCTTCATTCTGCACCCTCATGGCCGAAACACATCAGCCCACACACACACTTCATTTGTTTCATTTCTCTATAAATAGAATGCCTTGAGGAGCTTGCACCACTTTTAGATCATTTGCTAAGTTTAGGAGCACTCAAAGCTTTTCTTTTCTCTCAAAGTTCTAGTGTTCTTCAAGTTCTTCAAGTTCTTCAAAGTTCTTCATCATCTTCATCTTCTTCTTCCATCTTCAAGTTCATCACATCAAGTAGGGATTTTCTTTCAAGTATTCCTTTCTTTAAAGTTCTTGCTCTAAGCTTTATGTTCATAGTTTCTCTTGATTCCTTTTAGAACTTCTTTTCTTCTCCTCCTTCCTCTTTATGTTTCGGCCATGGGCCTTTGGGAATGAAGAAGTGAGAGCTTGATGATGAGAGTTTCATGATGATGTTCATCACTTGAAACAAACTCTAGCGCTTGATCTTTGTTCTTGAACAAAAATGTTTCTAGTTCTTCCTTTCTTGAACTCTTGAGAAATTTAGCCTTGATGATGTTTTAAAATGGCTCTATGAACTCAATGATGAGGACTCATGATGTTGGTGTTAATATATCATCAAGATCATGAACTCAAGAGTTTTAAAATGTTCCTTTTTCTTCTTGAAGATTTCGGCCATTTCCTTAATTTTTCTAAGCTTAGGGTTTAGGGTTTAAGAACTCTAAGCTTGACTTTACCTTGTTTGGATGAGTTTGGGTTATGGTTTAAATTCCTTTAAAGTCTTGTTAAGAGCTCTAGAAAGATAAAATGAACTTGCATAATTTATTTTATGCTTGCATTCATATTTACATTCTTGCTATGCATCTTTACTTTCTAGCTATCACCTAAGAACATAAAGATTAAAATGGAACTCGTATCATCACTTAATTTAATTCTCAAAGCCTTTCTATTTCGGCCTTAAAGTCGATTGTTGTTGGGCCTAGAGCACTAAAATAAAGAATTGAACTTGCATTATCACCTAATTAATTTCTCGAATGCCTTTCTATTTCGGCCTTAAAGTCGATTGTTGTTGGGCCAAGAGCACTAAAATGAAGAATTGAACCTTGCATCTTTACTTTCAAGCTTGCACGTTTAAGTTTATGCCTCGCATATTACTTTCAAGCTTGCACGTTTAAGTTTATGCCTTGTATATTTAATTTATGTCATCACTTTATTTTGTAAGCAAGATTAAAAATGAAAAGCATGAGCACGTTTATGTTATGTCGTAACTTAAGAACCTAGAGCTCAAAGACTTGCCCATTTCATTCCAAGTTAAAGTTTAATGTGAAACCATTCTTTGAATGCATATTTTCGGCCAAGTAGTGATGATGGACGTGCAATGAGTTTTCATCTAGCTACTAGGACCAATAGTCTATGTTTTAAGTTTTCCTTAAAGCTTTACGAAACTTTATAAGGTTATGTCGTCACAAGTTGTGATTTTATTCTCTTTTAGGGGATGGGATATGTTTTGGTCACTGACCTAAGGCTTCTCTTAGCCTCTTGATGAATTAAAATGTTTTGAACAGAGTTTTAGAAGTTCTAGATTGATTCCAAGAGAAACTAGTTAACTTATGTACCTAGAAACGTCAATTTAACTCTCTTATTAAAGTTAAATGTTTTCGGTTCTGATATGATGAGTGTGATGCTGTATGATGATGTTTTGATGTGTTGGAATGTGTGAAAACATCATATGATGATGTAGAAGCGATCTTATGCATGATAGGTAAAAAACTAGCTAACTAGAAATACCGTAAAGTTGGAATTTGACATAGTTTTAACCCATTTGTTTATGGATTCTTTCCAAACTGTTTTAATGGGAACATAATCAGATTTAGATTGTTTAGACATGAAAAACTTGGTATCATTTGAATTAGAATCGAATTCTAGCACCTATAGGGAAACTAGTAACTAGAAAACCGTAAAAGTGCAAGTTTAGAACTCTTAGAACGTTTATTTTTCTGGATTCTGTCCAGCACCCTTACAACATGATAAACATGATTAATAATTAGTCCTTAAGCATAGGAATGCCTCATAATTGATTTAGATTTAATTCATAGCGCCTTAGGCGAAGACGGAACCAAGAAAGGGTCTAAAACGTAAGTTCTAGAACCCCGTGAACACAAGTTAGAGAATTTGCCCTGTGCTTTTCAGATTTAAGTATGAACATGAGGATTAGGAATGATGATTAACTATGAGCCCTTAGGTGCATAAAGATATGAGCGACGGATGTAGAGAACTATATCTCAAGATTAAGACCCGTAAGGGTCAAAGCATAAGCTACCGTAAGGGTAAGCGTTTGAATGTTTTATGATGATGCATGTAGTATGCAAATGATGATGATGTTATTCATATGAGGAATTCATGAGGTTATATGTTTATGTGGAATAAAGCAAATTTGGAAGGAAATTCGGTGTAATGACCGTTGTGCCGCCGAATTTTCGACAAATTTGGAGACTTAAAGAGATTTTGAAAATTAAGGTACTAAGATGGGTTCTAGGATGACACTGGTTCGGCCGAGCACCTCCATAGAACTCATGTGACATCGGTACCAATTTATACTCTTAGGTGACACCGGTTCGGCCGAGCACCCCTAAGAGGTTTGCCCCCTAACCCGTACTCAGATAGTCGGGAATTATGATTTATGATACGTTTATCGTTAAGTGGTAAGTAAGAACTAGCGAGGACTAGTTAAGGTATGAGCTCATAACCTAGATGTATGACACGTTCTGGGTGACACCAGTTCGGCCGAGCACCCCCAGTTCGATTGTCTTTTAGGGTGGCCCATGAGGAAGAGATGTTTCATGATTATGATTATGTCACTAAGTTTTGTCCCATATGAATGTTACTATTGCCACTTTATGCCACTAAGTATGATGATGCTTGATGTTATGTTTTATGTATGTGCATTAGGTAGTGCCATGGATACATTTTCTATTATGTTGCATTCATGACATTAAGATCATCCTAAAATGAATGGACCTTGGCTAAAATATATTTTAAAGTTTAAAATGAACTTAATACATGCTCAGTCATTTTGTATAAATAAACCCAAGGTTCCTGAGGACGTAGATGATGACACCTAGGTAGTAGGAGGCCCTACTGAGATTCTTTAGTAAGATTCTCACTCCCTCTATCTCTTCTTTCCGTCACGTCTTCAGATGGCGACATTCGTAGTGTTCGTGGACACCCCGACATGGGAGGTGCACTATGACCCGGTTCACGAGTCATACCATTTTGAGGCGTGCGGTGCGGGTTTTCATGTTCGTAGGGCGCCCGCCGCTCATCCCGTGCACACCCATCGCTTCTCCTCGACTGCACCCTATGGCGACGACGAGCGGGTTTTTGAGCGCGCGCGTACGCATGACGAGAGGGTGCTCCGCATGCACACCGCCGCCCTAGCCATGCGAGGCCATCCCGATTACGTGCCCCGGACCTACTTTTCGGAGACCAACCCGTTCGAGGACCCGCCTACTCATCCGTATAGCGAGAGCTCTGCCCCCTCTCCACCATCGATGAGGGAGGGCAGTGAGGATACCGTGACTCAGCCACGACTTGCACGGCGACCAGAGATGCGGCCACACCGCAGGGGTCACTCTCGATCCCCATTCCGCCTCTTCACGCCCGAGGAGCTCGCCCAATTCCCCGGATACTTGCCTCGTTCGCGAGATGGACGTTAGTAGGAGGTGACGATCGACCGATGGAGTACCCGGTTAAAGCACACACCACTTAGATGGGGATAAACCTTCTTTTGTTTAGAGGTTATCCCATTAGATGCACTCGGGTAGGGGAGTAGATCATGTTTATGTTTATGTTGTATTTCCTTTCATGTGTTTCCCTTGTACTAAATTAAGTCCCACACTTATAAGTGGGCAAGTTATATAAATATAAGATAATATTCAGTGTTTTCCCATGATGTGCCTTTATGTGCTTTATGCTATGACGTTATGAGATGTATGTTTTGTTCTTTACGTGTTACATCGCATCACGCGGCTCTCACTTTATATTTCAAAAAAAAATTACCTGTATTTTTCGCTAAGTATTTCAAGGTAAAAATGAGAACTATGAAGTAACAGACTAATGATTAACCTAAATATGTTCTAGAGTATTGGGTTAAAAATTAGGATGTTACATTAAACATGCTATGCACTTCATTTTTATTCTTCATTACAAAGTAAAGTGAGAACTTTAAAGTAAATATGCAAGACTTGGAAATAAATATGCAAGACTTGAAATAAATATGCAAGGCTTGAAATTTAAATATGCAAGACTTGAAGTAAATATACAATGCAAGTTCATTTCTTTATGTTAGTGCTTTAGGCCCAGCAACAATCAACTTTAAGGCTAAAATAGAAAGGCTTTGAGAATTAGTTAGGTGATAATGCAAGTCTTGTTTTAATCTTTGAGTCCTTAGGTGATGACTTGAAAATAAAGATGCAAAGCAAGAACATAAACATGTGTGCAACCTCAAAGTAAATATACAAGTTCATTCATATCTTATTAGAGCTCATACAAGACTTTTAGAGGAACTTTAGCCTTAACCCAAACTCATCATGACAAGATAAAGTAAGGTCTGGAGTTCTTAGAACTCAAGATAACATTCCTTAAAAATATAACCATAAATGGGCTTTATAACACCTTTATGAAAACTTAAGCTTTAGAGATTTCTTTGTGGTGAACATAAAGTCACCAACTAGAACTCTCATCATCAAGCAATCATGTTTGACCACCCAAGTTGGTTGGCCAAAATTTTAGAGAAAAGGAAAAGGAAGAAACCAAAATTTAAGAGCAAGAAAGAACCATTTTGAAACTCTAGAGACCATAATCTTGATGATGTAATAACACTAACATCATGAGTCCTTATCATTAACCATATTAAAACATCATCAAAGTTAAAGATTTCAAGGTTCAAGAAAGAAAGAACTATAAAAATTTTAACTCAAGAACAAAGATCAAGCTTTAGAGGTTTGTTCAAGTGATGAACATCATCATGAAACCCTCATTATCAAGCTCTCATTCCTTTGTTTTCAAAGGCTCGGCCAAAAATGAAGAAGGAGGAGAAGAAGAAAAGAAGTTCCAAAAAGATTCAAGAGAAACCATGAACACATAATTAGATTAAGAACTTAAATGAAAGAAACACTTGAAAGAAAATCCTTACCAAGTAATTGGAGGTTGAGATAAGTAAAGAGAATGAAGAACTTGAAGAACTTGGACACTTGAACTTTGAGAGAAAAAGAAAACTTTGAAGTGCTCTTTGAAAACTTACACTTAGCAAATGAACCGAAAATGATGCAAGTTCACCCAAGCATACTATTTATAGAGAAATGAAACAAAATGAGAGGTGTAAATGGGAGGGAGAGCTTCGACCATTTACAGCCAAGGAGGGGAGAAAATATCTTCTCCAAGGTATGGTTCAAGGCATGGTGGAAAGCATGGCTAGGTATGGGTTCAAGTATGGGTCAAGCATGGTTCTTTGAGTGAGAAACAAATCAATATGTGATGTAAATGGGAGAGAGGTGGCCGAAAATGCATCAGCCATGGGGGAGGGTTTCTTGCATTTTAATTGTGGTTTAGAGTTGTGTTTAGGTGTATCTTTGATTAGGATTAAGATTAGGAATTTGTAAGAAAGTGTTTGGGTGAAAAAATGGGTAATCAAGGTTGTCAAGACATGTTTAAGGAGTGGTCTTGCATCATTAGTGAGTTATAAATTCATTTTAGTTCATAAACAACTCTAGACACAATTCCACAATTTAAGGAATTGGAGAGAGAAAATACTATTCAAGATTCTAAGATTGGAATCTTGAGTTTTAAAAAGAGATTTAAATCTAATATAAATAATTTTAGGTTCTAATTAATTTTAATAGCTTATTTTGACTCTAGATTAATTATGGAAATTAATTAATCTTTGATTAGAGCCTAATATTGCTTAGATTTGCTTAATTATGTCATTAAGCTCAAAAACACTATTCCAGGGGCAAAATCGTAATTTTGTACTAAAACTGCCCGGGATCACCTGGACTTAAACAGACACTTTTAAACATGTAAAAATATTGTTTTAAACCTTCGGGAAAAGTTTCGGGCTCAAACGGCACCTTTACCCGCGTAAAAACGCTATAGGGGTATTTGGTCATTTTGACCCGAAACTGCAGAAAATGAGACTTTCACCTCCAAAACCATTCAAAGGTCATCCAATCCCCTTCAAACATTGAGTTGGCCCTTTGAGGACTATCGGGCCGGCCATCCTCGAATTTCGGGTAGAAAATGACCTCAGGGGTATTTTGGTCATTTTCCTCTCAGACAGAAAAATCGAGGCGTTACAGCACCTCCCATGTCGGGGCGTCCACAAACACCATGAACGTCGCCATCTGAAGACATGACGGAAAGAAAAGATAGAGGGAGTGAAAATCTTGCTAAAGCATCTCAGTAGGGCTTCCTACTACCTAAATGTCATCATCTACATCCTCAAGAACCTTGGGTTTCACGTATAAAATAAATGAGCATGCATCAAGTTCATTTTAAGCTTTAAAGTGTAGTTTAGCCAAGGTCCATTCATTTTATAATGGTTCTTAATGTCATGGATGCAACATAGTGAAAATGTGTGCACGGCGCTACCTAATGCAAGAATATCAACCATAACATCAAGAAACATCATAATAGTGGTATAAAGTGGCAAGTAAAATCTCATGTGGGAAAACTTGGTGACATAATCATCATACTTTACTTTCTTGTGGGACCACCCTAAAAGACATTCGTTCTGGGGGTGCTCGGCCGAACCGGTGTCACCCAGAACGTGTCGCATCTCTAGGTTATGAGCTCATACCTAACTAGTCGTCACTAGTTCTTACTTATCCCTTATCGATAAGCATATCATAAATAAATCCCGACTCTCTAGTACAGGCTAGGGGGCATTTTCTTGGGGGTGCTCGGCCGAACCGTTGTCACCCAAGAATACATTTTCAAAAACTTTCTAAGTTCCCAAATATATCAGAAATTCGGCAGCATAACAGCAGCATGCCAGATTTCTTCCAAATTTGCTTTATGCCACATAAACAAACAAAACATGTATCCTCAATCACAATTTCATATGTTGACATAATCATTCTCGAATAAAACATACATCCTCATGTAACATACAAGCTCATTATATTCTTGAACTTACGGTATCTTATGCTTTGACCCTTACGAGCCTTAAACTTGAGATGTAATTATTCTATCATTCTCTATTAACCTCTTATGCACCTAAGGTTCACAACTAATAATTTTTACTAGCATTTATGTTCATTAATAAATCTGGGCAGCATCATACTCTAAGGGCAGAATTACATCTTTATAATTACGGGGTTCTAGAACTTACATTTTAGACCCTTTCTCGGTTTCGTCTTCGCCTAAGGCACTATAAATTAAATCTAAACCAATTATGAGGTATTCCTAAGCCTTTGAACTATCTATAAATCATGTGTACTACATTATAAGGGTGCTGTACAGAATCAGAAAATTAAATGTTTGAAGAGTTCTAGAATTGCATTTTTACAGTTCTCTAGTTGCTAGTTTCTCTGTAGGCTCTAAAAATCAATCCTACATCAAATGTTACAAATTTTTTATGATTAAACAATCCTAATTTGATTATTATCCCACTAAAATAGTTTGGACAGAAACTAAAAATAAATAGGTCATAACTGTGCTAAAACTTGACTTTATGATTTTTCTGTTAGACTAGGTTCTTTCCTAACATGCATAGAAAGGTTCCTACCTCAACACATATAAATTTCACACATTCTAACATGTCAAAAAATCATCATACAGCAGCAAACATGTCATGGCAGAACCAAATTCATGCATATACATATCTTGCATAAAATCTCATTTTCAACAAACATTGGTTGCTAGTTTCTCCTTGAATCATTTTAGGACTTCTAAAACTCTTTTGAAAAACATTTTATCTCGTAAAAGAGGCTAAGAACAATCATGGGGCAGTAACTAATTTAAAACATTCTTAGAAGCGTTTAATTTACAAATCTCGTTGATAATGACCTTATAGAATTCTTAAAAGCATAGGTAAACTTTTGAACATAGATGATTGGCCCTTGCAACTAGATGAAGCTCATTTTGAGTTCATCAACATCACATGGCCGAATTTATGTCCTTGGGGATGCCTCCATAATCAAACTTTAGCTTGAGATAATGAGGGCAAGTCTTCGAGCTCTAGGTTTCTTAAGTGATAACAAAATATAAACGTGCGATGCATTCCATTTTATTCTTCATTATAAGGTAAAGTGAGAGCTTCAAAGTAAATATGGAATACAAGAACTTGAAATTAAATATGCAGGGCACAAGGTAAGTATGCGAAACTTGAAGATAAATATGCAAGTTTAATTCTTTATTTTAGTGCTCTAGGCCCAGCAACAATCAACTTTAAGGCCAAAATAGAAAGCCTTCAAGATTAATTAGGTGATATTCAAGCTCTCGTTTTAAATCTTTAAGTTCTTTAAGTGATGACTTGAAATATAAACGTGCAATGTGTAACGCCCCGATTTTCTGTCTGAGTGGAAAATGACCAAAATGCCCTTGAGGTCATTTTCGGCCCGGAATTCAAGGATGGCCAACCCGGCAGTCCTCGAAGGGCCAAATCAATGTTTAAAGGGGATTGAATGACCCTTGAGTGGTTCCGGAGGCGAAAGTCTCATTTTTTGCAGTTTCGGGTCAAAATGACCAAAATACCCTTATAGCGTTTTACGCGGGTAAAGGTGCTGTTTGAGCCCGGAACTTTCCCCAAAGGTTTAAAACCATGTTTTTACATGTTCCGAAGCATCTGTTTGAGTCCCGATAGTCCCAAGCAGTTTTAGTGTAAAATTACGATTTTGCCCCTGGAATAGTGTTTTTGAGTTTAATGATGTAATTAAGCAAACCTAAGCAATATTAGGCTCTAAACGAAGATTAATTAATTTTCATAATTAATCTAGAGTCAAAATAAATTATTAAAATTAATTCGAACCTAAGATTGCTTAGATTAGATTTAAATCTCTTTTCTAAAACTCAAGATTACACTTTTGGAATCTTGAATAGTGTTTTCTCTCTCCAATTCCTTAAATCAAGGAATTGTGTCTAGAATTGTTTATACACTAACATGAATTTATAACTCACTAATGATGCAAGAACACACTTTAATTATGTCTTGACAACCTTAATTACCCATTTTCTCACCTAAACACTTTCTTACAAATTCCTAATCTTAATCCTAATCAAAGATACACCTAAACACAACTCTAAACCACAATTAAAATGCAAGAAACCCTCCCCCATGGCTGATGCATTTCGGCCACCTCTCTCTCTTTTACCACACATGTCGAATTGTTTCTCACTCAAAGAACCATGCTTGAAACCATACCTCACCATACTTTGAACCATACCTCACCATGCCTCAAGACCACATTATCTCACCTCATGGAACTCATGGGCTCCCTCCATGCTGATGGCCGAAGCTCCTCTCCCTCCATGCACCCTTCATTTGTTTCATTTCTCTATAAATAGCTTGATTGGGTGAACTTGTATCATTTTGGGTTCATTCGCAAAGTGTAAGTTTTCAAAGAACACTTCAAAGTTTCCTTTTTCTCTCAAGTTCAAGTCTTCAAGTTCTTCAAGTTCTTCATCCTCTTCTCTCATTCCAACCTCCTAATCACTAGGTAGGGATTTTCCTTAAAGAGTTCTTTCATTTAAAGTTCTTAATTTCTTTATGTGTTCTTAGTTTCTCTCGAATCCTTTCTAGAACTTCTTTTCTTTTTCTTCTCCTCCTTGTTTCGGCCATGAGCCCTTTGAGAGTAAAGGAATGAGAGCTTGATGATGGGGTTCCATGATGATAATGTTCATCACTTGGATAATCTCTAAAGCTTGATCTTTGTTCTTAAGTTGAAAATGTTTTCTTTGTTCTTTCTTCTTGAACTTTGAAACCTTTCACTTGATGATGTTTTAAAATGGTTAACATGAACTCAATGATGAGAGCTCATGATGTTGGTGTTAATGCATCATCAAGATCATGGTCTCTAGAGTTCCAAATGTTTCTTTCCTTCTCCAACAATTTTGGTTCTTCTTCCTTTTCTTCTTTAAGGTTTCAACCATATTGGCCAAGGGAGTTCACAATGGCTTGATGATGAGAGCTTCTAGATGATGACTATGTGCTCATCACAATGAGGCCTCTAGAGCTTGAGTTTTAATAAAAATGTTATTTATGTTTACATTCCAAGAAAAGAAACTTTGTGTTCCAAAGAACCCTTAGGGTTCACTCTTGTTTTACTTTATCTTGTCATGATAAGTTTGGGTTGAGGTTTGAGTTCCTTTAAAGTCTTGTATGAGCTCTAATAAGAAATAAAATGAACTAGCATTCATATTTAAATTCAAGCTTATGCATTACATGTTTAATTTGAGCTTTGCATTCATATTTAAATTCCAACCCATCACTTAAAGTTAAAGGCTAAAGAATGGAGTGCATCTCATATTTATATTCTTATCTAGCATATTTACCTTTCATCACTAAAGAACATAAAGATTTAAAATGAGAGTTGCACTATCACCTAACTAAATCTCAAAGCCTTTCTATTTCGGCCTTAAAGTCGATTGTTGCTAGGCCTAGAGCACTGAAATAAAGAAATGAACTTGCATATTTATATTTTAAGTTTTGCATATTTATATTTCAAGTCTTGCATATTTAATTCAAGCTTTGCATATTTACAATTCAAGTCTTGCATGTTTACTTTAAGCTCTCACTTTAATTTGTAATGAAGAATAAAAATGAAGTGCATAGTATGTTTAAATTATGTCTTCACTTAAAAGATCTTAGAGCTCAAAGACTTGCCCATTTTATCTCAAGTTAAAGTTTAATGAGGGAGCATTCTTTGAATGCATGATTTCGGCCTTGTAGTGATGATGAACTTGGAATGAGTTTCATCTAGCTTCAAGGACCAATAAGTCAAGTTTTAAGAATCCTTTTAAATCTCATGATTTTGTTTGAGTTTAAGACCAACAAGGTTCTATGAATCTAACTCTCTTTTAAGGAGGGATTAAGTGGTCACTAACCTAAGGATGTATTTAGTCTCTTTCACAAAATAAAATGGTTTGCAAAAGAGTTTTAGAAGTCTTGAAAATGATTCCAAGAGAAACTAGCAACTTATACGTTTTAGAAAATATCAAGTTATGCACCTTTTGGAAATTTAATGTTTTGGTTCTTCCATGATGTGTTTGCTGCCATGTGATGATGTTTTGATGTGTTTGGATGTGTAAAAATTACGTATGATGAAGTAGGAACATTTCTAGGCAAGTTAGTAAAGGAACTAGCTTTCTAGAAAGACCGTAAAGTCAAGATTTAGCATAGTTTTAACCCATTTATTTATGGACACTTCCCAAACTGTTTTAATGGGAATATAATCAGATTAGGATTTTTTAATCATGAAAAATTTGGTTACAAATGAAGTAGAATCGAATTTTAGCACCTATAGAAAAACTAGTAACTAGAAAACCATAAAACGGCAATTCTAGAACTCTTAGAACATTTAATTCTTAAAATCTGTCCAGAAACCTTAAAATGTAGATAACATGGTTTATAATTAGTTCTTTGATATAGAAATGACTCATAATTGGTTTAGGTTTATCTTATAGTGCCTTAGGCGAAGACAGAACCAAGAAAGGGTCTAAAACACAAGTTCTAGAACCCCGTAATCATAAGTTTATAACGCTGCCCCTAAGGAATGGTGATGCTCAGATTTAATTGAGAGCACAAGTAATTGATAAGTGTTGATAAGAGAAAACCCTTAGGTGCATAAAAGTTTGATAGGAGATGATAGGTTAACTACATCATGAGTTTAAGGCCCGTAAGGGTCAGAGCATAAGATACCGTAGGACCAAGTGCATAACGAATCTTTAATGTTGCTTGTGTAAGTATGAGGATGATTATGTGAATGCATGAAATTATGATGAAGGATGCATGTTTGATTGACTTATGTGGCATAGAGAAGAATTTGGAAGGAATTCGGCGTGCTACAGTTATGCTGTCGAATTTCTGACAAATTCAGGACTCAGAAAGTTTTTGAAAACCTATGAAATTTTTATGAGGTACTAAGATGGGTTCTCGGATGACACCGGTTCAGCCGAGCACCTCCAGAGAACTCATGTGACATCGGTACCAAGATTAATTCTTGGGTGACACCGGTTCGGCCGAGCACCCCCAAGAAATGCCCCCTAGCCCGTACTGGATAAGTCGAGATTATGTTTATGATTATGTTATGCTTATCGAGATTGATAAGTAAGAACTAGTGACGACTAGTTGAGGTATGAGCTCATAACCTAGAGATGTGACATGTTCTGGGTGACACCGGTTCGGCCGAGCACCCCCAGAGCGCTTGTCTTTTAGGGTGGCCTATGAGGAAGTTATGATGATTATGTCACAACAAGAATTTAATTGCCACTTTATGCCACTATTATGATGCCCTTAAAGTTATGATGATTATTCTTGAATTAAGTAGAGCCATGCATACATCCATTAATATGTTTGCATCCATGTCATTAAGAATCATGCTAAAATGAACGGACCTTGGCTAAATTATGTTTTAGAAACTAAAAATGGACTTAATGCATGTTCACTTATTTTGTTTACTAAACCCAAGGTTCCTGAGGACGTAGATGATGACACCTAGGTAGTAGGAGACCCTACTGAGATTCTTTAGCAAGATTCTCACTCCCTCTATCTCTTTCTTTCCGTCACATCTTCAGATGGCGACGTTCGTGGCTTTCGTGGACACCCCGACGTGGGAGGTACACTATGACCTGGATCACAGGTCATATCATTTTGAGGGACAGTGCACGGTGCAAGTCTTCATGTTCGTAGGACATCCCTTTGCTTACCCCGTGCATACCCATCGCTTCTCCCCGACAGCACCCTACGGCGACGACGAGCGGGTTTTTGAGCACGCGCGTATGCATAACGAGAGAGTGCTCCAAATGCATACCGCCGCCTTAGCCATGCGTGACTATCCCGATTACGTGCCCCGGACCTACTTCTCGAAGACCGACCCGTCCGAGGACCCGCCTACCCATCCGTATAGCGAGAGCTCTGCCCCCACTCCACCACTGATGAGGGAGGGCAGTGAGGACACCGTGACTCAACCACGGCTTGCACGACGACCGGAGATGCGGCCACATCACGGGGGTCACTCTCGATCCCCGTTCCTTTTCTTTACGCCCAAGGAGCTCGCCCAGTTTCCCGGATATATGCCTCGCTCACGAGATGGACGTCAGTAGGAGGTGACGTACGACCGATGGAGTACCCGGGTAGAGCACACACCACTTAGATAGGGATGAACCTTCTTTTGTCTTAGAGGTCATCCCATTAGTTGCACTTGGGTAGGGGAGTTGCTTTTATAGTTTCTGTTGCACTTTCTCTTGTATTTCCTTTTTAGTTGTATTGCTCATGTTGTATCAAACTAAGCCCCACTCTATACAAGTGGGCATTTCATATATTATATAAATATGCAGTTCAGTGTTATCATGATGTGCCTTTATTTGCTTATGTCATGTTGCTATGCGATGCTTGCTTTATTACCTTTCGTGCATTACTAATTAAACACGTCGCGCGGCTCTCACTTTGCTTTTATAATTCAAAAAAAAATTTACCAGTATTTCTGCTAAGTATTTTAAAGTAATAAGGAAGCTATGACGTAACAGACTAATGATTAACCTAATTATGTTCTAGAGTATTGGGTTAAAAATTAGGATGTTACACAATGAAAGGCTTAAACTTAAACGTGATAATGCAAGTCCTTTTCTTTAATCTTTAGAGTTTAGTGATAACATAGGAAGGTAAATATGAGATGCAAGAGCTTGAAATATAAATATGAGTTGCTAGAAATATAAATATGCTAGTTCATTTTTATATCTTTACTACAGCTCTTACAAGACTTTGAAGGAACTTAAGTCTTAACCCGAATTTATCACAACAAGCTAAAGTAAACAAAATATCATTCCTTGAAGCAAAATCAAAAATATCATTTTTTTAAAAACTCAAGCTCTAGAGGTCTCATTGTGATGAACATATGGTCATCATCTAGAAACTCTCATCATCAAGCTTCCATGTTGAACCACCAATGATGGCTGAATTTTTAGAGAAAGAAAAAGGAAAATGGGGCCAAAGCCATGAATAAGAAAATAACCATTTTGAAACTCTAGAGACCATGATCTTGATGATGTATTAATGCCAAGATCATGTGTCCTCATTATTGAATTCATACACTTATTTTAGAAAAACATCAAAGTTAAGTTTCAAGATAAAAAGAAGGAAACTAAAAACTTCTTTCCTCAAGCTCTCATTTCCCAAGTTCCTTAGGGCTCTAGGCTGAAATCAAAATGGGAAGAAAAGAAGAAGTTTCTAAAAGATTCAAGAGGAACCATCAAGTACATAACTAAATAAGAACTTTTAATGAAAGAAACATTTAAAATAAAATCCCTACTAAGAGAAATGATATTGAAGAGGATGAAGAAGATGAAGAAGTTTGAAGAAGAAGAACTCTTGGTCTTTGAGAGAAAAGGAAAGCTTTGAGTGCTCTAAACTTAGCAAATGAACTAAAGGTGTTTCAACTTCACTCAAGTGTGCTATTTATAGATAAATGAAACAAATGAAACGTGCAAAGGGGGAGAAGGGTTTCGGCCATGGTCAAAGCAACCCATGAGTTCCATGAGGTGAGATGTTGTGATCTTGAGGCATGGTGAGGTACGATTCAAGGTATGGTGAGGTACGGTTCAAGGTATGGCTCAAAGCATGGCTCAAGGAGTGTTTAAAATTTAAAACATGTGATGGAATTTGGGGATGATGTGGCCGAAATGCATCAGCCATGGGGGAGGGATTTCTTCCATTTAATTGTGGTTTAGAAGTGTGTTTAGGTGTGTTTTAGATTATGTTTAAGATTAGGAATTTGTAAGAAAGTGTTTAGGTGAGGTAATGGTTAATTAGAGGCTTGTAAGACTAGGTTTAGGAGGTGGTCTTGCTAAATTAATGGAGTCAAACTCCATTAACAAGGAATCCAATGCCAACACAATTCCTTGATTTAGAGAAATTGGAGAGAGAAAACACTATTCAAGATTCCAAGACTCTTGAGTTTTAAAAAGAGATTTAGGTTTAATCTAAGCAATTTTAGGTCCTAATTAATTTTATTAACTTATTTTGACTCTAGATTAATTATGGAAATTAATTAATCTTCGTTTAGAGCCTAATATTGCTTAAGTTTGCTTAATTACGTCATTAAGTTCAAATGGCACTATCCCGGTGGCAAAATCGTAATTTTACGCAAAAACTGGCTGGGACCACCAGGACTTAAACAGACACTTTTAGACACATGAAAATATTATTTTAAACCTTCGGGGAAAGTTTTGGACTCAACGGCACCTTTACCTGCGTAAAAACGCTATAGAGGTATTTTGGTCATTTTGACCCGAAACTGTAGAAAATGAGATTTTCGCCTCCGAAATCACTCAAGGGCCATCTAATCCCCTTCAAACATTTAGTTAACCCTTCGAGAACTGTCGAACCGGCCATCCTCGAATTCCGGGCAGAAAATGACCTCAAGGGCATTTTAGTCATTTTCCTCTCAGACAGAAAAATCGGGGCGTTACAAGGACGACCGGCCTCAGCCATCCTCACAAGGCTTTTTATGATGTATGAAGAGGATTATATGTATATGAATGTTTAACAATGCAGAAAAATCTCGTTTCTGAGGTTTCTGCGCATAAATGACCAAAATACCCTTGCACAGTTTTAAGGTAGTTTTAAGTCTTGGTTAACCCAGCCTCATCCCGGAAATCAAAAATGATATTTTGAAGCATGAACTATGTTTGTTTAAGTCCCGGAGGTCCGAGGAACTTTTGATAAAAATTATGATTTTGCCCTTGCTTAGTGCATTTCAAGCTTAAAGAATTATTTAACTCGAAACCTAAGCAATATTAGGCTCTAATGAAAGGTTAATTAATTTCCCTAATTAATCTAGAGCTAAAATAATTATTTAAGATTAATTAGGATCAAAAATTGCTTAAGGAAATTCAAAACTCATTTCTAGTCTTTTTCTCTAAAGAAAAGCATCCATGAATAGTGTTTTTACTATTCACACTCCAATTCCCAAGAAAAAGTTGTCACACTCTAATCACTAGTCATAGGAGTTTTGACTCCATAAATCCTACATGGCCACTCTTAATCGAAGGTATTCATGGCCCTAATTACCAAATTAATTCATCTAAACACTTGATTACACAACTTTAATTAGTGGCATAGCCTTGCTTACTTCTAGATATGTCTCTATTACATGATAAATCAAAGAAAACCCTCCCCCCATGGCTTCATCAAAACCACCATTTTTCCTCCAAAAAATTCAAAAGAATTATATTTCATATTGTCAATCAAGCTTTCTTACAGGCCACCCTATGAACCATGCCTACTATGTTTTCAATCACACCATGAATGACAACTCAAGAAGATTTTTTTTCTTCCCTCCTCCTTGCCCAAGAAGTTTCGTCCATAACCCTCCCCCTTCACTCCTTCATGATTTGTTGGCCTATAAATACATGACCTTGGTGAAATCTTTGTCACTTCAGTTCCTTTGCAAAGCTTAGAGTTCCAAGAGTAAGTCTTTCCAAGTTCTCTTCTTCCTCCACATTCCAAAGAAGAAACCGCCACTCCTCCACCTCCAATCTTCAAATTTCTTCTCATTCAAACACTTCTCCAAGCCTAAACCAAGCTCAAACACATCTTCTTCCTCCATTTCTTCCTTTGGCCAAAAACACACCAAGGCTCCAAGGAAGATTTTCCTTCTTTCACTTCAAAAAACCAACCTTTTTCCATCTTCAAGGATATCAACACTTGGCTGGAAACCTTTCTAAAAATATATCTTTAATCTTTATGTTTGAATCTTGTTGGGAAATGATGAATGGTTGAACCTCTATAATGTTTTCTTTTTCGGTTTCTTCCTTTCCTTTTCCTCTAGATTTCGCCCTCAAGGCCTTGAATATGATGGCTTGATGATGAGTGCTTTCTAGAGGTGACTATGAGTTCATCTCACATGAGACCTCTAAAGCTTGAGTTTTCTTAAAGAAAAGTTTCATCTTTTACAAGTTTAGTCAAGGATGAGGTTATGTTTCTCTTGAACATTTGGAACTTCTCTTTTCCTCTTCATGTTTCGGCCATGAAGGCCTTTGACACTTGAAAAATGAAAGCTTGATGATGAGGGTGTCATGAGGGTGCTTGTCACTTAGACAACCTCTAAAGCTTGAATCTTTCTTAAAAGGAAAGTTCCATCTTTTCCAAAGTTGAGTAAAGAATGAGTTTATGTCTCTCTTGAACACTTTTTGGATTTCTCTTTTCCTTTAACATTTCGGCCATGGAGGCTTAAAGGACCTGGAAAAATGGACGCTTGATGATAAAGGTTTCATGTTGACGCTTGTCACATGAACAAACTCTAAAGCTTGAAACTTTTGACTCTAAACCAAGTATGATTTCGACCATCTCCATGATTCTTTGAGGTTATAATTTCTTTTGTTATCTTAGCACTATAATTTTCTTTTTGTGTAAGGATGAGTTTTGGGTTGGAACTTTGTTCTTTCTAAAGTTTTGTAAGAGCTCTAGACAAGATATAAAAAAGTAACTTGCATTCAAGTTTATTTTATGCTTTGCATAGCACGTTTACTTTCTATGCTATCACTAAACCCTAAGATAAAGAATGAACTTGCATAATGCACGTTTAAATTCCAAGCTTTGCATTTCATATTATATTTCAAGTCATCACTAAACTCAAAGGCTAAAAATGAATGTGCATTTCATATCTACTTTAAGCTATCACTTTACTTTCTAATGAACTATAAAGACGGAATGCATGGCACGTTTATTTTTATGTCGTCACCTAAAACTACTAGAGCTCAAAGACTTGCCTATTTCATCTTGAGAAAAGACAAATCAAGGAGGTATCCCCTTGAATATATATTCAGCCATGTGGTAAAGGTGGCTCAAGGATGAGTTTCACTTTATTACAAGGGCCTATAAGTAATGTCTTAGGATTTTCCTAAGCATAGAAGTACTTAACAAATGATTTAATGAGATTCCAAGTTTTAATCTTGTTCAAAAGCAAATCAAATAGCTACTGCCCTATGTTTTTGCCTCCATAAAGTTTTGAAGCCCCAAAAGGGTTCCAAGAGAAACTAGCTACCTATGTACATTGAAAAAGAAGTTTTATACATGATTTGATGATTACTAATTTTTGGTTCTGCCATGTTCATTTCCAGCACCTTAAATCATGCTTTAGGTGGTCTAAATATGTTTGAATACCTTGCCACATATATGATAGTTGTTCTAGACATTTTGGAGCATGCTTAGTTACTTTAATTGCTTGGAAGTGTGAATTCTAGAACCCCATAGGTACAGAAATTATAGATTTTATTCCAACCTAGTTAATGTAACGCCCCGATTTTCTGTTTGAGTGGAAAATGGCCAAAATGCTCTTGAGGTCATTTTCGGCCCAGAATTCGAGGATGGCCGACTCGACAGTCCTCGAAGGGCCAACTCAATGTTTGAAGGGGATTGAATGACCCTTGAGTGGTTCCGGAGACGAAAGTCTCATTTTCTGCAGTTTTGGGTCAAAATGACCAAAATACCCCTATAGCATTTTTACGCGAGTAAAGGTGCCGTTTGAACCCGAAACTTCCCCCAAAGGTTTAAAACCATATTTTTACACGTTTCAAAGCATCTGTTTGAGTCCCAGTGGTCCCGGGCAGTTTTAGTGTAAAATTACGATTTTGCCCATAAAATAGTGTTTTTAAGCTTAATGATGTAAGTAAGCAAACCTAAGCAATATTAGGCTCTAATCGAAGATTAATTAATTTCCATAATTAATCTAGAGTCAAAATAAATTATTAAAATTAATTAGAACCTAAGATTGTTTAGATTAGATTTAAATCTATTTTCTAAAACTCAAGATTTCACTCTTGGAATCTTGAATAGTATTTTCTCTCTCCAATTCCTTAAATCAAGGAATTGTGTCTAGAGTTGTTTATACACTAAAATGAGTTTATAACTCACTAATGATGCAAGACCACTCCTTAATTATGTCTTGACAACCTTGATTACTCATTTTCTCACCTAAACACTTTCTTACAAATTCCTAATCTTAATCCTAATCAAAGATACACCTAAACACAACTCTAAACTACAATTAAAATGCAAGAAAACCCTCCCCATGGCTAATGCAAGTTTCGGCCATCTCTCTCCCTTTTACATCACATGTTGATTTGTTTCTCACTTAAAGAACCATGCTTGAAGCCATACCTTGAACCATACCTCACCATACTTTAAACCATACCTCACCATGCCTCAAGACCACATTATCTCACCTCATGGAACTCATGGGCTGCCCTTGTGCTGATGGCCGAAGCCCTCCTCCCTCCTTACACCTTGCATTTGCTTCATTTCTCTATAAATAGCTTGCTTGGGTGAACTCGCATCATTTTGGGTTCATTTGCTAAGTGTAAGTTTTCAAAGAGCACTTCAAAGTTCCCTTTTTCTCTCAAGTTCAAGTCTTCAAGTTCTTCAAGTTCTTCATTCTCTTCTCTCATCCCAATCTTCAAACCACTAGGTAGGGATTTTCTTTCAAGAGCTTTTTTCATTTAAAGTTCTTAATCTCTTTATGTGTTCATAGTTTCTCTTGAATCTTTTTAGAACTTCTTTTCTTCTTCTTCTCCTCTTTGTTTTCAACCATGAGCCTTTGAGAGCAAAGGAATGAGAGCTTGATGAGGAGGTTTCATGATGATAATGTTCATCACTTGAACAACCTCTAAAGCTTGATCTTTGTTCTTAAGTTAAAGATGTTTTCTTTTATTCTTTCTTCTTGAACCTTGAAACCTCTTACCTTGATGATATTTTAAAATGGTTACATGAACTCAATGATGAGGATTCATGATGTTGGTGTTAATGCATCATCAAGATCATGGTCTCTAGAGTTTCAAATGTTTCTTTTCTTCTCAAAAGTTTCGGTTCCTTTTCCTTTTCTTTCTTCAAGTTTTCAGCCATATTGGCCAATGAGGTTCACAATGGCTTGATGATGAGAGCTTCTAGATGATGACTATGTGTTCATCACAATGAGGCCTCTAGAGCTTGAGTTTTAATAAAAATGTCATTTATGTCGACATTTCAAGAAAAGAAACGTGTGCTTTAAAGAGCCCTTGAGGTTCACCCTTATCTTTACTTTATCTTGTCATGATAAGTTTGGGTTGAGGTTTAAGTTCCTTTAAAAGTCTTGTATGAGCTCTAATAAGAAATAACATGGACTAGCATTCATATTTAAATTCAAGCTTATGCATTACATATTTACTTTGAGTTTTGCATTCATATTTAATTTTCAAGCCATCACTTAAAGTTAAAGGATGAAGAATGGATTGCATCTCATAATTACGTTCTTGTCTAGCATATTTATTTTCCATCACTAAAGAACATAAAGATTTAAAATGAAAGTTGCACTATCACCTAACTAAATCTCAAAGCCTTTCTATTTCGGCCTTAAAGTCGATTGTTCTTTGAGCCTAGAGCACTAAAATAAAGAAATGAACTTGCATATTTATATTTCAAGTCTCGCATATTTATTTCAAGCCTTGCATATTTATATGTCAAGTCTTGCATATTTACTTTAAGCCTTCACTTTACTTTGTAATGAAGAATAAAAATGAAGTGCATAGCATGTTTAAATTATGTCATAACTTAAAGACCTTAGAGCTCAAAGACTTGCCCATTTTATCTCAAGTTAAAGTCTAATGTGGAGGCATTCTTTGAATGCATAATTTTGGCCATGTAGTTGATGATGAACTTGGAAGGAGATTCATCTAGCTACAAGGGCCAACAATCTAAGTTTTAAGATTCTCTTTAAAACCTCATGAAGTTTATAAGATTAAGACCAACAAGGTTTACGAATTTAATACTCTTTTAAGGAGGGATTGAGTGGTCACTAACCTAAGGATGTTTTTAGTCCCTTTTACAAAATAAAATGGTTTGCAAAAGATTTTTAGAAGTCTTGAAAATGATTCCAAGAGAAACTAGTAACTTATATGTTTTAAAAATATCAAGTTATACATCTTTTTGGAGACTTAATGTTTCGGTTCTTCCATGATGAGTTTGCTGCTGTGTGATGATGTTTTGATGTGTTTGAATGAGTAAAAATTATGTATGATGAGGTAGGAACATTTCTATGCAAGATAGGAGAGAAACTAGCTTTCTAGAAAAACCGTAAAGTCAAGATTTAGCATAGTTTTAACCTATTTATTTTTGGACACTGCCCAAATTGTTTCAATGGGAATATAATCAGATTAGGATTGTTTAATCATGAAAAATTTGGTACAATTGAAGTAGGATTGAATTTTAGTGCCTATAGAAAAACTAGTAACTAGAAAATCGTAAAACCGCAATTCTAGAACACTTAGAACATTTAATTCTTAGAATCTGTCCAGTAACCTTATAATGAAGAGAACATGGCTTATAATTAGTCCTTATACCTAGGAATGTCTCATAATTGGTTTAGGTTTAACTTATAGCGCCTTAAGCGAAGACAGAACCAAGAAAAGTCCCGTAATTTTAAGTTTAAAGTGCTGCCCTTAAGGAATGATGATGTTCAGGTTTAATAGAGAGCATAAATAATAATAAGATTTGTTAAGAGAGAACCCTTAGGTGCATAAAAGTTTGATAGTAGATGATAGGTTAATTACATCACACGTTTAAGGCCCGTAAGGGTCAAAGCATAAGATACCGTAGGACCAAGAGCATAATGGATTTTTAATGTTGCTTGTGAATGCATGAGAATGATTATGTGAATGCATGGAAATTATGATGGAGGATGCATGTTTGAATGACTTGTGTGACATAAAGAAGAATTTGGAAGAAATTCGGCATGCTACAGTTATGCTGACGAATTTCTGACAAATTCGAGACTCGAAAGTTTTTGAAAACCTATGAGATTTTTATGAGGTACTAAGATGAGTTCTCGGATGACACCGGTTCGGCCGAGCACCTCCAGAGAACTCATGTGACATCGGTACCAAGATGAATTCTTGGGTGACACCGGTTCGACCAAGCACCCCAAGAAATGCCCCCTAGCCCGTACTTTATCGGGATTGATAAGTAAGAACTAGTGATGACTAGTTAAGGTATGAGCTCATAACCTAGAGATGTAACACGTTCTAGGTGACATTGGTTCGGCCGAGCACCCCCAGAGCGATTGTCTTTTAGGGTGGCCTATAAGGAAGTAAAGTATGATGTTTATGTCACAAAGTTTCCCATTTGAGAATTTAATTGCCACTTTATGCCACTATTATGATGTTTCTATTGATTGAGATTATTATTCTTGCATTAAATAGAGTCATGCATACATTCTCTAATATGAGTGCATCCATGTCATTAAGATTCATGCTAAAATGAACGAACCTTGGCTAATTATGTTTTAGAACCTAAAAACAGATATTTATGCATGCTCACTTATTTTGTATAACCAAACCCAAGGTTCCTGAGGACGTAGATGATGACACCTAGGTAGTAGGAGGCCCTACTGAGATTCTTTAGCAAGATTCTCACTCCCTCTATCTCTTTCTTTCCGTCACGTCTTCAGATGGCGACGTTCGTGGTTTTTGTGGACACCCCAACGTGGGAGGTGCACTATGACCCGGATCACGGGTCATACCATTTTGAGGGACAGTGCACGGTGCGAGTCTTCATGTTCATGGGATGTCCCTTCGCTCACCCCGTGCATACCCATCGCTTCTCCCCAACAGCACCCTACGGCGACGACGAGCGGGTTTTTGAGCGCGCGCGTACGCATAACGAGAGAGTGCTCTGCATGCACACCTCCGCCTCAGCCATGCGTGACTATTCTGATTACATGCCCCAAACCTACTTCTCGGAGACCGACCCGTCCGAGGACCCACCTACCCATCCGTATAGCGAGAGCTTCACCCCCACTCCACCATTGATGAGGGAGGGCAGTGAGGATACCGTGACTCAGCCACAGCTTGCACGACGATCAGAGATGTGGCCACGTTGCGGGGGTCACTCTCGATCCCCGTTCCGCCTCTTTACACCAGAGGAGCTCGCCCAGTTTCCTGGTTATGTGCCTCACTCACGAGATGGACATCAGTAGGAGGTGACATACGCCTGATGGAGTACCCGGGTAGAGCACACACCACTTGGATAAGGATGGATCTCCTTTTGTTTAGAGATTACCCGTTTAGTTGCACTAGGGTTGGGGAGTTATTTTTACATTTCCGTCATATTTTCCTTTGTATTTTCTTTTAGTTGTATCTGTTTATGATGTATCAAACTAAGCCCCACTCTACACAAGTGGGCATATCATATTATATATGAATATGCAGTTCAGTTTTATTGTGATGTGCCTTTACTTGCCTTATGTTATGATGAGATGCTTTCTTTATTTTCATCCATGCTTTATTATTCAACGTATCGCATGGCTCTCACTTTGCTTTTATAAATTCAAAAAAAAAAAATTACCAGTATTTTCACTAAGTATTTTAAAGTAATAAGGGAACTATAACGTAACAGACTAATGATTAACCCAATTATATTCTAGAGTATTGGGTTAAAAATTAGGATGTTACAGTTAATGTCTATAGAATCACATTATATGATATCTAGATGAGTGAGAGTGACTCATAATTGGTTTAGGTATGAATTGTTGCATCATAGAAAAAGTCGGAAGTGAGAAAAGACGTAGAATGCATTTTCTAGAACACCCTAATTTATCTAATTTAGCTTACTACCTAATGCTGTCCAGCCATAATTAATTAGGTTTTAGGACTTAATAAATTGTGGTAATAAGGTTAATCAATCCCTTAGAGGTGTAATGAAATAATTTGGAAGTTTGAGGTTACCCGATTGGGGGTTTTCACTCTTAAGGGAAAGGTTTATGCATTGTTCTATGAATGATGAATTGGTGTTTACCTCATGACTTGTGTGATGCTATGTGAACTATTATTCTTAAATGATAGTTTTATTATTGCACGTGATTGTTCTTCAAGAACTTAGTGATTCCTATGTTGTAATAATAGATATGGAACATGTATGAACTATGTGGCATCTCAATAAAACATGCTAAGACTTAAGGTGACTTAAACTATGAGAAAATGATCCTTTGAACCATCAAACTAAGGGTGAGGATGAGGTGATTCTAGCCCCCTAGACCTGTACTCTAAGTAAGGATCTTTAACTTATCAAAAGGGATAAGTCCATGTGCTAGTGACGACTAGCGTGATATGAACTCATAACCTAGAAGTTTCTCCAAAGAGAGATCAGTTAGGGTGGCCCCAGGAAGAAAATGATGTGGTTTTAATGTCACCTAAAGTAACCAAGATAAATTACCATGTACCATGTTCCAATAACTATGCTTCTATGTACTATGAATTATGAATTTATGTGCCATGATCCATGATATTAGGAACCATAATTTATGATTTTACGTACCATGACTTATGATTCAAGTTTTATGACTTATAGACTATGTAACCAAGAAGTTTTAGAATTAAAAGGAATGGGCCTCGGAGGTTAACATTTGCGAACTTCATAATTGAACCATTATATGCCCATGTTTTTACTAAGAAACCGAGGTCCCTAGAGACGTAGATGATGACACTTAGATAAGAGGAAAAACCCTACTGAGTTTCTTTAGTAAGAAATCTCACTCCCTCTATCATTCTCTTTCCGTCACGTCTTCATATTCGAATGGCGATGTTCGTGCTCTACATTGAGACACCTACATGGGAGTTCCACCATGATTCGGAGCACGGATCATACCATTTTGAGGGCCGCTGCACAGTTCGTGTTTTCATGTTCCCCAGATGGCCGTTTGCTCATCCTGTAGATAGCTATCTTTTCTCACTGATGTCGCCTTATGGTGATGATATGGTTTTTGAGCATGCTCGTACACGCAACGAGAGGATTCTCTGGACCTACACTACGGGCTCGGGCGCTATACCTGAGTACGTACCTCGTTCGCAGCATTCAAAGGAGGACCCCTCGGAGGATCCACCCATCCATATGTATGGAGAGGACTCTACCCCCACTCTCCTATGCATGCTAGTGGGCAGCGAGGAGACAGTCACCCAGCCACGGAGGGCCCGGATGCCCGAGATACAACCCCGACGCAGAGTACATGTTCGAGTACCCACTCCTACTGAGCTTCGCCCGTGGATCGGCTATGTCCCGCCTTGCCCGTGACTTTGTTTGTATGGTTGGAAGGTAGTCCTTAGTGCACACACGACATGTAGTTAGGATAAACCTTCTTTTGTGTTGAGGTTATCCACCTTAGATGCACTTGGGTATGAGTGTTTCCTTTTATGTTTTATTTATGATTTCGTGAATTTCCCATTTGATGATGTATTTGCTCCTCATGTACTGAACAGTCTCGCCACTCTCGATGGGCACCCTTTATATATTAATGTACAAGGTATTTCAATTATGTGTTCATGATGTTGTTTACTGAGCCTTTTCTATGTTTACATTTCCACACTTTACAATATCGTTTAATTTATTACGCGCGGCTCATATTTTATCAAAGTTTTGTTAAAAGAAAAAATTCAGCTCATATTTTCGTTAAATAATTTCAAAGTAGTAGAACCGAGACAAGAAGTAATGAATAATATTTAGCCTCAGTACATACTAGTAGTATTGGGTTGAATATTATGGTGTTACACCCTATCAAAGTCACCTAACCTAGCATCCAACGGATGACATTCTCTGAAGAAGAATATGTCGAAAACTGGAAACCCGAGCTCAAACTTGTCAAAGAAAACCGAGAATTAGCTCACATTAAGGAATAAGTAACTAGGCAATAGGTAGCACAAGCATGCAATAAAAATCTTGACCCCAAAACTTTTCAAGTCGGCAACCTGGTTTTGGGAAAAGTGGAACCATATAGGAAGCCCTTAGGTGAAGGCAAGCTAGCTTCGAATTAGGAAAAGCCATTCCAAGTCACTACAACATCAACCAAGAAGCTTACAAGATTTATGAGCTATCCAAATAAGAACTCCCAGGGACATGGAATGCCACATCCCTAAGAAGATATTATAGTTAGAGTCTAATACCTCAAATCTCCCAAGATGGATGCATTCTTTTTCCTTTAGTTGGGTTTTATCCCACTAGGTTTTACCAACAAAGATTTTAAGGAGGATGATCATGTGAGTGCCAAGCACTTCGGTGGCAAGTCATTGATGTAATCTCCATTCTACTTTTTAAATAATACATTATGTCTTCACATACTTTTTTCTTCTATATTTTTTCATTAACAGATTCTCCGAGGAAAAAAATGTGCATATCGGGTTTCCTCGGTTCACCCGAGCTGTCCCCGAAGCACGATCATGTGTAAATTAGGTCGTCCTCATTTTACCCGACCTGCCCCCAAGCACACTTCTGACATGCACATGGAGTCGTCCTTGATTTACCCAAGCTATCCTTGAAGCACCCTTCTGACGTGCGCATCAGCCTGTCCTCGGTCTGCCCGAGCTGTCCTCGAAGCACTTAAGAACGAGCAACTCTTGGAAGGAAATTATCAATTTGGCAAATACAACTTGAAAGTAAAGACTACAAAAACTAGTCAATCACAACTATCAGTTGGGCAGAACTATAAGCAAACATCCAAAAAGTATTACAAGATTAAGATGAAGTTTATTAAAAAGCATCCAAATTGGCACATCCCAACTGAAGTTCATTAAATACAAATATCATTACAAGTTTGACTAATGGAAATTGAAATAAATTAAAAATTTATGGATCAAGATCGACAGGTACTTCTCCACACTCAGGGAAGAGGCCTACATAGGCTCTACCAATTCAACCAGATCTTGGTCCTCGCCATCTTCAACATTAGCTCCCTCCTTAGCATCTGCCCAAGCTCCATCATCAGTATCCTCCTTTTACCCTAACGATCTCCTTAAAAGGACGGCACTAGGAAAGGTTAATCTCCCCATGAAGGAACCAGACCTAATCAAGAACATGATCAAATCCAACCATATACTGATCTGCCACTTCTCCTATCAATGAGTCGACCTCATCCTTCAGGCCCTGGTTCTCAGCCTCAAGCTTCTTCCTCCAACGCTCAGCAACTTCTACATCTAGTTTTACACAGGCTATCAAACTAGTGACCTTATCTTTAAGGATTTTCCTAGCATTATCCTAGCTCTTCCTTTCCTTGGCTAGCTTCGCCTCCACCTTCTCTTTCTTAGCTCAAAGGTCGGCAGTGATGAACCTCACTGCCTCAAGCTCCCTAGTAAACCCCCCGTACTTCTTCTGTAGGTGTCAAGCAATCATTGCCTTATGAAGACCCTGGATCTCAAAATAATGGTAAAGACCCAAAATCCCCTCTCCTCACCATGGGCATGTCCTTAGGGTGGCTGAACTAGAAGCATTCATGGTGTCGAGGAATTCTTTGATCTCTTTCACCTCCATCAAACCGGACAACGAAAGAGAAGAACTCAAATCTAGCCTGGTCTCCATCCTCGCCTTTTTGTGACCTTGTAAAGGATTGGGGTTGGTAAGAGTGCCCAAGCTCGACTTAGCTCTAGGGGACACTGACCGAGGTTGTCACTACCTTGTCAAATTAGAATTAGTAGTTCAAGTATCGAATGTACCAAAACTATAGCTAGGATATAACTTGAGTCATCTCTCAATGAGGTTATGTCACTTAGTTGAAAATTGGGGGTTTTGAAAGTTAAATTGAAACAATTAAAAATAATTAGGAAAATCCAAGAATTAAAGGGCACTAGTGCAAGGTGTTCCAAGGATTGGAATTAATTATCATAGACTAAGTATTGAACACATTAATGGCTATTGGTAATTACTTACAGGCAATTATACCAGTGATCAATCGACCTCTAGAATTTGACCAATGTAAATAACTAGTAAACAGGATCCTAATTTATTAGAAATTACATTGATTTAATGCAACAATTGCTATAGTCTAACTGCCAACTTAATTCTAATGTTTTCTTTCAAACATAAACAATTGATCAATCAATGTCCAAAGGGTTTTCCTAAATGACAATTACCAATTTAGTTATTCCAACGAAAATTATAACAATCGCAACAATAAATATAAGAATAGAAACTTCAGAATATTGAGAAAACTAATATATTCAATATAAAAATGCGGGTCTCAAATATCATCTTAATCTATACGGAAATCCTTACACTAGTAAGGAAATCTACTCCTCCATCTCTAGAGGATTTCAATAGTGAAATAAAAAGAGTGCTTGAAGAGAATAACAATGATCCTTGTCAAAATCTCCAAGAATAAAACAAATTCACTGATGGAATTCCTAGAAAGAGAAGGAGAGAAGAAGGAGATAGAGAGAGAAAGTGGCTACCAAAGGCTAAAAACAACTGAGTCAAAAGTAGTTTAAAAGTCTATGCTAATCCTATCTATACTGTACACAAAAATGTCTAGCAGGGCCTAAAATTAGGCCAAAATCTAGTTGTTGGGCACTATCGCATCGTTGCAGCGCTAAATGAGCACTATAGCACTTAACAGTGAGTTACACTCTTTAAACTCTTTTTTAGGTACTGTTGACCACTGCACCTTTGGGCAAAATTGATGTCTTCCCGTATTTGGTCAGTTTTGGCCCTTTAAAAATCGGAATATATCCTTAGCAATAGAAATAGCAATTGTAGCCCTTTGAATAAGCCTTTATAAGTCCAAATCTCTAGGAGAATATATGTACTTGGTTATAAATATCTAAAATTAAAAATTAATATATTGTAAATACTCAAAATTACACTTAGTGTTACACATTCACTTCAAAGAATGTACATATGAAAACATTCCTTCTAGGAAATATATAAAACTTAGACAAAACTACCAAATTCGTTCCTTTAAAATTTCACATCGACCGAATTGGTCCTTATAAAAAAAACTCTCAAATTAATCCCTACAAAATTGAATAGTTGACCAAATTAATCCCTATAAAAATAATCTCTCAAATTTGTCTCTGCAAAAGTGAATTATCAAACAAGTTAATCCTCTTTGCCTGACTTATCAGAGGGACTAATTTGGCCGATTATTCAATTTTATACGGACCAATTTGTCTGATTTGACATTTTTACAGGTACTAATTTGAGTGATTTATTTTTCAGGGAGCAATTTGTCTAACTATTCAATTTTGTTGGGACCAATTTAAGAGGTTTGTTTTTAGATTATAACATCACACACTTTAGGTGGTATGAATAATAGATCCATTCATCACTTTAGGAAATGATCTTTAGACATACTTGCTTCTAGAAATATATAAATCTCCTTAGATAGAGAAATAAATCTATTATAATTTCCTCGGATAATTTTGAATATAATAAGAATGCATTCGCTTCAGAGAATGATTATCCTTTCTTTTTTTTTTTTGTTGTTGTATAATTCTCTTTCATTTTCGGAAATAATTGTCATTCACTTATTGAAATGAGTTCATTTTTCTTGTAGATACAATTACCACTCACTTTACTCAATGATATTGAATAAAATCCAAATAATAATAATAAAAGATACTGGCAATTAATAATTATTATTTTATGTGATGTATTCTTTTTTAATAATAGTGCCTTTAAGATCCAATCAATCAAGATAATTTTGGCATCTAAAATTCAAGGAAACTAATTATTTTTAAAAAATATATCTTGATTGAAACAGCTTACCTTCACATAAGAACCAACCATGCAAGAAAATTTGGTCAGTACCCGTGATATTAATATAGACAAAAAAATAGAAATGACAAACCTTGATTTGGCCATCCGATAGTGATGACCATCAAGCTTTGATATATTACCACGAGGTTAAAGGAGCTTTTCCCTAAATGCATGTGAACGTGGACTATTGCTCAAATCTACTTCGCTTATTATAGAGCTCAGGTGCTGATAACATATTGTAAAATAATAACAACAGAGAGATTAATGGTAAACAAATAAGAGAATAATCTTATCGATAGATTCAAAGGTTCTCCTTTATGAAATATACAAAGAGCTAATTATAGTCAAATGATAAGAAATATAATATCATATCAAATAATAATAGCATATTTCTAATCTAATTAAATCATAAGTGAATTAGTTAAAGATATTGACATTAATAATCAAATAATGTTTCTTACTATATTTTCTCAACTGTTGATAGTTATAATCTTTTTATAATAAAATTATAAAATTCCTCTCGTCACCTTCTTCATGGTTCATTTCTATATACAATATTAACAAATATTTTTTATTTTTATATGCATTAATACTATTAGATTAATAAATGAAAAATACACAATTTTTATTTTTTAAATAAATAATTTTTACAAATTATTGTTACTTTTAATCAGTTGTTATATAGAAAAAATTTAAAATTAAATTAAGGATATATAAATGTATCAAAATTTTATACTATTATAAGTGACATTTATTTTATTTTGAGAAAATTAATATATATATATAATTATTAAGAAATTATGTTGGTCAGAAAATAAAATAATAAATATGAGATAATAGATATTTAATAGAAAACTTAAAAATAAATCAAAATGTAGCTTATCTTAATTTTTAAGCTAGAAGTGTGTGTTTTAAAAATAGAGAGTAGAAGAATAACAAAGTTATTATTTTAAAAATAGAGGGTAGAAGAATAACAAAGTTATATCTTAAAGGAGGAGATTATACTTGACTCTTTTTTCTTGATATTTCTTGATGACACTATCTTAAAAAAAATGATAATATTTCTCGAACACTTACTTTTGAACATCGGATGAGAAATATACTGAACTTTAAAATAATAAGATTATCAAAATTTAATCTTAGAATTAAATGATAAAAAAATATATTTACACATTCATTGCTAAAAACATCATATTTTAGCTAATTCAAAAATCAAATCTTGGGTCTCAGTCTTTTTTTGAAAAGAAAAAAACTGAATATCATATATTCACTTAGTATATTAATTGCAGGATAAAAGATTATAAGTTTAAGTATAATTCACAGTTGACTGAGATACAATGACCTAACTAGCTTACAAATTAAGTGATAAAGAAACATGAACATCACCATTAGCTTCATTGCAATCCTCCGCTGTCATGCTATCTTGGGCGTTCAGTGGTATGAGGATATCCCCTCTAGTCTTGCCGCTTCTTTCTTTCTTTTTTTTTCCCCTTGGACTTGTTTCTCTCTGTCTCTCTCCTTTTTTTTATCTGGGTCTTGCTTCCTTTCTTCACGGTGGTCTGATGCAGGTGGCCAGGCCTAGGCTGTAGGGCTCCTGTTTAGTGGCTTTGTTTTCTTTGTAGTTTGCCTTTTATTTTGTTATTTGAAATTATAAGAGGTTTTTAAATTTTATAAAGTTATTTGAAAAGTATATTTTTCAGTTTTTACTTTTTCAAAAGCTCCTAAAAAGATAAAAAATAAAAAATAAAAACAGAAAACTATATTCAGAGACATGTCACACCTTAAAGAGTTATTTTTGGTTAAAGGACTTAACCTCTCATTTTAGTTTTGAAATTATCGCAGCCTGTTAATATATTATCAATTATAAGAATATTATTCCAACGCTCAAATTAACATGGCCCTATTCTGTTTCCTTAGGTATGATTTTTTTTTGCCCAGTTTTGGAGTTTGTGCAGTTTTATACATAAAAAAAAAAAAAGAAGTCATGGACCCATTCTATTCTAAATCGACGACTTCACAGGTTTAGTCTTTATCTAATTGTTTAAGGTTTTGGTAAGAAAGAAGCTACTTTCCCCGTAAATCATTATTATAATAATACCCTATTGCCACTACAGTAAAATAAAATTCAAATGCTTAGCGCACAATTAAGATTACTCTCCACCTCATTTACCGGCACCACTATCACCTCTATTTATAACCATGTATATTTAATGGCCGCCAACCGGCTTCCGTGTCTCTAGTTTTCATATTTTCTGCTATAAAAGGCTGTTGTCCCATCAACATTCCTTCCATCAAGTTAGTATACTTTAAGTTTTTAACAGTACTCGTCTTGTGTTGGTTTAGTTACAACAGCTTCTGGCAACATTTGTGTGCCTTTGGGATGGCAAAACTAAGAACAGGAAGACTGCTGCATGGTGTTCTTCACGTTACAATTTTTGAAGTTGATAAGCTCTATGGGAATGATTGCTGCAACTGTTTCCCCAAGGTATGCCTCATAATCCCTTAGGATCAAAGCAGCATGAACCTGATTAATTAGTATGTTTTGATGATAATCACTGCTTTGTTATTTTATTGTTTGTTCCTGGGTTCCGTTTGTATGTATATATGTTTTCTCCCCATCTGTTTTGCTTCCAACATATAGTATGGCCTATAAATTGGCGTTTCTTGAAGGGCATTAAATTGTCCTTGACTCATCATTATTCTTTGTCAGACAATAATTGCCTGCAAATTTTTTTTCTTCTTTTTACATCAGAATTTTATTGGTACTGAAATTTAAACTTACCAACACGTGTATATATCATTTAAGCACATAGTACTAGCAAAATCCAAAAGACTCTTATTTCTTAGTAGGCAAAAATAGCATTAATTAAAACTAATCAAGGATATAATTTCAACAGTTATCATAAACATGCTCAATAATATTGAGCTATATTAAGTGCTATATATCTATGTCCCCTTTTCATTCACATTAAAAATAGTTCAGGAAATTTGCAATATTGGTGCAAAAAATGTGTGACACAAATAAAATTATGAAAAATGCTATTCTGACAAGCTTTGCGTTTAAATTTAGTCAGAATGATATGCCATGCAACAAATCGTATATCGAAATAATTCTCGCATTTAACAGATGGTGTCATAGCTAGTCCAGAGACAAAACACTTTGTAGGAAGTAGTAACAAAATTACACAAAAATAAGAAATGAAGTAGTAACATTTAGTGGTTCGGTGGCATTAGCATAAAAATGAAATTTGATCAACACCATAAATTTGACCATTAGAATAAGTTAATTCAGAAATCCCCAGATAATAACATGGCCTGCTAACAATAAATCGAGTTCCACTTCAGACCTATGCAAAGAAAGAACTCAAGTATCTCAAAGAAAAAAGAATCACAACCAATACTGCAAGTTAGCAATAGATTAGAAATTACTTGAAGAAATTTAGTGGTTCGGTGGCATTAGCATAAAAATGAAATTTGATCAACACCATAAATTTGACTATTAGTGTAAGTTAATCCAGAAATCCCCAGAAAACATGACCTCCTAACAATAAATCAAGTTCCACTTCAGACCTACGCTAAGAAAGAACTCAAATATCTCAAAGAAAAAAGAATCACAACAATATTGCAACTCAGCAATAGATTAGAAATCACTTGAAGAAAGAAAACCAAACCACTTTGATAAATTCTATTAACCTTCCAGTTACGAGACTACTCAATCAAAATTTTAACCCTTTGAAATTCGGGACTACATCAAGCTTGTCAAATTAAATTATCACAAACAAGACATATAAATAACAAAGAGGTTTTACTACATATATATTCCAATAAAATTCAAACAATGGAGTATGTTAATTGGAAAGAAGCTGGTTCAATACTTGTTCGTGTAACTCTTTAAAATTGTCATAATTTATCTCACCCACACAGAGAGGGGGTTGAAACAAAAATCCATAAAATGTAAAGAGAGTTCATTATGTGTTATGTTTATGTATAAGGAAAAACAAAGTGAAATGTAAAGAAAAACAAAGGCAACATATGTCAGAAGTTGTTGTGTTAGGTTTAATTGTTATTTAATCACATTTTTTAACCTGTTATAAGTATTGTAATTTATGATCATCTTGAGATTTCACATTATTATTTCCTAATAAAATAGTCAGAAATATTAAATAATTTAAAAGTAAAATTATATTTGGGTATGGCCCTCAAATCCCATCTTGTTTAATAAATCAATCCAAACAACATCTGGCCTCAATTTTCGTTGATGGAAGTGGCTATGACTTACGTTTTGTGCAAAGTTAGCCTTTTATGAAACCACTACTTAACTTTAATTTAATCTCATATATTGCCGACAAAATAATCCCAAAAAAAATCTTTTTCAATGAAGGAAACATAGGCTAGTTGAAGTTGATGTTTAGGTGTGATTTGTCAAACAGAGTAGAGGGCCACAAACAAATATATCTTTTTTAAGGGCTAATTTATTAGCAATATAATATTTTGAGGCCAAAAGTGTACTTCTCCCTCAAAATTAAAATTAAAAAAGGTATATTCTCAAAAGCTAATAACAAATCACTATATTTATTTAAATTTTTTATAAAATTAAGATATAAAATATTAATATATTGTCATGTGTGTAGGTATAAATGTGCACAAGAAGGGAGAGTTGAATCATACTTTATTTCTTTTTGCATATTTGAAACTTTAACAATGATACTATCAAGTATGAAACTTGTAGTGCAGCGGAAATATAGTTAGTAATTTCAGAAAATAGATTTTTGAAGTTAACGATAAATAACTTAACAGCTTAAAATAATGTACCAGCAAGCTCAACCGTAAAACATAACAAGGAAAAATAAAAGAGATTAAGGAGAAGAAGATGTGACACAAATATTTTTATACTGGTTTGACTAAACCTGTCTACATCTAGTACTCAACACATATTGAGGTTCCGCTAAACATCTTTCTCACCCCAAGAAAGAACAAAATGGATAGTCTTTACATTAACTTTCCTAAGCTTTCATTTGAGTAATTATTCACCGGTCTCTCCAAGCTAAACCAAGTAGTCTTATACTAGTCTCTTCAACCTAACACCTATGACCAGTAGACAACCCCTACTGTCACAAACATAAATAGTTATTCACCAACCTCTCCAAACTGAACCAAATAGATATTTACCAACCTCTTCAAGCTTAACCCGTGACAAGTAAATCGACTGTTACTGTCCCGTGTTGTAAGTAGTCTTTGACTTGCCTCTCCAAACTAACTGTGATCAATAAGAACACCTTACTGCCACGTGTAACACCCTCCTAATTACCATATTTTACTCGAGTATCAACACAATAATTAGAAAAGTATTACTTACATTCACAATCTATACTAGTCGAAAATAATTGAAATCAAATAATTCAGACACATATATGGCTAAACTCGTATATACATATATAAACATGATTTTTAAGTTTGCAATATGTACATCGTACCGAGAAACACACTAGTTAATGTCTAAGCTAGTCAGGAACTCAGTTCACAAAAAAGGAAAGAAACACCTCCAGTATCTAGTCTAACCTACTCAAAGTCGAGGTCCAGCAAAATTTTATACAACCAGAATTGGACCTCATCACATTTAATAAGATCAAATCTACAGACTAGCAAGGCTCTAGTACTAAACTACCACTATATACATAACAGGAGTCCCTGAAGATCTCACGTCCTACTAGATAAAACCATTAGCCATCGGTATGATAGCCTCACCTACGCCAGGGGCATCAGGACCCTCAGGTAGGTCAGAATCTGAAGACGAGGATGAAGAGGGATCATATGCTGGAGAGGGTGTCGGTGGTGCAGGCGGGACATCAAATATCACTGGATGTGCCAAGTGGAGAGGCACACCATCATAAGGGAAAGTGGGGTCAAAGTCAGCGGTAAATACAAAGGTACTAAAAGAACGGCCAAAAAACACATAAGCTCGAACTTGCGAGTAACCCACTACATAAAGAGAGTTGAGAACGGGACCATAATGCCACACCCACTGTGGCGAGTCAAGGTAAAATACTAGTGACGGCATCTGCCGGATCTGAATAATACAAAGTAAATAAAACCATAGGGATGAGAATATTATAAAATTCTCAGTAGGCTACTCCCTCAAATGTGAACATAATATAACTAATAAATTTATTCGTATTGAATTCATCATGCTAAATTATATGCATAAATACTAATGTGCATAATTCATATAAAGTCGAATGCAAAATGGTAGTAATCAAGTGTTTTTCTCTTGTAACTCATGGAATTCAACTTAGTGCAATTATCTCTTTTCAGTAACATAGGGAAGGTTTAATCTCATATCAAGTGGTATATGTAGTGTAGTCATTCCACAAGAACTATTGATTACTAGGACATGAGCTCATTCCTATATGTCGATACGTCTATCGACTCATCAAATTCCTAGGGAAGCTCTTACTTTTGCCTTCCCCTCTTAATCACACAAGCCTTGTTTCTATTTTCCCCATATGTTAAAAATTGCACAACTAAAACTCATGTTATTTTTCTTTTCTTTTCCTTTATCCTCACAACAATCACATAGTGTACTTCTCTTTTCAAAGGCCTGCTTAGATCACAGGTAGGCATACAATTATGTTGAAGTCTCATCCATATCTCATCAACATTTCTTTCAAATAATTAGCATGCACTAACATAATATATACTTGCATCTAAAGCCATTCTATCATTAGTTCAAGACATTCTTACCATTTTCAGCAATTAGCAGATTTATCACTCTAGAATTCAAAATTAATTTCCCCATCAAACAGCCAATTCAAGAGTCACAAAAATTTCCTATGTCACCTTCATATGTCTAAAGGATCCTGTAAAATTTTCATAACAATCAGAGTTCTACAACCATGTCACTAAATTCTACAAATTTAGTGGTTATAGTACACCTTTTCACAGCCTAGGACAAGGTTCTTCTAATTTTTAAATTTATCATATAATGGGATCAACCCAAGATAAAATTTACAGTTACACTTCAAGATGTTGGTAACTCTCTATAAAAATTTCAACAGAGAAATCACTCATTTATTATGATAATAAAATCATACAATTTCCCTGCTTCAGTTTCTGAAATCTAGACAACATGAGAGCTATTTCGGTTTCTGATTTTTTTAAGATAGTATTAATGCTCAAGGAATTTCGTGTAGATATTTCAAGATGTTAGGACCAACATATAATTTTTCTAGGCAATGAATATCACTATAAACATGTCTATAAATTCATGAAATTTTGCTCTCTGCAGGAAAATTGAAAATCCAGCACTCTAACTAAAACTTCTCTTGATAAAATGAGTTATCCGGCCTCATCCAAACCCTTCACCAAAATTCATACATCAACAACCATATATCATTAACCACCACAATGAAAAATTTCGAGCAGAACAGGTCAGAAATGTGAAATATAAATTTGGCAAGAAAAGACCAAATAAAACCCTACTATTGGAAGCAAGTAATGTCTTTGTCCCTAGTATGCTTCAAGATGATGGCCTCCACTTCAAGGCTCTCAAAACACACCCAAAACCCTTTACAACCAGTGAGGTACAAGGGATCAAGATTGAGATTTGGTGAGTGATTGAGATTCTAATCGGTTATATGTTTAGATGTTGAGGTGTAGAATAATTTTTGTGAAGGAAATTTTGGATTTTGGTAACTCTAAGCTAACATATATAGAGTTGAAAGCAAGTTGAAGCTCTTAGCCATGGAAGAAATGGAGCTGCTGTCTTCCTTTGGATATGGCCGAGAATGAGCTTCTTAAAGAAGCTAAAAATGAAGTTTATCTTGTATTAAAGAAATGAATAAAATATATTATGTTTAGATAATTACAAAGCCAATAAAGTAAAATGAATGGTTGTGATTCAATCTTGTAATTCAATATTGAATCTTAGCCATTCATTTGATTTAAAGGGATAGGTTTATTTGTTTTGTAGAGATCTAACTAGTTTTCGGTGTTAGAAAGTACACACCGAAATTTCACCGAACGGGTGAAACAGTGTACCCGAGTAATCAAACATTGCCCGAAAAATATTTTCGGGTATAAAATCTTTAATTTTATCTATTTCTAATCATAATCATATAATTTCTCAATTTTGGGCATCTCCGGGGCTCAATTCTAGGATTTCGGCTATCCCAGTAGGCCCACGGGACCCGTAAAACACTATTCATATTTTTTTTTTGCTTCCTTGAATCCTTTTCATCATTTCTACATCTATCAAAATCTTAAAATTCTCATTAATAAAATCTCATTTAATTTCTAAGGAGAATTAGGGTGTTACACCACATTACAAGTAGTTTTACATTAGCCTCTCCAAGCTACCTCGCACTGATCACTACTGGATCAAGGATATAAAGATTTTGTATTTGGGTTACCACTCAAACTAATAACCTACATTCAAGTTTCCTTAACATATGCTTGAATAACCTGGGAAATTTTGAATGACTTCTTTCTATAATTTCTTCCTAAGAAGAACATATATCTATTTAAGAACATAAAAAGAAGATTTTTACAAGTAAGGAGAGATTTTATAGAGTTTTCTTTTCTTGAGTATAGTCTTTCGCTTTTTCTATTTGAGCATAACATCTCTTTATAAAGATGGTCTTCCTTGTGACCATTACCCTTGATCAGATCTCCAAGTGACACGTGTTGATTATCCATTTGTATCTTAGAAAAGCAGTCTAGAAGAATAGGCTGATAGTTTGTCAAGTCTGTTGCAGAAGCCATTGTGGCATGGAGGTTTCTAATGTCCCTTAAGAAACTACTCTTACTTCCTGAATGTGGTTTTTGAATTCTTTCTTCTAGAAGCTAGGGAAAGTTGATCCAGTTGGCAAAAGAGATGACACACTAGTTTTGACACTAGGTTTGACTCTAAATTTGAATTCCAAAAGTTCAAATTTCCCTCTTTTTCTAGTAACGTTTAGCATTCCACAATGAAGTGAGCATTCTCATGTGTGGTAACAGACCCTTGATGATTCTTTGATCTTCAGGTCTTTAATTCAAGCTTTATGATGATGAAAAAATTATGAATATGCTTATTGAAGATAGGGTAACACTTGGTTCTCAGAGTTTGCCTGATATCTTCATTGTAAACATATTTTTTGATGTCTAGTGCTACTTTCTAAAGTCTCAAATCTTGGTTTCTTGCAGCATTGATTTTTTCTTCTAATCGTTAGTTATCTTAAGCTTGAATAAGTGTATAATTTTACTTCCTTTTCAATTCATATATCTTAACATGAGATAAAACATATTTTGCACAAGCAAAGTAAAATATATCCTCATTTGATTTACCCTTGATATGCTAAATGATAGAACCTGTTTAATCTTAAGAGAAACTTAAGACAACCATTAGTTGTTCTTCAAAGTATTTTTTTTAAATTAGCTTTTTTATCATTTAAAATATGTTAACACTTCTTGGAAGGGTTCTGGAGCTAACAATGTGCACCTAAATAAAGTGTCATGGGAAACTAACTTTTCCTCAAAATGTTGAGGTTGCTACTTGTTTTAAATTTGACTACAAAATAATTTAAAAGTAACCATATTTATTTGCACTTTTAAAGCAAATTTAATTTCATATTCTTTAAAATTTTAAGTAGATTAGTTCTAAAGATTAAAATCACAGAAATTATGTAATCACGAATGAACCGATTAACATTATTAATTCAATTTTAATCTAATTAAACTTAAACACACAAGATTGTGACTAAATTGTAATTCAATTTTAATCGATAAACATGACTATTGCAATTTTCATCTAATTTAATTCAAAGATAAAAGATTAAATTTTTATATGCTACAAAATAAAATAATATTGTTATGTAGATTGATATTATTATAGGCAACTAAATAAAGTGTGATGTGAACTATTTTCTATTAAAAATGTTAAGGTAGCTTCTTCTTAACTTGACTTTAAATTAATTTTAATTTGTAGTCTTAAAAATTTTAAGAAGCTTAGTCCTCAAAAATAAATTTAAAAAATCAAGTTATGATGAGCTAACAAATTATATAATTATTTAAATAGTTTAAGTTGATATTTTTTATGAATTTTAAATAGATTAATTCCAAAAATTAAAATCATAAAAATTATTTTGTCAAGAGTTAATAGGTAGATTAACATGATTATTTCAAGTTTAATCTAATTAAATTTAAAGATATATAAAAGATTAAATTGTTGTAGACACAATATTAAATTGTTTTATTATGTAATTATTGTAATAAGATTCATTTTGATACATTGTTATTTAAATTAATGTTTTTTTTAAATGTTAAGGTTGCTTCTTCTTTTAAAATTGACTTTAAAAGTTAACTTAATTTTTTTAAAATTCTTAAAAAATTTTAAGTAGATTATTTCTCAAAATTAAAATCCAAAAAATAATTTATTAAGAACCAACAAATTAATGTAATTAATTAAATTTTAACCTAATTGAATTCAAAGGTAAAAAAATATTATTATATGACACCATATTAAATAATATTGTTGTGTAGCTATTATAAACTAAAAAATAATTATAAAATGCAATGAGCCATATAATAATTGAATATTTGGTTGAATATTAATTTCAAAGTAATTATATTATTACTTTTAATAATATAATTGTAAGTTAGAGTAAATTTTAATTATAAAATACAACGAATTATGTGATAAATGAAAATTGTAGTAAGCATTAATTATATAATGCATTAAATTTTACTTATATAATATATATATATATATATATAGATAAATTCACTAGCATTTATTCCATAATGAGGAAATAAATAGAGAAATTCTTAAGTATTTTTAGAGTTAGATAAAATATTTACTCTGTTCCATTTAATGATTGACAAATCAGCTATTATATTAAAAATGTAGTGGAGGTGAGGGATAATAATGACCCACAAAACTTATATGTCAATTAATAAATTGATCAAAATAAATATTATCTCTTGCTCTTGATGCATTTAAGTATTTCTCAAATAAATTTCTATTCAACGTAACGAATTGTATCATATAAAATTCTCTTTCAGCAAATGATATATTAGATGAAGATATCTCAATGAACTTTTTAATGCTTCATAAATTACATTATTTATAATGAGATTTGAATCTAAAATCTTATATTTTCTACCAAATTTATCATGATCTATATATATTAATTAATTAATAATTCATCCATATATATGATCTATAATAAATCACTATAACGTCATTTAACGCCACCTACTAGGACAATACTTGTTTGTTGTTGATGTTGATGTAAAGCTTTACCATTTTTATTTCATCCCCTCGATTTTGATAGTAAAAAAGATTCTTAATGCAAATACGTATGAAATATCTGTACAGAGTTGGTCATAGTTTGTCTTTTTCCTAACGTCCGTTCTTACAGCTATTGGAAGAAACTTTTCCAAATGGAAAAAGTGCTGCCAGACTGTACGCAACCATCAAGTTAGGCAATGCTACAGTTGGCAGAACTAGGGTTACAAACAACGAACACTCTCATCTTCAGTGGAATGAATCTTTAAAAATTTACACTGCTCACATTGCAAGCGACGTTGTTTTTCGTATCAAAGAAGATGAACCAATTGGGGCAAAAGTGATAGGAAGAGCATATTTGCCCGTCGAAGAGTTAGGAAACGGACAAACTCTAGATAGATGGGTTCAGATTTTGAATAGGAAACATAAACCTCTAAAAGGAGGGCCTAGAATTCATGTGCAGTTAAAGTTTTTTGACGTCACCCAGGACATTAACTGGTCTCAAGGGATTAAAAGTCCTGAGTTCCCAGGACTCAGAGACACATACTTTGCTCAGAGAAGTGGTTGCAGGGTCACACTTTACCAGGATGCTCATATTCCAGACACATTTTCTCCAAAAATCCTCCTCACCGGAGGCAACTATTATGAACCACATCGATGCTGGGAAGATGTTTTTGATGCAATTTCCAAGGCAAAGCACTTGGTATATATAGCAGGATGGTCTGTTTTCACCGAAATTGCTCTGATTAGGGAGTTGAGTGGGAGAAAGACGGGAAGTGATTTGACCCTTGGGGAGCTTCTTAAAATGAAGGCTGGTGAAGGAGTCACGGTCCTAATGCTTGTCTGGGATGACAGGACTTCAGTAAAGTGGCTAAAGAATGATGGAGTGATGACTACTCATGATGAAGATACAGAAGCTTACTTCCATGGCACTGGAGTGCACTGTGTACTATGCCCTCGTAATCCTGGCAATGGGGAAAGCCTTGTCCAGGGCATAGAGGTTGCCACCATGTTCTCGCATCACCAGAAAATCGTAATCGTTGATAGTGAGATGCCAAGTGGGAATTCTGATAGGAGGAGGAGAATTTTGAGTTTCATCGGTGGTATTGATCTGTGTGATGGAAGATATGACACCCCTGTGCATTCCATTTTCAGGACGCTGGGGACAGTACACCGTGATGATTTTCGCCAACCAAATTTCAAAGGCGCCTCAATTGCTAAAGGAGGACCGAGAGAGCCTTGGCATGACATACACTGCCGCTTAGAAGGAGCAGTCGCCAGGGATGTTCTAACTAATTTTGAGCAGAGGTGGAAGAAGCAAGGTAAGAAAGATGTCTTACCCATTGAACTTGGACAACTTGCCGACACTTTCATTCCTGCATCCCTGGAAACGTTCCCTGCCGGAGACGGAGACGGAGACGGAGACGAAGAAGAGGCATGGAATGTTCAGGTGTTCCGATCCATTGATGGAGGAGCTGCTTTTGGCCTCCCAAATACTAAAGAGGAAGCGGCCAGGTGTGGTCTTTTGATTGGGAAAGACCACGTCATTGACTGCAGCATCCAGAATGCTTACATTAATGCAATCAGGAGAGCTAAAAATTTCATCTACATAGAAAACCAATATTTCCTTGGAAGCTCTTTCTGCTGGAATTCCGACGAAGAACTCCAGGTGAAGGAGGTGGGAGCTTTGCATCTGATTCCCAAGGAACTGTCTCTGAAGATTGTTAGCAAGATTGAAGCAGGAGAGAGATTCGCTGTCTACATAGTGATCCCAATGTGGCCAGAGGGTATTCCTGAAAGTAGTTCTGTTCAGAGCATATTGAACTGGCAAAAACGGACTATCGATATGATGTACACTGATGTAGTTCTAGCTCTAAAAGCCAAAGGGATTAATGATGCGGATCCAAAAGACTATTTGAGTTTCTTTTGCCTTGGAAATCGTGAGACTTATAGTAATGGAGAATATGAACCTTCTAAAAAGCCAGCACAGGAATCGGATTATGACAGAGCACAACAGGCTAGGAGATTCATGATCTATGTACATGCCAAAATGATGATAGGTAAATTCGTCCATTATATTCCTTTTCGCTTAACTGATCATTTTCGTCACTAATTTATTTGAGGTATTTCAAGTGAACAATCATTTTATTTAACATGCCACAAATATAATTCTAAGTTCAGTGGGTTAAATTCGACGCCCAACTTAACTTTTGCAATGAGGAGAAACATTTCTGTATTATTATTTTTTTTAAAATCTTTTCCAGATGACTAAATTTGATCGTCATATCTATTGTATAGTTGATGATGAATACATAATTACTGGATCTGCCAACCTCAATCAGCGGTCAATGGATGGAGCTAGGGATACAGAGATAGCGATGGGTGGCTACCAACCAAATCACATAGCAACAAATCAGCCAGCCAGGGGTCAGATACATGGCTTTAGAATGGCATTGTGGTATGAGCACTTGGGCTTTCTAGATGACTCCTTTCTTGCTCCAGAGAGTTTGCAATGTATCAGGCAAATAAACCGTATTTCAGAAAGGTACTGGGACCTCTACTGCAGTGAGACTTTGGAGGATGACATGCATGGACATTTGCTTAGTTATCCTATCAGAGTAACTGAAAGTGGTAAGGTCACAACCCACCCTGGGGTGGAGTACTTCCCAGACACGAAGGCGCGAATTCTTGGGACCAAATCTGAACTTCCATCTATTCTAACTACTTAAGTTGTTTTATGCATACTGTTTTGGGGTCCCGTGTTCCCAACGTTCTTTTATCCTATCAATTTTTCTTGATACGCCGAAAATAAATATTTATTATATTAATAATCCAGGCTGATTCTAAAAAATATTTATCATGTGTTATTTTTAGAGTAGTTCAGGATCTATAATTTTTATTGCTCTAATTATTAATTATTTTAAGAAAATATCTCCATATCTCTCTTTCATTATTAGAACGTAAATATTTTATATTAAATATTAAATTTCAAACTAATATAAGTCATAATTTAAATAATGCTCATCAATATGCCAATCAAAATTATTTAACATTAACATATTAATTAACAAATGATGTAAACAAAACATAAATTAATGTATTATATATCATTAAAATATTATAATATTATAGGCAAATGAGTTTTCAGCTATAATCAATTTTGATAGATTATGGATTTTTTGGAAAATCTATTTTTTCAAAAAAATTTAACGGTTTTCTTTCTTTATTTTTATTATTGTTTGTTTTTTATGGTTATTATTGATTATCTTTCGCTTTTTTTCCCTTGTTTTTACAAAATTATTAATTATCTTTCATATTAAAATTAATTGTTAGTTTAAATAAATGATAGTGAAACTATATACTATAACTTGAATGATTTTTTTTATTTTTTCACAAATATTGATATATATATATATATATATATATATATATATATATATATATAATGTATCTAGTGAGAAAAGTGGTTTTATATAAAAGTGAGAAGATTAAATATATGCCGTGTAACCATGCATGCATAGTAGAATTAAAAGTTACTAAAAGGTCATACATGATCACTTAAAAATGTCACATGACTTTATATTTTAGTTTTGACCGTTAATGCAAGATCTGATGGCCTAAATTTGCTCCTCTCACTCATATAAAATCACTCTTCTTACTTGATCCTCTTCATATATATATATATATATATATATATATATGTATGATAAGAGCAATATCTATCATTAATAATAATAATAATAATAATAATATAGGCCTAAAATAAATCCAAATTATAATAAAATAAAATAAAATATTGACTAAAGCATAAATGTTGCGATTGATTACATCAATTTTATTGTGCTATCCTTAATTGATATTAATTTAATCTGAAAGTAATTTTGATTTTTATCCCAAGTTTCAAAAATTAATCTCATGTACTTTAACAATTAGACATTAAATCTCACATATGGTGATGGGTTATTATTGATCAGTAAGGGAGGATATCTCTTTGTTATTGTATATAGAGCTTATAAGGAGATAAATATCTATGGATCCATCATAACAACTTAATTGGTATTCGTCTTAATTGATACAAACCTAATTTTAGCAAATGTGAATCGACGAATATCATAATAATAAAACTTTAAATTAAAGGAAAAATAAAAACATTATTCAATTTTTATTTTATCTCATGATTCAAATTTCAATTGATAGAATAATTAAATGTCTAATTTAATTAAAAGGAAATCCTTGTATGTGAGTCATACATCTAAAAGCTTAGAGTAAATAAGAATAAAGGAAACTGCATTATGTATCTATTTTTTTATATTATTTACACAATGAATGATACAAAATTAATATATAATTATAATTTACTTGATCGATTTCTTACATAGTTCTTTGAGGGTAATTATTTTAGAATTTCTATTTGAGATATGAGTGTGATGCACTTGAGAAATTTAGTAGGCAAGAAGGCTTGGAGAAGTAAAGCTTCAGAATTTGATTAATGGCTTGGAGTTTTTGTGCTATTGTTTAAGTTTAATGGGAAAAGGGTAAGTAAAATGAATATATGTTTATATTTTTGTGCCTCCTAACATATAAATAGAATGACTAATTTCAAGAACATATTTGTTTATACTTCATTTTATTTATTTAACTATATAATTATTTGAAACAAATTCAATTTACTATAAGGTATATTTAATTAATTTTTTTCTCTTTTGAATAATGGTTAACAAACTATTTTTTATTATCACATTATGCATCGTATGCATCAAACACTAGTTTATAAATATTTAAAGGTTAAAATTACATATATATATATATATATATATATTATTTAACTTCAGTTTCACCAGATTTTTAGGAAGAAATTAAAGGTGTTAAGCAAGGCTTTAATCTCCAGTTTCGAAAACTTATGAGAAAATAGTGATAAATGCCAGGAGTGAGAACACACTCTTTTAAATGGCCAACTGATAAAGAATAAGCATTGCCAGCCTCAAGAGATGAATGGAGGATGATTGGAAGCTTTTCTTTCTTCTTAAATGTAAGCATGCCATCTCAGCTCCTCTTTTTTTGGTTTACTATCTTGGTTCCCTCTTGGGTTTCAGAATGGCGCATGTTCTTGGTTGTCCTCACAATGTATAGGTGTCATTGTGCAAGGGTGTAGTTTTGTATGTGTGAATGTGTAACACCCTAGTAATTAACCAGATACACCTAGGTTGAATCTTATTAATGACTAGACTTTACTCCTTGCTTTGGTTCTTTCTTCATAATTTGAAAATACTTAGTAAAATTACGAGCCATTTTTTTTTAAACACATAATTGAAAACGTGAGCCGAGTACAACGTGAACGAGTAAGCGGAGTATAATAAGACGTTTAAGAATATATCACATCATATCACTTAGGCTCCATCATATAACATCCATAAGCACATTATAGCATATATTTACATACAATAACCTCACTCAAAGGGTGGGTTATGTTCATACATCATTATCTTATGCAAACCCATAAAAGAAAATATACATAAGGAAATACATGCCCCTAAACTAGATAACTCCATAAGCCGGGAAGGTTATCCTAAAACTAGGGTGCATGATCACACATAAATCTACTAAGAACCCTCTATGGCCACTGTCTTAGAAATGGGGGAATAAATCGGATCCACTGATGAGCTCCCTCGGGAGGGGACACACGAGATGCACCAGGCTGGGGTCGCATGGACGACCTTCTTGCTAACCTCGGCTGAACAACTTTTCCTCACTACCCTCTCTTACACGTGTGGGAGTAGGAGCAGAGCTCTCAGAATATACATGAGTAGGAGTGTCCTCTGAAGGATCAGTTTCAGAATATCTCATCTCAGGAACATACTCTGGAAATCCATGGACAGCAGATGAAGCGGGATAAGAACGTAACATCCTTTCATCAAGTGGACGTGCATGTTCGAAAACCATTTCATCGCCATAGGGAGAAGTAGGAGAAAATCGATAACTAGGGACAGGATGTGCAAATGGATGACCTATGTAAATAAAAACACGAACTGCGCACCTCCCTTCAAAATGATACGAGCGATGCACCGGATCATAGTGAAATTCCCAAGTAGGGGTATCAACGAACAGGACGAATGTCGCCATCTGAATCTAGAGACAATGACGGAAATAAAGAAAAGGGAGTGAGAATCTTGCTAAAGAATTCTCAGTAGGGTACCTCCTTCTATAGTGTCATCATCAAAGTCGCCAGGAACCTCGGGATGATTCTAAAATAGTGAGCATGCAAAGATTTATTTTAAGTTCGGACAAATACTTAACCGAGGTTCGTCAATTTTTAATCATGCGTCTTATAATGCATCATAATCTTAACATGTCATATTTACAATGAACTTTTCCTTTATCATTACATCATATTCCTCATCATTATTATCAAATAACATGCATAAAAGAACGTCATATAATATTAGCTACACATGGACATAGTGCACATATTTCATTTCTTTAGTGCCTTAGGTGACTTAAAATCTTATCATCATCATTATTTTCCTTGGGCCACCCTATACTCCACCCTTTTGGGAGTAATTTAGGTTATGAGCTCACACTTTACTAGTCGTCACTAGCATATACTTATCCCTTTTGATAAGCTAAAGTCCCGACTCTACCCTTTTAAGAGAATGGGTTAGGGGGCTAAAATCACCTTTTCACCACCTATAGTCTGATGGTTCCAAAGGATCATTTTCTTATAAGTTTAAGTCACCATTAAATCTTTGCATGTTATATCACAATACAATTCATAAACATCATAACATTCTCTCATTTATAGTCTTAAGCTAGAATAATATATATCAACTGTAATCATGCATATGGGAGATTCCCAGGAAAGAGAGGTGGGTCACAGTGGACACACTTAAATACCAAGTCTTTCCTTAGCCAGAACCTTTCCAAATTACACTTTTACAATGATACACTTTCTTCTAGCAACAAAGGTAAATTTTACATAATAAAGAATATTTCATGCATAAGCATTCTCATTATTTGCAACAAAGAACTATAACATGCAAGCCAGAAATCATTCAATGATATCAAGTACTTAATAAGCATCCAATCCTTACATAGAATTATCAATTATAGAACTAATTAGTTACTAAACCAATTATGAATCATTTTCCTAACAATAAACCATAATTATCACAACTTCAAACATACCAAATCATTATCACACATTGATACTAAACTCAGATCAGTGGCTGAATCATGAACCTCATGCAATTACATAGAATCATATTTTAATTGCATATAAAATACTAGTTCCCCGTAAAATCCTTGCAAAGCCTTAAAACTCATTTAGAAACTAGTTCTTTTGTCAAATTTGGGAGGATCTTCACAATTAAAATTCTCACTTAAGATAAAAGGAGTAAGTCTTGAGCTTTAGAGATTTAGGTGACATCTTAGAATTATAAACATGCTATGCAACCTTATTTTAATCTTATCTTTATAAGGTGATAGCTTGGAATTATAAATATGATATGCAATTCCATTTCTTTATCTTTAAGATTTAAGGTGATGACTTGAAAATTAAACATGATGCAAGAACTTGAAATATAAACATGATACAAGAAAGCTGGAGCGGCGGTAATCCGCAGGACCAGAGAGAGGAGAAGAGAATATTAAGAAACCGGAGCGCCGGTAGTCCGCACAGGACCAGTAGAGGGAGAAGAGAATTATTATTACATCTTTTTAAGCTCCAATCTCAAGACTTTTTAAAGAATAAATTCTTTAACTCCAATAATCATATTTCTTTGCTTGTGATACATGGGCAAGTCTTTGAGCTCTAGGATCTTTAGGTGATGGCATAAAATAAACATGCCATGCGTTGATTCTTTTAGCCATTATAAAATATAGTGAGAGCATAAATTAAATATGAGATGCAACCTCTTTATTATCTTGAAAGATTAAGTGATGACTTGAAACATAAACATGAAATACAAGCTTGGAATTTAAACATGAGGAATGCAAGTTTATTTATTCATTCTTGGAAATTTAGTGATGACATAGAAGGTATACATGGTTATGCAAAGCATAAACTTAATCATGGATGCAAATTCATTTTGTTTCTTTACTAGAGCTCCTTCGAGACTTTAAAAGAATTATAAATTCAACCCAATACATATCTTAACAAGAAATGAAACATAAAAGGAAAATACATCTTTCAAGTTCTAAACTAAAAATCTTTGTTTTAGCATCATAAAGCATTATTCTTTAAAGTTTTGCATTAAGTGGAATTTTCAAGCTTTAGAGGCCTAACTTGTGATGGATTTACAACCCACCCTCAAGGTCCTCATCATCAAGCCATCATCTTAGTTCCACCTAGGCCATATGGCTGAATTGGTTAAAGAAAAAATTGAAGAGGAAAACCGAAATGAAAAGCTAAGGTAAGTTCATAATTTCATTATTTTGAGCTAAAAACACAACTCCTCAAAGCATAGAAATAAATTTAGAAACTACTCCCTACCTAATCTGAGTTGAAGAAGAGGAATAGAACTTGATTTCTTGAAGTGAAATGAAACAAAATCTCTTTGAAAAATTGAAGAAAGAATTCAGCCAAAGAGGAGGAAGAAAGAAAGTTTTTGGTGCTCCTAAAAACTAGTTATGAACCAAGCATTCCAAGACCACTCAAGCAAGCCTATTTATAGAAGATTTTGAGGCTTCTAATTGGCCAAAATGATGAGGTAGTGGACGGAATTTTGCAGGAGAAATAAGGGAGGAAAAATCATTTTAGACAAAGTTGTATGAAATTAAGGAATTATGTCTCTTATGGTGACATTTTAGCATTTTGTTTTAGTGCAACTTTTGGGCAATAAATCAGCTGCATAATGGCATCAATAATTTCATCCATTACAGCCCAAAGAAGTGAAATTTGTGTGTTCCATGCATTATTTAGGTGTAGGCAAGGTATTCATATAATTTAGAGAATTTACGGTTAAGGGCTTAAGTGAATTAGTAAGCAATTTGGGTGTTTTTGAGCAATTTTGGGTTCTAATCAATCTAAATACATAATTTTGACTCTAGATTAATATTTAGAATTTAATAAGCTTTAATTTGAGCCTAATATTGCTTAGGTTTTGATATCTGAATCAAAAATCCCGAAATTCAAAAGCGCCAAAAACAGGGCCAAAATCGTACTTTCACTTAAAAACTGCCCGAGGCCACCCGAGCTTAACCAATGGTTAATCATGGCTTAAAAACAAATTTTAAAATATTTTAGTGAGGTTCGGGCTTAGTCGGCACGCACATCGGAGTTAAAACAGCTGCAGGGGCGTTTTGGTCATTTCGCGCGTCGGAACTCAAAATTGAGATTCTTCTGCTCTATTAACACACATAACACAAACAATCCCTTATTATCCTCAAAATATCCCCTTGAGAATAGGTGGGGCCCACGATCCTCATTTTCTGAGTAAAATAACTTCAGGGGCATTTTGGTCATTTTATACGTACAGAAATTCGGGATTTGCGACTCTCGCATGAATCGTTCCTAACCTCTCTTCTAATGTTATATTCCTTTATTGAGAATTGTTCGGCCTCAAATCTTATGTAATAATTACCTATGGTAATTCTGTAATTTGGTAATTTCTAATGACAGTAAAAATTACAATAAAAATTAGGGCGTTACAGAATGGGTTATCTTATTAATGTTGTGAAAATGGGTGTCGTTGGGGATCAAGGTTGTGTGTTGATTATTATTGTCGGAATGGAGAGGTCAATGTGCATATATGGTCTCCCTATTCCTATTTCTTTGGCCCCATGAATAATATTTCCCTCACTTGCCAACTGTAGATGGGATGATTCATTGAGTTGCTCACCCTTTTAACTTTTGGTCACTGTAGATATGACATAAAGCTCTCCTATCACCCTTTGGTAGAGTTGGGCTTTATAGGTTTGGTCCAAAGGGAAATGTATATTTGGTTCTGGTTGCAAACAATACTACTTATGGAATGTTTTTGTTATTAGGTTGTGGGCTAAGGTTTAGTTCACTACTATAAATGGGCTCTCCTTCTAAAAGTGTTGTTCCCTCTCTTTTCTATACTATATTTCATGGCGACCTTACCTTTCTAGAGAGGGGAGGTTTCCTCATCATCTTGTGGGCCACCTTAGTGAGGTTATGCACCCTTTTTAGGATTTGCAAGACTTCAAACCTATCATGACCTAACCTAGGCCATGACCAATGTATCAAGAACACGTTCCACCACAAGCCTTAGCATACAGCTTTTTTACAGAAAAATAGACCGAGTCTCCTTTGTTTTTCTAACATTTCCTAAAATACAAAACTTGTAACATAATATAATCACAGCCCAGCTAGGATAATAGATAAGTATTTATACACACACTTACACACATATGTATATGTGTGTGTGTGTGTGTATGTGTGTGTGTGTATATATATATATCCATGACTAGGGAGTTCACATATCCTCCATCTATTCTATCATTGCATAAATAACGGAACATAAACACAGCATAAACCTAAACACTACTAGTTTGGTCTGTGCCCGTGATACAATGGAGCACCTAACTTATAAGAGTCAATACAAAAGTAGAAGACAAGGAGGCCATAAAATAAAGGCCCATACACCATTGTTGGCTCACCAAAAAGTATGGACTCTGATCCTAAGAAGCAGGAGGGGCAAAATTCGGAACTACACCTGAATTTGAAATAGAGGAAAACACCATGGAGTGAGTTATAAAACTCAGTGAGGAATAAATTGTTTATAGTCGAATAGGTCAAGTTCTAAACAATAAAGTATGGTAAAAGAATAAGTCATAAGCCATTAATCAAGCTAAATATGTATACAAATAATATGAAAATTTCTTTAAATAATGAAAATAGGAAATGTGAATATATGCACAAAGAAAAGTTTAAGGAGGTCTCTATGTCAAAACATTATCTAGAATTGATCCCACAACTAGACAGTCCTCATACCCATTCCTAGCATGTTCATAAAGCATATAGACGATCTTCACATCTATCCCGAGTGCCCAATAATCCTAGCATGCTCGCCTAACACATTAGGCTATTAATTCCCTACTAGCTGAGGTTTCTCTCAAGGTATACTAAGGCTAATGCCACCACCATTAGCTATGGTTTCTAAGGTTTAAAAAAACCCTTTTTATCCACAAAACACCAATAGCAATTCACGTAAGTATAAGGCGACTTTATCCAAATTATTCCTAACTTGATAAGATTCAATTAGAAGTGCACTTATTCCATAGTTTAAATTTAATAAATGCAAAACATGCCATCTTATCAAACCTGTCACAAAACATAATAGTAATAAGTTTAACTCGAAACTAGTAAACATAGATTCTCAAACTTGAATATGTTGAAGAAACAACTTTACTTATTGTTCCAATTAAACAACATAATAAGCAAGTGGGCATTTAAATAAATGGAAATATATGTAGGTAGAAAAGCACACGAGAAGAGGGTTTAATCGTGCTCTTTTTCTTTTTCCTCATTTTTGCTATTAGAAACTTATACAGAATATTATCAAGCATTGAGCTTGTAGTCCAGCATAAATACAATTAGGCTTGTCAGAAAGTAACTTTCTGAACTACAATATTAGCAACAAAATAGTAATGAAAAAAAAAGAAATAGACTTTTAAGAAGATATTGAAAGATAAACTCAGAGCAGTGGAAGTAAAAGAGTTAGGGAATACGAGGATCATGCATAGATATTTATATACTAGTTTGGCCAACCTGCCTACATCCAGTTCTCAACCACCATTGAGTTTCACTAAACATTTTTCAACCCGAAAAAGAAAAATAGGATAGTCTTTCCAGTAGCCTTCCCAAGCTTTTACCTGTGACCAATAGACAACCCCTACTATCACAAACCAAGTAGTTATTTATCAGCTTCTTCAAGCTAAACCGAGTAATACTCTACTGGCCTCTCTAAGCTAACCTGAGTAGTCTTGTACTAGCTTCTCCAAGGTAAACCGTGACCAGTAAGAATACCTTACTATCACGTTGCAAGTAGTTTTACCTCAGCTTTTCCAAGATATCTCACACTGATCACTACTGGATCAAGGTTACAAGAGGTTTGTGTTTGGTTTGCCACTCAAACTAACCTACACTCAAGTTTCTTGAAGATATACAATAAAAAGATCTGGGAAAGCTTAAATGACTTCTTTCTAAAAATTCTTCCTAGGAAGAATGCAAGATCTGTTAAGTGTATAAAAAGAAGATTTATACAAATAAGGAAATTGATTACTAGAAGTAATAAACTTCACAGAAAAGAAAAGGAGAAAAACTTGCAGCATTTCAACACTGTATATTGTTCAGCTCCGTTTTGAAAGCTTAGCATCTTTATTTATATGTGATATGTCCTTGTGACTATTGCCATTAATCAACTCTCCAAGTGACATATGTTGATCATCTGTTTGTGTCTTTAAAAGCAGTCTAGAAGTATAGCTTGTCTTTTGTCAAATCTGTTGTAGAAGTCATTGTAAGATAGAGTTTTTTGAGGCTACCTTCATAAACTACTTTTTACTTTCTGAACGTGGTTTCTGAACACCTTTTTCTAGAAGCTGGAGTGGTTGACCGAGTTGGCAGAGGAGATGATATGCCAGTTTATAACTGGATTTGATTTCAAATTTAAATTTTAAATTTTTCCTCCTTTTTCCAATAAAGAGTAGTGTTTTACTGTGAAGTGCACTTTCTGAGGTACGGTATCAGTTCCTTGATATGTCTTTGATCTTTTAGCCTTTAATCCGAGCTTATTGATGATAAGCTGATTACAATCATGATGATTGAAAATAGTAGAACATATTGGCTTCAGGTATAGATAGATATCTTCAAATTAAGTTTATTTTCTGAAGTCTAGTGCTGCTATCTGAAGACCTGTGCCTTGGTTTCTTGTGCTTGTTGATTTTCTTCAACTTGTTAGGCATTTGTACGCTCATTTCATGATATGGTTATCAATTTCATTTTAGTTTTCATCTCTTCAAACGAGATAAATCATGTTTTCACATATAAAGTGAAATTATCTTCACAATTAGAGCCGTATTATGCTAACGGTATGACTTATTTGCTACTTCAAAAAACTCAAGGAAGACATTAGTCATTGTTCAAAATATTTTTCCTTAAATTGGTTCTGTTGTCATTCAAAACATACTGTATTAATGCTTTTTGAAAAGTTCTGGAGCTTACAATCTCCCCCTTTTTGATAATGACAAACTAATTTGAAGAAAATCTTTTGAAAAGATGTTGAAAGAAAATATAATGGAATATATCAAGATAATTTCTATTCTTTCAAAAAATCATCACACGCGCTTCTGCTTTTATTTTAGGAAGTCTTTTTCTTAAAGCATGATATTGATATAATTAGAAATATTTTAGTATTAAGTGACTTAAATCAAAGTTGTTTTGATTTTTAATGAAGTTTCTGAAGTTGCTTAGATTACTTTCTAAGAAGAATCAGAGTACTATGAAAAGGAATGTGATTGATTAAGCTTTTTGATACAAAGATAGCTTGGTTTCTTGACAAAAGAGATCTTTTCTGAAAATACACAAGTATAAAAAAAGTAATACTTGTGATATTTTCTTTTGATGAGATTTCTTATACAGCAAAATTTATCCAAGTGTATTTTCAAAACACGATGCGAGTTTGTGCATGAAAAAGTATGCAACATATAGGCTTTGCACACGTGAGAGATTTCTGAGGCTCACAGACTGATCTTAGTTGTATTAGAGTATGTAAGGACAAGTTCTAAAGATCAATAAAAACTAATCACAATTGTATTTTAATCAAGTCATACACAGCTCATAAAATCATTGCATAGTGTGTCAAAGTATATATGTTTCAAAAAATGTTTTAAGCAAAAAAAAAAAGACATATATATCAAAGCACAACAGATAAATGCATCAGAGCAAAGAGGATGCTTGTGCTTAATCTATAATTATTAAAGCTAATCAGAGATATACAGATGAGCTAAATTTCATAGCGTGCTTAATAAATAAACAATCAGAGTGAATGCTAAGAGATAATGAGCATACATCTCAAGCCAGATTCAAGATTAGCTAAGCATGACAATAGGTATTGATATGTACTAAGGCTCAAAATAGATATATATCAAACCCAAAGGAAGTCATAACATATGATATCTTGAATAAAAAAAAAGATAAGATTGATATATATATATATACACACACACACACATACATATACATATATGCGCATAAGGAAATTGTTTAAGAGCTAGAAGAGATATCTGGCAGAGCATAAAAAACTAATAGTTGTAAAACAAAACAAAAAAAATGGATATATGGATATATTCTGAGGTTGACTCTAGAAGGGGCTTGTTGCTACTACCCCAATGGTTGATTCATCTTGCAGGGATGGGCACATATTTGTGTGATGCTCAATGAAAGTGCAAATGCCACAGATTGTAGGGACTACTGGAGTTGCTGCCTAGCTCACCATTAATTGCTTTATTAACCCAAAGAGTGCTTGTAGAGTTATTGTCAATACTAGGTTATCTAGTTGGCTCACTTCATGAAGGCTTCTAATAGTTGTGGCTGCTCTGGAACCAAATTGTTGAAAATTGGCAGCCATATTCTCAAATAAAGCACGAGCCTCTTCTAGTGTTTTATCCATGAGTGCCCTTCCACTTTCACTATCAATCATGCACCTATCAACAGGTACAAGACCTTCATAAAAGTAATGGAAGAGGATGTAACGCCCAAGACTGATGAGGGTGGGGAGTGATCGTTGATGCAAAAAGGGATGAACAAGGAACAACTCCTGGCAGGCTTGTAAACAGAGAGGTACATGAATGAACCGATTATATACCAGAATGAGAGGGATCCTAAGACTGTATAGGTATGTGACTACTTAGTTGAGGATGACTTGTATGAATTGATTGGTACTACTTGTACTAAAAAGATGCATCTTCTTTTCGGTAGCCAATCACTAAAGAACTTCATGGTTAAGCATGTTTGACTTAGAAAAATTATGGATTGGTGACCTCTTAGGAAATTTTCCCAGGAAATGTGTGAGCGAGGATAAAGCATGCCAAAAAGACCCCGTGTTGGTTTGTGGGGACAGTCGTCAATCCATAAAGCAGCCTGACCTGTTACAAATGGTATTAGAGTAGTACCTCTCCTAGTATAGTATGGCTTAGGGACAAACCAAGTAGAAGCTAGTGGGCATGTAATGCCTAGGGCTGACAAGGGCGGGAAGTGATCACCGATGCAAGAAGACACAGACAAGGAGCGGCTCCTAGCAGGCTTCTAAGCGAAGAGGTATACGAATGAACTGATTAAACACCAGAATAAGAGGGATCTGAAGACTGTATAGGTATGGGACTATACAGTTGATGATGGCTTATATGAATTGATTAGTATCACCTATTCTAACAGGATGCATCTTCTTTTCAGTAGTCAATCACTAAAGAACTTCACGGTTAAGTGTGCTTGACTTGGTGAAAATTTGGGATGGGTGACCTCTTGGGAAGTTTTCTCAAGAAGTGTGTGAGTGAGGACAAATTATAGGTATAAATATGCACGAGAAGGGGGTTGAATCGTGCTTTACTTCATTTTGCATATCTGAAACTTTTAACACAAATACTATTAAGTATGAAACTTGTAATACAATGGAAACACGATTAGTAGCTTCAAAAAATTAGATTTATAAAGTAAACAATAAATAATGTAAAAGCTTAAAGCATTAAACTAGAGTAAGTTTAATAGTAAAACATAATAGAAAAAATAAAGGAGATTAAGGAGAAGAAGATATGACATATATATTTTTATACTGGTTGCTAAAACTGCCTACATCTAGTACTCAACAGAAGTTGAGGTTCCACTAAACATCTTTCTTAACCTGAGAAAGAGAAACTGGATTGTCTTTACATTAGCCTTCCCAAGCTCTTATTTGTGACCAGTAGATAACCCCTACTGTCACAAATTGAGTAGTGATTCACTAGCCTTTCCAAGATGAACTAAGTAGTTATTCACTAGCCTTTCCAAGTTGAACCGAGTGGTCTTGTACTAGCTTCTCCAAGCTACCACCTGTGACTAGTAGACAACCCCTACTATCCCAAACCTGAGTAGTTATTCACCAGCCTCCCCAAGCTGAACCAAGTAGTTATTCACCACCTCTTCAAGCTGAACCAATGATAAGTAAACCACCTGTTGCATGTCCTATTGAAAGTAGTCTTTAACCAATCTCTCCAAGCTAAACTGTGACTAGTAAAAACACCTCATTGTCACATTTCAAGTAGTTTTACATTAGCCTCTCCTAGCTATCTCACACTGGTCACTACTAAATTGAGGATACAAAGATTTTGTGGTTGGGTTGCCACTCAAACTAACCTACACTCAAGTTTTCTTAGCATATACATGAATAATCTGGCAAAGCTTGAATGACTCCTTTTTATCATTTCTTCCTAGAAAGAACATATATCTATTCCAGAAGTAGAAAGAAGACTTTACAAGTAAGGAATCTAATTAAATAATGATATGAACCTTACTGGATTTGAGGAGAGATTTTTATAGAATTTTCTCTTCTTGTGCAGAGTCTTTCTCTCTTTTTTCATTTAAGCACAATATCTCTATTTAAAGATGGTCTTCTTTGTGATTGTTGCCTTTGATCAAGTCTCTAAGTGACACATGTTAATCATCCATTTGTGTCTTGGAAAGACAGTCTAGAAGAGTAGGCTAACAGTTTGTTAGATCTGTTATAGAAGCCATTGTGCGTTAAGGTTTTTGATGTCACTTCAAAAACTGCTCTTACTTTCCAAATGTGATTTCTGAACTCTTTCTTCTAGAAGCTTGGGTAAGTTGATCCATTTGGCAAAAGAGATGACATGCCAGTTCTAACACTGGGTTTTGACTTTAAATTTAAATTTTAAAAATTCAAATTTCCCTCCTTTTCTAGTAACGCTTAGTGCTCCATAGTTAAGTGAGCTTTCTGACGTGCCGTAATAGATCCTTGATAATTTTTTGATCTTCAGGTCTTTAATCCAAGCTTTATAATGATAAAAGAATTGCGATTAAGCTTATTAAAGATAGGTAACACCTGGATTTTAGAGTTTGATTGATGTCTTCATTGTAAACATACTTTCTGATGTCTAGTGCTAGTTTCTGAAGTCTCAAATCTTGGTTTCATGAAGCGTTGATTTCTTCTTCTCGTTATTAGCTATTTTAAGCTTGATTAAAAGTGTTATTTTGCTTTTTTTTTTCAGTTCATATCTCTTAACATGAGATAAAACATGTATGCACATGTAAGGTAAAATATATCCTTATTTGAGTAAGCCTTGCTCTTGTTAAATGATAGAACCTGTTTTATTCTTATAAGAAACTCAAAATAACCATTAGACGTTCTTCAAAGCATTTTCCTTAAATTGGCTTTGTTGTCATTCAACACTTGTTAACAATTCTTGCAAGGATTCTAGAGCTAACACAAAGCATGCTAAAAAGACCATGCGTTGGTTTATGGGGACAGTCGTTAATCTATAAAGCAGCCTGGGCTGTCACAGAGGAGCTACTTTGGAATGTGATAGTTGGGGCAGTTGGCACATAGGAGTTTAAAATGCTCCCAATACTCATATAGAGTCTTATTAGTTTGGAAGATTCCTGAGATCTCTTTTCTGATAGAAGCCACTCTAGAGGCAGGAAAATATCTCCCAAGAAAAACCTCTTCATTCTAGTCTAATTATTTATAACCCCATCAAGAAAGTTGAAGAACCAATTTTCTGCTGTACCCTCAAAGGAAAAAGGGGAATGCTTTTATTTTAATATCATCCACCTCTACCCCATTGGGTCTTATATCAGAACATACTATATGAAGCTTTTTCAAGTGTTGATGGAGGTCTTCTATAGATAGTGTATGGAATTTGGGTAAAGCATATACCATATACCCTTTAAGCCTAAAATCATTGTCTAGCCTTAGGTCTGTAATGGCCAAGGGCTGCTGAGTGAAATCACGAGCAATGAGTTCCTTATGCGTCCTGTCCTGATCTCCTATGTTATCTCCTAAAACACTAAATATAGGATCAGAATGCTTAGATGGTTCCACTTGTTGATACTTTGCCTGTATGATTTTTCTCAAAGTTTTCTCAATTTTAGAATCAAGAGGTATCAAATTTCCAGTAGACAGGGAATGCCTTATACAAGGGAGCATTTTTTTTTTTTTACAGAATAGAATAATAGCAAAAAATAAAGAACATTAAATAAAGAAAAATAAAATAAAAATTTTGATAAAATTAAAAACAAAAAAATTAAACAACTAAGTTTTAATGCCTCGCTGGCAATGGCGCCAAAATTTGATAGAGGCTATCGCTTATCTCCTCAAATTAGAAATTATTTCAATGCTAAGTTGCACAAAAAATATAGTACAAGGCATAACCTAGGTCGTCTTTCAAGGAGGCAATTTAAATTAACAGTTAATGGCAATGAGATTATTGCAACAATGAGGAAAGTACTAGTGCAAGGTATCCTAAGATTGGAAATTAATTATCATTAACCAAATATTAAACCTATTAGTGGCTATTAGTAATAAATTACTGGCACTTCTACTAGTGATCGTTCAACCTCTAGAATCTGATCAATGCAAATAACTAATAAATAAGATCTCAATTTATTTAGATATCACATTAATTTAATGAACCAATTGCCATAGCCTAATCACTAATCGTAAAGTTAATTCTAATGTTCTCCCTCAAACATAAACTAATAGATCTATAATTTATGCCCAAAGGGTTTCCCTAAACAATGATCGCCAATTTAGTTATCCCAATAAATATTATAGCAATCACCACAATAATTGTAGGAATAGAAACTGCATAACATTAAGAAAACCAATACATTTAATATCAAAAGGGAGTCTCAAACATCATCCCAATCCTTTTGGAAACCCTTACACTAGTAAAGAAATCTACTCCTCCATCTCTGGAGGATTACAACAATGAATCTAAAAGTGTATTTGAAAATAATAGCAACGATCCTTGCTACAATCCACAAGAATAAAGCAAATTCACCAATGCAATCCCTAGAGGGAGAAGAATAAAGAAGATGGAGAAAAATATAGAGAGAGAATAATTACAACTAAAAATTAGCCAAAAGCTAGGGTAAAAGTCTGTAATAATCCCTTAAATACTGCTATCTAAAATAGGCCAAACTGGAGCCCAAAAATAGATTAGTGGATTGCAATCCTGCTGTCGCACCACTGCTGCAGTACTCAACAGAACGCTAAGTCCCAAAAATTGATGGTTATTGCTTTGTCAAGCGCTGCAGCGCTCACCCGATAATGAACTTCCATGCTTTTTCTTTCTTTTTGCTCTAACCTTTTTCTAGAGAGTTTCCAGCCTTACTTTTGACATTTTGCAATTGATCCAAAGTTCCTCTGCTTAAAACCATACTCAAGGAGACAAGTCAAATGCAATAGGGTGTAATTACAAATTATTTCCAAAATTAATGCAATAGTCAATGATTCTATCAAAATCACACAATAAGGAATAAACCAAAATCCTTATTAATTGTATCAACAACACATTAAAACTCATGTAAAAACTTAAGGTTTAGAAGTAAGATAAGTCAGACAAATACCCCTTATCAAACTACCCCACACTTTAGCTTTCATATGCCGTCATGTGAAACTAAGATCAAGCCAAGGCATGGATGAGAAGTAGTATACAAGGACTATGCTAGACTCCTAAAACTAAAAACGCATGATGCATGAATTTAAATGAAAATACACTAATCCAATAAACCTAGAGACACAATAGTAAGCTTTCACACCAAAATTAAGAGAATTTCAACAAGCAAGGTGTGAATAATAACATAGCACACAAGGTAGAATCCATATATGATGCATGGTTCAAGTACAAAAATCCTTCCAGGGTCAGTGTTTGCTTCTCATTCACTTAAATGTTTAAGGTTAAGATGCACATTCAATCAACTCAAATGAAAATGTATTACCATAGGCTTGCTACGGGTCTTATTATCCATTTTGTCACATACATATACATACTGAATCAAGAGAACTTACCTTTGGTTGTAATGAGCTTGGGTGAAAGTGGATAAAAATATAGGCCGATGAGGATAAACCTTAAGTTAAAGAAAAGCAAATGCATAAAGAGCACAAATGCCTAAGGATACACTTTGTCATACTTAACACAATTACAGGCCTTTCATTTAGGCCAAAGCCTAATAGAGTACACACACAATTAGGCTTTTAGTTTTTTTCAGGCCCAATAGCTTTGGGCCTCCTTTAAGCTTTCAAGGAACATCCCTTTATCACAAGGATCATTTCCTTTTATTCATAAGTCATATCCTAAATTTTTAGGGCATACCCTTAAGTTGTAGGACATACCCTTAAATTGTAGTGCACTGCCCTAAAACTCAAAATTGCATTGCTTAATTAGCACAACTAGAAGATCTTTATTCCAACTTATAATTTGAAATTCACTTTGAAAATATAGAAAAACCAGGATGTCACACTTGTAACTGTACTAACTACTGACTAATCAAAATGTGGGAAGAATCATTGAAGCCTCTCACGTCTAATAGGCCAAGGACTCGCTTTAGATGTGGCAAGCCAGGCCACAATGCTAACAAGTAGACAATATAGACCTTGACCATTTTTGTCAATAGGCCCACCATCAAAAGAGAGTATTTTCTATAGATGCGAAGGACTCAACAAAGGCCAAGGATCTAATTTAAGGTAAGTGTAAAGTAAAGCTAAAACCTTAGTTTGTGCTCTTTGACTATAGCTCTACTCATTTTTCATTCATATCTCATGCATGCATAGAATCCTTGCATTTTCATTTGAAAATTAATTATAATTTAAAAGTGTTTTACAAAAGATTAAGTTAATAAAAAATATATTATATGTAACTTCTAAATTTAATATTTTTGTGGATATTATATATATAGTAGCTAAATATTTTATTTATATTTATAATTCAACTAATTTATTTTTAATATAAAATAAACTAATATAAATATATGGCTTAAATATCTTTTCGGTCCTAAAAAAAAAGCAAAATTTGATTTTGGTCCTTGAAATTTTTTTTATCTTGGTTAAAGCATTTCTAGAGTTGTTTTATTTTAGTCCCGACTATTAGTTTCCCTGAATTAAATATTGAGTTGGATAACAAAATGTCACGCTATCAAATCCTGAATAATACCAACAATGTCACTTGTTATATATATATATCATAATCATACAAGTCAAAATCTTGCTAAAAAATGAGTTATATTGGGTTGGGCAATATGAGTCTATGAAGCACAGACACTGACATAGACACGAGACGCGACACGACACGGACACAGAGACACACTAAACTCAAAAATTATAGACCATAGACACGGCATATATTTCAAAATGAAAAAATCCAACTGTACAGGTCCAACTAAACAACTATAGTTGGTTTTGGCTTATGTTGGTACTAAAATTTAAAAAAAAATAAAGAAACTAACTCAGGCATGTTTGCGGTGTGTCCAAGCCGTGTCCACAGTGAATTAGAGGCGTGTTTGATGCGTATTCGGCACTTGTTCGAGCTTAGAAAAATTATTTTTTAATTAGAAATGTTCGAATGCATGTTTGACACGTGTCGTGTGGGTGTCGGTGTCGGTGTCCGAGACACGGACACACTACCAACTTGGTGTGTCCGTGCTACTTAGATATGGGTTATTGGGTTGCCAATGGTTTATCAGGTGAAGATTTTAACACATAAAATTAGGACATGTAACATAACATCATTATATTGATAGCCATGTAGGATTAGCTAACATGGTTTTCTGTTAGCCAGCTCAACATTTACCATAAAAGAGACTGATAGTATGACCTAAAATCAAATAGTTTTGAAAATATTTGGACTAAAAAGAAGAAAAAACTAAAATTCACTTATTTTTCAGGGACCTAATAGATACTTAAGAATAGATATACATATATATATATATATAATTTTACAAAGTAAAACTCACATTTAACATTTAATAATTTGGTGACCTATTTTTTATCTAATTGTTTTTAGAAATTTATTTTGATACACTTTTTTTTTGTAGAGTAAGAAAGAAAGAAAAACAAACTAGCTATCATGCAAAAGCAATGGTTGGATCTATGGTGGAAGCACATTCCACACAACAAACTCCTCCTTTGTAGAGCCCCTACCCAAGATAAGAGATCAGCATAACAGTTTGCAGATTAAGCCCCATGACACAATTGCACCATGCCAATGAGCCTAAAAAGTGATCGATCTTGTATAGAATGTTAGCTATGCTCGAATTCTGGGTTCTAGATAGAGTTTGGATCGTGGTCACAATATGCAAGTAGTCAAATTCACAAATAATATGGTGAAAACCATATTGGTAAGCAAAGTTCAATCTAGTTTGAACCGCCATCAATGCAATGTGTAACACCCTAAAAATTATTTAAAAATTAATTTGAGTTTTATTAATCATAATTTAAAAAATCTGATAGTTTTAGTAATAATGAGAACGGCCCAATGAATGTGTAAAAAAAAAAATCATGTCAGGGTGAATAGTAACCTCGTGGGCTCCATTGGCCCTTCGGGATAGGCGAAACCCTAGAATCGGGACCCAAAGATACCTGAAACTGAGAAAATATAGGGTTAAGGTTAGAAATGAAGTTTTATTTCTGAAATTAAATTCCGGGCAATATCCGATTACCCGGGTATGATGTTTTACTCATTCGGTAGATTTTTGATGTGTGGTTTTTAACATCGTAAAAATTACTTGGTGGCCAAGTAACTTTTACTAACCACTTTATGCCAAGTGGATGGCAAGGATTGAAACTTGAAAAGAATTTTTAATCATGGCCTTTTATTTATTACTATTTTACCTGGGTGCCAATATTTCATCCGTTCGGTGGAATTTCAGTGTGCGATTTAACATCGAAAAAGCTACTTGCTCACCAAATTAATGTGAGTCACTTATCTTGAGCCAAGTAGATGACCAAGCTTCATTCTTTGACCAAGAAACCAAATCTTAGCCATCCATTTCATTATTTCATTTTGAAAAAGGAAGAACTACTCATTTTGACTATCTTTACACCTAGATAATGGTAAATCACCAAACCTTATCACTCCACCCCATCAATTTTGGCCAAACCACCCTAAGTTACAGCCTTCATCTTCTTTCTTTCAAGCCACCATTGACAAGCTTCAAAGCTTGCAAATCCCTAGCTCAAAGTCACTAAAACACTAAGATCCTTTCACAAAACTTGTTTTACTCCTCATAATCTACCAAACTAACCAATTAGAATTTGAATCTATCACCTTTTTACATCTTAAGAGATCATTATTTACTGCCTAAGAGAGGGCTTGATGTTTATTTGGTAGCCTTGAAGTGAGCAAAATCCTTCTTGGAGCATCCTTTGGAGCCAAGATCCATAAAGCTCCAAAGAGTAGGGTTTTTGAACCTCTTCTTCTTCAAATCTGTTTCTCTTTTTTAATCACTGATTTAAATTGATATTTTTGGTTGTATTGGTTGATGATATATGGATATTGATGTATTAATTTTGGTGGAGTGTTTGGATGATGTTAGAAATCATTTTTGTCAAAAGGAATTTTAGACTATGCTGCTAGATTTTCAGATTTCTTCTGAACAGGTTATGGTTCACGAATTTTATGATGTACTTGTTGATGTTTTTATAAGCTAGGAAAATTATATGTTGGATCTAACATCCTAAGGCAACTCCTTAATTTTTCTTGGGTCTTGAAAATGACATTTACTATTTTATAAAAATCAGAAACCGAGGCTGTTGTTGAGTTACTTGAAGTGAGTTTGTCTAATTTTGTTACTATATCAAATGATTGAATTATCACTTGAAATGTTTATAAGACACTGAGGACATATTGAAGTCCAACACTGAATTTTTGTATGATTTGATATGATCATTTGATAGGGTAATGAAATTGGGACTTTGGCTGTTGGCTGTAAACAGGGGGTTTCTGACCTCCAAATTTGTCTAATTTTGTTAGAATAGCTAGAGAACTCTTTTTGCTCTAAACCCTTTATGGAACCTTGTGGACATTGAAGTGTCTTAGATAGTTTTTATAGCCTCTGAATCGGTTGTTTGATATGCCTAATAAATTGTACTCCTTAGGCTTGAATTCTGCCAACATGCTGTATTTGTGCTGAAATGAACTCAAGTATTGATTTGGTGACATAATGACATTTGGTTCAAGTATGATGCATATGAATGCATGATAGTGACTTTAAGGATTGGTTTGAGGCATGATTGGAATCATGTTGTGAATGAATGTGTATATGTGCCTTATGCATGCATTTGGAAAAAGAAAAGTGAATGAAACATATTTGTGGCAAAAGAGAATATGTGATATTCAATTGTGCATGTTCTGACATATGAAAAAAACCAAAACAAGACTTAAGTTGAGTGAGGGGAAGGTAAAAAGAGAAACTTCCCTAGCATGCATGTTCTGACATATGGAGAAAACAGAAACAAGACTTAGATTGAATTGAGGGGAAGGCAGAAAAAGGAACTTCCCCTGAGATATTATGAGTCGGTAGATGTATCGACTAGGAATAGATCTGTGTATGATTCGAAAAAGGAAAAAATGAAGTCCGATGACCACATATAGGATTGAGCTCAGTCCTGATAAGCAGTCTATTTCCCTTGTGTGGTGTGATCCACTATAAATACCATTTGGTATAAACTATCTATTGTTGAGTTGTCCATGGTAGATACCCATTGGGTACTGTAACATCCTTAAATTCATAAATAACATAAATATCGATTAATGCTAATTAGAAATTAGATAAAATATAGCAAAAACCAAGAGAACCTGGACCAGTTTTATGAAACATAACAAATATTATTAGAATATTCTTGTGTTTCTAGAGAAAAATGCAAAGAATTACAAAAATGCCATCATTTAACAGAAATAACGAAAATACCCTTGCTATGTAAAGGAAATTACCAAACTACCCTTGCTTTATTAGTAAATGACAAAGATACCCTTACTCTGTAAATAGAATTACAAGAATATCATTGTCATTGTATAATTACAAAAGTATCCTTGTCTTAGTTAAAGAAATTACTACAATGACAATTACAACAATGCCATTGCACAAATCCCTAGATTTGTCTTTGGGCAAGAATGAATCTAAGCCATTGGATTAAGATGACAATACAATAATTCAACCACATACATCATACACATTCTTAATCACATACATGCACATAGATAATCTCATGCTAAAAAAATTAAAAACACTTATTAAAGCATAAGAACACATGATATAAATCTATGATGCATACATACATTAAAGGTTAGAAAATTTCCACTAACATTTTTGCATAAAACATGGAACATGATTTCATAAAACTAGGCCAACATGTTTCCATAAAACATGGAGTGTTTTCATCCAAAGTTTGGCCAACATGTTTCCATAAAACATGGAGTGTTTTCATCCAAAGTTTGGCCAACATGTTTCCATAAATCATGCTCCAAGAATTAATTCTCTAAATGTTTCTTGTCTTGATCCTTCCACTATAAATACTCTTCAAACTCTTTTCCATTCCTTACATTTCCAAAACACAAAGAGGCCTTACATGCTTTGCAAGAGATACATTCTCTAGCTCTTGTAAAATACATACACTTTTACTAGTTTCCATGCCTTAGAAACTCCCTAAGTGCTCTTTCTTTCTTATATTTTTTCTCTACCATTCTTCTTATGTTCTCCTCTTCAAAGATTTCTCTAACCCTCTAAACCTTATTTTAAACACTTAAATTCTAAACTCAAACCTTCACTAGAGTTACAATCTTTAACTCTGGTGAGAAATATTTTCTTAAGCACTCAAGTTCTAGAGCCAAGATTCAACGAGGGTCATCTACTCCAAGGACTCTTGCTTAAGCTCAAGAAAGAAGAGAAGGACTCTTTTTAGACCCTACATAAGAGGTAGGAGTTTCTTCTTTATTTGTTCAAGCATTATTGGCTTCTAACCATGGATAGAATGCCTCAACCTTGAGTTATTGTCAAAAGTTTTGAATGATTATTTGTAAAATATATTTTTTAGATAGCACAATATATTCCATTATGTTCCTAGCACTTCTATGATACTATCATACTCAAATATAACATAAAATGATACTATGTGAAACTTGTTTTTTAATAAAAATTACTAAAGACATAAAAATGGTAGGTGCTGGAATTTACGGTTGATTAAGCAGCAGGCACTTGAAATGTAATGATCATAAAATATGAAGTATCCCGAAATAAAAATATTTTTATCATAAACTAGACTCATTATAGAAGACTCTCCAAAAAGAATCACCCAAAACGGAGTTCTCTAGCTCAAGATATAAATTTTCAAAGCTAAGACAAAAGCGAAACTCTACATATGACCTTGCAAGAGTAAAATAAGTGTAACTCACTATATAAAAATCCAAATGGACTGATTTCAACTCCTTAGGAAAGCTAACACATAGAGAAACACATCTATGAATGTTATACATAATGCTTTGCACCACGTAAATATAGCATGAGAAATAAATTTTCAGGACAACTTTGTCTTTGTGAGAGTGTAGTTTGGAGCAGTTACGGCTAAGGAAAGACTTGGTATTTAAGCGTGTCCATTGTGACCCACCTCTCTTTCACAGGAACCCTCACATTGCACAGATTACAGTTGAAGGAATCTAAAACTACCTTTTCTAGGCTGAGATAACAAGTATATAGAGAGCTACAAACTTTTTCTTCTAAAAGATGTTTGAAATCGAAATAAAAGATTCAAGTCTTGCAAGAAAACTTAAATATTTAAGTAGTAATAATTGTCGAGAGGAAATATATATATATATATATATAAAAGTCATAGGGGAGCTTTAAAATATGTAAAGAACATTTAATAATATTTTAAGGTGCGTTAATGTATTACTAAAAATTAAGTGTACAAAGAAGACTAAGAGAATCTATATGAGATCTTATATAAGTCTATCCACTAAATACACCTTAACATGAATACTATTTTTATTTACCATGAGACTTAGTATGAAATGTCTACTACTTGATATAAGATTGTGTATGAAATGTTTCTATGATATCCAAGCTGATATATAGTATTATGAATATATATTGATGAGTTATGAAATGATAAGAATGGATGATTGATTGTACCATGATCTATTTATGATTGCATGATTATTATTTTTACTCAATGAGAATAAAGTAAAGCGTGAAAAAGTAGCAATGATAGTCTGGAAAAGTGGACTTGAGCTAAGCTCACGGCTTAACCCCCTAAACCGTTGAGATCACGGCAACGGAAAGAAAACCAAAAGGTTGTGGCGACGGCCACGGTATGAGCTCATTACCCTTTTAGGGTGGTCTAAGGCATTGATGTATTCATCCCGTGAGTAATTATGAGACATGTCAATAAAAGAGAATAAAGTGTCATGCATGAATACTACTAGTAGAAATGCTTGTATGATTACAAAAAAAAAAAGATGCATGAAATCATTAAGTAATGTGTTGACTTGTAATTGATGAGTTAAGTTAGATATGTATGACTCTGCTAATAAGAATAGTTTAAAAGTAACTCTATCTCGGCTAATCACGTTTGCGAAAATCTTGATAAATGAACCTTTACCTGTCCATCACTTTGTAAATAAACCCGAGGTGGCTGGAGTGACAACGATGACACCAAGTTGAAATTCCTACTGAGAAATCCAGCATTTCTCACTCCTATGTATGTTCCGTTGTCACCACCAGATACTGATGGATCCCAACTATTCGAGAAGGGGGAAGTCTTGCTTCCCTGAGTCAAGATGCACGGAGTGCAGGGAGCTAGGAGAATGACCACTACTAGCCTAGCCTCATATTAGACATCGATAGGCTAAGAACCACGCCACCACCTCTGTAGTTATCTATGCTAGAAATTTTCACTTCTCCACTTTGTTGCTATTAAATGCATTTGTACTTTCTTCTATGTACTATTTATTAGAAGTACAAAAAGCCAGTACTGTATTTACCCATGTAGGTGCTACTCTGTAAACTCATGTTGGTAACAATGTATAATTATTCCATGTTATGTTAAGTATTCTAAATTTCTACAATGATATTCTTTGCTCGATAAACTTCAATTTTAGAAATTATATTATATCGGAACTATGGCGCACATACCATTCACATTACAGGCTTAGTTTTTAAAAGTAGATTCGTATAAAAAAAAAATTACCCTTATCTTCTTATCATTAATTTAAAAATAAAATTGATTAAAGAATATAGGTAACAGCTAATAGAGTCCGGGTCTATTAGGGTGTTACAGGTATAAACTAAGTCTTTCCTATGTTGATTAAAAGAGAAAAATGCACTGAATTAACTTTTGCAGCATGATATAAACTAAGTCTTTCCTATGTCAATAAAAAGAGAAAAATGTACTGAATTAGGTTCCATAGCCACAAAAGAAAACAAGGGAAATCCTTTTGATATATCCAGAACAAGTGAAGATGATTTCATTAAAGATTTTGGCATTTATCATGTGCATAATAATTTGAATTGTCTGCCTAGGATGATTTACTAGGTGTTTGAACATTAGGGTGTATATACACTAAGTGATTGATTACTAAAAGCTATCCACTTCGGAAGAATGGTTTTTGAACTTTAAAATGAACCTTTGATAAATGTTGTTTGATCACTTTTGCTTAATAAACCGAAGTGGCTGGGATGAAGACGATGACAAGGATTTTAGTATATGTTTTAGGGATGCCCTACTGAGAATTTTAGAATTCTTACTCTTATGTGTTTGTGTTCCTGTGTCGCCTCTAGGTTGATCAAGAGAACGAGGAGGCTGCTTTATGAAAGGAAATCAGATTTGCAGTAGTTTAAGGCTGAAGCTTGCATCGATTGTTCTTAGTCATATGTTTCTGTCTGTATATATAATAGAGACCAGATGTGTATTGAAGCTCTTAGAAGAGCTTCCTTTTGTACTCGACCTTATAATCAATAAATGTTTGTTTCTTAGTTATATATGTTAATAGAACTACGATTTAGTTACTTCACGATTCAATCGAACTTGCTATAGATATTTAAGAAAGATCTGCTAATTAATAAGTAACAACTCTCGAATATGATGTCATGACTTAAGGATGAGGTTGTACTTGGGAGGATGTTACATAATAAGAGAGATATCATCAAAACTCACTTTAGCTGTGAAGCTCAGAAACCACACACCAGTAGAGAACTTGAAGACCTTGGCATGTACACCCTTCCCACTATCAAACCCTACATCAGTAAACCCCAAACCCTCCCATCCACATTTAGCTTAGCTTCATGTACCCATATGGGGGAAGGGACGAAGTTGCAATAACAGTGTCACGCAAGCAATGCACAGTGTAATTGTCGAGGCAAGGTTGATAGACTTGACTCATAACAGACATAACCATCCATGGAGTAGAGTCAAATACCATGTTGTTGTAGTGGTACCACACCTACTAGATAGTGGCTAAGGAAAGACCATTTTCATTACTAGTGGTAAACTGCTTTATGAGTTTTATTAACTTGATGAAAATAAATTGTATGGCTTTTATTCTACAAATTACTATCCTACAAACCAGATTTAAGTCACGAGTTTTATCATATTATAATAATAATTACTTTAAAACATTAATTAAATGCTTACATTGATTTCTAATATTATTTGTATGATTACTCCCCTTTTATTCGAGATAATTTTAGTAAAAATAAAATATAAAAATTTTTAATATTGTAAAAGATGAAGAGTCAATAGTAGTTTGCCGGAAAGATAAAATGTCAAGAAACATGTGAAAGGTTTAGTAATGAGTAATCAAAAAATAAAATATAATGACGTTATAAGCCACAAAATTTCAAATAATAAAAAATTAAGAAAAATAGCATATGTGTGGCATCTATAGTGGGAGCGACTTTAATATTATATACCAATACATGGTTTGTTAGAGCAATAGATACTCTTTTCTTTTAAGCAGTGATTTTGGAATTTAAACCCCAAGGTATGGAGTGATTGATATTAGGAGAATTATATCCTATTGGGCCTCATGCTTGAATATGACTGCTTTCAATGGGAAGATAGTTGTAGGAAACCAAAATAAACTTTAATATTATATAGGTTTAATTAATCTGCATGTCCCTATAGTTTCATTCAATTTTCAATTAGGTTTTTACAATTTAAAAGTTTGTAATTGAGTCTGTACATTATATAAATTTTTTCAATCAGATCCTTATCTCTATAAAACATTACAAAAATCTTAAATTAAACAAATATTCCTAGAATATTCTTTCACTATAATTTTAAATTAAGAAAGAAACCACCCCACCCCACCCTTCCTGTTCCATTCCCCTTGTCACCACCACCATTTTTCTTTATCATTGTCATCCATTATCATTGTTCATCCTCCATTATCACCATCAACCCAAATAATTAAGTTGCAATATTTTTAAATAAAAATGAAGCTAGTTATATAAGCCTTCCCTAAACCCTTCACCTTGTAAAAATAGAAAAAATGGCACAAGAAAAGCCAACAGTAGCAATCTAGAATCTCCCTAGAAAACCCAATAACAGCTGTAGAATATCTGTGAATGGCACCCTGTCATCACGTACTGACCAACTCATGCATCATCGTGTATCCATGCTAGGCTTACATCAACCGTGCGCTTTTGCTTCAATTAGCTAGAGCCCCATACAAGCTGGAAGCATCGTTGCTCGTCCTTCCTCCACTAGCACTAGTCAAATCTTTTTCTTTTATGCACCCTTCACCTCCTTGTTCAGCCCCTTTACCTCTGTCTATTCATGTGTATGTTTCTTTTTTTGTTTTCTAACAGTGAAAAAGAAAAAAATAATGAGAAACTAACATTATTTGGGGTGGTGGTGATGATGGATGATGATGATGATTGAAGAACAATACTTGTGGTGTGTAAACACCATATTTTGTCCAGGTATTTTATCCTTTCTTTTTTTTTACAAAAATAAAAAAAAATAGTCCAAGCCCATTTTGTTTTGGTTGTCACTGTTTATTGTCCATTTCATTTTTTTGAGTTGTCCAAAAATTATCCAGCCCATTTGGTTTTTTAATTTTCATTATTACAAATACAAAAAAAATTTCCATCATCTCGTCTGTTGTTGTCAGCTTTCTGTTGTTGTCTTCTGTTGAGAAGATAAAACAAATAAACAAAAAGGGAAAGCATGCCTTTGAAATTGGAAGAATAAGAATGTGGATCCCCGAAAAACAGAGACAGAAAATCAAGATCAGTGGCTGCTAATCCAATGAGGTCAAAAGTAGCCATAATTTAGGATCAAATTTCTTCCATCAAATCTGTAACACCCCGATTTTTCTGTCCGAGGGAAATGACCAAAATGCCCCTGAGGTCATTTCCTGACCTGAACTCGAGGGTAACCAACTCGATCATCCTCGAAGGGTCAACTCAATGTTTGAAGGGGATTGAATGGCCTTTGAATGCTTCCGGAGGCGAAAATCTCGTTTTCCGCAATTTCGGGTCAAAATGACCAAAATACCCCTATAGCGTTTTACGCGAGTAAAGGTGCCGCTTGAGCCCGAAACTTTCCCCAGAGGTTTAAAAACATGTTTTCATGTGTCTAGAGGTCTCTGTTCAAGTCCCGATGGTCCCGGGCAGTTTTAGTGCAAAGTTACGATTTTTGCCCCTAGAATAGTGTTTTTGAGCTTAATGACGTAATTAAGCAAACCTAAGCAATATTAGGCTCTAAACGAAGATTAATTTATTTCCCTAATTAATCTAGAGTCAAAATAATTTATTAAAGTTAATTAGAACCTAAAATTGCTTAGATTAAACTTAAATCCCTTTTTAGAACTCAAGATTCCTAGTCTTGGAATCTTGAATAGTGTTTTCTCTCTCCAATTCCTTAAATCAAGGAAATGTGTCTAGAGTTGTTTAGACTCTAAATTGAGGATTTAACTCACTAATGGTGCAAGACCACTCCTTAATTATGTCTAGACCACCTTAATTACCCATTTCCCTTGCCTAAACACTTTCTTACAACTTCCTAATCTTAAGCATAATCAAAGATACACCTAAACACAACTCTAAACCACAATTAAAATGCAAAGAAATCTCCCCCATGGCTGATGAGGTTTCGGCCACCTCTCTCCAATTACCACACATATTAAATTTTTTTCTCACTCAAAGAACCATGCTTGAGCCATACCTTGAGCCATACCTCACCATGCTTCAAGACCACATTATCTCACCTCATGGAACTCATGGATGCCCTCCAATTCTGCACACATGGCCGAAGCTCTTCACCTCCATGAGCTCCCTTCATTTGTTTCATTTCTCTATAAATACAATGCCTTGAGGAGCTTGCACCACTTTTAGATCATTTGCTAAGTTTAGGAGCACTCAAAGCTTTTCTTTTTCTCTCAAAGTTCTAGTGTTCTTCAAGTTCTTCAAAGTTCTTTATCATCTTCATCTTCTTCTTCCATCTTCAAGTTCATCACACCAAGTAGGGATTTTCTTTCAAGTATTCCTTTCTTTAAAGTTCTCGTTCTAAGCTTTATGTTCATAGTTTCTCTTGATTCCTTTTAGAACTTCTTTTCTTCTCCTCCTTCCTCTTTATGTTTCAGCCATGGGCCTTTGGGAATGAAGAAATGAGAGCTTGATGATGAGAGTTTCATGATGATGTTCATCACTTGAAACAAACTCTAGAGCTTGATCTTTGTTCTTGAGCACAAATGTTTTTAGTTTTTCCTTTCTTGAACTCTTGAGAACTTTAGCTTTGATGATGTTTTAAAATGGCTCTATGAACTCAATGATGAGGACTCATGATGTTGGTGTTAATATATCATCAAGATCATGAACTCTAAAGTTTTAAAATGTTCCTTTTTCTTCTTGATGATTTCGGCCATTTCCTTAGTTTTCTAGGCTTCATGGTTTGATTTCCTAAAGATATTATGTTAAGTTTTAAAGAACTCTAAGCTTGACTTTACCTTGTTTGGATGAGTTTGGGTTATGGTTTAAATTCCTTCAAAGTCTTGTTAAGAGCTCTAGAAAAATAAAATGAACTTGCATAATTTATTTTATGCTTGCATTCATATTTACATTCTTGCTATGCATCTTTACTTTCAAGCTATCACCTAAGAACATAAAGATTAAAATGGAACTTGCATCTTCACTTAATTTAATTCTTGAAGCCTTTCTATTTCGGCCTTAAAGTCGATTGTTGTTGGGCCTAGAGCACTAAAATAAAGAATTGAACTTGCTTCATCACCTAATTAATTTCTCGAATGCCTATCTATTTCGGCCTTAAAGTCGATTGTTGTTGGGCCAAGAGCACTAAAATAAAGAATTGAATCTTGCATATTTACTTTCAAACTTGCACGTTTAAGTTTATGCCTCGCATATTTACTTTCAAGCTTGCACGTTTAAGTTTATGCCTTGCATATTTAATTTATGTCATCACTTTATTTTGTAAGCAAGATTAAAAATGAAAAGCATGAGCACATTTATTTTATGTCGTAACTTAAAAACCTAGAGCTCAAAGACTTGCCCATTTCATTCCAAGTTAAAGTTTAATGTGAAACCTTTCTTTGAATGCATATTTTCGGCCAAGTAGTGATGATGGACTTGCAATGAGTTTTCATCTAGCTACAAGGACCAATAGTCTACGTTCTAAGTTTTCCTTAAAGCTTTACAAACCTTTTCAAGGTTATGTTGTCATGAGATATGACTTTATTCCCTTTTAGGAGATGAAATATATTTTGGTCATTGACCTAAGGCTTTTCTTAGCCTCTTGATGAATTAAAATGATTTGCAAAGAGTTTTAGAAATTCTAAATTGATTCCAAGAGAAACTAGTTAACTTATGTACCTAGAAATGTCAATTTAACTCTCTTATTAAAGTTAAATGTTTTCGGTTCTGATATGATGAGTGTGATGCTGTATGATGATGTTTTGATGTGTTGGAATGTGTGAAAATATCATATGATGATGTAGAAGCGATCCTATGCATGATAGGTAAGAAACTAGCTAACTAGAAATACCGTAAAGTTAGAATTTGACATAGTTTTAACCCATTTGTTTATGGATTCTGTCCAAACTGTTTTAATGGGAACATAATCAGATTTAGATTGTTTAGACATGAAAAACTTGGTATCATTTGAATTAGAATTGAATTCTAGCACCTATAGGGAAACTAGTAACTAGAAAATCGTAAAAATGCAATGTAGAACTCTTAGAACATTTATTTTTCTGGATTTTGTCCAGCACCCTTACAACATGATAAACATGACTAATAATTAGTCCTTAAGCATGGGAATGCCTCACAATTGATTTAGATTTAATCCATAGTGCCATAGGCGAAGACGGAACCGAGAAAGGGTCTAAAACATAAGTTCTAGAACCCCATAAACACAAGTTAGAGATTTTGCCCTATGCTATTCAGACTTAAGTATGAACGTGTGGATTAGGAATGATGATTTATTAAGAGCCCTTAGGTGCATAAAAATATGAGCGACGGATGTTAGAGAACTATATCTCAAGATTAAGACTCGTAAGGGTCAAAGCATAAGCTACCGTAAGGGTAAGCGTTTGAATGTTTTATGATGATGCATGTAGTATAAAAATGATGATGATGTTATTCATATGAGGAATTCATGAGGTTATATGTTCATGTGGCATAAAGCAAATTTGGAAGGAAATTCGGTGTAATGCCGTTGTGCCGCCGAATTTCCGACAAATTTGGGGACTTAAAGAGATTTTGAAAATTAAGGTACTAAGATGGGTTCTAGGATGACACCGGTTCGGCCGAGCACCTCCATAGAACTCATGTGACATCGGTACCCATTTATACTCTTAGGTGACACCGGTTCGACCGAGCACCCCTAAGAGAATTGCCCCCTAACCCGTACTCAGATAGTCGGGATTTATGATACGCTTATCGTTAAGTGGTAAGTAAGAACTAGTGACGACTAGTTAAGGTATGAGCTCATAACCTAGATGTATGACACGTTCTGGGTGACACCGGTTCGGCCGAGCACCCCCAGTTCGATTGTCTTTTAGGGTGGCCCATGAGGAAGAGATGTTTCATGATTATGATTATGTCACTAAGTTTGTCCCATATGAATGTTTCTATTGCCACTTTATGCCACTAAGTATGATGATGTTTGATGTTATGTTATGTCTGTGCATTAGGTAGTGCCATGCATACATCTTCTATTATGTTGCATTCATGACATTAAGATCATTCTAAAATGAATGGACCTTGGCTAAACTATGTTTAGAACTTAAAAATGGACATAATGCATGCTCACTCATTTGTATAATTAAACCCAAGGTTCCTGAGGACGTAGATGATGACAACTAGGTAGTAGGAGGCCCTACTGAGATTCTTTAGCAAGATTCTCACTCCCTCTATCTCTTTCTTTCTGTCACGTCTTCAGATGGCGACGTTCGTAGTGTTCGTGGACACGCCGACGTGGGAGGTGCACTATGACCCGACTCACGGGTCATACCATTTTGAGGGACAGTGCATGGTGCGGGTTTTCATGTTCGTAGGACGCCCCTTCGCTCATCCCGTGCACACCCATCACTTCTCCCCGACTGCACCCTATGGCGACGATGAGCGGGTTTTTGAGCGCACGCGAACGCATGACGAGAGAGTGCTCCGCATGCACACCGCCGCCCTAGCCATGCGAGACTATCCCGATTACGTGCCCCAGACTTACTTCTCGGAGACCGACCCGTCCGAGGACCCGCCTACCCATCCGTATAGCGAGAGCTCTGCCCCCTCTCCCCCACCATTGAGGGAGGGCAGTGAGGATACTGTGACTCAGCCACGGCTTGCACGACGACCGGAGATGCGACCATACCGTGGGGGATACGCCCGATCCCCGTTCCGCCTCTTCATGTCCGAGGAGCTCGTCCAGTTTCCCGAATATTTGCCTCGTTCGCGAGATGGACGCCAGTAGGAGGTGACGATCGTCCGATAGAGCACCCGGTTAAAGCACACACCACTTAGATGTGGATAAACCTTCTTTTGTTTAGAGGTTATCCCATTAGATGCACTCGGGTAGGGGAGTAGATTATGTTTATGTTTATGTTGTATTTGCTTTCATGTATTCCCTTGTACCAAATTAAGTCCCACACTTATAAGTGGGCAAGTTATATATATATAAGATGTTATTTAGTGTTTTCCCATGACGTGCCTTTATGTGCTTTGTGCTATAACGTTAAGAGTTATATGATTTACCCATTACTTGTTACATCGCATCACGCGGCTCTCACTTTATATTTCAAAAAAAAATTTACCCGTATTTTCCGCTAAGTATTTCAAAGTAAAATTGAGAACTATGAAGTAACAGACTAATGTTTAACCTAAGTATGTTCTAGAGTATTGGGTTAAAAATTAGGATGTTACAAAATCCAAGAATGTTCCCTATCAAATCTAAAAATCAGGTTAAAGTGGTGTATAAATTCATAGAGACAATGGAAAGAAACATGAGGGGAGCCAATCTTTTCAGAAAAACACACACAGAGGTTGAGTCAATTTCAGTAGATTGAAACCAACTTTTGAGGAGACACAGCAAGGGGAATTACGGGTTAGGCTCACCACACAGCCTTCAGCACCTTCACCTAGCCTATAACCTAACCACAGCCTTCAGCACCTTCACCTAGCCTATAACCCAATACCATCATCCCATCATGACCACCATTCCATCACCATCATTCACTAAACACATCACCATCACCACCACACTAACTCCATCATCATTGCGCTCACAATAACCCCCTTTACCACATCCATCACTAACCCATAACCCCCCCACTATCATTTTCCTCCATTATCAACTCTCATCCTTTCCCATTATAATCATCTTCATCACTCATCAAAATAGAAAAACAGAAACCAATACATACATATACAGCCATACCTCTACCTTGAATCAGCCACATAATCACAACCATAACTACCCAAATCAGCCACCATTGTAAACCACTATCACCAATCAAAAACTACCGCCATGGCCCAAAGTCCCCGCTAAAAATCATAGTCAAATCTTCATAAATCCAGTAACAAAATACAGAAAAAGGAAGAAAAGAGAAAGAGGCGGCGAAGACCACCAATGCGCGGGAAAATCCGTCACAGACAAGCTCTCCCTCGCGTCTTCACCATGAAGCCGTGGACAACCCCCTTCTCTGTTGTAAAACTGCGCCTCTGCTCTTCTCAAAGTTGCCATCGCCGAGCACCAGAGGTTGCGACCTCCACGCCAGAAGAAGCTGCCTCCACTAGCGCCACCGTGGCCTCCTCTTCAAGCTCCCCTTTCTAGCATGCTCTGTGAAGCCATCAGCCTAAGGCCACACTAAACCCAGCCACACACCATCCTCTTCCCTCTGCGTGAAGCTCCATCGGCCAGCCACCACTGCGAAGCCTCTTCCTCCTCTACTTCGCCCATCGCCGCCGTGATCTCTCTATTTCTCTTGGTGAGTCATCGTGAAACCCCCATCATGCCAGCCTCTCTCTGCACCGCTGCCATCTCCATTCTTGCTCCATTCCCATTGACACACACACATAAAGAACAATGAATTAGGGATTAGTGGTTTATTTTAGGCTTTGTTTATTTTTAGTTTGATTTATTTTTTTATTTTTTCTTTTGGATTGTGTATTGCTGTTTAGTTTATTTATTTATTTTTGTGTGTGTCTAGGTTGTTTTTGGGCTGTTAGGCTAAGCTTGGTTTCCTTTTTGGTTTCTTTTTTGTTTCAATAGGGCTAACCTTCTTTTTTTTTTCTCTAGGGTTGGTTTTGTTTTTATTTTCTGAGTTAAAGTTTCTTTTACTATTTTTGTTACAGCCTTATAATTTTTTTTTAAAAAATATTTTATTTGTTTAGATTTTAGGTCTCTTGTTAAAATAATTTTATCTGCGCAACAATTAATAGTCATGATTGAAAGGTGGATGCCTCCTTCATATATTGTTGAATTGTAAGGATTTATTAAGTAGTCTAGTGCTAACTTGGATCCTATGCAAAGGTGAATTTCTCTGTTAACAATTTGTCAATCAAAAATTCATTTTCAAAATTAAAATCAATTAACACACATTTTTTTCTTTTATTTTAATTAAAATTCATCAACATAGAATCATTTTCTATAAAAACGATGTGGCTTGGAGTTCCTCATTGCACCAGAGGATACGTCAGCATAGCCAACAACTATCAAGTCAAAATTAATTTTTCATTAAATTGTGTTATCTTTTAATTTAATTTTCTTTTCTTTATTTTATTTCATTTTTATATAATTATAGTTGTTGGGAAAAAATAAATATTTTAAAATTATAAATAAATTTGCATAATTAGCTCTACGGTAACCGTATTTATACGGATGTATTAGGGGTGTAGTGTGATTAAGTTTTCACCTTTCTCTAATCATAATTAGACTCTCGAACCTCAAATTTCTTTTAAAAGGTCAGATTTGCAAATTAAAAGGTTTTTCAATTTTAGCCAGAATGAAAATTGGTGGCGACTCCCATTTTTATTTTAAAATCGGTTGTCAATCCTCGTCGCGGTGCCCTCTGGGTATGTTGTGACAGTATGGCAACTGCACTGGGGATATTTCAGAGAGTCAAGCCTATTAGAATAAATTATGCAAATTATTTACAACTTTAAATATTTATCTTTCCTCTTTTACATTACATTTGCTTTTTTATTTTTATAAATAAATGTTTTTTATTTATTTGTACGTAATTGTTTTCTTTATTTGTAAATATTTATCATTTAAACCTTTGTATAGAGATTTTTATTTTTGTATTTATTTGGAACCTTAAGGTAGATGACTATATTTTTTTTATCTTTCTTGGAACCTTAGGGTAGATGACCTTTTGTGTATATATGTTGTTTTGGTTTTGTTTTGCAGGGATGTAAATAGAATTTAGGAATAAAGGTTGGTATGCTCCTTATACACAGTACACAATCACCACTTCACAAACCTTTTTGGGCTCTATACCCGAGCTTGTGTAACCCAGGGAATAGGAGGGGTCTTAACATTGTCATTGAGGGGCTTCATGCTCGCTTGGCATATGAGGGGATTCCATTCAGATTGTTACTAGCATCATGGAATGGTCGTATTGTGAGGGTTCATCCCTACTTGTGATCATTTTATGAGCTGGATCTCTATATAGGGGAAATCTGAGAACCATGACCTTTAGAAGTCTAGATCCGTCCTGAAATCCATGCACTAATAGAATAAGCTTAGTTGCCACCCAAATTAAGGTTTTGACCCTAGGAAAATTCTTCGCCTAGGACTAACCCTTTTAGGACATAGGAGCATCCCTCTATATCTTTCTCTTATATGGCTATAAAAATCATCTTGCTAAGCTTACTTATTGTATAAAAAAAAATCTCACTTCACATATATTATATCTCATACATACATGACATGCAATCCTTTCTCTTATTACTCATGCTTATCACTCATCTATGCATACATTTTCATCACATTTACATCATCCAAAAGACAAAAAAATTGTTTGATATTCATTTTCATGCATTCATAAAAATAGCATACATTCATTTTTACGCATAGCCTTATGCATAAAAAAATTTGGCATGCATTCATGCATACATTTTCTTTCAAGCATAGTCCACTTCTCTTAAAAAAAAAAAAGGAAGGGCATACACTCATACATACATTCATATAGCATTTTTTTAAGTCATCCAATATGAATTCGTGCATTCATGTCATTCATTTTTTGTTCATACTAGTAAAAAAGGAAGAGCACTGAATAAGCATTCTCATTCATCATTACAATCACATGACATTATACATAAAAAAAAGGATCTCTTGTCTTAAATCATTCATCTCATGCATCCAAGACATAGCACATATCCATCAATAAAAATTAATTGACATGCATTTTCATTCTTTTAAATTATTTGGCATGCTTTTGTTTCAAACACTCATGACATGACATTTTTTGTTATTTGTTTATTGTGATTAATTTGTTTCTTTTTCTAAATACAATTTGAAGGTTTGCTGTCTTCAAACATCATTCTCTCCCAAGAAAACTTTGTCTGATCTTAACAAAATAAAAAAAAAGAAAAGTAAAAGAGCGATCATGGCTGTTGAAGGAAGAAACCTAAGTCAAGAGATTGATGATTTGAAGACCATGATGCTTGAACAGGGGATCATGTTAAAAGAAGCCCTCGAGACTATAAAGAAATCCAAGGGAAGTTCTGGAAATGACGATGATGATGCAAACAATAGCAATGCAACCCCACACAATGAAGAAAGGAACAGGCCCTATATGACAAAAGAAATGGAGCGATTGATGCTTGGGGAAGAATTGGAAAAAAGCATACTAGAGCAATTCCGAATATTGCGAGGGCCTAATCCGTATGGCCCAATGAGCATCAATGACTTATGCTTGGCTCCAAACGTCACCATTCCCAAGGATTTCAAGATGCCTGAATTCATCAAATTCAATGGTAGTAATAATCCTATCATTCACCTCCAGATGTATTACATGAAAATGGGAATGTGGTCTAAAGATGAGAATTTCCTAATCAGCTTTTTCCCTGAGAGTTTGGATGGGGCTGCATGAGAATGGTACATGCAGATGGATCAAACACAAATTAGATGTTGGGAAGACTTGGCTCAAGCTTTCACCAATCAATACAAGTTCAATTTGAACGTCGCACCCACCAGAGATCAGCTGAAAAGGTTAAGAAAGAACGGGAGTGAAACGTTCAAAGATTATGCCCAAAGGTGGAGAGCTATGGCCGCTAAAGTTGTCCCACCAATGTTAAAGCAAGAGATGTGTTCCTACTTCATCCACACACTAGAAGGTCCATTTTTCAAGAATATGCTGGGAACCCATGTTAAGGAGTTTGTGGGCTTAGTAGAAATTGGAGAAAGAATTGAGGCGAATATTCAAGAGAGGAAGGTGGAGTTAACAGAAGATGAGTTGCAATCCAAGCAAGGGTCATTCTACAAAAAAGAAAGAAAATACTGTGAACTCTGTACAATCAAAACACCCATCCCAATCCTATAAGCCAATCTTCCAACCAAACCACTACCCAGCCTACTAACACCCGCACTATCTGTAACACCCTAATATTTAAATCAACATGCCTAGGATGCATTTAAGTTAGTTACTAGTTATTACTCTTTTGTTCCAGTTTTTAACTCAAAACTTCTTTAAAATACTTTAGTGAAAATATAGGTAAATTTTTTTTTTGAACTTAAATACCAAAACGTGAGCCGCGCATACTAAATATTTAACGTCATTCATCTTGCCTACATAAGAGAGATATTAGAAACGAGTAATAGGTAAATACATAATACAACCATGGCATAACATAACTCAAACAATAACAACATATCAATAACTGTATCATAATAGTGATGTGCTATAAATATAAGGATATCAATATATATCCATTAATAGAATACAAACTGATAAATGAGATATGATCACTTTAAAGGCAAATATCCAAAGGAAAACTATCTCCGTAGCTCCTCGTCCAGTCTCAAGGTAAATCACGAACTACACCATCATTCATGTCTAGAGATGACACAGAAAAGAAAATGGATGAGAAACTTATACAAGAATCTCAGTAGGGCTTCCCGACTCTAACACAAGTGTCATTGTCATCGTCCCCAGGAACCTCAGGTTTAATTATGAAAATGGTGAACATATATATAAGGTTCATTTATTAAGTTCTAAATACCATTAGCCGAGGCTCGTATCTTTTAGCATGATTCTTAATGTCATGAATGCAACATATTAGTCATGGATGCATGTCAATATCATAATATCATAAAATTCATAAAACAATGCATATGATATAAAGAACATTATGATCATCATTCTTATAGGTGACTTAAACTTCTTATTCTCTTTTCCTTGGGGCCACCCTATATTCTCTATTTTCTCGAGAGTTCTAGGTTATGAGCTCATACCTCACTAGTTGTCACTAGCGTAATCTTATCCTTTTTGATAAGTTGAATTCATGACTCTTAAGGTACAGGATAGGGGGCATTAGGATCACCTCTCATAACCTTTAATTCGAGGAGTCTAGAGGATAATTTCCATGTGTCTTATGTCACCTTTAATCTTGGCATGATATATGAGATGCAAACATGAATAACTCATCATTTCAATATTTCATGCTCATAAATTTCATGAACTTATGCATCTCTGTAACATCCTAATTTTTAACCCAATACTCTAGAACATATTTAGGTTAATCGTTAGTCTGTTACTTCATAGTTCTCATTTATCTTTGAATTACTTAGCGGAAAATACGGGTAATTTTTTTTGAAAAACAAAGTGAGAGCCGCGTGATGCGATAAGCAGTAAACCATGTATGGTAAACAAATGTCTCACAACATCATAACATAAGGCACACCATGAGTAACACTGAAGATCATCTCATATATATATAATTTGCCCACTTATAAGTGTGGGACTTAGTTTAGTACAGGGGAAATGCATAAAAGAAAATACAACATAAAACATGAACATAATCTACTCCCCTACCCGAGTGCACCTAATAGGATAACCTCTAAACAAAAGAAGGTTTATCCCCATCTAAGTGGTGTGTGCTCTAACCGGGTACTCCATCGGTCGATCGTCACCTCCTACTGACGTCCGTCTCGTGAACGAGGCAAGTATCCGGGAAACTGTGCGAGCTCCTCGGGCGTAAAGAGGCGAAACGGGGATCGAGAGTGACCCCGCGGTGTGGCCGCATCTCCGATCGTCGTGCAAGTCGGGGCTGAGTCACGGTATCCTCACTAACCTCCCTCATCAATGGTGGAGAGGGGGTAGAGCTCTCGCTATACGGATGAGTAGGCGGGTCGTCGGACGGGTCGGTCTCCGAGAAGTAGGTCCGAGGCACGTAATCGGGATAGTCCCGCATGGCTAAGGCGGCGGTGTGCATGCGGAGCACTCTCTCGTCATGCGTACACGCACGCTCAAAAACCCGCTCGTCATCGCCATAAGGTGCAGTCGGGGAGAAGCGATGGGTGTGCACGGGATGAGCGAAGGGGCGTCCTACGAACATGAAAACCCGCACCGTGCACTGCCCCTCAAAATGGTATGACCCGTGAGCCGGGTCATAGTGCACCTCCCATGTCGGGGTGTCCACGAACACTACAAACGTCGCCATCTGAAGACGTGACGGAAAGAAAGAGATAGAGGGAGTGAGAATCTTGCTAAAGAATCTCAGTAGGGCCTCCTACTACCTAGGTGTCATCATCTACGTCCTCAGGAACCTTGGGTTTATTTATACAAAACGACTGAGCATGTATTAAGTTCATTTTAAACTTAAAAATATATTTTAGCCAAGGTCCATTCATTTTAGGATGATCTTAATGTGATGAATGCAACATAATAGAAAATGTATGCATGACACTACCTAATGCACATACATAAAACATAACATCAAGCATCATCATTCTTGGTGGCATAAAGTGGCAATAGTAACATTCATATGGGACAAAACTTAGTGACATAATCATAATCATGAAACTTCTCTTCCTCATGGGCCACCCTAAAAGACAATCGAACTGGGGGTGCTCGGCCGAACCGGTGTCACCCAGAACGTGTCATACATCTAGGTTATGAGCTCATACCTTAACTAGTTGTCACTAGTTCTTACTTACCACTTAACGATAAGCGTATCATAAATCATAAATCCCGACTATCTGAGTACGAGTTAGGGGGCAAAACTCTTAGGGGTGCTCGGCCGAACCGGTGTCACCTAAGAGTGTAAAATGGTACCGATGTCACATGAGTTCTATGGAGGTGCTCGGCCGAACCGGTGTCATCCTAGAACCCATCTTAGTACCTTAATTTTCAAAATCTCTTTAAGTCCCCAAATTTGTCGAAAATTAGTGACTGTGATCATTACACTGAATTTCCTTCCAAATTTGCTTTATGCCACATTAACATATAACCTCATGAATTCCTCATATGAATAACATCATCATCATTAGCATACTTCATGCATCATCATAAAATATTCAAACGCTTACCCTTATGGTAGCTTATGCTTTGACCCTTACGAGTCTTAATCTTTGAGATATAGTTCTCTACATCCGTCGTTCATATTTTAAGCACCTAAGGCTCATAATTAAACATCATTCATAATCCTCTCATTTTACTTTTAAATCTGAATGGCATAGGGTGGAAATCCTAACATGTGAATACGGGGTTCTAGAACTTACGTTTTAGACCCTTTCTTGGTTTCGTTTTTACTTGAAAGCCGCTATGGATTAAATCTAAATCAATTATGAGGCATTCCTATGCTTAAGGACTAATTATTAATCATGTTTATCATGTTGTAAGGGTGCTGGACAGAATCCAGAAAATTAAATGTTCTAAGAGTTCTACATTTGCATTTTTACGGTTTTCTAGTTACTAGTTTCCCCATAGGTGCTAGAATTCAATTCTAACTCAAATGATACCAAGTTTTTCATGTCTAAACAATCTAAATCTGATTATGTTCCCATTAAAACAGTTTGGAAAGGTTACATAAACAAATGGGTCAAAACTATGTTAAATTCTAGCTTTACGGTATTTCTAGTTAGCTAGTTTCTTACCTATCATGCATAGGATCGCTTCTACATCATCATATGATATTTTCACACATTTCAACACATCAAAACATCATCATACAGCATCACACTCATCACATCAGAACTGAAAACATTTAACTTAAATGAGAGAGTTAAATTGACATTTCTAGGTACATAAGTTAACTAGTTTCTCTTGAAATCAATCTAGAACTTCTAAAACTCTTTGCAAAACACTTTAATTCATCAAAAGGCTAAGAGAAGCCTTAGGTCACTGACCAAAACATATTCCATCCCCTAAAAGATAATAAAATCACAACTTGTGATGACATAACCTTATAAAGATTGTAAAGCTTTAGGGAAAACTTAAAACATAGACTATTGGTCCTAGTAGCTAGATGAAAACTCATTGCAAGCCCATCATCACTACTTGGCCGAAATTATGCATTCAAGGAATACATTCACATCTAACTTTATCTTGGAATGAAATGGGCAAGTCTTTGAGCTCTAGGTTCTTAAGTTATGACATAAACTAAACGTGCTCATGCTTTTCGTTTTTAATCTTGCTTACAAAGTAAAGTGATGACTTAAAATTAAATATGCAAGGCATAACTTAAACGTGCAAGCTTGAAAGTAAATATCACGAGGCATAAACTTAAACGTGCAAGCTTGAGGGTAAATATGCATGGTTCAATTCTTTATTTTAGTGCTCTTGGCCCAACAACAATCGGCTTTAAGGCCGAAATAGATAGGCATTCGAGAAATTAATTAGGTGGTAATGCAAGTTCAATTCTTTATTTTAGTGCTCTAGGCCCAACAACAATCGACTTTAAGGCCGAAATAGAAAGGCTTCGAGAATTAAGTTAAGTGATGATACAAGTTTCATTTTAATCTTTATGTTCTTAGGTGATAGCTAGAAGGTAAAGATGCAAAGCAAGAATGTAAATATGAATGCAAGCATAAAATAAATTATGCAAGTTCATTTCATCTTTCTAGAGCTCTTAACAAGACTTTAAAGGAATTTAAACCATAACCCAAACTCATCCAAACAAGGTAAAGTCAAGCTTAGAGTTCTTTAAAACATAACATAATATTTTTAGGAAATCAAACCATGAAGCTTAGAAAATTTAAGGAAATGGCTGAAATCATCAAGGAGAAAAAGGAACATTTCACAACTCTAGAGTTCATGATCTTGGTGATATATTAACACCAACATCATGAGTCCTCATCATTGAGTTCATAGAGCCATTTAAAAACATCATCAAAGCTAAAGTTCTTAAGAGTTCAAGAAAAGAAAAACTAAAAACATTTTTGCTCAAGAACAAAGATCAAGCTCTAGAGTTTGTTTCAAGTGATGAACATCATCATGAAACTCTCATCATCAAGCTCTCATTCCTTTGTTCTCCAAGGCCTATGGCCGAAAATGAAAAGGAAAAAGAAGTGGAAATGAAGTTCTAAAGAGAAACAAGAGAAACTATGAACATCAAGCTTGAAACAAGAACTTTAAAGAAAAGAATACATGAAAGAAAATCCCTACTTGATGTGATGAACTTGAAGATGGAAGAAGAAGATGAAGAACTCCAAGAACTCCAAGAACTTGAAGAACACAAAAACTTGAGAGAAAAAGAAAAGCTTTGAGTGTTTCCTAAACTTAGCAAATGATCTAAAAGTGGTGCAAGCTCCTTAAGGCATTCTATTTATAGAGAAATAAAACAAATGGAGGGTGTGAATGGGCTGATGTATTTTCGGCCAAGAGGTGCAGAATTGGAGGGTTCCATGTGTTCCATGAGGTGAGATATTGTGTTCTTGAGGCATGGTGAGGTATGGCTTAAGGTATGGTGAGGTATGGTTCAAGGTATGGCCTCAAGCATGGTTCTTTGAGTGAGAAACAATTTAATATGTGGTCAAAGGAGGAGTGTGCTGGCCGAAACTTCATCATCCATGGGGGGGTTTCTTTGCATTTTAATTGTGGTTTAGAGTTGTGTTTAGGTGTATCTTTGATTATGCTTAAGATTAGGAATTTGTAAGAAAGTGTTTAGGTAAGGTAAGTGGGTAATTAAGGTGGTCTAGACATAATTAAGGAGTGGTCTTGCACCATTAGTGAGTTAAATCCTCAATTTAGAGTCTAAACAATTCTAGACACATTTCCTTGATTTAAGGAATTGGAGAGAGAAAACACTATTCAAGATTCCAAGACTAGGAATCTTGAGTTCTAAAAAGGGATTTAAGTTTAATCTAAGCAATTTTAGGTTCTAATTAACTTTAATAAATTATTTTGACTCTAGATTAATTAGAGAAATTAATTAATCTTCGTTTAGAGCCTAATATTGCTTAGGTTTGCTTAATTACGTCATTAAGCTCAAAAACACTATTCTAGGGGCAAAATCATAATTTTGCACTAAAACTGCCCGGGACCACCGGGACTTGAACAGGGACCTCTAGACACATGAAAACATGTTTTTAAACCTCTGGGGAAAGTTCCGGGCTCAAACGGCACCATTACCCGCGTAAAAACGCTATAGGGGTATTTTGGTCATTTTGACCCGAAACTGCGGAAAACGAAATTTTCGCTTCCGAAAGCATTCAAAGGCCATTCAATCCCCTTCAAACATTGAGTTGACCCTTCGAGGATGACCGAGTTGGTTACCCTCGAGTTCGGGTCAGGAAATGACCCTAGGGGCATTTTGGTCATTTCCCTCGGACAGAGAAATCGGGGTGTTACAATCTCAATGAATCAAATATAACCATAACATGCCATAATTTAAATCACATAAACATGCATCATATTTCATTGCATATATCCATAAGCCATATAAATTTCAACACATGAACATAGCCTTTACGAGATATCAATCACATTCATCTCATAAAATTTATCAACATTTACGCTTAAGTCCCAAAAGGGTCAAATCACAATTTCTCAAGGGTTACGGGTCAAAATGCAAATACCCTTTTGTAACACCTTCTCACAAACTAGAGATCTTTAACATTAACCAATACTTTCAATAGACATATAACTATTAGAAACCGTTTAAACTTATTGTAAAAACCTTTTAAGGCCATAGGCCAAATTTTAACATATTTTAGGGGTCGAAGTGCAAAATCGCTTGTTTTTAATATTTAACAACGACCGAAATTTTTAAAACTTTATCTAAACTTCATAAATGGTATTTTGGACTCATGGACACATACAACATCTTTATTAGCTCTAAATAAAATCATTTGGCTGAAATAACACAGTTGATAGTTCAAAACACAATTTTTCGCATTTTACAAAACAGCCCAAACTAACACTTGTAATTACCCTTTTATGCAACTATGGTACCAAAAATAATTTTTACAATAAATATAAGTAATTCTTAAGTGTGTGAACAATGTGAACAACCTTGAACAACCCTTGAACAGAATCAGAAAATTAATCTCCTTAAAGCTTCACAAAAACACAATTTTAATCCTTTCTAGTTACTAGACTTTCCTAAAATGCTAAGAACAATTTTTATAACAATTATTAGTGATCCTCAAATGTGTGAACAGCTATAGTCAGTAGTGAACAGTGGTCAACAATGATGAACAGGGCTGAACAGTAATCAGAAAAATTAGCATTCTAAAAGTTTCATAAAAACACAATTTTGATTCTTTTTAGTTACTAGTTTTTCCTAAGACGCTAAAAGACAATTTTTTTACAATAACTATTAGTGAATTAATCTCATCTAAACTTCCTAAGTCAGTAACCATTCTAGTTCCAAAAGATTAGATCAAAATACTAAAACTTTGGCATTTAAAATCATGAGAAAAACCATATTCTTAATCTTTTGCAATTTCTAGGTTTTTCAAAATTTCTTTGTACAACTTTAAAGAGAAGATCATACCTAGAAATAAAATAAATCAAGCTTTAAATCAAAATTATATAAAGGCCAAAAATAGATGAAAAGTGTCCATGATCAAAATTGCCATTTAAGATAAAAGAAGTAAATCTTGAACTTTAGGATTTAAGTGATGACTAGAATCATAAACTTGTCTTGTAACCTTATTATTATCATTATAAGGTGATAACTTGGAAATATAAATATGAAATGCAAGGCTTGAAATATAAATATAAAGATGCAAATTCATTCTTAGATCTTTATGATTTAGGTGATAGCTTGAAATGTAAATATAAATATGCAAGTTCATATTATTATCTTCAAGAATTAAAGTGATAACTTGAAATATAAATATGATTATGCAAAGCTTGAATTATAAATATGATGTGCAAGAACTTGAAACATAAATATGGATGCTAGTTCATTTTTATATCTTGTTAAGCTTAAAACTCAAAACTTAGTAATTCATTTATTAATCTTTTAACGTCAAGAATTAAACCTTGGGCTTTAGAGGTCATTTAAATGATGGATTCACAACCACCACCATGATTCCTCATCATCAATCCATGGTCATTATCAAATCATAAAAATCGAAAATATAAAGAAAGAATAAGAGAAAGAACATGAAATAAAATCCCTACCAAGTTGTTTCTTGTTATCAAAAGATAATGCTTGATCTTTAGAGAAGTTAAGAGAAGAAAATATGTCCTTGATGTGTCCTATCAATTCGGCCAAGATTAGAACAAATGGAGGGAGGATTTTTCTTGTGTTTTTGTGTTTGATAATGGAAAGGTTATGTGTTTAGGAGTTGATTTATGGTTGGAATGTGTATGCTTGAGGTTTAGAACTTGATTAGAGGTTAGGAATGGAGTCTCTTGAATATGAATGAGGAAGAAGAAGAAAGCTTAAAGTAATGAAAGAATTAGAGAACTTTGAGTAAACTTTGAGCAAGAAAACTATCAAGTAAGCAACTACCAAGGCTATGAATATTTGTGTGAACATTTTAGCAATGGAAGAGCTCATATTTATAGGCCAAGGAGGTTGTATGGCAGCTGCCTTCATGGCTGGAAAATGGAGTTTTTAATTTCATTTTTCAATTAAAGAAACATGAAAAAATGCTTTTATTCTTGTAATAATTTTATTCATGCATAATGGATGAAAATACTAAAATATGATGCTAATGGGAGACATTGTTGCTGATCACATTATGGCTGAAATGGGTGGGTTTTCTTTTAATTAAACATAGCCAAAAATAATGCAAAAGAAAGATAAAGGTATGGTGTTATGGTTGGATATGTTTCTTTGTTGGAAAAACAATTAAAATATGATGTAATGGGGCATAAAAGGGATTTGGATCAGATTTCTTATCATTTGCAAGTGGTAAATCATGTATTTGATGTGTACTTATTTAGGTAAAAGATTAAGAATTGATAGATTAGTGAAAATGGTAAAAGGTTAAGTGTTTAAGACAATACAAGACAAGGTAAAAAAGGAAAATCATACACTAGTAAATGAAGTTAATTTCAAATGAGTAAAAATCAATTTGTAACATAGGTTCTAAACTTAGGATAAGAAAATGTAAATATACAAGATTTTACCTAAACCGAAATCTTAACTTTGATCTCAATTATCACTAATTTTATGAGCTTTCATAATTACGGAAAGGTAATTTAATTTTAGCTCATGTAATTTTAGACTCTAATTACCTCAGTAATTAATTTTTAACCTTAGGTAATTAATTTAAACTCAAGGTTGATGAGTGAAATCATTTTGAGTTCAAATAGAGCTTTAATACTATCTTGATTACATAAGTAAATCTATTTAGTACAACTAGGGGTAAAAAGGTAATTTCACATAAAAACTTCCTGTAAATACTGGATAATCTCAAATCATACTTGAAATAGTTATTTTGAACCTTTGGGTGAAAATCGAATTCAAAGATTATATAATTTCATGAAAAATTACTGCAGGGGTAAAATGGTAATTTTACATATGGTAAAAATTGAGAATTGAGATTTTACCTCTAAGGCACATATAATCCCCATCAATCATAAAACTAACCCTCAAAGGTAATTTAGATTAGTTATCCTTGATTTCCAGGTAAAAATGACCTCAAGGGCATTTTAGTCATTTTACACGTACAGAAAAATCGAGGTTTGCGACTTTCGGACGAATCGCTAATCAAGTCTCCTATGATGTTTCTCTAATGTCATATTCCTTTATTGAGGATTATTTGACCTCGAATTACGTGTAAAAATTACCTTGGAGCATTTTGGTAATTTTCACATTGCAGTAAAAATTGGGGCATTACACTATCCATCTTCCGTACCTCACCCATCCCCTATGCATTACCACTTCATCCACGTCAAGTCAATCAAATTTCCTCCCCTCAACCATATGCACCCTTGAAACCCATGTCTTACCAGACCATGATTCCAAATCACCAAAGAATTCCTTTCAACACTACCAACCATACACCCTCAACATGTAAACAACCTTTGCTTGACTTCAATATGAGCAACTTTGATTTGTTTAGAAGCTTGTGTAAAGCAAACCTCGTAACTCCATCCTCTGTGAAGGTTGCTAGACCACCATCTCCCTATTGGTATAATTCAAATCATGTGTGTGAATATCATTCAAATACCCATGGGCACTTGATCGACTATTGTAATGGTTTCAAAGATGTTGTATGGCGTTTACTCGATGCAAAGGCTATTGAAGTACCAGGGGCAATGAAAGAAAATGACCAGGCTGAAAATGGTCATTACTGAACTCATCAATAATCTTCATTTGACTTTGTGTGATCTGAGAATAAATTTGCTCATGTCTCGAGACTTGTTTATGATTATGCATATTTACAATCATTACATCACTTGTTTCCTTTCTTTCCTAACATCACTATTCGTTCACTTCATTCTCTTTTCTTTTCCTTTTACTAAAGATCCAGGCAGAAAATAATTGAAAAAACTCATTAATTGATTCTTTTGTTACAATGAGCTTGAATAATTATGATTATGACGAAGACCCTAACTGTGCAAATAATTTAAATGCTGAAAAATGTCAAATCAAAGATCAAAATGTCACCCCCCCGTCACATGGTTTACAAGAACTCTTGGTCTCAAACGTTTTATCGAATGATTTAGTATTGAAGTGGATCAAGCAGACAACCCAGGCAGATATGCAGCTCTTTGTAAGAAAGCAATGTAAAGAAATTGTGCAGGACACTCAATCAAAGCGCACATTTTGAGAAAGAAAAGGGCTTGCTAGATTGGAAATTGAAAAATCCATACAAAAAAGAAAAAAGAGAGCTCGCTAGATTGAAACCTCAAAAGCACAATCTAGGCAAAAGTTAGAGCCAAAAAAAAAAGAAAAAAAGAAAAAATACCAGTAGGTTGAAAACCTAACAGGGAAATCTAGAAAATTCATCAATTGGGAAGTTTATCAACAAGGACTATGGAAAAATGAACCCAAACTGGGGCAATTTGCATAGGTGGTAAGATATCAATGAAGAGGCATTTGACAGAAAACAAAGCATCAACTTTCACATACATATTATTTTGTTGCATAGTAAAGGATTCTAATCTTAATCATGGATTCAAGCTCAATATAATTGAATAATTAATTAAATAGGTCAATTCGAATTAATTTGCATTTCTTCCTATCTTTCATATCTCACCCTCACCTTTTTCATCCATTTTCATTCTTTTCTTGAATTATGCATAATCATGAGATCGTACGAGGTCATGGGACATCAGAGTTCAGAAAAAGTTCATTAAATCAAAAGCCTTAAAAAAAAAAAGGAAGCCTGCTAGATTGAAAACTTGAAAAGGCGGTCTAGACAAAAGTTAGGGCAAACAAAAAAGAAAAAGGCTCACTTGATCAAAAGTTGAAATAACGATCGGCCAAAAAGGAGCTAGATCAAATTAGTTCCAACATAGGACAGGGGCAAGAACTGAAAACAAAATCTATGAGTAGAAAAATGAAGAGAATTATCCATAAGAGTAATCAATGGTAGTGGTTCTTTGAACAAGACGACTTATTCGGGATTAGACTAAGGTTTTTTGGGAAAAGCAATGTTTGGATACAGTAAATTGGGGCAATTATTTTTGTCTCTCCATTTCTCTTTACAGTTTGTTTTACCATTATCAAATCATCAAAGAATATGTCTTCTTCTTTGTAAAAATCTTCTCAACATTCAATCATATAGGTTCCATCGTATCATTTATCATGTTTAGTCATCTAAGTTTGCAAACTGAGACATTTTTTTTTTTAGGGCATCGTTATCTCATTTAATCTTCATCACCACCATCATCACATCATTCAAAAAATGTAAATTTTTCTTAAGGCATTCACATTCACAATCATCAAATCATTTAGGACATTCATCATGCTCATACCATTAATATTTTTCATACTGTAAACTAGGGCAAATTTGCTTTCATTGTGAAGTTATTTCATCATATTAGGGCAATTATCATTTACACCATCAAATCATTTAGGCATAGTTGTCACAAGTCATATCATTATTGCATTATTCAATCATCCCTAGGCATCTGCTTTTTTGCAACATGAATCATTGCATCATTTTGCAGATATCATCTATCATGAGTAAACATCACATATAATTCATTGAGCATCCATTCAATTTTGCATACTTTCTTACACTGATCTCATCATGTAATCTTCTGTAAAATCTCATTATCTTCCATTTTCAGCACTTATCACATCATTCACTTCTCAATACTTATCACATCATTTATTTTTAGTAGTTATCATATCATTTACTTTTCAACAATTATCATATCATCACATCATTTACTTTCTTGCAACATCACATCATTTACTTTTTGGCACAAATCACATCATTCACTTTCCTACAGCATCACAATCGTATCATTTACTTCTTCGCAATTATCACATTATTCATTCAGTCTCAATCATTTACATTTCAATCTCGATCATTTACATTTTAGTCTCGATTATTTACCTTTCGGTCTCAATCCTTTATTTTTCAATCTCGATCCCGATCATTTACTTTTCTATCTCGATCATTTACATTTCAGTCCCGATCATTTACATTTCAGTCTCGATTATTTACCTTTCAATCTCGATCATTTATTTTTCAGTCTCGATCCTTATCATTTACTTTTTCAGTCTCGATCCCGATCATTTACTTTTTACTCTCAATCCCTATCATTTACTTTCCTGTCTCGATCATTTACCTTTCAGTCTCGATCCTAATCATTTATTTTTCTATCTTGATCATTTATTTTCAGTCTCGATCTTGATAATTTCTTTTCTGTCTCGATCATTTATTTTCAGTCTCGATCTTGATCATTTATTTTTCTATTTTCACTTCTTACCTATTAAAGTGACATACTCTTTGGATAGATTGGCACAACTGTACATCCAGGAGATCGTAAGGTTGCATGGTGTACCGTCGACGATAATCTCGGATAGAGATCCGCGGTTTACGTCACGTTTCTGGGGAGCCTTTCATAAGGCATTCGGTTCAAAGTTATGCTTAAGCACAGCTTACCACCCACAGACAAACGGGCAATCAGAAAGAACAATCCAAACCCTAGAGGATTTGTTGAGAGCCTGTGTTTTAGACTAACGGGGAAGCTGGGATAAGTATCTGCCGCTGATAGAGTTTGCATATAACAATAGTTATCATGCAAGCATCGACATGACACCCTATGAAGCCTTATATGGATGGAAGTGTCAATCCCTTCTGTGTTGGTATGAACCCGGAGAGCAAAGCATGATAGGACCCGATGTAGTGAGGGAAACCATGGAACTGATCAAGAGCATCTGAGATAGGATGCTTACGACTCAAAGTAGACAAAAGAGCTATGCGGACAAGCGGCGCAAGCCGTTAGAGTTTAATGAGGGAGAACATGTGTTCCTTAGAATTACCCCTACTACAGGCATAGGGAGAGCTATGAACATCAAAAAGTTGAGCCCTCGATTCCTTGGTCCCTTTGAGATCCTTCAGAGAGTAGGGCTAGTCGCTTACAAAATAGCCTTACCCCCGAACTTTTCCAATCTTCATGACGTCTTTCACATCTCTCAGTTGAGGAAGTACGAGTCTGACCCTAGTCATGTCTTATAGCCAGAGCATGTACAGTTAAGGGAAGACCTGACTTTCAATCTACCACCGACAAGGATCGTGGATCGCGGAGTCAAGAAGTTGAGGAACAAGTCTGTTCCTTTGGTGAAAGTAGCATGGGGACGGGACAAGTTCGAAGAATTTACATGGGAGTTAGAATCGGAGATGAAGACCAAGTATCCAGAGCTTTTCTAAGGTACGAATTTCGAGGACGAAATTCTTTTTAAGGAGGGGAGTTGTAACGCCCGGGGATTGCGAAGTCGGGGAGTGATCGCCGGTGCAAGGAGGTACGGACAAGGAGCGGCTCCTGGCAGACTTTGAAAGCGGAGGGGTACATGAATGAACCGATTACACGCCCGAATGAGAGGGATCCTGAGACTGTATAGGTATGGGACTATACAGTTGAGGAGGGCTTATATGAATTGATTTGTACTACTTATACCAACAAGATACATCTTCTTTTCGGTAGCCCAAACTGAAAGAACTCCATAGTTAAGCGTGCTTGACTTGGAGTAATTTTGGGATGGGTGACCTCCTGTGAAGTTTTCCTAGGAAGCGTGCAAGTGAGGACAAAGCATGCTGAAAAGACCCGTGTTGGTTTATGGGGACAGTCATCAATCCATAAAGCAGCAGGGGATGTTACAAATGGTATCAGAGACTGCACCTCTCCCTGTACAATGTGGTTCGGGGCCGAACCAAGCGGAAGCTGGTGGGCATGTAACGCCCGGGGATTACGAAGTCGGGGAGTGATCGCCGGTGCAAGGAGGCACGGACAAGGAGCGGCTCCTGGCAGACTTAGCGAGAGGGTACATGAATGAACCGATTACACACCCGAATGAGAAGGATCCTAAGACTGTATAGGTATGGGACTATACAGTTGAGGAGGGCTTATATGAATTGATTTGTACTACCTATACCAACAAGATACATCTTCTTTTCGGTAGCCCAAACTGAAAGAACTCCATAGTTAAGCGTGCTTGACTTGGAGCAATTTTGGGATGGGTGACCTCCTGGGAAGTTTTCCTAGGAAGCGTGCGAGTGAGGACAAAGCATGCTGAAAAGACCCGTGTTGGTTTGTGGGGACAGTCGTCAATCCATAAAGCAGCAGGGGATGTTACAGGAGTAATGTAACGCCCCGATTTTCTGTCTGAGAGAAAATGACTGAAATGACCCTGAGGTCATTTTCAGTCTGGAATTCGAGAATGGCCAGCCCGGCAGTCCTCGAAGGGTCAACTCAATGTATGAAGGGGATTAGATGGTCCTTAAATGGTTTCGGAAATGAAAATCGTGTTTTCTGCAGTTTCAGGTCAAAATGACCAAAATACCCCTATAGTGTTTTACGCGTGTAACGATGCCGTTCGAGCCTGAAACTTTCCTCAAGGGTTTAAAATGATGTTTTCATGTATTTAAAAGTATTTGTTTAAGTCCCGGTGATCCGGGGTAGTTTTTGTGTAAAATTACAATTTTGCCCTTGGCATAGTGCCATTTGAGCTTAATGTTGTAATTAAGCAAACCGAAGCAATATTAGGCTCTAATCGATGATTATTTAATTTTCATAGTTAATCTAGAGTCAAAATCATTCATTAAAATTAATTAGAACCTAAGATTACTTAGATTAAACTCAAAACCCCTTTTTCTTTAAAAAACTCAAGTTTCTAGAACATAGAATCTTAAATAGTATTTTCACTATTCACTCTCCATACTCCAAGGAGCCTAGCTAGAGTAGGATTTTGACCCCACTAATGAGCTAGAATGCTCACTAATCATGCCTTAACATAGCCATAATTACCTATCCTTTCATTTATGTAACGCCCCGATTTTCTGTCTGAGTGGAAAATGACCGAAATGTCCCTGAGGTCATTTTCGGCCTGGAATTCGAGGATGACCGACCCGGCAGTCCTCGAAGGGCCAACTCAATGTTTGAAGGGGATTGAATGACCCTTGAGTGGTTTTGGAGGCGAAAGTCTCATTTTCTGCAATTTCGGATCAAAATGACCAAAATACCCCTATAGCGTTTTACGCGGGTAAAGGTGCCATTTGAGCCCGAAACTATCCCCAGAGGTCTAAAACCATGTTTTTACATGTTTCAAAGCATCTGTTTGAGTCCCAGCAGTCCCGGGCAGTTTTAGTGCAAAATTACGATTTTGCCCCTAGAATAGTGTTTTTGAGCTTAATGATGTAATTAAGCAAACCTAAGCAATATTAGGCTCTAATCGAAGATTAATTAATTTCCATAATTAATCTAGAGTCAAAATAAATTATTAAAATTAATTAGAACCTAAGATTGCTTAGATTAGATTTAAATCTCTTTTCTAAAACTCAAGATTTCACTTTTGGAATCCTGAATAGTGTTTTCTCTCTCCAATTCCTTAAATCAAGGAATTGTGTCTAGAATTGTTTATACACTAAAATGAATTTATAACCCGCTAATGATGCAAGAACACTCCTTAATTATGTCTTGACAACCTTAATTATCCATTTTTTCACCTAAACACTTTCTTACAAATTCCTAATCTTAATCCTAATCAAAGATACACCTAAACACAACTCTAAACCACAACTAAAATGCAAAGAGAAACCTCCCCATGGCTGATGCATTTCGGCCCTCTCTCTCTCAATTACCACACATGTTGAATTGTTTCTCACTCAAAGAACCATGCTTGAAGCCATACCTTGAACCATACCTCACCATACTTTGAACCATACCTCACCATGCCTCAAGACCACATTATCTCACCTCATGGAACTCATGGGCTGCCCATGAGGCTGATGGCCGAAGCTCCTCCCCCTCCATGCACCCTTCATTTGTTTCATTTCTCTATAAATAGCTTGCTTGGGTGAACTTGTATCATTTTGGGTTCATTTGCAAAGTGTAAGTTTTCAAAGAACACTTCAAAGTTTCCTTTTTCTGTCAAGTTCAAGTCTTCAAGTTCTTCATTCTCTTCTCTCATTCGAACCTCCTAATCACTAGGTAGGGATTTTCTTTCAAGAGTTCTTTCATTTAAAGTTCTTAATTTCTTTATGTGTTCATAGTTTCTCTTGAATCCTTTTTAGAACTTCTTTTCTTCTCCTACTCCTCTTATTTTTCGGCCATGAGGCTTGAGAATCAAAGGAATGAGAGCTTGATGATGAGAGTTTCATGATGATGTTCATAATTTGAACTATCTCTAAAGCTTGATCTTTGTTCTTGAGATAAAGGTGTTTTTAGTTTTTCTTCTCGAATCCTTGAAAACCTTTCACTTTGATGATGTTTTAAAATGGTTAACATGAACTCAATGATGAGAACTCATGATGTTGGTGTTAATGCATCATCAAGATCATGGTCTCTAGAGTTCCATGTGTCTCTTTCCTTCTCCAACAATTTCGGTTCCTTTTCCTTTTCTTCCTTTAAGGTTTCGGCCATATTGGCCAAGGGAGTTCACAATGGCTTGATGATGAGAGCTTCTAGATGATGACTATGTGTTCATCATAATGAGGCCTCTAGAGCTTGAGTTTTAATAAAAATGCTATCTATGTTTACATTTCAAGAAAAGAAACTTTGTGTTTTTAGAACCCTTGAGGTTTACTCTTTTTTTTACTTTACCTTGTTATGATAAGTTTGGGTTGAGGTTTAAGTTCCTTTAAAGTCTTGTATGAGCTCTAATAAGAAATAAAATGAACTAGCATTCATATTTAAATTCAAGCTTATGCATTGCATGTTTAATTTGAGCTTTGCATTCATATTTAATTTCCAAGCCATCACTCAAAGTTAAAGGCTAAAGAATGGAGTACATCTCATATTTATATTCTTGTCTAGCATATTTACTTTTCATCACTAAAGAACGTAAAGACTTAAAATGAGGCTTGCACTATCACCTATCTAAATCTCAAAGCTTTTCTATTTCGGCCTTAAAGTCGATTGTTGCTGGGCCTAGAGCACTAAAATAAAGAAATGAACTTGCATATTTATATTTCAAGCCTTGCATATTTATATTCCAAGTCTTGCATATTTATTTTAAGCCTTGCATTTTTATATTCAAGTCTTGCACATTTACTTTAAGCTCTCACTTTATTTTGTAATGAAGAATAAAAATGAAGTGCATAGCATGTTTAAATTATGTCATCACTTAAAAGATCTTAGAGCTCAAAGACTTGCCCATTTTGTCTCAAGTTAAAGTTTAATGAGGGAGCATTCTTTGAATGCATGATTTCGGCCTTGTGGTGATGATGAACTTGGAATGAGTTTCATCTAGCTTCAAGGACCAATAAGTCAAGTTTTAAGAATCCTTTTAAATCTCATGAATTTGTTTAAGTTTAAGACCAACAAGGTTCTATGAATTTAACTCTCTTTTAAGGAGGGATTAAATGGTCACTGACCTAAGGATGTTTCTAGTCTCTTTCACAAGATAAAATGGTTTGCAAAAGAGTTTTAGAAGTCTTGAAAATGATTCCAAGAGAAACTAGCAACTTATGTGTTTTAAAAATATCAAGTTATGTATCTTTTTGGGACTTAATGTTTCGGTCCTTCCATGATGGGTTTGCTGCTGTATGATGATGTTATGATGTGTGGAAATTATGTATGATGAGATAGGAACACTTTTATGCATGTTAGAAGAGAGACTAGCTTTCTAGAAAAATGGCAAAGTCAAATTTGAGCATAGTTTTATCCTATTTAGTAATAGACACTGCCCAAACTGTTTCAATGGGGATATAATCAGATTATGATTGATTAATCATGAAAAATTTGGTTACATTTGAAGTAGGAATGAATTTTGGTACCTATAGAGAAACTAGTAACTAGAAAACCGTAAAACCGCAATTCTAGAACTCTTAGAACATTTAATTCCTAGAATCTGTCCAGCAACCTTATAATGTAGAGAACATGGTTTATAATTAGTTCTTTGATATAGGAATGACTCATAATTGGTTTAGGTTTAACTTATAGCGCCTTAGACGAAGACAGAACCAAGAAAGGGTCTAAAACGCAAGTTCTAGAACCCTGTAATCATAAGTTTATAACGCTGCCCCTAAGGAATGATGTTGTTCAGATTTAATAGAGAGCATAAATAAATAATAAGTTTTGTTAAGAGAGAACCCTTAGGTGCATAAAAGTTTGATAGGAGATGATAGGTTAACTACATCACAAGTTTAAGGCCCGTAAGGGTCAGAGCATAAAATACCGTAGGACCAAGAGCATAACGAATATTTAATGTTGGTTGTGAAAGTATGAGGATGATTATATGAATGCATGAAATCATGATAAAGGATGCATGTTTGATTGACTCATGTGGCATAAAGAAGAATTTGGAAGAAATTCGGCATGCCGCAGTTGTGCCGCCGAATTTCTGACAAATTCAGGACTCAGAAAGTTTTTGAAAACCTATGAAATTTTTATGAGGTACTAAGATGGGTTCTCGGATGACACCGGTTCGGCCGAGCACCTCCAGAGAACTCATGTGACATCGGTACCAAGATTAATTCTTGGGTGACACCGGTTATGAACCAATTGAATACAGCCTCCATTTCTTTCCTTCCAAACCTCCATTGATATGTATCAAGCTTCAAAAATCATAGCCTAAAGTTGCTAAACACTCAAACTTCTTTTACAAAACTTGTTCTACACCTCAATACCTACAAAACTAATCGATTAGAATTTGAATCCATCATAGTTTTCCACCTTGAGAGATCATTCTTCACTGCCTAAGGGAGTCTTTGGGCATGAATTGGTGGCCTTGAAGTGAAGGGAAATCAATTGGAACAACCTTTGAAGTTATAAAGCTTTGAAGCTTTCAAAGTAGGGTTTTCTTTGATCTTTTCTTTCCAATTTTATGTTGGACTTTTCTGATTGTGTTTGGTCTGAATTTCTGGATATATTGGTTGTTAATATGATGATATTGATGTGTTAATTTTGGTGGTGTGTTTGGGGTTGTGGAAAAATCATTTTTATCAAAAGAGATTCTGAAGTGGTTTGCTGGATTTTTGGTTTTCCTGCTGGCAGTGATTGTTCACGAATTTTCTGAGGGATTTTTGGATGTTTTCATGAGCTATAAAAATTATATGTTGAAGATAACATCCTAGGATAGTTCCATGAATTTTTTTGAGCTCAGGTTTTGATTCCTAATGCCTTGAGAAATTCAAGAACCGAAGTGGTAACTGTACTGCCTGAAATGTTGAATCTGAAGCTGTGAACTTGTGAAATTTTATTAACCTAGTAAATGATCGAATTATGAGCTGAAATTTTTACAGGATATTAAGAACATATTTAAGTCCAACCTTGAATTTTTATATGATTTGATATGATTATTTGGTAGGGTAATAAAATTGGAAACTATGGCTGTTGGTTGTGAATAGGGGTTTCTAACCTCCGAATTTGTCTAATTTTTTTAACATAGTTAGAGAATTTTTCTTCCTCTGAAATTTTTATAGAACCTTGTGGACACATTGAGGTGTCATTAAGAATTTTTATAGCCTCCAATTTGCTGGTTTGTATTCCATATTAAATTGTCTTACTTGAGTGAAAAATGAAGTCCCCTTTAGTCTAAAAAGGGCACGAAGAGGTCCCCAATAGGGCACGAAAAAGTCCTCTTTAGGGCACAAAAAAGTCCCCTTTATTATGTCAAGGACACGAAAAGATCATTATAATTGCCATATGTATTTGTATATTTTGTTAAGTTATTCGTCTTGAAGGAATTTCTATGATCTTGAATGTCATGAAATACATGTTTTAAGTGACTGAATAATAAAAGTAACCCACTTCAGAAGTATGATTTGGAACTTTAAAAATAAACTGTTATTATATAATGCATGACCACCTTTTCTGAATAAACCGAAGTGACTTGGGCGATGACGATGACATTATGATTGTGTAATTGGGGAGTTACCCTACTGAGAATTTTAGAATTTTCACCCCTATGTGTTTGTGTTCCTGTGTCGTCTCCAGGTTGATCCTGAGAACAAGGAGGCTACTTTATGAAAGGAAATCAGATTTGCAGTAGTTTACAGCTAAAGTTTGTACAGACTGTACTTATTCATATGTTTATGTTTGTATTTATAATAGAGACCGAATGTGTATTAAAGCTTATAGAAGAGCTTCCTTTTGTATTCAACCTTATAATCAATACATGTTTGTTTCTTAGTCATATATCTTAATAGAACTACGATTTAGTTACTTCACGATTCAATCAAACTTGCTATAGATATTTAACAAAGGTCCGTTAATTTATAAGTAACAACTTCTCGAGTATGATGTTTTGACTTAAAAATTATGTTGTACTTGGGAGGATGTTACACGTAACGCCTCGACGAGGACAATATTCACCTTATACTCGATGCCGATGCGACGCATTCTGTTATGATTATTATTATTATTGAGATTTTGCTTATCAGATGATAAGTAAGAACTAGTGACGACTAGTTAAGGTATGAGCTCATAACCTAGAGATGTGACACGTTCTGGGTGACACCAGTTCGGCCGAGCACCCCCAGATCGATTGTCTTTTTAGGGTGATCCCTATGTACAGTACAAAGCCTTGAATGTCACACTGCTATAGAAAGAGAAATGCTTTTACATGAGAAGTATATGCCACTTTATGCGACTTGTATGATGTTGATAGCTCTATAAATGTTTACTTGATTTTGCCTATTGCATCTTCATGTATTCACGCTTTATTATGTTGCATTCATGACATCAAGACTCATCCTAAAAGGAATGGATGCATTCACGACATTCACGCTTTATTATGTTGCATTCATGACATCAAGACTCATCCTAAAAGGAACGGACCTTGGATAATTAAGTTTAAAACCTAATAAGTGAATTTTATGCATGCTCACCTTTTTCAAAGAAACCCAAGGTTCTTGAGGACGTAGATGATGAAACCTAGATATGAGGTTGCCCTATTGAGATTCTTTAGTAAGATTCTCACTCCCTCTATCTCATCTTTCTGTCACGTCTTCAGGTGGCGACGTTCGTGGTTTTTGTGGATTCCCCGACATGGGAAATACACCATGATCGAGAGCATGGATCATTCCATTTTGAGGGTCGATGCACTGTTCGTGTCTTCATGTTCACTGGACGACCCTTCGCTTACCCCGTACATACTCATCGCTTCTCCCCGACAGCACCATATGGCGATGACGATCAAGTTTTTGAGCCTGCCCACACGCATAACGAGAGGATGCTCCGTATGCACACCGCCACCTCGGCCGTGTTCGACTACCCCGACTATGTGCCGCGTACATACTTTTTGGAGACTGACCCATCAGAGGATCTACCCACCCATCCATACTCTGAGAGCTCTGCCCCTACTCCCCCGCTGAGGGTAGAGGGTAGTGAGGACACAGTCATATAGCCGAGGCTGGCTCAGAGGCAGTCCATGCGTCCCCGTCGAGGAGCTCATGTCCAGCCGCAGCGAGTACCCACTCCGGATGCGCTTCGCCCATGGATCGGTTATGTCCCACCCTATCCGAACTACCAGCTGTAAAGGCGCTTGAGGAGTAATAGTGTACACACCATATGTAGATTAGGATAGCCTTCTTTTGTTAGAAAGGTTATCCATTTTAGGTGTACTAGGGTGTGGGTGTTTCCTCTTATATGTTTCCTTGTATTTCCATTTCAGTTGTAATCGTTCTATGCTGTACTAAACTAAGTCCCGCTTTTCTTGGGTGGGCATATTATATATCTATTTATGCAGTTTGTTCTATCCTATTGTGCAATTGCATATTTTACGATCGAATGTTCATGATGTGTTTATTTGGATTTGTGTTTTATTTCCTTTACGCTTCATCGTTCGTCGTGTTGCGCGGCTCTCACTTTGCTTTTATATTTCAAAAAAAAAAAAAAACTTACCCGTATTTTCTGCTAAGTATTTTTAAGAAAAAAAGAAACTATGACGTAATAGACTAATGATTAACCTAAATATGTTCTAGAGTATTGGGTTAAAAATTCGGATGTTACATATTTAGCTCTTATGCCGAATAAAACTTTGAAAATAGAGATTGCATATTTTCAGACTAAATCTCATAACAATTGATTTTAACTTATTGAAACTGATATAATTCATTAATCTTAATTACCTTTATATTTTTTGCTCTTAGATACTGTCGGTTATAGTCTGTATGATTAATTGACTTTATTAGAATGGTTCTAACTGATATTCATTCAAAATTATTTATATCTTTATTCATATTTCTTTGATTTTGTTATACTCTAAGGTCCCAACTAGAGATGTGAGAAAGTACCATGTTTTGGAATTTTAAGAATTTTCAAGTAAGTTCAAAACCATAAATGCAATTTATTTATATGAAGTAAATTGGAGAAATCATTATTAATTCGATAGAGGAATAATTTTTAAAGTTTCAGAAAAGGTGTTATGGTAAAAAATAGAAAACTGAGAAAGGATAAAATGATTTACTAATATTATTTGTTAGTACAAGTTTTTGATTAGTTATTGGTTCTGTTCTCATATCTTTCGCTGATTATTATTGACCATCAAAATTATTCAACAGATGGTATCACGCTTTGATTGTTTATCATACAAAATGTTGAAATTATTCATCATATTCCTTTATTAATTTTTTGCCCATGGTATATATTCATAGGACCGTAGTATGCTCTTCAAGAATCATTACTGGACATTGATCAATTTGGCATAACCTTATTACTGTAGGAATTCTGCAAGCATCTGTATTTTTCAGTTATGGACCATTAAAATTAATATGGAGTATTAATCTTAATTATCATTAGTATATTTTATTGCAGTATATGTACTTGTGTATTTAAGTGTTTAGAAATACAATAGCTTACTAGAAAAGCTATAATTTTTGTGTTAGGCATAACACGATATTTTTAATTCCCATCAATTGGAAATAGCGAGTTTTATTTATCATAATTATCTGCAAATAATTTGTTTGAAATAAATGCTTTCAATATTTTCTTGTGCTTACTTGCACTTAATTTATATTTATGACTGGTAGTCTTGGACAATTCTACTTGAAAATTCTGATAGTGGCGCAATCTGGTCTAAGTGAGGTAAGGAAAATTTCCAATCAGATAATTTTAAAATTTCATGGCAGCCATCATATGTTGACTCAACAGAGGTGTTACGAAAGTTTAGATGTGGTAAAATACTAAAACTGAAATTATTTCGATCATCACATATAGAATAGGTGATCAAATATTATATTTCATTATTTATTATTAACTTAGAATTATTCTAACAAAAATTATGATGATTATAGTTGAAAAGTTGCATCCCGTTATTTTTAGAATTTTGTATTGGCAATTATTCTATGAAGCCATCCATGCGTGTGTGTAGTATGTGTACTCTTCCATACATTTTGGTATCTAAGCATCAATATTTGAGAAAAGTCAATGTCATCACTAGCATTCGAAGATCGGTACTCGCTGGGAAAGCCTCGTGCAAAAGCCTCGTTATCACGAGCATTCGAAGACCGGTACCCACCAAGAAAGCCTTGTCATCACGAACATTAGAAGATTGGTAGTCACTGGGAAAGCCTCATGCAAAAGCCTCGTTATCATGAGCATTCGAAGACCGGTACTCACTAGGAAAGCCTCGTCATCACAAGCATTAAAAGACTGGTACTCACTGGGAAAGCCTCGTCATTACGAGCATTTGAAGACCCGTACTTACTAAGAAGGCCTCGTCATCATGAGCATTCGAAGACCAGAACTTATCGGGAAAGCCTTGTCATTATGAGCATTCAAAGACTAGCATGCAACGGGTAATCCTTATCTCCATCAGTGACCAAATGCCAGTATCAGACACGAACTGCATTTGCAAAATTCAAGTTAACAATTATTGCATAATTAGTTCACATTATAGGCACTGTTCGGAACTCACCGGCCTCATTTTCATGAGTACTGTCTAGTATGCATTGATCCCTTTTTCATGGGTTCCACAAAAGCCTATCATTCACCAACCCTCATATTCGTGAGCAACTAAGCCTGGTATTCACCAGCTTGCCTGAAGACTTAGTATCCACCAGTGCCCAAGACTAGTATCCACTTGCTCCCAAGACTATATTTATGACCACCGTTGGTATGAATGCTAAAACCTTGCTCTTGCTAAGCGTAAAACCTCATTCTTTCAAGCAATAAAGACAATTCTTGGCTCTTACTAGAAGACCTAGCTCTAATTAGAGGAAGACTACCACTCAGCTCTTAGTCTTATCGGTTGAGAAGACTGACCTCACCTTTTTCTAACCTTTTAGCCTCTTTATTTGTATACGAGCTTGAGAATTAAGTGCTTCTCTTGAGCCCTCATAAATGATAGCAATGAATCCCCTAAAGCTCAAATGTTGATCACTTAGAATAAATAAAAGAACAGTCATGGAGTGGCCTCAAAGCCTAAAAGATGACACAACAAATAAAACCCCAAAGGAAAGCAGGAAAGCCCAGGAATCAAGGTGCAGCTGAATAAGGGTCATTCAGAGAACAACAATACCTTGGTGTACAAGCGCTTGAAGGGTAGCTCTAACTTGACTCGGGTGAAAGCCATTTCATACATGAAGAAATATCCATCATGTAACGCCCCGATTTTCTATCTGAGTGGAAAATGACCAAAATGCCTCTGAGGTCATTTTTGGCCCGGAATTCAAGGATGACCGACCTAGCAGTCCTCGAAGGGCCAACTCAATGTTTGAAGGGGATTGAATGACCCTTGAGTGGTTCCGGAGGCAAAAGTCTCATTTTCCGCAGTTTCGGGTCAAAATGACCAAAATACCCCTATATCGTTTTATGCGGGTAAAGGTGCCGTTTGAGCCCGAAACTTTCCCCAAAGGTTTAAAATCATGTTTTTACATGTTTCAATACATCTGTTTGAGTCTCGGTGGTCCTGGGCAGTTTTAGTGCAAAATTATGATTTTACCCCTAGAATAGTGTTTTTGAGTTTAATGATGTAATTAAGCAAACCTAAGCAATATTAGGCTCTAATCGAAGATATATTAATTTCCATAATTAATCTAGAGTCAAAATAAATTATTAAAATTAATTAGAACCTAAGATTGCTTAGATTAGATTTAAATCTCTTTTCTAAAACTCAAGATTTCACTCTTGGAATCTTGAATAGTGTTTTCTCTCTCCAATTCCTTAAATCAAGGAATTGTGTCTAGAATTGTTTATACACTAAAATGAATTTATAACTCACTAATGATGCAAGAACACTCCTTAATTATGTCTTGACAACCTTAATTACCCATTTTCTCACCTAAACACTTTCTTACAAATTCCTAATCTTAATCCTAATCAAAGATACACCTAAACACAACTCTAAACCACAATTAAAATGCAAGAGAACCCTCCCCATGGCTGATGCATTTCGGCCCTCTCTTTCTCAATTACCACACATGTTGAATTGTTTCTCACTCAAAGAACCATGCTTGAAGCCATACCTTGAACCATACCTCACCATACTTTGAATCATACCTCACTATGCCTCAAGACCACATTATCTCACCTCATGGAACTCATGGGCTGCCCATGAGGCTGATGGCCGAAGCTCCTCCCCCTCCATGCACCCTTCATTTGTTTCATTTCTCTATAAATAGCTTGCTTGGGTGAACTTGTATCATTTTGGGTTCATTTGCAAAGTGTAAGTTTTCAAAGAACACTTCAAAGTTTCCTTTTTCTGTCAAGTTCAAGTCTTCAAGTTCTTCATTCTCTTCTCTCATTCCAACCTCCTAATCACTAGGTAGGGATTTTCTTTCAAGAGTTCTTTCATTTAAAGTTCTTAATTTCTTTATGTGTTCATAGTTTCTCTTGAATCCTTTTTAGAACTTCTTTTCTTCTCCTACTCCTCTTGTTTTTCGGCCATGAGGCTTGAGAATCAAAGGAATGAGAGCTTGATGATGAGAGTTTCATGATGATGTTCATCATTTGAACTATCTCTAAAGCTTGATCTTTGTTCTTGAGATAAAGGTGTTTTTAGTTTTTCTTCTCGAATCCTTGAAAACCTTTTCACTTTGATGATGTTTTAAAATGGTTAACATGAACTCAATGATGAGAACTCATGATGTTGGTGTTAATGCATCATCAAGATCATGGTCTCTAGAGTTCCAAATGTTCCTTTCCTTCTCCAACAATTTCGGTTCCTTTTCCTTTTCTTTCTCCAAGGTTTCGGCCATATTGGCCAAGGAAGTTCACAATGGCTTGATGATGAGAGCTTCTAGATGATGACTATGTGTTCATCACAAAGAGGCCTCTAGAGCTTGAGTTTTAATAAAAATGTTATGTATGTTTACATCCCAAGAAAGAAACTTTGTGTTTGAAAGAACCTTTGAGGTTCACTCTTGTTTTTACTTTATCGTGTCATGATAAGTTTGGGTTGAGGTTTAAGTTCCTTCAAAAGTCTTGTATGAGCTCTAATAAGAAATAAATGGACTAGCATTCATATTTATATTCAAGCTTATGCATTACATATTTATTTTGAGCTTTGCATTCATATTTAATTTCCAAGCCATCACTTAAAGTTAAAGGCTAAAGAATGGAGTGTATCTCATATTTATATTCTTGTCTAGCATATTTACCTTTCATCACTAAAGAACATAAAGATTTAAAATGAGGTTTGCACTATCACCTGACTAAATCTCAAAGCCTTTCTATTTCGGCCTTAAAGTCGATTGTTGCTGGGCCTAGAGCACTAAAATAAAGAAATGAACTTGCATATTTATATTTCAAGCCTTGCATATTTATATTCCAAGTCTTGCATATTTATTTTAAGCCTTGCATTTTTATATTAGAGTCTTGCATGTTTACTTTAAGCTCTCACTTTACTTTGTAATGAAGAATAAAAATGAAGTGCATAGCATATTTAAATTATGTTATCACTTAAAAGATCTTAGAGCTCAAAGACTTGCCCATTTTATCTCAAGTTAAAGTTTAAATGAGGGAGCATTCTTTGAATGCATGATCTCAGTCTTGTAGTGATGATGAACTTGGAATGAGTTTCATCTAGCTTCAAGGACCAATAAGTCAAGTTTTAAGAATCCTTTTAAATCTCATGAATTTGTTTGAGTTCAAGACCAACAAGGTTCTAAGAATTTAACTCTTTTGAAGAAGGGATTAAGTGGTCACTGACCTAAGGATGTTTTTAGTTTCTTTCACAAAATAAAATGGTTTGCAAAAGAGTTTTAGAAGTCTTGAAAATGATTCCAAGAGAAACTAGCAACTTATGTGTTTTTAAAAATATCAAGTTATGTATCTTTTTAGGACTTAATGTTTCGGTCCTTCCATGATGAGCTTGCTGCTGTATGATGATGTTTTGATGTGTTATGATGTGTGGAAATTATGTATGATGAGGTAGGAACACTTCTATGCATGTTAAAGGAGAAACTAATTTTCTAGAAAAATCGTAAAGTCAAAACTTAGCATAATTTTATCCCATTTATTTATGGACACTGCCCAAACTGTTTCAATGGGGATATAATCATATTAGTATTGATTAATCATGAAAAATTTGGTTACATTTGAAGTAGGAATGAATTTTAGCACCTATAGAGAAACTAGTAACTAGAAAACCGTAAAACCGCAAATCTAGAACTCTTAGAACATTTAGTTCTTAGAATCTGTCCAGAAACCTTATAATGTAGAGAACATGGTTTAACATTAGTTCTTTGATATAGGAATGACTCATAATTGGTTTAGGATTAACTTATAGCGCCTTAGGCGAAGACAGAACCAAAAAAGGGTCTAAAACGTAAGTTCTAGAACCCCGCAATTTCAAGATTTAGGTGCTGCCCCTAAAAGAATGATGATGTTCAGATTTAATAGAGAGCATGAATAATAATAAGTTTTGTTGAGAGAGAACCCTTAGGTGCATAAAAGTTTGATAGAAAATGATAGGTTAACTACATCACAAGTTTAAGGCTCGTAAGGGTCAGAGCATAAAATACCTTAGGACCAAGTACATAATGAATTTTTAATGTTGCTTGTGAAAGTATGAGGATGATTATGTGAATGCATGAAATTATGATGAAGGATGCATGTTTGATTGACTTATGTGGCATAAAGAAGAATTTGGAAGAAATCCGGCGTGCTACTATTATGCCGTCGAATTTCTGACGAATTCGGGACTCAGAAAGTTTTTGAAAACCTATGAAATTTTTATGAGGTACTAAGATGAGTTCTCGGATGACACCGGTTCGGCCGAGCACCTCCAGAGAACTCATGTGACATCGGTACCAAGATGAATTCTTGGGTGACACCGGTTCAGCCGAGCACCCCTAAGAAATGCCCCCTAGCCCGTACTGGATAAGTCGGGATTATGTTTATGATTATGTTACGCTTATCAGGATTGATAAGTAAGAACTAGTGACGACTAGTTGAGGTATGAGCTCATAACCTAGAGATGTGACACGTTCTGGGTGACACCGGTTCGGCCGAGCACCCCTAGAGCGATTGTCTTTTAGGGTGGCGTATGAGGAAGTTATGATGATTATGTCACAAAGAGAATCTAATTGCCACTTTATGCCACTATTTTGATGTTCTTAAAGATATGATGATTACTCTTGCATTAAGTAGAGCCATGCATACATTCTTTAGTATGTTTGCATCCATGTCATTAAGATTCATGCTAAAATGAACGGACCTTGGCTAATTATGTTTTAGAACCTAAAAATGGACTTAATGCATGCTCACTTATTTTGTTTATTAAACCCAAGGTTCCTGAGGACGTAGATGATGACACCTAGGTAGTAAGAGGCCCTACTGAGATTCTTTAGCAAGATTCTCACTCCCTCTATCTCTTTCTTTTCGTCACGTCTTCAGATGGCGACGTTCGTGGTTTTCGTGGACACCCCGACGTAAGAGGTGCACTATGACCCGGATCACGAGTCATACCATTTTGAGGGACAGTGCATGGTGCGAGTCTTCATGTTCGTAGGACGTCCTTTCGCTCACCCTGTGCATACCCATCGCTTCTCCCCGACAGCACCCTACGGCAACGACGAGCGGGTTTTTGAGCGCGCGCGTACGCATAACGAGAGAGTACTCCGCATGCACACCGCCCCCTCAACCATGCATGACTATCCCGATTACGTGCCCCGGACCTACTTCTCGGAGACTGACCCGTCCGAGGACCCGCCTACCCATCCGTATAGTGAGAGCTCCGCCCCCACTCCACCACTAATGAGGAAGGGCAGTGAGGATACCGTGACTCAGCCACAACTTGCACGACGACCGGAGATGCGGCCACATCGCGGGGGTCATTCTCGATCCCCATTCCGCCTCTTTACGCCAGAGGAGCTTGCCCAGTTTCCCAGATATGTACCTCGCTCGCGAGATGGACGACAATAGGAGGAGACATACGACCGATGGAGTACCCGGGTAGAGCACACACTACTTAGATAAGGATAGACCTCCTTTTGTTTAGAGGTTATCCCTTTAGTTGCACTTGGGTAGGGGAGTTGCTTTTACGTTTCCGTAGTATTTTCCTTTGTATTCCCTTTTAGTTGTATCTAATTATGATGTATCAAACTAAGTCTCACTCTTTATGAGTGAGCATATCATATATTATATAAACATATGCAGTTCAATGTTATTATGATGTGCTTTTACTTGCTTATGTCATGTTGCTATGCGATGCTTGCTTTATTACCTTTCGTGCATTATTAATTAACGTACCGCGCGGCTCTCACTTTGCTTTTATAAAATTCAAAAAAAAAATTTACCAGTATTTCCGCTATGTATTTTAAAGTATTAAGGAAGCTATGACGTAACAGACTAATGATTAACCTAATTATATTCTAGAGTATTAGGTTAAAAATTAGGATGTTACACATCACCCGGATCACCAGTAACCGGTTCGCTCAGCTTGCATGTTAAGAGCTTAAACTATTTAGCAAAGTTGGATAGCCCTAAGGAAGGCCAGATCCCCTCTAGATCCTTTGTTGATATGAATATAGACATGATGTCACCCAACAACTTGGAAACGTTGCTAGGCTGAGGGGCCACCCAATTGGACAACACCAAATCAACAACAACCCCTCGTGACATAGAAAAATAGAAAATATCCACCAAAGTAAACCAATAGAAAGGAGGGAATGAAAAAACCCAAGGCACAAGCAAACAACAAATTAACCTAGCTGATTAATCAAACATGTTACTAGCAAAAATACAAAGCCAAGCCGAAACAAATGAATGAAGTAAATAATGTTATAAAAGGCAAGACAACTTACTTAAGACTGGGGGGCTTATGGATCGGTCAGCACTAGTCTGACCTATACCTTCAAGTCTTTGGTTTTTGTGCTCGAGCCTTTTTGACCTTACGGGCCTCAAGACTAGGGGGCTTATGGACTGGTCGACACTAGCCTGACCTACACCCTCAAGTTTGGTTTTTATGCTTGCGTCTCTTTAACCCTTTGGGCCTTAAGACTTGGGGCCTTGTAAACCAGTCGATCCTTGACTGACCTATATCCTTATGCGGACTAGCCCGGGGTAAACCTAGCCCATGAGTGCCAACCCAAAGTGCAAGGGTGAAGAATATGATCTTTCCCATTAATGCCTTGCAGCCCCCCATTAATGCCCGACCAATATATATATCCCCTCTTACAGAGGGAGGTAGATCATCTCATTCTCTAGCTAAAGCCAGGCAGTAACAGATCTTATGATAAATGCATGAATATTATATAATAAAATTGGATAATTCCTAATCTAAGAAAGCAAGATGGATGGCTATGATTGGGTCTTGTAATTCAAGATTAAATCTTATCCTTCCACATGTATTGAATGGATATATATTATCCATTTGTGATGATTAAATCATCTTTCAATGTTAGAAATCGCACATTGAAATTTCACCGAATGGGTAAACACCGTAACTGGTTAAATAGATATTACCCGAAATTTAATTCTAGTTATAAAATTTTTATTCCTAGCTATTCTTAACTTTATCCCTTTGTTTTCTTAGTTTCGGGCATCTTTGGGTCCCAAATCTAGGCTTTCGACTGTCCTAACAAACCCGTGAGTCTGCAAAATACTATTTACATTTTTTTCCTACTCACTCATTCAGTCATCCTCACCATTACTACATCTGTCAGAAGTTAAGATTCTCATTAGTAAAACTCCAATTAATTTATGGATAAATTCAGGGTGTTACATACTTTACATTGGATGGTCCTTCTTTAGGGTTGATTGTAATTTTGATGTACACTCTTCACTTCCCAGTCCACCCCAAGCCACTTTCACCAGTTGCATAGATTTATTTCTAAGTTGCTTGACTTCTCTATTAACGATCCGAATGGGAAGAGCTTGAAATGTCAAGTCATCCCTTAATTGTAGATTCAGGTTCAATAATATGATCTGGATCTGGATAATACTTTGAGTTGAGATACATGGAAAACATTATGAAGGTTGGATAAATGTAGGGGTAAAACTATCTGGTAGGCAATTGATCTAATTTGTCGAAGGATTTGAAAAGGACCTATGAACCTGGGTGATAACTTTTTGACTTTTAGGACTTTACCTACTCTAGTAGTGGATGTAACCTTCAGGAATACATGTTCTCCCTCTTGAAAATCTAAAGGTTTCCTTCGAGTATTAGCATAGCTCTTCTGATGACTCTGTACGATGAGTGTAACACCCTGATTTTTCTGTCTGAGGGAAATGACCAAAATGCCCCTGAGGTCATTTCCTGACTCGAACTCGAGGGTAACCAACTCGGTCGTCCTCGAAGGGTCAACTCAATGTTTGAAGGGGATTGAATGGCCTTTGAATGCTTCCGGAAGCGAAAATCTCGTTTTCCGCAGTTTCGGGTCAAAATGACCAAAATACCCCTATAGCGTTTTACGCGGGTAAAGGTGTCGTTTGAGCCCGAAACTTTCCCCAGAGGTTTAAAAACATGTTTTCATGTGTCTAGAGGCCTCTGTTCAAGTCCCGATGGTCCCGAGCAGTTTTAGTGCAAAATTACGGTTTTGCCCCTAGAATAGTGTTTTTGAGCTTAATGACGTAATTAAGCAAACCTAAGCAATATTAGGCTTTAAACGAAGATTAATTAATTTCCCTAATTAATATAGAGTCAAAATAATTTATTAAAGTTAATTAGAACCTAAAATTGCTTAGATTAGACTTAAATCCCTTTTTAGAACTCAAGATTCCTAGTCTTGGAATCTTAAATAGTGTTTTCTCTCTCCAATTCCTTAAATTAAGGAAGTATGTCTAGAGTTGTTTAGACTCTAAATTGAGGATCTAACTCACTAATGGTGCAAGACCACTCCTTAATTATGTCTAGACCACCCTAATTATCCATTTTTCCTTACCTAAACACTTTCTTACAAATTCCTAATCTTAAGCATAATCAAAGATACACCTAAACAAAACTCTAAACCACAATTAAAATGCAAACTAATCCTCCCCCAAATCTGAAGCACATGGCCGAAACTCTCACCCCCTTTGGCCACATGTTTAATTGTTTTCTCACTCAAAGAACCATGCTTAAGGCCATACCTTGAACCATACCTCACCATACTTTGAGCCATACCTCACCATGCCTCAAGACCACATTATCTCACCTCATGGAACTCATGGATGCCCTCCAATTCTGCACACATGGCCGAAGCTCCCCTCCTCCATGAGCACCCTTCATTTGTTTCATTTCTCTATAAATAGAATGCCTTGAGGAGCTTGCACCACTTTTAGATCATTTGCTAAGTTTAGGAACACTCAAAGCTTTTCTTTTTCTCTCAAAGCTCTTGTGTTCTTCAAGTTCTTGGAGCTCTCTATCTTCTTCATCTTCTTCTTCCATCTTCAAGTTCATCACACCAAGTAGGGATTTCCTTTCATGTATTCTCTTCTTTAAAGTTCTTGTTCTAGCTTTATGTTCATAGTTTCTCTTGATTCTTTTTAGAACTTCTTTTCTTTTCCTTGTTCTTTCTCATTTTCGGCCATGGGCCTTGAAGTTCAAAGAAATGAGAGCTTGATGATGAGAGTTTCATGATGATGTTCATCACTTGAAACAAACTCTAGAGCTTGATCTTTGTTCTTGAGCAAAAATGTTTCTAGTTCTTCCTTTCTTGAACTCTTGAGAACTTTAGTTTTGATGGTGTTTTAAAATGGTTCTAAGGACTCAATGATGAGGTCTCATGATGTTGGCGTTAATATATCATCAAGATCATGGACTCTAGAGTTTCAAAATGTTCTTTTTGTTCCTTGGAATTTCGGCCATTTCCTTTCCTTTTACATACAAAATGTTTTGATTTTCTAAAAAATGTTATGTTGAGTTCTAAGAACTCTAGACTTTACTTTATCTTGGTTTGATGAGTTTGGGTTGAGGTTTAAGTTCCTTTAAAGTCTTGTTAAGGGCTCTAGAAAGATAAAATGAACTTGCATAATTTAATTTATGCTTGCACTCATATTTACGTTCTTGCTATGCATCTTTACTTTCAAGCTATCACCTAAGAACATAAAGATTAAAATGGAACTTGCATCATCACTTAATTTAATTCTCAAAGCTTTTCTATTTCGGCCTTAAAGTCGATTGTTGTTGGGCCGAGAGCACTAAAATAAAGAATTGAACTTGCATTATCACCTAATTAATTTCTCAAATGCCTATCTATTTCGGCTTTAAAGTCGATTGTTGTTGGCCCAAGAGCACTAAAATAAAGAATTGAACCTTGCATATTTACTTTCAAGCTTGCACGTTTAAATTTATGCCTTGCATAGTTATTTTAAGTCATCACTTTACTTTGTAAGCAAGATTAAAAATGAGAAGCATGAGCACGTTTATTTTATGTCATGACTTAAGAACCTAGAGCTCAAAGACTTGCCCATTTCATTTCAAGTTAAAGCTTAATGTGAATGCATTCTTTGAATGCATGTTTTCGGTCAAGTAGTGATGATGGACTTGCAATGAGTCTTCATCTAGCTACAAGGACTAATAGTCTATGTTCTAAGTTTTTCTTAAAGCTTTACAAGGTTATGTTATCATGAGATACGACTTTATTCCTTTTTAGAAGATGAAATATATTTTGGTCATTGATTTAAGGCTTCTCTTAGCCTCTTGATGAATTAAAATGATTTGCAAAGAGTTTTAGAAATTCTAAATTGATTCCAAGAGAAACTAGTTAACTTATGTACCTCGAAATGTCAACTTAATTCTCTTACTGAAGCTCCATGATTTCGATTCTGACATGATGAGTGTGATGCTGTATGGTGATGTTTTGATGTGTGAAAATATCATATGATGAAGTAGAAATGATCCTATGCATAATAGGTAAGAAACTAGCTAACTAGAAATACCGTAAAGCTAGAATTTAACATAGTTTTGACCCATTTGTTTTTGGAACTTATCCAAACTATTTTAATGGGAGCACAATCAGATTAGGATTGTTTAGACATGAAAAACTTGGTAACATTTGGATTAGAATTGAATTTTAGCACCTATCGAAAAACTAGTAACTAGAAAACCGTAAAAATGCAAATGTAGAACTCTTAGAACATTTAGTTTTCTGGATTTTGTCCAGCAATGTTACAACATGATAAATGTGATTTATAATTAGTTTGTAAGCATAGGAATGTCTCATAATTGATTTAGATTTGATTTATAGTGCCTTAGGTGAAAACGGAACAAAGAAAGGGTCTAAAACGTAAGTTCTAGAACCCCGTAACCACAAGATAGAAATTCTGCCCTATACTTTTCAGATTTGAGAATGAATATGAGAATTAGAAATGATGATTAATTATGAGCCCTTAGGTGCATAAAATATGAACAACAGATGTTAGAGAACTATATCTCAAGATTAAGACTTGTAAGGGTCAAAGCATAAGCTACCGTAAGGGTAAGCGTTTGAATGTTCTATGATGATGCATGTGGTATGTAAATGATGATGATGTTATTCATATAAGGAATTCATGAGGATATATGTAACACCCTAGTAATTAACCAAATACACCTAGGTTGAATCTGATTAATGACTAGACTTTACTCCTTGCTTTGGTTCTTTCTTCATAATTTGAAAATACTTAGTGAAATTACGAGCCATTTTTATTTTTAAAAAAAACATAATTGAAAACGTGAGCCGAGTACAACGTGAACGAGTAAGCGGAGTATAATAAGACGTTTAAGAATATATCACATCATATCACTTTGGCTCCATCATATAACATCCATAAGCACATTATAACATATATTTACATACAATAACCTCACTCAAAGGGTGGGTTATGACATACATCATTGTCTTATGCAAACCCATAAAAGAAAATATACATAAGGAAATACATGCCCCTAAACTAGATAACTCCATAAGCCGGGAAGGTTATCCTAAAACTAGGGTGCATGAACACACATAAATCTACTAAGAACCTTCTATGGCCACAGTCCTGGAAATGGAGGAATAAATCCGATCCACTGATGAGCTCCCTCGGGAGAGGACACACGAGATGCACCAGGCTGGGGTCGCATGGACGGCCTTCTTGCTAACCTCGGCTGAACAACTGTTTCCTTACTACCCTCTCTTACACGTGTAGGAGTAGGAGCAGAGCTCTCAGAATATACATGAGTAGGAGTGTCCTCTGAAGGATCAGTTTCAGAATATCTCGTCTCAGCAACATACTCTGGAAATCCATGGACAGCAGATGAAGCGGGATAAGAACGTAATATCCTTTCATCAAGTGGACGTGCATGTTTGAAAACCATTTCATCGCCATAGGGAGAGGTAGGAGAAAATCGATAACTAGGGACAGGATGTGCAAATGGACGACCTATGTAACTAAAAACACGAACTGCGCACCTCCCTTCAAAATAATACAAGCGATGCACCGGATCATAGTGGAATTCCCAAGTAGGGGTATCAACAAACAGGACGAATGTCGCCATTTGAATCTGGAGACAATGACGGAAATAAAGAAAAGGGAGTGAGAATCTTGCTAAAGAATTCTCAGTAGGGTACCTCCTTCTACAGTGTCATCATCAAAGTCCCCAGGAACCTCGGGATTATTCTAAAATAGTGAGCATGCAAAGATTCATTTTAAGTTCGGACAAATACTTAACCGAGGTTCGTCAATTTTTAATCATGCGTCTTATAATGCATCATAATCTTAACATGTCATATTTACAATGAACTTTTCCTTTATCATTACATCATATTCCTCATCATCATTATCAAAATAACATGCATAAAAGAACGTCATATAATATTAGCTACACATGGACACAGTGCACATATTTCATTCCTTTAGTACCTTAGGTGACTTAAAATCTTATCATCATCATTATTTTCCTTGGGCCACCCTATACTCCACCCTTTTGGGAGTAATTTAGGTTATCATACTTTACTAGTCGTCACTAGCATATACTTATCCCTTTTGATAAGCTAAAGTCCCGACTCTACCCTTTTGAAAGAACGGGTTAGGGGGCTAAAATCACCTTTTCACCACCTATAGTCTGATGGTTCCAAAGGATCATTTTCTTATAAGTTTAAGTCACCATTAAATCTTTGCATGTTATATCACAATACAATTCATAAACATCATAGCATTTTCTCATTTATAGTCTTAACCTAGAATAATATATATCAACTATAATCATGCATCTGGGAGATTCCCAGGAAAGAGAGGTGGGTCACAATGGACACGCTTAAATACCAAGTCTTTCCTTAGCCAGAACCTTTCCAAATTACACTTTTACAATGATACACTTTCTTCTAGCAACAAAGGTAAATTTTACATAATAAAGAATATTTCATGCATAAGCATTCTCATTATTTGCAACAAAGAACTATAACATGCAAGCCAGGAAATCATTCAATGATATCAAGTACTTAATAAGCATCCAATACTTACATAGAATTATCAATTATAAAACTAATTAGTTATGCACCTAAGGGATTTATTACCATCCTTACGATTATTTATAGGCCTTAAGAACACTATTAAATCAAATGGAGTAGCATAGGTAGTAAGTTGTTCCTAAGGTTTTACGGTATGCTAGAAGTTATGTTTTAAATCCTTTCTTGTTACCAGCTTTCCCTATGATGCTGAAATTAGTTACTAAACCAATTATGAATCATTCTCCCTTATTTAAACATAATAAAACCTGGTTCTTATCGTTGCTAAAGACTCTGGATAGAATGCATAAATTTCATTCCCTAGAGTTCTAGAAATCTTGTTTTTACGGTTTTCTAGTTGCTAAGATCATTTTTAGTGTTCGGGATCAATCCTAGTCTAATTGATACCAAATTTTTCATGGCTAACTAATCCTAGACAGAATTATAACATACTAAAACAGATTTGGCATTGGCTAAACTTAAAGGGGTCAAAAACTAGGTAAATTCTAGCTCTTCGGTTGTTCTAGGGAGCTAGTTTTATCTCTAACATGCAAATGAATCATTCTCTTAACAATAAACCATAATTATCACAACTTCAAACATATCAAATCATTATCATACATTGATACTAAACTCAGATCAGTGGCCGAATCATGAACCTCATGCAATTACATAGAATCATATTTTAAGTGCATATAAAATACTAGTTCCCCGTAAAATCCTTGCAAAGTCTTAAAACTCATTTAGAAACTAGTTCTTTTGTCAAACTTGGGAGGATCTTCATAATTAAAATTCTCACTTAAGATAAAAGGAGTAAGTCTTGAGCTTTAGAGATTTAGGTGACATCTTAGAATTATAAACATGCTATGCAACCTTATTTTAATCTTATCTTTATAAGGTGATAGCTTGGAAGTATAAACATGATATGCAATTCCATTTCTTTATCTTTAAGATTTAAGGTGATGACTTGAAAATTAAACATGATGCAAGAACTTGAAATATAAACATGATGCAAGAAACTGGACCGGCGGTAATCCACACAGGACTAGTAGAGGGAGAAGAGAATATTAAGAAACCGAAGCGGCGGTAGTCCGCACAGGACCGGTGAAGGGAGAAGAGAATCATTATTACATCTTTTTAAGCTCCAATTTCAAGACTTTTTAAAGAATAAATTCTTTAACTCCAATAATCATATTTCTTTGCTTGTGATACATGGCCAAGTCTTTGACCTCTAGGATCTTTAGGTGATGGCATAAAATAAACATGCCATGCGTTGATTCTTTTAGCCATTATAAAATAAAGTGAGAGCATAAATTAAATATGAGATGCAACCTCTTTATTATCTTGAAAGATTAAGTGATGACTTGAAACATAAACATGAAATACAAGCTTGGAAAATACATCTTTCAAGTTCTAAACTAAAAATCTTTGTTTTAGCATCATAAACCATTATTCTTTAAAGTTTTGCATCAAGTGGAATTTTCAAGTTTTAGAGGCCTAACTTGTGATGGATTTACAAACCACCCTCAAGGTCCTCATCATCAAGCCATCATCTTAGTTCCACCTAGGCCATATGGCCGAATTGGTTAAAGAAAAATGAAGAGGAAAACCGAAATGAAAAGCTAAGGTAAGTTCATAATTTCATCATTTTGAGCTAAAAACACAACTCCTCAAAGCATAGAAATAAATTTAGAAACTACTCCCTACCTAATCTGAGTTGAAGAAGAGGAAGAGAACTTGATTTCTTGAAGTGAAATGAAACAAAATCTCTTTGAAAAAATTGAAGAAAGAATTCAGCCAAAAAGGAGGAAGAAAGAAAGTTTTTGGTGCTCCTAAAAACTAGTTATGAACAAAGCATTCCAAGACCACTCAAGCAAGCCTATTTATAGAAGATTTTAAGGCTTCTAATTGGCCAAAATGAGGAGGTAGTTGGCGGAATTTTGCAGGAGAAATAAGGGAGGAAAAATCATTTTAGACAAAGTTGTATGAAATTAAGGAATTATGTCTCTTATGGTGACATTTTGGCATTTTGTTTTAGTGCAACTTTTGGCAATAATTTAGCTGCATAATGGCATCAATAATTTCATCCATTACAGCCCAAAGAAGTGAAATTTGTGTGTTCCATGCATTATTTAGGTGTAGGCAAGGTATTCATGTAATTTAGAGAATTTACGGTTAAGGGCTTAAGTGAATTAGTAAGCAATTTGGGTGTTTTTGAGCAATTTTGGGTTCTAATCAATCTAAATACATAATTTTGACTCTAGATTAATATTTAGAATTTAATAAGCTTTAATTTGAGCCTAATATTGCTTAGGTTTCGGTATACGAATCAAAAATCCCGAAATTCGCAAAACTGCCCAAAAGTAGGGGCAAAATCGTACTTTCACTTAAAAACTGCCCGAGGCCACCCGAGCTTAACCAATGGTTAATCATGGCTTAAAAACAAATTTTAAAACATTTTAGTGAGGTTCGGGCTTAGTCGGCACGCACATCGGAGTTAAAACAGCCACAGGGGTGTTTTGGTCATTTTGTGCGTCGGAACTCAAAATTGAGATCCTTCTGCTCTATTAACACACATAACACAAACAATCCCTTATTATCATCAAAATATCCCCTTGAGAATAGGTGGGGCCCACGATCCTCATTTTCTGAGTAAAATAACTTCAGGGGCATTTCGGTCATTTTATACGTACAGAAATTCGAGATTTGCGACTCTCGCATGAATCGCTCCTAACCTCTCTTCTAATGTTATATTCCTTTATTGAGAATTGTTCGGCCTCAAATCTTATGTAATAATTACCTACAGTAATTCGGTAATTTCTAATGATAGTAAAAATTAGGGCGTTACAATATATGTTCATGTTGCATAAAGCAAATTTGGAAGAAATTCGGCGTAATGCCTTTGTGCCGCCGAATTTCCGACAAATTTGGGGACCTAAAGAGATTTTAAAAATTAAGGTACTAAGATGGGTTCTAGGATGACACCGGTTCGGCCGAGCACCTCCATAGAACTCATGTGACATCGGTACCCATTTATACTCTTAGGTGACACCGGTTCGGCCGAGCACCCCTAAGAGAATTGCCCCCTAACCCGTACTCAGATAGTCAGGATTTATGATTTATGATACACTTATCGTTAAGTGGTAAGTAAGAACTAGTGACGACTAGTTAAGGTATGAGCTCATAACCTAGAAATGTGACACGTTCTGGGTGACACCGGTTCGGCCGAGCACCCCCAAAGCGCTTGTCTTTTAGGGTGGCCCATGAGGAAGAGAAGTTTCATGATTATGATTATGTCACTAAGTTTGTCCCATATGAATGTTTCTATTGTCACTTTATGCCACTAAGTATGATGATGCTTGATGATATGGTTTATGTATGTGCATTAGGTAGCGTCATGTATACATTCTCTATTATATTGCATTCATGACATTAAGATCATCCTAAAATGAATGGACCTTGGCTAAACTATGTTTTAGAACTTAAAAATGGAATTAATGCATGCTCACTCATTTCGTATAATTAAACCCAAGGTTCCTGAGGACATAGATGATGACACCTAGGTAGTAGGAGGCCCTACTGAGATTCTTTAGCAAGATTCTCACTCCCTCTATCTCTTTCTTTCCGTCACGTCTTCAGATGGCGACGTTCGTGGTATTCGTGAACACGCCGACATGGGAGGTGTACCATGACCCGGACCATGGGTCATTCCATTTTGTGGGTCGATGCACAGTTAGAGTATTCATGTTCATGGGTCAACCCTTCACTCCCCCTGTACATTCCCATCGTTTCTCCCCCGTTTCACCTTTTGGCGATGACCTGGTGTTCGAGCGCGCACATCCCCGAGAGGAGAGGCTACACCGTACTCCACCGACCGCGTCCGCCGTTCGAGACTACCCCCAGTATGTACCCCATTGCCCATCATCTTTCTCGGAGACGGATCCTTCCGAGGATTCGGCGACCCAGGTACCCTCCGAGGGATCTTCCCCCACCATACCCATGGACCTTGGGGAGGGTAGTGAGCCCACCGTGACTCAGCCGAGGCTTGCACGACGACCGGAGATGAGGCCGCGCCGTGGAGGTCACTCCCGAGCCCCGTTCTGCCTATTCTCGCTGGAGGAGCTTGCTCAGTTTCCTGGTTATGTGCCATGCTCGAGGGATAGTCGCCAGTAGGAGGCCATGGATGGCCCGGGTTAGAGCACACACCACTTAGATGGAGATAAACCTTCTTTTGTTTAGAGGTTATCCCATTAGATCCACTCGGTAGGGGAGTAGTTTATGTTTATATTTATGTTGTATTTTCTTTCATGCATTCCTTTATACCAAATTAAGTCTCACACTTATAAGTGGGCAAGTTATATATATAATATGAGGTGATATTCAGTGTTTCTCATGATGTGCCTTTATGTGCCTTATGCTATGACGTTATGAGATGTATGTTTTGTTCGTTACATGTTATATCGCATCACGCGGCTCTCACTTTGTATTTCAAAAAAAATTTACCGTATTTTCCGCTAAGTATTTCAAGGTTAAAATGAGAACTATGAAGTAACAGACTAATGATTAACCTAATTATGTTCTAGAGTATTGGGTTAAAAATTAGGATGTTACAATGAGGATTTTAGTCCTGATTTTCTAGATCTGCTTCATCGTTTGATTAACAAGGTCAGGTCCCAACAATCCAGTTTCCCTTGAGTCGTACCAACATAATGGAGATTGGCATTTTCTTCCATATAAAGCTTCATAGGGACTATGCCAATACTAGTGTGATGGCTGTTATTATAAGCAAATTTAACCAATGGAAGCAACTTATCCCAACTTCCCTTCTACTTGATCAGGCATGCCTTTATCATGTCTTCCAAAGTTTGTATAGTGCGTTCTGTTTGTCGGTCAGTTTAAGGGTGATATGTAGTACTTAAACAAAGTTTGGTCCCAAAGGCCTCTTGGAAAGCTCCCCAAAATCTTGAAGTAAATCTGGGATCTCTATCAGAAACTATGGAAAAAGGAACATCGTGTAGTCTCACTATTTCTTTAATGTACAAAGAAGCTAACTTGTCCAAAGGATAACTAGCTTTGATAGGTAAGAAATAAGCGAACTTAGTCAATCTATCCACTATAACCCATATAGCGCTATGACCTAACAATGTCCTTGGCAAACCCATTATGAAGTTCATGGAGATATTCTCCTACTTTCATTCCGAGATTCCTAAGGGTTGCAAGGTCCTAGTTGGCTTTTGGTGTTCTATTTTAACTTTTTGGAAAGTTAGACACTTCCGAGAAAACTCTACTATGTTTCTCTTCATTCCTGACCACCAAAAGATCTTCTTGAGATCTGCATAAATTTTACTAGTCCCGGGGTGTATGGTGAATTTGCCCTTATGAGCCTCTTCTAATATTTCATTTCTAAGATTACCACTTGCAGATACACATGCTCTGTCCTTGTACTTTCCATATACCTTGTTGATCTTGAGTAAATCTTGGAAACTTCTTTGTATGAATTAATCTTAAAATGAAACTCCAAATCTTCATGTTGTGCAATCAAAATTTGTTCTTTGAACTCACTTGTCACTTTTATTTGACCTAATACAACACCTTGAGGGTTCACAGACATATCTAAGCTAAGCTTCTTAAAGCTTTCCACTAGCTCCGTTTCTTTAATCATCAGGCATGCTACACCTAAGGATTTCCTGCTCAATGCATCAGCCCCAACATTTGCTTTGCCTTGATGGTAATTTAGATTGAACTCATAATCCTTAAGGAACTCCATCCACCTTCTTTGTCCCATATTCAACTCCTTCTAATAAAAAAGATACCTTAAATTTTTATGATCAGAGAAAACATTAAATTGTGCACCATAGAGATGGTGTCGCCAGATTTCCAGAGCAAAAACCATGGCTGCGAGTTTGAGGTCATGAGTGGGATAGTTTACTTCATGAGGTTTCAATTGTCGAGAAGCGTAGGCAACCACGTTTTGATTCTATATCAACGCACATCCTAAACCTTTACTAAAAGCATCACAGTAAACCTCAAAGGGTTCATAAGGAATAAGTAGTACTAATGCTCGTGCCATGGTCAACTTTTGCTTCAACTCCTAGAAACTAGTTTCACATTCTGATGTCTACTTGAATAGAGTGTTCTTTTGGGTTAACCTAGTCAAAGGTAAGGCTATCTGAGAAAAACTCATGATAGAATTCCTATAATATCTAGCTAACCCTAGGAAACTCCGAATCTCTATCACTTTTGTCGATTGTTCTTAATGAAGTACTGATTCCACCTTACTAGGATCTACAGAGATTCCCCCTCGTAATATCACATGACCTGGGAGTCTAACTTCTTTCATCCAGAATTCACATTTTGATAACTTAGCAAACAATGTTCGCTCCCTTAGGATTTGTAACACGACCCTAAGATGCTTTGCATGTTCTTCCTTAGTCCTTGAATTGATAAGTATATCATCTATAATGACAACTACAAATTTATCCAAGTAAGGGTGGAAGATTCGATTCATATAATCCATGAATACTATTGGAGCATTTGTCAATCCAAAAGAAATCACCATATGCTCATAATGTCCACATCGAGTTCTAAAAGCAATATTGGGAATATCCTCATTTCAAACTTAAATCTGATAATAACTTTATCTAAGATCAATCTTTGAGAATATAATTGCACCTCACAATAGATCCATGAGGTCATCAATTCTTGGCAAAAGATACTTGTTCTTGATCATCACTTTATTTAATTGCCTATAATCCACACATAGCCTCATACCTTCATCCTTTTTCTTTAACAGAAGAACAAGGGCTCCCAATGGAGAGGTACTTGGTCTAATAAAATGCTTATCTGGCAGTTCTTCAATATGTGACTTTAGTTCTTTCAACTCTAAAGGTGACATCCTATAAGAAGCAATTGAGATAGGACCCGTTCCTGGAGCTAACTCAATAGAGAATTCAATCTTCTTTTAGGAGGAAACTCTAGAATATCGTCAGGGAAAACATCTGGATACTCTCTCACCACTAGAATCTTACTCTCAACTCATGGTTACTTTCAGTTTCACTTGTTGAAAGGAGAACATATTCTTAATAGTCTTACTAGAGTTAGGTGTCACTAGATCCAATTAAAAAGAAAAAAGAACCACAGGGATAGAAGGTTAGGCGGCAAGAAACACAGCAGCTCTATCTAGACAGTGTAAAGTAGTTAGGTACTAGCCAATCCATGCCTAAAATTACATCTAAACTGGATAAAGGAAGACAAACTAAGTTAGCAGTGAATTCTCTAGTATCTATATGAAGAGGAAGGTGCATGCATGCATAACAAGTTCTAATAGGACCAGTGGTAGGAGTGGACATAAAAAGATCATACGGTAATTCAAACACAGAAAATTGTAACTTTTGTACACAGTCATGGAATATGAAAGAATGAGTATCACCCAAATCATATAGTACATCTAGGGTATTACCATTTATTTTACAGTTATCTCAAATTAGATCGGCAGATTGAGAAGCTTCTTTGGCACTTATAGTAAAAATGCGCCCTTGTTGTTGGGGCCTAGGGATGGGCTACAAACTTTTCTTGTTTGAGCATTTGAATATCTTATGTCCAGTTTTCCACAGCCGAAGAAAATAATTTGCGCTGTCCAGCAAGACCTGTTTCCATGATTTTTCCCACACTTAGGGCATTCTCATCCCACTTCTGGTGTTGAGATCATATTCCCCCTGTGTATAAAATGACCAAAATGCCCCTGAGGTCATTTTTACTCGGGAATCGAGGAAAGCCGGTCTAGGTAAACCTCAAGTGGATATTTGATGATATATGGGGATTATATGTGTTATGTATGTTATGTGTACTAATAGAACAGAAGAATCTCATTTTTGAGTTTTGATGCGCAAAATGACCAAAATGCCCCTGTGTCTAATTAACACAGAATTAAGTGTCGATTGAGCTTGGACTTCACCCAAAGGTCTGAAGTGATGTTCTTAAGTGTTGTTTGGCCTCTGGTCGAGCCTGAGTAGCCCTAGGAGGTTTTTTTTTAAAAAAATTACCGTTTTGCCCTCGGCTAGTGTATTTTAGGCCTAATGATATGATTAACGAAACCTAAGCAATATTAGGTTCTGATTAAATATTAGTAAATTCTAATTGCTAATCTAGAGTCAAAATAATTAATTGAGATTAATTAGAACCTAATATTGCTTGGAGAAACTCAAAATCCTTTTCTTAAAATCAAGACATTATGTCATGAATATCATTGAATAGTGTTCTTCCTTTCAATTTCCTTAAATTAAGGAACCAATGGATGTGATTGGGAATCTTAGTTTGAATGGAGTTTGACTCCTCTAATGAGCAAGACTACTCTCTAAATCTTGCCTTAGATAACCTTAATTACTCACTTTCTCATCCAAACACCTAAATTGCAACTCCTAATCAATTACCTAATCAAACCTATTCCCTAAACCATGTCATAACGGAAATAAATGAGATAATCATCCTCCCCCCATGGCCTTAAACCACACGGCTACCCCCCATCTCATCACATGTTGATTTATTTTGATAACAATGCACCTTCAAAGAACCATACCTAGCCATGCCTTCACCCATACTTAGCCATACCTTTGAATGATACACACAAAAGAAAATATTTTTCCCTCCTTCTTCTCCCTCCAATGGTCGGTCACCTCCTCCCCCTCACTCCTCTCATGATGAAAATTTTCTATAAATTCAAGAAGCTCTCCAAGAAGGCCATTTGCTCATTTTCTCTCACAACTCCAAACTCTCTTTCTTTCAATCTCAAAGAGTTCTTCTTCTTCTTATTTTCCCCCCTCTTCTCCTTTTTCCAAGATCAAACTCTCTTTTAACTAAGAAATACATCCTAGGTAGGAATTTTATGTAACGCCCCGATTTTCTATCTGAGAAAAAATGACCAAAATGCTCCTGAGGTCATTTTCTACCTGAAATTCGAGGATAGCCGACGCAGCAGTCCTCGAAGGGTCAAATCAATGTTTGAAGGGGATTAGATGGTCCTTGCGTGGTTTCAGAAACGAAAAACTTTTTTTCTGCAGTTTCGGGTCCAAATGACCAAAATACCCCTATAGCGTTTTTACAGAGTAAAGGTGGCATTCAAGCCCGAACTTTCCCCAAAGGTTTAAAATGATGTTGTCATGTGTTTAAAAGTATTTGTTTAAGTCCCGGTGGTCCTAGACAGTTTTGTGCAAAATTACCATTTTGCCCCTAGGATAGTGCCGTTTGAGCTTAATGATGTAATTAAGCAAACCTAAGTAATATTAGGCTCTAATTGAAGATTAATTAATTTTTAGAATTAATCCAGAGTCAAAATAAGTTATTAAAATTAATTAGAACCTAAAATTGCTTAGATTAAACCTAAATCTCTTTTTAAAACTCAAGATTCTTAGTCTTGGAATCTTGAATAGTGTTTTCTCTCTCCAATTTCCCTAAATCAAGGAATTGTGTTGGCATTGGATTCGTAGTTAATGGAGTTTGACTCCATTAATTTAGTAAGACCACCTCCTAAATCTAGTCTTATAAGTCTCTAATTAACCATTACCTTACCTAAACACTTACTTACAAATTCCTAATCCTAAGCCTAATCAAAGCTACACCTAAACACATCTCTAAACCATAATTAAATGAAAGATTTTCCTCCCCCATTTCATGAAGAAAATGGCATCACTTTCCCCCTTCCATTTGTCAATCACATGTTGAAATTTAAACACACAAAGAACCATGCCTAGCACCATACCTTAGGCCATACCTTACCATACCTTGAACCATACCTCACCATACTTCAAGGACACAACATCTCACCTCATGGAACACATGGGCTTGGCCAAAATTCTTCTCCCCCATTGCACCTCTCATTTGTTTCATTCCTCTATAAATAGCATGCTTGGATGAACTTGAATCACTTTTAGCTCATTTGCCAAATTTGACTTTTCAAGAGCACCTTAAAGCTTTTCTTTTTCTCTCAAGTTCAAGAGTTCCTCTTCTTCAACTTCTTCATCTTCTTCACTCATCTCAACCTCCAATCACTTGGTAGGGATTTTATTTTAAGTGTTTCATTCATTAAAAGTTCTTATTTAGTTATGTGCTTTATGATTTCTCTTGAATCTTTTAGAACTTCTTTCTTGCTCTTTATTTTTCTTTTCGGCCAAGAGCCTTAAAGGGCTTGGAAATGAGAGCTTGATGATGAGGATTTCATGATGATATTCATCACTTGAGCAACCTCTAAATCTTAATCTTGGTTCTTGAGTAAAAGATGTTTTTGGTTTCTTTCTTTCTTAATTGAACTTAACTTTGATGATGCTCTAAATGAATATATGAACTCAATGATGAAGACTCATGATGTTGGTGTTGATACATCATCAAGATCATGGTCTCTAGAGTTCCAAAATGGTTCCTTTCCTTGCTCATGGTTTCGGCTCTTTTCCTTTTCTTTCCTTTAAGTTTTTGGCCATTCATGTTGAATGGCTCAACATAATAGCTTGATAATGAGAGTTCTAGATGATGACTTCATGATCATCATAATGAAATCTCTAAAGTTTGAGTTTTCATAAAAATGTTATATAGCTCTCTTATGGTTTTATTTTTAAGAAATGTTGTTTTGTATTCTAGCAACTCTAAAGTTCACTTTATCTTGTCATGATGAGTTTGGGTTAAGGCCTACGTTTCTTTAAAGTCTTGTAAGAGCTCTAGTAAAGATGTAAAAATGAACTTGCATATTTATATTTCTAGCACCTCATATTTATATTTCAAGTCCTTGCATCTCATATTTACTTTTCTATGTTATCACTAAACTCTAAAGATTAAAGACAAAAACTTGCATTACCACGTTTAAGTTTCAAGCTTTGTATTTCACGTTTATATTTCAAGTCATTACTTAAATCCTAGAAGATAAAATGAACTTGCATATTTACTTTCAAGCCTTGCATATTTACTTTGAAGCTCTCACCTTACCTTATAATGAAGAATAAAATGAAATGCATAGCACGTTTACTTTTTATCATCACTTAAAGACCCTAGAGCTCGAAGACTTACCTTTTTTATCTCAAGTTAAAGTTGGTTATGGAGACATCCTCATAGATGCATAATTCAGTCATGTGATGAGGATGAACTTGGTGTGGGTTTCATCTAGTCACAAGCCAACAATCCATGTTCTAAGATTTTCTTTAAGCCTCAAAAGTTTTGTAAAGTTATTACCAATAAGATTTATGAATTAAATATTTTCTAAGAATGTTTTAAATTAGCTATTGCCCTATGGCCATTCTTAGTCTCTTCTTGTAAAATAAAACGGTTTTCAAAGAATTTTAGAAGTCTTAAAACGATTCCAAGAGAAACTAGTAACTTATATGTCTTGAATATGTAAGATTATGTGTTCTTTGGGAACTATGCTTTTCAATTCTGCCATCATATGTTTGCTACTGTATGATGATATTTTGGCATGTTGGGATGTGTAAAAATTACATACATTGAGGTAGGAACTTTTCTATGCATGTTAGAAAAGAAACTAGTCTTACAGAAAAGTCATAAAGTTGAGTTTTACCATAGTTTGACCCATTTATTTTTAGCCACTATCAAACCATTTTAATGGGATAACATTCAGTTTAGGATTGATTAATCATGAAAAGCTTGGTAAGATTTGATGTAGGATTGATTTTTAGCACCTATAGAGAAACTAGTAACTAGACAACCGTAAAAATGCAATTCTAGAACACTTAGATTAATTAATTTTCTGTTTCTATCCAGCAACCTTGTAATGTAGTAAACATGGTTTATAATTAGTTCATAGGCATAGGAATTCCCTATAATTGGTTTGGGTTTGATTTATAGCGCCTTAGGCGAAGACAAAACGTAGAAAGGGTCTAAAACATAGTTTCTAGAACCCCCGTAATCACAAAATGTAATTTCTGCCCTTAAAGCATGATGCTATCCAGATTCGTTGACGAACATAAATATTAGCAAGAATCATTAGTTGTGAATCCTTAGGTGTATAAAAGGTTAATAGCGAATGTTAGAGTAATTATATCTTGAGTTTAAGCACCGTAAGGGTCAAAGCATAAGACACCAAAGGTTTAAGAGCATAACAAGCCTTAGCATTTCATGTGAGTGCATGTTTTACCATGAAAAATCTATGATGGTTGTGATGCTCGTGATTATGTATATATACATATATGAACTTAGAAAGTTTTCAAAAAAAAAAAAAAAGATATGAGTTTTTGAATGTGACAGTACTGTAAGAATGCGTTCTGGGGGACGGCGATACGTAACGCCCCAGAAACAAATCCTTGAAAGGGACGGTGATACGTAACGCCCCGAAGAGGACAATATTCACTGTGTACTTAATACCGGTGTGACACGTTTTGTTATGATTATTATTATTATTGTGATTACGCTTATCAGAGGATAAGTAAGAACTAGTGACGACTAGTTAAGGTATGAGCTCATAACCTAGAGATAATTTTAGGGTGATCCTAATGTTGCAGTACGATGCTTTGAATGTCACACAGTTATAGAAAGAGAAATATTTTTACATGAGAGGAATATGCCACTTTATGCCACCTGTATGAATGTTCACTTGATATCTCTATTAATGTTCCCTTGATTTCTGCCTGTTGCATCTTCATGCATTCATGCTTATTATGCTGCATCCATAATATTAAGATTCATCCTAAAAGAAACGAACCTTGGATAATTAAGTTTAAAACCTAATAAATGAATTCTATGCATGCTCACTGTTTTCAAAGAAACCCAAGGTTCCTGAGGACGTAACTGATGACACCTAGATAGGAGGTTGCCCTACTGAGATTCTTTAGCAAGATTCTCACTCCCCCTATCTCTTCTTTCTGTCACGTCTTTAGATGGCGACGTTCGTGGTTTTTGTGGATACCCTGATGTGGGAGGTGCACTATGATCCAGAGCATGGATCATACCATTTTGAGGGTCGATGTACTGTTCGCATCTTCATGTTCGTCGGACGACCTTTAGCCCATCCTATACATACCCACCGTTTCTCCTCGACATCACCTTTGGGTGACGACGGCCGGGTCTTTGAGCACGCCCGCATGCACAACGAGAGGGTGCTCCGTATGCATACTGCTGCCTCGGCCATGCGTGACTACCCTGACTATGTGCTGAGTACGTACTGCTCGGAGACCGATCCGTCGGAGGACTCGCCTACCCACATGTATAGTGAGAGCTCTACCCCCACTCCACTGCAGATGGGAGAGGGCAACGAGGAGACTGTCATGCAGCCAAAATTGACTCGGAGGCCATCTATGCGTCCCCGTCGTGGAGGTCACTCGCAGTTCTTTGACATGCCCATTCCCACCGAGCTCTGCCCATAGATTGGATATGTCCCACCCTTTCCGGGATCCCAACAGTAGAAGCTCATGGGTCGAGATAGTGCACACACCACATAGATGAGGATAAACCTCTTTTTGTTTAGAGGTTATCCATTTTAGATGTACTTGGGTTGGGGAGTTTCCCTTTTCGCTTCCTGTTGTATTTCTTTTTCAAATGTATTTGTTCTATGTTGTACCAAACTAAATCCTACTTTTCTTGAGTGGGCACATCATATATATATATATATATGCAGTTTGTAACACCCTAATAGACCCGGACTCTATTAGCTGTTACCTATATTCTTTAATCAATTTTATTTTTAAATTAATGATAAGAAGATAAGGGTAATTTTTTTTATACGAATCTACTTTTAAAAACTAAGCCTGTAATGTGAATGGTATGTGCGCCATAGTTCCGATATAATATAATTTCTAAAATTGAAGTTTACTGAGCAGTAATATCATTGTAGAAATTTAGAATACTTAACATAACATGGAATAATTATACATTGTTACCAACATGAGTTTACAGAGTAGCACCTACATGGGTAAATACAGTACTGGCCTTTTGTACTTCTAATAAATAGTACATAGAAGAAAGTACAGCATACGAATAGCAACAGTGGAGAAGTGAAAATTTCTAGCATAGATAACTATAGAGGTGGTGGCAGTGGTTCTTAGCCTATCAGATGTCTAATATGAGGCTAGGCTAGTAGTGGTCATTCTCCCTAGCTCCCCAGACTCCGTGTATCTTGACTCAGGGAAGCGAGACTTCCCCCTTCTCAAATAGTTGGGATCCATCAGTCTCTGGTGGTGACAACGGAACATACATAGGAGTGAGAAATGCTGGATTTCTCAGTAGGAATTTCAACTTGGTATCGATCGTGTCATCGTTGTCACTCCAGCCACCTCGGGTTTATTTACAAAGTGATGGACAGGTAAAGGTTCATTTATCAAGATTTTCGCAAACGTGATTAGCCGAGGTAGAGTTACTTTTAAACTATTCTTATTAGCAGAGTCATACATATCTAACTTAACTCATCAATTACAAGTCAACACATTACTTAATGATTTCATGCATCTCTTTTTTTTGTAATCATACAAGCATTTCTACTAGTAGTATTCATGCATGACACTTTATTCTCTTTTATTGACATGTCTCATAATTACTCACGGGATGAATACATCAATGCCTTAGACCACCCTAAAAGGGTAATGAGCTCATACCGTGGCCGTCGCCATAACCTTTTGGTTTTCTTTCCATTGCCGTGATCTCAACGGTTTAGGGGGTTAAGCCGTGAGCTTAGCTCAAGTCCACTTTTCCAGACTATCATTGCTACTTTTTCAGACTTTACTTTTATTCTCATTGAGTGAAAAATAATCATGCAATCATAAATAAATTATGGTACAATCAATCATCCATTCTTATCATTTCATAACTCATCAATATATATTCATAATACTATATATCAGCTTGGATATCATAGAAACATTTCATACACAATCTTATGTCAAATAGTAGACATTTCATACTAAGTCTCATGGTAAAAATAGTATTCATGTTAAGCAGGTATTTAGCGGATAGACTTATATAAGATCTTATATAGAATCTCTTAGTCTTCTTTGTACACTTAATTTTTTAGTAATACATTAATGCACTTTAAAATATTATTAAATATTCTTTACATATTTTAAAGCTCCCCTATGACTTTTATATATATATATATTTCCTCTTGAAGATTATTACTACTTAAATATTTAAGTTTTCTTGCAAGACTTGAATCTTCTATTTCAATTTCTAACATCTTTTAGGAGAAAAAATTTGTAGCTCTCTATATACTTGTTATCTCAGCCTAGAAAAGGTAGTTTTAGATTCCTAATTCATTAAGTTTTAGTGTAATTCAACTGTAATCCGTGCACAGGAGGGTTCCCAGGAAAGAGAGGTGGGTCACAATGGACACGCTTAAATACCAAGTCTTTCCTTAGCTGTAACTGCTCCAAACTACACTCTCACAGCACAGTGTCCTTAAAATTTATTTCTCATTCTATATTTACGTGGTGCAAAGCATTATGTATAACATACATATATGTGTTTCTCTATGTGTTAGCTTTCCTAAGAAGTTGAAATCAGTCCATTTGGATTTTTATATAGTGAGTTACACTTATTTTACTACTGCAAGGTCGTATGTAGAGTTTCAGTTTTTGGCTTAGCTTTGAAAATTTATATCTTGAGCTAGAGAACTCCGTTTTGGGTGATTCTTTTTGGAGAGTCTTCTATAATGAGTCTAGTTTATGATAAAAATATTTTTATTTCGGGATACTTCATATTTTATGATCATTACATTTCGAAGTGCCTGCTGCCAGAATCAACCAGAAATTCCAGCACCTACCATTTTTATGTCTTTAGTAATTTTTATTAAAAAACAAGTTTCACATAGTATCATTTTATGTTATATTTGAGTATGATAGCATCATAGAAGTGCTAGGAACATAATGGAATATATTGTGCTATCTAAAAATATATTTTACAAATAATCATTCAAAACTTTTGACAATAACTCAAGGTTGAGGCATTCTATCCATGGTTAGAAGCCAATAATGCTTGAACAAATAAAGAAGAAACTCCTACCTCTTATGTAGGGTCTAAAAATAGTCCTTCTCTTCTTTCTTGAGCTTAAGCAAGAGTCCTTGGAGTAGATGACCCTCCTTGAATCTTGGCTCTAGAACTTGAGTGCTTAAGAAAATATTTCTCACCAGAGTTAAAGATTGTAACTCTTATGAGAGCTAGTGAAGGTTTGAGTTTAGAATTTAAGTGTTTAAAATAAGGTTTAGAGGGTTAAGAGACATCTTTGAAGAGGAGAACATAAGAAGAATGGTAGAGAAAAATATAAGAAAGAAAGAGCACTTAGGGAGTTTCTAAGGCATGGAAACTAGTAAAAGTGTATGTATTTTACAAGAGCTAGAGAATGTATCTCTTGCAAAGCATGTAAGGCCTCTTTGTGTTTTGGAAATGTAAGGAATGGAAAAGAGTTTGAAGAGTATTTATAGTGGAAGGATCAAGACAAGAAACATTTAGAGAATTAATTCTTGGAGCATGATTTATGGAAACATGTTGGCCAAACTTTGGATGAAAACACTCCATGTTTTATGGAAACATGTTGGCCAAACTTTGGATGAAAACATTCCATGTTTTATGGAAACATGTTGGCCTAGTTTTATGAAATCATGTTCCATGTTTTATGCAAAAATGTTAGTGGAAATTTTCTAACCTTTAATGTATGCATCATAGATTTATATCATGTGTTCTCATGCTTTAATAAGTGTTTTTAATTTTTTTAGCATGAGATTATCTATGTGCATGTATGTGATTAACAATGTGTATGATGTATGTGGTTGAATTATTGTATTGTCATCTTAATCCAATGGCTGAGATTCATTCTTGCCTAAAGACAAATCTAGGGATTTGTGCAATGGCATTGTTGTAATTGTCATTGTAGTAATTTCTTTAACTAAGACAAGGATACTTTTGTAATTATACAATGACAATGGTATTCTTGTAATTCTATTTACAGAGTAAGGGTATCTTTGTCATTTACTAAAAAAGCAAGGGTAGTTTGGTAATTTCCTTTACATAGCAAGGGTATTTTCGTTATTTCTGTTAAATGATGGCATTTTTGTAATTCTTTGCATTTTTCTCTAGAAACACAAGAATATTCTAATAATATTTGTTATGTTTCATAAAACTGGTCCAGGTTCTCTTGGTTTTTGCTATATTTTATCTAATTTCTAATTAGCATTAATCGATATTTATGTTATTTATGAATTTAAGGATGTTACACAGTTAGTCTTATTATGATGTGTGATTTCATGCTTTGTGATCTGATGTTCATGAGATGCTTATTTGATCTTGTGTCTTATTCCTATATGTGCCTCATCGTTCATCATGTTGCACGGCTCTAACTTTGCTTTTACAGTTCAAAAAAAAAATTTACCCGTATTTTCCGCTAAGTATTTTAATGAAAGGTTTAAAGAATGAGACTAAAAGAGTAATAGACTAATGATTAACCAAAATATGTTCTAGGAGTATTAGGTTAAAAATTAGGATGTTACATTTTATGTTAAGTTCTTCCTCTTTCTTTGTTCTTTCTTTTTTTGGTGTTGAGCTTCTCCTTCTTCTCCACTTGCTCTTGTTTTGTTGTTGTTAAATGGTTAAGACCCATGGCTTGATGATGAGAATTCTTGATGTTAGTTGAAAAATCATCATTTGTTGGAACTTTAGAGCCTAAAGTTTGGGGTGTCTTCAAAGGAAATAAATTGTTTTCATTGTTATTTTAAGTTGTTTTTGGTTGAGCTTGATGATGAGTTCATGGGAACAAGGTTCTTAGAACCAAGACATTGAGGGACTCTAAAGCTCATGTCCATTTTGTAAGATTGATTGGTGTTTTAGAGCTTTCACTCTAAATAGGAATTAAAAGAAATAATAATAGATCGCATTGCATATTTATATTCAAGCTTTGAACTCATATTTATATTTCCTTGCCATCACCTAATTAATTAATCTCGAAGCCTACCTATTTCAACCTTAAATTTGATTATTGATTTAGAGTAAATACTCTAAGGGGACTAGAGCACTAAAATAAAGAATTGGACTTGCATATCATATTTAATTCCAAGTTATCACTTAAAACTTAAAGATAAGAAATGAACTTGCATTTCATGTTTATGTTTCTTGTCTAGCATATTTACTTTTCAAGCCATGACCTAAACCTTGAAGATTAAAAATAAAGCTTGCATTCTCATGTTTATTTTCAAGCCTTGCATATCATATTTACATTTCCCTGCCATCACCTTATAATACTAAGACTAAAATTAAGCTTGCATTAGCATATTTATGTTTATGTCATCACCTAAATATTTAAGGCTCAAGACTTCCCCTTTCAACTTACCTAATGATCTTGAATTCCATGGGCATTTACCTTTACAAAAGTGTTTTGGATTCAAAGTAAAAGTTGGAATGAGGTTCAAAATGGTCTTAGAAGGAAGGAATAACTTAGACAATGTTTTAAACTCAAATTTTCATATTTTGAAGGTACTGCTAATCAATTACTAGGCCCATATAATCAATTACCAGAGAGCTTTGCCATACTCGAGTATGAACTTTTGGCCTGTGTAATTGATTACAATCTCATGTAATCGATTACACAACATTCTGAAAAGCCAGAAATGTTCCTGAGCTCTAGTAATCGATTACCATTCCATGTAATCGATCACTAAGATGTTCTTGGGGCCCAAGACAGTGGTAATCAATTACAAGGCTCATGTAATCGATTACCAGAAGCCCTCAACTTTCCTGTTTTGAAAACTCGAGCTGTGTAATCGATTACAAGGCTCATGTAATCGATTACCAGAACCTAAATTGTGCAAATGAGTATTATCCCTACATGCATAACTTGAATCTATGCTCTTGTATAGCATGAATCTATGATCTTGCATCACATGAATCTATGCTCTTGTATAAAATGAATCTATGATCTTGTATGACATGAACTTATGATATTGCATGATTATTCTTGGATCATGAGCATATTTATTTGAGTTAGAAATTCATTAGAAGGCTTTTGCAATGAATATTGAACATGCTTATATAGGTAATTGAGATGCATGATTATGAGAATGACATGATAAGAAATAAGTTATGAATTACTTTGCATTTCTATGTAACATGCCCAAATTTTTAAGGTGACATAAGAAACATGGAAATGATCCTCTAGACTTCGCGAATTAAAGGTTATGAGAGGTGATGCAAATAGGAAGTGATCCTTTGGACTCCCCGAATTAAAGGTTATGAAAGATGATTTTAATGCCCCCTATCTCGTACCTTAAGTGTCGGGAACTTAACTTATCAAAAGAGATAAGATTACGCTGGTGACGACTAGTGAGATTTGAGCTCATAGCCTAGAACTCTCAAAAGGGAGAGTAGTAGGATGGCACCAATGAGTGAAAGAATAAGCTTAAGTCACCAAAGGAATAAGAATGAGGAATTCATGCTATATCCATCTTGTTTTATATGTATTACTTATGTTCCATGTTGCATAAACATGCATGGCATAATAATATATGTTGCATTCATAACATTTAAGATGCATACTAAAATAAATGGGCATCAGTAAATAGTATTTTAGAACTTTAAAATTGAAACTTATGCATGATCAACCTTTTTATAAAGAAACCCGAGGTTCTTAAAGATGTAGACGATGACACCAAGATAGTAGAATACCTTACTAAGATTCTTTAGAAATTTTCTTACTCCCTCTATTTTTTTTCTTCCCGTCGCATCTTCAGAGGACGACGGCAGCCTTCATGATTTAGGTTGATGTACCGACATGGGAGCTGTATTTTGACGCCACGTAATAGTCCTATCATTTCGTAGGTCATTGTTCAGTTCGATGTTTGTATTCCTGGAATACCTCTTTGCTCAGCCAGTTACTAGCTTCCAATTCTCCCCGACTGCGCCCTCCACCAATGACCTACTTTTTGAGCGTACGTGCCCCCAAGGAGAGCATATCCATCGTACCCCCGATGCTGCCTCTGCTGTCCGAGACTACCCAGAGTATGTCCCTCGTTCACCCCCGGCCTTCTCTGAGATCGACCCTTCCGAGACGGACATCCCATCATGGGTTCCTCTCCCACCATACCTATGGAGTTAGGTAGCGAAGATATAGTGACGCAGCCACTTTGAGGAAACAAGGTGAGGATGGTACCTCACCGTGGAGCACATGCCCGACCCTCTTACCGCTTGGCCACCCCGGCAAAGTTGGCCTAGTGGGTTGGATATGTACCTCCTTTCAATGAGCAGGAGTAGGAGCTGGCAACTGACTCTAGTGCACCCACATGTACATGTTTAGGATAGCCTCCCTTTACTTTTAGGGGTTATCTATTTTAGATGCACTTTTGTAGTTAGGGGATCTAGATGTATTTTCTTTATTTTTTTTCTTCATGGACGACTGTATTAACGCTACTACTCGTCTGGTGTATGGCATAACTACCTATGTATATAAATCATGATGTGGTTTTTTTTTTATGGTATTATGTTCCTTTTGATATGTCGTGTTTCCTCTCTTGATTTCTCGCAAGGCGACGATGTAGTTTACTTTATGCGTGCGCATGGCTCACGTTTTGTTTTTCTTTTCAAAAAGAAAAATTTTACCCATATTTTCCTAAGTATTTTCTGAAACCAGAATTAAAGACTAAAATAAAAGAGTAATAACTAGTAGTTAACTTAAATACATCCTAGATATATTGAGTTAAATATTAGGGTGTTGCATTTTCCTTTGTTGTTGTTGTTGCTAGGTGGAAATCTTCCCCTAGATTGGTTGACAGGCTTGAATCGGGGGCCTTGAGGTGCTAATCTTCTTCTAGCATTGTTTTGTGTATACTTGAAACTTGCCAGCTTCTTGTTAGACTCTTCTGCATGCCAACATTTGTTTACCAAGGAAGCATAGTCTCTGATCTCCATGAGACTCACCGATGCTTCGATATCCGCACGTAGGCCTCCTTCATATTTCATGCACTTCCAGGCTTCATCTGGGTCACGTTGGTAAATTGTAGAAAATTTGCAAAGCTCTTCAAATTTAGCCATATATTCTACTAATGGTAGAAGACTCCTTTGGAAATGTCCTAGGTGACTTCAGTTTGGGAGGCTTCCAATAATCCCTTAGTGTGGACCCACCAGAATCTAGCATCTACTTCTAGCATGTAGGTTGCAAAAGCCACTTTTTAGATCTCAGTGCAAAGAAGAACTGAGAAAATTTTCTCCATGGCCTTAACCTATTTTTCTGCTCTACTTGGGTTAAAACCTCCTCAAAAAGGCTGGGGTTTACTTTCCTAAACTCTGCAAACTTCTAGAATTCTTTGTCCACTTTTACTCCTCTAGGATTACCAACTAGATTTTCTTCGGCATATCGATCCAACCTTTCCATCATCCAATTAGCTGCTGTAGCTTGTTCTCTTATGACAGCCGCCATCTCACGAAATGGTGTCCATCAGACTTGCTTCATCTCCAGCCTTGCTCCTAGTATGCCTATTTGAAGTCATTGATTCCTATCATGTAACATCCTCCCAAGTACAACGTCATCCTTAAGGCATGATATCAAACTTGAGAGTTGTTACTTATAAATTACCGGACCTTTCTTAAATAACTATAGCAAATGCGATAAGATCGTGTAATAACTAGCGTGATTTAGTTAGAATATATAACAAAGAAACACAACATTTATTGAATACATAGCTAAGTACAAAAGGAAGCTCTTCTAAGAGCTTTAATACCTATGTGTTCTCTATTACATTTACATACATATAATTTTAACTAAGTACAGTAAATTAAAAACGTTAACTATTAAACTACTGTAATCCTAAGTTCTTTCACACAGCAACCACATCATTCTCTGGATTAACCTGGAGATGACACGGGAACACAAAACACATAGGGGTGAGAATTATACAATTCTCAGTAGAGCAACCCCTCATTGTCATCACCCCAGCCACTTTTTAGAAAAATATGATCATGCATTTCATAACAATGGTCTATTTTTTAAAGTTCCAAATCGTACTTCCAAAGTGGGTAGCTTTTAATAATCAGTCACTTAATGCATATACTGCATAATGTTCAAACACCTAATAAATCATCCTAGGCAGACAATTCAAATCAATATGTATATGCATATGATAGATGCTGAAATCGTTAATGAAATCATCTTCACTTGTTTCGAATAATATCAAAAGGAATTCTCTAGTTTTCTCTTGTGGCCATAGAACTTAATTGAGTGCATTTTTCTCTTTTCATTGAAATAGGCAAGACTTAGTTTATATCATGCTGTAAAACTCAATTTAGTGCATTTTTCTCTTTTTATTGACATAGGAAAGACTTAGTTTATACCCAACGGGTACCTGCCATGGGCAACTCTACAATAGATAGTTTATACCAAATGGTATTTATAGTGGATCACACCACATAAGGGAAATAGGCTGCTTATCAAGACTGAGTTCATTCCTATATGTGATCACTGGACTTCATTTTTTTCCATTTCCGAATCACACACAGTTCTATTCCTAGCTGATACATCTACTGACTCATAATATCTCGGGGGAAGTTCCTCTTTTTGCCTTCCCCTTAATTGAATCTAAGTCTTATTTCTGTTTTCTCTATATGTCAGAATAGGCACACTCGTAGTATTTTGGGAAAGTTTATACTTTTGCCTTTCCCTCATTCAATCTAACTCTTGTTTCTATTTTCTCCATATGTCAGAACATGCACGATTAAAGTTCATATATTCTCTTTTGCCACATGTGTATATCATTCACTTTACTTTTCCAAATGCATGCATGAGGCATATATACATATTCATTCACAATATGATTCCAACCATGCCTCAAACTATTCCTTAAAGTCACTCATATGAATTCATATATATCACACTTGGACCCAATGTCATTATTTCATTAATTTCAAGCATCAATTCATTTTCAGCACAATGATAGATTTCACATATCCATAACACAAATTATTGTACATCTCAAACCATCAAATTCAAGGCTATAAAAATTATCCAAGTCACTTCAATGTGTCCCCAAGGTCTTCTAATAACTTCGGGGTTCAAAGAGTTCTCTAAGTATGATAACAAAAATCAACAAATTAGGAGGCTAGAAACCCCCTATTTGCAGCCAATAGCTAAAGTTCCAATCTTATTACCCTATCAAATGACCATATCAAATCATACAAAAATTCATGGTTGGACTTTAACATGTCCTCAATATCTTGTAGAAATTTCGGTGGAAAAATCAAATCATTTGATATGGTAACAAAATTAGACAAACTTAGAGCTTCAGAATTGGCTGTCTAGACAACTCAAGAATAGTCTTGGTTTTTTATTTTTATAAAATAGTAACACTCATTTTTAGGACCCAAGAAAAATCATGGATTTGCCTTAGGATGTAAGCTTCAACATATAATTTTTATAGCTCATACAAACATCTAAAAATACATCATAAAATTCGTGACTCATAACCTGCCAGTGCAAATCCGAGAATTCAGCAGCATGAGTCAAATTCTCTTTTGACAAAAATGATTTTTCACAACATCAAACCACTCCACCAAAATTAATACATCAACATCCATATATCATCAACCAATAAAACTAGAAATGTAAATTTAAATCAGGGATTGAAATAGAAAAACAGATTTGAAGAAAAAGAGATTTAAAAACCCTACTTTGATGGCTTTAGGGATCTTGGCTCCAAAAGATGCTCCAAGATTGATTTTGCTCCCTTCAAGGTGACCAAATCAGCACCAAGCCCTTCCTTAATCAGTGATGTATGAGATACCAAGGTGAGGATTGATGAGGAATTGAAATTCCAATCGGTTAGTTTGATAGATTATGTGGAGTAGAATAAGTTTTGTGAAAGGATCTTGGTGTTTTAGTGACTCTAAGTTAGAGTTTTTAAAGCTTGAAGCTTGTTGATGGAGGTTTGAGAGGAAAAACAATGGAGGGCTGTGTTTCTAGGCCTCTTGGCCGGAAATGATGATGGTGGGGTGATAAGGGTGGTGGCTTTGTATTTATCTTGTGAGAAAGCTTGTAAAGGAAGCTTAATTATAATAATGTAAAAGAAGAATTCTTAAATATTGTAAAATGGATAGCTAGGATTGTTTTCTTGGCCAAAGAATGGATCTTTGTCATCCACTTGGTTCAAAATAATTGGATCACTTTAACTTGAGGAGCAAGTAGCCTTTTCGGTGTTAAAACCGTACACCGAAATTCCACTGAACGAGTGAGTTATTGGCTCCCGAGTAAAATATAATAAATCAAAGGTCATGATTAAAACTTACTTTTCAAGTTTTAATCCTTGGCATCCACTTGGCATAAAGTGGTTGATAAAGGTTACCTAGCCAGTAAGTAACTTGTACGGCGTTAAAAACTGCACATTGAAACTCCACCGACTGGTCGAAACACTGTACCTGAGTAATAAGACATTGCCCAAAAATTAATCCTAGGTATAAAATCTCTATTTTTAACTATTTCTAATCTAAATCCTCTCTTTGCTCAGTTTCGGGCATTTCCTGGTCCCAAATTTAGGGTTTCAGCTGTCCCAATGGGCCCGGAGGGCTCGCAAGGTTACTATTCATAATTTTTTTTTTTTACAAATCCCTTGGACCGTCTTCATCATTACTAGAACTATCAGATTTTTGAAATTACGACTAGTAAAGCTCAAATTAATTTTTTAATAATTTTTATGGTGTTACATATCACACCAAACAAAATATTGAGTTGATCAGGCTCAATACCAAGCTAAGTGTGGCAGTAATCTACAACCTTCCCAACCATCAGTCACACACACACACACACACATGTAACATCCTCTACTGCTTTATGGATTGACGACTGTCCCCACAAACTAACACGGGTCTTTTCAGCATGCTTTGTCCTCACTCGCACGCTTCCTAAGAAAACTTCCCAGGAGGTCACCCATCCCAAAATTGCTCCAAGTCAAGCACGCTTCACTGTGGAGTTCTTTTAGTTTGGCCTACCGAAAAGAAGATGCATCTTGTTGGTATAGGTAGTACAAATCAATTCATATAAGCCCTCCTTAACTGTATAGTCCCATACCTATACAGTCTCAGGAACCCTCTCATTCGGGTGTGTAATCGGTTCATTCATGTACCCCTCCGCTTTCGAAGCCTGCCAGGAGCCGCTCCTTGTCCGTGCCTCCTTGCACCGGCGATCACTCCCCGACTTCGCAATCCCCGGGCGTTACAACACACACATATATAATTATAATGCATGACAATTACTAAGGACACATAGCTGGTCTAATCCTCAGGCTTATTGGATAGTCCGGCTCTGATCCCAAAATATAACACCCTCCTAACTACGACGTATTACTGGAGTATTAACATAGTAATTAGAAAAGTATTACTATTGTTTATAATCTACATTAGTAGAGAAGAATGATAACAAAATGAATCAAACTCCTATGTCAAAAAAAAAAAAACTATTATGCATATATGTACATCACATACAATTTAGTAGTAGATACATCATACTGAAACACAAACCAATCAACTACTAAACTATTCAAGAACTCAGTTCAAAAGAAAACTCCTTCAATGCCTAGTCTAACCTGCCTAGATATCAAGACCCAACAAAATAATATACACATAAAAATGGGCCTCAAACACATCTAACAAGATCAATCTACAGGTCGACGAATTTCCAACACTAAACTACAACTATATACATCTCAAGAGTCCCTAAATAACTCGTGCTCTCTTAGAGGAAACCATTCACCATCGATGGAATGGCATTGCCCCCAACTAGGGCATCAAGACCAATAGGTGGGTCAGAGTCTGATGATAAAGACGAGGAGTGGTCATCTCCAGGAGGGGATACTGGTGGTTCAGGTAGGGCTACAAACACATCAGGATGTGCCATGTAGAAGGGTACATCATCATATGGGGAATGAATCAAACTTAGCTATAAAAATGGAAGTGATAAACAAACAACTTAAAGACACATATGTCGGATCCGAGAATAGGCTATAACACATAACAAATCCAAATCCGAGTCGTAGTGCCACTGCCACTATGGCAAATCAAGGAAGAAGATTATTGACGGCATTTGCGGGATCTGAATACAATATAAAGTATATACAAACATAGGGATGAGAATATTATAAAATTCTCAGTAGGGTACTCCTCAAACAAGATGCAGAACAAAAACAGTAAGTTCATTCATGTAGGAATCTTCATGTAAAAATTATATGTATCAATACCAATGTATATAGATCATGTAAAGTCAAATGCAAACATAGTTATGATTTGTGCATTGTTTTGTAACCATAGAATTCAATTCCATGCATTTTTCCTTTTTTGTTAATATAGGGAAGATTTAAATATATACGAAGTGGTATTTCTAATGGATAACTATACCATGGGCAATAGACTGCTTATCAGGATATGAGCTCATTCCTATTCGTGATTATCAAACTTTATTTCTTTTTTTCCTTCCTTTTTTCAAATCTTACACAGTTCTATTCCTAGTTGATATGTCTATCAACTCATAATATTTCTAGAAAAGTTCTTATTCTTTCCTTTCCTTTCCTTTCCTTTTAAGCAACATTATTTTGTCTCTATTTTCCCCATATGTTAGAATATGCATAATTGAATTTCTTACTTGCTCTTTTGTCACATACACTTAGTCATCATCATTCAGTTTTCTCAATGCACGCCCAAGTCACATATAAATGCTCACTCAAAATGAATTTCTCATCCATTTCTCATAATTAAATCTTTAAATAATGAAGCATGCTTGTATACTTATCATACTTGTGTCATAAGCCATTATACTTTCAAATCAAGAATTTGGTTTACTTCCAGCACTTTAACAAAATTCTTATACAACTAGCATGATTTATTTGACATCTCAATTGATCAATTCCAACTCCCTAAAAATTCTCTAGGACATCTCAATGTGTCCCCAAAGTACTATGAAATTTTCATAGCAAGAATCATTCCCTAAGTATGTTAACAAAATTACAAAAATTTGGTAGTCAAAAACCATTTATACTCAACTCAGAACAGGAATCTCATAATTTTTAACCCTAGCAACTGATTGAATCAATTCAAAATAAAAATCACATTTATACTTGAAGATGTCTCCAGCACTCTTTAAAAATTTCAAAGGAAAAATCAATCAATTGCTATGATAACAAAATTAGACAAATTTGCAGCTTTAGTTCCTAGCACAGATACAATCTTGATTCATGATTTTTTAAACATAGTGAAATTGGCCAGAATGGCTTCAAATTTTTACTAGAGACACCTTAATTGATATGTTAGCTACATCCTACAAAATTAATCCAAGATCTCTACATAAGTCAAAAAATTCGAATAAATTCCCTACTTGCTTCAAATCAAGATTTTCCAGCAGCAAGGTTCCAAGTATATGATTTTTTTTCCAAGTAGTAAAATTCTTTAAAATAACCAGAGAAAAATCATGGAGTTGGCTTAAGATGTTACCTATAACTTCTAATTTTTCTAACTCATAAAAATACCTATAATTGTGCAAAAAAAATTTGTGAACAATCACTGCTAGCAGAAAAACTGAAAATTCAGCAAGTAGGGTTGGACACCTCCTTAACAAAAATGATTTTTTCATAACACCAAACTATCCCACCCATGCAAATAGGTATAATCTTACATGAAAACTAGAATTTATCAAGTTGAAACAACCCAAAATCTGCAAGAATAGAAAACACAAAACAAGACACAAAGAAACCCTACTCTTGGAAACTAGTGTATCCTTGGCTCTAAGATGTTCCAAGATGGATTGTCTTCCCTCCAAAGCTCCCAAATCACACCTAAACCCTTTTCAAAACAATGAGGTATAAGGTAGCAAGGTTAGGATTAGTGGTGAATTGAGATTTCAATCGGTTATATTTGTAGATATAGAGGTGTAGAACAAGTTTAGTGAAGGGGTTTGCAAGTTTTAACAACTCTAGGGTAGTGTTTTGAGGTTGCACAATCAAGTTGAAGCTCTTGGAAATGGAGGTTGCTGTTTCTCCTTCTTCTTGGCCGAACATGAAGTGGCTTGTTGGAGAAGATTTGCCTTGTGTTTATGTTATAATAAATGCATGAATATTATATAATAAAATTGGATAATTCCTAATCTAAGAAAGCAAGATGGATAGCTATGATTGAATTTTATAATTCAAGATTAAACCGTAGTTTTCCACATGTCTTGAATGGATATGTATTATCCATTTGTGATGATTAAATCATCTTTTGGTGTTAGAAATCGCATACCTAAATTTCACAGAATGGGTAAACACCATACACAGTTAAATAGATATTACTCGAAATTTAATTCTAGGTATAAAATTTTCATTCCAGCTATTCCTAACCTTATCTCTTTATTTTCTCAGTTTCGGGCATCTCCGGGTCCTAAATCTAGGGTTTCGATTGTCTCGACGGACTTGCGGACCTGCGAAATGCTATTCACATTTTTTTTTTTTACTCGTTCATTGAGTTCTCCTTACCATTTTTACATCTGTCAAAAGTTGAGATTCTCATTAGTAAAACTGCAATTAATTTATGAATAAATTCAGGATGTTACACTTTTCGAGAAGCTAGCACCTATTTCAACCTCTTGCTTAAGAGGGGGGCAAATCAACATCAACAACTAAGGACTTGGAGCTCTCCTCCCTCCGACTTGTGCGCCTGCCGATCCTTTGATGCTGATGGTGTAGTCTTTTTCCATTCTTAGTTGTTTCTCTTTTTCTTTCTTATCCTGTACACCAAAAAAAAAAAAAAAAGAAGACTCTTTCATTCTTAATTCTTATTATTAATAATGAAATCTCATTAAAATACAAGAATATAACTTTTTTAGAAATGATTGATACTTGAGAATATTTTTATAAATCTTGTAATATTTTAATATTTTTATTCAATAATTTTTGTTTGCATATTGTATGAGTCTTTCATTCTTAATCCCCTTATATAGAAATTAAAAAATAAGAATATAATTTTCTTAGAAACTTGACAATAATTTTATAAAACTTGTAAAAATATAGAAAATATGTATATAGTTCGTATTGGTGTTTTTGAGTCTGAACAAAGAAACTACGAAATTAATATAAGGGCTTTTCCAGTTGAATAAATACTTGCCTCTCATAATCAGCCTTTATTCATACATGGACTTCATTAAGGAAAATGAGATACGGAGAACTTTGAGAGCTACCTGGATCTGACTTTTGTATAGCAACTACCTCTACTAAATTTAGAATGCGTTAGGATGGAATATTTTTACGCAACAATATATTTATTTTGATAGTGCGTTCCTATGGAGTTTGTTTAGAGGGTAATTTTTAAGAGGATTTCAAGTGATTTAATATGAAATCCCTTGTTGGGATATTAATACAAGAGATGTCTAAAACTCTAAATATTTTTATGAGGTACTAAATGGTACCCGTATACTGCTCAAAAAGTTAGTTTTCAAAATCTTCCTTAATTAAAATTTATTTAAATTGATTACTATTTTTATTTATAATTCATCAAAAAAAATTTATTTATAACATATTCAAGTAAATTTGATAAATTTTATATATATCCTCTTAAATTTTGAGTAAAAGTTTATACAAATAGTTTTTATTAAAATTAGTTATTTTTAGTTGAAAAAATCACTTAATTACATATTTCATTTGTGATTTGCATCAACTAAATCATGGTAAGATTTTTTTTTCAGCATTTAATTTATATATGGCATCAATATTAAAAATTTACATAAATATTCAATCATATATCATCATGTCAACAAAATAATTAGGTTTAACTACTTATTAACTTTCCTCAAAGTGTTATAAATATGAAGCATATAAAAATTTTAGTCAACAACCTAATTATTTTTCTGACATAATAATATATGATTGAATATTTATGTAAATTTTTTATATTTGAGTTTATAGAAAATATAATCTATTTTATATGCACATATATTGGTGAAAAAAATTACACATGCATCTAAGCATACATAATTATATTAGCTTTTTACAAATAAAAAAATAATTAAATGACAATGTAAAATTCATTTTGCCAAGGCATCAATATAATGTTAATATCTTCATAATAACAAAATCTACTTTTAAACGTTTATCAAAATCTAGTTAATTTATATTTATATATCATGAAATTCTTTTTTCTATTGAAATGTCATTGAAATTGTTTTAATTTTTGTCATAATTATCTTAAACATCATATTAAAAATATAATGTAATTCACTGAAACTATAGATTAGTATATGGAAACTAATATCAAAATAAAAATGTAACCCTATACCCAAAAAAAAGGTAGCTACTTGTGTAATTCCATGCTTTTCGTTTACAAATGGACAGTTACAAATTTTAAAAATTTAAATTTGATTGTATTATGATTTATAATAGTGTAGTAAATTAATAAATTATTAAACTTATAAATTGAACAAGATAATTTTATAACGGAACATAGTTTAAATTTTATTGCAAATAAAGAAAGAGGAAGTGGAGTGATTTTAGGAAGAAAAAATCCAGACTTTTCATAAATAAATGAATAGTTATAACTTTATAAAATTTAAATTCGATTGCAGATAGAGAGAGTAGAGTGATTTAGGAAGTTAAATGATTTTAGGTTTTATGTAATAATTTTTTGTAGTATTCATTTTAGATATAGATACATGATATGATTCTCAAGACTTGAAAAGAGTGAATTTCAAACTCCCTTTTTTATAGAGCGAATTATAAAATTCATTTTCATATTTATCTCATAACTTTCACTATTCTAATTTTGCTACCATTTATCAACTACAACTAATTCACCATTGGTAAGCCGCCTACTTGTTGTTAGTCGCCCCCACCCACCAATCATCACCCACCTGCCTGCCTCCGGTCATGCTCGCCGCCCGGCCACTAGTAGTCACTGCCCGTTGCTGGTCACTACTCCTCGCTTGCCCCCTACTGGTTGCGAGCCGTTGTCATCCACCAGTCACAGGCCTCCTAGTTTGCATCACCGGCTAGCCACTAGCTCTGCAGTTGTTGCCCGCCCATCGTCAGCCGCCGATCGCCTGCTGTTGGTCACCAACTTTCTGTCGCTAGCATCAGTCACAAGCTACACCCCACCCATCACCGATTGTGCGAATGCCATCCACCACTGCCCTCTGTTATTGCATATCATCTGATACCCATCATCTACTCTACCCATAAAGAATGTGATATAATTTCATTATCAAACAAAACATTTTGTGAATAAAGTCATATGATTATTTTATCCAAAGAAAAGACTTTAAAAATACAGGGAGTTCAATTAAAACAATTAAAATTCCTTGCACTTCAAAGTTTTTGAAATTTAAGAATACTCCATCCAAACACAACCTAAGAGAATTTCAATGGATGAAATATAAATTTTTTTGTTTGGATACTACAATAAAAAAATTTAAAAGCAATACAGAAATTTAAAAATTACAAATATTTTTATGAGACTTTTTGGAAGTACCAAAAGAATGGATTTTAAATATTTCACATACAGAGAGAACTCTGTCTTTTTTTTCTCATCATATCAGTCTACATATAATGGAACTGTAAGCACTGCCCAGAAACAATGCCATCTATTGTGGTGACTGTGTTTGAGTTGGAACTGACACAGGATTTGTGGGTGTCCATTAAGCGACATTAACACAATTTAAAACCAGCGGGATTTACCATTTTTCAGCTTTCATTTTTCCTCTCTCGCTCTACCATTTATTTACGATTAAATTAAGCCAAGAGATTTTTTAATATTTTTTCTCTTGGAGATAAATTTCTGGCAGGCTAAAGTCTAAACATTATCATTTCTTCAATAGAAAAATGAAGCAGTCTCGTCTTTTTATGAAAAACTTCCCAAAGTTGACTTTTGCATTTATTCTGACTGTTGAGTTCTTCATTCACCACAAAGTGTTCCTTGGGATACTTTGGAAATTCGAAAGAAATAAAATGCTTCCAATTTTTTTTTTTCATTTAACCATTATTTATTTAATTCAGTCCGTTTTCAAGTTTCATTTAGCCCATTTTATTTAATCCAGGTATTTACATACTATTTGATTTCAAATGTGAATACATACCACTATATTTCTTGCAAAAGAAAGATTCTATCCTATTCTATTTTATTGGGAGTTTTGACATTAAAACATGAAAATTTTTATTTAGATAAAGTGGACGATTCCGTCAATCAATTGAACAATGTTTTTTCCACTATTTCTATGCACGAAAACTAATTATTATCATTTATTCCATTAAAAGATAAAATATAGTTTCATCTTGTGTTTCTTGGCTTATAAATGGGATGTCCATCGGGTTAAGTCAAATCCACAAATCCATGGATTTTAAGGGGGTCAATGTATTGAGTTGGGTTGGGTTAAAAGTATAGTTGAGTTTACGGACCACGATCCGCAGACCAACCCGTTTAACTGCAACCCGCATGAAAATGGACTAGAAAATTTTAGCCCACCAAACCCGTAGACTTTTATACCCGCTCCGCTTAGCCCGTGGGCTAAACGGGCCTAACCCGCATATTTGCGGACCAACCCCATAGCCCACATAATTTTTTTAAGGCTTAAATATAAGTTAAATTATAAATAGTATGCACTATGCAGCCTGCCAGCCATAACCATTGGTGACTAGCCCAACCCAACTTGTCAAAAAAAAAAGTAAAAAAAGCAAAGTAAAACCCATAATAGTTCACGGACCCATAATAGTTCACGGCCCTCCCAGGCTCCCACTGTAACATCCCCTGCTGCTTTATGGATTGACGATTGTCCCCACAAACCAACACGGGTCTTTTCAGCGTGCTTTGTCCTCACTCACACGCTTCCTAGGAAAACTTCCCAGGAGGTCACCCATCCCAAAATTGCTCCAAGTCAAGCAAGTTTAAATGTGGAGTTCTTTCGATTTGGGCTACCAAAAGAAGATGCATCTTGTTGGAATAGGTAGTACAAATCAATTCATATAAGTTCTCCTCAATCAGATAGTCCCATACCTATACAGTCTTAGGATCCCTCTCATTCGGGTGTGTAATCGGTTCATTCATGTACCCCTCCGCTTTCGAAGTCTGCCAGGAGCCGCTCCTTGTCCGTGCCTCCTTGCACCGGCGATCACTCCTCGACTTTGCAATCCCCTGGCGTTACATGCCCACCAGCTTCCACTTGGTTCGTCCCCGAACCACACCGTACTGGGAGAGGTGCAGGCTCTGATACCATTTGTAACATCCCCTGCTGCTTTATGGATTGACGACTGTCCCTACAAACCAACACGGGTCTTTTCAGCGTGCTTTGTCCTCACTCACACGCTTCCTAGGAAAACTTCCTAGGAGATCACCCATCCCAAAATTGCTCCAAGTCAAGCACGCTTAACTGTGGAGTTCTTTCAGTTTGGGCTACCGAAAAGAAGATGCATCTTGTTGGTATAGGTAGTACAAATCAATTCATATAAGTCATCCTCAACTGTATAGTCCCATACCTATATAGTCTTAGGATCCCTCTCATTCGGGTGTGTAATTGGTTCATTCATGTACCCCTCCGCTTTCGAAGTCTGCCAGGAGCCGCTCCTTGTCCGTGCCTCCTTGCACCGGCGATCACTCCTCGACTTTGCAATCCCCGGGCATTACACCCACTCTCCTAGTCCCTTACTCTTTTCTCATTTTTTTAAAACCTAATTCATTACTCCAAAAGAGTAAAAGAAAAGTAGAAGCCTAGAATTGTAGAACATTCTCTCAACCTCTCACTCTCTCTAAGCCACCAGCCCACCACCCTACCCATGTAGTTCACCACTTTCCCTTTGATTCCAGAAAGACCGACACAACCAGCGAACCACCGCGCCTCCCACCGCCACTGCACCACTTCGATTCACCTCCAAGATGCTTATGTCGCTAGTGACCAAAGCATCGCCATAGCTTCTACCACCTAGATGTTCCCGCCACCACTACCAAGACCTTGACAGCGCCATGCTGAGACCCCACATTTGCAGTGTTGTTGCTGCAATACCGCCACCACACCTACCGATCTTGTGGGCTATGGCATGTGGGTCTTCATCTTTGTATTATGTCATCTTTTAACTTTGTTTTTTGTTCATTTTAAATTTTTTTGGTAAAGTGTGTTCATTTCTAAGGATCTTGCTTTGCTGGGTTTTGCCATTTTGGTTTTGAAAAAGGCAAAAAAAAAAGGAAAAAATTAGGCGGATTGGTCCGCGGACTAACAGACTTATGCAGCGCAGACGCGGACCTTCATAAAATGAAGTCCATTTAGAAAATGGACTAGCCCGGTACCGTTCGTTTAACTGAAGCTCATTGCGAACTGGGCTAAATGGATCGGGCCGGCCCGTATACCCAGCTCTAGTTAAAAGATCTCCAACATAACTAATGAGATATGTATTGGGTTGTTGGTTTAAAATTTTTCAATCTACACAAGTCAATCCAACCAATAAACTATCTTCTTTGGAGTAGTCACAAACTTGTCTAGAACATAAGCTGTCAATGGCCTGTACAATTTTTTTTCATAAGTTTGTTATTTTTTTTGGTTTAAATAGTTAAAAAAATAGATCATGCCAACAGGTCAATGATAATATATATAATATCTGATAACATCCACTTCAATTGATGTATGTAGTTTGTAATTTCTTAGGACTTATGCATGTGTATTGTATTTTTTGAAAATTTCATGGACTTGTGTCTTTCTTAAATTTATACATGCTAAGACATATAATTGGAACTTATGTTATGTATGTTTGGATTTATTGTATTTGATTATATATTTAACATGTTTTATTAAGTGGCTTTTCTAAAGATATATCAGGCCTCATCTTTTTAATGACATTTCGATTTTGTTTTAAACTTTTTTTTAGTTTTTTTCATTTTATTTTGTTTTCATCCCTAATGTCATAATAATATCTCAATTGTCCTATTCGCTTTTATCATCAGTTTTACTAACAAATACCACCAATTTAACTCCTTTTGAAATATTCATTCTTATATTATGTTGATGTTTTATTTTTTTCAAATCATCCTTATTAAAAATAAATGAGATCTTATTTATAGATAACTTCTAACTATAAATACTGAAGTTTAAAAGATTAAGGATAAAAAATAGAGTTTATATATATATATATATAATATAGAAAACATGACATTCACATAAGATAAAAATGGAATATTTGAACAAAATTAGCAGTCTTTATTAAATGATTGACATTATTATCAAATAAGATAATATTAAAATATTATCAAAACGTTAGATGTAACGCCCCAATTTTTACTGCTATGTTAAGATTACCAAAATGCTCCTAGGTAATTTTTACACGTAATTCAAGGTCAAATAATTCTCAATAAAGGAATATAACATTAGAGAAACATCATAGGAGACTTGTTTAGCGATTCCTGCGAAAGTCGCAAACCCCGATTTTTCTATACGTGTAAAATGACCAAAATGCTCCTAAGGTCATTTTTACCTAGAAAATCAAAGATAACCAATCTAGATTATCTTTGAGGGGTTAGTTTAAGGCTTGATGGGGATTATATGTGCCTTAGAGGTAAAAATCTCAAATTCTCAATTTTTACTGTAAGTAAAATTACCGTTTTACCCCTACAGTAATTTTTCATAAACTTATATTATTTTTGAATTCGGTTTTCACCCAAAGATTCAAAATAGCCATTTCAAATATGATTTGAGGTTGTCCAATATTTACAGAGAGTTTTTATGTGAAATTACCTTTTTACCCCTAATTGTGGTAAAATAGGTTTACTTGTGTAATTAAGATAGTATTAAAACTCTATTGGGACTCAAATTGATTTTATTCATTAACCTTGAGTTTAAAATTAATTACCCAAGGTTAAAAATAATTACTTGAGGTAATTAGAGTCAAGATTTACCTAAGATAAATTTAAATTACCTTTCCTTGATTTTAGAAGCTCATAAATTTAGTAATGTTTTAGGTCAAAGTTAAAATTTACGGTTTCGGTAAAATCTTGTACATTTTTATTTTCTTATCCTAAGATTCGAACCTAAGTTACAAATTGGTTTTTACTCATTTGAAATTAACCCCATTTACTAGTGTAAGATTTCTCTTTTTACCTTGTCTTGATTTGTCCTAAACACTTGACTTTTTACCATTTTCACTAACCTATCAATTCCTAATCTTTTACCTAAGTAAATACATATCTAATACATGATTTATCACTTATAAAATAACACCAATCTGATCATGAAAGCATCAGAAACCAGTGCCCATGATCAGCCCAAATAACCATATTTTATTGCTTTTCTTCCAACATGAAACATATCCAACATGACACCATACCTTTGGCTTTCTTTTTCATTATTTTTTTGGCTAAATTTAATCAAAAGAAATCCATCCATGTTCAGCCTCATCAGCCATGATTCCTTGCCTTCCATTTACATAATATTTTATGCATCTTCAAGCCATGATACATGAACACAATTATGACTACACATTATGCTTTCTTTCTCTATGTTTCTTTAATTGAAAAATGAAATTAAAATCCCATTTTTCCAGCCTTGGTTTCACGGTCATATGGCCTTCCTTGGCCTATAAATAAGAGCTCTTCCATTGCTAAAATGTACACACAAACATCCATAGCCTTAGTGCTTAGTTACTTGATTGTTTTCTTGATCAAAGTTTGCTCAAAGTTCTCAAATTCTCTCAATACTTCAAGCTTTCTTCTTCTTCCTTATTCACATTCAAGAGCCTCCATTCCCAACCTCTAACCAAGCTCTAAACCTCAAGCATACACATTCCAACCATAAACTAACTCCTAGACACATAACCTTTCCATTATCAAACACAAAATCACAAGAAAAATCCTTCCTCTATTAGTTCTTGTCTTGGCCGAAGCCATCATCATCATCTAGAGGAGATTTTCTTCTTTTCACTTCTTAAGACATCAAGCTTTAACATTTGAGAACAAAAAACAACTTGGTAGGGATTTTATTTCATGTTCTTTCCTTTATTTCCTCCTAATGACTTCTAATTTATGGCTTAATGATAAGACTATGGAATATGGTTCTTGGAACCTTGGTAATAAAGGACTCTAATACTAACTTCCTTTATTTAAGATTAATTGAGGTTAAAGAGTTTAATTTTCTAAAAGTTTTGAGCTTAACAAGATAATAAGTAAACTTGCATCCATTGTTTATGTTTCAAGCTCTTGCATATCATATTTAAATTTCAAGCCTTGCATAATCATATTTAATTTCAAGTCATCACCTTAAATCTTGAAGATAATAATATAAACTTGCATTCTCATGTTTAAATTCAAGAAATGCATTTTATGATTCAAGTTATCACTAAACTTTGAAGATCTAAAAATAAGCTTGCATATTCATATTTACTTTCAAGCTATCACATAAATTATAAAGATCTAAGAATGAATTTGTATCTTCATATTTATATTTCAAGTTGTCACTCTAATTCTTGAAGATAATAATATGAACTTGCATTTTCATGGTTAAATTCCAATTAATGCATTTCATGTTTATATTTCATGTTATCACCTAAAGGATCTAAAAATGAACTTGCATCTTCTTATTTATATTTCAAGTATTGCACATCATATTTATATTTCCAAGTTATCACTTTATAATGATAAAGATTAAAAATGGATTGCATAGCATGTTTATAATTCTTCCCATCACCTAAATCTTTAAAGCTCAAAACTTACCTCTTTAATTTTAAATAGGATTTTATTTTTTTATGGACACATTTAAATCATGTTATTTCTAGCCTCTTGATGCTCTTGATATTAAGGTTGGTTTATTTTATTTCTAAGGCTCGGATATTGTCTTTAAGTTACTTGAATAATTTTGTTAGAGTTAGAAATCCAAATATGTTTAAAATTGTGTATTTCTCATGATTTAAGAATTATGTTACTGACCTGATTTAAATAAAATAGTTAGGAAACTGATTTGAAAGGTTTGAATGTGTATAAATTACTTATAATTGATGTAAGAATTGTTTTTAGCATTTTTGTGATAAACTAGTAGCTAGAAAGGATCAAAATCATAATTCTATAAAGCTTTAGACAAAGAATTTTCTGAATTAATTCCTCACTGATTAGATACTGATCATATATATACTTTAGAATTATTAGTATTAGATGTAAAAATTGTTTTTGGTATCTTAGAGGTTGAAAAGGATAATTACAAGTGTTAGTTTTGACCGTTTTGCAAAATGTAGAAAGTTGTGTTTCTAAACTATCAATTATGTAATTTTGATGAAAGGATTTTAATTAGGGTTAGTAATAATATCTGATGTTATTATGTGATCGAAATACTATTTATAATGTTTAGAAAAAGTTTTATAAGTATTATTTTTTGATAAGTGTTAAAAATAAGTTACTTTGTACTTTGACCCCTATAATGTGTTAAATTTAGTCTATGGCCCTAAAAGGTTTTATGATGAGTTTTGATGGTTTCTAATAGTTATATGCCTCTTGAATTGTATTGGTTAATGTTAGAAATCTTTAATTTATTAGTAGATGTTAAAAATGGGTAATTATGTTTTGACCCGTAATCTTTGAGAAATTGTGATTTGACCCTTTGGGGCTTAAACGTAAATATTGACAATATGATGAGATGAATGTGATTGATGTTTTGTGAAGAATAAGTTGATGTGCTGAAATTTATATGGCTTATGGATATTTGCAATGACATATGATGCATGTTTATGCGATTTACATTATGGCATGTTATAATTATGTTTGATTCATTGATATGCACATGAAATAATGAATCAATGAGTTATAATTGTGATATTCATGTTTACATCTCCATATAACATGCCAAGATTAAAGGTGACATAAGACACATGGAAATGATCCTCTAGACTCCCCGAATTAAAGGTTATGAGAGGTGATCCAAATAGGAAGTGATCCTTTGGACTCCCCGAATTAAAGGTTATGAAAGGTGATCCTAATGCCCCCTATCCCGTATCTTAATTAAAGGTTATGAAAGGTGATCCTAATGCCCCCTATCCCGTATCTTAAGAGTCGGGAATTTATCTTATCAAAAGGGATAAGAATACGCTAGTGACGACTAGTGAGGTATGAGCTCATAACCTAGAACTCTCGAGAAAAGAGAGAATTATAGGGCGGCCCCCAAGGAAAAGAGAATGAAGAAGTTTAAGTCACCTGTAAGAATAATGATCATGATGTTTTTTATATCATATACATCGTTTTATGGATTTTATGATACTATGTATATGAAATTGACATACATCCATGACTAATATATTGCATTCATGACATTAAGATTCATGCTAAAAGATACGGTATACTAATGATATTTAGAACTTAATAAATGAACCTTATATATATGTTTACCATTTTCATAATTAAACCCGAGGTTCTTGGGGACGATGACGATGACACTTGTGTTAGAGTCGGGAAGCCCTACTAAGACTCTTGTATAAGTTTCTCATCCCTTTTCTTTTCCGTGTCGTCTCCAGACAAGCATGATGAAGTAGTTCGTGGCTTTGAGTAATGGTCGTGGGAGCTTTGCTATAGAACAATAGATTTAACGAAGATAGTTTCTCATTGGATATGTGCCTTTAGAGTGATTGCTTCTTATTTATTAGTTTGTATTTCTATTTATGGATATGTATGTCCTTACGTTTATAGGACATCATTATTATGATACACTTATTGATATGATATTATTATTTGAGTTATGTTATGCCATGATTGTATTATGTGTTTACTTGTCATTTGTTTCTAACACTTCTCTTATGCAGAAAAGGTGAACGATGTTAGATACTTAGGATGCGCGGCTCACATTTTGATATTTAAGTTCAAAAAAAAAATTTACTCATATTTTCACTAAAGTATTTTAAAGAAGTTGAGTTAAAATCTGGAGCAAAAGAGTAATAACTAATAATTAACTTAAATGTGTCCTAGGCGTGTTGAGTTAAATATTAGAGTGTTACATTAGAGATAAAATATAAAAAAAAAAATCGGATGAAATCAAGATATTGCTAAAAAATGAAAGACCAAAATAGAACTTTTTTCATCCTTAATAATATTTTAAACATTTTATATAACTTGAAATTAAATATTTAATTCTTATCGATAGTCTTTAATATGGATTCATCCTAATTCTGTAGCCGCAAATCCCCTTGTCATTGCTTCCGAAATTTAACGTGACAACTTGAATACAGGAGGTATACAATGCATATACCTTAAAAAAGTAAATAACCAGGTAATCGTAGTGTCCAACAATTCCAGCAGTGGGATACCAACGAGAAAACCAAATCAGCCATTATAAGGAGCTAAAAAGCATCAGAAAAAAAAAATTCAGAAATGATTATCCGAGTAACTTTTATTTCACCTATCTTTAGCTCATTTTGTCAACTGAAGCAAATTATCCAATGAGTCTCTCTCAATTCTCTTCAGAAGAAAAGAAAGAAACAAAGCTAAACAATAAACTGCAGTACGCAACCAAAAGTCAGTGCGATGAAACAGGAAAAGGTGTAAAAAAGAAGATAAAACAAGCCATGTTGTCAAAGCCCCCAACGTGCACTCCACAAACCTAGCTCCCTTCATATAAACACCCTGTATCGCTCCAAACCCAGCAACCTACCAAACCATTGATTCAACCTTAATTTGCCTCAAACTAGACCGCAAAGCTCTCCACCACACCTCATATCATTCCCATCACCAACACAATTAATTAATTAATTAATGGCATCACCGCCGTCATCTCTCCGGTCACCACGGCGGGTGTCGCCGCCGTCACTAGCATCAAAAGAAGATACTGCCACTGCTGCAGCAGCAGCAGAAAATCGTTCACACCTTATCCGAATGCCAATTTCCCTACAACCAGCAAACAGCAAGAGCACAAGATCCAACAAATTCTTCAGGAAGTTCCGCTCGGTCTTTCGGTCCTTTCCCATCATGGTGCCATCGTGCAAGATGCCCGTCAGTGGAAACCACCCCGGCGACGGTTTCATCCATGGTGGCAAGAGGATAACTGGAACTCTATTTGGTCACCGGAAAGCGAGGGTTAACCTCGCGTTCCAAGAAAACCCTAAGTGCCTTCCATTCCTTGTCTTGGAGCTAGCCATCCCCACAGGGAAGTTTCTCCAGGACATGGGAATGGGGCTGAATAGGTTAGCGTTGGAATGTGAAAAGCACCAGAGCAACGAGAAGGTGCAGATCGTTGACGAGCCAATTTGGACGCTGTTTTGCAATGGGAAGAAAACGGGTTACGGGGTGAAGAGGGAGCCCACGGATGATGACTTGAACGTGATGCAGATGCTGCATGCTGTGTCCATGGCGGTTGGCGTGCTCCCAAACGAGATGTCGGACCCTCATGATGGCGAGCTGTCCTACATGAGGGCGCATTTTGAGCGCGTGGTTGGGTCCAGGGACTCCGAGACTTACTACATGATGATGCCTGATGGGAACAATGGAATTGAGCTTACCGTGTTCTTCGTGAGGGTTTGATTGGCAAATTGAAAAAATGGGGGCAATGAAATGCTGAGTATTTTGGCCCAAAAATTTCTCAGGCCTGTTAGGAAAGAAAAGTTGTGGTATATCACATTTTCAAATTAGTAAACGCTCTCCCCTAAGAGAAAAGTTTTGCTAACATTCATTGATCAACACATCGGAAAATAGGAGACAACAATAGTCCTTTGAGCTAATGTGTTGATTGATGAATGTTATAGAGTAAAACTTTTTTTTTTTTATTCCGTGATTATTCACAAATTCTTCGTTTACATTTATAGTTCAATACCTCGGCTTTGTAGACTATTGATATTTCCTGCTTTCAGGACATTCTGCTGAGGTATTTTACTATAAATGAGAAGAAGGGAGCAGAATTTCTTCTTATTGGGCACTTTCGTACAATATCTGCTTAGTTGCGTGCGTTAGTTCTTACGGGTTATTGCAGGCCATAAGTCTTTTCTTTTATTTTTTTTCTCTTGTTTAATTAGGATAGACTGCTAGTTAAGGTATTTGAGAATTAGAGAAGCAAAGTGTGTTTTACGGACGGAAGCGAGAACAGCAAGGTGAGAGGAAGAAGGATGATGTATATTTCTGCGTTACCATCGTTAGGAAACAAATTTGTTTCTTAATTTTCAATTTCAGCAATTAATTAGATGGGTGAGTTTTTGTTTCTACTGTATTTTCATTGTATTTTCTATATTGTATTTTTTTTTTCTAATGAAAATTTTAAGCAGGAGTAAATACTAATATTTTAACAAAGTCAGAAAAGACCCTCAACCTTTGTTAAGATTTCTGGGAAAAATCATATATTGATCCACCAACGAAATCCTCATATCGTTCATCAGTGGATTCAAACCTATACCATGTGAAGTATAAGCCAAATTTTAGATCAACTATGCTCATCCTCATTGGCAACTTTTGTTTAAGTTCGGTAGGGCACTTGAAATGATCACTTGTAGTATATCGATGTATCAAAACAATTGGGAGCTGGTTGGGACCTCTCTAGTTGATTGGGTAGTCGAGGGTTTTAATAATCCACAGTGCATTAAAGAGGAAAATAATACATTGATCTCTCTTACTCCGAAGATTGATGCTCCTACCTTTTTTGCTCATTTTCGGCCTATCAGTTTATGTAATGTGAGTTATAAGCGTATTACTAAGGTTGTGGCCCTTAGATTAAGAAATATCATGAACAAGGCGGTTGGGCAAACTCAATGTAGTTTTGTGCTAGGAAGACTTAGTGCAGATAATATTATTGTAGCCCAGGAGATTATTCACTCTATGAGAAGCAAGAAGGGAGGTAAAGGGCTAATGGCTATTAGGTGGACCTGGAAAAAGCGTATGATAGGGTAAGATGGGACTTCATTCGTGATACCCTTGGGTATTCCAAATGATCTTATTAAAGTAATATGGGCCTGTATCTCCTCTACGTCCATGAGGATCTCTTGGAATAACTCAATCAGTGACTCTTTTTTGCCATCTAGAGGAATCTGTCAAGGTGATCCTATTTCTCCTTACATTTTCGTTTTGTGTGTTGAATGCCTGTCTCAACTTATTAATTAGGTTGTGGAAAATAATAGCTGGAAACCTATTCATTTGTCTAGAAGGGGCCCTAAGATATCTCACCTTTGCTTTGCGGATGACCTCCTTTTGTTTGCTGAGGCGACTTCAAATCAAGTTGACATAATAAAGGACATCCTGGATAAATTTTGTAGAAGTTCAGGATAGAGGGTTAATGCTAGCAAATCGTTTGTTTTCTTTGCAAAGAATATGAACCATACTCGTAAAAGGACTTTGAGCTTGGGTTTGGGTTTTCAACTGACCAGTAATCTTGGCAAATACTTGGGAGTTCCCTTGATGCATGATCGTGTTCGCAAGGATGATTTTCGCTACATTATCGACCGGATGAACAATAAATTGAATGGATTCAAATCTAGATCTCTTTCTTTGGCTGGTAGAGTTAGTTTGGTGCAGTCGGCTCTTGCGACTGTTCCGACTTATATTATGCAAAGTGTGAAGACTCCTATTTTTGTTTGTAACCAAATTGATACCATCTGTCAGAACTTTATTTGGGGTGATTCGAGTGAGAGAAGGAGAGTGCACATGATTAGTTGGGACCGTATTTGTTCTCCTAGATCTTCTGGGGATTTGGGATTTAGCAAAGCTAGAGATATGAATGAAGCTTTCCTTATGAAGATTGCTTGGGGGCTGGTACATAGAAGAGATAGTCTATGGGTTGAGGTTATCCCCTCCAAGTACAAGTGCACTGAAGCTACTATTCCTGTGGTGAACAAGTTTGTTTTGGCTTCTAATTTATGGAGAGGTGTCTCTCAGGTTTGGCCAAAAGTTAGAAATAACCTTATCTGGAGAATTAGGAATGGAAATGATGTCAATTTTTGGAACGATCATTGGATTCCCAGGATTCATAGCCTTCGGGATTTCTCTCTTGTAAATCTATCAGATGTGGAAAATGATACTCCTGTTAGTTATTTTGCGGATGGGAATAGAGACTGGGATTGGAATCGTCTTATTAACTACTTGCCTGCCGATTTTCTGGAATTGCTGGTCCCAGTTCGTGTCCAAGGGGGGACTTAGGTGAGGACATGGTTGCTTGGCACCCATCAGTTGCGGGTGAGTTCACAATTAAATCAGCCTGTGATATTATTCATGGTGGTTTTGAGTCTCAAGCTCAAAAAATTTGGAAGACTATATGGAGATTAAACGCTCCTCTTCGCATCAAGTCTTTTATGTTGCTGGTTATCCATAAAGCCCTCCTTACTAATTTGGCCCGCTGGAAACGAAAGTTGACCTTTTCTGCGGATTGTCCTGAGTATGTGGGAATGGAGGAGACAGTGCTCCATGTTCTGCGTGATTCTGTTGTTGCACAGGAATTATGGAAGAGCATTGTGCATAGCTCTGATTATCATGCTTTTTTCTCTGGAACTTTGTTGGATTGGTTTTCAATGAATATAGAGGCGTGAGCTCGTACTTTTAAAGGGACTGCTTGGCCTCTTCTGTTTGCCACTGCTTGCAACACTCTTTGGCTTAATCAGAATGCCTTTATTTTTGAAGGAACTACCTTAAGCTGTTAGGATCTCTTGGGTAAGCTGCTATCCTTGCTAAAGACTATGATCTTGCCATTTCTTGTTTTGATGATGGGCGTCTCAGATTAAAGGAGTATAGGCTTATCCATGTTAATTGGGTTCCTCCTCCTATTGGCTGGTTTAAGATTAATTCGGATGGCCCTATTGCTCAGCCATTTGGATCGGCTTCTTACGGAGGTATTATTCGTGACTGCTATGGTAATTTTATCTAGGCATATAGTGCGAATTTCGGAATGTGTTCTATCACTTTTGCTGAAATTTGGGGTGCCTTATTGGGCCTTAAGCTGGCGTTGGAGAGATGCTGTTCCCATATTCTGCTCGAAATGGATTCCAAAGTGGCTATTCAGATGATTGTGGATGGGATGGGAGCTAAACACCCATGCGCCCCTATTGTTGCAGCTGCGAGAAACCTTTGGCAAAGCTTCAACTCAGTGAAAGTTATTCACGTTTATCGGGAAGGCAATGCTTGTGGTGATATTCTTGCCAACCATGGGCACAGCCTGGACAGGGAAGTCATATTTACGCACATTCCAAGCTTTGTTTTGCTTTAATTTCTTGCTGATCTAAGTCACGCAGCTCAACCCCGTATTGTGGGTGTGTAATTTTTCTTTGTCTGTTTGGGCTTTCAGCCGCGTAAAGTATAAAAAAAAAAATGTCATTATGCTGAGAAATTCTAAAATCCATTATTTTTTTTAAAATCTTTTTACCATTCTGAGTAAGTACATACATTGAACAATGTCATAACTTTTATATATCTTTGTTCCTTAATTAGAAGGAGAACAAACCATTCAGATTTGAACAAAACTAACTTTTTGTAAACCATCCAGTATACTCTGATTTAACAATATACTACATAGTAATCACTCTCTATCATCTTATACTCACCATCTTTTTTTTTTGGTACATTATACTCACCATCTTTAATAGATACACCACGATTTGCTTTATTTATCCCGTGATTTTGAGACTTTGTACTGAATTTATAACCATATTAAAATTTGTTTTAAATTTGACAACTTTTCGAAGTGGTCTACGCCAAACTCCTTAAAAGGTAGGTTTCAAACATATTACTTGCAGTTGGAGGCTAGCACATTTGGTTGATGATGTCTTTACCTCTTTGGGAGTAATGCACCTGGGATGTCATAGGTCATGTCATGGGTTTGACCCTCAGGCATCAGAGATGCTATGTCCCCAATACCACTCCTCCCAATTGACAAATATATATATATATATATATATATATATATATATATTATTTTTTTGAAGGGTTCAACCATGTTACTTGAATTGAAAATCTATATTGTGAACATGATTATTAATTTAATCTAACAAGGTACATTAAACTAAAACAGATTGAAGGAAGTTGACATACACGTTCTTTAATTATAAAACTTGTTGGTGGAGGGAGAGTAACACTTATAGACCTTGTGGTGGGTAGAATATCCGAGAATAATGCATGGAATAGAGGTAGGTTAAATTTACTATGATTGGGGTAATGGTTATGGACAATGGTAGTGCATCCAAAAATTTTTAGAGGTAGGGATGTGGGTATTTTAGTCTTGGGAAAAAGGTTTTGGAGGTTAATGTATGGCGAATTGTATTGAAGGATTTTCAAGGGCATCCAAAAAGGAAAGTAGCTGTGAGGATAGCATCTTCCCAAAACTTCGATGGTACATTGGCTACTGGCATAAGAGACCAAGCAACTTCTAAGAGATAGCTAGCAATTCTTATGTTTAGCCACCCTATTTTGTTAGAGGGTATTAAGTTATGTAAAATGATCAAAATACTGCTTAGGTCATTTTTACATGAGAATTAAGGATGGCTGGTCTTGGCCATCCTCAAAGGGTTAGTTCAATTATTAAAGGGGACTATATGTGTTCTAGATGGTAATCGGTGCAAAAATCGTAATTCCTGAGTTTTTCGTCCACAAAATTACCAAAATGCCCCTAAGGTAATTTAATGTGGGATTAAGTGATGATTGGACCCGATCATCACCTGGGATTTGTGTAACGCCCGGGGACGAAGTCGGGAAGTGATCACCGGTGTAAAAGAAGGCACGGACAATGAATGGCTCCTGGCAGACTTCCAAGCGGAGGGGTATATGAATGAACCGATTACACACCCGAATGAGAGGAATCCTGAGACTATGTAGGTATGAGACTATACAGTTAAGGAGGGCTTATATGAATTTTTGTACTACCTATACCAACAATATGCATTTTCTTTTCGGTAGCCCATCACTAAAGAACTCCATAGTTAAGCATGCTTAACTTGGAGCAATTTTGGGATGGATGACCTGCTGGAAAGTTTTCCCAGGAAGTGTGTGAGTGAGGACAAAGCACGCTGAAAAGACCCGTGTTGGTTTGTGGGGACAATCATTAATCCATAAAGCAGCATAAGATGTTACAAATGGTATTAGAGCCTGCACCTCTCCCAGTATGGTGTGGTTCGGGGACGAACCAAGCGGAAGCTAGTGGGCATGTAATGCCTGGGGACAAAGTCGAGGAGTAATCGTTGGTGCGAAAGAAAGAACAGACAAGGAGCGGCTTGGCAGACTTCCAAGCGAAGGGGTACATGAATAAACCGATTACATGAATAAGAGGGATCCTAAGACTGTGTAGGTATGAGACTATACAGTTAAGGAGGGTTATATGAATTGATTTGTACTGCCTATACCAACAAGATGCATCTTCTTTTCGGTAGCCTATCACTAAAGAACTCCATAGTTAAGCATGCTTGACTTAGAGCAATTTTGGGATGGGGGACCTTCTGGGAAGTTTTTCCAGGAAATGTGTGAGTGAGGACAAAGCACGCTGAAAAGGCCTGTGTTGGTTTGTGGGAACAATTGTCAATCCATAAAACAGTAGGGGATATTACAATCTGAGTATGATGATTTGAGGGGATGTATGATGTTTAGGTGAGTCCTGGATAGTTTCTATATAAAATTACCATTTTACCCCTAGTCAGTGCTAATTAAGCTTAATTAAAGTAATTAAGGGAATATAGGCAATACTAGGCTCTAATTAAAAATAATTTATTTTTATTAATTCATCTTCAGTCCAAAAAATTATTTTGAGTTAATTGAGGCCCAAGAATGATTAAGGAAACTTAATTCTACTCTTAAAGATAAAAAGGAGATGTGGTGATATCATCACCTACTACTCTTGTCTTGTAGTGGCTACATGTTTAAAGACAAAAGCTACTTTATTATGCCTAAATATACCTTTAATTATGATTAATTCAAATTAATCTTGATTAGACTAAGTTAATCCTAGTTTGAACATTGCTTTTACTAAACTACCTCTAATTAGCACATTTTCTACCTAATCTACTCCCCACCCTTTTATCTAAATCCTAAAATGCCCTTAACCCTAACCCAACCACTCCTTTTTAGCATGAAGAAGCCGTCACCCTCTCCCTAATCTAATCATTATTCATTTTTGTTCAAAGAACACCCACACTCCATTTCATTTTCTTTTAACTCCATCATCTACCTCCATCACCTCTGATCTCATAACTTCTTCATTTCTTCACCAAATCCAACAAACAAAGACACTTTTCTATAGTTCTTCCATCCAAAAAACCCAAATCCACTATAACTTTTGCAAGAAAAAGCCTCCTAATACCTGTTTCTACTGTGGCCAAATTATGTTGTGAAGAATGGAGGAGCTTTTAGTTCTTTTCTTGTGATCTTGAGCTTCAAGGAGCTTGTGGCTGCTTTACTCTCCAACAAAGACCTTTTTGGGGTAGAGGTTTGGGATCAAACTTGTTTTCTTATTTTTTTCCCTCTCATATTTGCTAAAAAAGTTTGAGTTTTGATGGATGTTCATGCTTGAAAGTTGATTGTTTTGGTCAAAAATCTTTATTTCTTTTGAAAGTTTTTGAAGACCTCACCATTCCTTTCCTTTCAAGCTTCAGCCACCTTCATTTTTCATAGGTAGATACTTTTGTTTTAAAACCCAACACTATATCTTTGTTCTACACTTTAAAAGAGTCATTTTTATGTATTTTATGAAATTTTTGGTTAAGCTTTAATATTTTTGAGTTAGGTCACTGATTTAGAGGGTTTATTATCTTGGTAATGTTTGCTTCAAAAATGATGTTGATATTTAGAACCTATACATAAAAAGGAGCACATTCATGCATGTTTCAAATTTTTGCAAAGACTTGGTTTTTGGGTTTGGCCTTAACAGATTCTCATAGAAGGAAAATTTTGTTTGAACAACTAACCACATGTTTGGAATCTACATGAAAAATGGAGGGGGTACATGTGATTTGGGTATTTTTGTGATTATGTAGAGATTTTGGGGTCAAAATGTAATTTTATAAAGTTTAGGGACTTTTATATAAAAACTAAATTTTTAGTGTGTAAAATAGACCCTGGAACAGTAATGTATGCATTTGGAAGAGAAAAATGAGTTTTGGGGGTTATTTTTCAATTTTACCAAAGTTTAGGGGTCAAAGTGTAATTTCACAAAGTTTAGGGGTTCTTATGTACAAATTGAGTTTTTCGAGGCAATGCTGTCAAAATGGGTTCTGGAATAGTAATGCATGTGTTTGGTGTAGGTGGAAATGTGCACGAGAAGGGGGTTGAATTGTGCATAGCTTTTTTTTTCATTTCTAAATTTTTTAACAAAGATACTATTAAGTATAAAACTTGCAGTGCAATGCAAACATAGTTAGTAGTTTCAGAAAATAGATTTCTGAAGGTTCATAGACTTATATCAACAAAGATAATAATAGAACGGTAAGAGAAAATATTTTAGTGTATGATTGAATAAATAAAAAAAGCCGCAACAGAGAAAAAATAAAGAAGATCAGAGAAAGAAAAGAGACACAAATATTTTTATAGTGGTTAAGCCAAACTGCTTACATTCAGTACTCAACAAATATTGAGATTCCACTAAAAAATCTTTCTCAACCTGAGAAAGAACAAATGGATAGTCTTTGCATTACCCTTCCTAAGCTCTCATCTGTGACCTTTAGAAATCACCTGCTCTATAGATTGAGTAGTTCTGTACTAGTCTCTCTAAGCTAAACTGAGTAGTTTTGCATTAATCTCTCCAAGCTGAAATGAGTAGTCTTGTACTAGCTTCTCCAAGATGAAACCCGTGACCAGTAGTAACCTCTACTGTTATGTTGAAAATAGTCTTGCCCCAGCCTCTCCAAGCTACAAATAGCCTTGCCCCAGCCTCTCCAAGCTGCAAGTAGTCTTTGACTAGCCCTTCGAAGCTAAACCGTGATCAGCAAGAACACCTTACTATCATTTACAAGTAGTTTTATAGTAGCCTCTCCAAGCTATCTTACAGCGATCACTATCGGACTGAGGATACAAAGGTTAAGTGTTGAGGTTGCCACTTAAACTAACCTACACTAAGTTTCCTTAACATATACATGAAATGTTCCTGGGAAAACCTGAATGACTTCTTTCTACAACTTCTTCCCTAGGAAGAGCATAAATCTAATTAAGAATGGAGAAGGAAGATTTTTACAAGTAAGGAATTTGATAACATAATGATATGAACCTTACTGGAGATGAAGAGAGATTTTTCTAGAATTTCTTCATCTTGCATGAAGCCTCTCTCTATTACAATGGAGCACAACATCTCCATATAAAAAAGGTCTTCTATATGACCATTGCCTATGATATGCTCTTCCATAGACACGTGTTGATCATCCATTTGTATCTTGGAAAGATAGTTTAGAAGAGTAGCTTGTCTGTCTATCAGATCAATTTGCAGAAGCCGTTCTGGAATAGAAATTTATGATGTCCTTCAGAAATTACTCTTACTTTTTGAACCGTAGTTTCTGAACTCTTTCTTCTAAGACTTGGAATAAAGACAAAAGACACGACTGACCTATCCTGACACCGGGATATGACTCTTTGAATTTGAAAATTCAAATTCAAATTTCCCTCCATTTCTAGTAACGCTCAAAGCTTCATAGTATCATGAGCTTTTCTGACATGGTATTAGATCCTTTGATGATATCTTTGCTTTTTGATCTTCAATCCAAGTATTTTGATAATGACTGATTTGTGATTGTGCTGATTGAGGATAGTGTAACATCTGGTCTTCAAAGATTGCTTGATGTCTTCATATAAGCATACTTTTTGATGTTCAGTGCTACTTTCTAAAGTCTCAGGAGTTGGTTTCTTGTAGCGTTGCTCGTTAGCTATCAATTGCTTGAAAAAGGATATAATTTCACTTCTATTTCAGTTCAAATCTCGTAACATGAGATAAACATGTTTACATATACAAAGTGAAATATATTCTCATTTGAGTAAGCCTTACTTTTGATAAACAATAAAAAACCTGTTATATTCTTACAAGAAACTCAAGAAAAACATTAGTCATTATTCAAAGCATTTTCTTTAAATTGGCTTTGTTATCATTCAAAACAAATAAGCCCATATTGATAGAGTTCTGGAGCTAATAATCTCCCCCTTTTTGGTGATGACAAACCAATTTGAAGAGATAATGAAAGAAATATTACAGAGATATAAGCATGATAGTCCATATTCTTTCAGCTTTATTACAGAAAGTGATTTTCAGGAAGTTCTTTTCTTAAGGCATGATATGAAACATATAAAAGCATTTTTGGTCTTAAGTGACTTTTAATCATAACTGTTGTTATTTCTTTTGAGGTATAGATTAGGCTTAACACACTTTTTGAAAAGGTATCTAATGAGTATGTATTTCTACACATATTTTATACCCTATTCTTAGTGTCCTAGCTCTCTTTTATGCTTAATTGAATGTAGTTGTATAATATTTGAGTTTGGAGAGTTTGGACATTGATTTGAGCATTAATGAAAATTTTCTACATAATTGCAGTTTTGGCACTGTTTTGTGTTTTACACTTAATTGAAGTTGTAGACCTCTAAAATTTATGGTTTTTTTCTTTTAGAAAAGATAAGAGGATTATCTACAACTTTCATGTAGAGCTCAAAAGCTGGATCAAAAAGCTAATAGGTCAAAATAAGCCCAGAAGTTAGAACTAAGGTGCTGAATTTCCAGATTGGGAATGCTTCAATAATTAGGGCATATCTCTCTCATCCGAAGTCAAAATTAGGTAAATAAGGTGTCTATTTTGAAGAAAAAAAAGATATCTACAACTTTTATGAAGACACCAAGAGCTAATTTGGTCATTTCCAGGGTCCAAATTTGAAAACACTCGCTATAGCGAGAAAAGGTTACTGCAGCAACCCTTGGTGCTGTCGTTCCAAATTTTTTGTCAGACAGGCTCGCTGCAGCAAGCCTGAGTTGCTGCAGCTAGTATATAAAGACCTGTGACAGTTCTGTATATTTTTTAATGAGTTTTTGGGTCTTTAAATGATCCTGAAGCCCATAGAACAGAGGGACACAATTTATTAGCTTAGAATAGCTCAAATTAGGTTAGGTTAGGCTATTATTCTCCTCTTCCTCTCTTACCATCTCATTTTCCTTCCTCATCTTTCCTCTTTTTCACCCATCTTCTTCCTCACCCATTCTCTTCTTCTCTTAGGTTAGGTTTTATTTTCTATTTTTATTGTAATTTCTCTATGGAAGAGTAGTCTTGTAACTAGCAACAAGGATTCTCCAAGTCCAAGGGTTTGTCTTGAGGCTTGCATATTCAATAAATACATGGTTTAGTTTCTTGATTTTCCTTCTCTCATATTCCTTCCATTGCTCATATGTTTTTGTTGATTAGTTGATTGATTATGATATGTGAATGTGTGAGTATGCAGTTGGAATGAATCTTGATTTTGTATGCTAATTCATGATTGTGGGTTGGATGCATAATTGAGACTGTTGACTAGGCATGAATTGGTTAATTGATTAATGAATGCTTGGTTAGCTTAGAAAATTGAGATTAATTCTTGATTGAAGTTAGACTATAATTGGTGCTTAAGTTAGAGTATGCATTTAGGGATTGAGATATCAATTACCTAGGTGTTGTATCCTAGGAAAATACTTGGTGATTGATTGATTGCTAAGTGAATTATGGTGCCAAGGTTACATGATTGCATGATTCTAGGCACAAGTTAGTCACCTACCATGTGTTTCATGAAATGTGTATGTCAAGGATAAATGGATTCTAGGCATAGGAAATCCTTGTGCTAGTACTTTAGTTAATTGTTAGTTATTTACTTGTTTTGGTTTATGTCCTATTTTTGCTTGATGCACTCAATGAAAAACCCCCTTATTGCATAGTCTATTAGTTCACCGATATCGTTGAGAGATGACTCGAGTTGCACACTGTAACATCCTCCCAAGTACAACGTCATCCTTAAGTCATGACATCAGACTTGAGAGTTGTTACTTATAAATTATCGGACTTGTCTTAAATAACTATAGCAAATGCAATAAGATCATATAATAACTAGCGTAATCAGATTGAAATATTCAACAAAGATACAAGTCTATTACATAAGGAAGCTCTACTTGGAGCTTGAATATATATACAATCTCTATTACATTTACCTACACATACACCTACAACTATATATGATATAAGAAAAATATTAGCTATTAAACTACTGCAATCCCAAGTTTCTTTCACGTAGCAGCCACATCGTTCTTTGGATCAACCTGGAGGCGACACGAGAACACAAAACATATATGGGTGAGAATTATACAATTCTCAGTAGGGCAACTCCCCAAAAACTCACTCATACTGTCATCGTCATCGCCCCAGCCACTTCGGTTTATTAAGAAAAGGTGATCAAACATTACATAATAATGATTCATTTTTAAAGTTCCAAATCATATTTCCAAAGTGGGTTGTTTTTAATGATCAATCACTTAATGCACACATATCATAAAGCTCAAACATATAATTAATAATCCTAATCAAGAAATTAAATATGGTATGAGTATGCATATGCTAAATATAGTGATCTTATCTCAAAGTGACCTGGTTTTACTTGTGGTCATAGAACTCAACTCGGTGCATTTTTCTCTTTTCATCGACATAGGAAAGACTTAGTGTATACCCGATGGGAATTTACTATGAATAACTCCACAATGAACAGTTTATACCATATGGTATTTATAGTGGTTCACACCACATAAAGGAAATAGACTGCTTATCAGGACTGAGCTCATTCCTATACATAATCATTGGATTTACTTTCTCCAATTCTCACACAGATCTATTCCTAGCCGATACGTCTACCGACTCATATTATCTCTAGGGAAGTTCATCTTTTTGCCTTCCCCTTTATCTCTAGGGAAGTTCCTCTTTTTGCCTCCCCTTTTATCTCTAGGAAAGTTCCTCTTTTTGCCTTCCCTTCATTCCACATAAGTTTTGTTTCTATTTTCTCCACATGTCAGAACATGCACGAGTGAAATGTATACATTCTCTTTTCTCATATAATTGCATCATGTACTTTCATTTCTCAAATGCATGCATAAGCCACATGTAGGCTTTCAATCATAAGTAATTCTCATTTTTGCCTCATAAATAAATCTTTAAATTGTCTAGCATGCATTCATACTCATCATACTTAAATCAAGAGTCATTATATCATCAACTCAAAGCATCAATTCATTTTCAGCACAATGGCAGATTTCACATACCTATAGCACAAATTATTTTGCATTTAAAACCATGAAATCCAAGGCTATAAAAAATTATCCAAGACAATTAAATGTGTCCCCAAGGTCCTCTAAAAATTTCGGAGTTAAAAGAGTTCTCTATTTATGATAACAAAATTCAACAAAATAGGAGGCCAGAAACCCCCTATTTGCAGCCAACAGCCAAAGTTCCCATCTTATCACCCTACCAAATGATAATATCAAATCATACAAAAATTCATGGTTGGACTTTAGCATGTCCTCAATATCCTGTAGAAATTTCAGTGGAAAAATCAATCATTTGGTGTGGTAACAAAATTAGACAAACTCAGAGCTTCAGAATTGGCTGTCCAGACAACTCAAGAACAGTCTCGATTTTTTATTTTTATAAAATAGTAAAACTCATTTTTAGGACCCAAGAAAAATCATGGAGTTGTCTTAGGATGTTAGCTTCAACATATAATTTTTATAGCTCATAAGAACATCTAAACATACATCAGAAAATTCATAAACCATAACCTGTCCAGAAGAAATCAGAAAATCCAGCAACATAGTCTAATATTCCTTTTGACAAAAATGATTTCTAGAATCATCCAAACACTCCACCAAAATTAATACATCAATATCCATATATAATCAACCAAAACAACTAAAAATATCAATTTAAATCAGTGATTAACACAGAAAAATGGATTTGAAGAAGAAGAGGTTCAAAAACCCTACTTTGGTAGCTTTAAGGATCTTGGCTTCAAGCATGTCCTAAGGGTGATCTTGCTCACTTCAAGGCCACCAATTCAATATCAAACCCTTCCCTAAATAGTATATGGTGAGCTCTCAAAGCTGGAAAAAGTGATGGATTCAAATTGTAATCGGTTAGATTTGTAGGTATTGAGGAGTAGAAGAAGTTTTGTGAAGGGAGTTTAGGGTTTTAACAAGTCTAGGCTAGGAGTTTCGGAACTTAAATAATGTTTTGAGCTCTTGAGAAGATGAAAATGGTGGCTGATGTATTCTCCTCTTGCTGGATGAAAATAAGGGTAGCTTAATGGAGAAGATTGGTTTTGTATTCATCTTGTAAGGAAGCTTGTCAAGAAAGCTTAGTTATTATAATGTAAAAGGATAATTCTTGAAGAAAGTTAACAAATAGATGGATAGGATTGTTTCCTTGGTCAAAGAATGGATCTTGGTCATCCAATTGGCTTAAGGCAATTGGATCATTTTAACTTGGGGAGAAAATAGCTTTTTCGGTGTTAAAACCGCACACCGAAATTCCACCGAATGGATGAGTTATTGGCTCCCGAGTAAAATATAATAAATCAAAGGTCATGATTAAAACTTGCTTTTCAAGTTTTAATCATTGCCATCCACTTGGCATAAAGTGGTTGGTAAAGGTTACTTGGCCACTAAGTAACTTGTACGGTGTTAAAAACTGCACATCAAAAACTCTACTGAATAGGTAAAACACTGTACCCGGGTAATAAGACATTGCCCGAAAATTAATTCTAAGTATAAAATCCTCATTTCTAACTATTTCTAATCTCAATCCTATAATTTCTCAGTTTTGGGCACCTCTGGGTCCCAATTCTAGGGTTTCGGTTGTCCCAACGGACCCGTGGGGCCCGCAAGGTTACTATTCATATTTTTTTTTTACAAATCCCTTGGATCGTTTTCATCATTTCTAAAACTTTCAGATTTTTGAAATTATGACTAATAAAGCCCAAAATAATTTTTAAATAATTTTTAGGGTGTTACACACACTATTATAATTTACTTTTAGTGCAATTTAGTTTTAAATAAATTTGTTAATTTGTTAGAGCTAGAGCCATGACACTCTAGTCCCTACTAGTATCAGAGCAGAAAGACAAGGAGAAAAAATGTTTAAGCCATAGATATATAACCAGCTTGATTATTGGTCATGAAAAGAAGCTTTTTGAAGATCTATGTGCTTGAAAAACTTAACAAGAAATACTTATGATATTTTATTTTGATTAGATTTGTTTTCAAAACTTTTTTATCCAAAAGAATTTTTGAAAAAAATGCTCAAGGATATATGTTAAGCATAACAGAGCATTCATGATTTTGGAGAAAAACACACTGATGCTTATGTAGTTTCTGATGCTCAAAGAAACCTTTTTAAATAGATAATATCAACATATTGGTACATGAAGTTTCTGAAGCTCATTTGGGATCAATCCCTGAATTAGCAAGGATGAGCTTTTGCATTAAGCTATGAAACTTTTCTTACAAGTATTAGAGCATAAAAAGATATTTTCAAAACAAAGGTATATGATCTTTTAAAACAAGTTTTGTCTCATTAAAAAAAACATAACACATTTTGATATATTAATGCAACATACTTTGAGAGAGTTCTGAAGCTTGTTAACTGATATTAGTTGTTTCAAAACATGTAAGCACAAGTTTTTGAAGACTTGTCAAAAGCTATTCACAACTACACTCCTGATCAAGTTATACAGAACTCTTTAGAAACATCTCATATGTGTGTCAAAGATAATGTGTTTTGCTAAAGCTTTAAAGAAAAATGATTAAACTCATCATACATATCAAGGCTCGGCTTATTAATATGAGTATAAGAGCAACAAGCAATATGTGCTCCTAAAGATACTTGGCAAAAGCTAATCATATCCAGTATATATGTGATACCCGAGGTACACGGGTCAGTAGTAAGGTTCTGTATAGCCTCAAGGATTCCCTGGGAACCACCGTCGAGTCCTGAATTTTACTAAGTCTGGATCCTACACCTCCTTGGAAGGCTATATGATAGAAACATATTCTTGGGATCAAAAGTCCCGGTAATTGTTCCTTGAGGGAAAACAAGTTGAAGAGTAAATTTTAATGAATTTTATGAAACCTGCAAATGTTTCGTTGTTAACCCACAAGTTTAGAAAATCTCAGAAATTCCCGGATTTGAACTAAAACTCAATTTGGATTCTGATTTGATAGAGTTTTGATTTTTTTTATATTTATTTGAATCCAAATGGGGGGTATTTCCTTATTTACATTTATGTTTTAAAGTTAATGTCTTCTACATTAACTTAAAATTAAGAAATGTAAATAAGTGAGTAGTAAGACAACTCAAATGCCAGGAGCACCCAGAGGTGCTGATAGCAGTTTTACTGTCACTGCTATAGCAGTCCAGGACCGCTATAGCGGTCACAGCGTGTGTAGCAGGGTAGTTTTGGGTCTGGGTACCGCTATAGCGGTCATAAGTGTATCAGCCGCAAGTAACTAGACCATTATAGCGGTCATAGACCGCTATAGCGGTGTCAGTGGACCAGAAACAGTACAGAACGACGTCGTTTCACTTACTGAGAGTATAAATCCTTCCCCACTCTCTTCCTCCCCCATTTTCGAGATCAGAAACCCTTCCCCCTCCATTTTTCTCTTTTTCTCTCAAATTCACTCCAATCCATCATTCCAAGCTTCAAGGTAAGTTCATGTTATTAGATTATGTCTTTATTTCTTCATAATCTTGGATTTGGACTGATTATTTTTCTCGTTTTTGTCAAGTGAGGATATTTCTCTAATTTTCTTAGAGTTAGAATAGAGCTCTATATAGATTTTTAGATGTTAATATAGAGTTATGGTTGCTCCATGGCAATTGTTGGTGCCATTCCAAGCTCTCCAAGTCAAGTTGGTGGGGCCCACATACTCCTGGCTTTAAACGGTGAGTGGGTTTAGATCCTTTGATCCTTATGTTGATCATTAGAGTTAATTTCTGTAAATTATAGCATGAAATATATGTTTTTCTGAAAACTCATGGGACCATTATTGTTAAAGTGATTTTTATTAAAGAGCTAGAGTATTGATGATTTCCAGAGTAGAGAATATGTATATGCTAGTGCTTGTGAACACTAGGGTAGAAGATACAGAGAAAATATTTAGATTTATGATTGAACTGGACAATAGCTATAGAGAAACAGACTGTGAGTTAACGGTGGTTATTCCATTAACCTTGGTATACCAAGTCGCCTTAGGGCCAGAGAAATAATAATCGGGACCTAGTTAGGTGCCCTTGAGATTAGAGACTTTGTTATGCTATGTATAACCGGAGATTTGTTATGTCACATGAATTGGGCATAACCAGAGATTCTTGTTTCTTTATTAGCATACTGTGGTTTATGATTTCTACAGAATATTGAGTTCAGAGCTATTTGTTATTCCTACGAATATGAACTTCAGGGTTATTGCATTAATTGGTTTGATATATACATATTATTATTTATTTCCTTGACTGTCCCATGAAAGGGTTAAGGGTGAGGACTTATTCATTGAGTTTTAGATGAAACTCACCCCTCTCTTCCTCCATTACATGTGCAGTAGACGCTGCGGGTTCTTCTCTTCCATCTTTTCCCCCGCAGTAGAGATTTCTCAGTTGGTGAGCTTCACTTTGTAAGTGAAGTACTTTTGGTATTCTATTTAGAGATAGCGTGCTCCAGTATGCATGACGGGCAAGGTCCCGGACCATAGAGATAGACTGACATGTTTTTTATCATGAATATTTTGTATTTTCATGATTACGAGTTCTATGGTTTATTTTGTATTAAGAGCAACCCATGTGTTTTGTATCAAAGATATTTACTAGAGCTTGATTATGAAAGTAGTTATGATGATTTGTTTTTCAAAGAGTTAGACATATATGTTAGAGATGAATTTATGTTTTGGAAAAGGATTTTATATTAAATTATGCATATAGAGGGACTCAGAGATCACGAGGCTTACGTGACAATGAGGATTCCTCACGTGCCAGTCATGTGCCCAAGTCGGGTCATGACAATATATGAATAAACAAGTCAAAGCATATGTAAAAAAGATAAGAGGCAAACATGTATCAGAGATATATATGGTTAGCTGAGTATAGAAAGAGCATCGATATGAATTAGAACTTAAAAAGAAAGCAAAGCATAAGGCGTGAAAGACATAAATGCATTATAAAAGACCATGATATACATGGATAGAGAAGGAAAAATGATTTATATAAAAACATAAAAGAAACAACTGTTAAAAGATTTACAACAAAAGAAATGCATGGTAAACAAAAATTCTTTCTGAGTTCCCTCTCAGTATAAGCTCCCCTTGAATATCTCAACATAGCCTTCATACCATAGCATAGCTCCCCCTGAATCCATAGCATTTCCCTGGAATTCCATTAGCACATGAAGAATGATTTTCTTTAATGTATACTACTCTCCCTTTTGGTATCATAAAAAAGGAGGTGTGCCTGGAAGAAAGATCTGAAGTTGTAGATCTTCCATATATCTATATTGGGTGCCATGCTCTATGATAGTTGCCTCAAATTTATCCTGTCTGGAGGAAATATCTCTCAGATTTTGTAGGATGACTTGATAGCTTGCTAAAGACTCAGTTAAGGATAGAGGTGGCAGATTATAGGGGTAGGAACAATGTTGAGAAATGGCTCAGGAATGTCTAGAGGTATAGTGTCCCCTGATTTTAGTGAATCAGCTAGAGTCTCATCTTGTGCAGCAGATGGAGGTGAAGAAGGTTATCCATGACCGTTTATGGATATGGCAGTGGTAGAAGCAGAGGCAGCAAGAGCTGGGGTAGCTCAGAATAGGAACAATGTCTAATATCTGAGTTGTGGAAGGAGTAGCAACATCTTGAGCTGGAACAAAGGAAGTATGAACATCTTGAACTAAATTAGAAGCATTAGCTTTTAGTACTAGATGTACTTCAGCTTTAGATGTTTTGTCCTCTTCTTCTTCTCTAAATATGAAACGTAGAGGAAGGTTGTGGTATCATAGGAATGAGAGCAGACCATGTTGCATGATCCTCTTTATCAGGTTCTTCAATGATAGGCCACATTTAAGATTCTTCAGCTATAGGCTTGGAACTGAGTGTAGCACGCAGCCTGGCCTTCTCTCTACTCAATAAGCTTTCTTCTTCAAATGAAGATGCTTCTGCTTGTTCTTTTTATGCTTCTTATTCCTCTTCAACATCATCGACCACAGTTATATGATACCCCTCTGCCTGACCTTTTTTTAACTTCCTACAGCAATATGGTGACTTCTGACATACTTTTGTGCAACTTATTGTACCTTAACCTAATTTCCTTCTTGCTGATAACTTTTTTAGGTTTGGTCATAACTTTTAATGCTTGAGAGACTACTTTCTCTCTTCTTTTTGTCCTTCTTTCATAGTATTGGATTAAAGGGATATCCTCTTCTTTAAATTTACTCTCGATGAGGACAAGTTTTCTTTTCCCTTTTGCCTTTTCTTGGTTGGATTCAGACTTCTGGGAGATTTCTTGGGCTTGTTCACCCTTTGTTCTAGGGCTCTGTCTTGTTGGTTTAGCAATCTGGAGAATTGACCTCTTTCTTGAAGTTTTGAATGAGGAAGGTGTGAAGACGGTTCCTTTCAAAAGCTCATAGCTTTCCCTAAGAAAAGGGAAGTTCAAATGTTGAAGCACTTTAGTCAAAGCATGCTATATGGAATGTAACACCCCGATTTTTCTGTCTGAGGGAAATGACCAAAATGCCCCTGAGGTCATTTCCTGACCCGAATTTGAGGGTAACCAACTCGGTCATTCTTGAAGGGTCAATTCAATGTTTGAAGGGGATTGAATGGCCTTTGAATGCTTCTGAAAGCGAAAATCTCGTTTTCCGCAGTTTCGGGTCGAAATGACCAAAATATCCCTATAGCGTTTTTACGTGGGTAGAAGTGCCGTTTGAGCCCGAAACTTTCCCCAGAGGTTTAAAAAACATGTTTTCACGTGTCTAGAGGTCTCTGTTCAAGTCCCGGTGGTCCCGGGCAGTTTTAGTGCAAAATTTCGATTTTGCCCCTAGAATAGTGTTTTTGAGCTTAATGATGTAATTAAGCAAACCTAAGCAATATTAGGCTCTAAACGAAGATTAATTAATTTCCCTAATTAATCTAGAGTCAAAATAATTTATTAAATCTAATTAGAACCTAAAATTGCTTAGATTAAACTTAAATCCCTTTTTAGAATTCAAGATTCCTAGTCTTGGAATCTTGAATAGTGTTTTCTCTCTCCAATTCCTTAAATCAAGGAATTGTGTCTAGAATTGTTTATACACTAAAATGAATTCATAACTCACTAATGATGTAAGAACACTCTCTAATTATGTCTTGCCAACCTTAATTACCCATTTCCTCACCTAAACACTTTCTTACAAATTCCCAATCTTAAGCATAATCAAAGATACACCTAAACACAACTCTAAACCATAATTAAAATGCAAACTAATCCTCTCCCCAAATCTGATGCACATGGCCGAAACTCTCACCTCCATTTACATCACATGTTGATTTATTTCTCACTCAAAGAACCATGCTTGAGCCATGCCTTGAACCATACCTCACCATGCTTGAACCCATAACTCACCATGCCTTCGACCATGCCTTTGTAAGAGATATTTTTCTCCCAAATTCTGATGCATGTGGCCGAAAATCCCTCCCCCATTCACACCCTCCATTTGCTTCATTTCTCTATAAATAGATGGCCTTGGGAAGCTTGCACCACTTTTAGATCATTTGCTAAGTTTAGGAGCACTCAAGCTTTTCTTTCTCTCTCAAAGTTCTAGTGTTCTTCAAGTTCTTCAAGTTCTTCATCTTCTTCATCTTCTTCTTCCATCTTCAAGATCATCACACCAAGTAGGGATTTTCTTTCAAGTACTTCTTTCTTTAAAGTTCTTGTTCTAGCTTTATGTTCATAGTTTCTCTTGATTCTTTTTAGAACTTCTTTTCTTCTCCTTTTTCTTTCTCATTTTCGGCCATGGGCCTTGAAGTTCAAAGAAATGAGAGCTTGATGATGAGAGTTTCATGATGATGCTCATCACTTGAAACAAACTCTAGAGCTTGATCTTTGTTCTTGAGCAAAAATGTTTCTAGTTCTTCCTTTCTTGAACTCTTGAGAACTTTAGTTTTGGTGATGTTTCAAAATGGTTTTAAGGACTCAATGATGAGGTCTCATGATGTTGGTGTTATTATATCATCAAGATCATAGACCCTAGAGTTTTAAAATGTTCCTTTTTCTTTTTGAAGTTTCGGTCCTTTTCCTTTCTTTTTCTAAGTTTCATGGTTTGATTCCTAAAAAATTTTATGTTGTGTTCTAAGAACTCTAGACTATATCATATCTTGGTTTAATGAGTTTGGGTTAAGGTTTAAGTTCCTTTAAAGTCTTGTTAAGAGCTCTAGAGAGATAAAATGAGCTTGCATAATTTATCTTATGCTTGCACTCATATTTACATTCTTGCTATGCACCTTTACTTTCAAGCTATCACCTAAGAACATAAAGATTAAAATGGAACTTGCATCATCACTTAATTTAATTCTCAAAGCCTTTCTATTTCGGCCTTAAAGTCGATTGTTGTTGGGCCTAGAGCACTAAAATAAAGAATTGAACTTGCATCATCACCTAATTAATTTCTCGAATGCCTATCTATTTCGGCCTTAAAGTCGATTGTTGTTGGGCCAAGAGCACTAAAATAAAGAATTGAACCTTGCATATTTACTTTCAAGCTTGCACGTTTAAGTTTACGCCTCCCATATTTACTTTCAAGCTTGCACGTTTAAGTTTATGCCTTGCATATTTAATTTAAGTCATCACTTTATTTTGTAAGCAAGATTAAAAATGAAAAGCATGAGCACGTTTATTTTATGTCGTAACTTAAGAACCTAGAGCTCAAAGACTTGCCCATTTCATTTCAAGTTAAAGTTTAATGTGAATGCATTCTTTGAATGCATGTTTTAGCCAAGTAGTGATGATGGACTTGCAATGAGTTTTCATCTAGCTACAAGGACTAATAGTCTATGTTCTAAGTTTTTATTAAAGCTTTACAAATCTTTACAAGGTTATGTTATCATGAGATGTGACTTTATTCCCTTTTAGAAGATGAAATATATTTTAGTCACTGACCAAAGGCTTCTCTTAGCCTCTTGATGAATTAAAATGATTTGCAAAGAGTTTTAGAAATTCTAATTTGATTCCAAGAGAAACTAGTTAACTTATGTACCTCGAAATGTCAATTTAATTCTCTTACTGAAGCTCCATGATTTCAGTTCTGTCATGATGAGTGTGATGCTGTATGGTGATGTTTTGATGTGTGAAAATATCATATGATGATGTAGAAATGATTCTATGCATAATAGGTAAGAAACTAGCTAACTAGAAATACCGTAAAGCTAGAATTTAACATAGTTTTGACCCATTTGTTTTTGGAACTTATCCAAACTGTTTTAATGGGAGCACAATCAGATTAGGATTGTTTAGACATGAAAAACTTGGTAACATTTGGATTAGAATTGAATTTTAGCACCTATAGGGAAACTAGTAACTAGAGAACCGTAAAAATGCAAATGTAGAACTCTTAGAACATTTAGTTTTCTGGATTCTGTCCAGCAACGTTACAACATGATAAATGTGATTTATAATTAGTTCTTAAGCATAGGAATGTCTCGTAACTGATTTAGATTTAATTTATAGCGCCTTAGGTGAAGACGGAACCGATAAAGGGTCTAAAACGTAAGTTCTAGAACCCCGTAACCACAAGTTAGAAATTCTGCCCTATGCTTTTCAGATTTGAGAATGAATATGAGAATTAGGAATGATGATTAATTATGAGCCCTTAGGTGCATAAAATATGAACGACAGATGTTAGAGAACTATATCTCAAGATTAAGACCCGTAAGGGTCAAAGCATAAGCTACCGTAAGGGTAAGCGTTTGAATGTTCTATGATGATGCATGTGGTATGTAAATGATGATGATGTTATTCATATGAGGAATTCATGAGGATATATGTTTATGTGGCATAAAGCAAATTTGGAAGGAATTCGGCGTAATGCCATCGTGCCGTCGAATTCCCGACGAATTTGGGGACTTAAAGAGATTTTGAAAATTAAGGTACTAAGATGGGTTCTAGGATGACACCGGTTCGGCCGAGCACCTCCATAGAACTCATGTGACATCGGTACCAATTTATACTCTTAGGTGACACCGGTTTGGCCGAGCACCCCTAAGAGAATTGCCCCCTAACCCGTACTCAGATAGTTGGGATTTATGATTTATGATACGCTTATCGTTAAGTGGTAAGTAAGAACTAGTGACGACTAGTTAAGGTATGAGCTCATAACCTAGAGATGTGACACGTTCTGGGTGACACCGGTTCGGCCGAGCACCCCCAGAGCGCTTGTTTTTTAGGGCGGCCCATGAGGAAGAGAAGTTTCATGATTATGATTATGTCACTAAGTTTGTCCTATATGAATGTTTCTATTGCCACTTTATGCCACTAAGTATGATGATGCTTGACGATATGACTTATGTATGTGCATTAGGGAGCACCATGCATACATTCGCTATTATGTTGCATTCATGACATTAAGATCATCCTAAAATGAATGGACCTTGGCTAAAGTGTATTTTAAAGTATAAAATGAACTCGATGCATGCTCACTTGCTTCTACGAAATAAACCCAAGGTTCCTGAGGACGTAGATGATGACACCTAGGTAGTAGGAGGCCCTACTGAGATTCTTTAGCAAGATTCTCACTCCCTCTATCCTTTCTTTCCGTCACGTCTTCAGATGGTGAAGTTCGTAGTGTTTGTGGACACGCCGACATGGGAGGTGCACCATGACCTGGACCACGGGTCGTTCCATTTTGTAGGTCGATGCACGGTTAGAGTATTCGTGTTCATGGGTCGACCCTTCACTCCCCCTGTACATTCCCATCGTTTCTCCCCCGTCTCATCTTTTGGCGATGACCTGGTGTTCGAGCGCGCACGTCCCCGAGAGGAGAGGCTTCGTCGTACTCCACCGTCTGCGTCCGCCGTTTGAGGCTACCCCAGTATGTGCCCCGTTGCCCGTCGTCTTACTCGAAGATGGATCCTTCCGAGGATTTGGCAACCCAGGTACCCTCCGAGGGAATCTTCCCCCACCATACCCATGGACCTTGGGGAGGGTAGTGAGCCCTCCGTGACTCAGCCGAGGCTTGCACGACGACCGGAGATGAGGCCACGCCGTGGAGGTCACACCCGAGCCCCGTTCCGCCTATTCTCACCGGAGGAACTTGCTCAGTTTCCTGGTTACGTGCCACGCTCGAGGGATAGTCGCCAGTAGGAGGCTGTGGATGGCTCGGGGTAGAGCACACACCACTTAGATGGGGATAAAACCTTCTTTTGTTTAGAGGTCACCCTATTAGATGCACTTGGGTAGGGGAGTAGTTTATGTTTATGCTCATGTTGTATTTTCTTTCATGTATTCCCTTGTACTAAATTAAGTCTCACGTTTATAAGTGGGCAAGTTATATATATATATATATATGAGATGATATTCAGTGTTTCCCATGATGTGCCTTTATGTGCCTTATGCTATGACGATATGAGATGCATGTTTTGTCCTTTACGTGTTATATCACATCACGCGGCTCTCACTTTGTATTTCAAAAAAAAAATTTACCCGTATTTTCCGCTAAGTATTTCAAAGTAAAAATGAGAACTATGAAGTAACAGACTAATGATTAACCTAAGTATGTTCTAGAGTATTGAGTTAAAAATTAGGATGTTGCATGGAACACTTGCAGTTATTCATGTCTCCTTTATTGCTGCACCCATCATGTAGTCCAGAATAAGCATAGGCAGGTTTACTTTTTGTTTGCTATCAAGCAAAAAAAAAGCATGCAGTCCATTCCAACAAGAGCGTCTTTGTTGCCAATCCGTGGAAGGATAGAGAACTGAACCACTATATGCACTTTTCTTACCCTAGTGCTCAACATGGTAGTGGTAATCTCACTGGGCTTATGACGAATGGAATCAGTGAGATACTTGGACACATTTCCTTTGTTTACTCTAAGAGATTTGGCCCAGTTTGGTAAGGATTTGCAGATGATCCCATCATATGGAGCATTGATGATTCTAGGAAGTCTTGAAGCTGTGATATTAATGGAGCATTCTCTTATCATTGCTCTTACATAGGATTGTGATGGTCTTTCCATATGGGAATAGAAGGCATTGACCACTCGCAGGAAGATTAGTTTATTTATTTCTAGAAAATCTTTCCACTTCTAGAAAGTAAAGACTTGTCAAGAATGGTGATTTCTTCACATAGATCTTTTCTCAAAGACTTTCCAGGTACCATTTTTCTAGAAGCAAAGAATTTTTCATAGTGATTGTAATGGCCGAGGATTGCGAAGTCAGGGAGTGATTGCCGGTGCAAGGAGGCACGAACAAGGAATGGCTTCTGGCAGACTTCAAAAGCGGAGGGGTACATGAATGAACTGATTACACACCCGAATGAGAGGGATCCTGAGACTGTGTAGGTATGGGACTATACAGTTAAGAAGAGCTTATATGAATTGATTTGCATTACCTATACCAACAAGATGCATCTTCTTTTCGGTAGCTCATCACTAAAGAACTCTATAGTTAACCGTGCTTGACTTGGAGCAATTTTGGGATAGATGATCTCCTGAGAAGTTTTCCCAAGAAGCATGTGAGTGAGGACAAAGCATGCTGAAAAGGCCTATGTTGGTTTGTGGAGACAGTCGTCAATCCATAAAGCAGCAAGGGATGTTACAAATGGTATCAGAGCTTGCACCTCTCCCAGTACGATGTGGAGGGGATTGCGAAGTTGGGGAGTGATCACCGATGCAAGGAGGCACAGACAAGGAGCAGCTCCTGGCAGACTTTGAAAGTAGAGGGGTATATGAATGAATCGATTACACACCTGAATGAGAGGGATCCTGAGACTATGTAGGTATGGGCCTATATAGTTAAGGAGAGCTTATATAAATTGATTTGTACTACCTATACCAACAAGATGCATCTTCTTTTCGGTAACCCATCACTAAAGAACTCTACAGTTAATCGTGTTTGACTTGGAGCGATTTTGGGATGGGTGAACTCCAGGGAAATTTTCCCAGGAAATATGTGAGTGAGGACAAAGCATGCTGAAAATACCCGTGTTAGTTTGTGGAGACAGTCGTTAATCCATAAAGCAGCAGGGGATGTTACAAATAATGTAGCGTCCCGATTTTTCTGTCTGAGCAAAAATGACCAAAATGCCCCTAAGGTCATTTTTCACGTGGAATTCGAGGATAGCCGGCCTAACAGTCCTCGAAGGGTCAACTCAATGTTTGAAGAGGATTGGCTGAGTTACGAATGATCTCGGAGATGAAAGTTTCATTTTTCGAGTTTTCGACTCAAAATGACCAAAATACCCCTATAGCATTTTACGCGGGTATAAGTGCCGTTTGAGCCTGGAACTTTCCTAGAAGTTTAATACGATGATTTTATGTGTCTGATGATGTCTGTTGAAGTCTTGGTGGTCCTGGGCATTTTTGTGTAAAATTATGATTTTGCCCCTGGAATAGTGCCGTTTGAGCCTAATGGTGTAATTAAGTGAACCTAAGCAATATTAGACTCTAATCAAAGATTAATTAATTTTCATAATTAATCTAGAGTCAAGATAATTTATTAAAGTTAATTAGAATCTAAAATTACTTAGATTAAACTTAAACCTCTTTTAAAACCCAAGATTCCAAGTCATGAAATCTTGAATAGTGTTTTCTCTTTCCAATTCCTTAAATCAAGAAATTGTGTCTACAATTGTTTATATTTCAAAATGAGTTTCAATCTCACTAATGAAGCAAGAACACTCCCTAATCATGTCTTGACATCCTTAATTGACTATCACCTCACCTAGACACTTACTTAGCAACTCCTAATCCTAAGCCTAATCAAAGCTACACCTAAACACACCTCTAAACCACAATTAAATGAAAGATTTTCCTCCTCCATTGCAAGAAGAAAAAGGCACCACCTCCTCCACCATCAATCACATATTGAAATTCAAACACTCAAAGAACCATGCTTAGGACCATACCTTAGGCCATACCTAGCCATACTTTCCACCATACCTTACCATGCCTCCATGAAACCAATTCTCTCCCCTCATGAAACATGAGGTTTCGGCCCCCCCTCCATTCTTTCATCCTTGGTTTTTTTTTTCTATAAATACACATGCAAATGAACTTGTAGGAACCTTTAGATCATTTGCTAAGCTTTGAGTTTTCAAGAGCAACCTCAAGTTCTTCCTTTTTTCTCAAGTCTAAGATTTTCTTCCTTTCATTCTCTTTGTAACATCCCCTGCTGCTTTATGGATTGAAGACTGTCCCCACAAACTAACACGGGTCTTTTTAGCGTGCTTTGTCCCCACTCACACGCTTCCCAGGAAAACTTCCCAGGAGGTCACCCATCCCAAAATTGCCCCAAGTCAAACATGCTTAACTGTGGAGTTCTTTCAGTTTGGGCTACCGAAAAGAAGATGCATCTTGTTGGTATAGGTAGTACAAATCAATTCATATAAGCCCTCCTTAACTTTATAGTCCCATACCTATATAGTCTTAGGATCCCTCTCATTCAGGTGTGTAATCGGTTCATTCATGTACCCCTCTGCTTTCGAAGTCTGCTAGGAGCCGCTCCTTGTCCGTGCCTCCTTGCACCGGCGATCACTCCCCGACTTCGCAATCCCCAGGCGTTACATGCCCACCAGCTTCCGCTTGGTTCGTCCCTGAACCACACCGTACTGGGAGAGGTGCAGGCTCTGATACCATTTGTAACATCCCCTGCTGCTTTATGGATTGACGACTGTCCCCACAAACCAACACGGGTCTTTTCAGCTTGCTTTGTCCTCACTCGCATGCTTCCTAGGAAAACTTCCCAGGAGGTCACCCATCCCAAAATTGCTCCAAGTCAAGCACGCTTAACTATGGAGTTCTTTTAGTTTGGGCTACTGAAAAGAAGATGCATCTTGTTGGTATAGGTAGTACAAATCAATTTATATAAGCCCTCCTTAACTGTATAGTCCCATACCTATACAGTCTTAGGATCCCTCTCATTCAGGTGTGTAATTGGTTCATTCATGTACCCCTCCGTTTTCGAAGTCTGCCAGGAGCTGCTCCTTGTCCGTGCCTCCTTGCACCAGCGATCACTCCCCAACTTCGCAATCCCCAGGCATTACACTCTTCATCTTCTTCAAGCTCACTTCAACCTCACTACTTGGTAGGGAGCTTGTTCTAAACTCATTCCTTCACTTGGATATGCTTTGTTCTTAGATTAAAATGTTATTTTGATGAACCTTCTTGGGCTTTCTTTTTTTTTTTTGTTTCCTTCTTCTTCTTTCTTTATCATTTCGGCCTTCAAGGCCTTATTTACCTTCCATGATGGTTTTATTCTTTAAAAGTTTTAACTTTCATGTTGATGTTTTGATATGAAAGTTCTAGTTTTTCTTGGTTCAAACTCTTTTTCTCTTTTTTTATTCTTGGTTATGAGGCTTGGTTTGAAAGGAAATTTTCTTAGCTTGATGATAAGGTTTCAAGATAATGGACCCATGATTATCATTTGAGAAACCCCTAAAGTTTGAAACTTAGTTTTGATCTTAACACATTTAGGCTCTTCTTTTCCTTTTCCTTAGCCTTGGTTTTCGATTTTTCCTTTCCTTTTCTTTCCCTTTGGGTTCGGTTTTGGTTCCTTCTTCTTTGCCTTGTTTTTGATTCTAAAGAAAGGTTGTTAGTTATTTTGATCTCTTGATCCATTTCCTTGAGCTTGATGATGATGCTCAAACTATAAGGTTTCCTTGAAACCTTGGTATAAAGAACTCTAAAACTCACTTTGTCTTGTTAAGATATGTGTTGGATTGAGGTTTATATTCCTTTAAAGTCTTGTATGAGCTCTAGTAAAGAATATAAAATGAACTTACATTCATATTTACATTTCTTGCCTAGCATGTTTATTTTTCAAGCCATCACCTAAAACTTAAAGATTAAAACAAGAGTTTGCATTTTCATATCACTTAATAATTAATCTCAAAGCTCGCCTATTTTGGCCTTAAAGTCAATTGTTGTGGAGCCTAGAGCACTAAAATAAAAGAATTGGACTTACATTCGTGTTTACGTTTCCTTGTCTAGCATATTTATTTTGTTCAAGTCATCACCTAAACGTAAAGATAAGAATGAAGTTGCATCTCATATTTGTTTTTAGCCTTCACTTTACTTTTCTAATGAAGAATAAAATGAAGTGCATATCATGTTTAGGTTCTTGTTATCACTTAAAGATTCTAAAGCTCAAAGACTTGTCCATTTATCTCAAGCAAAGGTTGGACATGAGAGCATTCTCTTGAATGCAAAATTTGGCCATGTGATGATGGTGAGCTTGGTGTGAAGTTTCATCTAGTCACAAGTGCCTATAATCTATGTCTTAGGATTTTCTTAAGCATAGGTGAACTCAAAGAATATTTCAAGCATGATTTTATGTTTTAAATTCCAACCATGGACCATCTAAAATAGTTACTGCCCTTATTTATTTTATGATGATTTTAATGAAATAAGTTGGTTTCCAAAGAGTTTTAGAAGTCCTAAAATGATTCCATGAGAAACTAGTGTCTTATGTGTATTGAAAATGAAATTATATACTTAGTATGATGTGGTATGTTTTCGGTTTTGCCTTGGCATGTTTACTACTGATTGGTGATGTTTAATATGTTAGAATGTGTATAATTGACGAGAATTGGAGTGGAGACTATTCTATGCATGTTAGATAAAAAGCTAGTTTACTAGGAAATCGTAAAGTTGTGATTTTAGAGGTCTTGGGCCTAATTAACCTTAGCCATTATCAAAACTGTTTTAGTATGATAAAATTCTGTTTGGGATGGTTTAATTATGAAAAATTTGGTAGCATTTTGTGTAAGAATGATTTTTTTTAGCACTTAGAGAGAAACTAGTAACTAGAAAACCGTAGAAACGTGAATTCTAGAACCTTAAGGATGTAGATTATAATTTCTATTTTAGGAACATGATAATTTGGTGATAGGTAGCTGAACACTTGTTAAAATGTGTGGGATACACTCATAATTGGTTTAGGAATTAATTATAGTACCTTAGGCGAAGACGGAACTTAGAAAGAGTCTAAGACGTAGTTTCTAGAATCCCATAATTAAATAATGTCAAATCTGCCCACATTTTTATGATTCTGTCCAGATTTGTTTATGATCATAAAAATAGGTGAGGATTATTAGTCATGAACTTATAGGTGCATGAAAGGTTAAAGACGGATAATAGGTTGGCTAGATTGCAAGATTAAGACCCGTAAGGATCAAAAGCATAAAACTTTGTGAGTTAAGGGACATGATGAAGTTCGTTAGTGTTGATGCATGTGCTATGAATGATATGTTTATATGACTTTGATGGTTTATTTTGAATATGGAATTATGATTGAATGTACATACTCTATATGTTTTGTGGCATAAAGCAAGTTTGGGAAAATTGCACAGCCATTGTGCTGCCAAATTTTTGTCAAACTTGAAGACTTAGAAAGCTTTTGAAAGATGTAAGATATGTTCTGGGTGACACCGATTTAGCCGAGCATGCCCAAGAACAAATGTGACATAGTACTGAGATGCGTTCTGGGTGACACCGGTTTAGCCGAGCACCCCCAGGAACAAAACCGTGAGGGTATTGACATTGAGCTTGCCAAAGTGGACAAATAACTGTGTACTAGATACCAATAATTACGTTTCAAAGAAGGAAATATTCCTATGGACTCCCCAAATTAAAGGTTATGATAGGTGATCCTTATGCCCCCTAGCCCGTGCTCTAGAAGTCAGGATTATTATGTTACGCTTATCAAGAGGGATAAGTAAGAACTACTGATGACTAGTTAGGCATGAGCTCATAACCTAGAGATGTTTTTAGGGTGGCTCCCATGATGCAAAGTATAATGTTTAATGTCACATAGTTGAGAAAAGAGAAAGTTTCACATGAAAAAGTTACATGCCACTTTATGCCACTTATATGATATTTCTTGATGTTGTGTTCTATTGTCCTCTTGCATAATGTATTACCATGCATTCATGCTTTGATATGCTGTATACATGACATTAAGATTCATTCTAAAATAAATGGATCTTGGATAATTATGTTTGAAACCTAATAATGAACTATATGAATGCATACCTTTTTATATTAAACCCAAGGTTCCTGAGGATGTGGACGATGTCACTTAGATAGGAGACTTCCTACTGAGATTCTTTAACAAAATTCTCACTCCCTTTTTCCTTTCTGTTGTATCTTCAGACTTCGATGGCGACATTTGTGGTCTTCGTTGACACCTCGACATGGGAGGTTCACTATGATCCGGAGTACGGGTCCTATCATTTTGAGGGGAGCTGCGCCGTCCGAGTTTTCATGTTTTTGGGTGACCTTTTACACACCCTATTCATAGTTATCGCTTTTCTCCAACTTCCTCTTTTGACGACGACATGGTCTTTGAGCATGCGTAGATGCACAATGAGAGGATACTCCGAACGTATACCACTGCATCTGCCGTTTGTGACATCCTTGACTATGTTCCTCGCTCCAGCCATTCGGAGACTGAACATCAGAGGATCTGCCTACCCATCTATATTTCGAGAGTTCTGCCCCCACTCCCCCACAGAGGGTGGGGGGTAGTGAGGAGACCGTTATACAGCCGAGGTTGACACAGAGGCCAGCTATGCGACCCCGACGTGGTGCCCATGCTTAGGCATTTCATGTGCTCACTCCCGACAAGCTTCGTCCATGGATCGGCTATATTCCACCTTATCTAGACTACTAGCAATAGGTCTCTTGGAGGATCAGTAGTGCACACACCATTACTAGTTTTGGATAACCTTCTTTTGTTCTAGAGGTTATCCATTTTAGGTGCACGAGGGTAGGAGGTGAATTCCGTTATGTTTTCCTTTGTATTTTCATTTCAGTTGTATTTGAATTATGATGTACCAACTTACCCCGCCTTCCATAGGTGGGCAGTTATTATATTAATATAATATTATTGTTGGTGTGCATATGATTGTCCTATGCTATGAAGATGTATGATGTTCTTATCTTGTGCTTTCATTTGTATGAGTTACATTTCATGATAATGCTCGCTTAAGATATGCGCGACTCTTACTTTGCGTTTATGTTTCAAAAAAAAAAATTTACCCGTATTTTCCACTAAGTATTTTGAAGAAAGTTTTAAAGAATGAGACTAAAAGAGTAATAGACTAATGGTTAACCTAAATACGTTCTAGGAGTATTGGGTTAAAAATTAGGATGTTACAGTGATCCTTCATGCTAGCCTCATCATACACATGAAAAGATGATTTTTCTGAGGTAGATTGAGCTACACTCTTTTCTTTGATCATTGGAATAGTATATGGGTATGTTCATGAGGAAGAAGTTGAAAGATATAATCTTGAAGATAATTAAAGAAAAGGAAAGAAGAGGGTTCAGAGGTAAAGGGGAGCAGTTAAAGATACAGAGATGATGGTTTGAGGGGAAACAATTGTGGTTACAAGGAAAAGATAGAAAGTAAAATGGTTAAGTGTTTGAGGTAAGGAGAAAACAAAGCAGTCTGAAGAAGCATGTTTGAGGAGATGAAGGTAAAGGTGATGTATAAGATGTGGGGGTTTTAAGAGATATGAAGTGACAGAAGATAAAGCGACATAGGAGAGAGAAACACAAGCGAGTAGGAATTATCCCACCTTTTTTTATCTTTCTTTCAGAAGGAGAGTTTTCTGACTCTTGAGATCACTTTCTGAAGGAGTTGCTTTCTGAACGTTTCAATTTACTTTCTAACCTTCTGGAGAAGCTTCATAGTACTGAATTCTATGATCCCATACATCTATTATTTTTTTACTTTCAATATCTTCTTTTTGACCAACCAATCTTCCTTCTAAACACACCGTCTTCTTTCTGATCAACCCTTCTTCTTTCTAATCTTGCAAACTATTAACTTGTTCCTCACAGAGTCTGTAATCTTGCAAACTGACATATGGTATACTAGCTGTTTCTCTGATATTGCAAACTGACATATTATATCTTCAAGAGGATACTTTGACTGATGACTTCTGATGGCTTGCTAGGAATTCAGATAGGAGTTATGAAGAGAGAATGCCCAGAGATGTTTTAGGCATAAATGCTTATGCAAATGTGAAAAGTTTTTAGAAAAGAAAAAAGCTTTTTTGAAAGACAAAAAATAGTCAAGATATCTTTAGCAATGGATATTATGAATACATTTTGACACAAAGTCTTCAGTATCCACATCCACTACTTAACATCTCTGTTTTAAACAAGATGTAACATAAAAGGATTTTGTAAAACAAGCTCGGATTTAGAATGCTGAAAGGATTCTTGTTAAGACAAATAAGACTGGTATTATCTCATAGGATAGGTAAGAGACATACCTCAAGATAGAGACTTTCAGCTTTATCCTTATCTGCAGCATTTGGGTGCAAAGATCGCATCATCACTTGTGCTTTTTCTTTTAGCTCTTTCTCTAGAGAAGTTTGCAGCAGCAAGTAGCATACTGGTGCAAAGGCTTTATCATAGACCATTAGTTGTTGATATGTATAACCTTGTGCATCCATGCTTGCCCTGATGATGTCAACTTTGTCTAGATTATGCTTGAACTTCTTCTTTGTACTGATGATGATGTTTCAACATGTGTAGACTTTGCTTTTCTCTCAAATGGGGTTAGCACATTTAGCATAGCTTTCACACAAATTTGACAACTCAAAGCTTTTTCAATACATTCAGATTCAACGATGATGATGAAAGCACAGTTGATATATAACTAGGATGACTTGGTTCTTGTACCCATGGGAGTCACTCCGTGAACATAGACAATAGAAGATTGTCTTTAAATCAGAAACTCTTGTTTAGTTTCTGTACATTGAGATCCTTCAGCTTCTATGTCATCTTCATACTGCTCATTTTGTAGTCCAGAAGGATTACTTTCTGATCATCTTGGAAGATCCGAGCATTCTTTCTGAAGAGTTGATGTTCTGGAGCTTACTTTTTGAAGCTTTCACTTTCATTTGCTTGCTTTTTGAAGTTTTCTTGAGATTCATTTTCTCAGGATCGTTAGTGAGATTTTCTTTTAACCTTTGTCATCATCATACTTGAAAGATTCTTAAAATAATTATCCTTTAAGATCTATGATAACTCTCAAGTTCAGGGCATGATCTCTAGAAGATCATCATCTGTTTGCTTCTTAAAACTTTAGCCAGAGAACCATTTCGAATATTCCTGCTAGAAAAGGATTTTATTTTGGTACCTAGACTTCCTTGGGTCCTTTTTGGTTAGCTTTAGAGAAAGAGATTCTCTAACCTTTCTAATGGAGTTCTTTTTCAAGAACCATTTGCTAGGAAAACATCTCTTCACTTAGTAGGAAAAGCAGAAACAGAAAATAGATGCAATAGATGAAGTTACATAGCTTTTTCATCTTCTTTCTCTGTATATCCCAGACCAGTTTTTTGAAACTACAGATGCTGATCATTTTCACAAAAACACAGTTTTTGAAATATGTCAAATGTTACATGTCAGATCTTTAGAAGCCATGAAGTCTTCTCAAGAATTCAAAAATAACTTTTTGACATTTTCATAGATCTTTTTGGAGGCTTTAGACATATAGAACAAGAGAAGGAGAAAAAACTCCTTGGAGTATATCTCACTTTTCATTTTCTAGCTTTGGGCTTGATCTTCTCAAGTTTTCATGGTAACCTTATGAGTTCTTTGACTAGTTTGTGTAATGCCCCGATTTTTCCTACTGTGCAAAATTACTAAAATGCCTCTAGATTATTTTTGCACAAGTTTTGAGGCCGAATAAAGCCTAATAGGGAATTCTAACATTAGAGAAACATTATACGAGACTTGAATAGCATCTTGTGTGAAAATTGCAAATCCCGATTTCCCCTGTACCAAATGACCAAAATACTCTTGAAGTTATTTTTGCTAGGGAATCAAAGGTTGCCAATCCTGGTTATCCTCAAAGGGTTAGTTTTTGGTTTGAAGGGGATTATTTGTGTTTTCTTAATGTTGTGGTAAAAAAATCTCAACTCTCGATTTTTACCATACATAAAATTACCAAATTACTCTTGTGGAAACTTAACGCATGATTGAGTAATCCTTGAACCCTGTTATCACCTGAGGAGTTTAAAATATTTTGTTACAAGTATGATCTGATATCTCGAAATGTCTAGGTAATTCTGGGAATTTTTATGTGAAATGACTTTTTTTACCCCAAGTTAATGCTTAATGAGTTTACTTAAGTAATTAAGGCAATATTCGGCTCCAGTTCAATTCGAATGGATTTCATTCTTTGAACTTGGGTTAAAAATAATTACTTGAGATTAAAAATAATTACTTGAGGTAATTAGAGTTTAAGAATTGTTTAGGAAAAATTAATTTCCTTTCTGAATTACAAGAGCTCATAAAATCAATAATGTTAAGATTAAGGTAAGTCTAAATGCATTTTCTTTCTTTGTCTTGAGTTAGAACTTATGTTACTAATTGATTTTCAACTCAATTAAGATTAACTCCGTTACTAGTATAAGATTACTCTGTTACCTTATATTGGTAAATCCTAAACACTTGATTTTTACCATTTACACAAAATTACCAATTCTAAACTAACCACCTAATAAACTATGCTATCCTTTGTGTCCTACCTTACATGATAAAGAGGATATGGTCCCCCATTATACCTTGCATTAACCGTGGCCTCCATACCCTTTTATCATCCTCATATTATATTTTTGTCAAGCAATGATACACTTTGTTTATTGCAAATTTTGACACTTATGTTGTCAGCAACAAATAATTGACAATATGTTTATACATGAGGCCAAATTGCTTTAAACTAGGCATATATTGAGAAACTTTGAAGTTTAGATGACAGCCTTTGCTTTTCAAGATTTCGGTTCGGGAAGCAAAAAACTACTCCTCTTGGGTTCCCCACCAAAAGAATTGAGTGTCAAACTAATTGTTTTGTAATGAGGATGAAATGATGTAGAATGCAAAGTGATTTGTGTTGTGATAGTGTAAATGAAATGTTTAACATATTGAAAAAGAAGAAGAACTTGCAGAATGTAAATTGATTGACAAACCAAAGATAAAATACAAGCATACAAATGAATTAAAGACAAAAATTAAAGAAATCTAATCCTAGGAAAGCAAGAAAGTGGGTTAAGAACAATTACTCAGTGAACTCAGGGCTCTGTTGTAACATCCCTCCTACTATAGTGCTATGCTCGAGTCATAACATTATAGTAAGTAGTCATTACTCATAACTTATCTTATAGATTTGCAATTTCTTAACTATATGAAATATATACGTATAAGTTGTAATAAATATGAGCCTTGCACTAAGCACTATACTAACTTGTCGCAAATCAAAATCCTTACAACATAATAGTCAACGTATAGAAATAGTAGAAATGTAATGCGCATCCTAAGAAGTCGGCCACATGATAACTAACATCTTATATCACATCCATAGTAAGTTAAGTCACACAGTTATACTATATACATTCACACCTAATTACATATATATTATAAACAACCCTACCCTGGTCCTCGCAGTGACCACCTAATCCGGGTTAGGGCCTAACAAAATATAAGCAACTACAGATAGATAAAACTAACTTCCTCAATCAGTGGCTCTTCAAAAGGTCAGACGTAAGAGCCTATGATGGTCATATAATGTGAAGGAATCTAGGTCATGCTATGTTTATTGTAACATCCTCCCAAGTACAACGTCATCTTTAAGTCATGACATTAGTCTCGAGAGTTGTTACTTATAAATTAGCGGACCTTTCATAATTATCTATAGCCAGTTTGATTGATTTGCGAGATAACAATGTCGTAGTTCTATGGAAATATATATATAGCAAGGAAAACCAAAACATTTATTTAATACAAGGTTAAGTACACCAGGGAAGCTCTTCTATGAGCTTAACATATCCATTCTCTATTACATTTACATATATATAACCACAATACAATTATGGTAAAATAAACACATCCACTACTAAACTACTGCAACTCCAGTATAGTTTTTCTTGTAGTGTCTTCACCATTCTTTGGATCAACCTAGAGACGACACGGGAACACACATAATAGGGGTGAGAATTTTATAATTCTCTGTAGGGCAACTCCCCCTAATACACAATCATAATGTCATCGCCATCGTCCCAGCCACTTCGGTTTATAAAAAAAAAGTGATCAAGCATTACATAATAACGGTTCATTTTTAAAGTTCTAAATCATATTTCTGAAGTGGGTTGTTTTTAAGAATCAATCACTGTGTACACATTTATCACAAGCTCATAATCATAGTAAATAATGTCAATCAAAATGATTCAATATGATCCAAATATGTATATACTAAATATAGGGAAATTATCTTTAATTGCCCTTGATAAATCGAAGAGGATCTCATCTATCTTTATTTTTCCTCAATAAGTTGAAAAGATCTCATTTTTCTCTCTATTTGCTCTTGACAAGTCGAAAGGATCTCATCCCTCTCTATTTGCCCTCGACAAGTCGAAAGGATCTTATATTTCTCTATTTGCTCTTGACAAGTCATAGAGGATCTCATGTTTCTTATTTGCCCTTGACAAGTCACAGAGAATCTCATGTTTATTTATGGTTACAGAATTTAATTCAATATATCATTCACTTTCTTTCCAATGCATGTATAAAACATGTATAGACATTCATTCACCTTGTGATTTCAATCATGCTTCATAAACCAATCTTTACTTCCTCTAATATGCATTTATACATCACAAGTCACATGGTCAAATATTTAACATCAAGTATTCATGTCATACTAGAACCAAAATACCATTACATTATCACTTCAAGTCTTTGGTTCATTTCCAGCAAGTAAGCAGATTTTACACCATGGTAGCACAAATTTATTTGCACATCAAACAATCAATTTAGAGGCTATAAAAATTATTCAAGACACTTCAATGTATCCCCAAGATTCTATAAAAATTTCAGGGTAAAAAGAGTTCTCTAACTATGTTAACAAAATTAGACAAATTTGGTGGTCAGAAACCACTCAACCTCAGCTCAAGAACCAAAATTCATAATTTTTAACCCTAGCAATTGAACCCAGAAAATTCGAAATAAAAATCCTGGTAAAAAATTAACATGTCTCTAATACCCTGTAAAAGTTCAAGTGATAATTCCATCATTTGGTATGGTAACAAAATTAGCAAAATTTACAGCTTTTGTTCCAACACTTTAGGCAGCATATGCTTAATTTTGGTTCTTGATTTTTCTAAGGCTGTTTGACTCAAAATCAAAATTCAAGAAAATTCATGGAACTAGCTCAAGATGTTAGCTCCAACATATATTTTTTCAGCTCACGAAAATGTCCACAACAAGCCCAGAAAATTCATGAACAAATACTGCCTGTACAAAAATTGAAATTCCAGCAACATGGTTCAAAATCTCTTTTAACAAAAATGATTTCTAAGATCATCCAAACACTCCACCAAATTAAACACATCAATATCTATCTATCATCAATCAATACATCCAGAATTTCCAGCCAAACCAATCAGAGAAATTAAAAACAAATTTTGAAAGAAAAGAGAACAAGTAAAGCCCTACTCTTGGGAGCTATTGTATCCTTGTCTCTAGCTTGTTCCAAGATGGAAATTCTTCACTCCAAAGCTCTTAAAATACACTCAAACCCTTCTCAAATCAGTGAAGGATGAGATAGTAAGATAAGGTTTAGAGATTCTAATCGGTTATTTTTGTAGAGGTTAAAGTGTAGAACAATTTTGGTGAAGGAAGATTTTGATTTTATCAAGGTTTGGCTTAGGATTTTTGAGGTTGAAATCAAGGTTTTGATGAAGAAGGAAATGGAGGTTTCTACCGTGTGGTTTCTGCCGAGGATGAAATGGCTTCTTGGAGAAGAATTTGGTCATATATATCTTGTAAGAAATAATATGATTGGTTAATCATAAAGCATAGTTACTTTTCATTAAAGGAGCTTAATATCAATGGCTAAGATTTGATCTTTCATCCAAGATAAAATCTTAGCCATTCATTTGGCATTCAAAGTGATAGACTTCATAATTTTGCAGAGATTAACTAGCTTTCAGTGTTAAAAATCACACTCCGAAATTTTACCAAACGGGTAAAACAGTGTACCCGAGACATTAAACATTACCTGAAAAATAATTTCAGGTATAAAATCTTTATTTCTACCTATTTCTAACTATAATGATATATTTTCTCAATTTCGGGCATCTTTGGGTCCCAATTCTAGGGTTTCGGCTGTCCCGGCAGGCCTGAGGGGCTCGCAAGTTACTATTCACATTTTTTTGTTTTACAAATCCGTTGGATCGTTCTCATCATTATTCAAACTATCAAATTTTTGAAATTATGACTAATAAACCTCAAATTAATTTTTAGACAAATTTTAGGGTGTTACATTTATAAATATGGGGGATACGAGACTCAGCAACCAGATACAATGACCCTAACTCTAGGTCATAATGCCACTGTAGCTCAGGCATCTCGAGGAAGAACACGATCGAGGCCATCTATATAAAATACATCATACAGTAGGGATGAAAATCAATGATTCCCAGTAGGAAAATGCCAGTCTATTTCTCAATGATACTTCAACTTTATGCAAGATAAGCAAAGTAACTTCAGTTCTTCAGATAATGGTCTCAGTAGTCAGTGACATTATTTATTATAATTTAATTCTATTAGATAATTTTAGAACTTAATGGTAGAACTCATAGGATTCTTCTGATATACTTCTCATTGGATCGTATTGTCAACGATGTAACGTCGTCACATTACAACCTGATATAGTTCACTAGATGGAGTATGTCTACTACATCTTATCTAGAATAGCCTCGCTATTCTCAATACATCCCCTTCCTCATAATGATGTAACACCATCGCGATTACAACTTGATATAGTTCTAAGGGCGTAGCACGTTTACTACTACCTGTGAATCCACGAGCTTACTACTAAGCAATAATATTACATAAGGTTTATTTCCTTAAGTTCCCTTTCTTTGCGTGTATCTTTATCATTTGTATAAAAATTCTCATAGTTATTGAGTAAGATTTATTCTTTAAGAATTCTATTTTTCATACATTACTTTGACATTTTTCCTTGAAATCTACTTAAACTCTTATAAAAAATTCTATTAAAATCTCTTGAATATATATAATGTCTATATTTAATTTTTATGAGATATTTCTCATAACATTTGGTATACGGTTTTGACGTTTTTCTACAAAGTCTACTGGGTTTTTAATAGATTTTATATCATCAGAATTTCTATTACATCTCTTGGTTAGCCATTATTCTTATCACTCTTTCTAACAATTGTACCAAGTTCCTTGTGATGGATTCCAAGTTATTTATACTATGAAGCAACATTTATTGTACAATAATTTCTCCTAAATTTTCAAAGCTACAAGTCAAGTTTTGCTGCCACTTTTCAAGCTTGATTAATATGTTTAGCAAGATCATAGAACTTAAGAATTAATGCTGTAAAATTTCTACACAATAAAATTCCAACACATACCCACTTAGAGCACCTATTATATCATACAAACCAAGAACCAAAGGCTGTAAATATTTCAGTTAATAAAATTCCAGCACCTATTATATCACATAGCACAAGAATTAATGCTGTAAGGATTCAACACATAGCATTTTAGCACACCAAAAATTCCAACACATGAGATTTCATCATAGTCCAAGCACTTATAAATTCTGCAATAAAATTTGAGGTCCCAATATACATAATCTCATCACAACTCCGTCTATCATGAATTCTAAAATTTGGCTTCGGATTTTTTAGCAACATTACCACAAAAATTCAAGCACTTATCTTGGCAAAATAGTTAAACATCATGAAGTAAAAGACTAGAATAATTTTCCTACCTTACTCCAAGCCTTTTCTCTAATTCTTTTTATTTATTAAGCCTTAAACCCCTTTCTTTTCAGCCCCTATTTGTGCTGCATGTGAACCAAGTAAGAAAAAAAAACAAAGTTTTCAATTGATCTTGATGTAGAGAAGATGTTCTTGAAGTAGTTTAGATGCTTACCTAAGAGTATCCTTTGCAGAAATGGTGGTTTGATGGAGTTTTGCAAATAGAAGAATTTAGAAAATGGAAAAGTGAAGAGGAAAGAAAGCAATGAGCAAGAAGGAGAGCAAAAACGTGGTTCCGTGAAAAGAACTGAGAAGAAATGAACTCTGTTGCTTTGTTTTCCTTTTTATAAACTTAGTGACTTGGAGAGAAAGTAAAGGAATTTCTATTTCCAGATAAATTTACCTTCTATCAGTATTAGGAATATCTATATTTATTTGATTATTCTAAGTAAAAATTTATTTAAGATATGATAATGTCCATTAATTGAACTAATTTAGATGTTTTGGTATATGGTTTTTACCATTTCAATGTACCGTTTCTTATCATTTCGGTACCCGATTGACATAAAAAAAACTTTATCATGGAAAATTATCCTTTTAATCTTGTCCCAAATTTTTCTATATCCTAATATCATTTATAAGATCTCATCCTATATTACTGATTAAAATATTATTATTCTAAATTTTTATTAATATTTAATTAGTTTTCATTTTTTTTACAGAATCCTTATGTTGTTCTGATCCTAACTGTGTCAACCAAAATTTTTAAAATCCCTACTGATTACTCACAATTAATTATTTTATTAGAGAAAATGCAGATAGACGAGTCGTTACATCTGTTCTATCATTGGAGACGTGTTTAGAGTGAGTGTATGGGTAAAAAATTCCAACCCCTTACAATATGGATAGACCTAGTATTTATAGACAGCCTAGGACTCTAGGATTTCAACATTTGTCTTCTGGCTACCCTTGGATGTTGTCCAGGTGGTTTTGATAATTATTTTCTTTGTCCTTTGCCCTCTGCCACTACTTTGTCACGTTTTTGTCAAGCTTCTGTTTACAACTACTAGTAACCATCAGTAACCGTCAATTGACAAACATTTGCCTTTGAGCCACTTTGACAATGTCTGAAACATCTTCAAAAATTTCTTAAGTCTTCAAGTGACAAACTCTCACTTCGGCTTGTCGAACTTCGAGCATGAAAATTGGTTATTCACCTCCTATTGATCTCAAAAACTCCCAAGTCTCTCAAATGACAAATTTTCGATTTCAACTTGACAAACGTCGAATAAAAGAGATCTGTCAGTGTCGACTCGTCAACTTGAACGTTCAAGTTATCACATGGTCTTTCTTGGGTTTCGACATATTATCTGGCGAACCAAACACTTTGTCAATTTCACATGATTTTGTCAGTTCTTAATATGCCAGACCTTCGTCTAATCTTCAAGCTACCAAAGTTGAATGCCAATTCAACAATCTAATACTTAGTGAAATGTAGTGCCAACATGATGCTCCCCATAACTCTTACTTCGAAGAGTAATTATCGATAAGAAGTTGGAGAGTTGTTATTTAAATTTGAAATAATTTACCTTTGGCAAATTGAAATATCTTTAAAGATCCTTAATGGGTACGTTAATCGGAGTCACTTTATCAGTTGGATCATGTCACGTTTCATGGGCCCGATTCTCAAGCTTGTCAGTTCTAGCATTATAGCCCATTGATGGGGCTACAAATATCCTCCAGCTTTTCATTTTCGCGCTTATCCCTTGCTATTTCTCTTTTAGCTGAAGGTTTTCACCTTTTCCTCTTCTAGAAACTGCGAAGCATTTTCTTCTTTCTCATTTTCTCTTATCACTTCATCATCCACCACTAATGGCTTCTAATCATGGAAGTGCTTTGCCTGAAAGCAAGGCTCCTGTGGTTCCCACTTCAGAAGAACCTAGAAATCCTCTTCTTGTGGCCTTAGTGCTAGAACCTGAGCTTGAGGAAATAGAAGGTTTTTATATGGGTCTAGACCCAAAAGAATCTTTTGCTCTTTCCACACAGGTACTTCTCCCCTATCATATAGATAATCACGTTTATGCTTATGTTGGCCTTGCATTATCTGCTTCTCAAGCTAGCCAAGTAGGGACTTTCTTTCTTTGTTCAGAAGGCGAAGAAATATTAGCTAGTCGTGAAAGAATTTTCTGTAAATATTTCAATACAAATGCTAGAATATTCAAAAGCCAACCGACAAACTCCAAAGCTTTTGTTGAATGGTTAGACAGAATACAACCCTCTAAGAATTCATTGTGGAGACAATTAGGAATTTATGATTTACTCCAATTAGCTAGATATACCATCAAGTATAACGCCTCCACGCTTGGGTCTGTGTTTTATTTTTGGAACTTGACTACCAATTATCTTTAACTCCCCTGTGGAATGATCGGCCCTATTCTCTTTAAGTTGTTAGTGATCACCGGTCTTTGACCCATAGAGATTGACATTGTGCCACACATGGAACCCCGTGATCCCTTAAAGTATACTCTTGATTATTTTGACATGTCATATTCTACTTTCATTAAGAATAACAAGGGTAGATGTGCAATTAGTGACAATGAGCATGTCACATTTCTCTATTATTGGCTCAATTCCATAGTGTTTTGCTCGAGGAGCATCAAGATACAAGCCATGTATCTCCCCTTAACTATTCTGTTACACCAAGGTAACAAACTTTGCCTTGCCAAACTCTTACTAGCCCACCTTTATGAGGAAATTGGTTTGTTTGTCAAGAAAATAAGTCAAAATGAGTCAATTAACCTTGGGGTCCCATTTGGCTTCTTCAACTTTGGCTGAATGCCATTTTCAAACCTAAATTGAGTTTTTCTCTACTTTATACCGAGGTTGCAATGGTCCTTATCTCTGCTTCTTATCATGTCCAAAAATAAAAAATTCAAAACCCTTTGATGAGTTCTGGCATTTCTTTGAAGCTTTCCATAGAGCTTCCTTTTCTAATGACAACCAGTTAAACTTAAGCCCTTTTGCTGACCATCGCTTTGCCCCACCCTAGTTCTTCAACCCTATTATTTGTGACAATGATGTTGGTCAAAGTCGAAGTGATGACATGTGGGCCAATTTTCTCTGTGATCAAGTTATTCCCTTTGGCCTCCCCAGATCTAACTCTTTGGCATTGTCCTTCATGTGCCAAATTTTATGGTTCGACAATTTGGGTTTTCTCAAACTATTCCTGCACTTTTAACCTTTGACCCAAAAGAGCAAATCTGCCATTCTGAGGTTTCTAATTTGGATGATTTCGATGCTTGGTTAACTGACAATGAGGAGAAGATAAGGCTTTATTCCCCTATTGATGTCGAGCCAAGTTTTTATCCAAGCATTTATTTTGTCGAATGATGGCGAAAATATTACCACGCCTATCATTTTGACATTGATGCAGTAAAAACAAGAGTTCTAATTGACACTTCTAGCAATTTGGAACAGGATCGTGGAGACAATGATGACCAAGGTACAAATTCCTTTCCATATTTGATTTCTTTTTCTCTATCCACCTATTAGAATTTCTTTTATTATTGTAGGTGGTGAAGATTCTGGTGACCAAGGTTGCAAGAGAAAAGTTGGAGCTCTAAGAGTTAAGAAACCTATAGCCAAGACAACTTCGACCAAAGCTAGTATATCAACCAAAACTGTGAAACCTTCAAAGATTTCAAAATCAGTTCTCCCATAAAGCTCTAAGTCATTGACTCCTTCAAACCTTGGTAATGTATAACATGGTGTTTATTATTTTGACAACCCAAATTCATTGGAACTCGACTCCTGACATTCGTTATTACATTCCACTGTCGTTTGGTCGATCCCTTGACTTGGTTGCAATCGATGACGATGAGGAAAAAGATTCTTCTAGTTCCTCTACCCCTAACAAGGCATACTTTTTTGCTTTTTTTTTGGTATTTTATTGTCAAATATATCTTTTTAACCTTTTTTTTTTAGCATGCTTGCTCTGAGAAGACATAACTACTAATCCTGATGATGCTGTGGGTGATGTCATGATGGGCAAAGAGGATTTGTCAGTCAAAGATTACACTATTGACAATATGACAAATCCTGCTGTCGAGCATCAAATTCCGATTCCTATATTAACCCTTACATATGTTGAACCTTCTGTTGAGGCAACTACTGTCAAAGTTGTTGTGCCTATCGCCATCTTCATTCCAACGGAGGTTAAAAATAAAGATGATTATGACGATGATCAGGAATTCGACATAGGATTTCTCAACACTTTGAACCAAGCTCTTTCTGATGCAGTTATTGTCAAGAGCACCCCTTCTTAATAAATGAACTCTATATATATGCTCACCCTTTTCATAATGAAACTCGAGGTTCCTGGGAATGATTACGATGACACTTGCAGTAGAATAGGGAAGCCCTACTGAGAATCTTGTATAAGTTTCTCATCCCTTTTTCCTTCTTCTGTGTCATCTCTAGACAAGGATGATGGCATAGTTCGTGGATTTCTCTAAGACACAAACAAGGGAGTTACGCTACAAAAAGGGATCAAGAAGGTCACAATGGGAGTATAGAGATAGTTTCCTTTGGATATTAGCTTTAAGGTGGTCATACCCTTTTCATCTGCTTATGCTTTAGTTTCTTGATAGATGTGTACTGATGCCTTCTATGTTTAGAAGATGTCACTATTATGATATAATTCTGATTTGTTAATATTGTAATGTTGTATGTATCTGTGACTTGTCTTTATCCTTTCTTATTTATAGCTAAGGCGAATGGCGTTAGTTACTTAGCATGCGCGGCTCACGTTTTGTATTTTTTTTAAAAAAAAATTATCGATATTTTCACTAAGGTATTTTTTTTCAAGAGTTTGAGTTAAAATCTAGAGCAAAAGAGTAATGATTAATAATTAACTTAAATGTGCCCTAGGCGTATTGGGTTAAATATTAGGTTATTACATGTCGCTCCAGCATTCTTGAGTCCAAAAGGCATGACCACCTATTTATAGGTACCTAAAGCACCTGGACATCTAAATGCTGTCTTCGACACATCTTTTTCGGCAATAAAAAATTGGTTATAGTTAGAATAACCATCCATAAAACTGAGTATTTCATTGCCTACTGCAGCATCAATTAGCATGTCTGCCACGGGCATGTGATAATCATCTTTTGGAGTCACATTATTTAGATCTCGAAAATATATACATACCCTCAATTTGCTATTCTTGTTCATAACAGGGACAATATTAGAAACCTAATTGACATACCTAGTTGTTCGAATGAATTTTTCTTTGAGCAACCTCTCAATTTCTTCTTTAATTTTGGTCATTACCTCTGGCGCAAATTATCAAGGCGCTTGTTTGATAAGTCGACTATTGGGTTTTAAGGGCAATCTGTGCTCGACTAGTCAATGACTGAGTCCAGGCATTTTATCATGTTCCCATGCAAAGCAATCCCTAAATTCCTTGAGTACTTTGATTAGCTCTTCTTTGAAATCCTTTGGTAGCAATTAGCTTATGTATGTTGATTTTGTTTCACCATCTTCACTTAAGTTAATCTCTTTGAGAGGTCTTGCACTTCACAATTTTTATTCCTACTCCTAAGATTGTTGGATAAAACAGAAGTATTCTCAAATCCTAAAAGATCAAAATCATAAATACAGTCTAATAATGCACCATCAGTAGTGCATGTAAATTGTTCGACCATATAGGCTGACAAATGAGCCATATGGCTTAACAAATCCATATTCAATCTAAATCTGGGACCGTTTGACCCTAGTCCTGGGTACCAGCTTTAAGCCTTCATTGTCAATTACACATTTGTCAATCTTTTCTAGATCGAAATCACCTTCGACTTCCAGTGGCTTGATTTTCTTGTTGTAAATTTTGAAATCCACATGGAGTTGCTCAACATAGCAGAAACTGTCACCAGCTTTTATTTCTTCGATTCTTCCTTCTTGGTTCCCAAGTATGAGCTTCTGATATAATGTTGATGGGACTGCTCCAACGCCATTGATCCAGTCATGTCCAAGCAGAACATTATAGCTTGCCCTAGATGGGACAACGATGAACATGGTCTTTTGACAGACGCTGCTAAGACCAACATACCTTTAACAACAGAGGACTTACAATTATAATCAGTCATGGCAACATTGGTTTTTACCAAGTCCTTGGCATTTTTACCAAACTTTGTCAACATGCTCTTTGGCATCAGGTTGATGGCTGCTCCTCCATCGATTAACACCCTCTTGACTAATTTGCCTTCTATTGTTGCTTTTATGTGCAACGGTCTCAAGTGTGCCTTGACCACTTCATCAGGTTTCTCAAAGGTCCCATTGCTGTAGAAATCTTCACAGATTAAAACACATTCATCTCCGATGATAATGTCTTCACAGTCATCTTCCATTTTGATATAAGCTCCTTTGACAGCATATTCTGCAGGCAAAATCAAAACTACTCCAACCAAGTTTGCATTAAAAATGTTATGCAAATCATCATCAAAACCAGTTTCAAAATTATTTGTCAACAAGTCTTCTTTAGTTAGTGGGTGGCATTCTGGCACCAGCCTGTCACCTTGGTCAACTGTTGACAATGGGTGATACTCCGAGTTCACTTTATCATTCTGACTAGTTTCAGAATGTGCAGTTGATACTTCTTGTATCAATCCTTTTTCAGCAACTTTGGACACTTGGTCCAACAGACTCAATGGTTTCGACCTTTGGATTTGTACAACATCCTTTAGGGGAATAAAACCCCTATCATTAGGAAACTTAGGTTTGCTCACTTGAGAATTGGTTCGACTTTCACTTTTCTTCTTGTCAACCTTCCTCTAGACATAAGCATTCAAGTTTATCCTTCGTCCTTGGTTGTACCTCTTCCTTGGCCTTCTTTTCTTTCTCGAAGATGAAACTTCATCATCACGGTGGATGGTCTTGATCCATTGATTTTGAACAATCCTAGCTGGAGGAAAATGGGTTCGACTTGACATATTGTTGGGCTTGCCATCTATCATTGCGACAGTCTTCATTTTCTCGTTGACTTGTCCTGTTCCAAGTTTCAAAAACTTAGGATCAAAAGGACCAAAATCAAATTTTGACTTAACTACCACTTTTCTTTTTAACTGTAGATTTTCTTTTTCCTTTTCAGCAATCATCTTCTCGATCTTTTCCTTTTCATATGCTGTGGCTGCAGTTGGATCAAAAATAACACTGCATCTTGGACAAAGAAGGATGCCTCGATCACTATTCTTTTGTTTGATCAAGAATGTTAAAAGATCATCCCCTGTATTTGGGTAGATTATTTGTTCAACAACTTTGCAAAAGTCGAGCTCATAATCACGTCGAAATTTCTTCTCGGCTTCAAATCTGACATTTCTAATTCAGCAATATTGATATCGAGGAAGGCCGATTCGACAAAGCTTGAGTTGACTTGAAAGGGGCCAGTATCCACCTTCATGGTTTTTTCTTTCCTTTCGAACGTCAAACGTCCTTCGTCGATTGCCTTCTGGATTAAATCCTTGAAACGAACACAGCTGTTAGTAGTATGTCCAGTCGATTGATGAAACTTACAAAATTTTTGTCCCTTCAATTCTGATATTGACGAGATTTTCTTTCCCTTGGAAAGAATTATTTGTTGATCTTTTAGATGTATGTCAAATATTTGGTCATCCTTAGTAATGTCGAAAGAGTAAATTTTCAATGAAGGTGTTTTCTCTTTGTTTTTAGCAAGCCTTAAAGACTGACAAATATCAGTTGGCCTTGATTTTAATTCAGCTGCATTAACTTTATCGCCACAGCCTTCGATTTCATCGTCAGATTGGTCAACTTCGACATAGGCCACTTTCTCACGATGAAGCATTTTCTTTCTCATCCTCTCTTTTTCTCTTTTTAATTGCTCAATTTGACACACTTTCTCTGCCAATTGGCCTAGGTTTATAAATTAAAGATTTATGAGTTTCTTTCTAATGTCATAATCTAGACCATTGATAGCCATTTTGATGATCGTAGATTCTAGCACAGGAGTGAAACATCTGTTTCTAGCACCTCTAAATCTGGCCAAATAGTCATCGACTATTTCTCTCGTGAAACATCAAATAGTAAATAAATCAGTTAGGCTCACTTTAGTCTTACCTCAAAAAACTAATTATAAAAATTGCTTTCTAATTGAGCACATGTCAAAACAGAATTGGGCCTTAAATTCGAAAACCTTGTGAAAGCATTTCTTGTCGAAGAGGAAGGAAAAAAATGCATTTTCAAGTGTTCATTTGATGTCATTTCCCCTATTTCTATCGTATATTATGCTCGATTGTCAATTCCCCATTTTCTCCAGAGAACTTTGTTAGAGACTTGGGAATCTTCCAACCTCTAGGCACTTCAGCCTACTGAATATAGTTTGGAAATGCAGACACAAAGAGAGGTTGGTTGGCAAAGCCAAAATTAAAGCCGAACCTGTTTAAAATAGTCTCGACAGCATGTGTGATATTTTGATTTTGTTGAATATTTGGATTTGGTGCACATTATGATGCTAATGATTATGATGATGATGATGCCCCCCTATATTTTGTTGTCTGACCCTTTGAATTTCATCGTCAGCATCTTGTCCTCGACGGACAAGATTGACAGTTGGATCGACATTATTGTTTTCATTCGGAGGTTGATTGTTGATTTCGTTGTACGGATCATTTGGATTATCATCCAAAGTGATTGCCTGTGCTATACGTCCCATTTGTCGAGCAAGGTGCTCGAATCTTGTATTATTTGTCTCAAGCAAAGGCGTTAGCACTATCGCCATTTGTTGAGTTAACATATTGACAAGATCATGATGGCTTTCATCAATTTGTTGTCTAAACATAGCCATTGAGTCAACCATGTGAGTAGAAGTCCCTGTCACGCCTGTTCTAGGTATGTCAAGGAAAATTGGCCTGTATTTGGTTGTTGTGTAGTTCTTGGGTTTGTTGATGACAAATTTCCTACTCCAACTATGGAAGGGCCCATTAGTAGTGGGCTGACAAAACCAAACTGTGGCAAATGTGTACCAAATTATGGTAAGTTTGCATGAATGGCATAATCTGACTCTGAAATAGAGGATTAAGCGGGTATACATTATTAAATACACCATTATTACCAACATTTGACAAGTTTCCCAAGTTTGACAGATTTCCCATGTTTGGTAGTGGGGGTATGTACCCTGGGGGTACATAACCAGGAAGAAGATCATATGGAGGCCATGTCGTCTTGACAAAAGTGCTCATATTTGTTTGTGGCATACTTTTATTTGTCTGACTAATTGGAGTCAAGACGGGCTCCAATGTATGAGGGGGACCATTTTCTCCCTCATTTCGTCCATCCTCTGATAAAGATGATGCTCTTGACATGCTTGACACAATGGTGCCACTATGCAAGTGCATACACTTTGCTTTTTCATTGTTTGACATGATTTGCTTCTTTTCAACTAGTGAGTCCCACCAGGCATGCCAATTTTTTATTTGCAAATTTTGAAAGTTATATTGTCAACAACAAATAATTGACAATCTCCTTGTATAGGAGGCCAAATTGCTTTAAACCAGGCATATATCAACAAACTTTAAAGTTTAGATGACAACCTTTACTTTTCAAGATCTCAATTCGGGAAACAAAAAGTTATTTCTCTTGGGTTCAGCACCAAAAGAATCGAGTGTGAAACTAATTGTTTTGTATTGAGGATGAAATGATGTAGAATGCAAAGTGATTTGTTTTGTGATAGTATAAATGAAATATTTGACAGATTGAAAAAAAAGAAGAACTTGTAGAATGTAAATTGATTGATAAATTGAAGATAAAAATACAAGGCATATAAAGAAATTAAAAACATAAATTGAAGAAATCTAATCCTAGGAAAGTAAGAAGGTGGGTTAAGAAAAATTACTCAGTAAACTTAGAGCTCTATTCTGTCATTAGAGACATGTTTAGAGTGAGTGTATGAGTAAACAATTCCAACCCCCTACAATATATACATAACTAGTATTTATAGATAGCCTTGGACTCTAGGACTTTGACACTTGTCTTCTGGCTGCCCTTGGATATTGTAACGCCCTGATTTTTTCTATCTAAGTGAAAATGACCAAAATGCCCCTGAGATCATTTTTCACTCGGAATTCGAGGATAGCTGACCCGGCGGTCTTCGAAGGGTCAACTCAATGTTCAAAGGGGATTGCATGTGAATGAATGTTAATAGAGCAGAAAAATCTCTTTTTCTGAACTTTTGGGTCAAAATGACCAAAATACTCCTATAGCACTTTTACGCGGGTATAAGCGTCGTCAAGCCCAAAACTTTCCCAAAAGATTTAAAATGATGTTTTATAAGTCTGAGCATGTCTATTTAAGTCCCGGTAGTCTCAGGCAGATTTTGTGAAAAATTATGATTTTGCCCCTACATAGTGCATTTTGGGCCTAATGATATGATTAGTAAAACCTAAGCAATATTAGGCTCTAATTAAATATTAGTAAATTCTAATTATTAATTTAGAGTCAAAATAATTAATTGAGATTAATTAGAACCTATGATTGCTTAGAGAAACTCAAAGCTCATTTCTAGTTTTAATTCTTTGAGAAAGGAATCTAGAAATAGTGTCTTCTCTCTCCAATTCCCTAAATCAAGGAAACATGTTGGCATTGGATTCCTACTTAATGAAGTTTGACTTCACTAAGTGAGCAAGACAACTCTCTAATTATATCTTGAGTAGGTTAATCACTTACTTACTAGCCTAAACACTCCATTAATAATTCCTAATCATGTTTTCTTCTAAACTCAATTCCTAATCCAAAAGAAAGAAAAATATCTCCTCATGCCCATGCCTCCATGATGGTCACCCATACCTCCCACCACAACTTCACATGTGGAAAAGTGCACACTCAAGGAATCATGCCTAAGCCTATACCCACGACTATACCTAGCCATACCTACACCATACCTCATCATGCCTCCATGAAACCAATTCTCTCACCTCATGCAACATGAGGTTTCAACCACTCCCTCTATTCTTACACCCTTGGTTTTGTTTTCTATAAATACACATGCAAATGAACTTGTAAGAACCTTTAGATCATTTGCTAAGCTTTGAGCTTTCAAAAGCAACTTCAAGTTCTTTCTTTTTCTTTCAAAGTTCAAGAGTTCTTTTCATCTTCTTTTTCTTGCTTTCAAAGAACTACCACACTTCAAGCTCATATCACCACCTCTCAACCACACACTACCTCTTAAAACACAAAGCTCAAAGAAAACACCTCACCTTCCTTTTCTCCTCACCTTGGTCGAAACTTCAAGCCACCTTGGGAGGAAGTTCTCTTCTCATTTTCACTTCAAGAACCAAGCTTTCCTCTTCACCACTTCATAGGGATTTTGTTCTTTAAAGTTTTGTCTTTTAAAGCTTTGTTAAAAATGAGTTTTTTGGGTAGTTTCTCTTGGCTTTTAGAACTTCTTTTCTCCTCTTTGATTTTTGGCCTTCAAGGCCTTATTTACTCTCCATGATGGTTTTGTTCTCCAAAGCTTTAACTTTCATGTTGATGTTTTGATATGAGAAGTTCTAGTTTTTCTTGGTTCAAACTCTTTTTCTCTCTTTTTACTCTTGACTATAAGGCTTGGGTTGAAAGGAAATCTTTTTAGCTTGATGATGACGTTTCAAGATAATGGTCCTATGGTTATCATTTGAGAAACCTCTAAAGCTTGGAACTTAGTTTTGATCTCAACACATTTTGGTTTTTCCTTTTCTTTTCTTTGACCATAATTCTCGGTTTCCTTTTCTTTTCTTTTCCTTTTCTTTGGAATGGATTTTGGTTCCATTATCCTTGTTTTGTTTTTGATCTTAAAGAAAGATTGTTAGTTGTTTTGATATCTTGATCCATTCCCTTGAGCTTGATGATGATGTTCAAACCATAAGGTTTCTTTGAAACCTTGGTACAAATAACTCTAAAGCTCACTTTGTCTTGTTAAGATATGTGTTAGATTGAGATTTATAGTCCTTTAAAGTCTTGTATGAGCTCTAGTAAAGAATATAAAATGAACTTGCATTCATATTTATATTTCTTGCCTAGCATGTTTACTTTTCAAGCCATTATCTAAAACATAAAGATTAAAACAAGAGCTTGCATTTTCATATCACCTAATAATTAATCTTGAAGCTCGCCTATTTCGGCCTTAAAGTCGATTATTGTGGAGCCTAGAGCACTAAAATAAAAGAATTGGACTTGCATTCATGTTTACGTTTCCTTGTCTAGCATATTTATTTCAAGTTACCACCTAAACGTAAAGGTAAGAATAAAGTTGCATCTCATATTTAATTTGAGCCCTCACTTTACTTTTCTAATGTAGAATAAAATGAAGTGCATATCATGTTTAGGTTCTTGTTATCACTTAAAGATTCTAGAGCTCAAAGACTTGTCCATTTATCTCAAGCAAAGGTCGGACATGGGAGCATTATCTTGAATGCAAAATTCGGCCATGTGATGATGATGAGCTTGGTGTGAAGTTTCATCTAGTCACAAGTGCCTATAATCTATGTCTTAGGATTTTCTTAAGCAAAGGTGAACTCAAAGAATATTTCAAGTATGATTTTATGTTTTAAATTCCAACCATGGACCATCTAAAATAGTTGCTGCCCTTATTTATTTTATGATGATTTTAATGAAATAGGTTGCTTTCCAAAGAGTTCTGAAAGTCCTAAAATGACTCCATCAGAAACTAGTGTCTTATGTGTATTGAAAATGAAATTCTATGCTTGATATGATGTTGTATGTTTTTTGTTTTGCCTTGGCATTTTTGCTACTGTTTGGTGATGTTTAATATGTTAGAATGTGTAAAAATTATAATTATTGATGAAGGAATCATCCTATGCATGTTAGAAAGGAAACTAGCCTTCCAGGAAAATTGTAAAGTTAGAATTTTGCAAGTCTTTGACCCATTTAATTTTAGCCACTATCAAAACTGTTTTGGTATGATAAAATTCTGTTTGGGATGGTTTAACTATGAAAAACATGGTAACATTTGGTGTAGGATTGATCCTTGGCACTAAAAGTGAAACTAGTAACTAGAAAACCATAAAAGTGTGATTTCTAGAACTCCTAAGGAAAAGAATTATACTTTCTGTTCCAGCACCTTTAAAGTTTGTAAAATCATGTTGTACCATGTTTACTTGAGAGAGAATGACTCATAATTGGTTTAGGAATTAATTGTAGCGCCTTAGGCGAAGACGGAACTTAGAAAGGGTCTAAGACATAGTTTCTATAACCCCGTAATTAAATGATATCATTTCTGCCCTCATATTCATGGTGCTGTCCAGATTTGTCTAGGATCATAAAAATCAGTGAGAATTATTAGTTGTAAACCTATAGGTGCATAAAAGGTTAAGAACAGATAATAGGTTAACTAGATTTCAAGTTTAATACCCATAACGGTCAAAGGCATGAAGCTTTGTGTGTTACGTAACATAATGAAGTTCGTTAGTATTGATGCATGTGCTATGAAGAATATGTTTATATGACTTTGATGGTTTAATTTTGAATATGGAATTATGATTGAATGTACATACTCTATACGTTTTGTGGCATGCTATGATGATAGTGAATTAATAAGCATGAAGTATTAAGTGATATGTCATGTTGATATTTAAGAACATGTGTTTATGTTGCATTCATGCATAGCATGCCGAAACGCATTTCTCCTGCTACGGTGAGGAGAAAGCAAGACCATGGGGGTCATGGACATCGAGCCTATCGAAGCGAACAATATTACTGTGCACTGGATGCCAGTAGACGCGTTTCGATGAAGAAATGATCCAATAAGGAAATGATGTGTTACCCCCTCTATTACCCCATATTAAATCTAGCGACGGCTAGTTAAGTAAAGCTCATCCTAGGAGATCGGTTAGGTTGGTTGGTTCTGGTGGTAATTGTAAAAATCACTGGGGCTAACATGTTGGTTGGTTTTGGTGATGACGTTAGAAGGTGGGACTAATAAGAAAGAAATGTGAGAATTCATTCATGAAGAATGAAATTACCATGGGTTTTCCTGCTTGCCCATGTATGTTATATAATGTTTTACGCATTACATTGCCTTATCATGCATTCATCTATTTGCCACTATTTTAGTTTTATAGATTATCCCCTGCTCTTGTGCTTAGACCTGCCTTGCGTTTTGAATTTACACGTTGTTGATTTATATCGCATGCACTGAGGTATTGCCATGCATACATGAGATACTTATTGCATTCAAGCATTAAGATTCATGCTAAAAGATACGGGCCTTGGCTAATGGTATTTGAAAACTTAACAAATGAATCTTATTTATGCCCACTACTTTCATAATTAAACCCGAGGTTCCTGAGGATGATGATGATGACATGTGTGTGAAAAGGGAAGCCCTACTAAGATTCTTGTATAAGTTTCTCACTCCCCCTATCTTTCTTTTCCATCTTCGTCTTCAAACAAGGTTGACAACGACGTCCGTGGATTGCCCTAAGATGCCGACATGGAAATAGCTTGATGGTCGAGAACAAGTAGCATAGCGGAAGTGAGGACATAGTCTTAGTTTATTTACATCATAGTTACATGTAGTTTTTTAATTGCTGTATGCTCAACCTTTACAGGTGGGCTCAATATTTTTGATGTGGTACTATTGTGGAATATTTCTATATCATTAATACTATTAATATTGTTTGACTTGATATTTGAAGTTAATGTTATATGATGATGTGTTGATGGCTGTTCTTGCTGTGGAGCCTATCTGATGATTCTGCTTATGTTATTCTTTTCATGTTTACGCTTTATAGTAATGACCTTTTATGTTACATGTAGCTCACGTTTTTTTTATGTTTTCAAAAAAAAAAATTTCTACCCATATTTTCCACTAAGTATTTTAAAGAAAGGTTTTAAAGAATGAGACTAAAAGAGTGATAGACTAATGGTTAACCTAAATACTTTCTAGGGTATTGGGTTAAAAATTAAGATGTTACAGATATTGTCCACTTGGCTTAGATAGTTATTTTCTTTGTCCTTCTCCCACTGCCACTACTTTGTCATGTTTTTGTGAAGCTTCTGTCAATAACCGTTAGTAACCATCAGTAACTGTCAACTGACAAACATTTGCCCTGGAGCCATTTTGACAATGTCTGCAATATCTTCAAAATTTTCTTAAGTCTTCAAGTGACAAACTTTCACTTCGACTTGTCAAACTTCGAGCATGAAAATTGGTCATTCACCTCCTATTAATCTCAAAAACTACCAAGTCTCTCAAATGACAAATTTTTGATTTTGACTTGACAAACGTCAAATAAAAGAGCTCTATCAATGTCAACTTGTCAACTTGAACGTTCAAGTTATCACATGGTCATTTTGGGTTTTGACATATTATCTGACGAACCAAACACTCTGTCAATTTTACATGATTTTGTCAGTTCTTGATATGCCAGGCCTTTGACTAATCTTCAAGCTGCCAAAATAGAATGCCAATTCGACAATCTAACAGTTAGTGAAATTTGGTGCCAACACACTTACAAACACATCATAACCTTACCATTTGCCTTTTTAGAGTTGACTTGCACATTTTGATGTCTCAAAGAACACTAAGCCTTCATCTTCTTCCTCCTCCATGTAACGCCCCAATTTTTACTGTCATTAGAAATTACTCAATTACCAAATTACCGTAGGTAATTATTACATAAGATTTGAGGCCGAACAATCCTCAATAAAGGAATATAACATTAGAAGAGAGGTTAGGAACGATTCATGCGAGAGTCGCAAATCCCGAATTTCTGTACGTATAAAATGACCAAAATACCCCTGAAGTTATTTTACTCAGAAAATGAGGATCGTGGGCCCCACCTATTCTCAAGGGGATATTTTGAGGATAATAAGGGATTGTTTGTGTTATGTGTGTTAATAGAGCAGAAGGATCTCAATTTTGAGTTCCGACCTTGAAATGACCAAAACGCCCTGTAATTTGTTTAACTCTGATGTGCGTGCCGAATGAGCCCGAACCTCACTAAAATGTTTTAAAATGTGTTTTTAAGCCATGATTAACCATTGGTTAAGCTCGGGTGGCCTCGGGCAATTTTTAAGTGAAAGTACGATTTTGCCCCTGTTTTTGGGCAGTTTTGCGAATTTTGGGATTTTTGATTCGTATACCGAAACCTAAGCAATATTAGGTTCAAATTAAAGATTATTAAATTCTAAATATTAATCTAGAGTCAAAATTATGTATTTAGATTGATTAGAACCCAAAATTGCTCAAAAACACCCAAATTGCTTACTAATTCACTTAAACCCTTAACCGTAAATTCTCTAAATTACATGAATACCTTGCCTACACCTAAATAATGCATGGAACACAAAAATTTCACTTCTTTGGGCTGTAATGGACGAAATTATTGATGCCATTATGCAGCTGAATTATTGCCAAAAGTTGCACTAAAACAAAATGCCAAAATGTCACCATAAGAGACATAATTCCTTAATTTCATACAACTTTGTCTAAAATGATTTTTCCTCCCTTATTTCTCCTGCAAAATTCCATCCACTACCTCATCATTTTGGCCAATTAAAATCCTCAAAATCTTCTATAAATAGGCTTGCTTGAGTGGTCTTGGAATGCTTGGTTTATAACTAGTTTTTAAGAGCACCAAAAACTTTCTTTCTTCCTCCTCTTTGGCTGAATTCTTTCTTCAATTTTTTCAAAGAGATTTTGTTTTATTTCACTTCAAGAAACCAAGTTCTCTTCCTCTTCTTCAACTCAGATTAGGTAGGGAGTAGTTTCTAAATTTATTTCTATGCTTTGAGGAGTTGTGTTTTTAGCTCAAAATGATGAAATTATGAACTTACCTTAGCTTTTCATTTTGGTTTTCCTCTTCAATTTTTCTTTAACCAATTCAACCATATGGCCTAGGTGGAACTAAGATGATGGCTTGATGATGAGGACCATGAGGGTGGATTGTAAATCCATCACAAGTTAGGCCTCTAAAGCTTGAAAATTCCACTTGATGCAAAACTTTAAAGAATAATGCTTTATAATGCTAAAACAAAGATTTTTAGTTTAGAACTTGAAAGATGTATTTTCCTTTTATGTTTTATTTCTTGTTAAGATATGTATTGAGTTGAATTTATAATTCTTTTAAAGTCTTGAAGGAGCTCTACTAAAGAAACAAAATGAATTTGCATCCATGATTAAGTTTATGCTTTGCATAACCATGTTTACCTTCTATGTCATCACTAAATTTTCAAGAATGAATAAATGAACTTGCATTTCTCATGTTTAAATTCCAAGCTTGTATTTCATGTTTATGTTTCAAGTCATCACTTAATCTTTCAAGATAATAAAGAGGTTGCATCTCATATTTAATTTATGCTCTCACTATATTTTATAATGGCTAAAAGAATCAACGCATGACATGTTTATTTTATGCCATCACCTAAAGATCCTAGAGCTCAAAGACTTGCCCATGTATCACAAACAAGGAAATATGATTATTGGAGTTAAAGAATTTATTCTTTAAAAAGTCTTGAGATTGGAGCTTAAAAAGATGTAATAATAATTCTCTTCTCCCTCTCTGGTCTGTGCGGACTACCGCTCAGGTTTCTTAATATTCTCTTCTCCTCTCTTGGTCTGTGCGGATTACACGCTCCAGTTTCTTGTATCATGTTTATATTTCAAGTTCTTGCATCATGTTTAATTTTCAAGTCATCACCTTAAATCTTAAAGATAAAGAAATGAAATTGCATATCATGTTTATAATTCCAAGCTATCACCTTATAAAGATAAGATTAAAATAAGGTTGCATAGCATGTTTATAATTCTAAGATGTCACCTAAATCTCTAAAGCTCAAGACTTACTCCTTTTATCTTAAGTGAGAATTTTAATTGTGAAGATCCTCCCAAATTTGACAAAAGAACTAGTTTCTAAATGAGTTTTAAGGCTTTGTAAGGATTTTATGGGGAACTAGTATTTTATATGCACTTAAAATATGATTCTATGTAATTGCATGAGGTTCATGATTCGGCCACTGATATGAGTTTAGTATCAATGTGTGATAATGATTTGATATGATTGAAGTTGTGATAATTATGGTTTATTGTTAAGAGAATGATTCATAATTGGTTTAGTAACTAATTAGTTCTATAATTGATAATTCTATGTAAGGATTAGATGCTTATTGAATGATTTCCTGGCTTGCATATTATAGTTGCTGTTGCAAATAATAAGAATGCTTATATATGAAATGTTCTTTATTATGTAAAATTTACCTTTGTTGCTAGAAGAAAGTGTATCATTGTAAAAGTGTAATTTGGAAAGGTTCTGGCTAAGGAAAGACTTGGTATTTAAGCGTGTCCATTGTGACCCACCTCTTTCCTGGGAATCTCCCATATGCATGATTACAGTTGATATATATTATTCTAGCTTAAGACTATAAATGAGAAAATGCTATGATGTTTATGAATTGTATTATGATATAACATGCAAAAATTTAATGGTGACTTAAACTTATAAGAAAATGATCCTTTGGAACCATCAGACTATAGGTGGTGAAAAGGTGATTTTAGCCCCCTAACCCGTTCTCTCAAAAGGGTAGAGTCGGGACTTTAACTTATCAAAAGGGATAAGTATATGCTAGTGACGACTAGTAAAGTATGACCTCATAACCTAAATTACTCCCAAAGGCGTGGAGTATAGGGTGGCCTAAGGAAAATAATGATGATGATAAGATTTTAAGTCACCTAAGGCACTAAAGAAATGAAATATGTGCACTATGTCCACATGTAGCTAATATTATATGACGTTCTTTTATGCATGTTATTTGATAATGATGATGAGGAAAATGATGTAATGATAAAGGAAAAGTTCATTGTAAATATGACATGTTAAGATTATGATGCATTATAAGACGTATGATTAAAAATTGACGAACCTCGGTTAAGTATTTGTCCCAACTTAAAATGAATCTTTGCATGCTCACTATTTTAGAATAATCCCGAGGTTCCTGGGGACTTTGATGATGACACTGTAGAAGGAGGTACCTTACTGAGAATTCTTTAGCAAGATTCTCACTCCCTTTTCTTTATTTCCGTCATTGTCTCCAGATTCAGATGGCGACATTCGTCGTGTTCGTTGATACCCCTAGTTGGGAATTTCACTATGATCCGGTGCATCGCTCGTATCATTTTGAAGGGAGGTCTTGTGATTCGTGTTTTTATTTACATAGGTCATCCATTTGCACATCCTGTCCCTAGTTATCGATTTTCTCCTACTTCTCCCTATGGCGATGAAATGGTTTTCGAACATGCACGTCCACTTGATGAAAGGATGTTACGTTCTTATCCCGCTTCATCTGCTGTCCATGGATTTCCAGAGTATGTTCCCGAGAGGAGATATTCTGAAACTGATCCTTCAGAGGACACTCCTACTCATGTATATTCTGAGAGCTCTGCTCCTACTCCCACACGTGTAAGAGAGGGTAGTGAGGAAACAGCTGTTCAGCCGAGGTTAGCAAGAAGGCGGTCCATGCGACCCGACTGGTGCATCTCGTGTGTCCCTCCCGAGGAGCTCATCGATGGATCAGATTTATTCCCCATTTCGGGACAGTGGCCATAGAGAGTTCTTAGTAGATTTATGTGTGATCATGCACCCTAGTTTTAGGATAACCTTCCCGGCTTATGGAGTTATCTAGTTTAGGGGCATGAATTTCCTTAAGTATATTTTCTTTTATGGGTTTGCATAAGATAATGATGTACGAACATAACCCACCCTTTGAGTGAGGTTAGTGTATGTAAATATATGCTATAATGTGCTTATGGATGTTATATGATGGAGCCTAAGTGATATGATGTGATATATTCTTAAACGTCTTATTATACTCCGCTTACTCGTTCACGTTGTACTCGGCTCACGTTTTCAATTATGTGTTTAAAAAAAAAAAATGGCTCATAATTTCACTAAGTATTTTCAAATTATGAAGAAAGAACCAAAGCAAGGAGTAAAGTCTAGTCATTAATCAGATTCAACCTAGGTGTATCTGGTTAATTACTAGGGTGTTACACTCCACCTCCAAGAGACTCCATTCTTGACATTCATCCAAGCTCCCAAGCTTAAACAAACACATCTCCACTATAAACCAAATGCTAAACACCTAAACTTTCCATTCCTAAACACAAGAACACAAGAAAAATCCTTCCTCCATTCCAACCTTCATTTGCTGAAACCATCATCATCATCTAGAGAAGATTTTTTTCTCTTTAATTCATAGAAGATCAAGCTTTCTTTTAATAAACAAGAAACAACTTGGTAGGGATTTTATTTCATGTTCTTTCTTATACTTTTTCCCTATAATTTTGATTTTTATGACTTGGTATTGACAATGGCTTGATGATGAGGAATCATGGTGGTGGTTGTGAATCCATTATATAAATGACCTCTGAAGCTTAAGGTTTAAATCTTGTTGTCAAAAGATTAATGGAATAAATAATAATCTTCTTTAAGTTGATTCTTTTTGAGCTTAATGATGAGTTCAAGAAATAAGATTCTTGGAACCATGATAACAAAGAACTCTAAAACTCACTTCCATTTTTTAAGATTTTTTGGAGTTAGAGAGTTTATTTTCTAAAAGTCTTGTGTTTTGAGCTTAATAAGATATAAAATGAACTTGTATCCATGTTTATGTTTCAGGCTCTTGCATATTATGTTTAAATTCCAAGCCTTGTATAATCATGTTTATATTTCAAGTTATCACCTTAATTTTTGAAAATAATAATATGCAATTGCATATCATGTTTAAATTTCAAGTTTTGCATAATCATGTTTATATTTCAAGTTATCACCTAAACCTTGAAGACATAAAAATGCACTTGCATCTTCATATTTATATTTCAAGTCTTGCATATCATATTTATATTTTCAAGTTATAACCTTATAATGTTAAAGATTAAAATGAGATCACATGGCATGTTTATATTTCTAGTCATCACCTAGATCTCTAAAACTCAAGACTTGCTCCTTTTATCTTAAATGGAAATTTTGAACATGGACACATCTTATATATATATTTTCGGCCTCATGATGATCATGATTTGAAGCTTGTCTTATTTTATTTTTGAGGCTTGGATCTTGTCCTTTAGATGCACAAAGAATTTTTAAAAGACTTAGAAATTGAAAAAGGATTAGAAAAATGATTTTCTCATGATTTTTAGAAGCTAAAGTTTTAGTTACTGACTTGATCTATTAAAACTAGAATGGTTACTGATTCATGATGTTTATATGAGTATAAGTCACTAATAATTGTTATAAAAATTATTTTTAGCATTTTGGGAAAAACTAGCAATTAGAAAGGATCAAAATTTTGATTTTATGAAGCTTTAGAAATATTAATTTTCTGGAATTGTTGCTTATTGATTCAGCACTGTTCATGCTGCTTATACACATTAGAATTGCTTATATTTGTTGAAAAAACTTATTTTTGATATCCTAGATGCATAAAAGGGTAATTACAAGTGTTAGTTTGGGCCGTTTTACAAAATACGAAAAGTTGTGCTTTGAACTATCAATTATGTGATTTCTGCTAAATGATTTTAATTAGAGTTAGTAATGATGTTGAAAGTATCCATTGTAACGCCCCGATTTTCTGTCTGAGTGGAAAATGACCGAAATGCCCCTGAGGTCATTTTCAGCCCGGAATTCAAGGATGGCCGACTCGGCAGTCCTTGAAGGGCCAACTCAATGTTTGAAGGGGATTGAATGACCCTCGAGTGGTTCTGGAGGCGAAAGTCTCATTTTCCGCAGTTTCGGATCAAAATGACCAAAATACCCCTATAGCGTTTTACGCGGGTAAAGGTGCCGTTTGAGCCCGAAACTTTCCCCAAAGGTTTAAAACCATGTTTTTACATATTTCAAAACATCTGTTTGAGTCCCGGTGGTCCCGGCCAGTTTTAGTGCAAAATTACGATTTTGCCCCTAGAATAGTGTTTTTGAGCTTAATGATGTAATTAAGCAAACTTAAGCAATATTAGGCTCTAAACGAAGATTAATTAATTTTCATAATTAATCTAGAATCAAAATAAATTATTAAAATTAATTAGAACCTAAGATTACTTAGATTAGATTTAAATCTCTTTTCTAAAAACTCAAGATTTCACTCTTGGAATCTTGAATAGTGTTTTCTCTCTCCAATTCCTTAAATCAAGGAATTGTGTCTAGAATTATTTATACACTAAAATGGATTTATAACTCAGTAATGATGCAAGAACACTCTCTAATTATGTCTTGACAACCTTGATTACCCATTTTCTCACCTAAACACTTTCTTACAAAGTCCTAATCTTAATCCTAATCAAAGATACACCTAAACACAACTCTAAACCACAATTAAAATGCAAGAAATCCTCCCCCAATGGCTGATGCACATTCGGCCATCTCTCTCCTTTTACCACACATGTTGAATTGTTTCTCACTCAAAGAACTATGCTTGAGGCCATACCTTGAACCATACCTCACCATACTTTGAACCATACCTCACCATGCCTCAAGACCACATTATCTCACCTCATGGAACTCATGGGTTCCCTCCATTCTGCATGGCCGAAGCCTCCCCCTCCATTTGCACCCTTCATTGTTTCATTTCTCTATAAATAGTTTGCTTGGGTGAACTTGTATCATTTTGGGTTCATTTGCAAAGAGTAAGTTCTCAAAGAAACACTTCAAAGCTTCCTTTTTCTCTCAAGTTCAAGTCTTCAAGTTCTTCAAGTTCTTCATCCTCTTCTCTCATTCCAACCTCATAATCTCTAGGTAGGGATTTTCTTTCAAGAGTTCTTTCATTTAAAGTTCATAATTTCCTTATGTGTTCATAGTTTCTCTTGAATCCTTTTTAGAACTTCTTTTCTTCTCCTCCTCATCTTTGTGTTTCGCCCATGAGCCCATTGAGAGCAAATGAATGAAAGCTTGATGATGAGGTTCCATGATGATAATGTTCATCACTTGGATAATCTCTAAAGCTTGATCTTTGTTCTTAAGCAAAAGATGTTTTCTTTGCTCTTTCTTCTTGAACTTTGAAACCTCTCACTTTGATGATGTTTTAAAATGGTTAACATGAACTCAAGGATGAGAGCTCATGATGTTTGTGTTAATGCATCATCAAGATCATGGTCTCTAGAGTTCCAAATGTTTCTTTTCTTCTTCAACAATTTCGATTCATCTTCCTTTTCTTTCTTTAAGATTTCGGCCATATTAGCCAAGGAGGATTGTAACGCCCTAATTTTTACTGTAATTTTTACTGTCATTAGAAATTACTCAATTACCGAATTACCGTAGGTAATTATTACATAAGATTTGAGGCCGAACAATTCTCAATAAAGGAATATAACATTAGAAGAGAGGTTAGGAACGATTCATGCGAGGGTCGCAAATCCCGAATTTCTGTACGTATAAAATGACCAAAATGCCCCTGAAGTTATTTTACTCAGAAAATGAGGATCGTGGGCCCCACCTATTCTCAAGGGGATATTTTGAGGATAATAAGGGATTGTTTGTGTTATGTGTGTTAATAGAGCAGAAGGATCTCAATTTTGAGTTCCGACGAGCGAAATGACCAAAACGCCCCTGCGGCTGTTTTAACTCCGATGTGCGTGCCGACTGAGCCTGAACCTCACTAAAATATTTTAAAATGTGTTTTTAAGCCATGATTAACCATTGGTTAAGCTCGGGTGGCCTCGGGCAGTTTTTAAGTGAAAGTACGATTTTGCGCCTGTTTTTGGCGCTTTTGCGAATTTCATGATTTTTGATTCGTATACCGAAACCTAAGCAATATTAGGCTCAAATTAAAGCTTATTAAATTCTAAATATTAATCTAGAGTCAAAATTATGTATTTAGATTGATTAGAACCCAAAATTGCTCAAAAACACCCAAATTGCTTACTAATTCACTTAAACCCTTAATCGTAAATTCTCTAAATTACATGAATACCTTGCCTACACCTAAATAATGCATGGAACACACAAATTTCACTTCTTTGGGCTGTAATGGACGAAATTATTGATGCCATTATGCAGCTGAATTATTGCCAAAAGTTGCACTAAAACAAAATGCCAAAATGTTACCATAAGAGACATAATTCCTTAATTTCATACAACTTTGTCTAAAATGATTTTTCCTCCCTTATTTCTCCTGCAAAATTCCGTCCACTACCTCATCATTTTGGCCAATTAGAAGCCTCAAAATCTTCTATAAATAGGCTTGCTTGAGTGGTCTTGGAATGCTTGGTTCATAACTAGTTTTTAGGAGCACCAAAAACTTTCTTTCTTCCTCCTCTTTGGCTGAATTTTTTCTTCAATTTTTTCAAAGAGATTTTGTTTCATTTCACTTCAAGAAACCAAGTTCTCTTCCTCTTCTTCAACTCAGATCAGGTAGGGAGTAGTTTCTAAATTTATTTCTATGCTTTGAGGAGTTGTGTTTTTAGTTCAAAATGATGAAATTATGAACTTACCTTAGCTTTTCATTTTGGTTTTCCTCTTCAATTTTTCTTTAACCAATTCAACCATATGGCCTAGGACCTTGAGGGTGGGCTGTAAATCCATCACAAGTTAGGCCTCTAAAGCTTGAAAATTCCACTTGATGCAAAACTTTAAAGAGTAATGCTTTATGATGCTAAAACAAAGATTTTTAGTTTAGAACTTGAAAGATGTATTTTCCTTTTATGTTTTATTTCTTGTTAAGATATGTATTGGGTTGAATTTATAATTCTTTTAAAGTCTTGAAGGAGCTCTACTAAAGAAACAAAATGAATTTGCATCCATGATTAAGTTTATGCTTTGCATAACCATGTTTACCTTCTATGTCATCACTAAATTTTCAAGAATGAATAAATGAACTTGCATTTCTCATGTTTAAATTCCAAGCTTGTATTTCATGTTTATGTTTCAAGTCATCACTTAATCTTTCAAGATAATAAAGAGGTTGCATCTCATATTTAATTTATGCTCTCACTATATTTTATAATGGCTAAAAGAATCAACGCATGACATGTTTATTTTATGCCATCACCTAAAGATCCTAGAGCTCAAAGACTTGCCCATGTATCACAAGCAAGGAAATATGATTATTGGAGTTAAAGAATTTATTCTTTAAAAAGTCTTGAGATTGGAGCTTAAAAAGATGTAATAATAATTCTCTTCTCCCTCTACTGGTCCTGTGCGGACTACCGCGCTCCGGTTTCTTAATAATCTCTTCTCCTCTATCGGTCTGTGCGGATTACCGCCGCTCCAGTTTCTTGTATCATGTTTATATTTCAAGTTCTTGCATCATGTTTAATTTTCAAGTGATCACCTTAAATCTTAAAGATAAAGAAATGAAATTGCATATCATGTTTATAATTCCAAGCTATCACCTTATAAAGATAAGATTAAAATAAGGTTGCATAGCATGTTTATAATTCTAAGATGTCACCTAAATCTCTAAAGCTCAAGACTTACTCCTTTTATCTTAAGTGAGAATTTTAATTGTGAAGATCCTCCCAAATTTGACAAAAGAACTAGTTTCTAAATGAGTTTTAAGGCTTTGTAAGGATTTTATGGGGAACTAGTATTTTATATGCACTTAAAATATGATTCTATGTAATTGCATGAGGTTCATGATTCGGCCACTGATATGAGTTTAGTATCAATGTGTGATAATGATTTGATATGATTGAAGTTGTGATAATTATGGTTTATTGTTAAGAGAATGATTCATAATTGGTTTAGTAACTAATTAGTTCTATAATTGATAATTCTATGTAAGGATTAGATGCTTATTGAATGATTTCCTGGCTTGCATATTATAGTTGCTGTTGCAAATAATAAGAATGCTTATATATGAAATGTTCTTTATTATGTAAAATTTACCTTTGTTGCTAGAAGAAAGTGTATCATTGTAAAAGTGTAATTTGGAAAGGTTCTGGCTAAGGAAAGACTTGGTATTTAAGCGTGTCCATTGTGACCCACCTCTTTTTCCTGGGAATCTCCCATATGCATGATTACAGTTGATATATATTATTCTAGCTTAAGACTATAAATGAGAAAATGTTATGATGTTTATGAATTGTATTATGATATAACATGCAAAAATTTAATGGTGACTTAAACTTATAAGAAAATGATCCTTTGGAACCATCAGACTATAGGTGGTGAAAAGGTGATTTTAGCCCCCTAACCCGTTCTCTCAAAAGGGTAGAGTCGGGACTTTAGCTTATCAAAAGGGATAAGTATATGCTAGTGACGACTAGTAAAGTATGAGCTCATAACCTAAATTACTCCCAAAAGGGTGGAGTATAGGGTGGCCTAAGGAAAATAATGATGATGATAAGATTTTAAGTCACCTAAGGCACTAAAGAAATGAAATATGTGCACTATGTCCACATGTAGCTAATATTATATGACGTTCTTTTATGCATGTTATTTGATAATGATGATGAGGAAAATGATGTAATGATAAAGGAAAAGTTCATTGTAAGTATGACATGTTAAGCTTATGATGCATTATAAGACGCATGATTAAAAATTGACGAACCTCGGTTAAGTATTTGTCCGAACTTAAAATGAATCTTTGCATGCTCACTGTTTTAGAATAATCCCGAGGTTCCTGGGGACTTTGATGATGACACTGTAGAAGGAGGTACCCTCATCGAGAATTCTTTAGCAAGATTCTCACTCCCTTTTCTTTATTTCCGTCATTGTCTCCAGATTCAGATGGCGACATTCGTCCTGTTCGTTGATACCCCTACTTGGGAATTTCACTATGATCCGGTGCATCGCTCGTATCATTTTGAAGGGAGGTGCACAGTTCATATTTTTATTTACATAGGCCATCCATGCGACCCCAGCCTGGTGCATCTCGTTTGTCCCTTCCCGAGGGAGCTCATTAGTGGATCAGATTTATTCCCCCATTTCCAGGACAGTGGCCATAGAGGGTTCTTAGTAGATTTATGTGTGATCATGCACCCTAGTTTTAGGATAACCTTCCCGGCTTATGGAGTTATCTAGTTTAGGGGCATGTATTTCCTTAAGTATATTTTCTTTTATGGGTTTGCATAAGCTAATGATGTATGAACATAACCCACCCTTTGAGTGAGGTTATTGTATGTGAATATATGCTATAATGTGCTTATGGATGTTATATGATGGAGCCTAAGTGATATGATGTGATATATTCTTAAACGTCTTATTATACTCCACTTACTCATTCACGTTGTACTCGGCTCACGTTTTTAATTATGTGTTTAAAAAAAAAATGGCTCGTAATTTCACTAAGTATTTTCAAATTATGAAGAAAGAACCAAAGCAAGGAGTAAAGTCTAGTCATTAATTAGATTCAACCTAGGTGTATCTGGTTAATTACTAGGGTGCTACATTTTGGTATCAGAGCAGTTCGATTCTCATGGAGCCTGAAGATTGGACTAGCTATGCTTCTAAAGCATAATACGTTAGTGACGTCATGTGTAGATGTTTATGATTAGGATGAGCTTGAGGATTAGAAATACATGACTACTGTATGTTGAAAGTGCCATGGTAACTTGCTCACTTTGCATGGAATATTGGGCCTGATCACCTCAGTGTTCTTTGTTTTGTGTGTATAGGGACCAATGGCACGCCGACAATGCATACAAGGAGCGCAAAGACGTAATAATCAAGACAACGAGACAGCCGAAGCACTCTGCGACGTAGCAAGGACTATGAGAATGATGATGGAACGAATGGATCAGGATCGTCAAGCCAATATGAATCAGGGACATGAGATTCCTGAACATGCCTGTTTTGGGGAGTTTCGTAAGGCAAACCCACCAGTTTTCAAGGGGACACTGAATCCAAATATTGCAGATGAATGGATTCGGAATATTGAGAAGGTCTTTGCTGTAGTCCCATGCTCGGAGGAGCAAAAGGTCACCTTCGCTACTCATATGCTTGAGGGTGATGCCGCTCGGTGGGCCAGTGTTCGAAGACTCCTGGAGACGACCGACGTGGACATTGATTGGGAACTATTCAAGGTCCATTTTTACGAAAAGTACTTTCCAGAGTCAGTTAGAAATGCCAAGGACATTGAATTCATGCAACTTGTCCAGGGGAATATGAATGTGGTCCAGTACACTGCCAGATTTGAAGAACTCATTAAGTTCTCAAGAATGTACCAAGGAAATCCTGATGAGTACTGAAAATGCATTAAATACGAGTCAGGGTTGAAGGCGGAACTTAATGTGGCAGTTGCACATTTGGAGATTAGGGATTTCTCTACCCTAGTTAACAAATGTCGGATTATTGAAGAAGGTTAGAGAAAACTAAACACCCCAAAGTCAGATAATATTACCGAAAAGTTGACACCTCAAGGTCAGCAGTTCTAGAGGCAGAATCGACCTCCATTTCCCCCTCAATCAAGACCACAAGAGACACAAAGAAATTTTCAACAAGGAAGGCCAAACAACAACAACCGCTATAATAACAACCGCTACAACAATAACCCTAATAACAATCGCAACAACAACAATAACAACAATAAAGGGAAAGCACCACAAAGAGGTCCAGCAGTACCTCCACGGCTTGCGCCATCCATGGAATGTCCCAAGTGCGGTAAGAATCATGGGAGCATGCCATGTCGAGCCGGAACAAATGTGTGCTATCGGTGTGGAAAACCAAGTCATTACTCCCGAGAATGCATGGAAAAGAACCCGCCAACCCCCAATCCCAAGCCGCAATACCAGGGAAGGGTATTTACTGTTAATGCTGAAGAAACAACGAAGTCACGAAATCTCGTGGAAGGTAAGGGTAATATGCATGGTAAAGACTTAATCGTACTATATGATTCTGGCGCTTCTCATTCTTTTATCTCCCATTCATGTGCTAAAAGCCTTAATTTACCTATGACTGAGCTTCCTTTTGACCTTGTTGTTTCTACCCCGACTGGAAAACCCGTTAGGACTTGTAAATGTTGTTTAGATTGTAGTTTTATTATAGATAATAGATCCTTTGTTTTAGATCTTATTTGCTTACCCATGCGAGGTTTAGATGTGATTCTTGGCATGGATTGGCTTGAGGCCAACCGTTTACTGTTAAACTGTTATGAGAAAACCATCACTTTTCTTCCTGTTCCTATTGAACCTAAGAAACCCATAAGTCTTTACATAACTGTTGTGGAAATGGACTGTGGTAAGGGTGAGAGTAAATGTTACATTTTCTTAGCCGCTAGTGATGTAGACTTTGAGCAAAGTATCGATGAGATACCAATAGTAAGAAATTATCCTGAAGTATTTCCAGATGAGATACGAGTTTCCCAAGAGAGAGATAGAGTTTTCCATAGAATTGCTTCCGGGTGGGGGACCTATATCCATAGCCCCATACAGGATGTCCCCATTAGAATTGATCGAGTTAAAAACTCAATTGGAAGATTTATTGGAGAAAAAGTTTGTTAGGCCTAGTGCATCACCTTGGGGAGCCCCTGTGTTGTTTGTAAAGAAAAAGGATGGGAGTATGAGGATGTGTGTAGATTATAGGCAGTTGAATAAAGTAACAGTGAAAAACAAGTATCCTCTGCCTAGGATCGATGATTTGATGGACCAACTGAAAGGTGCGGTAGTGTTTTCTAAGATAGATTTGAGGTCAGGCTACCATCAAATTAGAGTGAGAGATGAAGACATACCTAAAACGGCCTTTCGCACTCGATACGGCCATTTTGAGTTTGCAGTAATGTCCTTTGGGTTAACCAATGCTCCAGCTATTTTTATGGGTTACATGAATAGGATCTTTCGACCCTATTTAGATCAGTTTGTAGTTGTCTTTATAGATGACATTCTCATATATTCTAAGACCCATGAAGAGCATGAATGCCACCTGACCATAGTATTGGAGATCTTGAAGGAAAAGAAACTATATGCCAAGATTTCCAAGTGTGAGTTTTGGTTGGATAAGGTGCAATTTTTAGGGCATGTAGTATCTAAGAAAGGAATTGTCAGAGATCCTAGTAAGGTAGAAGCGATGAGTAAACTGGGAAAGACCAACCACTGTGAATCAAGTAAGGAGCTTTTTGGGTTTAGCCGCTTATTACCGTCGATTTATCAAGGGATTTTCCCAGATTTCCCTACCTTTGACCAAGCTGACTAGGAAGAACACCCATTTTTCATGGACCCCGGAGTGTGAAAAGAGCTTTCAAGAGTTAAAACACAAGCTAACCTCGACCCCTGTTTTAGTGTTACCCGACCCCAATGTGCCTTTCGAGGTGTATTGTGATGCTTCAAAAAAGGGTTTAGGTTGTGTATTGATGCAAGATAGGCAAGTGGTGGCCTATGCATCAAGACAACTCAAGCCATATGAGGCAAACTACCCTACCCATGACCTTGAGTTAGCCGCCGTCGTGTTTGCTCTAAAGGTTTGGAGACACCATTTATATGGAGTTAAGTTTGAGGTGTTTTCCGATCACAAGAGTTTGAAATATCTCTTTGATCAAAAAGAGCTAAACATGAGGCAAAGACGATGGATGGAGTTCTTGAAAGATTATGATTTTGGATTGAACTACCATCCTGGTAAAGCTAATGTAGTAGCTGCTGCTTTGAGTAGGAAGTCCTTACAAGTGTCCCGTTTGATGGTGAAAGAGGTTGAATTGATTGAGCAATTTAGGGACTTAAACCTAGGAATGACTTTGACCACTAAGGGCATCAGAGCTTGTCATCTTAGATTGACAAGTGAGTTCAAAGAAAGGATTGTTCAAGCTCAAAGGGACGATGCTGAGTTTCAAGAGACTTTAGGGGCAGTGAAGGTAGGAAAGTTGATAGGTTTTACCCAAGGAATGGACGATTTGTGGAGGTTTAAAGGTCGAATATGTGTACCTGCTAGTGGTGGCCTCTGAAAAGATATTTTGGAGGAAGCCCATAAGAGCCATTTTACCCTTCATCCTGGTGCCACCAAGATGTATCAAGATTTGAAGAAGATGTTCTGGTGGCTTGGAATGAAGAAAGATGTGTGCTCATGGGTGAGTAAGTGCTTGGTGTGTCAAAAGGTAAAGATTGAACACCAAAAACACTCTGGAATGCTGCAACCTCTGTCGATCCCTGAGTGGAAGTGGGATAGTATCTCCATGGATTTTGTGACTGGATTACCGAGGACCCAAATGAATCATGATACCATATGGGTAATCGTGGATCGATTGACGAAGTCAGCCCACTTTTTACCTATTAAGGTGACTTATTCCTTGGATAGGTTAGCACAATTATATATTCAGGAGATAGTAAGGTTACATGGGGTGCCGTCGACGATAATCTCGGACCGGGATCCGCGGTTTACGTCATGATTTTGGGGAGCCTTTCAAAAGGCGTTTGGTTCAAAGCTGTGTCTAAGCACGGCCTATCACCCCCAAACAGACGGTCAATCTGAAAGAACTATCCAAACCTTGGAGGATATGTTAAGGGCATGTGTTTTAGATCAAACGGGAAGTTGGGATAAGTACACCATCGATTGAATTTGCATATAACAACAATTATCATGCAAGTATCGGTATGGCAATCGCGTGCCCTCTATGGACGCAAATGTCAATCTGCCTTATGTTGGTATGAACCCGGAGGGCAAAGTTTACTCGCACCTGATATTGTGAGGCAAACAACGGAACAAATCAAGAAGATTAGGAATAAGATTCTTACTGCTCAAAGTCGACAGAAAAACTATGCGGACAAGCGGCGAAAACCGCTAGATTTTCAAGAAGGGGACCACGTGTTCCTAAGGATCACCCCCACCACAGGCATAGGCCGAGCAATAAAAGTAAAGAAATTGAGCCCTAGATTTCTTGGTCCGTTTGAAATCCTTACCAAAGTAGGATTTGTAGCCTACCGTATAGCCCTACCCCCGAGTCTATCCAACCTTCATGATGTTTTCCATGTCTCTCAGTTAAGAAAGTATCAATCTGACCAGAGTCATGTACTAGAGCCAGAACATGTACAATTAAGAGATAACCTGACATTTAACTTACTACCCACGAGAATCGTCGACCGAGGAGTTAACCAGTTAAGGAACAAGGCTGTACCCCTGGTCAAAGTAGCATCGGATCGAAGTGAAACCGAAGAACTTACATGGGAGCTGGAATCAAACATGAAAGCACAATACCCCGAGTTGTTCTCAGGTAACGAATTTCCGGGGCGAAATTCTTTTTAAGGAGGGGAGTAATGTAACGCCCCAATTTTTATTGTAATTTTTACTGTCATTAGAAATTACTCAATTACCGAATTACCGTAGGTAATTATTACATAAGATTTGAGGCCGAACAATCCTCAATAAAGGAATATAACATTAGAAGAGAGGTTAGGAGCGATTCATGCAGGGTCGCAAATCCGAATTTCAGACGTATAAAATGACCAAAATGCCCTGAAGTTATTTTACTCGAAAATGAGGATCGTGGGCCCCACCTATTCTCAAGGGGATATTTTGAGGATAATAAGGGATTGTTTGTGTTATGTGTGTTAATAGAGCAGAAGGATCTCAATTTTGAGTTCCGACGCGAAATGTCCAAAGCGCCCCTGCGGCTCTTTTAACTCCGATGTGCGTGCCGACTGAGCCCGAACCTCACTAAAATGTTTTAAAATGTGTTTTTAAGCCATGATTAACCATTGGTTAAGCTCGGGTGGCCTCGAGCGCTTTTAAGTGAAAGTACGTTTTTGGCCAGTTTTGCGAATTTCGGGATTTTTGATTCGTATACCGAAACCTAAGCAATATTAGGCTCAAATTAAAGCTTATTAAATTCTAAATATTAATCTAGAGTCAAAATTATGTATTTAGATTGATTAGAACCCAAAATTGCTCAAAAACACCCAAATTGCTTACTAATTCACTTAAACCCTTAACCGTAAATTCTCTAAATTACATGAATACCTTGCCTACACCTAAATAATACATGGAACACACAAATTTCACTTCTTTGGGCTGTAATGGATGAAATTATTGATGCCATTATGCAGCTGAATTATTGCCAAAAGTTGCACTAAAACAAAATGCCAAAATGTGACCATAAGAGACATAATTCCTTAATTTCATACAACTTTGTCTAAAATGATTTTTCCTCCCTTATTTCTCCTGCAAAATTCCATCCACTACCTCATCATTTTGGCCAATTAGAAGCCTCAAAATCTTCTATAAATAGGCTTGCTTGAGTGGTCTTGGAATGCTTGGTTCATAACTAGTTTTTAGGAGCACCAAAAACTTTCTTTCTTCCTCCTCTTTGGCTGAATTTTTTCTTCAATTTTTTCAGAGATTTTGTTTCATTTCACTTCAAGAAACCAAGTTCTCTTCCTCTTCTTCAACTCAGATCAGGTAGGGAGTAGTTTCTAAATTTATTTCTATGCTTTGAGGAGTTGTGTTTTTAGCTCAAAATGATGAAATTATGAACTTACCTTAGCTTTTCATTTTGGTTTTCCTCTTCAATTTTTCTTTAACCAATTCAACCATATGGCCTAGGTGGAACTAAGATGATGGCTTGATGATGAGGACCTTGAGGGTGGGTTGTAAATCCATCACAAGTTAGGCCTCTAAAGCTTGAAAATTCCACTTGATGCAAAACTTTAAAGAGTAATGCTTTATGATGCTAAAACAAAGATTTTTAGTTTAGAACTTAAAAGATGTATTTTCCTTTTATGTTTTATTTCTTGTTAAGATATGTATTGGGTTGAATTTATAATTCTTTTAAAGTCTTGAAGGAGCTCTAGTAAAGAAACAAAATGAATTTGCATCCATGATTAAGTTTATGCTTTGCATAACCATGTTTACCTTCTATGTCATCACTAAATTTTCAAGAATGAATAAATGAACTTGCATTTCTCATGTTTAAATTCCAAGCTTGTCTTTCATGTTTATGTTTCAAGTCATCACTTAATCTTTCAAGATAATAAAGAGGTTGCATCTCATATTTAATTTATGCTCTCACTATATTTTATAATGGCTAAAAGAATCAACGCATGGCATGTTTATTTTACGCCATCACCTAAAGATCCTAGAGCTCAAAGACTTGCCCATGTATCACAAGCAAAGAAATATGATTAGTGGAGTTAAAGAATTTATTCTTTAAAAGGTCTTGAGATTGGAGCTTAAAAAGATGTAATAATAATTCTCTTCTCCCTCTGCGGTCTGTGCGGACTACCGCCGCTCCGGTTTCTTAATATTCTCTTCTCCCTCTACTGGTCTTGTGCGGATTACCGCCACTCCAGTTTCTTATATCATGTTTATATTTCAAGTTCTTGCATCATGTTTAATTTTCAAGTCATCACCTTAAATCTTAAAGATAAAGAAATGAAATTGCATATCATGTTTATAATTCCAAGCTATCACCTTATAAAGATAAGATTAAAATAAGGTTGCATAGCATGTTTATAATTCTAAGATGTCACCTAAATCTCTAAAGCTCAAGACTTACTCCTTTTATCTTAAGTGAAAATTTTAATTGTGAAGATCCTCCCAAATTTGACAAAAGAACTAGTTTCTAAATGAGTTTTAAGGCTTTGCAAGGATTTTACGGGGAACTAGTATTTTATATGCACTTAAAATATGATTCTATGTAATTGCATGAGGTTCATGATTCGGCCACTGATCTAAGTTTAGTATCAATGTGTGATAATGATTTGATATGATTGAAGTTGTGATAATTATGGTTTATTGTTAAGAGAATGATTCATAATTGGTTTAGTAACTAATTAGTCCTATAATTGATAATTCTATGTAAGGATTGGATGCTTATTAAGTACTTGATATCATTGAATGATTTCCTAGCTTGCATATTATAGTTGCTGTTGCAAATAATGAGAATGCTTATACATGAAATGTTCTTTATTATGTAAAATTTACCTTTGTTGCTAGAAGAAAGTGTATCATTGTAAAAGTGTAATTTGGAAAGGTTCTGGCTAAGGAAAGACTTGGTATTTAAGCGTGTCCATTGTGACCCACCTCTCTGGGAATCTCCCATATGCATGATTACAGTTGATATATATTATTCTAGCTTAAGACTATAAATGAGAAAATGTTATGATGTTTATGAATTATATTGTGATATAACATGCAAAGATTTAATGGTGACTTAAACTTATAAGAAAATGATCCTTTGGAACCATCAGACTATAGGTGGTGAAAAGGTGATTTTAGCCCCCTAACCCGTTCTCTCAAAGGGGTAGAGTCGGGACTTTAGCTTATCAAAAGGGATAAGTATATGCTAGTGATGACTAGTAAAGTATGAGCTCATAACCTAAATTACTCCCAAAAGGGTGGAGTATAGGGTGGCCTAAGGAAAATAATGATGATAATAAGATTTTAAGTCACCTAAGGCACTAAAGAAATGAAATATGTGCACTATGTCCACGTGTAGCTAATATTATATGACGTTCTTTTATGCATGTTATTTGATAATAATGATGAGGAAAATGATGTAATGATAAAGGAAAAGTTCATTGTAAGTATGACATGTTAAGCTTATGATACATTATAAGACGCATGATTAAAAATTGACGAACCTCGGTTAAGTATTTGTCCGAACTTAAAATGAATCTTTGCATGCTCACTGTTTTAGAATAATCCCGAGGTTCCTGGGGACTTTGATGATGACACTGTAGAAGGAGGTACCCTACTGAGAATTCTTTAGCAAGATTCTCACTCCCTTTTCTTTATTTCCGTCATTGTCTCCAGATTCAGATGGCGACATTCGTCCTGTTCGTTGATACCCCTACTTGGGAATTTCACTATGATCCGGTGCATCGCTCGTATCATTTTGAAGGGAGGTGCACAGTTCGTATTTTTATTTACATAGGCTGTCCATGCGACCCCAGCCTGGTGCATCTCGTGTGTCCCTTCCCGAGAGAGCTCATCAGTGGATCGGATTTATTCCCCCATTTCCAGGACAGTGGCCATAGAGGGTTCTTAGTAGATTTATGTGTGATCATGCACCCTAGTTTTAGGATAACCTTCCCGGCTTATGGAGTTATCTAGTTTAGGGGCATGTATTTCCTTAAGTATATTTTCTTTTATGGGTTTGCATAAGCTAATGATGTATGAACATAACCCACCCTTTGAGTGAGGTTATTGTATGTGAATATATGCTATAATGTGCTTATGGATGTTATATGATGGAGCCTAAGTGATATGATGTGATATATTCTTAAACGTCTTATTATACTCCACTTACTCATTCACGTTGTACTCGGCTCACGTTTTTAATTATGTGTTTAAAAAAAAATGGCTCGTAATTTCACTAAGTATTTTCAAATTATGAAGAATGAACCAAAGCAAGGAGTAAAGTCTAGTCATTAATCAAATTTAACCTAGGTGTATCTGGTTAATTACTAGGGTGCTACAAGGATCACAATGGCTTGATGATGAGAGCTTCTAGATGATTACTATGTGTTCATCACAATGAGGCCTCTAGAGCTTGAGTTTTAATAAAAATGTTATTTATGTTTACATTCCAAGAAAAGAAACTTTGTGTTTAAAGAACCTTTGAGGTTCACTCTTGTTTTTCTTTATCTTGTCATGATGAGTTTGGGTTGAGGTTTAAGTTCCTTTAAAGTCTTGTATGAGCTCTAATAAGAAATAAAATGAACTAGCATTCATATTTAAATTTGAGCTTGTGCATTACATATTTATTTTGAGCTTTGCATCCATATTTAATTTTCAAGCCATCACCTAAAGTTAAAGGCTAAAGAATGAAGTGCATCTCATATTTATATTCTTGTCTAACATATTTACCTTTCATCACTAAAGAACGTAAAGATTTAAAATGAGGTTTGCACTATCACCTAACTAAATCTCAAATCCTTTCTATTTCGGCCTTAAAGTTGACTGTTGCTGGGCCTAGAGCACTAAAACAAAGAATTGAACTTGCATATTTATATTCCAAGTCTTGCATATTTATTTTAAGCCTTGCATTTTTATATTGAAGTCTAGCATGTTTACTTTAACCTCTCACTTTAACTTTGTAATGAAGAATAAAAATGAAGTGCATAGCATGTTTAAATTATGTCATCACTTAAAAGATCTTAGAGCTCAAAGACTTGCCCATTTCATCTCAAGTTAAAGTTTAATGAGGGAGCATTCTTTGAATGCATGTTTTCGGCCATGAAGTGATGATGAACTTGGAATGAGTTTCATCTAGCTTCAGGGACCAATAAGTCAAGTTTTAAGAAACCTTTTAAATCTCATGAATATGTTTAAGTTTAAGACCAACAAGGTTCTATGAATTTAACACTCTTTTAAGGAGGGATTAAGTGGTCACTGACCCAAGGATGTGTGTTTAGTCTCTTTGACAAGATAAAATGGTTTGCAAAAGGGTTTTAGGAGTCTTGAAAATGATTCCAAGAGAAACTAGTAACTTATGTGTTTAAAAAATATCAAGCTATGTATCTTTTTGAGATTTAATGTTTCGGTTCTTCCATGATATGTTTGCTGCCATGTGATGAGGTTTGATGTGTTTGGATAGGTGGAAAATTATGTATGATGAAATAGGAACAATTCTACGCAAGTTAGGGAAGAAACTAGCTTTCTAGGAAAACCGTAAAGTCAAGATTTAGCATAGTTTTATCCCATTTAGTTATGGACACTGCCCAAAATGTTTTAATGGGGATATAATCAGATTAGGATTGATTAATCATGAAAAATTTGGTTACATTTGAAGTAGCAATGAATTTTAGCACCTATAGAGAAACTAGTAACTAGAAAACCGTAAAACCGCAATTCTAGAACTCTTAGAACATTTAATTCTTAGAATCTGTCCAGCAACCTTAAAATGTAGAGAACATGGTTTATAAATTGTTCATTGATATAGGAATGACTCATAATTGGTTTAGGATTAACTCATAGCGTCTTAGGCGAAGACAGAACCAAGAAAGGGTCTAAAACGTAAGTTCTAGAACCCCATAATCATAAGTTTATAATACTGCCCCTAAGGAATGGTGATGTTCAGATTTAATAGATAGCATAAATAAATGATGAGGTTTGATAAGAGAGAACCTTTAGGTGCATAAAAGTTTGATAGAAGATGATAGGTTAACTACATCACAAGTTTGAGGCTTGTAAGGGTTAGAGCATAAGATACCGTAGGATCAAGTGCGTAACAAACTTTTAATGTTGCTTGTGAAAGTATGAGGATGATTATGTGATTGCATGAAAGTATGATGAAGGATGCATGTTTGATTGACTTATGTGGCATAAAGAAGAATTTGGAAGAAATTCGGCATGCCACAGTTATCTGCCAATTTACGACAAATTCGGGACTCAGAAAGTTTTTGAAAAACTATGAAATTTTTATGAGGTACTAAGATGGGTTCTCGGATGACACCGGTTCGGCCGAGCACCTCCAGAGAACTCATGTGACATCGGTACCAAGATTTAATTCTTGGGTGACACCGGTTCGGCCGAGCACCCCCAAGAAATGCCCCCTAGCTCATACTAGATAAGTCGGGATAGCCCGTACTGAATAAGTCAGGATTATGTTTATGATTATGTTACACTTATCGAGATTGATAAGTGTAACATCCTAATTTTTAACCCAATACTCTGGAACATATTTAGGTTAATCATTAGTCTGTTACTTCATAGTTCTCATTTATCTTTGAATTACTTAGCGGAAAATACGGGTAATTTTTTTTTGAAAAACAAAGTGAGAGCCGCGTGATGCGATAGGCGGTAAACCATGTATGGTAAACAAATGTCTCACAACATCATAACATAAGACACACCATGAGTAACACTGAAGATCATCTCATATATATATAATTTGCCCACTTATAAGTGTGGGACTTAGTTTAGTACAAGGAAAGTACAGGAAAGGAAATACAACATAAACATAAACATGATCTACTCCCCTATCCGAGTGCATCTAATGGGAAACCTCTAAACAAAAGAAGGTTTATCCCCATCTAAGTGGTGTGTGCTCTAACTCGGGCCATCCACGGCCTCCTACTGGCGACTATCTCGTGATCAAGGCAGATATCCTGGAAACTGGGCGAGCTCCTCGGGCGTGAAGAGGCGGAGCGGGGATCGAGTGTGAGTCCCGGGGTATGGCCGCATCTCCGGTCATCGTGCACGCCTCGGCTGAGTCACGGTGGGCTCGCTTTCCTCTCCAAAGTCCATAGGTATGGAGGGGGAAGATCCCTCGGAGGGTGCCTGGGTTGCCGAGTCCTCGGAAGGATCCGCCTCCGAAAAAGACGACGGGCAACGGGGCACATACTGGGGGTAGTCTCGAGCGGCGGACGTGGATGATGGGGTACGACGAAGCCTCTCCTCTAGGGGACGTGCGCGCTCGAACACCAGATCATCGCCAAAAGGTGAAACGGGGGAGAAGCGATGGGAATGTACAGGGGGAGTGAAGGGTCGACCCATGAACATGAATACTCTAACCGTGCATCGACCCACAAAATGGAATGACCCGTGGTCCGGGTCATGGTGCACCTCCCATGTCGGTGTGTCCACGAACACTACGAACGTCGCCATCTGAAGACGTGACGGAAAGAAAGAGATAGAGGGAGTGAGAATTTTGTTAAAGAATCTCAGTAGGGCCTCCTACTACCTAGGTGTCATCATCTACGTCCTCAGGAACCTTGGGTTTATTTATACAAAATGACTGAGCATGTATTAAGTTCATTTTAAACTTAAAAATATATTTTAGCCAAGGTCCATTCATTTTAGGATGATCTTAATGTCATGAATGCAACATAATAGAAAATGTATGCATGGCACTACCTAATGCACATACATAAAACATAACATCAAGCACCATCATTCTTGGTGGCATAAAGTGGCAATAGTAACATTCATATGGGACAAAACTTAGTGACATAATCATAATCATGAAACTTTTCTTCCTCATGGGCCACCCTAAAAGACAATCGAACTGGGGGTGCTCGGCCGAACCGGTGTCACCCGAGCGTGTCATACATCTAGGTTATGAGCTCATACCTTAACTAGTCGTCACTAGTTCTTACTTACCACTTAACGATAAGCGTATCATAAATCATAAATCCCGACTATCTGAGTACGGGTTAGGGGGCAAAACTCTTAGGGGTGCTCGGCCGAACCGGTGTCACCTAAGAGTGTAAAATGGTATCGGTGTCACATGAGTTCTATGGAGGTGCTCGGCCGAACCGGTGTCATCCTAGAACCCATCTTAGTACCTTAATTTTCAAAATTTCTTTAAGTCCCCAAATTTGTCGGAAATTCGGCGGCCCAACGGTCATTACACCGAATTTCCTTCCAAATTTGCTTTATGCCACATAAACATATAACCTCATAAATTTCTCATATGAATAACATCATCATCATTAGCATACTTCATGCATCATCATAAAACATCCAAATGCTTACCCTTACGGTAGCTTATGCTTTGACCCTTACGGGTCTTAATCTTGAGATATAGTTCTCTACATTCGTCGTTCATATTTTAAGCACCTAAGGCTCATAATTAAACATCATTCCTAATCCTCATGTTCATACTTAAATCTGAAAAGCATGGGACAAGTTCTCTAACTTGTATTTACGGGGTTCTAGAACTTACGTTTTAGACCCTTTCTCGGTTCCGTTTACTGGAAAGCTATGTATTAAATCTAACTCAATTATGAGGCATTCCTATGCGTAAGGACTAATTATTATTCATGTTGATCATGTTGTAAGGGTGCTGGACAGAATCCAGAAAATTAAATGTTCTAAGAGTTCTACATTTGCATTTTTACGGTTTTCTAGTTACTAGTTTCCCCATAGGTGCTAGAATTCAATTCTAACTCAAATGATACCAAGTTTTTCATGTCTAAAAAATCTAAATCTGATTATTTCCCCATTAAAACAGTTTGGAAAAGTTCCATAAACAAATGGGTCAAAACTATGTTAAATTCTAGCTTTACGGTATTTCTAGTTAGCTAGTTTCTTACCTATCATGCATAGGATCGCTTCTACATCATCATATGATATTTTCACACATTCCAACACATCAAAACATCATCATACAGCATCACATTCATCACATCAGAACCGAAAACATTTAACTTAAATGAGAGAGTTAAATTGACATTTCTGGGTACATAAGTTAACTAGTTTCTCTTGGAATCATTCTAGAACTTCTAAAACTCTTTGCAAGACATTTTAAATCATCAAGAGGCTAAGTGAAGCCTTAGGTCAGTGACCAAAACATATTCCATCCCCTAAAAGGGATTGGAATCACAACTTATAATGACATAACCTTATAAAGATTTGTAGAGCTTTAAGGAAAACTTAAAACATAGACTATTGGTCCTAGTAGCTAGATGAAAACTCATTGCAAGCCCATCATCACTACTTGGCCGAAATTATGCATTCAAGGAATACATTCACATATAACTTTAACTTGGAATGAAATGGGCAAGTCTTTGAGCTCTAGGTTCTTAAGTTATGACATAAACTAAACGTGCTCATGTTTTTCGTTTTTAATCTTGCTTGCAAGGTAAAGTGATGACTTAAAATTAAATATGCAAGGCATAACTTAAACGTGCAAGCTTGAAAGTAAATATGCGAGGCATAAACTTAAACGTGCAAGCTTGAAGGTAAATATGCATGGTTCCATTCTTTATTTTAGTGCTCTTGGCCCAACAACAATCGACTTTAAGGCCGAAATAGATAGGCATTCGAGAAATTAATTAAGTGATAATGCAAGTTCAATTCTTTATTTTAGTGCTCTAGGCCCAACAACAATCGACTTTAAGGCCGAAATAGAAAGGCTTCGAGAATTAAATTAAGTGATGATACAAGTTCCATTTTAATCTTTATGTTCTTAAGTGATAGCTTGAAAGTAAAGGTGCATAACAAGAATGTAAACATGAGTGCAAGCATAAGATAGATTATGCAAGTTCATTTTATCTTTCTAGAGCTCTTAACAAGACTTTAAAGGAATTTAAACCATAACCCAAACTCATCCAAACAAGGTAAAGTCAAGCTTAGAGTTCTTTAAAACTTAACATAATATTTTTAGGAAATCAAACCATGAAGCTTAGAAAAATTAAGGAATGGCCGAAATCTTCAAGGAGAAAAAGGAACATTTTAAAACTCTAGAGTTCATGATCTTGGTGATATATTAACACCAACATCATGAGTCCTCATCATTGAGTTCATAGAGCCATTTAAAAACATCATCAAAGCTAAAGTTCTCAAGAGTTCAAGAAAGGAAAAACTAGAAACACTTTTGCTCAAGAACAAGGATCAAGCTCTAGAATTTGTTTCAAGTGATGAACATCATCATGAAACTCTCATCATCAAGCTCTCATTTCTTTGAACTCCAAAGGCCCATGGCCGAAACATAAAGAGGAATGAGGAGAAGAAAAGAAGTTCTAAAAGGAATCAAGAGAAATTATGAACATAAAGCTTAGAACAAGAACTTTAAAGAAAAGAATACATGAAAGAAAATCCCTACTTGATGTGATGAACTTGAAGATGGAAGAAGAAGATGAAGAAGATGAAGAACTTGAAGAACTCCAAGAACTTGAAGAACACAAAAACTTTGAGAGAAAAAGAAAAGCTTTGAGAGTTCCTAAACTTAGCAAATGATCTAAAAGTGGTGCAAGCTCCTCAAGGCATTCTATTTATAGAGAAATGAAACAAATGGAGGGAGCTCATGGAGGAAGAGGTTTCGGCCATGAGGGTGCAGATTGGAGGCTTTCCATGAGTTCCATGAGGTGAGATAATGTGTTCTTGAGGTATGGTGAGGTATGGTTCAAAGCATGGTGAGGTATGGCTCAAGGTATGGCTCAAGCATGGCTCTTTGAGTGAGAAAACAATTTAATATGTGTGGTAATTAGAGAGTGATGGCCGAATATGCATCAGCCCATGGGGGAGGTTTCTTTGCATTTTAATTGTGGTTTAGAGTTGTGTTTAGGTGTATCTTTGATTATGCTTAAGATTAGAAATTTGTAAGAAAGTGTTTAGGTAAGGTAAATGGGTAATTAAGGTGGTCTAGACATAATTAAGGAGTGGTCTTGCACCATTAGTGAGTTAAATCCTCAATTTAGAGTCTAAACAACTCTAGACACATTTCCTTGATTTAAGGAATTGGAAAGAGAAAACACTATTCAAGATTCCAAGACTAGGAGTCTTGAGTTCTAAAAAGGGATTTATGTTTAATCTAAGCAATTTTAGGTTCTAATTAACTTTAATAAATTATTTTGACTCTAGATTAATTAGGGAAATAAATTAATCTTCGTTTAGAGCCTAATATTGCTTAGGTTTGCTTAATTACGTCATTAAGCTCAAAAGCACTATTCTAGGGGCAAAATCGTAATTTTGCACTAAAACTGCCCGGGACCACCGGGACTTGAACAGAGACCTCTAGACACATGAAAACATGTTTTTAAACCTCTGGGGAAAGTTCCGGGCTCAAACGGCACCTTTACCCGCGTAAAAACGCTATAGGGGTATTTTGGTCATTTTGACCCGAAACTGCGGAAAACGAAATTTTCGCTTCCGAAAGCATTCAAAGGCCATTCAATCTCCTTCAAACATTGAGTTGACCCTTCGAGGATGACCGAGTTGGTTACCCTCGAGTTCGGGTCAGGAAATGACCTCAGGGGCATTTTGGTCATTTCCCTCGGACAGAGAAATCGGGGTGTTACAATAAGTAAGAACTAGTGACGACTAGTTGAGGTATGAGCTCATAACCTAGAGATGTGACACGTTCTGGGTGACACCGGTTCGGCCGAGCACCCCCAGAGCGTTTGTCTTTTAAGGTGGCCTATGAGGAAGTTATGATGATTATGTCACAAAGAGAATTTACTTGCCACTTTATGCCACTACTATTATGATGTTCTTAAATATATGATGATTATTCTTGCATTAAGTAGAGCCATGCATACATTCTCTAATATGCTTGCATCCATGACATTAAGAATCATGCTAAAATGAACGGACCTTGGCTAAATTACGTTTTAGAACCTAAAAATGGACTTAATGCATGCTCACTCATTTTGTATAACTAAACCCAAGGTTCCTGAGGACGTAGATGATGACACCTAGGTAGTAGGAGGCCCTACTGAGATTCTTTAGCAAGATTCTCACTCCCTCTATCTCTTTCTTTCCATCACGTCTTCAGATGGCGACGTTCGTGGTTTTTGTGGACACCCCAACTTGGGAGGTACATCATGATCTGGACCACGGGTCATATCATTTTGTGGGCCGCTGCGTCGTACGAGTGTTCATGTTCGTTGGATGGCCCTTTAGCCACCCCGTACATAGCCATCGATTCTCTCCTGTCTCACCCTATGGTGACGACCTCGTGTTCGAGCGTGCACGCCCTCGAGAGGAGCGGATCCGCCACACTCCACCGACGGCCTCTGCCATCCGGGACTACCCACAGTATGTACCCCACTTGCCCTCATCATTCTCCGAGACGGACCCTTCGGAGGATTCTGCCACTTAGGTACCCTCCGAGGGATCCTCCCCCATTGTGCCGATGGACTTTGGGGAGGGTAGCGAGGCTTCTGTCGCTCAGCCAGTGCATGGAGGACGGGTAAGGATGACTCCCTACCGTGGAGCTCACATCCGACCGATGCAGCGTATTGCCACCCCGGCTGAGATCGCCCAGTGGATCAAGTACATCCCTCCTTTCCAGAGAGGCTCGCAGTAGGAGACGACCACCGCGATTCTAGCGCTTGAGCTCGACTAGGCTAGGATAGCCTTCTTTTGTCTTTGGGGCTATCCATTGTAGGCGCACTAAAGTTAGGAGAGTTTCTTTTATCACCTTTGTTGTATTTTCGTTTCCATGTATTTATATTCCAGTTGTACTAAACTAAGCCTCGCTCTTTATGAGTGAGCATATCATATATTAAATAAATATGCAGTTCAATGTTATTAAGATGTGCTTCTACTTGCTTATGTGATGTTGCTATGTGATGTTTGCTTTATTACCTTTTGAGCATTACTAGTTAACGTGTCGCGCGGCTCTCACTTTGCTTTTATAATTCAAAAAAATTTTTACCAGTATTTCCGCTAAGTATTTTAAAGTAATAAAGAAGCTATGACGTAACAGACTAATGATTAACCTAATTATGTGCTAGAGTATTGGGTTAAAAATTAGGATGTTACATCCATGTGTTCAAAATACCATTTACGATGTTTAGAAAAAGTTTTAGAAGTTTTGATTGTTGTTAAGTGTTAAAAACGAGCGATTTTGCACTTTGATCGCTAAAGTATAGCATAATTTGGCCTATGGTCCGAAATGGTTTTTATGATGAATTTAAATGATTTCCAAGTGTTAAGGGTCTCTAAAATGTATAGATTAGTTTTAAAAATCATTAATTTGAGAATATGTGTTAAAAAAAACTACGTTTGAACCCGTAATCTTTGAGAAATTACAGTTTTGACCCTCTTTTGGGCTTAAGCATAAATATTGATAACTTGATGAGATTAGTGTGAATAATATCTTATGGGATCTATACTCATGTGTTTGGTTGAAATTTATATGATTTGTGATGATCACTAGTATGTTGCACTAATCCTATTGAGAATGGCATATGCATTAGCTAAGTCCGGTCCTTGATTTCGGCATACTGGTTAGGGGCATGCTTATGTGTGTGTAAATGCAAAGAATATGTTGTATGGTAATGTGATCAAATTATATGATGAATTGTGGCATGATAAGTTTATGATTGATTTATTGAGATGCATGATTTATGAAGTTTATGAGCATGAATTGTTAAGTGATAAGCTATGAGTATATGTGCCATGTTTGCATCTCTAGATAACATACCAAGATTTAGGTAATATAAACACATGGAAGTGATCCTCTAGATTGCCTGAATTAAAGGTTAAGAGAAGTAATCCAGTAAAGTGATCCTTTAGACTCCCTGAATTAAATGTTATGATAGGTGATCTTATGCTGTGAGTATGAAATGTTAGATAATAAGTTAAAATTATATGTTTCATGTGTGCATCTCTAGATAACATGCTAAGATTAGAGTGACATAAAATATGAGGAGATGACCCTCTAGACCCCCCAAATTAAAGGTTAAGAGAGGTAATCCATTAAAGTGATCCTTTAGACTCCCTGAATTAAAGGTTATGAAAGATGATCCTATATGTCCCCATCTTGTACTCCGGGAGTCGAGAATTTAGCTTATCAAGAGGATAAGTATGAACTAGTGACGATTAGTTAGGTATGAGCTCATAACCTAGAACTCTCAAGAGGAGAGAAATTATGGGGTGGCCTAAGGAAAAGAAAATAAGAAATTTAAGTCATCTAAAAGAATAATGAAGAAAGTCATGCTAGAAGGGTTTATGTTACTTATGTCATGTGCATTTGGTTGTGATTTCTATGATATTTTTGCATATGGCATTGACATGTATTTATGATATAGTATGATACATCCATGACATTAAGATTCATACTAAAAGATACGGGCCTCGACTAATGCTATTTGGAACTTAATAAATGAACCTTAGACATGCTCATATTTTCATAATGAAACTCGAGGTTCCTAGAGATGATGATGATGACACACATATTAGGAGGAGATAGCCTTACTAAGATTCTTTTATAAGTTTCTCATTCCCTCTTCTTTTCTTTCCATCTCATTTTCAGAGGACAATGGCCATGTTCGTGATCTTTGTTGATGCTCCCACATAGGAAATGCATTTCGACCCGATTAATTGGTCACATCACTTTGTGGGTCGTTGTGCTATTCATTTGTATATGTTTATGGATCGTCCTTCTACGCACCTCATTTCTAGTGTTTGGTTTTCCCTTACCGCTCCTTTTCCAGATGACCTTGCCTTTGAGCGTACCTATTGGCAGACTCAACAATATCCTTTGACTCGTTCAGTTGAATCGATCATCCGTGATTTTCCAGTTTACATACCTCGGTTGTCGCCTTGTTCTACTGGGTCATGGTCAGACCCATCAGAGTCAGACCCATTGGAGGATCCACCTTCACATCACTTTTCGGGTAGTCCTGCCTCTGTCATCCCTATGGAAGTGGGAAATGATAGTGATGAAGAGACCACTCTTGTGCAACCAATGAGAGGAACTATGCCTATACATGGAGGTGCTAGCCGTCCGTATCGAGGTGCCCATGTATGACCAGCAAGATGTAACGTCCCGATTTTTCTTTGTGTACAAATAACCAAAATACCCTAGAGGTTATTTCTACCTGGGAATTGAGGACAGTTAGTCCCAGCTAATCTCAAGAGGTTAGTCTTATGATTGAAGGGAATTAATTGTGTTGTACATGATGTTAGAGGTGAAAATCTCAGTTTTTGGTTTTTCCGAGCGAAATTACCAAAATATGCGTGCGGCTAATTAATACATAATTAATTTCCGATTAGGCCGGACTTCACTTGGAAGTTTGGAATGTTGTTTTTAAGGGATATATAATGACAGTATAAATCTGGGTAGCCCCGGGGAGTTTTCTATAAAATTACCATTTTGCCACTAATTAAGGGCATAATGGGCTTAATTGCATGATTAACAAAATATAGGCAATATTAGACTCTAATTAAAGATTAATTAATTTTAATTATTAATCTTAAGTCAAAATAATTATTTGAGGATAATTAGAGCTCAAGATTGCTTAAAAAAGCTAAATTCCTTTCTAAAATCAAAGTGGTCTTATGACATTAAAAAGTCAAAATGGTGAATAGTATTTATTCCCTAATTTAAAGAAATGTGTTGGTTTTTGAAATTCAAAATAATTGAGTTTAATTCAAACTAAATGAACTTGACTCCTCCAAATATTTATGACCACTCCTTAATCATGATCTTGAAATTTCTAAATACATGATTATCCAGCTAAACACCTAACTACCCATTCCTAACCTTTTTCCTAATTAAATCTACCTCTAATACACATCCTAACCTACATTAAAAATAAAACTTGCCCCCTAAGTTCTTCTAGAAGGCCGCGGCAACTCTCTCCATTTTTCATCCTCACATGTTAAAATTTCTCTATAAATACAACTTTAGGGAAAGCCACAAACACCATTTGTTCATTTCTTGCAATCTTGGTTCAAGAATCCTCAAAGTTTCTCTCTAGTTTCTCAAAGAAATCTTCTTCCTCTTCTTCATTTCTTCCAAGAACCACCACTTACCACCACCTCGCAACCTTAAACCACTACACAACCACCATAGATCTTCCTTTAAGCACGTAACCTCTCCATTTCCAAGATCAATCCCAACACACATCTTCATTCCTCTTTTTCTTCTCTTGGATGAAACCACTTCCTTGCTTCAAGGAGGAATTGTTCTTCTCATCTCAAAGCCAAGCTTTCTTTTCTTTGGTGGGGATTTTGTTGGTTTTTCTTTCTTAATCTCTCTATTTTCAAAAACCTTTGGCACATTGGAATATTGTGTTCTTCCTTTTTATTTGATGATGAATAATGGTTGGGTTTGTATTCTTTTCTTCCCTTCACCATTTTTTATTTTGGTCTTCTTTCTTTTTTTCTAGTATTGGCTTTGGTTGTCAATAAAATGTTGGAACCATGGCTTAGTGATAATGGATCTTGGTGATGGTTGTAAAACCATCATGTGATAGACCATTGAGAGCTCAAAGTTTTGGGTTCCATTTTGTTTTCAAAAGGTTAAGCTAAAATGGAGTTATATGCTTATGTCATTACCTAATTAACTTATGGTTAAGGCTTACCTCTTTCAACCTTAAAGTTGATTGGTGATTTAGAGTGGTTGCTCTAAATAGGAGCCTTGAGCACTAAAGGAACGAAATGGAAATGTATTCATATTTATTTTCCAAGTTATCACCTAAATCCTAAAGATTAAAATAAAGCTTGCATTAGCATGTTTATGTTTATGTCATCACCTAACTAATTAAAGTTCAAGACTTACCCCTTTCAACCTTATAGTTGATCGGTGTTATAGAGTAAATACTCTAAATAGGAGTCTCGGGCATTAAAACTAGAGAAATGGAAATACATTCATATTTATTTTCCAAGTTGTCAACAAAAGTCATAAAGGTTATATTTTCATCTTCCAAAGGGAATAAAAATTTGGTTCTAAGAATGTTCTTTAACTAGGAATTAATTTTAGAAAGACTAGTTACTAGAAATGCCTTACATTACAACTTTACATGCTTTTGGAATATTAAATTTTTGGTTTCTTGCATAGCATTTCCAGATTTGTTTAATGATGTTTTGAGTGGCTTAAATGTGGGAAAAGTACTATCAATTATGGTGGAAATCATCCTTAGGTAAAAACTAGTAACTAAAGACCCGTAAAATTGTATTTATGGAAACTTTTGACAACTCTATTTTTGGCTATTGGCCAAACTGTTTTAGTATGTTATGGTGCTGTTTAGGATTGTTTAAATGGGAAAATTTTGTTAATAATTAGTGTAATAATTATTTTTAGCACTTAGAGAAAAATCGGTATCTAGAAAAGATCAAAAATGCGATTCCTAGAACCTTTAAAAAGAAAGTTACAAATTCTATTTTAGTAATCTATAATTCTATAAAGGAGGGTTGAACTCTTAGTAAATACATAGGGATCACTCATAATTGACTTAGGAATTAATTTTAACATCATAGGAAAAGTCGGGAAGGAGAAAGGGTCAAAAACATAACTTCTAGAACACCAAAATGGTTAAATTTCCATTTCTGTTCAAATCTACCCAGCATGGTTTCATGATGTCCTTAAGGTTTATAATTAATGAAAATCATTGGAATTGTTCCCCTAGATACATTAATAAATAAATACGAAAGTTGGGTTTACCCGATTAAGAGGTTTCATCAATTAAGAGATAATGAAAGTGGTTGCCTTAAGAGATGTTATGATTTAATATTTTATGTGATGATTATGTTTGCATACTTGGCTACCAATTGCAAGTTTGTTATAGCATGTTATGATTATACTTGGAATGATTAAGGTGCATGTATTGAAGTTATATGAAGCATGTGACATTACATGATAAGTTTGTGCTCTTGCATCTTAATATAACATGCTAAGCTTAAGGTGGCATAAAACACTCAGAAATGATCCTTTCATAACGAGTTAGGCTTGGTGTAAGGTGATCCTGGGGAATTGCTTATTGAGAGGATAAGCATAATTATCGAGAGGATAAGTATTTCTATGCCCCCTATCTCGTACTCTAAGATGGAGCTGGGAATTTGCTTATTGAGAAGATAAGTGTTAGCTAGTGACGACTAGTGAGGTATGAGCTCATAACCTAGAACTCTCGAGAAGAGATGTAACACCCTAGTAATTAACCAGATACACCTAGGTTGAATCTGATTAATGACTAGACTTTACTCCTTGCTTTGGTTCTTTCTTCATAATTTGAAAATACTTAGTGAAATTACGAGCCATTTTTTTTTTTAAACACATAATTGAAAACGTGAGCCGAGTACAACGTGAACGAGTAAGCGGGGTATAATAAGACGTTTAGGAATATATCACATCATATCACTTAGGCTCCATCATATAACATCCATAAGCACATTATAGCATATATTTACATACAATAACCTCACTCAAAGGGTGGGTTATGTTCATACATCATTATCTTATGCAAACCCATAAAAGAAAATATACTTAAGGAAATACATGCCCTTAAACTAGATAACTCCATAAGCCGGGAAGGTTATCCTAAAACTAGGGTGCATGATCACACATAAATCTACTAAGAACCTTCTATGGCCACTGTCACGGAAATGGGGGAATAAATTCGATCCATCGATGAGCTCCCTCGGGAGGAACACACGAGATGCACCAGTCGGAGTCGCATGAACGGGCTTCTCGCTAACCTCGGCTGAACAACTGTTTCCTCACTACCCTCTCTTACACGTGTGGGAGTAGGAGCAGAGCTCTCAAAATATACATGAGTAGGAGTGTCCTCTGAAGGATCAGTTTCAGAATATCTCGTCTCGAACATACTGGAAATCCATGGACAAAGCAGATGAAGCGGGATAAGAACGTAACATCCTTTCATCAAGTGGGCGTGCATGTTCGAAAACCATTTCATCGCCATAGGGAGAAGTAGGAGAAAATCGATAACTAGGGACAGGATGTGCAAATGGACGACCTATGTAAATAAAAACACGAATCACAAGACCTCCCTTCAAAATGATACGAGCGATGCAATCGAATCATAGTGGAATTCCCAAGTAGGGGTATCAACGAACAGGACGAATGTCGCCATTTGAATCTGGAGACAATGACGGAAATAAAGAAAAGGGAGTGAGAATCTTGCTAAAGAATTCTCAGTAGGGTACCTCCTTTTACAGTGTCATCATCAAAGTCCCCAGGAACCTCGGGATTATTCTAAAATAGTGAGCATGCAAAGATTCATTTTAAGTTCGGACAAATACTTAACCGAGGTTCGTCAATTTTTAATCATGCGTCTTATAATGCATCTTATTCTTAACATGTCATATTTACAATGAACATTTCCTTTATCATTACATCATATTCCTCATCATCATTATCAAAATAACATGCATAAAAGAACGTCATATAATATTAGCTACACATGGACACAAAGTGCACATATTTCATTTCTTTAGTGCCTTTGATGACTTAAAATCTTATCATCATCATTATTTTCCTTGGGCCACCCTATACTCCACCCTTTTGGGAGTAATTTAGGTTATGAGCTCATATTTTACTAGTCGTCACTAGCATATACTTATCCCTTTTGATAAGCTAAAGTCCCGACTCTACCCTTTTGAGAGAACGGGTTAGGGGGCTAAAATCACCTTTTCACCACCTATAGTCTGATGGTTCCAAAGGATCATTTTCTTATAAGTTTAAGTCATCATTAAATCTTTGCATGTTATATCATAATACAATTCATAAACATCATAACATTTTCTCATTTATAGTCTTAAGCTAGAATAATATATATCAATCAGAATCATGCATATGGGAGATTCCCAGGAAAGAGAGGTGGGTCACAATGGACACGCTTAAATACCAAGTCTTTCCTTAGCCTGAACCTTTCCAAATTACACTTTTACAATGATACACTTTCTTCTAGCAACAAAGGTAAATTTTACATAATAAAGAACATTTCATGTACAAGCATTCTCATTATTTGCAACAGCAACTATAACATGCAAGCCAGATTATCATTCAATGATATCAAGTACTTAATAAGCATCCAATCCTTACATAGAATTATCAATTATAGAACTAATTAGTTACTAAACCAATTATGAATCATTCTCTTAACAATAAACCATAATTATCACAACTTCAATCATATCAAATCATTATCACACATTGATACTAAACTCAGATCAGTGGCGAATCATGAACCTCATGCAATTACATAGAATCATATTTTAAGTGCATATAAAATACCAATTCCCAGTAAAATCCTTGCAAAGCCTTAAAACTCATTTAGAAACTAGTTCTTTTGTCAAATTTGGGAGGATCTTCACAATTAAAATTCTCACTTAAGATAAAAGGAGTAAGTCTTGAGCTTTAGAGATTTAGGTGACATCTTAGAATTATAAACATGCTATGCAACCTTATTTTAATCTTATCTTTATAAGGTGATAGCTTGGAATTATAAACATGATATGCAATTCCATTTCTTTATCTTTAAGATTTAAGGTGATGACTTGAAAATTAAACATGATGCAAGAACTTGAAATATAAACATGATACAAGAAACTGGAGCGGCGGTAATCCGCACAGAACCAGTAGAGGGAGAAGAAAATATTAAGAAACCTGAGCGGTAGTCCGCACAGACCAAGAGAGGAGAAGAGAATATTAAGAAACCTGAGCGGCGGTAGTCCGCACAGGACCAGAGAGGAGAAGAGAATATTATTATTACATCTTTTTAAGCTCCAATCTCAAGACTTTTTAAAGAATAAATTCTTTAACTCCAATAATCATATTTCTTTGCTTGTGATATATGGGCAAGTCTTTGAGCTCTAGGATCTTTAGGTGATGGCATAAAATAAACATGCCATGCGTTGATTCTTTTAGCCATTATAAAATATAGTGAGAGCATAAATTAAATATGAGATGCAACCTCTTTATTATCTTGAAAGATTAAGTGATGACTTGAAACATAAACATGAAATACAAGCTTGGAATTTAAACATGAGAAATGCAAGTTCATTTATTCATTCTTGAAAATTTAGTGATGACATAGAAGGTAAACATGGTTATGCAAAGCATAAACTTAATCATGGATGCAAATTCATTTTGTTTCTTTACTAGAGCTCCTTCAAGACTTTAAAAGAATTATAAATTCAACCCAATACATATCTTAACAAGAAATAAAACATAAAAGGAAAAAATACATCTTTCAAGTTCTAAACTAAAAATCTTTGTTTTAGCATCATAAAGCATTATTCTTTAAGGTTTTGCATCAAGTGGAATTTTCAAGCTTTAGAGGCCTAACTTGTGATGGATTTACAACCCACCCTCAAGGTCCTCATCATCAAGCCATCATCTTAGTTCCACCTAGGCCATATGGTTGAATTGGTTAAAGAAAAAATTGAAGAGGAAAACCAAAATGAAAAGCTAAGGCAAGTTCATAATTTCATCATTTTGAGCTAAAAACACAACTCCTCAAAGCATAGAAATAAATTTAGAAACTACTCCCTACCTAATCTGAGTTGAAGAAGAGGAAGAGAACTTGGTTTCTTGAAGTGAAATGAAACAAAATCTCTTTGAAAAATTGAAGAAAGAATTCAGCCAAAGAGGAGGAAGAAAGAAAGTTTTTGGTGCTCCTAAAAACTAGTTATGAACCAAGCATTCCAAGACCACTCAAGCAAGCCTATTTATAGAAGATTTTGAGGCTTCTAATTGGCCAAAATGATGAGGTAGTGGACAGAATTTTGCAGGAGAAATAAGGGAGGAAAAATCATTTTAGACAAAGTTGTATGAAATTAAGGAATTATGTCTCTTATGGTGACATTTTGGCATTTTGTTTTAGTGCAACTTTTGGCAATAATTCAGCTGCATAATGGCATCAATAATTTCATCCATTACAGCCCAAAGAAGTGAAATTTGTGTGTTCCATGCATTATTTAGGTGTAGGCAAGATATTCATGTAATTTAGAGAATTTACTGTTAAGGGTTTAAGTGAATTAGTAAGCAATTTGGGTGTTTTTGAGCAATTTTGGGTTCTAATCAATCTAAATACATAATTTTGACTCTAGATTAATATTTAGAATTTAATAAGCTTTAATTTGAGCCTAATATTGCTTAGGTTTGATATCTGAATCAAAAATCCCGAAATTCGCAAAGCGCCCAAAAACAGGGCAAAATCGTACTTTCACTTAAAAATTGTCCGAGGCCACCCGAGCTTAACCAATGGTTAATCATGGCTTAAAAACACATTTTAAAACATTTTAGTGAGGTTCGGGCTCAGTCGGCACGCACATCGAGTTAAAACAATGAGGGGCGTTTTGGTCATTTTGCGCTCGTCGAACTCAAAATTGAGATCCTTCTGCTCTATTAACACACATAACACAAACAATCCCTTATTATCCTCAAAATATCCCCTTGAGAATAGGTGGGGCCCATGATCCTCATTTTCTGAGTAAAATAACTTCAGGGGCATTTTGGTCATTTTATACGTACAGAAATTCGGGATTTGCGACTCTCGCATGAATCGTTCCTAACCTCTCTTCTAATGTTATATTCCTTTATTGAGGATTGCTCGGCCTCAAATCTTATGTAATAATTACCTACGGTAATTCGGTAATTGAGTAATTTCTAATGACAGTAAAAATTACAGTAAAAATTGGGGCGTTACAAGAGAGAATAATAGGGTGGCCCCCAAGAAAAAAGATAAGAACCTTAAGTCACCTAAAAGAAATATTAAGGAAAAGATGATGCTAGAAGAGTTTGCATTCTTTACTATATGATGCTTAATTATGGTATTAGTTATGTTGTCGTGATATGTCATGCTACATTCATGCATTAAGACACATTCTAAAATGAACGGACCTCGGATAATAATTTCTAAAACTTAATAATTGAACCATATGATGCTCACCACTTTATAAAGAAACCCAAGGTTTCTGAGGACGTAGATGATGACACTTGTTAGGAGGTGAACTCCCTACTGAGTTTCTTTTTACGATTTTCATCCCCTCTTTCTTTCTTCCATCACGTTTTCAGAGGACAATTGTAACACCTCAATTTTTACTGTAATTGTTACATTTTGGTATCAGAGCAGTTCGATTCTCATGGAGCCTGAGGATTGGACTGGTTATGCTTCTAAAGCATAATACGTTAGTGACGTCATGTGTAGATGCTTATCATTAGGATGAGCTTGAGGATTAGAAATACATGACTACTGTATGTTGAAAGTGCCATGGTAACTTGCTCACTTTGCATGGAATATTGGGCCTGATCACCTCAGTGTTGCTGTTTTGTGTGTTTAGGGACCAATGGCTCATCGACAACAGACTAGGAGCGCAGCACAGAATAATCAAGACAACGAGACAGCCGAAGCACTCCGCAACGTAGCAAGGACCATGAGAATGATGATGGAACGAATGGATCAGGATCGTCAAGCCAATATGAATCAAGGACATGAGATTCCTGAACATGCCCGTTTCGGGGAGTTTCGTAAGACGAACCCACCAGTTTTCAAGGGGACCCTGAATCCAAATATTGCAGATGAATGGATTCGGAATATTGAGAAGGTCTTTGCTGTAGTCCCATGCTCGGAGGAGCAAAAGGTCACCTTTGCTACTCATATGCTTGAGGGTGATGCTAGTTTCTGGTGGACAGGTGTTCGAAGACTCCTGGAGACGACCGACATGGACATTGATTGGGAACTATTCAAGGTCCATTTTTACGAAAAGTACTTTCCAGAGTCAGTTAGAAATGCCAAGGACATTGAATTCATGCAACTTGTCCAGGGGAATATGAATGTGGCTCAGTACACTGCCAGATTTGAAGAACTCATTAAGTTCTCAAGAATGTACCAAGGAAATCCTGATGAGTACTGGAAATGCATTAAATACGAGTCAGGGTTGAAGGCGGAACTTAATGTGGCAGTTGACCATTTGGAGATTAGGAATTTCTCTACCCTAGTTAACAAATGTCGGATTATTGAAGAAGGTCAGAGAAAACTAAGCACCCCAAAGTCAGATAATATTACCAAAAAGTTGACACCTCAAAGTCAGCAGTTCAAGAGGCAGAATCAACCTCTATTTCCCCCTCAATCAAGACCACAAGGGACACAAAGAAATTTTCAACAAGGAAGGCCAAACAACAACAACCGCTATAATAACAACCGTTACAACAATAACCCCAGTAACAATCGCAATAACAACAATAACAACAATAAAGGGAAAGCACCACAAAGAGGTCTAGCAGTACCTCCACGGCCTGCGCCATCCATGGAATGTCCCAAGTGCGGCAAGAATCATGGGAGCATGCCATGTCGAGCCGGAACAAACGTGTGCTATCGGTGTGGAAAACCAGGTCATTACTCCCAAGAATGCACGGAAAGGAACCCGCCAACCCCCAATCCTAAGCCGCAATACCAGGGAAGGGTGTTTACTGTTAATGCTGAAGAAACAACGAAGCCACGAAATCTCGTGGAAGGTAAGGGTAATATGCATGGTAAAGACTTAATTGTACTATATGATTCTGGCGCTTCTCATTCTTTTATCTCCCATTCATGTGTTAAAAGCCTTAATTTACCTATGAGTGAGCTTCCTTTTGACCTTATTGTTTCTACCCCGACTGGAAAACCCGTTAGGACTTGTTAATGTTGTTTAGATTGTAGTTTTATTATAGATAATAGATCCTTTGTTTTAGATCTTATTTGCTTACCCATGCGAGGTTTAGATGTGATTCTTGGCATGGATTGGCTTGAGGCCAACCGTGTCTTTGTTAAGCTGTTATGAGAAAACCATCACTTTTCTTCCTGTTCCTATTGAACCTAAGAAACCCATAAGTCTTTACATAGCTATTTGTGAAATGGACTGTGGTAAGGGTGAGAGTAAAGGTTACATTTTCTTAGCCGCTAGTGATGTAGACTTTGAGCAAAGTATCGATGAGATACCAATAGTAAGAAATTATCCCGAAGTATTTCCAGATGAGATACCAGAGTTTCCCCCAAGAGAGAGATAGAGTTTTCCATAGAGTTGCTTCCGGGTGCGGGACCTATATCCATAGCCCCATACAGGATGTCTCCATTAGAATTGACCGAGTTAAAAACTCAATTGGAAGATTTATTGGAGAAAAAGTTTGTTAGGCCTAGTGCATCACCTTGGGGAGCCCCTGTGTTGTTTGTAAAGAAAAAGGATGGGAGTATGAGGATGTGTGTAGATTATAGGCAGTTGAATAAAGCAACGGTGAAAAACAAGTATCCTCTGCCTAGGATCGATGATTTGATGGACCAACTGAAAGGTGCGGTAGTGTTTTCTAAGATAGATTTGAGGTCAGGCTACCATCAAATTAGAGTGAGAGATGAAGACATACCTAAAATGGCCTTTCGCACTCGATACGGCCATTTTGAGTTTGCAGTAATGTCCTTTGGGTTAACCAATGCTCCAGCTGTTTTTATGGATTACATGAATAGGATCTTTCGACCCTATTTGGATCGGTTTGTGGTTGTCTTTATAGATGACATTCTCATATATTCTAAGACCCATGAGGAGCATGAATGCCACCTAACCATAGTACTGGAGATCTTAAAGGAAAAGAAACTATATGCCAAGTTTTCCAAGTGTGAGTTTTGGTTGGATAAGGTGAAATTTTTAGGGCATGTAGTATCTAAGAAAGGAATTGCTGTAGATCCTAGTAAGGTAGAAGCAGTAGTAAACTGGGAAAGACCAACCACGGTAATTGAAGTAAGGAGCTTTTTGGGTTTAGCCGGTTATTACCGTCAATTTATCAAGGGATTTTCCCAGATTTCCCTACCTTTGACCAAAGCGGACAATATCTGGCGACGCCAGGGGTGCTGGGCTGTTACTTATGGTATCAGAGCCGGTCCCGGAGTCGGTGTGCCAGCGAGGACGCTGGGTCCCTTTAGGGGAGTGGAAAGTCACACATCGGCTGGGGAGGAGAACGAAGCATGCCTTATAAGGGTATGGATACCTCCTCCTAGTCAGACGCATTTTCGCGGAGTTTGAGTCTCCTGGAAAACAAAATCGTGAGGGTATGGACATCGAGCCGCCAAAGCGGACAATATCACAGCAACGCCGGGGTCTTTGGGTCATTACTTATGGTATCGAGCGGTCCGGTCGGTGTGCCAGCGAGGACGCTGGGTCCCTTTAGGGCATTACATTACTCCCCTTCTTAAAAAGAATTTTGCCCCGGAAATTCGTTACCTGAGAACAACTCGGGGTATTGTGCTTTCATGTTCGATTCCAGCTCCCATGTAAGTTCTTCGGTTTCACCCTGTCCCCATGCTACTTTGACCAGGGGTACAGCCTTGTTCCTTAACTGGTTAACTCCTTGGTCGACGATTCTCGTGGGTAGTAAGTTAAATGTCAGGTTATCTCTTAATTGTACATGTTCTGGCTCTAGTACATGACTCGGGTCAGATTGATACTTTCTTAACTGAGAGACATGGAAAACATCATGAAGGTTGGATAGACTCGGGGGTAGGGCTATACGGTAGGCTACAGGTCCTACTTTGGTAAGGATTTCAAATGGACCAAGAAATCTGGGGCTCAATTTCTTTACTTTTATTGCTCGGCCTATGCCTGTGGTGGGAGTGATCCTTAGGAACACGTGGCCCCCTTCTTGAAAATCTAGCGGTTTTCGCCGCTTGTCCGCATAGTTTTTCTGTCGACTTTGAGCAATAAGAATCTTATCCCTAATCTTCTTGATTTGCTCCGTTGTTTCCCTCACAATATCAGGTCCGAGTAAACTTTGCTCTCCGGGTTCATACCAACATAAGGGAGATTGACATTTCCGTCCATAGAGGGCCTCATACGGTGCGATACCGATACTTGCATGATAACTGTTGTTATAAGCAAATTCAATCAGTGGCAGGTACTTATCCCAACTTCCCCTTTGATCTAAAACACATGCCCTTAACATATCCTCCAAGGTTTGGATAATTCTTTCAGATTGACCATCTGTTTGGGGGTGATAGGCCGTGCTTAGACACAGCTTTGAACCAAACGCCTTTTGAAAGGCTCCCTAAAATCATGACGTAAACCGCGGATCCCGGTCCGAGATTATCGTCGACAGCACCCCATGTAACCTCACTATCTCCTGAATATATAATTGTGCTAACCTATCCAAGGAATAAGTCACCTTAATAGGTAAAAAGTGGGCTGACTTCTTCAATCGATCCACGATTACCCATATGGTATCATGATTCATTTGGGTCCTCGGTAATCCAGTCACAAAATCCATGGAGATACTATCCCACTTCCACTCAGGGATCGACAGAGGTTGCAGTATTCCAGAGGGTTTTTGGTGTTCAATCTTCACCTTTTGACACACCAAGCACTTACTCACCCATGTGCACACATCTTTCTTCATTCCAGGCCACCAGAACATCTTCTTCAAATCTTGATACATCTTGGTGGCACCAGGATGCAGGGTAAAATTGCTCTTATGGGCTTCCTCCAAAATATATTTTCGGAGGTCACCACTAGCAGGTACACATATTCGACCTTTAAACCTCCATAAATCGTCCATTCCTTGGGTAAAACCTATTAACTTTCCTGCCTTCACTGCCCCTAAAGTCTCTTGAAACTCAGCATCATCCCCTTGAGCTTGAACAATCCTTTCTTTGAACTCACTTGTCACTCTAAGATGACAAGCTCTGATGCCCTTAGTAGTCAAAGTCATTCCTAGGTTTAAGTCCCTAAATTGCTCAATCAATTCAACCTCCTTCACCATCAAACGGGACACTTGTAAGGACTTTCTACTCAAAGCATCAGCTACAACATTAGCTTTACCAGGATGGTAGTTCAATCCAAAATCATAATCTTTCAAGAACTCCATCCATCGCCTTTGCCTCATGTTTAACTCTTTTTGATCAAAGAGATATTTCAAACTCTTGTGATCAGAAAACACCTCAAACTTAACTCCATATAAATGGTGTCTCCAAATCTTTAGAGCAAACACGACGGCAGCTAACTCAAGGTCATGGGTAGGGTAGTTTGCCTCATGTGGCTTGAGTTTTCTTGATGCATAGGCCACCACTTGCCTATCTTGCATCAATACACAACCTAAACCCTTTCTCGAAGCATCACAATACACCTCGAAAGGCACATTGGGGTCGGGTAACACTAAAACAGGGGTCGAGGTTAGCTTGTGTTTTAACTCTTGAAAGCTTTTTTTCACACTCCGGGGTCCATGAAAAAGGGGTGTTCTTCCTAGTCAGCTTAAATGTAACAATTATAGTAAAAATTGGGGCGTTACAACAATGGGTTCATTTGTGAGCAACAATAAGAGGTGACCGTGGATCTCACCAAGGGCCTGTGCACTGTCACATGGATGATAGCCTCCTTTTGTTTTTAGAGGTTATCGGTTTAGGTGTAGAGGGTGTGGAAGCCCTGGCTAGTAGCAACTGTCATTTTCCCTTTATGTTTTGATGATTGCATTATCCCAACTATTATTAGTGGGTGTAATTCTATCATGTTAAGTACTTATGTAATATGAACCTTTAATGTTATTTATGAATGTCTTCATGATGATGTGTTATGTTTTGAGATTTACTTTAATTTATGTATGCTTATGATGAGTCTAATTCCTCATCGGCTTTCGAGTGTATCATACGACATAGTTCTTTCAAGACACGTGGCTCATGTTTTCATTTTAAATTCAAAAAAAAATATTTGACCAATATTTTTGCTAAGTATTTTAACAATTTAAAAGTAAGAACTGGAACGAAATAGTAATAACTAATAATTAACTTAAATACATCCTAGGCAAATTGGGTTAAATATTAGGCTGTTACATTTTGGTATCAGAGTAGTTCGGTTCTCACAGAGCTTGAGGATTGGACTATGTAACATCCTAATTTTTAACCCAATACTCTAGAATATACTTAGGTTAATCATTAGTCTGTTACTTCATAGTTCTCATTTTTACTTTGAAATACTTAGCGAAAAATACGGGTAAATTTTTTTCTTGAAGTACAAAGTGAGAGCCGTGTGATGCGATATAACACGTAAAGGACAAAACATGCATCTCATATCGTCATAGCATAAGGCACATAAAGGCACATCATGGGAAACACTGAATATCATCTCACACATATATATATAACTTGCCCACTTATAAGTGTGGGACTTAATTTCGTACAAAGGAATACATGAAAGAAAATACAATATGAACATAAACATAAACTACTCCCCTACCCGAGTACATCAGATGGGGTAACCTCTAAACAAAAGAAGGTTTATCTCCATCTAAGTGGTGTGTGCTCTACCCGGGTACTCCATCGGTCGATCGTCACCTCCTACTGACGTCCATCTCGCAAACGAGGCAAATATCCGGGAAACTGGGCGAGCTCCTTGGACGTAAAGAGGCGGAACGGGGATCGAGAGTGACCCCCGCGGTGTGGCCGCATCTTCGGTCGTCGTGCAAGCCGTGGTTGAGTCACGGTATCCTCACTGCCCTCCCTCATCAATGGAGGAGAGAGGGCAGAGCTCTCGCTATACGGATGGGTAGGCGGGTCCTCGGACGGGTCGGTCTCTGGGAAGTAGGTCTGGGGCACATAATCGGGATAGTCTCACATGGCTGAGGCGGCGGTGTGCATGCGGAGCACTCTCTCATTATGCGTACGTGCACGCTCAAAAACTCGCTCATCATCGCCATAAGGTGCAGTCGGGGAGAAGCGATGGGTGTGCACGGGGTGAGCGAAGGGGTGTCCTACGAACATGAAAACCCACACTGTGCACTGTCCCTCAAAATGGTATGACCCGTGAGCCGGGTCATAGTGCACCTCCCATGTCGGGGTGTCCACAAACACTACGAACGTCGCCATCTGAAGACGTGATGGAAAAAAAAGATAGAGGGAGTGAGAATCTTGCTAAAGAATCTCAGTAGGGCCTCCTACTACCTAGGTGTCATCATCTACGTCCTCAGGAACCTTGGGTTTATTTCGTAGAAGCAAGTGAGCATGCATTGAATTCATTTTAAACTTTAAAATATACTTTAGCCAAGGTCCATTCATTTTAGGATGATCTTAATGTCATGAATGTAACATAATAGAGAATGTATGCATGGCGCTACCTAATGCACATACATAAATCATATCGTCAAGCATCATCATACTTACTGGCATAAAGTGGCAATAGAAACATTCATATGGGACAAACTTAGTGACATAATCATAATCATGAAACTTCTCTTCCTCATGGGCCGCCCTAAAAGACAAGCGCCCTGGGGGTGCTCGGCCGAACCGGTGTCACCCAGAACGTGTCACATCTCTAGGTTATGAGCTCATACCTTAACTAGTCGTCACTAGTTCTTACTTACCACTTAACGATAAGCGTATCATAAATCATAAATCCCGACTATCTGAGTACGGGTTAGGGGGCAATTCTCTTAGGGGTGCTCGGCCGAACCGGTGTCACCTAAGAGTATAAATTGGTACCGATGTCACATGAGTTCTATGGAGGTGCTCGGCCAAACCGGTGTCATCCTAGAACCCATCTTAGTACCTTAATTTTCAAAATCTCTTTAAGTCCCCAAATTCGTTGGGAATTCGGCGGCACGATGGCATTACGCCGAATTCCTTCCAAATTTGCTTTATGCCACATAAACGTATATCCTCATGAATTCCTCATATGAATAACATCATCATCATTTACATACCACATGCATCATCACAGAACATTCAAACACCTACTCTTACGGTAGCTTATGCTTTGACCCTTACGGGTCTTAATCTTGAGATATAGTTCTCTAACATCTATCGTTCATATTTTATGCACCTAAGGGCTCATAATTAATCATCATTCCTAATTCTCATATTCATTCTCAAAACTGAAAAGCATAGGGCAGAATTTCTTACTTGTGGTTACAGGGTTCTAGAACTTACGTTTTAGACCATTTCTCGGTTCCGTCTTCGCCTAAGGCGCTATAAATTAAATCTAATCAATTATGAGACATTCCTATACTTAAGAACTAATTATAAATCACATTTATCATGTTGTAATGTTGCTGGACAGAATCCAGAAAACTAAATGTTCTAAGAGTTATACATTTGCATTTTTACGGTTTTCTAGTTACTAGTTTCCCTATAGGTGCTAAAATTCAATTCTAATCCAAATGTTACCAAGTTTTTCATGTCTAAACAATCCTAATCTGATTATGTTCCCATTAAAACAGTTTGGATAAGTTCCAAAAACAAATGGGTCTAAACTATGTTAAATTCTAGCTTTACGGTATTTCTAGTTAGCTAGTTTCTTACCTATTATGCATAGAATCATTTCATATGATATTTTCACACATCAAAACATCACCATACAGCATCACACTCATCATGACAGAACCGAAATCGTGGAGCTTCAGTAAGAGAATTAAATTGACATTTCGAGGTACATAAGTTAACTAGTTTCTCTTGGAATCAAATTAGAATTTCTAAAACTCTTTGCAAATCATTTTAATTCATCAAGAGACTAAGAGAAGCCTTAGGTCAGTGACCAAAATATATTTCATCTTCTAAAAGGGAATAAAGTCATATCTCATGATAACATAACCTTGTAAAGATTTGTAAAGCTTTAAGGAAAACTTAGAACATAGGCTATTGGTCCTTGTAGCTAGATGAAAACTCATTATAAGTCCATCATCACTACTTGGCCGAAAACATGCATTCAAAGAATGCATTCACATTAAACTTTAACTTGAAATGAAATGGGCAAGTCTTTGAGCTCTAGGTTCTTAAGTTATGACATAAAATAGACGTGCTCATGCTTTTCATTTTTAATCTTGCTTACAAAATAAAGTGATGACTTAAATTAAATATGCAAGGCATAAACTTAAATGTGCAAGCTTGAAAGTAAATATGCAAGGTTCAATTCTTTATTTTAGTGCTCTTGGCCCAACAACAATCGACTTTAAGGCCAAAATAGAAAGGCATTCGAGAAATTAATTAGGTGATAATGCAAGTTCAATTCTTTATTTTAGTGCTCTAGGCCCAACAACAATCGACTTTAAGGCCGAAATAGAAAGGCTTTGAGAATTAAATTAAGTGATGATGCAAGTTCCATTTTAATCTTTATGTTCTTAGGTGATAGCTTGAAAGTAAAGGTGTATAGCAAGAATGTAAATACAAATGCAAGCATAGGATAAATTATGCAAGTTCATTTTATCTTTCTAGAGCTCTTAACAAGACTTTAGAGGAACTCAATCCTCAACCCAAACTCATCCAACCAAGGTTAAGTAAAGCTTAGAGTTCCTAGAACTCAAGACAACATTTTTAGAAAATCAAAACATTGAACATGTAGAAGAAAAGGAAACGGCCGAAACATTCTAGGCAAGAAAGGAATATTTGAAAACTCTAGAGTCCATGATCTTGGTGATATATTAACACCAACACCATGAATCCTCATCATTGAGTTCATAGAACCATTTTAAAACACCATCAAAGCTAAAGTTCTCAAGAGTTCAAGAAAGGAAGAATTAGAAACATTTTTGCTCAAGAACAAAGATCAAGCTCTAGAGTTTGTTTCAAGTGATGAACATCATCATGAAACCTTCATCATCAAGCTCAAGGCCCATGGTCGAAAATGAGAAAGATAAAGGAGAAGAAAAGAAGTTCTAAAAAGAATCAAGAGAAACTATGAACATAAAGCTAGAACAAGAACTTTAAAGAAAAAAGTACTTGAAAGAAAATCCCTACTTGGTGTGATGAACTTGAAGATGGAAGAAGAAGATGAAGAAGATGACGAACTTGAAGAACTTTGAAGACTTGAACTTGAGAGAAAAAGGAAGCTTTGAAATGTTTCTTTGAGAACTTACTCTTTGCAAATGAACCCAAAATGATACAAGTTCACCCAAGCAAGCTATTTATAGAGAAATGAAACAAATGAAGGGTGCACATGGAGAGGAAGGCTTCGGCCATCAGATGGGGAGGGAACCCATGAGTTCCATGAGGTGAGATAATGTGGTCTTGAGGCATGGTGAGGTATGGTTCAAGGCATGCTCAAGCATGGTTCTTTGAGTGAGAAAACAAATTAACATGTGGTCAAATGGGGGAGAGGTGGCTGAAATGCATCAGCCAAGGAAGGAGGGTTTCTTGCATTTTAATTGTGGTTTAGAGTTGTGTTTAGGTGTATCTTTGATTATGCTTAAGATTAGGAATTTGTAAGAAAGTGTTTAGGTGAGGAAATGGGTAATTAAGGTTGGCAAGACATAATTAGAGAGTGTTCTTGCATCATTAGTGAGTTATAAATTCATTTTAGTGTATAAACAATTCTAGACACAATTCCTTGATTTAAGGAATTGGAGAGAGAAAACACTATTCAAGATTCCAAGACTAGGAATCTTGAGTTCTAAAAAGGGATTTAAGTTTAATCTAAGCAATTTTAGGTTCTAACTAACTTTAATAAATTATTTTGACTCTAGATTAATTAGGAAAATTAATTAATCTTCGTTTAGAGCCTAATATTGCTTAGGTTTGCTTAATTACATCATTAAGCTCAAAAACACTATTCTATGGGCAAAATCGTAATTTTGCACTAAAACTGCCTGGGACCATCGGGACTCAAACAGATATTTGAAACATGTAAAAACATGGTTTTAAACCTCTGGGGAAAGTTTCGGGCTCAAACGGCACCTTTACCCGCGTAAAACGCTATAGGGGTATTTTGGTTATTTTGACCCGAAACTGCGGAAAACGAGATTTTCGCTTTTGGAAACATTCGCAGGCCATTCAATCCCCTTCAAACATTGAGTTGGCCCTTCGAGGACTGTCGGGTCGGCCATCCTCGAATTCCGGGCCGAAAATGACCTCAGGGGCATTTCGGTCATTTTCTACTCAGACAGAAAATCACGGCGTTACAGACTAACTATGATTCCTATGCATGATGCGATAGTTATGTCATGTGTAGTTGCCTTATTAATAGAATAAGTCTTAGGATGGAGATGCATGACTGCTGTATGTGAACATGCCATGATAACTAGCTCACTTTACATAAAGTATTGAGCTTGATCACCTCAATGTTTGCTGTGATGCGTGCTCAGGAACCAATGGCACGATCACGATAGACTAGAGAAGGTTTTCTCCGTTCTTCCTTGCACTGAGATCCAGAAAATGGCTTTTGCCACTTACATGCTAGAAGCAGATGCTGAATTCTGGTGGGTCGGCACCAAGGGATTATTCAAAGCTTCTCAAATTGAAGTCACATGGGATGTCTTTAAGGAAGCTTTCTACCACAAGTATTTCCCTGTTTCGGTGAGGAATGCAAAAGAGCTAGAGTTTTTGGCACTCAAGCAAGGGTCTATGAGTGTAGCGGAGTACACAGCCAAGTTCGAGGAGCTTTGCAAGTTTTCTACTATTTATCAATGTAATCCAAATGAAGCTTGGAAGTGTATGAAGTATGAAAGAGGGTTACGTGAGGACATCGAAGCTGCTATGGGTCTCTTAGACATCCGGGATTATGCAACCTTGGTAAACAAGTGTCGCCATGCCGAGGACTCCAACAAGAAGTTAGCAATCGTTCAATCTGCTAAGAACACTTCGAACAAAAGATTCCCACTTGAAGACCAAGGCTATGAGGATGACCCGCCCTTGAAGAAGCGGTTTCAACCAAGTCCATATAAGGATAAACGGCAACAACAATCAAGTTCATGCCCAAAATGCGGAAGAGATCATGGGAATAGAGTTTGCTTGGCTGGACAAAATGTGTGCTATGGCTATGAAAAACTAGGACACAAGATTTGGGAGTGCCCGGATAGGCATTCAAAACTAACTACAAAGCCACAACACCAGAGTAGGGTCTTCACCATAAGCGTTGAAGGGACGTCACCACCCAAGAATACGACCTAAGGTAGGAACGTTTAGGATTTGATTGAATTATTTGAATTATGTGTGAATTCCTTGTTTGATTTACAAATTTGTCTTTTGAAATTGTTTTCAATGAATTTTGAGGACAAAATTCTTTTTAAGGTGGGTGGTAATGTAACACCCTAAAAATTAGTTAAAAATTAATTTGAGCTTTATCAATCGTAATTTGAAAAATTTGATAGTTTGAACAATGATGAGGACGGTCCAACGGTTTTGTAGAAAAAAAAATGTGAATAGTAACCTGCGGGCCCCATCGGTCCGTCGGGACAACCGAAACCATAGAATTGGAACCTGGAGGTGCCCAAAATTGAGAAATTATAGGATTGAGATTAGAAATGATAAGGAATGAGAATTTTAGGCCTGAAATTAATTTTCGGGCAATATTTGATTATCCGGGTATGATATTTTACCCGTTCGGTAAAATTTTAGTGTTCGATTTTTAACATCGAAAACTAATTAGATCTCTACAAAAAGAATGTCCTTATCCCTTTAAACTAAATGAATGGCTAAGATTGAATCTTGAATTACAAGATTGAATCACAACCATTCATTTTACTTTATTGCAGGATAATTATCTAAATATATATATATATATATATATATATATATATAGTATTCATAACTTTATTATAAGTTAAAATCAACAAATTTGCTTCTTTAAGAAGCAATTCTCGGACAGCAAAGTGGAGAGAATAGCAGCTCACTTCCTCCATTTTCAAGAGCTTTCTCTTGATTTCCAAATGCCAAAAACACTAGCCTAGAGTTCATAAAACCACAATGTTCCTTCACAAAACTTGTTCTACACCTCAAACCCTACAAATCTAACCGATTGAAATCCCAACTCTCCATCAATCCTCACCTTAACATATCAATTCCTCACTGCCTAAGGAAGATTTGGGGCTTGAATTGGTGGTCTTGAAGTGCAAGGAAATCAATTGGAACAACCTTTGGAGTTATAAAGCTTTCAAAGTAGGGTTGTCTTTGATCTTTTCTTTTCAATTTTATGCTGGACTCTCCTTATTGTGTTTTGTCCAAAATTTCTAGATATATTGGTTGATAATATGATGATATTGATGTGTTAATTTTGGTGGAGTGTTTGGGGTTATGGAAAAATCATTTTTATCAAAAGAGATTCTGAAGTGGTTTGCTGGATTTTCGGTTTTCCTGCTGGCAGTGATTGTTCACGAATTTTCTCAGGGAATTGCGGGTGTTTTCATGAGCTATAAAAATTATATGTTGAAGTTAACATCCTAGGATAGTTCCATGAATTTTCGTGAGCTCTGGTTTTGACTCCTAATTCCTTGCAAAATTCAAGAACCGAAGTGGTAACTATGCTGCCTGAAATGTTGAATCTGAAGCTGTGAATTTGTGAAATTTTATTAACCTAGAAAATGATCGAATTATTAGCTGAAATTTTCATAAGATGTTGAGGACATATTGAGGTCCAACTCTAATTTTTTGAACAATGTTCTGGGTTCATTTTATAGGGTATAAAAATTGAGACTTCTGGCTATTGGCTAAGAGTGTGTAGTTTCTGACCACTAAATTTGTAGAATTTTGTTAATATAGTTAGAGAACTCTAAGTATCCTGAGATTTTTACAGGACCTTGTTGACATATTGAGATGTCCTTGATAATTTTTATAACCTCTGAAATGATTGTTTTATGTGCAAATAAATTCGTGCTACAATAGTGTGAAATCTGCCATTGTGCTGAAAATAAATTGATGCTTTGAATTGATGAAATAATGGCATTTTGTACTAGTATGACATGAGTAGCTGAATAGGAGTATGAGTAATTAAGCATGTGAACTTATTGATGAGGTTAGGTACACATAGATATGAATGATTATTACAATTGTTTATATGCGAAAGAAAAGCATAAGATTATGTTTCTTGGACTGGAGAAAGTAAATCCAGTTTGTTAGGGAAAGTAAACCTAACTACCAAGAAAGGCAAAAGATTTATAATCCTTGGGCTGCAGAAAGTAAATCCGGTCTATCAGGGAAAGTAAACCTGACTACCCTTGAATTGAGTCGGGGAAAGTAAACCTGGCTAGGAATAGGTCTGTGTGAGAATTGGAGAAAGTAAATCTAATGATTATGTATAGGAATGAGCTCAGTCTTGAAAAGCAGTCTATTATCCATTATTGCCACACTGGGGACGATGCATGCTTGCCCAGATGTGACAAGATTATTCAAGGGCCAAGGCAAGTTTAAGAAGTAAATTTTCTAAGAAATCCTTTATCTTATATGTCGAGTGAAGAAGTTTAATATTGATATTGAGATCAATATATTTGAGTGGAAAGTTAGTAGTATATGATGTTGAGTAGTATGGTATATGTACATTAAGTGATTGAATGTTAAAAGTAACCCACTTCGGAAGTATGATTTGGAACTTTAAATATAAACCATTATTATATAATGCATGACCACCTTTTCTTAATAAACCGAAGTGGCTGGGGCGATGACGATGACATTATAATTGTGATTGGGGGAGTTACCTTATTGAGAATTGTATAATTCTCACCCCTATTTTGTGTGTTCCTGTGTCGTCTCCAGGTTGATTCAGAGAACAATGCGGCTGCTACGTGCAAGAAACTTGAGATTTTGTAGTAGTTTTGTAGTTGATGTTCTTCTTATGTGGTATATAGTTGTAGGTATATATGTAGGTGAATGTAATAGAGATTATATATGTATTCAAGCTCACAGTAGAGCTTCCTTATGTAATTGACTGGTATCTTTGTTATACATGTTAATCAAATTATGCTAGTTATTACACAATCTTATCACATTTGCCATAGTTATTTAAGAAAGGTCTGATAATTAAGAAGTACCAATTCTCGAGTCTGATGTCATGACTTAAGGATGATAAAATACTTGGGAGGATGTTACACATTTCCTTAGGAGTTCTAGAATTCACATTTTCAATTCTTTTTAGTTACTAGGCTTGCCCAAAGTGTCAAGAACAATTATCACATCAAGTAACAAGGTATCTAACATATTTAAATAATCTAAAACAGAATATAAAGGTGCTGGAAATCTAAAGGCAAAGCCAAAAAGTAACATTTATCATGAGCACAAGATAAGGCATTTCAAGTAACTAAGCTTTATACTTAAGATAGCTTCTAAAACTCTTTGCAAACTAATTTACTTTGTCAAAGGTGCTAAAAAAAATTATAGGGCAATAACTAAATTAAAACATTCTTAAGATAAAAAGAAGGCAAGTCCTTGAGCTCTAGGATCTTTTAGTGATGGCAAAATCTTAAACATGCTATGCACCTCATTTTATTCTTCATTATAAAATAAAATAAAGTGAGAACTTCAAAGTAAATATGAGATGCAAGTTTATTTCTTATCTTTGAGTTTAGGTGATGGCTTGAAATATAAACATGCTAGACAAGAATATAAATATGAAATGCAAGTTCATTTCTTATCTTTAGGCTTTATGTGATAACTTGGAAATAACCATGATATGCAAGTTCAATTTTTTATTTTAGTGCTCTAGGCCCCTTAGAGTATTTACTCTAAATCAACAATCAACTTTAAGGTTGAAATAGGTGGGCTTAGTGATGACAAAGAAATATAAACATGAATGTAAAACTTGAATATGAACATGCCATGCAAGGACTTGAAATATAAATATGAATGCAAGTCCAATTCTTTATTTTAGTGCTCTAGGCCCCATAGCAATCGACTTTAAGGCTGAAATAAGCGAGTTTTGAGATTAGTTATTAGGTGATAACAAGGAAATATAAACATGGATACAAAGCTTGAAAATAAATATGCAAGGCTTGAAAGTAATCATGCAAGTTCATTTTATATTCTTTACTAGAGCTCATAAACTTGCAAAAAGGTAAAACTCAAGCTCTAGTGGTCTCATTGTGATGAACTTATAGTCATCATCTAGAAACACTCAATATCAAGCTATCATGAGAAATCAACAAGCCCATAAGGGCCGAAATGTTGAAACAAAAGAAAAGGGATAAACCGATTTTGTAAAGCATTAAAGCACCAAGAATAAAGCTTAACAAAGCAAAGAAATAATTATTAAAACAACTCTCTACCAAGGTATGTTTTCTTGGAGATGAAAAGGACTTGATCTTGAGAGGAGGATGAAAAGAAAATCTTCCTTGGAGCTTGATGATGTTTTCGGCCAAAGAGGAAAAAGAAAGGAAAAAAGTTGTAGTTCTTGAACTTGATCCTTTAGAAAGGCAAGGCTAAGTGTTTAGAAGGTTGTGTATGGTTGAGAAGTGGTGGTTCTTGGTGAGTAAGAAGAAGAAAAAGAAGAAGATGATGATGAAAGAACTCTTGAATTCTTGAGAGAAAAAGAAAGAACTTAGAACTACTCTTGAAGCTAAACTTAGCAAATGATCCAAAGTGGAACCAAGTCCATCTAGACATGGTATTTATAGAAGAACAATATCAAGGGTGTAAGAATAGAGGGAGTGGCCGAATTCTTCATGGAGGGAAAAGGAAGAAAATATCTCTTTGTAAGGTATGGTGTAGGCATGGCTAGGTATAATGAGGTATGGTCTCAAGCATGGCTTCAAGTATGGCCAAGTATGGCCTTTGACTTGGAATTAAAATAAATTAATTCTTTTAAATGGAGGAGGAGGAGGAGTGGCAGTTTCTCTTCTTAATTAGGGGAGGAAAATCATAATTTAATGTGTATTAGGAGTAAGCTTAGGGGTAGTATTTGATTAGACCAAAGATTAGAGTTTTGTGACTAAGTATTTAGGTAAGTAAATAGGTGATTAGGGCCATAAAAGACTAGCTTAGAAGGTGGTCTCACTAAATTAATGAAGTCAAACTCCATTAACTTGGAATCCAATGCCAACATGTTTCGTTGATTTAGGGAAATAGAAAGAGAAAATACTATTTCTAGATTCCTTTCTCAAAGAATTAAAACTAGAAAAGAGTTTTGAGTTTCTCTAAGCAATCTTAGGTTCTAATTAACCCCAATTAATTACTTTGACCCTAAATTAGTAATTAGAATTTACTAATCTTTAATTAGAGCCTAATATTGCTTAGGTTTTGCTGATCATATCATTAGGCCCAAATACACTATGCAAGGGCAAAATCATAATTTTGCACAAAAATTGCCCGGGGCCATTGGGACTCAAACAAAGGCCACTAAACACATAAAAACATCATTTAAACTTTCTGGAAAAGTTCCGAGCTCAAACGGCACTCATACCCGCATAAAAACGTTATAAGGGTATTTTGGTCATTTTGATCCCAAACCTCAGAAAATGAGATTTTCATTTTCGAGACCACTCAAAAACTGTAACATCCTAATTTTTAACCCAATACTCTAGAACATATTTAGGTTAATCATTAGTCTGTTACTTCATAGTTCTCATTTTTACTTTGAAATACTTAGCGGAAAATACGGGTAATTTTTTTTTGAAATAAAAAGTGAGAGCCGCGTGATGCGATAAGCGGTAAACCATGTATAGTAAACAAATGTCTCACAACATCATAACATAAGGCACACCATGAATAACACTGAATATCATCTCATATATATATAATTTGCCCACTTATAAGTGTGGGACTTAGTTTAGTACAAGGAAAATACAGGAAAGGAAATACAACATAAACATAAACATGATCTACTCCCCTACCCGAGTGCACCTAATGGGATAACCTCTAAACAAAAGAAGGTTTATCCCTATCTAAGTGGTGTGTGCTCTAACCGGGTACTCCATCGGTCGATCGTCACCTCCCATCGACGTCTCTCGCGAGCAGGCAAGTATCCGGAAGCTCAAGCGAGCTCCTCGGGCGTAAAGAGGCGGAACGGGGATCGAGAGTGAGCCCCGGGGTATGGCCGCATCTCCGGTCATCGTGCACGCCTCGGCTGAGTCACGGTGGGCTCGCTATCCTCTCCAAAGTCCATAGGTATGGAGGGGGAAGATCCCTCGGAGGGTGCCTGGGTTGTCAAATCCTCGGAAGGATCCGTCTCCGAAAAAGACGATGGGCAGCGGGCACATCTTTGGGGGTAGTCTCGAGGGGCGGACGTGGATGATGGGGTACGACGAAGCCTCTCCTCTAGGGGACGTGCGCACTCGAACACCAGGTCATCGCCAAAAGGTGAAACGGGGGAGAAACGATGGGAATGTACAGGGGGAGTGAAGGGTCGACCCATGAACATGAATACTCTAACTGTGCATCGACCCACAAAATGGAATGACCCGTGGTCCGGGTCATGGTGCACCTCCCATGTCGGCGTGTCCACGAACACTACGAACGTCGCCATCTGAAGACGTGACGGAAAGAAAAAGATAGAGGGAGTGAGAATCTTGCTAAAGAATCTCAGTAGGGCCTCCTACTACCTAGGTGTCATCATCTACGTCCTCAGGAACCTTGGGTTTATTTATACAAAATGACTGAGCATGTATTAAGTTCGTTTTAAACTTTAAAATATATTTTAGCCAAGGTCCATTCATTTTAGGGTGATCTTAATGTCATGAATGCGACATAATAGAAAATGTATGCATGGCACTACCTAATGCACATACATAAAACATAACATCAAGCATCATCATACTTGGTGGCATAAAGTGGCAGTAGTAACATTCATATGGGACAAAACTTAGTGACATAATCATAATCATGAAACTTCTCTTCCTCATGGGCCACCCTAAAAGACAATCGAACTGGGGGTGCTCGGCCGAACCAGTGTCACCCAGAACGTGTCACATATCTAGGTTATGAGCTCATACCTTAACTAGTCGTCACTAGTTCTTACTTACCACTTAACGATAAGCGTATCATAAATCATAAATCCCGACTATCTGAGTACGGGTTAGGGGGCAAAACTCTTAGGGGTGCTCGGCCGAACCGGTGTCACCTAAGAGTACAAAATGGTACCGATGTCACATGAGTTCTATGGAGGTGCTCGACCGAACCGGTGTCATCCTAGAACCCATCTTAGTACCTTAATTTTCAAAATCTCTTTAAGTCCCCAAATTTGTCGGAAATTCGGCGGCACAACGTCATTACACCGAATTTCCTTCCAAATTTGCTTTATGCCACATAAACATATAACCTCATGAATTCCTCATATGAATAACATCATCATCATTTGCATACTACATGCGTCATCATAAAACATCCAAACGCTTACCCTTACGGTAGCTTATGCTTTGACCCTTACGGGTCTTAATCTTGAGATATAGTTCTCTACATCCATCGCTCATATCTTTATGCACCTAAGGGCTCATAATTAATCATCATTCCTAATCCTCATGTTCATACTTAAATCTGAAAAGCATAAGGTAGAATCTCTAACTTGTATTTACGGGGTTCTAGAACTTACGTTTTAGACCCTTTCTCGGTTCCGTTTTCGCCGAAGGTGCTATGTATTAAATCTAAATCAATTATGAGACATTCCTATGCTTAAGGACTAATTATTAATCATGTTTATCATGTTTTAAGGGTGCTGGACAGAATCTAGAAAATCAAATGTTCTAAGAGTTCTACATTTACATTTTTACGGTGTTCTAGTTACTAGTTTCCCAATAGGTGCTAGAATTCAATTCTAATCCAAATGTTACCAAGTTTTTCATGTCTAAACAATCTAAATCTGATTATGTTCCCATTAAAACAGTTTGGAAAGAATCCATAAACAAATGGGTTAAAAGTATGTCAAATTCCGACTTTACGGTATTTCTAGTTAGCTAGTTTCTTACCTATTATGCATAGGATCGCTTCTACATCATCATATGGTATTTTCACACATTCCAACACATCAAAACATCATCATACAACATCACACTCATCATATCAGGACCGAAAACATTTAACTTCAATAAGAGAGTTAAATTGACATTTCTAGGTACATAAGTTAACTAGTTTCTCTCGGAATCGATCTAGAACTTCTAAAACTCTTTGCAAAACATTTTAATTCATCAAGAGGCTAAGTGAAGCCTTAGGTCACTGACCAAAACATATTCCATCCCCTAAAAGATAATAAAATCACAACTTGTGATGACATAACCTTATAAAGATTTGTAAAGCTTTAAGGAAAACTTAAAACATAGACTATTGGTCCTAGTAGCTAGATGAAAACTCATTGCAAGTCCATCATCACTACTTGGCCGAAATTATGCATTCAAGGAATACATTCACATTTAACTTTATCTTGGAATGAAATGGGCAAGTCTTTGAGCTCTAGGTTCTTAAGTTACGACATAAACTAAACGTGCTCATGCTTTTCATTTTTAATCTTGCTTACAAAGTAAAGTGATGACTTAAATTTAAATATGCAAGGCATAAACTTAAACGTGCAAGCTTGAAAGTAAATATGCGAGGCATGAACTTAAACGTGCAAGCTTGAAGGTAAATATGCATGGTTCAATTCTTTATTTTAGTGCTCTTGGCCCAACAACAATCGACTTTAAGGCCGAAATAGATAGGCATTCGAGAAATTAATTAGGTGATAATGCAAGTTCAATTCTTTATTTTAGTGCTCTATGTAACACCCTAGTAATTAACCAGATACACCTAGGTTGAATCTGATTAATGACTAGACTTTACTCCTTGCTTTGGTTCTTTCTTCATAATTTGAAAATACTTAGTGAAATTACGAGCCATTTTTTTTTTTTTAAACACATAATTGAAAACATGAGCCGAGTACAACGTGAACGAGTAAGCGGGGTATAATAAGACGTTTAAGAATATATCACATCATATCACTTAGGCTCCATCATATAACATCCATAAGCACATTATAGCATATATTTACATACAATAACCTCACTCAAAGGGTGGGTTATGTTCATACATCATTATCTTATGCAAACCCATAAAAGAAAATATACTTAAGGAAATACATGCCCCTAAACTAGATAACTCCATAAGCCGGGAAGGTTATCCTAAAACTAGGGTGCATGATCACACATAAATCTACTAAGAACCTTCTATGGCCACTGTCATGGAAATGGGGGAATAAATCCGATCCACTGATGAGGTGGCAGGGGACGGGACACACGAGATGCACCAGTGAGGGTCGCATGGACGGCCTTCTCGCTATCCTCGGCTGAACAATTTGTTTCCTCACTACCCTCTCTTACACGTGTGGGAGTAGGAGCGAGCTCTCAGAATATACATGAGTAGGAGTGTCCTCTGAAGGATCAGTTTGAATATCTCGTCTCGCGAACATACTCTGGAAATCCATGGACAGCAGATGAAGCGGGATAAGAACGTAACATCCTTTCATCAAGTGGACGTGCATGTTCGAAAACCATTTCATCGCCATAGGGAGAAGTAGGAGAAAATCGATAACTAGGGACGGGATGTGCAAATGGGCGACCTATGTAAATAAAAACACGAATCGCACCTCCCTTCAAAATGATACGAGCGATGCACGGATCATAGTGGAATTCCCAAGTAGGGTATCAACGACCAGGACGAATGTCGCCATTTGAATCTGGAGACAATGACGGAAATAAAGAAAAGGGAGTGAGAATCTTGCTAAAGAATTCTCAGTAGGGTACCTCCTTTACGGTGTCATCATCAAAGTCCCAGGAACCTCGGGATTATTCTAAAATAGTGAGCATGCAAAGATTCATTTTAAGTTCGGACAAATACTTAACCGAGGTTCGTCAATTTTTAATCATCGTCTTATAATGCATCTTATTCTTAACATGTCATATTTACAATGAACATTTCCTTTATCATTACATCATATTCCTCATCATCATTATCAAAATAACATGCATAAAAGAACGTCATATAATATTAGCTACACATGGACACAGTGCACATATTTCATTTCTTTAGTGCCTTTGATGACTTAAAATCTTATCATCATCATTATTTTCCTTGGGCCACCCTATACTCCACCCTTTTGGGAGTAATTTAGGTTATGAGCTCATATTTTACTAGTCGTCACTAGCATATACTTATCCCTTTTGATAAGCTAAAGTCCCGACTCTACCCTTTTGAGAGAACGGGTTAGGGGCTAAAATCACCTTTTCACCACCTATAGTCGATGGTTCCAAAGGATCATTTTCTTATAAGTTTAAGTCATCATTAAATCTTTGCATGTTATATCATAATACAATTCATAAACATCATAACATTTTCTCATTTATAGTCTTAAGCTAGAATAATATATATCAAGTGTAATCATCCATATGGGAGATTCCCGGCAAAGAGAGGTGGGTCACAATCGACACCGTTAAATACCAAGTCTTTCGTTAGGCAGAACCTTTCCAAATTACACTTTTACAATGATACAGTTTCTTCTAGCAACAAAGGTAAATTTTACATAATAAAGAACATTTCATGTACAAGCATTCTCATTATTTGCAACAGGAACTATAACATGCAAGCCAGGAAATCATTCAATGATATCAAGTACTTAATAAGCATCCAATCCTTACATAGAATTATCAATTATAGAACTAATTAGTTACTAAACCAATTATGAATCATTCTCTTAACAATAAACCATAATTATCACAACTTCAATCATATCAAATCATTATCACACATTGATACTAAACTCGGATCAGTGGCGAATCATGAACCTCATGCAATTACATAGAATCATATTTTAAGTGCATATAAAATACTAGTTCCCAGTAAAATCCTTGCAAAGCCTTAAAACTCATTTAGAAACTAGTTCTTTTGTCAAATTTGGGAGGATCTTCACAATTAAAATTCTCACTTAAGATAAAAGGAGTAAGTCTTGAGCTTTAGAGATTTAGGTGACATCTTAGAATTATAAACATGCTATGCAACCTTATTTTAATCTTATCTTTATAAGGTGATAGCTTGGAATTATAAACATGATATGCAATTCCATTTCTTTATCTTTAAGATTTAAGGTGATGACTTGAAAATTAAACATGATGCAAGAACTTGAAATATAAACATGATACAAGAAACCGGAGCGTGGTAGTCCATACAGGACGATAGAGGAGAAGAGAATATTAAGAAACCTGAGCGGTAGTCCGCACAGACCGATAGAGGAGAAGAGAATATTATTATTACATCGTTTTAAACTCCAATCTCAAGACTTTTTAAAGAATAAATTCTTTAACTCCAATAATCATATTTCTTTGCTTGTGATACATGGGCAAGTCTTTGAGCTCTAGGATCTTTAGGTGATGGCATAAAATAAACATGCCATGCGTTGATTCTTTTAGGCATTATAAAATATAGTGAGAGCATAAATTAAATATGAGATGCAACCTCTTTATTATCTTGAAAGATTAAGTGATGACTTGAAACATAAACATGAGATACAAGCTTGGAATTTAAACATGAGAAATGCAAGTTCATTTATTCATTCTTGAAAATTTAGTGATGACATAGAAGGTAAACATGGTTATGCAAAGCATAAACTTAATCATGGATGCAAATTCATTTTGTTTCTTTACTAGAGCTCCTTCAAGACTTTAAAAGAATTATAAATTCAACCCAATACATATCTTAACAAGAAATAAAACATAAAAGGAAAAATACATCTTTCAAGTTCTAAACTAAAAATCTTTGTTTTAGCATCATAAAGCATTATTCTTTAAAGTTTTGCATCAAGTGGAATTTTCAAGCTTTAGAGGCCTAACTTGTGATGGATTTACAACCCACCCTCAAGGTCCTCATCATCAAGCCATCATCTTAGTTCCACCTAGGCCATATGGTTGAATTGGTTAAAGAAAAATTGAAGAGGAAAACCAAAATGAAAAGCTAAGGCAAGTTCATAATTTCATCATTTTGAGCTAAAAACACAACTCCTCAAAGCATAGAAATAAATTTAGAAACTACTCCCTACCTAATCTGAGTTGAAGAAGAGGAAGAGAACTTGGTTTCTTGAAGTGAAATGAAACAAAATCTCTTTGAAAAATTGAAGAAAGAATTCAGCCAAAGAGGAGGAAGAAAGAAAGTTTTTGGTGCTCCTAAAAACTAGTTATGAACCAAGCATTCCAAGACCACTCAAGCAAGCCTATTTATAGAAGATTTTGAGGCTTCTAATTGGCCAAAATGACGAGGTAGTGGACAGAATTTTGCAGGAGAAATAAGGGAGGAAAAATCATTTTAGACAAAGTTGTATGAAATTAAGGAATTATGTCTCTTATGGTGACATTTTGGCATTTTGTTTTAGTGCAACTTTTGGCAATAATTCAGCTGCATAATGGCATCAATAATTTCATCCATTACAGCCCAAAGAAGTGAAATTTGTGTGTTCCATGCATTATTTAGGTGTAGGCAAGGTATTCATGTAATTTAGAGAATTTACGGTTAAGGGTTTAAGTGAATTAGTAAGCAATTTGGGTGTTTTTGAGCAATTTTGGGTTCTAATCAATCTAAATACACAATTTTGACTCTAGATTAATATTTAGAATTTAATAAGCTTTAATTTGAGCCTAATATTGCTTAGGTTTTGATTATCTGAATCAAAAATCCCGAAATTCGCAAAGCGCCAAAAACAGGGCAAAATCGTACTTTCACTTAAAATTGCCCGAGGCCACCCGAGCTTAACCAATGGTTAATCATGGCTTAAAAACACATTTTAAAACATTTTAGTGAGGTTCGGGCTCAGTCGGCACGCATATCGGAGTTAAAACAAATGAGGGCGTTTTGGTCATTTCGCGCGTCGGAACTCAAAATTGAGATCCTTCTGCTCTATTAACACACATAACACAAACAATCCCTTATTATCCTCAAAATATCCCCTTGAGAATAGGTGGGGCCCACGATCCTCATTTTCTGAGTAAAATAACTTCAGGGGCATTTTGGTCATTTTATACGTACAGAAATTCGAGATTTGCGACTCTCGCATGAATCGTTCCTAACCTCTCTTCTAATGTTATATTCCTTTATTGAGGATTGTTCGGCCTCAAATCTTATGTAATAATTACCTACGGTAATTCGGTAATTGAGTAATTTCTAATGACAGTAAAAATTACAGTAAAAATTGGGGCGTTACACTCTAGGCCCAACAACAATCGACTTTAAGGCCGAAATAGAAAGGCTTCGAGAATTAAATTAAGTGATGATACAAGTTCCATTTTAATCTTTATGTTCTTAGGTGATAGCTAGAAAGCAAAGATGCATAGCAAGAATGTAAATATGAATGCAAGCATAAAATAAATTATGCAAGTTCATTTTATCTTTCTAGAGCTCTTAACAAGACTTTAAAGGAATTTAAACCATAACCCAAACTCATCCAAACAAGGTAAAGTCAAGCTTAGAGTTCTTTAAAACTTAACATAATATTTTTAGGAAATCAAACCATGAAGCTTAGAAAAATTTAAGGAAATGGCCGAAATCTTCAAGAAGAAAAAGGAACATTTTAAAACTCTAAAGTTCATGATCTTGATGATATATTGACACCAACATCATGAGTCCTTATCATTGAGATCATAGAGCCATTTTAAAACATCATTAAAGCTAAAGTTCTCAAGAGTTCAAGAAAGGAAAAACTAAAAACATTTTTGCTCAAGAACAAAGATCAAGCTCTAGAGTTTGTTTCAAGTGATGAACATCATCATGAAACTCTCATCATCAAGCTCTCATTCCTTCATTCCCAAAGGCCCATGGCCGAAACATAAAGAGGAAGAAGGAGAAGAAAAGAAGTTCTAAAAGGAACCAAGAGAAACTATGAACATCAAGCTTGAAACAAGAACTTTAAAGAAAAGAATACATGAAAGAAAATCCCTACTTGGTGTGATGAACTTGAAGATGGAAGAAGAAGATGAAGATGATGAAGAACTTTGAAGAGCTTGAAGAACTTGAAGAACACTAGAACTTTGAGAGAAAAGAAAAGCTTTGAGTGTTTCCTAAACTTAGCAAATGATCTAAAAGTAGTGCAAGCTCCTCAAGGCATTCTATTTATAGAGAAATGAAACAAATGGAAGGAGCTCATGGGGGATGATGGCTTCGGCCATGAGGTGCAGATTGGAGGCATTCCATGAGTTCCATGAGGTGAGATAATGTGTTCTTGCACCATTAGTGAGTTAAATCCTCAATTTAGAGTCTAAACAACTCTAGACACATTTCCTTGATTTAAGGAATTGGAGAGAGAAAACACTATTCAAGATTCCAAGACTAGGAGTCTTGAGTTCTAAAAAGGGATTTAAGTTTAATCTAAGCAATTTTAGGTTCTAATTAACTTTAATAAATTATTTTGGCTCTAGATTAATTAGGGAAATAAATTAATCTTCGTTTAGAGCCTAATATTGCTTAGATTTGCTTAATTACGTCATTAAGCTCAAAAACACTATTCTAGGGGCAAAATCGTAATTTTGCACTAAAACTGCCCGGGACCACCGGGACTTGAACAGAGACCTCTAGACACATGAAAACATGTTTTTAAACCTCTGGGGAAGGTTCCGGGCTCAAACGGCACCTTTACCCGCGTAAAAACGCTATAGGGGTATTTTGGTCATTTTGACCCGAAACTGCGGAAAATGAAATTTTCGCTTCCGAAAGCATTCAAGGGCCATTTAATCCCCTTCAAACATTGAGTTGACCCTTCGAGGACGACCGAGTTGGTTACCCTCGAGTTCGGGTCAGGAAATGACCTCAGGGGCATTTTGGTCATTTCCCTCGGACAGAAAAATCGGGGTGTTACATTACTCCCCTCCTTAAAAAGAATTTCGCCCTCGAAATTCGTTACCTTAGAAAAGCTCGGGATACTTGTCTCGCATTTCTGTCTCTAGCTCCCATGTGAATTCTTCAGACTTGTCGCGTCCCCATGCTACCTTTACCAATGAAACAGACTTGTTCCTCAGCTGCTTGACTCCGCGGTCCACGATTCTCGTAGGGGGAAGATTGAAAGTTAGGTCGTCCCTTAACTGAACATGCTCTGGCTCTAAAACGTGGCTAGGGTCGGAGTCATACTTCCTTAACTAAGAGACGTGAAAGACATCATGAAGATTAGAAAGATTAGGGGGTAAGGCTATTTTGTAGGCAACTGTTCCTATCATTTGAAGAATTTGGAAAGGACCAAGGAATCGGGGGCTCAACTTTTTGACTTTCATGGCTCTCCCTATGCCTGTAGTGGGGGTAATCCTAAGGAACACATGTTCTCCCTCTTCGAATTCCAAGGGCTTGCGCCGCTTGTCCGCATAGCTCTTTTGTCTACTTTGAGCAGTGAGCATCCTATCCCGGATCCTCTTGATTTGTTCCGTCGTTTCCCTCACTACATCGGGTCCTAAGACACTTTGCTCCCCAGGCTCGTACCAACACAAAGGTGATTGGCACTTTCTTCCATACAACGCCTCGTACGGTGCCATACCGATGCTCGCGTGATAACTATTGTTATACGCAAACTCGATCAAAGGCAAGTACTTATCCCAACTTCCCCTTTGGTCTAACACACAGGCTCTTAGCATATCCTCTAGGGTTTGGATCGTCCTTTCGGATTGTCCGTCTGTTTGTGGGTGGTAAGCAGTGCTTAAGCATAGCTTTGAACCAAACGCCTTTTGAAAGGCTCCCCAAAAACGCGACGTAAACTGCGGATCTCTATCCGAGATTATCGTCGACGGTACTCCATGCAATCTTACGATCTCTTGGATGTATAACTGAGCCAATTTATCTAAGGAGTATGTCACTCTAATAGGTAGAAAGTGTAACACCCTCCGAATTACCATATTTTACTCGAGTATCAACATAGTAATTAGAAAAGTATTACTTACATTCACAATCTATACTAGTCGAAAATAATTGAAATCAAATAATTCAAACACATAGATGGCCAAACTCGTATATACATATATAAACATCATTTCTAAGTTTGCAATGTGTACACCGTACTGATACTACACTGGTTAACTTCTAAGCTCATCAGGAACTCAGTTCACAAAAGGAAGGAACACCTCCAGTATCTAATCTAACCTGCTCAAAGTTGAGGTCTAGCAAAAGTTTGTACAAACAGAAATAAACCCCACAACATTTAACCCGATAAATCTGCAGGTTAGAGGGTCACTAGTACTAAACTACCACTATATACATATCATGAGTCCCTGAAGATCTCACGTCCTACTAGATGAAACCGTTGGCTATCGGCATGATAGCCTCACCTCCGCCTGGGGCATCAGGACCCTCCGATGGGTGCGAGTGCGAAGACGAGGATGAAGAGGGATCATCTGTTGGAGAGGTGCTGGTGGTGCGGTGGGACCTCAAATATCACTGGGTGTGCCAAGTGGAGAGGCACACCATCATAAGGGAAAGCAGGGTCAAAGTCAGCTGTAAATACTGATGTACTAAAAGAGCGGCCAAAAAACACATAGACACGAACTTGCGAGTAACCCACTACATACAGAGAGTCAAGAGCAGGATCATAATGCCACACCCACTGTGGCGAGTCAAGGTAAAATACTAGTGACGGCATCTGCTGGATCTGGTTAACACCAAGTAAATGCAACCGTAGGGATGAGAATATTATAAAATCCTCAGAGGGTATTCCCTCAGGTATAATGTGAAACACAATTGATAAGCTCATTCATGTGGGAATACTCATGCAAAACTATGTACAGCAATATCAAGGTATATACATCATGTAAAATCAAGTACAAGTATAATAATAATTCGTGCATTGTTCTTTTTCTCATTAACATAGGGAAGGCTTAATCCCACATCAAGTGATGTCTGTAGTGGAATCACTCCACAAGAACTATTTACCATTAGGACATGAGCTCATTCCTATATGTCGATACGCTCTTGACTTATCAAATTCCCAGAAAGCTCTTACTTTTGTCTTTCCTGCTCAACCACATAAGCCTTGTCTCTATTTTCCCCATATGTTAAAAATTGCACAACTAAAAGTCATGTTAATTTTCTTTTCTTTTCCTTTATCCTCACACTAATCACATAATGTACTCCTCCTTTCAAAGGTCTGCTTAGATCAGAGGTAGGCATACAATTATGTTGGAGTCTCATCCATATCTCATCAACATTTCTTTCAAACAAATAGCATGCATTAACATGATATATACTTGTATCTAAAGCCATTCTATCATTAGTTCAAGACATTCTTACCGTTTTCAGCATTCAACAGATTTATTACTCTAGAATTCAAAATTAATTTCCCTATCAAATAGCGAATTTAAGAGCCATAAAAATTCTCTATGACATGTCAATGTATCTAAAAGGCCCTGTACAAATTTCAAAACAAACGGTGTTCTCTAACCTTATCAAATAAACTTTTCCAATCTGGTGGTTAGAGACCACTTGTTCAAGGTTTAGGTCACGGCTCTCATAATTTTCGACCCCACCAATTGATTAAATCAACTCAAAATAAAATTCACAGTTATAATTCAATGTGTTATCAGCTTCCCATAAAATTTTCAAAGAGTAAACCCATCGTTTACTATGATAATAAAATCACACAATTTTACTGCCTCAGCTTCAATATTTCAGGCAGCATAGTCACAACTTCGGTTCTTGAATTTTTAAACACAGATAAAGTACCCAGAATAACCCCAAATTTTTAATAGAGACCCGTTAACATGGTAACTACATCCCATAAAATTTTCAACTGAATCTAAGATCTCTAGATATATTAGAAAATTTGACAAAATTTGCTGCTTGCTTCAAACCGGGATTTTCCAGCAACAATGTTCAAGAATCATGAATTTTTTCAAGCAGAGAAAATCGTTCACATGACCCAAGGAAAATCATGGGGTTGTCTCAGGATGTTACCTTCAACATATAATTTTTATAGCCCATAAAATGGAACACAATTGCACCAGAAAATTCGTCAACAAGTTCTGCCTTGTGGAAATCCGAAAATCCAGCAAACTAATTCCAAGTCTCTCTTGATGTAAATGATTTTTCCACCACACCAAACACTCCACCAAAATTCATACATCAATATCAACATATGATTAACCAATAAAATCAGAAATTTTGGGACAAAACCAATCAGAATTTTCAGAGGAAATTTTGAAACAAAAGAAGACAAATAAAACCCTACCCTTGGAAGCTAATGCTTCTTTAGCTTTTGTATACTTCAAGGTAGATGTTCTCCACCCCAAAACTCTTGAAACACACCTAGATCCTCCACTAATCAGTGCTGAGTGAGGTACTAAAGTGAGGTTTTGAAAAATCTAATCGGTTATATTTGTAGAGGTTGAAGTGTAGAACAAGTTTGCTTAAGGAAGTTTTTGATTCTAGCAAGATTTGGTCTAGGATTTTGGAGGTTGAAATTTTGAAGGTTAGCAAAGGTTTTTGGATGAAGAAGGAATGAGTTTTGCTGCTGCTCTTCACTTGGCCGAGGATGATGATGAAAAAGATGTGATTAGGTGGGTTAAGTATATCTATTAAGGAGTGTTTTGATTGGTTGAAAAATAAAATATAATTTCTTTCCATTAAAAGGGTTTAAAATCAATGGCTAGGATTTGATCTTTCATCCAAGATGAAATCCTAGCCATTCACTTGGTATTCAAGTGGATATACTTCATTATTTGCAGATATTAACTAGTTTTCGGTGTTAGAAATCGAACACTGAAATTTCTACAAACGGGCGAAACAAAGGTGTTCGAGAAATCAAATATTGCCCGAAAAATAATTTCGGGTATGAAATCATTACTCCTACCTATTTCTAAACATAATCTTATAATTTCTCAATTTTGGGCATCTCCGGGGCCCAATTCTAGGATTTCATTCAGCGGACCTGTGGGGCCTGTAAGACACTATTCACGTTTTTTTTTTTTTTTTTTTTTTTTTGCTTCCTTGAGTTAGTCTCATCATTTCCACATTTATCAACATCCTAAAATTCTCATTAATAAAGCTTCATTTAATTTCTAAAAAGAATAGGGTATTACAGAAAGTGTGCCGACTTGGTTAGTCGATCCACTATCACCCATATAGCATCATGGCCAGCTTGGGTCTTAGGCAATCCCGTCACGAAATCCATAGATATGCATTCCCACTTCCACTCGGGGATTGACAGGGGTTGCAACAAACCTGAAGGTTTTTGGTGCTCGATTTTCACTTTCTGACATACCAAGCACTTACTAACCCAGGCGACTACATCCTTCTTCATTCCGGGCCACCAAAACATCTTCTTCAAGTCTTGGTACATCTTGGTAACACCGGGATGAATGGTGAAATAGCTTTTGTGAGCCTTCTCCAAGATCTTTTCTCGGAGGTCACCATCTTGGGATACGCAGATCCTTCCCTCAAATCTCCATATCCAATCCTCGCCTCTTTCGAAACCTTTCAACTTTCCCGCCTTAACAGCATCTATGATCTCTTCGAACTCCTCATTCTCCCGTTGTGCTAACATGATCCTTTGCTTAAATCCACTTGTCACACTAAGATAGAACATCTTTATCCCTTTATCGGTCGCTGACATCCCTAGATTCATATCCCTAAACTTTTCTATCAACTCAACTTCTTTGATCATCATGTGGGATAAGTGTAACGACTTTCGGCTCAAGGCGTCGGCGACTACATTAGCCTTGCCAGGGTGGTAACTTAAACCGAAATCGTAGTCTTTGAGGAATTCCATCCACCTTCTTTGCCTCATGTTTAACTCCTTTTGATCAAAGAGGTACTTGAGACTCTTATGATCGGAGAAAACTTCAAACCTTACACCATACAGATGGTGTCTCCACATCTTTAAGGAAAACACTACGGCGGCTAATTCTAGGTCATGGGTGGGGTAGTTAGCCTCGTGAGGCTTGAGTTGTCGAGATGCATAGGCTACCACTTGCCTATTTTGCATCAACACACACCCTAGTCCTTTGCCCGAAGCATCACAATACACCTCGAAGGGTACATTGGGGCTAGGTAAGACTAAGACTGGGGTCGTGGTCAACCTTTCCTTAAGCTCTTGAAAACTCTTCTCACATTCGGGGCTCCACTCAAACGGGGCATTCTTCCTAGTGAGCTTGGTCAAGGGTAGGGCTAACTGGGAAAATCCTTTGATAAACCTACGGTAGTAGCCTGCTAAGCCCAAAAAGCTCCGTATTTCCGTTACGGTGGTCGGTCTATCCCAATTCATTACCGCTTCTACCTTACTAGGATCAACGGCTATACCTCCTTTTGACACAACGTGTCCTAAAAACTTGACCTCCTCCAACCAAAATTCACACTTAGAGAGTTTTGCATACAGCTTTTTCTCCTTCAAAATCTCCAAAACTATCCTCAAATGACGCTCATGCTCCTCGTGGGTCTTCGAATAGATGAGTATATCATCTATGAAAACGACCACGAACTGATCTAAATAGGGTCTAAAGATCCTATTCATGTAATCCATAAATACTGCAGGAGCATTTGTCAACCCAAAAGACATCACCGCGAACTCAAAGTGTCCATACCGAGTTCTAAAGGCGGTCTTTGGTATATCTTGATCTCTCACTCTAATTTGGTGGTATCCTGACCTTAGGTCGATCTTGGAAAACACTACCGCTCCTCTCAATTGGTCCATGAGATCATCAATCCTAGGCAAAGGGTATTTGTTTTTCACTGTCACACGATTTAATTGCCCATAATCTATGCACAACCTCATACTCCCGTCCTTCTTTTTCACAAACAAGACCGGGGCTCCGCATGGTGAAGCACTAGGTCTTATAAAGCCCTTCTCTAAAAGTTCCTTAAGTTGGGTTTTAAGCTCGGCTAGTTCTAGGGGTGACATTCTATAGGGGGCAATGGAGATTGGTCCCGCTCCAGGAACTAACTCAATGGAGAACTCCACTTCTCGCTCGCTCGGGAACTCGGGTATATCTTCCGGAAATACCTCGGGATAGTCTCCCACTATAGGTATATTCTCTAAATTATGCTCAAAGTGTACTTCGCTAGCGGCTAGGAGAACATATCCCTTAGTCTTTTTCCTACTACAGTGGACCTCTACGGCATTGAGATAAAGTCTCAAAGGTTGGCTTATTTCACTAGGGGGAGAAGGAAAGACAACTGTTTTGGTGTCACAGTCTAACAATACACGGTTGGCGTGAAGCCAATCCATGCCAAGAACTACTCCTATACCTTTCATGGGTAAACAAATCAAATCCATAACATATGGCCTATTTTCGGTGGTGAGGTGACAGTTAAGACAACAATAGCAAGTATTCACAGGATGATTTGTAGGGGTGGAGACAATAAGATCAAAAGGAAGTTTGGAAGTTTTCAAATTTAGAGCCTCGATACTAGCATATGAAATAAAAGAATGTGTTGGACCAGAGTCATAAAGTATAGTTAAGGTCCTACCATCTATTTCACACTTACCTTCTATGAGACCGTTGGATGTGTCCGCTTCGTCCACATTGAGGGTGAAGACCCTCCCTTGGTGTTGCGGCCTAGGGTTCTGATTTGCTGGCCCTCCGTTGTTGCATCTATTGGCGTAGTGGCCGGGCTTCCCGCACTTGAAGCACACGTTTTGTCCAGCTAGGCAGGGACGGTTGCCATGATCTTTCCCGCACTGGGGGCATAGTATTGCCGGTGTAGGCCTAGCAAAGGTGGCGGGGGCTCCTTGGGGCGTCTTGTTCTTGGTCCCACTTGATCCTCCTTGGTTGTTTCGGGGGCCGCCCGACCCTCCTTGTCGGTTGTTGTTGTTGTTGTTGCGGTTGTTGTTGTTGTTCTGGAATTGTGGTCGGTATGGTTGCTTGGGTTGTTGGTGGAAGGGGGTTCTTTGTTGTTGTTGTGGTTTGAACTGGTTGGTTTGGTAGGGATTATAGTGATTTCGGGATTGGTTTGGATATTGGGGCTTGAATTTTGGGGCTTGAGGTGCTAGCCCCTTGTTCCGTGCTGCCCTTGCAGCATTGATTTTCTTCTGTCCCTCTTCCATGATCCAGCACTTATTGACTAGGGTTGGAAAGTCCCTAATCTCCATGTGCGCCACAGCATAGTTGAGCTCGGCCATTAGTCCGGCCTCATACTTGACGCACTTCCACACCTCGTCGGGGTTTCCTTGAAACACCCTAGAGAACTTGATCAGCTCCTCGAATTTCGCCGTGTACTTGGCGACAGTAGACCCTCCTTGGGTCAGTTGCATGAACTCAATGTCCTTTGCATTCCTCACCGATTCCGGAAAGTACTTCTGATAGAAGTAAGTCTTGAAACGACTCCCGATTGGCCAGCATGCGTAAGCTTCTAGCAGTCTTCGAGTGCCAGTCCACCAGAACTCGGCATCCGACTCCATCATATAAGCAGCAAAGGTGACCTTTTGCTCCTCCAAGCAAGCCACCACGGAGTAGATCTTCTCCATGTTTTTGATCCACTCATCAGCTTTGTCGGGGTCCATGGCTCCCCGGAAGGTTGGTGGGTTCGCCTTGCGAAACTCACCAAACCTCGCTTGCTCGACCATCTCAGCAGTAGGGGGAGCACGTCCGGTGTCCCCTTGTTGGTTCATCCTCTCGAACATTCGTTCCATGGCTCTTGCCATGTCACGAACAGCAGCAGCAGTGGCATCGCTTTGGTCCCCCTCGGTCGGGGTCCTAGGTTGTCTCCTTGGTGCCATTAGTCCCTAAACACATGAGACAATAAACACTGAGGTGATCAGGCTCAATATTCCATGTAAGATGAGCTAGTTACCATGGCACACGCAAGTAGACAAAGGTCATGAACTTCTACCCTATAGCTTATCTCTAGTTAAGCTCTACGCATGACATAGCTATCGTACTACGCTTTAGAAAGCATAGTCAGTCCAATCCTCAGGCTCCATGAGAATCGAACTGCTCTGATACCATAATGTAACATCCTAATTTTTAACCCAATACTCTAGAACATATTTAGGTTAATCATTAGTTTGTTACTTCATAGTTCTCATTTTTACTTTGAAATACTTAGCGGAAAATACGGGTAATTTTTTTTTGAAATAAAAAGTGAGAGCCGCGTGATGCGATAAGCGGTAAACCATGTATAGTAAACAAATGTCTCACAACATCATAACATAAGGCACACCATGAATAACACTGAATATCATCTCATATATATATAATTTGCCCACTTATAAGTGTGGGACTTAGTTTAGTACAAGGAAAATACAGGAAAGGAAATACAACATAAACATAAACATGATCTACTCCCCTACCCGAGTGTACCTAATGGGATAACCTCTAAACGAAAGAAGGTTTATCCCTATCTAAGTGGTGTGTGCTCTAACCGGGTACTCCATCGGTCGATCGTCACCTCCTACTGACGTCCGTCTCGCGAACGAGGCAAGTATCCGGGAAACTGGGCGAGCTCCTCGGGCGTAAAGAGGCGGAACGGGGATCAAGAGTGAGCCCCGGGGTATGGCCGCATCTCAGGTCGTCGTGCACGCCTCGGCTGAGTCACGGTGGGCTCGCTATCCTCTCCAAAGTCCATAGGTATGGAGGGGGAAGATCCCTCGGAGGGTGCCTGGGTTGTCGAATCCTCGGAAGGATCCGTCTCTGAAAAAGACGACGGGCAACGGGGCACATACTGGGGGTAGTCTCGAGCGGCGGACGTGGATGATGGGGTACGACGATGCCTCTCCTCTAGGGGACGTGCGCGCTCGAACACCAGGTCATCGCCAAAAGGTGAAACGGAGGAGAAACGATGGGAATGTATAGGGGGAGTGAAGGGTCAACCCATGAACATGAATACTCTAACTGTGCATCGACCCACAAAATGGAATGACCCGTGGTCCGGGTCATGGTGCACCTCCCATGTCGGCGTGTCCACGAACACTACGAACGTCGCCATCTGAAGACGTGACGGAAAGAAAGAGATAGAGGGAGTGAGAATCTTGCTAAAGAATCTCAGTAGGGCCTCCTACTACCTAGGTGTCATCATCTACGTCCTCAGGAACCTTGGGTTTATTTATACAAAATGACTGAGCATGTATTAAGTTCGTTTTAAACTTTAAAATATATTTTAGCCAAGGTCCATTCATTTTAGGATGATCTTTGTAACGCCCCGATTTTCGCTAAACTTTCATAATGACCAAATTGCCCCTGAGGTCATTTTTACCCGAAACACGAGGGCGGCCGACTTTGGCCATCCTCATAGGGTTCATATGTTATATGAAGGGGATTGTATGAGCATGAATGCCTAACAAAGCGGGAAAACCTCATTTCTGAGATTTCTGCAGAAATGACCAAAATACCCTAATGCATTAAGGCAGTATTAAGTTCCGTTTTGACCCGGACTTTGTTCTGAGGTTCAAAACAATGATTTTAAGGCATAAACTATGTTGGTTTAAGTCCCGGAGATCCCGGGCAACTTTCGGTGAAAATTACGGTTTTGCCCTCAAGATATTGCATTTTCTACTCAATGAGCCGTTTAACTCCAAACCTAAGCAATATTAGGCTCTAATTAAAGGTTAATTAATTTTCATAATTAATCTAGAGCCAAAACCATCATTTAGAATTAATTGGAAACTAAAATTGCTTAGGGAAAATTCAAATCTCATCATAGTCTTATTCTTTAAAAAGGAAAAAGAATATGTGAATAGTGTCGAATAGTGTTTCCACTATTCACATCAACTTTTTCTTTTTGAGACAAGTTGTCACACTCACATCACTAGTCCTAGAGGTGTTGACTCCCTAATCCTTCTAGACCACCTCTAAACCTAGGGATTTATGGTTTTAATTAACCTATTAGTGCACCTAAGTACCTACTTAGCAATTTTTAATCCTAAGACTAATCTATCTCACACCAAAGCACACTTCTAGAACATGGTTTGAGGATATATCCTTCCTCCCCAAGGTTGCCCAATTGGCACCACCCTCTCTCTAGAAGTCAGTAAAGGTTAGTCTAGGTTGTCAAGCTACCCTATGACACATGTCTTGTACTCTTTTCAATCAATGATCAAATTTCAAGAAAAATTGTCACTCAAGACTCAAAGAATATTTTATATGGTCAATCAAGGTTTTCAATTCATTCCTAAATTAAAAATATTTATGTCTTTCAAGATTCAAAAAGAACTATATTTTATCTAGTCATTCAAAGTTTTTTCTAAAGGCTATACATAGACTATGCTTCCTTTACATCTAAACCATGCTTTGAGTTGACAAATCAAGAAGACATTTTCTTCTCCTTGGGCCATGAAACCACACGGTTTCCTCTTCATGTTGCAGCCCCACTTTTAGTGATTTTGGTTCATTCAAAATTTTAAAAATAAGTCACATTTTCAAGACAAGTCATAGGCTACACCTAGCTACACTTATGACCATACTTTTGATTGACAACTCAAGAGATTTTTTCCTTCTCCTTGTGGCCACAATTCGGCCAGCCTTCCCATCCACACATCCATGGTTTAGTTGTCTATAAATAGCTTGCCTTGGTGAGCCTTTGATCACTTTGGTCTTTTGCAAAGGTTTGAGCCAAGAGTAGGTGCTAGTTTTCTCTCAAAGTCTCAAGCTTTCTCATTTCTTTTCCCCTCAAGTTCCCAAGAGTTCCTCAAGCTCAAGTTCTCTCCTCCTTTTCCAAGACACAAGGTAGGGAACTCTTTCTAAATATGTCTTTGATTCTTATGCTTGAATCTTGTTTGGGAGTTGATGAATGCTTGAACCTCTATGTTGCTTTCTTTTTTTGGTTTCTTCCTTTTCTCCCCTTAGATTTTCGGCCTCAAGGCCTTGAATATGATAGCTTGATGATGAATGTTCTCTAGATGTGACCATGAGTCCATCTCTCATGAGACCTCTAAAGCTTGAGTTTTTCTTAAAGAAAGTTTCATTCTTTACAAGTTTAGTTAAAAGAGTTTATGTTTCTCTTGAACACTTTGAATCTTCTTCCTTCTTCTTCTCATGTTTTCGGCCATGAAGCCTTTTTACATGGGAAAAATGTAAGCTTGATGATGAGAGCTTCATGTTGATGCTTGTCACATGAACAAACTCTAAAGCTTGAAACTTTGGCCCTAAACCAAGCATGGTTTTGGTTTTTGCTTTCTTCTTTATCATGAACTTTGTTTTAAATATTTGTTTTGAAGGAAGCTATGTACTCAATGATGAGGACTTAGGATGTTGATGCTTGGATCATCAAGATCTTGGTCCCTAGAGATTTAAAGATGGTTCCTTTCTTTTGTTAAGATTTGACCACTTTCATGATTCTTGAAGTCATGTTTTCTCTTGATGCCTTGGTACCAATGGTTTTTCTTTTCTTGTGAAGATGAGTTTTGGGTTGGGACTATGTTCCTTCTTAAAGCCTTGCAAGAGCTCTAGACAAGATATAAAAGTAACTTGCATTCACGCTACGTTTATGCTTTGCATGGCACGTTTATTTCTATGCAATCACTAAACCCCAAGACTAAGAATGAACTTGCATTATGCACGTTTAAAATTCCAAGCTTTGCATCTCATTTTATATTTCAAGTCCTCACTAAACTCAAAGAATGAAAATGGATGTGCACCTCATATTTACCTTGAGCTATCACTTTACTTTCTAAAGGACTCTAAAATGAAATGCATAGCACGTCTATTTTATGTCATCACCTAAGATTCTAGAGCTCAAAGGCTTGCCCATTTCATCCTGAGAAGAGGTTAACCATGGAAAACATTCTTGGAATGTACATTTTGGCCATGTGATGAAGATAGCTCCAAGAGGAGTTTATTAGTCACAAGAGCCTATAGCTCATGTTTTAAGTCTTTCTAAAACATATGTTGTACTCAAAAACATTTTGGGTATGTTCTTAGATTTATAAGGGTTTTGACAAGTTAAAATGTTAGACAAGATGTTTTTGAAGTTCAAAAATTGTTCAAAGAGAAACTAGCCACCATAAGTATTTCAAAGGAATGACTCAGATATGTTTAGACCCCATATTTCGGTTTTTAAGATGCTGGTAATCGATTACCCAGCCCATGTAATCGATTACCAGAGAGCTCGGACGAGCTCAAACATGAACTTTTGCCCAAAGTAATCGATTACTATATAGTGTAATCGATTACACATTCTGGATTCTAGTAATCGATTACCTAATAATGTAATCGATTACCCAGATGTTCTAGGGGCCCAGCAAAGTGTTTTAAACAAAGTAATCGATTACAATTCCATGTAATCGATTACCAGAACCCCCTATCTGCCTTGATTCGAAATCCCGAAGCTGTGTAATCAATTACAAGTCCCATGTAATCGATTACCAGAACCACCTGACCTCCATGTTTTGAAATCTCGAAATTTGTGTAATCGATTACAAGACTTATGTAATCGACACGTAACCCAAGTTTACAAACGTAATGCTTTTCTGATTTAATGACTTGAAGCTATGATCTTGCATTGCCTGAATCTGAGAATTGTTATGCCATGAGTCTATGCTTTAGCCTAACATGAATACATGATCTTATATGTTCGATTTCAAACATGATCAAGTTAAGAGGCTTATTGCTCTTGCTTACCTTATGATGATTTTACTCCATGAGTCAAGTATGATGATACCATGTGAACTATTATTCTTCGATGATAGTTTTATGTTTGCATGTTATAGTTCTTTAAAGACTTCAAAGATGCCTATGATGTAATTATGTTTGACATGCATGAATTATGTGGCATCTTGCATTGACATGCTAAGACTTAAGGTGACATAGACTATGAGAAGATGATCCTTGAACCACCGGATTAAGGGTGGGGATAAGGTGATTCTAGCCCTCTAGACCCGTACCTTAGGTCGGGATCTTTAAACTTATCAAAAGGGATAAGTCCATGTACTAGTGACGACTAGTAAGGTATGAGCTCATAACCTAGAAATTTTCTCCACAAGGAGATCAGTTAGGGTGGCCCCAGGAAAATAATGATGATGTTTTAATGTCACCTCAAGTAACCAAGACATGTACCATGTTCCATGAGCTATGTTTTTATGCACCATAATCATATGAATTTGCGTGCTATGCCCCATGATATGAGAACCATAAAGTTATGAGTTTATGTGCTATGACCCATGATATAGGAAATCATGTTCCATGAGTTAAGATATATGATTTATGTTCTATGATCCACGTTATGTGATTTATGTCTATGATACAAGCGATATGTTAAAAGGAACGGATCTCGGAAATTGGGACTTTAGAAAACTCATAATTGAACCAATAGATGTCCATGGTTTTCATAAATAAACCGAGATTCCTGGAGACGTAAATGATGACACCTAGGATAGGAGGAAAACCCTACTGAGTTTCTTTAGTAAGAAAACTCACTCCCTCTATCTCTTTCTTTCCATTATGTCTTCAGAGCGAGATGGCGACGTTCGTGCTGTACGTTGACACGCCACGGTGGGAGATCCACCATGACTCGGAGCATGGGTCATTCCATTTTGAGGGCCGGTGTACTGTGCGCATCTTCATGTTTGTAGGACGGCCATTCGCACACCCCTTGTACAGTTATCGTTTTTCCCCAGCATCTCCCTATGGTGACCCCGCGATCTTTGAGCATGCACGGCCACGACATGAGAGGAACCTGCGGACCCACTCTGCCGGTTCGGCGGACGCGCCGCAGTACGTGCCATCATCGCAGCACTCAGAGGAGGACCCTTCAGAGGAATCCCCTATGGACCATGAGGGCTCTGCCCCCACTCTGCCCCTGCGACAGATAGACAGCGAGGAGACAGTCACTCAGCGTCGGAGGGCTTCGGTGCCCGGGCCACGACCCCGACGTGGACGACACGTTCAGTCACAGGGCATGCTCACCGCCGAGCCCCGCCCGTGGATTGGCTACGTTCCTCCGTACCCGTGAGTCTGCTATGGAGATTGGAGGGTAGTCCTTAGTGCACGCACGTCACATAGTATGGATGAAACCTCTTTTGTGTTGAGGTTATCCATCTTAGGTTGCACATGGGTAGGGATGCTTCTTTCCAGTTCTTTTCCATGTATTCTATTTTTCTGCCGTATTCATGTTACTATGTACTTGAAGAGTCCTGCCCTTTAGGGTAGGCATATTATATATATATATGAAGTAATTCAGTTGTGATGATGCTATGATATGGAGCCACTTCTATGTTTATAATTCTACACTTTATGATACCGACCTCGTAAGATACGCGCGGCTTCTATTTTAAGTAATGTTTTAAGAAAAAAAAATTGGCTCGTATTTTCGTTAAGCTATTTGCTCAAGTAAGAAGAACCATGATAGTAAGTAATGACTAATATTTGGCCTAAGTACGTACTAGTAGTATTAGGTCGAATATTAGGGTGTTACAATCTTAATGTCATGAATGCGACATAATAGAAAATGTATGCATGGCACTACCTAATGCACATACATAAAACATAACATCAAGCATCATCATACTTGGTGGCATAAAGTGGCAGTAGTAACATTCATATGGGACAAAACTTAGTGACATAATCATAATCATGAAACTTCTCTTCCTCATGGGCCACCCTAAAAGACAATTGAACTGGGGGTGCTCGGCCGAACCGGTGTCACCCAGAACGTGTCACATATCTAGGTTATGAGCTCATACCTTAACTAGTCGTCACTAGTTCTTACTTACCACTTAACGATAAGCGTATCATAAATCATAAATCCCGACTATCTGAGTACGGGTTAGGGGGCAAAACTCTTAGGGGTGCTCGGCCGAACCGGTGTCACCTAAGAGTACAAAATGGTACCGATGTCACATGAGTTCTATGGAGGTGCTCGGCCGAACCGGTGTCATCCTAGAACCCATCTTAGTACCTTAATTTTCAAAATCTCTTTAAGTCCCTAAATTTGTTGGCAATTCCGCGGTACAACGGTCATTACACCGAATTTCCTTCCAAATTTGCTTTATGCCACATAAACATATAACCTCATGAATTCCTCATATGAATAACATCATCATCATTTGTATACTACATGCGTCATCATAAAACATCCAAACGCTTACCCTTACGGTAGCTTATGCTTTGACCCTTACGGGTCTTAATCTTGAGATATAGTTCTCTACATCCGTCGCTCATATCTTTATGCACCTAAGGGCTCATAATTAATCATCATTCCTAATCCTCATGTTCATACTTAAATCTGAAAAGCATAGGGCAGAATCTCTAACTTGTATTTACGGGGTTCTAGAACTTACATTTTAGACCCTTTCTCGGTTCCATTTTCGCCGAAGGTGCTATATATTAAATCTAAATCAATTATGAGACATTCCTATGCTTAAGGACTAATTATTAATCATGTTTATCATGTTGTAAGAGTGCTGGACAGAATCCAGAAAATCAAATGTTCTAAGAGTTCTACATTTACATTTTTACGGTGTTCTAGTTACTAGTTTCCCAATAGGTGCTAGAATTCAATTCTAATCCAAATGTTACCAAGTTTTTCATGTCTAAACAATATAAATCTGATTATGTTCCCATTAAAACAGTTTGGAAAGAATCCATAAACAAATGGGTTAAAACTATGTCAAATTCCAACTTTACGGTATTTCTAGTTAGCTAGTTTCTTACCTATTATGCATAGGATCGCTTCTACATCATCATATGGTATTTTCACACATTCCAACACATCAAAACATCATCATACAACATCACACTCATCATATCAGGACCAAAAACAATTAACTTCAATAAGAGAGTTAAATTGACATTTCTAGGTACATAAGTTAACTAGTTTCTCTCGGAATCGATCTAGAACTTCTAAAACTCTTTGCAAAACATTTTAATTCATCAAGAGGCTAAGTGAAGCCTTAGGTCACTGACCAAAACATATTCCATCCCCTAAAAGATAATAAAATCACAACTTGTGATGACATAACTTTATAAAGATTTGTAAAGCTTTAAGGAAAACTTAAAACATAGACTATTGGTCCTAGTAGCTAGATGAAAACTCATTGCAAGTCCATCATCACTACTTGGCCGAAATTATGCATTCAAGGAATACATTCACATTTAACTTTATCTTGGAATGAAATGGGCAAGTCTTTGAGCTCTAGGTTCTTAAGTTACGACATAAACTAAACGTGCTCATGCTTTTCATTTTTAATCTTGCTTACAAAGTAAAGTGATGACTTAAATTTAAATATGCAAGGCATAAACTTAAACGTGCAAGCTTGAAAGTAAATATGCGAGGCATGAACTTAAACGTGCAAGCTTGAAGGTAAATATGCATGGTTCAATTCTTTATTTTAGTGCTCTTGGCCCAACAACAATCGACTTTAAAGCCGAAATAGATAGGCATTCGAGAAATTAATTAGGTGATAATGCAAGTTCAATTCTTTATTTTAGTGCTCTAGGCCCAACAACAATCGACTTTAAGGCCGAAATAGAAAGGCTTCGAGAATTAAATTAAGTGATGATACAAGTTCCATTTTAATCTTTATGTTCTTAGGTGATAGCTAGAAAGCAAAGATGCATAGCAAGAATGTAAATATGAATGCAAGCATAAAATAAATTATGCAAGTTCATTTTATCTTTCTAGAGCTCTTAACAAGGCTTTAAAGGAATTTAAACCATAACCCAAACTCATCCAAACAAGGTAAAGTCAAGCTTAGAGTTCTTTAAAACTTAACATAATATTTTTAGGAAATCAAACCATGAAGCTTAGAAAAATTTAAGGAAATGGCCGAAATCTTCAAGAAGAAAAAGGAACATTTTAAAACTCTAAAGTTCATGATCTTGATGATATATTGACACCAACATCATGAGTCCTCATCATTGAGTTCATAGAGCCATTTTAAAACATCATTAAAGCAAAAGTTCTCAAGAGTTCAAGAAAGGAAAAACTAAAAACATTTTTGCTCAAGAACAAAGATCAAGCTCTAGAGTTTGTTTCAAGTGATGAACATCATCATGAAACTCTCATCATCAAGCTCTCATTCCTTCATTCCCAAAGGCCCATGGCCGAAACATAAAGAGGAAGAAGGAGAAGAAAAGAAGTTCTAAAAAGAACCAAGAGAAACTATGAACATCAAGCTTGAAACAAGAACTTTAAAGAAAAGAATACATGAAAGAAAATCCCTACTTGGTGTGATGAACTTGAAGATGGAAGAAGAAGATGAAGATGATGAAGAACTTTGAAGAGCTTGAAGAACTTGAAGAACACTAGAACTTTGAGAGAAAAGAAAAGCTTTGAGTGTTTCCTAAACTTAGCAAATGATCTAAAAGTGGTGCAAGCTCCTCAAGGCATTCTATTTATAGAGAAATGAAACAAATGGAGGGAGCTCATGGGGGATGATGGCTTCGGCCATGAGGTGCAGATTGGAGGCATTCCATGAGTTCCATGAGGTGAAATAATGTGTTCTTGAGGTATGGTGAGGTATGGCTTAAGGTATGGTGAGGTATGGTTCAAGGTATGGCCTCAAGCATGGTTCTTTGAGTGAGAAAACAATTTAATATGAGGTCAAAGGGGGAGGATGTGGCCGAAAATGCATCAGCCCATGGGGAGGATTAGTTTGCATTTTAATTGTGGTTTATGGTTGTGTTTAGGTGTATCTTTGATTATGCTTAGGATTAGGAATTTGTAAGAAAGTGTTTAGGTAAGGGAAATGGATAATTAAGGTGGTCTAGACATAATTAAGGAGTGGTCTTGCACCATTAGTGAGTTAAATCCTCAATTTAGAGTCTAAACAACTCTAGACACATTTCCTTGATTTAAGGAATTGGAGAGAGAAAACACTATTCAAGATTCCAAGACTAGGAGTCTTGAGTTCTAAAAAGGGATTTAAGTTTAATCTAAGCAATTTTAGGTTCTAATTAACTTTAATAAATTATTTTGGCTCTAGATTAATTAGGGAAATAAATTAATCTTCATTTAGAGCCTAATATTGCTTAGGTTTCCTTAATTACGTCATTAAGCTCAAAAACACTATTCTAGGGGCAAAATCATAATTTTGCACTAAAACTGCCCGGGACCACCGGGACTTGAACAGAGACCTCTAGACACATGAAAACATGTTTTTAAACCTCTGGGGAAAGTTCCGGGCTCAAACGGCACCTTTACCCGCGTAAAAACGCTATAGGGGTATTTTGGTCATTTTGACCCGAAACTGCGGAAAACGAAATTTTCGCTTCCAAAAGCATTCAAGGGCCATTTAATCCCCTTCAAACATTGAGTTAACCCTTCGAGGACGACCGAGTTGGTTACCCTCGAGTTCGGGTCAGGAAATGACCTCAGGGGCATTTTGGTCATTTCCCTCGGACAGAAAAATCGGGGTGTTACAAAAACCATCTAATCCTTTTCAAACATTGAGTTGACCCTTCAAGGACCACCGGGTCGGCTATCCTCAAATTTCGGGTAGAAAATAACCTCAGGGGCATTTTGGTAATTTTTTCTCAAACAGAAAAATTGGGATGTTACAACCAACTTGGCCTCTAACATGATAGTCGTATCTACTATCTGTAAATAATCCATGGTGCGCTGAAGACTAAGAAAGTTGTTCTGAGGTAGCCCCTAAACGAACCACCTAACCTTCTCTGTCTCTGATGTTAACATACCAGTAGCTACCTAGGCCAGATATGTGAACCTTTCCTCATACTCCGCAACTAACATGCATGGCATCAGTTAGAGCCTCAGGAACTCCTCAACTATTTGAGCCCGACGGTTCTCTAAAAGAAACCTCCTTAAGAACGCAGCCCAGAATTCCTCTTAGAAGGGTGGTTCAGAGTCGCCACGCCCCTGAAGGAAGTCATTATACCAGATACCGGCTTGACCTCCCAGCTGGAAGCTAGCCAACTCTGCTGTCCTCTCAAAAGAATATTAGATGACTCTAATGATCATTTCTACTTCTCAGAGAAATGTTTGAGGATCTTCCATCATGAGACACCCCTGGAAAGTGGGTGGGTCTATCCTCCTAAAGTGCTCTAACATGGAATCATCTAGATCCCTAACTAGTGCCTGAACTAGGGGTGTCTAAATTAGAGATGGCTGAAATGGAAGTGTTTGGTTTGGGGGTGGTTGAAACCCAACCTCAATCTTCTTATCTCTGTGTGGGCGGCTAGAGTCTGATTTAATGCCCTGAAACAGGCCTCAAAGAAGGAAGATCCACTACTATGGCAACAGCAGCGTGAAAAAGAATAACGTAAGGAGGTACACTGAATCTGAAACAACATGAACACAAGGGATAAGACACAAATCTTGAAAGGAAGACAAGACTCTAGCACTGAACCTAGATATGGCTGACCACTCTAAAGGCCTTAAGTAACACTTCGTTAATACAAATGGGTGTACTTCTATTTACATAAATGCCATGCTACTTGTGAACACTTGCTCCAGTGACATGCAGGGAAACCTAGCGCTCTGATACTACATTGTCACGATTTGATTTGGGCATGTGACCAGCACATGAGGAATCCTCATTTCCACATAAGTCTCGTGACCTCTGAGTCTCTCTATATGCATGTTTTAATACCTAATCCATTTATAAAATATCATTTCATCTCTAATAAATCATTGGTTCTTTGAAAACATAATAATCACCAATAGCATGTCATAATCAACTCTAGCATAGTTCTCTAAAGTTAGAAAAATAGATCATTTCGATTTCATTTCCCAAAATCTAAATATATCTCTATGATTCAAAATATATGAGTTTCTCTCTATATAAAATATACATAAAAACTAGAATCATTTAAATACAAAATAATCATGATAAATCAATGCCAATCTATCTCTATGGTTCGGGACCCTGCCCGCAACATATACTAAAGCACTCTATCTCCAATCAAAATGCAAAAAGAGTATTTCACTCTATAGTAGAGCTCACCAACTAGAATTTTCTACTACTAGGGAGGAGGTAGATGAGAAGGACTTATAGCAACTAATGCATCTGTAATGGAAAAGGGAGAGGGGTGAGTTTCATCTAAAACTTAGTAAGTAGGCCCTTACCTATAACCCTTTCATGGGACCACAAAGGAGAAATAATTATAGGTGATCATTAAAACTAATTAACACATAGACATACAAACATCTCTAAAAGCAATTCCTTGGAAAATATAAGTAACAGTACTCTACTAGAGAAACAAGGGTCTTTGATAATGCTTTTCATAAGCATATGATGTACACGTATTTATATTCTCTAGTTATGCATGTCAACCATGGCATAACAAGTTCTCTGCTCTATGATCCCTCTAGAATCTAAATTGGACACTTAACTAGGTTCTGTTCTCTGCTCTATGAGTTTGTCCCATTAGGACAACTTGGTACCAAAGTTAATGATCAGGGTTCAATCGTTAACTCACTGTCTGTTTCTCTATAACTATTGTTTAGTCTCTAATTCATTAAACATATTATTTTCTCTAAAACTCTATTATGACATTTCTATAGGCATAAAACTCTGTAATTCATAATCATTTCACTCTTGAAATTATCGTGGCAATTTATAAAATCTCTAATCAAGCCATAACATGCTACAGCTCTTTAATAAAATTATTTTGACAATAATGGTCCTATGAGTTTACATTAATATATAAATTTCATGCTCTATAAGGAAATCATCATTTCAATAAATATAACAAACTAATCAAGGTCTCTAATCTCTTTGAAACATTTACTAAAATCATGTAGTGATGTTATAATTTAAGGAAAACTAACTCTAATGACTAACATAAAGGTCATAGGCTCCAAACCTACTCACCTAGAGGGGAGAAACTGATCGCGTCAATACCAACTGAGCTCCGAGGAGGAGGAATGAACCAACGTCTGCCATTGAAGCCACAAAACTCAAGATTAGACTTTGACAACCTCTAGATTACTCAAACATAACTCTAACAATATTGGAAGAGCACCTCTAATTGACAACAACGGAGACTAACAGAGCCCATGCTCTATGTTACAAGGTTGGGAAGAAAGAGACAACAAAAATTGATAAATCTCTTACCTTTGATCTTGGAAGGAGATGAAATAGACTGGGATTAAGTGGAGAGGAAAGGAGATGAAATGTGTAGGGAAAGAAGGGTTTCAGTTTTAGGATAAAAATCTTGACCTTGGGTGTTTTATAAGGGTTAAGGGCTCACTAAACAAAACTGCATCATTTTGCACTGTGCTATCATTAGGCTCACTTGTTGCAGTAAGCTCAAAGAAGCTGCCACTCGCTGCAGCGAACAAATCTCACTGCGATGAGCCTTCTGGCCCACTTGCTTGCTATAGCGAGTATAACTCACTATAGAGAGTCTATTTTGTAGAATTCTGTAGTAATAGTACCCAACCTGCGTTCCATAACTCTTCACCCATTCAGGGTTTTCCCGATAGCATGGGTAGGTCCTAAGAGATCCTAGGGTAGTATAGAACTTATCTGCTGCCACATATACACCAGGTATCACAAAGGTTCTATAAAGATAAAATGCTCTAATACCAGAGTGTAACACCTTCCTAAGTATAACATCATTCTTGAGCCATGACATCAGACTTGAGAGTTGTTGCTTATAAATTAGCGGACCTCTCTTTATTATCTATCACAAGATCGATCAAATCATGGAGTAACTAATTCATAATTCGATTAAAATATATAATAAAGAAACAAAACATTTATTGAATGCAAAGTCAAGTACAAAAGGAAGCCCTTCTATGAGCTTTAATATACATCTATTCTCTATTATATTTAAATACATACATATACACACAACTAAGTACAATTGATATAAGTTTCAGCCACTAAACTACTGCAATTCTTATTTCTTTCACGTAGTAGCCTCATTATTCTCTAGATCAACTTGAAGATGACATGAGAACACAAACATATAAGGGTGAGAATTTTAAAATTCTCAGTAAGGTACCCCAAAATGTATGCATAAAATTCCATGTCATCATCATTATCATTCCAGCTACTTTGATTTACTGGAAAAATGTGATCATGCATTACATACCAAAGATTAATTTTTAAAGTTCAAAATCTTTTAACATTCAATTAATTAATGCACATATATCATAATGTTCAAATACATAGTAAATCATCTTAGACAGATAATTCAAAATAACTTGAGTATGCATATGATAAATACAGTGAAATTATTTTAAAGTGCCCTGGTTTTACTTGTGGCCATAGAGCTCAATTCCATAAATTTCTCTCTTTTCATCGACATAGGAAAAACTTAGCTCATACAAAATGGTATCTATAATGGATAATACCACACATGGAAAATAGACGTGATCATCGGACTTCATTTTTTCCTCTACCAAATCACACACAGATCTATTCCTAGTCGGTACGTCTATTGACTCATAATATCTCTAAGATTTCCTCTTTTTGCCTTCTCCTTATTCAATGTAAGCTTTGTTTTTATTTTGTCCATTTGTCAGAACATGCATGACTAAAGTTCATACATTTGCTTTTACCACATATATGCATCATCTGCTTTGTATTTTTCCAAATGCATGCATGAAACACATATAGGCATTCATTCATAATGTTCTTCCAATCTTGCCCCACAAACCAATCTTCACTTCTTCTGGCATGCATTTATATATCACAAGTCACATGGTCAAATATTTATAATCAAGTATTCATGTCATACTAGAGCCAAAATGCCATTATATCATTAATTCAAGGCATCAGTACAATTCCTGCACATTTGCAGATATAACCCCTATATAGAAAAATGTAGTTTGCATATCAAACAACCAATTCAAAGATTGAAAAAACTATCCATGATGCTTCATTGTGCCACAAGGCCCTTAAAAATTTCTAAGAGAAAATAGTTCTTTAGCTATGTTAACAAAATTGTACAAATTCAGAGGTTAGAACTTACTTATTTTCAGTCATAGCCAGAAGTCTCAATTTTATTACCCTATCAAATGAACATATAAAATCCTACAAAAATTCAGGGTTGGACTTTAACATGTCTTCAATACCCTATAAAAAGTTCACGTTAAAATTCAATCATTTGATATAGTAACAAAATTAGACAAATTTATAGCTTCAAATTTGACTATGCCAGAAAAAAACCCTAACTGTCTTGGTATTTTATTTTTAGAAAATATTAAAAGTGATTTTAAAAGCTCAGAAAAATTATTGGAGACATCTTCATATTAGCTTTATTCTATAAAAATTGCAGCTCAAAAGTCCATCTACAAGCCCTTCAGAAAAATTGTGAACCATAACTTGTCTATACAAATTTGAGAATTCCAGCAATATAGCTAATATGTCAAAGATATTTTGAGAAAAAAGTTTTCTAACATCATCCAAACATTCCACCAAATTAAACACATCAGTATCTATATATTCTCAATCAATATAACTAAAGAGTTCTAGTAATCTCAATCAGGAATTTTTCAGAATAAATTCTAAAAGAAAGATGTCAAAGAAAGCCCTACTTGTGAAGCTTTAGGGCTTCTAGCCCAAGATGATCTTCCAAAAATAATTTTCCTCACTTCTACTATTCTAAATAGTTCCAAAAACTTCCTTCAACAATGGGGCATGATATCTCAAGTTAGGAAATGGTGATAGATTCAAGTTTTATTTGGCCAGGTTGGTAGATTATGGAGAGTAGAACAAGTTTTGTGAAGGAGATTTAGGGTTTTGGTGATTTTAAACTACGGCTTTTGCGACTTGAAGCTAGGTTTTGAGAGAAGACACAATAGGAGGAGAGTTTTATGCTTCTTGGAAAAAATTGGTGGTGGTGGAGTGATAAGGTTGGTATTTTTCTTATATTGGTTAGATATGATTATTAAGTAGTCAAAATAGGTGTTTCTTTGTTTTTCAAAAAGAAATAATGAAATAGATGGCTAGGATTTGGTTTGTTAGTCAAAGAATAAATCTTAGCCATACACTTGGCTCAAGATAAGTGGCTCACTTTAATTTGGTGAGCAAGTAGCCTTTTCAATGTTAAAATCATACACCAAAATTCCACTAAATGGATGAGATATTGGCCCCTGGGTAAAATAATAATAAATGAAAGGCATGATTAAACTTTCTTTCCAAGTTTCAATCCTTGTCATCCATTTGGAAAGATGTGATTGGTAGAGGTTACTTGGCTACCAAGTAACTTTTCCAGTATTAAAAACCATACATCAAAACTCTATCGAACTAGTAAAAAATTGTATCTGAGAAACTTAAAATATCTTTACATAGGCCCTAGGCCTAATACTCTATATAAACCTTATACCTAATACTCTATCTTGGTCCTCGGGTCTAATTCTCTTATCCCCAGATACCCTTTGTAATATTCCCTGCTGCCCTATGGATTCACGATTGTCCTCACAAACCAACACGGGATCCTTTCACCGTGCTTTATCCTCACTCATATACTTCCTGGGAAAACTTCCCAGGAGATCACTCATCCTAAAATTGCTCCAAGTCAAGCAAGCTTAACTATGGAGTTCTTTAGTGATGGGCTATCGAAAAGAAAGTGCATCTTGTTGGCATAGGTAGTACCAATCAATTCATATAAGCCATCTTTAACTTTATAGTCCTATACCTATACAGTCTCAGGATCCCTCTCTTTCTAGTGTGTAATCGGTTCATTCATGTACCCCTCTGCTTAAAGGCCTTGCTAGGAGCCACTCCTTGTCTGTGCCTTCTCACACTAGCTATTACTCCTGCCCTCGTCATTGGGCATTACATGTCTAACAGCTTTCGCTCGCTTCATCCCCAAACCACACCGTACTACGAGAGATACAGGCTTTGATACCATTTGTACCATCCCCTACTGCCCTATGGATTGACTACTATCTCCACAAATTAACACGGGGTCTTTTTAGTATGCTTTGTCCTCACTCACACACTTCCTAGGAAAACTCCCCAGGAGGTTGTCCATCCCAAAATTGCTCCAAGTCAAGCACGCTTAACTATGGAGTTATTTAGTGATAGGTTATCGAAAAGAAGATGCACCTTATTAGCATAGGTAGTACTACTCAATTCATATAAGTCATCCTTAACTGTATAGTCCCATACCCCCAAAGTCTAGCATCCCTCTCATTCTGGTGTGTAATCAGTTCATTTATGTACTGTAACATCCTAATTTTTAACCCAATACTCTAGAACATATTTAGGTTAATCATTAGTCTATTACTTTTTTAGTCTCATTCCTTAGAATCTTTCATTAAAATACTTAGCGGAAAATACGAATAAATTTTTCTTTTTGAAACTTGAAAGCAAAACGCGAGCCGCACATTAACCTAACGTTCGTCATAACCATAACGTGCAAGAAAAGGTAACCACACCATTGATAATCATGAAACATAGTATTATACATTACGATCACAATATCATCACATCTTCATAGATACATAGACTACCAACATCATAGTACCATCATTTACATCAAAACATGCCCACGTATGTGAAGTCATCCTTATCCACCTATGAGGTTAGATAAGTGTCAACCCAAAAAGCTAAGCTATCTATGCCTCCGCAGCGACCCTCTACTCCGTCTGCTAGTGTGTCCCTTAAGCGCGCGCCTCAAAAGAAGTCACGAACCTCATTGTAATCCTCATCTAGAGACGACACGGAAGAAAGGGAAGGGATGAGAAACTCAATTCAAGATTCTCAGTAGGGACTCCCGACTCTAACACTAGTGTCATCGTCGTCGTCCCCAGCCACCTCGGTTTTAATTATGAAAAAGGTGTACATGCATAAGGATTGGTTTTAGGCTTTACAAATCTAATTATCCGAAGTGGGTGTCTTTTAGTATGTGTCTTAATGACATGAATGCAACAGATATTTGATGAATGCATGACAATACCATATGCACATTAACACGAAAATCGTAATACTTGGACACATCATAAAGGAACATAAATCATATACATGGCACGAAAAAGGCATAGTACTTTTCTTGTGGCATCTTTCTCATAAGTAAAACTCTTAAGTTCTTTTTCTTAAAGACCACCCTCTTAACATATCCACCAAAAGTCCAACCGATTCACCGGCCCGGCGATAATCTGGTCACCAAACTACATCTCACCTATCGCCTAGGAATGAGCTCATTCCTAACTAGTCGTCACTAGATTTAATATGGGCTAATAGAGGGGGTATACATAACTTTCTCGGATCACCTATCTTAGGATCATTTCCTTCTTTGAAACGCTCTACTGGTATCTAGTACACAGCGAATTGTCCGCTTTGGCAAGCTCAATGTCAATACCCTCACGGATTTGTTTCCTCCCCACCGTAGCGGAGAAATGCGTCTCAAGATGATGTCACATCTGTTCGGGGTGCTCGGCCGAACCGGTGTCACCCAGAACCTATCCTGGGGGTGCTCGGCCGAACCGGTGTCACCCAGGAGTTTTCACAAACTTTTCTCAAATTCTCAAGTTTGATGGGAAATTCGGCAGCGTAACGGCATACACCGGATTTCCATCAAACTTGTTTTATGCCACCAAACATATAGAGCATGCATAGCCATTCAAAACCAACATAAGGCATCATCATCGTGTGCATCATAAGCATCATAATATCATAATTTTGCATAACGCATCATGGCGTGAGCATCAACATATCAACACTATATACTCTCATAAACATACAACCTCATGAATTCCTCATATGAATATCATCATCATCATTTACATAACATACATCATCATGGAACATTCAACCGTTTATCCTTACGGTATCTTATGCTTTGACCCTTATGGGTCTTAATCTTGAGATATAACTCTCTAACATCCGACGCTCATATTTTTATGCACCTAAGGGCTCATGATTAATCATTCTTACTAATATTTATGTCCGTCAACAAATCTGGACAGCCTTACACTTTAAGGGCAGAAATTACATCTTGTGATTACGAGGGTTCTAGAAACTACGTCTTAGACCTTTTCCCAATTCCGTTTTCGCCTAAAGCACTATAAATTAAATCTAAACCAATTATGAAGTATTCCTAAGCCTTTGAACTAATTATAAACCATGTTTACTACATTTTAAGGGTGCTGGACAGAATCAGAAAACTAAATGTTCTAAGAGTTCTAAACTTGCACTTTTACGGTTTTCTAGTGACTAGTTTCTCTCTAGGTGCTAGAATTCAATTCTAATCCAAATGTTACCAAGTTTTTCACGTCTAAACAATCCTAATCTGATTATGCTCCCATTAAAACAGTTTGGATAAGTTCCAAGAATAAATGGATCAAAACTATGTTAAATTCTAGCTTTACGGTATTTCTAGTTAGCTAGTTTCTTACCTATTATGCATAGAATCATTTCTACATCATCATATGATATTTTCACACACTCTAACACATCAAAACATCATCATACAGCCACAAACTCATCATAACAGTACCGAAAACATCTTGCTTCAATAAGAGAATTAAATTGACATTCCTCGGTACATAAGTTAACTAGTTTCTCTTGGAATCAATTTAGAATTTCTAAAACTCTTGCAAATCATTTTAATTCATCAAGAGGCTAAGAGAAGCCTTAGGTCAATGACCAAAATATATTTCATCTCCTAAAAGGGAATAAAGTCATATCTCATGACAACATAACCTTGAAAAGGGTTGTAAAGCTTTTAAGAAAAACTTAGAACATAGACTATTGGTCCTTGTAGCTAGATGAAAACTCATTGCTAGTCCATTATCACTACTTGGCCGAAAATATGCATTCAAGAATGGTTTCACATTAAACTTTAACTTGGAATGAAATGGGCAAGTCTTTGAGCTCTAGGTTCTTTAAGTTGCGACATAAACTAAACGTGCTCATGCTTTTCATTTTTAATCTTGCTTACAAATTAAAATGATGACATAAATTAAACATGCAAGGCATAAACATAACGTGCAAGCTTGAAAGTAAATATGCGAAGCATAATCTTAAACGTGCAAGCTTGAAAGTAAATGTGCAAGATTCAATTCTTTATTTTAGTGCTCTTGGCCCAACAACAATCGACTTTAAGGCCGAAATAGATAGGCATTCGAGAGATTAATTAGGTGATAATGCAAGTTCAATTCTTTATTTTAGTGCTCTAGGCCCAACAACAATCGACTTTAAGGCCGAAATAGAAAGGCTTTGAGAATTAAATTAAGTGATGGTACAAGTTCCATTTTAATCTTTATGTTCTTAGGTGATAGCTTGAAAGTAAAATGCATAGCAAGAATGTAAATATGAATGCAAGCATAAAATAAATTATGCAAGTTCATTTTATCTCTCTAGAGCTCTTAGCAAGACTTTAAAGGAACTTAAACCTCAACCCAAACTCATCAAACCAAGACAAAGCAAAAGTCTAGAGTTCTTAGAACTCAACATAACATATTTAGAAAATTAAACATTTTGCATGTAAGAGGAAAGGTAATGGCCGAAACTTCAAGGAAAGAAAAGAAATATTTGAAACTCTAGAATCCATGATCTTGGTGATATATTAACACCAACATCATGAGACCTCATCATTGAGTTCATAGAGTCATTTTAAAACATTATCAAAGTTAAAGTTCTTAAGAGTTCAAGAAAGGAAAAACTAAAAACATTTTTGCTCAAGAACAAAGATCAAGCTCTAGAGTTTGTTTCAAGTGATGAACATCATCATGAAACTCTCATCATCAAGCTCTCATTCCTTCATTCCCAAAGGCCCATGGCCGAAACATAAAGAGGAAGAAGGAGAAGAAAAGAAGTTCTAAAAGGAATCAAGAGAAACTATGAACATAAAGCTAGAACAAGAACTTTAAAGAAAAGAATACATGAAAGAAAATCCCTACTTGATGTGATGAACTTGAAGATGGAAGAAGAAGATGAAGATGATGAAGAACTTTGAAGAGCTTGAAGAACTTGAAGAACACTAGAACTTTGAGAGAAAAGAAAAGCTTTGAGTGTTTCCTAAACTTAGCAAATGATCTAAAAGTGGTGCAAGCTCCTCAAGGCATTCCATTTATAGAGAAATGAAACAAATGGAGGGTGCTCATGGGTGAAGAGGTTTCGGCCATGAGGGTGCAGATTGGAGGCTTTCCATGAGTTCCATGAGGTGAGATAATGTGTTCTTGAGGTATGGTGAGGTATGGCTTAAGGTATGGTGAGGTGTGGCTCAAGGTATGGCTCAAGCATGGCTCTTTGAGTGAGAAAACAAGTTAATATGTGTGGTAATTGGGGAGGGATGGCCGAATATGCATCAGCCCATGGGGGAGGGTTCTTTGCATTTTAATTGTGGTTTAGAGTTGTGTTTAGGTGTATCTTTGATTATGCTTAAGATTAGGAATTTGTAAGAAAGTGTTTAGATAAGGAAAATGGGTAATTAAGGTGGTTTAGACATAATTAAGGAGTGGTCTTGCACCATTAGTGAGTTAAATCCTCAACTTAGAGTCTAAACAACTCTAGACACATTTCCTTGATTTAAGGAATTGGAGAGAGAAAACACTATTCAAAATTCCAAGACTAGGAGTCTTGAGTTCTAAAAAGGGATTTAAGTTTAATCTAAGCAATTTTAGGTTCTAATTAACTTTAATAAATTATTTTGACTCTAGATTAATTAGGAAAATTAATTAATCTTCGTTTAGAGCCTAATGTTGCTTAGGTTCGCTTAATTACGTCATTAAGCTCAAAAACACTATTCTAGGGGCAAAATCGTAATTTTGCACTAAAACTGCCCGGGACTACCTGGACTTGAACAGAGACCTCTAGACACATGAAAACGTGTTTTTAAACCTCTGGGGAAAGTTTCGGGCTCAAACGGCACCTTTACCCGCGTAAAACGCTACAGGGGTATTTTGGTCATTTTGACCCGAAACTGCGGAAAACGAGATTTTCGCTTCCGGGAGCATTCAAAGGCCAGTCAATCCCCTTCAAACATTGAGTTGACCCTTCGAGGATGACCGAGTTGGTTACCCTCGAGTTCGGGTCAGGAAATGACCTCAGGGGCATTTTGGTCATTTCCCTCGGACAGAAAAATCGGGGGGTTACATGTACCCCTCCGCTGAGAGGCCTTAGCAGGAAAAGCTCCTTATTCATGCCTTCTCACATCGGCGATCACTCTTACCCTCATCACCAAGCGTTATACGTCATGTAACACCCTAAAAATTAGTTAAAAATTAATTTGAGTTTTATTAGTCATAATTTCAAAAATCTAACAGTTTTAGCAACAATCAGTATGGCATAATGGACGTGTTTAAAAATAAAAAATATTTCGAGTGGCATGAATAGTGACCTTGCAGGCTCCATAGGCTCGTCGAGACAGCCGAAACCCTATAATTGGGACCCGGAGGTTCCCAAAACTGACAAAAGAGAGGATTAAAGTTAGTAATAGTTAGAGATGAGGATTTTATACCTGGAATTAATTTTTCAAGCAATATCTGTTTACTCAAGTATGGTATTTTATCTGTTCAATAAAATTTCAGTATTCAATTTCTAATACCAAAAGCTAGTTTGACCTTTATAAAAAGAGAATGTTTATCCATTCAAATCAAATGAATGGCTAAGATTCAATCTTGAATAACAAGATCCAATAGCCATCCATGTTAGTTTCTTTTTATAAAGAAATTAGATTTTATATTAAAGAATGCTTTAACTTTGTATAAGATAAACACAAGTCACCTAACTTCATTATTTCTTCTCTTTTTGTTCTTCCAAGACCAAGAGCAAATAGCCACCATTGTTGTCTTCTTCATAAGCTCAAGTTTTAACTTCAAATCACCAAAACACTTGCCGAAAGTTACTAAAACCGTAAACTTCCTTTCCCAAACTTGTTCCACTCATCATAACCTATAAATCTAACCGATTGAAATCTCAATTTCTCATCAATCCCAACCTTGATATCTCATTACCTCATTGTCTAAAGAAGGTTTGGGGCTGATTTGGTAGCCTTGGAGTAAAGAGAAATCACTTAGAACACCTTTGGATTTGTAAAGCTCTAAAGATTGCAAAGTAAGGTTTGTTGTCTTGCTTAATGAAATTATGTTACTTGCAAATTTTGATGGTATAAAATTGATATTTTCTAGTTCTATTATGTGATTACACATATATATAAACGAATTTGGTTTGGTGGATTGGTTTATTGTTGTGAAAAACTCATTTTTGTGAAAAAAGGTTTTGAACCAGGCTACTAGATTTTCAGTTTTCGTATAAATAGCCACTGATCACAAATTTTCTGAGGGAATTGTAGGTATTTTTATAAGCTGAAAAATATATGTTGAAGCCAACATCATAGGCTAATCCCACGGATTTTCTTGAGTTCTATTTGTGAGTTATACTACTTTGAAAATATCAAGAGCCGAAGTTGTACATATGCTTCCTGAAGTATTAGAACAGAAGCTGTGAATTTTGCTAATTTTGTTACCATAGAAAATGATTGAATTTTCTATTAAAATTTTTATAGGATATTAGAGACATTTTGAGGTTTTACCAAGATTTTTATTTCAAATTTTCTGGGTTCATTTGCTAAGGTTAAAAATAATGCATTTTTGGTTTTGAGCTGAGACTAAGTGGTCTCTGACTACCAAATTTTTCTAATTTTGTTAACCTAGCTAGAGAACTCTTTTTACTCCGAAATGTTTTATGGAACTTTGTGGACACATTGAAGTGTCATTGGTAATTTTTATAGCCTTGGCTTTGATGGTTTGAAATGCATAATAAATTGTGCTATGAACATGCAAAATCTGCCATTATGCTGAAAATGAATTGATGAAATAATGGCATCTTGTACTAGTATGATATGGGCACATAAATCTTGGGCTGGAGAAAGTAAATCCAATATGTGGGGGAAAGTAAACTTGACTACCCTTGAATTAAGTCGAGGAAAGTAAACCTGACTACCCTTGAATTAAGTCGGGGAAAGTAAACTTGGCTAAGAGTAGGTCTATCTGAGAATTGGAGAAAGTAAATTCAATGATCATCTATAAAAATGAGCTCAGTCCTGAAAAGTAGCCGATAACCCTAAAGTGGTCAAAGCTACAAAAGTCAAGGGCCAAGACGAGTTAAAGTAGCATGGTTTTAAGTATTCTTTTATCTTATGGGCTAAATGAAGAATTTTAGTATCAATATTGAGGCCAATATGTTTAAGTTGTGATTTATTAGTATATATGGTTTACATGATGTTGAGTAGTATGATATGTGATTGAATAATAAAAGCTACCCATTTCGGAAAGATGACTTTAGAACTTTAAAATAAATTTTTAATATATATTGTATGATCATATTTTCTTGATAAATCGAAGTGGTTGGAATGATGACGATGACATTATGATTATGATTATGTATTTTGGAGATACCCTACTGGGAATTTCAGAATTCTCACCTCTGCTTGTTTGTATTCTCATGTCATCCCCAAGTTGATTTCAGAGAATAGTGAAGTAGCTACAAGGAATAAATTGTAATTTCTGTAGTTTAGTCATGGCAACTCGTATCTATTGTACATAGTTATAAATATATATCTATAAATATAGTAAAGAATAGATGTATTGTAAAGCTCTTGGAAGAGCTTCCTTTTGTATTTGACCTTGTATTAAATAGCCACTTTGTTTCTTTGATATATATATATATTAATAGAACCATGAATTTGTTACTATACGATTCCATTGATTTTGCTCTAGATAATTAAGAAAGGTCCGCTAATTTATAAGTAACAATTCCTAAGTATAATGTCATGACTTAAGGATGAGGTTGTATTTAGGAGGGTGTTACACCCTTGGCTCTGGTTCCATGGTTATTATTCATCTACCGGCCTAAAAATCATTATTTATGCTCAACCTAAAAATTTTATTCAACACATCCATGGGTCGTCTTCATCATTGCTACGTCAATCAGTTTTTAAAATTTTAACTAATAAAGTTCAAATTAACTTTTAAATAATTTTTAAAGTGTTACACAGCACCTATAGACGACGGCAAGCCTGTAGTCACCCTTGGAAGGAAGTCAGTGTCACCACATATGTCATAGACTAACTTATGCTTGTTTGAACCATAGCACGTGATCGAGGTTGTGGTGTAGAAGTCATGTCAGTCTTTCTTCTTGACCTCAAATTGATGCACAAGTATGATTTGAACCAGGGAATGAGAACTTATTAGAGTTAATCTAATAGTCCCACCAGGCATGCCAAAATATGTTTGATCCAAATTTAATCAGTTAAGATTTAATTGATCCAATTAACCCCAAACATACAAGAAATCTCGTGAGATGAGGCAATTGGTGCTAAATCTAGAGATTATAACTTTAGCCTATGGGTTATTAAAATCACTATAGAAAGGCTTTGAAAAAGATTAAGTCAAGAGAAGTGATGGAATAAAAATAAATTACTTTAAGTGGAATTTGCAAAGAATAAGAATAAATACAACTAAAAGTAATGAAAATAAGCAGGCTAAGTATGTGGAGATTATCACTTGTGCCCCTTTTTTCCATATGATATCCCCGAATTATAATCCCTTAGCTAAGCTATCCACGTGATCATAGTCGTTCCCTTTTTTAAGCAGCCAATTCATATCTTTTTACACATATTCCTATAACTATAGCCTTCGTTTGCTTTGTTGGACTAATATTCCTTCAAATTGTGTAAGCCCATTCTCCATCTGCTTCCATCTTTTGGACCTATGCTTTACTATTTAGCCCATGTCTTGATCACAGCCACAGTAGTCCTCACCCGTTCCCTTTTGGACCTTCATCTCTTCGCCCAATAATTTTGGGTATCTAATAGAGATAGAGCTGGGTATATGGGTCGCGATCCCCGAACCGACCAATTTCACTCGTAATTTGTATGAAAATAGATAAGAAAATTTTTAGTCTGCCAACCCATGAATTTTGCTGATCCGTACCGCTTAAACCACGGATTAAACGGGCCAAGCCTGCGGCCCAGCATGCTAACGCACATAGAAAAATGAGGGAATTCTTCAGTCGAGTGCTTGACACTAGTCCATCATTTAAGGCCTATTTGGTTTGAGTTTTTAATTTTCATTTTCAGTTTTTCAGATTTTGTGAAGGAAATACTGAAAACTGAAAAATGAAATTTGTAGTTTTTAAAATTTTCAGTATTTCCTTTATAAAATCTAGAAAATTGAAAAACTAAAAATAAAAATGAAAAATGAAAAACTGAAAACTAAAAATTTAAACCAAACATACCTTAGTGTCTAAGCTGCAGTAGTCCAGTCCACTACGCGTGAAGCATCTAAGCCCAAGGAGATTAAAAAAAATAAAAGATTATACTAGGAGCTTCGCTCTTCATTCTTCAATTTCTTCACTATTCACCCTTCATTTTCAATCTTCATAAGCAGCACCGTCACCTATTCCCCTTTCTCAACTCAGTGACAGTTGCCACCGCCCACCTTCTCCAGTGGTCCACTACTCAACCCAACTCAAGCGGTCAAGCCCTCGCCCCTTAATCTTAGATCTCATTCTCTCACTCTCATCTCTCAACAGACACAATGATAGCCACTCCACCACCGAGTTGGAGCCAAGAGACCTTTGAGGCCCCACCAGACCCTGTGCCATGCCACTACTAGGAGACCTCCACAAGAGACCTCCATCGCTGCTGAGAAAAAGCAACAGTTTGCACCGCTGTCACCTGCCTGTGATTCTGTCTCTGTGACTGTGAGTATAAGAGTATTCATATTTTTTCATCCTGTGTTTTTTTGTTTTTAATTTTTATATATGTGTTGTTTAGTTGAACTTGCATCAGTTCAGACTTTTGGGAATCAGTTCTAGATTGTTCATTTGTTTGTAAAGTTTATAGTTTGAAATTTAAAATGTTTTTTATTGTGATTATTTGGTGTTATTTAGATTGAAAATTAAATATGAATGTGTTAAAGTCAAATGGGGGTTCTTCTACTGCTGAAGCAAGTCTCCCAAATTATGATCAACATGTTGATGCTGGTGTTAGTAGTGGTGGGGGTACGGGTGATAGTATACTATATAAATATATCATATAGGGTATAAAAAAAATTTTAAAAATGAAAGAGAAAAAAGAAGGCTATGTGGGCTAGCCTATGGGACTGGGAGTTGAACAGGAAAAAACAAAAAAGGTTATGCTTACTGGTATACGGACTTATGGGCTTGTGCGGGGGGGACGCGGTCAAAGCCCAGTCCATTTATGAAATGGAGCACCTGATCCAGCCTGCTTAGTTGTGGGCTGGGCTAAATCTGCATACCCATTTTAGTATCCCACAATAACCAATTCCCTACTTGATATCTCCCTGCTTTCATCACCTTTCCTTTGCTATCCCCACCCAACTCACCCCACCACCACCACCGCTGCCACTACCTTGTTCTCAGTCCCAGCCGCACCCCCAGCTCACCGGCGCATCAACTAAGATCTATCGCAACTCACACCTGCAGCAATCATAGAGACAAGTGACTGAGTCAAGGGGCTTCATAAGGGTTTTGTTTCCTATCATTCTTTCTCTCCTCTCCTTTCCTTCTACGAGCCAGCTTACCCCACATGCCGTTTGTTCTTGTTACTCTAATAAGTGAAGGTAATCTTTCCTTTGTACTTTTCCAAGCTTTACCATTTGAGCTTAATGAACCCTTTGACTATTGGAGTTGTATTCGGTTGTGAAGGAGGAAAAAAAGTGTTCAAATTTTGGTGCTATGAGTGAACACGTGATGTGAATGAGAGAAACCCTTTCAGTTTTATAGGTGGTGTTGAACTTTTGCAGTCTTATGTGGTGTGTTCTCATCTCTCACCATGGCTTAGGTGTGTAATAAAATCCTAAACTAACCCAATTTCTAGTATGCTGTCCACATTTGATGTAATCGATACTAACCCAAAATGCACTATGTAGGAGCAAAATCGTAATTTTCCTCAAAAACTATTCAGGACCTCCGGGATTTAAACAAACCTTAAATAATTCTTAAAAACAACATTTTGAACTTCTGGGTGAAGTTCAAGCCCAATCAGCAATTAATTCTGTGTTAATTAGCCGTAGGGTTATTTTGGTCATTTTGCGCATTGGAACTCAAAATGAGATTTTTCTGCTCCATTAGCACACATAATACACATAACCCTTATTTAACATCAACACATCCACTCGAGGTTTGTCTGGACCAGCTTTCCTTGATTCCTGGGTAAAAATGACCTCAGGGGCATTTTGGTTATTTGTACGCGGGGAAAAATCGGGGCGTTATAAGAGAGGCTAATCAAGGACTACTTGTAACTTGGAGAGGCTGGGGAAAGCCTACTTGCGACTTGGAGAGGTTGGGAACAGACTACTTGCAGCGTGCTGAAGGAGTTGCTTGTTAGTCATAGTTAGGCTTGAAGAGGTCAGTGTCAAGACTACTCAGTTGGACTTGGAAAGGCTGGTGTCAAAACTACTTACAGCTTGGATAGACTAGCAAAGACTACTAACAATGTGCTGAAAGAGTTGCCTATCAGTCACAAGTTGGCTTGGAGAGGCCAGAGTCAAGACTACTCATGTTAGCTTGGAGAGGCTAGTACAAAACTACTCAAAATCCTTGGTTAAAGGTGATTTTTGAAATCCTTGGATGATAGCTTGGGAAGGCTACTGAAAAGACTATCTATCCTTACTTTCTCACGTTAAGAAAGTTGTTGTTATAGTGGAACCTCAATAGTTGTTGAGTACTGGATGTAGGCATGTTGGCTGAACCAGTATAAAACCCCTTGTGTCATTTCTCTTTTCTCTGATCTCTCTTGTTTCTGCTTTATTACTTCATTATCTTATCAATCGGTTTTATTTCCATCATGCACCTTTTACGCTATCTTTTTTAATACTGAGCATTTTATTTAATAAGGTTCAGAAAGTAACTTTTTGAAGCCATTAACTTTGTTGCCACTGCACTTAAAGTTTTATACTTGATAGTAATCCTTTTCAAAAGCATTAGAAAATGAAAAAGAATCAATGCACGATTCAACTCCCCTTCTCATGCACATCTTCACCTACACTATCCATCGTCATCTTGGCATTCATGATGACTCTATTGTTGATGATGCGCCTTAGCCTCCATTTATTTTGATTATGGCTTATGCTTTTGGACATATCTTTAGTTTATTTTTCTTTTAGACATATCTTTAGTTTATTTATCATATGGACTTTTATTTACTTTATGGACTCTAATTCTCACTTTAGTTATCTTGTATGTGTCTTGTAATTGGACTTTGTTTGGGTTATCTTTCTAATTGACTCCTAGTTATGGCCTATTGTTTGATAGTTGAACTTATTTCATGACAAATAACTTCTATAGTGCTTTGGTATATATATCTTGGATTATGTTTTGTGGGTTTTGATGTTTGATATGATTTTTGGTTTTGATGTGCATATTTCTTTTTGATAATGCCAAAGGGGGAGTGAAATATGGTGAGATTATACTCAATGATTAAGGGGAAGCATGCATATCTTTTATTCATGCATATTCTTAGGAGGAGTGAACGTAATGCATATTTTGTCATATCTACTATTGCTCCTCACCAAAGATGGTTATCATCATCAAAAAAAGGGAGAATATGAATGTTATATTGTAGGTTTTGATGATACCAAAAAGCAAAGCAAATGACAAAAGATGGAACCATAATAGCATGGAATTTCTTGAAGATGAACGAACAAAGTGATCAAGTCAAATGGTTAGAACAATTAGGACTTAGATCCATTTGTTAAAAGGCTCTTATTTAATAAGTTTATTTGGCCTTCTTAAGTTAATTAAAGTTTCTTTATATTAAGATCCTTTTTGGAAAATATAAAATGAATTTTATTTTAAAGAAAACTTGATTTGGAATGATTCAATTGTTTTTAAATGGAAAATTTGTTTGTGATTTATGAAAGTATGGGTTTAATTAGAAAAGATATACTTAAAAGATGTTGAAAATGTTTTTAGAATGGAAGAGTATCTTCAAGTGTGTTAAAACTTCAATTTTCCAATTTCTAGAATTGATGTAATCTATTACTACATCCAGTAATGGACTACCATGTTGTTCATGTGTCCAGTGTGTGATTTTTTAACTCGTGTAATCGATTACATATACATTGTAATCGATTACCAGCAAGTGGCCGTTGCCAGTTTTCAAAAAATTGAACTGTATAATCGATTACCAGTTCATGTAATTGATTACCAAGCCCAGAAATGTGTGAATAAATGTGTTTTAAAGAGACACATCTTTTGAGACTGAACCCTAATGGTCTATATGAATTATTGTCTATATAAACCTATCTTTTAACACTTTCTAACACAAAAAAACATACTAAAAAGATCCTTTGAACAATCATTCTTATTCATCAATCATTTTGATCGTTACTTGGCCAAATACTCTTATTCTTGAGAAAACCTTCTAGTGCTTCAACTTGTAATAATTCCTCTAGTCAGAGAGTGAAATCTTGTACTCTTCTTTTACTTAAGTTTGTGTATAAGGGTGAGGCATCCCTTGTTAGAATAAGAGTGTGGTATCTCTTTATCCTTGAGAAACTCAAACATAAGGGTGATGAGGGATCCCAAGGTGTAAGAGTACTCTTCGGTTATAAGGATTACAGAGTTAGTGGAACTCTCAAGTGGGTTGCTTAAGAGAACTGGATGTAGGCCACAAGAAGTGATCAAACTAGTATAAACCGAGTTTGCATTCTCTCTTCCTTTATTTCTTTACATTTATTGTAAGCCTATTTCTCATTATCTTGTTCATTTATATAACTAGAAGTCTATATCTCTAGTATTCTTGTAACACCTCGATTTTGCTGTCTGAGAGAAAATGACCAAAATGCCCCTGAGGTCATTTTTCACCCGGAATTCGAGGATAGCCGACCCGACGATCCTCGAAAGGTCAACTCAATGTTTGAAGGGGTTAGATGGTTTTTGAATGGTTTTGGAAACAAAAATCTCATTTTCTGAGGTTTTGGATCAAAATGACCAAAATACCCCTACAAAGTTTTTGTGCGGGTATAAGTACCATTTGAGCCCGGGAATTTCCCGAAAGGTTTAAAATGATGTTTTTATGAGTCTAGGCATGTCTATTTAAGTCCCGGTGGTCCCGACCAGTTTTTGTGAAAAATTATGATTTTGCCCCTACATAGTGCATTTTGGGCCTAATGATATGATAAGCAAAACGTAAGCAATATTAGGCTCTAATTAAATATTAGTAAATTCTAATTACTGATTTAGAGTCAAAATAATTAATTGAGGTTAATTAGAACCTAAGATTGCTTAGAGAAACTCAAAACTCCTTTCTAGTTTTAATTCTTTGAGAAAGGAATCTAGAAATAGTATTTTCTCTCTCCAATTTCCTAAATCAAGGAAACATGTTGGTATTGGATTCCAAGTTAATGAAGTTTGATTTCATTAATTTAGAGAAACCACCCCCTAATCTAGTCTCATATGGCCCTAATTACCTACTTACTTACCCAAACACTTAGTCACAAAACTCTAATCTTTGGCCTAATCAAATACTACCCCTAAGCTTACTCCTAATACACATTAAATTGTTATTTTCCTCCCCTAATTAAGAAGAAAAACTGCCACTCCTCCTCCTCCTTCATTTAAAAGAATTAATTTATTTTAATTCCAAATCAAAGGCCATACTTGAAGCCATGCTTTAGGTTATACCTCACCATACCTTAAACCATACCTTTGAATGACCACATGTAAGAGATATTTTCCTTTCTCCCCCCATGGCCATGAGAATTTTGGCCACCCCCTCCATTCATGCACCCTTGATATTGTTTTTCTATAAACACCATGCTTGCAAGAACTTGGGCACCTTTTGAGCATTTGCTAAGTATAAGTTTCAAGGAGCATTCTTAAGCTTCTTTTGTTTTTTCCAAGAGTTCTTTTCTTCTTCATCTTCTTCATCTCCACCAAAGAGTCACCCCTCACAACCTCAAACCACCACACAACCACCCTAGATCACCATTCAAACACATAAGTTTTCATCCTTACACATCAAGCTCACACAAAAAATTTTCCTTCCTTTTTCCTCCTCTTTGGCCGAAAATCCTAGGACCACTTGGAAGCAAGTTTTCTTCTCTTTTCACTTCAAGAAACAAGCTTTCCTCTTCACCACTTGGTAGAGATGTTGTTCTTTAAAGTTTTGTCCTTTAAAGCTTTGATGAAAATGAGGTTTTGTTAGTTTCTCTTGGCTTTTAGAACTTCTTTTCTTCTCTTTGATTTTCGGCCTTGGAGCCTTTCTTTTAAAAGAAACTGTTGGCTTGATGATGAGGTTTCAAGATAATGGTCCTATGGTTATCATTTGAGAAACCTCTAAAGCTTGAAACTTAGTTTTGATCTTCACACATTTTGGTGTTTCCTTTCCTTTTCTTCAACTTTGGTTTCGGTTTCCTTCTTCCTTTTCTTTCCTCTAGGCTTCGGCCTTGTTTCCTTTTCTTTGATGATTCAAGGTTTTGATTAAAGAAAGTTGTTAGATGATTTGAATACCTTAAGCTCATTTCCTTGAGCTTGATGATGATGTTCAAACCATACGGTCTCATTGAAAACCTTGGTACAAAGAACTCTAAAGCTCACTTTGTCTTGTTAAGATATGTGTTGGATTGAAGTTTATATTCCTTTAAGGTCTTGTATGAGCTCTAGTAAAGAATATAAATTGAACTTGCATTCATATTTACATTTCTTGCCTAGCATCTTTACTTTTCATGCCATCACCTAAAGGTTAAAGATTAAAACAAGAGTTTGCATTTCCATATCACCTAATAATTAATCTTGAAGCTCGCCTATTTCGGCCTTAAATTCGATTGTTGTGGAGTCTAGAGAACTAAAATAAAGAATTGGACTTGCATTCATGTTTATGTTTCCTTGCCTAGCATATTTATTTTTCAATTTCACCACTTAAACGTAAATATAAGAATGAAGTTGCATCTCATATTTACTTTGAGCCCTCACTTTACTTTTCTAATAAAGAATAAAATGAAGTGCATATCGTGTTTATGCTTTTACTGTCACTTAAAGATTCTAGAGCTCAAAGACTTATTCTTTATCTCAAGCAAAGGTTGGACATGGGAGCTGTAACACCCTATTCTTTTTAGAAATTAAATGAGGTTTTATTAATGAGAATTTTAAGATGTTGATAGATATGGAAATGATGAGATTGACTCAAGGAAGCAAAAAAAAAAAGAAAAAAAAAAAGAAAAACATGAATAGTGTCTTGCGGGCCCCACAGGTCTGCCGGGACAGCCAAAACCCTAGAATTGGGCCCGGAGATGCCCAAAATTAAGAAATTATATGATTATGTTTAGAAATAGGTAGAAATAATGATTTTATGCCCGAAATTATTTTTCGGGCAATGTTTGATTTCTCAGGTACATTGTTTCGCCCGTTTGCTGAAATTTCGGTATTCGATTTCTAACACCGAAAACTAGTTAATATCTACAAATAATGAAGTATATCCACTTGAATACCAAGGGAATGGCTAGGATTTCATCTTGGATGAAAGATCAAATCCTAGCCATTGATTTTAAAGCCTTTTAATGGAAAGAACAATATTTTAACTTTCAACCAATCAAAACACTCCTTAATAGATATATTTAACTCACCTAACCTCATCTTTTTCATCTTCACCTTCGGCCATATGAGAAGCAGCAGAGAACCATTTCTTTTCTCATCTAAAAACCTTTGCTAACTTTGAATTCAACCTCCAAAATCCTACACCAAATCTTGTTAGAATCAAAAACTCCCTTGAGCAAACTTGTTCTACACTTCAACCTCCACAAATATAACCGATTAGATTTTCCAAAACCTCACTTTAATACCTCACCCAGCACTGATTAGTGGAGGATCTAAGTGTGTTTCAAGATTTTTGGGGTGGAGAACATCTATCTTGAAGTATACAAAAGCTAAAAAAGCATTAGCTTCCAAGGGTAGGGTTTATTTGTCCTCTTTTGTTTCAAAATTTCCTCTGAAAATTCTGATTGGTTTTGTCCTAAAATTTCTGATTTTATTGGTTAATCATATGTTGATATTGATGTATGAATTTTTGTGGAGTGTTTGGTGTTATGGAAAAATCATTTTCATCAAGAGAGACTTGGAATTAGTATGCTGGATTTTCGGATTTCAACAAGGCAGAACTTGTTGACAAATTTTCTGGTGCAATTGTGTTCAGTTTTATGAGCTATAAATATTATATGTTGAAGATAACATCCTAATACAATCCCATGATTTTCCTTGGGTCATGTGAACGACTTTGTCTGCTTCAAAAAAATTCATGATTCTTGAACATTGTTGCTGGAAAATCCCGGTTTGAAGCAAGCAGCAAATTTTATCGAATTGTCTGATATATCTAGAGATCTTGGATTCAGTTGAAAATTTTATGGGATGTATTTAACATGTTAGGGAGTCTCTAGTAAAAATTTGGGGTCATTCTGGGCACTTTTTCTGTGTTTAAAAATTCAAGAACCGAAGTTATGACTATGCTGCCTGAAATGTTGAAGCTGAGGCAGTAAAATTGTGTGATTTTATTATCATAGTAAACGATGGATTTATTTTTTGAAACTTTTATGGGAATTTGATAATACATTAAATTGCAACTATGAATTTTATTTTGAGTTGATTTAATAAGTTGGTGGGGTAGAAAATTATGAGAGTCCTGATCTAAGTTGTGAATAGGTGGTCTCTGACCACCAGATTTGCAAAATTTATTTGATAAAGTTAGAGAACACCGTTTGTTTGGAAATTTGTACATGGCCTTTTAGACATATTGACGTGTCATAGAGAATTTTTATGGCTCTTACATTGGCTGTTTGATGGGGAAATTAATTTTGAATTCTACAGTAAAAAATCTGCTGATTGCTGAAAATGGTAAGAATGTCTTGAACTAATGATAGAATGGCTTTAGATGCAAGTATATATCATGTTAATACATGCTAATTGTTTGAAAGAAATGTTGATGAGATATGGATGAGACTCCAACATAATTGTATGCCTACCTATGATCTAAGCAGGCCTTTGAAAAGAGAAGTACACTATGTGATTATTGTGAGGATAAAAGAAAAGAAAAGAAAAATAACATGACTTTTAGTTGTGAAATTTTTAACATATGGGGAAAATAGAGACAAGGCTTATGTGGTTGAACGGGAAAGACAAAAGTAAGAGCTTTCCTGGGAGTTTGATAAGTCAGTAGACGTATCGACATATAGGAATGAGCTCATGTCCTAATGGTCAATAGTTCTTGTGGAGTGAATCCACTACAGACCTCACTTGATGTGAGATTAAGCCTTCCCTATGTTAATGAGAAAAAGAACAATGCACGAATCATTATTATACTTGTACTTGATTTTACATGATGTATATACCTTGATATTGATACCCATAGTTTTGCATGAGTATTCCCACATGAATGAACTTATTATGTTTCACATTTTACCTGAGGGAATACCCTACTGAGGATTTTATAATATTCTCATCCCTATGGTTGTATTTACTTTGTGTTAATCAGATCCAACAGATGCCATCACTAGTGTTTTACCTTGACTCGCCACAGTGGGTGTGGCATTATGATCCTGCTCTCGACTCTCTGTATGTAGTAGGCTACTCGCAAGTTTGTGTCTATATGTTTTTCGGCCGTTCCTTTAGTACTTCAGTATTTACAGCTGACTTTGACCCGGCTTTCCCTTATGATGGTGTGCCTCTCCACTTGGCACACCCAGTGATATTTGATGTCCCACCTGCACCACCAGCACCCCCTCTAGCAGATGATCACTCTTCATCCTCGTCTTCAGACTCAGACCCACCGGAGGGTCCTAACGCCCCTGGCGGAGATGAGGCTATCATACCAATAGCCAATGGTTTCATCTAGTAGGATGTGAGATCTTCAGGGACTCTTGATATGTATATAATGGTAGTTAGTACTAGTGACCCACTAACCTGCAGATTGATCGTATTAAATGTTGTGAGGTTTATTTCTGTTGTATAAAATTTTGCTGGACCTCAACTTTGAACAGGTTAGATTAGACACTGGAGATGTTCCTTTCTTTTGTGAACTGAGTTCCTGATGAGCTTAGAAGTTAACCAGTGTAGTATCAGTACAATGTACATATTGCAAACTTAAAAATGATGTTCATATATGTATATACGAGTTTGGTGATATATGTGTCTAAATCATTTGATTTCCTTTCTTTCGACTAGCATAGATCATGAATGTAAGTAATACTTTTCCAATTACTGTATTGATACTCGAGTAAAGTATGGTAATTAGGAGGGTGTTACATTATAGTATCAGAGCCGGACTATCCTATAAGCCTGAGGATTGGACCCACTATGCTTTCTTAGAAATTGTCATACATTATGATTTTATATATATGTATGACTGCTGATTTAGAATGTTGTGGGTTACTGCTACACTTAGCTTGGTATTGAGCCTGATCAACTCAATATTTTGTTTGGTGTGATAGGAATCAATGACTTCGAATCAGCAAACTAGGAGTGGAGCGAGAAACGATGCCGATATATTGAATACTTTCCATGAAATGGTGGCTGCCATGAGGGAACAAGCTACAACTGCTACCCGAATGATAGAGCGGCTGAATCGTAATGAAAGGCAAAATCCAGCCAATAACCCTTCAGTGAATGAGGTTGATGTAGAGTATCAGAAGTTCACTGAGTTCAGGAAGGCAAATCCCCCACCATTTCGAGGAGCTTTCAACCCAAGTAAAGCAGAGGAATGGGTTAAAGCCATGGAGAAAATCTTCTCAGTCCTCCCATGCACTGAGATTCAAAAGGTGGCTTTTGCTACCTACATGCTAGAAGCAGATGCAGAATTCTGGTGGGTTAGTACCAGGAGATTATTTGAAGCTTCCCATACTGAAGTTACCTGGAGTATTTTTAAGGAGGCTTTTTATTGTAAGTATTTTCCTACTTCTGTGAGAAATGCAAAAGAGTTGGAGTTCATGGCTCTTAAACAAGGACCTATGAGTATAGCAGAGTACACCGCCAAATTTGAGGAGCTCTGCAAGTTTTCTACAATTTACCAGCGTGATCCGGATGAAGCTTGGAAATGCATGAAATATGAAGGAGGTCTACGAGAAGATATAGAAGCAGCTGTAAGTCTCCTAGAGATCAGAGACTATCCTACTTTGGTAAATAAATGTCGACGTGCAGAGGAGTCTAACAAGAAGCTGATAGATTTCAAGCATGCCCAAAACAATGCTAGAAGGGGATTAGCACCTCAAGGCCCTCGATTCAAGCCTATTAATCAACCCTAGAGAAGATTTCCACCCAACAATAACAACAACAACAACAAAGGGAAACAACTTCAATTTTCAAGACCTGAGGCAGGGAAAGATTGGCCTAAATGTGGGAAGAATCATGGGAATCGGCCTTGCTGGGTAACACAAATTGTTTGCTTTGGATGTGGGAAGCCAGGACACAAAATATTTGAATGTCTCGACAAAAGAGGCCGGCAGCCCGCCTCTAGACCACAACAACATGGACGCATTTTTACTATAAGTTCCAAAGAAACTTCTCAATTTACCAATCTGATCCGAGGTAAGTGTGAAATAAATGGTAATATCCTGGATGTACTCTATGATACAGGCGCCAGTCATTCTTTTATATCCCATGACTGTGTACAAAAATTACAATTATCTGTGTCTGAATTACCTTATGATCTCCTTGTGTCCACTCCTACTGCTAGTCCTATTAGAACTTGTTATGCATGTATGAGCCTTCCTCTTCAAATAGGTGTTAGGGAATTTACTGCCAATTTAGTTTGTCTTCCTTTATCTGGTTTAGAGGTAATTTTAGGTATGGATTGGCTAGTACCTAATTATGTTCTTTTACACCGGTCTGCACAAAACTCCTATATTTCTTTCTACATTACCGTCTATTCCTGTGGTTCCTTTTTCTTTTTATTTAGACTTAATGACACCCAACCTAAACAAAACAGACCATCAGGAATATGTTCTTCTCTCAGCTAGCGAAACTGAAGGTGACCACGAATTAAGTAAGATTCCAGTGGTGAGAGAATATCCAGATGTCTTTCCAGAGGATATTTTCGAATTTCCTCCTGAACGAGAGATTGAATTCTCCATTGAGTTGGTTCCAGGGACAGGTCCTATTTCAATTGCTCCTTATAGAATGTCCCCTTTAGAGTTGAAGGAATTAAAGTCCCAAATTGAAGAATTATTAAGGAAGCACTTTATTAGACCAAGTGCCTCTTCGTGGGGAGCCCCTGTTCTTTTGGTAAAGAAAAAGGATGGGGGTATGAGGCTTTGTGTGGACTATAGGCAGTTGAATAAGGTGACGATTAAGAACAAATACCCTTTGCCAAGGATTGATGATCTTATGGATCAGTTGAGAGGGGCAGTCGTGTTTTCAAAAATTGATCTTAGGTCAGGGTACCATCAGATTCGAGTTCGGGAGGAGGATATCTCCAAAACTGCTTTTAGAACTCGGTATGGGCATTACGAGTATAGGATGATGTCTTTTGGACTAACGAATGCTCCAGCAGTATTTATGGATTATATGAACCGAATCTTTCGACCATACTTGGATAAATTTGTAGTTGTCTTCATAGATGATATACTCATTTATTCAAGGACGGAGGAAGAACATGCTGAGCATCTTCGGGTTGTGTTACAGATCCCGAGGGAACGGAAGTTGTATGCTAAGTTGTCAAAATGTGAATTTTGGATGGAAGAGGTTAGATTTTTAGGTCATGTGGTATCACGAGGGGGAATCTTCGTAGATCCCAGTAAAGTGGAATCAATACTCCATAGGGAACGACCTACAACAGTGACAGAGATTCGGAGTTTCCTAGGGTTAGCTGGGTACTATAGGCGTTTTATTATGAGTTTTTCTCAAAAGCCCTACCTTTGACTAAGTTAACCCGAAAGAATGCTCTATTCAAGTGGACACCGGAGTGTGAAAATAGTTTTTGGGAATTGAAACAAAAGTTGACCACAGCTCCAGTATTAGTATTACCCGACCCCCATGAACCCTTTGAGGTTTATTGTGATGCTTCTAATAAGGGTTTAGGATGTGTATTGATGCAAAATCGAAAAGTGGTCGCCTACGCTTCTCGGCAGTTGAAACCCCACGAAGTCAACTATCCCACCCATGACCTTGAACTTGCAGCTGTGGTTTTTGCCCTAAAGATTTGGCGACATCTCCTTTATGGTGTGCAGTTCAATGTTTTCTCGGACCACAAAAGCTTGAAATATCTTTTTGACTAGAAGGAATTGAACATGAGGCAACGAAGATGGATGGAATTCCTCAAGGACTATGATTTTAGTCTGAATTACCATCCAGGCAAGGCAAATGTTGTTGCCGATGCCCTAAGCAGAAAATCCTTAAGTGTAGCATGCTTGAGGATTAAAGAAGCAGAGTTAGTAGAAAGTTTTCGGAAGCTTAGTCTAGATATGTCTGTAACCTCTCAAGGTGTTATATTAGGCCAGATAAAAGTAACAAGTGAGTTCAAAGGACGGAATTTGGCCGCACAACGCAAAAATCTAGAGTTCCAAGAGATGTTAAGATCAATTCATACAAAGGAATTGCCAGGATTTACTCAAGATCATCAAGGTATATGGAGGTACATGGATAGGGTATGTGTACCTGCAAGTGGCAATCTGAGAAATGAGATCTTAGAGGAAGCTCATAGGGGTGAATTCACTATACACCCAAGGACTAGTAAGATGTATGTTGATCTCAAGAAAATGTTTTGGTGGTCAGGGATGAAGAAAGACATAGAAGAATTTGTCAAGAAGTGCTTAACTTGTCAAAAAGTTAAAATAGAACACCAAAAACCAGCTGGAACCCTGCAACCTTTGGAAATCCCAGAATGGAAGTGGGAAAGTATCTCTATGGACTTTGTAATGGGTTTGCCAAGGACATCGTCAGGTCATGATGCTATATGGGTTATAGTAGATAGATTGACTAAGTCTGCTCATTTCTTACCCATTAAGGCTAATTTTCCTTTGGATAAGTTAGCTTCTTTGTACATCCAAGAGATAGTCAGGCTACACGGTGTTCCTTCTTCTATAGTTTCTGGCAGAGATCCCCGATTTACTTCAAGATTTTGGGGAGCTTTTCAAAAGGCCTTTGGAACCAAACTTTGTTTAAGTACTGCCTACCATCCCCAGACTGACGGACAAATAGAACGAACCATACAAACCCTGGAAGACATGTTAAGGGCGTGCGTGATTGAGCAAAAAGGAAGTTGGGATAAGTTACTTCCATTGGTTGAATTTGCTTATAATAATAGTCATCACGCTAGCATTGGCATGGCCCCATATGAAGAACTATATGGAAGAAAATGCCAATCTCCATTATGTTGGTATGACTCAGAGGAGACAGGATTGCTGGGGCCCGACCTTGTTAACCAAACGACGGAGCAAATCCATAAGATCAGGAGTAAAATTCGCACTGTGCAAAATCGTCAAAAGAGCTATGCAGACACTCGAAGGAAACCTTTAGAGTTCCAGGATAGTTTACATGTATTCTTAAAGGTCACGCCCACTATTGGAGTAAGTAGAGCCCTTAGAGTTAAAAAGTTGTCACCCAGGTTCATAGGTCCTTTTCAAATTCTCCGACGAATTGGGTCAACTGCTTACCAAATAGCCTTACCTCCACATTTATCTAACCTTCATAATGTTTTCCATGTGTCTCAACTTCGAATGTATCATCCAGATCTACACCACATTATTGAGCCCGAATCGATACAGTTAAGGGATGACTTGACATTTCAAGCCCCTCCTATTCAGATCATCGATAGAGAAGTCAGGAAACTTAGAAATAAATCTGTGCAACTTGTAAAAATGGCTTGGGGTGGACCTGGAAATGAAGAATATACATGGGAATTAGAATCAAGCATGAAGAAAGATTATCCGGAGTTGTTTACAGGTACAAAATTTTGAGGACAAAATTTTTATTAAGGTGGGTGGTAATGTAACACCCTATTGTTTTTAGAAATTAAATGAGGTTTTATTAATGAGAATTTTAAGATGTTGATAGATGTGGAAATGATGAGATTGACTCAAGGAAGCAAAAAAAAAAAAAAAGAAAAAAAAATGTGAATAGTGTCTTGCGGGCCCCACAGGTCCGCCGGGACAGCCGAAACCCTAGAATTGGGCTCGGAGATGCCCAAAATTAAGAAATTATATGATTATGTTTAGAAATAGGTAGGAATAATGATTTTATGCCCGAAATTATTTTTCGGGCAATGTTTGATTTCTTGGGTACATTGTTTCGCCCATTTGCTGAAATTTTGGTGTTCGATTTCTAACACCGAAAACTAGTTAATAACTACAAATAATAAAGTATATCCACTTGAATACCAAGGGAATGGCTAGGATTTCATCTTGGATGAAAGATCAAATCCTAGCCATTGATTTTAAAGCCTTTTAATGGAAAGAACAATATTTTAACTTTCAACCAATCAAAACACTCCTTAATAGATATATTTAACTCACCTAACCTCATCTTTTTCATCTTCACCTTCGGCCATATGAGAAGCAGCAGAGAACCATTTCTTTTCTCATCTAAAAACCTTTGCTAACTTTGAATTCAACCTCCAAAATCCTAGACCAAATCTTGTTAGAATCAAAAACTCCCATAAGCAAACTTGTTCTACACTTCAACCTCCACAAATATAACCGATTAGATTTTTCAAAACCTCACTTTAATATCTCACTCAGCATTGATTAGTGGAGGATCTAAGTGTGTTTCAAGAGTTTTGGGGTGGAGAACATCTATCTTGAAATATACAAAAGCTAAAGAAGCATTAGCTTCCAAGGGTAGGGTTTATTTGTCCACTTTTGTTTCAAAATTTCCTCTGAAAATTCTGATTGGTTTTGTCCTAAAATTTCTGATTTTATTGGTTAATCATATGTTGATATTGATGTATGAATTTTTGTGGAGTGTTTGGTGTTGTGGAAAAATCATTTTCATCAAGAGAGACTTGGAATTAGTTTGCTGGATTTTCGGATTTCAACAAGGCAGAACTTGTTGACAAATTTTCTGGTGCAATTGTGTTCAGTTTTATGAGCTATAAAAATTACATGTTGAAGATAACATCCTAATACAATCTCATGATTTTCCTTGGGTCATGTGAACGACTTTTTCTGCTTGAAAAAAATTCATGATTCTTGAACATTGTTGCTGGAAAATCACGGTTTGAAGCAAGCAGCAAATTTTGTCGAATTGTCTGATATATCTAGAGATCTTGGATTCGGTTGAAAATTTTATGGGATGTATTTAACATGTTAGGGAGTCTCTAGTAAAAATTTAGGGTCATTCTGGGCACCTTTTCTGTGTTTAAAAATTCAAGAACCGAAGTTATGACTATGCTGCCTAAAATGTTGAAGCTGAGGCAGTAAAATTGTGTGATTTTATTATCATAGTAAACGATGAATTTATTTTTTGAAACTTTTATGGGAAGCTGATAACACATTAAATTGCAACTGTGAATTTTATTTTTAGTTGATTTAATCAATTGGTGGGGTTTAAAATTATGAGAGTCCTGATCTAAGTTGTGAACAGGTGGTCTCTAACCACCAGATTTGCAAAATTTATTTGATAAGGTTAGAGAATACCGTTTGTTTGGAAATTTGTACAGGGCATTTTAGACACATTGACGTGTCATAGAGAATTTTTATGGCCCTTAAATTGGCTGTTTGATAGGGAAATTAATTTTGAATTCTAGAGTAATAAATCTGCTGATTGCTGAAAATGGTAAGAATGTCTTGAACTAATGATAGAATGGCTTTAGATGCAAGTATATATCATGTTAATGCATGCTAATTGTTTGAAAGAAATGTTGATGAGATATGGATGAGACTCCAACATAATTGTATGCCTACCTATGATCTAAGCAGGCCTTTGAAAAGAGAAGTACACTATGTGATTATTGTGAGGATAAAGGGAAAGAAAAGAAAAATAACATGACTTTTAGTTGTGAAATTTTTAACATATGGAGAAAATAGAGACAAGGCTTATGTGGTTGAACGGGAAAGACAAAAGTAAGAGCTTTCCTGGGAGTTTGATAAGTCAGTAGACGTATCGACATATAGGAATGAGCTCATGTCCTAATGGTCAATAGTTCTTGTGGAGTGAATCCACTACAGACCTCACTTGATGTGAGATTAAGCCTTCCCTATGTTAATGAGAAAAAGAACAATGCACGAATCATTATTATACTTGTACTTGATTTTACATGATGTATATACCTTGATATTGATACCCATAGTTTTGCACGAGTATTCCCACATGAATGAACTTATTATGTTTCACATTTTACCTGAGGGAATACTCTACTGAGGATTTTATAATATTCTCATCCCTATGGTTGTATTTACTTTGTGTTAATCAGATCCAACAGATGCCATCACTAGTGTTTTACCTTGACTCGCTACAGTGGGTGTGGCATTATGATCCTGCTCTCGACTCTCTGTATGTAGTAGGCTACTCGCAAGTTCGTGTCTATGTGTTTTTCGGCCGTTCCTTTAGTACTTCAGTATTTACAGCTGACTTTGACCCGGCTTTCCCTTATGATGGTGTGCCTCTCCACTTGGCACACCCAGTGATATTTGATGTCCTACCTGCACCACCAGCACCCCTCTAGCAGATGATCCCTCTTCATCCTCGTCTTCAGACTTAGACCCACCGGAGGGTCCTGACGCCCCGGGCGGAGGTGAGGCTATCATACCAATAGCCAATGGTTTCATCTAGTAGGATGTGAGATCTTCAGGGACTCTTGATATGTATATAATGGTAGTTAGTACTAGTGACCCGCTAACCTGCAAATTGATCGTATTAAATGTTGTGAGGTTTATTTCTGTTGTATAAAATTTTGCTGGACCTTAACTTTGAGCAGGTTAGATTAGACACTGGAGATGTTCCTTTCTTTTGTGAACTGAGTTCCTGATGAGCTTAGAAGTTAACCAGTGTAGTATCAGTACAATGTACATATTGCAAACTTAAAAATGATGTTCATATATGTATATACGAGTTTGGTGATATATGTGTCTAAATCATTTGATTTCCTTTCTTTCGACTAGCATAGATCATGAATATAAGTAATACTTTTCCAATTACTGTATTGATACTCGAGTAAATTATGGTAATTAGGAGGGTGTTACAGGAGCATTCTCTTGAATGCAAAATTCGGCCATGTGATGATAATGAGCTTGGTATGAAGTTTCATCTAGTCATAAGTGTTCATAATCTATGTCTTAGGATTTTCTTAAGCATAGATAAACTCAAAGAATGTTTTGAGCATGACTTTATGTTTTAAATTTCAACCATGAATGATTTTAAATAGCTACTGGTCTTATTCATTTTATGATGATTTTAATGAAATAAATTAGTTTCCAAAGAGTATTAGAAGTCCTAAAATGGTCCTAAGAGAAACTAGTGATTTATGTGTATTGAAAATGAAATTTCATGCTTGATATGATGATGAATGAATTCAGTTCTGCCCTGATGATTTGCTCATTGTTTGATGATGATTTTATTATGTTAAAATGAGTGGAATCATGTATATTTGATGACAGAGTTGTCACAACCGGGATCGTGACGGGGACGGCAAAAAGAAGAATTTTATTTTGAAAATTATGGAGTCCCCACCAAGTTTATTTAAATTGGGAAAATATGGAAAAAACCCTTTATTTTAGAAAATGATCTTTGAAACCAGATTTGAGTTCGGGAGCTGGTTATGCATAGGGAAGGGTAGGAGTTTAATCCTACACACCCCTAATACATTCGTCCTTAGACAGTACCTTTAATTGATTTGTACAAATTATTAATAACCTTTTTAAATATTTATTTTTTATTTTTTATTACAAGAAAATTAAAAGGAATATTTTTTTCTTAAAAGAAGAGAATTTTTAGAGTACCAAACTGTCACAGCTCAAGTGTCCTAAATGATGAGTTAACAAGCTATCATGGCTAAGTTAACCTTTTTTATTTAAACGAGGCATTTGACAATAGGCATATAATTTAAATTGATTTTACACTAAAGTAAAAGAATTCTTATAAATAATAAATATTTACAAATAAAATCTAAAAAGTGAAGATTTATTTTTGGTATTTTTGTAAGAGAAAATATAAAAATCTTTACGAGAGATATTTGGAACATCAAGTTGTCATAACTCAGATGTCCAAATATCAAGTTAACAAGCCGTCATGGCTAAATTAACATTTTATTCAAAGTAAAATATTATACAATTAAGTGATCAACTTAAAATTTAAAGAATAAAATGAGCATTAGAACAATATTTAAAAACGACAAATTATAAGAATTAATTTTGACTTGACAAAGATGCCTGCTTCTATGTATCCCCTGATGCAATAGGGAACTCAAAGTCACGTAGTTCTGTAGGAAATATTTGTGATATTGTTTAATCTTATTTTGAAAAAGAGATTTAGAATATTAAGCTATCACAGCTAAAATATTCTAAATATAAAGTTAACAAACCGTTGCGGTTAAATTAACTCTATTTTTGAAAAGAGATTTTGAATATCAAACTGTTACAGCTAAAATATTCCAGGACATGTGATTAACAAGCCATCTCGGCGTAATTAAACCTTTTTTTTTTTTACAATACAATTCATCAATTAATTAACTAAATAAAATCTTAATAAAGCTAAATACTCAAATATTTATTTCAAACAATAAATAAAACTTTCTTTTTTTATTTTAGACTTAAATTAATTCATATCCAAATAAGCAAAGCAGAATGTAAAAAAAAATAAAAAAAATAAAATCAACCGTAACTCAACAAGCAAAGCTAAATCCAGCTAAATGAACCCAAAATCTATTCTAATAAAACAATTCTACCCAAACCAAATCCTAAACTAAATCTATATTTTTACTAAAAAAGAACTCAAAGCAAATGAAACCCTTTTTTAATTATTCAAACCTTAAACTAAATGAAATAAATACCAATCAAGTAAACAAAACCAAAAAATTTAAACCACCAAAATATAATAACCTTAAGCAAAGAACATAGACGAGTAAATTTTTTTTTAAAAAAAATCTAATGTACACAAAGTTAACTAAAATTCATTTTTTTAAGACACTTTTTAAAACACATACATACACAAATTTAATTTAAATCCTTATCTCCTGTTGATACAGACAAATACAAAACTCAAAACCACATAGCTAACACATGCACATACTTAAATAAAATAAAATAAACTATTTCTCTCTCTCATGCTTATGGACACATACACATATATAAATAATTTTTTTAAAAAAAATACAAAAAAAAGTAAAATCTCTCTCTCTCTCTCACTCACAGACACACACTAAAATAAAAAAGAAAAATCTCCCCTTCTCTCTCTTTCTCATTCACGGACACACACACTAAAAGAAAAATCTCCTTTCTCTCTCACTCCCTTACGGACACACACATGCAGGCTTTTTTTTTCTTACACACTCACAACAATAGATGGACAGAGAGACATAGAAGCAGGGAAAAAAACTCAGAGAAAAAGAGTGAGGTCGCGCACAAGGGGAGGGCGGTAGGCTGATCTCCAGGCCACCGCCCAAGAAGGGAAACCGACTATGGTTTCATGGCCGAGATGAAGAATGAGCGGCGCTCAGCTGCAAAAGGGAGGCAGCTAGATCACGAAGACCATGGAAACGCTACCTCCAGATCTGGTTCAGCCGAGATCGGTGAGTGGTAGCCGTAGAGGAACGGCGGTGTAACGGAGCTAGTAAAGGGGAAGAAGATTGCGTGATGGGAGAGCGTGGAGTACGTGGTGGTCGATTGGTGGGGTGTGGCTTCTGTTCACTGCGGATGCAGGAAAAAGGGAAAAGGAAGCCAGCGGCATGGCGGCAGTGGTTGGCCGAGATAGTGCGGTGTAGGGAAAAGGATCCGGTCACGATGGGTTGAGGGAAGGCTAACTCCGCGAACTCAAGTAGTGGGGAAAAGGGTGCTTCGCGGAGGGGGAAGGATGTTGTGGCGGTGGTGGCTTTAGGTGAAGCTGTGAGGGTGATGGACGAGAAGGCGGCCGATGATGGTGGGTGCAGTGGCTAACTCAAGGTGGATGAGGAAGAGATGTTGGGGAAGAGCAAGAAGATAATGGAAGAGGGAGTTGGAGCTGATGATGATGATCTGTTGTTGTTGCTTGATTTACCTTATTCTTTCCTCTTATTGTTGCCTGGATTGTATTACTGGAATTGTTGCTGGATTCTTCTTGCAGGTTTCCCTTTGATTTGATCTCTGTTTGTAGGCTGAGTAGTGTATCAGAATGTATTTGATTTTTTTTTTGTGCTTGAATTTTCTTGCTGGTTTTATGTCCCCTCTGATGATCGTCCCCCTTTTTTTGTTGATGATGGTTACATTTATATCTGTAGCTCTCTGTTGACCATTGTAGGTTGGCTCCAATTCATAACCAAAAGGAGCTTCAGCATTTTGCACATAGTGGAGAAGAACATTATCATGATGTTCTTCACTTTTTTTGAAAATAAAAATTCCCCCCATCCCAATGCTTCACGAGCCTGCCTCGGGGAAAGAAGAAAGTGTAGCAACAGGGAAAGGAGAGAGCCCGTGACTCCTTCTCCCTTTTTATTTATTTATTTTTATTTTTATTTTTTTTTGGCAGATGGACATGAGCTGTCCTTTTGAAATGGGCTGAATGAAAAACGAACGGACTGGACGCTTAAAAAACATTTTTAGACAAATAGAACAGGCTAAAATAAATGAAATGGGCTTTTTCTCTTTTTTTTTTCATTTTTGGAAATAAAAAAAACAACAACAAGCGAACATTTTTCATTTTTTTCAAAATAAATAATTAACGAAATTGTAATAAAATAAAAAAAGTAAACTAGATGCAAATTTTGGATTTTCGTTAAAAGACCGGACAAAATCGGGTGTTCACAGTTGCCCCTCTTTATTCATTTCTTATGAGAGAATATGAAAAACTTAAGTTTTATATTTTCTTCATAAGGAATGAATAAAGACATGAACATTGATTTTGTTCGACAAATGCATGAAATATAAACAATCTAAATCTAAACAACAAAATAATATGCACATATAAGAAAGTCAAATGCAAATGCACAAGCTAGCAAGAATCTAAAGCAGACGGTGCTGACCGGAATTGACTGGAAATGTAAAAATGGCAATCTGAGATCAACTGAAAAAGTAAAAAGTGACAAGGCAAGAATACCTACTAGAAATGTAAATTGGCAATTGAGGTCAACTAAAAAGTAAACCGGCAAGGATACCGACTAAAGAGTAAATTGAAAAGTAAATCGGCAAGGATACCGACTAGAAATGTAGACTGAAAAGTAAATTAGCAAGGATACCGACTGGAAATATAAACTGGCAAGGAGGCCGACTGAAAATTAAACCAGCAAGGATATCGACTAACTGAAAATTAAACCGGCAAGGATACCGACTGAAAATGTTAATTGGCAAAGAGGCCGACTGAAAATTAAACCATCAAGGATACCGACTGAAAAGTAAATTGAAAAGTAAATCGGCAAGGATACCGACTGGAAATGTAAATTGGCAAGGAGGCTGACTGAAAATTAAACCGGCAAGGATACCGACTGAAGAGTAAATTGAAAAGTAAATCGGCAAGGATACCGACTGGAAATTAAACCGGCAAGGATACCGACTGGAAATATAAACTGGCAAGGAGGCCGACTGAAAATTAAACCATCAAGGATACCGACTGAAGAGTAAATTGAAAAGGAAATCGGTAAGGATACCGACTGGAAATTAAACTGGCAAGGATAACGACTAACTGAAAATTAAACCGGCAAGGATACCGGCTGAAGAGTAAATTGAAAAGTAAATCGGCAAGGATATCGACTGTCTGAAAATTAAATCGGCAAGGATACCTACTGAAAAATAAATTGAAGAGTAAATAGACAAGGATACCGACTGGAAATGTAAACTAGCAAGGGCTAACTGGAAATTAAACCGGCAAGGATACAGACTGACTAAAAATTAAACTGGCAAGGATACTGACTAGAAATGTAAACTGGCAAGGAGGCCGACTGAAAAGGTAAATTAGTAAGGAAAACAGTCTTGTTCATTTTTCATGCAAAAGTCATAAACTTATTATCCACCTTCAGTTTATTTCAAACACATTATTGAAAACTAACCGTAACCAAATTGAGCAAGCCTCGAAGAGAACTTTAACCGATCAAACTCATAATTGTTGCATTGGAGCTTTTGACACAACAAAGACTTGTTCACTTCTTTTGTTCTTCTTTTCCCTTTTTCCTTTTTCGGAATGATGGATACTCTTCTGCCAAGCTTAATTGCAGTTTCTAGATCGTGATACTAGTCATTGATGTATTGCTGTAAACATTGTTAGATCGCATAATTGAAGATTAAATTTATCCTACTTGAGATATCATAAATGAATATGCATTCAAAGAGAAGGTGAAAAGATCAACTGAATGAACATCTTTATTGCTTAGTATATTGGATGACCAAATGTTTGGAAAAAGGCAACAACATAAGAACAAAATACAAAAATTGTGAAAGACGCGAAATTTTGCCCTAGTTTAGGTCCTTTGTGGCTCAATCAATCAACTTCTTATCGCAGGTTGAAAACCCTAGCCATGATCTCTGATGATATGGCGTCGAACCTTTTTCTTATTAAAAATTTGCCCCAGTTTCAGTCTTTGATCTGCTTGGTTTACTGGACAAATTCAACACTGAAAATTGCCCTAGTGTAGCTACTGGAGATGATGCATATCTTTTTCTTCTCTAACTTTTGCTTAGGCTGCTCTTTTGAGTTTTCAACCTAGCGAGTTCTTTCTTCATTTTTGTTTTGTTTTGCCCTAATTTTTGCTTAGGCCTCTCTTTCGAGTTTTCGACCTAACGGGCTCTTTTTTCATTTTGTTTTATTTCGCCCTAATTTTTGCTTAGGCCGCTCCTTCGAGTTTTTGACCTAACAGGCTTTTTCAACACCTTTTCATGCATAAAATCTTTTTACAGCATCGCTGTTGATAGTTTTAGGCAATTCCTGGCCATCCATGTTTTCCAAAATCAATGCCCCACCTGAGAATGCTTGCTTGACAATGTAAGGCCCTTCATAATTCGGAGCCTACTTACCCCGTGCATCCTCTGGATTAGGGAGAATTTTCTTCAAAACCAAACCCCCTGGATGCAAGCCTCTTCTCTTCGATCATGTTCAATTGCTCATATTGAGCTCTTACCCATTCAAATTCTTCTAACTCAGCCTCTATTAAAACTCTGAGTGATGGGATTTCCATTTCTATAAGAGATACAACTTCTATTCCATATACCAATGAGAAAGGAGTTGCCCCTGTGCTTAACGTATGTTGATACGGTATGCATGTAAAGCATATGGCAACATATCATGCCAGTCTTTGTAATTCACCACCATTTTAGCAATGATTTTCTTGATATTCTTATTTGTAGTTTCCACTGCACCATTCATTTGTAGTCTATAAGGAGCTAAATTGTGATGTTTGATCTTGAATGTCTCAAAGAATTTCTAGACCTCAGCACCATTGAGATTAGGAGCATTGTCTGTGATAATCCTCTCTGGAATTCCATATTTGCAGATGATGTCTCTTTTGATGAAGGTGAGAAATACCTTCTGTATGATGTTGGCGTATAAAGTAGCTTCCACCCATTTAGTGAAATAGTCTATTGCCACTAAAATGAAACGATGACCATTGGATGCTTTGGGATTAATTGGACCAACAACATCCATACCCCACATGGAGAAAGACCAGGGAGATACCATGCTATGCAATGGAAATGGAGGAACATTGATTCGGTCTGTATATATTTGGCATTTGTGGCACTTCCGAACATAATTGATACAGTCATTCTCCATGGTGGACCAGTAATAACCACTCCATAGGATCTTGTGTGCCATCATATGTCCATTGGTATGAGTTCCACAAATCCCTTCATGTACTTCGGTCATGATTATTTGAGCCTTGTGAGCATCTACACATCTAAAGAGAGTGGCGTCATAATTCCTCTTGTAAAGGACTTCACCATTCAGGAAGAAGGTCATGGCCAGTCTTCGAATTGTCTTCTTATCCATCTCATTTGCACCTGCAGGGTATTCTCCTTTTTGAATATACTGCTTGATATCAAGATACCATGGTTGTCTGTCTAGTTTATTCTCCACATTGTCACAATATACCGGTTCACCTTGCACTTCTACATGGATAGGTTGAACATTGGCATGGATTTCCAAATTAGTCATCACGATCAAAGTTGCCAAAGCATCCGCAAACTGGTTCTTATCTCGAGTTAAGTAGGAGAATGATATATCATCAAAGCACTCAATTAATTGAGACAAATACTTCTGATAAGGTACCAATTTTGGATCTTTTGTGCGCCATTTTCCATTAACTTGATAGATTATAAGTGCAGAGTCTCCAAAGACCTTTAGTTCTTTGATTCCTAAGTCAATCGCTGTAATATCCCCTGCTGCTTTATGGATTGATAACTGTCCCCACAAACCAACACGGGTCTTTTCAGCATGCTTTGTCCTCACTCGCACGCTTCCTAGGAAAACTTCCCAGGAGGTATCAAACCAGCACGCTTAACTGTGGAGTTCTTTTAGTTTGGGCTACCGAAAAGAAGATGTATCTTGTTGGTATAGGTAGTACATATCAATTCATATAAGCCCTCCTTAACTGTATAGTCCCATACCTATATAGTCTCAGGATCCTTCTCATTCGGGTGTGTAATCGGTTCATTCATGTACCCCTCCGCTTTCAAAGTTTGCCAGGAGCCACTCCTTGTCCGTGCCTCCTTGCACCGGCGATCACTCCCCGACTTCGCAATCCCCAGGCGTTACATGCCCACCAGCTTCCGCTTGGTTCGTCCCCAAACCACACCGTACTGGGAGAGGTGCAAGCTCTGATACCATATGTAACATCCCCTGCTGCTTTATGGATTGACAACTGTCCCCACAAACCAACACGGTTTTTTTCAGCGTGCTTTGTCCTCACTCGCACGCTTCCTAGGAGGTCACCCATCCCAAAATTGCCCCAAGTTAAGCACGCATAACTGTGGAGTTCTTTCAGTTTGGGCTACTGAAAAGAAGATGTATCTTGTTGGTATAGGTGGTACAAATCAATTCATATAAGCCCTCCTTAACTGTATAGTCCCATACCTATATAGTCTCAGGATCCTTCTCATTCGGGTGTGCAATCGATTCATTCATGTACCCCTCCGCTTTCGAAGTTTGCCAGGAGCCGCTCCTTATCCGTGCCTCCTTGCACCGGCGATCACTTCCCGACTTCGCAATCCCCGGGCGTTACAATCGCAACTTGAAAACCATTTGCACATGCTTCATATTCTACCATGTTGTTGGTACATTCAAAGTCTAGTTTGATGGAAACTGGGTATTGCTTCCCAGCTGGTGAGACTACTACAACTCCTATTCCACATCCATTCATATTGGCAGCTCCATCAAAGTACATCTTCCACACATTCTCCTCTTCCTCATCTTCTCTTTCTAGTACCAACACCTCGTCATCAGGGAATTTAAGCATAGTGGGTTGTACACCTTTCATAGGGTTTTTAGCTAGATGATCAACAATTGCACTTCGCTTAATGGATTTTTGAGTAACATATTTGATATCAAATTCAGACAGCATCACTTGCCATTTTGACATTTTCAATGACACATGAGGACTATCAAGTATGTATTTTAATGGATCCATTCAAGAAATTAGCCAAGTGGTGTAGTATAACATGTACTGCCTCAACCTCTTGGAAGCCCATACTAATGCACAACAGATCTTTTCAATTGCTAGATATTAGGATTCACATTCATTAAACTTCTTGCTCAAATAATAAATGGCATGTTCTTTCTTTCCAGATTCATCATATTGCCCCAACATTGCCCCAAGTGAAGTGGGTAATACTGTAAGATATAGTATCAAAGGACGGCCTGGCATAGGAGGAATCAAAACTGAAGGTTTCATTAGATAAGTCTTTATTTTGTGAAAGGCTTCTTTGCATTCTTCATTCCATTCTCCAGGTTGATGTTTTCATAGCAACTTGAATATAGGCTCACAAGTACTAGTCAAATTGGCAATGAATCTAGCAATGTAGTTGAGCCTTCCAAGAAAACTTCTCACTTCCTTTTCAGTTTTGGGGCACTGGCATTTGTATTGCCTTCACCTTATTCGGATCCACCTTTATCCCTTCTCTGCTGACAATGAACGCAAGTAATTTCCTTGTGGAAGCTCCAAAGACATATTTATTTGGGTTTAGCCGCAACTTGTATTTTCTGAGCCTTTCAAACAGCTTTTGCAAGACTGCTACGTGGCTTTCTCCTTCTTTGGACTTACTGACCATGCCATCTACATACACTTCAATCTCCTTGTGCATCATGTCATGGAACAGTGCAACCATAGCACGTTGGTAGGTGGCACCGATAACTGTGTAGCAAAATGTTCCCCACGGAGTAATGAACGTAGTTTTTCCTTTGTCATGAACGTCCATGAGAATCTGATTATACCCGGAGTATCCATCCATAACTGAAAATCGGTGATTTCTGGCTGTATAATCGACAAGGACATCAATGTAAGGGAGCGAAAAATCATCCTTCGGGCTAGCTTAATTTAGATCCTGATAGTCTACACACATCCTGACCTTCCTATCCTTCTTAGGCACAGGCACAATGTTGGCCATCCAATCAGTGTGTCTTGATACCCCTAAAACTCCAGTCTTTAGCTATTTAGTCACTTCTTCTTTTATCTTTAATGACATTTCAGGTCGTATTCTTCTCAACTTTTACTTCTTCGGCTCAGCTTCTAGATACAAAAGGATCTTGTGTGAAGTAATCTCTGGATCCAATCCTGGCATATCATGATAAGTGTAACGCCCCGATTTTTTGTCTGAGTAGAAAATGACCAAAATGCCCCTAAGGTCATTTTCGGCCCGGAATTCGAGGATGACCGACCCGGAAGTCCTCGAAGGGCCAACTCAATGTTTGAAGGGGGTTGAATGACCCTTGCGTGGTTTTGAAGGTGAAAGTCTCATTTTCTGCAGTTTCGGGTCAAAATGACCAAAATACCCCTGTAGCGTTTTATGCGGGTAAAGGTGCCGTTTGAGCCCGAAACTTTCCCCAGAGGTTTAAAACAATGTTTTTACATGTTTCAAAATGTCTGTTTGAGTCCCAGTGGTCCCAGGCAGTTTTAGTGAAAAATTACGATTTTGCCCCTAGAATAGTGTTTTTGAGCTTAATGATGTAATTAAGCAAGCCTAAGCAATATTAGGGTCTAAACGAAGATTAATTAATTTTCATAATTAATCTAGAGTCAAAATAAATTATTAAAATTAATTAGAACCTAAGATTGCTTAGATTAGATTTAAATCTCATTTCTAAAACTCAAGATTTCACTCTTGGAATCTTGAATAGTGTTTTCTCTCTCCAATTCCTTAAATCAAGGAATTGTGTCTAGAATTGTTTATACACTAAAATGAATTTATAACTCACTAATGATGCAAGAACACTCTTTAATTATGTCTTGACAACCTTGATTACCCATTTTCTCACCTAAACATTTTCTTACAAATTCCTAATCTTAATCCTAATTAAAGATACACCTAAACACAACTCTAAACCATAATTAAAATGCAATAAATCCTCCCCCCATGGCTGATGCATATTTGGCCATCTCTTTCTCATTTACCACACATGTTGAATTGTTTCTCACTCAAAGAACCATGCTTGAAGCCATATCTTGAACCATACCTCACCATGCCTCAAGACCACATTATCTCACCTCATGGAACTCATGGGCTGCCCATGAGTTGATGGCCGAAGCCCTCCTCCCTCCATGCACCTTTCATTTGTTTCATTTCTCTATAAATAGCTTGCTTGGGTGAACTTGTATCATTTTGGGTTCATTTGCTAAGTGTAAGTTTTCAAAGAGCACTTCAAAGTTTCCTTTTTCTCTCAAGTTCAAGTCTTCAAGTTCTTCAAGTTCTTCATCCTCTTCTCTCATCCCAATCTTCAAACCACTAGGTAGGGATTTTCTTTTAAGAGTTCTTTCATTTAAAGTTCTAAATTTCTTTATGTGTTCATAGTTTCTCTTGAATCTTTTTAGAACTTCTTTTCTTCTTCTTCTCCTCTTTGTTTTCGGCTATGAGGCTAGAAGATCAAAGGAATGAGAGCTTGATTATGAGGTTTCATGATGATGTTCATCACTTGAACAACCTCTAAAGCTTGATCTTTGTTCTTGAAGTTAAAGATGTTTTTAGTTTTCTTCTTGAATCCTTGAAACCTTTCACTTTGATGATGTTTTAAAATGGTTACATGAACTCAATGATGAGGACTCATGATGTTGGTGTTAATGCATCATCAAGATCATGGTCTCTAGAGTTTCAAATGTTCCCTTTTCTTTTAAAAAGTTTTCGGTTCCTTTTCCTTTTCTTCCTTCACATTTTCGGCCATGTTGGCCAATGAGGTTCTCAATGACTTGATGATGAGAGCTTCTAGATGATGACTATGTGTTCATCACAATGAGGCCTCTAGAGCTTGAGTTTTAATAAAAGTGTTATTTATGTTTACATTTCAAGAAAAGAAACTTTGTGTTTTTAAGGAACCCTTGAGGTTCACCCTTATTTTTTTTTACTTTATCTTGTCATGATAAGTTTGGGTTAAGGTTTAAGTTCCTTTAAAGTCTTGTAAGAGCTCTAATAAGAAATAAAATGGATTAGCATTCATATTTAAATTCAAGCTTATGCATTACATATTTTCTTTGAGCTTTGCATTCATATTTATTTTCCAAGCTATCACTTAAAGTTAAAGGATAAAGAATGGAGTGCATCTCATATTTACATTCTTGTCTAGCATATTTACTTTTCATCACTAAAGAACGTAAAGATTTAAAATGAGAACTTGCACCATCGCCTAACTAAATCTCAAAGCCTTTCTATTTCGGCCTTAAAGTCGATTGTTGTTGGGCCTAGAGCACTAAAATAAAGAAATGAACTTGCATATTTATATTTTAAAGTTTTGCATATTTATATTTCAAGTCTTGCATATTTAATTCAAGCTTTGCATATTTACAATTCAAGTCTTGCATGTTTACTTTAAGCTCTCACTTTATTTTGTAATGAAGAATAAAATGAAGTGCATAGCATGTTTAAATTATGTCATCACTTAAAAAACCTTAGAGCTCAAAGACTTGCCCATTTTATCTCAAATTAAAGTTTAATGTGGGAGCATTCTTTGAATGCATGATTTCAGCCTTGTAGTGATAATGAACTTGGAATGTGTTTCATCTAGCTTCAAGGACCAATAAGTCAAGTTTTAAGAATCCTTTTTAAATCTCATGAATTTGTTTGAGTTTAAGACCAACAAGGTTCTATGAATCTAACTCTCTTTAAGGAGGGATTAAGTGGTCACTAACCTAAGGATGTTTTTAGTCTCTTTCACAAAATGAAATGGTTTGCAAAAGAATTTTAAAGGTTCTAAATTGGTTCCAAGAGAAACTAGCACCTTATATGTCTTAGAAACATGAAGTTATGCACCTTCTTGGGGACTTGGTGTTTCGGCCTTGTCATGATGAGTTTGTTGTTGTGTGATGATGTTTTGATGTATTATGATGTGTGGAAATTATGTATGATGAGGTAGGAACACTTCTATGCATGTTAAAGGAGGAACTAGCTTTCTAGAAAAACCGTAAAGTCAAAATTTAGCATAGTTTTATCCCATTTATTTATGGACACTGCCCAAACTGTTTCAATGGGGATATAATCAGATTAGGATTGATTAATCATGAAAAATTTGGTTACATTTGAAGTAGGAATGAATTTTAGCACCTATAGAGAAACTAGTAACTAGAAAACCGTAAAACCGCAACTCTAGAACTCTTAGAACATTTAATTCTTAGAATCTGTCCAGCAACCTTATAATGTAGAGAACATGGTTTATAATTAATTCTTAGACATAGGGATGACTCATAATTGGTTTAGGTTTAACTTATAGCGCCTTAGGCGAAGATAGAACCAAGAAAAGGTCTAAAACGCAAGTTCTAGAACCCCGCAATTATAAGTTCATAATGCTGCCCCTAAGGAATGATGTGGTTCAGATTTCATAGAGAGCATAAATAATAACAAGGTTTGTTAGAAGAGAACCCTTAGGTGCATAAAAGTTTGATAGAAAATGATAGGCTAATTACATCACAAGTTTAAGGCCCGTAAGGGTCAAAGCATAAGATACCGTAGGACCAAGTGCATAATGAATTTTTAATGTTGCTTGTGAAAGTATGAGGATGATTATGTAAATGCATGAAATTATGATGGAGGATGCATGTGTGATTTACTTATGTGGCATAAAGAAGAATTTGGAAGAAATTCGGCACGCTTCTGATTATCTTAGTCGAATTTCTGACAAATTCGGGACTCAGAAAGTTTTTGAAAACCTATGAAATTTTTATGAGGTACTAAGATGAGTTCTCAGATGACACCGGTTCGGCCGAGCACCTCCAGAGAACTCATGTGACATCGGTACCAAGATGAATTCTTGGGTGACACCGGTTCGGCCGAGCACCCCCAAGAAATGTCCCCTAGCCCGTACTGGATAAATCAGGATTATGTTTATGATTGTGTTACGCTTATCGGGATTGATAAGTAAGAACTAGTGACGACTAGTTAAGGTATGAGCTCATAACCTAGAGATGTGACACGTTCTGAGTGACACCGGTTCGGCCAAGCACCCCCAAAGCGATTGTCTTTTAGGGCGGCCTATGAGGAAGTTATGATAATTATGTCACAAAGAGAATTTAATTGCCACTTTATGCCACTATTATGATGTTCTTAAAGATTTGATGATTATTCTTGTATTAAGCAGAGCCATGCATACATTCTTTAATATGATTGCATCCATGACACTAAGAACCATTTTAAAATGAACAGACCTTGGCTAATTATGTTTTAGAACCTAAAAATGGATATCTATGCATGCTCACTTACTTTGTATATTAAACCCAAGGTTCCTAAGGACGTAGACGATGACACCTAGGTAGTAGGAGACCCTACTGAAAAGGAAAATGGATATCTATGCATGCTCACTTACTTCGTATATTAAACCCAAGGTTCCTGAGGACATAGACGATGACACCTAGGTAGTAGGAGACCTTACTAGCGACGATCGTGGTTTTCGTGGACACCCCGACATGGGAGGTGCACTATGATCCGGATCATGGATCATACCATTTTGAGGGACAGTGCACAGTGCGAGTCTTCATGTTCGTAGGACGTCCCTTCACACATCCCGTGCATACCCATCGCTTCTCCCCGACAGCACCCTATGGCGACGACGAGCGGGTTTTTGAGCACGCGCGTACGCATAACAAGAGAGTACTCCGCATGCACACCGCCGCCTCAGCCATGCGTGACTATCCCAATTACGTGCCCCGGGCTTACTTCTTGGAGACCGACCCGTCCGAGGACCTACCTACCCATCCATATAGCGAGAGCTCTGCCCCCACTCCACCACTGATGAGGGAGGGCAGTGAGGATACTGTGACTCAGCCACGGCTTGCACGACGACCGGAGATGCGGCCACATCGCGGGGGTCATTCTCAATCCTCGTTCCACGTCTTTATGCCTGAGGAGCTTGCCCAGTTTCTTGGATATGTGCCTCGCTCGCAAGATGGATGTCAGTAGGAGGAGACGTACGACTGACGGAGTACCCGGGTAGAGCACACACCACTTAGATGAGGATAGACCTCCTTTTGTTTAAAGGTTATCCCTTTAGTTGCACTTGGGTAGGGGAGTTGCTTTTACGTTTCCGTAGTATTTTCCTTGTATTTTCTTTTAGTTGTATCTGTTTATGATGTATCAAACTAAGCCCCACTCTACACAAGTGGGCATATCATATATTATATAAATATGCAGTTCCATGTTATTATGATGTGCTTTTATGTGCTTATGTCATGTTGCTATGTGACGCTTGCTTTATTGCTTTTCGTGGATTACCAATTAACGTGTCGCGCGGCTCTCACTTTGCTTTTATATTTCCAAAAAAAATTTACCAGTATTTCCGCTAAGTATTTTTAAGTAACAAGGAAGCTATGACGTAACAGACTAATGATTAACCTAATTATGTTCTAGAGTATTGGGCTAAAAATTAGGATGTTACAATAAGACCATGCAAAGATATCTAGGTATTCTTCGAACAAAGCAATCATTTCTGTTCGTTCAGGATTCTATACTATTTTCAGCTCCTTCCTCTCTTCCTCGGTGCCCATGTTAATTACCTTGATCACCTCATTGTCTAAGTCAAATCTTTTTTCCATGTGTTCCAATAATCCTAAAACTTCCTCAACAGTTTCTTCATCTTCTTCAGATTCATAACTATCACAATCAATTGCAGTAAGAGAATCAATTGATTGGCCTTCAAAATCCCTTTCATGTGGCAAAATATCTATATTTAAATCCCTGGAAAGTAACTGTGGTGTGTTGGAATGCCAAGACACATAATGGGTAAAGCACAAATAATACAAAAAAGGCACAAATTAATAGGCTGAGAAAATAATGCTAAAGATAAAAAAGAAAGTAAAAAGAATAGCAAATGGAAATAAAAAGAATGGAAGAGATAAAGAAGTACAAGGTGTAATAATAAAGAAAAATTACTGGATAAACATGCAAATTCATTCAAATGATGTCCCAAACTAGCATGCAAGAAAGCAAAGACAATTAATACAATCGCAAATGATTACTTTGAAGTAATAACATCAATTATTGGTTCAGTTGTCCAATTCATTAGCATCTCATTGTGGTTGGCAGCATAAGCATTGTTGTATTCTTTAGGCTTCTCAACATCCAAGGTGTTGATGGTGGGAAAATAGCTGGAGGCACAACCTTCTTCAGCCATAATCACTTTAGCTGGGTGAGGAAATGTCTCTTTCAAATGAGGGATTTGCTCCATTTTCTCTTTTGATTTCTTTTGCTCAAGAGCCATGGTCTTGATCTGATCCTCCAATGATGCCTCATGTAACACCCCGATTTTTCTGTCCGAGGGAAATGACCAAAATGCCCCTGAGGTCATTTCCTGACCCGAATTCGAGGGTAACCAACTCGGTCATCCTCGAAGGGTCAACTCAATGTTTGAAGGGGATTGAATGGCCTTTGAATGCTTTCGGAAGCGAAAATCTCATTTTCATGATTTAGTCAAAATGACCAAAATACCCCTATAAGCGTTTTTCTGTTTGGTAAAGGTGCCGTTTGAGCCTGGAACTTTCCCCAGAGGTTTAAAAACATGTTTTCATGTGTCTAGAGGCCTCTGTTTAAGTCCCGGTGGTCCCGGGCAGTTTTAGTACAAAATTACGATTTTGCCCCTAGAATAGTGTTTTTGAGCTTAATGACATAGTTAAGCAAACCTAAGCAATATTAGGCTCTAAACAAAGATTAATTAATTTCCCTAATTAATCTAGAGTCAAAATAATTTATTAAAGTTAATTAGAAACTAAAATTACTTAGATTAAACTTAAATCCCTTTTTAGAACTCAAGACTCCTAGTCTTGGAATCTTGAATAGTGTTTTCTCTCTCCAATTCCTTAAATCAAGGAAATGTGTCTAGAGTTGTTTAGACTCTAAATTGAGGATCTAACTCACTAATGGTGCAAGACCACTCCTTAATTATGTCTAGACCACCTTAATTATCCATTTTCCTTACCTAAACACTTTCTTACAACTTCCTAATCTTAAGCATAATCAAAGATACACCTAAACACAACTCTAAACCACAATTAAAATGCAACTAATCCTCTCCCAAATCTGATGCACATGGCCGAAATCCTCTTCCCCCATTGACCAGATGTTGAAATTGTTTTCTCACTCAAAGAGCCATGCTTGAGGCCATACCTTGAACCATACCTCACCATGCTTTGAGCCATACCTCACCATGCCTCAAGACCACATTATCTCACCTCATGGAACTCATGGATGCCTCCATTCTACACCCTCATGGCCGAAACACATCAGCCCACACACACACTTCATTTGTTTCATTTCTCTATAAATAGAATGTCTTGAGGAGCTTGCACCACTTTTAGATCATTTGCTAAGTTTAGGAACACTCAAAGCTTTTCTTTTCTCTCAAAGTTCTAGTGTTCTTCAAGTTCTTCAAGTTCTTCAAAGTTCTTCATCATCTTCATCTTCTTCTTCCATCTTCAAGTTCATCACATCAAGTAGGGATTTTCTTTCATGTATTCTTTTCTTTAAAGTTCTTGTTCTAAGCTTTATGTTCATAGTTTCTCTTGATTCTTTTTAGAACTTCTTTTCTTCTCCTTTTTCCTTCTCATTTTCGGCCATGGGCCTAGGAGTTCAAAGAAATGAGTGCTTGATGATGAGAGTTTCATGATGATGTTCATCACTTGAAACAAACTCTAGAGCTTGATCTTTGTTCTTGAGCAAAAATGTTTCTAGTTCTTCCTTTCTTGAACTCTTGAGAACTTTAGTTTTGGTGGTGATTCAAAATGGTTTTAAGGACTCAATGATGAGGTCTCATGATGTTGGTATTATTATATCATCAAGATCATGGACCCTAGAGTTTTAAAATGTTCCTTTTTCCCTTTGAAGTTTCGGCCCTTTTCCTTTCTTTTTCTAAGTTTCATAGTTTGATTCCTAAAAATATTATGTTGAGTTCTAAGAACTCTAGACTATATCATATCTTGGTTTAATGAGTTTGGGTTAAGGTTTAAGTTCCTTTAAAGTCTTGTTAAGAGCTCTAGAATTTTAAAATGAACCTGCATAATTTATCTTATGCTTGCACTCATATTTACATCCTTGTTATGCACCTTTATTTTCAAGCTATCACCTAAGAACATAAAGATTAAAATGGAACTTGCATCATCACTTAATTTAATTCTCAAAGCCTTTCTATTTCGGCCTTAAAGTCGATTGTTGTTGGGCCAAGAGCACTAAAATAAAGAATTGAACCTTGCATATTTACCTTCAAGCTTGCACGTTTAAGATTATGCCTCGCATATTTACTTTCAAGCTTGCACGTTTAAGTTTGTGCCTTGCATATTTAATTTACGTTATCACTTTATCTTGTAAGCAAAATTAAAAATGAAAAGCATGAGCACGTTTTATTTTATGTCGTAACTTAAGAACCTAGAGCTCAAAGACTTGCCCATTTCATTTCAAGTTAAAGTTCAATGTGAATGCATCCTTTGAATGCATATTTTCGGCCAAGTAGTGATGATGGACTTGTAATGAGTTTTCATCTAGCTACAAGGACCAATAGTCTATGTTCTAAGTTTTCTTAAAGCTTTACAAACCTTTTCAAGGTTATGTTGTCATGAGATATGACTTCATTCCCTTTTAGGAGATGAAATATATTTTGGTCATTGACCTAAGGCTTCTCTTAGCCTCTTGATGAATTAAAATGATTTGCAAAGAGTGTTAGAAATTCTAAATTGATTCCAAGAGAAACTAGTTAACTTATGTACCTAGAAATGTCAATTTTAAATCCTTTACTAAAGCTAAATGTTTTCGATTCTGATATGATGAGTGTGATGCTGTATGATGATGTTTTGATGTGTTAGAATGTGTGAAAATATCATATGATGATGTAGAAATGATTCTATACGTAATAAGTAAGAAACTAGCTAACTAGAAATACCGTAAAGCTAGAATTTAACATAGTTTTGACCCATTTGTTTTTGGAGTTTTAATGGGAGCATAATCAGATTAGGATTGTTCAGATATGAAAAACTTGGTAACATTTGGATTAGAATCGAATTCTAGCACCTATAGGGAAACTAGTAACTAGAAAACCGTAAAAGTGCAAGTTTAGAACTCTTAGAACATTTATTTTTCTGGATTCTGTCCAGCACCCTTATAACATGATAAACATGATTAATAATTAGTCCTTAAGCATAGGAATGCCCCATAATTGATTTAGATTTAATTCATAGCGCCTTAGGCGAAGACGGAACCGAGAAAGGGTCTAAAACGTAAGTTCTAGAACCCCGTAATCACAAGTTGGGAATTCTGCCCTATGCTTTCCAGATTTAGGTGTGAACATGAGGATTATGAATAATGTTTAATTATGAGCCCTTAGGTGCATAAAATATGAGCGACGGATGTTAGAGAACCATATCTCATAATTAAGGCCCGTAAGGGTCAAAGCATAAGCTACCGTAAGGATAAACGGTTGAATGTTCCATGATGATGTATGTGTTATGTGAAGAATGTTAATGTTATTCATATGAGGAATTCATGAGGATATATGTTTGTGTGGCATAAAGCAAATTTGGAAGAAATTCGGCGTAATGCCTTCGTGCCGCCGAATTTCCGACAAATTTGGGGACTTAAAGAGATTTTGAAAATTAAGGTACTAAGATGGGTTCTAGGATGACACTGGTTCGGTCGAGCACCTCCATAGAACTCATGTGACATTGGTACCATTTTATAATCTTAAGTGACACCGGTTCGGCTGAGCACCCCTAAGAGAATTGCCCCCTAACCCGTACTCAGATAGTTGGGATTTATGATTTATGATACGCTTATCGTTAAGTGGTAAGTATGAACTAGTGATGACTAGCTAAGGTATGAGCTCATAACCTAGATGTATGACATGTTCTGGGTGACACCGGTTCGGCTGAGCACCCCCAGTTCGATTGTCTTTTAGGGTGGCCCATGAGGAAGAGATGTTTCATGATTATGATTATGTCACTAAGTTTGTCCCATATGAATGTTTCTATTGCCACTTTATGCCACTAAGTATGATGAGGCCTGATGTTATGTCTTATGTATGTGCATTAGGTAGTACCATGCATACATCTCCTATTATGTTGCAATCATGATATTAAGATCATCCTAAAATGAATGGACCTTGGCTAAAGTATGTTTCTAAAGTTTAAAATGAACTTAATGATCATTCAGTCATTTTGTATAATTAAACCCAAGGTTCCTGAGGACGTAGATGATGACACCTAGGTAGTAGGAGGCCCTACTGAGATTCTTTAGCAAGATTCTCACTCCCTCTATCTCTTTCTTTCCGTCACGTCTTCAGATGGCGACGTTCGTAGTGTTCGTGGACACGCCGACATGGGAGGTGCACCATGACCCGAACCACGGGTCATTCCATTTTGTGGGTCGATGCACAGTTAGAGTATTCATGTTCATGGGTCGACCCTTCACTCCCCCTGTACATTCCTATCGTTTCTCCCCCGTCTCACCTTTTGGCGATGACCTGGTGTTCGAGCGCGCACGTCCCCGAGAGGAGAGGCTACGCCGTACTCCACCATCCGCGTCCGCCGTTCGAGACTACCCCCAGTATGTGCCCCGTTGCCCGTCGTCTTTTTCGGAGACGGATCCTTCCGAGGATTCGCCCACCCAGGTACCCTCCGAGGGATCTTCCCCCACTATACCCATGGACTTTGGGGAGGATAGCGAGCCCACTGTGACTCAGCTGAGGCGTGCACGATGACCGGAGATGCGGCCATACCGCGGGGATCTCGCTCGATCCCCGTTCCGCCTCTTCATGCCCGAGAAGCTCGCCCAGTTTCCCAGATATTTGCCTCGTTCATGAGATAGTCGCCAGTAGGAGGCCGTGGATGGCCCGGGTTAGAGCACACACCACTTAGATGGGGATAAACCTTCTTTTGTTTAGAGGTTATCCCATTAGATGCACTCGGGTAGGGGAGTAGATTATGTTTATGTTTATGATGTATTTTCCTTCATGTATTCCCTTGTACCAACTTAAGTCCCACACTTATAAGTAGGCAAGTTATATATATAAGATGTTATTCTGTGTTTTCCCATGATGTGCCTTTATGTGCTTTGTGCTATAACGTTATGAGTTATATGTTTTGCCCGTTACTTGTTACATCACATCACGCGGCTCTCACTTTATATTTCAAAAAAAAAATTTACCCGTATTTTTCGCTAAGTATTTCTAAGTAAAATTGAGAACTATGAAGTAACAGACTAATGTTTAACCTAAGTATGTTCTAGAGTATTGGGTTAAAAATTAGGATGTTACACCTCATATCCTAAACCGAATCAGTTTTGCTTCTCTGAGATAGGCAGAGGCATTTTGATACCTTGCAACCGTGATCCTAGCCCTTTGTCATGTAGATAAACATTTTTTGTCGTGATATGAGCCACTACCTAATTGACATCTTGCCTTAGGAACTCATTCTGTTCTTGTTTTAGCCCTACAACCTTCAGACTGTGCCATAAACTGTTTTCCACTAACTCCACATTTTCAACATATGAAGTGTAACTGGTTTGGATACTATGATCTCCTTCTCTCCATGGATAGTAATGACTGAGTCATTCTTCATATATTACACCTTTTGATGCAATGTTGAAGGAACAACACCAACATTGGTAATCCATGGTCTTCCCAACAACATATTGTAATCAGACTCAATCTCCATTACTTGGAATAACACCTTAAATCGACTTGGACTGATTTCCAATGGCAGCACCATTTCCCCAAGGATGCTTTTCTTTGCTCCATCAAAAGCTTTCACAATCATCACTTGTGGTGAAATATCATCCTTGCTCATTGACAAGTAGCTCAAGGTTGACACTGGCAAGACGTTTAGTCCCAATCCTCTGTCAATGAGAACTTTGGGCACTATATAGCCTTTGCATTTGAGGGTTATATACTGTAACACCCCGATTTTTCTGTTTGAAAGAAAATGACTAAAATGCCCCTGAGGTCATTTTCCACTCGGAATTCGAGGATAGCCAACCCAGTAGTCCTCGAAGGGTCAACTCAATGTTTGAAGGGGATTAGATGATCCTTGAGTGATTTTGGAAACGAAAAACTTATTTTCTACAGTTTTGGGTCCAAATGACCAAAATACCCCTATAGCATTTTTACGCGGGTAAAGGTACCATTCGAGCTCGAAACTTTCCCCAAAGGTTTAAAATGATGTTTTCATGTGTTTAAAAGTATCTATTTAAGTCCCGGTGGTCCCAAGCAGTTTTTGTGCAAAATTATGATTTTGCCCTTACGTAGTGCATTTTGGGCCTAATGATATGATTAGCAAAACCTAAGCAATATTAGGTTCTAATTAAAGATTAGTAAATTCTAATTACTAATTTAGAGTCAAAATAATTAATTGAGGTTAATTAGAACCTAAGATTTCTTAGAGAAACTCAAAACTCTTTTCTAGTTTTAATTCTTTGAGAAAGGAATCTAGAAAAAATATTTTCTCTTTCTAATTCCCTAAATCAAGGAAACATGTTGGCATTGGATTCCTAGTTAATGGAGTTTGACTCCATTAATTTAGTGAGACCACCTCCTAAATCTAGTCTTACAAGTCTCTAATTAACCATTACATCACCTAAACACTTACTTACAAATTCCTAATCCTAAGCCTAAACAAAGCTACACCTAAACACACATCCTAACCTACAATTGAAAAACAACTTGTTCTCTAAGTTCTTCTAGAAAGGCATGGCCACCTGTACCTCCCTCACGGCCACCCATACCATATCATGCCTACACCATACTTAAGACCATGCTTGAACCCATACTTGGTCATACCTTTGAATGACCACAACCATACTTTGAAGAAGATATTTTCCTTCCTTTTCTTCCTCAAATTTTGGCCACCCCCTCCATTCCTTCACCCTTGGGTTATTTTTCTATAAATACACATGCAAATGAACTTGTGAGAACCTTTAGTTCATGTGCTAGCTTTGAGTTTTCAAGAGTGTCTTGGTTTCTTTCTTTTCTTTCAAAGAACTCAAGAGTTCTTTCATCCTCTCATCTTCTTTATCCTTTCCGCCACCACACAACCACCATTAAATCTTCCTTAAAACACTTAGCCATATTATTCTCAAGATCAAGCTCAAGAAATCCGCCACCACACAACCACCATTAAATCTTCCTTAAAACACTTAGCCATATTATTCTCAAGATCAAGATCAAGAAACACAACTTCCTTTGCTTTTCCTTTCTTCTTGGCCGAAGCTCCATCAAGCTTTAGGGAGGATTTTTCTTTTATTCTCCTCTCAAGGCCAAGCCTTGTTCATCCTCCAAGAGACATACCTTTGGTAGGGATTTTATTTTAAATGTTTCTTTCATTTAAAGTTCTTATTTAGTCATTGACTTGATGGTTTCTCTTGAATCTTTTAGAACTTCTTCTCCTCTTCCTATTTCATTTTTGGCCAAGGGCCTTTGGTGAGCTTGGAAATGAGAGCTTGATGATGGGGATTGCATGATGATGTTCATCACTTGAGCAACCCTTAAAGCTTAATCTTAGTTCTTAAGGAAAAGGTGTTTTTAGTTTCTTTTCTTTTTATCTTGAAAAACTTAACTTTGACGTTGTTCTAAAATGAATGTATGAACTCAATGATGAAGACACATGATGTTGGTGTTAATACATCATCAAGATCATGGTCCCTAGAGCTTCAAAATGGTTCTTTTTCTTGCTCATAGTTTCGGCCTCTTTTCTTTTCTTTTCTTCAATTTTTCGGCCATGTTTGTTGATAATACACATGATAGCTTGATGATGAGAGTTTCTAGATGATGACTATGTGTTCATCACAATGAGACCTCTAGAGCTTGAGTTTTAATGAAAATGTTATACATGACCTTGTTTCAAGAAAAGATACTTTGTGCTCTAAGAACCTTGAGGTTCACTTTAGCTTGTTGTGATAAGTTTGGGTTGAGGTTTTAGTTCCTCTAAAGTCTTGGATGAGCTCTATTGAGAAATAAAATGAACTTGCACCCATGTTTATATTCAAGTTTTTGCATTTGCATGTTTGCTTTTGAGCTTTGTATTCTTGTTTGCCTTCCAAGCTATCACTTAAAGTTAAAGATAAGGAACGAAGAGCATCTCATATTTATGTTCTTGTCTAGCACGTTTACTTTTCAAGTCATCACTTAAGAACTTAAAGATTTAAAACGAGAGCTTGCATATCACCTAATTAATCTCGAAGCCTTTCTATTTCGGCCTTAAAGTCGATTCTTACTGGGCCTAGAGCACTAAAATAAAGAATTGAACTTGCATATTTATTTTCTAGTTTTGCATATTTATTTTAAAGTCTTGCATATTTACTTTCAAGTCTTGCATATTTACTTTGAAGTTCTCATTTTACTTTATAATGAAGATTAAAATAGAATGCATAGCACGTTTACTTTTCGTCATCACTTAAAGATCCTAGAGCTCAAAGACTTGCCCCTTTTATCTCAAGCTAAAGTTTGGTTATGGAAGCATTCCCTTGAATGTACAATTTGGCCAAGTGATGAAAATGAGCTTGGTGTGAGTTCATCTAGTCACAAGTGCCTATAATCTATGTCTTAAGGATCTTTCTTAAGCATAGGAGAACTCAAAGAGTATTTCAAGTATGATTTTACGTTTTAAATTCCAATCTTGGGCTAACTCAAATGGTTGCTGCCCTTGATTAGTTTATCAGGATGTTAATAAAATAAGTTGGTTTACAAAGAGTCTTAGAAGTCCTAAAACGATTCCAAGAGAAACTAGTAACTTATATGTCTTGAGAATGTAAGATTATGTATTTCTTGGGAGCTATGCATTTTGATTCTGCCATAGTATGGTTGCTGCTGTATGATGATTTTTTGACATGCTAGAATGTGTAAAAATTATATATGTTGAGGTAGGAGCCTTTCTATGCATGTTAGGAAAGAAACTAGTCTTACTGATAAACCGTAAAGTTGAGTTTTAACATAGTTTTGACCCATTTATTTTTAGCCACTGCCAAAACTGTTTTAATGGGATAATATTCAGTTTAGGATTGATTAATCATGAAAAACTTGGTAACATTTGATGTAGGATTGATTTTTAGCACCTATAGTGAAACTATTAATCAGAAAATCGTAAAAGTGCAATTCTAGAACACTTAGATTAATCAGCTTTCTGTTTCTATCCAGCAACCTTGTAATGAAGTAAACATGGTTTATAATTAGTTCATAGGCATAGGAATGCCCCATAATTGGTTTAGGTTTAACTTATAGTGCCTTAGGCGAAGACGGAACGTAGAAAGGTCTAAAACATAGTTTTTAGAACCCCCGTAATCACAAGATGTAATTCTGCCCTTAAAGCATGACGTTGTCCAAATTTGATTGATGATGTTCTTAAGGTTAATAATTAGTGGTTATGATGATGATTAGTCCTTTAGATGCATAAGAAATAAGTTGACAGTTTGAGTTACCCAATTTAAGTGTTTGGCCATTTAAGGGAACATTTATGTGATAATGATTTGAGGTGACGCATTCATGTGATGTTTGATATTATGTGAGGTGTTGTTATAGAGCTCATCATTTGCATGTTATAGTTCATTTGGAATGATAAAGATGCATGTATGAAGAGTTATGACATTTATGAGTTATGTATTGCATCTTGTTATAACATGCTAAGGCTTAAGGTGACTTAAAATATGAGAAAATGATCTTTGGACTCACCAAACTATAGGTGATGAAAAGGTGATTCTTGCTTAAGGTGACTTAAAATATGAGAAAATGATCTTTTGGACTCATCAAATGATAGGTGATGAAAAGGTGATTCTTGCCCCCAAACCCGTACTTATCAAGTCGGGACTTCAACTTATCAAAAGGGAATAAGTTTATGCTAGTGACGACTAGTGAGGTATGAGCTCATAACCTAGAAGTACTCTCAAAAGGGAAGAGTAATAGGGTGGCTCTAAGAATGAAAAGAGACTTAAGTCATCTAATGAAACAAGGAATTTCATTCATGAACCATATTCTATGCACATCATGTTTGCTATGAAGCTAGATGTATGTTTTAGAGTAATGTTGCATAAAGTATTGACATGCATATCATAAAGTATGATGCATTCATTACAAGACTCATGATAAAATGAACGGGCCTTGGTAATGGATGTTTTAGAACTTAATAAATGGATCTTTGCATGCTCATTATTTCATAATTAAACCCGAGGTTCCTGAGGATGATGATGATGACACGTGTGTGAAAAGGGAAGCCCTACTGAGATTCTTATATAAGTTTCTCACTCCCCCTATCTTTCTTTTCCATCTTCGTCTTCAGACAAGGTCGACAACGACGTCCATGGATTGCCCTAAGGTGCCGACATGGAAGTAACTTGATGGTCGAGGACAGAGTGGCGTAGCGGAAGCGGGGATGTAGTCTTAGCCTTTTCACAATGTAGTCGTGTGTAGTTTTGATTTGTTGTAGGCTCAACCTTTACAGGTGGACTCAGTATATTTAGTGTGGTATTATTGTGAAATATTTCCATATCATTAATACTATTTATGTTGTTTGACTTAATATTTGAAGTTAATGTTATATGACGATGTGCTAATGTTTCTGATATGTCATTCTTTTTATGTTTGTGCTTTACATTAACAACCTTTTACGTTACGCGAGGCTCACGTGTGTATATGTTTCAAAAAAAAAATTCTACTTGTATTTTCCCCTAAGTATTTTAAAGAAAGGTTTTAAAAAATGAGACTAAAAATGTAATAAACTAATGGTTAACCCAAATACGTTCTAGGAGTATTGGGTTAAAAATTAGGATGTTACATATACAGTGCTCATGGGTTGTCCTATAATACAATTTCATCATCTGAGAAAGTGATCATATTGACACGTTTTACCAGATCCACCATATTCACCATACTCTCTAATGAGACATCCGGTTTCACATAAGCATCTTTCAAGACCTTTAGCACTATTTTTTGGTGAGATTCGGATGATAATAATAGTGACAACAAGGAGATTCTGGCAGGAGTCTTCTTCAATTGCTCCAGTATGTCATACTCACTTTGCTTCATGATCTTCAAGAATTCCTCTTCTTCATCTTCTTCTTTTCCTTTTCTTTCCACACTAGAACCTTTTCCAACATTCTCTTCCTTAACAAGCTTTCCTTTTTCTAGCTCTCTAGGTCTATAAACCCTTCCGCTTCTTGTTATTCCTTTTACCTCTGCTACCACTTCACTTGTTTGGGCTTTTGAGGTTTCCCTTATGTCTCAATTTGTCTCCACATTGGTTTCATAGTTCCAAGGTACAGGATATGTATCCTCATAACTAAAGGGTATCGGCTTTTTCATAGTGATCATTTTTTCCAGTTTTGGAGTTGGATTAAGTGGTGGTATCCGAAGCACAAAGCGATCAATCATATTCACTTCTTCTTGGAAACTTAGCCTCTTTTTTGCTTGAATCACACCCAAATTGAGTAATCCCTGTACACGAGCCTTGAAATCCCAATAATTTTCTATATCATGGCCAAGACCTCCACAATGATATAAACAGCTTCATTCCATGTCATATTTCTCATCTTCTTCCATCATGGATGCAGATGCTGTGATGTTATACCCAGCCTCCTTCAAGCCATTGAACACTTCTTCCATCGGTGTTTGAAGATTCAAAACTTTCTTAATCAAAGGTTCTTCCACCTCCAAGGCATTCACCTAACTTCCTTCTTCGTGTTTTGGGATCGGGTTATTAACAATGTCTGGTTTCGAATCTTTTTGAAGGTCCAGCCTCCTACAAGCAATTAATCTTCTTACCATCATTTTGAATCCTTCACAATCCTCTATGGAATATCCCACAATATCCATGTGATATTTGCAAGTAAGGTTTAGGTTATACCATGCTGGAAATGGTGGTTCTGATGGGTACACTGGATATGCAGAGATTAGGTGAGCATCAACTAGTTTTTGAAAGAGGTCGGCATTCAAAATGGATAGCTTAGGAAAAGGTGGAAGATTAGGAAATCGATTACGGTTCTGGTTTTAGAAATTTGGTCAAGGTGCTGGGGTGTATGTTGGGCGAGTTGGTTGATATGGCCTTATATGGATATTGTTAACTTGTGGCTGCGGGTCTAAACAGTGTTTGTGGTTAGTGTAGTTTGGTAAAATGGGTAAGGAGCAATAGATGTGTGGTATGATGACAGTTGGGGCCGTGGACATGTTGGTGCATACCTTGGGACGGAGGATTGTTGATCTTGCACATAATTCGCATCTGTTTCCTTCTTCCTGGGCAGGAAACTTTTTCTTGTATCTTCACTGCTCATGGGAAGTTTGCTAGCCTTTTCCAAGCTCTCTATCTTTTCTCCAGCAGTTATTAATTCAAAGAAGTCCTTGTATACTGCTCCTGCCATTGTCCCGATGTAAAGGGATCCCAAGGTTCCTAAGAAGTAGGAGCACATTTCAATTGAGATAAGTGGTGGTTGAACTTGGGCAGCCAAGGGTCTCCATCTTTGAGCATATTGCTTGAATGATTCATCCTTCTTCTTTTGCATGGAGCTTAATTGCTCCCGGGTAGGTGCCACATCAAGATTGAACTTGTATTGGCTCATGAACAGATCAGCCAATTTTCTCTAGTTAGAAATCTTTAAATGGTCTAGTTGAATGTACCATTCCAAAGCAGGTCCAGTTAGGCTTTCATGGAAGAAGCTGATGAGAAATTTTTCATCCTTTGACCATATCGCCATTTTGGTACAATAACTCTTCAAGTGAAAAAGAACATTACCCATCCCATCATACTTTGAGAAATCAGGAACCTTAAAGTCCTTAGGGATTACTACGTCAGCAGAAGGGCAGAGCTGTTCAACTTCCACATAACCATAAGGACTAGGTCCCTGAATAGCCCTAATCTGCTCTTGAATCTTCTCTATCCATTCTTCTTTGAACTTTCCTTTTTCTGCCTCTGCACAACTATTCTCTAAGGAGAACGACTACTTCTGAACGACCACATAAGGTTGCTCCCAAACAGGGGTAATATGCCCATGCTCATTAGTATGCACATTTTCCAAGGAATAATAGCCTTCTCTGACAGGGAGCACCAATGGTATTGTGGATGGTGGTTGCCCATGGAGGTTATTTGGAATTTCCCCCATGTCATTCATCCCCAAGGTGACATTTAGAGCTGCACTTGATACCATAGGCATGGTTATCGTTGTGGCATTTGGTTGCACGTTTGCTAGTATATCTCTGTTTTGATAAGCTCCTAATAGGTCAAGTGACTCTTTCATGGCTCTTTACATATCCTCCAGTCTACCTTGGTTATTCGACAATTCATTCAATTTTCCTCTTACTGCAACAACTTCATTACTCAGATTTCTTCCTGCTTCAGAAGTAGTTGTGATTGGTATATTCCTTTCTGTGTCACTATTTCCTCCAGCCATTTTAGTTCGATCTCTGGTATTGTGAATTCGAGTTTGATCAGTATCGGTTTTCCTTGGGCACCCAATTGTGATGAAGTTTTACCTGGAAAAACAATTTTAGTGAAAAGAAATAGACAAAAACATAGGTATTTGCTATGAGACCAACACAATGCAGAGAAACAAAGATTCTTTCATTCATAAAGATGTGTTATAACCATCATTTTTCTTACATTCATTTCCACAATGACAAAAGAAAATACATCATAAAGCCACAAATGCCTTTCTCAACATCTCTCAGTAATTATTTGGTTCATTCTCCCAATCAAGTCTTTACAATAGTCAACAAAATTGCTAATCTCAATTGGGGTCTTGAAAGAGATTATTCCTTTCTCAGCCAATCCTAAGTATCCTGGAACATCTTTTATAGTTGCGTTAGCCAACCTTGCCAAGTTTGAGAAGCGAATCTTCAACTCATGAATAATGTGATTTTGATGTTGTACTTCAAAATCCAAACTTGCAGTTCTTTTCTTTTCTTCTCCCAGAGTAACTTGATATTTCATGATTTCATCATTCATGTATTAGCTTAGTTCTTCAATCTTCCTCTGGTATTCCTCGTTTAATTCTTCCATTTGTTGTTTCATTTGCTCTTTGCCTTTTAATGCAGCTTCTTCAACAACTTTGGCCTTTCGGAGTAGTTCCTTCAATTGGTGATTTTCAGCTAGTGCCTTGTCACGTTCTTGTCTTTAAAGCCCTAGCTCTTTGTTGGCAGCCTTGAGACATTCTTTGGTCTTCATCATATGCTCATGTCTAATCTTCAACTTTTTACTTGTTCGTTCTAGAACTTGATCCCTTTCAGTGGTTTCTCATTTTAAAGCTGTATACTTATGGCAGGCACTTTCCAATTCGGTTTCCATTTGCATTTTTTCTTGCTCAGCCTTGTCTAATTTCTCTTTCACTTCTTTCATCTCTTCTTTTTCATTGAAGTGCCAAGTTGCCGCCTTGTCCAGAAGAGTAATTGTTAAGGCCCTAAATGGTAGCTTAATTTCTTGAGCCCTATTTTTCACCCATTGACGATAGTTTTCTTTCATAGCACAACTCCTAGCTCCCAGTTCTTTTCCTTTCTTGACAACCTTGTTCCAGGAAGATCGGATCTTCTGTAGTAAGCCAATATCTTTAGAGTCTTGGTAATATGAGACAAATGGAGTGATTGCAGCTTCGGAAGGAGGTTCCATCATGGGGTAGCCAAGTTGGCGCAATAACAATGTTGGATTATAATTTATGCATCTTTGGGTATTTGGTGAGGGGTACACTTGGGAAGCTTCCGCACTAATAAATCAAAGTTTGCCCATCTTCCCACCAAGGGTACCATCATACCATCTTTTCATTTAACTTGGCCAAGTCTTGAGCCCACTCTTGTCCACTCTTCTTCTTGATATTATGCATTCGTAGATCTTCAATAGGACAGGGCGCCTTGTAACTTCTTTGGAATATGTGCGCGGTAGCCCACATATACAACATTGGTAAATAGCATAGAATTCTTTTGTCATTCTTCTCATAGCAAAAATTTAGGGTACAATAAACATCTGCCAAGAGGGCTGGAACAGGAACAGGATTATGACCATGGAATTTGCGAACAAGGAATACATCAATAGCTCCAAGGTCCACAAAGCCTTCAATATTCGAAAATAAGACAGTGCCATAGATAGTGAGGGCCAGTACATCTATAAAAGTTTCCCAGTCCTCATTTTGAGCCAAACGGTGCATATGCCCTTCCAGGTAATCCTTTGAGAATCCATAGGTCCCATTTCTACACTTCTGTGCTTCACGCAAATCCTTTACTCCTATTCTTAGGACAGTTGACATAGTATGTAAAGAAGGATAATGACCTTGATAGTGATAAGGTTTTTCTCCTTCTAGTGGCAATCCCAGGATTTTTTCAAATTCCTCAATAGTTGGTGCTAACTGAAAGTCTTGAAAGGTAAAACATCTTAGCGGAGGATCATAGTATTGTGCTAATGCCATGATCGCTTCTTCCTGCTCTTCCATTTCTAAAAGATCCAAAATCTTTCCATATTTTCTGGTAAGAGAAAGGCATTGTGGTACCCTCAACAATTGACCCAAAGATCTCAAGCTTTTTGTGTCAGATGTCTTGGCTTTATGACGTAGAGTTCTTTTCAGTTTTTTATCTTCCTGACTGTCTAGTCTCATATTTGCTTCTATTTTACCAAGATACTCACAATAAGATTTCAGCTCAACTTTCTAACAAACCTGCCATAACAAAAAAAAAGCTTGATTAAAACAAAAGAAGGGATAATAAATAATTTAGGGAATGAAAAGAAATTATATACAATGAATAATGACAGGAATTCATATACAAAGAAAAGAATTAAGGAAAATGCATGCTCTCTTTGTGTCCTATTTGAGGTAAATTCTGGAGGTCCATTCTATAGTCCTATGGTCGTTCTACTTTGTGAACACTTTCACCGGGTGGGTCTATATTCTCAAAATTCTATGGCCTCTAGAGTTAAGACTCATTTCAGAATGTTATCCATAACAGCAGGTGAACCGCTAGGTGCAGGACATCCAGAAAAGAATCACACTCTAGACGAGGTTTTCACAATAACCAAATAGGATGAACATCCAAAATGGTTACCATTACGTAATCTGTTACCTATCTTAGGTTGCACTCAGACCCGAGTATAGGGCCCTACTCGTGTGTGATTACTGTGTAAGTGTTGTGTGTGAAGAGAGCATACAAATCTGAAATCCTAAAACTACCCATGACTAATACCTGCAAAAACAACACAAACAAACATGTACAGAGCCCAGAAATAGTCATCTACCCTAAGGTTTTAATAAATAAAGCCATCACTATAAACAAACACATGAAATACCAAACTCTATAAAGAATAAAGCATAAAGAAAAATACTAGACAAAATAAACTAAGAAAAGGAAAATAAACATCAAAAGGCTATATTTAATTTGCACAACTAACTAAAACAGGCCTGACTCTCTTGGAAGTCCCCAGTGGAGTCGCCATCTGTTGTAACACCCTAATATTTAACTCAACACGCCTAGGACGCGTTTAAGTTAATTATTAGTTATTACTCTTTTGCTCCAGATTTTAACTCAACTTCTTTAAAATACTTTAGTGAAAATATGAGTAAATTTTTTTTTTGAACTTAAATACCAAAACGTGAGCCGCGCATCCTAAGTATCTAACATCGTTCACCTTTTCTGCATAAGAGAAGTGTTAGAAACAAATGACAAGTAAACACATAATACAATCATGGCATAGCATAACTCAAATAATAATATCATATCAATAAGTGTATCATAATAATGATGTCCTATAAACGTAAGGACATACATATCCATAAATAGAAATACAAACTGATAAATAAGAAGCAATCACTCTAAAGGCACATATCCAATGAGAAACTATCTTCGTTAAATCTCTTGTTCTATAGCAAAGCTCCCACGACCATTACTCAAAGCCACGAACTACTTCATCATGCTTGTCTGGAGATGACACGGAAAAGAAAATGGATGAGAAACTTATACAAGAGTCTTAGTAGGGCTTCCCGACTCTAACACAAGTGTCATCGTCATCGTCCCCAGGAACCTCGGGTTTAATTATGAAAATGGTGAACATATATATAAGGTTCATTTATTAAGTTCTAAATATCATTAGCCGAGGCCCGTATCTTTTAGCATGAATCTTAATGTCATGAATGCAACATATTAGTCATGGATGCATGTCAATTTCATATACATAATATCATAAAATCCATAAAACGATGCATATGATATAAAGAACATCATGATCATTATTCTTACAGGTGACTTAAACTTCTTCATTCTCTTTTCCTTGGGGGCCGCCCTATAATTCTCTCTTTTCTCAAGAGTTCTAGGTTATGAGCTCATACCTCACTAGTCGTCACTAGCATAATCTTATCCCTTTTGATAAGTTAAATTCCCAACTCTTAAGGTACGGAATAGGGGGCATTAGGATCACCTTTCATAACCTTTAATTCGGGGAGTCCAAAGGATCACTTCCTATTCGGATCACCTCTCATAACCTTTAATTCGGGGAGTCTAGAGGATCATTTCCATGTGTCTTATGTCACCTTTAATCTTGGCATGTTATATGGATGTAAACATTCACATTGATTCATTATTTCATGTGCATATCAATGAATCAAACATAATTATAACATGCCATAATGTAAATCGCATAAACATGCATCATGTGTCATTGCAAATATCCATAAGCCATATAAATTTCAGCACATCAACTCATTCTTCACAACACATCATTCACATTCATCTCATCATATTGTCAATATTTACGTTTAAGCCCCAAAGGGTCAAATCACAATTTCTCAAAGATTACGGGTCAAAACATAATTACCCCTTTTTAACATCTACTAATAAATTAAAGATCTCTAACATTAACCAATACAATTCAAGAGGCATATAACTATTAGAAACCATCAAAACTCATCATAAAACCTTTTAGGGCCATAGACTAAATTTAACACATTATAGGGGTCAAAGTACAAAGTAACTTATTTTTAACACTTATCAAAAAATAATGCTTATAAAACTTTTTCTAAACATTATAAATAGTATTTCGATCACATAATAACATCAGATATTATTACTAACCCTAATTAAAATCCTTTCATCAAAATTACATAATTGATAGTTTAGAAACACAACTTTCTACATTTTGCAAAACGGTCAAAACTAACACTTGTAATTATCCTTTTCAACCTCTAAGATACCAAAAACAATTTTTACATCTAATACTAATAATTCTAAAGTATATATATATGATCAGTATCTAATCAGTGAGGAATTAATTCAGAAAATTCTTTGTCTAAAGCTTTATAGAATTATGATTTTGATCCTTTCTAGCTACTAGTTTATCACAAAAATGCTAAAAACAATTCTTACATCAATTATAAGTAATTTATACACATTCAAACCTTTCAAATCAGTTTCCTAACTATTTTATTCAAATCAGGTCAGTAACATAATTTTCAAATCATAAAGCTTGAGAAAAGCATAAATTCAAACATCTTTAGATTTCTAACTCTAACAAAATTATTTAAGTAGCTTAAAGACAATATCAAAGCCTTAGAAATAAAATAAGCCAACCTTAATATCAAGAGCATCAAGAGGCTAGAAATAACATAATTTAAATATATCCACAAAAATAAAATTCCTATTTAAGATTAAAGAGGTAAGTTTTGAGCTTTAAAGGTTTAGGTGATGGCAAGAATCATAAACATAATATGCAATCCATTTTTATCATTATAAAGTGATATCTTGGAAATATAAATATGATGTGCAATACTTGAAATATAAATATGATTATGCAAAGCTTGAAGTATAAATATGAAGATGCAATTCATTCTTAGGTCTTTATAATTTACGTGACAACTTGAAAGTAAATATGAATATGCAAGTCCATATTATTATCTTCAAGAATTAAAATGATAACTTGAAATATAAATATGAAGATGCAAAACTTGAAATATAAATATAATTGTGCAAAGCTTGAAATATAAATATGAATATGCAAGCTTATTTTTAGATCCTTAGTGATAACTTGAATCATAAAATGCATTACTTGAATTTAAACATGAGAATGCAAATTTATATTATTATCTTCAAGATTTAAGGTGATGACTTGAAATTAAACATGATTATGCAAGGCTTAAAATTTAAATATGATATGCAAGGGCTTGAAACATAAACAATGGATATAGGTTCATTTGATTATCTTGTTAAGCTCAAAACTTTTAGAGAATTAAACTCTTTAACCTCAATCAATCTTAAATAAAGGAAGTTAGCATTAGGGTCCTTATTATCAAGATCCCAAGAACCATATTCCATAGTCTTATCATTAAGCCATAAATTAAAAGTCATTAGGAGGAAATAAAGGAAAGAACATGAAATAAAATCCCTACCAAGTTGTTTCTTGTTCTCAAATGTTAGAGCTTGATGTCTTAAGAAGTGAAAAGAAGAAAATCTCCTCTAGATGATGATGATGGCTTCGGCCAAGACAAGAACTAATGGAGGAAGGATTTTTCTTGTGATTTTGTGTTTGATAATGGAAAGGTTATGTGTCTAGGAGTTACTTTATGGTTGGAATGTGTATGCTTGAGGTTTAGAGCTTAGTTAGAGGTTGGGAATGGAGGCTCTTGAATGTGAATAAGGAAGAAGAAGAAAGCTTGAAGTATTGAGAGAATTTGAGAACTTTGAGCAAACTTTGATCAAGAAAACTATCAAGTGACTAAGCACCAAGGCTATGGATGTTTGTGTGAACATTTTAGCAATGGAAGAGCTCTTATTTATAGGCCAAGGAAGGCCATATGACCGTGCAACCAAGGCTGGAAAAATGGGATTTTAATTTCATTTTTCAATTAAAGAAACATAGAGAAAGAAAGCATAATGTGTAGTCATAATTGTGTTCATGTATCATGGCTTGAAGATGCATAAAATATTATGTAAATGGGAGGCAAGGAATCATGGCTGATGAGGCTGAACATGGATGGATTTCTTTTGATTAAATTTAGCCAAAAAAATAATGAAAAGAAAGCCAAAGGTATGGTGTCATGTTGGATATGTTTCATGTTGGAAGAAAAGCAATAAAATATGGTTATTTGGGCTGATCATGGGCGCTGGTTTCTGATGCTTTCATGATCAGATTGGTGTTATTTTATAAGTGATAAATCATGTATTAGATGTGTATTTACTTAGGTAAAAGATTAGGAATTGATATGTTAGTGAAAATGGTAAAAAGTCAAGTGTTTAGGACAAATCAAGACAAGGTAAAAAGAGAAATCTTACACTAGTAAATGGGGTTAATTTCAATTGAGTAAAAACCAATTTGTAACTTAGGTTCGAATCTTAGGATAAGAAAATATAAATGTACAAGATTTTACCGAAACCGTAAATTTAACTTTGACCTAAAACATTACTAAATTTATGAGCTTCTAAAATCAAGGAAAGGTAATTTAAATTTATCTTAGGTAAATCTTGACTCTAATTACCTCAAGTAATTATTTTTAACCTTGGGTAATTAATTTTAAACTCAAGGTTAATGAATAAAATCAATTTGAGTCCCAATAGAGTTTTAATACTATCTTAATTACATAAGTAAACCTATTTTACCACAACTAGGGGTAAAAAGGTAATTTCACATAAAAACTCTCTGTAAATATTGGACAACCTTAAATCATACTTGAAATGGCTATTTTGAATCTTTGGGTGAAAACCGAATTCAAAAATTATATAAGTTTATGAAAAATTACTGCAGGGGTAAAACGGTAATTTTACTTACGGTAAAAATTGAGAATTTGAGATTTTTACCTCTAAGGCACATATAATCCCCATCAGCATAAAATTAACCCCTCAAAGATAATTTAGATTGGTTATCCTTGATTTCTAGGTAAAAATGACCTCAGGGGCATTTTGGTCATTTTACACGTACAGAAAAATCGTGGTTTGCGACTTTCGCACGAATCGCTAATCAAGTCTCCTATGATATTTCTCTAATGTCATATTCCTTTATTGAGGTTTATTTGACCTTGAATTACGTGTAAAAATTACCTAGGGGCATTTTGGTAACCTTAACATAGCAGTAAAAACTGGGGCGTTACATCTGTTGCAATTGGGATCGCGACGGGGACGGTGAAAAAAAGAATTTTATTTTGAAAATTATGGAGTCGCCACCAAATTTGTTTAAATTGGGAAAGCATGGAAAAACCCATTTATTTTATAAAATGGTCTTTCAAACTAGATTTGAGTTCGGGAGTCGGTTATGCATAGGGAAGAGTAGGAGTTTAATCCTACGCACCCCTAATACACCCGTCCTTAGACGGTGCCTTTAATTGATTTGCGCAAATTATTAATAACCTTTTTAAATATTTATTTTTTATTACAAGAAAATTAAAAGAAATTTATTTTTTTCTTGAAAGAAAAGAATTTTTAGAACACCAAACTGTCACAGCTTAGGTGTCCTAAATGATGAGTTAACAAGCCGTCACGGCTAAGTTAACCTTTTTAATTTGAAATGAGGCATTTGACAATAGGCATATAATTTAAATTGATTTTACACTAAAATAAAAGAATTCTTATAAATAATAAATATTTACAAATAAAATCTAAAAAGTGAAGATTTATTTTTGGTATTTTTGTAAGAGAAAATATAAAAATCTTTACGAGAGATATTTGGAACATCAAGTTCTCATAACTCAGATGTCCAAATATCAAGTTAACAAGCCGTCACAGCTAAATTAACATTTTATTCAAAGTAAAATATTATACAATTAAGTGATCAACTTAAAATTTAATGAATAAAAAGAGCATTAGAACAATATTTAAAAAAGACAAATTATAAGAACTAATTTTTGACTTGACAGAGATGCCTGCTCTTACGTATCCCCTGGTGTAATAGAAAATTCAAAGTCACGTAGTTTTGTAGAAAATATTTATGATATTGTTTAATCTTATTTTGAAAAAGAGCTTTAGAATATTAAGCTGTCACAGCTAAAATATTCTAAAACATAAAGTTAACAAACTGTCGCAGTTAAATTAACTCTATATTTTTAAAAGAGATTTTGAATATCAAGCTGTCACAGCTAAAATATTCCAGGACATGTGATTAACAAGCCGTCTCGGCTCAATTAACCCCCTTTTTTTTTACAATACAATTCATCAATTAATTAACTGAATAAAATCTTAATAAAGCAAAATACTCAAATATTTATTTCAAACAATAAATAAAACTTTCTTTTTTATTTTAGACTTAAATTAATTCATATCCAAATAAACAAAGTAGAATGCAAAAAAAATAAAAAAAATAAAATCAACCGTAACTCAACAAGCAAAGCTAAATCTAGCTAAATGAACCCAAAATCTATTCTAATAAAACAATTTTACCCAAACCAAATCCTAAACTAAATCTATATTTTTACTAAAATAGAACTCAAAGCAAATGAAACCTTTTTTAAATTATTCAAACCTTAAACTAAATGAAATAAATACCAATCAAGTAAACAAAACCAAAAAATCTAAACCACCAAAATATAATAACCTTAAGAAAAGAACATAGACGAGTAAATTTTAAAAAAAAACTAATGTACACAAAGTTAACTAAAATTCATTTTTTAAGACACTTTTTAAAACACATACATACACAAATTTAATTTAAATCCCTATCTCCTGCTGATACATACAAATACAAAACTCAAATCCACATAGCTGACACATACACATACTTAAATAAAATAAAATAAAATAAAAAAACTCTCTCTCTCATGCTCATGGACACATACACATATATAAATAAATTTTTAAAAAAAATACAAAAAAAAGGAAAATCTCTCTCTCTCTCACTCACTCACAGACACACACTTAAATAAAAAAGAAAAATCTCCCCCTCTGTCTTTCTCATTCATGGACACACACTAAAAGAAAAATCTCCTTTCTCTCTCACTCCCTCATGGACACACACATATAGGCCTTTTTTTTTCTCACACACTCACAACAATAGATGGACAGAGAGACAAAGAAGCAAGGTGTAACACCCTCCTAACCACCATGTGTTACTCAAGTGTTAACATAGTAATTAGAAAAGTATTACGTATCTTCATAATCTATACTAGTCAAAAGAAGTGAAATCAAATAATTCAGACACATATTTGACTAAACTCGTATATACATATATAAACATCATTTTAAAGTTTGCAATATGTACATCATACCGGGAAACACACTAGTTAATGTCTAAGCTAGTCAGGAACTCAATTCACAAAAAGGAAAGAAACACCTCTAGTATTTAGTCTAACCTGCTCAAAGTCGAGGTCCAACAAAATTTTATACAACCAAAATTGGACCTCATAACATCTAATAAGATCAAATCTACAGGCTAGCAAGGCTCTAGTACTAAACTACCACTATATACATATCAGGAGTCCCTGAAGATCTCACGTCATACTAGATAAAACCATTGGCCATCGGTATGATAGCCTCACTTCCGCCAGGGGCATCAGGACCCTCAGGTGGGTCAGAATTTGAAGAAGAGGATGAAGAGGGATCATCTGCTGGAGAGGGTGCTGGTGGTGCAGGCGGGACATCAAATATCACTGGATGTGCCAAGTGGAGAGGCATACCATCATAAGGGAAAGCAGGGTCAAAGTCAGCTGTAAATACAAAGGTACTAAAAGAACGGCCGAAAAACACATAAGCACGAACTTGCAAGTAACCCACTACATAAAGAGAGTCGAGAACAGGATCATAATGCCACACCCACTATGGCGAGTCAAGGTAAAATACTAGTGACGGCATGTGCTAGATCTGAATAATACAAAGTAAATAAAACCATAGGGATGAGAATATTATAAAATTCTCAGTAGGATACTCCCTCAAATGTGAACATAATATAACCAGTAAATTCATTTGTATTGAATTCATCATGCTAAATTATATGCATAAATACTAATGTGCATAATTCATATAAAGTCGAATGCAAAATGGTAGTAATCAAGTGTTTTTCTCTTGTAACTCGTGGAATTCAACTTAGTGTAATTATCTCTTTTCATTAACATAGGGAAGGCTTAATCTCATATCAAGTGGTATCTGTAGTGGAATTACTCCACAAGAACTATTGATTACTAGGACATGAGCTCATTCCTATATGTTGATATGTCTACCGACTCATCAAATTCCTAGGGAAGCTCTTACTTTTACCTTCCCCCATTAACCACACAAGCTTTGTCTCTATTTTCCCCATATGTTAAAAATTTGCACAATTATAAGTCATATTTTCTCTTTTACCACCATAATACTCATATCATGTACTTCCCTTATTCAATGGAATTCTTACATCACAAGTAAATCATTGGAGTCTCCTCCATATCTCATAAGCATTTCTTAAAATTATCTAGCATGTATACATATACCATATGTTTGAATCAAATACCATATTATCATTAATTTAAGACATTCTCCCTGTTTCAACACATTGACAGATTTACTACTCCAGAAATAATATTTAATTTCCACATCAAAAGGCCAATTAAAAAGCCAAAAAAATTCTCTATGACACTTTAATGTGTCTAAAAGACTTTGTAAAATTTTCATAATAATCAGAGTTCATAACCATGTCACTAAATTTTTACAAATTTATTGGTCACAACATCCTTTTTCATAGCCTAGGGCAGGGTTCTCATAATTTTTAAATTTATCATATGATGGAATCAACTCAAAATAAAAATCACAGTTACACGTCAAGATATTTTTAATTCCCTATAAAACTTTCCAGCGAGAAATCGTTCATCTACTAGGATAATAAAATCATACAATCTTCCTGCTTCAGATTCAGAAATCTAGACAGCATGAGTACTAATTCGGTTCTTGATTTTTCTCATGGAGTAAAAGTCTTTATCATGCACCACAAAATTTGTCAGAGTTTCCTTAGGATGTTGGCTTCAACATATAATTTTTATAGCTAAAAAAAATGAACACAATTGCACCAGAAAATTCATGAACAAACCCTGCCCTGCTGAAATTCGAAAATCCATCAAACCAATTCAGAATCTCTTGTGTTAAAAATGATTTTTTCACAACACCAAACACCCCACCAAAATTAATACATCAATATCAAAATATTATCAACCAACAAAATCAGAAATTTTGGACAGAACCAGCTAGAACTTCTCAGAATAAATTTTGAAACAAAGGAGAACAATTAAACCCTACTTTGAGAGCTTCTGAGTTCTTTGCTCCAAAAGTGTTCTACTTGACCTCCCTTCACCTTGAGAGCTCCTAATCACACACCAAACCTCCTCTAGGCAGTGACGGAGTGAGGGACCAAGGTGAAAATTGATGGAGAATTAGAATTCTGATCCGTTAGAATTGTAGAGTTTGAGGTGTAGAACAACTTTGATGAAGGAAAGTCTTGATTTTAAGGACTCTAGGCTAGTATATATGGAAGGCAAAACCAAGATGAAGCTCTTGGCTATGGAGGAAGGCAGATGATTTCTCTCCCCTTGGGCTGGCCGAAAATGAGCTTCTTAAAGAAGCTAATCTAGTCATGTTTATCTTATAGTAAAGTTATGAATATTATATATATATATATAGATAATTATCATCCAATAGAGTAAAATGAATGGTTGTGATTCAATCTTGTAATTCAAGATTGAATCTTGGCCATTCATTTGATTTAAAGAGATAGGTTCATTCGTTTTGTAGAGATCTAACTAGTTTTCAATGTTAGAAATCACACACCGAAATTTCACCAAACGGGTGAAACAGTGTACTCGGGTAATCAAACATTGCCTGAAAAATATTTTTGGGTATAAAATCTTTAATTCTACCTATTTCTAACCATAATCATATAATTTCTCAATTTTGAGCATCTTCGGGACCCAATTCTAGGGTTTCAGTTGTCCCTGCGGGCCTGCGGGGCCTGCAAAATACTAATCACATTTTTTTTTTGCTTCCTTGAATCCTTATTATCATTTCTACATCTATCAAAATCTTAAAATTCTCATTAATAAAACCTTATTTAATTTCTAAAGAGAATTAGGGTGTTACACAGGGAAAAAGACTTAGAGAAAAAGCGTGAGGTCGCACACAAAGGGAGGGCAGTAGGCTGATCTCCAGGTCGCCGCACAAGAAGGGAAACCGATTATGGTTTCATGGCTGGGATGAAGAACGAGCGGCACTCAGCTGCAAAAGGAAGGTAGCTAAATCACGAAGACCATGGAAACGCCGCCTCTAAATCTGGTTCAGCCGAGATCGGTGAGTGGTAGTCGCAGAGGAACAGCAATGTAGCGGAGCTCGTAAAAGGGAAGGAGATTGCGTGATGGGAGAGGGTAGAGTACGCGATAGTCGATTGGCAGGGTATGGCTTCTGTTCACTGTGGATGCAGGAAAAAGGGAAAAGGAAGCCAGCGGCGTGGCGACAGTGGTTGGCCGAGATGGTACGATGTAGGGAAAAGGATCCGGTCACGATAGCTTGAGGGAAGGCTAACTGCGCGAACTCAAGCAGTAGGGAAAGGGGATCTTCGCAGAGTTTTTGCGGAGGGGGAAGGATGTTGTGGTGGTGGTGGCTTTAGGTGAAGCCATGAGGGTGATGGACGAGAAGGCAGCCGATGGTGGTGGGTGCAGTGGCTAACTCAAGGTGGATGAGGAAGAGATGTTGGGGAAGAGCAATAAGATGATGGAAGGGGGAGTTGGAGCTGATGATGATGCGAGGCCTCGGTGATGGTGGTTGAAACCACCGCGGCCTCTCCCCTCTTTTCTTTCCTTTTTAAATTTTATTAAAGATTTCTGATGATGATCTGTTGTTGTTGCTTGATTTACCTTATTCTTTCCTCTTATTGTTGCCTGGATTTTATTACTGGAATTGTTGTTGGATTCGTCTTGCAGGTTTCCCTTTGATTTGATCTCTGTTTGTAGGCTGAGTAGTGTATCAAAATGTATTTGATTTTTTTTTGTGCTTGAATTTTCTTGTAGGTTTTAAGTCCCCTCTGATGATCGTCCCCCTTTTTTGTTAATGATGGTTACATTTATATCTGTAGCTCTCTATTGACCATTGCAGGTTGGCTCCAATTCATAACCGAAAGGAGCTTCAGCATTTTGCACATAGTGGAGAAGAACATCATCATGATGTTCTTCACTTTTTTTGAAAATAAAAATTCCCCTCATCATAATGTTTCATGAGCCTACCTCGGGGAAAGGAAAGAGCCTGTAACTCCATCTCCCTTTTTATTTATTTATTTATTTTTATTTTTAGTATTTTTTTTGTCAGATGGACATGAACTGTCCTTTTGAAATGGGCTGAATGAAAAACGAACAGACTGGACTCTAAAAAATCATTTTTAGACAAATAGAACAGGCTAAAATAAATGAAATCGGCTTTCTTTTTTTTTCATTTTTTGAAATAAAAAAAACAACAAGAAGCAAACATTTTTCATTTTTTTCAAAATAAATAATTAACAAAATTGTAATAAAATAAAAAAGTAAACTAAATGCAAATTTTGGATTTTCATTAAAAGACTGGACAAAATCAGGTGTTCACAGAAGTGATTTGAGGAAGCTAGGAAAAACTAGTCACTAGAAAAGATGAAAAATGAGAATTTTAGAACACTTGGAACAAAGAAAATTCTGTTTCTATCCAGCAACCTTCCAAGGCAGCAATCATGGTTTAGAATTAGTTTATATGTGTAGGAACCTCTCATAATTGGTTTAAAATTTAATTTGTAGCACCTTAGGTGAAGACGAAACTTAGAAGGGGTCTAAGACGTAGTTTCTAGAACCCCATAATTAAATGATATCTGATCTGCCCACATTCTTATGATGTTGTCCAGATATGTTTGGGATCATAAAAATAAGTGAGAATTATTAGTCGTGAACCTATAGTGCATAAAAGGTCAAAAATGGATAATAGGTTGGTTAGATTTCAAGTTTAATACCCATAAGGGTAAAGGCATGAAGCTTTGTGAGTTGTGTAACATAATGAAGTTAGTTAGTATTGATGCATGTGTTGTGAAGAATATATTTATATGATTTTGATGGTTTAATTTTGAATATGGAATTATGATTGAAAGCACATACTCTATATGTTTTGTGGCATGCTATGATGATAGTGAATTAATAAGCATGAAGTATTAAGTGATATGTCATGATGATATTTAAGAACATGTGTTTATGTTGCATTCATGCATAGCATGCCAAAACACATTTCTCCTACTACGGCGAGGAGAAAGCAAAACTGTGGGGGGTATGGACATTGAGCCTGCCGAAGCGGAAAATATCACTATGCACTGGATGCCAGTAGATGCGTTTCAAAGAAGAAATGATCCAATAAGGAAATGATGCATTACCCCCTCTATTACCCCATGTTAAATCTAGCGACAACTAGTTAGGATTGAGCTCATTCCTAGGTGATAGGTGAGATGTAGTTTGGTGACCAGATTATCATCGAGGCCGGTGAATCGGTTGGATTTTTGGTGAATATGCTAAGAGGATGGTCTTTAAGAAAAAGAATTAAGAGTTTGACTTATGAGAAACATGTCACATGAAAAGTGCTGTGCCTTTTTATTCCACGTATATGACTTATGTTTCTTTATGTTGTGCTCAAGTACTATGAATTTCATGTTAATGCGCATATGGTATTGTCATGCATTCATCTAATATTTGTTGCATTCATGTGTAACATCCTAATTTTTAACCTAATACTCCTGGAACGTATTCAGGTTAATCATTAGTCTATTACTCTTTTAGTCTTATTCTTTAAACCTTTCTTTAAAATACTTAGCAGAAAATACAGGTAAATTTTTTTTTTTGAAATGTAAATGCAAAGTGAGAGCCGCGTAACACGACGAATGATAAGGCACATGGAAAAATAAAACACATGATTAAATAAACATCTGACAGGACATAAAGCATGTAATCGCACATCATGATAAAACTAGCTGCATATATATATAATATGCCCACTCATGAAAAGCAGGATTTAATTAGTACAACATAGAAACAAATACATCCGAAATGAAAATACAACAGAAAGGAAAAGACAATAGAAAGCATAAAAGGAAATTCCCCCTATCTCAAAGAGGTGCACCTATACTAGATAACCTCTAAAACAAAAGTAGGCTATCCTAAGCCAATCAGAGGCTCGGGTACCATATCACATCTACAATCTCCTACTGCTGACCTCTCTGGTGAGGAGGGACGTACCCAATCCACTGAGCTATCTCGGCCAGAGTGGCTATACGCTGCATCGGTCGGGCATGGGCTCTTCAGCAGGGAATCATCCTCACTTGTCCCCAATACATCGGCTGTGTGACGGTGGCCTCACTGCCCTCTCCAAAGTCCATTGGCACGGTAGGGGAGGACCCCTCAAAAGGCACCTAGGTAGCGGAGTCCTTGGAAAGGTCTATCTCTGAGAATGATGATGGGGAGCGAGGCACGTACTGTGGGAAATCTCAGATAGCAGATACGGTCGGTGGGGTGCGGCAAATCCGCTCCTTATGAGGGCGTGCCCGCTCGAACACAAGGTCATCGCCAAATGGCAAGGCAGGGGAGAAACAACAGCTGGAGACTGGATGTGCGAAGGGGTGATCCACGTAGACAAAAAGATAGACGGCACAACAACCCACAAAATGATAAGAACGGTGGGCAGGGTTGTAGTGCATCTCCCATGTGGGCGCATCAATGAAGATTATGAAGGTCGCCATCGAACTCTGAAGATGTGACGGGAAGAAAAGGCAGAGGGAGTGAGAATCTAAATGAAGAATCTCAGTAGGGTAACCTCCTACCTAGGTGATATCATCTATGTCCTCAGGAACCTTGGGGTTTCTTTGTAAAAAGGTGAGCATGCATAAACTTCATTTATTAGGTTTAAACTTAATTATCCAATGTCCGTTTCTTTTACGATGAATCTTAATGTTATGGATGCAGCATAATAAAGCATGAATGCATGAAGATGCAACAGGCAGAAATCAAGTAAACATTCATAGAGATATCATCATGCAGGTGGCATAAAGTGGCATATTCTTCTCATGTAAAAACATTTCTCTTTCTGTAACTGTGTGACATCCAAAGCATCGTACTGCAACATAGGGATCACCCTAAAATCTTCTCTAGGTTATGAGCTCATACCGTAACTAGTCGTCACCAATTCTTACTTATCCTATGATAAATGTAATCACATTAATAATAATCATAACAAAACGCGTCACATCGGTATCAAGTACACAGTGAATATTGTCCTCTTTGGGGCGTTACGTATCACCGTCCCCCTCAAGGATTTGTTTTTGGGGCATTACATATCGCCGTCCCCCAGAACACGTTCTTACAGTACTATGTCACATTCAAAAATTCATATCTTTTTGAAAACTTTCTAAGTCCTCAAATTTGTTAGAAATTCGGCAGCATAAAGGCAGCGCACCGAATTTCTTCCAAATTTGCTTTATGCCATATTCATATATATACATAGTCATTCATAAGCATATGTATCATAAGCATCATAATCATCATATGCACCATAAGCATCATAACATCATAATTTCTTTCATAAGGCACCATAGCATGTATAACATCCTAATTTTTAACCCAATACTCTAGAACATACTTAGGTTAATCATTAGTCTGTTACTTCATAGTTCTCATTTCTACTTTGAAATACTTAGCGGAAAATATGGGTAAATTTTTTTTTTGAAATACAAAGTGAGAGCCGCGTGATGCGATATAACATGTAAAGGACAAAACATGCATCTCATATTGTCATAGCATAAGGCACATAAAGGCACATCATGGGAAACACTGAATATCACCTCATATATATATATAACTTGTCTACTTATAAGTGTGGGACTTAATTTAGTACAAAGGAAGACATGAAAGAAAATACAACATAAACATAAACATAAACTACTCCCCTACCCGAGTGCATCTAATGGGGTAACCTCTAAACAAAAGAAGGTTTATCCCCATCTATGCGGTGTGTACACTAACCCGGGCCATCTACAGCCTCCTATTGGCGACTGTCCCTCGAGCGTGGCACGTAACCAGGAAACTGAGCAAGCTCCTCCGGCGAGAATAGGCAGAACGAGGCTCGGAAGTGACCTCCACAGCGTGGCCTCATCTTCGGTCGTCGTGCAAGCCTCGGCTGAGTCACGGAGGGCTCGCTACCCTCCCCAAGGTCCGTGGGGATGGTGGGGGAAGATCCCTCGGAAGGTACCTAGGTTGCCGAATCCTCGGAAGGATCCGTCTCGGAAAAAGACGACGGGCAACGGGGCACATACTGGGGGTAGTCTCGAACGGCGGACGCGGACGGTGGAGTACGGCGAAGCCTCTCCTCTTGGGGACGTGCGCGCTCGAACACTAGGTCATCGCCAAAAGGTGAGACAGGGGAGAAACGATGGGAATGTATAGGGGGAGTGAAGGGTCGACCCATGAACATGAATACTCTAACCATGCATCGACCCACAAAATGGAACGACCCGTGGTCCGGGTCATGGTGCACCTCCCATGTCGGCGTGTCCACGAACACTATGAATGCCGCCATCTGAAGACATGACGGAAAGAAAAGATAGAGGGAGTGAGAATCTTGCTAAAGAATCTCAGTAGGGCCTCCTACTACCTAGGTGTCATCATCTACGTCCTCAGGAACCTTGGGTTTATTTCGTAGAAGCAAGTGAGCATGCATCGAGTTCATTTTATACTTTAAAATATACTTTAGCCAAGGTCCATTCATTTTAGGATGATCTTAATGTCATGAATGCAATGTATGCATGGCGCTACCTAATGCACATACATAAGTCATATCGTCAAGCATCATCATACTTAGTGGCATAAAGTGGCAATAGAAACACTCATATGGGACAAACTTAGTGACATAATCATAATCATGAAACTTCTCTTCCTCATGGGCCGCGCTAAAAGACAAGCGCTCTGGGGGTGCTCTGTAACACCCTAGTAATTAACCAGATACACCTAGGTTGAATCTGATTAATGACTAGACTTTACTCCTTGCTTTGGTTCTTTCTTCATAATTTGAAAATACTTAGTGAAATTACGAGCCCTTTTTTTTTTTAAACACATAATTGAAAACGTGAGCCGAGTACAACGTGAACGAGTAAGCGGAGTATAATAAGACGTTTAAGAATATATCACATCATATCACTTAGGCTCCATCATATAACATCCATAAGCACATTATAGCATATATTTACATACAATAACCTCACTCAAAGGGTGGGTTATGTTCATACATCATTATCTTATGCAAACCCATAAAAGAAAATATACTTAAGGAAATTCATGCCCTAAACTAGATAACTCCATAAGTCCGGGAAGGTTATCCTAAAACTAGGGTGCATGATCACACATAAGTCTACTAAGAACCTTATATGGCCACCGTCTCCAAAATGGGGGAATAAATCCGATCCACTGATGAGCTCCTGAGGGGGACACACGAGATGCACCAGTCAATGCATGGACGGCCTTCTCGCTAACTCCTCTGAACAACTGCTTTCCTCACTACCCTCTCTTACACGTATGGGAGTAGGAGCAGCTCTAATATGCATGAGTAGGAGTGTCCTCAAGGATCAGCCGTAATATCTCGCCTCGGGAACATACTGAAATCCATGGACAAGAGATGAAGCGGATAAGAACGTAACATCCTTTCATCAAGTGGACGTGCATGTTCGAAACCATTTCATCGCCATAGGGAGAAGTAGGAGAAAATCGAGCAACTAGGGACAGATGTGCAAATGGACGACTATGTAAATAAAAACACGAATCAAGACCTCCCTTCAAAATGATACGAGCGATGCAATCGATCATAGTGAATTCTATAGGGTATCAACGAACAGATTTAATGTCGCCGATTTTGAATCGGGAGACAATGACGGAAATAAAGAAAGGGAGTGAGAATCTTGCTAAAGAATTCTCAAGAAGGTACCTCCTTCTACAAGGTCATCATCAAAGTCCCTGTGAACCTCGGATTATTCTAAAATAGTGAGCATGCAAAGATTCATTTTAAGTTCGGACAAATACTTAACCGAGGTTCACAATTTTTTAATCATGCGCCTTATAATGCATCTTATTCTTAACATGTCATATTTACAATGAACTTTTCCCTTTATCATTACATCATATTCCTCATCATCATTATCAAAATAACATGCATAAAAGAACGCCATATAATATTAGCTACACATGGACACAAGGTACATATTTCATTTCTTTAGTGCCTTAGGTGACTTAAAATCTTATCATCATCATTATTTTCCTTGGGCCACCCTATACTCCACCCTTTTTGGGAGTAATTTAGGTTATGAGCTCATACTTTACTAGTCGCTACTAGCATATACTTATCCTTTGATAAGCTAAAGTCCCGACTCTACCCTTTTGAGAGAATCCGGTTAGGGGCTAAAATCACCTTTTCACCACCTATAGTCCGATGGTTCCAAAGGATCATTTTCTATAAGTTTAAGTCACCATTAAATCTTTGCATGTTATATCATAATACAATCATAAACATCATAACATTTTCTCATTTATAGTCTTAAGCTAGAATAATATATATCAATCAGAATCATGCATATGGGAGATTCCTCAGAGAGAGGTGGGTCACAATGGACACGCTTAAATACCAAGTCTTTCCTTAGCCGTAACCTTTCCAAATTACACTTTTTACAATGATACACTTTCTTCTAGCAACAAAGGTGAATTTTACATAAGAACATTTCATGTATAAGCATTCTTATTATTTGCAACAAAGAATCTATAACATGCAAGTCGAAATCATTCAATGATATCAAGTACTTAATAAGCATCCAATCCTTACATAGAATTATCAATTATAGAACTAATTAGTTACTAAACCAATTATGAATCATTCTCTTTAACAATAAACCATAATTATCACAACTTCAATCATATCAAATCATTATCACACATTGATACTAAACTCAGATCGCTGGGCTCTAATCATGAACCTCATGCAATTACATAGAATCATATTTAAGTGCATATAAAATACTAGTTCCCCCTGTAGAAAATCCTTGCAAAGCCTTAAAACTCATTTAGAAACTAGTTCTTTGTCAAATTTGGGAGGATCTTCACAATTAAAATTCTCACTTAAGATAAAAGGAGTAAGTCTTGAGCTTTAGAGATTTAGGTGACATCTTAGAATTATAAACATGCTATGCAACCTTATTTTAATCTTATCTTTATAAGGTGATAGCTTGAATTATAAACATGATATGCAATTCCATTTCTTTATCTTTAAGATTTAAGGTGATGACTTGAAAATTAAACATGATGCAAGAACTTGAAATATAAACATGATACAAGAAACTGGAGCGTGGTAATCCGCACAGACCAAGAGAGGGAGTAAGAGAATATTAAGAAACCGAGCGAATGTAGTCCTGACAGACCGGTAGAGGAGAAGAGAATATTAAGAAACCTGGAGCGGCGGTAGTCCTGCATGTGACCAGAGAGAGGGAGAAGAGAATTATTATTACATCTTTTAAGCTCCAATTCAAGACTTTTTAAAGAATAAATTCTTTAACTCCAATAATCATATTTCTTTGCTTGTGATACATGGGCAAGTCTTTAAGCTCTAGGATTTTAGGTGATGGCATAAAATAAACATGTCATGCTGATTCTTTTAGCCATTATAAAATATAGTGAGAGCATAAATTAAATATGAGATGCAACCTCTTAATTATCTTGAAAGATTAAGTGATGACTTGAAACATAAAAATGAAATACAAGCTTGGAATTTAAACATGAGAAATGCAAGTTCATTTATTCATTCTTGAAAATTTAGTGATGACATAGAAGGTAAAATATGGTTATGCAAAGCATAAACTTAATCATGGATGCAAATTCATTTTGTTTCTTTACTAGAGCTCCTTCAAGACTTTAAAAGAATTATAAATTCAACCCAATACATATCTTAACAAGAAATAAAACATAAAAGGAAATAGAAAAATACATCTTTCAAGTTCTAAACTAAAAATCTTTGTTTTAGCATCATAAAGCATTATTTTTTAAGGTTTTGCATCAAGTGGAATTTTCTGCTTTAGAGGTCTAACTTGTGATGGATTTACAACCCACCCTCAAGGTCCTCATCATCAAGCCATCATCTTAGTTCCACCTAGGCCATATGGTTGAATTGGTTAAAGAAAAATTGAAGAGGAAAACCAAATGAAAAGCTAAGGCAAGTTCATACTTACTATTTTGAGCTAAAAACACAACTCCTCAAAGCATAGAAATAAATTTAGAAACTACTCCCTACCTAATCTGAGTTGAAGAAGAGGAAGAGAACTTGATTTCTTGGAGTGAAATGACACAAAATCTCTTTGAAAAATTGAAGAAAGAATTCAGCCAAAGAGGAGGAAGAAAGAAAGTTTTTGGTGCTCCTAAAAACTAGTTATGAACCAAGCATTCCAAGACCACTCAAGCAAGCCTATTTATAGAAGTATTTGAGGCTTCTAATTGGCCAAAATGAGGAGGTAGTTGTCAGAATTTTTCAGGAGTAATAATGGAGGAAAAAATCATTTTAGACAAAGTTGTATGAAATTAAGGAATTATGTCTCTTATGGTGACATTTTGGCATTTTGTTTTAGTGCAACTTTTGGAAATAATTCAGCTGCATAATGGCATCAATAATTTCTGTGCATTACAGCCCAAAGAAGTGAAATTTGTGTGTTCCATGCATTATTTAGGTGTAGGCAAGGTATTCATGTAATTTAGAGAATTTACGGTTAAGGGCTTAAGTGAATTAGTAAGCAATTTGGGTGTTTTTGAGCAATTTTGGGTTCTAATCAATCTAAATACATAATTTTGAATCTAGATTAATATTTAGAATTTAATAAGCTTTAATTTGAGCCTAATATTGCTTAGGTTTCGCTATATGAATCGAAAACTCAAATTCGCAAAACTCGCCCAAAAACGGCAAAATCGCACTTTCACTTAAAAACTCGCCTAAGGCCACCCGAGCTAACCAATGGTTAATCATGGCTTAAAAACACATTTTAAAACATTTTAGTGAGGTTCGCTCAGTCGGCACGCATCGAGTTAAACACTGGGCAGGGGCTTTTGGTCTTTTTCGTAAGGCCTAACTCAAAATTGAGATTCTTCTCGCTTCTATTAACACACATAACACAAACAATCCCTTTATTATTCTCAAAACATCCCTTGAGAATATGTGGGGCCCAATCCTCATTTTCCGAGTAAAATAACTTCAGTGACATTTTGGTCATTTTATACGCATGTAAATTCTGATTTGCGATTTCGCATGAATCGCTCCTAACCTCTCTTCTAATGTTATATTCCTTTATTGAGGATTGTTCGCCTCAAATCTTTATGTACAATTACCTCACTGTAATTCAAGAATTGAGTAATTTCTAATGACAAAGAAAAATTACGTGAAAAATTGGGGCGTTACATGCTCTACTGAACCGTGTCACCTTAACGTGTCACATCTCTAGGTTATGAGCTCATACCTTAACTAGTCGTCACCAGTTCTTACTTACCACTTAACGATAAGCGTATCATAAATCATAAATCCCGACTATCTGAGTACGGGTTAGGGGGCAATCCTCTTAGGGGTGCTCGGCCGAACCGGTGTCACCTAAGAGTATAAATTGGTACCGATGTCACATGAGTTCTATGGAGGTGCTCGGCCGAACTAGTGTCATCCTAGAACCCATCTTAGTACCTTAATTTTCAAAATCTCTTTAAGTCCCCAAATTCGCCGAGAATTCAGCGGCACAATGGCATTACGCCAAAATCCTTCCAAATTTGCTTTATGCCACATAAACATATATCCTCATGAATTCCTCATATGAATAACATTATCATCCTTCACATAACACATGCATTATCATAGAACATTCAAACGCTTACCCTTACGGTAGCTTATGCTTTGACCCTTACGGGTCTTAATCTTGAGATATAGTTCTCTAACATCCATCACTCATATGATATGCACCTAAGGGCTCATAATTAATCATCATTCCTAATCCTCATGTTCATACTCAAATCTGAAAAGCATAGGGCAGAATTTCTAACTTGTGGTTACGGGGTTCTAGAACTTACATTTTAGACCCTTTCTCGGTTCCCTCTTCGCCTAAGGCGCTATAAATTAAATCTAATTCAATTATGAGACATTCCTACGCTTAAGAACTAATTATAAACCACATTTATCATGTTCTAACATTGCTGGATAGAATCCAGAAAACTAAATGTTCTAAGAGTTCTACATTTGCATTTTTACGGTTTTCTAGTTACTAGTTTCCCTATAGGTACTAAAATTCAATTCTAATCCAAATGTTACCAAGTTTTTCATGCCTAAACAATCCTAATCTGATTATGTTCGCATTAAAACAGTTTGGATAAGTTCCAAAAACAAATGGGTCTAAACTATGTTAAATTCTAGCTTTACGGTATTTCTAGTTAGCTAGTTTCTTACCTATCATGCATAGAATCATTTCTACATCACCATATGATATTTTCACACATCAAAACATCACCATACAGCATCACACTCATCATGACAAAACCGAAATCATGGAGCTTCAGTGAGAGAATTAAATTGACATTTCGAGGTACATAAGTTAACTAGTTTCTCTTGGAATCAAATTAGAATTTCTAAAACTCTTTGCAAATCATTTTACTTCATCAAGAGGCTAAGAGAAGCCTTAGGTTAGTGACCAAAATATATTTCATCTTCTAAAAGGGAATAAAGTCATATCTCATGATAACATAACCTTGTAAAGATTTGTAAAGCTTTAAGAAAAACTTAGAACATAGACTATTGGTCCTTGTAGCTAGACGAAAACTGATTGCAAGTCCATCATCACTACTTGGCCGAAAACATGCATTCAAAGAATGCATTCACATTAAACTTTAACTTGAAATGAAATGGGCAAGTCTTTAAGCTCTAGGTTCTTAAGTTATGATATAAAATAAATGTGCTCATGCTTTTTTTATTTTTAATCTTGCTTACAAAATAGAGTGATGACGTAAAACAAATATGCAAGGCATAAACTTAAACGTGCAAGCTTGAAAGTAAATATGCGAGGCATAAACTTAAACGTGCAAGCTTGAAAGTAAATATGCAAGGTTCAATTCTTTATTTTAGTGCTCTTGGCCCAACAACAATCGACTTTAAGGCCGAAATAGAAAGGCATTCGAGAAATTAATTAGGTGATAATGCAAGTTCAATTCTTTATTTTAGTGCTCTAGGCCCAGCAACAATCGACTTTAAGGCCGAAATAGAAAGGCTTTGAGAATTAAATTAAGTGATGATGCAAGTTCCATTTTAATCTTTATGTTCTTAGGTGATAGCTTGAAAGTAAAGGTGCATAACAAGAATATAAATGTAAATGCAAGCATAAAATAAATTATGCAAGTTCATTTTATTTTTCTAGAGCTCTTAACAAGACTTTAAAGGAACTTAAACCTCAACCCAAACTCATCAAACCAAGATAAAGTAAAGTCTAGAATTCTTAGAACTAAACATAACATTTTTAGAAAATCAAAACATTTTGCATGTAAAAGAAAAGGAAATGGCCGAAATTTCAAGGAAAAAAAAAGAACATTTTGAAACTTTAGAGTCCATGATCTTGATGATATATTAACACCAACATCATGAGACCTCATCATTGAGTCCTTAGAACCATTTTAAAACATCATCAAAGTTAAAGCTTCCAAAAGTTAAAGAAAGGAAGAACTAGAAGTATTTTTCTCAAGAACAAAGATCAAGCTCTAGAGTTTGTTTCAAGTGATGAACATCATCATGAAACTCTCATCATCAAGCTCTCATTCCTTTGTTCTCCAAGGCCTATGGCCGAAAATGAAAAGGAAAAAGGAGTAGAAGAGAAGTTCTAAAAAGAAACAAGAGAAACTATGAACATCAAACTTGAAACAAGAACTTTAAAGAAAGGAATACATGAAAGGAAATCCCTACTTGGTGTGATGATCTTGAAGATGGAAGAAGAAGATGAAGAAGATGAAGAACTTGAAGAACTTGAAGAACACTAGAACTTTGAGAGAAAAAGAAAAGCTTGAGTGCTCCTAAACTTAGCAAATGATCTAAAAGTGGTGCAAGCTTCCCAAGGCCATCTATTTATAGAGAAATGAAGCAAATGGAGGGTGTGAATGGGGGAGGGATTTTTGGCCACATGCATCAGAATTTGGGAGAAAAATATCTCTTACAAAGGCATGGTTGAAGGCATGGTAAGTTATGGGTTCAAGCATGGTGAGGTATGGTTCAAGGTATGGCTCAAGCATGGTTCTTTGAGTGAGAAATAAATCAACATGTGATGTAAATGGAGGAGGAGGTGGCCGAAATGCATCAGCCAATGGGGGAGGATTTCTTGCATTTTAATGGTGGTTTGGAGTTGTGTTTAGGTATATCTTTGATTATGCTTAAGGTTAGGAAGTTGTAAGAAAGTGTTTAGGTGAGAAAATGAGTAATTAAGTTTGTCAAGACATAATTAAAGAGTGTTCTTGCATCATTAGTGAGTTATAAATTCATTTTAGTGCATAAACAATTCTAGACACAATTCCTTAATTTAAGGAATTGGAGAGAGAAAACACTATTCAAGATTCCAAGAGTGAAATCTTGAGTTTTAGAAAAGAGATTTAAATCTAATCCAAGCAATCTTAGGTTCTAATTAATTTTAATAAATTATTTTGACTCTAGATTAATTAGGGAAATTAATTAATCTTCGTTTAGAGCCTAATATTGCTTAGGTTTGCTTAATTACATCATTAAGCTCAAAAACACTATTCTAGGGGCAAAACCGTAATTTTTCACTAAAACTGCCCAGGACCACCGGGACTTGAACAGAGACCTCTAGACACATGAAAACGTGTTTTTAAACCACTGGGGAAAGTTTCGGGCTCAAACGGCACCTTTACCCGCGTAAAACGCTATAGGGGTATTTTGGTCATTTTGACCCGAAACTGTGGAAAACGAGATTTTCGCTTCCGGAAGCATTCAAAGGCCATTCAATCCCCTTCAAACATTGATTTGACCCTTTGAGGACGACCGAGTTGGTTACCCTCGAATTCGGGTCAGGAAATGACCTCAGGGGCATTTTGGTCATTTCCCTTAGACAGAAAAATCGGGGTGTTACAACATGAGCATCAACACATCAACATTATATATTCTAATAGGGGATCACATGCTCAAGATATTCTCATAATAAAACATGCATTCACTTGAAACATTAAAGCTCATTATGCTCTTAAACCTATGGTGTCTTATGCCTTGACCCTTACGGGGCTTAAACAGGAGATATAATTATTCTAACATTCGCTATTAACCTTTTATGCACCTATGGGTTCACAAATAATTATCCTCATTAATTTTTATGTTTAGGAGCAAAACCAAACAACTCCATACAAATTGTCATTTTCTAAATCTTGCAATTACGGGGTTCTAGAAACTACATTTTAGACCCTTTCTACATCCCGTCTCACCTAAGGCGCTATAAATCAAATCTAAACCAATTATGAGGTATTCCTATGCTTATGAACTAATTATAAACCATGTTTATTGTATTATAAGGTTGCTGGACAGAAATAGAAAATTAATTAATCTAAGTGTTCTAGAATTGTACTTTTACGGTTTTCTAGTTACTAGTTTTTCTATAAGTGCTAAAAATCAATCCTACATCAAATGTTACCAAGTTTTCATAATAAACAATCCTAAACTGAATGTTATCCCATCAAAACAGTTTTGGCAGTGGCTAAAAATAAACGGGTCAAAGATATGCTAAAACTCAACTTTACTATTTTTCTATAAGACTAGTTTCTTTCCTATCATGCATAGAGGGGTTCCTACCTTAACATATATAATTTTTACACATTCTAACATACCAAAACAACATCATAAAGCAGCAAGCACACGAGGGCAAAACCAAAACATTAAAGCTCAAGCATCATTCAAAAATCATGTCCTTAATACATACAAGTTACTAGTTTCTCTTGAAATCATTTTAGGACTTCTAAAGCTCATTGAAACCCGTTTTATTTTATAAGAGGAGACTAAAAATAACCATAGGACAGTAGCTAATTCAAGGAATGTTTAGAAGAGGTTCAACTCATAAATCTTGTTGGTAATAATCTTATAAAACTCTTAAGGCCTAAAGAAAATCTTAGAACATAGATTGTTGGCTCTTGTGATTAGATGAAACTCACATCAAGTTCATCATCATCACATGGCCGAAATATGCATCCATGGGGATGTTTCCATAACCAAACTTTAACTTGAGATAAAGAGGGCAAGTCTTTGAGCTTCTAGAGTCTTTTAGTGATGACAAAATGTAAACATGCTATGCATCCCATTTTATTCTTCATTATAAAGGAAAGTGAGAACTTCAAAGTAAATATGAGATGCAAGAACTTGAAATATAAATATGAGGTGCTAGAAATATAAATATGCAAGACTTGAAAGTAAATATGCAAGACTTGAAAGTAAATATACAAAGTTTGGAAGTAAATATGCAAGTTCATTTTATCTTTTAGGGTTTAAGTGATAACTTGAAATATAAATATACTAGACAAGGAAACGTAAACATGAATGCAAGTCCAATTCTTTATTTTAGTGCTCTAGGCTCCACAACAATCGACTTTAAGGCCGAAATAGGCGAGCTTCGAGATTAATTATTAGGTGATATGAAAATGCAACTCTTGTTTTAATCTTTATGTTTTAGGTGATGGCCGAAATAATAAATGTGCTAAGCAAGGAAAGTAAATATGAATGCAAGTTCATTTTATATTCTTCACTAGAGCTCTTGCAAGACTTTAAAGGAACTTAAACCTTAATCCAAACTTATCATAGCAAGATAAAGCAAGCTTTAGAGTTCTTGTACCAAGGTTTACCAGGAAACCATATGGTGTGAACTTCATCCTCAAGCTCTAAGGAAATGGATTAAAAGAACAAATGAACTTAAAGAAAAGGGAAGATGGCCAAAGCCATAGGAAGGAAAGAATGAGATTTTAAAATTCTAGAGACCATGACCTTGATGATGTAATTTCACCAACATCATGTGCTCTCATCCTTGAGTTACTTTTTCAACCATACAACCTTTGAAAAACGAAAATCTAAGCCAAAGAAAAGAAGAAGAAACCGAAATCTCCTATGATCCAAGGACCAAGTTTCAACCTTTAGAGGTTACACAAGTGATGATCTCTTGACCATCAACCAAACCCTCATCATCAAGCCAACAATTTTCTTTAAAAAAAGGCTCCAGGGCCGAAATACATAGGGGAGAAAAGAAGTTCTAAAAGCCAAGAGAAACTAACAAAACTCATCTTTATTAAAACTTTAAAAGATAAGATTTTAACAAAACAAAAATCCCTGCCAAATGGTGAAGAGGAAAGCTTGGTTTTTGAGGTGAGAATGAGAGGAAAACTTCCTTCCAAGTGAGCTAGAGTTTTCAGCCACAAGGAGAAAGAAAAGGAAAGTGAGGTGTTTTCTTTAAGCTTTTGTATTTGAAGGATGGTGTATGGTTGAGAGGTGATGAGATGAGGTTGAAGTGTGGTGATTCTTTATGAGCTTGAGGAAGATGAAGAAGAGAAGAAAGCTCTTTATCTTGAGAGAATATGGGAGAACTTAGGAATGCTTTCTTGAAACTTATACTTTGGCAATTGATCAAAAGTGACCGAGTTCTCTAAATGCATGTATTTATAGAGAAACAAGACATGGAAGGGTGAATGAAGTGTGGTTGGCCGTGGACCTCATGGGCCATGAGGCGAGAGATTGGCTCAAATAAGGCATGATGAGGCATGGTGAGGTATGGCTTGAGGTATAGTGTGGTATGGCTTGAGGTATGGTCCCAAAGCATGGTTCTTTGAGTGTTTGAAATTTTAAACATGTGATGGAAATGGGGAGGAAGGGGTGGCTGAATTGCATCAGCCAAGGGAGGAGGAAAATCTCTCTTTTTAATTGTGGTTTAGAGTTGTATTTAGGTGTGTCTTTGATTAGGCTTAAGTGTAGGAATTTGTGAGAAAGTGTTTAGGTGACTAAGGATGTAATTAAGGATTTCAAGACAAGGTTAGGGAGTGCTCTTGCTTCATTAGTGAGATAAAAACTCATTTTAGTGTATAAACAATTCTAGACACAATTCCTTAATTTAAGGAATTGGAGGGAGAAAACACTATTCAAGATTCCAAGACTAGGAATCTTGAGTTTTAAAAAAAGATTTAGGTTTAATCTAAGTAATTTTAGGTTCTAATTAATTTTAATAACTTATTTTGACTCTAGATTAATTATGGAAATTAATTAATCTTCGATTAGAGCCTAATATTGCTTAGGTTTGCTTAATTACACCATTAAGCTCGAACGGCACTATTCCAGGGGCAAAATTGTAATTTTGTATAAAAACTGCCCGAGACCATTAGGACTTAAACAGATACTTTTAAACACATGAAAACATCATTTTAAACCTTCGGGGAAAGTTTCAGGCTCGAACGGCACCTTTACCCGCGTAAAACGTGTAACATCCTCCCAAGTACAACGTCATCCTTAAGTTATGACATCAGACTCGAGAGTTGTTACTTATAGATTAGCGAACCTTTCATAATTATCTATAGCCGGTTTGATTGATTTGCGAGATAACTATGTCATAGTTCTATTGAAATATATATATAGCAAGGAAAACCAAAACATTTATTTAATACAAGGTTAAGTACATTAGGGAAGCTCTTCTATGAGCTTAACACATTTGTTCCCTATTACATTTACATATATATAACCACAATAAAGTTATAATAAAATAAACACATCAACTACTAAACTACTGCAACTCCAGTATAGTTTTTCTCGTAATGTCTTCATCGTTCTTTGGATTAACCTGGAGACGACACGGGAACACACCAAATAGGGGTGAGAATTATACAATTCTCAGTAGGGTAACTCCCCCAAACACAATTATAATGTCATCGTCATCGCCCCAGCCACTTCGGTTTATTAAGAAAAAGTGGTCATGCATTATATAATAATAGTTTATTTTTAAAGTTCCAAATCATACTTCCGAAGTGGGTTACTTTTAACATTCAATCACTTAATATACATATACCATACTACTCAACATCTTATACTACTAACTTTCAACTTAAATATATTGGTCTCAATATCAATACTAAACTTCTTCACTCGGCATATAAGACAAAGGATTTCTTAGAAAATTTACTTCTTAAACTTGCCTTGGCCCTTGACTAATCTTGTCACATCTGGGCATTACGTACCGCCGTCCCCAGTGTGGCAATAATGGGTAATAAACTGCTTTTCAGGACTGAGCTCATTCCTATACATGATCATTGGATTTAATTTCTCCAATTCTTACATAGACCTATTCCTAGCCAGGTTTACTTTCCCCGACTCAATTCAAGGATATTCAGGTTTACTTTCCCTGACAGACCGGATTTACTTTCTCCAGCCCAAGAAACAAAATCTTATGCTTTTATTTCGTATACGAGCAATTGTAATAAGCATTCATATCTATGTATACCTAACCTCATTGTTAATCTCACATGCTTAATTATCCATATTCATATTTAGCTACTCATGTCATACTAGAACCAAACTACTATTACATTATCAATTCAAGTCTTTGGCTCATTTCCAGCAATTGGGCAGATTTCACACCATTGTAGCACAATTTTATTTGCACATCAAACAATCAATTCAGAGGCTATAAAAATTATCCAAGATACTTCAATGTAGCTGTAAAAATTTCAGGGCAAAAAGAGTTCTATAACTATGTTAACAAAATTAGACGAATTTGGTGGTCAGAAACCACTCATCCTCAGCTCAAGAACCAAAATTCATAATTTTTAACCCTAGTAATTGAACCCATAAAATTGAAATAAAAATCCTGGTAAAACCTTAATATGTCTCTAATACCATGTAAAAATTTCAAGTGATAATTCCATCATTTGGTATGGTAACAAAATTAGCAAAATTTACAGCTTTTATTCCAACACTTCAGGCAGCATATGCTTAATTTCGGTTCTCAATTTTTCTAAGGTAGTTTGACTCAAAATAAAAACCCAAACAAATTCATGGAACTAGCTAAAGATGTTAACTCCAACATATATTTTTTTCCAGTTCACGAAAGTGCCCATAACAAGCCCAGAAAATTCGTGATCACACACTGCCTGTCAGAAAATCGAAAATCCAACAAGTATCACTCAACATCTTTTGACAAAATGATCTTTCTAACCTCATCCAAACACTTCAGAAAAATTCATACATCAATAAAAACATAATATCAACCAAATTAACTAGAAACTTTGGATTGAAACCATTAAGAATTGCTAAGAAAAAGTTTGAAAGAAAAAGGCCAAAGAAAACCCTACTTGTGAAGCTTTTAGGCTTCTAACTCCAAGGGATCTTTCAAAAATGATTTTTCTTCACTTCAAGCCTTCCAAACAGCACCTAACCTTCCTTAGGCAGTGGGGAAATGAGGTATTAAGGTGAGGATTTGAGATTTCAATCGGTTAGATTTGTAGATATTGATGAGTGGAGTAAGTTTTGTGAAGGATGTTTGATGTTTTGACAAGTCTAGGACATGATTTTGAGAGATTGAAATCAAGTGTGAAGCTCTTGAAGAATGAACAATGGTGGCTGTAAAGCAAGGAGACTTGGCCGAGAAGATCAATTTGAAGAGACAAGGTTGGTAGTTTTAAATGATTTTTAATGTAGATAGGTTATAAACATTGTTTAATATAAATTCTAATTCTTTCTAGCAAGAAAACAAGATGAATGGCTAGGATTTGATCTGGAAATTCAAGATTAAATCCTAGCCTTACACTTAGATTGAATGGATATACATTATCCATTTGTAAAGGTCAAACTAACTTTCGGTGTTAGAAATCGCACACCGAAATTTTACCGAACGGGTAAAATAATGTACCCAGGAAATCAAACATTGTCCGAAAAATAATTTCGGGTATAAAATCTTTATTTCTACCCATTTCTAACCATAATCATATAATTTCTCAATTTCGGGCATCTCTGGGTCCCAATTCTTAGGTTTCGGCTATCCTGGCGGGCCTGCGGGGCCCGCAAAACACTATTCACATATTTTTTTTTACAAATCCGTTGGATCGTCTTTATCATTGTTCAAAGTATCAAATTTTTGAAATTATGACTAATAAAGCTCAAATTAATTTTAAATAATTTTTAAGGTGTTACAAAACGCTATAAGGGTATTTTGTTCATTTTGACTCAAAACTGCAGAAAACAAGATTTTCGTTTCCAAAATCACTCAAGGACCATCTAATCCCCTTCAAACATTGAGTTAACCCTTCGAGGACTGTCGGGCCGGCTATCCTCGAATTCTAGGCAGATTATGACCTTAGGGGCATTTTGATCATTTTTCTCTCAGACAGAAAATCGAGGCGTTACATCATGTATTAAGATTCATGCTAAAAGATATGGGCCTCGGCTAATGGTATTTGAAAACTTAACCAATGAATCTTGTTTATGCGCACTATTTCATAATTAAACCCAAGGTTCCTGAGGACGTTGATGATGACACATGTGTAAAGAGGGAAGCCCTACTGGGATTCTTGTATAAGTTTCTCACTCCCCCTATCTTACTTTTCCATCTTCATCTTCAGACAAGGTTGACGACGACGTCCGCGGATTGCCCTGAGTTGTCGACATGGAAGTAGCTTGATGGTCGAGAACAGAGTGGCACAGCGGAAACGGGGACATAATCTTAGCTTAATCACATTACAGTTATGTGTAGTTTTTTTTGAATTGTTGTATGCTCAACCTTTACAGGTGAGCTCAATATATTTGATGTGGTATTGTTGTGGAATATTCCTATATCATTAAGACTATTAATATTGTTTGACTTGACATTTGAAGTTAATATTATGTGATGATATTATGTTGTTATGTATAATACTATATTTCATGATTATGAATGATATGATTACTTTTCTTGTACGTTATGGTTATGACGAACGTTAGGTTAGCGCGTGGCTCGCATTTTGTTTTCAAGTTTCAAGTGAAAAATTTATTTGTATTTTTTGCTAAGTATTTTAATAAAGACAAGTTTTAAAGAATGAGACTAAAAGAGTAATAGACTAATGGTTAACCTAAATACGTTCTAGGAGTATTAGGTTAAAAATTAGAATGTTACAATTCTCATCCAATAATTTAAGATCTAAATCATATTTATCGGATTTTATTGTAAAAGAAATTAGTGTGTGAAAATCTAGAAAAAGTTTAAGAACTCAATTCACTCCCGTTGAGTTCATCAAGGCCACTTGAACAACAACATTTCGACTAAAATCTAATGTGACATGCTTAATGTAGGTAGAAAAACGCACGAGAAGGGGGGTTGAATTGTGCTTCTTTTTTTCTTTCCCTTTTAGCTTCTAAAAAACTTAATCAAAATACTATGAACTTATAAGCTTGAAGTGCACAAAAATGGTGTTAAAAGCATCAGAAAGTGAGCTTACTAAACAAAGAAAGTTAACTGAACACGTAAAAGAAAGTTTTACAGATGAATCATAGTAAATAAACTGGATACACTAAATTAATAACAGATAAAGGAAAAGAGAGATACTGCTCAGGAGTTTTTGTAATAGGTCGGCCAAATTGTCTACATCTAGTTCTCAACAACAGTTGAGTTCCACTAAACTTTTCTCAAACCCTGGAAAGAACATAGAAGCTCTTTACAATGGCTTTCCCAAGTTCTCACCTGTTACCAGTAGACAACCCCTACTATCACAAACCAAATAGTTATTCACCAACTTTCTCAAGGTGAACTGAGTAGTCTTTGACTAGCCTTCCAAGCTAAACTAAATAGTCTTTAACCAGCCTTTCCAAGCTAAATTGTGACAAGTAAAACACTTTTACTGTCACATTGCAAGTAATCTTTGACTAGCCTATTCAAGCTAACTCACACCGATCACTACTAGATCGAGGTTACAAAGGTTTGTGTTTGGGTTCGCAACTCAAACTAACCTACACTCAAGTTTCCGTAAGATATATAGTGAAAGACCTGGGATAACTTGAATGATTTCTTTCTAGCTATTCTTCCTTGGAAGATCATATTAATAATGAAGTTATGTAGAAAGACTATTTTTGCAAGCAAGGAAAAATGATAACAAGATGTAATGAAGTTTACAAGAAGATGAGGAGAAATTTTCACAAAGTTTTTGCACTTGTATAGCGTCTGTCTTTATCTTTGAGAGCACAATATCTCTATGTATAGATGGCATTGCTTATAACCGTTGTCCTTGATTAGATCTCCAAGTGACATGTGTTGATCATCTATTTGTATCTTGGAAAAGCAATATAGAAGAATAGCTTGTCTGTTTGTCAAAGTTGCTATAGAAGACATTACAAAGTTGAGGTTTGTGATGTCCTTTCAGAAACTACTTTTACTTTCTAAAGCATGGTTTCTGAACTTTTCCTTCTAAAAGCTGAGGTAGTTGACCAAGTTATCAGAAAAGATGTCATACCAATTCTGGCACCAGTTTTGACTTTTTAATTTCAAATTTGAATATCAAATTTCCTTCATTTTCTTGTAAAGCGCACTATTTTACTATTAAGTGAGCTTTCTGATGTGCGGTATCATTTCCTTTATGAAACTTCAGTCTTCTAGTCTTCAATCAAAGTTTGTTGATGATAAAAACATTACGAATATGATTAATAAAGATCGTAGAACACATTGGCTTCAGAGTTTGATTGATATCTTTATTCCAAGTGTAATTTCTGAAGTTCAGTGCTACTTGCCAAAGTCTCGAGTCTGGTTTCTTGAACTAATTGTATTTCTTCATTCCGTTAGATATATTTATGCTCAATTTAAGATTAATTATCACTTACACTTAGTTCCTATCTCTAAATTAAGAGATAAAACATATTTACACATGTAAAGTGAAATTAATTTCGCTTAAAGGAGGCATGTGATGCTAATGAAAAAACCTATTTGCTACTTCAAGAAACTCATGATAGATGTTAGTCATTCTTCAAAATATTTTCCTTAAATTGGCTTTGTTGTCAGTCAAAACATATTACAATAAAGCTTTCCAAAGGGTTCTGAAGCTAACAATCTCCCCATTTTTTATGATAACAAGTCAATTTGAAGAAAATCTTTTAAAGAGATATTGAAAGAAATATTACAGAAGTGTAGCGTGATAAATAATATTCTTTCAATTTATCACAGTATGTGATGTTCAGCCAGTCCTTTTCTTAAGGCATGATATGAAAAGATCAAAAATGTTTTGCATCCTGATATGACTTAAATCATAGTTGTTATGATTTTTCATGAATTTTTGAATTAGCTTAGTATACTTTCTGAGAGGTATTAGAGCAGTATGTATAAAAAAAAATCATCGTTTAAGCCCAACTTACAAGAACAACTTGATTTTCAATCATTAGAAAAGACTTTCTAAAATATCATTCGCTTGAATAAAAGACAAGTTATACGTGTGATATTTTGTAATGCCCCGATTTTCTATCTGAGAAAAAATGACCAAAATGCCCCTGAGGTCATTTTCTACCTGGAACTCGAGGATAGCCGGCCCGATAGTCCTCAAAGGGTCAACTTAATGTTTGAAGAGGATTAGATGGTTCTTGAGTGGTTTCAGAAACGAAAAACTTGTTTTCTTCAGTTTCGGGTCCAAATGACCAAAATACCCCTATAGCATTTTTACGCGGGTAAAGGTGCCGTTCAAGCCTAAAACTTTTGCCAAAGGTTTAAAATGATGTTTTCATATGTTTAAAATTACTTGTTTAAGTCCCGGTGGTCCTGAGCAATTTTTGTGCAAAATTACGATTTTGCCCCTGGGATAGTGTCGTTTGAGCTTAATGATGTAACTAAGCAAACCTAAGCAATATTAGGCTCCAATCGAAGATTAATTAATTTCCATAATTAATCTAGAGTCAAAATAAGTTATTAAAATTAATTAGAACTTAAAATTGCTTAGATTAAACCTAAATCTCTTTTTAAAACTCAAGATTCCTAGTCTTGGAATCTTAAATAGTGTTTTCTCTCTCCAATTTCCCTAAATCAAGGAATTGTGTTGGCATTGGATTCCTAGTTAATGGAGTTTGACTCCATTAATCTAGTAAGACTACCTCCTAAATCTAGTCTTACAAGTCTCTAATTAACCATTATGTAACACCCTAGTAATTAACCAGATACACCTAGGTTGAATCTGATTAATGACTAGACTTTACTCCTTGCTTTGGTTCTTTCTTCATAATTTGAAAATACTTAGTGAAATTACGAGCCATTTTTTTTTTAAACACATAATTGAAAACGTGAGCCGAGTACAACGTGAATGAGTAAGCGGAGTATGATAAGACGTTTAAGAATATATCACATCATATCACTTAGGCTCCATCATATAACATCCATAAGCACATTATAGCATATATTTACATATAATAACCTCACTCAAAGGGTGGGTTATGTTCATACATCATTATCTTATGCAAACCCATAAAAGAAAATATACTTAAGGAAATACATGCCCCTAAACTAGATAACTCCATAAGCCGGGAAGGTTATCCTAAAACTAGGGTGCATGATCACACATAAATCTACTAAGAACCCTCTATGGCCACTGTCCTGGAAATGGGGGAATAAATCCGATCCACTGATGAGCTTCCTCGGGAGGGGACACACGAGATGCACCAGGCTGGGGTCGCATGGACGGCCTTCTTGCTAACCTCAGCTGAACAACTGTTTCCTCACTACCCTCTCTTACACGTGTGGGAGTAGGAGCAGAGCTCTCAGAATATACATGAGTAGGAGTGTCCTCTGAAGGATCAGTTTCAGAATATCTCATCTCGGGAACATACTGGGAAATCCATGGACAGCAGATGAAGCGGGATAAGAACGTAACATCCTTTCATCAAGTGGACGTGCATGTTCGAAAACCATTTCATCGCCATAGGGAGAAGTAGGAGAAAATCGATAACTAGGGACAGGATGTGCAAATGGACGACCTATGTAAATAAAAACACGAATCACAAGACCTCCCTTCAAAATGATACGAGCGATGCACGGATCATAGTGAAATTCCCAAGTAGGGGTATCAACGAACAGACGAATGTCGCCATCCGAATCTAGAGACAATGTCGGAAATAAAGAAAAGGGAGTGAGAATCTTGCTAAAGAATTCTCAGGAAGGTACCTCCTTCTACAGTGTCATCATCAAAGTCCCCAGGAACCTCAGGATTATTCTAAAATAGTGAGCATGCAAAGATTCATTTTAAGTTTGGACAAATACTTAACCGAGGTTCGTCAATTTTTAATCATGCGTCTTATAATGCATCATAATCTTAACATGTCATATTTACAATGAACTTTTCCTTTATCATTACATCATTTTCCTCATCATCATTATCAAATAACATGCATAAAAGAACGTCATATAATATTAGCTACACGTGGACATAGTGCACATATTTCATTTCTTTAGTGCCTTAGGTGACTTAAAATCTTATCATCATCATTATTTTCCTTAGGCCACCCTATACTCCACCCTTTTGGGAGTAATTTAGGTTATGAGCTCATACTTTACTAGTCGTCACTAGCATATACTTATCCCTTTTGATAAGCTAAAGTCCCGACTCTACCCTTTTGAGAGAACGGGTTAGGGGGCTAAAATCACCTTTTCACCACCTATAGTCCGATGGTTCCAAAGGATCATTTTCTTATAAGTTTAAGTCACCATTAAATCTTTGCATGTTATATCACAATACAATTCATAAACATCATAACATTTTCTCATTTATAGTCTTAAGCTAGAATAATATATATCAATCAGAATCATGCATATGGGAGATTCCCAGAAAAAGAGGTGGGTCACAATGGACACGCTTAAATACCAAGTCTTTCCTTAGCCAGAACCTTTCCAAATTACACTTTTACAATGATACACTTTCTTCTAGCAACAAAGGTAAATTTTACATAATAAAGAACATTTCATGTATAAGCATTCTCATTATTTGCCACAGCAACTATAACATGCAAGCCAGGAAATCATTCAATGATATCAAGTACTTAATAAGCATCCAATCCTTACATAGAATTATCAATTATAGAACTAATTAGTTACTAAACCAATTATGAATCATTCTCTTAACAATAAACCATAATTATCACAACTTCAATCATATCAAATCATTATCACACATTGATACTAAACTCAGATCAGTGGCCAAATCATGAACCTCATACAATTACATAGAATCATATTTTAAGTGCATATAAAATACTAGTTCCCTGTAAAATCCTTGCAAAGCCTTAAAACTCATTTAGAAACTAGTTCTTTTGTCAAATTTGGGAGGATCTTCATAATTAAAATTCTCACTTAAGATAAAAGAAGTAAGTCTTGAGCTTTAAAGATTTAGGTGACATCTTAGAATTATAAACATGCTATGCAACCTTATTTTAATCTTATCTTTATAAGGTGATAGCTTGGAATTATAAACATGATATGCAATTCCATTTCTTTATCTTTAAGATTTAAGGTGATGACTTGAAAATTAATCATGATGCAAGAACTTGAAATATAAACATGATACAAGAAACTGGAGCGGCAGTAATCCGCACAGGACCAGTAGAGGGAGAAGAGAATATTAAGAAACCGGAGCGCGGTAGTCCGCACAGACCGATAGAGGGAGAAGAGAATTATTATTACATCTTTTAAGCTCCAATCTCAAGACTTTTTAAAGAATAAATTCTTTAACTCCAATAATCATATTTCTTTGCTTGTGATACATGGGCAAGTCTTTGAGCTCTAGGATCTTTAGGTGATGGCATAAAATAAACATGCCATGCGTTGATTCTTTTAGCCATTATAAAATATAGTGAGAGCATAAATTAAATATGAGATGCAACCTCTTTATTATCTTGAAAGATTAAGTGATTACTTGAAACATAAACATGAAATACAAGCTTGGAATTTAAACATGAGAAATGCAAGTTCATTTATTCATTCTTGAAAATTTAGTGATGACATAGAAGGTAAACATGGTTATGCAAAGCATAAACTTAATCATGGATGCAAATTCATTTTGTTTCTTTACTAGAGCTCCTTCAAGACTTTAAAAGAATTATAAATTCAACCCAATACATATCTTAACAAGAAATAAAACATAAAAGGAAAATACATCTTTCAAGTTCTAAACTAAAAATCTTTGTTTTAGTATCATAAAGCATTATTCTTTAAAGTTTTGCATCAAGTGGAATTTTCAAGCTTTAGAGGCCTAACTTGTGATGAATTTACAACCCACCCTCAAGGTCCTCATCATCAAGCCATCATCTTAGTTCCACTTAGGCCATATGGTTGATTTGGTTAAAGAAAAATTGAAAAGGAAAACCAAAATGAAAAGCTAAGGTAAGTTCATAATTTCATCATTTTGGAGCTAAAAACACAACTCCTCAAAGCATAGAACTAAATTTAGAAACTACTCCCTACCTAATCTGAGTTGAAGAAGAGGAAGAGAACTTGGTTTCTTGAAGTGAAATGAAACAAAATCTCTTTGAAAAAATTGAAGAAAGAATTCAGCCAAGGAGGAGGAAGAAAGAAAGTTTTTGGTGCTCCTAAAAACTAGTTATGAACTAAGCATTCCAAGACCACTCAAGCAAGCCTATTTATAGAAGATTTTGAGGCTTCTAATTGGCCAAAATGATGAGGTAGTGGACGGAATTTTGCAGGAGAAATAAGGGAGGAAAAATCATTTTAGACAAAGTTGTATGAAATTAAGGAATTATGTCTCTTATGGTGACATTTTGGCATTTTGTTTTAGTGCAACTTTTGGCAATAATTCAGCTGCATAATGGCATCAATAATTTCGTCCATTACAGCCCAAAGAAGTGAAATTTGTGTGTTCCATGCATTATTTAGGTGTAGGCAAGGTATTCATGTAATTTAGAGAATTTACGATTAAGGGTTTAAGTGAATTAGTAAGCAATTTGGGTGTTTTTGAGCAATTTTGGGTTCTAATCAATTTAAATACATAATTTTGACTTTAGATTAATATTTAGAATTTAATAAGTTTTAATTTGAGCCTAATATTGCTTAGGTTTCGCATATCTGAATCAAAAATCCCGAATTCGCAAAAGCGCCAAAACAGGGCAAAATCGTACTTTCACTTAAAATCGCCTCGAGGCCACCCGAGCTTAACCAATGGTTAATCATGGCTTAAAAACACATTTTAAAACATTTTAGTGAGGTTCGGGCTCAGTCGGCACGCACATCGGAGTTAAAACACCCTTGAGGGCATTTTGGTCATTTCGCACGTCGGAATTCAAAATTGAGATCCTTCTGCTCTATTAACACACATAACACAAACAATCCCTTATTATCCTCAAAATATCCCCTTGAGAATAGGTGGGGCCCACGATCCTCATTTTCTGAGTAAAATAACTTCAGGGGCATTTTGCTCATTTTATACGTCTGAAATTCGGGATTAGCGACTCTCGCATGAATCGTTCCTAACCTCTCTTCTAATGTTATATTCCTTTATTGAGGATTGTTCGGCCTCAAATCTTATGTAATAATTACCTACGGTAATTCGGTAATTGAGTAATTTCTAATGACAAAGAAAATTACAAGAAAATTGGGGCGTTATATTACTCCCTCCTTAAAAGAATTTCGCCCCGGAAATTCGTTACCTGAGAACAACTCGGGGTATTGTGCTTTCATGTTTGATTCTAGCTCCCATGTAAGTTCTTCAGTTTCACCCTGTCCCCATGCTACTTTGACCAGGGGTACAGCCTTGTTCCTTAACTGTTTAACTCCTCGGTCGACGATTCTCGTGGGTGGTAAGTTAAATGTCAGGTTATCTGTTAATTTTACATGTTCTGGCTCTAGTACATGACTCGGGTCAGATTGATACTTTCTTAACTGAGAGACATGGAAAACATCATGAAGGTTGGATAGACTCGGGGGTAGGGCTATACGGTAGGCTACAGGTCCTACTTTGGTAAGGATTTCAAACGGACCAAGAAATCTAGGGCTCAATTTCTTTACTTTTATTGCTCGGCCTATGCCTGTGGTGGGGGTGATCCTTAGGAACACGTGGTCCCCTTCTTGAAAATCTAACGGTTTTCGCCGCTTGTCCGCATAGTTTTTCTGTCGACTTTGAGCAGTAAGAATCTTATCCCTAATCTTCTTGATTTGTTCCGTTGTTTCCCTCACAATATCAGGTCCGAGTAAACTTTACTCTCCGGGTTCATACCAACATAAGGGAGATTGACATTTCCGTCCATAGAGGGCCTCATACGGTGCCATACCGATACTTGCATGATAACTGTTGTTATATGCAAATTCAATCGATGTGTGTACTTATCCCAACTTCCCCTTTGATCTAAAACACATGCCCTTAACATATCCTCCAAGGTTTGGATAGTTCTTTCAGATTGACCGTCTGTTTGGGGGTGATAGGCCGTGCTTAGATACAGCTTTGAACCAAACGCCTTTTGAAAGGCTCCCCAAAATCGTGACGTAAACCGCGGATCCCGGTCTGAGATTATCGTCGACGGCACCCCATGTAACCTTACTATCTCCTGAATATATAATTGTGCTAACCTATCCAAGGAATAAGTCACCTTAATAGGTAAAAAGTGGGCTGACTTCGTCAATCGATCCACGATTACCCATATGGTATCATGATTCATTTGGGTCCTCGGTAATCCAGTCACAAAATCCATGGAGATACTATCCCACTTCCACTCAGGGATCCATAGAGGTTGTAGCATTCCAGAGGGTTTTTGGTGTTCAATCTTCACCTTTTGACACACCAAGCACTTACTCACCCATGTGCACACATCTTTCTTCATTCCAGGCCACCAGAACATCTTCTTCAAATCTTGATACATCTTGGTGGCACCAGGATGAAGGGTAAAATGACTCTTATGGGCTTCCTCCAAAATATCTTTTCGGAGGCCACCACTAGCAGGTACACATATTCGACCTTTAAACCTCCATAAATCGTCCATTCCTTGGGTAAAACCTATCAACTTTCCTGCCTTCACTGTCCCTAAAGTCTCTTGAAACTCAGCATCATCCCCTTGAGCTTGAACAATCCTTTCTTTGAACTCACTTGTCACTCTAAGATGACAAGCTCTGATGCCCTTAGTGGTCAAAGTCATTCCTAGGTTTAAGTCCCTAAATTGCTCAATCAATTCAACCTCCTTCACCATCAAACTGACACTTGTAAGGACTTCCTACTCAAAGCATCACTACTACATTAGCTTTACCAGGATGGTAGTTCAATCCAAAATCATAATCTTTCAAGAACTCCATCCATCGCCTTTGCCTCATGTTTAGCTCTTTTTGATCAAAGAGATATTTCAAACTCTTGTGATCGGAAAACACCTCAAACTTAACTCCATATAAATGGTGTCTCCAAATCTTTAGAGCAAACACGACGGCAGCTAACTCAAGGTCATGGGTAGGGTAGTTTGTCTCATGTGGCTTGAGTTGTCTTGATGCATAGGCCACCACTTGCCTATCTTGCATCAATACACAACCTAAACCCTTTTTTGAAGCATCACAATACACCTCGAAAGGCATATTGGGGTCGGGTAACACTAAAACAGGGGTCGAGGTTAGCTTGTGTTTTAACTCTTGAAAGCTCTTTTCACACTCTGGGATCCATGAAAAAGGGGTGTTCTTTCTAGTCAGCTTGGTCAAAGGTAGGGAAATCTGGGAAAATCCCTTGATAAATCGACGGTAATAACCGGCTAAACCCAAAAAGCTCCTTACTTGCCATCGTGGTTGGTCTTTCCCGCTTACTACCGCTTCTACCTTACTAGGATCTACAGCAATTCCTTTCTTAGATACTACATGCCCTAAAAATTGCACCTTATCCAACCAAAACTCACACTTGGAAATCTTGGCATATAGTTTCTTTTCCTTCAAGATCTCCAGTACTATGGTCAGGTGGCATTCATGCTCTTCATGGGTCTTAGAATATATGAGAATGTCATCTATAAAGACAACTACAAACTGATCTAAATAGGGTCGAAAGATCCTATTCATGTAATCCATAAAAATAGCTGGAGCATTGGTTAACCCAAAGGACATTACTGCAAACTCAAAATGGCCGTATCGAGTGCGAAAGGCCGTTTTAGGTATGTCTTCATCTCTCACTCTAATTTGATGGTAGCCTGACCTCAAATCTATCTTAGAAAACACTACCGCACCTTTTCCTTGGTCCATCAAATCATCGATCCTAGGCAGAGGATACTTGTTTTTCACCGTTACTTTATTCAACTGCCTATAATCTACACACATCCTCATACTCCCATCCTTTTTCTTTACAAACAACACAGGGGCTCCCCAAGGTGATGCACTAGGCCTAACAAAATTTTTCTCCAATAAATCTTCCAATTGAGTTTTTAACTCGGTCAATTCTAATGGGGACATCCCTGTGGGGCTATGGATATAGGTCCCACACCTAAGCAATTCTATGGAAAACTCTATCTCTCTCTTGGGGGGAAACTCTGGTATCTCATCTAGAAATACTTCAGGATAATTTCTTACTATTGGTATCTCATTGATACTTTGCTCAAAGTCTACATCACTAGCGGCTAAGAAAATGTAACCTTTACTCTCACCCTTACCACAGTCCATTTCCACAGCAGTTATGTAAAGACTTATGGGTTTCTTAGGTTTAATAGGAACAGGAAGAAAAGTGATGGTTTTCTCATAACAGTTTAACAGTACACGGTTGGCCTCAAGCCAATCCATGCCAAGAATCACATCTAAACCTCGCATGGGTAAGCAAATAAGATCTAAAACAAAGGATCTATTATCTATAATAAAACTACAATCTAAACAACATTTACAAGTCCTAACGGGTTTTCCAGTCGCGGTAGAAACAATAAGGTCAAAAGGAAGCTCAGTCATAGGTAAATTAAGGCTTTTAACACATGAATGGGAGATAAAAGAATGAGAAGCGCCAGAATCATATAGTACAATTAAGTCTTTACCATGCATATTACCCTTACCTTCCACGAGATTTTGTGACTTCGTTGTTTCTTCAGCATTAACAGTAAATACCCTTCCCTGGTATTGCGGCTTAGGATTGGGGGTTGGTGGGTTCTTTTCCGTGCATTCTCGGGAGTAATGACCTAGTTTTCCACACCGATAACACACGTTTGTTCCGGCTCGACATGGCATGCTCCCATGATTCTTGCCGCACTTGGGACATTCCATGGATGGCGCAGGCCGTGGAGGTACTGCTGGACCTCTTTGTGGTGCTTTCCCTTTATTGTTGTTATTGTTGTTGTTGCGATTGTTACTGGGGTTATTGTTGTAGCGGTTGTTATTATAGCGGTTGTTGTTGTTTGGCCTTCCTTGTTGAAAATTTCTTTGTGTCCCTTGTGGTCTTGATTGAGGGGGAAATGGAGGTCGATTCTGCCTCTTGAACTGCTGACCTTGAGGTGTCAACTTTTTGGTAATATTATCTGACTTTGGGGTGTTTAGTTTTCTCTGACCTTCTTCAATAATTCGACATTTATTAACTAGGGTAGAGAAATCCCTAATCTCCAAATGTGCAACTGCCACATTAAGTTTCGCCTTCAACCCTGACTTGTATTTAATGCATTTCCAGTACTCATCAGGATTTTCTTGGTACATTCTTGAGAACTTAATGAGTTCTTCAACCGCAGCGATGTCGGGCCACATTCATATTCCCTTGGACAAGTTGCATGAATTCAATGTCCTTGGCATTTCTAACTGACTCTGGAAAGTACTTTTCGTAAAAATGGACCTTGAATAGTTCCCAATCAATGTCCACGCTTGGCCGCCTCCAGGAGTCTTCGAACACCGCCCACCGTAAACTGGCATCACCCTCAAGCATATGAGTAGCGAAGGTGACCTTTTGCTCCTCCGAGCATGGGACTACAGCAAAGACCTTCTCAATATTCTGAATCCATTCATCTGCAATATTTGGATTCAAAGGTCCCCTTGAAAATCGTGGGTTTGCCTTACGAAACTCCCGAAACAGGCATGTTCAGAATCTCATGTCCCTGATTCATATTGGCTTGACGATCCTGATCCATTCGCTCCATCATCATTCTCATGGTCCTTGCTACGTCGCGGAGTGCTTCTACTGTCTCGTTGTCTTGATTATTCTGCGTTTGCGCTCCTAGTCCGTTGTCGACGTGCCATTGGTCCCTATACATACAAAACAAAGCAACACCGAGGTGATCGTGCCCAATTCCATGCAAAGTGAGCAGGTTACCATGGCACTTTCAACATACAAAGAGTCATGTATTTCTAATCCTCAAGCTCATCCTAATGATAAACATCTACACATGACGTCACTAACGTATTATGCTTTAGAAGCATAGCTAGTCCAATCCTCAGGCTCCATGAGAATCGAATCGCTCGATACCAAATGTAACACTTAGTAATTAACCAGATACACCTAGGTTGAATCTGATTAATGACTAGACTTTACTCCTTGCTTTGGTTCTTTCTTCATAATTTGAAAATACTTAGTGAAATTATGAGCCATTTTTTTTTTAAACACATAATTGAAAACGTGAGCCGAGTACAACGTGAACGAGTAAGCGGAGTATGATAAGACGTTTAAGAATATATCACATCATATAACTTAGGCTCCATCATATAACATCCATAAGCACATTATAGCATATATTTACATATAATAACCTCACTCAAAGGATGGGTTATGTTCATACATCATTATCTTATGCAAACCCATAAAAGAAAATATACTTAAGGAAATACATGCCCCTAAACTAGATAACTCCATAAGCCGAGAAGGTTATCCTAAAACTAGGGTGCATGATCACACATAAATCTACTAAGAACCCTCTATGGCCACTGTCACCCGAAATGGGGAATAAATCCGATCCATCGATGAGCTCCCTCGGGAGGGACACACGAGATGCACCAGTCAGTCGCATGGACGACCTTCTTGCTAACCTCGGCTGAACAACTGTTTCCTCACTACCCTCTCTTACACGTGTGGGAGTAGGAGCAGAGCTCTTAGAATATACATGAGTAGGAGTGTCCTCTGAAGGATCAGTTTCAGAATATCTCGTCTCAGGAACATACTCTGGAAATCCATGGACAGCAGATGAAGCGGGATAAGAACGTAACATCCTTTCATCAAGCGGACGTGCATGTTCGAAAACCATTTCATCGCCATAGGGAGAAGTAGGAGAAAATCGATAACTAGGGACAGGATGTGCAAATGGACGACCTATGTAAATAAAAACACGAATCACAAGCACCTCCCTTCAAAATGATACGAGCGATGCACCAGATCATAGTGAAATTCCCAAGTAGGGGTATCAACGAACAGGACGAATGTTGTAACATCCTAATTTTTAACCCAATACTCTAGAACATATTTAGGTTAATCATTAGTCTATTACTCTTTTAGTCTCATTCCTTACAACCTTTCATTAAAATACTTAGCGGAAAATACGAATAAATTTTTCTTTTTGAAACTTGAAAGCAAAACGTGAGCCGCGCACTAACCTAACATTCGTCATAACCATAACGTGCAAGAAAAGGTAGCCACACCATTGATAATCATGAAACATAGTATTATACATAACAATCATAATATCATCACATCTTCATAGATACATAGACTACTAACATCATTGTACCATCATTTACATCAAAACACGCCTATATATGTGAAGTCATCCTTATCCACCTATGAGGTTGAATAGGTGTCAACCCAAAAAGCTAAGCTATCTATGCTCCCGCAATGACCCTCTGCTCCGTCTGCTAGTGCGTCCCTTAAGCGCGAGCCTCAGAAGAAGTCACGAACCTCATTGTAATCCTTATCTAGAGACGACACGGAAGAAAAGGAAGGGATGAGAAACTCATTCGAGATTCTTAGTAGGGATTCCCGACTCTAACACTAGTGTCATCGTCGTCGTCCCCAGCCACCTCGGTTTTAATTATGAAAAAGGTGTACATGCATAAGGATTGGTTTTAGGCTTTACAAATCTACTTATTCGAAGTGGGTGTCTTTTAGTATGTGTCTTAATGACATGAATGCAACAGATATTTGATGAATGCATGACAATACCATATGCACATTAACACGAAAATCGTAATACTTGGGCACATTATAAAGAAACATAAATCGTATACGCGGCATAAAAAGGCATAGTACTTTTCATGTGACATCTTTCTCATAAGTAGAACTCTTAAGTTCCTTTTTCTTAAAGACCACCCTCTTAACATATCCACCAAAAGTCCAACCGATTCACCGGCCCGGCGATAATCTGGTCACCAAACTACATCTCACCTATCGCCTAGGAATGAGCTCAATCCTAACTAGTCGTCACTAGATTTAATATGGGCTAATTGAGGGGGTATACATAACTTTCTTGGATCACCTATCTTAGGATCATTTCCTTCTTTGAAACGCTCTACTGGTATCTAGTACACAGCGAATTGTCCGCTTTGGCAAGCTCAATGTCAATACCCTCACAGATTTGTTTCCTCCCCACCGTAGCGGGAGGAATGCGTCTCAGTACTATGTCACATCTGTTCTGGGGGTGCTCGGCCGAACCGGTGTCACCCAGAACCTATCCTAGGGGTGCTCGGCCGAACCGGTGTCACCCAGGAGTTTTCGCAAGCTTTTTCTCAAGTACTCAAATTTGATGGGAAATTCGACAGCGTAACGGGCGCATAATCGGATTTCCATCAAACTTGCTTTATGCCACCAAACATATAGAGCATGCATAGCCATTCAATACCAACATAAGGCATCATAATCATCGTGTGCATCATAAGCATCATAATATCATAATTTTGCATAACGCATCATGGCGTGAGCATTAACATATCAACACTATATACTCTCATAAACATACAACCTCATGAATTCCTCATATGAATAACATCATCATCATTTACATACCACATGCATCATCATAGAACATTCAAACGTTTACCCTTACGGGTCTAAATCTTGAGATATAGTTCTCTAACATCCGTTGCTCATAAGTTATGCACCTAAGGGCTCATAATTATTCATCATTCCTAATTCTCATATTCATTCTCAAATTCGAAAGGCATAGGGCAGAATTTCTAACTTGTGATTACGGGTTCTAGAACTTACGTTTTAGACCCTTTCTCGATTCCGTCTTCGCCTAAGGTGCTATAAATTAAATCTAAATCAATTATGAGACATTCCCATACTTTAAGAACTAATTATAATTCACATTTATCATGTTGTAATGTTGCTGGACAGAATCCATAAAACTAAATGTTCTAAGAGTTCTACATTTGCATTTTTACGATTTTCTAGTTACTAGTTTCCCTATAGGTGCTAAAATTCAATTCTAATCCAAATGATACCAAGTTTTTCATGTCTAAACAATCTAAATCTGATTATGTTCCCATTAAAACAGTTTGGATTAGTTCCATAAACAAATGGGTCAAAACTATGTTAAATTCTAGCTTTACGGTATTTCTAGTTAGCTAGTTTCTTACCTATCATGCATAGGATCGCTTCTACATCATCACATGATATTTTCACACATTCCAACACATCAAAACATCATCATACAGCATCACACTCATCACATCAGAACCGAAAATATTTAACTTAAATGAGAGAGTTAAATTAACGTTTCTAGGTACATAAGTTAACTAGTTTCTCTTGGAATCAATCTAGAATTTCTAAAAACTCTTTGCAAATCATTTTAATTCATCAAAAGGCTAAGAGAAGCCTTAGGTCAATGACCAAAATATATTTCATCTCCTAAAAGGGAGTAAAGTCATATCTCATGACAACATAACCTTGAAAAGGTTTGTAAAGCTTTAAGGAAAACTTAGAACATAGACTATTGATCCTTGTAGCTAGATGAAAACTCATTGAAAGTCCATCATCACTACTTGGCCGAAAATATGCATTCAAAGAATGGTTTCACATTAAACTTTAACTTGGAATGAAATGGGCAAGTCTTTGAGCTCTAGGTTCTTAAGTTTCGACATAAACTAAACGTGCTCATGCTTTTCATTTTTAATCTTGCTTACAAGGTAAAGTGATGACTTAAATTTAAATATGCAAGGCATAAACTTAAACGTGCAAGCTTGAAAGTAAATATACATGGTTCAATTCTTTATTTTAGTGCTCTTGGCCCAACAACAATCGACTTTAAGGCCGAAATAGATAGGCATTCGAGAAATTAATTAGGTGGTAATGCAAGTTCAATTCTTTATTTTAGTGCTCTAGGCCCAACAACAATCGACTTTAAGGCCGAAATAGAAAGGCTTCGAGAATTAAATTAAGTGATGATATAAGTTCCATTTTAATCTTTATGTTCTTAGGTGATAGCTAGAAAGTAAAGATGCATAGCAAGAATGTAAATATGAATGCAAGCATAAAATAAATTATGCAAGTTCATTTTATCTTTCTAGAGCTCTTAACAAGACTTTAAAGGAATTTAAACCATAACCCAAACTCGTCCAAACAAGGTAAAGTCAAGCTTAGAGTTCTTAAAACTTAACATAATATTTTTAGGAAATCAAACCATGAAGCCAAGCAAAATTTAAGGGAATGGCCGAAATCATCAAGAAGAAAAAGGAACATTTTAGAACTCTAGAGTTCATGATCTTGATGATATATTAACACCAACATCATGAGTCCTCATCATTGAGTTCATAGAGCCATTTTAAAACATCATTAAAGCTAAAGTTCTCAAGAGTTCAAGAAAGGAAAAACTAAAAACATTTTTGCTCAAGAACAAAGATCAAGCTCTAGAGTTTGTTTCAAGTGATGAACATCATCATGAAACTCTCATCATCAAGCTCTCATTCCTTTGTTCTCCAAGGCCTATGGCCGAAACATAAAGAGGGAGAAGGAGAAGAAAAGAAGTTCTAAAAGGAACCAAGAGAAACTATGAACATCAAGCTTGAAACAAGAACTTTAAAGAAAAGAATACATGAAAGAAAATCCCTACTTGGTGTGATGATCTTGAAGATGGAAGAAGAAGATGAAGAAGATGAAGAACTTGAAGAACTTGAAGAACACTAGAACTTTGAGAGAAAAAGAAAAGCTTTGAGTGTTCCTAAACTTAGCAAATGATCTAAAAGTGGTGCAAGCTTCTCAAGACATTCTATTTATAGAGAAATGAAGCAAATGGAGGGGGTGAGGGGCTGATGCATTTTTGGCCAAGGGGAGTGCAGCCCATGAGTTCCATGAGGTGAGATAATGTGGTCTTGAGGCATGGTGAGGTATGGTTCAAAGTATGGTGAGGTATGGTCCAAGGTATGGCCTCAAGCATGGTTCTTTGAGTGAGAAACAATTCAACATGTGAGGTAAAAGAGAGAGAGGTGGCTGAATGTGCATCAGCCATAGGGGGAGGATTTCTTGCATTTTAATTGTGGTTTAGAGTTGTGTTTAGGTGTATCTTTGATTAGGATTAAGGTTAGGAGTTTGTAAGAAAGTGTTTAGGTGAGAAAATGGGTAATTAAGGTTGTCAAGACATAATTAAAGAGTGTTCTTGCATCATTAGTGAGTTATAAATTCATTTTAGTGTATAAATAATTCTAGACACAATTCCTTGATTTAAGGAATTGGAGAGAGAAAACACTATTCAAGATTCCAAGAGTGAAATCTTGAGTTTTAGAAAAGGGATTTAAATCTAATCTAAGCAATTTTAGGTTCTAATTAATTTTGATAATTTATTTTGACTCTAGATTAATTAGGAAAATTAATTAATCTTCGTTTAGAGCCTAATATTGCTTAGGTTTGCTTAATTACGTCATTAAGCTCAAAAACACTATTCTAGGGGCAAAATCGTAATTTTGCACTAAAACTGCCCGGAACCACCGGGACTCAAACAGATGTTTTGAAACATGTAAAAACATGGTTTTAAACCTCTGGGGAAAGTTTCGGGCTCAAACGGCGCCTTTACCCACATAAAACGCTATAGGGGTATTTTGGTCATTTTTGACCCGAAACTGCGAAAAATGAGACTTTTGCCTCCGGAACCACTCAAGGGTCATTCAATCCCCTTCAAACATTGAGTTGGCCCTTCGAGGACTGCCGGGTCGGCCATCCTCGAATTTCGGGCCGAAAATAACCTCAGGGGCATTTCGGTCATTTTCCACTCAGACAGAAAATCAGGGCGTTACAAATGTCGCCATCTGAATCTGGAGACAATGACGGAAATAAAGAAAAGGGAGTGAGAATCTTGCTAAAGAATTCTCAGTAAGGTACCTCCTTCTACAGTGTCATCATCAAAGTCCCCAGGAACCTCGGGATTATTCTAAAATAGTGAGCATGCAAAGATTCATTTTAAGTTCGGACAAATACTTAACCGAGGTTCGTCAATTTTTAATCATGCGTCTTATAATGCATCATAATCTTAACATGTCATATTTACAATGAACTTTTCCTTTATCATTACATCATTTTCCTCATCATCATTATCAAATAACATGCATAAAAGAACGCCATATAATATTAGCTACACGTGGACATAGTGCACATATTTCATTTCTTTAGTGCCTTAGGTGACTTAAAATCTTATCATCATCATTATTTTCCTTAGGCCACCCTATACTCCACCCTTTTGGGAGTAATTTAGGTTATGAGCCCATACTTTACTAGTCGTCACTAGCATATACTTATCCCTATTGATAAGCTAAAGTCCCGACTCTACCCTTTTGAGAGAACGGGTTAGGGGGCTAAAATCACCTTTTCACCACCTATAGTCTGATGGTTCCAAAGGATCATTTTCTTATAAGTTTAAGTCACCATTAAATCTTTGCACGTTATATCACAATACAATTCATAAACATCATAACATTTTCTCATTTATAGTCTTAAGCTAGAATAATATATATCAATCAGAATCATGCATATGGGAGATTCCCAGAAAGAGAGGTGGGTCACAATGGACACGCTTAAATACCAAGTCTTTCCTTAGCCAGAACCTTTCCAAATTACACTTTTACAATGATACACTTTCTTCTAGAAACAAAGGTAAATTTTACATAATAAAGAACATTTCATGTATAAGCATTCTCATTATTTGCCACAAAGAACTATAACATGCAAGCCAGAAATCATTCAATGATATCAAGTACTTAATAAGCATCCAATCCTTACATAGAATTATCAATTATAGAACTAATTAGTTACTAAACCAATTATGAATCATTCTCTTAACAATAAACCATAATTATCACAACTTCAATCATATCAAATCATTATCACACATTGATACTAAACTCAGATCAGTGGCCGAATCATGAACCTCATGCAATTACATAGAATCATATTTTAAGTGCATATAAAATACTAGTTCCCCGTAAAATCCTTGCAAAGCCTTAAAACTCATTTAGAAACTAGTTCTTTTGTCAAATTTGGGAGGATCTTCACAATTAAAATTCTCACTTAAGATAAAAGAAGTAAGTCTTGAGCTTTAGAGATTTAGGTGACATCTTAGAATTATAAACATGCTATGCAACCTTATTTTAATCTTATCTTTATAAGGTGCTAGCTTGGAATTATAAACATGATATGCAATTCCATTTCTTTATCTTTAAGATTTAAGGTGATGACTTGAAAATTAATCATGATGCAAGAACTTGAAATATAAACATGATACAAGAAACTGGAGCGTGTAATCCGCACAGACCAAAGAGAGGAGAAGAGAATATTAAGAAACCTGAGCGGTAGTCCGCACAGACCAGAGAGGGAGAAGAGAATTATTATTACATCTTTTAAGCTCCAATCTCAAGACTTTTTAAAGAATAAATTCTTTAACTCCAATAATCATATTTCTTTGCTTGTGATACATGGGCAAGTCTTTGAGCTCTAGGATCTTTAGGTGATGGCATAAAATAAACATGCCATGCGTTGATTCTTTTAGCCATTATAAAATATAGTGAGAGCATAAATTAAATATGAGATGCAACCTCTTTATTATCTTGAAAGATTAAGTGATGACTTGAAACATAAACATGAAATACAAGCTTGGAATTTAAACATGAGAAATGCAAGTTCATTTATTCATTCTTGAAAATTTAGTGATGATATAGAAGGTAAACATGGTTATGCAAAGCATAAACTTAATCATGGATGCAAATTCAATTTGTTTCTTTACTAGAGCTCCTTCAAGACTTTAAAAGAATTATAAATTCAACCCAATACATATCTTAACAAGAAATAAATCATAAAAGGAAAATACATCTTTCAAGTTCTAAACTAAAAATCTTTGTTTTAGCATCATAAAGCATTATTCTTTAAAGTTTTGCATCAAGTGGAATTTTCAAGCTTTAGAGGCCTAACTTGTGATGGATTTACAACCCACCCTCAAGGTCCTCATCATCATGCCATCATCTTAGTTCCACTTAGGCCATATGGTTGAATTGGTTAAAGAAAAATTGAAGAGGAAAACCAAAATGAAAAGCTAAGGTAAGTTCATAATTTCATCATTTTGGAGCTAAAAACACAACTCCTCAAAGCATAGAACTAAATTTAGAAACTACTCCCTACCTAATCTGAGTTGAAGAAGAGGAAGAGAACTTGGTTTCTTGAAGTGAAATGAAACAAAATCTCTTTGAAAAAATTGAAGAAAGAATTCAGCTAAGGAGGAGGAAGAAAGAAAGTTTTTGGTGCTCCTAAAAACTAGTTATGAACCAAGCTTTCCAAGACCACTCAAGCAAGCCTATTTATAGAAGATTTTGAGGCTTCTAATTGGCCAAAATGATGAGGTAGTGGACGGAATTTTGCAGGAGAAATAAGGGAGGAAAAATCATTTTAGACAAAGTTGTATGAAATTAAAGAATTATGTCTCTTATGGTGACATTTTGGCATTTTGTTTTAGTGCAACTTTTGGCAATAATTCAGCTGCATAATGGCATCAATAATTTCGTCCATTACAGCCCAAAGAAGTGAAATTTGTGTGTTCCATGCATTATTTAGGTGTAGGCAAGGTATTCATGTAATTTAGAGAATTTACGATTAAGGGTTTAAGTGAATTAGTAAGCAATTTGGGTGTTTTTGAGCAATTTTGGGTTCTAATCAATCTAAATACATAATTTTGACTCTAGATTAATATTTAGAATTTAATAAGTTTTAATTTGAGCCTAATATTGCTTAGGTTTCGGTATACGAATCAAAAATCCCGAAATTCGCAAACTCGCCAAAAACAGGGCAAAATCGCATTTTCACTTAAAAACTGCCCGAGGCCACCCGAGCTTAACCAATGGTTAATCATGGCTTAAAAACACATTTTAAAACATTTTAGTGAGGTTCGGGCTCAGTCGGCACGCACATCGGAGTTAAAACAACAAGTAGGCGTTTTGGTCATTTCAAGGCGTCAACTCAAAATTGAGATCCTTCTGCTCTATTAACACACATAACACAAACAATCCCTTATTATCCTCAAAATATCCCCTTGAGAATAGGTGGGGCCCACGATCCTCATTTTCTGAGTAAAATAACTTCAGGGGCATTTTGGTCATTTTATACGTTCAGAAATTCGGGATTAGCGACTCTTGCATGAATCGTTCCTAACCTCTCTTCTAATGTTATATTCCTTTATTGAGGATTGTTCGACCTCAAATCTTATGTAATAATTACCTACGGTAATTCGGTAATTGAGTAATTTCTAATGACAGTAAAAATTACAGTAAAAATTGGGGCGTTACACATTACCTCACCTAAACACTTACCTACAAATTCCTAATCCTAAGCCTAATCAAAGCTACACCTAAACACACCTCTAAACCACAATTAAATGAAAGATTTTCCTCCCCCATTTCATGAAGAAAATGGCGCCACTTTCCCCCCTCCATTTGTCAATCACATGTTGAAAGTTAAACACACAAAGAACCATGCCTAGCACTATACCTTATGCCATACCTCACCATACCTTGAACCATACCATACCATGCTTCAAGGACACAACATCTTACCTCATGGAACACATGTGTAACACTCTAAAAATTAGTTAAAAATTAATTTGAGCTTTATCAATCGTAATTTCAAAAATTTGATAGTTTGAACAATGATGAGGACGATCCAATGGTTTTGTAAAAAAAAAAAAACATGAATAGTAACCTGCAGGCCCTATCAGTCTGTTGGGACAGCCGAAACCATAGAATTGGAACCCGGGGGTGCCCAAAACTGAGAAATTATAGGATTGAGATTAGAAATGATAAGGAATGAGAATTTTAGGACTGAAATTAATTTTTGGGCAATGTTTGATTACTCGGGTATGATATTTTACCCGTTTGGTAAAATTTTGGTGTGCGATTTTTAACACTGAAAACTAATTAGATCTCTACAAAATCAATGTCCTTATCCCTTTAAACTAAATGAATGGCTAAGATTGAATCTTGAATTACAACATTGAATCACAACCATTCATTTTACTTTATTGGAGGATAATTATCTAAATATATATATATATATAATATTCATAACTTTATTATAAGATAAACATCACCAAATTTGCTTCTTTAAGAAGCAATTCTTGGACAGCAAAGTGGAGAGAATAGCAGCTCACTTCCTCCATTTTCAAGAGCTTTCTCTTGATTTCCAAATGCCAGAAACACTAGCCTAGAGTTCATAAAACCACAAAGTTCCTTCACAAAACTTGTTCTACACCTCAAACCCTACAAATCTAATCGATTAAAATTCCAACTCTCCATCAATCCTCACCTTAACATATCAATTCCTCACTGCCTAAGGAAGGTTTGGGGCTTGAATTGGTGGTCTTGAAGTACAAGGAAATCAATTGGAACAACCTTTGGAGTTATAAAGCTTTAAAGCTTTCAAAGTAGGGTTTTCTTTGGTCTTTTCTTTCCAATTTTATGTTGGACTTTTCTGATTGTGTTTGGTCCAAAATTTCTAGATATATTGGTTTCTAATATGATGATATTGATGTGTTAATTTTGGTGGAGTGTTTGGGGTTGTGGAAAAATCATTTTTATCAAAAGAGATTTTGAAGTGGTTTGCTGGATTTTCGATTTTCCTACTGGCAGTGATTGTTCACGAATTTTCTAAGGGAATTGTGTTTTCATGAGCTATAAAAAATTATATGTTGAAGGTAACATCCTAGGATAGTTCCATGAATTTTTTGAGCTCTTGTTTTGATTCGTAATGCCTTGAGAAATTCAAGAACCGAAGTGGTAACTATGCTGCCTGAAATGTTGAATCTGAAGCTGTGAACTTGTGAAATTTTATTAACCTAGCAAATGATCGAATTATTAGCTGAAATTTTGACAATATGTTGAGGATATATTGAGGTCCTACAAAGTTCTAGGTTCATTTGATAGGGTAGAAAACTTGAGACTTCTGGCTATTGGCTAAGAGTATGTAGTTTCTGACCACTAAATTTGTAGAATTTTGTTAATATAGTTAGAGAACTCTAATTACCCTGAGATTTTTACAGGACCTTGGTGACACATTTAGGTGTCCTTGATAATTTTTATAACCTCTGAAATGATTGTTTTATGTGAAAATAAATTCTTGCCACAATAGTGTGAAATCTGCCATTGTGCTGAAAATAAATTGATGCTTTGAATTGATGAAATAATGGCATTTTGTACTAGTATGACATGAGTACCTGTATATGAGTATGAGTAATTGAGCATGTGAACTTATTGATGAGGTTAGGTACACATAGATATGAATAATTATTACAATTGTTTATATACGAAAGAAAAGCATAAGATTATGTTTCTTGGACTGGAGAAAGTAAATCTAGTTTGTTAGGGAAAGTAAACCTAACTACCAAGAAAAGCATAAGATTTATAATCTTTGGGCTGGAGAAATTAAATCAGGTCTGTCAGGGAAAATAAACCTGACTACCCTTGAATTGAGTCGGGGAAAGAAAACCTGGCTAGGAATAAGTCTGTGTGAGAATTGGAGAAAGTAAATCCAATTATCATGTATAGGAATAAGCTCAGTTCTGAAAAGCAGTCTATTACCCATATTGCCACACTAGGGACGGCGGTACGTAATGCCTATATGCCGAGTGAAGAAGTTTAGTATTGATATTGCGACCAATATATTTAAGTGGAAAGTTAGTAGTATATGATGTTGAGTAGTATGGTATATGTACATTAAGTGATTGAATATTAAAAGTAATCCACTTCGGAAGTATGATTTGGAACTTTAAAAATAAACCGTTATTATATAATGCATGACCACTTTTTCTTAATAAACCGAAGTGGCTAGGGAGATGACGATGACATTATAATTTTGTTTGGGGAAGTTACCCTACTGAGAATTGTATAATTCTAACCCCTATTTTGTGTGTTCCTGTGTCGTCTCTAGGTTGATCCGAAGAATGGTGAAGACACTACGAGAAAAACTATACTGGAGTTGCAGTAGTTTAGTAGTTGATGTGTTTATTTTACCATAACTTTATTGTGGTTATATATATATAAATGTAATAAAGAACAGATGTGTTAAGCTCATAGAAGAGCTTCCCTGGTGTACTTAACCTTGTATTAAATAAATGTTTTGGTTTTCCTTGCTATATATATATTTCAATCAAACTGGCTATAGTTATCTCGCAAATCAATCAAACTGGCTATAGATAATTATGAAAGGTCCACTAATTTATAAGTAACAACTCTCGAGTCTGATGTCATGACTTAAGGATGACGTTGTACTTGGGAGGATGTTACAACATGGGCTTGGCCAAAATTCTTCTCCCCCATTGCACCTCTCATTTGTTTCATTCCTCTATAAATAGCATGCTTGGATGAACTTGAATCACTTTTAGTTCATTTGCCAAGTTTGAGTTTTCAAGAGCACCTTAAAGCTTTTCTTTTTCTCTCAAGTTCAAGAGTTCCTCTTCTTCAACTTCTTCATCCTCTTCACTCATCTCAACCTCCAATCACTTGGTAGGGATTTTATTTTAAGTGTTTCATTCATTAAAAGTTCTTATTTAGTTATGTGCTTTATGATTTCTCTTGAATCTTTTAGAACTTCTTTCTTCCTCTTTGTTTTTATTTTCGGCCAAAAGCCTTAAAGGGCTTGGAAATGAGAGCTTGATGATGAGTGTAACATCCTAATTTTTAACCCAATACTCTAGAACATATTTAGGTTAATCATTAGTCTGTTACTTCATAGTTCTCATTTTTACTTTGAAATACTTAGCGGAAAATACGGGTAATTTTTTTTTTTTTGAAATAAAAAGTGAGAGCCGCGTGATGCGATAAGCGGTAAACCATGTATAGTAAACAAATGTCTCACATCATCATAACATAAGGCACACCATGAATAACACTGAATATCATCTCATATATATATATAATTTGCCCACTTATAAGTGTGGGACTTAGTTTAGTACAAGGAAAATACAGGAAAGGAAATACAACATAAACATAAACATGATCTACTCCCTTACCCGAGTGCATCTAATGGGAAACCTCTAAACAAAAGAAGGTTTATCCCCATCTAAGTGGTGTGTGCTCTAACTCGGGCCATCCACGGCCTCCTACTGGCGACTATCTCGTGATCGAGGTAGATATCCGGGAAACTGGGCGAGCTCCTCGGGCGTGAAGAGGCGGAGCGAGGATCGAGTGTGAGCCCCGGGGTATGGCCGCATCTCCGGTCGTCGTGCATGCCTCGGTTGAGTCACGGTGGGCTCGCTATCCTCTCCAAAGTCCATAGGTATGGAGGGGGAAGATCCCTCAGAGGGTGCCTGGGTTGCCGAATCCTCGGAAGGATCCGTCTCCGAAAAAGACGACGGGCAACGGGGCACATACTGGGGGTAGTCTCGAGCGGCGGACGTGGATGATGGGGTACGACGAAGCCTCTCCTCTAGGGGACGTGCGCGCTCGAACACCAGGTCATCGCCAAAAGGTGAGACGGGGGAGAAACGATGGGAATGTATAGGGGGAGTGAAGGGTCGACCCATGAACATGAATACTCTAACCGTGCATCGACCCACAAAATGGAATGACCCGTGGTCCGGGTCATGGTGCACCTCCCATGTCGGTGTGTCCACGAACACTACGAACGTCGCCATCTGAAGACGTGACGGAAAGGAAGAGATAGAGGGAGTGAGAATCTTGCTAAAGAATCTCAGTAGGGCCTCCTACTACCTAGGTGTCATCATCTACGTCCTCAGGAACCTTGGGTTTATTTATACAAAATGACTGAACATGTATTAAGTTCGTTTTAAGCTTTGAAATTATATTTTAGCCAAGGTCCATTCATTTTAGGATGATCTTAATGTCATGAATGCAACATAATAGAAAATGTATGCATGGCACTACCTAATGCACATACATAAAACATAACATCGAGCATCATCATACTTGGTGGCATAAAGTGGCAGTAGTAACATTCATATGGGACAAAACTTAGTGACATAATCATAATCATGAAACTTCTCTTCCTCATGGGCCACCCTAAAAGACAATCGAACTGGGGGTGCTCGGCCGAACCGGTGTCACCCAGAACGTGTCATACATCTAGGTTATGAGCTCATACCTTAACTAGTCGTCACTAGTTCTTACTTACCACTTAACGATAAGCGTATCATAAATCATAAATCCCGACTATCTGAGTACGGGTTAGGGGGCAAAACTCTTAGGGGTGCTCGGCCGAACCGGTGTCACCTAAGAGTGTAAAATGGTACCGATGTCACATGAGTTCTATGGAGGTGCTCGGCCGAACCGGTGTCATCCTAGAACCCATCTTAGTACCTTAATTTTCAAAATCTCTTTAAGTCCCCAAATTTGTCGGAAATTCGGCGGCACAACGGCATTACACCGAATTTCCTTCCAAATTTGCTTTATGCCACATAAACATATAACCTCATGAATTCCTCATATGAATAACATCATCATCATTTGCATACTACATGCATCATCATAAAACATTCAAACGCTTACCCTTACGGTAGCTTATGCTTTGACCCTTACGGGTCTTAATCTTGAGATATAATTCTCTAACATCCGTCGCTCATATTTTTATGCACCTAAGGGCTCATAATTAATCATCATTCCTAATCCTCATGTCCATACTTAAATCTGAATAGCATAGGGCAAATTTTCTAACTTGTGTTCACGGGGTTCTAGAACTTACGTTTTAGACCCTTTCTTGGTTCTGTCTTCGCCTAAGGCGCTATGAATTAAATCTAAATCAATTATGAGGCATTTCTATGCTTAAGGACTAATTATTAATCATGTTTATCATGTTGTAAGGGTGCTGGACAGAATCCAGAAAAGTAAACGTTCTAAGAGTTCTAAACTTGCACTTTTACGGTTTTCTAGTTACTAGTTTCCCTATAGGTGCTAGAATTCGATTCTAATCCAAATGATACCAAGTTTTTCATGTCTAAACAATCTAAATCTGATTATGTTCCCATGAAAACAGTTTGGATTAGTTCCATAAACAAATGGGTCAAAACTATGTTAAATTCTAGCTTTACGGTATTTCTAGTTAGCTAGTTTCTTACCTATCATGCATAGGATCGCTTCTACATCATCACATGATATTTTCACACATTCAAACACATCAAGACATCATCATACAATGTCACACTCATCATATCAGAACCGAAAACATTTAACTTAAATGAGAGAGTTAAATTGACATTTCTAGGTACATAAGTTAACTAGTTTCTCTCGGAATCGATCTAGAACTTCTAAAACTCTTTGCAAAACATTTTAATTCATCAAGAGGCTAAGTGAAGCCTTAGGTCACTGACCAAAACATATTCCATCCCCTAAAAGATAATAAAATCACAACTTGTGATGACATAACCTTATAAAGATTTGTAAAGCTTTAAGGAAAACTTAAAACATAGACTATTGGTCCTAGTAGCTAGATGAAAACTCATTGCAAGTCCATCATCACTACTTGGCCGAAATTATGCATTCAAGGAATACATTCACATTTAACTTTATCTTGGAATGAAATGGGCAAGTCTTTGAGCTCTAGGTTCTTAAGTTACGACATAAACTAAACGTGCTCATGCTTTTCATTTTTAATCTTGCTTACAAAGTAAAGTGATGACTTAAATTTAAATATGCAAGGCATAAACTTAAACGTGCAAGCTTGAAAGTAAATATGCGAGGCATGAACTTAAACGTGCAAGCTTGAAGGTAAATATGCATGGTTCAATTCTTTATTTTAGTGCTCTTGGCCCAACAACAATCGACTTTAAGGCCGAAATAGATAGGCATTCGAGAAATTAATTAGGTGATAATGCAAGTTCAATTCTTTATTTTAGTGCTCTAGGCCCAACAACAATCGACTTTAAGGCTGAAATAGAAAGGCTTCGAGAATTAAATTAAGTGATGATACAAGTTCCATTTTAATCTTTATGTTCTTAGGTGATAGCTAGAAAGCAAAGATGCATAGCAAGAATGTAAATATGAATGCAAGCATAAAATAAATTATGCAAGTTCATTTTATCTTTCTAGAGCTCTTAACAAGACTTTAAAGGAATTTAGACCATAACCCAAACTCATCCAAACAAGGTAAAGTCAAGCTTAGAGTTCTTTAAAACTTAACATAATATTTTTAGGAAATCAAACCATGAAGCTTAGAAAAATTTAAGGAAATGGCCGAAATCTTCAAGAAGAAAAAGGAACATTTTAAAACTCTAAAGTTCATGATCTTGATGATATATTGACACCAACATCATGAGTCCTCATCATTGAGTTCATAGAGCCATTTTAAAACATCATTAAAGCTAAAGTTCTCAAGAGTTCAAGAAAGGAAAAACTAAAAACATTTTTGCTCAAGAATAAAGATCAAGCTCTAGAGTTTGTTTCAAGTGATGAACATCATCATGAAACTCTCATCATCAAGCTCTCATTTCTTTGAACTTCAAAGGCCCATGGCCGAAACATAAAGAGGAATGAGGAGAAGAAAAGAAGTTCTAAAAGGAGTCAAGAGAAACTATGAACATGAAGCTTAGAACAAGAACTTTAAAGAAAAAGAATACATGAAAGAAAATTCCTACTTGGTGTGATGAGCTTGAAGATGGAAGAAGAAGATGAAGATGATGAAGAACTTTGAAGAGCTTGAAGAACTTGAAGAACACTAGAACTTTGAGAGAAAAGAAAAGCTTTGAGTGTTTCCTAAACTTAGCAAATGATCTAAAAGTGGTGCAAGCTCCTCAAGGCATTCTATTTATAGAGAAATGAAACAAATGGAGGGAGCTCATGGGGGATGATGGCTTCGGCCATGAGGTGCAGATTGGAGGCATTCCATGAGTTCCATGAGGTGAGATAATGTGTTCTTGAGGTATGGTGAGGTATGACTTAAGGTATGGTGAGGTATGGGTCAAGGTATGGCTTCAAGCATGGTTCTTTGAGTGAGAAAACAATTTAATATGTGGTCAAAGGGGATGAGGTCTGGCCGAAATGCATCAGCCCATGGGGAGGATTAGTTTGCATTTTAATTGTGGTTTAGAGTTGTGTTTAGGTGTATCTTTGATTATGCTTAAGATTAGATATTTGTAAGAAAGTGTTTAGGTAAGGTAAATGGGTAATTAAGGTGGTCTAGACATAATTAAGGAGTGATCTTGCACCATTAGTGAGTTAAATCCTCAATTTAGAGTCTAAACAACTCTAGACACATTTCCTTGATTTAAGGAATTGGAGAGAGAAAACACTATTCAAGATTCCAAGACTAGGAGTCTTGAGTTCTAAAAAGGGATTTAAGTTTAATCTAAGCAATTTTAGGTTCTAATTAACCTTAATAAATTATTTTGACTCTAGATTAATTAGGGAAATAAATTAATCTTCGTTTAGAGCCTAATATTGCTTAGGTTTGCTTAATTACGTCATTAAGCTCAAAAATACTATTCTAGGGGCAAAATCGTAATTTTGCACTAAAACTGTCCGGGACCATCGGGACTTGAACAGAGACCTCTAGACACATGAAAACATGTTTTTAAACCTCTGGGGAAAGTTTCGGGCTCAAACGGCACCTTTACCCGCGTAAAAACGCTATAAGGGTATTTTGGTCATTTTGACCCGAAATTGCGGAAAACGAAATTTTCGCTTCCGAAAGCATTCAAGGGCCATTTAATCCCCTTCAAACATTGAGTTGACCCTTCGAGGACGACCGAGTTGGTTACCCTCGAACTCGGGTCAGGAAATGACCTCAGGGGCATTTTGGTCATTTCCCTCGGACAGAAAAAATCGGGGTGTTACAATGAGGATTTCATGATGATATTCATCACTTGAACAACCTCTAAAGCTTGATCTTGGTTCTTGAGTAAAAGATGTTTTTGGTTTCTTTCTTTCTTGATCTTGAGAACTTAACTTTGATGATGCTCTAAAATGAATATATGAACTCAATGATAAGGACTCATGATGTTGGTGTTGATACATTATCAAGATCATGGTCTCTAGAGTTCCAAAATGGTTCCTTTCCTTGCTCATGGTTTCGGCTCTTTTCCTTTTCTTTCCTTTAAGTTTTCGGCCATTCATGTTGAATGGCTCAACATGATAGCTTGATGATGAGAGTTCTAGATGATGACTTCATGATCATCACAATGAAATCTCTAAAGCTTGAGTTTTCATAAAAATATTATATAGCTCTCTTATGATTTTATTTTTAAGAAATGTTGTTTTGTGTTCTAGGAACTCTAAAGTTCACTTTATCTTGTCATGATGAGTTTGGGTTAAGGCCTATTTTCCTTTAAAGTTTTGTAAGAGCTCTAGTAAAGATGTAAAAATGAACTTGCATATTTATATTTCTAGCACCTCATATTTATATTTCAAGTCATTGCATCTCATATTTACTTTTCTATGTCATCACTAAATTCTAAAGATTAAAGAAAAGAACTTGCATTACTACATTTAAGTTTCAAGCTTTGTATTTCACGTTTATATATCAAGTCATCACTTAAATCCTAGAAGATAAAATGAACTTGCATATTTACTTTCAAACCTTGCATATTTACTTTCAAGCCTTGTATATTTACTTTCAAGTCTTGCATATTTACTTTGAAGCTCTCACCTTACTTTATAATGAAGAATAAAATGGAATGCATGGCATGCATGGCATGTTTACTTTTTGTCATCACTTAAAGACCCTAGAGCTCAAAGACTTGCCCTTTTTATCTCAAGTTAAAGTTGGTTATGGAGACATCCTCATGGATGCATAATTCGGCCATGTGATGAGGATGAACTTGGTGTGAGTTTCATCTAGTCATAAGCCAACAATCCATCTTCTAAGATTTTCTTTAAGCCTCAAGAGTTTTGTAAGGTTATTACCAACAAGATTTATGAATTAAACTTTTTCTAAGAATGTTTTAAATTAGCTACTTCCCTATGGCCATTCTTAGTCTCTTCTTGTAAAATAAAACGGTTTTCAAAGAATTTTAGAAGTCCTAAAACGATTCCAAGAGAAACTAGTAATTTATATGTCTTGAAAATGTAAGATTAAGTGTTCTTTGGGAACTATGCTTTTTGATTCTGTCATGGTATGTTTGCCACTGTATGATGATGTTTTGGCATGTTGGAGTGTATAAAAATTACATATGTTAAGGTAGGAACCTTTCTATGCATGCTAGGAAAGAAACTAGTTTTATAGAAAAATCATAAAGTTGAGTTTTAGCATAATTTTGACCCATTTATTTTTAGCTACTGCCAAAACTGTTTTAATGGGATAACATTCAGTTTAGGATTGATTAATCATGAAAAACTTGGTAGCATTGGATGTAGGATTGATTTTTAACACCTATAAAGAAACTAGTAACTAGAAAACTGTAAAAGTGCAATTCTAGAACCCTTAGATTAATTAATTTTCTGTTTCTGTCCAACAACCTTGTAATGTAGTAAACATGGTTTATAATTAGTTCATAGGTATAGGAATGCCCCATAATTGGTTTAGGTTTGATTTATAGTGCCTTAGGCGAAGACGGAACGTAGAAAGGGTTTAAAATGTAGTTTTTAGAACCCCCGTAATCACAAGATGTAATTTCTGCCCTTAAAGCATGATGCTGTCCAGATTTGTTGACAAACATAAATGTTAGTAAGAATCATTAGTTGTGAACCCATAGGTGAATAAAAGGTTAATAGCAAATGTTAGAATAATTATATCTTGAGTTTAAGCCCCGTAAGGGTCAAAGCATAAGATGCCATAGGTTTAAGAGCATAACAAGCTTTAGTGTTTCATGTGAGTGCATTTTTTACCATGAAAAATCTATGATGGTTGTGATGCTCATGATTATGTATATATATGAATATGGCATAAAGCAAATTTGGAAGAAATTCGGTGCGCTGTCTTTATGCTGCCGAATTTTTGACAAATTTGAGGAACTTAGAAAGTTTTCAAAAAAAAAAAAAGATATGAGTTTTTGAATGTGACATAGTACTGTAAGAACGCGTTCTCGGGGACGGCGATATGTAACGCCCCAGAAACAAATCCTTAAGGGGGATGGCAATACGTAACACCCCGAAGAGGACAATATTCGCTGTGTACTTGATACCAGTGCAACGCGTTCTGTTATGATTATTATTATTGTGGTTACGCTTATCAGAGGATAAGTAAGAACTAGTGACAACTAGTTAAGGTATGAGCTCATAACCTAGAGATGATTTTAGGGTGATCCCTATGTCGCAGTACGATGCTTTGAATGTCACACAGTTATAGAAAGAGAAATGTTTTTACATGAGAGGAATATGCCACTTTATGCCACCTATATGAATGTTCACTTGATTTCTGCCTATTGCATCTTCATGCATTCATGCTTATTATGCTGCATCCATAACATTTAGATTCATCCTAAGAGAAACGGACCTTGGATAATTAAGTTTAAAACCTAATAAATGAATTCTATGCATGCTCACCATTTTCAAAGAAACCCAAGGTTCCTGAGAACATAGATGATGATACCTAGATAGGAGGTTGCCTAACTGAGATTCTTTAGCAAGATTCTCACTCCCCTTATCTCTTCTTTCCATCATGTCTTCAGATGACGATGTTCGTGGTTTTTGTGGATACCCTGACATAGGAGGTGCACTATTATCCAGAGCATGGATCATACCATTTGAGGGTCGATGCGCTATTCGTGTCTTCATGTTCATCGGACGACCCTTTGCTCATCTTGTACATACCCATCGTTTCTCCCCGACATCACCCTACAATGACGACGGTGGGGTTTTTGAGCACGCCCGTATACACAACAAGAGGGTGCTCTGTATGCAGACTACCGCCTCAGCCATGCGCGACTACCTTGACTATGTGCCGCATACGTACTGCTCGGAGACCGATCGTCGGAGGAGCCGCCTACATAAATGTATAGCGAGAGCTCTATAGGCACATCATATATATATATATATATGCAGTTAGTCTTATTATGAAGTGTGATTTCATGCTTTGTGATCTGATGTTCATGAGATGCTTATTTGATCTTGTGTTTTATTCCTATATGTGCCTCATCGTTCGTCATGTTGCGCGGCTCTCACTTTGCTTTTACAGTTTAAAAAAAAATTTACCCGTATTTTTCACTAAGTATTTTAATGAAAGGTTTAAAGAATGAGACTAAAAGAGTAATAGACTAATGATTAACCTAAATACGTTCTAGAAATATTGGGTTAAAAATTAGGATGTTACATATTTCATCTTGATTAGTTCTCTTATTCAGCACATCTTTATCCAAACTCATTTTTGAAGCATATTCTCATGTTTGTATAAAAGAAAAACACTTGAGCAGGGAAAAATAAATAGATTGATACTTTTGCAATTTCTAATGGTCAAAGAAGCCTTGAAAAGACTCAGGATATGCTATCCTAGGTTTCTAAAGCTCAACATGGATCAATCCTAAATAAATCAATGCAAAAGCAATATTGAGCATGTATTGTGAGTTAAGAAACTCTTTACATAGGTATCAGAACATGGAATTTTGTAAAACATCACTTAAAACATATAACATGTTTTTCAAGTAAGCTTGAACATTGATATTTATATATATAACATAACATGTATTAGAGCATAAAAATAGCATGTATCAAGCATTAAGCACATTGTATTCCATAGCTTGAGCAAATAGAAGGAAGTGTTATCATAATGAGATATCGAATTATATTTAGACAACATAGTATACTTGGTAAGATAAATGCCTGATTAGTTAAGCAATATATATATATATATATATACACACATACACACACCATGGAGCAAGAAGACACAAATTGAAACTGAGTGAAAAAAAAGAACAAATTGTATTAGAGCAAAAGAAATATTAGAGCAATTTTAATAACAACAACAACAAAACTAAAAGTGTACTTAAGTAACAGAAAAGAAATGTCCAAAAAAATGCAGATATTGAACGAAAAAAAATCTCTAAATCGCTCCCTTCAGCATACTCTCCCTGTGTTTCTCAGCACAAGATTTTCTTTCTATGTTATTCTTCCCCTTTTGACATTAGCAAAAAGCAGGTGTGTTAGAAGCTAGGAACACCATCATCAGCCATGGTGCTTAACTTCATGAAGAATTTCTAACAACAGTGCTCCTTATCTTTGTGACAGTGCTTCCATGTTTCTAGCTGGTTTCTGATGAGGCATTGTTCTTGCAGCAGTAGTTGAACTTCTATATAGCTGGGCTGTGTAACACCCTAGTAAAACCCAACTAGCTTAAGTTTGCATTTGGATTCTATTAGTTGTTACTTATGCCTTGCATTCATTTTCTTTTGAAATCAACTTAGAAAAATAGTGGATAAAGTTTTTTGTATAAATTACTTTTTGCAAGCTTAAGTCTATAACGAGAAGTCAAATACATAGCACTTATGTAGATGTTAATCAAAGTTACTTTGTTCACTTAATTTAAATAAGCGGAATGAAGGACTAAATGTAGAAATATCATCAAATAAATTGAAATATACAACTTAATACATGAATCATAATAGAGCATATACCATAGTGATAATTTATTACAAATAACAATATAAATTCTACTACTACTGGTTTGTTCCTCACAATTATAACATAACTAAAAATAGGAGTGTTAATTCTTGAAAGGTCTAAATTCTTCATGTATTGCCTCCTTCCTTAGCTATAGCTCTGTTGCTTTAGGTGGACTCATCTATCTCTAGTAATGACAACAGAAAACAAATACAGAAGTGAGAAATACAAGATTTCTCAGTAGGTGTAACACCCCGATTTTTCTGTCCGAGGGAAATGACCGAAATGCCCCTGAGGTCATTTCCTGACCCGAATTCGAGGGTAACCAACTCGGTCGTCCTTGAAAGGTCAACTCAATGTTTGAAGGGGATTGGATGGCCTTTGAATGCTTCCGGAAGCGAAAATCTCATTTTCCGCAGTTCGGGTCAAAATGACCAAAATACCCCTATAGCGTTTTTATGCGGGTAAAGGTGCCGTTTGAGCCCGAAAATTTCCCCAAAGGTTTAAAAATATGTTTTCATGTGTCTAGAGGTCTCTGTTCAAGTCCCGGTGGTCCCGGGCAGTTTTAGTGTAAAATTACGATTTTGCCCCTAAAATAGTATTTTTGAGCTTAATGACGTAATTAAGCAAACCTAAGCAATATTAGGCTCTAAACGAAGATTAATTTATTTCCCTAATTAATCTAGAGCCAAAATAATTTATTAAAGTTAATTAGAACCTAAAATTTCTTAGATTAAACTTAAATCCCTTTTTAGAACTCAAGACTCCTAGTCTTGGAATCTTGAATAGTGTTTTCTCTCTCCAATTCCTTAAATCAAGGAAATATGTCTAGAGTTGTTTAGACTCTAAATTTGGGATCTAACTCACTAATGGTGTAAGACCACTCCTTAATTATGTCTAGACCACCTTAATTATCCATTTTCCTTACCTAAACACTTTCTTACAACTTCCTAATCTTAAGCATAATCAAAGATACACCTAAACACAACTCTAAACCACAATTAAAATGCAAGAAACTCTCCTCCCTTGGTTGATGCATTTCGGCCAGCACACTCCCCACTAACCACATGTTGAATTGTTTTCTCACTCAAAGAACCATGCTTGAGGCCATACCTTGAACCATACCTCACCATACTTTGAACCATACCTCACCATGCCTCAAGACCACATTATCTCACCTCATGGAACTCATGGATGCCTCCATTTTGCACCCTCATGGCCGAAACACATCAGCCCACACAAACACTTCATTTGTTTCATTTCTCTATAAATAGAATGCCTTGAGGAGCTTGCACCACTTTTAGATCATTTGCTAAGTTCAGGAACACTCAAAGCTTTTCTTTTTCTCTCAAAGTTCTTGTGTTCTTCAAGTTCTTGGAGTTCTTCATCATCTTCATCTTCTTCTTCCATCTTCATGTTCATCACACCAAGTAGGGATTTTCTTTCAAGTATTTCTTTCTTTAAAGTTCTTGTTCTAAGCTTTATGTTCATAGTTTCTCTTGATTCTTTTTAGAACTTCTTTTCTTTTCTTTGTTCTTTCTCATTTTCGGCCATGGGCCTTGAAGTTCAAAGAAATGAGAGCTTGATGATGAGAGTTTCATGATGATGTTCATCACTTGAAACAAACTCTAGAGCTTGATCTTTGTTCTTGAGTAAAAATGTTTCTAGTTCTTCCTTCCTTGAACTCTTGAGAACTTTAGTTTTGATGGTGTTTTAAAATGGTTCTAAGGACTCAATGATGAGGTCTCATGATGTTGGTGTTAATATATCATCAAGATCATGGACTCTAGAGTTTCAAAATGTTCTTTTCTTTCCTTGAAGTTTCGGCCATTTCCTTTTCTTTTACATGCAAAATGTTTTGATTTTCTAAATATGTTATGTTGAGTTCTAAGAACTCTAGGCTTTACTTTATCTTGGTTGGATGAGTTTGGGTTAAGGTTTAAGTTCCTTTAAAGTCTTGTTAAGGGCTCTAGAAAGATAAAATGAACTTGCATAATTTAACTTATGCTTGCACTCATATTTACGTTCTTGTTATGCACCTTTGCTTCCAAGCTATCACCTAAGAACATAAAGATTAAAATGAACTTGCATCATCACTTAATTTAATTCTCAAAGCCTTTCTATTTCGACCTTAAAGTCGATTGTTGTTGGGCCTAGAGCACTAAAATAAAGAATTGAACTTGCATCATCACCTAATTAATTTCTCGAATGCCTATCTATTTTGGCCTTAAAGTCGATTGTTGTTGGGCCAAGAGCACTAAAATAAAGAATTGAACCTTGCATATTTACTTTCAAGCTTGCACGTTTAAGTTTATGTCTCGCATATTTACTTTCAAGCTTGCACGTTTAAGTTTATGCCTTGCATATTTAATTTAAGTCATCACTTTATTTCGTAAGCAAGATTAAAAATGAAAAGCATGAGCACGTTTATTTTATGTCGTAACTTAAGAACCTAGAGCTCAAAGACTTGCCCATTTCATTCCAAGTTAAAGTTTAATGTGAAACCATTCTTTGAATGCATGTTTTCGGCCAAGTAGTGATGATGGACTTGCCATGAGTTTTCATCTAGCTACAAGGACCAATAGTCTATGTTCTAAGTTTTCCCTAAAACTTTACGAAGCTTTTCAAGGTTATGTTATCATGAAATATGACTTTATTCCCTTTTAGAAGATGAAATGTATTTTGGTCATTGACCTAAGGCTTCTCTTAGCCTCTTGATGAATTAAAATGATTTGCAAAGAGTTTTAGAAATTCTAAATTGATTCCAAGAGAAACTAGTTAACGTATGTACCTAGAAATGTCAATTTAAATCCATTACTGAAGCTAAATGTTTTCGGTTCTGATATGATGAGTGTGATGCTGTATGATGATGTTTTGATGTGTTAAAATGTGTGAAAATATCACATGATGATGAAGAAACGATTCTATGCATAATAGGCAAGAAACTAGCTAACTAGAAATACCGTAAAGCTAGAATTTAACATAGTTTTGACCCATTTGTTTTTGGAACTTATCCAAACTGTTTTAATGGGAGCATAATCAGATTAGGATTGTTTAGACATGAAAAACTTGGTAACATTTGGATTAGAAACGAATTTTAGCACCTATAGGGAAACTAGTAACTAGAAAACCGTAAAAGTGCAAGTTTAGAACTCTTAGAACATTTATTTTTCTGGATTCTGTCCAGCACCCTTACAACATGATAAACATGATTAATAATTATTCCTTAAGCATAGGAATGCCTCATAATTGATTTAGATTTAATTCATAGCGCCTTAGGCGAAGACGGAACCGAGAAAGGGTCTAAAACGTAAGTTCTAGAACCCCGTAATCACAAGTTAGGAATTCTGCCCTATGCTTTTCAGATTTAAGTGTGAACATGAGGATTATGAATGATGTTTAATTATGAGCCCTTAGGTGCATAAAATATGAGCGACGGATGTTAGAGAACCATATCTCATGATTAAGACCCGTAAGGGTCAAAGCATAAGCTACCGTAAGGATAAACGGTTGAATGTTCCATGATGATGTATGTGTTATGTGAAGGATGTTAAAGTTATTCATATGAGGAATTCATGAGGATATATGTTTGTGTGGCATAAAGCAAATTTGGAAGAAATTCGGCATAATGCCTTCGTGCCGCCGAATTTCCGACGAATTTGGGGGACTTAAAGAGATTTTGAAAATTAAGGTACTAAGATGGGTTCTAGGATGACACCGGTTCGGCCGAACACCTCCATAGAACTCATGTGACATCGATACCATTTTATACTCTTAGGTGACGCCGGTTCGGCCGAGCACCCCTAAGAGAATTGCCCCCTAACCCGTACTCAGATAGTCGGGATTTATGATTTATGATACGCTTAACATTAAGTGGTAAGTAAGAACTAGTGACGACTAGTTAAGGTATGAGCTCATAACCTAGATGTATGACACGTTCTGGGTGACACCGGTTCGGCCGAGCACCCCCAGTTCGATTGTCTTTTAGGGTGGCCCATGAGGAAGAGATGTTTCATGATTATGATTATGTCACTAAGTTTGTTCCATATGAATGTTTCTATTGCCACTTTATGCCACTAAGTATGATGATGCTTGATGTTATGTTTATGTATGTGCATTAGGTAGTGCCATGCATACATCCTCTATTATGTTGCATTCATGACATTAAGATCATTCTAAAATGAATGGACCTTGGCTAAACTATGTTTAGAACTTAAAAATGGACATAATGCATGCTCACTCATTTGTATAATTAAACCCAAGGTTCCTGAGGACGTAGATGATGACACCTAGGTAGTAGGAGGCCTTACTGAGATTCTTTAGCAAGATTCTCACTCCCTCTATCTCTTTCTTTCCGTCACGTCTTCAGATGGCGACGTTCGTAGTGTTCGTGGACACGTCGACGTGGGAGGTGCACTATGACCCGGCTCACGGGTCATACCATTTTGAGGGACAGTGCACGGTGCGGGTTTTCATGTTCGTAGGACGCCCCTTCGCTCATCCCGTGCACACCCATCGCTTCTCCCCGACTGCATCCTATGGCGATGATGAGCGGGTTTTTGAGCGCGCGCGTACGGATGACGAGAGAGTGCTTCGCATGCACACCGCCGCCTTAGCCATGTGAGACTATCCCGATTACGTGCCCCGGACCTACTTCTCGGAGACCGACCCGTCCGAGGACTCGCCTACCCATCCGTATAGCGAGAGCTCTGCCCCCTCTCCCCCACCGTTGAGGGAGGGCAGTGAGGATACCGTGATTCAGCCACGACTTGCACGACGACCGGAGATGCGGCCATACCGTGGGGGTCACGCTCGATCCCCGTTCCGCCTCTTCACGCCCGAGGAGCTCGCCCAGTTTCCCGGATATTTGCCTCATTCGCGAGATGGACGCCAGTAGGAGGTGACGATCGTCCGATGGAGTACCCGGGTAGAGCACACACACTTAGATGGAGATGAACCTCCTTTTGTATTAGAGGTCATCCCGCTAGTTGCACTTGGGTAGGGGAGTTGCTTTTACAATTTTCGTTGCATTTTCTCTTGTATTTCCTTTTTAGATTGTATTACTCGTGTTGTACCAAATTAAGTCCCACACTTATAAGTGGGCAAGTTACATATATATAAGATGTTATTCAAGTGTTTTCCCATGATGTGCCTTTATGTGCTTTATGCTATAACGTTATGGAATGTATGTTTTGCCCGTTACCTGTTACATCGCATCACGCGGCTCTCACTTTATATTTCAAAAAAAAAAATTTACCCGTATTTTCCGCTAAGTATTTCTACGTAAAATTGAGAACTATGAAGTAACAGACTAATGTTTAACCTAAGTATGTTCTAGAGTATTGGGTTAAAAATTAGGATGTTACTGTAGGATTTCCTAGTTGTACTAAAAGTGTCATCATTGTTGTGCCAACCACTTTGAGTTTATTATAAAATGGTAAACAGGTAAGGATTCAATTATCAAACATTTTGTAAACATGATTAGCTGAGTAAAGATGGTCTTGAACTATTCTTGAACATTAAAAAAGGCATATATATCACAACTTCATTACCATTTAACACTTCACTCGATAATCTCTTTATAATCACATAAGCATTTTCATTTATGATGTTTGTACATGACACTTTATTCTCTTTCATTAACATATTTATCAATTACTCACGGGATGAATGCATCAATGCCTTACACCACCCTATAGGGTAATGAGCTCATACTGTGTCCATCATCATAACCTTTTGGTTTTCTTTTTGTTGCCATAATCTCAATGGTTTAGGGGGTTAAGCTGTGAGCTTAGCTCAAGTCCATTTTTCTAGACTTTCATTGCTACTTTTCCAGGCTTTACTTTTATTTACTTTCCATTGTTGTAATCTCAATGGTTTAAGTCTTGAACTTAGCTCAAGTCCATTTTCCAAACTTTCATTGCTACTTTCCCAGGCTTTACTTTTATTTCCTTTCCATTGTCATAATCTCAACGGTTAAGCCATGAGCTTAGCTCAAGTCCACTTTTCCAGACTTTCATTGCTACTTTTCCAGACTTTCCTTGCTACTTTCCCAGGATTTACTGTTATTTTCTTTCCATTGCCATAATCTCAATAGTTAAGTCGTGAGCTTAGCTCAAGTCCACTTTTCCAGACTTTCATTGCTACTTTCCCAGGCTTTACTTTTATTCTCATTTAGTAAAATCACCAATACCTTAATCCCTTTTTGAGGATTAAGTAGTGAGTTTCCCCATTTATTATTTCATTTGAAACATAAATATATGCGTATCATGATGCAATCACAAATAAATCATGGGACAATCATTTTGTAACCCATCACTATACATTCACATTACAACACTTTGTGTAACATAGATCATATACAATAGTAGGCTTTTCATGCTAAATCTTCATGTCATATTTCATCATTTGAAACCAACAAATCAAGTACCCCTAAGGCTCTTAAGAGGTTATGGAAGTCTTAGTATTTACACATTATGGATTCCTTTTTTCCTATCCTTACAAATTCTAACTAATTCTCTTTACAAGACTCGAATCTTTTATTTATAGTTCTGAAATATTTTACAAGAAAATTTTAGCTTTCTATGTACTTGTTATCTCAGCCTCCTAAAGATAGTTCCAGATTCCTAACTCATCAAGCTTTCCATTAAGGGTAATTTCATTAAAAGCATGTTTATGATTATGCCACAGTACCTTTGCAAATTCATCCCTTTCTAGAGCCTCTCAGCACATTGTCACATAATTTTATTTCTCATTCTATATTTTCATGCTACAAAGCTTTATACATGGCATACATGGATGTGTTCCTCTATGTATTAGCTTTCCAGTTAGAATAAGTTTATTTCCATTTTTCTACAGTGAATTACACCTATTTTACTGCTAAAAGATTAAATTTAAAGTGTCAGTCTTAGGCTCAACTTTGAAAACTTACATCTTGGGATAGAAAACTCCTTATTAGGTGATTTCTTTGAAAAGTATTTTAGAATATGTCTAGTTTATAGTAAAAATAGTTTTACCACAAGATACTTCATATATTATGAGCACTACTTTACATAATATCCGTTGCCAGAAAAAGCTAGAAAATCCAACATCTACTATTTTCATGCATTGAGTCACCTTATCAAAGTAAGTTTTATATACTATACTCTGAAGCCATATTTGAGTATGAAGACATTATAAAAGCACTTAGAAACATAAAAGAGCATGTTGTAGTCTAAAAAACATACTTTACAAACCCATCCAAATCTTTTGTCAATAACCAAACTTGAGGCATTGTAATCATTGAATGATTACAAACTAACAATGCTTAAACAAATAAAAAAGATGCTCTTACCTCTTGCATAAAGAAGTAGAAATGAGTCCTTCTATTCTAAGAGATCATACAAACTCAAAGAGGACAAGACAAGAAAGCTTCTTTGACAGAGGCTTAGAAGGCTTAATGTTTGTGCTAGGATTTTACAAGAGTTAAAGGATGTAGCTCTTGCAAAGCATGGTGAAGCCTCTTTGTAGTGTGGAAAATGGAAGGAATAGAAAGAGTTTGAAGAGTATTTATAGTCAAAAGATCAAGAAAAGAAGAAAAAGAAAGCACTTGGAGAACTAATACTTAGGGCATGATTTATGCAAGCATGTTGACCTAATTTTGGGGATAGGCAAAATGGTCCATGTTTTATGCAAACATGTTAGCCTAATTTTGAGGGATAAGAAAAGGGTTCATGATTAGAATATTTAGGAATGTTTTATGCAAACATGTTAGTCAAATTTTAGGGATGCGAAAAGTGTTCATTATTAGAAAAGGGTCCATGTTTTGTGCAAACATGTTGGCCAAAATTTGGGCAAAAAAAAAGGGTCCATGTTTTATGCAAAAATATTAGCCTAAATTTAGGGAAAAGAAAAGGGTCTATGTTTTATGGAAACATATTGACCTAAATTTATAATTATTAAAGTAGTGACATCGTGGTAATTCCTTAATCCAAGACAAAGGCATTGTAGTATTTAAATAATGTTAGTTTCATTCTTGTAATTATTTTATAAAACAAAGATATCTTTGTCACTCATTTATAAGACGAGCATAGTTTTGTGATTTCTTTCACATAGTAGGGGTATTTTCATAATTTTTACTAAGTAATGGCATTTTTGTAATTCTTTGTATCTTTCTCTAGACACAACTATTCTAATATTATTTTTTATATTTCATGACATTTGTCCAATTTCTATTGGTTTTGCTTTTTTTCATCTTAATCATTAATTAGGGTTAATTAATCTTCTAGTAATGAATTTGGGGATGTTACAAGCTGCACTGTTGGTGTAGGTTGGCTTGATGAGGGATCACCACCCTGAGCCTAAAATGGATTAGGTACAGTTGAAGTAGAAGGAGTTTCTTATATATGAGGAGAAGTAGCAGCTTGAGGCGACCCTATTTTTATTTCTTTGTTGCCTTGCACTTCTTTTGAAGAAACTTGTTGAGAATCCGATGGCTCAGATGAGGAGGAGGATTCTTTCCCCTTCAACATTTCTGAGCTTGATTCTTCCTCAGACTTTGAAAATATGGAAGAATGAGAAGGAGATCCCCCATATCTGATAATCACTTCAAGCCTTTGGCTGCCTTTAGTGTTGTCTTCAAGTATGACAATTTTTCTTTTCTTTCGTCTTCCCTTAGCTTCTTTAGCAGCTTTTTCAATGGCTGTATCTCTTATTCTCAGGCTTTGTCTCCTGACCCCTAATATGGTAGCACCTATGGGTTTCCATAGGGTTCTGAAAAAGTTAGAAGAGTACACAGTATCTTCCATATACTCATACCACTCAGTTACCAAAGGGTAATGCAAGTGCTGAAAGATCTTAAATAACAGAATCCCATAAGGAAAAGCAACATTTTTCTTCTTCTTTGGAGAGATGGCACTCAACATGTGGTCAAAGACTAATCTGCACAAGTTTACTCTTCTTTTTGTCAACATATAGAAGAGTAACATGTAGTCCATCCCATCAGTAGATGTGTGCTTCCCAACCTCGAGAACAAAGAGAATTGGATGATGGTGAAGACCTGCCTTGCCTTGGAGTTCAACATGGCTGTAGTACTCTTCCCAAGTTAGTATTTAGGAAAGTCTGTGAAACATCTGGAAACCTCCTCTACTAAAACTCTGAAGGTCATGAACCAATGCTCATCAGATGAGCATATGAGCCTGTCGTCAAGAGAATGTATAATGTTTAAAAGGTCTGCTATGCTTAGCTCCAAATTAGTGCCCTTGTCAGTACAGACTTGGACACCTGTACTAATTGGGAATAGAAAGCTTTGACCAACCCAATAAAAACCCCACCAGCAAGGTTAAGAAAGCTTTCCTATGCTTGGAAGAAGATAACTTCCAGTAGAATAAAAACTTGGGTCATCAGTTCTCTTCCTAGCTTTTTCCCAGGAGTAACAGGCTATTGAGTAAAGTTCTTGGCATTGTGCTCCCAATGCAAAGGTTCCTTAAACATGAGGAGTGTTCCCAAGTTAGCGATATGACTAGCATTTGTTAGCTCCAGAATCCTTCTGAAAGCTTTAATGCAATATGTTTTGAATGACAACAAAGCCAATTTAAAGAAAATACTTTGAAGAATGACTAATGGTTGTCTTGAGTTTGTTGAAGTAGTAAACATGTGTTAGCTCCAGAACCCTTTACGTTTATTTGTTTTGAATGACAACAAAGCCAATTTAAAGAAAATGCTTTGAAGAACAATTGATGTCTCTATTGAGTTTCTTCTAAGATTATAATAGGTTTCTATCGTTTAGCAAGAGCAAGGCTTACTCAAATGAGAATATATTTCAGTATACATGTGTAAACATGTTTATCTCATGTTAAGAACTTTGAATTAAAATAGAAATGAAATTATATCCTTATTCAAGCATTAAATAGCTAATGATAAAAAGAGGATTTCAACGCTACAAGAAACTAAGACTTGAGACTCAGAAAGTAGCACAGGATATTAGAAAGTGCACTCAAGATGAAGAAATCAACCTATGTCTAAGAGCAACGTGTTACTTAAACTTCAATCATCATAATTCCAAAGAAATTATCAGCAAATAAGATTGGATTGAAGATTAGAAAATGAAAAATTTTTCAAGAAACTAATTACATTCGTTAGAAAGCTCACCTGTGAGTGGAGCACAGAATTTTACAGGAAAAGGAGGGAAATTTGAATTTTGAATTTCAAATGTTCAAGTCAAACCTAGTTTCAAATTGGTATATCATCTCTTCTACCTATTTGATTAACCACCTTGGCTTTACGAAGGAGGAGCTCAAAAAGCATGTTCAGAAAGTAGAAAAGTAGTTTCTGAAGGAAGATCAGAAAAGTCAACATTATAATGGCTTCTACAATCAATATGACAAATCTGTTAACCTTTCTTCTAGCTGTTTCTTTCAAGACACAACTGATGATCAACATATGTCACTTGAAGAGCTGATCAAGGGCAACGGCCACAAAGGAGGACCACTATATATGGAGATGCTATGCTTAAAGACCAATGAGAGATTCAAGAGAGGAAACTCTACAAAAATCTCTTCTCACTTCCAAGAATATTCTATATTCATCATGTAACCAGTTTTTATCCTTCAAGTGTAAGAAAATCCTCTTTCTACATTCTTAGTTCATTTTTTATCTTTGAGCTTTAGGTGATGACTTGAAAATAAATATGACATGCAAGTCCAATTCTTTATTTTAGCGCTCTAGGCCCCTTAGAGTTTTCATACTAAATCAACAATCAACTTTAAGGTTGAAATAGATAGGCTTTAAGATTAATTATTAAGGTGATAGCAAGGAAAATAAATATGAATGCAATCCATTTACTATCTCTTTGAGTCCTAGGCTCAAGATTATTCTTACAAAAATGTAGTTTCTTTATTTGCCAAAAACCTTTTTAAAAGTGAAACGTTCAAGCTTTAGAGGTCCAATAAGTGATGGTTTTACAACCAACATCCAAGATCCTCATCATCAAGCCATGGTTTCCTCCAAATATAGGCCATTTGGCCGAAAACAAAGGGGATGAAAAGGAAGAGTAAGAACCGAAAAAGAAAGTGGAGGAGGAAAGAAGCATCAACATTGTATCATTTCAAATCAAGAGTTTAAACAAGAGAAAGAATAGTATTCTTCACACAACTCCCTACCTTGGATATGATCCTTGATTGAGAGAGAGTTTGCTCTTAGGAAAAATAGAGAAGAAGAAGAAGAACTCTTTGAGAGAAAGAAAGTGTAGAGGTGTAAGAGAATGAGCAAAATGATTTCTTGGATAGTTCCTCCTATTTATAGAGAAATGAAACACATAGGGGGTGAAATGGGGGGGGGAGGGAAGGTGGCCGGCCATTTGGAGGGAAGGAAGGAGAGAAAATATCTCTTTGTATGTGTCATTCCAAGGTATGACTAAGTATGGTTGAAGCTATGGTCTTTTGACTGTGAAATGTTATTAAAATAAATCAACATGTAATGAATTGGAGGGGGAGTGGCCATGTGGTTTAGTAGCCATGGGGGAAGAAAATTATCTCATTTCTTTTGTGTTATGATGTGGTTTAGGGGATAGGTTTGATTAGGTATTTGATTAGGAGTTTGTGGTTAAGTGTTTGAATAAGAAAGTGGGTGATTAAGGCTTCTCAAGACAAGTTTTAGGAGTGGTCTTGGTTATTAATGGAGTCAAACATCTTCTAATCAAGATTCTCAGTCACATTCATTGGTTCCTTGATTTAAGGAAATTGATAGGAAGAACACTATTCAATGATTCATGACATAAAGTCTTAATTTTAAGAAAAGGATTTTGAGTTTCTCTAAGCAATCTTAGGTTCTAATTAATCTCAATTAATTATTTTGACTCTAGATTAGTAATTAGAATTTACTAACCTTTAATTAGAGTCTAATATTGCTTAAGTTTCGTTAATTGTATGATTAAGCTCATTAGTGTGCTTAATCAGGGGCAAAATCGTAATTTTACGCAAAAACTGCCCGGAACCATCGGGACTTAAACAAACATGCCTAGACTCATAAAAACATCATTTAAAACCTTTGGGTGAAGTTTGGGCTCAAACGGCTCATCAATCGGTGTTAAACAGCCATAGGAGCGTTTTGGTCATTCAGTGCTTCGGAACTCAAAAATGGGATTCTTCTGCTCTAATAACATTCATTCACATAAAATCCCCTTTGAACATTGAGTTGACCTTTCGAGAACTTCCGGTTCGGCTGTCCTAGAATCCCGGGTGAAAAATGACCTCAAGGACATTTTGGTCATTTTCGCTCAGACAAAAAAAATCGAGGTGTTATATTACAGAACCCAGTGAAGTTGTCTGTGGCATTGAAGGGAGAAAAGGCCTTAGAAATGGTAGGGAGAGGGATCTGGGGGAGTATCTTGTCGGAGCCAGAGGATCCTGAAGCCTACATATCCCTAAAGAAGACCATAACATCAGTAGTGACTTCTACAACATCTTCTTAAACTTAATCTTCTCCTTCTTGGCCTTTTCTTGATGTTGCTACTATACGTAGAAAAGCATATGAGAAGGGGGTTGGATCATGTTTTCCTTTTCTTTCGTTATTGAAGATCTAAAATAGTTAATCAAAAGCTATCAAGATATGAACTTATAGCACAACGGAAAAATGTTAAATACTTCAAAAAGTAAACTTTCTGAACTAAAGAGGTAACTGAAAAATGTAAGATAGTCCTTTTAAAATAGATATTGATATAAGAATAGATATGGAAATAAAAAGGAGATGAAGGATAAAGAAGATAAAACATAGGAGATTTTATACTGGTATGGCCAAACCTGCCTACATTCAATTCTTAACTACTGTTGAGTTTCACTAAATCTTTCTCCAACTTGAGAAAGAACAAAGATAGTCTTTAGAGTAGCCTTCACAAGCTATGTTCAGTAACTAATAGACAATCCCTACTATTACAAACTAAGTAGTTATTCACCAGCCTCTTTAAGCTTAACCGAGTAGTATTGAGCTAGCCTCTCTAAGCTAAAATTGTGAGCAGTAAAAACTCTTTTACAGTCATGTTGCAAGTAGTCTTTAATAAGCCTCTTCAAACTATCTCACACTGATCACTTTTGGATCAAGGATACAAAGGTTATATGTTTGGGTTGCTACTCAAACTAACCTATACTCACAATTTCTTTGGATTATAATGAAAGGTCTTGGAGATACTTGAATGACTTCTTTCTAGATATTTTTCAATAGAAGAATGTATGATCGATGTAGGATGTGGAAAGAAGATTTTATGAACAAAGAAAAGATTACAAGCAGTAATGAATATTACAAAGAAAAATGAAGGGAAAACTTGGCAGTGTTTCAACTCTTTTTCACAACGTTAAGTCTTCTTCTTTGTAAGCACAACATCTCTATTTATAGAGGTCTTCGTTGTGACCATTGCCTTTGCTCAATTCTTCCAGGGGCATGTGCTGATCATCCATTTGTGTCTTCAAAAGATAATCTAGAAGAGTAGCCTACCTATCATTCAGAACATTGCAGAAGTTGTTTGAAGAATAAAGGTTTCTAATGCTCTTCAGAAAACTACTCTTACTTTCTAAACCATGGTTTCTAAAAATTTTCTTCTAGAACTTTTGAGTAGTTGACTTCAAAGGAAAAAGAGATAATCAACTGATTCTGAGACTGGGATTTGACTTTTCCAAATTCAAACTCAAATTTGAAATTCAAATTTCCCTCTATTTCCTTGTAGGTTTACACTATTTTGCTGAGTGTAAGCTTTCAGAAGCTCGATAATCTTTCCTTGAAGAGATATGAGTCTTCTTGTCTTCAATCACTTATATGTTGATAATCTAATCTTTACGAATATGAGGATTGAAGATTGTAGAAACTTTGGCTTCATTGATTATGAGATATCATTCCTTCCGTTGTACTTTTTGAAGTCCAGTGCTACTTTCTGAAGTCTCAAAAAGACTGGGTTTCTTGTAACGTTGATTCCTCTTCAATCATTAGTTGTTTTCTGCTTGAATAAGGATATTATTTCACTAACATTTCATTTTAAATCTCGTAACATGAGATAAATATGTTTACATATGCATAGTGAAATATATTCTCATTTGAGTAAGCCTTGCTCTTACCAAGGATAAAATCCTATTTATGATCTTATAAGAAACTTAAGACAAACATTAGTCGTTCTTCAAATTATTTTTTTTAAATTGACTTTATTGTCATTCAAAATAAATAAGCGCATATTAATAGGGTTCTAGAGCTAACAGCTGCTCCACGGATAACTTAAGCTATCGAATCTCCTAAGCTCCTGCTTCACTGCCGCTCAGCTTACTACTTGCTCCTGGAGCTGCTAGAGGAGTTGTCTCTAGTGTTCCTGTTATTACTAGATAAGCTGTGACTACTACTGCAACTCCTGGTTTAGGGCATTCACATGCTCCCTCCCCAGTACTAGACCAGGAGGTGGAGGATAAGGATTTACTATCAAGATAGTACCCCAACCCATACATATGACCTTTGTAGCCTACCATCTGGCCCAAGAAATCTCCCGTCTGGGCCCTAGGTCTATGACCCACCCGAGGATACAGGAGTCTGGTGAGATGTAAGGCTAAGAGTTAGAACAATGTTAAGGTTAGGGGTTCACTATTGTGGATAGGCCGTTGAATAAGGGGGAGGTGGAGGCAACATACTCAGGAGTAGGCATCATCCTAAAAGGAGGGGTGGTGGTGGAAGGGGAAGTAGTGGAAAGGGCAATACCAGAGGTGGTGGGAGGGTCGATGGCGAGATGGTGGGAGGGGCGGTATTGGAAGGAATAGTAGGTAAACCGACCTTCTGAGGTTAGGCTTTGTCTCTACTAGCCATACTGAAATAATGAAAAATGCCACAAAAAACAAAAAAACATAAATTACATTAGGAAATTTCAAATAATCACATAACAGTATTGCATATAATATTGAACACCTTAGTTAATCTGAAAGTTCAGGGCTATTTTCATCATCACTTTGTTGTTGACCATTATCTGAATCATCACCACTACTATCACTTATTTCATCTTCGTGATTTCTTTTAGTAGTTACTTATACATTCAATTATGTCAATTTCTCCAGTTATCAACGGAAAAGGATTTTCAGGATTATCTGCATTGATTAGTGCCCTTGAAAGGGTGGATCGTTCACTTGATAAGCATCTTTAACAATATCTTCTTCTATTTCAATCCTACCTCTTAGTTTTGTCTTGTTCACAACCCTCGAGTAGGACCTAATGTTCCCAAGATAAGACATATAATAGACTTGTCTAGCATTTTTGGCTATAATAAAGGGATCATAACTTCCATATCTTCTGGTGTAATTGATTTCAATAGTTTTGTAATTGTTGTGTTGTTGTGTCCCAGTGAGTTGCATTGGATCATACCATTCACATTTGAATAGCACACATTTTTCATTAGCTCACCAACGTATTCAAACTCAAGGATTTCCTTAACGACACCATATCAATCACATTCTCCATCCTCAACATCACCTTTAACATAAACACTAGTATTGTCTATTTTTTTTCCCGTACCCCAATCAACTATGTGAAACTTGTACCCATTCACATGGTACATGGGCCAACTTATAGGATTGACATATTAATCCTTTCACTTGAGACCTATTCTTCACGGTTCTTTTAAACCCTTCTATTTTCCTTTCAGATGGATACATTCACCTTATTGAACTGGTCCACACACTCGTGCTTCATATACCAAATGTATGGGCAAGTGTTCCATTGATTCAAAGAACCCAGGAGGACAAATTCTCTTTAATTTGCATAGAACTAAGGGAAAATTTTTTCCATGAGATGCAAATCATCAACCCTAAAAGAAGTAGTACACAAATCCCTGAACTACTAACTAAGCTCAGTTAGGGGCTTCCAGACAACACCATGGAGCTCTCTAAATGAATTGGAAGCAAAGACTCCATGAAGATATGACAATCATGGCTTTTCATGCCAACAAGCTTACCCTATGCAACATTGATGCATCTACTTAAGTTATAAGTATAACCATCGGGCATTCTCAACTCCTTCAGCCATAGACAAAGAGCTTGTTTCTGAGTAGAATTCAGAGCATATTTAGCCTTTAGTTTATAGAAACGGCCATCTCTTAATTCTTGTAAATAAAATTAGACCATGTACAATATTCAGCTAAATGAAGCCTTGCCTTGTCATTGTCTTTGGTTTGATCTGTATCCACTACAATATTCATAATGTTGTCAAACACATCTTTCTCAATATGCATGACATCTAAACAATGACATGCTGAATTATCCTTTTAATATGGAAACTCTTAGAAAATACTTTGTTTGGTCTGATTATGAGATCCCCCATAGCCTTGCATTGCACTATCTTTTCAAATTATGTTACTTTTGGGAAATTCTTAACTCGATCCCATAATTGACAGCCACTTACTCTAACTGGAGATCCTCATTTTCAATACAATTACTTTTATAACCATATCTACTTCACCTATATGGATGATTAGCATCTAAAAACCTTCTATGACAATCAAACCAAGAGTTCTTTTGTCCATGTTTCAAGGTAAATGTGTAACACCCTAACTTTTAACACAATACGCCTAGGGTGCATAATGGTTAATCGTTAGTTGTTACTCTTTCATCTCAGAATTTTCACTTAATTTGGAGTTTTGAAAATAATTCTATGGAAAATACGACCCATTTTTTTTCTTGAAAAACCAAGCTATAAGCCATTCACGTATAATTTATAGCTTATAATTATACATTACACAACAAACATACAAATCACAACCAAGTGAAAATGATAAACTAAGAACACCATCATATCATAACATTGACTACAAATATCATATCAAATATCAATAGTATTACTGTGGGAATATCCCGTAAGTATCGTACCATATCAAATTTCTGAGCTCACCTATAGAGGTTGAGCTTACAATAAACCAAAAAGCTAGGCACAACTATGATGAAGCTAAAACCCCTCACTGGTACACATCTACTAGGAACTAGGATACGAGTTTGTACGAAGGCGAGATGACTCCTAGGGTTATGAAAATAAAAGACTATATCCCCACTTCCGCTGCGACACTTTGATCTCGACCATCGTGCAACTTCTATATTGGCATTTCGAAGAAGTCCACCATCACCACCATCAACCTTGTCTAAAGACGAAGATGGAAAGAAAGATAGAGGGAGTGAGAAACTTATACAAGAATCTCAGTAGGGTTTCCCTCTCCACACATGTGTCATCATCATCGTCTTCAGGAACCTCGAGTTTAATTATGAAAGTAGTGGGCGTATATAAGATTCATTTATTAATTTCCAAATGCCATTAATCGAGGCCCATATCTTTTAGCATGAATCTTAATGCATGAATGCAACAGGTATCTCATGTATGCATGGCAATGCCTAAGTGCATTAATAACACATACAAATAACATAGCCCTACTTGCAACATAAATTAATAATGCGTAAGTCCAAAACACAAGATAAGGCCAAGCACATAAACATGAGATAAGCTAGAAAACTAAAGCAGTGGCAAGTAAATGGATGCATAATGGGGTAATGCAATAAGTTAAACATCACGTAACATGCACGGGAAGGCAGGAGAACCATGGTAATTTACTTTCTCATGAATGAATTCTCAAGTTCCTTTCTTATCAATTCCACCCTCTTACGTCATCACCAAAAACTAATCAACATAACTTCCCCTGGCGATTTTTACAATTACCACCGGAACCAACCAACATACCGATCGCCTAGGATGAGCTTAACTTAACTAGCCATCACTAGATTTAACATGGGGTACTAGAAGGGGAGAAACACATCATTTCCTTGCCTTTCTTATTATGAATATGTAACTTACTTGGATCACCTCTCATAACCTTTAATTCGGAGAGTATAGAGGATCATTTCCATGTGTTTTATGCCACCTTAAACTTAGCATGTTGTTTTGATATGCAAAGGCACAATCATATCATATAATATCACATGCTTATATTTCACTTATCATGTGCACCTCAAATATTCCAAGTGTAGTCATAACACGTCACAATAAATCATATAAATGAATAGCCAAGTATGCAGCATTATCATCGCATAAACTCTCATTTATATCATAAACCCATCTTCTCATAAAATAAGCACTTTCATTATCCCTTAGATAGTTAAACCTCTAAATCAGGTAAACCTAACTTTTGTATTTATTCTTTTATGTATCTAAGGGATTAATTCCAATGACCTCCATTAATTAATGACCTCAAGAACATCATTACACCATGCTGGACAAATTTTGGCAGAATTGAAAATTGAGCAATTTTGGTGTTCTAGAAGTTATGTTTTTTACCCTTTCTTATTATCGACTTTTCCTAAGATGCTAGAATTAATTCACAAACCATTTATTATGGATTCTAACACATTTACACATGGCAAAACACATTTTTACCAATTAAATGCATGCTGAAATAGAATCTATAATTTCAGTTTTTGAAAGCTTTAGAAACCACATTTTTTATCCTTTTTAGTTACTAGTTTTGCCTAAGGTGCCAAGAATGATTATCACAATAATTAATAATAATTTTTACATATTTAAACCACTCCAAACATCATATATCAGGTTTGGAAATGCTAGAACAGAATCCAAAATTTAACTTCCAAGAAGCATTCAAAGTTGCAAAGTAAGGCATTTCTAGTAACTAGTCTTTCTCAAAATTAATTCTAAGTCATGGAAAATTCTTAAAAGTAATTTATCTCTTGGAAATATAAGCAAATACTCTAGGATTAGTAGCAAAATCAAAGAGCTCAATAAAAGGATTTTGGTTATGTAAATCCTGTTTTAACACTTTAGGAACTAACATATTTCTCAAGGAAAATTGCAAGACACGAACTTTGAATCCTTAAGATAGTAATACTCCAAACCTTAAGACCTCGTTCCTTTGAAAACAAAACCTTTTTATACGTACAAATGACCATGGAACTGAAATTCCCATGTAAGTTGAAAGGAGTAAGTCTTGAATTTTAGATTATTTAGGTGATGGCATAAACTTAAACGTGCAAATGCAAGCTTCATTTTAATCTTGGTATTATAAGGTGATGGCAATGGAAACATAAATATGATATGAAAAGCTCAAATATAAACATGAAATGCAAAGACTTGAAATATAGATATGAAAATGCAAGCTCATTTTTAATCTTTAAGTTTAGGTGATGGCTTGAAATATAAATATGCTAGACAAGAAATATAAACATGAAATGCAAGTTCATTTCTTATCTTTAAGCTTTAGGTGATAACTTGGAAATAAATGTGATATGCAAGTTCAAATCTTTATTTTAGTACTCTAGGCCCCTTAGAGTATTCACTCTAAATCAACAATCAACTTTAAGGTTAAAATAGATAGGCTTTGAGTTTAATTATTTAGCTAACGACATAAATATAAATATGAAGAACAAGGCTTGAATATAAATATGGAATGAAAAGACTTGAAATATAAATACGAATGCATTTCCATTTGTTATTTCTTTAGGTCCTAGGCTCAAGACTCCTATTTAGAGTGACAACTCTAAAACACCCATCAATCTTATAAAATTGACATGAGTTTTAGAGTTCCATATTATCATGGTTCCAAGAACCTTGTTTTCTTAGATTTACCATCAAGCTCAAAGCAAAAACCATCAAAGAGAACCAAATGACATTTTCATTTGCTAAGAACTCTTTAAAACTAAAAATGAAATCCTAAGCTTTAGAGGTCAAACAAATGATGGTTTTGCAACCAACATCAAAGATCCTCATCATAAAGCCATGATTCTCAACCGGCAAAGCCATCAAGGCTAAAAAATGAAAGAAAGAAAAAGGAAGGCCTTGTGGCCGAAAAAGAAAGAAAGAAGAAAAAAAAAACCAACATTTCAATATTCCAAGCAAAATGATTCAAAAGAAAAGGATGTAAACTTTTAAAACAACTCCCTACCAAGGTATTCTTCTTGATGAATGAAAGAAAGCTTGATGAGAAGAAGAGATCTTCCTTGGCTAAGAAAGTGGTTTCTGCTACTAGGGGAAAAGAAAGGAAGAAATGTTTATCTTGTGTCTTGGTCTTGGAAATGGAGAGGTTAAGTGTTTTAAAGGAGGTTGATGGTGGTTGTGTGGTGGTTTGGGGTTATGGAGTGGTGGAGGATGGTGGTGGCTCTTGGAAGAATGAAGAAGAAGAAGAAAAGAACTCTTGGGAACTAGAGAGAAAAACTTGAGAGTTCTTGAACTCACGATTGCAAGAAAATGAACAAATGGTGTTTGTGGCTTGCCTTGGAGTTGTATTTATAAAGAATTTTAACATGTAAGGATGAAAAATGAAGGGAGTTACCTTGGCCTTCTAGAAGAACTTGGGTGCCAAGTTTCATTTTTAATGTAGGTTAGGATGTGTATTAGAGGTAGATTTAATTAGGAAGAAGGTTAAGAATGGGTAGTTAGGTGTTTGGGTTGATAATCATGTAATTAGGAATCTCAAGATCATGGTTCAAGAGTGGTCATAAATATTTAAAGGAGTTAAGTTCATTTAATTTGAATTAAACTCAATTATTTTGAATTTCAAAAACCAACACATTTCCTTAAATTAGGGAAAGAATACTATTCACCTTTTTTACTTTTGATGTCATAAGACCACTTTGATTTAAAAAGGGGTTTAGGTTTCTCTAAGCAATTTTAAGCTGTAATCAACCTCAATTAATTATTTTGACTCAAGATTAATAATTAAAATTTGTTAATCTTCAATTAGAGCCTAATATTACTTAGGTTTTGTTAATCATGCAATTTAAGTTCATTATGCCCTTAACTAAGGGCAAAATGGTAATTTTATAGAAAACTCCTCGGGACCACCCGGGCTTCAACAGGCCTTAGACATCTCTTAAAAATGACACTCCCAACTTCCGGGTTAAGTCTGAGCCTAATCAACAATTAATTGTGTTAATGAGTCATAGGGGTATTTTGGTAATTTTGCACGGAAAAATCAAAAATCGAGATTTTCATCTCTAACAATACACAAAACACAATTAATCCCCTTCAAGCGCTAAGATATCCATATGAGGTTTGTCTGGACCGTCTGTCCTTGATTCCCAGGTAAAAATGACCTCAGGGACATTTTGGTCATTTATACACAAGGAAAAAATTGAGGTGTTACAAAATGCCATAGTATCCTCTATGTAAATCTAGCATGCTAATTTGCCCTGAGTCATTCATACAGACAACATTCCATAAGCTGGAAAGTCATTGATGGTCCACATTAATGCAACCCTTATTATGAAATTTTGTTTTATTGAAATATTGTAAATAAGAACACCCTAGCGCCACAACTCATTCAATTCATCAATTAGGGGTTGAAGATACACATCAGTCTTAGCTTTTGGATTATCAGGAATAGGGATTATACATAGAGGTGTCAAATAGGCTAGCCCATCCCCATTTGGCCCTGGCCCACATGGGTCAAGGCCAAAAAGCCCACAGGGCCAAAAAAAACCCACAACTATAAAATGCCTACAGGGCTAAAAGCCCATGTGGGATAGGGCTAGCCCAAAGGCTAATTTTCTTATAAAAATTTTAAAATTCATCAACGCTTAAAATGAGTTAGCCCATGGGCTGGCCCATGAATTGGCCCACCTATGGGTTAAGAATAGGTAAGGATTTTTCATGCACATTTCAGGAAGGGGATTAGAGGTGTAACAACTATGGGTTGTAATAATCCAGGCTGCCTTATGGATTGATGACTGTCCCCACAAACCAGCATAGGGTGTTTTTAGCATTCTTTGTCCTCATTCACATGCTTCCTAGGAAAAATTCCCAAGAGGTCACTCATCCCAAAATTGCTCCTAGTCAAGCACGCTTAATCATGGAGTTCTTTAGTGATGGGTTGCCAAAAAGATGTATCTTGTTGGTATAGGTACTACAAATCAATTCATATAAGTCATCCTCAATCGTATAGTCCCATTCCTATATAGTCTTTGGTTCCCTCTCATTCTAGTATGTAATTGATTTATTCATGTACCCCTCCGCTTAGAAGTCTGCCAGGAGCCATTCATTGTTTGTGCTTCTTGCACCGGCAATCACTACCCACCCTTGTCACTTAGTGTTACATGTCCATCAGCTTCTGCTTGGTTCATCCCCGATCCACACCATACTGGGAGAGGTGCTGCTCTGATACCATTTGTAATAGCCTAAGCTGCCTTATGGATTGACGACTATTGCCATAAACTAACACGAAATCTTTTCAACAAGGTTTGTTCTCACTCACTCGCTTCCTAGGAAAACTTCCCAATAGGTCACCCATTAGGTCACCCATAAACCATGGAGTTCTTTAATGATGGGCTACTGAAATGAATATACATCTTATTGGTATAGTTAGTATAAAAATCAATTCATATAAGCCATCTTCAACTGTATACTCCCATACCTATACAGTCTTAGGATCCCTATCATTTTGGTGTGTAATCAGTTCATTCATATACCCCTCCGCTTAGAAACCTACCAGGAATCGCTCAATGTCTGTGCCTTCTTGCACCAATGATCACTCATCACCCTCGTCACCAGGCGTTACATGGGCCAATAGGAATAGGGTTTGCTAAATTGGTAATTCAGAGTAAATCCATCTGAATAGAGTCCTAATCTAACATTTTGATGGTCAAAGGCAAAATCAAGATATTACTGATTGAAATGCTTCCACACTTTACCATACAATGGATGCGTCATCATATTGTCACCCCTTTGATTTTCATTGTGCCACTTCATGTGAGAAGCCGAGCTCATTGATGTACAGAGTTTCTTGAGTATAGGGATTAATGGCAGATTATTTTTTTTTTTTAGGGACATCTTTATACCTCCAACTTTTACGTCTTTTGGGTTTAAACCTAGACTCTTGATTGAACTTATACTCAATCAATGAAATACATCTTTATAATAAAAGCATGCAACCTTTTGAGCAATAGTCAATCTTTATTTCCTTCAACCCAAATTCAGATACTAATTTTTTAGCTTCATGAAGATCTTTTGGAATTACATTAGGATTCAAACTTAGCTCACTTACCATGCAGCCTATTGATCAAAAGAACTTTGGCTTTGGTTCCCTTCTGACTTAATGTTCAACATCCAAATTGTTACTGACAACTCGAAGTGCACATAATCCTCCAATAAGGGTTGATTGGTAGTCTCTAGGAAACTATAATACCTAGCAATATCTTGGTTAGGCTCATCGACTGAAAGCTATGAATAACGAGTTGCAAAGTTAGGCCTAGTAACATCAAAAACCATCTCTAAATACCTAACCAAATTATCCTCCCACAACACATTACCCACATCATGTTGACCTATATGGATAACACCAGAACTACTACCAATTTGAACCATACCCATTTGATTCCATGCATTAACTACCTCTCCATGCTCGGTCCAAACCCAATAGTCAAACATGAATCCCCACTTGTACAAATGAACCCCTATCGTATCATCATCTAAATATTTCCTATATTTGCACTTATTACATGGGTGCCTAACATTTGCCTCACTAATGAACTATTATGTCTGACATGCTACCCTCATAAATTCTTCAATACCACTATAAAATTCTGGTTTAATCCCCCTCTATTAGGATGCAATCTATTGTACATCCATGACCTGTTTGAAGGTAACATTGCCATTGTGATAAACACTAGACCCTACAATATTTTAAAGACATCAAATTATTACTTTCGAATACAAATTCAATTACTATTTAAATTTGTAGTACAACTAATTTTAATCTTATTTCCTTAACAAAAATTCTGACAAATTTTCAACACCATCTTTGCTTAAATTATGAGCTTCCATCTTCTTATATTTCAGTGCATCTATAAGCAAAGAAATTTACAGAACATTCTTGTTTGGGACATGAATATTGTTATTTTTTAAATATAAAGGAGGCTTATATTTTAAAGTCAGTGAGTGTACAACCAGAGTGCTTCAAAAATAGATTACTCAAGATGTAATAAAGATAGTGCCAAAGATTATGAAGTTGGCAATGATGACACTGAAAGGCCTACATCGCCTGAGAATCACATATATTTATTTAAAGTGCACTATAACTTTCAAGAAATATACATGACTCTCAGGTGTTGCAGGCCTTTTAGTGTCATCATTGTCATCTTCACAATCTTAGGTAGTGTCTTCATGATATCTTGAATAATCCATTTCTGAAGCACTCTGATTATACACTCTAACTTTAAAATAGGAACCTCCTTCATATTTAAAAAATAACAAATATTCATATGCCAAACAATACCGCTTTATAAATTTCTTCTAGCCATATATTTCAATGTAACCATGTCATACAATTTTTTAACAGCGGGCTCAAATTATTACTTTCAAACACATTGAATTGAATTTTTTTTAATACAATTACTTTTAATATTCTTTTTAGTCTTATTTCCTTAGTGAAAATTCTGATATAATTTCAACAGCATCTCCCCTTAAATTAGAAACTTCCATCATCAGATATTTCTTTTAATTGATCTTTAAAACACATTTAATTGGTCTTTAAGTTTTATTTTTATTATTACTTTCAAACACATTCATATTATTACTTTGAAAAACATTCAATTGGCCTTTAAATTTTTATTTAATACTGTTACTTTTAATCTTTTATCCCTAAAAAAAATTTAATAAAATTTTGACAGCAGCTTCCCTTAAATTAGGAGCTTCCATCACTAGATATTTCTTTTAATTGGTTTTTAAAACACATTCAATTGGTCTTTAAGTTTTTTCTTAATACGGTTACTTTTAATGTTTTATCCCTAAAACAAATTACAAAAATTTTGAGAATATCTCCCTTTAAATTAGGAGCTTTCATCATCAGATATTTCAGTTAATTCAACAATAATAGATACTATTATAAAAATCAACAATAGAATAGATAGTAAAACAATTACACCTTAATAATTACATACAATTCACATAATCCTAAAAACCATTCTATTTCGCATCCCCTTATAACTTCACAACATGCATCCTACAATCTCTACGTACACAAAGAATCCTGTAGTGAACAATATAAATGTAACATTCTCCCAAGTATAGCATCATCCTTAAGTCATGACATCCTACTCAAGAGTTGTTACTTATAAATTAGCGGACCTTTCTTAAATATCTATAGCCATTTGGATTGATTCGCGAGATAACTTGGTCATAATTCTACTGAAATATATAGCAATGAAACCAAAATATTCATTTAATACAAAGTTCAGTACATTAAGAAAGCTCTTTGATGAGCCTTAACACACCTTGTCCTCTAACCTATTTACATACATATCCATTCCACTAAATACAACATAAAAAAAGTATGAACTACTACGCTATTGTACTTCCGAGTTCTGTTGTACAGTAGTTTCTCGATTTTCTGCATCAACCTAGAGACGACACGGGAACACAAAAACATAGGGGTGAGAATTATACAATTCTCAGTAGGGTAACTCCCCCAAATACACAATCATAATGTCATCGTCATCGCCCCAGCCACTTCAATTTATTAAGAAAAAGTGGTCATGCATTATATAATAACGGTTTATTTTTAAAGTTCCAAATAGTACTTTCGAAGTGGGTTACTTTTAATAATCAATTACTTAATACACATATACCATATTACTCAACATCATATACTACTAAACTTTCCACTTAAATATATTGGTCTCAATATCGATGCTAAACTTCTTCACTCGGCATATAAGACAAAAAATTTCTTAGAAAATTTACTTCTTAAACTTGCCTTGGCCCTTGACTAATCTTATCACATCTGGGCGTTACGTACCGCCGTCCCCAGTGTGGCAATAATGGGTAATAGACTGCTTTTCAGGACTGAGCTCATTCCTATACATGATCATTAGATTTACTTTCTCCAATTCTCACACAGACCTATTCCTAGCCAGGTTTACTTTTCCCGACTCAATTCAAGGGTAATCAGGTTTACTTTCCCTGACAAACTGGATTTACTTTCTCCAGTCCAAGAAACATAATCTTACGCTTTTCTTTCGCATATACACAATTGTAATAATCATTCCTATACCTAACCTCATCAATAAGTTCACATGCTCAATTACTCAGACTCATATTCAGGTACTCATGTCATACTAGTACAAAATGCCATCATTTCATCAATTCAAAGCATCAAGTTATTTTCAGCATAATGGCAGATTTCACACTATTGTGGCACGAATTTATTTGCACACAAAACAATCATTTTAGAGACAATAAAAATTATCAATGACACCTCAATGTGTCACCAAGGTCCTGTAAAACTTTCAGGGTAATTAGAGTTCTCTAACTATATTAACAAAATTCTAAAAGTTTAGTGGTCAGAAACCATCCAACCTCAGCTCAAGAACCAAAATTCATAATTTTTGACCCTAGCAATTGAACCCAGAATATCTTGTAAAAATTTCAGCTCATAATTCAATCATTTACTAGGTTAATAAAATTTCACAAGTTCACAGCTTTAGATTCAACATTTCAGGCAGCATATGCTTAATTTCAGTTCTTGATTTTTCTAAGGCAGTTTGACTCAAAATAAAAACCCAAGAAAATTCGTAGGACTAGATAAAGATGTTAACTCCAACATATATTTTTTTCAGTTCACGAAAATGCCCACAACAAGTCTAGAAAATTTGTGATCACACACTGCCTGTCAGAAAACCGAAAATCCAGCAAGTATCACTTAACATCTTTTGACAAAATGATCTCTCTAACCTCATCCAAACACTTCAGAAAAATTCATACATCAATAACAACATAATATAAACCAAATTAACTAGAAATTTCATATTGAAACCAGTAAGAATTGCTCCAAAAAAAGTTTGAAAGAAAAAGGCCAAAGAAAACCCTACTTTGAAAGCTTTTGAGCTTGATACTTCAAAGGATTTTTTAAGTGATCTCCCTTCACTTCAAGACACCAATTTTAGTCCTCAACCCTCCTTAGGCAGTGGGGAAGTGAGGTATTAAGGTGAGGATTTGAGATTTCAATCGGTTAGATTTGTAGGGTTTGAAGTGTAGAACAAGTTTTGTAAAGGAACTTTGTGGTTTTATGAACTCTAGGCTAGTGTTTTTGGCATTTGAAATCAAGTTTTCTTGTGTTTGAAGAAGCAAAAATGGAGTTTTCTGCTGCTCTAGATGCTGGCCGAGGATGAAATGGCTTCTTGGAGAAGAATTTGGTCATATATATCTTGTAAGAAATAATGTGATTGGTTAATCATAAAGCATAATTGCTTTTCATTAAAGGAGCTTAATATCAATGGCTAAGATTTGATCTTTCATCCAAGATAAAATCTTAGCCATTCATTTGGCATTCAAAGGGATAGACTTCATAATTTTGCAGAGTTTAACTAGCTTTCGGTATTAAAAATCGCACACTGAAATTTTACCGAATGGGTAAAATAGTGTACCCGAGAAATCAAACATTGCCCGAAAAATAATTTCGGGTATAAAATCTTTATTTTTACCTATTTCTAACCATAATCTTATAATTTCTTAATTTCGGGCATCTCCGGGTCTCAATTCTAGGGTTTCGGCTTTTTTTTTTTTTTACAAATCCATTGGATCATCCTCATCATTGTTCAAACTATCAAATTTTTGAAATTATGATTGATAAAGCTCAAATTAATTTTTAGATAATTTTTAGGGTGTTACAATAAACAAGTCAGGAAAGGACCTCTATGCCCTTTCCCCAGTCATGCAATCCCTATTTTCTACAACTTTATCTTAGAAAACATAAGTCTCTATCCTATATAAATATTAAACCATATAAATAACAAGGATTTAGTTACTAACCTCTCTATAGCAGTGAAAAAATCACATAATGTGGGAAAGCTCTATGGGTCTAACCAAATCTAATCCTAAAAATTCAATATGAAAAATTTAACTTAAAACATTTATATACATAGAAAATATAAAATACAATAAGGAATTAGAATGGCAAGCCACTCTCAATGTCCTATAGCACACTGTCACCCTTAAACACAACTAACACAACTCCTACATTAATAAAACAACAACAATAATTACTCTCGAATGCAATCAAACACAACACTATGGGCACCCATAAACGAATGGAAAAACTACACCAAACCAAAACACTAAACCAACTAAAATGCTCACCAAAGCTCCGAGTTTGCAATGGTAGTCTCTGTCTCTTGAACGGAGCTCTAGTGGCGGCACTTGGTGGCAAAGAAGGAGACAGTGATAGAGGGTTAGAAAGAGAGAGAGAGAGAAAGAAAGAGGAAAACGCAATAGGGAAGAAGCCGCTCGGTTTTACAAGTACACGGGTTACCGACGGGCAACCAATTAGTGAAACTATACGTTTCAAACCTAACTACTTACCGAGGAGTTTACCGATAGGTATGTGGAAATCCCAAGCGTTGCGCGCCACCATATGAAATTTACAAAAACCTATCGGTGCAACCGTTGGTAATCTTCAATTAAAATAAATTAAAAAATAAAATGAATACCCATCGATAGGTATGTCGATAATTTAATGAAAAAAATAAAAAATAAATTAAATAAATCACCGTCAATATTCTCGTCAGTATATTTTAATAAAAATAAAATTCAAAAATATAATAAAACACATGTCGTTAAGTCCATCGATAATTTAACAACCAAAAAATAAAAAATAAATTAAATAAATGAACCGTCAATGTACCTGTCGATAAATTTTATTAGAAATAAAATTCAAAAATAAATAAATTAACCATCAGTACTCCCATGGGATACTATGTGCACCATGTGACAGGTATTGGCACCATCATTTACCGACGAACTTACCGATGACCTTATCGACGGTCTATTATGTAAATTAATATTCAACTCATTAATTTCAAAAAATGTGATTATCCGTTAGAGATATCATCGGTAACTACCAACAGGTTTGAACCTATTGGTACGAACCCGTCGGTAGTTTCCATTAGTATTCCACGGATTTCTAGTAGTATCAATAGCTCAAATGTTTTTTGTAGTATTTCTCATTTACCTAAACTTGTTGTTCAATTAAAAAATAATTTTTTTATAAGGAGGGTACATCCCAAAAAGTAGAATTCAACCTCGACAATAATTTGTTTAGAATTTTAATTTCATTTTTTAATTCAAAAGTACAATAAACATAGAATATTAAATTTCAGGTTTGGTTTTATTATAGAATTGTAGCATATGTTATGAAATAAATGCAAAAGAGAAAAAACTATATAAACTTTAATGATTAGATTGATATTTAATAAGTTTTAGGATTGACCATTCATAGTGTATAAGTTAAAAATTCAGAAAAGTCAATTTTAATAGTTGTTTTTCAATTCTAATAAATTGGAGTGTAGAATTATATCATTCCATTTTTATATGTTACTTTAAACATAAAAATTGGAATTAGGTCATCCAATGCCAATTTTAAACCCAATTTCATGTGAAATCGGACATTAAAAAATATATTGTTGAAAAATAGCTAATATAGTCTTTTAAGTTTTTATGTTAAATTTATCATTCTTTTATTTTCTCATTTAATCTTATTCTATGTTAGCTTACAAAAATACTTATTATTAATAGCGATAACCTAACAACAAGATTATATGTACCATGTATTAATGACATAATTATTTTACAATATAAGATAGGTTAATTTTGATATACTATTAGTATAAAGAGTTTTATACAACTATTTAATCATATGTTTCTCTTTATAAAACTTTCAAGATAATTGATAATTGAGTGAAATACTTTTATTGATATAACAAAATATGATTGAATAAATGTTTAAGTGTTTTTTATACCTATAATGTATTAAATTTAAGGTTTAATTAATTTGCAAGTACATGTAATTTTACTCAATTTTCAATTTAATCTTTACAGCTTAAAAGTTTGTGATTAAATCCATGATGAACAATTGCATATTTTTTTTGATAGGGTCCCTCCTTCTATAAGTCACTACAAAAATGGTAAATTAAACAAAGTATTCCTAAAATATTTTTTACTATAATTTTAAATTTAAAAATAAAAAAAACACACCACCCTTTCCCCTTTCACCACTACCATTGTTCGTCATCACCATCCTCCATTATCAACACCTTCCATTATCACTATGGCCATTGTTCATCATTGATATCACCACCAACCCAAATAAATAAGTCACAATATTTTAAATAAAAAATGAAAGCTATTTTTTCTTATGATTAGTTTTCTTTTTATTATTATTATTATTATTATTATCTTGAATCCTTAATTTTCTCTTTGATTGAAACGCTTCTTTTCACCACTGCCATTATGCTGGAGACATTGCAAAAATGTTTCACAAATTTTTAATTAATAAGAGTAAAAATGTGGTGAAACATGGAATTTCAAAAATCAATATTCCTGCAAGGCTTCTATTTCCCGCTTCACTTTGTAAAATTGTTTGACAGTCACCACTGCCATTTTAAAATAAGCCACCACCATTGTCATAGCTTCGTTGCTTCCACTGTTTCCATCTCTATTGCGTGGTATTAGTGAGCTGAAGTAATTTAATTTGTGTTTGTGCAGGCAGGTTAGCTTCTTTTCTTGGTTGTAAGTTGTTGATGCGTGGCGGTGGTCGCTGAGCTCAAGAAGCTCGCTGTTTTGAGGGAGCGATTCCGACAGAGCACGACGGTGAACAACGGAGGAGGAGAGGGAATGGCAGTGGTGGGGATATGACAGTGAGGGAGGTGGTGGCGCCGTATCTATGAGGTGGTGGTGGAGGAGCTAAAGAAGGAGGTGAAGGGGAAGGAGTTGGAGGTTCAGAAATTGAGAGTGAAGCTCGAAGTAATGTTGTTATGTCCAGTAATAAGTAGCTTTTATTTTTCATTTAAAATGTTGTGACTTTATTTTTTGGGTTGGTGGTGATGATGGTAGATGAACAATAGTAGTGGGGATAATGGAGGATGGTGATCATGAACAATGGAAGCTGTGAAGGGGGAAGGATGCAGTGGGTTTTTTGTCTTTTTATTTTTTGAAATCTAAAATTGTAGATGAGAGATATTCTAGGAATATTTTATTTAATTTAACATTTTTGTATAATCTCATAGAGAAAGGGACTTAGTTAAAAAAATTTATGTAATATAGGAACTTAGTTATAAACTTTTAAATTATATGGATCTAATTGAAAATTGAGTGAAACTATAGAGACTTGCAGATGATTAAACTCATCTTTTGGTGATGTTTTGATTTCATCTCAATTTTTTTTTTTTTTTTGGTTTCAATTTCATCCTTGAAATTTTGATAATATCTCAATATTATCTTATTTGATAACAATGTCAACATTTTATTGGAGATTATTGATCTGGCTTAAACATATCAATTTTACTCCAATGTGCATGTCATGTTATACATACAAAGCTTTATTTTCATCCTTGGCCCTTTAAACTTGAACTTTTATAGTTAGAAGTTGGTTATAAATAAGATTTACTTCATATAAATATGTATTAATTAAATAAAAATAGAGTTTTTGCTTATATAATGAAGCATTCATACAAGATAAAAATGAATATTTCAAAACTATATTAAGAGTATTTGTTAATAAAGTTGATCAGTGAATAGAACAACTTTGAAATATTATCAAAATATTAGGGTAGGAATAGGGAAAAAATAAAGATATAAAAATATCGCTAAAAGATAAGAGATGAAAATAGATTTTTTTTTCTAAATTTAATTTTGTAAAGATTAATAGATAATTAAAATGTAAGGATAAATAAATAATGAATTAAATTAAAAATAACCTAATTAAATAAAAATATAATTTATTTTTTCTATGTTTTAAGTATGTCTTACAAAAATATTGTACACATATTATTTTTCTACAACAATGAGAAGTGCAAAAATAAGGGCACTAGTTAAGGGTTTTAAAATAGTAAGTTTTCATTGGGAATGTGTGATTTTTTAAGTTTTAATATGTAGGGCTTATCACCAAGTTTATACTCTCTCTATTCTTTATTACTCCCGCTATTTTATAAGAACAGTCAAAAATCAAATAATACACACATTAAGAAAAATAAAAATATCTAGGTAAACATAACAAATTATATGAATTGGCAAAACTATCCTTTCTTATCTAATTATTATTACTCATCTTGATAAATATATTGAATACTTAATTAATACGTTTATATTAAGAATAAATGAAAAATAAATTAATACTACCTAGATATTATAAACAAATAGATATTCTAAAATATCAAAACATAAAAAATCAACAGATATTGTGAAATAGAAATAGTAACAATCATTGTGGAAAACCAAGCAAATTTGATACATTAATTTTATTAATGTATCTAGCTATAAATTATAATTAGCTATATTAAATTTTTAATATACTAAATTCACTAGATTTCCATAATGATTAGGGCACTGATTAAGGATATTAAAAAGAGTAAAATATAAATATTTTTTTTATAAGTCCTGTACTTTGAAAATATAAAAATATATATTTTTAATATAAAATTTTTATTTCTAATTCTTTAACTGGTACTTTAAGAATACTAATTACATAACTCTTTTTAACCAGTAACCTTTACGTAAACCCTTTTATTATTTTTTTGGTAAGGAACCCTTTTATTATTTAATCACATAAACCGTACAGTATTTCTTTCATTTTCTAGCACCTATTCCGACAGTCACCGATAGTGCCGAAACATAAATGTAAGATTACACTTTCTTGGTGTAAAATATTGAAGTTATGCTATTATACATGGGATATCATGTCGACTCATATTTCATCTATCATTGGATGACGTCTGGACTCTATTTAAATGGGATCCATATATATTTAATCTAATAGTGGATAAGATGTAAGTCGACATAGTGTTCAATACATGATGAGTACAAATAACAATTTTTAAAATGATATTCTCTAACATGCACATGCATTCACATTGGCAGGGAGGATGGGGGACATGTAGGATTTTTTTTTTTGTTCCTCATTCAAGGGTACCCTCCATCAATTACGATGAATAATTCTCGCACTAACTTGAAGGGCACCTCAAAGGGGAGATAGCTCCCTTGGATAAGCTTCTTTATGTCCAAAATCATGGGTCGAATCTCTGATATTTGACTAAGGATAAACGAGTCTTATCCATCAGCTATACTCCGGGTTGAGGGACATGCAGCATGACATCTTTTGATCCGACATATCATCTTTCACCATTGAAAAAGACTCATCTTTGCTCTTGAAATTTTAAAAATCAATCTATCAAATCACATGGTCATCATTGTCAGATGTCCGACTCACGGTGCATACAAATACCATTTTCCCTTCATCAAGCTCTATGGGCCCATTTGAAAATGCTAATAGTAACAACTCAAAAATCCTACCCCATATATTACACAGTAAAAATATTATTTTAATATTTTAAAAGTAAATATTTATTAAAATATTTATTTTATTATTATTAAATATAATAATAGTAATAATTTTTACTTATCTCATTTACTAATTATATCTATTAATAATAAAGTAGATGTTCTTAGTGAACATTAACAACAAAACTCATTGCACAACAGCCATCAGGAAATGCAAAATGTTTAAATGTGGTAGGCCAGAGATGGGAGACAAACGCCCGCACTTCACGTAGCTGTACGGACAATTTTAACACAATTATTCATAGAATTCTTGAACAAAAAGAATACCCGTAATTAGTGGTATAATTTTCTTCTATTTTAAATTAATATATCAATAATTAAAATATATGGTGTATCCATATTTTCATCTTTTTTTCTTAATAGTATTCACAAAATCTTACTCAACTTTTTTCATGCACCTCTCATACATTAAAAATTCTCCTCAAACGTTGAAAATTAAATTTCATCTCTATTAAGTGCTCTCATCCTATTTCCTTTCGAAACAATATATCTCACTTCCATAATTCCAAATACTTACTGCTTATGTAAATGGTTTATTAGCTTCTCATGTGGAAGAAAATTTTGCAAAATAATTTATGAATAAGGTATTATGTATTCAAATACATAAATACAAAAGTCTTTATCTGTCTATTTATAATATTTAGATAGCATTAATTTTTTCTTCCATTTATATTCTTGATATAAATGTGTTAGTTAATTAATCAATTGATTTATCAAGATAAATAATAATTATTATAAAAAAATAGTCTTGTCAATTTATATAATTCTCTATATTTACCAAGATGTTATTTTTATTTTCCTTAATGTATGTATTGTTTGTTTTTTTACAGTTTAAACATAGAACCTTTGATTTTGGAAAATTAAATAATCATAATTAATGTTATCCAAACAGACCTTTAATGGAGATGAGCTAGAGATTAGGGTCATTAACTAAGAATATTAAATTAATTATTACTATATATGAAATACTTTTCGCAATATTGTTTCCTTGATCTCGTCAAACTACAGTTTTCTCTTGCCCAGGATGAATCTCGTTATGACAACAAACCATGATAAGAACTCCATATAGTTCTGCAAGATTTCTTGATAAACAACTTGAAACAAAGAATATTCATAAACAAGAAAGCAATTCTCCATGTAATAAAAAGAATACCATAGACCATTCTTGAAAAATTCATAGAACACTTTTTTGCCCCACAATCATCCCAAAAGCAGAGAATATATATATGCTAACTTCTAGGTAAGAACAAGAACATATGCCTACTTCCATGAACTAATAGCAATATTCTTCAAGTAAAGCAAACAGAAACAAAAGCTTCTCTATCAATATAAATAGACCGTTTTGATCATATTTTGAAAATTATCGGTCTTATGATGGATTTGCAAGATGGTTTGCCCCTCTCCTTTCCTTCTTGGGTTTGGGCAGTGTCTCTTGAAGAGTCTTTTTGAATATGTGTTTGCATATCTTTTTTTTATCGAAAAAAAATGTGTTTGCATATTTATTGCATGCATGTGTTTGCTTTGACTGGAAGGGAAGATGCTGATAAATAGAGCGGCGATTTTATTTCAATAATGATTAACTCACGGCATCTACATGATCGCACAAAAGAAATTTGCCTCATTTGCTTATTTTATGTGATGTGTTTCGTGCAGGCATTTCACGATTTATATCAAATGCTCCACCAGCTCATTACGTAGTCAAAATTCGGTTATTTTCACTCCTTACAAAGAATTCAATAGAGAGATATGAATCAGGGCCATTTGAAGCTGGAGGCTACAAGTGGTATGTGTATGTTTATATATATATATATGATCTTACTATGTTTTACTTCAGGAGATATGATTAATTAATTTTGTCTTTGCTATCGTCCTCCATGGTGTATACTTTGAAAAAAAAATGAATAAATTTTTGTTAAAGGTGCATTTATTTTAATTTTTTAATAAAGAATTTTTAATTAAAAAATATTTTTGATAGAAATTATTTATTTTAATTTCTATTACGTGAGGAAAAACTGATTTTATCTTTATAGTAAAAACTAAAACAAATCATTTTTATTTATGAAAATAACATTTTAGTTAATTATTTTTTTTGTAAAAAAAAAAAGTAAAACAAGCGCACCATAATTTAGCCGTGGCCTGTTAGTAACCACAATTCCTTGGATATTTGTGTTTGTTTCTAGTTATAACTTAGGGTTTAGTGAATTGTTGTGTCATTTTATGTGCTCACAGGAAGTTGGTTCTGTATCCAAGTGGAAACACAAGCAAGAATGTGAAGGACCATATTTCACTATACTTGGCATTAGACGGAGCAAGCTCATTTTATTCTGACTGGGAAATCTATGTCAATTTTCGTTTGTTTGTGCTTGATCAGAACAACAACAACTACTTAGTGGTCCATGGTATTTTAAAATTTTACTGCTTCTTTGGGTCCATTAATTTCTTCGCAGTCACATGCTCATATCATTCACGCAGGTGAAGGCCTGTACAAACAAATCAAAATCTGTCATTTCGAATGAGTGTGAATGGTGCAGTTTCACAGAAATACTTCAGTTTAGTTTTAAAGCTAATTATACTAACATTACTTGACATTAGAAGATATTAGACATAAATCTCACAATTCGTAAAATGGAAATACTTGTCAACGAGAATTGTTTGCCTGAAATAATTTCAAGAGTTAGGTCACAACATATATGACAATTAGGTTCACCTAACTTATTTTCAACCACTCATAATGTTTGTCAAACCACTAATTAATAACTCACCACGTGCATGCCAACTGTGTTGGGTACATTTTCAAGAATTTTTGGTTCCCTAGCATCACTATTTGTTAAAAATATACACTAACCTCACCTAAAATTGTAAAAATATACAACGACTTCTCCTAAGGTTTAGATGATATTACACTTAATATCATTAGGATTATATGGAATGTAACATTGATCACCTCTATAAACCTGACACTGAATATCCTGTGGGATGGTTAATGTAGGCATAGTGTTATGTGTATTACTGCCTAGTCTCAATGGAGTTCAATTTAATTCTTAATTTCATTCCAATGACAATGTTGGATTTTCATAACATAGTGCTCAACACTTTGCCCTACAACTTCTCTCTGAAATGGCGATATTGTTGTCTCAAAGCCTGTCTTAGAAAATGGATGTCGTGCCACATACATTTAGTTTATGAACTGCAAAACAAGAGTTACTTCTCTTACCATTTCTGGAGGACTGATTTTGATAATTGACAGATACATTGGGAAAGGAAAGGAGATTTAACAAAATGAAGGTTGAATATGGATTTGATCAATTTATTCCTTTCAAAGATTTCAACGACAACTCTAAAGGTTATCTGGTGGATGATATGTGTGTATTTGGAGCAGAAGTCTTTATTTCTAAGGAAAGAACTACAAGTAAAGGGGAACGTTTAGTAATGATGAAGGATGCCATTACCTACAAGCACAACTGGAAGATAGACAACTACTCAAAATTGATTTCAGAATGTTTCATATCTGAACCATTCAGTACAGGAAACTACAACTGGTATAAAAAGAATGAACCCTGTTTTGTTTCAAAAGTAATGTTACACTTTGTTACTCTCTCACAATTTCTTTTTATAGAAAAGATTTTTGTTATGTTCAATTTTAGTTTTTGAAATTAAAAATTATTAATTTAGTTTGTGAAATTACAAAAAGTGATTCAAATTAATTCTTTTGGTGATTTAAGTTAGCCTTGCGAACATCATCCTATGGAATAATTTGAATCATTTTAAAATTTCATTAACTAAATTAATAACGACATTTTAATTTTGAGAACTAAAGTGAAGGACCGGTACAATTTCAAGGATTAAAATCACTTTTACTGTGATTTTTTATCTCAATTTTATAAAAGAAAACATAAGATAGACAACATAATTATTTGGTCATAATTCTCTTTTTCACAGGATAATGAAACTATATACCAAAGGAAAAGGCGATGGATTGGGCAGTGGTTATTTTTCTTTGTTCATAGCCATAGTTGACCCAACAACCCTTCTTCCTTGTTCCAAAATACATGCAAAGATAATATTACGCTTGGTTTATCAACCCGACCCAAAATTGTCTTATGCGAAAGAAGGTAATATATATGGTCATCATTTTTATGGGCTGCAAGTCCTAAGTTAATGAACACCAAATCGTATTTAATTTGAATGAATAATTGGCACTAAAATCGATGTTATCCCTAGGTCTATGCAAATAAAGGAATTGATTTGATTAAATTACAGACAATCCCTGTTTTCCCTTGGTTGCAGATAATTACTGGATTAGTGCCTCAAGCGGTGAAGTTGGTTATTCCAGGTTCAGAATGAGCAGTTCTCTTGCCAGATGGTATTTGGTGAACGATAGTTTCTTATTGGAGGCGGAGATTACAATTCTTGGAGTGGTTAATGCGTTGTTCTAACAGTGTTCACTGTGAAGCCTTTGGTGTAAAAATCCAACACTAGTGTACATATATGTATACTAACACTACTGGTGTTTTAAGTCAATATTTTCTATGATTTTCACATGCGCCATTAGTTGTTAAAGCCAACATTGGTGTGGAAAGTCAACATATCCTATTGTGTACACTATATTATATGAACGGACGCTGGTATGCCTTGTATATCATGGAGGAGATATGGCTCGGTACTTTATCTTTGACTTGTACATTTCATATACAGGTTCCAATAAAGCCAACATGAAAGGAAGTTGTTCAAGCAAATACGTAGCTTGCTATAATTAAAGCAAATTACACATACAAGAATTAACAAAAACAAGAAATGCACAAGACATAGAAGTTAATCAAAAGTTTTATCGATGTAGTACTAGAGCTGGGTATATAGGTTGCAATCCATAGGTCGATCCGTTTAACCTGCAATCCACACAAAAATGGACTTGAAAATTTTTAGTCTATCAATTTGTAGGCTTTTATGATCGGCACCACTTAAACCGTGAGCTAAATGGGTTAAACCAGCAGGTTAATTGGTACGCTTGGCCTGATTAATATTTTTTTAAGGTCAAAATATAACTTATATTTTATATATCATTACTTGATACATGATAACCATACAGTGGCTGACTAGCCAAAGTGCCCAAACTCAACCTAAGCAGTGTAGTTAACCAAAAAAAAAGAAGAAGAAAATGCAAGCATTGTACTTTGCATATGACTTCTTAGATTCATCTCAAAATTTAAAACTCTATCTCCACTTTAAAGCATACATGCCTGATACCTCCCCTTCTTTCCTTAACACTATTCACTAGCCTTACCATTTGGTCTATCGTTAGCGACCTAGCATATCGTGTCGCACAACTGCGTCATCCTTTCCTCCACCCTTATCCATCACTTCATTTTGCCTGCAACTGGAGACATTGTCGTGTTGTCGAGACAAGTAAAGATATTTAACATTTAGGGCATGTTTGGTTGATGAGTAAAAATAAAGGTAGCTTTTTCATAAATGAGGTTTATATATAATTTTACATATAGAGCTCACCCACAAAAATTTATACCCTATTTTTATTTCCTAACCAAACATATCCATAAAGATAACTATTGTAACGCTCTGATTTTCTGTCTGAGAGAAAAATGACCAAAATGCCCCTAAGGTCATTTTCTGCCCGAAATTCGAGGATAGCCGCCCCAGCAGCCCTCGAAGGGTCAACTCAATGTTTGAAGGGGATTAGATGGTCCTTGAGTGATTTCAAAAACGAAAATCTTATTTTCTGCAATTTCGGGTCAAAATGACCAAAATACCCCTATAACATTTTTATGCGGGTAAAGATGCTGTTTGAGCCTGAAACTTTTCCCGAAGGTTTAAAATAATGTTTTCACATGTTCAAAAGCATCTGTTTAAGTCTCGGTGGTCCCAGACAATTTTTATGCAAAATTATGATTTTGCCCCTGGAATAGTGCCGTTTGAACTTAATAATGTAATTAAGCAAACGTAAGCAATATTAGGCTCTAATCGAAGATTAATTAATTTTCATAATTAATCTAGAGTTAAAATAAGTTATTAAAATTAATTAGAACCTAAAATTGCTTAGATTAAACCTAAATCTCTTTTTAAAACTCAATATTCCTAGTTTTGAAATCTTGGATAGTGTTTTCTTTCTCCAATTCCTTAAATTAAGAAATTATGTCTAGAATTGTTTATACACTAAAATGAGTTTTTATTTCTCTAATGAAGCAAGAGCACACCCTAACCTTGTCTTGAAATCCTTAATTACATCCTTAGTCACCTAAACACTCTCTTACAAATTCTTAATCTTAAGCCTAATTCAAGATACACCTAAACACATCACTAAACCACAATTAATGAGACATTTTCCTCCCCCTTGGATGCTCCAAGAATGGCACCACCTCACCTACAATATCCATCACATGTTTGAATTCTTACACTCAAAGAGCCATACCTTGAGCTATACTTCACCATGCTTTAGGCCATACCTAACCATACCTTAAACTATTGGAAGAAGATATTTTCCTTCCTTTCCTTCCTCAAAATTTGGCCACCCCTTCATTCCTTCACCCTTGGTTTTGTTTTTCTATAAATACACATGCAAATGAACTTGTGAGAACCTTTAGTTCATTTGCTAGCTTTGAGTTTTCAAGAGTTGTCTTAAGTTCTCTAGTTTTCTTCAAAAGTTATCTTCTTCTTCATCTTCTTCATATCCACCAAAGAGCCACCCCTCACAGCCTCAAACCACCACATAACCACCCTAGATCACCATTCAAACACATAAGCTTTCATCGTCACATATCAAGCTCACACAAAAACTTTTCCTTCCTTTTTTCTCCTCTTTGGCCGAAAAACCAAGGACCACTTGGAAGCAAGATTTCTTTTCTTTTTACTTCAAGAAACAAGCTTTCCTTTTCACTACTTGATAGGGATTTTTGCTCTTTAATGTTTTGTCTTTTAAAGCTTTGTTAAAAATGACTTCTTGTTAGTTTCTCTTAGCTTTTGGAACTTCTTTTTCTCCTTTTTGATTTCGGCCTTGGAGCCTTTCTTTCTAAAGAAAATGTTGGCTTGATGATGAGGTTTCAAGATAATGGTCCTATGGTTATCATTTGAGAAACTTCTAAAGTTTGAACCTTAGTTTTGATCTTAATACATTATTGGTTTTTCCTTCCCTTTTCTTTAAACTTGGTTATGGTTTCCTTTTTTATTTTTCTTTTCCTTCCTCTTGGCTTCGGCCTTATTTCCTTTTCTTTGATGTTCAAAGGTTTTGTTTAAAGATAGTTGTTGGATGATTTGTTTCCTTTAAGTCCATTTCCTTAGAGCTTGATGATGAAGTTCACACCATATGGTTTCTTTGAAAACCTTGGTACAAGAACTCTAAAGCTTACTTTATCTTGCTATGATAAGTTTGGGTTGAGGTTTAAGTTCCTTTAAAGTCTTGCAAGAGCTTTAGTGAAGAATATAAAATGAATTTGCACTCATATTTACTTTCCTTGCCTAGCACCTTTATTATTTTGGCCTAAAACGTAAAGATTAAAACAAGAGTTGCATTTTCATATCACCTAATAATTAATCTCGAAGATCACCTATTTCGGCCTTAAAGTCAATTGTTGTGGAACCTAGAGCACTAAAATAAAGAATTGGACTTGTATTCATGTTTACATTTCCTTGTCTAGCATATTTATATTTTAAGTCATCTCTTAAATCCTAAACGATAAAATAAACTTGCATATTTACTTTCAAGTCTTGCATATTTATATTTCTAGCACCTCATATTTATATTTCAAGTTCTTGCATCTCATATTTACTTTGAAGTTCTCACTTTACTCTATAATGAAGAATAAAATGGGATGCATAGCATGTTTACATTTTGTTATCACTTCAAGATCCTAGAAGCTCAAAGACTTGTTCTCTTTATCTCAAGTTAATGTTTGGTTATGGAAACATCCCCATGGATGTATATTTCGGCCATGTGATGATAATGAACTTCATGTGAGTTTCATCTAGTCACAAGAGCCAACAATCTATGTTCGAAAATTTTCTTTAAGCCTTAAGAGTTTTTATAAAATCATTACCAGCAAGATTTAAGAGTTAAACCTCTCCTAAACATGCCTTGAATTAGCTACTGCCCTATGGTTATTTTTTTTAGTCTCCTTTTATAAAATAAAATGGGTTTCAATGAGTTTTAGAAGTCCTAAAATGATTTCAAGAGATACTAGTAACTTGTATGTATTAAGGACATGATTTTTGAATGATGCTTGAGATTTAATGTTTCGATTCTACCTTGGTATGTTTGCTACTGTATGATGTTGTTTTGGCATGTTAGAATATGTAAAAATTATATGTGTTGAGGTAGGAGTCTTTCTATGCATGTTAGGAAAGAAACTAGTCTTACAAAAAAATCGTAAGGTTGAGTTTTAACATAGTTTTGACCCATTTGATTTTAGCCACTACCAAAACTATTTTAATGGGATAACATTCAGTTTAGGATTTTTTAATCATGAAAAACTTGGTAACATTTGATGTAGGATTGATTCTTAGCACCTATAGAGAAACTAGTAACTAAAAAACCATAAAAGTGCAATTCTAGAACACTTAGATTAATTAATTTTCTGTTTCTGTCCAGCAACCTTGTAATGCAGTAAACATGGTTTATAATTAGTTCATAGGCATAGGAATATCCCATAATTGGTTTAGATTTGATTTATAGCACCTTAGCAAAGACGGGACGTAGAAAGGGTCTAAAACGTAGTTCCTAGAGCCCCGTAATTGCAAGATTTAGAAATCGACAATCTGTATGGAGTCGTTTGGTTTTGCTCCAAAGCATAAAAATTAATGAGGATAATTAATTGTGAATCTATAGGTGCGTAAAAGGATAAAAATGGATATTAGCATAATTAGTTTTTAAGATTAAGACCCGTAAGGGTCAAAGCATAAGACACCATAGGTTTTGAGACATAATGAGCTTTATGACTTCAAGTAGATGTATGTTTAATTATGAGAATGACTTGAGCATAGCATATGCATTAGCTGAGCCCGGTCTTTGATTCCGGTAAACTGGTTAGGATCATGCTATCTTTTAAGAATGTTAAAGTAATGAAGTGATAACGTATATGCTATGATGAGTTTGACTATATGACTTGATATCCTATGTTGATGTTGAATAGCTATGCATGCTCTATATATTTAGTGGCATAAAGCAAATTTGAGGAAATTCGGTTTACAGCCATTATGCTGCCAAATTTCCATCAAATTTGAGAACCTATAAAATTTTTTTGAAAACTCCATGAGATACGTCCTGGGTGACACCGGTTCGGCCAACCACCCCCAGAACAAATGTGACACAGTACCAAGATGCATTTCTCCTGCTACGGTGAGTAGAAAGCAAAACCATGGGGGGTATGGACATCGAGCCTACCAAAGCGGACAATATTACTGTGCACTAGATGCCAGTAGATGCGTTTCGAAGAAGAAATGATGAATTACCCCCTCTATTACCCCATATTAAATCTAGTGACGACTAGTTAGGATTGAGCTCATTCTTAGGCGATAGGTGAGATGTAGTTTGGTAACCAGATTATTGCCGGGGTTGGTGAGTTAATTGGATTTTTGGTAAATATGTTAAAATGGTGGTCTTTGAGAAAAAAGAACTTAAGAGCTTGACTTATGAGAAAGATGTCACATGAAAAGTACTGTGCCTTTTTATGCCACGTATACGATTTTTGTTTTCTTTATGTTGGGCCCAAGTGCTATGAATTTCATGTTAATGTGCATATGGTATTGTCATGCATTCATCCAATGTCTGTTGCATTTATGTCATTAAGACTCATGCTAAAAGATACCCACTTTAGATAAATAGATTTGAAAAATCTAAAACTAAACCTTATGTGTAACACCCTAAAAATTAATTTGAGCTTTATCATTCATAGTTTCAAAAATCTGATAGTTTGAACAATGATGATGACGGTCCAACAGATTCGTAAAAAAAAAAAGCCATAAATAGTAACTTGCGGGCCTCGTAGGCCAGTTGGAACAATCGAAACCCTAGAATTGGGACCCGGAAATGCCCAAAACTGAGAAAAGAGAGGATTAAGGTTAGAAATAAAGATTTTATGCCTAGAATTTATTTTTGAGCAATGTTTGATTACCTGAGTATGGTGTTTTACTCGTTCGGTAAAATTTTGGTGTGCGATTTCTAACACCGAAAGTTAGTTTAATCTTTACAAAAAATATATGTATATCCATTTAAATAAAATGAATGGCTAAGATTCAATCTTTGATAACAAGATCAAATCCTAGCCATTCATATTAGTTTCTTTTCATAAAGAAATTAAACTTTATATTAAGGAAATAATTTATGCTTGTTATAAGATAAACTCAAGCCACCAAACTTTGACGTTTCTTCTTGTCATTCTCGGCTATGAACGACATGAATACAGCCTCCATTTCTTTCCTTCCAAACCTCCATTAATAAGTTTCAAGCTTCAAAAATCATAGCCTAAAGTTGCTAAACACTCAAACTTCCTTCACAAAACTTATTCTACACCTCAATACCTACAAATCTAACCGATTGAGATCTCAAATCATCACCTTAATACCTCACTTCCCCACTGCCTAAGGAAGGTTTAGGACTAAAATTTGTGTCTTGAAGTGAAGGGAGATCACTTAGAACATCCTTTGAAGTATCAAGCTCAAAAGCTTTCAAAGTAGGGTTTTCCTTGGTCTTTTCTTTCCAATTTTATACTGGACTTTTTTGATTGTGTTTGGTCTGAAATTTCTAGATATATTGGTTTATAATATGCTGATATTGATGTGTTAATTTTGGTGGAGTGTTTGGGGTTGTGGAAAAATCATTTTTATCAAAAGAGATTTTGAATTAGTTTGCTGGATTTTCAGTTTTCTTGCTGGCAGTGATTGTTCACGAATTTTTTGAGGGAATTTTGGGTGTTTTCATGAGCTATAAAAATTATATGTTGAATTTAACATCCTAGGATAGTTCCATGAATTTTCTTGAGCTCTGGTTTTAATTCCTAATGCCTTAAGAAATTCAAGAACCGAAGTGGTAACTATGCTGCCTGAAATGTTGAATCTGAAGCTGTGAACTTGTGAAATTTTATCAACCTAGCAAATGATCGAATTATTAGCTGAAATTTTCACCAGATGTTGAGGACATATTGAGGTCCAACTCTAATTTTTTCTTTACAAATTTCTGGGTTCATTTGATAGGGTAGAAAAATTGAGACTTCTAGTTATTGGCTAAGAGTGTGTAGTTTCTGACCTCTGAAATTGTGAGATTTTATTAATATAGTTAGAGACCTTTTTATGATTTGAAATTTTTATGGAACTTTATGGACACATTAAAGTGTCTTAGATAATTTGTATAGCCTTTGAATTGGTTATTTGGTATGAAAAATAAATTCTGTTACTTGAGTGAAAAATCTACCAATGTGCTGAAATTGTGATAATGCCTTGAATTCGTGACCTAATGACAGTTGGTTCACGTTTGATGTATATGAATGCATGTCATGGACTTTCAAGATTATGTTATGAGGAATGAATGAATGATATATATAGGTTTGAATTATTATGAGATCAAAGAATTATGTTCATGCATAAAGAAATGTGATGCATGTATATGTGAGCTTGAGGATGATGTATGTACTAAGTGAAAAATTAAATCCCCTTTAATCTAAAAAGGGCAAGGAAAAGTCCCCTTTATTAGGTAAAGGGCACGGAAAGTTCCCCATTAGGGCACGAAAAAGCCCCCTTTATTAGGTAAAGAGCACGGCAAGGTCCCTATTAGGGCACGGAAAAGTCCTATTTATTATGTCAAGGGCATGAAAAGATCATTGCAATTGCCATTTGTATACATATATCTTGTTAAATTATTGGTCTTGAAGGAATTCCTATGATTTTGAATGTTATGAGATACATGTTTTAAGTGATTGAGTAATAAAAGAAACCCACTTTGGAAATGCGATTTTATAACTTTAAAATGAACATTTGATATATATTGCATGCTCACACTTTCTTAATAAACCAAAGTGGCTGGGGCGATGACGATGACATTATGATTGTGTAATTGGGGAGTTACCCTACTGAGAATTTTAGAATTCTCACCCCTATGTGTTTGTGTTCCCGTGTCGTCTCCAAGTTGATCCCGAGAACAAGGAGGCTACTTTATGAAAGGAAATCAGATTTGCAGTAGTTTACAGTTAAAGTTTGTACAGACTGTACTTAGTCATATGTTTATGTCTGTATTTATAATAGAGACCGAATGTGTATTAAAGCTCATAGAAGAGCTTCCTTTTGTACTCAACCTTACAATCAATAAATGTTTATTTCTTAGTCATATATGTTAATCGAACTACGATTTAGTTACTTCACAATTCAATCGAACTTGCTATAGATATTTAAGAAAGGTTTGTTAATTTATAAGTAACAACTTCTCGAGTATGATGTTATGACTTAAAAATCATGTTGTACTTGGGAGGATGTTACATTATGCATGTACACCTTTTTCATAAATAAAATCGAGGTGGCTGGGGACGATGACAATGACACCTGTGTTAGAGTCAGAAATCCCTACTAAGAATCTTGAATGAGTTTCTCATCCTTTTCTTTTCTTCCGTGTTGTCTCCAGATGAGGATTACAACAAGGTTCGTGACTTCTTCTAAGACTCGTGCTTAAAGGTTACACTAGCAAACTGAGCAGAGGGTCACTGTGGAAGCACGGATAGTTTAGTTTTTGGATTGGTACTTATCCAACTTTGTAGGTGGATAAGGAATACTCCATATATATGTGCATGTTTTGATGTAAATGATGGTACAATGATGCTAGTAATTTATGTATCTATGAAGATGTGATGATATTATGTTGTTATGTATAATACTATATTCCATAATTATGTATGGTGTGATTACTTTTCTTGTACGTTCTGGTTATGATGAACGTTAGGTTAGCGCGCGGCTCGTGTTTTGTTTTCAAGTTTCAAAAAAAAGAAAAATTTATTCGTATTTTCTGCTAAGTATTTTAAAGAATGAGACTAAAAGAGTAATAGACTAATGTTTAACCTAAATATGTTTTAGGAGTATTGGGTTAAAAATTAGGATGTTACAATCATACTTATGACAATAAAATATGTCAGTCCAGGCTCAATTGTTGAAGCAGTCGGGAGAGGAAAAAATTCAAAGTGTGAACAGTAAATCACTGTTCACGCATGAAGAAAGTTAGGAGTAGCTAGTGAATTTTCAACGTGTGAACAGTGAAATCACTGTTCACATGTGAAGAAGTTGGTACTAAGAGAGGATTTTTCAACGCGTGAACAGTAAAAATTACTGTGCACGCATTAAGCTTCCTCTATAAATAAAGGCAACAGATGCAGTTGGAAATGCATCGAAGTAGCAGAGAACAATAGCTGCAGTGAGGACGAAAACTAATAGAGAGTGTGTTATTTTTCTGAGAGTGAAAGAAAAATAGAGAGTGTGGGTAAATCCCAGAGAGTGTAGGGTGTAGGTATATACACCGAAAATATTTTTGGGTATCATCTTTATTACTCCTTGGTACTACAAAAGTGTAATATTAGAATAGGAGGGTTCTCACCGGGAAACACTATATTTACCTTTTGGGTTGGAGAGTGTGGAAAGGATATTGTGTAATTATCCTGAATATAGTGGAATATTTTTCAAAGTTTGTCCCATGGTTTTTCCTCTAGTATTTGGGGGTTTTCACGTTAAAAATTCAGTGTGCAAATCTCTTGATCTATTTTGGTGACATGAATAGTGAAGTGGGTCCTACAGAAGTGAATAGTGAAGTGGGTCCCACTCCCATGAATAGTGATGTGAGCCCAACAAGTGGTATCAGAGCGCAAGTTGAGCTCAGGATTATGCTATGTAAATTAAATGGATGAGAATATGGGTATCATGATCAAGCTGACAGCAGCAAATTACTCCAATTGGAAGCCAAAAATGAGGATATACTTTTCTATAAGGATTTGTATGATCCTGTAGAGAAGGGAGATGCAAGGCTAGCATATATGAAAGCAGAAGATTGGAAAAAGATGCACCGAAAGGCCATTGGATTAATTAGACAGTGGGAGGACATTAGTGTATTCCACCATGTGGCCACAGAGATGAAAGCCCATACTTTGTGGAAGACTTTACAAGATCTGTATGAGAGAAAGACTGCACAGAATAAAGCTTTTGCAATCGGGAAGCTTGTGAATCCCAAGTACAAGATGGAAGATCTGTTATTGAGCACTTAAGTGACTTCCAACATATGGTGAATCAGTTAAGTACCATGCAGTTAGTGATGGATGATGAGTTACAAGCACTATTACTTTTGAGTTCATTACCAGATAGCTAGGAGACCTTAGTGGTGTCATTAAGCAACTTTGCTTCAAGTGGAAATCTGTCTTTAGTCCAAGTTAAAGACAATATGTTCAATAAAGAAACTAGAAGAAAAGACTGGGTGAGAATAGATAATTCTCAGGCCCTTGCCACAGAGAATAGGGGGAGAAGTAAGAGTAGAGGGCGGTCCAAAAACCCAAAGGATTGATCACAGTCCCAGTCAAGAAGAAAGTTCAAATGTTACCATTGCGGTAAGAAGGGCAAATCAAAAGAAATTGTAAGGCTTGGAAGGACAAAGGCAAGAACTATCAAAGAAGTCAGGACACGGCTGATGATGAAAATACTACAACCCTTGTGACAAATGGGGAAGTGGTGTTGCTCTCTTTTGTAGATGAAGAGTGTTATGTTGCAAATTCATGTGTTGAATAGGTCGTTGACTTAGTGGCTTCTTATCATGCCATTCCCAATAAGGAATTCTTTACTGTGTACAAAGCAAGAAACTTTGGCAAAGTGAGGATGGGTAATACCAGCAATACTGATATTGTGAGAATTGGTGATGTGTGCATTCAAACAAATATAAGATGTACACTAACATTGAAGAACGTGCGGCATGTGCTAGATTTATGCCTAAATCTGATCTCCGTCATGCTCTGGATCTAGCCGGATACCACAGTAACTTTGGTGATGGCAAGTGGAAGCTTTCCAAAGGTTCAATGGTGGTTGCCAGAGGGATATTGTACAACACATTGTACAAGACTCAAGTGAAGTAGATTGGAGGGTTAAATGTAGTCGAGGATGATGCTTCACCAAATTTGTGGCATAAAAAACTGCTCACATGAGTGAAAAAGGATTGCAGATTTTGGCTAGGAAATCCCTCATTCCTTATACCAAAGGTACAAAGTTAAATCCTTGTGATCATTGTTTATTTGGCAAGCATCATAGAGTATCTTTTAGTAAGAGATTGAAGCTAAAAAAGAATACTTTAGATATGGTTTACTTTGTTGTATGCAGTCCCATGGAGGTGGAGACTCTGGGTGGTAGCAGATATTTTGTAACATTCATTGATGATGCTTCATGGAAAGTGTGGGTTTATTTCCTAAAAAGGAAGGACTAGGTGTTTCAATACTTTAAAAGGTTTCATGCCACAGTGGAAAGAGAAACTGGAAAATCTTTGAAGTGTCTTCACAGTGACAATGGGGGAGAGTATGTAACATCCCCTGCTGCTTTATGGATTGACGACTGTCCCCACAAACCAACACAGGTTTTTTCAGCGTGCTTTGTCCTCACTCACATGCTTCCTAGGAAAACTTCCCAGGAGGTCACCCATCCCAAAATTGCTCCAAGTCAAGCGCGCTTAACTGTGGAGATCTTTCAGTTTAGGTTATCGAAAAGAAGATGCATCTTGTTGGTATAGGTAGTACAAATCAATTCATATAAGCCCTCCTTAACTGTATAGTCCCATACCTATATAGTCACAGGATCCCTCTCATTCGGGTGTGTAATCGGTTCATTCATGTACCCCTCCACTTTCAAAGTCTGCTAGGAGCCGCTCCTTGTCCGTGCCTCCTTGCACCGGCGATCACTCCCCGACTTCGCAATCCCCGGGCGTTACAGAGTACACTTCCCATGAATTCAAGAACTATTGCTCTGAATATGGCGTTAGGCATGAGAAGACGGTTCCTGGCACCCCACAACATAATGTTATGGCCAAAGGAATCAACAAAATCATTATGGAGAAAGTCAAATATATGTTAAGAATGGCTAAGTTGCCTAAGCCATTCTGGGGTGAAGCTGTTCAAACAACGTGCTACCTGATTAACAAATCTCCATCTATTCCTTTGGGCTTTGACATTCCTGAGAGAGTATGGTCCAGACATGATGTTAGTTACTCTCATTTGAAGGTATTTGGATGCAAAGCCTTTGCTCACATAAGTAAGGAGCAGCGATAGAAGCTTGATGATAGAGCCATTCCTTGAATATTCATGGGCTACGGAGATGAGGAATTTAGCTACAAGCTATGGGATCCAGAAAAGAAAAGGATTATAAGAAGCAGAGACGTAGTGTTTCATGAGCAAGAAACTATGTCGGATTTTGCTATTCCAAAGAAAATTGCTGAATCTAGTGATAAGGTTGATCATACACTAGTCTCTCTTCCTAAAGAAAATGCCACAGAAGGGGGAGAGGTTCAAGACCATGGGGTTGATGATGGGCCAGCAATTGATGATGCTGGAGATGGAGGTGTTGAGCAAGGGGAGCAAGCTCACACACCACAGTTTAGAAGATCTAATAGAGTGCGATATCCATCCAGCAAGTATCCCAGGTCAAAGTATATCCTTTTTACTAATAAGGGCAAGCCAAAGAGTTTTGAAGAAGTTCAGACTCATAAGGATAAAGTTCAGTGGATCAAAGCCATGCAGGAAGAGATGGATTCCTTGTAGAAGAACGATACTTATGAGTTGGTAAAACTCCCTGAAGGCAAGAAAGCCCTAAAGAATAAATGGGTGTTCAAGCTGAAGAAAGATGGCAACAAGCTAGTGAAGTATAAGGCTCGCTTGGTGGTAAAAGGCTTTGGTCAAAAGCAAGGGATAGATTTTGATGAGATTTTCTCTCCAGTTGTGAAAATGAATTCTATTCGAGTTATACTCGGATTGATGGCTAGCTTGGATTTGGAGCTTGAGCAGTTAGACGCGAAGACTGTGTTTCTCCATGGTGATTTGGAGGAAGCTGGAAAGGAGCTGATGGCTTGGATCAGCTAGTTTAGATCAAGTATGGATGACATGGTGTTTGTTGGATCTATGTGATGGGTCCCTTGTGTCGAAAGTCTTCCTGGCAAAGTGGAGTCCAGGCTGTCCTAAATGTCGACGGTACAAGTGAAGAGGGCATGTTTAGTTGGTGATGAGGTTTATGGATGATGCTCTTATGTTAGCACCATTAAATACTTGAGAAATGCAAGGTTATTGCATGAAGAAAGTTGTAGCCCGAGATAAGTTTCAACTTTGTGTCAAGGTAAATAGCATGGATTCCAGATAATTGCTCCCAGATTATTTCCCCATCGGCTGGAGAGGGAGAATTGTTGGTCCAGCCTCAATTGTTGAAGCAGCTGGGAGAGGAAAAAAATTCAAAGTGTGAACAGTAAATCACTATTCATGCATGAAGAAAGTTAGAAGTAGCCAGTGAATTTTCAATGCGTGAATAATAAAATCACAGTTCACGCGTGAAGAACTTGATACTGAGAGACGATTTTTCAACGCGTGAACAGTAAAAATTACTGTGCATGCATTAAGTTTCCTCTATAAATAAAGGCAACAGATGCAGTTGGTAATGCATCGAAGTAGCAGAGAACAATAGCTGCAGTGAGGACGAAAACTAATAGAGAGTGTGTTATTTTTCTGAGAGTGAAAGAAAAATAGAGAGTGTGGGTAAATCCCAGAGAGTGTAAGGTGTAGGTATATACACCGAAAATATTTTTGGGTATCATCTTTATTTTTCCTTGGTACTACATAAGTGTAATATTTGAACAGGAGGTTTCTTTCTGGGAAACATTATATTTACCACTTGGGTTGGAGAGTATGGAAAGGATATTGTGTAATTATCCTGAATATAGTGGAATATTTTTCGAAATTTGTCCCATGGTTTTTCCTCTGGTATTTGGGGGTTTTCATGTTAAAATTTCAGTGTGCATATCTCTTGATCTATTTTGGTGACGTGAATAGTGAAGTGGGTCCCATAGTAGTGAATAGTGAATAGCGATACGGTTCCATTGTTGAGTGCTGTCTGCGTGAATAGTGGCAAGTGGATCCTATCGTAAATAGTGATTAGTGGGTCCCACCATGAATTACTATTTATCCTAATATCTATTTTCACTACGCTGCGCTGATTTGGTAGATTTAATTCTATCAGATTTATTTTGGTACTTATTGCCACTCATTGGCATCATTTAATTATACTGTCAATCAGTCTCTAAACCCAACAAAATAAAGACATTCAGGATGTAACACCTCGATTTTTCTATCTAAGCAAAAAAGACCAAAATGTAACACCCTAATTCTCTTTAGAAATTAAATAAGGTTTTATTAATGAAAATTTTAAGATTTTGATAGATGTAGAAATGACAAGAAAGATTCAAGAAAGCAAAAAAAAAAAAAAACATGAATAGTATTTTACGAGCTCCGCAGGCTCGCCGGGACAGCCGAAACCCTAGAATTGGGTCCCAAAGATGCCCAAAATTGAGAAATTATATGATTATGGTTAGAAATAGGTAGAATTAAAGATTTTATACCCGAAAATATTTTTCGGACAATGTTTGATTACTTGGGTACACTGTTTCACCGGTTCGGTGAAATTTCGGTGTATGATTTCTAACACCGAAAACTAGTTAGATCTCTACAAAATGAATGAACCTATCTCTTTAAATCAAATGAATGGCCAAGATTCAATTTTGAATTACAATATTGAATCATAACCATTCATTTTACTTTATTGGATGATAATTATCTAAATATATATATAATATTCATAACTTTACTATAAGATAAACATGACTAGATTAGCTTCTTTAAGAAGCTCATTTTCGACTAGCCCAAGGGGAGAGAGATCAGCTGCCTTCCTCCATAGCCAAGAGCTTCATCTTGGTTTTGCCTACCATATATACTAGCCTAGAGTCCTTAAAATCAAAACTTTCCTTCATCAAAGTTGTTCTACACCTCTAACTCTACAACTCTAACCGATCAGAATTCTAATTCTCCATCAATTTTCACCTTGGTCCCTCACTCCCTCACTTCCTAGAGGAGGTTTGGTGTGTGATTAGAAGCTCTCAAGATGAAGGGAGGTCAAGTAGAACACTTTTGGAGCAAAGAACTCAAAAGCTCTCAAAGTAGGGTTTAATTGTTCTCCTTTATTTCAAAATTTATTTTGAGAAGTTCTTGCTGGTTCTGTCCAAAATTTCTGATTTTGTTGGTTGATAATATGTTGATATTGATGTATTAATTTTGGTGGGGTGTTTGGTGTTGTGGAAAAATCATTTTTAACACAAGAGATTCTGAATTGGTTTGCTGGATTTTGGGATTTTAGCAGGGCAGGGTTTGTTCATGAATTTTCTGGTGCAATTGTGTTCATTTTTTATGAGCTATAAAAATTATATGTTGAAGCTAACATCCTAAGGAAACTCTGACAAATTTTGTGGTGCATGATAAAGACTTTTACTCCCTGAGAAAAATCAAGAACCGAATTAGTACTCATGCTGTCTAGATTTCTGAATTTGAAGCAGGAAGATTGTATGATTTTATTATCCTAGTAGCTGAATGATTTCTCTCTTGAAATTTTTATAGGGAATTAACAATATCTTGAAGTATAACTGTGATTTTTATTTTGAGCTGATTCCATATATGATGAATTTGAAAATTATGAGAACCCTACCCTAGGCTGTGAACAAGGGTGCTGTGACCACTAAATTTGTAAAAATTTAGTGACATGGTTATAGAACTTGTAACATCCTAATTTTTAACCCAATACTCTAGAACATATTTAGGTTAATCATTAGTCTGTTACTTCATAGTTCTCATTTAACTTTGAATTACTTAGCGGAAAATACGGGTAATTTTTTTTTGAAATGAAAGTGAGAGCCGCGTGATGCGATATAACTTGCAACGGACAAAACATACATCTCATAACGTCATAGCATAAAGCATATAAGGGCACATCATGAGAGACACTGAATAACATCTCGTATATAATTATAATTTGCCCACTTATAAGCGTGGGACTTGATTTAGTACATAGAAATACATGAAAGAAAATACAACATAAACATAAACATAATCTACTCCCCTACCCGAGTGCAACTAATAGGATAACCTTTAAACAAAAGAAGGTTCATCCCCATCTAAGTGGTGTGTGTTCTAACTCGGGGACGTGCGCGCTCGAACACCAGGCCATCGGCAAAAGGTGAGACGGGGGAGAAACGATGGGAATGTACAAGGGGAGTGAAGGGTCGACCCATGTACATGAATACTCTAACTATGCATCGACCCACAAAATGGTATGATCCGTGGTCCGGGTCATGGTGCACCTCCTATGTCGGCGTGTCCACGAATATCACGAACGTCGCCATCTGAAGACGTGACGGAAAGAAAGAGATAGAGGGAGTGAGAATCTTGCTAAAGAATCTCAGTAGGGCCTCCTACTACCTAGGTGTCATCATCTACGTCCTCAGGAACCTTGGGTTTATTTATACGAAATGACTGAGCATGTATTAGGTTCATTTTAAACTTTAAAATATATTATAGCCAAGGTCCATTCATTTTAGGATGATCTTAATGTCATGGATGCAGCATAATAGAGAATGTATGCATGACACTATCTAATGCACATACATAAAAACATAACATCAAGCATCATCATTCTTGGTGGCATAAAGTGGCAATAGTAACATTCATATGGGACAAAACTTTGTGACATAATCATAATCATGAACTTCTCTTCCTCATGGGCCACCCTAAAAGACAATCGAACTGGGGGTGCTCGGCCGAACCGGTGTCACCGTAACGTGTCATACATCTAGGTTATGAGCTCATACCTTAACTAGTCGTCACTAGTTCTTACTTACCACTTAACGATAAGCGTATCATAAATCCCGACTATCTGAGTACGGGTTAGAGGGCAAAACTCTTAGGGGTGCTCGGCCGAACCGGTGTCACCTAAGAGTATAAAATGGTACCGATGTCACATGAGTTCTATGGAGGTGCTCGGCCGAACCGGTGTCATCCTAGAACCCATCTTAGTACCTTAATTTTCAAAATCTCTTTAAGTCCCCAAATTTGTCGGAAATTCGGCGGCCAAAACGGTCATTATACCGAATTTCCTTCCAAATTTGCTTTATGCCACATTAACATATAATCTCATAAGTTCCTCATATGAATAACATCATCATCATTAGCATACTTCATGCATCATCATAAATCATCCAAACACTTACCCTTACGGTAGCTTATGCTTTGACCCTTACGGGTCTTAATCTTGAGATATAGTTCTCTACATCCGTCGTTCATATTTTAAGCACCTAAGGCTCATAATTAAACATCATTCATAATCCTCTCATTTTACTTTTGAATCTGAATAGCATAGGGTGGAAATCCTAACAGGTGAATACGGGATTCTAGAACTTACGCTTTAGTCCCTTTCTTGGTTCCGCTACTTGGCGCTATGGATTAAATCTAAATCAATTATGAGGCATTCCTATGCTTAAGGACTAATTATTAATCATGTTTATCATGTTGTAAGGGTGCTGGACAGAATTCAGAGAATTAAATGTTCTAAGAGTTCTACATTTGCATTTTTACGGTTTTTCTAGTTACTAGTTTCCCCATAGGTGCTAGAATTCAATTCTAACTCAAATGATACCAAGTTTTTCATGTCTAATCAATCTAAATCTGATTATGTCCCCATTAAAACAGTTTGGATTAGTTCCATAAACAAATGGGTCAAAACTATGTTAAATTCTAGCTTTACGGTATTTCTAGTTAGCTAGTTTCTTACCTATCATGCATAGGATCGCTTCTACATCATCATATGATATTTTCACACATTCCAACACATTAAAACATCATCATACAGCATCACATTCATCACATCAGAACCAAAAACATCTTGCCTCACTAAGAGAATTAAATTGACATTTCTAGGTACATAAGTTAACTAGTTTCTCTCGGAATCAATCTAGAACTTCTAAAACTCTTTGCAAAACATTTTAATTCATCAAGAGGCTAAGTGAAGCCTTAGGTCAGTGACCAAAACATATTCCATCCCCTAAAAGAGATTGGAATCACATCTTATAATGACATAACCTTATAAAGAATTTGTAAAACTTTAAGGAACACTTAAAACATAGACTATTGGTCCTAGTAGCTAGATGAAAACTCATTGGAAGTCCATCATCACTACTTGGCTGAAAAACATACATTCAAAGTATGGTTTACATTAAACTTTAACTTGGAATGAAATGGGCAAGTCTTTGAGCTCTAGGTTCTTAAGTTACGACATAAACTAAACGTGCTCATGCTTTTCATTTTTAATCTTGCTTACAAAGTAAAGTGATGACTTAAAATTAAATATGCAAGGCATAACTTAAACGTGCAAGCTTGAAAGTAAATATGCGAGGCATAATCTTAAATGTGCAAGCTTGAAAGTAAATGTGCAAGATTCAATTCTTTATTTTAGTGCTCTTGGCCCAACAACAATCGACTTTAAGGCCGAAATAGATAGGCATTCGAGAGATTAATTAGGTGATAATGCAAGTTCAATTCTTTATTTTAGTGCTCTAGGCCCAACAACAATCGACTTTAAGGCCGAAATAGAAAGGCTTCGAGTATTAAATTAAGTGAAGATGCAAGTTCCATTTTACTCTTTATGTTCTTAGGTGATAGCTTGAAAATAAAGATGCATAGCAAGAATGTAAATATGAATGCAAGCATAAAATAAATTATGCAAGTTCATTTTATCTTTCTAGAGCTCTTAACAAGACTTTAAAGGAACTTAAACCTCAACCCAAACTCATCAAACCAAGACAAAGTAAAAGTCTAGAGTTCTTAGAACTCAACATAACATATTTAGAAAATCAAACATCTAGCATGAAAAGGAAAGGTAATGGCCGAAACTTCAAGGAAAGAAAAGAAATGTTTGAAACTCTAGAATCCATGATCTTGGTGATATACTAACACCAACATCATGATACCTCATCATTGAGTCATTGGAACCATTTTGAAACAACATCAAAGTTAAAGTTCTCAAAGGTTCAAGAAAGGAAAAACTAGAAACACTTTTGCTCAAGAACAAAGATCAAGCTCTAGAGTTTGTTTCAAGTGATGAACATCATCATGAAACTCTCATCATCAAGCTCTCATTTCTTTGAACTCCAAGGCCCATGGCCGAAAAAGAGCAAGAACAAGGAAAGGAAAAGAAGTTCTAAAAAGAATCAAGAGAAACTATGAACATTAAGCTTAGAACAAGAACTTTAAAGAAAGAATACATGAAAGAAAATCCCTACTTGGTGTGATGAACTTGAAGATGGAAGAAGAAGATGAAGAAGATGAAGAACTTGAAGAACTCCAAGAACTTGAAGAACACAAAAACTTTGAGAGAAAAAGAAAAGCTTTGAGTGCTCCTAAACTTAGCAAATGATCTAAAAGTGGTGCAAGCTCCTCAAGGCATTCTATTTATAGAGAAATGAAACAAATGGAGGGAGCTCATGGAGGAGGAGGTTTCGGCCATGAGGGTGCAGATTGGAGGCTTTCCATGAGTTCCATGAGGTGAGATAATGTGTTCTTGAGGTATGGTGAGGTATGGTTCAAAGCATGGTGAGGTATGGCTCAAGGTATGGCTCAAGCATGGTTCTTTGAGTGAGAAAACAATTTAATATGTGTGGTAATTAGGGAGTGATGGCCGAATATGCATCAGCCCATGGGGGAGGTTTCTTTGCATTTTAATTGTGGTTTAGAGTTGTGTTTAGGTGCATCTTTGATTATGCTTAAGATTAGAAATTTGTAAGAAAGTGTTTAGGTAAGGTAAATGGGTAATTAAGGTGGTCTAGACATAATTAAGGAGTGGTCTTGCACCATTAGAGAGTTAAATCCTCAATTTAGAGTCTAAACAACTCTAGACACATTTCCTTGATTTAAGGAATTGGAGAGAGAAAACACTATTCAAGATTCCAAGACTAGGAATCTTGAGTTCTAAAAAGGGATTTAAGTTTAATCTAAGCAATTTTAGGTTCTAATTAACTTTAATAAATTATTTTGACTCTAGATTAATTAGGGAAATAAATTAATCTTCGTTTAGAGCCTAATATTGCTTAGGTTTGCTTAATTACGCCATTAAGCTCAAAAACACTATTCTAGGGGCAAAATCGTAATTTTGCACTAAAACTGCCCGGGGCCACCGGGACTTGAACAGAGACCTCTAGACACATGAAATCATGTTTTTAAACCTCTGGGGAAAGTTCCGGGCTCAAACGGCACCTTTACCCGCGTAAAAACGCTATAGGGGTATTTTGGTCATTTTGACCGGAAACTGCGGAAAACGAAATTTTCGCTTCCGAAAGCATTCAAAGGCCATTCAATCCCCTTCAAACATTGAGTTGACCCTTCGAGGATGACCGAGTTGGTTACCCTCAAGTTCGGGTCAGGAAATGACCTCAGGGGCATTTTGGTCATTTCCCTCGGACAGAAAAATCGGGGTGTTACAGAACTCTGATTATTATGAAAATTTTACAGGGTCTTTTAGACACATTGAAGTGTCATAGAGAATTTTTATGGCTTTTGAATTAGCCTTTTGATGTGGAAATTAAATATTGTTTCTGGAGTAATAAATCTGTCAAGGTGTTGAAACGATGAGAATGTCTTAAATAAATGATAATATGGTATTTGATTCAAACATATCATATATGTATACATGCTAGATAATTTTAAGAAATGCATATGAGATATGGAGGAGACTCCAATGATTTACTTGTGATGTAAGAATTCCATTGAATAAGAGAAATACATGATATGAGTATTATGGTGGTAAAAGAGAAAATGTGACTTATAATTGTGCAAAGTTTTAACATATGGGGAAAATAGAGACAAGGCTTGTGTGGTTAATAGGGGAAGGCAAAAGTAAGAGCTTCTCTAGGAATTTGATGAGTCGATAGACGTATTGACATATAGGAATGAGCTCATGTCCTAGTAATCAATAGTTCTTGTGGAGTGATTCCACTACAGATACCACTTGATATGAGATTAAACCTTCCCTATGTTAATGAAAAGAGATAATTGCACAAAGTTGAATTCCACGAGTTACAAGAGAAAAACACTTGATTACTACCATTTTGCATTCAACTTTATATGAATTATGCATATTAGTATTTTTGCATATAATTTAGCATGATGAATTCAATACGAATGAATTTACTAGTTATATTATGTTCACATTTGAGAGAGTACCCCATTGAGAATTTTATAATATTCTTATCCCTATGGTTTTATTTACTTTATATTATTCAGATCCAGCAGATGCCGTCACTAGTATTTTACCTTGACTCGCCACAGTGGGTGTGGCATTATGATCCTGTTCTCGACTTTCTTTATGTAGTGGGTTACTCACAAGTTTGTGCTTATGTGTTTTTCGGTCGTTTTTTTAGTACCTCTGTATTTACAGCTGACTTTGACCCTGCTTTCCCTTATGATGGTGTGCCTCTCCACTTGGCACATCCAGTGATATTTGATGTCCCACCTGCACTGCCAGCACCCCCTCCAGCAAATGATCCCTCTTCATCCTTGACTTTAGATTCTGACCCACCTGAGGGTCCTAATGCCCCTGGCTGAAGTGAGGCTATCATACCGATGGCCAATGGTTTTATCTAGTAGGACGTGAGATCTTCAGGGACTCCTGATATGTATATAGTGGTAGTTTAGTACTAGAGCCTTGCTACCCTGCATATTTGATCTTATTAAATGTATGAGGTGCAATTTTGGTTGTATAAAATTTTGCTGGACCTCGACTTTGAGCAGGTTAGACTAGATACTGGAGGTGTTTCTTTACTTTTTGTGAACTGAGTTCCTGACTAGCTTAGACATTAACTAGTGTGTTTCCTGGTACGATGTACATATTGCAAACTTAAAAATGATGTTTATATATGTATATACGAGTTTAGCCATATATGTGTCTGAATTATTTGATTTCACTTCTTTCGACTAGTATAGATTATGAAGATACGTAATAATTTTCTAATTACTATGTTATCACTCGAGTAACACATGGTGGTTAGGAGGGTTGTAACACCCCGATTTTTCTGTCCGAGGGAAATGACCAAAATGCCCCTGAGGTCATTTCCTGACCCGAATTCAAGGGTAACCAACTCGGTCGTCCTCGAAGGGTCAACTCAATGTTTGAAGGGGATTGAATGGCCTTTGAATGCTTCCGGAAGCGAAAATCTCGTTTTCCGCAGTTTCGGGTCAAAATGACTAAAATACCCCTATAGCGTTTTTACGCGGGTAAAGGTGCCGTTTGAGTCCGGAACTTTCCCCAAAGGTTTAAAAACATGTTTTCATGTGTCTAGAGGCCTCTGTTTAAGTCCTGGTGGTCCCGGGCAGTTTTACTGCAAAATTATGATTTTGCCCCTAGAATAGTGTTTTTGAGTTTAATGACGTAGTTAAGCAAACCTAAGCAATATTAGGCTCTAAACGAAGATTAATTAATTTTCCTAATTAATCTAGAGTAAAAATAATTTATTAAAGTTAATTAGAACCTAAAATTGCTTAGATTAAACTTAAATCCCTTTTTAAAACTCAAGACTCCTAGTCTTGGAATCTTGAATAGTGTTTTCTCTCTCCAATTCCTTAAATCAAGGAAATGTGTCTAGAGTTGTTTAGACTCTAAATTGAGGATCTAACTCACTAATGATGCAAGACCACTCCTTAATTATGTCTAGACCACCTTAATTATCCATTTTCCTTACCTAAACACTTTCTTACAACTTCCTAATCTTAAGCATAATCAAAGATACACCTAAACACAACTCTAAACCACAATTAAAATGCAACTAATCCTCTCCCAAATCTGATGCACATGGCCGAAATCCTCTTCCCCCATTGACCACATGTTGAATTGTTTTCTCACTCAAAGAGCCATGCTTGAGGCCATACCTTGAACCATACCTCACCATGCTTTGAGCCATACCTCACCATGCCTCAAGACCACATTATCTCACCTCATGGAACTCATGGATGCCTCCATTCTGCACCCTCATGGCCGAAACACATCAGCCCACACACACACTTCATTTGTTTCATTTCTTTATAAATAGAATGCCTTGAGGAGCTTGCACCACTTTTAGATCATTTGCTAAGTTTAGGAACACTCAAAGCTTTTTTTTTCTCTCAAAGTTCTAGTGTTCTTCAAGTTCTTCAAGTTCTTCAAAATTCTTCATCATCTTCATCTTCTTCTTCCATCTTCAAGTTCATCACATCAAGTAGGGATTTTCTTTCATGTATTCTTTTCTTTAAAGTTCTTGTTCTAAGATTTATGTTCATAGTTTCTCTTGATTCTTTTTAGAACTTCTTTTCTTCTCCTTTTTCCTTCTCATTTTCGGCCATGGGCCTTGGAGTTCAAAGAAATGAGCGCTTGATGATGAGAGTTTCATGATGATGTTCATCACTTGAAACAAACTCTAGAGCTTGATCTTTGTTCTTGAGCAAAAATGTTTCTAGTTTTTCCTTTCTTGAACTCTTGAGAACTTTAGTTTTGATGGTGATTCAAAATGGTTTTAAGGACTCAATGATGAGGTCTCATGATGTTGGTGTTATTATATCATCAAGATCATGGACCCTAGAGTTTTAAAATGTTCCTTTTTCCCTTTGAAGTTTCGGCCCTTTTCCTTTCTTTTTCTAAGTTTCATAGTTTGATTCCTAAAAATATTATGTTGAGTTCTAAGAACTCTAGACTATATCATATCTTGGTTTAATGAGTTTGGGTTAAGGTTTAAGTTCCTTTAAAGTCTTGTTAAGAGCTCTAGAAAGATAAAATGAACTTGCATAATTTATCTTATGCTTGCACTCATATTTACATCCTTGTTATGCACCTTTACTTTCAAGCTATCACCTAAGAACATAAAGATTAAAATGGAACTTGCATCATCACTTAATTTAATTCTCAAAGCCTTTCTATTTCGGCCTTAAAGTCGATTGTTGTTGGGCCGAGAACACTAAAATAAAGAATTGAACTTGCATTATCACCTAACTAATTTCTCGAATGCCTATCTATTTCGGCCTTAAAGTCGATTGTTGTTGGGCCAAGAGCACTAAAATAAAGAATTGAACCTTGCATATTTACCTTCAAGCTTGCACGTTTAAGATTATGCCTCGCATATTTACTTTCAAGCTTGCACGTTTAAGTTTGTGCCTTGCATATTTAATTTACGTTATCACTTTATCTTGTAAGCAAAATTAAAAATGAAAAGCATGAGCACGTTTATTTTATGTCATAACTTAAGAACCTAGAGCTCAAAGACTTGCCCATTTCATTTCAAGTTAAAGTTCAATGTGAATGCATCCTTTGAATGCATATTTTCGGCCAAGTAGTGATGATGGACTTGCAATGAGTTTTCATCTAGCTACAAGGACCAATAGTCTATGTTCTAAGTTTTCTTAAAGCTTTACAAACCTTTTCAAGGTTATGTTGTCATGAGATATGACTTCATTCCCTTTTAGGAGATGAAATATATTTTGGTCATTGACCTAAGGCTTCTCTTAGCCTCTTGATGAATTAAAATGATTTGCAAAGAGTGTCAGAAATTCTAAATTGATTCCAAGAGAAACTAGTTAACTTATGTACCTAGAAATGTCAATTTTAAATCCTTTACTAAAGCTAAATGTTTTCGGTTCTGATATGATGAGTGTGATGCTGTATGATGATGTTTTGATGTGTTAGAATGTGTGAAAATATCATATGATGATGTAGAAATGATTCTATGCGTAATAAGTAAGAAACTAGCTAACTAGAAATACCGTAAAGCTAGAATTTAACATAGTTTTGACCCATTTGTTTTTGGAACTCATCCAAACTGTTTTAATGGAAGCATAATCAGATTAGGATTGTTCAGATATGAAAAACTTGGTAACATTTGGATTAGAATCGAATTCTAGCACCTATAGGGAAACTAGTAACTAGAAAACCGTAAAAGTGCAAGTTTAGAACTCTTAGAACATTTATTTTTCTGGATTCTGTCCAGCACCCTTATAACATGATAAACATGATTAATAATTAGTCCTTAAGCATAGGAATGCCCCATAATTGATTTAGATTTAATTCATAGCGCCTTAGGCGAAGACGGAACCGAGAAAGGGTCTAAAACGTAAGTTCTAGAACCCCGTAATCACAAGTTGGGAATTCTGCCCTATGCTTTCCAGATTTAGGTGTGAACATGAGGATTATGAATGATGTTTAGTTATGAGCCCTTAGGCGCATAAAATATGAGCGATGGATGTTAGAGAACCATATATCATAATTAAGGCCCGTAAGGGTCAAAGCATAAGCTACCGTAAGGATAAACGGTTGAATGTTCCATGATGATGTATGTGTTATGTGAAGAATGTTAATGTTATTCATATGAGGAATTCATGAGGATATATGTTTGTGTGGCATAAAGCAAATTTGGAAGAAATTTGGCGTAATGCCTTCGTCTTGCCAATTCAGGCAAATTTGGGGACTTAAAGAGATTTTGAAAATTAAGGTACTAAGATGGGTTCTAGGATGACACCGGTTCGGCCGAGCACCTCCATAGAACTCATGTGACATCGGTACCCATTTATACTCTTAGGTGACACCGGTTCGGCCGAGCACCCCTAAGAGAATTGCCCCCTAACCCGTACTCAGATAGTCGGGATTTATGATTTATGATACGCTTATCGTTAAGTGGTAAGTAAGAACTAGTGAGGACTAATTAAGGTATGAGCTCATAACCTAGATGTATGACACGTTCTAGGTGACACCGGTTCGACCGAGCACCCCCAGTTTGATTGTCTTTTAGGGTGGCCCATGAGGAAGAGATGTTTCATGATTATGATTATGTCACTAAGTTTGTCCCATATGAATGTTTCTATTGCCACTTTATGCCACTAAGTATGATGAGGCCTGATGTTATGTCTTATGTATGTGCATTAGGTAGTACCATGCATACATCTCCTATTATGTTGCAATCATGACATTAAGATCATCCTAAAATGAATGGACCTTGGCTAAAGTATGTTTCTAAAGTTTAAAATGAACTTAATGATCGTTCAGTCATTTTGTATAATTAAACCCAAGGTTCTTGAGGACGTAGATGATGACACCTAGGTAGTAGGAGGCCCTACTGAGATTCTTTAGCAAGATTCTCACTCCCTCTATCTCTTTCTTTCCGTCACGTCTTCAGATGGCGACGTTCATAGTGTTCGTGGACACGCCGACATGGGAGGTGCACCATGACCCGGACCACGGGTCATTCCATTTTGTGGGTCGATGCACAGTTAGAGTATTCATGTTCATGGGTCGACCCTTCACTCCCCCTGTACATTCCCATCGTTTCTCCCTCGTCTCACCTTTTGGCGATGACCTGGTGTTCGAGCGCGCACGTCCCCGAGAGGAGAGGCTACGCCATACTCCACCGTCGGCGTCCACCGTTCGAGACTACCCCCAGTATATGCCCCGTTGCCCGTCGTCTTTTTCGGAGACGGATCCTTCCGAGGATTCGGCCACCCAGGTACCTTCCGAGGGATCTTCCCCCACTATACCCATGGACTTTGGGGAGGATAGCGAGCCCACCGTGACTCAGTTGAGGCATGCACGACGACTGGAGATGCGGCCATACCGCGGGGATCCCGCTCGATCCCCGTTCCGCCTCTTCACGCCCGAGGAGCTCGCCCAGTTTCCCGGATATTTGCTTCGTTCGCGAGATAGTCGCCAGTAAGAGGCCGTGGATGGCCCGGGTTAGAGCACACACCACTTAGATGGGGATAAACCTTCTTTTGTTTAGAGGTTATCCCATTAGATGCACTCGGGTAGGGGAGTAGATTATGTTTATGTTTAGGATGTATTTTCCTTCATGTATTCCCTTGTACCAACTTAAGTCCCACACTTATAAGTGGGCAAGTTATATATATAAGATGTTATTCAGTGTTTTCCCATGATGTGCCTTTATGTGCTTTGTGCTATAACGTTATGAGTTATATGTTTTGCCCGTTACTTGTTACATCGCATCACGCGGCTCTCACTTTATATTTCAAAAAAAAAATTTACCCGTATTTTCTGCTAAGTATTTCTAAGTAAAATTGAGAACTATGAAGTAACAGACTAATGTTTAACCTAAGTATGTTCTAGAGTATTGGGTTAAAAATTAGGATGTTACAAGGGTGTTACACAAAATGCCCCTAAGGTCATTTTTCACTCGGAATTTGAGGACAGCCGACCCAGTAGTCCTCGAAAGGTCAACTTAATGTTCAAAGGGGATTATGTGTGGTATGTATGCTAATAGAGTAGAAGAATCTCATTTCTAAATTCTGATACACTAAATGACTAAAACGCCCCTGTGGCTATTTAACATTGATTGATGAGCTGATTGAGCCTGAACTTCACCCAAAGGTTTTACATGACATTTTTATGAGTCTAGGAATGTTTTTTTAAGTCCCGGTGGTCCCGGGCAGTTTTCATATAAAATTACGATTTTGCCCCTGTTTAGTACATTCTAGATCTAATGATGAAATTAAGCAAACCTAAGCAATATTAGGCTCGAATTGAAGATTAATTAATTTCCATAGTTAATCTAGAGTCAAAATAATTTATTAAAGTTAATTATAACCTAAAATTGCTTAGATTAAATGTAAATCTCTTTTTAAAACTCAAGATTCCAAGTCATGGAATCATGAATAGTGTTTTCTCTCTCCAATTTCTTAAATTAAGGAATTGTGTCTACAATTGTTTATACTTTAAAATGAGTTTTAATCTCTCTAATGAAGTAAGAACACTCCCTAATCATGTCTTGACACTCCCTAAACACTTACTTACAAACTCCTAATCAATTACCTAATCAAACTCATTCCCTAAACCAAGTCATAACACAAATGAAATGACAAAATATCCCCCCTAAACCTCCTATAGAGAACCAGCCACCCCTCCTCCACAAATCCCCCACATGTTGAAATTCAAACACTCAAAAAGCCATGCTTAGGACCATGCTTAAGACTATGCTTTGCACCATACTCTACCATGCTTTGCACTATGCCTTTGAATAACACATTAGAAGAGATATTTTTCTCCCTCTTCCTTCTTCAAGGCCGTGGCACTCCCTCCCTCCATTCACCTTCCATTTGTTTCATTTTCTTATAAATACACATGAAAATGAACTTATGAGAACCTTTAGATCATTTGCTAAGCTTTGAGTTTTCAAGAGCAACTTCAAGTTCTTCCTTTTCCTCTCAAGAGTTCAAGAGTTCCTTTTCTTCTTCTTCCTCTTCTCCTTCCAAGATCAAACCCTCTTCCAACAAAAGACACATCCAAGGTAGGGAGTTGTCTTCTTCTCTTTTGTTGTTTAAACTTGTAGTTTGAAATGATGTTATGTTGATTCTTCTTTCCTCCTCCACTTTCTTTTTGGTTTTTGCTATTCCTTTTCCTCCTCTTTGATTTTCGGTCAAATGGCCTACATTTGGAAGAAACCATGGCTTGATAATGAGGATTTTGAGTGTTGATTGCAAAACCATCATTTATTTGACCCCTAAAGCTTGAAGGTTTCGCTTTTAAAAGAGGTTTTTAATAAACAAAGAAACTATGTTGTTGTAACGAGTGATCTTGAGCCTAGGACTCAGAGATAAGAAATGGATTTGCATTCATATTTACTTTCCTTGCTATCACCTTAATAATTAATCTCAAAGCCTACCTATTTTAACCTTAAAGTTGATTGTTGATTTAGAGTGAAAACTCTAAGGGGCCTAGAGCACTAAAATAAAGAATTGAACTTGCACATCATATTTACTTTTCAAGTCATCACCTAAAGCTCAAAGATAAGAAATGGACTTGCATTTCATGTTTACATTTTTTGTCTAGCATGTTTATGATTCAAGCCATCACCTAAACTTAAAGATTAAGAATGAGCTTGCATTCTTATATTTATTTTCAAGTCTTGCACATTTAATTTTCCTTGCTATCACTTGATAATGCTAAGGTTAAAATGAAACTTGCATTAGCATATTTATGTTTATGTCAACACCTAAAGATCTAAGGCTCTAGCTTTAACTTTTTCAACTCAATCTTGAAACTATGGGCATTTATCTTTACAAAAACGTTTTGATTTCAAAAAGAGTGTTGGAATAAGGATCAAAATGGTTTAAGAAGGGAGGAATAACTTAGAAGGTGTTTTAAACTTAAATTTTCGTATTTTGAAGGTGCTGGTAATCGATTACCAAGCCCATGTAATCGATTACTAGAGTGTTTTGTCATACTTGGATATGAACTTTTGACCTAAGTAATTGATTACAATATCATGTAATCGATTACATATTCTAGACTCAAGTAATCGATTACCATTCCATGTAATCGATTACTCGGATGTTCTTGGAGCCCCAAAAAGTATTTTCAATAGGTGTAATCTGTAACACCCTCCGAATTACCATATTTTACTCGAGTATCAACATAGTAATTAGAAAAGTATTACTTACATTCACAATCTATACTAGTCGAAAATAATTGAAATCAAATAATTCAGACACATATATGGCCAAACTCATATATACATATATAAACATCATTTTTAAGTTTGCAATGTGTACACCGTACTGATACTACACTGGTTAACTTCTAAGCTCATCAGGAACTCAGTTCACAAAAGGAAGGAACACCTCCAGTATCTAATCTAACCTGCTCAAAGTTGAGGTCTAGCAAAAGTTTGTACAAACAGAAATAAACCCCACAACATTTAACACGATTAATCTACAGGTTAGAGGGTCACTAGTACTAAACTACCATTATATACATATCATGAGTCCCTGAAGATCTCACGTCCTACTAGATGAAACCGTTGGCTATCGGCATGATAGCCTCACCTCCGCCTGGGGCATCAAGACCCTCTGATGGCTCTGAGTCTGAAGACGAGGATGAAGAGGGATCATCTGCTGGAGGGGGTGCTGGTGGTGCAGGTGGGGCATCAAATATCACTGGGTGTGCCAAGTGGAGAGGCACACCATCATAAGGGAAAGCAGGGTCAAAGTCAGCTGTAAATACTGATGTACTAAAAGAGCGGCCGAAAAACACATAGACACGAACTTGCGAGTAACCCACTACATACAGAGAGTCAAGAGCAGGATCATAATGCCACACCCACTGTGGTGAGTCAAGGTAAAATACTAGTGACGGCATCTGCTGGATCTGATTAACACAAAGTAAATGCAACCGTAGGGATGAGAATATTATAAAATCCTCAGTAGGGTATTCCCTCAGGTATAATGTGATACACTATTGATAAGCTCATTCATGTGGGAATACTCATGCAAAACTATGTATAGCAATATCAAGGTATATACATCATGTAAAATCAAGTACAAGTATAATAATAATTCGTGCATTGTTCTTTTTCTCATTAACATAGGGAAGGCTTAATCTCACATCAAGTGATGTCTGTAGTGGAATCACTCCACAAGAACTATTGACCATTAGGACATGAGCTCATTCCTATATGTCGATACGTCTACCAACTTATCAAATTCCCAGGAAAGCTCTTACTTTTGTCTTTCCCGTTCAACCACATAAGCCTTGTCTCTATTTTCCCCATATGTTAAAAATTGCACAACTAAAAGTCATGTTAATTTTCTTTTCTTTTCCTTTATCCTCACAATAATCACATAGTGCACTTCTCCTTTCAAAGGTCTGCTTAGATCACAGGTAGGCATACAATTATGTTGGAGTCTCATCCATATCTCATCAACATTTCTTTCAAACAATTAGCATGCATTAACATGATATATACTTGTATCTAAAGCCATTCTATCATTAGTTCAAGACATTCTTACCATTTTCAGTAATCAGCAGATTTATTACTCTAGAATTCAAAATTAATTTCCCTATCAAACAGTGAATTTAAGAGCCATAAAAATTCTCTATGACATGTCAATGTGTCTAAAAGGCCCTGTACAAATTTCCAAACAAACGGTGTTCTCTAACCTTATCAACTAAATTTTTCAAATCTGGTGGTTAGAGACCACTTGTTCACAGTTTAGATCAGTACTCTCATAATTTTCAACCCTACCAATTGATTAAATCAACTCAAAATAAAATTCACAGTTGTAATTCAATGTGTTATCAGATTCCCATAAAATTTTCAAAGAATAAACCCATTGTTTACTATGATAATAAAATCACACAATTTTACTGCCTCAGCTTCAATATTTCAGGCAGCATAGTCACAACTTCGGTTCTTGAATTTTTAAACACAGAAAAAGTGCCCAGAATAACCCCAAATTTTTAATAGAGACCCCCTAACATGGTAACTACATCCCATAAAATTTGCAACTGAATCCAAGATCTCTAGATATATTAGAAAATTCGACAAAATTTGCTGCTTGCTTCAAACCGGGATTTTCCAGCAACAATGTTCAAGAATGATGAATTTTTTTTCAAGCAGAGAAAATCGTTCACATGACCCAAGGAAAATCATGGGGTTGTCTCAGGATGTTACCTTCAACATATAATTTTTTTATAGCCAATAAAATGGAACAGAATTGCACCAGAAAATTTGTCAACAAGTTTTGCCTTGTTGAAATCCGAAAATCCAGCAAACTAATTCCAAGTCTCTCTTGATGAAAATGATTTTTCCACCACACCAAACACTCCACCAAAATTCATACATCAATATCAACATATGATTAACGAATAAAATCAGAAATTTTAGGACAAAACCAATCAGAATTTTCAGAGGAAATTTTGAAACAAAAGAGGACAAATAAAACCCTACCCTTGGAAGCTAATGCTTCTTTAGCTTTTGTATACTTCAAGGTAGATGTTCTCCACCCCAAAACTCTTGAAACACACCTAGATCCTCCACTAATCAGTGCTGAGTGAGGTACTAAAGTGAGGTTTTGAAAAATCTAATCGGTTATATTTGTAGAGGTTGAAGTGTAGAACAAGTTTGCTTAAGGAAATTTTTGATTCTAGCAAGATTTGGTCTAGGATTTTGGAGGTTGAAATTTTCAAGGCTAGCAAAGGTTTTTGGATGAAGAAGGAATGAGTTTTGCTGCTGCTCTTCACTTGGCCGAGGATGATGATGAAAAAGATGAGATTAGGTGGGTTAAGTATATCTATTAAGGAGTGTTTTGATTGGTTGAAAAAATAAAATATAATTTCTTTCCATTAAAAGGGTTTAAAATCAATAGCTAGGATTTGATCTTTCATCCAAGATGAAATCCTAGCCATTCACTTGGTATTCAAGTGGATATACTTCATTATTTGTAGATATTAACTAGTTTTCGGTGTTAGAAATCGAACACTGAAATTTCTACAAACGGGCAAAACAATGTACTCGAGAAATCAAACATTGCCCGAAAAATAATTTTGGGTATAAAATCATTATTCCTACCTATTTCTAAACATAATCTTATAATTTCTCAATTTTGAGCATCTCCGGGGCCCAATTCTAGGATTTCGGCTGTTCCAGCGGACCTGTGGGGCATGTAAGACACTATTCACATTTTTTTGTTTTTTTGCTTCCTTAAGTTAGTCTCATCATTTCCACATCTATTAACATCCTAAAATTCTCATTAATAAAGCTTCATTTAATTTCTAAAAAAGAATAGGGTATTACATTACCACCCACCTTGATAAAAATTTTGTCTTCAAAATTTCGTACCTGTAAACAACTCCAGATAATCTTTCTTCATGCTTGATTCTAGTTCCCATGTATATTCTTCATTTCTAGGTCCACCCCAAGCCACTTTTACAAGTTGCACAGATTTATTTCTAAGTTGCCTGACTTCTCTATCGATGATCTGAATAGGAGGGGCTTGAAATGTCAAGTCATCCCTTAACTGTATCGATTCGGGCTCAATAATGTGGTGTGGATCTGGATGATAAATTCGAAGTTGAGACACGTGGAAAATATTATGAAGGTTAGATAAATGTGGAGGTAAGCCTATTTGGTAAGCAGCTGACCCAATTCGTCGGAGAATTTGAAAAGGACCTATGAACCTAGGTGACAACTTTTTAACTCTAAGGGCTCTACCTACTCCAGTAGTGGGCGTGACCTTCAAGAATACATGTTCTTCCTCTTGAAACTCTAAAGGTTTCCTTCGAGTGTCTGTGTAGCTCTTTTGACGATTTTGCTTGGTCGAATTTTACTCCTGATCTTTTGGATCTGCTCCGTCGTTTGGTTAACAAGGTCGGGCCCCAGCAATCCTGCCTCCCCTGAGTCATACCAACATAATGGAGATTGGCATTTTCTTCCATATAGTGCTTCATACGGGGCCATGCCAATGCTAGCGTGATGGCTGTTATTATAAGCAAATTCAACCAATGGAAGTAACTTATCCCAACTTCCTTTTTGCTCAATCACACACGCCCTTAACATGTCTTCCAGGGTTTGTATGGTTCGTTCTGTTTGTCCGTCAGTCTGGGGATGTTAGGCAGTACTTAAACAAAGTTTGGTTCCAAAGGCCTTTTGAAAAGCTCCCCAAAATCTCGAAGTAAATCGGGGATCTCTGTCAAAAGCTATAGAAGAAGGAACATCGTGTAGCCTGACTATCTCTTGGATGTACAAAGAAGCTAACTTATCCAAAGGAAAATTAGCCTTAATGGGTAAGAAATGAGCAGACTTAGTCAATCTATCTACTATAACCCATATAGCATCATGACTTGACGATGTCCTTGGCAAACCCATTACAAAGTCCATAGAGATACTTTCCCACTTCCATTCTGGGATTTCCAAAGGTTGCAGGGTTCTAGCTGGTTTTTGGTGTTCTATTTTAACTTTTTGACAAGTTAAGCACTTCTTGACAAAATCTTCTATGTCTTTCTTTATCCTTGGCCACCAAAACATTTTCTTGAGATCCGCATACATCTTACTAGTCCCTGGGTGTATAGTGAATTCACCCCTATGAGCTTCCTCTAAGATCTCATTTCTCAGATTACCACTTGCAGGTACACATACCCTATCCATGTATCTCCATATACCTTGTTGATCTTGAGTAAATCCTGGTAACTCCTTTGTATGAAGTGATTTTAACATCTCTTGGAACTCTGGATTTTCGCGTTGTGCGGCCAAAATCCATCCTTTGAACTCACTTGTTACTTTTATCTGACCTAATACAACACCTTGAGGGTTCTGAGACATATCTAGACTAAGCTTCCGAAAACTTTCCACTAACTCCGCCTCTTTAATCCTCAAGCATGCTACACTTAAGGATTTTCTGCTTAGGGCATCGGCAACAACATTTGCCTTGCCTAGATGGTAATTCATACTAAAATCATAATCCTTGAGGAATTCCATCCATCTTCGTTGTCTCATGTTCAATTCTTTCTGGTCAAAGAGATATTTCAAGCTTTTGTGGTCCGAGAAAACATTGAACTGCACACCATGCAGGAGATGTCACCAAATCTTTAGGGCAAAAACCACAGCTGCAAGTTCAAGGTCATGGGTGGGATAGTTGACTTCGTGGGGTTTCAACTGCCGAGAAGCGTAGGAGACCACTTTTTGATTTTGCATCAATACACATCCTAAACCCTTATTAGAAGCATCACAATAAACCTCAAAGGGTTCATGGGGGTCGGGTAATACTAATACTGGAGCCGTGGTCAACTTTTGTTTCAATTCCTGAAAACTATTTTCACACTCCGGTGTCCACTTGAATAGAGCATTCTTTCGGGTTAACTTAGTCAAAGGTAGGGCTATCTGAGAAAAACTCATAATAAAACGCCTATAGTATCCAGCTAACCTTAGGAAACTCCGAACCTCTGTCACCGTTGTAGGTCGTTCCCAATGGAGTACTGATTCCACTTTACTGGGATCTACGGAGATTCCCCCTCGTGATACCACATGACCTAAAAATCTAACCTCTTCCATCCAAAATTCACATTTTGACAACTTAGCATACAACTTCTGTTCCCTCAGGATCTGTAACACAACCCGAAGATGCTCAGCATGTTCTTCCTCCGTCCTTGAATAAATGAGTATATCATCTATGAAGACAACTACAAATTTATCCAAGTATGGTCGAAAGATCCGGTTCATATAATCCATAAATACTGCTGGAGCATTCGTTAGTCCAAAAGACATCACCCTATACTCGTAATGCCCATACCGAGTTCTAAAAGCAGTTTTGGAGATATCCTCCTCTCGAACTTGAATTTGGTGGTAGCCTGATCTAAGATCAATCTTTGAGAATATAGTTGCCCCTCTCAATTGAGGCATAAGGTCATCAATGTAACGTCTCGATTTTTATTGCTATGCAAAATGACCAAAATACCCCTAGGTCATTTCTACACAAGATTTGAGGCCAAAATGGTCCAGGCCATCTTCAATAGGATATTTGATATTAGAATAACATTATATGGTGATTAAATAGCAATATGTGCAAAAATCGCGATTTTCAATTTTTCAATGTACAAATGACCAAAATGCCCCTAAGGTCATTTTTGCCCCGAAATCAAGGACGGCCAGTTCAGGCTATCCTCAAGGGGTTATTTTTATGCTTGAAGGGGATTATGTGTGTTGTAGATGTGAAAATATCAACTTCAATTTTTTTGCCGCAAGTGAAATTACCAAAATACCCCTGTGGTAATTTAACACGAGATTAAGTAATTTCTGAACCTAGTCATCGCCCGGGAGTTCAAAATGTTTATTACATGTGTAATTTGATATTTGAAAATGTTCAGGTGGTTTCGGGGAGTTTTTGTGTGAAATTACCATTTTGCCCCTAATTAACAATAAATGAGCTTATTTACGTAATCAAATAAATATAGGCAATATTAGGCTCTAATTAAAGATAAATTAATTTTATTTATTTATCTTGAGTCAAAATAATTATTTGAGGTAATTTTAAAGCATAAGATTATTTTAGAAAAGATTGTTTTTCTTTCTTAATTAAAAAGGGGTTCTTAAGACACATAATAGGAAATTAGTGTATTAAATTTTTTTTAAAAAAAATAAAATATATTTTATATTTATTTATTTTTTTAGTACTTCAGATTATTTGCACTAAAAATTCCACTACATATGTTGGCCATTTAATTTTGTAGTGGAGCACCTTAAATATTTGATTATTAAGCACTTACTTTAGTTTATCAATTTCTTTTCCACTAACAATTTCTTTTTCTCAAAAATAAAATATATTTTAGATTTATTTTTGTTTTATTACTTCAGATTATTAGCACTAAAATTTCCACTATAAGTGTTGGCCATTTAATCTTGTCTTGAGGAATTTTAAACTCTTGATGGTTAAGCCACTTACACTAATTTTTCATTTCTAAACCATTACAAATTAAATACCCATCAAATATATGTCCTACCACTCACAAAAATTGAAAAAAATACTCCCCATTATAGCCATTAATGCACCTGCCTCACCCCCAAAATCCCTATAAATATGTGTTTTTCCAAGCCTAATTCACACACAAACATTCATTCTTACCATTTGCATTTTTGGTTGTAATCTTGCTTACAAAAATTAGCCAAAAATCCTCTCTTCTCTCTCTAAATACAAAGCTCTCTTCTTCTTCCTTCTCCACCTCCAAGAGACTCCATTCTTGATATTCATCCAAGTTCCCAAGCTCAAACAAACACATACATACCATAAACCAACCCCTAAGCACCTAAACTTTCCATATCCAAACACAAGAACACAACAAAAATCTTCCCACCATTTCATCTTCACTTGGCCAAATATATACCATCACTAAGATCAGATTTTTGTCGTTGATATCTCATACAAGATCAAGCTCTTGCTTTAATTAACAAAGAAACAACTTGGTAGGGATTTTATTTCATGTTCTTTCTTTTATTCTTCCTTTATATTTTCGATTTTTATGATTTGATAATGACCATGGCTTGATGATGAGGAATCATGGTGGTGGTTGTGAATCCATCATTTAAATGTCCTCTAAAGCCCAAGATTTAATTCTTGATGACAAAAGATTTCTAAAGGAGTTACTAAGTCTTGAGTTTTAAGCTTAATAAGACATAAAAATGAACTTGCATCCATATTTATGTTATAAGTTCTTGCATATCATATTTCAAGCTTTTCATAATCATATTTATATTCCAAGTTATCACTTTAATTCTTGAAGATAATAATATGAACTTGCATATTCATATTTACTTTCAAGTTGTCACCTAAATCATAAATACCTAAGAATGAATTTGCATCTTTATATTTATATTTTAAGCCTTGCATTTCATATTTATATTTCCAAGTTATCACCTTATAATGATAATAATAAGGTTACAAGACAAGTTTATGATTCTAGTTATCATTTAAATCCTAAAGTTCAAGATTTACTTGTTTTATTTTCAATGACAACTTTGATCATGGACACTTCTCATCTATTTATTTTTGGCACTTATATAATTCTGATTTAAAGCTTGATATACTTTATTTTTAGGTATGATCTTGTCTTTAAATTTGTACAAAGAAATTTTGAAAGACCTAGAAATTATAAAGGATTAAGAATACGGTTTTTCTCATGATTTTAAATGCTAAAATTGTAGTATTCTGATCTAATCCTTTAGAACTGGAAAGGTTACTGATTTAGGATGTTTAGATGAGTTTAAATCGCTAATAGTTATTGTAAAAATTATTTTTGGTACCATAGATGCATAAAAGGGTAGTTACAAGTGTTAGTTTGGGCCGTTTTGCAAAATACAGAAAGTTGTGTTTTGAACTATCAATTATGTTATTTCAGCCAAATGATTTTATTTAAAGCTACTAATGATGTTGAATGTGTCCATGAGTCCAAAATACCATTTATGAAGTCTATATAAAGTTTTAGAAATTTCGGTCATCGTTAAATATTAAAAACAAGCGATTTTGCACTTTGACCCCTAAAATGTATTGAAATTTGGTTTATGGCCTTAAAAGGTTTTTTTATGATGAGTTTTGATGGTTTCTAATAGTTATATGCCTCTTGAATTGTATTGGTTAATGTTAGAGATCTTTAATTTATTAGTAGATGTTAAAAAGGGGTAATTATGTTTTGACCCGTAATCTTTGAGAAATTGTGATTTGACCCTTTGGGGCTTAAACATAAATATTGACAATATGATGAGATGAATGTGATTGATGTTTTGTGAAGAATGAGTTGATGTGCTGAAATTTATATGGCTTATGGATATTTGCAATGACATATGATGCATGTTTATGCGATTTACATTATGGCATGTTATAATTATGTTTGATTCAATGATATGCACATGAAATAATGAATCAATGAGTTATAATTGTGATATTCATGTTTACATCTACATATAACATGCCAAGATTAAAGGTGACATAAGACACATGGAAATGATCCTCTAGACTCCCCGAATTAAAGGTTATGAGAGGTGATCCAAATAGGAAATGATCCTTTAGACTCCTCGAATTAAAGGTTATGAAAGGTGATCCTAATGCCCCCTATCCCGTACCTTAAGAGTCGGGAATTTATCTTATCAAAAGGGATAAGAATACGCTAGTGACGACTAGTGAGGTATGAGCTCATAACCTAGAACTCTCGAGAAAAGAGAGAATTATAGGGCGGCCCCCAAGGAAAAGAGAATGAAGAAGTTTAAGCCACCTGTAAGAATAATGATCATGATGTTCTTTATATCATATGCATCGTTTTATGGATTTTATGATATTATGTATATGAAATTGACATGCATCCATGACTAATATGATGCATTCATGACATTAAGATTCATGCTAAAAGATACGGGCCTCGGCTAATGATATTTAGAACTTAATAAATGAACCTTATATATATGTTCACCATTTTCATAATTAAACCCGAGGTTCCCGGGGACGATGACGATGAAACTTGTGTTATAGTCGGGAAGCCCTACTGAGATTCTTGTATAAGTTTCTCATCCCTTTTCTTTTCCGTGTCGTCTCCAGACATGAATGAAGGTGTAGTTCGTGATTTGTCTTGAGAGTGGACGAGGAGCTACGAAGATAACTTCCTTTTGGATATTTTCCCTTAGAGTCATTGTATCTCAGTTATCAGTTTGTATATTATTGATGGATATATATTGATGTCCTTAAGATTACAAGACATCACTATTATGATACAGTTATTGATATGTCATTATTATTTGAGTTATGTTATGTTATGGTTGTATTATGTATTTACCTGATATTCATTTCTAACATCTCTCTTACGCAGGTAAGGTAATGACGTTAGATATTTAGTATGCGCGGCTCACGATTTGGTATTTAAGTTCAAAAAAAAATTTTACCCATATTTTTACTAAAGTATTTTAAAGAAGTTTGAGTTAAAAACTGGAACAAAAGAGTAATGACTAATAATTAACTTAAATGCGTCCTAGGCGTGTTGAGTTAAATATTAGGGTGTTACAATCAATCCTTGGCAAAGGATATTTATTCTTCACCGTTACCTTATTCAACTGCCTATAGTCCACACAAAGCCTCATACCCCCATCCTTTTTCTTTATCAGAAGAACAGGGGCTCCCCACGGAGAGGCACTTGGTCTAATGAAGTGCTTCCCTAATAATTCTTCAATTTGTGACTTTAATTCCTTCAACTCTAAAGAGGACATTCTATAAGGAGCAATTGAAATAGGACCCGCCCCTGGAACCAACTCAATGGAGAATTCAATCTCTCGTTCAGGAGGAAATTTGAGAATATCCTCTGGAAAGACATCTGGATATTCTCTAACCACTGGAATCTTACTTAATTCGTGGTCACCTTCAGTTTCACTGGCTGAGAGAAGAACATATTTCTGATGATCTATTTTGTTTGGGTTGGGTGTTACTAAGTCTAAATAAAAAGAAAAAGCAACCACAGGAATAGAAGGTAATGTAGAAAGAAATATAGGAGTTTTGTCTGGACAGTGCAAAAGAACATAATTAGATACTAACCAATCCATGCCTAAAATTACCTCTAAACCAGATAAAGGAAGACAAACTAAATTGGCAGTAAATTCCATAGCACCTATTTGAAGAGGAAGGCTCAGACATGCATAACAAGTTCTAATAGGACTAGCAGTAGGAGTGGACACAAGGAGATCATAAGGTAATTCAGACACAGATAATTGTAATTTTTGTACACAGTCATGGGATATAAAAGAATGACTGGTGCCCATATCATACAGTACATCCAGGATATTACCATTTATTTCACACTTACCTCGGATCAGATCGGTAGATTGAGAAGCTTCTTTGGCACTTATAGTAAAAATGCGTCTATGTTGTTGTGGTCTAGAGGCGGGCTGCCGGCCTCTCTTGTCGGGACATTCAAATATTTTGTGTCCTGGCTTCCCACATCCAAAGCAAACAATTTGTGTTGCCCAGCAAGGCCGATTCCCATGATTCTTCCCACATTTAGGGCAATCTTTCCCTGCCTCAGGTCTTGAAAATTGAAGTTGTTTCCCTTTGTTGTTGTTGTTGTTATTATTGGGTGGAAATCTTCTCCAGGGTTAGTTGATAGGCTTGAATCGAGGGCCTTGAGGTGCTAATCCCCTTCTAGCATTGTTTTGGGCATGCTTGAAATTTATCAGCTTCTTGTTAGACTCCTCTGCACGTCGACATTTATTTACCAAAGTAGGACAATCTCTGATCTCTAGGAGACTTACAGCTGCTTCTATATCTTCTCGTAGACCTCTTTCATATTTCATGCATTTCCAAGCTTCATCCGGATCACGCTGGTAAATTGTAGAAAACTTGCAGAGCTCCTCAAATTTAGCGGTGTACTCTGCTACACTCATAGGTCCTTGTTTACGGGCCATGAACTCCAACTCTTTTGCATTTCTCACAGAAGTAGGAAAATACTTGCAGTAGAAGGCTTCCTTGAAAATGTCCCAAGTAACTTCAGTTTGGGAAGCTTCAAATAACCTCCTGGTGCCAACCCACCAGAATTCTGCATCTGCTTCCAACATGTAGGTGGCAAAAGCCACTTTTTGGGTCTTTGTGCGCGGGAGAACTGAGAAGATCTTCTCCATGGCCTTAACCCATTCCTCTGCCTTACTTGGGTTGAAGGCTCCTCGAAATGGCGGAGGAGTTGCCTTCCTGAACTCAGCAAACTTCTGATACTCTACATCAACCTCATTCACTGAAGGGTTATTGGCTGGATTTTGCCTTTCGTTACGATTCAGTGGCTCCATCATTCGGGTAGTAGCTGTAGCTTGTTCCCTCATGGCAGCCGCCATCTCATGGAAAGTATTCATCATGTCGGCATCATTTCCTGCTCCACGCCTAGTGTAACACCCTAATATTCGACCCAATACTACTAGTACGTACTTAGGCCAAATATTAGTTGTTACTTGCTGGCATGGTTCATCTTCTTGGGAAAATAGACTTAACGAAAATACGAGCCAACTTTTTTTTGAAATCGTTACTTAAAATAGAAGCGTAGCAGAACTACGAGTCGGTATCATAGTATACGGAACGATAACATAGGAATGGCTCCAAACCATAACATCGAACATAACATCAATCATAACTGAAATACCTCATAGATAAAATGCCTACCCACTGGGCAGGACTCTTCAAGTACATAATGTATAAATAAATACAACAGAAAACAGAAATACATCGAAAAGAACTGAAAGAAAACATCCCGATCCCCGTGCGATCTATGATGGGTAACCCCAACGCAAAAAGGGGTTTCATCCATACTAGTGGTGTGCGTGCACTAAGGCCTACCCTCTGTCTAGGCAATGAGATCACGGGTATGGTGCTTCGTAGCCAATCCATGGGCGGAGCTCGGCCGGGGCAGGCATGCCCTGTGACTGGATGGGCCGCCCACGTCGAGGTCGTGGTCCTGGTGCCGGAGCTCTCCGACGCTGGGTAACCGTCTCCTCGCTGCCCGTCGGTCGCTGCGGTGGAGTGGGGGCAGAGTCCTCGTGACCCATAGGGACATCCTTTATAGGGTCCTCCTCCGAGTGTTGTGTCAACGGCACATATACCGGCAAATCGGTTGAACGGTCAGAGGGGGCCCACGTGTTACGCTCCCATTGGGGTCGTGCATGCTCGAAAATCGCGGGATCGTCGTAGGGGGATGCCGGGGTGAAGTGGTGGCTATAGACACGGTGCAAAAATGGCCGTCCAACGAACATGAATACACGTAAGGTACATCGGCCCTCAAAATGGTAGGACCCATACTCCGGGTCGTGGTGGATCTCCCACCGTGGAGTGTCAATGAATAGGACGAAGGTCGCCATCTCGCTCTGAAGATGTAATGGAAAGGAAAAGATAGAGGGAGTGAGATTCTTACTAAAGAAACTCAGTAGGGTTTTCCTTCTATCCTAGGTGTCATCATATACGTCTCCAGGAATCTCGGGTTTATTTATAAAATAATGGACATACATAGGTTCAGTTATGAGTTTTCCAAAATCTCATTTTCCGAGAATCCGTTCTTTTTATCATGGAACTTGTGTTACATAGGCTTTTATACTAAAGTCATAGACATAAATCATGTAGCTTGGTACGTAGAACGTAAATCATATAACTGGTACATGGAACATAAATCATATAACTGGTACATGGAACATAAATCATATAACTGGTACATGAAACATAAATCATATAACTGGTTTACTTAGGTGACATAAGAACCTTTACTTAACTGGGCCGCCCTAATATTCCTCTCTTTTGAGAAAACTCTAGGTTATGAGCTCATACCACGCTAGTCGTCACTAGCATCTAGACTTTATCCATTTGGATAAGTCAACTTCCCGACTTTAAGTACGGGTTTAGGGGGCTAGAATCACATTGTCCCCACCCTTAATTCGGTGGTTTCAAAGGATTGCATTCTGATGTTCTAAGTCATCCTAAGTTTAACATGTTTCTTTAGATGCCACATAATTAATGCATAACACATAATTACTACCTCGGCATCTTTAAGTCCTTTTTAAAGAATAATAATAACATGTTAATACACGCTATCACATAGGGATAATAGTTAACATGGCACCATACACGTCATGAGCTAACACATCAATTCATCATCAAACTTAGAGGCGCATAATCATCAAACATGTTAATACACGCTATCACATAGGGATAATAGTTAACATGGCACCATACACGTCATGAGCTAACACATCAATTCATCATCAAACTTAGAGGCGCATAATCATCCCTTAAGGTAAAAATCCCTAGATCGGGTAACCTCAAACTTTCCCATTACTTTCTAGTATATTGATGGGATTGATTAACCTCATTACCATAATCCATTAGGTTCTAAATCCTAATTAATTATGGTTGGACCGCTTTATGTAGTTGTTCATATTTGATGAATTACGTGTTCTAGAAAATGCGCTTTAAGCCCTTTCTCACTTCCGACTTTTTCTATGGTGCAATAATTAATACCTAAGCCAATTATGGGTCACTCCCACACATCTAGACATAATCTAATGTGATTCTAAATATTTTATCAAGGCTGGGCAGAAACTCATTTTGCCATTCTTTATAGTTCTAGAATTCACACATTAAGCAAACAAAGTCACTAACAATGCTTTAACGAGTCTAGAACAATTATCACATACTTGGCAAGGTATTACAACATATTTAGACCACCCAAAACAGAATTTAAGGTGCTGGAGTTATTAAGGCAGAACCGAAATCCTTAAGGCATAAAATCATGAGAAAAACCTTTCTTTCAACCATATAACTTGCTAGTTTCTCTTGGAACCTTTTTGGGACTTCAAGACTATGTAAGATCAAAGTTTATTTTGCCAAAACTCATCATGGAACACCAAGGGCAGCAGCCATTTCGGCTTGCTCTTGGCAAGGATTTAAAACTTAAAAACATGTTTAAAACCTTGGTTAAGTGCATCAAAGCTTAGAAAAATTCTAAGACATGCATTATAGGCCTTTGTAGTTAAATGAAACTCACCCTAGAGCCATTTACACCACATGGCCGAGTGATGTTCAAGGAGATATCTCCTTGATTAAATTCTTTTCTTAAGATGAAATGGGCAAGTCTTTGAGCTCTAAAGTTTCAAGTGATGACATAAAATAAATGTGCTATGCATTTCATTTTATAGTCCTTTAGAAAATAAAATGATAGCACAAAGTAAAGATGAAATGCATCTTCATTCTTATTCTTAGAGTTTAGTGATGACTTGAAATATAAAATGAGATGCAAAGCTTGAAACATAAACGTGCATTGTGCAAGTTCATTCATTATCTTGGGTCTTAGTGATGGCATAGGAAATAAACGTGCTAATGCAAAGCATAAACGTAAACGTGGATGCAACTTCTTTTATATCTTGTTTAGAGCTCTTGCAAGACTTTAAAGGAAACAAGGTTTCAACCCATAACTCACCCTCACAAGAAAAGAAAACTAAACTCATGACCAACATGGAGGAAAGTAACCGAAATATGCTTGGCCTAGGGACCAAGTCTATGCTCTAGAGCTTTGTTCATGTGACATACATCAACATGAAGCCCTCATCATCAAGCTACCATTTTTCTAAGTCCCAAAGCCTTTCATGGCCGAATACTCAAGGGAAAGAAATGGGGTTTTCAAAGATCCAAGAGAAACATAACTATGTCTTGAGCAAAACTTGAAAATAATAAACTTATTTTTAGAAAACTCAAGCTTTAGAGGTTGTTCATGTGACAAACATCATCATACAACTCTCATCATCAAGCTCCTCATATTTCAAGTCCAAGAGGCCTTCATGGCCGAAAACTAACAAAAAGAAAAGGAAAGTTTCAAGGCATCAAAGAAACATAACTCATTCTTTGACCAAGACTTGAAAAGAGAAACCTTTCTTGGAAAAACTCAAACTTTAGAGTTTGATCATGTGACAAAGGCCAACATGAAGTGCTCATTACAAAGCTACCATTTTTTCCAAGCTCTTTAAGCCTTCATGGCCAAAAACATCAAGGAACAAAAGCTCAAAAAGAGTTTTCATGAAAAACATAGCCTTGTCTTAACCAAGACATGAAAAAGATGAAACTTTTCTCAAACAAAACTCAAGCTTTAGAGGTCTCATGTTAGGATGAACACATGGTCATCCCAAAAGAACACTCATCATCAAGCTTTCCTCATTTTGGTCTTGAGGTCGAAAATGAAGAGGAAGAGAAAAGAAGAAACCGAAAATGTTTGAGAGAAAAACTTGCTAACAACACAACTTTCAAACAAGATAAACATTGATCATGAAAGTAAAAGAAAGCATTCTTGAAGAGCTCCCTACCTAGAGTTTGAGATTGAGAGGAAGTGAAGAAGATGAAGAGGTTGGAGAGGATGAGCTCTTGAACTTGAGAGAAAGAAACTCAAAGTGCTCTAACTCAAAGCTTTAGTGAAAATGAACAAAGGTGCTTCAAGTTCCCTAAGCTACCTATTTATAGAGAAGTGAAATGAATTAAATATTGGAGGCTTTTTGGGGGGAAGAATTCGGCCACATTTCAGCCACAAGAAGGAAGAAATATCTTTGTTCAAAGCATGGTGTTGGTCATTCAAAGTATGGTGAAAAGTCTAGCTATGCATGTCCTAAAGCATGGCTAGAATGTACCTTATTTTCCAACCTTTAAAAATGCATGAAAACACAAAATTTTGGGCTGCACAAGGGTGAAGAAAACCGTGCTCCTCATGCCCAAAAGAAGAGAAAATTTTCTAGACTTAAATTCCCAAAGCATAGGTAATGTGTTGTAAGACATGTTGTCTTGAAAAAGTTTGATAGAAAGCTTGAATGACCACAAAAACAAATCATTCATTTTGAATTTGAAAGACATAATTTAATTTATTTTAGAAATGAATTGAAAACCTTGATTGACCATATAAAATATTCTTTGAGTCTTGAGTGACAATTTTTCTTGAAAGTTGATCATTGATTGAAAGTGTTCAAGACACATGTCACAAGATAGCTTGAACACATAGACTAATTTTTTTGATGATTTCTAGAGAAAATGGCGCCATTCTTGGCAGCCTTGGGGAGGAGAAATATCTTCTTAAACCATGTTCTAGAAGTGTGTTTTAGTGTGACATAGATTAGGCTTAGGATTAAAAATTGCTAAGTAGGTACTTAGGTGCACTAATAGGTTAATTAAAACCATAAATCCCTAGGTTTAGAGGTGGTCTAGAAGGATTAGGGAGTCAACACCTCTAGGACTAGTGATGTGAGTGTGACAACTTGTCTCAAAAAGAAAAGTTGATGTGAATAGTGGAAACACTATTTGACACTATTCACATATTCTTTTTCCTTTCTAAAGAATAAGACTATGGTGAGATTTGAATTTTTCCTAAGCAATTTTAGGTTCCAATTAATTCTAAATGATGGTTTTGGCTCTAGATTAATTATGGAAATTAATTAACCTTTAATTAGAGCCTAATATTGCTTAGGTTTGGAGTTAAACGGCTCATTAAGCCGAAAATGCAATATGCAGGGGCAAAACCGTAATTTTTACTAAAAGTTGCCCGGGATCTCCGGGACTTAAACCAACATAGTTTATGCCTTAAAATCATTGTTTTGAACCTCAGAACAAAGTCCGGGTCAAAACGGAACTTAATACTGCCTTAATTCTGTTACAGGGGTATTTTGGTCATTTACGCGCAGAAATCTCAGAAATAAGGTTTTCCTGCTTTGTTAGGCATTCATGCTCATACAATCCCCTTCATATAACATATGAACCCTATGAGGATGGCCAAGGCCGGCCGTCCTCGTGTTTCGGGTGAAAATGACCTCAGGGGCATTTTGGTCATTATGTAAGTTTAGCGAAAATCGGGGCGTTACACCTAGTTTGCCGATTCGAAGTCATTGATTCCTATCACACCAAACAAAATATTGAGTTGATCAGGCTCAATACCAAGCTAAGTGTAGCAGTAACCCACAACATTCTAAATCAGCAATCATACATGTATATAAAATCATAATGTATGACAATTTCTAAGAAAGCATAGCCGGTCCAATCCTCCGGCTTATAGGATAGTCCGGCTCTGATACGATAATGTAACACCCTCCGAATTACCATTTTACTCGAGTATCAACATAGTAATTAGAAAAGTATTACTTACATTCACAATCTATACTAGCCGAAAATAATTGAAATCAAATAATTCAGACACATATATGGCCAAACTCATATATACATATATAAACATCATTTTTAAGTTTGCAATGTGTACACCGTACTGATACTACACTGGTTAACTTCTAAGCTCATCAGGAACTCAGTTCACAAAAGGAAGGAACACTTCCAGTATCTAATCTAACCTGCTCAAAGTTGAGGTCTAGCAAAAGTTTGTACAAACAGAAATAAACCCCACAACATTTAACACGATTAATCTGCAGGTTAGAAGGTCACTAGTACTAAACTACCACTATATACATATCATGAGTCCCTAAAGATCTCACGTCCTACTAGATGAAACCGTTGGCTATCAGCATGATAGCCTCACCTCCGCTTGGGGCATCAGGACCTTCCGATGGGTCTGAGTCTGAAAACGAGGATGAAGAGGGATCATCTGCTGGAGGGGGTGCTAGTGGTGCAGGTGGGGCATCAAATATCACTGGGTGTGCCAAGTGGAGAGGCACACCATCATAAGGGAAAGCAGGGTCAAAGTCAGCTATAAATACTGATGTACTAAAAGAGCGGCCGAAAAACACATAGACACGAACTTGTGAGTAACCCACTACATACAGAGAGTCAAGAGCAGGATCATAATGCCACACCCACCGTGGCGAGTCAAGGTAAAATACTAGTGACGGCATCTGCTGGATCTGATTAACACAAAGTAAATGCAACCGTAGGGATGAGAATATTATAAAATCCTCAGTAGGGTATTCCCTCAGGTATAATGTGATACACTATTGATAAGCTCATTCATGTGGGAATACTCATGCAAAACTATGTATAGCAATATCAAGGTATATACATCATGTAAAATCAAGTATAAGTATAATAATAATTCGTGCATTGTTCTTTTTTTCATTAACATAGGGAAGGCTTAATCTCACATCAAGTGATGTCTGTAGTGGAATCACTCCACAAGAACTATTGACCATTAGGACATGAGCTCATTCCTATATGTCGATACGTCTACCGACTTATCAAATTCCCAGGAAAGCTCTTACTTTTGTCTTTCCTGTTCAACCACATAAGCCTTGTCTCTATTTTCCCCATATGTTAAAAATTGCACAACTAAAAGTCATGTTAATTTTCTTTTCTTTTCCTTTATCCTCACAATAATCACATAGTGTACTTCTCCTTTCAAAGGTCTGCTTAGATCACAGGTAGGCATACAATTATGTTGGAGGCTCATCCATATCTCATCAACATTTCTTTCAAACAATTAGCATGCATTAACATGATATATACTTGTATCTAAAGCCATTCTATCATTAGTTCAAGACATTCTTACCGTTTTCAGTAATCAGCAGATTTATTACTCTAGAATTCAAAATTAATTTCCCTATCAAACAGCGAATTTAAGAGCCATAAAAATTCTCTATGACATGTCAATGTGTCTAAAAGGCCCTGTACAAATTTCCAAACAAACGGTGTTCTCTAACCTTATCAACTAAATTTTTCAAATCTGGTGGTTAGAGACCACTTGTTCACAGTTTAGATCAGTACTCATAATTTTCAACCCCACCAATTGATTAAATCAACTCAAAATAAAATTCACAGTTGCAATTCAATGTGTTATCAGCTTCCCATAAAATTTTCAAAGAATAAACCCATCGTTTACTATGATAATAAAATCACACAATTTTACTGCCTCAGCTTCAATATTTCAGGTAGCATAGTCACAACTTCGGTTCTTGAATTTTTAAACACAGAAAAAGTGCCCAGAATAACCCCAAATTTTTAATAGAGACCCCCTAACATGGTAACTACATCCCATAAAATTTTCAACTGAATCCAAGATCTCTAGATATATTAGAAAATTCGACAAAATTTGCTGCTTGCTTCAAACCGGGATTTTCCAGCAACAATGTTCAAGAATGATGAATTTTTTTTCAAGCAGAGAAAATCGTTCACATGACCCAAGGAAAATCATGGGGTTGTCTTAGGATGTCACCTTCAACATATAATTTTTTTATAGCCAATAAAATGGAATACAATTGCACCAGAAAATTTGTCAACAAGTTCTGCCTTGTTGAAATCCGAAAATCCAGCAAACTAATTCCAAGTCTCTCTTGATGAAAATGATTTTTCCACTACACCAAAAACTCCACCAAAATTCATACATCAATATCAACATATGATTAACCAATAAAATCAGAAATTTTAGGACAAAACCAATCAGAATTTTCAGAGGAAATTTTGAAACAAAAGAGGACAAATAAAACCCTACCCTTGGAAGCTAATGCTTCTTTAGCTTTTGTATACTTCAAGGTAGATGTTCTCCACCCCAAAACTCTTGAAACACACCGAGATCCTCCACTAATCAGTGCTGAGTGAGGTACTAAAGTGAGGTTTTGAAAAATCTAATCGGTTATATTTGTGGAGGTTGAAGTGTAGAACAAGTTTGCTTAAGGAAGTTTTTGATTCTAGCAAGATTTGGTCTAGGATTTTGGAGGTTGAAATTTTCAAGGTTAGCAAAGGTTTTTGGATGAAGAAGGAATGAGTTTTGCTACTGCTCTTCACTTGGCCGAGGATGATGATGAAAAAGATGAGATTAGGTGGGTTAAGTATATCTATTAAGGAGTGTTTTAATTGGTTGAAAAATAAAATATAATTTCTTTCCATTAAAAGGGTTTAAAATCAATGGCTAGGATTTGATCTTTCATCCAAGATGAAATCCTAGCCATTCACTTGGTATTCAAGTGGATATACTTCATTATTTGTAGATATTAACTAGTTTTTGGTGTTAGAAATCGAACACTGAAATTTCTACAAACGGGCAAAACAATGTACCCGAGAAATCAAACATTGCCCGAAAAATAATTTCGGGTATAAAATCATTATTCCTACCTATTTCTAAATATAATCTTATAATTTCTCAATTTTGGGCATCTCCGGGACCCAATTCTAGGATTTCGGCTGTTCCGGCGGACCTGTGGGGCCTATAAGACACTATTCACATTTTTTTTTTTTTGCTTCCTTGAGTTAGTCTCATCATTTCCACATCTATTTACATCTTAAAATTCTCATTAATAAAGCTTCATTTAATTTCTAAAAAAGAATAGGGTATTACATAATCGATTACAAGGCCCATGTAATTGATTACCAAAGCCCTCAACTTTCTTGTTTTAAAAATCTGAAGCCGTGTAATTGATTACAAGGCTCATGTAATCGATTACCAAAGCCCTCAATTTATCTGTTTTGAAACTCAAAGCTGTGTAATCGATTACAAGGTTCATGTAATCGATTACCAGAACCTAAAGTATGCAATAAACCTTTTTTCCCCACTTGAATAATATGGATCCCTGATCTTGTTTACATATGAATCTATCAGATTGCCTGACATAAATTGATGAAAAATGTATGACTATTCATGAATCATAAGTATGTTTATTTTATGAGGCATTGATCTCTAGAGATAGAACTCAACCTTTACATGTTATAGTTTCATATGGAACTTTAAAAATGCATATGCTAGAGATATATGAAGAGCTAGGCGTGATTATTCTTGAATCATGGCATGTTATGACATGTTGTATGACATTGATAACTTGATTATGATTTTGAACTCGGAATGAGAAAGTACATGCACTATTAGTTCTTGTGGCGTAAAGCAAATTTGAAGGAAATTCGGTGTACCGTCGTTACGCTGCCGAATTTTCATCAAATTTGAAGACTTACGAAAGTTTTTGAAAACTTCATGAGATTTTAAATGTAACATATCAATGAGACGTATTTCTCCAACTCCGGTAGGGAGGAAGCAAATCCGTGAGGGTATTGACATTGAGCTTACCAAAGCGGACAATTCGCTACATACTAGATACCAGTGAAACGTTTCAAAGAAGGAAATATTCCTATGGACTCCCTGAATTAAAGATTATGATAGGTGATCCTTATGCCCCTAGTCCGTACTCTTGAAGTCGGGATTATTATTATTATGTTACGCTTATCAGAGGATAAGTAGGAACTAGTGATAACTAGTTAGGTATGAGCTCATAACCTAGAGATATTTTTAGGGTGGCCCCTATGATGCAAAGTATAAAGTTTAATGTCACATAGTTAAGAAAAGAGAAAGTTCCATATGAGAAGTTACATGCCACTTTATGCCACTTATATGATGTTACTTGATGTTATGTTCTATTGCTTTCTTGCATAATGTATTATCATGCATTCAGGCTTTGCTATGTTGCATACATGACATTAAGATTTATTCTAAAATGAACGGGCCTTGGATAATTATGTTTAAAAACTTAATAATAAACCTAATGTATGTACACCTTTTTACAATAAACCCAAGGTTCCTGGGGACGTTGACAATGTCACTTAGATAGGAGGTTCCCTACTGAGATTCTTTAGTAAGATTCTCACTTCCTTTCTTTCTTTTTCGTCACATCTTCATATTACAATGGTGACGTTTGTGGTCTTCATCGACACCCCAGTATGGGAGGTCCACTTTGATCTGGAGCACTGGTCCTACCATTTTGAGGGGCGTTGCACTGTCCAAGTCTTCATGTTCATAGGATGTAACACCCTAAAAATTAATTTGAGCTTTATCAATCATAATTTCAGAAATTTGATAGTTTGAACAATGATGAGGATGATCCAATGGATTTGTAAAAAAAAAAAAAGTGAATAGTATTTTGTGGGCCCCACAGGCTAACCGGGACAGCCGAAACCGTAGAATTAGGACCCGGAGATACTCGAAATTGAGAAATTATATGATTATGGTTAGAAATAGGTAGAAACAAAGATTTAATACCCGAAATTATTTTTCGGGCAAAGTTTGATTACCCGGGTACACTGTTTTACTCGTTCGGTAAAATTTCAGTGTGCGGTTTCTAACATCGAAAGATAGTTTAATCTTTGTAAAGGGATAATGTTTATCCTTTAGAGCCAAGTGTAAGGCTAGGATTTAATCTTGAATTACAAGATCAAATCCTAGCCATTCATATTAGTTTCTTTTCATAAAGAAATTAAACTTCATATTAAAGAAATAATTTATACTTGTTATAAGATAAACTCAAGCCACCAAACTTTGACATTTCTTCTTGTCATTCTCGGCCATCAACCAGCTGAATACAGCCTCCATTTCTTTCCTTCCAAACCTCCATTGATATGTTTCAAGCTTCAAAAATCATAGCCTAAAGTTGCTAAACACTCAAACTTCCTTCACAAAATTTGTTCTACACCTCAAACCCTACAAATCTAACCGATTGAAATCTCAAATTCTCACCTTAATACCTCACTTCCCCACTGCCTAAGGAGGGTTTAGGACTGAAATTGATGTCTTGAAGTGAAGGGAGATCACTTAGAACATCCTTTGAAGTATCAAGCTCAAAAGCTTTCAAAGTAGGGTTTTCTTTGGCCTTTTTCTTTCAAAATTTTTCTGAGAAATTCTTACTGGTTTCAATCCAAAATTTCTAGTTATTTTGGTTGATATTATGTTGTTATTGATGTATGAATTTTTCTGAAGTGTTTGGATGAGGTTAGGGAGATCATTTTGTCAAAAGATGTTGAGTGATACTTGCTGGATTTTTGCTTTTCTGACAGGCAGTGTGTGATCACGAATTTTATGGGCTTGTTGTAAGCATTTTCTTGAACTGAAAAAAATATATTTTGGAGTTAACATCTTTAGCTAGTCCCACAAATTTTCTTGGGTTTTTATTTTGAGTCAAATTGCCTTAGAAAAATCAAGAACTGAAATTAAGCATATGCTGCCTGAAATGTTGAATTTGAAGCTGTGAACTTGTGAAATTTTATTAACTTAGTACATGATCGAATTATGAGCTGAAATTTTTACAGGATATTAGAAACATGTTGAGGTTGAAATTTTTCTGGGTTCAATTGCTAGGGTCAAAAATTATGAGTTTTGGTTCTTGAGATGAGGTTGGATGGTTTCTGACCACTAAACTTTTAGAATTTTGTTAATATAGTTAGAGAACTCTAATTACCTTGAAATTTTTACAGGACCTTGATGACACATTGAGGTGTCCTTGATAATTTTTATAGTCTCTAAAATGATTGTTTTGTATGCAAATAAATTCGTGCCATAATAGTGTGAAATCTGCCATTGTGCTGAAAATAACTTGATGCTTTGAATTGATGAAATGATGGCATTTTGTACTAGTATGACATGAGTGCCTGAATATGAGTCTGAGTAATTGAGCATGTGAACTTATTGATGAGGTTAGGTACACATAGATATGAATGATTATTACAATTGTTTATGTGCGAAAGAAAAGCATAAGATTATGTTTCTTGGACTGGAAAAAGTAAATCTAGTTTGTTAGGGAAAGTAAACCTAACTACCAAGAAAAGCATAAGATTTATAATCCTTGGGCTAGAGAAAGTAAATCTAGTCTATCAAGGAAAGTAAACCTGACTACTCTTGAATTGAGTCAGGGAAAGTAAACCTGGCTAGGAATAGGTCTGTGTCAGAATTGGAGAAAGTAAATCCAATGATCATGTATAGGAATGAGTTCAGTCCTGAAAAATAGTCTATTACCCATTATTGCCACACTAGGGACGGCGGTACGTAATGCCCAGATGTGACAAGATTAGTCAAGGGCCAAGGCAAGTTTAAGTAAATTTTCTAAGGAATCTTTTGTCTTATATGCCGAGTGAAGAAGTTTAGTATTGATATTGAGACCAATATATTTAAGTGGAAAGTTAGTAGTGTATGATGTTGAGTAGTATGGTATATGTACATTAAGTGATTAAATGTTAAAAGAAACCCACTTCGGAAAGGTGATTCTATAACTTTAAAATGATCCTTTGATATATATATTGCATGCCCACTTTTTCTTAATAAACCGAAGTGGCTGGGGCGATGACGATGACATTATGATTGTGTATTTGGGGGAGTTACCCTACTGAGAATTGTATAATTCTCACCCCTATATTTTGTGTTCTCGTGTCATCTCCAGGTTGATGCAGAAAATTGAGAAACTGCTATGCAACAGAACTCGGAAGTACAATAGGGCAGTAGTTAATACTTTTGTTATGTTGTATTTAGTGGAATGGATATGTATGTAAATAGGTTAGAGGACAAGGTGTGTTAAGGCTCATCAAAGAGCTTTCTTAATGTACTGAACTTTGTATTAAATGAATATTTTGGTTTCATTGTTATATATTTCAGTAGAATTATGACCAAGTTATCTCGCGAATCAATCCAAATGGCTATAGACATTTAAGAAAGGTCCGCTAATTTAGAAGTAACAACTCTCGAGTATGACACCATAACTTAAGGATGAGGTTGTATTTGGGAGGATGTTACATAGGACGCCCCTTTGCACACCCGGTACCCAGCTATCATTTTTTCCCGACATCCCCCTATGGAGATGACATGGTTTTTGAGTGCGCTCGAACGCATGACGAGAGGATTGTAACATCCTAATTTTTAACCCAATACTCTAGAACATATTTAGGTTAATCATTAGTCTATTACTCTTTTAGTCTCATTCCTTACAACCTTTCATTAAAATACTTAGCGGAAAATACGAATAAATTTTTCTTTTTGGAACTTGAAAGCAAAACACGAGCCGCGCACTATCCTAACGTTCGTCATAACCATAACGTGCAAGAAAAAGTAACCACATCATTGATAATCATGGAACATAGTATTATACATCGAGTTGGCCTTTCGAGGACTGCCGAGTCGGCCATCCTCGAATTCCGGGCTGAAAATGACCTCAGGGGCATTTCGGTCATTTTTTACTCGGACAGAAAATCGGGGCGTTACATTACTCCCCTCCTTAAAAAGAATTTCGTCCTCGAAATTCGTACATGTATAGAGGACTTACGAGGCTTCTACAACCAAAAATTCTTACCATATATCGCATCCTTACTTTGAGCGTCAGAATGGGAGGTATCTCCAACATTGATTGTGAATACTCGTCCTTGGCGTTGGGGTCTGAAAGTGGCATTCAATTGTGAATGCTTCACATTGCAATCCTTAATCATGTGCCCCGGCTTACCATACCTAAAGCACACTCTTTGTCCAGCTAAACAAGGGCGATTGCCATGGTTCTTCCCACACTTTGGGCAAATGATGACGGGGCTATATTGAGATGCCTCCTCCTTTGGGCCATATGGTCTTTCATGTTGAAAGTCATCCTTGGGGCCTTGTGGTTTGATCGGTGGTCTAGAGGGTGGCTCGAACTACAGGTTGACCAGCTGGTTGTACTACGGATTGAAGTATGTCCCAGATTGATGTTTGTGTTGCGGCTTGAACCTTGGGGCTTGTGGTGCCAGCTTCTTGGTGAAATTCTCGGCTCTCGATACCCTCAGCTTCTTATGGCCTTCCTCAAGAATGCGACACTTGTTGACTAGGGTAGGGAAGTCCCTAATCTCCATGTGTGCAACAACGATATTAAGTTCTGCCTTCAGCCCGGCTTCATATTTGACACATTTCCATACTTCATCGGGATTCCCTTGGAAAACCCTTGAAAATTTGATTAGCTCCTCAAACTTCGCAGTGTATTGTGCAATGCTCATCTCTCCTTGGGTCAGCTTCATGAACTCTATGTCTTTAGCATTCCTCACCGATTCTGGGAAGTACTTCTCATAAAAGTAGGCCTTGAACAATTCCCAATTGATCAAGGTTTCTGCTGCCTCTAGCAGTCTTCGCATGCCAGTCCACCAAAACTCTGCATCCGCCTCCAGCATGTAGACAGCAAAGGTCACCTTCTATTCCTCAGTGCAAGCGATCACCAAGAAAATCTTCTCGATGGTCTTGATCCACTCATCGGCTTGGTCCGGGTTCAAAGCCCCTCTGAATGATGGCGGGTTCGCTTTGCGGAACTCCCCAAATCGAGAGTGCTCAAGATCTTCAACAGTGTTGGGGCCACGGTCGGCATTATGCTGACGATCCATCCTCTCGAACATCCTCTGCATGGCCCTTGCCATATCCCTGAGGGCTTCAGCAGTTTCATTATTTTGCTCGCTTCCTCCCAGCGTCCTAGTCTGTCGTGGTCTTGCCATTGGTCCCTAAGCACACAGAGCAACAAACACTGAGGTGATCAGGCTCAATACTCTATGCAAAGTGAGCTAGTTACCATGGCATGTTCACACGTACAGGAGTCATGTGTTCCTATCCTATAGTTTATTCTAATAAAGCACTATACATGACATAACTACCGCATCATGCTTAAGAAGCATAGTCAGTCCAATCCTCAGGCTCCATGAGAATCGAACTGCTCTGATACGAAAATGTAACATCCTAATTTTTAACCCAATACTCTAGAACATATTTAGGTTAATCATTAGTCTATTACTCTTTTAGTCTCATTCCTTACAACCTTTCATTAAAATACTTAGCGGAAAATACGAATAAATTTTTCTTTTTGGAACTTGAAAGCAAAAGGCGAGCCGCACACTATCCTAACGTTCGTCATAACCATAACGTGCAAGAAAAAGTAACCACACCATTGATAATCATGGAACATAGTATTATACATAACAATCATAATATCATCACATCTTCTTAGATACATACACTACTAACATCATTGTACCATCATTTACATCAAAACATGCCCATATATGTGAAGTCATCCTTATCCACCTATGAGGTTAGATAAGTGTCAACCCAAAAGCTAAGCTATCTATGCTCCCGCAGTGACCCTCCGCCCCGTCTTCTAGTATGCTCCTTAGGCACGAGCCTTAGCAGAAGTCACGAACCTCGTTGTAATCCTCGTCTAGAGACGACACGGAAGAAGAGGAAGGGATGAGAAATCTCATTTAAGATTCTCAGTAGGGGTTCCCGACTCTAACACAAGTGTCATTGTCGTGTCCCCAGCCACCTCGGTTTTAATTATGAAAAAGGTGTACATGCATAAGGATTGGTTTTAGGCTTTTCAAATCTATTTATCCGAAGTGGGTGTCTTTTAGTATGTGTCTTAATGACATGAATGCAACAGATATTTGATGAATGCATGACAATACCATATGCACATTAACATGAAAGTCGTAATACTTGGGCACATCATAAAGAAACAAGAATCATATATGTGGCATAAAGAGGCATAGTAATTTTCATGTGATATCTCTCTTATCAATAAAGCTCTTAAGTTCTTTTTCTTGAAGACCACCCTCTTAACATATCCACCAAAAGTCCAACCGATTCACCGGCCCGGCGATAATCTGGTCACCAAACTACATCTCACCTATCGCCTAGGAATGAGCTCAATCCTAACTAGTCGTCACTAGATTTAATATGGGCTAATAGAGGGGGTATACATAACTTTCTTGGATCACCTATCTTAGGATCATTTCCTTCTTTGAAACGCTCTACTGGTATCTAGTACACAGCGAATTGTCCGCTTTGGTAAGCTCAATGTCAATACCCTCACGGATTTGTTTCCTTCCCATCGTAGCGGGAGAAATGCGTCTCAGTACTATGTCACATCTGTTCTGGGGGTGCTCGGCCGAACCGGTGTCACCCAGAACCTATCCTGGGGGTGCTCGGCCGAACCGGTGTCACCCAGGAGTTTTCACAAACTTTTCTCAAATTCTCAAGTTTGATGGGAAATTCGGCAGCATAATGGCGTTCACTGGATTTCCTTCAAACTTTGCTTTATGCCACGAAACTTGTAGGACATGCATAACCATTCAACCTCCGCATAAGACATCAAATCATAATCATTCTCATACGTCCACAAGCCACTTTGAAAATTCATTATCATCCTTCACATAACACATGCATCATCATAGAACATTCAAACACTTACCCTTACGGTAGCTTATGCTTTGACCCTTACGGGTCTTAATCTTGAGATATAGTTTTCTAACATCCGTCGTTCATATGTTATGCACCTAAGGGCTCATAATTAATCATCATTCCTAATCCTCATGTTCATACTCAAATCTGAAAAGCATAGGGCAGAATTTCTAACTTGTGGTTACGGGGTTCTAGAACTTACGTTTTAGACCCTTTCTCGGTTCCGTCTTCGCCTAAGGCGCTATGAATTAAATCTAAATCAATTATGAGGCATTCCTATGCTTAAGGACTAATTATTAATCATGTTTATCATGTTGTAAGGGTGCTGGACAGAATCCAGAAAAGTAAATGTTCTAAGAGTTCTACATTTGCATTTTTACGATTTTCTAGTTACTAGTTTCCCTATAGGTGCTAAAATTCAATTCTAATCCAAATGTTACCAAGTTTTTCATGTCTAAACAATCCTAATCTGATTGTGCTCCCATTAAAACAGTTTGGATAAGTTTCAAAAACAAATGGGTCAAAACTATGTTAAATTCTAGCTTTATAGTATTTCTAGTTAGCTAGTTTCTTGCCTATTATGCATAGAATCGTTTCTACATCATCATATGATATTCTTACACATTCTAACACATCAAAACATCATCATACAGCATCACACTCATCATATCAGAACCGAAAACATTTAGCTCTAGTAAAGGATTTAAATTGACATTTCTAGGTACATAAGTTAACTAGTTTCTCTTGGAATCATTTTAGAATCTCTAAAACTCTTTGCAAAACATTTTAAATTCATTAGGAGGCTAAGAGAAGCCTTAGGTCAGTGACCAAAATATATTTCATCTTCAAAAAGGGAATAAAATTATAACTCATGATAACATAACCTTATAAAGATTTGTAAAGTTTCAGGAAAAGCTTAGAACATAGGTTATTGGCCCTTATAGCTAGATGAAAACTCATTGCAAGTCCATCATCACTACTTGGCCAAAACATGCATTCAAAGAATGCATTCACATTAAACTTTAACTTGAAATGAAATGGGCAAGTCATTGAGCTCTAGGTTCTTAAGTTATGACATAAAATAAACGTGCTCATGCTTTTCATTTTTAATCTTGCTTACAAAATAAAGTGATGACTTAAATTAAATATGCAAGGCATAAACTTAAACGTGCAAGCTTGAAAGTAAATATGCGAGGCATAAACTTAAACGTCCAAGCTTGAAAGTAAATATGCAAGGCTCAATTCTTTATTTTAGTGCTCTTGGCCCAACAACAATCAACTTTAAGGCCGAAATAGATAGGCATTCGAGAAATTAGTTAGGTGATAATGCAAGTTCAATTCTTTATTTTAGTGCTCTAGGCCCAACAACAATCGACTTTAAGGCCGAAATAGAAAGGCTTTGAGAATTAAATTAAGTGATGATGCAAGTTCCATTTTAATCTTTATGTTCTTAGGTGATAGCTTAAGTGTAAAGATGCATAGCAAGAACGTAAATATGAGTGCAAGCATAAATTAAATTATGCAAGTTCATTTTATCTTTCTAGAGCTCTTAACAAGACTTTAAAGGAACTTAAACTTTAACCCAAACTCATCCAACCAGGATAAAGTAAAGCCTAGAGTTCTTAGAACTCAACATAACATATTTAGAAAATCAAAACATTTTGCATGTAAAGGAAAAGGAAATGGCCGAAACTTCAAGGAAAGAAAAGAACATTTTGAAACTCTAGAGTCCTTGATCTTGATGATATATTAACACCAATATCATGAGACCTCATCATTGAGTCCTTAGAACCATTTTAAAACACCATCAAAACTAAAGTTCTCAAGAGTTCAAGGAAGGAAGAACTAAAAACATTTTTGCTCAAGAACAAGGATCAAGCTCTAGAGTTTGTTTCAAGTGATGAACATCATCATGAAACTCTCATCATCAAGCTCTCATTTCTTTGAACTCCAAGGCCCATGGCCGAAAATGAGAAAGAGCAAGGAAAAGAAAAGAAGTTCTAAAAAGAATCAAGAGAAACTATGAACATAAAGCTTAGAACAAGAACTTTAAAGAAAGAAATACTTGAAAGAAAATCCCTACTTGGTGTGATGAACTTGAAGATGGAAGAAGAAGATGAAGAGCTCCAAGAACTTGAAGAACACAAGAGCTTTGAGAGAAAAAGAAAAGCTTTGAGTGTTCCTAAACTTAGCAAATGATCTAAAAGTGGTGCAAGCTCCTCAAGGCATTCTATTTATAGAGAAATGAAACAAATGAAGGGTGCACAAGGAGGAGGATGGCTTCGGCCATGTGTGCAGATTGGAGGGCATCCCATGAGTTCCATGAGGTGAGATAATGTGGTCTTGAGGCATGGTGAGGTATGGTTCAAGGTATGGCCTCAAGCATGGTTCTTTGAGTGAGAAACAATTCAACATGTGGTCAAATGGGGAAGAGAATTTCGGCCATGTGCATTAGATTTGGGAGAGGTTTAGTTGCATTTTAATTGTGGTTTAGAGTTGTGTTTAGGTGTATATTTTATTATGCTTAAGATTAGGAAGTTGTAAGAAAGTGTTTAGGTAAGGAAAATGGATAATTAGGGTGGTCTAGACATAATTAAGGAGAGGTCTTGCACCATTAGTGAGTTAGATCCTCAATTTAGAGTCTAAACAACTGTAGACACATTTCCTTGATTTAAGGAATTGGAGAGAGAAAACACTATTCAAGATTTCAAGACTAGGAGTCTTGAGTTCTAAAAAGGGATTTAAGTTTAATCTAAGCAATTTAAGGTTCTAATTAACTTTAATAAATTATTTTGACTCTAGATTTATTAGGGAAATTAATTAATCTTCGTTTAGAGCCTAATATTGCTTAGGTTTGCTTAATTACGTCATTAAGCTCAAAAACACTATTCTAGGGGCAAAATCGTAATTTTGCACTAAAACTGTCCGGGACCACCGGGACTCAAACAGATGTTTTGAAACATGTAAAAACATGGTTTCAAACCTCTGGGGAAAGTTCCGGGCTCAAACGGCACCTCTACCCGCGTAAAACGCTACAGGGGTATTTTGGTCATTTTGACCCGAAACTGCGGAAAGCGAGATTTTCGCTTCCGGAAACATTCGTAGGCCATTCAATCCCCTTCAAACATTGAGTTAGCCCTTTGAGGACTGCTGAGTCGGCCATCCTCGAATTCCGGGCCGAAAATGACCTCAGGGGCATTTCGGTCATTTTATACTCGGACAGAAAATCGGGGCGTTACAAGGATTCTCCATACCATACTACCACGTCAGTTGTACGTGACTTCCCATACTACGTGCCCCGCTCACAGTCATTGAAGCCCTCGGAGGACCCACCGACCCACTCGTACAGTGAGAGCTCTACCCTCTCTCCGCCGCTCATGAGAAAGGGTAGCGAGGAGACCGTGAGTCAGCCGAGATTGCCCTGAAGGCCGGCCATGTGCCCCTGTCGCGGAGCTTACATCCAGCCACTTCACATGGCCACTCCTGCCGAGATATGCCAGTGGGTTGGTTATGTCCTACCCTTTTCGGGACTGCAGTAGTAGAGGCTCTTGGGGAGTGTTAATGCATACACCACGCGTAGACTAGGATAGCCTTCTTTTGTTCTAGAGGTTATCCATCTTAGGTGCACTAGGGTAGGGTGATTTCCTTTATGCTGCTATCCTTGTATTTCCTCTTTCAATTTTATTCATACTTATGTTGTATCAAACTCATCCCGCCTTTCAAAGGTGGGCCAGTTATGATATTAATATAATATTACTATTGGTGTGCACATGATTGTCTAAGGTTATGCAGGTATTTGATGTTCTTATCTTGCGCTTTCTTTTGTATGCGATACACTTTATGATGACACACGTTTGAGTTATGCGCGGCTCTTACTTTGTATTTATGTTTCAAAAATTTTTTTTGTAACAGCATAATATTTAACTCAACATGCCTAGGACACATTTAAGTTAATTATTAGTCTGTGAACACCCAATTTTGTCCGGCCCCCAAAAAAAATTTCAATCCATTTCATCAATTTCATTTTTAGTTGTTGTTATCTTTTTTTTTAAAAAAAAAAAGGGCCTGTTTTCAAGCCCATTTCATTTCATTAAAACAAAAAAAGGAAACCCATTGCAATTTTTTTTTGTCGTCGTTTTTGTCGTTGTTTACAGTTTTAGCCCATTTCATTGTCATTTTAATTTATTTGTAAAAAAATAATAATGAAAAAGAAAAAGGAAAGCAAATCGAAGCAGCCTGAAGAGAAAAATAATCGGTGCCTAGCAAAACAAGGAAGTTGGGATGATGAAGCGTGCAGGGTTATAGAGAAGTCAAACGAGTGCGTAACAAAGTTGTAAAAAACGAGCATCGGAGTAAAAAACAGTAGGCACCAAACAAGAACAAGAGAGGAATGGCAGAACCCAACAATGCATGTGAAGATTAGGGAATCAAAGAAAATCCCATGAAATCAGCAATCAGATCACAAGAGGAGCAAAAAAAATTACCTTAGCAGAGCTATAAAAAGAGGGAAGGATCTAATTCAAAAGAAAAAAAAAAAGGGAATCATCACCATTTTTTGACATACCCGAGTTCTTAAGAGATTTGTTTGCACACCAAAAAGAGAATTGATACAATAATATATTCCCAGCACTCATACATAGCAAGCACAACATCCAGACAATCACAAATGGATATCTGACCAGATATAATCAGAAGTTCTTCAACAGTCCATCTCAAATTCAATTTTCAGGTCAGAAATAAACAACAATCTCATATTTTCTCAAGAAATAAAAATTAAAAAAATCTGAGGGGGCCGCGGCCTCCCTCCTCTACCAAAGTATCACCGTGGCCCCTTCTTCCATGCTCTCTCTCCTGGCTTCTTCCATTTTCCTTTATCTCAGTTCACCTGAAAAAAAAAACATAAGAATCTCATATCAGAACAAAACATACACCAAATTTTTCTTTTGTTCAAAAAGAGAAGAAAATAACAAAAAAGAGAGGAGTAGAAATGGAGAGAGAAGCCGGCCACCACTCCTCCGCCGATCTCCCAGCCAAACCACCGCGAATTTTCCTCCACCATCCACGGTTTCTTCCTCTTCCATTCATCTCCATCATCGACCCAATCAGATCAGCCACCCACCACAACAACCGCGAAACCTCTTTCCACCATACTCATCCACGACCCCTAACCTCCGCCACTAGACATCGCCGACCTCTTCCAGACCGAGGCCGCTGCGCACCCTTCCGCCGTCGCACCTCGCCCGGCTGCAAGCCACCCGCGGCAGATCGGCCACTGCCACGGTAGCTTTGACCCTTCATTCACGCGGTGCTCCCCCTTCGAATCGGGTCCCTCCACCGACGTGCAGATCGCCGGCCGGTTCCTCTCATCTTCACGTCACGTCTCTCTTTTCGTCAGCGTCGGACCGCTCTGAACCCGGCCGCCTCCACCGCGCGTCCCTACCGCTGGCTGAGCCCCCTTTGCGCGGCGGTGACCTCCTCGTGCGCCGAACTCACCGCCGGTGTTTCCGATGGCTTCCCTTCTCTCTGTCGGCAACTCTCTTCCCCTCTTGCTTCTCTTTCACTATCTCTTTTCTCTCAGATTCCCTCTTCTTTTCTTTTCTTTTAGTCTTTCTTTCTTTTGAGTATATGATATGTCTTTTGGCTGAGTATGAAAGTTTGATGAGTAAGTGAGTGTGTGAGAGGCGTGTGCGAGAAAGTGTGTGTGTGTGTGAGTATGAGTGTTAGTATTAGTATGTTTGTGTGTGTTAAAAGTAAAATTAAATTAGTAGGATTAGGAAATTTTAATTGCATTTAGTTATATTTTGAAGTCAGTGTTATTTTTGGTCAATTTGTTCAATTAACATTAGTTTTAGATTAGTTTGTTTAAATTTGAGTATTTGTTCAGGTAGCATTAGTTTTCGATTAGTTTGTTTAAATTTGAGTTTTTAGTGTTTGTTTAATTTTTAATTTTAGATTTGTTTGTTTTAGAATTAGTTTAGTTTGAAATTTAAAATAAATGAGTTTATTTTCTTTTGAGTAGGATTAAATAATCAAGTTGGGAGTAATTAAATTGTCTAATGTTTTGGTAAATTTTATATGTAAAACCTTAAAATAAAAATAATAATAATAAGATGGTAGTTAGAATCCTTGATTTACTTTTACTCTTTAATTGTTATATTTGTTCATTTTTTAATAAAATAAATAATTTTGTCTCTAAATTAATGTTGTCAACTCATAAATAAAATTAGCCTTCTTTTTTTTCTTTTTATTAAAAGTTTATTTAATTCATCAATTGAGTAATTGGATTTTTAAATAAATAAATAGGATTAATTGAGCCGTGATGACTTATTAATTCTGGAATATTTTAGCTATGACAGCTTGATATTTCAAAAATTCTTTTTTAAAAATAATAATAATAATAATAAAATAATAATAATAATAATTGATCAAATATTTTATAGAACTACGTGACTTTGAATTCTCTATCGCACGTAGGAGCAGGCAATTCTGATCCCTGTCGAGTCAAAAATTAAATTTACATATTTATTTTACTTGTTAATAATGTTCTAATGATGTTTTTTTAAAAAAAATATTAATTTAGCCGAGACTGCTTGTTAACTTAATAACTTAGATATTTGAGCTGCGACAGCTTAATGATCCGAAATTTCCTCGAAAAATATATTTATTCTCGTTTGTATTTATTTATTTATTTTTCTTTTTTATTTTTCTTTTTTTTCCTTCTTTCTTTTATAAAAAAAATGCCAAAACTATTTGTTTTCTTTCTTTTCTTGTTTGTAAATATTTATAAGATTTTTTTTATCAAATATTTTATTTCAAATAAAAGTGCTAATTTAGCCAGGACGATTTGTTAACTCAATATTTTGGACATCTGAATTGTGACAGTTTGATGCTCCAAAATTTCTTTTTAAAGATAATTTTTTATCTTTTTTTTGTAAACAACAAATGGAAAAATAAATATTTCAAAAGGGTTATTAATAATCTGCACAAATCAATTATAGGTATTATCTAAGGACGGGTGTACTAGGGGTGCGTAGGATTAAATGCCTGCCCTTCTCTATGCATAACCGACTCCCGAACTCGAATCTGGTCTCAAAGACCATTTGTAAAATAATGGGTTTTTCCATGTTTTCCCAATTTCAATAAACTTGGTGGCGACTCCAATTTTCAAATAAATCTTTTTTCGCCGTCCCCGTCGTGATCCCGGTTGCGACAGATGGCGACTCCACTGGGGAGTGTCAGTGAGAGTCAGGCCTAAAATAATTGATTGTGCATATTATTATAACCACACTTTTTTTTAGTTTATTTTTATTTTTATCGTATTTATTCATTTCCTTTCTTTTTAATGGATTGCTATTCTTTTTTGTTAGAATTTTGTCACCATCATGTTTGTATAGTTTTTATTTTTATTTTTTGTGTCTGTATAAAAACCTTAGGATAGACGAATTTTATTTTGTGCCCATTTTTTTTTCTTTTCCTCATTTTATTTTCATTATGCTTGTACATATTCTTTTATTTATTTATTTATCTATTTGCGACAACCCTAGGGTAGATTAACTTTGTTTAGTATTGTTTATTTTGCAGGTATTGGGCATGGGTAGTTTTAGGATTCCAGGTTTGTATGCTCCCTTCACACACAACACCCACACATTAATCACACACGAGTGTACCCGGGTCTGAGTGCAACTTGAGATAGGTAAGAGATTGTGTAGCAATAGTCATATTGGATGTACGTCCTATTTGGTTATTGTGAAAATCTCGTCTAGAGTTTGACTCTTTCGGAGTGTCCTACACCTAGCAGTTTACCTGCTGTTGTAGATAACATTTTGAAATGAGCTCTTAGCTCTAGAGGCCGTTAGAATCCTTAAACCATAGACCCATACCTGATGAGAGATGCACTAAGTAGAAGACTCAGGAGACCATAGAACCCCCAACAGTTTACCTGAAAATAGGACACAAAGGGAGCATACCTCTTCTTTAACTTATTTTCTTTGTGCATAAACTCTTTATATATTCTAGATGTTTATTCTTCCTTTTTCTTCATAATTAAAAAATAAAAGTCGTTCTTTCCCTCTTTGTTTCAGCAGGTTTGTTAGAGAATCATATCCTAGTCTCGTTGTGAGTATCTTTAGAAAAAATGGAAGCAAGCATGAGACTAAACAATCACGAAGAAAAATTGAAAAAGACTTTACATCTTAAAGCCAAGAAACCCGACACAGAAAGCCTGAGATCTTTGATTCAGCTGTTGAAGGTACCACAGCGTCTTTCTCTTACTAGAAAGTATGGAAAGGTTTTCAGCCTATTGGAAGTAGAAGAACAAGTAGAGGCAATCACAGCACTAGCTCAGTATTATGATCCTCCACTCCGATGCTTCACTTTTCAAGATTTCCAGTTGGCACCAACCCTTGAGGAATTTGAGCGGATCTTGGGGTTACCATTAAAAGGAGAAAAGCCTTACATTTACCAAGGACATTATGCTTCTTTGCACACTATAGCGAATGTTCTAAAAGTAAATGCAAGAGATTTGCATGAGGCACAAAAATGTAGAAATGGGACCAAGGGATTCACGAAAGACTACTTGGAGAAACATATGCATCGTTTAGCTCAAGCTGAAGATTAGGACACTTTTTTAGATGTGTTGGCCCTCACTATCTATGGCATTGTCTTGTTTCCAAATATTGACGGTTTCATAGATCTGGCAGCAATTGATATGATTCTTGCTCAAAAATTTCATAACCATAATCCTGTTCCAGCCCTCTTAGCAGATGTATACTGTACCTTGAATTTCTGCTATGAAAGGAATGGCAAGAGAATTTTGTGTTGTTTGCCAATGTTGTATATATGGGTTACCTCACATATATTCCAGAGGAGTTACAAGACATCTTGTCCCATTGACGATCTGAAAATGCATCATATTAAGAATAAAAATGGACGGGAATGGGCTGAAGAATTTGCAAAATTAAGTGAAAAAGGGATTCGATGGTATCCCTGGTGGGAGGATGGACAGACCTTGATTTATCAGTGTGGAAGCTTTCTAAATGTACCTCTTATAGGAACCCGAGGGTGCATAAATTACAATCCAGCATTGGTATTACGCCAACTTGGTTACCCTATAATGGAGCCACCTTCCGAAGCTGCAATGACTCCTTTCATCATATATTACTTGGACTCCAATGACAGTGACTTACTACAGAAAGTCCGATCTGCTTGGAACAATGTTGTCAGAAAAGGAAAAGAATTAGGAGTCAGAAGCTGTGCAGTAAAGGAAAGCTACCGTTAATGGGTGAAAAACAGAGCTCAAGAGGTTAGGTTGCCATTTAGAGTCTTAATAGTTACTTCTAATATGGTATCAACCTCACATCTTGAAAACAGTGAAGAGATTAAAGAAACGAGAGAAGGGTTGAACAAAGTTAAGCAAGAGAAGATACAAGTGGAGAATGAACTAAAAGACGCCCACCGTGATTATGCAACTCTAAAGCGAGAAAGCATTGAAAAGAATCATGTTCTAGAAGGGACCAGTAAGAAGTTAAAAATGGAGCATGAGCGCATGATGAAGACCAGAGAATGTCTCAAAGCTGCCAATCAAGAGTTAAAGCTTCAAAGGCAAGAGCGTGATGAGGCGTTGGCTGAAAATCGACAACTAAAGAAGCTGCTCCAGAATGCCAAAGCAGTTGAAGAAATTGTGCTCGTGAGTAAGGAACAGATGAGGCAAGAAACGGAAGAAATGAGCAAGGAACATCAGAGAGAGATTACAGAACTAAAACAACACATGAAAGATGAGATCATGAGTTATCAAGCTGCATTAGGAGAAGAAAAGAGGAAAGTTGCAGACTTAAAGTTTGAAGTGCAAAATCAAGATCACATTATTCATAACTTGAAGACTCGCTTTTCAAACTTGGCAGGATTGGCTAATGCGGCAATAGAAGATATTCCAAGATACCTAGAAATGGTTGAGCAAGAAATAGTTCCTTTTGACACCCCAGATGAGATTTGTAACTTTATAGAATACTGCAAAGATTTGATTGGGAAGATGAAGCAAATAATCAAGGGAAGACACTAAGGAAGTATAAGTAGATTTGCTTTTAGGAAGTAGTGATGCATTGGCTTTATGATATATTTTCTTTTTGAATGATTGTACAAGAATAATGATTGCAATGTACGATGAATGAAAGAAGGGTTGATTCCTCGTGTTAGTCTCATGATCATGTCCATCACTTAGTACCTTTGAACGGGACGTTCTGGGGAACAGTTATTATCAAAGATACTCACATCAAGACTAGACATGATTAAAGGTCTCTGACAAATAGCCATGTACTTTTCCTTCCTTTTTTATTAAAAATTCAATTTTCAGGTAAAACTTTGTCACCATTGGGCGCCCGAGGAAAACAGAAATCGATCAAACTCGTACTTACAATACAAGAGCTCGGACCAAGATGGCTGGAGGAGGAAATTCTGAAACAGGAAAGACACACTCAACTGCAACCACTATAGAACCGGGAAGGAACCTAAGCATGGAGGTGGATGAAATAAGGGGGCAGTTGAATATGATGACTGATACTCAAGCAAGAATGGAAGAAATGATGAGAGTCATGAAAGAGTCACTTGACCTGTTGGGAGCCTATCAAAGCAGAAATATGCCAGTAAGTGTGCAACCAAATGCCACCATAGTAACCATGCCAGTGATATCAAGTGCACCTCTGAATATCACCCAGGAGATGAATGATATGGGAAGGATGCTAAATAACCCTCATGAACAACTACCACCAACAATGCCAATGGTGATTCCCATCGGAGAAGGCTATCATCCTCTAGAAAATGAATATACTGAAGGACACGGGCATGCTATCCATACTTGGGAGCAGCCACGTGTCGTCACTCAGAAGCAGCCACTTCGCTCAGAAAATAGTCATGTAGAGACGGAGAAAGACAAGTTAAAAGAGGAATGAATGAGAAAAATTCAGGAGCAAATTAAGGCTATCCTGTAACACGATTTCTCTGTCCGAGGGAAATGACCAAAATGCCCCTGAGGTCATTTCCTGACCCGAGTTCGAGGGTAACCAACTCGGTCATCCTCGAAGGGTCAACTCAATGTTTGAAGGGGATTGAATGGCTTTTGAATGCTTTCGGAAGCGAAAATTTCGTTTTCCGCAATTTCGGGTCAAAATGACCAAAATACCCCTATAGCGTTTTTACGCGGGTAAAGGTGCCGTTTGAGCCCGGAACTTTCCCCAGAGGTTTAAAAACATGTTTTCATGTGTCTAGAGGTCTCTGTTCAAGTCCCGGTGGTCCCGGGCAGTTTTAGTGCAAAATTACGATTTTGCCCCTAGAATAGTGCTTTTGAGCTTAATGACGTAATTAAGCAAACCTAAGCAATATTAGGCTCTAAACGAAGATTAATTAATTTCCCTAATTAATCTAGAGTCAAAATAATTTATTAAAGTTAATTAGAACCTAAAATTGCTTAGATTAAACTTAAATCCCTTTTTAGAACTCAAGACTCCTAGTCTTGGAATCTTGAATAGTGTTTTCTCTCTCCAATTCCTTAAATCAAGGAAATGTGTCTAGAGTTGTTTAGACTCTAAATTGAGGATTTAACTCTCTAATGGTGCAAGACCACTCCTTAATTATGTCTAGACCACCTTAATTACCCATTTACCTTACCTAAACACTTTCTTACAAATTCCTAATCTTAAGCATAATCAAAGATACACCTAAACACAACTCTAAACCACAATTAAAATGCAAGAAACTCTCCTCCCTTGGCTGATGCATTTCGGCCAGCGCACCCCTCTCTGGCCACATGTTTAATTATTTTCTCACTCAAAGAACCATGCTTGAAGCCATACCTTGAACCATACCTCACCATACCTTAAGCCATACCTCACCATACCTCAAGAACACATTATCTCACCTCATGGAACTCATGGAAAGCCTCCAATCTGCACCCTCATGGCCGAAACTTCTTCACCCATGAGCTCCCTCCATTTGTTTCATTTCTCTATAAATAGAATGCCTTGAGGAGCTTGCACCACTTTTAGATCATTTGCTAAGTTTAGGAACTCTCAAAGCTTTTCTTTTTATCTCAAAGTTTTTGTGTTCTTCAAGTTCTTGGAGTTCCTCAAGTTCTTCATCTTCTTCATCTTCTTCTTCCATCTTCAAGTTCATCACATCAAGTAGGGATTTTCTTTCATGTATTCTTTTCTTTAAAGTTCTTGTTTCAAGCTTGATGTTCATAGTTTCTCTTGTTTCTCTTTAGAACTTCATTTCCACTCCTTTTCCCTTTTCATTTTCGGCCATAGGCCTTGGAGAACAAAGGAATGAGAGCTTGATGATGAGAGTTTCATGATGATGTTCATCACTTGAAATAAACTCTAGAGCTTGATCTTTGTTCTTGAGCAAAAATGTTTTTAGTTTTTCCTTTCTTGAACTCTTGAGAACTTTAGCTTTAATGATGTTTTAAAATGGCTCTATGAACTCAATGATGAGGACTCATGATGTTGGTGTCAATATATCATCAAGATCATGAACTTTAGAGTTTTAAAATGTTCCTTTTTCTTCTTGAAGATTTCGGCCATTTCCTTAAATTTTCTAAGCTTCATGGTTTGATTTCCTAAAAATATTATGTTAAGTTTTAAAGAACTCTAAGCTTGACTTTACCTTGTTTGGATGAGTTTGGGTTATGGTTTAAATTCCTTTAAAGTCTTGCTAAGAGCTCTAGAAAGATAAAATGAACTTGCATAATTTATTTTATGCTTGCATTCATATTTACATTCTTGCTATGCATCTTTGCTTTCTAGCTATCACCTAAGAACATAAAGATTAAAATGGAACTTGTATCATCACTTAATTTAATTCTCGAAGCCTTTCTATTTCGGCCTTAAAGTCGATTGTTGTTGGGCCTAGAGCACTAAAATAAAGAATTGAACTTGCATTACCACCTAATTAATTTCTCGAATGCCTATCTATTTTGGCCTTAAAGTCGATTATTGTTGAGCCAAGAGCACTAAAATGAAGAATTGAACCATGCATATTTACTTTCAAGCTTGCACGTTTAAGTTTATGCCTCGCATATTTACTTTGAAGCTTGCACGTTTAAGTTTATGCCTTGCATATTTAAATTTAAGTCATCACTTTACTTTGTAAGCAAGATTAAAAATGAAAAGCATGAGCACGTTTAGTTTATGTCGTAACTTAAGAACCTAGAGCTCAAAGACTTGCCCATTTCATTCCAAGTTAAAGTTATATGTGAAAGTATTCCTTGAATGCATAATTTCGGCCAAGTAGTGATGATGGGCTTGCAATGAGTTTTCATCTAGCTACTAGGACCAATAGTCTATGTTTTAAGTTTTCCCTAAAGCTTTACAATCTTTATAAGGTTATGTCATCACAAGTTGTGATTTTATTATCTTTTAGGGGATGGAATATGTTTTGGTCAGTGACCTAAGGCTTCTCTTAGCCTTTTGATGAATTAAAGTGTTTTACAAAGAGTTTTAGAAGTTCTAGATTGATTCCAAGAGAAACTAGTTAACTTATGTACCTAGAAATGTCAATTTAACTCCCTCATTTAAGTTAGATGTTTTTGGTTCTGATGTGATGAGTGTGATGCTGTATGATGATGTTTTGATGTGTTGGAATGTGTGAAAATATCATGTGATGATGTAGAAGCGAACCTATGCATGATAGGTAAGAAACTAGCTAACTAGAAATACCGTAAAGCTAGAATTTAACATAGTTTTGACCCATTTGTTTATGGAACTTTTCCAAACTGTTTTAATGGGGACATAATCAGATTTAGATTGTTTAGACATGATAAACTTGGTATCAATTGAGTTAGAATTGAATTCTAGCACCTATGGGGAAACTAGTAACTAGAAAACCGTAAAAATACAGATGTAGAACTCTTAGAACATTTAATTTTCTGGATTCTGTCCAGCACCCTTACAACATGATAAACATGATTAATAATTAGTCCTTAAGCATAGGAATTCCTCATAATTGATTTAGATTTAATCCATAGCCTTCAAGTAAAACGGAACCAAGAAAGGGTCTAAAACGTAAGTTCTAGAACCCCGTATTCACATGTTACGATTTCCACCCTATGCCATTCAGATTTAAAAGTAAAATGAGAGGATTATGAATGATGTTTAATTATGAGCCTTAGGTGCTTAAAATATGAACGACGGATGTAGAGAACTATATCTCAAGATTAAGACCCGTAAGGGTCAAAGCATAAGCTACCGTAAGGGTAAGCGTTTGGATGATTTATGATGATGCATGAAGTATGCTAATGATGATGATGTTATTCATATGAGGAATTTATGAGATTATATGTTAATGTGGCATAAAGCAAATTTGGAAGGAAATTCGGTGTAATGACCGTTGTCAGCCGAATTCCGACAAATTTGGGGACTTAAAGAGATTTTGAAAATTAAGGTACTAAGATGGGTTCTAGGATGACACCGGTTCGGCCGAGCACCTCCATAGAACTCATGTGACATCGGTACCATTTTATACTCTTAGGTGACACCGGTTCGGCCGAGCACCCCTAAGAGTTTTGCCCCCTAACCCGTACTCAGATAGTCGGGATTTATGATTTATGATATGCTTATCGTTAAGTGGTAAGTAAGAACTAGTGACGACTAGTTAAGGTATGAGCTCATAACCTAGATGTATGACACGTTCTGGGTGACACCGGTTAGCCGAGCACCCCCAGTTCGATTGTCTTTTAGGGTGGCCCATGAGGAAGAGAAGTTTCATGATTATGATTATGTCACAAAGTTTTGTCCCATATGAATGTTACTATTGCCACTTTATGCCACCAAGAATGATGATGCTTGATGTTATGTTTTATGTATGTGCATTAGGTAGTGCCATGCATACATTTTCTATTATGTTGCATTCATGACATTAAGATCATCCTAAAATGAATGGACCTTGGCTAAAATATATTTTTAAGTTTAAAATGAACTTAATACATGCTCAGTCGGTTTGTATAAATAAACCCAAGGTTCCTGAGGACGTAGATGATGACACCTAGGTAGTAGGAGGCCCTACTGAGATTCTTTAGCAAGATTCTCACTCCCTCTATCTCCTTCTTTCCGTCACGTCTTCAGATGGCGACGTTCGTGATGTTCGTGGACACGCCGACATAGGAGGTGCACCATGACCCGGACCACGGATCATACCATTTTGTGGGTCGATGCACAGTTAGAGTATTCATGTTCATGGGTCGACCCTTCACTCCCCTTGTACATTCCCATCATTTCTCCCCCGTCTCACCTTTTGGCGATGGCCTGGTGTTCGAAGGCCAAGACGTCCCCGAGTTAGAGCACACACCACTTAGATGGGGATGAACCTTCTTTTGTTTACAGGTTATCCTATTAGTTGCACTCGGGTAGGGGAGTAGATTATGTTTATGTTTATGTTGTATTTTCTTTCATGTATTTCCATGTACCAAATCAAGTCCCACGCTTATAAGTGGGCAAATTATAATTATATATGAGATGTTATTCAGTGTCTCTCATGATGTGCCCTTCTATGCTTTATGCTATGACGTTATGAGATGTATGTTTTGTCCGTTGCAAGTTATATCGCATCACGCGGCTCTCACTTTTATTTCAAAAAAAAATTTACCCGTATTTTTCGCTAAGTAATTCAAAGTTAAATGAGAACTATGAAGTAACAGACTAATAATTAACCTAAATATGTTCTAGAGTATTGGGTTAAAAAATTAGGATGTTACATTATGGTATCAGAGCAGTTCGATTCTTATGGAGCCTAAGGATTGGACTGACTATGCTTTCTAAAGCGTAGTACGATAGCTATGTCATGCGTAGTGCTTAGTTAGAGATAAGCTATAGGATAGAAGTGCATGACCCTTGTCTACTTGCGTGTGCCATGGTAACTAGCTCATTTTACATGGAATATTGAGCCTGATCACCTCAGTGTTTATTGTCTCGTGTGTTTAGGAACCAATGGCACCAAGGAGACAACCTAGGACCCCGACCGAGGGGGACCAAAACGATGTTGCTGCTGCTGCTGTTCGTGACATGGCTAGGGCCATGGAACGAATGTTCGAGAGGATGAACCAACAAGGGAACACCGGACGTGCTCCCCCTACTGCTGAGATGGTCGAGCAAGCGAGGTTTGGTGAGTTTCGCAAGGCGAACCCGCCAACCTTCCGAGGAGCCATGGACCCCGACCAAGCTGATGAGTGGGTCAAAAACATGGAAAAGATCTACTCTGTGGTGGCTTGCTCGGAGGAGCAGAAGGTCACCTTTGCGGCCTATATGATGGAATCGGATGCCGAGTTTTGGTGGACCTAAGACCAAGATCGCTAGAAGCTTCGCATCGCTATCAACCGAGCTGTTCAAGACTTACTTCTATGAGAAGTACTTCCCGGAGTCTATGAGGAACGCAAAGGACATCGAGTTTATGCAACTGACCCAAGGAGGGTCTACTGTCGCCCAGTACACGGCGAAATTCGAGGAGCTGATCAAGTTCTCTAGGGTGTTTCAAGGAAACCCCGACGAGGTATGGAAGTGCGTCAAGTATGAGGCCGGACTAACGGCAGAGCTCAACTATGCTGTGGCGCACATGGAGATTAGGGACTTTCCAACCCTAGTCAACAAGTGCCGGATCATGGAAGAGGGACAGAAGAAGATCAATGCTGCAAGAGCAGCACGGAACAAGGGGCTAGCACCTCAAGCCCCAAAATTCAAGCCCTAATATCCAAGCCAATCCCGAAATCACTATAATCCCTACCAAACCAACCAGTTCAAACCACAACACCAATAAAGAACCCCCTTCCACCAACAACCCAAGCAACCATACCGACCACAATTCCAGAACAACAACAACAACCGCAACAACAATAACCGACAAGGAGGGTCGGGCGGCCCCCGAAACAACCAAGGAGGGTCAAGTGGGACTAAGAACAAGACGCCCCAAGGAGCCCCCGCCACCTTTGCTAGGCCTACACCGGCAATACTATGCCCCCAGTGCGGGAAAGATCATGGCAACCGTCCCTGCCTAGCTGGACAAAACGTGTGCTTCAAGTGTAGGAAGCCCGGCCACTACGCCAACAGATGCAACAACGGAGGGCCAGCAAATCAGAACCCTAGGCCGCAATACCAAGGGAGGGTCTTCACCCTCAATGTAGACGAAGCGGACACATCCAACGGTCTCATAGAAGGTAAGTGCGAAATAGATGGTAGGACCTTAACTGTACTTTATGACTCTGGTGCAACACATTCTTTTATTTCTTATGCTAGTGTCGAGGCTCTAAATTTGAAAACTTCCAAACTTCCTTTTAATCTTATTGTCTCTACCCCCACAAATCATCCTGTGAATACTTGTTATTGTTGCCTAAATTGTCACCTCACCACAGAAAATAGATCATATGTTGTAGATTTAATTTGTTTACCCATGAAAGGTATAGGAGTAGTACTTGGCATGGATTGGCTTCACGCCAACCGTGTATTGTTAGACTGTGACACCAAAACAGTTGTCTTTCCTTCTCCCCCTAGTGAAATAAGCCAACCTTTGAGACTTTATCTCAATACCGTAGAGGTCCACTGTAGTGGGAAAAAGACTAAGGGGTATGTTCTCCTAGCCGCTAGCGAAGTACACTTTGAGCAGAATTTAGAGAATATACCTATAGTGAGAGACTATCCCGAGGTATTTCCGGAAGATATACCCGAGTTCCCTCCCGAGCGAGAAGTGGAGTTCTCCATTGAGTTGGTTCCTGGAGCGGGACCAATCTCCATTGCCCTCTATAGAATGTCACCCCTAGAACTAGCCGAGCTTAAAACCCAACTTGAGGAACTTTTAGAGAAAAGCTTTATAAGACCTAGTGCTTCACCATGGGGAGCCCCGGTCTTGTTTGTGAAAAAGAAGGACGGGAGTATGAGGTTGTACATAGATTATAGGCAATTAAATCGTGTGACCGTGAAAAACAAATACCCTTTGCCTAGGATTGATGATCTCATGGACCAATTGAGAGGAGCGGTAGTGTTTTCCAAGATCGACCTAAGGTCAGGATACCACCAAATTAGAGTGAGAGATCAAGATATACCAAAGACCGCCTTTAGAACTCGGTATGGACACTTTGAGTTCGCGGTGATGTCTTTTGGGTTGACAAATGCTCCTGCAGTATTTATGGATTACATGAATAGGATCTTTAGACCCTATTTAGATCAATTCGTGGTCATTTTCATAGATGATATACTCATCTATTCGAAGACCCACGAGGAGCATGAGCGTCATTTGAGGACAGTTTTGGAGATTTTGAAGGAGAAAAAGCTGTATGCAAAACTCTCTAAGTGTGAATTTTGGTTGGAGGAGGTCAAGTTTTTAGGGCACGTTGTGTCAAAAGGAGGCATAGCCGTTGATCCTAGTAAGGTAGAAGCCGTAATGAATTGGGATAGACCGACCACTGTAACGGAAATACGGAGCTTTTTGGGCTTAGCAGGCTACTACCGTAGGTTTATCAAAGGATTTTCCCAGTTAGCCCTACCCTTGACCAAGCTCACTAGGAAGAATGCCCTGCCTGAGTGGAGCCCCGAATGTGAGAAGAGTTTTCAAGAGCTTAAGGAAAGGTTAACCACGACCCCAGTCTTAGTCTTACCTAGCCCCAATGTACCCTTCGAGGTATATTGTGATGCTTCGGGCAAAGGACTAGGGTGTGTGTTGATGCAAAATAGGCAAGTGGTAGCCTATGCATCACGACAACTCAAGCCTCACGAGGCTAGCTGTAACATCCTAATTTTTAACCCAATACTCTAGAACATACTTAGGTTAAACATTAGTCTGTTACTTCATAGATCTCATTTAACTTTGAATTACTTAGCGGAAAATACGGGTAATTTTTTTTGAAATAAAAGTGAGAGCCGCGTGATGCGTTATAACTTGCAACGAACAAAACATACACCTCATAACGTCATAGCATAAAGCATAGAAGGGCACATCATGAGAGACACTGAATAACATTTCATATATAATTATAATTTGCCCACTTATAAGCGTGGGACTTGATTTGGTACATGGAAATACATGAAAGGAAATACAACATAAATATAAACATAATCTACTCCCCTACCCGAGTGCATCTAATAGGATAACCTCTAAACAAAAGAAGGTTTATCCCCATCTAAGTGGTGTGTGCTCTAACTCGGGCCATCCACGGCCTCCCATCGCGACTATCTCGTGATCGAGGCGTAAATCCAGAAATCGGGCGAGCTCCTCGGGCGTGAAGAGGCGGAGCGGGGATCGAGTGTGAGCCCCGGGGTATGGCCGCATCTCCGGTCGTCGTGCACGCCTCGGCTGAGTCACGGTGGGCTCGCTATCCTCTCCAAAGTCCATAGGTATGGAAGGGGAAGATCCCTGGGTGCTCTGGTTGCCGAATCCTCGGAAGGATCCGTCTCCGAGAAGGACGACGGGCAACGGGGCACATACTGGGGGTAGTCTCGAGCGGCGAACGTGGATGATGGGGTACGACGAAGTCTCTCCTCTAGGGGACGTGCGCGCTCGAACACCAGGTCATCGCCAAAAGGTGAGACGGGGGAGAAACGATGGGAATGTACAGGGGGAGTGAAGGGTCGACCCATGAACATAAATACTCTAACCGTGCATCGACCCACAAAATGGAATGACCCGTGGTCCGGGTCATGGTGCACCTCCCATGTCGGCGTGTCCACGAACACCACGAACGTCGCCATCTGAAGACGTGACGGAAAGAAAGAGGTAGAGGGAGTGAGAATCTTGCTAAAGAATCTCAGTAGGGTTTCCTACTACCTAGGTGTCATCATCTACGTCCTCAGGAACCTTGGGTTTATTTATACAAAATGACTGAGCATGTATTAGGTTCATTTTAAACTTTAAAATATATTTTAGCCAAGGTCCATTCATTTTAGGATGATCTTAATGTCATGGATGCAACATAATAGAGAATGTATGCATGGCACTACCTAATGTACATACATAAAACATAACATCAAGCATCATCATTCTTGGTGGCATAAAGTGGCAATAGTAACATTCATATGGGACAAAACTTAGTGACATAATCATAATCATGAAACTTCTCTTCCTCATGGGCCACCCTAAAAGACAATCGAACTGGGGTGCTCGCTAACCGGTGTCACCCGTAACGTGTCATACATCTAGGTTATGAGCTCATACCTTAACTAGTCGTCACTAGTTCTTACTTACCACTTAACGATAAGCGTATCATAAATCCCGACTATCTGAGTACGGGTTAGGGGGCAAAACTCTTAGGGGTGCTCGGCCGAACCGGTGTCACCTAAGAGTGTAAAATGGTACCGGTGTCACATGAGTTCTATGGAGGTGCTCGGCCGAACCGGTGTCATCCTAGAACCCATCTTAGTACCTTAATTTTCAAAATCTCTTTAAGTCCCCAAATTTGTCGGAAATTCGGCCTAAACGGTCATTACACCGAATTTCCTTCCAAATTTGCTTTATGCCACATAAATATATAATCTCATAAATTCCTCATATGAATAACATCATCATCATTAGAATACTTCATGCATCATCATAAATCATCCAAACGCTTACCCTTACGGTAGCTTATGCTTTGACCCTTACGGGTCTTAATCTTGAGATATAGTTCTCTACATCCGTCTGCTCATATTTTAAGCACCTAAGGCTCATAATTAAACATCATTCATAATCCTCTCATTTTACTTTTAAAATCTGAATAGCATAGGACAAGTTCTCTAACTTGTATTTACTGGGTTCTAGAACTTACGCTTTAGACCCTTTCTCGGTTCCGCTACTTGAGGCGCTATGTATTAAATCTAACTCAATTATGAGGCATTCCTATGCTTAAGGACTAATTATTAACCATGTTTACCATGTTGTAAGGGTGCTGGACCGAATCCAGAAAATTAAATGTTCTAAGAGTTCTACATTTGCATTTTTACGGTTTTCTAGTTACTAGTTTCCTCATAGGTGCTAGAATTCAATTCTAACTCAAATGATACCAAGTTTTTCATGTCTAAACAATCTAAATCTGATTATGTCCCCATTAAAACAGTTTGGAAAAGTTCCATAAACAAATGGGTCAAAACTATGTTAAATTCTAGCTTTACGGTATTTCTAGTTAGCTAGTTTCTTACCTATCATGCATAGGATCGCTTCTACATCATCATATGATATTTTCACACATTCCAACACATTAAAACATCATCATACAGCATCACATTCATCACATCAGAACCGAAAACATCTTGCCTCAATAAGAGAATTAAATTGACATTTCTAGGTACATAAGTTAACTAGTTTCTCTTGGAATCATTCTAGAACTTCTAAAACTCTTTGCAAAACATTTTAATTCCTCAAGAGGCTAAGTGAAGCCTTAGGTTAAAGACCAAAATTTATTTCATCTCCTAAAAGATAATAAAATCACAACTTGTGATGACATAACCTTATAAAGATTTGTAAGGCTTTAAGGAAAACTTAAAACATGGACTATTGGACCTAGTAGCTAGATGAAAACTCCTTGCAAGTCCATCATCACTACTTGGCCGAAATTATGCATTCAAGGAATTACATTCACATTTAACTTTATCTTGGAATGAAATGGGCAAGTCTTTGAGCTCTAGGTTCTTTAAGTTGCGACATAAACTAAACGTGCTCATGCTTTTCATTTTTAATCTTGCTTACCAATTAAAATGATGACATAAATTAAATATGCAAGGCATAAACGTAACGTGCAAGCTTGAAAGTAAATATGCGAAGCATAATCTTAAACGTGCAAGCTTGAAAGTAAATGTGCAAGATTCAATTCTTTATTTTAGTGCTCTTGGCCCAACAACAATCGACTTTAAGGCCAAAATAGATAGGCATTCGAGAAATTGATTAGGTAATGATGCAAGTTCAATTCTTTATTTTAGTGCTCTAGGCCCAACAACAATCGACTTTAAGGCCGAAATAGAAAGGCTTCGAGAATTAAATCAAGTGATGAGACAAGTTCCATTTTAATCTTTATGTTCTTAGGTGATAGCTTGAAGGTAAAATGCATAGCAAGAATGTAAATATGAATGCAAGCATAAGATAAATTATGCAAATTCATTTTATCTCTCTAGAGCTCTTAGCAAGACTTTAAAGGAACTTAAACCTCAACCCAAACTCATCAAACCAAGACAAGGTAAAAGTCTAGAGTTCTTAGAACTCATCATAACGTATTTAGAAAATCAAACATTTTGCATGTAAGAAGAATGGTAATGGCCGAAACTTCAAGGAAAGAAAAGAAATATTTGAAACTCTAGAATCCATGATCTTGGTGATATATTAACACCAACATCATGAGACCTCATCATTGAGTTTATAGAGTCATTTCAAAACATTATCAAAGTTAAAGTTCTCAAGAGTTCAAGAAAGGAAAAACTAGAAACATTTTTGCTCAAGAACAAAGATCAAGCTCTAGAGTTTGTTTCAAGTGATGAACATCATCATGAAACTCTCATCATCAAGCTCTCATTTCTTTGAACTCCAAAGGCCCATGGCCGAAACATAAAGAGGAATGAGGAGAAGAAAAGAAGTTCTAAAAGGAATCAAGAGAAACTATGAACATAAAGCTTGAAACAAGAACTTTAAAGAAAGAATACATGAAAGAAAATCCCTACTTGGTGTGATGAACTTGAAGATGGAAGAAGAAGATGAAGAAGATGGAGAACTTGAAGAACTCCAAGAACTTGAAGAACACAAAGACTTTGAGAGAAAAAGAAAAGCTTTGAGTGTTTCCTAAACTTGGCAAATGATCTAAAAGTGGTGCAAGCTCCTCAAGGCATTCTATTTATAGAGAAATGAAGCAAATGGAGGGTGTGAAGGCTGATGAAGGCTTCGGCCATATGAGGTGCAGATTGGAGGGTTCCATGTGTTCCATGAGGTGAGATAATGTGTTCTTGAGGCATGGTGAGGTATGGCTTAAGGTATGGTGAGGTATGGTTCAAGGTATGGCCTCAAGCATGGTTCTTTGAGTGAGAAAATAATTAAACATGTGGTCAATGGGGAGTGGGCTATTCGGCCATGTTGCAGCCAAGGGGAGGATTAGTTTGCATTTTAATGGTGGTTTAGAGTTGTGTTTAGGTGTATCTTTGATTATGCTTAAGATTAGGAATTTGTAAGAAAGTGTTTAGGTAAGGTAAATGGGTAATTAAGGTGGCCTAGACATAATTAAGGAGTGGTCTTGCACCATTAGTGAGTTAAATCCTCAATTTAGAGTTTAAACAACTCTAGACACAATTCCTTGATTTAAGGAATTGGAAGAAGAAAACACTATTCAAGATTCCAAGACTAGGAGTCTTAAGTTCTAAAAAGGGATTTAAGTTTAATCTAAGCAATTTTAGGTTCTAATTAACTTTAATAAATTATTTTGACTCTAGATTAATTAGGGAAATAAATTAATCTTCGTTTAGAGCCTAATATTGCTTAGGTTTGCTTAATTACGTCATTAAGCTTAAAAACACTATTCTAGGGGCAAAATCATAATTTTGCACTAAAACTGCCCGGGACCACCGGGACTTGAACAGATACCTCTAGACACATGAAAACATGTTTTTGAACCTCTGGGGGAAGTTCCGGGCTCAAACGGCACCTTTACCCGCGTAAAACGCTATAGGGGTATTTTGGTCATTTTGACCCGAAACTGCGGAAAACGAAATTTTCGTTTCCGAAAGCATTCAAAGGTCATTCAATCCCCTTCAAACATTGAGTTGACCCTTCGAGGATGACCGAGTTGGTTACCCTCGAGTTCGGGTCAGGAAATGACCTCAGGGGCATTTTGGTCATTTCCCTCGGATAGAGAAATCGGGGTGTTACACTAGCTACCCCACCCATGACCTAGAATTAGCCGCCGTAGTGTTTGCCTTAAAGATGTGGAGACACCATCTGTATGGTGTAAGGTTTGAAGTTTTCTCCGATCATAAGAGTCTCAAGTACCTCTTTGATCAAAAGGAGTTAAACATGAGGCAAAGAAGGTGGATGGAATTCCTCAAAGACTACGAGTTCGGTTTAAGTTACCACCCCGGCAAGGCTAATGTAGTCGCCGACGCCTTGAGCTGAAAGTCGTTACACCTATCCCACATGATGATCAGAGAAGTTGAGTTGATAAAAAAGTTTAGGGATATGAATCTAGGGATGTCAGCTACCGATAGAGGGATAAATATGTGCTATCTTAGTGTAACTAGTGGATTTAAGCAAAGAATCATGTTAGCACAACGAGAGAATGAGGAGTTCGAAGAGATCATAGATGCTGTTAAGGCGGGAAAGTTGAAAGGTTTCGAAAGAGGCGAGGATTGGATATGGAGATTTGAGGGAAGGATCTGCGTACCCCAAGATGGTGACCTCCGAGAAAAGATCTTGGAGGAGGCTCACAAAAGCTATTTCACCATTCATCCCGGTGTTACCAAGATGTACCAAGACTTGAAGAAGATGTTTTGGTGGCCCGGAATGAAGAAGGATATAGTCGCCTGGGTTAGTAAGTGCTTGGTATGTCAGAAAGTGAAAATCGAGCACCAAAAACCTTCAGGTTTGTTGCAACCCCTGTCAATCCCCGAGTGGAAGTGGGAATGCATATCTATGGATTTCGTGACGGGATTGCCTAAGACCCAAGCTGGCCATGATGCTATTTGGGTGATAGTGGATCGACTAACCAAGTCGGCACACTTTCTACCTATTAGAGTGACATACTCTTTAGATAAATTGGCACAGTTATACATCCAAGAGATCGTAAGATTGCATGGAGTCCCGTCGACGATAATCTCGGATAGAGATCCGCGGTTTACGTCGCGTTTTTGGGGAGCCTTTCAAAAGGCGTTTGGTTCAAAGCTATGCTTAAGCACTGCTTACCACCCACAAACAGACGGACAATCCGAAAGGACGATCCAAACCCTAGAGGATATGCTAAGAGCCTGTGTATTAGACCAAAGGGGAAGTTGGGATAAGTACTTGCCTTTGATCGAGATTGCGTATAACAACAGTTATCACGCGAGCATCGGTATGGCACCGTACGAGGCATTGTATGGGAGGAAGTGCCAATCACCCTTATGTTGGTATGAGTCCGGAGAACAAACCATAATAGGACCCGATGTAGTGAGGGAGACGACGGAACAAATCAAGAGGATCCGGGATAGGATGCTCACTGCTCAAAGTAGACAAAAGAGCTATGCGGACAAGCGGCGCAAGCCCTTGGAGTTCGAAGAGGGAGAACATGTGTTCCTTAGGATTACCCCCACTACAGGCATAGGGAGAGCCATGAAAGTCAAAAAGTTGAGCCCCCGATTCCTTGGTCCTTTCCAAATTCTTCAAAGGATAGGAACAGTTGCCTACAAAATAGCCTTACCCCCTAATCTTTCTAATCTTCACGACGTCTTTCACGTCTCTCAGTTAAGGAAGTATGAGTCCGACCCTAGCCACGTTTTAGAGCCAGAGCATGTTCAGTTAAGGGACGACCTAACTTTCAATCTTCCCCCTACGAGAATCGTGGACCGCGGAGTCAAGCAGCTGAGGAACAAGTCTATTCCTTTGGTAAAAGTAGCATGGGGACGCGACAAGTCTGAAGAATTCACATGGGAGCTAGAGACAGAAATGCGAGACAAGTATCCCGAGCTTTTCTAAGGTAACGAATTTCGAGGGCGAAATTCTTTTTAAGGAGGGGAGTAATGTAACACCCCGATTTCTCTGTCCGAGGGAAATGACCAAAATGCCCCTGAGGTCATTTCCTGACCCGAGTTCGAGGGTAACCAACTCGGTCATCCTCGAAGGGTCAACTCAATGTTTGAAGGGGATTGAATGGCCTTTGAATGCTTTCGGAAGCGAAAATTTCGTTTTCCGCAATTTCGGGTCAAAATGACCAAAATACCCCTATAGCGTTTTTACGCGGGTAAAGGTGCCGTTTGAGCCCGGAACTTTCCCCAGAGGTTTAAAAACATGTTTTCATGTGTCTAGAGGTCTCTGTTCAAGTCCCGGTGGTCCCGGGCAGTTTTAGTGCAAAATTACGATTTTGCCCCTAGAATAGTGCTTTTGAGCTTAATGACGTAATTAAGCAAACCTAAGCAATATTAGGCTCTAAACGAAGATTAATTAATTTCCCTAATTAATCTAGAGTCAAAATAATTTATTAAAGTTAATTAGAACCTAAAATTGCTTAGATTAAACTTAAATCCGTTTTTAGAACTCAAGACTCCTAGTCTTGGAATCTTGAATAGTATTTTCTCTCTCCAATTCCTTAAATCAAGGAAATGTGTCTAGAGTTGTTTAGACTCTAAATTGAGGATTTAACTCTCTAATGGTGCAAGACCACTCCTTAATTATGTCTAGACCACCTTAATTACCCATTTACCTTACCTAAACACTTTCTTACAAATTCCTAATCTTAAGCATAATCAAAGATACACCTAAACACAACTCTAAACCACAATTAAAATGCAAGAAACTCTCCTCCCTTGGCTGATGCATTTCGGCCAGCACACCCCTCTTTGGCCACATGTTTAATTATTTTCTCACTCAAAGAACCATGCTTGAAGCCATACATTGAACCATACCTCACCATACCTTAAGCCATACCTCACCATATGTAACATCCTAATTTTTAACCCAATACTCTAGAACATATTTAGGTTAATCATTAGTCTATTACTCTTTTAGTCTCATTCCTTACAACCTTTCATTAAAATACTTAGCGGAAAATACGAATAAATTTTTCTTTTTGAAACTTGAAAGCAAAACGCGAGCCGCGCACTAACCTATCGTTCGTCATAACCATATCGTGCGAGAAAAGTAACCACACCATTGATAATCATGAAACATAGTATTATACTTAACATTCATAATATCATCACATCTTCATAGATACATAGACTATTAACATCATTGTACCATCATTTACATCAAAACACGTCCATATAGGTGAAGTCATCCTTATCCACCTATGAGGTTGGATACGTGTCAACCCAAAAGCTAAGCTATCTATGCTTCATGGCGACCCTCCTGCCGTCTTCTAGTGTGATCCTCAAGCACGAGCCTCAGAAGAAGTCACGATCCTCGTTGTAATCCTCGTCTAGAGACGACACGGAAGAAAAGGAAGGGATGAGAAACTCATTCGAGATTCTCAGTAGGGATTCCCGACTCTAACACTAGTGTCATCGTCGTCGTCCCCAGCCACCTCGGTTTTAATTATGAAAAAGGTGTACATGCATAAGGATTGGTTTTAGGCTTTACAAATCTATTTATCCGAAGTGGGTGTCTTTTAGTATGTGTCTTAATGACATGAATGCAATAGATCTTTGATGAATGCATGACAATACCATATGCACATTAACATGGAAATCGTAATACTTGGGCACATCATAAGGAAACATAAATCATATTTGTGGCATAAAAGGCATAGTACTTTTCATGTGATATCTTTCTCATAAGTAAAACTCTTAAGTTCTTTTTCTTAAAGACCACCCTCTTAACATATCCACCAAAAGTCCAACCGATTCACCGGCCCGGCGATAATCTGGTCACCAAACTACATCTCACCTATCGCCTAGGAATGAGCTCATTCCTAACTAGTCGTCACTAGATTTAATATGGGCTAATAGAGGGGGTATACATAACTTTCTCGGATCACCTATCTTAGGATCATTTCCTTCTTTGAAACGCTCTACTGGTATCTAGTACACAGCGAATTGTCCGCTTTGGCAAGTTCAATGTCAATACCCTCACGGATTTGTTTCCTCCCCACCGTAGCGGGAGAAATGCGTCTCAGTACTTTGTCACATCCGTTCTGGGGGTGCTCGGCCGAACGGTGTCACCAGAACCTATCCTGGGGTGCTCGGCCGAACCCGTGTCACCCAGGAGTTTTCACAAACTTTTCTCAAATTCTCAAGTTTGATGGGAAATTCGGCAGCGTAACGGCATACACCGGATTTCCTTCAAACTTGCTTTATGCCATGAAACATATAGAGCATGCATAGTCATTCAACATCAACATAAGGCATCATATTCATCGTATGCATCGTAAGCATCATAATATCATAATTTTACATAACGCATCGTGGCGGGAGCATCAACACATCAATACTATACGCTCTCATCAGAGATCACATGCTCAAGTTGTTCTCGTAATAAAACATATATCCTCATGAATTCCTCATATGAATATCATCATCATCATTTACATAACATACATCATCATGGAACATTCAACCGTTTATCCTTACGGTAGCTTATGCTTTGACCCTTACGGGTCTTAATCTTGAGATATAATTCTCTAACATCCGACGCTCATATTTTTATGCACCTAAGGGCTCATAATTAATCATCATTCCTAATCCTCATGTTCATACTTAAATCTGAAAAGCATAGGGCAGAATCTCTAACTTGTATTTACGGGGTTCTAGAACTTACGTTTAGACCCTTTCTCGGTTCCATTTTCACCGAAGGCGCTATATATTAAATCTAAATCAATTATGAGGCATTCCTATGCTTAAGGATTAATTATTAATCATGTTTATCATGTTGTAAGGGTGCTGGACAGAATCCATAAAAAAATAAATGTTCTAAGAGTTCTACATTTGCATTTTTACGGTTTTCTAGTTACTAGTTTCCCCGTAGGTGCTAGAATTCGATTCTAACTCAAATGATACCAAGTTTTTCATGTCTAAACAATCTAAATCTGATTATGTCCCCATTAAAACAGTTTGGAAAAGTTCCATAAACAAATGGGTCAAAACTATGTTAAATTCTAGCTTTACGGTATTTCTAGTTAGCTAGTTTCTTACCTATCATGCATAGGATCGCTTTTACATCATCATATGATATTTTCACACATTCCAACACATCAAAACATCATCATACAGCATCACATTCATCACATCAGAACCGAAAACATTTAACTTAAATGAGAGAGTTAAATTGACATTTCTGGGTACATAAGTTAACTAGTTTCTCTTGGAATCAATCTAGAACTTCTAAAACTCTTTGCAAAACATTTTAATTCCTCAAGAGGCTAAGTCAAGCCTTAGGTCACTGACCAAAACATATTCCATCCCCTAAAAGATAATAAAATCACAACTTGTGATGACATAACCTTATAAAGATTTGTAAAGCTTTGAGGAAAAACTTAAACATAGACTATTGGGCCTAGTAGCTAGATGGAAACTCATTGTGAGTCCATCATCACTACTTTGGCCGAAATTATGCATTCAAGGAATACATTCACATTTAACTTTATCTTGGAAAGAAATGGGCAAGTCTTTGAGCTCTAGGTTCTTTAAGTTGCGACATAAACTAAACGTGCTCATGCTTTTCATTTTTAATCTTGCTTACAAATTAAACTGATGACATAAATTAAATATGCAAGGCATAAACGTAACGTGCAAGCTTGAAAGTAAATATGCGAAGCATAATCTTAAACATGCAAGCTTGAAAGTAAATGTGCAAGGTTCAATTCTTTATTTTAGTGCTCTTGGCCCAACAACAATCGACTTTAAGGCCGAAATAGATAGGCATTCGAGAGATTAATTAGGTGATAATGCAAGTTCAATTCTTTATTTTAGTGCTCTAGGCCCAACAACAATCGACTTTAAGGCCGAAATAGAAAGGCTTTGAGAATTAAATTAAGTGATGGTACAAGTTCCATTTTAATCTTTATGTTCTTAGGTGATAGCTTGAAAGTAAAATGCATAGCAAGAATGTAAGTATGAATGCAAGCATAAAATAAATTATGCAAGTTCATTTTATCTCTCTAGAGCTCTTAGCAAGACTTTAAAGGAACTTAAACCATAACCCAAACTCATCCAAACAAGGTAAAGTCAAGCTTAGAGTTCTTTAAAACTTAACATAATATTTTTAGGAAATCAAACCATGAAGCTTAGAAAATTTAAGGAAATGGCCGAAATCATCAAGAAGAAAAAGGAACATTTTAAAACTCTAGAGTTCATGATCTTGGTGATATATTAACACCAACATCATGAGTCCTCATCATTGAGTTCATAGAGCCATTTAAAAACATCATCAAAGCTAAAGTTCTTAAGAGTTCAAGAAAAGAAAAACTAAAAACATTTTTGCTCAAGAACAAAGATCAAGCTCTAGAGTTTGTTTCAAGTGATGAACATCATCATGAAACTCTCATCATCAAGCTCTCATTCCTTTGTTCTCCAAGGCCTATGGCCGAAAATGAAAAGGAAAAAGGAGTGGAAATGAAGTTCTAAAGAGAAACAAGAGAAACTATAAACATCAAGCTTGAAACAAGAACTTTAAAGAAAAGAATACATGAAAGAAAATCCCTACTTGATGTGATGAACTTGAAGATGGAAGAAGAAGATGAAGAAGATGAAGAACTTGAAGAACTCCAAGAACTTGAAGAACACTAGAACTTTGAGAGAAAAGGAAAAGCTTTGAGTGCTCCTAAACTTAGCAAATGATCTAAAAGTGGTGCAAGCTCCTCAAGGCATTCTATTTATAGAGAAATGAAGCAAATGGATGGGGTGAGGGGCTGATGCATTTTCGGCCAAGGGGAGTGCAGCCCATGAGTTCCATGAGGTGAGATAATGTGTTCTTGAGGCATGGTGAGGTATGGCTCAAAGTATGGTGGGGTATGGTTCAAGGTATGGCCTCAAGCATGGTTCTTTGAGTGAGAAAATAATTAAACATGTGGTCAATGGGAGAGGAGAATTTCGGCCATGTGCATCAGATTTGGGAGAGGTTTAGTTGCATTTTAATTGTGGTTTAGAGTTGTGTTTAGGTGTATCTTTGATTATGCTTAAGATTAGGAATTTGTAAGAAAGTGTTTAGGTAAGGAAAATGGGTAATTAAGGTGGTCTAGACATAATTAAGGAGTGGTCTTGCAACATTAGTGAGTTAAATCCTCAATTTAGAGTCTAAACAACTCTAGACACATTTCCTTGATTTATGGAATTGGAGAGAGAAAACACTATTCAAGATTCCAAGACTAGGAGTCTTGAGTTCTAAAAAGGAATTTAAGTTTAATCTAAGAAATTTTAGGTTCTAATTAACTTTAATAAATTATTTTGAATCTAGATTAATTAGGGAAATTAATTAATCTTCGTTTAGAGCCTAATATTGCTTAGGTTTGCTTAATTACGTCATTAAGCTCAAAAACACTACTCTAGGGGCAAAATCATAATTTTGCACTAAAACTGCCCGGGGCCACCGGGACTTGATCAGAGACCTCTAGACACATGATAACATGTTTTTAAACCTCTGGGGAAAGTTCCGGGCTCAAACGGCACCTTTACCCTCGTAAAAACGCTATAGGGGTATTTTGGTCATTTTGACCCGAAACTTCAGAAAAATGAGATTTTCGCTTCCGGGAGCATTCAAAGGTCATTCAATCCCCTTCAAACATTGAGTTGGCCCTTCGAGGACTGCCAGGTCGGCCATCCTCGAATTCCGGGCCGAAAATGACCTTAGGGGCATTTCAGTCATTTTCCACTCAGACAGAAAATCGGGGCGTTACACCATACCTCAAGAACACATTATCTCACCTCATGGAACTCATGGAAAGCCTCCAATCTGCACCCTCATGGCCGAAACCTCTTCACCCATGAGCTCCCTCCATTTGTTTCATTTCTCTATAAATAGAATGCCTTGAGGAGCTTGCACCACTTTTAGATCATTTGCTAAGTTTAGGAACTCTCAAAGCTTTTCTTTTTCTCTCAAAGTTTTTGTGTTCTTCAAGTTCTTGGAGTTCCTCAAGTTCTTCATCTTCTTCATCTTCTTCTTCCATCTTCAAGTTTATCACATCAAGTAGGGATTTTCTTTCATGTATTCTTTTCTTTAAAGTTCTTGTTTCATGCTTGATGTTCATAGTTTCTCTTGTTTCTCTTTAGAACTTCATTTCCACTCCTTTTCCCTTTTCATTTTCGGCCATAGGCCTTGGAGAACAAAGGAATGAGAGCTTGATGATGAGAGTTTCATGATGATGTTCATCACTTGAAACAAACTCTAGAGCTTGATCTTTGTTCTTGAGCAAAAATGTTTTTAGTTTTTCCTTTCTTGAACTCTTGAGAACTTTAGCTTTAATGATGTTGTAAAATGGCTCTATGAACTCAATGATGAGGACTCATGATGTTGGTGTCAATATATCATCAAGATCATGAACTTTAGAGTTTTAAAATGTTCCTTTTTCTTCTTGAAGATTTCGGCCATTTCCTTAAATTTTCTAAGCTTCATGGTTTGATTTCCTAAAAATATTATGTTAAGTTTTAAAGAACTCTAAGCTTGACTTTACCTTGTTTGGATGAGTTTGGGTTATGGTTTAAATTCCTTTAAAGTCTTGTTAAGAGCTCTAGAAAGATAAAATGAACTTGCATAATTTATTTTATGCTTGCATTCATATTTACATTCTTGCTATGCATCTTTGCTTTCTAGCTATCACCTAAGAACATAAAGATTAAAATGGAACTTGTATCATCACTTAATTTAATTCTCGAAGCCTTTCTATTTCGGCCTTAAAGTCGATTGTTGTTGGGCCTAGAGCACTAAAATAAAGAATTGAACTTGCATTACCACCTAATTAATTTCTCGAATGCCTATCTATTTCGGCCTTAAAGTCGATTGTTGTTGGGCCAAGAGCACTAAAATGAAGAATTGAACCATGCATATTTACTTTCAAGCTTGCACGTTTAAGTTTATGCCTCGCATATTTACTTTGAAGCTTGCACGTTTAAGTTTATGCCTTGCATATTTAAATTTAAGTCATCACTTTACTTTGTAAGCAAGATTAAAAATGAAAAGCATGAGCACGTTTAGTTTATGTCGTAACTTAAGAACCTAGAGCTCAAAGACTTGCCCATTTCATTCCAAGTTAAAGTTATATGTGAAAGTATTCCTTGAATGCATAATTTCGGCCAAGTAGTGATGATGGGCTTGCAATGAGTTTTCATCTAGCTACTAGGACCAATAGTCTATGTTTTAAGTTTTCCCTAAAGCTTTACAATCTTTATAAGGTTATGTCATCACAAGTTGTGATTTTATTATCTTTAGGGGATGGAATATGTTTTGGTCAGTGACCTAAGGCTTCTCTTAGCCTTTTGATGAATTAAAGTGTTTTACAAAGAGTTTTAGAAGTTCTAGATTGATTCCAAGAGAAACTAGTTAACTTATGTACCTAGAAATGTCAATTTAACTCCCTCATTTAAGTTAGATGTTTTCGGTTCTGATGTGATGAGTGTGATGCTGTATGATGATGTTTTGATGTGTTGGAATGTGTGAAAATATCATGTGATGATGTAGAAGCGAACCTATGCATGATAGGTAAGAAACTAGCTAACTAGAAATACCGTAAAGCTAGAATTTAACATAGTTTTGACCCATTTGTTTATGGAAATTTTCCAAACTGTTTTAATGGGGACATAATCAGATTTAGATTGTTTAGACATAATAAACTTGGTATCAATTGAGTTAGAATTGAATTCTAGCACCTATGGGGAAACTAGTAACTAGAAAACCGTAAAAATGCAAATGTAGAACTCTTAGAATATTTAATTTTCTGGATTCTGTCCAGCACCCTTACAACATGATAAACATGATTAATAATTAGTCCTTAAGCATAGGAATGCCTCATAATTGATTTAGATTTAATCCATAGCTTTCAAGTAAAACGGAACCAAGAAAGGGTCTAAAACGTAAGTTCTAGAACCCCGTATTCACATGTTAGGATTTCCACCCTATGCCATTCAGATTTAAAAGTAAAATGAGAGGATTATGAATGATGTTTAATTATGAGCCTTAGGTGCTTAAAATATGAATGACGGATGTAGAGAACTATATCTCAAGATTAAGACCCGTAAGGGTCAAAGCATAAGCTACCGTAAGGGTAAGCGTTTGGATGATTTATGATGATGCATGAAGTATGCTAATGATGATGATGTTATTCATATGAGGAATTTATGAGATTATATGTTAATGTGGCATAAAGCAAATTTGGAAGGAAATTCGTAATGACCGTTGTGCTTGAATTTCCGACAAATTTGGGGACTTAAAGAGATTTTGAAAATTAAGGTACTAAGATGGGTTCTAGGATGACACCGGTTCGGTCGAGCACCCCTAAGAGTTTTGCCCCCTAACCCGTACTCAGATAGTCGGGATTTATGATTTATGATACGCTTATCGTTAAGTGGTAAGTAAGAACTAGTGACGACTAGTTAAGGTATGAGCTCATAACCTAGATGTATGACACGTTCTCGGTGACACCGGTTCGGCCGAGCACCCCCAGTTCGATTGTCTTTTAGGGTGGCCCATGAGGAAGAGAAGTTTCATGATTATGATTATGTCACAAAGTTTTGTCCCATATGAATGTTACTATTGCCACTTTATGCCACCAAGAATGATGATGCTTGATGTTATGTTTTATGTATGTGCATTAGGTAATGCCATGCATACATTTTCTATTATGTTGCATTCATGACATTAAGATCATCCTAAAATGAATGGACCTTGGCTAAAATATATTTTTAAGTTTAAAATGAACTTAATACATGCTCAGTCGTTTTGTATAAATAAACCCAAGGTTCCTGAGGACGTAGATGATGACACCTAGGTAGTAGGAGGCCCTACTGAGATTCTTTAGCAAGATTCTCACTCCCTCTATCTCCTTCTTTCCGTCACGTCTTCAGATGGCGACATTCGTGATGTTCGTGGACACGCCGACATAGGAGGTGCACCATGACCCGGACCACGGATCATACCATTTTGTGGGTCGATGCACGCTTAGAGTATTCATGTTCATGGGTCGACCCTTCACTCCCCTTGTACATTCCCATCGTTTCTCCCCCGTCTCACCTTTTGGCGATGGCCTGGTGTTCGAGCGCGCACGTCCCCGAGTTAGAGCACACACCACTTAGATGGGGATGAACCTTCTTTTGTTTACAGGTTATCCTATTAGTTGCACTCGGGTAGGGGAGTAGATTATGTTTATGTTTATGTTGTATTTTCTTTCATGTATTTCCATGTACCAAATCAAGTCCCACGCTTATAAGTGGGCAAATTATAATGATATATGAGATGTTATTCAGTGTCTCTCATGATGTGCCCTTCTATGCTTTATGCTATGACGTTATGAGATGTATGTTTTGTCCGTTGCAAGTTATATCGCATCACGCGGCTCTCACTTTTATTTCAAAAAAAAATTTACCCGTATTTTCCGCTAAGTAATTCAAAGTTAAATGAGAACTATGAAGTAACAGACTAATGATTAACCTAAATATGTTCTAGAGTATTGAGTTAAAAAATTAGGATGTTACATATCCAAGGTCCTAGCTCCTATGGTTATGTGGAGATTGAACAATTGTGCCCTCCTGAAGACTTGATAGTCCCCAAAGATTTCAAAGTCCCTGATTTCTCAAAGTATGATGGGACTGGTAACCCTTTGTTTCACTTGAAGAGTTACTGTACTAAAATGGCAATATGGTCAAAAGATGAAAAATTTCTCACCAGCTTTTTCCATGAAAGCCTGACTGGACCTGCCTTGGAATGGTATATTCAACTAGACCATTCAAAGATTTCTAGCTGGAGAGAATTGGCAGATCAATTCATGAGCCAATACAAGTTCAACATGGAAGTGGCACCTACTCGTGAGCAATTAACCATGATGCAGAAAAGAAAGACGAGTCATTTAAACAATATGCCCAAAGGTGGAGAGCCCTGGCTGCTCAAGTACAACCGCCACTTATCCCATCTGAAATGTGCTCATACTTTTTGGGGACCTTAGGATCTCCTTACATTGGAGCAATGGCAGGAGCAGCTTACAAGGATTTCTCTGAGTTGATAACGGCTGGAGAGAGAATTGAAAGCTTAGTTAAAGCTGGCAAGCTTCCTACAAGCAATGAGGACACAAAAAGAACATTCCCACCAAAAAAGAAAGAGCCTGAAATAAATCTTGTACAAGGTTAGCAATCTGCTATCCCTAGATACACATCAACACACCCAAAATTCCAAAATCCACAATACTAATCCCCTGTCCCTTCTTACTAAGCCACAAACACTACCCCATACCCTCAGCCTCAAGTCAACAATATCCACATAAGGCCGCATCAACCATCTCGCCCAACCTATACCTATAACCCGGCCACGCATCCTCAAAACTACCCAAACACTACACCACCACGACCAAATTTCCAAAATCAGAATCGAAATCGATTCCCAAACCTCCCACATTTTCCGAAGTTATCCATTTCTAATGCTGACCTTTTCCAAAGATTATTCGAGGCTCATTTGATATCGCCATATCCGGTACGTCCATTGGAACCACCATTCCCAGCGTGGCATAACTCGAATCTAACTTGCAAATATCACATGGATGTTATGGGACATTCAATCGAGGACTGTGAAGGGTTTAAGACGGCGGTGAGGAAATTAATTGCTTGTGGGAGATTAGACCTCCAGGAAGAATCAAAGCCTGATATCGTCAATAATCCAATTCCAAATCATGAAGGAGGAGGTCGTATGAATACCTTGGAAATGGAGGAACCTTTGATAAAGAAGGTGCTGAGTCTTAGAACACCCATGGAGAAAATTTTCATTGGCTTGAATGAGGCTGGTTACAACATGATAGCACCTGCTGTCACAATAAAGGAGAATGAGAAGTACGATATGGAATCAAGCTGCATATATCACTCTGGAGGTCCTGGTCATGATATAGAAAGTTGTTGGGATTTCAAGGCTCGAGTACAAGAATTGCTCAACTTAGGTGTGATTCAGGCAAAAAAGAAGTCAAATTTCTCTGAAGAGGTGAATGTGATCGAGCGTTTCGTGCTCCAAGTACTGCCACTTAACTCAGCTCCGAAACAGGAAAAAGTGGTGATCATTGTGAAGAAGCCGATGCCCTTCGATTACGCGAATACTCATGCCGTGCCGTGGAATTATGAAACGAAGGTAGAGACAAAAGGAGATATAGGAGAAACCTCAGAGGGCCGAATAGGTGGAACGGTAACCAATATAACAAGAAGTGGAAGGTATTATGGTCCTAGAGAACTGGAAAAAGGGAAGTTTATTGACAAAGGGAATGGTGGAAATAGCTCAGGTTTAGAGATAAAAGAAAAAGTAGAAGATGAAGAAGAGGAGTTCCTAAAAATTATGAAGCAAAGTGAATATGATATACTGGAACAATTGAAGGAAACTCCTGCCAGAATATCCCTGCTGTCACTAATCTTGTCATCTGAGCCTCATCAAAAGGCCGTGCTAAAAGTTTTAAAGGATGCCTATGTGAAACCTGATGTCTCATTAGAGAATGTGGTGAATATGGTTGATCCGGTGAGGCGTGTTAATATGATTACATTCTCAGATGAAGAAATTGTATCACAGGCCAACCCACGTGTACTGTACATAACTCTGAAGTGCAGAGGCTATATAGTGCCTAAAGTTCTCATCGATGAAGGGTCAGGACTGAACGTTTTACCAGTATCAACCTTAAGCTACTTGTCAATAAGCAAAGATGATATTTCACCATAAGTAATGATTGTGAAAGCTTTCGACAGAGCAAAGAAAAGCATTATTGGGAAAATGGTTTTGCCATTGGATGTTGGCCCAAGCAGGTTTGACGTATTATTCCAAGTAATGGAGATTGAATCCGATTATAATATGTTGCTGGGAAGACCATGGATTAGCAATGTTGGCACCGTTCCTTCTACCTTGCATCAAAAGGTTAAGTTCATTGAGAATGGCTCAATCATTACAATTCATGGAGAAAAGGAGATCATAGTATCTAAACCAGTTACGCTGCCATATGTTGAAAATGTGGAGCTAGTTGAAAGCAGTTTGTGGCACAATCTGGAGGTTGTAGGGATGAAACAAGAAGAAAATGAGTTCCCAAGGCAGGATGTCAATCAGGTAGTGGCTCACATCATGACTAAGAACGGCTATCTGCATGGCAAAGGGTTGGGGCTGCAGTTACAGGGTATCAAAATGCCTCTACCTATCTCAGGGAAGCATAACCGATTCGGTTTAGGATATGAGGCATCATTGGAAGAGCAGATGAAGACTATGGCTCTTGGGCAAAAGAAACAGAATGAGAAGATAAAGCAGATCCCTCACCTAAAAGAGACATTTCCTTACCCAGCTGAAGTGATCATAGCTGGAGAAGGCTGCTCCCTTAGCCATTGTCCAATCATCAACATGGTGGATGTCGAGGGGTCTGAAGAGTATAAAAATACTCATGCTACTAACAATGATGAGATGCTGATGAACTGGACATTTGAACCAGTGATTGATGTTGTTGCTTCAAAGTAATCATTGGTTGTATTAATAAAGATTTGTTTGTGCTTCTGTTTATGCTATTCCAAGACATCATAATGAACTTGCATGATTTTCCAATAATTTTTCTTTATGTCTTCCTTTTGCCTCATTTCTGTTTCCTTTTTTTTAATTTTCTTCTTTTATTCCTTTGACCATTCTTAGCTCATTTATTAAGATTTTTCCATGCTATTCCCATTTATCCCTCCATTTTACTTTTCCAACCCAACACAATTGCTTTCCAGGGATTTAAAAATTATGTCACATGAAAGAGATCTTGGAAGCTTATCAATTGACTCTCTTGCTGCACTTGATTGTGAAGATCATGAATCTGATGAGGATGGAGAAATTGTCGAGCAATTCTCAGACTTATTAGAACATTCTGAAAAAGAAATTGGCCCAGATAATGAAGTGATTGAGTTGATTAACATGGGAACTGAAGAAGAGAAGAAAGAGCTGAAAATAGTTGAAAACCCAGAACAATCGGAAATGATTGCATTGTTCAAAGAATACATGGATGTCTTTGCATGGTCTTATCGTGATATGCTAGGGGTGGATCCAGAAATAGCTTCACATAAGATCCCTTTATATTTAGAAGTTGAGCCAAAGAAGCAGAAGTTAAGAAGGATGCGGCCTGAAATGTCATTAAAAATAAAAGAAAAGGTGTCTAAATAGCTAGAGGCTGGATTTTTGGAGGTAACAAGACACACTGATTGGGTGACTAATATTGTGCCTGTGCCTAAAAAGGATGGGAAGGTCAGGATGTGCGTAGATTACAGAGACCTAAATAAAGCCAGCCCAAAAGATGACTTTCCTCTCCCTTACATTGATGTCCTTGTTGACAATACTGCAAAAAATCATCGATTTTCATTTATGGATGGCTACTCAGGATACAATCAAATCCTCATGGATGCTGATGACAAAGGAAAAACTACTTTCATAACTCCGTGGGGAACATTTTGCTATACATTTATGCCATTCGGATTAAAGAATGCTGGTGCTATATATCAGCGTGCAATGGTTGCACTTTTCCATGACATGATGCATAAGGAGATTGAAGTGTATGTAGATGATATGGTTGCTAAATCTAAAGAGGGAGAAAGTCATGTGGCAGTCCTACGAAAGTTATTTGAAAGGCTCAGAAAATACAAGTTGAGGCTGAATCCAAACAAATGCATCTTTGGAGCTTGTACAGGAAAGTTACTGGGTTTTGTTGTCAGCGGAGAAGGAATAAAAGTGGATCCAGACAAGGTGAAGGTGATACAAGATATGCCAGCTCCCAAAACCAAAAAAGAAGTGAGGAGTTTTCTTAGAAGGCTCAACTACATTGCTAGATTCATCGCTAATTTGACTAGCACTTGTGAGCCTATATTCAAGTTGCTACGAAAACATCAACCTGGAAAATGGAATAATGAATGCCAAGAAGCCTTCAATAAAATAAAGGCTTATTTAATGGAACCTCCAGTTTTGACTCCACCTACACCAGGTCGTTCGTTAATACTGTACCTTACAGTACTACCAACATCAATGGGAGCAATGTTAGGACAGTATGACGAGTCAGGGAGGAAAGAACAGGCAACTTATTATCTGAGCAAGAAATTCAATGATTGTGAATCCCGCTACCTAGCAATTGAGAGAACATGTTGTGCATTGGTATGGACCTCCAAGAGGCTGAGGCAATACTTGTTATACTATACCACTTGGCTAATCTCTCGAGTGGATTCATTGAAATACATATTTGATAGTCCCCACGTGTCATTAAGATTGTCAAAGTGGCAAGTGATACTATCTGAATTTGATATCAAGTATGTGACTCAAAAATCTGTCAAGGGAAGTGCAATTGCTGATCATCTTGCTGAAAACCCTCTTGAGGATGGTGAACCAGTTATATCAGAATCCCCTGATGGTGAAGTGATGGCAGTAGAGGAAGAGGAGCAAAAAGAAGAATGCAGATGGGAGATGGGAGATGTATTTTGATGGAGCTGCCTATATGAATGGGTGTGGAATAGGAGCTGTAGTGGTATCGCCAGATGGGAAGCAATACCCAGTTTCTATCAAATTAGATTTCAAATGTACCAACAATATTGCAGAATATGAAGCATGCGCTAATGGTTTACAAGTTGCAATTGATTTGGGAGTGAAAGAATTAAAGGTCTTTGGAGACTCTGCACTTATCATTTATCAAGTTAATGGACAATGGCAAACCAAGGACCCAAAATTGATGCCTTATCAGAAGTACTTGTCTCGACTAATTGAGCAATTTGATGAGGTGTCATTCTCCCACTTAACTCGAGACAAGAATCAATTTGCAGATGCTTTGGCAACCTTGGCTGCAATGACTAAATTGGAAGTCCATGCCAACGTCCAACCGATCCATGTAGAGGTGCAAAATGAACCAATTTACTGTAGCAATATGGAGATTGAACCAGATGGCCAGCCTTGGTCTCATGACATCAAGCAGTATATTCAGAAAGGAGAGTACCCAGTCGGAGCAAATGAAGTGAATAAGAAGACAATTCATCGACTAGCTATGGCCTTTTTCTTGAATGGTGAAGTCCTCTATAAGAGAAATTATGATGGCACCCTCTTAAAGTATGTAGATGCTCGTGAAGCTCGCATGATCATGACGGAGATACATGAAGGGATCTGTGGAACTCATGCTAATGCGCATATGATGGCACGTAAGATCTTGAGGAGTGGTTATTACTGGTCCACTATAGAGAGTGACTGCATCAATTATGTTCGGAGGTGTTACAAATGCCAAATATATGCAGACCGAGTCAATGCTCCTCCGCTTTCATTACACAGCATGGTATCTCCCTGGCCTTTCTCAATGTGGGGCATGGACGTTATTGGTCCAATTAATCCCAAGGCATCCAATGGTCATCGTTTCATCTTGGTAGCGATAGACTATTTCACTAAATGGGTGGAAGTTGTCTCATATGCTAATATCACACAGAAGGTGTTTGTCAAGTTCATCAAAAGGGACATCATCTGTAGATATGGAATTCCAGAGAGAATTATTACAGACAATACTCCTAATCTTAATGGCGCTGAGGTTCAGAAGTTCTTTGAGACTTTCAAAACCAAACATCACAACTCAGCTCCCTATAGGCCTCAAATGAATAGTGCGGTCGAAGCTGCAAACAAGAACATCAAGAAAATTGTCGCCAAAATGGTAGTGAACTACAAAGATTAGCATGAAATGCTGCCTTATGCTTTGCATGCATATCGTACCAACATACGATCAAGCACAGGGGCAACTCCTTTCTCGTTGGTGTATGGAATGGAAGCTGTATCTCCCATAGAAGTGGAAATCCCATCACTAAGGGTTCTGATGGAGGCAGAGTTAGAAGAATTTGAATGGGTGAAAGCTCAGCATGAACAGTTGAATATGATAGAAGAGAAAAGATTGACAGCCATTTGTCATGGCCAGTTGTATCAAAGCAGAATGGCTAAAGCTTTTAATAAGAAAGTTCGCCCTAGGGATTTTTATCCAGGAGATTTGGTTCTGAAGAAAATTCTTCCTAATCAAGAGGATGCACGAGGAAAATGGGTCCCGAGCTATGAAGGCCCTTACATTGTCAAATAAGCATTTTCAGGAGGGGCATTAATCTTGCAAAATATGGATGGACAAGAACTGTCTAGACCAATCAACGCAGATGCAGTCAAGAAGTTTTATGCTTGAAAAGATGCTATAAAAGCTGGTTGGATTGAAAACCCAAAAAGAGTGGCCTAAATAAAAGCTAGGATGAGAAATAAATTAAAAGAAAAAGCCCGTTAGGTCGAAAACTCGAAAGAGCGGCCTAAGCAAAAGTTAGGGTAACAAAAAGAAGAATGCCTGCTAGGATGAAAACCCACAAAGGCGGCCTAGGCAAAAGTTAGGGCAAAATAATGAGCATCATCTCAAAGCATCCTACACTGGGGCAATTTTTCAATGATGAATCAGTCCTAAGGACTAAAAAAAATCACCGATGGGGCAAATTCTGGGGATTCAGGTGAAAAAGAAAGAAAGGGCTGGAAGACATGTCGTCAGATACAATGATTATAACAGCCAGTGATAGCAAGGAATCAATTAAATAGATAACCAAGAATCGAAAATGGGGCAAAATTTTTGTGTCCCTAACAGTGACATTTTCTTTTGTTTCATTCTTGTTCCATTCCAACCCTTTGAAATTACCTTTATTCATAGAAATTTTAGATACACAAAGCAATAAAATTTATTCTTTCCCTTCTCTTTTTCTTAAATGCATATTCATTTATGATGTCTTGAGTAAGCATGAATTTAAGTATGAACTATGCAGTCTAACAATATTTGCAGCAATACAAATGACTAGCATTTCGTTAAAGAGCATCTAAGAGCTTCAGACTAAGCTTGGTAGCAAGAAAAGGGTAAGAAGGAAGAATGATGAAGGAAATAGGAAAAATTCACAGAAGAAAAGAAAAATCTCGTCTGTGCCAAAAGGTCTAATTCATGAGCTACGAGTTTGATCGGTTAAAGTCTTCCCCAAGGGTTGCTTCCATACAGTAAAAGTCGATTCACAAAGGTATTTTCGAAAAGAGGTCAAGAGAAAAAAGAAATTTGAATAATTTACTTTTCTTGTCGGCCTCAGATTGCCATTAGCGGCCTCAGATTGCCAATTTACTTTCCTTGTCGGCCTCAGATTGCCATTATCAGCCTCAGATTGCCAACTTAATTTTCAGTCGGCCTCAGATTGCCATTGTCGGCCTCAGATTGCCCATTTACTTTTCTTGTCGGCCTCAGATTGCCAATTTTAAATTCTAGTCAGCCTCGTCGGCTTTTAAATCTCTGTCAGCCCCTGTCAGCTTTTTAATTTCAGTCAACCCTGTTGGCTTTTAATTTCCTATCACTCTTTCTCTTCCTGTGGATGTGTAAGTTCCAATGTGTGTATGTGTGTGAGCATGCGTGTGCGTGTGCGTGTTTGAATTGATGAGTGTGAGTATGTGTTGTTGACCTGTATCCGGTTGGTCACAATACTTTTCATTTCCTATTGCTTGCTGACCCATATCCAGTTGGTCGCAAGATCTTTAATTTCTTGAGGATTGTTAAGTTGGTCACAAAGTTTATAAATTCTTGTCAACCCCTGTCGGTTTTTAATTTCCTGTCAGCATTCATTAACTTGTAAATTTCAAGTCAGTCCATTTGGTTCTTGCATCTTTTGTCTAGTAAGTTTCTAAATTGCATAATTTGCATGTGGCTTGCCCAAATGTTTAGGTTCTTTCCATGTTAGAATTTGATTTTTCTTGCATTTTGCATTTCATGCATTACCAAACAAAATCTATGTTCATGTCTTTACTTATCCTTTACAAAGACAATATGTAAATATTAGGTTTTTCATATTCTCTTGTAAGAAATAAGTAAAGAGGGGCAACTGTGAACACCCAATTTTGTCCGGCCCCTAAAAAAAATTTCAATCCATTTCATCAATTTCATTTTTAGTTGTTGTTATCTTTTTTTTAAAAAAAAAAGGGCCTGTTTTCAAGCCCATTTCATTTCATTAAAACAAAAAAAGGAAACCCATTGCATTTTTTTGTTGTTGTCGTTTTTGTCATTGTTTACAATCTTAGCTCATTTCATTGTCATTTTAATTTATTTGTAAAAAAATAATAATGAAAAAGAAAAAGGAAAGCAAATCGAAGCAGCCTGAAGAGAGAAACAATCGGTGCCTAGCAAAACAAGGAAGTTGGAATACTGAAGCGTGCAGGGTCACAGAGAAGTCAAACGAGTGCCTAACAAAGTTGTAAAAAACGAGCATCGGAGTCAAAAACAGTAGGCACCAAACAAGAACAAGAGAGGAATGGCAGAACCCAACAATGCATGTGAAGATTAGGGAATCAAAGAAAATCCCATGAAATCAGCAATCAGATCACAAGAGGAGCAAAAAAAATTACCTTAGCAAAGCTATAAAAGGGGGGAAGGATCTGATTCAAAAGAAAAAAAAAGGGAATCATCACCATTTTTTGACATACCCGAGTTCTTAAGAGATTTGTTTGCACACCAAAAAGAGAATTGATACAATAATATATTCCCAGCACTCATACGCAACAAGCACAACATCCAGACAATCACAGCCAGATATAATCAGAAGTTCTCAAGAAATAAAAATTAAAAAAATCTGAGGGGGCCGCGGCCTCCCTCCTCTGCCAAAGTATCACCGCGGCCCCTTCCTCCATGCTCTCTCTCCTGGCTTCTTCCATTTTCCTTTATCTCAGTTCACCTGAAAAAAAAAACATAAGAATCTTATATCAGAACCAAACATACACCCAATTTTTCTTTTGTTCAAAAAGAGAAGAAAATAACAAAAAAGAGAGGAGTAGAAATGGAGAGGGAAGCCGGCCACTACTCCTCCGCCGATTTCCCAGCCAAACCACCGCGAATTTTCCTCCACCATCCACGGTTCTTCCTCTTCCATTCATCTCCATCATCGACCCAATTAGATCAGCCACCCACCACAACAATCGCGAAACCTCTTTCCACCATACTCATCCACGACCCTCAACCTCCGCCACTAGACATCGCCGACCTCTTCCAGACCGCGGCCGACTCCACTGACAAATCGGGATCGCGAGGCCGCTGCACACCCTTCCGTCGTCGCACCTCGCCCTGCCGCAAGCCACCCGCGGCAGATCGGCCACTGCCACGGTAGCTTTGACCCTTCATTCGCGCGGTGCTCCCCCTCCGAATCGGGTCCCTCCGCCGACGTGCAGATCGCCGGCCAGTTCCTCTCATCTTCACATCGCGTCTCTCTTTTCCTCAGCGTCGGACCGCTCTGAACCCGGCCGCCTCCCACTGCGCGTCCCCACCGCTGGCTGAGCCCCCTTTGCGCGGCGGTGACCTCCTCGTGCGCCGGACTCACCGCCGGTGTTGTCGATGGCTTCCCTTCTCTCTGTCGGCAACTCTCTTCCCCTCTTGCTTCTCTCTCACTATCTCTTTTCTCTCAGATTCCCTCTTCTTTTCTTTCCTTTTAGTCTTTCTTTCTTTTGAGTGTATGAGATGTCTTTTGGTTGAGTATGAAAGTTTGATAAGCAAGTGAGCGTGGAAGAGGCGTGAATGTGAGCGTGTGCGAGAAAGTGTGTGTGCGTGTGAGTATGAGTGTTAGTATTAGTATGTTTGTGTGTGTTAAAAGTAAAATTAAATTAGTAGGATTAGGAAATTTTAATTGCATTTAGTTATATTTCGAAGTCAGTGTTATTTTTGGTCAATTTGTTCAGTTAACATTAGTTTTAGATTAGTTTGTTTAAATTTGAGTATTTGTTCAGGTAGCATTAGTTTTCGATTAGTTTGTTTAAATTTGAGTTTTTAGTGTTTGTTTAATTTTTAATTTTAGATTTGTTTGTTTTAGAATTAGTTTAGTTTGAAATTTAAAATAAATGAGTTTATTTTCTTTTGAGTAGGATTAAATAATCAAGTTGGGAGTAATTGAATTGTCTAATGTTTTGGTAAATTTTATATGTAAAACCTTAAAATAAAAATAATAATAAAAAGATGGTAGTTAGAATCCTTGATTTACTTTTACTCTTTAATTGTTATATTTGTTCATTTTTTAATAAAATAAATAATTTTGTCTCTAAATTAATGTTGTCAACTCATAAATAAAATTAGCCTTCTTTTTTTTCTTTTTATTAAAAGTTTATTTAATTCATCAATTGAGTAATTGGATTTTTAAATAAATAAATAGGATTAATTGAGCTGTGACGGCTTATTAATTCTGGAATATTTTAGCTATTACAGCTTGATATTTCAAAAATTCTTTTTTAAAAATAATAATAATAATAATAATAATAAAAATAAAATAATAATAATAATAATTGATCAAATATTTTATAGAACTACGTGACTTTGAATTCTCTATCGCACGTAGGAGCAGGCAATTTCGATCCCTGTCAAGTCAAAAATTAAATTTACATATTTATTTTACTTGTTAATAATGTTCTGATGATTTTTTTAAAAAAAAATGTTAATTTAGCCGAGACGGCTTGTTAACTTAATAACTTGGACATTTGAGCTGCGACAGCTTAATGATCCGAAATTTCCTCGGGAAATATATTTATTCTCGTTTGTATTTATTTTATTTTTATTTTTTATTTTTCTTTTTTTTTCCTTCTTTATTTTATAAAAAAAATGCCAAAACTATTTGTTTTCTTTCTTTTCTTGTTTGTAAATATTTATAAGATTTTTTTATCAAATATTTTATTTCAATTAAAAGTGGTAATTTAGCTAGGACGGTTTGTTAACTCAATATTTTGGACATCTGAATTGTGACAGTTTGATGCTCTAAAATTTCTTTTTAAAGAAAATTTTTTATCTTTTTTTTTGTAAACAACAAATGGAAAAATAAATATTTCAAAAGGGTTATTAATAATCTGCACAAATCAATTATAGGTACTGTCTAAGGACGGGTGTACTAGGGGTGCGTAGGATTAAATGCCTGCCCTTCTCTATGCATAACCGACTCCCGAACTCGATTCTGGTTTCAAAAACCATTTGTAAAATAATAGGTTTTTCCATGTTTTCCCAATTTCAATAAACTTGGTGGCGACTCCAATTTTCAAATAAATCTTTTTTGGCTGTCCCCGTCGTGATCCCGGTTGCGACATAGTCATTACTCTTTTGTTGCAGTTTTTAACTCAAAACTTCTTTAAAATATTTTAGTGAAAATATGGGTAAATTTTTTTTTGAACTTAAATACCAAAACGTGAGCCGCGCATACTAAATATCTATCGTCATTACCTTGCCTGCGTAAGAGAGATGTTAGAAACAAATAACAGGTAAATACATAATACAACCATAACATAACATAACTCAAATAATAATAACATATCAATAACTATATCATAATAGTGATGTCTTGTAATCTTAAGGACATCAATATATATCCATCAATAGAATACAAACTGATAACTGAGATACGATCACTCTAAAGGCAAATATCCAAAAGGAAGTTATCTCTGTAGCTCCTTGTCCACTCTCAAGACAAATCACGAACTACACCATCATTCATGTCTGGAAACGACATGGAAAAGAAAAGGGATGAGAAACTTATACAAAAATCTCAGTAGGTGTAACACCCTAGTAATTAACCAGATACACCTAGGTTGAATCTGATTAATGACTAGACTTTACTCCTTGCTTTGGTTCTTTCTTCATAATTTGAAAATACTTAGTGAAATTACGAGCCATTTTTTTTTTAAACACATAATTGAAAACGTGAGCCGAGTACAACGTGAACGAGTAAGCGGAGTATAATAAGACGTTTAATAATATATCACATCATATCACTTAGGCTCCATCATATAACATCCATAAGCACATTATAGTATATATTTACATACAATAACCTCACTCAAAGGGTGGGTTATGTTCATATACTTAAGGAAATACATGCCCCTAAACTAGATAACTCCATAAGCCGGGAAGGTTATCCTAAAACTAGGGTGCATGATCACACATAAATCTACTAAGAACCCTCTATGGCCACTGTCCTGGAAATAGGGGAATAAATCCGATCCACTGATGAGCTCCCTCGGGAGGGGGCACACGAGATGCACCAAGCTGGGGTCGCATGGACGACCTTCTTGCTAACCTCATTGAACAACTGTTTCCTCACTACCCTCTCTTACACGTGTGGGAGTAGGAGCAGAGCTCTCAGAATATACATGAGTAGGAGTGTCCTCTGAAGGATCAGTTTCAGAATATCTCGTCTCGGGAACATACTCTGGAAATCCATGGACAGCAGATGAAGCGGGATAAGAACGTAACATCCTTTCATCAAGTGGACGTGCATGTTCGAAAACCATTTCATCGCTATAGGGAGAAGTAGGAGAAAATCGATAACTAGGGACAGGATATGCAAATGGACGACCTATGTAAATAAAAACACGAATCACAAGACCTTCCTTCAAAATGATACGAGCGATGCACCGGATCATAGTGAAATTCCCAAGTAGGGGTATCAACGAACAGGACGAATGTCGCCATCTGAATCTGGAGACAATGACGGAAATAAAGAAAAGGGAGTGAGAATCTTGCTAAAGAATTCTCGAAGGTACCTCCTTCTACAGTGTCATCATCAAAGTCCCCAGGAACCTCGGGATTATTCTAAAATAGTGAGCATGCAAAGATTCATTTTAAGTTCGGACAAATACTTAACCGAGGTTCATCAATTTTTAATCATGCGTCTTATAATGCATCATAATCTTAACATGTCATATTTACAATGAACTTTTCCTTTATCATTTCATCATTTTCCTCATCATCATTATCAAATAACATGCATAAAAGAACGTCATATAATATTAGCTACATGTGGACATAGTGCACATATTTCATTTCCTTAGGTGACTTAAAATCTTATCATCATCATTATTTTCCTTAGGCCACCCTATACTCCATCCTTTTGGGAGTAATTTAGGTTATGAGCTCATACTTTACTAGTCGTCACTAGCATATACTTATCCCTTTTGATAAGCTAAAGTCCCGACTCTACCCTTTTGAGAGAACGGGTTAGGGAGCTAAACTCACCTTTTCACCACCTATAGTCTGATGGTTCCAAAGGATCATTTTCTTATAAGTTTAAGTCACCATTAAATCTTTGCATGTTATATCATAATACAATTCATAAACATCATAACATTTTCTCATTTATAGTCTTAAGCTAGAATAATATATATCAACTGTAATCATGCATATGGGAGATTCCCAGGAAAGAGAGGTGGGTCACAATGGACACGCTTAAATACCAAGTCTTTCCTTAGCGAATACCTTTCCAAATTACACTTTTACAATGATACACTTTCTTCTAGCAACAAAGGTAAATTTTACATAATAAAGAACATTTCATGTATAAGCATTCTCATTATTTGTAACAGCAACTATAACATGCAAGCCAGAAAATCATTCAATAAGCATCCAATCCTTACATAGAATTATCAATTATAGAACTAATTAGTTACTAAACCAATTATGAATCATTCTCTTAACAATAAACCATAATTATCACAACTTCAATCATATCAAATCATTATCACACATTGATACTAAACTCGGATCAGTGGCGAATCATGAACCTCATGTAATTACATAGAATCATATTTTAAGTGCATATAAATTACTAGTTCCCCGTAAAATCCTTGCAAAGCCTTAAAACTCATTTAGAAACTAGTTCTTTTGTCAAATTTGGGAGGATCTTCACAATTAAAATTCTCACTTAAGATAAAAGGAGTAAGTCTTGAGCTTTAGAGATTTAGATGACATCTTAGAATTATAAACATGCTATGCAACCTTATTTTAATCTTATCTTTATAAGGTGATAGCTTGGAATTATAAACATGGTATGCAATTCCATTTCTTTATCTTTAAGATTTAAGGTGATGACTTGAAAATTAAACATGATGCAAGAACTTGAAATATAAACATGATACAAGAAAGCTGAGCGGCGGTAATCCGCATGAGAACCAAGAGAGGGAGAAGAGAATATTAAGAAACCGGAGCGGCGGTAGTCCGCACAGACCGATAGAGGGAGAAGAGATTATTAAGAAACCGGAGCGGCGGTAGTCCGCACAGGACCAGTAGAGGGAGACGAGAATTATTATCACATCTTTTTAAGCTCCAATCTCAAGACTTTTTAAAGAATAAATTCTTTAACTCCAATAATCATATTTCTTTGCTTGTGATACATGGGCAAGTCTTTGAGCTCTAGGATCTTTAGGTGATGGCATAAAATAAACATGTCATGCGTTGATTCTTTTAGCCATTATAAAATATAGTGAGAGCATAAATTAAATATGAGATGCAACCTCTTTATTATCTTGAAAGATTAAGTGATGACTTGAAACATAAACATGAAATACAAGCTTGGAATTTAAACATGAGAAATGCAAGTTCATTTATTCATTCTTGAAAATTTAGTGATGACATAGAAGGTAAACATGGTTATGAAAAGCATAAACTTAATCATGGATGCAAATTCATTTTGTTTCTTTACTAGAGCTCCTTCAAGACTTTAAAAGAATTATAAATTCAACCCAATACATATCTTAACAAGAAATAAAACATAAAAGGAAAATACATCTTTCAAGTTCTAAACTAAAAATCTTTGTTTTAGCATCATGAAGCATTATTCTTTAAACTTTTGCATCAAGTGGAATTTTCAAGCTTTAGAGGCCTAACTTGTGATGGATTTACAACCCACCCTCAAGGTCCTCATCATCAAGCCATCATCTTAGTTCCACCTAGGCCATATGGTTGAATTGGTTAAAGAAAAATTGAAGAGGAAAACCAAAATGAAAAGCTAAGGTAAGTTCATAATTTCATCATTTTGAGCTAAAAACACAACTCCTCAAAGCATAGAAATAAATTTACAAACTACTCCCTACCTAATCTGAGTTGAAGAAGAGGAAGAGAACTTGGTTTCTTGAAGTGAAATGAAACAAAATCTCTTTGAAAAATTGAAGAAAGAATTCAGCCAAAGAGGAGGAAGAAAGAAAGTTTTTGGTGCTCCTAAAAACTAGTTATGAACCAAGCATTCCAAGACCACTCAAGCAAGCCTATTTATAGAAGATTTTGAGGCTTCTAATTGGCCAACATGATGAGGTAGTGGACGGAATTTTGCAGGAGAAATAAGGGAGGAAAAATCATTTTAGACAAAGTTGTATGAAATTAAGGAATTATGTCTCTTATGGTGACATTTTGGCATTTTGTTTTAGTGCAACTTTTGGCAATAATTCAGCTGCATAATGGCATCAATAATTTCATCCATTACAGCCCAAAGAAGTGAAATTTGTGTGTTCCATGCATTATTTAGGTGTAGGCAAGGTATTCATGTAATTTAGAGAATTTACGGTTAAGGGTTTAAGTGAATTAGTAAGCAATTTGGGTGTTTTTGAGCAATTTTGGGTTCTAATCAATCTAAATACATAATTTTGACTCTAGATTAATATTTAGAATTTAATAAGCTTTAATTTGAGCCTAATATTGCTTAGGTTTTGGTATATGAATCAAAAATCCCGAAATTCGCAAAACTGCCCAAAAACAGGCGCAAAATCGTACTTTCACTTAAAAGCGCCGAGGCCACCCGAGCTTAACCAATGGTTAATCATGACTTAAAAACACATTTTAAAACATTTTAGTGAGGTTCGGGCTCAGTCGGCACGCACATCGGAGTTACAACAGCCGCAAGGGCGTTTTGGTCATTTCGCGCGTCGGAACTCAAAATTGAGATCCTTCTGCTCTATTAACACACATAACACAAACAATCCCTTATTATCCTCAAAATATCCCCTTGAGAATAGGTGGGGCCCACAATCCTCATTTTCTGAGTAAAATAACTTCAGGGGCATTTTGGTCATTTTATACGTACAGAAATTCGGGATTTGCGACTCTCACATGAATCATTCCTAACCTCTCTTCTAATGTTATATTCCTTTATTGAGGATTGTTCGGCCTCAAATCTTATGTAATAATTACCTACGGTAATTCGGTAATTGATTAATTTCTAATGACAGTAAAAATTACAGTAAAAATTGGGGCGTTACAGTAGGGCTTCCCGACTATAACACAAGTGTCATCATCATCGTCCCCAGAAACCTCGGGTTTAATTATGAAAATGGTGAACATATATATAAGGTTCATTTATTAAGTTCTAAATATCATTAGCCGAGGCCCGTATCTTTTAGCATGAATCTTAATGTCATGAATGCAACATATTAGTCATGGATGCATGTCAATATCAATATACGTAATATCATAAAATCCATAAAACAATGCATATGATATAAAGAATATCATGATCATCATTCTTACAGGTGACTTAAACTTCTTCATTCTCTTTTCCTTGGGGGCCGCCCTATAATTCTCTCTTTTCTCGAGAGTTCTAGGTTATGAGCTCATACCTCACTAGTCGTCACTAGCGTAATCTTATCCCTTTTGATAAGTTAAATTCCCGACTCTTAAGGTACGGGATAGGGGGCATTAGGATCACCTTTCATAACCTTTAATTCGAGGAGTCCAAAGGATCACTTCCCATTTGGATCACCTCTCATAACCTTTAATTCGGGAAGTCTAGAGGATCATTTCCATGTGTCTTATGTCACCTTTAATCTTGGCATATTATATGAAGATGCAAACATGAATATCACAATTATAACTCATCAATTCAACATTTCATGTGCATCTTAATGAATCAAACATAATTATAACATGCCATAATTTAAATCACATAAACATGCATCATATTTCATTTCATATATCCATAAGCCATATAAGTTTCCACACATGAACATACCCTTCACAAAACATCATTCACATTCATCTCATCATATTATCAATATTTACGTTTAAACCCCAAAGGGTTAAATCACAATTTCTCAAAGGTTATGGGTCAAAATGGAATTACCCCTTTTTAACATCTACTCATAAATTAAAGACCTTTAACATTAACCACTACATTTCAAGAGACATATAACTATTAGTAACCATTAAAACTTATCATAAAAACCTTTTAGGGCCATAGACTAAATTTAACATGTTTTAGGGGTCAAAGTGCAAAGTAACACAATTTTTGACACTTAATAGCAACCGAAAATTATAAAACTTTTTCTAAACATTATATATGGTATTTTGAACACATGGACACATTCAACATCATTAGTTGGTCTAATTAAAAATATTTGGCTGAAATAACATAGTTGATAGTTCAAAACATAACTTTCCGCATTTTGCAAAACAGCCCAAACTAACATTTATAATTACCCTTTTATGCATCTATGGTACCAAAAACAATTCTTACAACAAATGTAAGTAATTCTAAAGTATGTGAATAATGTGAACAGCCTTGAACAACCCTTGAACAGAATCAGAAAATTAATCTCCTTAAAGCTTTACAAAAACACAATTTTAATCCTTTCTAGTTACTACACTTTCCTAAAATGCTAAGAACAATTTTTATAACAATTATTAGTGATCCTCAAGTGTGTGAACAGCTATAAACAGTAGTGAACAGTGGTTAACAGTGATGAACAGGGCGTAACAGTAATCAGAAAAATTAGCATTCTAAAAGCTTCATAAAAACGCAATTTTGATCATTTTTAGTTACTCATTTTTCCTAAAACACAAAAAAACAATTTTTACAATAACTATTAGTGATTTAAACTCATCTAAACATCCTAAATCAGTAACCATTCTAGTTCTAAAAGATTAGATCAGAATAATAAAACTTTAGCATTTAAAATCATGAGAAAAATCATATTCTTAATTCTTTGTAATTCTAGGTCTTTCAAAATTTCTTTGTACAACTTTAAAGACAAGATTATACCTAAAAATAAAATACAAAAAGTTTCAAATCAGAATCATACAAGGGCCAAAACAGATAGATGAGAAGTGTCCATGATCAAAATTACCATTTATGATAAAAGAAGTAAATCTTGAACTTTAGGATTTAGGTGATGACTAGAATCATAAACTTGTCTTATAACCTTATTATTATCATTATAAGGTGACAACTTGGAAATATAAATATGAAATGCAAGGCTTGAAATATAAATAATAAGGTGCAAATTCATTCTTAGATCCTTATGATTTAAGTAATAACTTAAAATGTAAATATGAATATGCAAGTTCATATTATTATCTTCAATAATTAAAGTGATAACTTGAAATATAAATATGATTATGCAAAGCTTAAAATATAAATATGATGTGCAAGAACTTGAAATATACATATGGATGCAAGTTCTTTTTTTTGTGTTATTAAGCTCAAAACTCAAAACTTAGCAATTCTTTCATTAATCTTTTGACATCAAGAATTAAACCTTGAGCTTTAGAGGTCATTTAAATGATGGATTCACAACCACCACCATGATTCCTCATCATCAAGCCATGGTCATTATCAAACCATATAAACCGAAATTATAAAGGAAGAACAAAGAAAGAACATGAAATAAAATCCCTACCAAGTTGTTTCTTGTTATCAAAAGGTAATGCTTGATCTTTAGAGAAGTTAGAAGAAGAAAATATGTCCTTGATATGTCCTTTGAACTTCGGCCAAGATTAGAGCAAATGGAGGGAGGATTTCTCTTGTGTTTTTGTGTTTGATAATGAAAGGTTATGTGTTTAGGAGTTGATTTATGGTTGGAATGTGTATGCTTGAGGTTTAGAGCTTGATTAGGGGTTAGGAATGGAGTCTCTTGAGTGGGAATGAGGAAGAAGAAGAAAGCTTGAAGTATTGGGAGAATTAGAGAACTTTGAGCAAACTTTGAGTAAGAAAACTATAAAGTAAGAAAATGATAAGGCTAGGAATGTTTATGTGTGCATTTTGGCAATGGAAGAGCTCATATTTATAGGCCAAGGAAGGCTATATGTACGCTGCATATGGGCTGAAATGTGATCAGAATTCTTGCTCAAAAATAATGCAAAACAACTCAAAGATCACATGGTATGGTCATGGTGTTGTTTGAGTGCTTAATTCTTTGATAATAAAATAAAATGGGGGCATTATGGGGGGTGTATGGCTGCTGCTCCTAGGCTGAAATGTGATCAGAATTTTTGATCCAAAAATGTAGAAGACAACTAAAAAGAACACATGGTAATGTTATGATGTGTTTGTGTGCATTATTCTTGAATGAATTTTAAAATTTGTACAATATGAGAACATGGAGGACACAGCTACTTTAGGGAATAATGGGGGACAAGTTTTATTCTTTCATTCATGGTAGGACATGTATTTGAGGTGTATCTTGAAGAAAACAAAATAAAGTATTGGTATCATGGTGGTGCCTAATGATGTAGTGCAATAATCTTTGAAATAAAAAATGAAATATGACCACCATTGAGAGTGTGATGGCCGCTGGTTTCTGGTCCTTTCATGATCAGATTTATGTTATTTTGCAAGTGATAAATCATGTATCAGATGTGTACTTACTGAGGTAAAAGATTAGGAATTGATAGGTTAGTGAAAATAGTAAAAGATTAAGTGTTTAGAACAATTTAAGACAAGGTAAAAAGAGTAATCATACACTAATGAATGAAGTTAATTTCAAGTGAGTAAAAATCAATTTGTAACATAAGTTCTAAACTTAGGATAAGAAAATGTAAATGTACAAGATTTTACCTAAACCGAAATCTTAACTTTGATCTCAAATATCACTATTTTTATGAGCTTTCATAATTAAGGAAAGGTAATTTTTATTTTTACCTTAGGTAATTTAGACTCTAATTACCTCAGTAATTTTTTTTTTTAACCTTAGGTAATTAATTTAAACTCAAGGTTGATGAGTGAAATCATTTCGAGTTCAAATAGAACTTTAATACTACCTTGATTACACAAGTAAATCTATTTAGTACAACTAGGGGTAAAAAGGTAATTTCACATAAAAACTCTCTGTAAATACTGGACAATCTCAAATCATACTTGAAATAGTCATTTTGAACTTTTGGGTGAAAACCGAATTCAAAGATTATATAATTTCATGTAAAATTACTACAGGGGTAAAACGGTAATTTTACTTACGGTAAAAATTGAGGATTGAGATTTTTACCTCTAAGGCACATATAATCCCCATCAGGCATAAAATTAACCCCTCAAAGATAATTTAGACTGGCTATCCTTGATTTCTGGGTAAAAATGACCTCAGGGGCATTTTGGTCATTTTACACGTACAGAAAAATCAGGGTTTGTGACTTTCGTACAAATCGCTAATCAAGTCTCCTATGATATTTCTCTAATGTCATATTCCTTTATTGAGGATTATTTGACCTCGAATTACGTGTAAAAATTACCTAGAGGCATCTTGGTAATTTTCACATAGCTGTAAAAATTGGGGCGTTGCAATTTTATCCATATTTTTCGCTAAGTATTTTAAAGAAGCGTTTTAAGGAATGAGACTAAAAGAGTAATAGACTAATGGACAACCTAAATACATTCTAGGAGTATTGGGTTGAAAATTAGGATGTTACACAGGAAGTTGTGAAGATATGTGCTAAACAAAAATAATATAAGTGGTGTATAGTAATCAACCAAATCAATTGAAAGTTGATCTTAGTTTCATTGATATACAAACCACAAGATCATTTATGTGTTTTTATGCACATTAGTTGCTAATCCAATTCATTTCCTATATCCAGAAAAAACTAGGATACGAAAGAACAAGAAGATTAAGAAGATGTAGACTTCGAAAGACACACAATGAGCTTCAAGGCCCCAAACCATTCCTTGCTACTATCTCTAGGAAAACATAGTCTCATTACTTTCTTTTCAACAACATTATCATGTTGCCCAGACCAAAGAAATCAAACGCTGACTCCTTGTCCTGCTAGCTTCAACCATTAATCATGCATCATGGTTATTAAGGGCAAAATCACAACCAGAACATTCCAGTTAACACTGCAGGAACCTAAAGTACAACGAATTTCATAACTAAAACATAACCAATCAGCAGGCAACGCAGCAAGCACAACAAATATTTACCCCAAAAAAATTCAAGCTAAAAAAAAGGAAAATTTGGTTAAAGCTTGTTTTAGATAAGCCAAAGGATTAAGAAAGGATTATCCACATAATGACCAAACAACAAAAAATTAATTAAAAGGGTGGATGCTCAACCATATCAATAATACCGCAGCACTCTAGGCTGAATATAGATTTAATGTGCGGTTTTTGAGCTTCAATATCATTTCCTTCCCCAATTTTGATGCCACTGGCTACAGTGATCAACAAGTCCAATGTAAGCAAGAGTCTAGCTAACATTTGGAAGAACTATTTAGTTTGTAATTATGCTACTAGATTCACAAATTGAACATTAGCCAAACTTAAGCAATTTATAGCGATCAATAAGTCTAACTTAAGCAACTACAAATTTTCATATTATAAACATAATATCACTTGAATCACAATCACCTTATTGTCTTTCTCTCTCTTTACAATAAAGAACTAGTATATCAAAAGCAAAATTAAACTGAAAAATGAAAGGGAAAATAAAGAGTTAGTGAGTAGCAAGATTGAATTCATCTTAATAATCTTATGAATATTTCATAAATCATCATCATGCAAGCTTCAAAACCATGAAGAAAAAAGATTGAGAAGCATGCAGAACAACAAACAGATCTGGTTTGCTTTACCTGCTTGCTCCCAGCGCCCTTCAGCATCAACCTAATTAGAAAAAAACAACTCGAATATGTTATACCCCAAGTATAGACATTCTAGAAAGATCATGAAAAGACCTCAACATTGCTTTTAGAACCTCATTCCAGTTCTCATATATACTAGCTAAAAATCAAAATGTAAGTTTCGAAATATAGCTAAAAATCATGAATTTTGTCTAGCATTTTACAAAAATCTTGAGCTATAGGTATATAATTAATGTGATCTTTATGGTGTTAAGAAAGATAACTCAATTCTCTACAAGTTCTATTTCTATCATAGAGACCAAACTCCAATTGTATTAGGAGTTATGAGAAAATTAAGCCACATTTCCCGAGTTGAAGGAAAAAAATGAAAAATCAAAAAAAGAAAAAGGAAACAAAAATGTTGAGCCTAGGCTTCGGTGTTCATTGAGCACTTCAATGCTTACAAGTGTTGGTATCACACATCCAAGATACTCAATGTGTCATTCCTTTTTGTTACCTCTAGTATATATTTGACACTTTATAATACCCTCGTACATTTTCTAAGAACCCTAGTCATTCAAGGAATTTTCCCCTTCAAGAAAAATGCAATCTTTTTCGATCATCTCCATTAATCTCTTCTCATATGTGCTCTCACTCTTATTTTTAAACATCATCATGTGTTGTGAGTTTAGCCAATTATTAGGCTATTATGGTTTGGTTTTCTCTTCTTGTTTTATTCCAAATCATGTCTATCTTACCTTATCTTGTTTCTGGCCAGTTGGGAACCCCATTTATGTTTGCCAATATCACATAGGCATTAGCCAAATGCTCCTAATAACAAATAGTGAGTGAGTAGTCATTCATGACTATCATGTAAATTATTTTATATTTTTTATATACCATTCATATGTCCATTTGGCTATAGTCAATTTACCAATTTGTTTTATCATGAAAATCACTATATTTTAGGGAAAAAAGAAGAAGCATGGGACTATTGTTGTCAATTACTTGCCAGTTTATGCCTGCTTATGTTACAATATATATGCTTGGAATGGTTTTTTTTTTCATATATATGATCTAGTTACTATGCAAATTTTATCTAATAATTGTTATAATATAGAAATTATGAGCCTGCAAGTAAATGTCTATTCAATTATCTCATGAGAATTTAGCGCTATATGAATTAAAATATTATTTAGATGAGTTGTACGTGTCAGATCAATTCGTATGGACTATAAAAATTTGTTGCTAGGCACTTAGCATGATATAACTTTCTCAATAAGTAGAAATTAGTTATCAAATAGTGATCTTTTTATAATTAAATTATTTAATTATTATTGAATGGGTATAAGCCATAATGATAAGAACGTCTCAGATTTGACAAAAATTAATTATTAAAATAGTCAAGATAAAGTTAAGTCTACTACAAGAAATTAGTCAAATAAAATTGGTGTTGTTTAAACACCCAAAAAGTAGGTGTCTATTGAAATTTCTACTTAATAACCATTGGATACGATGTGATGGATGGAATGCGTGGGATTCATTATCATATCCAATAATTATTAAGTGGATGCCAAATAGACATGCACTTTTTGGATGTTTGAATAATATTTTTGGTCAAATAATTAGCACATATGTAATATCCTAGGTTTTAAATAAAAGAGTTAGAAAATTTTTCAAACTAGAAAGGGTATTAATTATCATTATATGTCATTCTGAGTCTTGAATTTCACTAAGTTTGGACCCTATACGTCCTTGGAGGGCTATGTGATAGAATCACAATCTTGGGATTAAAAGTCCTAGTAATTTTTCCTTGGATAAAAATAAGTTGAAGAGTGATTTTTAATGAATTTTATGAATCCTTTAAACATTTCATTTTTTAGCCCACGAGTTTATGAAATCTTGAGAATTCACGAATTTCAAATTTGGATTTGGATTTTTCTGATATTTTATTTAAATCTAAATGGGGTGTATTTTATTACTTACATTTTTGTTTTAAAGTTAATGGAACATTAACTTAAAATTAAGAAATGTAAATAAGTGAGAAAGCCATTTTGGAGAGTGCTGTAACAGTCAGAGAATAGTAAGGCAGTGTGGGTGCAGATTTTATGCTCTTTGGTAAGCACTACAAAGTGCTGCAGTGTTCAATAGTTTTATAAAAGCCTCCCATTTTGGGGTCCAGACCATTCCAGACACACCCCACACTCCCCAAACCCCACTCAACTCTGAAGACACCTATTCCAACCCTATTTCACTCAATTTTCTTCCAATTCTTTCAAGTTTAACTTGGAATCTTTCATCATCTAATCTTAAAGGTATGTTATCTTGCTAGTTTTGTTTCATTTCCTTTAAGTTTCCTTTGCTTAGAGGGGGGTTCTCTATGCTCTTCAAGGAGAGGAGCTTTCTACCTTGCTAGAGATGGATTCTTGGATATTTAGAGCTTTGAGAGGTTAATCTAGAGTTCTATTATTTCTATGTTAGATGGTGGTGTCATCTTTGCTTCTCTAGAGTTTCATTGGTGCAGGTCCTTCACCATTCACCCTTCCAGATGAGTAGGTTTGCATCTGTGATATCTATCTTGTGCATTAGAATTATTTTCATAAAGATATCATTTACTGCTTGAGTTTAGAGATTTCTGCAAAGAAGTTTGAGGCTACTATTGGTCTGTATGTTTTGAACTGTTGATTTTAGAGCATGAAACTTGTTTTTGATAAAACTCATAGGATCAAGTTTGTTATACTAATTTTATGGAAAATTGATGATATTTGTAACTGTTATAGGCTTTTATGATTGTTTGACTGAATTCTAGAATTTGTTTATGTATATGATATTGAGTTTTTCCTAGTCTATGAAGAGTTGGACTATTGAATTATGATTTAGATAATCAACTAAAAGGTTTTAGAGCTTGAACCTTCATGAGATTTAGAACAGTTGATAGCTACATATTCTATGGGCTTAGAAATCACCAATGTCTACAAAGGGTGATCCCTTGGACATGATTTCATAGCGCTAAGGTCAGATTGTTAGAATCAGATAGATTCAAAGCTCACAGAGAGCCAAAAGGTTTTAAAAGTTTTCAATTTTAGATGGATTTATTTAATTAGTGTAGATGATAGTTATACAGAAACAGCCAATGAGTTAACGGCTGGAATTGATCATTAACCTTGATATCAAGTTGTCCCTAAAGGACAATCTCACAGAGCAGAGCAGGAAATGGAACCTATTTAGGTGTTCAAAATTTGGTTCTCAAGAACCACAGAGTAGAGAAATTGGTTCTTAGGAACCACAAAGCAGAGAAACTGTTTCTCTAGAAGCTACTACACTATGAACTTGTATGATTTCAAGCATGAAAGTAATTTAAGGAAATTGTTTTTGAGTTTGTGAAATAATGACTTGAATACATAAATATATGATTATATATATGCATACGTGATTATGTAAGACTTTAAGTATTATTGGTGTTATTATGATTCTATGCATTGTTTCTTTAGTATTCCATGGAAGGGGGTTTCACGTGATGATTCACTCACTGAGTTTTAGTAACAAAACTCACCTCTTTGCTTTTCTCTCTATTACAGATATCATAGTTGTTGTAGATTCTTCTCCGCCATCAGCAGCAATAGAACCCAGTTTGTAAGCTTCATCTGAGTGAATCATTCTTATTGTGTTTAAAGTGCTCCAGTATAGATGCAGGCAGGATCCCAGACCTTAGATCATGTTTTGCATTTAGCATACTATGATAGTGTATTCATGTTTTGTATTGAATGACATAATTGTATTAATTTCATGGACATTTTGAAATAGAGCAACTTATATTTTATGTAATATTATGACTTCAGACCTTAGAGACAAATTATCTAACTGCAGACTTGATTATTTCGATCGTTTTGATTGTTTGAATTTAAAGAACAAGTGATTTGTATGTAGAAAAGAGAAATTTTCTATTTTTCATTGATTTTATGACTAGAACATGCATGTAGAAGCAATCCACAGGTCACGAAGCTTACGTGGGAATGAGATTTCTCACATGCCGGTCACCTTCCCAGGTTGGGACATGATAACAGATTCCCACATAAGATATTTATAATTATTCTATAATGATAGGATTCAGTTGATTCAGCCAATACCTGGAAATAATTAAACAATTGCTATAGTTCCCTGATTACATTAATTGATTAATTAATAATAATAACAATTATTATTATTATTATTATGTAACATGAAAATACTTTTAGTAAATCAGAGTTAACTAATAGCTCACAGTTTTTATCATTAAATTGTAAACTAATTATTAAGGTACAACTTCAACACAGTAAGATTAGTTTTAGTCTTATTAATATTATTTAATTATTACATAAATTGTTATAATGTGAACAACAAAACAATATATTAAGAATAAGATTTGTCATATAATGGCATTCATGGCTAGGCAACCAGCTGGCTATGCTGGTATTGGATTCTCAAAGAAGGACCTTTATAATTACATTAACAAATAGTGACATAGAAGGATACATAGTAGATGGTGATGCAGCTCCAGCCACAAGCTACTTGCACAATAAGGCAAATGTTGATCCCATGATAAGTGTAGCAAGGTACACCACTGCGAAGAATGACTGTAACGCCCTAAAAATTATCTAAAAAATTAATTTGAGCTTTATTAGTCATAATTTCAAAAATTTGATACTTTGAACAATGATGAGGACGATCCAACGGATTTGTAAAAAAAAAATGTGAATAGTATTTTGTGAGCCCCGCAGGTCCACCGGGACAGCCGAAACCCTAGAATTGGGACCCGGAGATGCCCAAAATTGAGAAATTATATGATTATGGTTAGAAATAGGTAGAAATAAAGATTTTATACCCGAAATTATTTTTCGGGCAATGTTTGATTACCCGGGTACACTGTTTTACCCGTTCGGTAGAATTTCAGTGTGTGGTTTCTAACACCGTAAAAGCTATTTAGTGGCTAAGTAAGCTTTATCAACCACTTTATGCCAAGTGGATGACAAGGATTGAAAGTTGAAAAGCAAGTTTTAATCATGACCTTTGATTTATTATATTTTACTCGAGTGCCAATAACTCATCCGTTCAGTGGAATTTCGGTGTGCGATTTTAACACCAAAAAAAGCTACTTGCTCACCAAGTTAATATGAGCCACTTATCTTGAGCCAAGTGGATGGCCAAGATTCATTCTTTGACCAAGAAACCAAATCTTAGCCATCCATTTCATTATTTCATTTTGAAAAAGGAATAAATACCCATTTTGACTAGTTTTATATCTAGATAATGATAAATCACCAACCTTATCACTCCAACACCATCAATTTTGGCCAAGAGCTCCAAATACATCAGACTTCATCTTCTTTCTCTCATTCCACCATTAACAAACTTGAAGCTTCATAAACCCTAGCCTAAACTTGACAAAACACCAAGATCCTTTCACAAAACTTGTTCTACTCCTCATAATCTATCAAACCAACCGATTAGAATTTTAAATAATCTCCAAGCTGAACCCTGAGCTATCATTCTCTACTATTTAAGCAAGGATTAGGTTCTGTTTGGAAGGCTTGAAGTGAAGGAAAATCATTTTTGAAAGATCCCTTGGAGTTAGAAGCCTTAAAGCTTCACAAGTAGGGTTTTCTTTGATCTTTTCTTTCCAATTTTATGCTAGACTTTTTTGATTGTGTTTGGTCCGAAATTTCTAGATATATTGGTGGTTAAGATGATGATATTGATGTGTTAATTTTTGTGGTGTGTTTAGGGTTGTGGAAAAATCATTTTATCAAAAGAGATTCTGAAGTGGTTTGCTGGATTTTTGGTTTTCCTGCTGGCAGTGATTGTTCACGAATTTTCTGAGGGCATTGTGGGTGTTTTCATGAGCTATAAAAATTATATGTTGAAGATAACATCCTAGGATAGTTCCATGAATTTTCTTGAGCTCTGGTTTTGATTCCTAATGCCTTGAAAAATTCAAGAACCGAAGGTGTAAATATGCTGCCTGAAATGTTGAATCTGAAGTTGTGAACTTGTGACATTTTATTAACCTAGTAAATGATCGAATTATAAGCTGAAAGTTTTACAGGATATTAAGGACATATTTAAGTCCAACCCTGAATTTTTATATGATTTTATATGATCATTTGGTAGGGTAATAAAATTGGAAACTATGGCTGTTCGCTGTAAATAGGGGGTTTCTAACCTTCGAAGTTGTATAATTGTTTTGACATATTTAGAGAATTCTTTTTGTTATGAAATTTTTATGGAACCTTTTTGACACATTGAGGTGTCATTGAGAATTTTTATAGCATTTTAATTGATCATTTGATATGAGAAATAAATTGTGCTACTTGAGTGAAAAATCTGCCAATGTGCTGAAGTTGTGATGATGCCTTGAATTAATGACCTAATGGCATTTGGTTCAAGTTGATGTGTATGAATGCATGCCATGAACTTCCAAGATTATGTTATGAGGAATGAATGAATAATATATACAGGTTTGAAGTATTATGAAATCTGAGAATTAAGTTCATGAATATAGAAATGATTATGCATGTATATGTGAGCTTGAGGATGATGTATGTGCTAAGTGAACAATGAAGTCCCCTTTAGTATAAAAAAGGCACAAAGAGGTCCCCAGTAGGGCACGAAGAGGTCCCCAATAGGGCACGAAAAAGTCCCCATTAGGGCACGGAAAAGTCCCCTTTATTATGTCAAGGGCACGAAAAGATCATTGTAATTGCCGTATGTATATGTATATCTTGTTAAATTATTGGTTTTGAAGGAATTCCTATGATGTTGAGTGTTATGAAATACATGTTTTAAGTGATTGAATAATAAAAGAGACCCACTTCGGAAAGGTGATTTTATAATTTTAAAATGAAAATTTGATATGTACATATTGTATGCTCACGCTTTCTTAATAAACCGAAGTGGCTGGGGCGATGACAATGACATTATGAATGTGTAATTGGGAGTTACCCTACTGAGAATTATATAATTCTCACCCCTATGTTTTTGTGTTCCCGTGTCGTCTCTAGGTTGACGCAGAGGACTGAGGGACTGCTATGTAAAAGAACTTAGAAGTGCAATAGTGTAGTAGTTAATGCTTTTATTATGTTGTATTTAGTGGAATGAACATGTGTGTAAATATGTTAGAGAACAAAGGTATGTTAAAGCTCATAGAAGAGCTTCCCTTATGTACTTAACTTTGTATTAAATAAATAGTTTGGTTTCATTACTATATATTTTAGTATAATTATGACCTAGTTATCTCGCAAACTAACCAAACTGGCTATAGAAATTAAAAAAAAAGGTCTGCAAACTTAGAAGTAACAACTCTCGAATATGACACCATAACTTAAGGATGAGGTTGTACTTGGGAGGATGTTACAATGACAGGTTGGGGGACTTGTTTTGGGCTGATAGAATAAGCCAAGTAGACTACAAATACTTGGGGAGTGGTAGCATTTGATTCTACGTACAAGAAGAATAAGGGTAACAAATCAATGGTAATTTTTTCTGGTACAAACCACCATTGCCAAACTTGTATTTTTGGGTGTGCTTTACTAGGTGATGAACGGGCTAGGACATATAAGTATGGTTGTGACTGATGATGATGAGGCAATGAGGGAGGTGATTAAGCAGGTGTTCCTCGATGCTGCTCATCAATTATGTGCTTGGCATTTGGAGAAAAATGCAACATCAAACATTAAGGAGGATAAGGATCTAATATTAGGGTAGTAGCCCATCTGATAAATGCGACCCTTATGAGGGCCTCCTCATTTGGAGGAGGAAGGATATCAGCATTGAGCCCAATCTTATCTACATAGGTTTCGTACTGGGTTTGTGCATGCTCCCAGAAGTTTGTTAACTCACACTACAAAGGAAACAAAAAGATAAAAACACATTGTAAGTAATAATTATGACATAAGTGAAAAAATTAATAAAATTAAGTAAAAAGAGATCCGAATTCAAACTTACATAAGTGGTCTCAAAGCGAGGATCTACCTATCCGTCTCCAATCTCCCCTCCTCCCCTCGCTACTTACCCTTTTGGGTGTGGGTCTCCTGAAACAACTTTCCCGAGGTCGAAGGGCAGGTTAACTCCCTCAACTACATAGATATGTACAATAAAGTCATACAAACATACTATTTGCTATAATTCAAATGTAGTAAATTACCATTTAATAATATATTAAAGGTAGAAAGATTAAATATTTACCATACAATTATGAGTCTCCTCCTGCATGCTCAACTCACCCGTATGTAGTAACCCGCCTTCCAGTGAGTCCTGATTTATCTTTCCCTTGTCAAACCTATCCTTGAAGGTCGGGTTGGAGGCCTAATGGTGTCGTAGCTCACTAAGGGTGACATCATTCAGTCACGAGCTATTCATATGGCCCTTGTGGACATCATGGAACATGTCTCACAATAGTTTAGAGGATCGTGCTTGGGTAGATTGTAGAAATTCCTCTATATACATAAAACTCACAACACATAAGTACTATAAGCATACATATAATATAAATATACTTTAATAGAAGTGAATAAATTATAGAATTACCTTCCACACATGCCACCACTTCTCTTTTACATCTTTCGAGATGTCAATCTGAGTGGCCTATGGGTGGTTATACCTACTCTGTATAACCTCCGTGATCCGATAGTGACCCTCAGCAAAATGATCAAAACTATTACATAGATGAACTAAATTTAAAACAATGAAAATATTTTAAATGTCGCACATAATGCAAAATTAAAATGTCATGAAAAGCATGTTTAAACTTATCTATCCTTACCGTATGGACTAATTTGATGGAGCGGTCTATTATCAAGTCCCAGTAGCCTACCATTTGGGCCTAGGGCTTCCCATCCAAGTCCCGTGTCTGTGACCTACTTATGGAAGCAGTAGTTTGATGAGATGTGGGGCTAGGAGTAGGGGAAGTAGTAGGGAAAGGGGAGGGGTCAATTCTACGGATGGGCTGTGAGTGGGAATAAAGCAGAGGTGGAGGGCCAGCATACTTGGGAGTAAGCATATCATCAGAAAAGGGAGGGTGGTGGTGGCAGGGATAGAGGTGAAGGTGATGGGAGAGGCGATGGTGGAGGTGGTGGTTGGTGAACCAACCTTCTGAGGTCGGCCTTTTCTTTTAGCCTCTAGCAGTCATACTTAAACAATTAAACAGTCCAAAAAAAAATTATTACTTTCAAATACGTCAAGTTATTACTATCAAATACAAATTCAATTGCTTTTTAAGTTTTTAATGCAACTACTTTTAATCTTATTTTCTTACAAAAATTTTGACAAAATTTCAACAGTGTCTCCGATTAAATTAGGAGCTTCTATCCTCATATTTTAGTGCAACCCTAAACCATAGGCATACAATTTTTTAAAGATGTCAAACAATTACTTTCAAACACATTCAATTGGTCTTTAATTTTTTTAATATAGTTACTTTTAATCTTATTTCCCAAATAAAAATTTTAACAACATTTTGATAGAATCTCCATTTAAATTAGAAGCTGTCGTTATTATATATTTAAGTGCATTCAATAATCATAGACATTATTAAAGGTCCAAAACATAATAGATATAGTTCAATAGTTATATATTAATAATTACATACAATTTACATAATCCTAAAAGCCATTTTAGAGCAGACAACATGCACCCTGCAAACACAAAGAATCCCATAGCAAACAATGCAAACAAGTCGAGGAAAGGCCTCTATGCCCTTTCTTCCTAGTCATTCAATCCCCATTTACTACAAATATATCATAGAAAACATAAGTCTCTATCTTACATACATATTAAAGCATATAAATAACAATGATTTTGTTACTAACCTCTAATGTGGTGAAAAAATACAGAATCAAAATACTCCCTTCACGCAATCAAATCCAATAGTGAAAATCCAATTTGAACAAATATTTAATTTTACATAGTTACAAACCTTTATACATACAAAATAAGGGGAAAAAATAGTAAATTGCTCTTGATGTCAATAAGTCAGTAGTGCTATCCTCTAACACAACTCTTACATTAACAAAATAATAATAATAATAATTACTCTCAAATGCGATAAAGCACAACCTATGGGCACCCATAAACAATTGGAAAAACTAAATCAAATATAAAAATAATCCGATTAAAATGCTCACCAATATTTCTAGAATGCAATGGTGGTCTCCGTTTCGCGAACAGAGCTCCGATGGTGGTACATAGTGGCAAAGACGGGATGACGTCATAGGAGAAGAAAGAGAGGGGGTGAAGAGAGAGCAACTTGAAGGAGAAATGAGGAAGAAGAAGGCGTTTCGGTTTTAAAATATTGACGATTTAGTTAAATAGTGTGTTTCACATCTCACTTTTTTCCAATGGGTATGTGAGAATTCCAACAATTTCATGCCAACGGACAAAATTTTCAAAAATCTATCGGTAATGTAAAAATTAAAAAAAATTAATATATGTATGTGTGTGTACCCATGGATATATTTAATAAAAAATTAAAAAAAAAGATATTGAAAATGTAGAAAAAATAATTTTTCCAAACACCTTTTGGCATACCCATCAATAAACATAAAATTTTTTATAAAAAATTACAATTAAAAAATATATTTTTAAACAATTTGTGAACACGTAATAAAAAACCCATTAAAATAATTTAAAAACTATTTTTTTAATAACCAGTTGGTACACCTGTTGATAAGTTTCTCGCTCCATGTGGCACGCGTACAATGAATTAAAAATTTGAAATTTTGCAATTTTGTCTTGTTTACATTAATTATCTTTATGCATTAATGCAATTTGCAATTTTGTTTCATATGCATTGATTATCACTTTGATTTTCCTAATTAATATTCTCGCTCATCTTTATGAAATTTTAATCATCCGTTTCCCTAACACATTAAAATGAATATATTTAAATTTTATTTAATATTTCCATAAAAAATATTTAGTGTTTTTAATTTTAAATTCCTAAATAATACTTAAGGTTTTAAAATAATGAAATTTTAAATTCGAAACATCTTATTGCATTAAGAATATTTTGTGAAATGTCTTGTTATGAGTATATTTATGTTAACGTTATGTTAGCTTAATTTTGTGTATAAATACTGTTTTAAGAATTTACGTTCCTTTTTGTTAATTTTAAACTAACGAAAATTGCATTAGGAAATATTTTGTTAAATTAATTTTAAATGTATTAACCTAGTATTTAATATTTTTACTTAAACTTTAATACTATTACTTATATATTATTCATGAAAAAAATAATAGAACCTTGTGGTGAGAGAAATAGTAAAGAAAGAACATTAATTAAGTGAGAGATACAGCAGAAATAGTAATTAATGTGGGTATAAGAAAATTACAAAATCACCCATAATTATAAATTGACTAAGAAAAGAGGATTATGGGTTATTTTATCTGAAGTAAAGTGTGGGCATTGCTAATATCCTTAGGAAAGTGTGAAGGTTAACAATCCCTACACACACACACACACACACATCTTTACCCTTGACTAAGCTTACTAGGAAGAATGCCTCTTTTACTTGGACCCCAGCGTGTGAAAAGAGCTTTCAAGAGCTAAAACACAAGTTAACCTCAACCCCAGTTTTAGTGCTGCCTGACCCCAATGAACCTTTTGAGGTATATTGCGATGCTTCCAGGAAAGGATTGGGTTGTGTATTGATGCGGAATAGGCAAGTGGTGGCCTATGCATCGCGACAACTCAAGCCTCACGAGGCAAACTACCCCACCCATGACCTGGAGTTAGCCGCCGTAGTGTTTGCTCTAAAGGTATGGAGACACCACTTGTATGGAGTAAAATTCAAGGTGTTTTCCGATCACAAGAGTCTAAAGTATCTCTTTGATCAAAAAGAGCTAAACATGAGACAGAGAAGGTGGATAGAGTTTTTGAAGGATTATGACTTTGAGTTGAACTACCACCCTGGCAAGGCTAATGTAGTGGCGGATGCCTTAAGTAGGAAATCATTGCACCTATCCCACATGATGGTTAAGGAAATTGAATTGATTGAAAAGTTTAGAGACCTAAACCTAGGGATGACCTTGACCAGTAAGAGCATAAAGGCATGCCATCTTAGTGTAACAAGTGACTTTAGGAAAAGGATTACTCAAGCCCAACAAGAAGATAGAGAGTTTCAAGAGACCTTAGAGACGGTACGGGCAGGAAAATTAAAAGAATTCGCCCAAGGTATCGATGGTATATGGAGGTTTGAAGGAAGGATTTTTGTACCAGCAATTGGTCACCTTCGAAAAGAAATCTTGGAGGAAGCCCATAAAAGCCATTTTACCATTCACCCTGGTACCACCAAGATGTACCAGGACCTGAAAAAGATGTTTTGGTGACCCGGGTTAAAGAGGGATGTGAATGCCTGGGTAAGTAAGTGCTTAGTCTGTCAAAAGGTGAAGATTGAGCACCAAAAACCCACTGGAATGTTGCAACCCCTATCAATCCCCGAGTGGAAATGGGATAGTATCTCAATGGATTTCGTGACTGGACTACCAAGGACCCAAGCAGGTCACGATGCAGTATGGGTAATTGTGGACCGATTAACTAAGTCAACTCATTTCTTACCTATTAAAGTGACTTACTCCTTGGAAAGGTTAGCTCAATTATACATCTAAGAGATAGTAAGGTTGCATGGAGTACCATCGACGATAATTTCGGATCGAGATTCGCGATTTACGTCACGTTTTTGGGGAGCCTTTCAAAAGGCATTTGGTTCAAAGCTATGCTTAAGCACGGCTTATCACCCTCAAACGGATAGTCAATCAGAGAAAACCATTCAAACCTTGGAGGATATGTTAAGGGCTTGTGTGTTGGACCAAAAGGGGAGCTGGGATAGATACTTGCCATTGATTGAGTTTTCATATAACAATAGTCACCATGCAAGTATTGGTATGGCACCGTATGAGGCCCTATATGGTATAAAGTGCCAATCCCCTCTATGTTGGTATGAACCCGGAGAACAAAGTCTGTTAGGACCTGATGTTGTGAGGGAAACCACGGAACAAATCAAAAGGATTAGGGATAGAATTCTCACTGCTCAAAGTCGACAGAAAAGCTATGCGGACAAACGGCGAAAGCCGCTAGAATTTCAAGAGGGAGAACATGTATTCCTTAGGATCACCCCTACCACAAGCATAGGTCGGGCTATGAGAGTCAAGAAATTGAGCCCCAGATTTCTTGGTCCATTTGAAATCCTTAGTCGAGTTAGGCCTGTAGCATACCGAATAGCTTTACCACCCAACCTATCCAACCTCCATGATGTCTTTCATGTCTCTCAATTAAGAAAATACCAGTCAGACCCTAGTCATGTATTAGAGCCAGAGCATGTAACACCCTCCCTACTATAGTGCTATGCTCGAGTCATAACATTACAGTAAGTAGTTGTTACCCATAACTTATATATATTCACAATTTCTTAACTATATGAAATATACACATATAAGTTGTAATAAATATGAGCCATGCACTAAGAACTACACTAACTTGTCTCAAATCGATTTTTGCTCACAAGGTGATAGTCAACTTATAGGAATAGCGGAAATGTAATGTGCATCCTAAGAAGTCGGTCACACGATAATTTACATCTTATATCACATCCATAGTATGTTAAGTCACACAGTCATACTATACACATTCGTACCTAATTACATATATATTATAAACAACCCTACCCTGGTCCTCACAGTGACCACCTAGTCCGGGTTAGGGCCTAACAAAAATATAAGCAGCTACAGACATATAAAACTAACTCCCTCAGTCAGTGGCTCTTCAAAAGGTCAAATGTAAGAGCCTATGACAGTCATATAATGTGAGGGAATCTAGGTCATGCTATGCCTATAAATAAGGTGGATACGAGACTCGGCAACTAGATACAGTGACCCCAACTCGGGTCATAGTGCCCTTCTTTGCTTAGGCATCTCGAGAAGGAGCATGATTGAGGCCATCTATGTAAAATACATCACACAGCAGGAATGAGAATCAATGATTCCCAGTAGGAAAAATATACTAGTCTACCACTCAATGATACTCAGCTTAATACAAGATAAGCAAAGTACTTTAGTTAGAATCATTATTTCTTATGATTTAATTTTATTAGAAAATTCTGAACTTAATGGTAGAACTCATAGGACTCTTCTGATATACTTCTCTTTGGATTGTACTGTTAACGATGTAACGCCGTCACGTTACAACTTGATATAGTTCACTAGATGGAGTATGTCTACTTCATCTCATCTAGAACAGCCTCGCTATTCTCAGTACATCCTTTTCCTCATAATGATGTAACGCCATCGCGATTACAACCTGATATAGTTCTAAGGGTGTAGCACGTCTACTACTACCCGTGAATCCATGACCTTACCATTAAGCAATTAATTATTATGTAAAGCTTGTTTCCTTGATTTCCCTCTATTTGCGAGAGATTTATTTTCTTACGTTCCCTCTCTTTATGAAGCTCGGTTTCTTATACTTGTCTGAGATTTCCTTGGAATTTCTTTAAACTCTCATGAGATATTTCCTTAAAGTCTCTTGAATTCTTATGAGATATTTTGTTAAAGTCTACTAAATGTGTATGAGATATTCTATTAAAACCCCTTGATGTCTTATGAGATATTCATATTCTGTTCATGTGCTCATGTCATACTAGTACAAGATGCTAGTATTTCATCAATTCAAAGCAACAATTTATTTTCAGCACAATGGCAGATTTCATATATTTGTAGCACAATTTAATATGAAATTCAAACCATCAAATCGGGGACTATAAAAATTCTCAATGACACCTCAATACGTCCACAAGATTGCATAAAAATTTCATAGTAAAAAGGGTTCTCTAGCTATGTCAACAAAATTAGACAAATTTGGTCATCAAAGACCATTGATTCTCAGCTAAATTCCCGAATTCCCTAATTTTTAACCCTAGAAAATGAAACCAGAAAATTAAACATTTCAAAGGAAAAATCGGTCATTTGCTATGGTAACAAAAATAGACAAATTTGCAGCTTCAGTTCCAATAGTTCAGGCAGCATAGGTACAATTTCGATTCTTGATTTTTTAAACATAGCAAAAGTGACCAGAATACCTCGAAACTTTTACTGAAGATGCCTCAACATGTTAGCTACATCATATAAAATTTTCAGTTCAATCTAAGGCCTCTAAATAGGTCAGAAAATTCGTGAAAACTGCTGCCCTGTTGAAATCCGAAAATTCAGCAAACCAATTCAACACTCATATCTATTGCATCCTTTATATTCATCCAACTCACATATATATGACTCTTGAAGATAAATTTCAGATTTCATAAAATAATTTCAAACATATTTCAAGGATTTATATTAACAAACTAGCCAAACAATCACCAAGCAATAGACTAGAATTTTTTCCTACCTTTCTTCCAAGTGTTTTGCTAAACTTTCTCTAGTTTTTCTTCTCCAACCAAGCTTCAAACCCCCCTTTTATTCAGCCTGGTTTTGTGCTGGAAAATGGACCAAGTGCAAGGAAAAATAAAGTTTTCAATTGATCTTGATGTAGAGAAGATGTTCTTGAAGTAGTTTAGATGCTTACCTAAGAGTATCCTTTGTAGATATGGTGGTTTGATGGAGTTTTTGCAAAGAAAGGAATTTAGAAAATGGAGAAGTGAAGAGAAAAGAAAGGAATGAACAAGAAGGAAGCCAAAATGTGCTCTGTGGAAGAACCGAGAACAATGAAATTTGTTTTCTTTTGTTTTCCTTTTTATAAGCTTAGTAACTTGGAGGCAAAGTAAAGGAATTAATATTTCCGGATCAATTTGCCTTCTATCAGTATTAGAAATATCTATATTTATTTGATTATTCTAAGTAAAAATTTATTTAAGATATGATGATGTCCATTAATTGAACCCATTTAGTTGTTTCGGTATACGATTATTACCATTTAGATTGTACCGTTTCTTATCATTTCAGTACCCGATTGACATAAAAAAAGCTTTATCAGGAAAATTATCATTTTAACCTCATCTTAATTTTTTTATTTTATCCTAATATCATTTATAACATCTCATCCTATATTACTGATTAAAATATTATTATTCTAAATTTTTTATTAATATTTAATAAATTTTCATTTTTTTTTCTCCAAAATTGTTATGTTGTTCTGATCCTAACTGTGTTGATCAAAATTTTTAAAATCCCTATTGATTACTTACAATGAATTATTTTATCAGAGAAAATACAAATAGACGAGTCGTTACAGAGCATGTACAATTAAGGGAAGACCTGACTTTCAACCTGCCACCTACGAGAATCGTAGACAAAGGAGTCAAGCAACTGAGAAACAAGACCGTACCTTTGGTCAAGGTAGCATGGGGACGAGGAAAGTTAGAAGAATACACATGGGAATTGGAATCAGATATGAAGATGCAGTATCCCGAGCTCTTTACAGGTAACGAATTTCGAGGGCGAAATTCCTTTTAAGGAGGGGAGAAATGTAACGCCCCAGTTTTTACTGCTATGTTAAGATTACCAAAATGCCCCTAGGTAATTTTTACACGTAATTCAAGGTCAAATAATTCTCAATAAAGGAATATAACATTAGAGAAACATCATAGGAGACTTGTTTAGCGATTCCTGCGAAAGTCGCAAACCCCGATTTTTCTATACGTGTAAAATGACCAAAATGCCCCTAAGGTCATTTTTACCTAGAAAATCAAAGATAACCAATCTAGATTATCTTTGAGGGGTTAGTTTAAGGCTTGATGGGGATTATATGTGCCTTAGAGGTAAAAATCTCAAATTCTCAATTTTTACTGTAAGTAAAATTACCGTTTTACCCATGCAGCAATTTTTCATAAACTTATATAATTTTTGAATTCAGTTTTCACCCAAAGATTCAAAATAGCTATTTCAAGTATGATTTGAGGTTGTCCAATATTTATAGAGAGTTTTTATGTGAAATTACCTTTTTACCCCTAGTTGTGGTAAAATAGGTTTACTTGTGTAATTAAGATAGTATTAAAACTCTATTGGGACTCAAATTGATTTTATTCATTAACCTTGAGTTTAAAATTAATTACCCAAGGTTAAAAAAAATTACTTGAGGTAATTAGAGTCAAGATTTACCTAAGATAAATTTAAATTACCTTTCCTTGATTTTAGAAGCTCATAAATTTAGTAATGTTTTAGGTCAAAGTTAAATTTACGGTTTCGGTAAAATCTTGTACATTTATATTTTCTTATCCTAAAATTCAAACCTAAGTTACAAATTGGTTTTTACTCATTTGAAATTAACCTCATTTACTAGTGTAAGATTTCTCTTTTTACCTTGTCTTGATTTGTCCTAAACACTTGACCTTTTACCATTTTCAATAACCTATCAATTCCTAATCTTTTACCTAAGTAAATACACATCTAATACATGATTTATCACTTATAAAATAACACCAATCTGATCATGAAAGCATCAGAAACCAGCGCCTATGATCAGCCCAAATAACCATATTTTATTATTTTTCTTCCAAACATGAAACATATCCAACATGACACCATACCTTTGGCTTTCTTTTTCATTATTTTTTTGGCTAAATTTAATCAAAAGAAATCCATCCATGTTCAGCCTCATCAGCCATGATTCCTTGCCTCCCATTTACATAATATTTTATGCATCTTCAAACCATGATACATGAACACAATTATGACTACACATTATGCTTTCTTTCTCTATGTTTCTTTAATTGAAAAATGAAATTAAAATCCCATTTTTCCAGCCTTGGTTGCACGGTCATATGGCCTTCCTTGGCCTATAAATAAGAGCTCTTCCATTGCTAAAGTGTTCACACAAACATCCATAGCCTTGGTGCTTAGTTACTTGATAGTTTTCTTGATCAAAGTTTGCTCAAAGTTCTCAAATTCTCTCAATACTTCAAGCTTTCTTCTTCTTCCTTATTCACATTCAAGAGCCTCCATTCCCAACCTCTAACCAAGCTCTAAACCTCAAGCATACACATTCTAACCATAAACTAACTCCTAGACACATAACCTTTCCATTATCAAACACAAAATCACAAGAAAAATCCTTCCTCCATTAGTTCTTGTCTTGGCCGAAGCCATCATCATCATCTAGAGGAGATTTTCTTCTTTTCACTTCTTAAGACATCAAGCTTTAACATTTCAGAATAAGAAACAACTTGGTAGGGATTTTATTTCATGTTCTTTCCTTTATTTCCTCCTAATGACTTCTAATTTATGGCTTAATGATAAGACTATGGAATATGGTTCTTGGAACCTTGGTAATAAAGGACTCTAATGCTAACTTCCTTTATTTAAGATTAATTGAGGTTAAAGAGTTTAATTCTCTAAAAGTTTTGAGCTTAACAAGATAATAAGTAAACTTGGATCCATTATTTATGTTTCAAGCTCTTGCATATCATATTTAAATTTCAAGCCTTGCATAATCATATTTAATTTCAAGTCATCACCTTAAATCTTGAAGATAATAATATAAACTTGCATTCTCATGTTTAAATTCAAGAAATGCATTTTATGATTCAAGTTATCACTAAACTTTGAAGATCTAAAAATAAGCTTGCATATTCATATTTACTTTCAAGTTATCACATAAATTATAAAGACCTAAGAATGAATTTGTATCTTCATATTTATATTTCAAGCTTTGCATATTCATATTTATATTTCAAGTTGTCACTCTAATTCTTGAAGATAATAATATGAATTTGCATTTTCATGGTTAAATTCCAATTAATGCATTTCATGTTTATATTTCATGTTATCACCTAAAGGATCTAAAAATGAACTTTCATCTTCTTATTTATATTTCAAGTATTGCACATCATATTTATATTTCCAAGTTATCACTTTATAATGATAAAGATTAAAAATGGATTGCATAGCATGTTTATGATTTTTGCCATCACCTAAACCTTTAAAGCTCAAAACTTACCTCTTTAATCTTAAATAGGATTTTATTTTTTATGGACACATTTAAATCATGTTATTTCTAGCCTCTTGATGCTCTTGATATTAAGGTTGGTTTATTTTATTTCTAAGGCTCGGATATTGTCTTTAAGTTACTTAAATAATTTTGTTAGAGTTAGAAATCCAAATATGTTTAAAATTGTGTATTTCTCATGATTTAAGAATTATGTTACTGACCTGATTTAAATAAAATAGTTAGGAAACTGATTTGAAAGGTTTGAATGTGTATAAATTACTTATAATTGATGTAAGAATTGTTTTTAGCATTTTTGTGATAAACTAGTAGCTAGAAAGGATCAAAATCATAATTCTATAAAGCTTTAGACAAAGAATTTTCTGAATTAATTCCTCACTGATTAGATACTGATCATATATATACTTTAGAATTATTAGTATTAGATGTAAAAATTGTTTTTGGTATCTTAGAGGTTGAAAAGGATAATTACAAGTGTTAGTTTTGACCGTTTTGCAAAATGTAAAAAGTTGTGTTTCTAAACTATCAATTATGTAATTTTGATGAAAGGATTTTAATTAGGGTTAGTAATAATATCTTATGTTATTATGTGATCGAAATACTATTTATAATGTTTAGAAATTTTTTTATAAGTATTATTTTTTGATAAGTGTTAAAAATAAGTTACTTTGTACTTTGACCCCTATAATGTGTTAAATTTAGTCTATGGCCCTAAAAGGTTTTTATAATGAGCTTTGATGGTTTCTAATAGTTATATGCCTCTTGAATTGTATTGGTTAATGTTAGAGATCTTTAATTTATTAGTAGATGTTAAAAAGGGGTAATTATGTTTTGACCCGTAATCTTTGAGAAATTGTGATTTGACCCTTTGGGGCTTAAACGTAAATATTGACAATATGATGAGATGAATGTGATTGATGTTTTGTGAAGAATGAGTTGATGTGCTGAAATTTATATGGCTTATGGATATTCGCAATGACATATGATGCATGTTTATGCGATTTACATTATGGCATGTTATAATTATGTTTGATTCATTGATATACACATGAAATAATGAATCAATGAGTTATAATTGTGATATTCATGTCTACATCTCCATATAACATGCCAAGATTAAAGGTGACATAAGACACATGGAAATGATCCTCTAGACTCCCCAAATTAAAGGTTATGAGAGGTAATCCAAATACGAAGTAATCCTTTGGACTCCTCGAATTAAAGGTTATGAAAGGTGATCCTAATGCCCCCTATCCCGTACCTTAAGAGTCGGGAATTTATCTTATCAAAAGGGATAAGAATACGCTAGTGACGACTAGTGAGGTATGAGCTCATAACCTAAGAACTCTCGAGAAAGGAGAGAATATAGGGCGGCCCCCAAGGAAAAGAGAGTGAGAAGTTTAAGTCACCTATAAGAATGATGTTCATGCTTTTATGTTCATTATATCATATGCATTTGTTTTATGAAATTTATGTTAATTGCATATGACATTGACATGCATTCATGAGTGGTATGTTGCATTCATGACATTAAGATTCATGCTAAAAGATACGGGCCTCGGGTAATGGTATTTAGAACTTAATAAATGAACCTTATATATATGCCCACCATTTTCATAATGAAACCCGAGGTTCCTGGGGACGATGACGATAACACTTGTGTTATAGTCGGGAAGCCCTACTGAGATTCTTGTAGAAGTTTCTCATCCCTTTTCTTTTTCGTGTCGTCTCCAGACATGAATGAAGGTGTAGTTCATGATTTGTCTTGAGAGTGGACGAGGAGCTACGGAGATAACTTCCTTTTGGATATTTTCCCTTAGAGTAATCGTATCTCAGTTATCAGTTTGTATACTATTGATGGATATATATTGATGTCCTTAAGATTACAAGACATCACTATTATGATACAGTTATTGATATGTCATTATTATTTGAGTTATGTTATGTTATGGTTGTATTATGTATTTACCTGTTATTCGTTTCTAACATCTCTCTTACGCAGGCAAGGTAATGACGTTAGATATTTAGTATGCACGGCTCACGATTTGGTATTTAAGTTCAAAAAAAAATTTACCCATATTTTCACTAAAGTATTTTAAAGAAGTTTGAGTTAAAAACTGGAACAAAAGAGTAATGACTAATAATCAACTTAAATGCGTCCTAGGCGTGTTGAGTTAAATATTAGGGTGTTACAAATTACAATTAAAAAATGTATTTAATCGGTCAGTAAACATAATAAAAAAGCTATTGAAATGTTAACAAAATATTTTTTAATAACCAGTCGGTGCACCCGTCGATAAGTTTCTCGCACCATGTAGCTCGTGTGCAATTATCAACCGGCAAAGAATTACTATTAAACCAATCAGTAAACCTGTTGATACATCCATCAGAAATTGTGTATACTATAGGTGCACAGTGGCGTGTAAATTAATTACCGATAATTATCATAACAAAAATGTGACAATCCGTCAAAAATCTGTCGATATTTAGTGACGGATACTAAATCATTGGTAATATCGGCCGGCGTCTCGCAAAATTCTAGAGGTGGTCTCTGACAAGTGTAGACAAGGATCCTAAGGTGCGTGAAGCTAGGGACTCACGGGAGATCCTCGGGTCGCGGTCCTAACCTCTATTTATATATGTGGGGATCGATATACTCCTTTGGTGGCTTCTAAAGGGTGGTCGACATTTATGTCTCAAAGCAACCCAAATTAACGTTCGCCTTCGAAATGTTTTGCTGTTGTGCACATGGTTTCATCGTCAAGAGGCTCAAGTGGCCATTGTTGAGCTAATAGGACGAAGTTTAATGGTTTTAGCAGCTTACGATAGAAGATAATCTAGTCAGTCTTAGGCCATTTAATTGGTTAGAGCTAGCAAGCGTACACTCTCCTCGATCCATCTAATCTTTTTGTTGAGCTAGAGAATGTTGATGAAAAGGCACGTCCACGTCGTGAGGGGCGACATGTGCAACTCGTCTTGGCTCAGCTCCAGAATAGCTTGGTGTTGAATATTCTAATTAAACCATACAATACAAGCTTTGATGATCTCAACAAATTAGTGGATGTTACAATCCTTTGTACCCGCCTGGCTTTGATGAAGAGACTTTATGCTTTGTTTGAGGAGCAGAGTGTTGGGCGAGAATTTTGGTTACGAGTATGTGGAGGAAGGATTCCCGCCAATTGGTGTAACATATGATTATAAAGGTGAGTCCTCTTGTAGTTTGTTGAATGATGTTGGCTATGTGCGGGAGGAAGCCAAGAAGAAAATATTGTCCTGTTGGTGAGAAGGTATATGCTATGGATATAGATGATGATGACGATGATGAGGTTCTTGCAGAGACCGCCTTAAAATGTAAATTCTCAAGGAAATCGAATTATGACTAGGTTACATGGGAATCAAGAATTATGATATTGAGATTTCTAGTGATGATACGTTGAAGGAAGCAGCGCATTCTTGGAATCTTGGGAAAAGTCTTGGTAATGACAATGATGTGATCCGCATATTGGCTGATCTACACTTGTCCAAAGAAAAGAGAGGTCCTGCTAGGGGCAAGGAATAGGCGGAAATGAAGAACCAAGATATCTTTGGTTCTTGTTTTGTGGGCTTATTTGCCTTCCTATCTCTTGCTTTTGTGTACTTGTTACTCAGTGATTTCCTCTTGTTTTTGGTTTCGTGATTGTGTTGCTGTTTTACTATCCCCTGCTTGTGTGTGATGCGGGTTCGTCTTACTCCACCCTCTCGGGTGTCTAAGAACTATAGAATTATATACATGAAAATGAAGCAAATAGACTCAAGAGAATGAAAAATATATATTACATGAAAAAAAGTAAGAATATTAAGCTAGAAACAACCTATTATTTTAAACATGTTCACATAAATTAATTCTCATATAATCAATTATAAAATTGTCATTTCATATTTTTTATTATAAAAAAAACAAGCAAGATAACCTATTATCATCGAATAATTTTTCATGAGCATACCTACTCATGACACTCTTCAATTTTTATCAGTTGGGAAGTCATTGCCAATAAGTAAACCCAGCATTCAATACCAAAATAGTACCATTCACTCTTAAAAGTACAAGTATATTCGAGGATTTTTTACATTAACAAAAAAAAAACCTTTTATGCAAAAAATCAGTCTAAAACAATTTTGTTTGGGCCTCGAATGAAATCACCTCATATACCCAAAATGCTGTATTTTTCATAAATAATGCTCAAATAGTTTATTATTGTAAATGTTAGGGACTTAGCTAAAGTGAATAGGAAAACTGAATTCAGTTAATTAGTTAGGATTTTGTTGTTAAAAGCACGTGGGTTGTGCTCTCTCTATGAAGCCTTAGCTGTAACTATATATATCTAGCTTCCCTTGTATATCATGCAATGCAATTCATTTCATTCAAACATTCTTCTCTCTTTCTCTCTGATTCTCTCACTCTCTCTCTTCAACTAGTCTCTAATACCTTTCATGGTATCAGAGCAAGGTTCGATCCATGGCTACTCTATACGAAGAACAAAGTTCTGAAGTAAGCTTTGGTAGGCTCTAGAGTTGCACCAATGATTAAAGCTCCATAAGGTTTTTCGAATCCTGTTTCAGTGAAGCTGAACAAGTATAATTACCTGCTATGGAAGCCAGAAGCATTAGCAACAATAAAAGGCTACAAGTTGCAGAAGTACTTGAAAAAAAAAAGCAAATCCCTAAGAGATTCGATGCTGAAGCTGATGACCAATCAGGTAATGAATCCTTTAAATTCTTATACTGGGAACAACAAGATAGTTTGCTTATGTCATGGTTGTTTTCCTCAATGAGTGAAAATCTCAAAGTACGAATGGTGAGATGTGAATTTTCGTATCAATTTTGGGAAAAGATCGAAACAATTTTTACTGCACAATCATGAGCTCATGTTAGGAAACTCAAGTTCAATTAAAGAATGTCAAGAAAACTGGTGCTATGGATGATTTCTTGTTAGAAATTAAGAAAATCTCAGATCAATTAGCTGCAATTGGATATGAAATTAGTGACACAAAATACATAGGAGTTATGTTTGATGGCTTAACCGAAAAGTACAATCCTTGTATAACATCACTATTATCTTGTGTTGAACCATATGCAATTGATGAAATGGAGTCTTCGTTACTCTCAATTGAGAATTGAGTTGAAAACTACACTAAAACTGAGAATCTACAAGTTCCAATTCAAGCTAATGTAGCTCATACACAGTGGCCTCAATCCTTTCAAGGAAGAGGTCCATCTAATGGATTCAGAGGAAGAGGGACCAATGGTTATCGAGGCAGAGGAAGATTCAACAGAGGAGGAGGCAAATCAAATTTTGCTGCAAAACCACAATGCCAACTATGTGAAAGGTTTGGCCATAGAGTTTGGGATTATTACCACAGGTTCAATCCAAAATACTCAAATTCATTTTCTCAACCTCTTTCCTTAGCAAATTCCTCACAAGCATAGTCTCAAGCATAGCTTACTTAGGCAGCTCCTTCTAGGCCTGCTACACTACAGGCTTACCTTGCCTCTCCATCCACTGTGTTTGATCCAATATGGTATCTCGATTCTAGAGCAACAAACCACATCACTCATGATCTTGTGAATTTGATGCAAAGATCTACCTATGAAGGACCAGAAAAAAAATCAGAATTGGCAATGGAACAGGTAAGGGTATTCATCATATTAGTCATTCAATTTTGCAGACCTCTACCAATTCCTTTCTTCTTAAAAATCTGTTACATGTGCCACTCATAACCAAAAATCTACTTAGTGTGCTTCAATTCTGTAAGGACAATGGAGTCTTCTTTGAATTCCATGATAACAAATGTGTTGTTAAATCACAAGATTCCTAGGAGACACTTTTCCAATGGACTGTTAACAATAACATGTACATGTTTCCTACACTATCAAAGGCAGCAATCAAAAAGCCTAATTCTGTAGTACCACCAGCAATGTTTAGTTCTAAAGTTACTCCTTATGTACCTTCATTACAACTTTGGCATAATAGACTAGGTCACCCCTCAAACAGAATTATACAAATGGTTCTCAAATCTTGTAATATACACACTAATGTCAGTAAAATATGTAATGTTTGTGCTTATTGCTATCTTGGTAAATCACATAAGTCACCATATTATCCATCTAACACTATTCATATTGCTCCATTAGAACTAGTTTACTCAGACATTTGGGGCCTTGTCCCTATTCCATCTACTGCTAGACAAAAATACTATATTATCTCTGTGGATGCATTCTTTAAATATACATGGCTCTACTTGTTGCACACAACATCTCAAGCATTTATAGCCTTTATGCAATTCAAGTCCATGGCTGAACTACACTTAAACACTAAACTTAAAACCCTTCAAACTGAAAATGCCAAAGAATATCAAGCCTTCACCAAACACTTACTCCTTCTAGGCATTCATCACAGATTTTCCTACCCCTATGCCCATGAGCAAAATGGCTAACTTGAAAAAAAACATAGACATGTCATAGAAGTAGGTCTTACCCTATTAGCCAATGCTTTACTCCCTGTATAGTTTTGGGGGGAAGCATTCCAAACTGTACCCCACCTAATAAACTACCGTCCCACAGCCATACTCAAATTCAATTTTCCCTTTTGAAACCCTTTTTCAAAAAGAACCAACTTGCTTTCCACACCTAAAACCTTACAACAAACATGAGTTAGAGTTTTAGTCAGAATAGTGCACTTTCTTGGGCTACTCATCTCAGCATAAAGGCTATAAATGTTTGACTAACAATGGTAAAGTCTACATCTATAGAGATGTCACCTTTCATGAAAATCATTTTCCATATAAACAATCCAATCCCACCCCTTCCAACTTACATACTATACCACCTTAATTTACCCATATCCCATCCATTCCCATTATTGAATCCTTAAACTCCTTTCCCCACCCTAGGTCTTCACCTTTGAATGCTAATCATGATAATATTCCTAATTGTAATCCTTTACAAAATTCTACCTCTAGTAGTTCTTCTGATTGTAATAGGGCCTCACCCCTAACTAGCACCTTGGAGATCACAATTCCCATGCCACAAGCAACTTCTGCAGACACCAATACTGTTGTTAACAATCACAGCATGGTCACCAGGTCAAAGGATAAAATATTCAAACCCAAAGTGTAGTATCCTAATTTTTAACCCAATACTCTAGAACATATTTAGATTAATCATTAGTCTATTACTCTTTTAGTCTTATTATTCAAAACCTTTCATTAAAATACTTAGCGGAAGATACGAATAAATTTTTCTTTTTCAAAACTTGAAAAAACAAAACGCGAGCCGCGCGCTAACCTAACGTTCATCATAACCACATTGTGCAAGAAAAGTAATCACACCATTCATAATCATGAAACATAGTATCATACATAACAATCATAATATCATCACTCCTTCATAAATACATAAATTACTAGCATCATTGTACCATTATTTACATCAAAACATGCCTATTTATATGAAGTGATCCTTATCCACCTACGAGGTTGGATGAGTATCAATCCAAAAGCTAAACTATCTATGCGTCCATGGCGATCCTCTACTCCATTTGCTAGTGTGACCTTTAATCACGAGCCTTAGAAAAAGTCACGAACCTCGTTGTAATCCTCGTCTAGAGAAGACACGGAAGAAAAGGAAGGGATGAGAAACTCACTCAAGATTCTCAGTAGGGATTCCCGACTCTAACACGAGTGTCATCATCATCGTCCCCAGCCACCTCGGTTTTAATTATGAAAAAGGTGTACATGCATAAGGTTCGGTTTTAAGCTTTCCAAACCCATTTATCCGAAGTGGGTGTCTTTTAGTATGAGTTGAATGGCATGAATGCAACAGATATTTGATGAATGCATGACAATACCATATGCATATTAACATGAAAATCATTGCTCTTGGGCTCAACATAAAGAAACATAAATCATATACGTGGCATAAAAGGCACAGTACTTTTCATGTGACACCTTTCTCATAAGTCGAACTCTTAAGTTCTTTTTCTTAAAGACCACTCTTTTAACATATCCACCAAAAATCCAACCGACTCACCGACCCGACGATAATCTGGTCACCAAACTACATCTCACCTATCACCTAGGAATAAGCTCAATCCTAACTAGTCCACTAGATTTAATAAGGGCTAATAGAGGGGGTATATTTAATTTTCTTGGATCACCTATCTTAGGATCATTTCCTTCTTTGAAACGCTCTACTGGTATCTAGTACATAGTGAATTGTCCGCTTTCGCAAGCTCAATGTCAATACCCTCACAGATTTGTTTCCTCCCCACCGTAGCGGGAGGAATGTGTCTCAGTGTTACATCACATCTGTTCTGGGGGTGCTCGGCCGAACCGGTGTCACCCAGGAGTTTTTACAAACTTTTCTCAAATTCTCAAGTTTGATGGGAAATTCAGCAACGTAACGACGTACACCGGATTTCCTTCAAACTTGCTTTATGCCACGAAACATATAGAACATGCATAGCCATTCAACATCACCATAAGACATCAAATCATTCTCATAATCAATCATACATTTACTGGAAGTCATAAGGTTCATTATGTCTTGGGACCTATGGTGTCTTATGCTTTGACCCTTACGGGTCTTTAACTTTAGGTATAATTATTCCAATGTTCGCTATCAACCTTTTATGCACCTTAGTGTAACATCCTAATTTTTAACCCAATACTCTAGAACATATTTAGGTTAATCATTAGTCTGTTACTTCATAGTTCTCATTTAACTTTGAATTACTTAGCGGAAAATACGGGTAATTTTTTTTGAAATGAAAGTGAGAGCCGCGTGATGCGATATAACTTGCGACGGACAAAACATACATCTCATAACGTCATAGCATAAAGCATATAAGGGCACATCATGAGAGACACTGAATAACATCTCATATATAATTATAATTTGCCCACTTATAAGCGTGGGACTTGGTTTAGTACATGGAAATACATGAAAGAAAATACAACATAAACATAAACATAATCTACTCCCCTACCCGAGTGCATCTAATAGGATAACCTCTAAACAAAAGAAGGTTTATCCCCATCTAAGTGGTGTGTGTGCTCTAACCGGGTACTCCATCGGACGATCGTCACCTCCTACTGGCGTCCATCTCGCGAACGAGGCAGATATCCGGGAAACTGGGCGAGCTCCTCGGACGTGAAGAGGCGGAATGGGGATCGAGGGTGACCCCCACGGTATGGTCGCATCTCCGGTCGTCGCGCAAGCCGTGGCTGAGTCACGGTATCCTCACTGCCCTCCCTTATCTGTGGTGGAGAGGGGGCAGAGTTCTCGCTATACGGATGGGTAGGCGGGTCCTCGGATGGGTCGGTCTCCGAGAAGTAGGTCCGGGGCACGTAGTCGGGATAATCTCGCATGGCTAAGGCGGCGGTGTGCCTACGGAGTACTCTCTCGTCATGCGTACGCGCATGCTCAAAAACCCGCTCGTCGTCGCCATAGGGTGCAGTCGGGGAGAAGTGATGGGTGTGCACGGGATGAGCGAAGGGGCGCCCTACGAACATGAAAATCCGCACCGTGCATTGCCCCTCAAAATGGTATGACCCGTGAGTCGGGTCAAAGTGCACCTCCCATGTCGGGGTGTCCACGAACACTACGAACGTCGCCATCTGAAGACGTGACGGAAAGAAAGAGATAGAGGGAGTGAGAATCTTGCTAAAGAATCTCAGTAGGGCCTCCTACTACCTAGGTGTCATCATCTACGTCCTCAGGAACCTTGGGTTTATTTATACAAAATGACTGAGCATGCATTCGGTTCATTTTAAACTTTAAAATATATTTTAGCCAAGGTCCATTCATTTTAGGATGATCTTAATGTCATGGATGCAACATAATAGAGAATGTATGCATGGCACTACCTAATGCACATACATAAAACATAACATCAAGCATCATCATCATTGGTGGCATAAAGTGGCAATAGTAACATTCATATGGGACAAAACCGAGTGACATAATCATAATCATGAACTTCTCTTCCTCATGGGCCACCCTAAAAGACAATCGAATCGGGTGCCCGGCCGAACCGGTGTCACCCAGACCGTGTCATACATCTAGGTTATGAGCTCATACCTTAACTAGTCGTCACTAGTTCTTACTTACCACTTAACGATAAGCGTATCATAAATCCCGACTATCTGAGTACGGGTTAGGGGGCAAAACTCTTAGGGGTGCTCGGCCGAACGCGTGTCACCTAAGAGTATAAAATGGTACCGATGTCACATGAGTTCTATGGAGGTGCTCGGCCGAACCGGTGTCATCCTAGAACCCATCTTAGTACCTTAATTTTCAAAATCTCTTTAAGTCCCCAAATTTGTCGGAAATTCGGCCAAAACGGTCATTACACCGAATTTCCTTCCAAATTTGCTTTATGCCACATTAACATATAATCTCATAAGTTCCTCATATGAATAACATCATCATCATTAGCATACTTCATGCATCATCATAAATCATCCAAACGCTTACCCTTACGGTAGCTTATGCTTTGACCCTTACGGGTCTTAATCTTGAGATATAGTTCTCTACATCCGTCGTTCATATTTTAAGCACCTAAGGCTCATAATTAAACATCATTCATAATCCTCTCATTTTACTTTTAAAATCTGAATAGCATAGGACAAGTTCTCTAACTTGTATTTACGGGGTTCTAGAACTTACGTTTTAGACCCTTTCTCGGTTCGCTTTACTTGCGCTATGTATTAAATCTAACTCAATTATGAGGCATTCCTATGCTTAAGGACTAATTATTTAACCATGTTTACCATGTTGTAAGGGTGCTGGACTGAATCCAGAAAATTAAATGTTCTAAGAGTTCTACATTTGTGTTTTTACGGTTTTCTAGTTACTAGTTTCCCCATAGGTGCTAGAATTCAATTCTAACTCAAATGATACCAAGTTTTTCATGTCTAAACATTCTAAATCTGATTATGTCCCCATTAAAACAGTTTGGATTAGTTCCATAAACAAATGGGTCAAAACTATGTTAAATTCTAGCTTTACGGTATTTCTAGTTAGCTAGTTTCTTACCTATCATGCATAGGATCGCTTCTACATCATCATATGATATTTTCACACATTCCAACACATTAAAACATCATCATACAGCATCACATTCATCACATCAGAACCGAAAACATCTTGCCTCAATAAGAGAATTAAATTGACATTTCTAGGTACATACGTTAACTAGTTTCTCTTGGAATCAATTTAGAATTTCTAAAACTCTTTGCAAAACATTTTAATTCATCAAGAGGCTAAGTGAAACCTTAGGTCACTGACCAAAACATATTCCATCCCCTAAAAGAGATTGGAATCACAACTTATAATGACATAACCTTATAAAGAATTGTAAAACTTTAAGGAAACACTTTAAAACATAGGCTATTGGTCCTAGTAGCTAGATGAAAACTCATTGCAAGTCCATCATCACTACTTGGCCGAAATTATGCATTCAAGGAATACATTCACATTTAACTTTATCTTGGAATGAAATGGGCAAGTCTTTGAGCTCTAGGTTCTTAAGTTACGACATAAACTAAACGTGCTCATGCTCTTCATTTTTAATCTTGCTTTCAAAGTAAAGTGATGACTTGGAATTAAATATGCAAGGCATAATTTAAACGTGCAAGCTTGAAAGTAAATATGCGAAGCATAATCTTAAATGTGCAAGCTTGAAAGTAAATATGCAAGATTCAATTCTTTATTTTAGTGCTCTTGGCCCAACAACAATCGACTTTAAGGCCGAAATAGATAGGCATTCGAGAAATTAATTAGGTGATAATGCAAGTTCAATTCTTTATTTTAGTGCTCTAGGCCCAACAACAATCGACTTTAAAGCCGAAATAGAAAGGCTTCGAGAATTAAATTAAGTGAAGATGCAAGTTCCATTTTAATCTTTATGTTCTTAGGTGATAGCTTGAAAATAAAGATGCATAGCAAGAATGTAAATATGAATGCAAGCATAAAATAAATTATGCAAGTTCATTTTATCTTTCTAGAGCTCTTAACAAGACTTTAAAGGAATTTAAACCTTAACCCAAACTCATTCAAACAAGGTAAAGTCAAGCTTGGAGTTCTTAGAACTCAACATAATATCTTTGGGAATCAAACTATGAAACTTAGAAAATCTCAAGGAAATGGCCGAAATCTCCTAGAAGAGAAAAGTGCATTTTAAAACTCTAGAGTTCATGACCTTGATGATATATTAACACCAACATCATGAGTCCTCATCATTGAGTTCATAGAGCCATTTTAAAACACCATCAAAGTTAAAGTTCTCAAAAGTTCAAGAAAGGAAAATCTAGAAACACTTTTGCTCAAGAACAAAAATCAAGCTCTAGAGTTTGTTTCAAGTGATGAACATCATCATGAAACTCTCATCATCAAGCTCTCATTCCTTTGTTCTCCAAGGCCCATGGCCGAAAATGAAAAGGTAAAGGAAAGAAAAAGGAGTTCTAAAAAGAATCAAGAGAAACTATGAACATTAAGCTTAGAACAAGAACTTTAAAGAAAGAATACATGAAAGAAAATCCCTACTTGGTGTGATGAACTTGAAGATGGAAGAAGAAGATGAAGAAGATGAAGAACTTGAAGAACTCCAAGAACTTGAAGAACACAAAGACTTTGAGAGAAAAAGAAAAGCTTTGAGTGTTTCCTAAACTTAGCAAATGATCTAAAAGTGGTGCAAGCTCCTCAAGGCATTCTATTTATAGAGAAATGAAACAAATGGAGGGTGTATGTGGGCTGATGCATTTTCGGCCAAGAGGTGCAGAATTGGAGGGTTCCATGTGTTCCATGAGGTAAGATAATGTGTTCTTGAGGCATGGTGAGGTATGGCTTAAGGTATGGTGAGGTATGGTTCAAGGTATGGCCTCAAGCATGGTCCTTTGAGTGAGAAAACAATTAAACATGTGGCCAATGGGGATGAGGTCTGGCCGAAACTTCATCATGCATGGGGAGGATTAGTTTGCATTTTAATTGTGGTTTAGAGTTGTGTTTAGGTGTATCTTTGATTATGCTTAAGATTAGGAATTTGTAAGAAAGTGTTTAGGTAAGGGAAATGGGTAATTAAGGTGGTCTAGACATAATTAAGGAGTGGTCTTGCACCATTAGAGAGTTAAATCCTCAATTTAGAGTCTAAACAACTCTAGACACATTTCCTTGATTTAAGGAATTGGAGAGACAAAACACTATTCAAGATTCCAAGACTAGGAATCTTGAGTTCTAAAAAGGGATTTAAGTTTAATCTAAGCAATTTTAGGTTCTAATTAACTTTAATAAATTATTTTGACTCTAGATTAATTACGAAAATAAATTAATCTTCGTTTAGAGCCTAATATTGCTTAGGTTTGCTTAATTACGTCATTAAGCTCAGAAACACTATTCTAGGGGCAAAATCGTAATTTCGCACTAAAACTGCCCGGGACCTCCGGGACTTGAACAGAGACCTCTAGACACATGAAAACATGTTTTTAAACCTCTGGGGAAAGTTCCGGGCTCAAACGGCACCATTACCCGCGTAAAAACACTATAGGGGTATTTTGGTCATTTTGACCAAAGCTGGAAAACGAAATTTTCGCTTCCCAAGGCATTCAAAGGCCATTCAATCCCCTTCAAACATTGAGTTGACCCTTCGAGGATGACCGAGTTGGTTACCCTCGAGTTCGGGTCAGGAAATGACCTCAGGGGCATTTTGGTCATTTCCCTCGGACAGAAAAATCGGGGTGTTACACTTAGGATTCCCAACTAACAATTCTTACAAATATTTATGTCTATCACCGAATCTGGACAGCATCATGCTTTAAGGGCAGAGTGTACATCTTGTGATTACAGGGTTCTAGAAACTACGTTTTAGACCCTTTCTGAGTTCCGTCTTCGCTTAAGGCGCTATTTATTAAATCTAAACCGATTATGAGGAATTCCTACACATTTACACTAATTGTAGATCACTCTTGCTATGATTAATCATGTTGTAACAGAATCATAAAATTATATTTCTAAGTGTTCTAGAATTGCACTTTTACGGTTTTCTAGTTACTAGTTTCTTTATAGGCTCTAAAAATCAATCCTACATCAAATGTTACCAAGTTTTTCATATTTAAACAATCCTAAACTGAAGGTTAACATACTAAAACAGTTTTGGTAAAAGCTACGAATTAATAGGTCAAAACTATGCTAGAACTTAACTTTACGGTTTTTCTACAAAGCTAGTTTCTTCCCTAACATGCATAGAAAGCTTCCTACCTCGACACATATAATTTTTACACATTTTAACATGTCAAAATATCATCATACAACAGCAAACATGTCATGGCAGAATCAAAAAGCATAGATTCCATAGAACACATAATCTCATATTTTCAAGACATATAAATTGCTAGTTTCTCTTGGAATCGTTTTAGGATTTCTAAAACTCTTTGAAAACCATTTTATCTCACAAAAGGGACTAAGAATGGCCATAGGGCAGTAGCTAGTTTAAATCATTCCTAGGAGAGGTTTAATTCATAAATCTCATTGGTAATAATTTTATAAAACTATTGAGGTCTAAAGAAAATCTTAGAATGTAGGTTGCTGGTTCTTGTGACTAGATGAGACTCACACCAAGCTCATCATCATCACATGGCCGAAATATGCATCCATGAGGATGTTTCCACAACCACCTTTATCTTGAGATAAAAAGGGCAAGTCTTTGAGCTCTAGGTTCTTTAAGTGATGACAAAAATATAAACGTGTTATGCATTCCATTTTATTCTTCATTATAAAGTAAAGTGAGAGCTTTAAAGTAAATATGAAATGCAAGAACTTGAAATTAAATATGCAAGGCTTAAAGTAAATATGTGAAACTTGAAAATAAATATGCAAGACTTGAAAAGTAAATGTGCAAGTTCAATTCTTTATTTTAGTGCTCTAGGCCCAGTAACAATCGACTTTAAGGCTGAAATAGAAAGGCTTCGAGATTTAATTAGGTGATATGCAAGTTCTTGTTTTAAATCTTTAAGTTCTTTAAGTGATGACTTGAAATGTAAACACGCAATGCAAGGCTTGAACTTAAACATGATAATGCAAGTCCTTTTCTTTAATCTTTAGAGTTTAGTGATGACATAGGAAAGTAAATATGAGATGCAAGAGCCTGAAATATAAATATGAGGTGCTAGAAATATAAATATGCAAGTTCATTTTTATATCTTTACTAGAGCTCTTACAAGACTTTAAAGGAGTATAAACCTCAACCCCAACTTATCTTAACAAGGTAAAGCAAGCTTTGAGTTTTAGAAACCATCTCACCATGTCTTTGGTGACAAAACCAAAATATTAAAGAAAAGGAAACTATGGCCGAAACCATGAAGGAGAAAGGATGAAACTTTGAAACTCTAGAGGCCATGATCTTGATGATATATCAACACCAACATCATGTGCTCTCACCCTTGAGTCATTTTCCAACCAAAACAAGATTTAAAAACCAAAACTAGAACCAAAGAAAAGCAAAGGAAAAACCAAACTGCTTCTTGGTTTAAAAACCAAGTTTTCAAGCTTTAGAGGTTACACAAGTGGTGATTCTTATGATCAACCCCTTGAACCCCCATCATCAAGCCAATATTTTTCTTTGAAAAAAAGCTCCAAGGCCGAAACATAAAGAGAGGAAAAGAAGTTCCAAGAAGCCATGAGAAACCAACAAAACTCATTTTAAACAAGACTTTAAAGGATAAAGAAATTTAATAAAACAAATCCCTACCAAGGTATGTCTCTTGGAGAATGAACAAGGCTTGGTCTTGAGAGGAGAATGGAAGAAAAATCTTCCCTTGGGCTTGAAGGAAGTTTCGGCTAAGAGAGAAGAAAAAGAAAGGAAGTTGTGCTTCTTGAGTTTGATCTTGAGAATGATATGGCTAAGTGTTTCAAGGAGGATTTAATGATGGTTGTGTGGTGGTGGAAAGGATAAAGAAGATGAGAGGAAGAAAGAACTCTTGAGTTCTTGAAGAAGATGGAGAAAGTGAGAGGAAAAGAAACTCTTGAGAGAAACTTAAGACAATTCTTGAAGCTAGCTTGAGAGAATGAGCAAATGGCACCAAGTTCTCTTTAGATATGTATTTATAGAAAATTGAAACATGAAGAAGTGAATCGGGGAGGTGGAGGCCATGAGTTTCATGGCTTTGGAGGGAAGGAAAATATCTCATTTAAGGTATGGTTGTGGTCATTCAAAGGTATAGCCAAGTATGGGTTCAAGTATGGGTTTAAGCATGGTTCAAGGTATGGCTCTTTGAGTGAGAATAAATCAACATGTGATGAATTTAGAGAGGTATGGGTGCTGCCTTGTTCAGCCAAGAATAAGGAGAAATCATCTCCTTTAATGTGGTTTAGGAGTGTGTTTAGTTGTGTCTTTGATTAGGCTTAGAATTAGGAATTTGTAAGTAAGTGTTTAGGTGAGGTAATGATTAATTAGAGGCTTGCAAGACTAGATTTAGGAGGTGGTCTCTCTAAATTAATGAAGTCAAACTTCATTAACTTGGAATCCAATGCCAACATATTTCCTTGATTTAGGGAATTGGAAAGAGAATATACTATTCAAGATTCCAAAATTGGAATCTTGAGTTTTAAAAAGAGATTTAAATCTAATCTAAGCAATTTTAGGTTCTAATTAATTTTAATAGCTTATTTTGACTCTAGATTAATTATGGAAATTAATTAATCTTCGATTAGAGTCTAATATTGCTTAGGTTTGCTTAATTACATCATTAAGCTCAAAAACACTATTCTAGGGGCAAAATCATAATTTTGCACAAAAACTGCTCGGGACCATTGGGACTTAAACAGACGCTTTTAAACATGTAAAAACATTGTTGTAGACCTTCGGAGAAAGTTTCGGGCTCAAACGGCACCTTTACCCGCGTAGAAACGCTATAAGGGTATTTTGGTCATTTTGACCCGAAACTGCAGAAAATGAGATTTTCGTCTCCCAAACCATTCAAGGACCATTCAATCCCCTTCAAATATTAAGTTGGCACTTCGAGGACTGCCGAGCCGGCCAACCTCGAATTCTGGACTGAAAATGACCTCAGGGGCATTTTGGTCATTTTTCTCTCAGACAGAAAATCAGGGCGTTATACAAAGCATCCATTGCAACTGCTAAACCTAGAACAGCAAAAGTAGCTCTACTAGTTCCAGAATGGCACTCAGCAATGAAAGACGAGTATGTTGCCCTCATAAGAAACAACACCTGGTCCCTTGTTCCATTACCTCCCACCAGATAAGTGTAACACCCTAACTTTCAACACAATATGCCTAGGACGTATTATGGTTAATCATTAGTTGTTACTCCTTCGTCTCAGAATTTTACTTAATTTTAAGGCTTTTGAAAATAAGTCTATGGAAAATACGACCCATTTTTTTTTATGAAAGACAAAACTATGAGCCGTTTGTATATAAATTATAGCGTATAACTATTCGTCATATATCATACGTATTGAACACAACAGAGTCTAGCATAAACTAAGCAAATCATCATACCATAACATAACTTCAAGTATCAAGACAAAAATAATAATAATAATAATAGTGATGTTATAGGGATAATCCAAAACCATACTATAACAATAATACCACATCAAATATACCGAGCCCACCTATAGAAGTTGAGCATACAACAATTCAAAAACTAAACATAATTATGATGTAGCTAAATCCTTCGAGACTAAGTTACGAACTTGTACGAGGGTGAGACAACTCCTCTAGTTGTGAAAATGAAGGACTATATCCCCACTTCCACTGCGCCACTCTGATCCAGTCCGTAGTGCAACTCCTATGCTAGCATCTCGAGGGAGTCCACTAGCACCGTCATGAAGCTTGTCTGAAGATGAAGATGGAAAGAAAGATAGAGGGAGTGAGAAACTTATACAAGAATCTCAATAAGGTTTCCCTCTCCACACACGTGTCATCATCATCGTCCTCAGAAACCTCGGGTTTAATTATGAAAGTAATGGGCATAAATAAGATTCATTTATTAATTTCCAAATACCATTAACCGAGACCTATATCTTTTAGCATGAATCTTAATGCATGAATGCAACAAGTATCTCATGTATGCATGGTAATGCCTCGGTACATTAGTAACACATGCAAATATCATAGCCCTATTCGCAACATAAAATAATAACGCGTAAGTCCAAACACAAGATAATGCTAAGCACATAAGCATGAGATAATCTAGAGAACTACAATGGTGGCAAATAAACAGATGCATGATAGGGCAATGTAATGAGTAAAACATCATGTAGCATGCATTGGAAGGCAGGAGAAACCCATGGTAATTTACTCTCTCATGAATGAACTTCCACATTTCTTTTTTATTAATTCCACCCTTTTACGTCATTACCAAACCAACCAACATGCCAGTTCCGGTGATTTTTACAATTACCACCAAAACCAACAGACCTACTGATCGCCTAGGATGAACTCAACCTAACTAGCCGTCATTAGATTTACATGGGGTAATAGAGGGGGAGAATCATATCACTTCCTTGACTTTCTTATTATGAATATGCAATTTACTTGAATCACCTCCCATAACCTTTGTAACAGCCCGGTTTGGCACATAAGGACCTCTGTCGTCTTAGGCACTGTACGGTTTTGTCTTTGGGAGACTTGACCTCCGTGAAATGCATCCGCAAGGTTACAACATGACCTGTGCCACCCGTAACAATCCTGTGACCGACTCTGATACAAACTAGAGGATCATTTCCCAAGTTTTATATCTCTTATCCATGGCATGTTCTTTTCAAAGATGTAATGCAACCATAAATCATTATTCAACTTATCATGCTCATAAACTTATAAATCATGCATCTCAATCAAATAAGCATCATCATTCCACACAATAACTCATTAAGTAATAAGCGCATAAGCATGCATAACCTTCATCACACATATTCTTAAACATATCATATTTCAATACAAAAATAAACATGCTCCTATCCAGTGTGCTGGAGTTCAAGGACCGGACTCAGCTAATGCACATGCCATGCTTATAGTTTGTGTGTGTATATATATATATATATTCATCAAATTGCAAATCAGCATATTCATAATCCGAGAATAAGCATACGAGATCACCAATCCATGTTGTACAAGTAGAGAGATACTTATTCATACATTTAGGTTCTAGTAATCGATTACATGAGCCTTGTAATTGATTACATAGCTTGAATTTTCAAAACAGGAAGGTTTAAGATTCTGGTAATCAATTACATGAGCTTAGTAATCGATTACCACTGTTGAAAATGCAATCTGGGCCTCAAAAACATCTGAGTAATTGATTACATGGAGTGTGTAATCGATTACACAATTCAAAAACTCATATCCGAGGACTTCAAGGCCTTCTGGTAATCGATTATATCACCCTGGTAATCGATTACTAGTATCCGCAAAAGATGAAAAACTCAAGTTTTGACATTCCTCAAATTATTCTTTCATTCCAAAGCATTTTAAAACATTTTTCCAACATTTTCTTAAAATCAAACACACATTTTACTCCTCTTAAGCTCTTTAATCTTTCAAAACTTCTCTCCACATCATAAAAACCAAGATTCATCATCAACAAAACCATTTCAAGATCTTCAACTCTTTCAGAAATCACAAGACATAAGTCTTTCAAAACTAAAAGTAATGGTACATTAACTTTAAAACTTTATTCCTTTGAAACCAAAACATATTTGTAAAGACAAATGTCCATGAAACCGAAATTTCTATGTAAGTTGAAAGCGATAAGTCTTGAGTTCTCAATTATTTAGATGATGGCATAAACTTAAACGTGCAAATGCAAGCTTCATTTTAATCTTAGTATTATAAGGTGATGGCAATGGAAACATAAATATGATATACAAGGCTCAAATATAAACATGAAATGCAAAGACTTGAAATATAAATATGAAAATGTAAGCTCATTTTTAATCTTTAAGTTTAGGTGATGGATTGAAATATAAACATGGTAGACAAGAAATATAAACATGAAATGCAAGTTCATTTCTTATCTTTAAGCTTTAGGTGATAACTTGGAAATAAATATGATATGCAAGTCCAATTCTTTATTTTAGTGCTCTAGGCCCCTTAGAGTATTCACTCTAAATCAACAATCAACTTTTGAAATAGGTAGGCTTCGAGTTTAATTATTTAGGTGATGACATAAATATAAATATGAAGTGCAAGACTTGAATATAAATATGAAATGCAAAGACTTGAAATATAAATATGAATGTAATCCATTTATTATTTCTTTGAGTCCTAGATTCAAGACTACCATTTAACTCTTTAAAACAACATAACATATTCATTTGCTAAAAACTTTTGGAAGTGAAACCTTCAAGCTTTAGAGGTCAAGTAAATGATGGTTTTACAACCAACACCCAAGATCCTCATAATCAAGCCATGGTTTCTCCAATATATAGGCCATCAAGGCTGAAAATAAAATGAAAGGAAAAGGAAAGTAAGGAACTGAAAATGAGAAGGAGGAAGAGAAAATCAATATTATAACATCTCAACCTAAGAGTAATACAAAAGAAAAGAGTAGCAATCTTCAAAACAACTCCCTACCAAGGTATCTTCTTGTTGCAAAGAAAAGCTTGAGCCTTGTGAAAGAAAATGAGAAGAAAATCCTCTCCTTGAGGCAAGAAGAATTTCGGCCAAAGGAAGGAAAATAGGGGAAGGGTTTTTCTTGAGCTTTGATGCTTAAGGATAGAAAGGTTGTGATTCTTGATGGTGGTTTATGGTGATTTGAGGTTGAGAAGTGGTGGTTCTTGTGGTGGTGGAGGAAGAAAAGAGAGTTTTTGAGAGGTGAGAAAAGAGAGAATTTGAGAGCACTTTTTTGGACACAAGACTTGGCCAAAAAAGTGGATGGGAAAAAATCAGAGTTTGTATGTTTCTTTGACCATGTGTTGTATATAAAGACACGTGTGAGGGTATGGTGGGAGGTATGGGTTATAACATCTTAATTTTTAACCCAATATTTCTAGAACATATTTAGGTTAACCATTAGTCTATTACGTCATAGTTTCCTCTTTACTATAAAATACTTAGCAAAAAATACAGGTAAATTTTTTTTTGAAAGGTAAAAGCAAAATGAGAGCCGCGCAACACGACGAATAATGAGGCACATAAAGAAGCGAGACACAAGAGTAAACAAACATCTCATGAACGTCAAAACAACATGTAATTGCACATCATGATAAACTAACTGCATATGTAAATATAATATACCCACTTACGAGAAGCGGAACTTAGTTGGTACAACATAGGAACAAATACATCCTAAATAAAAATACAACGAAAGGAAAAATAATAGAAAGCATAATAGGAAACTCCCCTACCTAAGTGCATCTAAAATGGATAACCTCTAAACAAAAGAAGGTTATCCTCATTTATGTGGTGTGTGCACTATCTCTACCCTCGGGCCTCTACTGCTGGGCGCTGGAAAGGGTCGGACATATCCAATCCATGGTTAGAGCTCGACAGGAACAGGCACGTCAGAGAACTGCGGGTGACCTCCACGACGTAGGCGCATAGATGGCCTCCGAGCTAGTCTCGGCTGCGTGACAATCTCCTCCCTGCCCTCTCTCATTTGCAGCAGAGTGGGGGCTGAGCTCTCACTATACATATGGGTCGGTGGGTCCTTCGACTAGTCGGTTTCTAAGAAATATGTACGAGGCACGTAGTCAGGGTAGTCGCGCATGGCCAAAGCGGCGGTGTACATGCGGAGCACCCTCTCATTGTACGTGCGGGAGCGTTCAAAAACCCGATCATCGTCGCCGTAGGGTGATGTCAGGGAGAAATGGTGGGTATGTACAGGATGAACGAAGGGTCATCCGACAAACATGAAAACACAAACAGCACATCGACCCTCAAAATGATATGATCCATGCTCTGGGTCATAGTGCACCTCCCACGTCGGGGTATCCACGAAGACCACGAATGTTGCCATCTGAAGACGTGACAGAAAAAAGAGATAGAGGGAGTGAGAATCTTGCTAAAGAATCTCAGTAGGACAACCTCCTATCTAGGTGACATCATCTACGTCCTTAGGAGCCTTGGGTTTCTTTGTAAAAGGTGAGCATGCATATACTTCATTTATTCGGTTTTAAACTTAATTATCCAAGGCCCGTTTCTTTTAGGATGAATTTTAATGTTATGAATGCAACATAATAAAGCATGAATGCATAAAGATGCATTAGGCAGAAATCAATTAAATATTCATAGAGATATCAACATCATGCAGGTGGCATAAAGTGGCATATTCATCTCATGTAAAACATTTCTCTTTATGTAATTATGTGACATTCAAAGCATTGTACTGCAATATAGGGATCACCCTAAAATCTTCTGGTTATGAGCTCAGACCTTAACTAGTCATCACTAGTTCTTACTTATCCTTTGAGAAGCATAATCACAAATAATAATCATAACAAAACGCGTTGCATTGGTATCAAGTACACAGCGAATATTGTCCTCTTTAGGGCATTACGTATCATCGTCACCCTCAAGGATTTGTTTCTGGGGCGTTATGTATCACCGTCCCCCAAAACGCATTCTTACAGTACCATGTCACATTCAAAAACTCATATTTTTGAAAACTTTCTAAGTTCTCAAATTTGTCAGAAATTCGGCAGCAAAACAGCAGCGCACCGAATTTCTTCCAAATTTGCTTTATGCCACATTCATATATATACATGGTCATTCATAAGCATATGTGTCGTATGTAACACCCCGATTTCTCTGTCCGAGGGAAATGACCAAAATGCCCCTGAGGTCATTTCTTGACCCGAACTCGAAGGTAACCAACTCGGTCATCCTTTAAGGGTCAACTCAATGTTTGAAGGGGATTGAATGGCCTTTGAATGCTTTCGGAAACGAAAATTTCGCTCGCAGCTTTAGTCAAAATGACCAAAATACCCCTATAGCGTTTTACGCGGGTAAAGGTGCCGTTTGAGCCCGGAACTTCCCCCAGAGGTTCAAAAACATGTTTTCATGTGTCTAGAGGTATCTGTTCAAGTCCCGGTGGTCCTGGGCAGTTTTAGTGCAAAATTACGATTTTACCCCTAGAATAGTGTTTTTAAGCTTAATGACGTAATTAAGCAAACCTAAGCAATATTAGGCTCTAAACGAAGATTAATTTATTTCCCTAATTAATCTAGAGTCAAAATAATTTATTAGAACCTAAAATTGCTTAGATTAAACTTAAATCCCTTTTTAGAACTCAAGATTCCTAGTCTTGGAATCTTGAATAGTGTTTTCTCTCTCCAATTCCTTAAATCAAGGAAATGTGTCTAGAGTTGTTTAGACTCTAAATTGAGGATTTAACTCTCTAATGGTGCAAGACCACTCCTTAATTATGTCTAGACCACCTTAATTGCCCATTTACCTTACCTAAACACTTTCTTACAAATTCCTAATCTTAAGCATAATCAAAGATACACCTAAACACAACTCTAAACCACAATTAAAATGCAAACTAATCCTCCCCATGGGCTGATGCATTTCGGCCACATCCCTTCCCATTGACCACATGTTTAATTATTTTCTCACTCAAAGAACCATGCTTGAGGCCATACCTTGAACCATACCTCACCATACCTTAAGCCATACCTCACCATACCTCAAGAACACATTATCTCACCTCATGGAACTCATGGAATGCCTCCAATCTGCACCTCATGGCCGAAACCTCCTCCTCCATGAGCTCCCTCCATTTGTTTCAATTCTCTATAAATAGAATGCCTTGAGGAGCTTGCACCACTTTTAGATCATTTGCCAAGTTTAGGAAACACTCAAAGCTTTTCTTTTTCTCTCAAAGTCTTTGTGTTCTTCAAGTTCTTGGAGTTCTTCAAGTTCTTCATCTTCTTCATCTTCTTCTTCCATCTTCAAGTTCATCACACCAAGTAGGGATTTTCTTTCATGTATTCTTTCTTCAAAGTTCTTGTTTCAAGCTTTATGTTCATAGTTTCTCTTGATTCCTTTTAGAACTTCTTTTCTTCTCCTCATTCCTCTTTATGTTTCGGCCATGGGCCTTTGGAGTTCAAAGAAATGAGAGCTTGATGATGAGAGTTTCATGATGATGTTCATCACTTGAAACAAACTCTAGAGCTTGATCTTTGTTCTTGAGCAAAAATGTTTCTAGTTTTTCCTTTCTTGAACTCTTGAGAACTTTAACTTTGATAATGTTTTAAAATGACTCTATGAACTTAATGATGAGGTCTCATGATGTTGGTGTTAATATATCACCAAGATCATGGATTCTAGAGTTTCAAATATTTCTTTTCTTTCCTTGAAGTTTCGGCCTTTACCATTCTTCTTACATGCAAAATGTTTGATTTTCTAAATATGTTATGTTGAGTTCTAAGAGCTCTAGACTTTTACCTTGTCTTGGTTTGATGAGTTTGGGTTGAGGTTTAAGTTCCTTTAAAGTCTTGCTAAGAGCACTAGAGAGATAAAATGAATTTGCATAATTTATCTTATGCTTGCATTCATATTTACATTCTTGCTATGCATTTTACTTTCAAGCTATCACCTAAGAACATAAAGATTAAAATGGAACTTGTACCATCACTTAATTTAATTCTCAAAGCCTTTCTATTTCGGCCTTAAAGTCGATTGTTGTTGGGCCAAGAGCACTAAAATAAAGAATTGAATCTTGCACATTTACTTTCAAGCTTGCACGTTACGTTTATGCCTTGCATATTTAATTTGTAAGCAAGATTAAAAATGAAAAGCATGAGCATGTTTAGTTTATGTCGTAACTTAAGAACCTAGAGCTCAAAGACTTGCCCATTTCATTCCAAGATAAAGTTAAATGTGAATGTATACCTTGAATGCATAATTTCGGCCAAGTAGTGATGATGGACTTGCAATGAGTTTTCATCTAGCTACTAGGACCAATAGTCTCTATTCTAAGTTTTCCTTAAAGCCTTACAAATCTTTATAAGGTTATGTCATCACAAGTTGTGATTTTATTATCTTTTAGGAGATGAAATAAATTTTGGTCTTTAACCTAAGGCTTCACTTAGCCTCTTGAGGAATTAAAATGTTTTGCAAAGAGTTTTAGAAGTTCTAGAATGATTCCAAGAGAAACTAGTTAACTTATGTACCTAGAAATGTCAATTTAATTCTCTTATTGAGGCAAGATGTTTTTGGTTCTGATGTGATGAATGTGATGCTGTATGATGATGTTTTAATGTGTTGGAATGTGTGAAAATATCATATGATGATGTAGAAGCGATCCTATGCATGATAGGTAAGAAACTAGCTAACTAGAAATACCGTAAAGCTAGAATTTAACATAGTTTTGACCCATTTGTTTATGGAACTTTTCCAAACTGTTTTAATGGGGACATAATCAGATTTAGATTGTTTAGACATGAAAAACTTGGTATCATTTGAGTTAGAATTGAATTCTAGCACCTATGAGGAAACTAGTAACTAGAAAACCGTAAAAATGCAAATGTAGAACTCTTAGAACATTTAATTTTCTGGATTCGGTCCAGCACCCTTACAACATGGTAAACATGGTTAATAATTAGTCCTTAAGCATAGGAATGCCTCATAATTGAGTTAGATTTAATACATAGCTTTCAAGTAAAAACGGAATCGAGAAAGGGTCTAAAACGTAAGTTCTAGAACCAGTAAATACAAGTTAGAGAACTTGTCCTATGCTATTCAGATTTTAAAAGTAAAATGAGAGGATTATGAATGATGTTTAATTATGAGCCTTAGGTGCTTAAAATATGAACGACGGATGTAGAGAACTATATCTCAAGATTAAGGCCCGTAAGGGTCAAAGCATAAGCTACCGTAAGGGTAAGCGTTTGGATGATTTATGATGATGCATGAAGTATTCTAATGATGATGATGTTATTCATATGAGGAATTTATGAGATTATATGTTTATGTGGCATAAAGCAAATTTGGAAGGAAATTCTGTAATGACCGTTTAGGCATGAATTTCCCACAAATTTGGGGACTTAAAGAGATTTTGAAAATTAAGGTACTAAGATGGGTTCTAGGATGACACCTGTTCGGCCGAGCACCGCCATAGAACTCATGTGACATCAGTACCATTTTACACTCTTAGGTGACACCGGTTCGGCCGAGCACCCCTAAGAGTTTTGCCCCCTAACCCGTACTCAGATAGTCGGGATTTATGATACGCTTATCGTTAAGTGGTAAGTAAGAACTAGTGACGACTAGTTAAGGTATGAGCTCATAACCTAGATGTATGACACGTTCTGGGTGACACCGGTTCGGCCGAGCACCCCCAGTTCGATTGTCTTTTAGGGTGGCCCATGAGGAAGAGAAGTTTCATGATTATGATTATGTCACTAAATTTTGTCCCATATGAATGTTACTATTGCCACTTTATGCCACCAAGAATGATGATGCTTGATGTTATGTTTTATGTATGTACATTAGGTAGTGCCATGCATACATTCTCTATTATGTTGCATCCATGACATTAAGATCATCCTAAAATGAATGGACCTTGGCTAAAATATATTTTAAAGTTTAAAATGAACCTAATACATGCTCAGTCATTTTGTATAAATAAACCCAAGGTTCTTGAGGACGTAGATGATGACACCTAGGTAGTAGGAGACCTCCAGATTCTTTAGCAAGATTCTCACTCCCTCTACCTCTTTCTTTCCGTCACGTCTTCAGATGGCGACGTTCGTGGTGTTCGTGGACACGCCGACATGGGAGGTGCACCATGACCCGGACCACGGGTCATTCCATTTTGTGGGTCGATGCACGGTTAGAGTATTTATGTTTATGGGTCGACCCTTCACTCCCCCTGTACATTCCCATCGTTTCTCCCCCGTCTCACCTTTTGGCGATGACCTGGTGTTCGAGCGCGCACGTCCCCTAGAGGAGAGACTTCGTCGTACCCCATCATCCACGTCCGCCGCTCGAGACTACCCCCAGTATGTGCCCCGTTGCCCGTCGTCCTTCTCGGAGACGGATCCTTCCGAGGATTCGGCAACCCAGGCACCCTCCGAGGGATCTTCCCCTTCCATACCTATGGACTTTGGAGAGGATAGCGAGCCCACCGTGACTCAGCCGAGGCGTGCACGACGACGAGAGATGCGGCCATACCCGGGGGCTCACACTCGATCCCCGCTCCGCCTCTTCACGCTCGAGGAGCTCGCCCGCTTCGGATTACGCCTCGATCACGAGATAGTCGCGATGAGAGGCCGTGGATGGCCCGAGTTAGAGCACACACCACTTAGATGGGGATAAACCTTCTTTTGTTTAGAGGTTATCCTATTAGATGCACTCGGGTAGGGGAGTAGATTATGTTTATATTTATGTTGTATTTCCTTTCATGTATTTCCATGTACCAAATCAAGTCCCACGCTTATAAGTGGGCAAATTATAATTATATATGAAATGTTATTCAGTGTCTCTCATGATGTGCCCTTCTATGCTTTATGCTATGACGTTATGAGGTGTATGTTTTGTTCGTTGCAAGTTATAACGCATCACGCGGCTCTCACTTTTATTTCAAAAAAAAATTACCCGTATTTTCCGCTAAGTAATTCAAAGTTAAATGAGATCTATGAAGTAACAGACTAATGTTTAACCTAAGTATGTTCTAGAGTATTGGGTTAAAAATTAGGATGTTACATCGTAAGCATCATAATCATTACATGCACCATAAGCATCATAAACATCATACTCATCATGACATCGTAATCTTTTCATAAGGCATCATTGCATGAGTATCAACACATCAACATTATATACTCCAATAAGAGATCACATGCTCAAGTTATTCTCATAATAAAACATGCATTCACATGAAACACTAAAGCTCGTTATGCTCTTAAACCTATGGTGTCTTATACTTTGACCCTTACGGAGCTTAAACTCGAGATATAGTTATTCTAATATTCGCTATTAACCTTTTATGCACCTATGGGTTCACAACTAATTATCCTCATTAATTTTTATATTTAGGAGCAAAACCAAACAACTCCATACAAATTGTCAATTTTTAAATCTTGTAATTACAGGGTTCTAGAAACTACATCTTAGACCCTTTCTACGTCTCGTCTTCGCCTAAAATGCTATAAATCAAATCTAAACTAGTTATGGGATATTCTTATGCCTATGAACTAATTATAAACTATGTTTACTATATTATAAGGTTGCTAGACAGAAACAAAAAATTAATTAATCTAAGTATTCTAGAATTGCACTTTTACGGTTTTCTAGTTACTAGTTTCTCTATAGGTGTTAAAAATCAATCCTATATCAAATGTTACCAATTTGTTCATAATTAAACAATCCTAAACTGAATGTTATCACACTAAAACAGTTTATGATTTTGCTATAAGACTAGCCTCTTTCCTAATAAGCATAGAAAGGTTCCTATCTCAACATATATAATTTTTACACATTCTAACATATCAAAACATCATCATACATCAACAAACATACCAAGGCAGAATTGAAAAGTTTAGGTTCCAAAGAACACATAATCTCACATTTTCAAAACATATAAATTACTAGTTTCTCTTGGAATTGTTTTAAGACTTCTAAAACTCATTGAAACCCATTTTATTTTATCAAAGGAGACTAAAAATAACCATAGGGCAGTAGCTAATTTAACACATTCTTGGAAGAGGTTTAACTTGTAAATCTTGTTGGTAATAAACTTATAAAACTCTTAAGGCCTAAGGAAAATCTTAGAACATGGATTGTTGGCCCTTGTGACTAGAAGAAACTCAAGTCAAGCTCATCATCATCACATGGCCGAAATATCCATCCTTGGGGATGTTTCCATAACCAAACTTTAACTTGAGATAATAAGGGCAAGTCTTTGAGCTTCTAGGGTCTTTAAGTGATGACAAAATGTAAACATGTTATGCATCCCATTTTATTCTTCACTACAAAGTAAAGTGAGAACTTCAAAGTAAATATGAGATGCAAGAACTTGAAAGTAAATATGCAAGGCTTGAAAGTAAATATGCAAGTTCATTTTATCTTTTAGGGTTAAAGTGATGACTTAAAATATAAATATGCTAGACAAGGAAACGTAAACATGAATGCAAGTCCAATTCTTTATTTTAGTGCTCTAGGCTCCACAACAATCGACTTTAAGGCTAAAATAGGTAAACTTCGAGATTAATTCTTAGGTGATATGAAGATGCAACTCTTGTTTTAATCTTTACATTTTAGGTGATGGCAAAAAATAATGTGCTAGACAAAGAAAGTAAATATGAATGCAAGTTTATTTTATATCCTTCACTAGAGCTCTTGCAAGACTTTAAAGGAACTTAAACTTCAATCCAAACTTATCATAGCAAGATAAAGCAAGCTTTAGAGTTCTTGTACCAAGGTTTTCAAAGAAATCATATGGTGTGAACTTCATCATCAAGCTCTAAGGAAATGGATCAAAAGAACAAATCAAATTAACATTCCCTTGTACCCTTAAAAATGAAAGCTCAAAAACTTAAAGAAAAGGAAAGATGGCCGAAGACTTAAAGGAAAGAAAAGGAAAGAAACTGAAACCATGAGCAAGGAAAGGAACCATTTTGAAACTCTAGAGACCATGATCTTGATGATGTATTAACCCAAACATCATGTGTCCTCATCATTGAGTTTATATATTCATTTTAGGACATCATCAAAGTTAAGTTTCTCAAGAATAAGAAAGGGAGAAATCAAAAACACCTTTTACTCAAGAACCAAGATCAAGCTTTAGAGGTTTCCTAGGTGATAGATATCATCATGGAATCCTCATCATCAAGCTCTCATCTCCAAGTTCTCCAAGGCTCTTGGCCAAAAATAAAGAGGAAGAAAAGAAGTTCTAAAAAGTTTCAAGAGAAACCACAAAGCACATTACTAAATAAGAACTTTAATGAATGAAACACTTAGAACAAAATCCCTACCAAGTGATTTCAGGTTGAGATGAGTGAAGAAGATGAAGAAGTTGAAGAAGAGTAACTCTTGAACTTGAGAGAAAAAGAGAAGCTCAAAGTGCTCTGGAAAACTCAAACTTAGCAAATGAACTAAAAGTGATTCAAGTTCATCCAAACATGCTATTTATAGAGAAATGAAACAAATGAGAGTTGTAATGGAGCGAGGAGGTTTCGGCCAACTCATGCAGCCCCATGAGTTCCATGAGGTGAGATATTGTGTTCTTGAAGCATGGTGAGGTATAGCTCAAGGTAAGGTGAGGTATGGCTCAAAGCATGGTTCAAGGTATGGTTCTTTGATTATTTAAAATTTCAAACATGTGATGGAAATGGTAGGAGAGGTAGCCGAATATGTATCAGCCAAGGGGGAGGAAAATCTCTCTTTTTAATTGTGGTTTAAAATTATGTTTAGGTGTGTCTTTGATTAGGCTTAAGTTTAGGAATTTGTGAGAAAGTGTATAGGTGACTAAAGATGTAATTAAGGATTTCAAGACAAGGTTAGGGAGTGCTCTTGCTTCATTAGTGAGACAAAAACTCATTTTAGTATATAAATAATTTTAGACACAATTCCTTAATTTAAGGAATTAGAGAAAGAAAACACTATTCCAGATTCCAAGACTAAGAATCTTGAGTTTTAAAAAGAGATTTAGGTTTAATCTAAGCAATTTTAAGTTTTAATTAATTTTAATAACTTATGTTGACTCTAGATTAATTATGAAAATTAATTAATTTTCAATTAGAGTCTAATATTGCTTAAGTTTGCTTAATTACATAATTAAGCTCAAACGGCACTATTCCAGGGGCAAAATTGTAATTTTGCATAAAAATTGCCCAGGACCACCGGGACTTAAACAGACACTTTTAAACACATGAAAACATCATTTTAAACCTTTGGGGAAAGTTTCAGGCCCGAACGGCACCTTTACCCGCGTAAAAATGCTATAGGGGTATTTTGGTCATTTTGACCCGAAACTGCAGAAAATAAGATTTTGTTTCTAAAATCACTCAAGGACCATCTAATCCCCTTCAAACATTGAGTTGACCCTTCGAGGACTGTCGGGCCGGCTATCCTCGAATTCTGGGCAGAAAATAACCTCAGAGGCATTTTGGTCATTTTTCTCTCAGATAGAAAATCGAGGCGTTACATGGGTACCCATGATGGAGGTATGGGTGGCCATCTAGAAGGACTTGGGGACCAAGTTTTATTTTTAATGTAGGTTAGGGTGTGTATTAGAGGTAGATTTAATGAAAAGAAAGGTTAAGAATGGGTAATTAGGTGTTTAGGTGGATGATCATGCATTTAGGCATTTCAAGACTATGGTTAAAGAGTGGTCATAAACACTAAGTTCATTTAATTTGAATTAAACTCAATAAATTTGAATTTCAAATGCCAACATATTTCCTTAAATCATGAGATTGTACACTATTCACTTTTTGACTTGAAGACCATTTGATTCTAGAAAGGGATTTAGTTTTCTCTAAGCAATCTTAAGCTCTAATCAACCTCAATTAATTATTTTGACTCAAGATTAATAATTAAAATTAATTAATCTTTAATTAAAGCCTAATATTACTTAGGTTTTGTCAAGCATGTAATTTAAACTCATTATGCCTTTAATTAGGGGTAAAATGGTAATTTTATAGAAAACTCCCAGGGCCACTCAGATTTATACCGATATCATACATTCCTTAAAAACAACATTCCAAACTTCTAGGTGAATGGATTAATTAGTCGCAGGGGTGTTTTGGTAATGAGAATCAAATTTTGATTCATCAAAATTATATATTATGTATTGGATATAATTCATAATATTATATAATTCTGAAAAATGTTAAATTTAATACATATATCATTATAATACAACAATATAAAAATTTGTATCATAAACTGTGTGAATATATCAGAAATGTTTGAACATAGGGTGTGCAAATTTTATTAGAATAAAAGGCAACATAAATATCCACACAAAAAAAGACAACATAAATAACAACGTATAATTGATTAATTGGAAAAAATTATTGGTAATTTGGTAATTAACATATATATAATTAATTGATATTTCACTGATATTTAGCATAACTAGAATAAATTGTAACGCCCCGATTTTCGCTAAACTTTCATAATGACCAAATTGCCCCTGAGGTCATTTTTACCCGAAACACGAGGGCGGCCGACTTTGGCCATCCTCATAGGGTTCATATGTTATATGAAAGGGATTGTATGAGCATGAGTGCCTAACAAAGTGGGAAAACCTCATTTCTGAGATTCGTAAATGACCAAAATACCCCTGTAACAGAATTAAGGCAGTTTTAAGTTCCGTTTTGACCCGGACTTTGTTCTGAGCTTCAAAACAATGATTTTAAGGCATAAACTATGTTGGTTTAAGTCCCGGAGATCCTGGGCAACTTTTGGTAAAAATTATGGTTTTGCCCCTGCATATTGCATTTTCGGCTTAATGAGCCGTTTAACTCCAAACCTAAGCAATATTAGGCTCTAATTAAAGGTTAATTAATTTTCATAATTAATCTAGAGCCAAAACCATCATTTAGAATTAATTGGAACCTAAAATTGCTTAGGAAAAATTCAAATCTCATCGTAGTCTTATTCTTTAAAAAGGAAAAAGAATATGTGAATAGTGTCGAATAGTGTTTCCACTATTCACATCAACTTTTCTTTTTGAGACAAGTTGTCACACTCACATCACTAGTCCTAGAGGTGTTGACTCCCTAATCCCTCTAGACCACCTCTAAACCTAGGGATTTATGGTTTTAATTAACCTATTAGTGCACCTAAGTACCTACTTAGCAATTTTTAATCCTAAGCCTAATCTATGTCACACCAAAACACACTTCTAGAACATGGTTTAAGGAGATATTTCTCCTCCCCAAGGCTGCCAAGAATGGCGCCATTTTCTCTAGAAATCATCAAAAAAATTAGTCTATGTGTTCAAGCTATCTTGTGACATATGTCTTGAACACTTTCAATCAATGATCAACTTTCAAGAAAAATTGTCACTCAAGACTCAAAGAATATTTTATATGGTCAATCAAGGTTTTCAATTCATTTCTAAAATGAATTAAATTATGTCTTTCAAATTCAAAAAGAATGATTTGTTTTTGTGGTCATTCAAGCTTTCTATCAAACTTTTTCAAGACAACATGTCTTACAACACATTACCTATGCTTTGGGAATTTAAGTCTAGAAAATTTTCTCTTCTTTTTGGGCATGAGGAGCACGGTTTTCTTCACCCTTGTGCAGCCCAAAATTTTGTGTTTTCATGCATTTTTAAAGGTTGGAAAATAAGGTACATTCTAGCCATGCTTTAGGACATGCATAGCTAGACTTTTCACCATACTTTGAATGACCAACACCATGCTTTGAACAAAGATATTTCTTCCTTCTTGTGGCTGAAATGTGGCCGAATTCTTCCCCCCAAAAAGCCTCCAATATTTAATTCATTTCACTTCTCTATAAATAGGTAGCTTAGGGAACTTGAAGTATCTTTGTTCATTTTCACTAAAGCTTTGAGTTAGAGCACTTTGAGTTTCTTTCTCTCAAGTTCAAGAGCTCATCCTCTCCAACCTCTTCATCTTCTTCACTTCCTCTCAATCTCAAACTCTAGGTAGGGAGCTCTTCAAGAATGCTTTCTTTTACTTTCATGATCAATGTTTATCTTGTTTGAAAGTTGTGTTGTTAGCAAGTTTTTCTCTCAAACATTTTCGGTTTCTTCTTTTCTCTTCCTCTTCATTTTCGGCCTCAAGACCAAAATGAGGAAAGCTTGATGATGAGTGTTCTTTTGGGATGACCATGTGTTCATCCTAACATGAGACCTCTAAAGCTTGAGTTTTGTTTGAGAAAAGTTTCATCTTTTTCATGTCTTGGTTAAGACAAGGCTATGTTTTTCATGAAAACTCTTTTTGAGCTTTTGTTCCTTGTTGTTTTCGGCCATGAAGGCTTAAAGAGCTTGGAAAAATGGTAGCTTTGTAATGAGCACTTCATGTTGGCCTTTGTCACATGATCAAACTCTAAAGTTTGAGTTTTTCCAAGAAAGGTTTCTCTTTTCAAGTCTTGGTCAAAGAATGAGTTATGTTTCTTTGATGCCTTGAAACTTTCCTTTTCTTTTTGTTAGTTTTCGCCATGAAGGCCTCTTGGACTTGAAATATGAGGAGCTTGATGATGAGAGTTGTGTGATGATGTTTGTCACATGAACAACCTCTAAAGCTTGAGTTTTCTAAAAATAAGTTTATTATTTTCAAGTTTTGCTCAAGACATAGTTATGTTTCTCTTGGATCTTTGAAAACCCCATTTCTTTCCCTTGAGTATTCGGCTATGAAAGGCTTTGGGACTTAGAAAAATGGTAGCTTGATGATGAGGGCTTCATGTTGATGTATGTCACATGAACAAAGCTCTAGAGCATAGACTTGGTCCCTAGGCCAAGCATATTTCCGTTACTTTCCTCCATGTTGGTCATGAGTTTAGTTTTCTTTTCTTGTGAGGGTGAGTTATGGGTTGAAACCTTGTTTCCTTTAAAGTCTTGCAAGAGCTCTAAACAAGATATAAAAGAAGTTGCATCCACGTTTACGTTTATGCTTTGCATTAGCACGTTTATTTCCTATGCCATCACTAAGACCCAAGATAATGAATGAACTTGCACAATGCACGTTTATGTTTCAAGCTTTGCATCTCATTTTATATTTCAAGTCATCACTAAACTCTAAGAATAAGAATAAAGATGCATTTCATCTTTACTTTGTGCTATCACTCTATTTTCTAAAGGACTATAAAATGAAATGCATAGCACGTTTATTTTATGTCACCACTTGAAACTTTAGAGCTCAAAAACTTGCCCATTTCATCTTAAGAAAAGAATTTAATCAAGGAGATATCTCCTTGAACATCACTCGGCCATGTGGTGTAAATGGCTCTAGGATGAGTTTCATTTAACTACAAGGGCCTATAATGCATGTCTTAGAATTTTTCTAAGCTTTGATGCACTTAACCAAGGTTTTAAACATGTTTTAAGTTTTAAATCCTTGCCAAGAGCAAGCCGAAATGGCTGCTGCCCTTGGTGTTCCATGATGAGTTTTGGCAAAATAAACTTTGATCTTACATAGTCTTGAAGTCCCAAAAAGGTTCCAAGAGAAACTAGCAAGTTATATGGTTGAAAGAAAGGTTTTTCTCATGATTTTATGCCTTAAAGGTTTTCGGTTCTGCCTTAGTAATTCCAGCACCTTAAATTCTATTTTGGGTGGTCTAAATATGTTGTAATACCTTGCCAAGTATATGATAATTGTTCTAGACTCTTTAAAGCATTATTAGTGACTTTGTTTGCTTAATATGTGAATTCTAGAACTATAAAGAATGGCAAAATGAGTTTCTGTCCAGCCTTGATAAAAAAAATTTAGAATCACATTAGATTATGTCTAGATGTGTGGGAGTGACTCATAATTGGCCTAGGTATTAATTATTGCACCATAGAAAAAGTCGGATGCGAGAAAGGGCTTAAAACGCATTTTCTAGAACACGTAATTCATCAAATATGAACAACTACATAAAGCTGTCCAACCATAATTAATTAGGATTTAGAACCTAATGGATTATGGTTATGAGGTTAATCAATCCCATAAATATACTAGAAAGTAATGGGAAAGTTTGAGGTTACCCGATTTAGGGATTTTTACCTTAAGGGATGATTATGCGCCTCTAAGTTTGATGATGAATTGATGTGTTAGCTCATGATGTGTATGGTGCCATGTTAACTATTATCCCTATGTGATAGCGTGTGTTAACATGTTATTATTATTCTTTAAAAAGGACTTAAAGATGCCGAGGTAGTAATTATGTGTTATGCATTAATTATGTGGCATCTTAAAGAAACATATTAAACTTACGATGACTTAGAACATCAGAATGCAATCCTTTGAAACCACCGAATTAAGGGTGGGGACAATGTGATTCTAGCCCCCTAAACCCGTACTTAAAGTCAGGAAGTTGACTTATCCAAATGGATAAAGTCTAGATGCTAGTGACGACTAGCGTGGTATGAGCTCATAACCTAGAGTTTTCTCAAAAGGGAGAAATATTAGGGCGGCCCAGTTAAGAATGTCACCTAAGTAAACCAGTTATATGATTTATGTTTCATGTACCAGTTATATGATTTATGTTTCATGTATCAATTATGATTGATGTTATGTTCGATGTTATGGTTTGGAGCCATTCCTATGTTATCGTTCCGTATACTATGATACCGACTCGTAAAGTTACGCGCGGCTTCTATTTTAAGTAACGATTTCAAAAAAAAAAGTTGGCTCGTATTTTCGTTAAGTCTATTTTCCCAAGAAGATGAACCATGCCAGCAAGTAACAACTAATATTTGGCCTAAGTACGTACTAGTAGTATTGGGTCGAATCATAGGGTGTTACATAAATTGTATTTTAATTTTAAATAACATCACATGATTCTAGACATATATCTCATAAAAATATCCTATACATTAATAGATCTATGATATTGGAATGAAGACTTCATAAATAGATTTTAAAATATAACAATATCATCTTCTTCGTTATTCAAGATCACTCTTTTTCAATTTTAAGTAATGGCATCAAATACAGATTTAGGGTCTGAGCGAAGTAGAATTTGAAGGTGTTGGTGGTTCGTCTATGGAGAATACTGGATCTTGAGAATCCAATTGAGACTTATGGAGCTAAGATGGTGCTTGAAGATGAAAAGGTAGTTCTAGTTGCTTTATGAATCATAGAATAGTGATTTTATTAATGCATTACTCATTGATATTTTTTCTTATATAGGGCCAGTGCATCCATTCAACAATAAAGGGTGCTTTAGTAGTTAGTATATGCCTCTTAATTATGTATTAATTAGTCGCAGGGGTGTTTTGGTAATTTCGCTCAGAAAAATAAAAAATTGAGATTTTCATCTCTAATAATACACATAACACAATTAATCCCTTTCAAGCATTAAAATATCCACTCAAGGTTTGCCTGGACTAACTATCCTTGATTCCCAGGTAAAAATGATCTTAATGGCATTTTGGTCATTTGAACACAGGGAAAAAATTGAGGCGTTACAATAAGCAATTGGCTGTAAATAGGTCTTCAGGGTAAAATATGGCTCAATCTTGAAGCACAAAGCCAGGTTAGTAGCCAAGGGATTCCATCAGCAAGAGGGGTTCGATTTCCATGAGACTTTTAGTCGAGTAGTGAAACCAGCTACTGTTAGAGTAATCCTAACTATTGCTCTTTCTCGGGCCAGGCCAATTCATCAATTGCACTTCAACAATGCATTCTTAAATGGTGATCTAAAGGAACAAGTTTTCAAGAAGCAGCTAGAAGGTTTTCAGGTTGGAAGCCCGCATCTGGTATGCAAACTGAATAAGGCATTGTGTGGACTCAAACAAGCTCCTCGAGCTTGGTTTGAGAAACTCTATCACACCCTACTTCTTTTAGGATTTATTGCAACAACATGTGATTGTTCTCTATTCATCAAGTCCTCACCCATTGAAACCATATATGCCCTTGTACATGTTGATGATGTGATAGTGACTAGCACCTCTCAGGTTGCCATTTCCTCTCTGATTTCTGCCTTGAACAACACATTCGCCTTAGAAGACCTTAGTTCCGTACATTACTTCCTTGGTGTTGAAGCCAAGCCGACAAAGTCTGGTGGTTTACATATGTCCCAAGCCAAATATATCAAGGATGTTCTCCTCAAAGCCAAGATGAAAGACTGCAAACCTTCCCCTACACCAATGACCTCTGGCCTAAAACTCTCCAATCAAGGTGATGACCTGTTTGAAGACCCTTCACTCTATCGTTCCATAGTTGGGGATTACTCACCCAAACATTGCCTACTATGTTAACAAAGTCTGCCAATTCATGCATCAACCCTTCATCTCTCATTGGAAAGCAGTGAAACACATACTTTGTTACCTATAAGGTACCATGACCCATGGCCTATACATTCAAAGTCCCCCTCACTGCAGCTTATGGTATTTTGATTCTGATTAGGGATCTGACCCAAATGACCATAAATCAACCTCTACTTTCTGTGTCTTCTTAGGAACCAACATCACCTCTTAGCTATCCAAGAAACAATGTGTAGTGTCTAGATCAAGTTCAAAGGCAGAATACCAGCACTTAGCATCTATTGTTGCAGAAATTTCCTGGCTTCAAGTCCTCTTCTCTAAACTTCAACTGCTAGTCTCACCCCCTCCCATATACTGTGATAATCTCAGTGTTGTGATGCTAGCCTCCAACCTAGTGTTCCACCAGCTCTCCAAACACTTTGAACTTGACTTGCATTTTGTTAGGGAAAACATGGCACAAGGCATTGTCAAGGTGTTCCACATTCCCTCTTAAGAACAACAGTTGATCTCCTTACTAAAGCAATGAGTAGCTCTCGCTTCCCTTATCTCCGAAGCAAACTCAATGTTGAGCCTCTCAACCCTTGAGTTTGTGGGGGGATGTTAGAGACTTGACTAGAGTTAATAGGAAAGCTGAATTCAATTAGTCGGTTAGGAATTTGTTGTTAAGAGCACGTGGGTTGTACTCTCTCTATGAAGCCTTAGCTGTAAATATATATAGCTGGCTTCCCTTGTAAATCATGCAATGCAGTTCATCTCATTTATATCACTCTCACTCTCTTCAACTTCTCTCTAATACCTTACCGTAAATTAAGGGTTTTTTTTTCGTATTTTACTAGTGTAAAAAATCTTCAAAATAAATTACTTAAAATCCACCGTTGCAAATTCTAGTAATTTAAATATGTATAAATTTTCTCTTCTTTTGTATCAAGGATTAAGATTGTTCACCATATTTTGTAAAATAGACCTGGCATCTTAAACGAACTAAACTAACTCAAATAAAAATAGAAGAAACGAATCACAATTAGCCATGCATAACAAACCCAACTGGCCTTCAGAATGTTCGTTTATTGACTTTACGGGGGTTATATTCTATACGCAACTAGCATGGACACAAATCCATTCCCTTTTTTTTTCCCCCTCTCAATTAATTTTTAATAAACACATTCCTCAGTGTGACCGATAGACAACAAACTTTACTGAATTACGCCAAAATTAGAGTTACATAGAACAAATTAAATGAATGAATTTGAGCGACAATATTCATGTAACTCTTAATAGAATGTTAGATAGGTACGCGCCTTCTGGGTACGATGGATCAATAGGATGATCACAAGCTGCTCCAGCCTGTCTCAGAACAGTGATTTTCCTCCCTGCTGTAGATGCTGCACCCTAATAGAAAGAGAGATAGAAAAAAAAAATTTAAAATTTTTGGGATATGCAGGTTACTCTAAATAGTAAAAATTAAAATATCTATTCCATAAGCACATAGCAAGGTCATACCAGCACCACAACTTTTTGTGCACACAAAAGTTTAATGGTAAAAAAGCTGTTATATCTCACTGAATAGTAGTGGTTACTACTTAAAATGTAAGTGAAAATACTCAAAAAGTATAAAACTTCCTCATATTATCTTATACTAGACTAATTAAGTTTGAATTCATTATCAACATGAAAGCTTTTAGCATTATCATTGTTCTTTACTCATCCAATGATCCATAAGCACATTGCTTAGAGACTGCGCCATCCTAGATAGTTACTATGACAACCAAATTCTTAATAGTTTGATAGTCCATGATTGGATGACAATGGATATAAGTTTTTCATTGACAAAAGATAAATACTAAATTTTGATTATGTTTGTGATGCACCATGTAACTATCATTGGGCTACAAATTTTGAAGATCTAATGCCTCACATTTTATATACTACCTATTCCACTTTTGTGGGGTACTAAAGAGCTCCTACGTTTTCTTTCCCAGCATGCCTCTCTGACTCTCCTCTACCATTGCCCCCTTGGTAATACCCAAGAATCCCTAAGAAATGATACAAATATGAACCCTAGGAGAATATAGAGTCTCCAATCTCTCTAAAACTCAATTACAAATGATCAAAGACACTCAAACTAATCCCTATTTTTCTTATTTATAGTCAGCTAATCCCCTAACTAATTAACTTCCCTAACTAATCTCTAATTAATGGATCCTAACACTACTCTCCCCCTAGATATTCACCTTGTCCTCAAGGTGAGGTACAAAAAAATTCAAACCAAAATCCACCAAGGGTCCCATGCCTAAAAAATAAAAGGCTAAAACTTTCCTTTACACTTGTGCTCAAAACAGGAAAAGTAAAATAGTAATTTTCTTCAACAAAAACCCCAAATAATTGCCTTCTTAATATTGAACACAGCCCAAACCAATTTGCTTCTGCAACTTCAATTGCTAAGCCAACTTGGGCTAGGCTCGTTGCAGTACAAGCAGGGCCCCCTAAGAGTTTTTGGAGCCAAACCATAAACTTCCCTTTGTTCTGAAAATGGGCTTGGTCAACTAGTGTAAAAGTGAATCGTTCTAGGCCAGACCCCCAATCCTTCTCTTTGCCAATTTGGGCTTGGCCCATTAGGATAGAAGGTAACCCCAACTGAAGACCCACTTGTGCCCTAATCTCTCTTTTCTTCACCGCCACTGTTGCTTCAACGCCTCCACCCCTTCTCCATGCATCTCCATCCATAGCCACACTCACCACCGAAGAAACCTCGCCGGCTGCTACACAAGGTCCCACTTTGGTGGTCATTCTACCTAGTTCTGTGAAGGAAAGATGCTAAAGCGATAGGAAACACCATGCCCATCGGCGCCGTCACTGCTACACAAATCGCTGCCGTTGTTGGCGCATAAACGTCGCAGTGGTCTATGTTGGCTTCTTCTCTTCTCAAGATGTGCGACCCACTTTCGGATGCTTTTTCTTGGCCTCGGGTTCAGTCCTCACTACTGACATCTTCGCCGCTAACTTCTACGCGGCCGCTGGGTCTCCGCTTGAGAAGATGCCGCCATTGTCAAAAATGACGTTCCTTCCACCACTCGTTTTTCCATTTGACTTGTTGTGAATACTGCTTAGCCTTCCTTCGTAGTCTGGTTCGCTGTCGATGACGCGTCCCCTGCTATCGTTAAAGGCTGATTTACTCACCCCGAACTCTGTCCGCCATTGGCCTTCAACATCTGCGCTCAGATACACCACCCACACCTTCGTCTCTTCTTTCCTTAGTTCTATCAGTGGTGGTGGTTGTGGGATGCTTTTTGGCGCTGACTGCCGACGTTCAACATGCTATGTCACTGCCTTCGTTGATCGTTTTGCTCCGTCATTCATATCTGGCCACAGTTGCGCTTCTTTCCCCTCTCGGTGTGACTCTGCCTCAAATGTCCAAGAACGATGCAAACGACCTCTTTTACACCTCCTTCCTTCTTGGTTTCTTCTTCGATTCTTGATACAAGAAGTTCCAGATTGGAACTTCATTCTGGATAATTCTTGGCAAAACAGGGCTGAAATATGGCTAGTAGCGGTGGAGAAACGTCACTTTGAAGGTAAACATTGTTGTATTGGGATTGCACTGCTTCCATAACCGATACCATCTTAGCGCTTGGCCGGATAACCGCTTCTCTGCCTCTGGAGTTCCGATGGCATCCCAAAACTGCCCTGCACAAATGATCCACCAATACCCATTTTTTTCCATCAAACACAGGAAACTCTTAATGCTCCATTGCCTCCATGGATGGTTTTCCCAGGATGATTCAAAGCTCTGATACCAGTGTTAGAACTGAAACTGAATAACAAACTTTATTGCTAAGAACCCTTGGTAATATCCAAGAATCTCTAAGGAATGATACAAGTATGAACCCTAGGAGAATATAGAGTCTCAATCTCTCTAAAACTCAATTACAAATGATCAAAGACACTCAAACTAATTCCTATTTTCCTTATTTATAGTCAACTAATTCCCTAACTTACTAACTTCCTTAACTAATCTCTAATTAATGGATCCTAACACATTTCCTTTCCCTGTGCCCACTAGGGCTGTTCAAATAAACCGTATAAACCTATTTAAACTATAACCAAAACAAACCTAAAATAACAAGTTTTATGAAAGGGTTTAGAAACTATACTCTTTTTTTTTCTCAATATATCTGATTTTAGGAACTGCACCGTCAAATAAGCTTGGTAGAGTGGTACAGTGGTGCACTGCTAAAACTGTAACCATATTATTCTTATTTAAGTATTAATGACTCAAGACCCACCTTGTAACTCTACTTCCTCCAATCTCATAAATTGTCACATCACTAAGTTCACATCCCCTCTATTTTCTTGTTTTTGACTCTCGTCTTCATTTAGGAGTTTTGAAGCTAATACCAACTGGAACTGTAGTAGATCTATTTTGCTCTGATGAACTCACAATCTGGGTCACAAAGAATTATAGTTCAAGACTAGTTCATAACCGGTTCAAAACTGGTTTGAATTTTTTTTCATGGGTTTGGTTTGGTTTTGCAAACCAAATTTCCAATTCACTGCAATGCAGTTTAGTTCTTGACATAAACTAAATAATGCACACCCCCACGTGCCACCATCCATCACTCCTTTCCAAGCACCACCGCCTTCTACCACCATAGCACCAAGGAGGTAGCAATTAGGAGCAGGAAATACATTAAGGGTGTTAGAAATAAGCAAATATCTATTAATATCTCCATTATATCTTAGAATTTTTCATATCATATCTTAAATTGATTTACATTTATTTAGATTGATTTTATTATTATGATTAGATTTTATCTTTAACTTGTAAATAGAAATACCTTATTGTATTATAACACCACATGATATCAAGATATTTTCATATTATCTAGAGTTGCTATTCTATCTCTTTTCCTCCTCCACTATCTAAAACCCTCATTTTCAACATGATATCAGAGCAGTACCATCCACCATGACCTATCACAACTTCAAACATAAAAACTATCACTGTTTCAATTGTCGGCCACTTTTCCGGTGACTTCCCCGATGACATTTCCGGCCTTACAGCCCTTTCCCTCCTACGTCGCCATCTCCAACAACCAAAAGCCATTGTCTGTCGCTCTCGCTACTATCCGTCACCTTTCTATAGCTGCCAGTGACATTTTTTGACCGCCTTTCTTGTCAAAAGACCCACCATCATGGTCGCCTCCCTTAGCATGGCAAAACCCCACCAGTCATGTCCTAGTCTGGTGACAAGTGCACCTCCACGTGCCTCTAACAACATCTACGACTTTGTTCATTCGCCACACTTTCCACCATGCATGAGGCGCACCCGAGGTCATCTCCGAGCACCGCTTGCACCACCTGATTCATCTCAGCCTCCTCTTTCTGGATCTACCCTTGGTTTTGAGATCTGTGCACTACGTTGACGTAAGATTTTTGTGAGATTTTACCCTTGGTTTTCTTGTCACCCATTTTTTGTTTCTGTTGAAATTGAAGGTTTTCGATAGTGAAGGAAGAAAAGAAAGAGAGTAGAGACTCTAATACGAAAGTATATTTGATATATTGTGATGTGTTGTTATAATACAATTGGATAATCCTATTTATAAGCTAAAGATAAAATCTAATCATAATGATAGAATCAATCTAAATAAATCTAAATCAATCTAAGATATGATATGAAGTATTCTAAGATATTAATAGATATTTCCTTATTTTTAACACTCCCCCTCAAGCTAAAGCTTACTAAGCTTTAAGCTTGTTACAATTAAACCCTTAAAATATAAAAGAATCTCCAAGAAAGACTAGTGAGGCATACGTCTGAAAAGATAACACAACAACACAGCTAGAATGACACACAGTTTGAACAACTTGTTGGATAATTGCACGATTGGGAAAAGAAGAGACACGCGGCTATCAGCGTTGGAAGAGACGTAATGAAGGTGGTGGAAATTTCCTATACATGCAACAATAGATCGCAAGAACAACATAAGGAAGCCTTGAATAGTTGAAAGATTAGAAATCCAAAGCCAGAAGAGCATAGCATCGATGTGACTGAGTGAAAGACAAATATTACTATTGGTAGGATTCACATAGGAGGTTGGTAGGGAGCACAACCTAATATTCATCATTCACAGGTCACAACCATGGATCACAAGTCGGGGTAAAATCGGAAATAAGAAAAAAGTGAGGTCTTTGGAGAGCACAAAACACGAAGCCAAGGACAGATCAGGAAAGAGGAGGCCAGCGCGAGTCCAACGGAGCAAGCAAGCGCAGGCCGGAACGGCGGCCTGACATGCCGCCATGCGCGGCCAAAAGTCGCGGCGCTTAAAACATGCAGAAGGGAGCAGCAGCGCGTGGAAGCGCATGACAATAGATCTGGAGGTGCGGTTAGTAGGGTTCAGCCGCGCAGGGCAGGGCGAGGCGAAGCTAGTAGTGGTGTTGGCGCCGTGAATCGTCGCCTAGAAAGCTCGCCGGCGGCAGAGGAAGGCAGTAGATAGTGGTTTTCTCACTGCTGGAAGTGACAGTGCCGGAGGGGTTGACACTGTGGGAAGGAGAACGGAAAGGTCACCGGAAAAGTGGCAAGAAGTAGAAACAATAGTGTTTTGATGTTTGAAATTTTCTAGAAAGCAAGAACACTGTCAAACCTAAAAACAACATTAAAGGGCTTGACAGGGAGAACAATGAGGGGATCGAAAGAAGAGTAAAGATAGCAGGGATACAGTACAAGTGAGTTCCAAATTAGTGGCATCTTTGCAGCGGAACAATGGACAAAGGTCATGGTGGATGGTACCGCTCTGATATCATGTTCAAATTGAGGGTTTTAGATAGTGGAGAAAGAAAAGAAAGAAAGTAGAGACTCAATAATACTAAAGTATATTTGATATATTGTGATGTGTTGTTATAACACAATTGGATAATCCTATTTATAAGCTAAAGATAAAATCTAATCATAATGATAGAATCAATCTAAATAAATCTAAATCAATCTAAGATATGATATGAAGTATTCTAAGATATTAATAGATATTTCCTTGTTTCTAACAGTTTTTTTACAAGGCTTTGGTCATTACAATTTCTATTGGCTTCTTGTTTGCCTATGCCTGGGAATGATGAACATTTGGTTAAGCATCCTACTGACTTCCTATTGTGAATCATACCAATAGTGATATTTGTCTTTCACTCAGTCATGCTAGTGATATGGTCTTCTGGCTTTGAATCTCCAATCTTTCAACTATTCAAGGCTTCCATACGCAATTCTTGCGATCTGTTATTGCATGTATAGGAAATTTCCACTGGTTTCACTACATCTCTTCCAACTTTCATTGCTAGTACGGATAGCAATGTGTGCCTTTTCTTTTCCTAGTCATGCAATTTTCCAACAAGTTAAAGCTGATGGTCATTCCAGCTACCTTGTTGTGTTAACTTTTTTGAACATATCCACTATCCTTGAGTTGCCAAGTCATCAATGGAGAGCATTTTTTTTATTTTAAGGGTTTAATTATAGCAAGCTTAAAGCTTAATAAGTTTTAGCTTGAGAGGAAGTGTTAAAAATAAGGAAATATCTATTAATATCCTCATTATATCTTAGAATATTTCATATCATATCTTATATTGATTTATATTTATTTAGGTTGATTATATCATTATGATTAGATTTTATCTTTAACTTATAAATAGGACCTCATTGTATTACCTTATTATATTATAACATCACATAATATCAATATATTTTCACATTATCAAGAGTTACTATTATCTCTCTTTCCCTTCTCCACTATCTAAAATCCTTAATTTCAACAAATGGCATGACCACCCCTTTCTTAATTGTGCAACAAATGGCATGACCAGCCCTTCCTACCACTCTCGCTCATTGACATGGCAGCCATGGAGGCTGCGCATCATTCTACTGTGAAGATTCCCATGGTGGCTACGTCCAAAAGTTGTAACTTATATTCAAAATAGAATGGGAATGTTGTGTCCAAGACTAGTTCTTATCGGTCCCAAATAGTTGGCGTTGTATTGACTGAACGTCATTTAAAGAGAAAGCTGAAGAAGCAACTATTGCAAACATAGAGATAAGTGTTGTTGTGGGGAGTGTGTATGTGTTGTGGGGGGGAGAGTGAGAAATTTTGCTCTAGTGGATCATATCTTGGTTTCTCAATGGTATCCTCATATTTTGGCCATCAGATCAAAGGAGGCAATGTGTGGTGCACCATACTTGATGTGGTCCAGCACAATTTGCACCACAAATCTTTATATATGTGTGTGTGCGTGTGTGTAAACCCAAGAGGATTTCTACTAGACAAAAGAATTTAAATATTTGAGTTTATATTATATTAGAATATGTTTTCTATTAAGGAAAAATAATCAAATTGAAAAAGATTTCCAGCCCATATATTGTGAAATAATACTCCAAGTTCTCACGAAATGGAGTCAATTTTTTATTACCCACTCACTCATTATTATCAGTTACCATTCATAGTGATTTGATTTTTATGTTTCTTGATAACACCTTAAAGCAATAAATTTAGAAACCTCTTAGCCTATAGCAGCTATCAGTTGGAATTGGTAACATCCCTCATACTAATCAGGTCCAAAACAACTCAATTTCTTCAACCTTCAACTGTTACAATGGGTAATACTATTTTAATATCTATGGTTGAAAATATTCATCGAAAACCTGAAATTTTGCTGTTAATCAGAAAACTATAAAATCACATTACTATAACATTTCAGTCTTCCTCTCCTCCTAATCTTTTCGCTATCATCCTCTGCTCCTTTCAACTTTCATTCCATTCACTTCAATTCTATCATAGTTCATAGACTTTATCCAATTTAATACTATTAACACTAGGGATGATGGGAAAAGTAAGATTAACATTCATTTTTCTCCTTTCCCTCATTCAAACCTGTGCAGTGATACTTTAGCTTGAAACTCTAAACAAAGAAACCCTCTTCAAAAAAATCTGGCTACAGAAACACTCTAAACAAAGTGTTATGCTACAGAAGGGTAAAGAAGGAAATACGAGAGAAATTAATCAGCCTAAGGGCAAGTTAGTTGAAGAGAGGAGCCACGTGGCTAGTGATGCTGACAAAGTGGAAACTAGTAGAGGCATGAGGAGGAAATTACCAAATGCTATGCTGAGGGAATATCTCTGCTGAGAGGATATAAGGCTGGGCTTGTGCTTTTGGGAGGTTCTTGAGTCTGGTATGAATTCTGTTTTCCTTTGTGGGAATTATCTTCCTTCCCCATTCTCAATCTTGATTCCAATTCCTAAATCATTGCAAGTGTGATTTGGGGGTCGATGGAGCAAGGTGTTCTTCCCTGCTCAGTGCTCAATTTATCTCCTATACTGTGTCTTTACTATTCTATTGCCTTATTTCATACTTCCATACTTGTAAAACCAAAACAATTTTACATACCGTCAGGTATTAATATCTATCAGTATATGAGGTTCCTTTTCTATAGATTTGTTCCAGTAGACATAACACAAAGATGGGGATTTTTTAAAGGAAAAGAAAAGAGAAAAAGGCTGAAAAAGCAAAGCTTGCTGGAAGCATGTGATGAGAGATGCCCATTGGCTACACATGACACCTTTTCTCCTCTCTTCCCACGGCAACCACTCAGCGGCTTATCAATCATTTCTCAGCAACGCCAACAGTTGGGATTTTGAAGACATTGTGTTAATAAAAATACAAGAGGAAAAAATCTACATTGTATTAAAATGTTATGGCTTCAATAGAATTGAAGTGACATACTGAATGAGCAGTACCATTTGTTTTTAATAAGGAAAATCTATGTTCTAGACAAAAATTTCTTCTTCTAGATGTAAAAACTCTAAAAGTGATATTGCCCTTTAACACGGTAATCTATGGAGTCACAAACTGTCATCACCAACATCCTCTCTCCTTTATTTTACTAAGAACAAAATTTTCTAAAGTCACAAATTGGCTGGTTTTTGATTGAGGAACCATTTGGAAGCTTGATGGGAAGGAATCTGTTAGAAATAAGCAAATATATAGTAATATCTCCACTATATCTTAGAATATTTCACATCATATCTTAAAATGATTTAAATTTATTTAGGTTGATTCTATCATTATGATTAGATTTTATCTTTACCTTATAAATAGGATTACCTTATTGTATTATAATAACAACATAGTATATCAAATATACTTTCATATTATTGAGTCTCTACCTCTCTCTTTTCTTCCTCCACCATCTAAAACCCTCAATTTCAACATGGTATCAGAGCGGTACCATCCATAATGACCTGTGTCCATTGTTTCGCTGTAGAGATTCCACTAATTTGGAATTCACTTATCCTGTATCCCCCACTATCTTTATTTTTCTTACTGTCCTATCGTTGCTCCATCTGTCAAGCCCTTCAATTTTCTTTTTTAGGTTTGATAGTATTCTTGCTTTCCAGAAATTAGAAAACCATCATCCACCACTTGCCACTGCCTCCGACGACCTTCTTCTGGCACCGATCCGGCCGGAGAGCCCACCACCTTGCTCACCTTCTCCTACGCGGCCAATCCTTGAAAGCCGCGAATGGAAACACTTTTTCCTTGTTGTGTGTCACTTTTAGCAGTAAGAAAACCACTGTCCACTGCCTTCCTCTACCACTGGCAAGCTTTCCCGGTGCCGATTCACAGCGCCAACCCCACCACTAGCCTCGCCTCGCCTTGCGCGCCTGACCCCCGCCAATTGCACCTCCAAATCTGCTGTCACGCGCTCCCACGCGCTGCTCCTTCCTTCTGCGATGTTCTCAGCCGCCTCTCCTTTTGGCCACGCGTCCGACCTCCGTTCTGGTCACCGCTTACTTCGTTTGACTCGCACTGCTTTCCTCTTCACGAATCTGTTCTTTGTTTCACAATCTGTGCCTTCAAGGACGTCACTTTTTTCTTATTCCAATTCTACCCCTACATGTGATCCATGGTTGTGACTTGTGAATGATGAATGTTAGGTTGTGCTCCCTTCCAACCTCCTATTGTGAATCCTACCAATAGTGATACTTGTCTTTCACTCAGTCATGCCAAGCTATGCTCTTCCAGCGTTGAATCTCCATTTTTTCAATTATTCAAGGCTTTCATATGTTATTCTTGCAATATATTATTGCATGTATTGGGAATCTTCCAGCCTTTGTTGTGTCTCTTCCGGCCTTCAGCCTTTGTTGTGTCTCTTCCGGCCTTCATTACTGGACCATTTACAACCTTAATTGCTTATTGGAAACTCAACTGATAGCTGTGTCTCTTCTTCTTCCTAGTCATGCAATTCTCCAACATGTTGTTTAAGTTGATGATCATTCCAGCTGTCTTGTTGTGTTATCTTTTTAGATATATCCAGCATCCCTAAGTTTCCTTGCTAGTCTTTCTTGCAGATTCTTTTATATTTTAAGGGCTTAATTGTAACAAGCTTAAAGCTTAGTAAGCTTTAGCTTGAGGGGAAGTGTTAGAAATAAGGAAATATATAGTAATATCTCCATTATATCTTAGAATATTTCACATCATATCTTAAAATGATTTAGATTATTTAGGTTGATTCTATCATTATGATTAGATTTTATCTTTACCTTATAAATAGGATTACCTTATTGTATTACAATAACAACATAGTATATCAAATATACTTTCATATTATTGAGTCTCTACTCGCTCTCTTTTCTTCCTCCACCATCTAAAACCCTCAATTTCAACAGAATCAAAGTAAGCATAAGAGAGAAAGATGTGAGAGATGAATGGGGCTAAAATGAACATTTAACAATTGTGAGTTACCAGTGACCAAAATGGTTTTGGTCACTAATTGTGTACAGACCATTGTAGAAGCTGCCTAGTTCCTTATTTATACCTAAACTAAACAACTAGCATCTAACCAGTACCGTATAGAAATCCAGCATGGCTTCTTATTACAATCTTAATCAATTAATTCCCGACTGCTTTTCTAAAATGTTCTGTTAAAAATAAAATATCACTACTTCAACACAACTTCCATGAGATCCAGACCCAATGGTTGGCCAAATATATTAGTAAACAGTGATCAGGACACAAAACTATGATTGTTAAACCTATGACCAATCAGAAATTCTTTATAATAAAATAATGCTTGAATGATAAATCTCAGAAAAACCTACAGCAAATAGGTCAATAATATACCTGAAGGATATGCAGGAATATTCCACTTTGGGTCATAGCTCCAGAACATGAACAGGTCATCAGAAGACCACCTCTTTTAGTAAGTTGCATGGCAAACGAATTCAATTTTCTGTACATACCAGATGCAGCATGTAATGCCTGTAACATAATTTCAATTTAAAATTCAATGACAAAAAAATTGAAACCTGAAAATGAGAAAAAGCACAGCAAAATTTCTGAGACATTTCCAAATAAAAGAATTGGCATGAACTACACTCACATTATTGTTTCATGATTACATATTAGTTAGAAAGAGTGATTCGGTGAATATTGCTTGAGGAAAATACCTCCTCAACTCTAAATATATATACGCTAATAATTAAATCTTTACAAAATTGTTATAGATATTCAAGGATCCTGGTTGATATTTACATCATAAACATAAAGTATAAAATAGCTGAATAAATTTCAACATCATCAATCATAAATCTCAACATTTCCTTTCAAGATGGAGCATATAAATCATACGCACCCAACTTGCCACAAATAACATCGCTTTGAGGACCTCTAAGGGACTTTGTAAAGATATCCGCCAACTGATCACTAGAGTTGAGAAACTCAGTGACAATCTCCTTGGATATCACTTTCTCTTTGATGAAGTAATAATCAACTTCTATGTGCTTAGTTCTCATGAAATACTAGATTAGACGCAATGTGGAGGATTGTCTGATTATCTTAATACAACTTCATTTGTGCAACATCCCCAAACTTTAACACTATAATTAATTATTTAATCCATATCAATTCACAAGTTGTTACTACCATGGATCTATATTCTGCCTTTGCATTAGATCGAGCAATAACATTTTGCTTGCTCTTCCAACATACAAGATTATCCCCAATAAAGACACAATACCTAGAGGTAGACCATCTGTCAATAGGAGAACCAGCCCATTCTGCATTCACAAAACACAATAACTTGAGTATTTCCCTTGTCTTCAGATAACAATCCTTGACCAGGCACCTTCTTGATATATCTCAAAATTCGTACCACAATATCCCACCACTCACCACACTAACAGAATGAGAAATAATGGGTCTAGTAATAGTGAGAGAGTTTAGCTTCTCCACTAGTCTCCCATATCTACCTAGATTGGAGTAAGAGGCTAACCTAGGTTGTCCATGGAAATTTATTTACACATTACCAAACTGATCATACTATGTTTGTCACACACTCTTCGGGGGGTAAGCTAGCATTGTTCATAGTCTATGTCGATGATATTGTTACCACAGGAGATGATTGTGAGGAGATAGATCACCTCAAGAAGCTCTTAGCCAACGAGTTGGAAGTCAAGGACCTAGGAAGTCTCAAGTACTTCCTAGGAATGGAAGTTGCCCGCACAAGAAATGGAATCTCCATCCTAGAGAAAGCATACATTGGACCAATTGAATGAAACAAGGATGTTGAGCTGTAAACCAGTAGATACCCCAACGGATCCAGCAATGAAATGTGGAATAGAAGAAAGTCCTCCAACAAACAAAGAGATATCAAAGACTTGGGGGGAAACTGATCTGTCTACTCGGACATTGGTTTTTCTATGAATAGGGCAAGTAGGTACATGAATAATCACACTAAATCTCACATGAAGGCTGTCAACCAGATCCTCTAGTAATTGAAAGGGACAATGGGAAGAGGGTTATATTTGCAAAGAATTCTAGCAAAACCATTGAGGTGTACACTGATGCGAAATGGGTTGGATCTACAAGAAATCTCGATATTGTTTGTTTGTATGGGGAAAGTTTGTCACATGGAGAAGCTAAAAACAACCTGTGGTTGCAAGAAGCAGTGCTAAAGCAAAGTGTAGAGCCTTATATCATGACATTTGTGAAGGGATATGGTTCCAAAGAATGCTTAAGGAGCTAAAAATCATCTCAGACTATCCTATGAAGATTTTATGTGACAACAATGTTGCTATTAGCATTGCCAAGAACCCCATTCATGATGACAAAACCAAGCACGTGGAAATTGACCACCACTTCACAAAAAAAAAAAAAAAGGAATGATAGCAGGGCTGATATCTTGGAATATCTACAATCAAGTCAACAAACTGTTGATATCTTAACTAAGGGTCTTTAAAAAGCCACCTATGAGGTTCTAAGATCCAATCTGGGAATATGGCAGACATCCACCGCCTAGCTTGAGGGAGAGTTCAAGACAAGCGTAAATTTAAGGCTCGGAAGGAAAACAACAATACCATTATTAGCCCAGCCAATATTCTTTGACTCAAATTACCATGACTACATGCTTTTGTGGACTAAAGTGCAGCTTTCAACTCGGCAAATGATATAGTCTTTTATTTGAAACAACCAACCAACGGAAATCACTCATTATATAGTATGGCCAAAGTATTCTCAGTTTTTAGGGGCAGTTTCTCAGGTGTCCAAACTGGATGGCGGCTAGTGCAAAAGATTTTGACACAAAATAGTGTGCATAGAGGATAGGCAACTCTACTAGCAACAAGCATTTGAGTCATTTCTCTGAAGAAATGTTTTTGTTGCAATGGGCATATCTAGGAGAGATTGGACAAAAATTGGCTCCTACTGTCATTTTATCTTTCCTAACACTTGGCTTCTAGTCTCTATTTCCGTGTGTTTTATTTTGATCTGAGTATGAGTGAGGAGACTTTTGGATTGGGATCGTGATGATTCCTCTACAGGAGGTAAGAGTAGGTCCTTGGATAGTACCTACATTCAGGTTTTGGATGAAATGGCCACATCGAATATCATAATTACTTGTTGGAAACAGGATTTTGATTGGAGCACTACCCTTAGATATAGAAGGCTATCACTGATCCAAGGGAACTAAGATCCTCAAGAGAAAGACAGTACCACTGATTACAAAACACTGAAGAATTATGGCAAATATCTGCACACCCTTTTGACAGAGGCAGATGATTTCTTTTCTTTACACCAAGGTTGTCAAAATTGATACCATATACAGGACCAACACGGAAGGATAATATGCCATAACATGGATTGTAAGACTGTACCTAAAATATAAAATTAAATATATTTATACAGATATAAATAACATAAAGAACAAAAAATCTTTTAAATAAAAATAATATTTATTAAACTCGAGTTGGTCATGCATAAGAAGGTTACAACTCAAGTTAAAGTTACAATTTCTAATATAATAGACGAAAAAAAAAAAAAAAACTCTCTGAATACCTATAAAATTAAAAGACACAGCAAAAATACCCCAAAAGAAAGCCACAATGTTGCGGATGCTTAAACAATGTCAAAGATACAGATGCACTGCTCACAGAAGCACCCAGCCAACCATAAGTCTAAAATGATAAAAGGAGCACCACCCAAAACATTGGATGGACATACTAGACAAGAAAAAATTGGAATGAATATATTACAGAGAAAGTTGGTGTATCACCGATTGTGGACAAAATGGTAGAATGTCGCATTACATGGCATGGACATGTAGAAGACCTATAGAAATTCTAATAAGAAGAGAAGATCAGATGGAGAGTAGACCAATAGTTAAAGATAAAGAGAGACCAAAAGAGAAAAAAATACATGCAGAACCATTCAAAGTGAGTGGCTCAGGATGACATACTATGGTGTTGTCTAACTAATGTAGCCAACCTCACCTAGTGAAACAACACTTGGTTGTTGTTACATATTTTGGCATAAAATGAAAAAGTAAACAGTTACCACTAGATCAATAAATGGGAAGCTTTTCAAGAAACAGACCCTAAAGCAACTCATTGATAGTTGAGAAAATTAGTCACCATAGTATATACATGGTGGGAGTGATCTGTGCCTGCTAAGGAGACAAGGAGACATGCTCTCACACAAACATTAACAGTTACAGGAACATGAGGCTTCAAGTACAATAACAATCACCAACGTTTTAATACTAATAATAAAGCATTATTGAGTATACTAGCAAATGAAAAGAAAATTCCAAAAGATAATTCATACGATGAACCAGCAGTGAAGAATTCAATTACTGGGAGCTCGTCTCTATTTACCACATGAGAAGGCATGGTTCCAAATTTTTTTTTTTCCCAGAGTCATAGTTAGAGCTGGCTGCTAGTGATTTGCATATAATTCAAGAAGTATGATTAGGACATGCCTATGGTAGCATCCACAAGCTAAAAGGACATAACCCTGTAGCACTTTGGTCAGCACCTCCCTCCTTGAGTAAACTAAACTCTACTTTGTTTCCCGCGATAATTGATACCTTTTTTGTTGGTGCCAGTTTAGGAGGGTCAATGATGACAATATCCCAGGATTCATCTCTTAACAGAGCATCCTTCATAAATTCAGTTGCATCTTCTCTCAAAAATGATATTCTTCCAGGATCCAGATTGTTTAGTACCAAATTTTCTTTAGCAAGCTCCAGCGCTGGCAATGATGTGTCAATACCTAAAAAATTAAGTTAAACCATAATAAGAAGGGTGCATCAGTGTAACAACAACTAAAGAAATATAAAAGATGAGAGAGCAGATCAGAAAAGGAACCCAGAGAGAGAGAGAGAGAAGCGTAACTCAAACTTGCAACTGAGAGGGAGAAGGAGCATCAAAGGTTGGCTTTAATGTCTAGGTCTCACTAAGCCGCTGGGTTTGGTCATTAAAAATGGTGGCTTTTAGGAAAAAAAGGGCTCCTAGTGAAGAAAGGAGAAGAGAGGAATTGTATGACAATGAGAAGTGAGTTATTCTGTTATTTTAACCCTGTAAAGCTTATGGAAAAATAGGAGCAAAATCACCAAGAGATCCTTGTCCGTATGGACATCAGAATTGGTATTGGAATTCAGAATTTTAAATTCAATTCCCATTCGAGCAGAATTGGAATTAGCTAAATTTTATGTTTGGCTTTTACAAAGAATTAGAATACAGAATTACAATTCCAAATTCACATCTAATTCCACTGTTTGGAAGTATGATCTTTAACTTCAATGCAAAACTATCAAATTTATACAAAATACATTAAAAAATTACCCAAAGAACCTTACACCCTTTGAATGAGAGGTCCGGTGTTCAAATTCCATCATCCCCCTTCCCCTAACCCCCTAGGAAGGTCCCGTGTTCAAATCCCATCATCCCCCTTCCCCTAACCCCCTAGGACAAATTCCTAGCTATAATGCCTTTGTTAAGAAGGAGGAAAAAAAAAAGAACCTTACACCCATATTATGCAAGGAATTATTGAAAACAAAAACTGGAAAATGAAGTCAAAGTAGTGCCATTATGTAAAAAGCCATAAATTAATGCTCTTACATTCATTTTATTTGAAATAAATAATTTTTTTTTCATTTTCTTACTATTCAATAGATCTCAATTGTAATTTAACCCATTCGAGTTGTCCAGTAAAGTGATGCCAAGTTGATGATGGTATGAAGTTTGGGTTGCGAAACTAGTGAATGTTATCAGAGGAAGATGAGAGGTACAACAAAGATGAAGAGATGAGAGATTAAACTAACATGAAGAGATGAGCAAAAAACAAGAGAAGAAAACAAGGCATACATTGTTAAACTTTGTTGTCAGAAGAGAGGTAGTCATGCTGGAGAATGATTAGAAAAGGGTCTGAAGTATTGAATTGGGAATTTTTAGGGTATGGGTTAAAAATCGAAAAGGGATTGGGCTAGTTGTTTTCTAATTCCATAGAATTCTCATATGGAACTATGAATCTAATTCTAAAAAGGCTACCAAACACAAAAGTTAAAATTAATGAACCCAAATTTCAATTCTAAATATCAAATCCGTACCCAATTCCATGTACCAAAGAGGCACTAAGAATTCCTCAGAAAAAGCACAACGGGGAAAGACGAAGTCAGGTCTATGAGCCTGAACATTACAACAGCCACAATTTCCAGCTACGACAATCACTATGTTGAAACGTAATGCAACGGGACTGCCATTGCATGATCATTGCGCTCTGCAGCACCACTATTATGGGCACTATTGGCAACTATGTTACTCAATATAAATATAGAGATATGGAGACTGACAATACTGAATCACTGATTCACAGTCTTAAGCTCTAACAACCAGGATCGGAGTCAGAACTGATATAGAAATGAACTTAGTAACAAGTAATGCTGGAGCCATTCATGGGGTCACAACAAAACACAAGTTCTGCTTCAAATCAATAGTGTGCACCTAGCATGTGAGATCATTTCATGACCCCAACATTTTTTATCTCGTGATTACCAGCTCCCGCAGTCTAAAATTTCACTTACACATTTTAGAAGTTTGGTTCCGAATTTGGATTCATCTCAATTATATTAAACCTAATTAGCTGCTTGATGTTAAGCTGTGAGTTTCCTTTCTTTCTCAATTTCAAGCATGAGTTAGTTGAACAACCAAATTTCCTAAAAAATAATGTCAATCATAGACTCATTAATGAACGAGAGAATTAGCAACATATAATGTACCAGTGACATTTACGGCACCTCCACAGACAGCATTTAGAGCAAACCCACCACTGTAGCAACAAAGATCAAGAACCTTTTGACCATCTGAAATGCTTGATATAAACTGTCGGTTCTCACGCTGGTCTGCATAGAATCCTGTCTTCTGGCCCTTCAGTGAAATTGTGTATACAATCCCATTTTCCATAATCTGACATATTGGGACATCCCGCAAAAGTCTCAAACTTAGTAAATTTCATATCTCCATGACATAATTCCCAAATTTCAACTAACTTTTGACTGAGCTATCAACCCTCCCCCCCCAAAAAAAAAAAAAAAACCCAACGCAACACCCCCCCCCCCCCATCCATCTTTTTAGTGAATAAATAAAAACACAAAATCAGTTAAGGCGGGGAAATGTGTTTTTGTGCGGGGGTGAAAATGCCCAATTAAAACTTTTAGGAAATATAATAAAAAATATTATAAAATTTAGGTAGAGGAGGACGATTAGAGAGGGAGGGAACAGTAAGAATAATAAGATTAATCATTGTGGCATGGAATCAAATGATACAAAAAACAAATCATTAACTCCTATTTATATTTGTATTAAACTCCAAATCCTAATCAAATAAGAAAAGAAATCAGGAAATGCATAACGGAATCTGAAAACCACTCTCAAGAAATAATCTAAGACACTCAAAAACATTCTATGATACAATGAAAATATTACGAGATATATTCTAGATATTCTAATATTCCACTCCATGCTAAAGCTTACTAAACTTTATGCTAGTTACAAATAAACAGCTAACTATAAGGTAGTAGTTTAGTTATTTTACTGCTTTGTGGGCACTCTTGTGGAGCACTGGTCAGTATCTATCTTGTGCCATGCATCAATGTGATAATACCAAAAATTTCATGTTGAACATAATAAAGCTATTGTCCAACACAATACCTGTTCAATTATCAAGCGGACTCTCAGCCTTACCCTTTGCATTCAAAAAGCATAATAAATAAAAGATAAAAAAAGGAAATCACCAAGAAGAGGACCAGAAGAGAAAAAATGAAATTCCGATGAACAGTTTCTTACTGGATTGTTGCATACCTTTGTTCTTTCAGGACAATTAGATGAATGCATTTCCTTTAAAGGAGACACATCAACTCCATCTTCCTTTAAAATATCAACAGATGGCCTCCAATTTACATGATTGATATAGTTGATTTTCCTTATGCATGCCTCTATCTCTGATTTGTATTTCTCAACCCAAGCTGCAGACGATGCTACTACAGCTACATCTCCAAGGACATCAATGATCAAACCTGATAATCTGTAGGGAACCAGTACAACCCCATTCAAAATCATGCAAGTGAACCTTTTTGAGGTGATATCATTTGAGCTAGAAAGAGTGGTTATCAGTGATTGGACCTACTTAATATATGAAGCCGTACAATAATAGACACTCAAATAAAGAGAGATATACATGTGGTGTATAACATGTATCCAATACTAATACTATGATGGCATTGTAGGACAACATACCAAGGAAACACTTCTTAATAAGTTTCCAAGATAAATGTAATATATTACATTGATTTGCAAAAAGGAAGGCTAGCTGAAATGGTGAATATTAGGAAGTGCTAGCAAAATAAATATACTGAATCCTTAATTCTAAAATCCACATAGATTAATCATTTCGCGATGTAGGCAAAAAGTTGAGAAACCGAAATACAAAGAAGAAAAGTTCAACCCCTGCATCCCTCACCTGTCACCCTCACTATTGATTAGACGATAAGCATTTGTATGGACTGAAGGAAGACCCAAGCTTCTACGCAATTCAACAGCTGCATTGATTCTTGTTTCAAGCAGTTTCTCCATGTTCAATGCACATGATGAATCACTGTATAATCAAGAATTTTGGAAAAAATATCTGGTCAATAAGGTAAGCAGAAACATAAGGAAATGAATAATCAAATATATAAACCTGATAGCTTCATCTTCAAGCTGCATCAGCCTAACACAGAACATAGAAACTGAGTTGTACAAGCCCCACCCTATTGGCTTTTCAGTCCCATCTGCTACCAAAACAATGTCTCCAGTCTTAGGTGGTGGTCTCCCGATTATTCTATCAACAGCTCCACTATACACCATCGGGTTGCCATCCTTAAAGAGTTGTGTCTTCCCCTTTTTTAGCACAACCTTTGCAACACCTACTAAACCCAAACTGTTCATAAAATGATTCAGCAAGTTGAAAACGGACATGACTTTCCCATTCATGACTGCCGACCTCACTCTATAACTCTATATAGGAGTATTTGTGTGTATTGAGAACATGCAGACGAAGCGTTTCTGGAGTGTTTTATCAATGTAGAGCGCAAGAAGCAAATTTCAAACATGACAGCCACAGTCGAAAAACATTGGCACTGACATGAAATTTTTTTGTTCTAGGATTAGGCAAAATAGCAGCATTAAAGATGAGGATGTCAGTCAAACATATAACAAGCCTTGCTTGAATTAATCCATATGACCACCTGCTTCTCACGTATGCTTAAGCAATAATAACTCTTGAAAAGTTTCACATGCCTCATGGGCTTAGGTCCTACACAATCGTTGTTATTCTTTTACACCAAAGTTTTTCAGTATTGATATCAGAGTACAGTTTTACACAATAATTCTGTTTTTTTTTTTTCAATTTTTAGCATTTCGTAACAGACTTAGTCAACCAATCTATGCCCTTCAGTTTCCGATAAAATCAAACACCATTGGCAAATGCATTGCATTTCATCATAGTGGCGAATTTCAGGCGGACAATCAGATAGCAAAGGCATCAAAAAAAGAGGAAGAAGAGGAATTGTTAGTTGTTTCGGTTCGAACGGTCGTTGTGTTTGTGTGTGTGTGTGTACCACTATATATATATATATATATATTGTGTTTAGAGAGAGAGAGTGAGTGAGTGAGAAATAAGAGACGCAGAAGTGACACCTTTTGATTGAGAGCAGGCAATTTCTTGAAGAGTGGTCGTAGTAGCTGGCAAAGAACAAACTGAGAGGGACTTCATTAGGAGCGTAGGAATGTGCTTCATTTCGTTATCCAAGAGGCTGAGCTCCGCCTTCTCGAGACGGAGAGGGTGGACGGACTTTATCCGGAATTCGGAAGTATAATAGATTTTGTATCTCTTCGTCCTCGGATGCATATCAGATCGACCAGATAAATATACCATTCTAATATAATTTCACTTAATTTTTAATTAGATATTTATAATTTAAAATTTTTTAATTAAATCTCTATATTATATAAATATTTTCAATCAAGTTTTTAAAAATAATAATAATTACAAAAAAAAAATATTTCTAACATATTTTATCAAATAATTAAAAAAATTAAAAAGCACACAACAAAATAACATTACATATAAAAATACTATTATACTTTCAAATGTTTCTTCAATTTCTATAGGATGCCACTACTCGGCAGCCATAACAGATTCAAGGCCTTTCTTTTGAAAAAGCAATAACCAAAATAATAAAACAAATTAAAACCGATAAAATTGAACAATCTCAACTCTAAGATCAAACCAAAAACAATCTCAACTCAAGAATGATCTAAGCATAAGAACAAACCAAAACCATTTCAGCACCAAATCATTTAAGTATGCGATCTTCAAAAGGAAGGAAATTGTATGAGGTGCAAACAACGTGTTTTTGGAGGGTTGCCAGTGAGTCACTCACTGAAATTGATTAGTAAGAATTCTCCATATAGATGTTTTATTGGTCACCTAAATAGTGGGTTTTTTTATGATTGATTCCTCATGCATGTTGTAACACCCCGATTTTTCTCGGTCTGGCGAAACGACCAAAATGCCTCGAGGTCATTTCCTCGACCGAACTCGAGGTAACTAACTCTGGCCATCCTCGGCTCAACTCAATGTTTGAAGGGATTGAATGGCCTTTGAATGCTTTCGGAGCGAAAATTTCGTTTCATAGCTTTGGTCAAAATGACCAAAATACCCTATAGCGCTTTTACGCGGGTAAAGGTGCCGTTTGAGCCGGAACTTTCCCAGAGGTTTAAAAACATGATTTCATGTGTCTAGAGGTCTCTGTTCAAGTCCGGTGGCCCGAGCAGTTTTAGTGCAAAATTACGATTTTGCCCTAGAATAGTGTTTTTGAGCTTAATGACGTAATTAAGCAAACCTAAGCAATATTAGGCTCTAAACGAAGATTAATTTATTTCCTAATTAATCTAGAGTCAAAATAATTTATTAAAGTTAATTAGAACCTAAAATTGCTTAGATTAAACTTAAATCCCTTTTAGAACTCAAGATTCCTAGTCTTGGAATCTTGAATAGTGTTTCTCTCCAATTCCTTAAATCAAGGAAATGTGTCTAGAGTTGTTTAGACTCTAAATTGAGGATTTAACTCTCTAATGGTGCAAGACCACTCCTTAATTATGTCTAGACCACCTTAATTACCCATTTACCTTACCTAAACACTTTCTTACAAATTTCTAATCTTAAGCATAATCAAAGATGCACCTAAACACAACTCTAAACCACAATTAAAATGCAAAGAAACCTCCCCCATGGGCTGATGCATATTCGGCCATCACTCCTAATTACCCACACATATTAAATTGTTTTCTCACTCAAAGAACCATGCTGAGCCATACCTGAGCCATACCTCACCACGCTTTGAACCATACCTCAGCATACCTCAAGAACACATTATCTCACCTCATGGAACTCATGGAAAGCCTCCAATCCGAATCCTCCTCCTCCATGAGCTCCCTCCATTTGTTTCATTTCTCTATAAATAGAATGCCTTGAGGAGCTTGCACCACTTTTAGATCATTTGCTAAGTTTAGGAGCACTCAAAGCTTTTCTTTTTCTCTCAAAGTTTTTGTGTTCTTCAAGTTCTTGGAGTTCTTCAAGTTCTTCATCTTCTTCATCTTCTTCTTCCATCTTCAAGTTCATCACACCAAGTAGGGATTTTCTTTCATGTATTCTTTCTTTAAAGTTCTTGTTCTAAGCTTAATGTTCATAGTTTCTCTTGATTCTTTTTAGAACTTCTTTCCTTTCCTTGTTCTTGCTCTTTTCGCCATGGGCCTTGGAGTTCAAAGAAATGAGAGCTTGATGATGAGAGTTTCATGATGATGTTCATCACTTGAAACAAACTCTAGAGCTTGATCTTTGTTCTTGAGCAAAAGTGTTTCTAGTTTTTCCTTTCTTGAACCTTTGAGAACTTTAACTTTGATGTTGTTTCAAAATGGTTCCAATGACTCAATGATGAGGTCTCATGATGTTGGTGTTAGTATATCACCAAGATCATGGATTCTAGAGTTTCAAACATTTCTTTTCTTTCCTTGAAGTTTCGGCCATTACCTTTCCTTTTCATGCTAGATGTTTGATTTTCTAAATATGTTATGTTGAGTTCTAAGAACTCTAGACTTTTACTTTGTCTTGGTTTGATGAGTTTGGGTTGAGGTTTAAGTTCCTTTAAAGTCTTGTTAAGAGCTCTAGAAAGATAAAATGAACTTGCATAATTTATTTTATGCTTGCATTCATATTTACATTCTTGCTATGCATCTTTATTTTCAAGCTATCACCTAAGAACATAAAGAGTAAAATGGAACTTGCATCTTCACTTAATTTAATACTCAAAGCCTTTCTATTTCGGCCTTAAAGTCGATTGTTGTTGGGCCTAGAGCACTAAAATAAAGAATTGAACTTGCATTATCACCTAATTAATCTCTCGAATGCCTATCTATTTCGGCCTTAAAGTCGATTGTTGTTGGGCCAAGAGCACTAAAATAAAGAATTGAATCTTGCACATTTACTTTCAAGCTTGCACATTTAAGATTATGCCTCGCATATTTACTTTCAAGCTTGCACGTTTAAGTTATGCCTTGCATATTTAATTTTAAGTCATCACTTTACTTTGTAAGCAAGATTAAAAATGAAAAGCATGAGCACGTTTAGTTTATGTCGTAACTTAAGAACCTAGAGCTCAAAGACTTGCCCATTTCATTCCAAGTTAAAGTTTAATGTAAACCATACTTTGAATGTATGTTTTTCAGCCAAGTAGTGATGATGGACTTCCAATGAGTTTTCATCTAGCTACTAGGACCAATAGTCTATGTTTTAAGTGTTCCTTAAAGTTTTACAAATTCTTTATAAGGTTATGTCATTATAAGATGTGATTCCAATCTCTTTTAGGGGATGGAACATGTTTTGGTCACTGACCTAAGGCTTCACATAGCCTCTTGATGAACTAAAATGTTTTGCAAAGAGTTTTAGAAGTTCTAGATTGATTCCGAGAGAAACTAGTTAACTTATGTACCTAGAAATGTCAATTTAATTCTCTTATTGAGGCAAGATGTTTTCGGTTCTGATGTGATGAATGTGATGCTGTATGATGATGTTTTAATGTGTTGGAATGTGTAAAAATATCATATGATGATGTAGAAGCGATCCTATGCATGATAGGTGAAAAACTAGCTAACTAGAAATACCGTAAAGCTAGAATTTAACATAGTTTTAACCCATTTGTTTATGGAACTAATCCAAACTGTTTTAATGGGGACATAATCAGATTTATATTGTTTAGACATGAAAAACTTGGTATCATTTGAGTTAGAATTGAATTCTAGCACCTATGGGGAAACTAGTAACTAGAAAACCGTAAAAATGCAAACATAGAACTCTTAGAACATTTAATTTTCTGGATTCTGTCCAGCACCCTTACAACATGATAAACATGATTAATAATTAGTCCTTAAGCATAGGAATGCCTCATAATTGATCTAGATTTAATCCATAGCTTTCAAGTAAAAACGGAACCAAGAAAGGGACTAAAACGTAAGTTCTAGAATCCCGTATTCACCTGTTAGGATTTCCACCCTATGCTATTCAGATTCAAAAGTAAAATGAGAGGATTATGAATGATGTTTAATTATGAGCCTTAGGTGCTTAAAATATGAACGACGGATGTAGAGAACTATATCTCAAGATTAAGACCCGTAAGGGTCAAAGCATAAGCTACCGTAAGGGTAAGTGTTTGGATGATTTATGATGATGCATGAAGTATTCTAATGATGATGATGTTATTCATATGAGGAACTTATGAGATTATATGTTAATGTGGCATAAAGAAAATTTGGAAGGAAATTCGGTGTAATGACCGCTTTGGCCGAATTCCGACAAATTTGGGGACTTAAAGAGATTTTGAAAATTAAGGTACTAAGATGGGGTCTAGGATGACACCGGTTCGGCCGAGCACCTCCATAGAACTCATGTGACATCGGTACCATTTTATACTCTTAGGTGACACCGGTTCGGCCGAGCACCCCTAAGAGTTTTGCCCTAACCCGCACTCGGATAGTCGGGATTTATGATACGCTTATCGTTAAGTGGTAAGTAAGAACTAGTGACGACTAGTTAAGGTATGAGCTCATAACCTAGATGTATGACACGCCTGGTGACACCGGTTCGCCGAGCACCCCGGTTCGATTGTCTTTTAGGGTGGCCCATGAGGAAGAGAAGTTCATGATTATGATTATGTCACTCAGTTTTGTCCCATATGAATGCTACTACTGCCACTTTATGCTACCAATGATGATGATGCTTGATGTTATGTTTTATGTATGTGCATTAGGTAGTGCCATGCATACATTTTCTATTATGTTGCATTCATGACATTAAGATCATCTTAAAATGAATGGACCTTGGCTAACGTATATTTTGAAGTTTAAAATGAACTAAATGCATGTTCAGACATTTCGTATAATTAAACCCAAGGTTCCTGAGGACGTAGATGATGGCACCTAGGTAGTAGGAGGCCCTACTGAGATTCTTTAGCAAGATTCTCACTCCCTCTATCTCTTTCTTTCCGTCACGTCTTCAGATGGCGACGTTCGTGGTGTTCGTGGACACGCCGACATGGGAGGTGCACCATGACCCGGACCACGGGTCATTCCATTTTGTGGGTCGATGCACTGCTAGAGTATTTATGTTCATGGGTCGACCCTTCACTCCTCCTGTACATTCCCATCAAGTTTCTCCCCGTCTCACCTTTTGGCGATGACCTAGTGTTCGAGCGCCAAGACGTCCCTCGAGAGGAGAGGCTACGCCAGACTCCACCTTCCGTGATCCGCCGCTCGAGACTACCCCGAGTATGTACCTGCTGCCCATCGTCCTTCTCGGAGATGGATCCTTCCGAGATTCGGCCACCCCGATACCCTCCGAGGATCTTCCCCACCATACCTATGGACTTCTGAGAGGATAGCGAGCCCACCGTGACTCAGCCGAGGCGTGCACGACGACCGGAGATGCGGCCATACCCTGGGAGTCATATTCGATCCCCACTCCGCCTTTTCACGCCCGAGGAGCTCGCTCAGTTTCCTGGATATCTGCCTCGATCACGAGATGGTCACCAGTAGGAGGTCGAGGATGGCCCGAGTTAGAGCATACACCACATAGATAGGGATAAACCTTCTTTTGATTAGAGGTTATCCTATTAGATGCACTCGGGTAGGGGAGTAGATTATGTTTATGTTTATGTTGTATTTTCTTTCATGTATTTCTATGTACTAAACCAAGTCCCACGCTTATAAGTGGGCAAATTATAATTATATACGAGATGTTATTCAGTGTCTCTCATGATGTGCCCTTATATGCTTTATGCTATGACGTTATGAGATGTATGTTTTGTCCGTTGCAAGTTATATCGCATCACGCGGCTCTCACTTTCATTTTAAAAAAAAATTACCCGTATTTTCCGCTAAGTAATTCAAAGTTAAATGAGAACTATGAAGTAACAGACTAATGATTAACCTAAATATGTTCTAGAGTATTGGGTTAAAAATTAGGATGTTACACATGTGTATCTCCTTCGGACACAAAAGGGTTGGCTATTATGTGGAAGTGCTTCTAATTGGAAAACTCAGGCTAAAGACTCATGTGGCCATTAAAGGTATTTATGGGGTGTTTGAGATGAGAATTTCTTTAGTAATGGAAGGACCAAGTTCAACTAAAATCATAAAAAGACCTCATTACATTCTTTTTCCCTACAACAGCAGTTCTTCCTTAGCCGCTCACCACGGTTGCTCACCGCCACAAGCCATTAAGGCCTCACCATGACCGTCGCAAGCCGCAACGACCTCATCGCGAGCCACCATCGCCTCAGAATCACACTCCACTTCCAAATCACTTACTGCCATCATCGCATCCTCCACTTTGTTCGACTACCAAAAGCTCCACTACACAGCCATGAGAGCCACCCACGTCAACCACTGCAAGTGCCTTGAACACTCAACTTCACCATACATTTATCCACCTCGCGTCCTTCCATGTTGCCAAGCCGAGGACTTTGCTCTACTGCCACACCCACACGTTTTGGAGTTGCTAGCAAGAATATAGTGGTGATAGGAATCTGGTGGGAGAAGGTGAGGTGCTGTTACTGTGTATGATAGAATTGGGGAAAATTGGGTGTTAGGTTAGCTATTTATTTTGTATTGATTATAATTAAAAGAATGTATTGATAGATATACTATATTTAGCCATTGATTTCTATTCTACATATATTGAATGATTTAGAAAAATAAGTTTTATAGTACACTTGACTTCATTAGATGCACCATAGAATTGTTGGAAATATTTTTGTAACGGTAGTTAATGGCAGGGACCCAATTAAAAAAAAAATTAAAAATAGGAACCAAATTAGAAACTTTTAAATTGTAAGAACCTGCAGTATAATTAAATATTTAAATATTTTTGGCGAGTTTGATTAAAATTATGGAGAACTACTTTTTTTCGAATTTTTCAGAAGTAAAACCAAAATAATAAGTAGAAACAGAAAACTTTTATCTGTTTGGATGCATTTGTAAAAGTATTTTTCATTGTAATTAGAAATTGTTAAACTATGTTACCATGAATTTTGGTTCAACTGAGTTAAGAGAATAAATAAAGCCAAGAACACAATCACTTTGATCCCAAAGTTCAAGTCATTGCACCAAGGGGGAAATCTTTCCCCGAGTTATGAGTTCTTCAAACACTAATTACAATAAGCTTTGGACTGATATGGAAGTAGGAATTTCATTAAGCAAATTAGTATTGTACAACATCAACTTAAATGAAGCATAGATTGAAAGTCATATGCTCACATTTGACTAAACTAAACTAACCTAAAAGAAACTAGAAATCTACAAATGAAACAAGTTAAAAGTTGTGTGAATGATTGTCATATCTCCCTCTTCTTCTTCTTTGCTTTTTATACTTGCTCAGTTTTTCTTCTCAACCTTGCTTTCGTGGATAACTATCTCCTAATCTTGTCCCACGTGGTTTGCGATCGTGCCTTTGATTTCATGCATGCACATTCAGGCCAATTATCACGGCTTCCTCCTTAATGCTCATCTTCGCTCCCCGATCTCAATTGTGGGTAATAGTTCCCTCTGTGTAGCTTTGCACGGCTCATTAGCATGGCCCTTTTCATTGGATCCTTGTAATCCAAATTCGCCTTGAAGCCCAATTCTTCTTTGCCTGTATCATTTCCCTTTTGGGCCTACTCATATTCCTTGGCCCATTCTATTTTAGATGGTAACATATGCCTTGTGCACCCATGAGCTGAGGAATGACATGGCTTTTGGGTGTAACAGTCATATCACCCACCCTCTTTTAGCAAAAGCTATTGAAATGATCCCTAATAATGCGGCGAACTTGCAACAATCTTCATCCTTCTTTAAAAGCATTTAGCAACATTCATCACTATTCAACTTCTTGATACTTCTAGTTCTTTCTGTGACTTTGTGCTTTCCTACCAACATTTCATCATTCTTTTCTAGTCTCTTGAACCCTTCTTGTTCGACTTCATGGTTGCTTACCTTCCTTTTAATAAAGATATGCAAACCTATCGCTTGAGTCATGTCTTGCTTGACCTAGAATCTGGTCAAGAGCTTATCAAACATGTTCTTCTTCCTTTTGAAAATCAACAACCCATCGCTAAAGAGTGGTTTGACATTTCCAAGTGCCCTAGTTGACTTCGTGCTTAGCCTCATACTACTGTTGGATATGAAGCTTGGTTCGAACGCATTTCCAAGGCCAAGGGGCAAGAATGGACAAGGTGGGGGATTTATGATATGGTAAAGCTAAGCACCAAAGAATACCTTTGTAACCCATATTTCATCTTTTCACTTTTGGGTTTTTGGAATCCTAGCATGTTTGGCTTCATCTTTTTTTTTTACCATGCTTACTCCTACTTTGATGGATATGACTACAATTCTGGGCTTGCCCATTACTGGAGAATCCATCCTAGCTATTGATGACTGTTTCGATGATAATCTTCGTGTCAAGTTCAGCGAGAAGCTTGCTCTTTACTCTACCTTTCTTAACGTTAGTTCTCACTCAACTGGGCATATAAACGAAGAAGAGAACATGGCTATGTTACTTTTGTGGCTTTGTAAGTACTTCTTCTATATGAGCCCCATGACTATAGTCATTGAGTACTCATACATTGTAGCCGTTATAATGTCTAGCAAAAATCTGTGTTTAGGGTCCCTGTTTCTTTTTACTTTTTATAGATGTATTTCCACAATGGTTGACGAGCTTAAAAACGGTAACGCCATTGAAAACATATAGGGCTCTCTGTGGTTCCTAATATGTAGGCAAATGTTTATTTTCTAGAGTTTATTCCAGTCATACCCTTAAAACCCCTAGGCCTACTATTTATGGTAACTTTTACCTTTCTGTTCCTATTACAACACTAGCTGCTCAAAAGGTTATTGTAAAACTTTTTGAGATACCACCACAGCAAAGTTCTCATTATTTCCTCTACAGAGACAAAGAATGATCCTCACTAGGTTAGGATAGACCCTTACATAGCTTCATGCATGGCATGATGTTGTTCTTCTACAAGACCATCTTCCTTATGCCCTGCTTCCCTGTGATCTCCTAAATAATTTACAGCCTACCTAAAGGAAGTACAAGGCTTTGGTTAAGCCGTATTGCCCTCACTCTTTCACACAGTAATGCAACAAGAAATCTACTACGACTATGTACTTGCCCAAAATGGTTACTCGTTCTTCAAGACAAACTCCTCTTTCTAACCCTCTACATCCTAAGCCTTCAAAGGTATCTTCTATTCATTTTCTTTTGGCTTCCTATGCACACATCTTAAACTATTGTTTAATGTTGGCAGAAAAAAGCTTGAAGAGCAGTTATGGTAGGTAGCATTAACTCTTTAGCTGATAAAGCTATAGCATTAGCTAAGATAAGTGAAGCCAAAGTCACTATTATCAGTACAAACTCGGCTAAAGGTACAATAGCAACACTAGTTCAACCTATCCATCCTCCAATCATTTCAATAGAAGACCTAGCTAGATACTTCAGCACTCATGTGATTGCCCTTCCTAATGAAAGCTTTCCTCCTAAGACCATTTGTAAAGTCATTGCTACATCTTTAGATATGGAGTCCATCCTAGATCCTGCTATTCATGTTAAGCTCTAAGAACAGCTCTGCCATATAGCCAATTCCATAGATGACAATGTATGTAACGCCTTGATTTTTCCTATGTACAAATGACCAAAATGCCCTTGAGGTCATTTTTACCGGGAGAATGAGGATAACCAGCCTTGGTCATTCTCAAAGGGCTATTTTAATATTAAACGGGGACTATATGTGTTATGTGTATTAATAGAGCAAAAGAATCTCATTTTTGAGCTCTTGCACGCAAAACTACCAAAATGCCCCTGTAACTAATTGACACAGAATTTAATTCTGACTGGACCCAGACTTTGCCCGGGAATTTGAAATGTCGTTTTTAAGGGATGTCTAATGCTTGTCTAGGCCCGGGTGGTCCCGGTGAGTTTTCATGAAAAATTACTGTTTTGCCCATAATTAAGGGTATAATAAGCTTAATTGCATAAATAGTGAAACCTATGCAATATTAGGCTCTAATTAAAGATTAATTAATTTTAATAATTAATCTAAAGCAAAAATAATTAATTAAAGTTAATTAGGGCCTAATATTGCTTAAAGAAACTCAAAACCCTTTTCTTAATTCAAGAATTAGTGTCATATTGTAACACCCCGATTTTTCTGTCTGAGAGAAATGACCAAAATGCCCCTGAGGTCATTTCCTGACCCGAATTCGAGGGTAACCAACTCGATCGTCCTCGAAGGGTCAACTCAATATTTGAAGGGGATTGAATGGCCTTTGAATGCTTCCGGAAGCGAAAATCTCGTTTTCCGCAGTTTCGGGTCAAAATGACCAAAATACCCCTATAGCGTTTTTACGCGGGTAAAGGTGCCGTTTGAGCCTGGAACTTTCCCCAGAGGTTTAAAAACATGTTTTCATGTGTCTAGAGGCCTCTGTTTAAGTCCCGGTGGTCCCGGGTAGTTTTAGTGCAAAATTACGATTTTGCCCCTAGAATAGTGGTTTTGAGCTTATTGACGTAGTTAAGCAAACCTAAGCAATATTAGGCTCTAAACGAAGATTAATTAATTTCCCTAATTAATCTAGAGTCAAAATAATTTATTAAAGTTAATTAGAACCTAAAATTGCTTAGATTAAACTTAAATCCCTTTTTAGAACTCAAGACTCCTAGTCTTGGAATCTTGAATAGTGTTTTCTCTCTCCAATTCCTTAAATCAAGGAAATGTGTCTAGAGTTGTTTAGACTCTAAATTGAGGATCTAACTCACTAATGGTGCAAGACCACTCCTTAATTATGTCTAGACCACCTTAATTATCCATTTTCCTTACCTAAACACTTTCTTACAACTTCCTAATCTTAAGCATAATCAAAGATACACCTAAACACAACTCTAAACCACAATTAAAATGCAACTAATCCTCTCCCAAATCTGATGCACATGGCCGAAATCCTCTTCCCCCATTGACCACATGTTGAATTGTTTTCTCACTCAAAGAGCCATGCTTGAGGCCATACCTTGAACCATACCTCACCATGCTTTGAGCCATACCTCACCATGCCTCAAGACCATATTATCTCACCTCATGGAACTCATGGATGCCTCCATTCTGCACCCTCATGGCCGAAACACATCAGCCCACACACACACTTCATTTGTTTCATTTCTCTATAAATAGAATGCCTTGAGGAGCTTGCACCACTTTTAGATCATTTACTAACTTTAGGAACACTCAAAGCTTTTCTTTTCTCTCAAAGTTCTAGTGTTCTTCAAGTTCTTCAAAGTTCTTCATCATCTTCATCTTCTTCTTCCATCTTCAAGTTCATCACATCAAGTAGGGATTTTCTTTCATGTATTCTTTTCTTTAAAGTTCTTGTTCTAAGCTTTATGTTCATAGTTTCTCTTGATTCTTTTTAGAACTTCTTTTCTTCTCCTTTTTCCTTCTCATTTTCGGCCATGGGCCTTGGAGTTCAAAGAAATGAGCGCTTGATGATGAGAGTTTCATGATGATGTTCATCACTTGAAACAAACTCTAGAGCTTGATCTTTGTTCTTGAGCAAAAATGTTTCTAGTTTTTCCTTTCTTGAACTCTTGAGAACTTTAGTTTTGATGGTGATTCAAAATGGTTTTAAGGACTCAATGATGAGGTCTCATGATGTTGGTGTTATTATATCATCAAGATCATGGACCATAGAGTTTTAAAATGTTCCTTTTTCCCTTTGAAGTTTCGGCCCTTTTCCTTTCTTTTTCTAAGTTTCATAGTTTGATTCCTAAAAATATTATGTTGAGTTCTAAGAACTCTAGACTATATCATATCTTGGTTTAATGAGTTTGGGTTAAGGTTTAAGTTCCTTTAAAGTCTTGTTAAGAGCTCTAGAAAGATAAAATAAACTTGCATAATTTATCTTATGCTTGCACTCATATTTACATCCTTGTTATGCACCTTTACTTTCAAGCTATCACCTAAGAACATAAAGATTAAAATGGAACTTGCATCATCACTTAATTTAATTCTCAAAGCCTTTCTATTTCGGCCTTAAAGTCGATTGTTGTTGGGCCAAAAGCACTAAAATAAAGAATTGAACTTGCATTATCACCTAACTAATTTCTCGAATGCCTATCTATTTCGGCCTTAAAGTCGATTGTTGTTGGGCCAAGAGCACTAAAATAAAGAATTGAACCTTGCATATTTACCTTCAAGCTTGCACGTTTAAGATTATGCCTCGCATATTTACTTTCAAGCTTGCACGTTTAAGTTTGTGCCTTGCATATTTAATTTACGTTATCACTTTATCTTGTAAGCAAAATTAAAAATGAAAAGCATGAGCACGTTTATTTTATGTCGTAACTTAAGAACCTAGAGCTCAAAGACTTGCCCATTTCATTTCAAGTTAAAGTTCAATGTGAATGCATCCTTTGAATGCATATTTTCGGCCAAGTAGTGATGATGGACTTGCAATGAGCTTTCATCTAGCTACAAGGACCAATAGTCTATGTTCTAAGTTTTCTTAAAGCTTTACAAACCTTTTCAAGGTTATGTTGTCATGAGATATGACTTCATTCCCTTTTAGGAGATGAAATATATTTTGGTCATTGACCTAAGGCTTCTCTTAGCCTCTTGATGAATTAAAATGATTTGCAAAGAGTGTTAGAAATTCTAAATTGATTCCAAGAGAAACTAGTTAACTTATGTACCTAGAAATGTCAATTTTAAATCCTTTACTAAAGCTAAATGTTTTCGGTTCTGATATGATGAGCGTGATGTTGTATGATGATGTTTTGATGTGTTAGAATGTGTGAAAATATCATATGATGATGTACAAATGATTCTATGCGTAATAAGTAAGAAACTAGCTAACTAGAAATATCGTAAAGCTAGAATTTAACATAGTTTTGACCCATTTGTTTTTGGAACTCATCCAAACTGTTTTAATGGGAGCATAATCAGATTAGGATTGTTCAAATATGAAAAACTTGGTAACATTTGGATTAGAATCGAATTCTAGCACCTATAGGGAAACTAGTAACTAGAAAACTGTAAAAGTGCAAGTTTAGAACTCTTAGAACATTTATTTTTCTGGATTCTGTCCAGCACCCTTATAACATGATAAACATGATTAATAATTAGTCCTTAAGCATAGGAATGCCCCATAATTGATTTAGATTTAATTCATAGCGCCTTAGGCGAAGACGGAACCGAGAAAGGGTCTAAAACGTAAGTTCTAGAACCTCGTAATCACAAGTTGGGAATTCTGCTCTATGCTTTCCAGATTTAGGTGTGAACATGAGGATTATGAATGATGTTTAATTATGAGCCCTTAGGTGCATAAAATATCAGCGACGGATGTTAGAGAACCATATCTCATAATTAAGGCCCGTAAGGGTCAAAGCATAAGCTACCGTAAGGATAAACGATTGAATGTTCCATGATGATGTATGTGTTATGTGAAGAATGTTAATGTTATTCATATGAGGAATTCATGAGGATATATGTTTGTGTGGCATAAAGCAAATTTGGAAGAAATTCGGCATAATGCCTTCGTGCCGCCGAATTTCCAACAAATTTGGGGACTTAAAGAGATTTTGAAAATTAAGGTACTAAGATGGGTTCTAGGATGACACCAGTTCGGCCGAGCACCTCCATAGAACTCATGTGACATCGGTACCATTTTATACTCTTAGGTGACACCGGTTCGGCCGAGCACCCCTAAGAGAATTGCCCCCTAACCCGTACTCAGATAGTCAGGATTTATGATTTATGATACGCTTATCGTTAAGTGGTAAGTAAGAACTAGTGACGACTAGTTAAGGTATGAGCTCATAACCTAGATGTATGACACGTTCTGGGTGACACCGGTTTGGCCGAGCACCCCCAGTTCGATTGTCTTTAGGGTGGCCCATGAGGAAGAGATGTTTCATGATTATGATTATGTCACTAAGTTTGTCCCATATGAATGTTTCTATTGCCACTTTATGCCACTAAGTATGATGATGCTTGATGTTATGTTTTATGTATGTGCATTAGGTAGTGCCATGCATACATCTTCTATTATGTTGCATTCATGACATTAAGATCATCCTAAAATGAATGGACCTTGGCTAAAGTATATTTTGAAGTTTAAAATGAACTTAATGCATGTTCAGTCATTTTGTATAATTAAACCCAAGGTTCCTAAGGATGTAGATGATGACACCTAGGTAGTAGGAGGCCCTACTGAGATTCTTTAGCAAGATTCTCACTCCCTCTATCTCTTTCTTTCCGTCATGTCTTCAGATGGCGACGTTCGTAGTGTTCCTGGACACGCCGACGTGGGAGGTGCACTATGACCCGGCTTACGGGTCATACCATTTTGAGGGACAGTGCACGGTGCGGGTTTTCATGTTCGTAGGACGCCCCTTCGCTCATCCCGTGTACACCCATCGCTTCTCCCCGACTGCACCCTATGGCGACGACGAGCGGGTTTTGGAGCATGCACGTACGCATGACGAGAGAGTGCTTCGCATGCACACCGCTGCCTTAGCCATGCGAGACTATCCCGACATGCGTGCCGGACCTACTTCTCTGAGACCGACTGTCCGAGGACCCGCCTACCCATCCGTATAGCGAGAGCTCTGCCCCTCTCCTCCACCGTTGAGGGAGGGCAGTGAGGATACCGTGATTCAGCCACGGCTTGCACGACGACCGGAGATGCGGCCATACCGCGGGGGTCACGCTCGATCCCCGTTCCGCCTCTTCACGCCCGAGGAGCTCGCCCAGTTTCCCGGATATTTGCCTCGTTCGCGAGATGGACGCCAGTAGGAGGTGACGATCGTCCGATGGAGTACCCGGGTAGAGCACACACACTTAGATGGAGATGAACCTCCTTTTGTATTAGAGGTCATCCCGCTAGTTGCACTTTGGTAGGGGAGTTGCTTTTACAGTTTCCGTTGCATTTTCTCTTGTATTTCCTTTTTAGATTGTATTACTCGTGTTGTACCAAATTAAGTCCCACACTTATAAGTGGGCAAGTTACATATATATAAGATGTTATTCAAGTGTTTTCCCATGATGTGCCTTTATGTGCTTTATGCTATAACGTTATGGAATGTATGTTTTGCCCATTACCTGTTATATCGCATCACGCGGCTCTCACTTTATATTTCAAAAAAAAAAAATTTACCCGTATTTTCTGCTAAGTATTTCTAAGTAAAATTGAGAACTATGAAGTAACAGACTAATGTTTAACCTAAGTATGTTCTAGAGTATTGGGTTAAAAATTAGGATGTTACACATATCAATTTGAAATAGTAAATTCTCTCTCCAATTCCCTTAAATCATGGAAATAGTCATGTGATGAGATTCCTTGTTAATGAAGGTGGATTTGCACAAATTGAACAAGAACACTCCTTGACCTTACCTTAAGTAGCCTTAATCATTCACTTTCTCACCAAAACACCTAATTAACAACTCCTAATCAATTGGCTAATCAAACCTATTCTCTAAGCCATGACATAACACAAATGAAATGAAATATTTTCTCCCCCATGGCCTTGAAGCACATGGCCACTCCTTTTTTGTTTCATCACATGTTGAATTTTGATTAAAATATACACTCAAAGAACCATACTTGAGCCCATATCTAGCCATATCATTAGATGGTATACACAAAGAGATATTTTCCTTTCTTTTCCCTCCAAGAATACATGGCCACTCCTCTTCCCTCCTCATCTTCTCATGTTTCATTTCTTCTGTAAATACAACCTCAAGACAAGCCATAAACACCATTTGCTCATTTCTTGCAAACTTGAGTTCAAGAATTCTCTCAAGCTCTCTAAGCTTTTCTTTCAAAGAAACCACCATTAACCACCACACAACCACCATAAATCTTCCATCAAAACAATTAGCCTTTCACTTCCAAGATCAATCCCAAGACACATTTTCATTCTTCTTTTTCTTCTCTTGGCCGAAACCATCTCCTTGCTTCAAGGAGGAATTATTCTTCTCATCTCATTTCAATACCAAGCTCTACTCTTTTAAACAAGAAAAATACCTTTGGTAAGGAGTTGTTTTAAAGTTTTCATTCTTTTCTTTTGAATCATTTTGGTGGGAAAATTGAAATGTTAGTTCATTCTTTTTCTTCCTTTCTTTTTTGGCCTCAAGGCTTTCCTTTTCTTTCTTTCCATTTTTTGGCCTTGATGGCTTTGTGGGTTAAGAATCATGGCTTAATGATGAGGATCTTTAATGTTGGTTACAAAACCATCATTTGCTAAACGTCTAAAGCTTCAAGATTTCATTTTAGTTATAAGAGTTCTTAATAAATGAAAATGTTATTTGGTTTCCTTGATGAGTTTTGTTTTGAGCAAAATGGAACAATATGTTTATGTTATCACTTAAGTTTCTTAAGCCTAAGACTTACCCCTTTCAACCTTAAAGTTGATCGGTGTTTTAGAGTGGTTACTCTAAATAGTAGTCTTGAGCATAAAACTTAAAAGGAATAAAATGCACATACACTCATATTTATTTTCCAAGCTATCACTTAAATCCGAGAGGCTAAAAATAAGTTCGCATTCTCATGTGTATGTTTATACTATCACCTAATCATTTAAAGTTCAAGACTTACCCTTTTCAACTAACAATTGATCGGTGTTTTAGAGTTTATACTCTAAACAGGAGTCTTGAGCTTAAAACCTTAAAGAATAAATAAAAATAATATTTGATTTTCTTTGATAATTCTTTTCCTTTGAGCTTGATGGTGAGTCTAAGGAAACAATGTTCTTGGAACCGTAATAATGAGAGACTCTAAAGCTCATGTCCATGGTATAAGATTGATTGGTGTTTTAGAGTTGTCACTCTAAATAGAAGACTTGTGCCTAGGACCTAAAGAATTAATAAATGAAAGTGCATTCATGTTTATTTTCCAAGTACTTGCATTCCATATTTATATTTGAACCTTGCATATCATATTTAATTCCAAGTCATCACTTAAATCTCGAAGATAAGAAAATAAACTTACATTTCATGTTTATATTTCTTGTCTAGCATATTTATGTTTCAAGCAATCACATAAACTTAAAGATTAAAAATAAGCTTGCATTCTCATATTTATATTCAAGCTTTGCATATCATATTTATAATTCCATTGCTATCACCTTATAATGCCAAGATTAAAATGAGGCTTGCATTTGCACGTTTAAGTTTATGCCATCACCTAAACAATCTAGAGTTCAAGGCTTACCCCTTTCAACTTACGTAGGAATTTCGGTTCCATGGACTTTTATCCTTACAAACATGATTTGATTTTCAAATAATAAGGTTCTAAGAATTGGTATATTATTGGCTTGAGGTTTTAAAGTTTATAGTTCTCTTCAAGAATGCTCCATGACTTAGAATTAATTTTGAGAAAGACTAGTTACTAGAAATGCTCACTCTTGCAAATTTTGCATGCTTTGGAATGTTAAACTTTAGTTTCTATTCTAACATTTCTAGATTTAATGTATGCTGGTTGAGGTTGCTTAAATGTGTGAAATTTGTTAATAATTAGTGTTGTAATTATTTTTAACCTTTAGGGTAGTAACTAGGATGAATAAAAAAAAATTTGATTTCTAGAACCCTTAAAAGTGAAAATATAAGTTCTGTCCAGCATGTTATAATTTGGGGAAAAAGATGTTTAGCACTTAGCAAATTTGTAGGAATCACTCATAATTGACTTAAGAATTAATTCTAACATCATAGGAAAGGTTGGTAAAGAGAAAGGGTTAGAAACGTAACTTTTAGAACACCGAAATCTACTCATTTTCATATCCATTTGAACCAGTCCAGATTCATCTAATGATGTTCCTAAGCTTAATGATTAGTGGAAGTCATTGTAATTAATCCCTCAGACACAGAAAAGAATAAATGCAAAAGTTGGGTTTATCTGATTTAGAAGTTTAATCAGCTAAGAAATGATGTGAATTAATGTATTTAAAGATTTATGTGACGATTATATTTGCTGTAACACCCTAGTAATTAACCAGATACACCTAGGTTGAATCTGATTAATGACTAGACTTTACTCCTTGCTTTGGTTCTTTCTTCATAATTTGAAAATACTTAGTGAAATTACGAGCCATTTTTTTTTAAACACATAATTGAAAACGTGAGCCGAGTACAACGTGAACGAGTAAGCGGAGTATAATAAGACGTTTAAGAATATATCACATCATATTACTTAGGCTCCATCATATAACATCCATAAGCACATTATAGCATATATTTACATACAATAATCTCACTCAAAGGGTGGGTTATGTTCATACATCATTATCTTATGCAAACCCATAAAAGAGAATATACTTAAGGAAATACATGCCCCTAAACTAGATAACTCCCTAAGCCGGGAAGGTTATCCTAAAACTAGGGTGCATGATCACACATAAATCTACTAAGAACCCTCTATGGCCACTGTCCTGGAAATAGGGGAATAAATCCGATCCACTGATGAGCTCCCTGAGGATACACGAGATGCACCAGGCTGGGGTCGCATGGACGGCCTTCTTACTAACCTCGGCTGAACAACTGTTTCCTCACTACCCTCTCTTACACGTGTGGGAGTAGGAGCAGAGCTCTCAGAATATACATGAGTAGGAGTATCCTCTGAAGGATCAGTTTCAGAATGTCTCATCTCGGGAACATACTCTGGGAATCCATGGACAGCAGATGAAGCGGGATAAGAACGTAACATCCTTTCATCAAGTGGACGTGCATGTTCGAAAACCATTTCATCGCCATAGGGAGAAGTAGGAGAAAATCGATAACTAGGGACAGGATGTGCAAATGGACGACCTATGTAAATAAAAACACGAACTGCGCACCTCCCTTCAAAATGATACGAGCGATGCACCGGATCGTAGTGAAATTCCCAAGTAGGGGTATCAACGAACAGGACGAATGTCGCCATCTGAATCTGGAGACAATGACGGAAATAAAGAAAAGGGAGTGAGAATCTTGCTAAAGAATTCTCAGAAGGGTACCTCCTTCTACAGTGTCATCATCAAAGTCCCCAGGAACCACGGGATTATTCTAAAATAGTGAGCATGCAAAGATTCATTTTAAGTTCGGACAAATACTTAACCGAGGTTCGTCAATTTTTAATCATGCGTCTTATAATGCATCATAATCTTAACATGTCATATTTACAATGAACCTTTCCTTTATCATTACATCATTTTCCTCATCATCATTATCAAATAACATGCATAAAAGAACGTCATATAATATTAGCTACATGTGGACATAGTGCACATATCTCATTTCTTTAGTGCCTTAGGTGACTTAAAATCTTATCATCATCATTATTTTCCTTAGGCCACCCTATACTCCACCCTTTTGGGAGTAATTTAGGTTATGAGCTCATACTTTACTAGTCGTCACTAGCATATATTTATCCCTTTTGATAAGCTAAAGTCCCGACTCTACCCTTTTGAGAGAACGGGTTAGGGGGCTAAAATCACCTTTTCACCACCTATAGTCTGATGGTTCCAAAGGATCATTTTCTTATAAGTTTAAGTCACCATTAAATCTTTGCATGTTATATCATAATACAATTCATAAACATCATAACATTTTCTCATTTATAGTCTTAAGCTAGAATAATATATATCAACTGTAATCATGCATATGGGAGATTCCGAGGAAAGAGAGGTGGGTCACAATGGACACGCTTAAATACCAAGTCTTTCTTTAGCCAGAACCTTTCCAAATTACACTTTTACAATGATACACTTTCTTCTAGCAACAAAGGTAAATTTTACATAAAGAACATTTCATGTATAAGCATTCTCATTATTTGCAACAGCAACTATAACAGGCAAGCCAGGAAATCATTCAATAAGCATCCAATCCTTACATAGAATTATCAATTATAGAACTAATTAGTTACTAAACCAATTATGAATCATTCTCTTAACAATAAACCATAATTATCACAACTTCAATCATATCAAATCATTATCACACATTGATACTAAACTCAGATCAAGGGCGAATCATGAACCTCATGCAATTACATAGAATCATATTTTAAGTGCATATAAAATACTAGTTCCCAGAAAATCCTTGCAAAGCCTTAAAACTCATTTAGAAACTAGTTCTTTTGTCAAATTTGGGAGGATCTTCACAATTAAAATTCTCACTTAAGATAAAAGGAGTAAGTCTTGAGCTTTAGAGATTTAGGTGACATCTTAGACTTATAAACATGCTATGCAACCTTATTTTAATCTTATCTTTATAAGGTGATAGCTTGGAATTATAAACATGATATGCAATTCCATTTCTTTATCTTTAAGATTTAAGGTGATGACTTGAAAATTAAACATGATGCAAGAACTTGAAATATAAACATGATACAAGAAACTGGAGCGGCGGTAATCCGCAGGACCAGAGAGGAGAAGAGAATATTAAGAAACCGGAGCGCGGTAGTCCGCACAGACCAGTAGAGGGAGAAGAGAATTATTATTACATCTTTTTAAGCTCCAATCTCAAGACTTTTTAAAGAATAAATTCTTTAACTCCAATAATCATATTTCTTTGCTTGTGATATATGGGCAAGTCTTTGAGCTCTAGGATCTTTAGGTGATGTATAGTGAGAGCATAAATTAAATATGAGATGCAACCTCTTTATTATCTTGAAAGATTAAGTGATGACTTGAAACATAAACATGAAATACAAGCTTGGAATTTAAACATGAGAAATGCAAGTTCATTTATTCATTCTTGAAAATTTAGTGATGACATAGAAGGTAAACATTGTTATGCAAAGCATAAACTTAATCATGGATGCAAATTCATTTTGTTTCTTTACTAGAGCTCCTTCAAGACTTTAAAAGAATTATAAATTGAACCCAATACATATCTTAACAAGAAATAAAACATAAAAGGAAAATACATCTTTCAAGTTCTAAACTAAAAATCTTTGTTTTAGTATCATAAAGCATTATTTTCTAAAGTTTTGCATCAAGTGGAATTTTCAAGCTTTAGAGGCCTAACTTGTGATGGATTTACAATCCACCCTCAAGGTCCTCATCATCAAGCCATCATCTTAGTTCCACCTAGGCCATATGGTTGAATTGGTTAGAGAAAAATTGAAGAAGAAAACCAAAATGAAAAGCTAAGGTAAGTTCATAATTTCATCATTTCGAGCTAAAAACACAACTCCTCAAAGCATAGAAATAAATTTAGAAACTACTCCCTACCTAATCTGAGTTGAAGAAGAGGAAGAGAACTTGGTTTCTTGAAGTGAAATGAAACAAAATCTCTTTGAAAAAATTGAAGAAAGAATTCAGCCAAAGAGGAGGAAGAAAGAAAGTTTTTGGTGCTCTTAAAAACTAGTTATGAACCAAGCATTCTAAGACCACTCAAGCAAGCCTATTTATAGAAGATTTTGAGGCTTCTAATTGGCCAAAATGATGAGGTAGTGGACGGAATTTTGCAGGAGAAATAAGGGAGGAAAAATCATTTTAGACAAAGTTGTATGAAATTAAGGAATTATGTCTCTTATGGTGACATTTTGGCATTTTGTTTTAGTGCAACTTTTGGCAATAATTCAGCTGCATAATGGCATCAATAATTTCGTCCATTACAGCCCAAAGAAGTGAAATTTGTGTGTTCCATGCATTATTTAGGTGTAGGCAAGGTATTCATGTAATTTAGAGAATTTACGGTTAAGGGTTTAAGTGAATTAGTAAGCAATTTGGGTGTTTTTGAGCAATTTTGGGTTCTAATCAATCTAAATACATAATTTTGACTCTAGATTAATATTTAGAATTTAATAAGCTTTAATTTGAGCCTAATATTGCTTAGGTTTTGGTATACGAATCAAAAATCCCGAATTCGCAAAAGCGCCAAAAACAGGGCTAAAATCGTACTTTCACTTAAAAACTGCCCGAGGCCACCCGAGCTTAACCAATGGTTAATCATGGCTTAAAAACACATTTTAAAACATTTCAGTGAGGTTCGGGTTCAGTCGGCACACACATCGGAGTTAAAACAGCCGCATGGGCGTTTTGGTCATTTCGCGCGTCGGAACTCAAAATTGAGATCCTTCTGCTCTATTAACACACATAACATAAACAATCCCTTATTATCCTCAAAATATCCCCTTGAGAATAGGTGGGGCCCACGATCCTCATTTTCTGAGTAAAATAACTTCAGGGCATTTTGGTCATTTTATACGTCTGAAATTCGGGATTTCCGACTCTCGCATGAATCGTTCCTAACCTCTCTTCTAATGTTATATTCCTTTATTGAGGATTGTTCGGCCTCAAATCTTATGTAATAATTACCTACGGTAATTTGGTAATTGAGTAATTTCTAATGACAAGAAAATTACAGAAAATTTGGGCGTTACATTACTCCCTCCTTAAAAGAATTTCGCCTCGGAATTCGTTACTGAGAACAACTCTGGGTATTGTGCTTTCATGTTTGATTCCAGCTCCCATGTAAGTTCTTCGGTTTCACCTGTCCCCATGCTACTTTGACCAGGGTACAACCTTGTTCCTTAACCGCTTAACTCCTCGATCGACGATTCTCGTGGGCGATAAGTTAAATGTCGTTATCTCTTAATTGTACATGTTCGGCTCTAGTACATGACTCGGGTCGATTGATATTTTCTTAAGCGAGAGACATGGAAAACATCATGAAGGTTGGATAGACTCGGGGGTAGGGCTATACGGTAGGCTACAAATCCTACTTTGGTAAGGATTTCAAACGGACCAAGAAATCTAGGGCTCAATTTCTTTACTTTTATTGCTCGGCCTATGCCTGTGGTGGGGGTGATCCTTAGGAACATGTGGTCCTCTTCTTGAAAATCTAGCGGTTTTCGCCGCTTGTCCGCATAGTTTTTCTCGTCGACTTTCAGCGGGAAGAATCTTATCCCTAATCTTCTTGATTTGTTCCGTTGTTTCCCTCACAATATCAGGTCCGAGTAAACTTTGCTCTCCGGGTTCATACCAACATAAGGGAGATTGACATTTCCGTCCATAGAGGGCCTCATACGGTGCCATACCGATACTTGCATGATAACTGTTGTTATATGCAAATTCAATCGATGCGTGTACTTATCCCAACTTCCCCTTTGATCTAAAACACATGCCCTTAACATATCCTCCAAGGTTTGGATAGTTCTTTCAGATTGACCGTCTGTTTGGGGGTGATAGGCCGTGCTTAGACACAGCTTTGAACTAAACGCCTTTTGAAAGGCTCCCCAAAATCGTGACGTAAACCGCGGATCCCGGTCCGAGATTATCGTCGGCGGCACCCCATGTAACCTTACTATCTCCTGAATATATAATTGTGCTAACCTATCCAAGGAATAAGTCACCTTAATAGGTAATAAGTGGGCTAACTTCGTCAATCGATCGACTATTACCCATATGGTATCATGATTCATTTGGGTCCTCAGTAATCCATCACAAAATCCATGGAGATACTATCCCACTTCCACTCAGGGATCGACAGAGGTTGCAGCATTCCAAAGGGTTTTTGGTGTTCAATCTTCACCTTTTGACACACCAAGCACTTACTCACCCATGTGCACACATCTTTCTTCATTCCAGGCCACCAGAACATCTTCTTCAAATCTTGATACATCTTGGTGGCACCAGGATGAAAGCGGTAAAATGGCTCTTATGGGCTTCCTCCAAAATATCCTTTCGAAGGCCACCACTAGCAGGTACACATATTCGACCTTTAAACCTCCACAAATCGTCCATTCCTTGGGTAAAACCTATCAACTTTCCTGCCTTCACTGCCCCTAAAGTCTCTTGAAACTCAAAGATCGTCCGCTTGAGCTTGAACAATCCTTTCTTTGAACTCACTTGTCACTCTAAGATGACAAGCTCTGATGCCCTTAGTGGTCAAAGTCATTCCTAGGTTTAAGTCCCTAAATTGCTCAATCAATTCAACCTCCTTCACCATCAAACGGGACACTTGTAAGGACTTCCTACTCAAAGCATCAGCTACTACATTAGCTTTACCAGGATGGTAGTTCAATCCAAAATCATAATCTTTCAAGAACTCCATCCATCGCCTTTGCCTCATGTTTAGCTCTTTTTGATCAAAGAGATATTTCAAACTCTTGTGATCGGAAAACACCTCAAACTTAACTCCATATAAATGGTGTCTCCAAATCTTTAGAGCAAACACGACGGCAGCTAACTCAAGGTCATGGGTAGGGTAATTTGCCTCATGTGGCTTGAGTTGTCTTGATGCATAGGCCACCACTTGCCTATCTTGCATCAATACACAACCTAAACCCATTTTTGAAGCATCACAATACACCTCGAAAGGCATATTGGGGTCGGGTAACACTAAAACAGGGGTCGAGGTTGTAACACCCCGATTTTTCTGTCCGAGGGAAATGACCAAAATGCCCCTGAGGTCATTTCCTGACCCGAACTCGAGGGTAACCAACTCGGTCATCCTCGAAGGGTCAACTCAATGTTTGAAGGGGATTGAATGGCCTTTGAATGCTTTCGGAAGCGAAAATTTCGTTTTCCAGCTTGATTTAGTCAAAATGACCAAAATACCCCTATAGCGTTTTACGCGGGTAAAGGTGCCGTTTGAGCCGAAACTTTTCCAGAGGTTTAAAAACATGATTTCATGTGTCTAGAGGTCTCTGTTCAAGTCCCGGTGGCCCCGGGCAGTTTTAGTGCAAAATTACGATTTTGCCCCTAGAATAGTGTTTTTGAGCTTAATGACGTAATTAAGCAAACCTAAGCAATATTAGGCTCTAAACGAAGATTAATTTATTTCCCTAATTAATCTAGAGTCAAAATAATTTATTAAAGTTAATTAGAACCTAAAATTGCTTAGATTAAACTTAAATCCCTTTTTAGAACTCAAGATTCCTAGTCTTGGAATCTTGAATAGTGTTTTCTCTCTCCAATTCCTTAAATCAAGGAAATGTGTCTAGAGTTGTTTAGACTCTAAATTGAGGATTTAACTCTCTAATGGTGCAAGACCACTCCTTAATTATGTCTAGACCACCTTAATTACCCATTTACCTTACCTAAACACTTTCTTACAAATTTCTAATCTTAAGCATAATCAAAGATGCACCTAAACACAACTCTAAACCACAATTAAAATGCAAAGAAACCTCCCCCATGGGCTGATGCATATTCGGCCATCACTCCCTAATTACCCACACATATTAAATTGTTTTCTCACTCAAAGAACCATGCTTGAGCCATACCTTGAGCCATACCTCACCATGCTTTGAACCATACCTCACCATACCTCAAGAACACATTATCTCACCTCATGGAACTCATGGAAAGCCTCCAATCTGCACCCTCATGGCCGAAACCTCCTCCTCCATGAGCTCCCTCCATTTGTTTCATTTCTCTATAAATAGAATGCCTTGAGGAGCTTGCACCACTTTTAGATCATTTGCTAAGTTTAGGAGCACTCAAAGCTTTTCTTTTTTCTCTCAAAGTTTTTGTGTTCTTCAAGTTCTTGGAGTTCTTCAAGTTCTTCATCTTCTTCATCTTCTTCTTCCATCTTCAAGTTCATCACACCAAGTAGGGATTTTCTTTCATGTATTCTTTCTTTAAAGTTCTTGTTCTAAGCTTAATGTTCATAGTTTCTCTTGATTCTTTTTAGAACTTCTTTTCCTTTCCTTGTTCTTGCTCTTTTTCGGCCATGGGCCTTGGAGTTCAAAGAAATGAGAGCTTGATGATGAGAGTTTCATGATGATGTTCATCACTTGAAACAAACTCTAGAGCTTGATCTTTGTTCTTGAGCAAAAGTGTTTCTAGTTTTTCCTTTCTTGAACCTTTGAGAACTTTAACTTTGATGTTGTTTCAAAATGGTTCCAATGACTCAATGATGAGGTCTCATGATGTTGGTGTTAGTATATCACCAAGATCATGGATTCTAGAGTTTCAAACATTTCTTTTCTTTCCTTGAAGTTTCGGCCATTACCTTTCCTTTTCATGCTAGATGTTTGATTTTCTAAATATGTTATGTTGAGTTCTAAGAACTCTAGACTTTTACTTTGTCTTGGTTTGATGAGTTTGGGTTGAGGTTTAAGTTCCTTTAAAGTCTTGTTAAGAGCTCTAGAAAGATAAAATGAACTTGCATAATTTATTTTATGCTTGCATTCATATTTACATTCTTGCTATGCATCTTTATTTTCAAGCTATCACCTAAGAACATAAAGAGTAAAATGGAACTTGCATCTTCACTTAATTTAATACTCGAAGCCTTTCTATTTCGGCCTTAAAGTCGATTGTTGTTGGGCCTAGAGCACTAAAATAAAGAATTGAACTTGCATTATCACCTAATTAATCTCTCGAATGCCTATCTATTTCGGCCTTAAAGTCGATTGTTGTTGGGCCAAGAGCACTAAAATAAAGAATTGAATCTTGCACATTTACTTTCAAGCTTGCACATTTAAGATTATGCCTCGCATATTTACTTTCAAGCTTGCACGCTTAAGTTATGCCTTGCATATTTAATTTTAAGTCATCACTTTACTTTGTAAGCAAGATTAAAAATGAAAAGCATGAGCACGTTTAGTTTATGTCGTAACTTAAGAACCTAGAGCTCAAAGACTTGCCCATTTCATTCCAAGTTAAAGTTTAATGTAAACCATACTTTGAATGTATGTTTTTCAGCCAAGTAGTGATGATGGACTTCCAATGAGTTTTCATCTAGCTACTAGGACCAATAGTCTATGTTTTAAGTGTTCATTAAAGTTTTACAAATTCTTTATAAGGTTATGTCATTATAAGATGTGATTCCAATCTCTTTTAGGGGATGGAATATGTTTTGGTCACTGACCTAAGGCTTCACTTAGCCTCTTGATGAATTAAAATGTTTTGCAAAGAGTTTTAGAAGTTCTAGATTGATTCCGAGAGAAACTAGTTAACTTATGTACCTAGAAATGTCAATTTAATTCTCTTAGTGAGGCAAGATGTTTTCGGTTCTGATGTGATGAATGTGATGTTGTATGATGATGTTTTAATGTGTTGGAAAGTGTGAAAATATCATATAATGATGTAGAAGCGATCCTATGCATGATAGGTAAGAAACTAGCTAACTAGAAATACCGTAAAGCTAGAATTTAACATAGTTTTGACCCATTTGTTTATGGAACTAATCCAAACTGTTTTAATGGGGACATAATCAGATTTAGATTGATTAGACATGAAAAACTTGGTATCATTTGAGTTAGAATTGAATTCTAGCACCTATGGGGAAACTAGTAACTAGAAAAACCGTAAAAATGCAAATGTAGAACTCTTAGAACATTTAATTCTCTGAATTCTGTCCAGAACCCTTACAACATGATAAACATGATTAATAATTAGTCCTTAAGCATAGGAATGCCTCATAATTGATTTAGATTTAATCCATAGCTTTCAAGTAAAACGGAACCAAGAAAGGGAGTACAACGTAAGTTCTAGAACCCGGTATTCACCTGTTAGGATTTCCACCCTATGCTATTCAGATTCAAAAGTAAAATGAGAGGATTATGAATGATGTTTAATTATGAGCCTTAGGTGCTTAAAATATGAGCAGCGGATGTAGAGAACTATATCTCAAGATTAAGACCCGTAGGGTCAAAGCATAAGCTACCGTAAGGGTAAGTGTTTGGATGATTTATGATGATGCATGAAGTATGCTAATGATGATGATGTTATTCATATGAGGAACTTATGAGATTATATGTTAATGTGGCATAAAGCAAATTTGGAAGGAAATTCGGTGTAATGACCGTTTTGGCCGCCGAATTTCCGACAAATTTGGGGACTTAAAGAGATTTTGAAAATTAAGGTACTAAGATGGGTTCTAGGTGACACCGGTTCGGCCGAGCACCCCTAAGAGTTTTGCCCCCTAACCCGTACTCAGATAGTCGGGATTTATGATACGCTTATCGTTAAGTGGTAAGTAAGAACTAGTGACGACTAGTTAAGGTATGAGCTCATAACCTAGATGTATGACACGTTCTGGGTGACACCGGTTCGGCCGAGCACCCCCAGTTCGATTGTCTTTTAGGGTGGCCCATGAGGAAGAGAAGTTCATGATTATGATTATGTCACAAAGTTTTGTCCCATATGAATGTTACTATTGCCACTTTATGCCACCAAGAATGATGATGCTTGATGTTATGTTTTTATGTATGTGCATTAGGTAGTGTCATGCATACATTCTCTATTATGCTGCATCCATGACATTAAGATCATCCTAAAATGAATGGACCTTGGCTATAATATATTTTAAAGTTTAAAATGAACCTAATACATGCTCAGTCATTTCGTATAAATAAACCCAAGGTTGCTGAGGGCGTAGATGATGACACCTAGGTAGTAGGAGGCCCTACCGAGATTCTTTAGCAAGATTCTCACTCCTCTATCTCTTTCTTTCCGTCACGTCTTGAGATGGCGGCTCGTGATATTCGTGGACACGCCGACATAGGAGGTGCACCATGACCCGGACCACGGATCATACCATTTTGTGGGTCGATGCATAGTTAGAGTATTCATGTACATGGGTCGACCCTTCACGCCCCTTGTACATTCCCATCGTTTCTCTCCCGTCTCACCTTTTGGCGATGGCCTGGTGTTCGAAGGCCACGCCCCCGAGTTAGAACACACACCACTTAGATGGGGATAAACCTTCTTTTGTTTAAAGGTTATCCTATTAGTTGCACTCGGGTAGGGGAGTAGATTATGTTTATGTTTATGTTGTATTTTCTTTCATGTATTTCTATGTACTAAATCAAGTCCCACGCTTATAAGTGGGCAAATTATAATTATATACAAGATGTTATTCAGTGTCTCTCATGATGTGCCCTTATATGCTTTATGCTATGACGTTATGAGATGTATGTTTTGTCCGTTGCAAGTTATATCGCATCACGCGGCTCTGACTTTCATTTCAAAAAAATTACCCGTATTTTCCGATAAGTAATTCAAAGTTAAATGAGAACTATGAAGTAATGGACTAATGATTAACCTAAATATGTTCTAGAGTATTGGGTTAAAAATTAGGATGTTACATTATGGTATCGAGCGATTCGATTCTCATGGAGCCCGAGGATTGGGTGACTACGCTTTCTAAAGCGTAGTACGATAGCTATGTCATGCGTAGTGCTTAGTTAGAGATAAGCTATAGGATAGAAGTGCATGACCCTTTGTCTACTTGCGTGTGCCATGGTAACTAGCTCATCTTACATGGAATATTGAGCCTGATCACCTCAGTGTTTTATTGTCTCATGTGTTTAGGGACCAATGGCACCAAGGAGACAACCTAGGACCCCGACCGAGGGGGACCAAAGCGATGCCACTGCTGCTGCTGTTCGTGACATGGCTAGGGCCATGGAACGAATGTTCGAGAGGATGAACCAACAAGGGAACACCGGACGTGCTCCCTCATCGCCGAAATGATCGAGCAAGCAAGCTTTGGTGAGTTTCGCAAGGCGAGCCCGCCAACCTTCCGAGGAGCCATGGACCCCGACCAAGCTGACGAGTGGATCAAAAACATGGAGAAGATCTACTCCGTGGTAGCTTGCTCGGAGGAAGCGAAAGGTCACCTTGCGGCCTATATGATGGAATCGGATGCCGAAGTTTTGGTGGACCGACCGAAAGATCGCTAGAAGCTTCGCATCGCTGTCAACTGGAGCTGTTCAAGACCTACTTCTATGAGAAGTACTTTCCGGAATCGGTGAAGAATGCGAAGGACATCGAGTTCATGCAACTAACCCAAGGAGGGTCTACTGTCGCCCAGTACACGGCGAAGTTCGAGGAGCTGATCAAGTTCTCTAGGGTGTTTCAAGGGAACCCCGACGAGGTATGGAAGTGCGTCAAGTATGAGGCCGGACTAACAGCAGAGCTCAACTATGCTTTGTGCGCACATGGAGATTAGGGACTTTCCAACCCTAGTCAACAAGTGCTTGGGATCATGGAAGAGGGACAGAAAATCAATCTTTGTAAGAGCAAAGACGGAACAAGGGGCTAGCACTTCAAGCCCCAAAATTCAAGCCCCAATATCCAAACCAATCCCGAAATCACTATAATCCCTACCAAACCAACCAGTTCAGACCACAACAACAACAAAGAACCCCCTTCCACCAACAACCCAAGCAACCATACCGACCACAATTCCAGAACAACAACAACAACCGCAACAACAACAACAACAACCGACAAGGAGGGTCGGCGGCCGAACCAACCAAGGAGGGTCAAGTGGGACTAAGAACAAGACGCCCCAAGGAGCCCCCGCCACCTTTGCTAGGCCTACACCGGCAATACTATGCCCCCAGTGCGGGAAAGATCATGGGAACCGTCCCTGCCTGGCGGGGCAGAATATCTGCTTCCGATGCGGAAAGCCTGGCCACTACGCCAACAACTGCACTAATGGGAGGCCAGCAAGCCAGAATTCCCGGCCGCAACACCATGGGAGGGTCTTCACCCTCAATGTAGACGAAGCGGACACATCCAACGGTCTCATAGAAGGTAAGTGCGAAATAGATGGTAGAACCTTAACTGTGCTATATGACTCTGGCGCAACACATTCTTTCATTTCGTATGCTAGTGTCGAGACTCTAAATTTGAGAACTTCCAAACTTCCTTTTGATCTTATTGTTTCCACCCCTACAAATCATCCTGTGAATACTTGTTATTGTTGCCTAAATTGTCACCTCATCACGTAAAAATAGATCATATCTTGTGGATTTAATTTGTTTACCCATGAAAGGTATAGGAGTAGTTCTTGGCATGGTTTGGCTTCACGCCAACCGTGTATTGTTAGATCAGTGACACCAAATCAGTTGTCTTTCCTTCTCCCCCTAGTGAAATAAGCCAACCTTTGAGACTTTATCTCAATGCCGTAGAGGTCCACTGTAGTGGGAAAAAGACTAAGGGATATGTTCTCCTAGCCGCTAGCGAAGTACACTTTGAGCAGATTTTAGAAAATATACCAATAGTGAGAGACTATCCCGAGGTGTTTCCGGAAGATATACTGCAGTTCCCTCCCGAGCGAAGTGGAGTTCTCCATTGAGTTGGTTCTGGAGCGGGACCAATCTCCATTGCCCTATAGAATGTCACCCCTAGAACTAGCCCGAGCTTAAAACCCAACTTGAGGAACTTTTAGAGAAAAACTTCATAAGACCTAGTGCTTCACCGTGGGGAGCCCCGGTCTTGTTTGTGAAAAAGAAGGACGGGAGTATGAGGTTGTGCATAGATTATAGGCAATTAAATCGTGTGACAGTGAAAAACAAATACCCTTTGCCTAGGATTGATGATCTCATGGACCAATTGAGAGGAGCGGTAGTGTTTTCTAAGATCGACCTAAGGTCAGGATACCACCAAATTAGAGTGAGAGATCAAGATATACCAAAGACCGCCTTTAGAACTCGGTATGGACACTTTGAGTTCGCGGTGATGTCTTTTGGGTTGACAAATGCTCCTGCAGTATTTATAGATTACATGAATAGGATCTTTAGACCCTATTTAGATCAGTTCGTGGTCGTTTTCATAGATGATATACTCATCTATTCGAAGACCCACGAGGAGCATGAGCGACATTTGAGGATAGTTTTGGAAATTTTGAAGGAGAAAAAGCTGAATGCAAAACTCTCTAAGTGTGAATTTTGGTTAGAGGAGGTCAAGTTTTTAGGGCACGTTGTGTCAAAAGGAGGCATAGCCGTTGATCCTAGTAAGGTAGAAGCCGTAATGAATTGGGATAGACCGACCACCGTAACGGAAATACGGAGCTTTTTGGGCTTAGCAGGCTACTACCGTAGGTTTATCAAAGGATTTTCCCAGTTAGCCCTACCCTAGGTTTTTCAAAATGGCCGTATCGAGTGCGAAAGGCCGTTTTAGGTATGTCTTCATCTCTCACTCTAATTTGATGGTAGCCTGACCTTAAATCTATCTTAGAAAACACTACCGCACCTTTCAGTTGGTCCATCAAATCATCGATCCTAGGCAGAGGATACTTGTTTTTCACCGTTACTTTATTCAACTGCCTATAATCTACACACATCCTCATACTGCTATCCTTTTTCTTTACAAACAACACAGGGGCTCCCCAAGGTGATGCACTAGGCCTAACAAACTTTTTCTCCAATAAATCTTCCAATTGAGTTTTTAACTTGGTCAATTCTAATGGGGACATCCTGTATGGGGCTATGGATATAGGTCCCGCACCCGGAAGCAATTCTATGGAAAACTCTATCTCTCTCTTGGGGGGAAACTCTGGTATCTCATTTGGAAATACTTCAGGATAATTTCTTACTATTGGTATCTTATCGATACTTTGCTCAAAGTCTACATCACTAGCGGCTAAGAAAATGTAACCTTTACTCTCACCCTTACCAGTCCATTTCCCACAGCTAGCTATGTAAAGACTTATGGGTTTCTTAGGTTCAATAGGAACAGGAAGAAAAGTGATGGTTTTCTCATACAACAGTTTAACAAAGACACGGTTGGCCTCAAGCCAATCCATGCCAAGAATCACATCTAAACCTCGCATGGGTAAGCAAATAAGATCTAAAACAAAGGATCTATTATCTATAATAAAACTATAATCTAAACAACATTTACAAGTCCTAACGGGTTTTCCATGGTAGAAACAATAAGGTCAAAAGGAAGCTCAGTCATAGGTAAATTAAGACTTTTAACACATGAATGGGAGATAAAAGAATGAGAAGCGCCAGAATCATATAGTACAATTAAGTCTTTACCATGCATATTACCCTTACCTTCCACGAGATTTCGTGACTTCGTTGTTTCTTCAAAGATTAATGATAAATACCCTTCCCTGGTATTGCGGCTTGGGATTGGGGTTGGCGGCTTCCTTCGTGCATTCTCGGAGTAATGACCTGGTTTTCCACCGATAGCACCACGTTTGTTCCGGCTCGACATGGCATGCTCCCATGATTCTTGCCGCACTTGGGACATTCCATGGATGGCGCAGGCCGTGGAGGTACTACTAGACCTCTTTGTGGTGCTTTCCCTTTATTGTTGTTATTATTGTTGTTGCGATTGTTACTGGGGTTATTGTTGTAGCGGTTGTTATTATAGCGGTTGTTGTTGTTTGGCCTTCCTTGTTGAAAATTTCTTTGTGTCCATTGTGGTCTTGATTGAAGGGGAAATGGAGGTCGATTCTGCCTCTTGAACTGTTGACCTTGAGGTGTCAACTTCTTGGTAATATTATCTGACTTTGGGGTGTTTAGTTTTCTCTGACCTTCTTCAATAATCCGACATTTGTTAACTAGGGTAGAAATCCTAATCTCCAAATGTGCAATCGCCACATTAAGTTCCGCCTTCAACCCTGACTCGTATTTAATGCATTTCCAGTACTCATCAGGATTTCCTTGGTACATTCTTGAGAACTTAATGAGTTCTTCAAATCTGGCAGTGTACTGGGCCACATTCATATTCCCCTGGACAAGGTGCATGAATTCAATGTCCTTGGCATTTCTAACTGACTCTGGAAAGTACTTTTCGTAAAAATGGACCTTGAATAGTTCCCAATCAATGTCCACGTCGGTCGTGTCCAGGAGTCTTCGAACACCTGTCCACCAGAAACTGGCATCACCCTCAAGCATATGAGTAGCGAAGGTGACCTTTTGCTCCTCCGAGCATGGGACTACAAAGAAAGACCTTCTCAATATTCTCAATCCATTCATCCGCAATATTTGGATTGATGTCCTTGAAAGCTGGTGGGTTTGCCTTATGAAACTCCCCGAAACAAGCATGTTCAGGAATCTCATGTCCCTGATTCATATTGGCTTGACGATCCTGATCCATTCGTTCCATCATCATTCTCATGGTCCTTGCTACGTCGCGGAGTGCTTCAAATTGTCTCGTTGTCTTGATTATTCTGCTGCGCTCCTAGTCCGTTGTCGACGTGCCATTGGTCCCTATACACACAAAACAAAGAACACTGAGGTGATCAGGCCCAATATTCCATGCAAAGTGAGCAAGTTACCATGGCACTTTCAACATACAGTAGTCATGTATTTCTAATCCTCAAGCTCATCCTAATGATAAACATCTACACATGACGTCACTAACGTATTATGCTTTAGAAGCATAGCTAGTCCAATCCTCAGGCTCCATGAGAATCGAACTGCTCTGATACCAAAATGTAACACCCTAGTAATTAACCAGATACACCTAGGTTGAATCTGATTAATGACTAGACTTTACTCCTTGCTTTGGTTCTTTCTTCATAATTTGAAAATACTTAGTGAAATTACGAGCCATTTTTTTTTAAACACATAATTGAAAACGTGAGCTTTGAGTACAACGTGAACGAGTAAGCGGAGTATAATAAGACGTTTAAGAATATATCACATCATATTACTTAGGCTCCATCATATAACATCCATAAGCACATTATAGCATATATTTACATACAATAATCTCACTCAAAGGGTGGGTTATGTTCATACATCATTATCTTATGCAAACCCATAAAAGAGAATATACTTAAGGAAATACATGCCCCTAAACTAGATAACTCCCTAAGCCGGGAAGGTTATCCTAAAACTAGGGTGCATGATCACACATAAATCTACTAAGAACCCTCTATGGCCACCGTCCTGGAAATGGGGAATAAATCCGATCCACTGATGAGCTCCCTCGGGAGGGGACACACGAGATGCACCAGGCTGGGGTCGCATGGACGGCCTTCTTGCTAACCTCGGCTGAACAACTGTTTCCTCACTACCCTCTCTTACACGTATGGGAGTAGGAGCAGAGCTCTCAGAATATACATGAGTAGGAGTGTCCTCTGAAGGATCAGTTTGAGAATATCTCGTCTCGGAACATACTGGGAATCCATGGACAAGCAGATGAAGCGGGATAAGAACGTAACATCCTTTCATCAAGTGGACGTGCATGTTCGAAAACCATTTCATCGCCATAGGGAGAAGTAGGAGAAAATCGATAACTAGGGACAGGATGTGCAAATGGACGACCTATGTAAATAAAAACACGAACCGCGCACCTTCCTTCAAAATGATACGAGTGATGCACTGGATCATAGTGAAATTCCCAAGTAGGGGTATCAACAAACAGGACGAATGTCGCCATCTGAATCTGGAGACAATTACGGAAATAAAGAAAAGGGAGTGAGAATCTTGCTAAAGAATTCTCAGAAGGGTACCTCCTTCTACAGTGTCATCATCAAAGTCCCCAGGAACCTCGGGATTATTCTAAAATAGTGAGCATGCAAAGATTCATTTTAAGTTCGGACAAATACTTAACCGAGGTTCATCAATTTTTAATCATGCGTCTTATAATGCATCATAATCTTAACATGTCATATTTACAATGAACCTTTCCTTTATCATTACATCATTTTCCTCATCATCATTATCAAATAACATGCATAAAAGAACGTCATATAATATTAGCTACATGTGGACATAGTGCACATATCTCATTTCTTTAGTGCCTTAGGTGACTTAAAATCTTATCATCATCATTATTTTCCTTAGGCCACCCTATACTCCACTCTTTTGGGAGTAATTTAGGTTATGAGCTCATACTTTACTAGTCGTCACTAGCATATACTTATCCCTTTTGATAAGCTAAAGTCCCGACTCTACCCTTTTGAGAGAACGGGTTAGGGGGCTAAAATCACCTTTTCACCACCTATAGTCTGATGGTTCCAAAGGATCATTTTCTTTTAAGTTTAAGTCACCATTAAAACTTTGCATGTTATATCATAATACAATTCATAAACATCATAACATTTTCTCATTTATAGTCTTAAGCTAGAATAATATATATCAACTGTAATCATGCATATGGGAGATTCCCAGGAAAGAGAGGTGGGTCACAATGGACACGCTTAAATACCAAGTCTTTCCTTAGCCAGAACCTTTCCAAATTACACTTTTACGATGATACATTTTCTTCTAGCAACAAAGGTAAATTTTACATAATAAAGAACATTTCATGTATAAGCATTCTCATTATTTGTAACAACTATAACTATAGCAAGCCAGAGAAAATCATTCAATAAGCATCCAATCCTTACATAGAATTATCAATTATAGAACTAATTAGTTACTAAACCAATTATGAATCATTCTCTTAACAATAAACCATAATTATCACAACTTCAATCATATCAAATCATTATCACACATTGATACTAAACTCAGATCAGTGGCCGAATCATGAACCTCATGCAATTACATAGAATCATATTTTAAGTGCATATAAAATACTAATTCCCCGTAAAATCCTTGCAAAGCCTTAAAACTCATTTAGAAACTAGTTCTTTTGTCAAATTTGGGAGGATCTTCACAATTAAAATTCTCACTTAAGATAAAAGGAGTAAGTCTTGAGCTTTAGAGATTTAGGTGACATCTTAGACTTATAAACATGCTATGCAACCTTATTTTAATCTTATCTTTATAAGGTGATAGCTTGGAATTATAAACATGATATGCAATTCCATTTCTTTATCTTTAAGATTTAAGGTGATGACTTGAAAATTAAACATGATGTAAGAACTTGAAATATAAACATGATACAAGAAAGCTGGAGCGTGTAATCCGCACAGACCATGAGAGGAGAAGAGAATATTAAGAAACCAGAGCGGCGGTAGTCCGCACAGGACCGATAGAGGAGAAGAGAATTATTATTACATCTTTTTAAGCTCCAATCTCAAGACTTTTTAAAGAATAAATTCTTTAACTCCAATAATCATATTTCTTTGCTTGTGATATATGGGCAAGTCTTTGAGCTCTAGGATCTTTAGGTGATGGCATAAAATAACATGTCATGCGTTGATTCTTTTAGCCATTATAAAATATAGTGAGAGCATAAATTAAATATGAGATGCAACCTCTTTATTATCTTGAAAGATTAAGTGATGACTTGAAACATAAACATGAAATACAAGCTTGGAATTTAAACATGAGAAATGCAAGTTCATTTATTCATTCTTGAAAATTTAGTGATGACATAAAAGGTAAACATGGTTATGCAAAGCATAAACTTAATCATGGATGCAAATTCATTTTGTTTCTTTACTAGAGCTCCTTCAAGACTTTAAAAGAATTATAAATTCAACCCAATACATATCTTAACAAGAAATAAAACATAAAAGGAAAATACATCTTTCAAGTTCTAAACTAAAAATCTTTGTTTTAGCATCATAAAGCATTATTCTCTAAAGTTTTGCATCAAGTGGAATTTTCAAGCTTTAGAGGCCTAACTTGTAACACCCCGAAAATTATTTAAAAATTAATTTGAGCTTTATTAGTCATAATTTCAAAAATTTGATAGTTTGAACAATGATGAGGATGATCCAACGGATTTGTAAAAAAAAAAAAAAAAAAATCGTGAATAGTAACTTGCAGGCCCCTCTTGGTCATGGAGACAATGAAACCTAGAATTGGGACCCAGAGATACCTGAAATTGAGAAATTATATGATTATGGTTAGAAATAGGTAGAAATAAAGATTTTATACCCGAAATTATTTTTCGGGCAATATTTGATTACCTGAATTTACTTTGTTTCATCATTAGGTGAAATTTCGATTGTGCGATTTTTAACATCGAAAGCTAGTTTGACTTTTACAAAAAGAGAATGCTTATCCATTTGAATTAAATGAATGGCTAAGATTCAATCTTGAATAACAAGATCCAATCCTAGCCATTCATACTAGTTTCTTTTATGAATAAATTATACTCTACATTAAAATAATATTTCCAACACCATATAAGATAACCACAAGTCACCTAATCTCATTATTTCTCCCTTCCAAGCTCGTTCAGCATCTTGAAATGGCAGAACTCCATTTTTCCTTCTTCAAACACTAGCAAACTTGATTCAAATGCCAAAACACCTATCCTAGACTTGATAAAACAACAAACTCTCTTCACAAAACTTGTTCTACACCTCAAACCCTACAAATCTAACCGATTGAAATCTCAAATCCTCACCTTAATACCTCACTTCCCCACTGCTTAAGGAGGTTTTAGGACTGAAATTGGTGTCTTGAAGTGAAGGGAGATCACTTAGAACATCCTTTGAAGTATCAAGCTCAAAAGCTTTGCAAAGTAGGGTTTTCTTTGGCCTTTTTCTTTCAAAATTTTTCTGAGCAATTATTACTGGTTTCAATCCGAAATTTCTGGTTAATTGGGTTGATATTATGTTGTAATTGATATATGAATTTTTGTGAAGTGTTTGGATGAGGTGAGAGAGATCAATTTGTCAAAACATGATGAGTGATACTTGCTGGATTTTCGGTTTTCTGACAGGCAGTGTTTGATCACGAATTTTCTGGGCTTGTTGTGTGCAATTTCGTGATCTGCAAAAAAAATATATGTTGGAGCTAACATCCTGAGCTAGTCCCATGAATTTTCTTGGGTTTTTATTTTGAGTGAAATTGCCTTAGAAAAATCAAGAACTGAAATTAAGCATATGCTGCCTGAAATGCTAGTACAGAAGCTGTAAATTTTGCTAATTTTGTTACCATATCAAATGATAGAATTATCACTTGAAATTTTTACAGAGTATTATAGACATATTGAGGTTTTACCAGGATTTTTATTTAGAATTTTCTGGGTTAAATTGCTAGGGTCAAAAATTATGAATTTTGGTTCTTGAGCTGAGGTTGGATGGTTTCTGACCACTAAACTTTTAGAATTTTGTTAATATAGTTAGAGAACTCTAATTACCCTGAAATGTTTACAGGATCTTGGTGACACATTGAGGTGTCACTGAGAATTTTTATAGCATTTTAATTGATCATTTGGTATGAGAAATAAATTGTGCTACTTGAGTGAAAAATCTGCCAATGTGCTGAAGTTGTGATGATGCCTTGAATTAATGACCTAATGGCATTTGGTTTAAGTTGATGTGTATGAATGCATGCCATGAACTTCCAAGATTATGTTATGAGGAATGAATGAATAATATATATAGGTTTGAAGTATTATGAGGTCAGAGAATTATTTTCATGCATATAGAAATGCGATGCATGTATATGTGAGCTTGAGGATAATGTATGTGCTAAGTGAACAATGAAGTCCCCTTTAGTATAAAAAGGGCATGAAGAGGTCCCAGTAGGGCACGAAGAGGTCCCCAATAGGGCACAAAGAGGTCCCCAATAGGGCACGAAAAGTTCCTCTTTAGGGCACGGAAAAGTCCCCTTTATTATGTCAAGGGCACGAAAAGATCATTGTAATTGCCATATGTATATGTATATCTTGTTGAATTATTGGTCTTGAAGGAATTCCTATGATGTTGAATGTTATGAAATACATGTTTTAAGTGATTGAATAATAAAAGAGACCCACTTCGGAAAGGTGATTTTATAATTTTAAAATGAACATTTGATATGTACATATTGCATGCTCACACTTTCTTAATAAACCAAAGTGGTCAGGCGATGACGATGACAAGATGAATGTGTAATTGGGAGTTACCCTCTGAGAATTGTATAATTCTCACCCCTATGTTTTTGTGTTCCCGTGTCGTCTCCAGGTTGACACAGAGGACCGACGGACCGCTATGCAAAAGAACTCAGAAGTGCAATAGTGTAGTAGTTAATGCTTTTATTATGTTGTATTTAGTGGAATGAACATGTGTGTAAATATGTCAGAAAACAAAGGTGTGTTAAAGCTCATAGAAGAGCTTCCCTTATGTACTTAACTTTGTATTAAATAAATATTTTGGGTTTCCTTGTTATATATTTTAGTAGAATTATGACCTAGTTATCCCGCGAATCAATCAAAATGGCTATAGATATTTAAGAAAGGTTCGCTAATTTATAAGTAACAACTCTCGAGCATGATGTCATGACTTAAGGATGATGCTATACTTGGGAGGATGTTACATAACTTGTGATGGATTTACAATCCACCCTCAAGGTCCTCATCATCAAGCCATCATCTTAGTTCCACCTAGGCCATATGGTTGAATTGGTTAGAGAAAAATTGAAGAAGAAAACCAAAATGAAAAGCTAAGGTAAGTTCATAATTTCATCATTTCGAGCTAAAAACACAACTCCTCAAAGCATAGAAATAAATTTAGAAACTACTCCCTACCTAATCTGAGTTGAAGAAGAGGAAGAGAACTTGGTTTCTTGAAGTGAAATGAAACAAAATCTCTTTGAAAAAATTGAAGAAAGAATTCAGCCAAAGAGGAGGAAGAAAGAAAGTTTTTGGTGCTCTTAAAAACTAGTTATGAACCAAGCATTCCAAGACCACTCAAGCAAGCCTATTTATAGAAGATTTTGAGGCTTCTAATTGGCCAAAATGATGAGGTAGTGGACGGAATTTTGCAGGAGAAATAAGGGAGGAAAAATCATTTTAGACAAAGTTGTATGAAATTAAGGAATTATGTCTCTTATGGTGACATTTTGGCATTTTGTTTTAGTGCAACTTTTGGAAATAATTCAGCTGCATAATGGCATCAATAATTTCATCCATTACAGCCCAAAGAAGTGAAATTTGTGTGTTCCATGCATTATTTAGGTGTAGGCAAGGTATTCATGTAATTTAGAGAATTTACGGTTAAGGGTTTAAGTGAATTAGTAAGCAATTTGGGTGTTTTTGAGCAATTTTGGGTTCTAATCAATCTAAATACATAATTTTGACTCTAGATTAATATTTAGAATTTAATAAGCTTTAATTTGAGCCTAATATTGCTTAGGTTTGTTATCACGAATCAAAATCCCAATTATAAAACTCCCCAAAAACACGGGCAAAATCGTACTTTCACTTAAAAACTGCCCGAGGCCACCCGAGCTTAACCAATGGTTAATCATGGCTTAAAAACACATTTTAAAACATTTTAGTGAGGTTCGGGCTCAGTCGGCACGCACATCGGAGTTAAAACAGCCGCAGGGGCGTTTTGGTCATTTCGCGCGTCGGAACTCAAAATTGAGATCCTTCTGCTCTATTAACACACATAACATAAACAATCCCTTATTATCCTCAAAATATCCCCTTGAGAATAGGTGGGGCCCACGATCCTCATTTTCTGAGTAAAATAACTTCAGGGGCATTTTGGTCATTTTATACGTACAGAAATTTGGGATTTGCGACTCTCGCATGAATCGCTCCTAACCTCTCTTCTAATGTTATATTCCTTTATTGAGGATTGTTCGGCCTCAAATCTTATGTAATAATTACCTACGGTAATTTGGTAATTGAGTAATTTCTAATGACAGTAAAAATTTGGGCGTTACATTTGCACACTTGGTTTCTAGATTCAAAAATTGTTATAGCATGTCATGATTACACGTGAGATGTAACATCCTAATTTTTAACCCAATACTCTAGAACATATTTAGGTTAATCATTAGTCTCTTACTCTTTTAGTCTCATTCCTTACAACCTTTCATTAAAATACTTAGCGGAAAATACGAATAAATTTTTCTTTTTGAAACTTGAAAGCAAAACGCGAGCCGCGTGCTAACCTAACGTTCGTCATAACCATAATGTGCAAGAAAGAGTAGCCACACCATTGATAATCATGAAACATAGTATTATACATAACAATCATAATATCATCACATCCTCATAGACACATAGACTACTAACATCATTGTACCATCATTTACATCAAAACACGCCCATATATGTGAAGTCATCCTTATCCACCTATGAGGTTGAATAAGTGTCAACCCAAAAAGCTAAGCTATCTATGCTCCCGCAGTGACCCTCTGCTCCATTTGCTAGTGTGTCCCTTAAGCACGAGCCTCAGAAGAAGTCACGAACCTCGTTGTAATCCTCGTCTAGAGACGACACGGAAGAAAAGGAAGGGGTGAGAAACTCATTCGAGATTCTCAGTAGGGATTCCCGACTCTAACACTAGTGTCATCGTCGTCGTCCCCAGCCACCTCGGTTTTAATTATGAAAAAGGTGTACATGCATAAGGATTGGTTTTAGGCTTTACAAATCTATTTATCCGAAGTGGGTGTCTTTTAGTATGTGTCTTAATGACATGAATGCAGCAGATATTTGATGAATGCATGACAATACCATATGCACATTAACACAAAAATCGTAATACTTGGGAACATCATAAAGAAACATAAATCATATACGTGGCATAAAAAGGCATAGTACTTTTCTTGTGACATCTTTCTCATAAGTAAAACTCTTAAGTTCTTTTTCTTAAAGACCACCCTCTTAACATATCCACCAAAAATCTAACCGATTCACCGGCCCGGCGATAATCTGGTCACCAAACTACATCTCACCTATCGCCTAGAAATGAGCTCAATCCTAACTAGTCGTCACTAGATTTAATATGGGCTAATAGAGGGGGTATACATAACTTTCTTGGATCACCTATCTTAGGATCATTTCCTCCTTTGAAATGCTCTACTGGTATCTAGTACACAGCGAATTGTCCGCTTTGGCAAGCTCAATGTCAATACCCTCACGGATTTGTTTCCTTCCCACCGTAGCGGGAGAAATACGTCTCAGTACTTTGTCACATCTGTTCTGGGGGTGCTCGGCCGAACCGGTGTCACCCAGAACCTATCCTGGGGGTGCTCGGCCGAACTGGTGTCACCCAGAAGTTTTCGCAAGCTTTTTCTCAAGTACTCAAGTTTGATGGGAAATTCGGCAGCGTAACGGCGTACACCGGATTTCCATCAAACTTGTTTTATGCCACCAAACATATAGAGCATGCATAGCCATTCAAAACCAACATAAGGCATCATCATCGTGTGCATCATATGCATCATAATATCATAATTTTGCATAACGCATCATGGCGTGAGCATCAACATATCAACACTATATACTCTCATAAACATACAACCTCATGAATTCCTCATATGAATAACATCATCATCATTTACATACCACATGCATCATCATAGAACATTCAAACGTTTACCTTTACGGTAGCTTATGCTTTGACCCTTACGGGTCTTAATCATGAGATATGGTTCTCTAACATCCGTCGCTCATATTTTATGCACCTAAGGGCTCATAATTAAACATCATTCATCATCCTCATGTTCACACTTAAATCTGAATAGCATAGGGCAGAATTCCTAACTTGTGATTACGGGGTTCTAGAACTTACGTTTTAGACTCTTTCTTGGTTCCGTCTTCGCCTAAGGCGCTATGAATTAAATCCAAATCAATTATGAGACATTCCTATGCTTAAGGACTAATTATTAATCATGTTTATCATGTTGTAAGGGTGCTGGACAGAATCCAGAACAATAAATGTTCTAAGAGTTCTAAACTTGCACTTTTACAGTTTTCTAGTTACTAGTTTCCCTATAGGTGCTAGAATTCGATTCTAATCCAAATGTTACCAAGTTTTTCATGTCTAAACAATCCTAATCTGATTAAGCTCCCATTAAAACAGTTTGGATAAGTTCCATAAACAAATGGGTCAAAACTATGTTAAATTCTAGCTTTACGGTATTTCTAGTTAGCTAGTTTCTTACCTATTATGCATAGAATCATTTCTACATCATCGTATGATTTTTTTCACACATTCTAACACATCATAACATCATCATACAGCATCACACTCATCATATCAGAACCAAAAACATTTAGCTTTAGTAAAGGATTTAAATTGACATTTCTAGGTACATAAGTTAACTAGTTTCTCTTGGAATCAATTTAGAATTTCTAAAACTCTTTGCAAATCACTATAATTCATCAAGAGGCTAAGAGAAGCCTTAGGTCAATGACCAAAATATATTTCATCTCCTAAAAGAGAATAAAGTCATATCTCATGACAACATAACCTTGAAAAGGGTTGTAAAGCTTTAAGGAAAACTTAGAACATAGACTATTGGTCCTTGTAGCTAGATGAAAACTCATTGCAAGTCCATCATCACTAGGCCGAAAATACGCATTCAAATAATGGTTTCACATTAAACTTTAACTTGGAATGAAATGGGCAAGTCTTTGAGCTCTAGGTTCTTTAAGTTATAACATAAAATAAACGTGTTCATGCTTTTTGTTTTTAATCTTGCTTACAAAATAAAGTGATGACATAAATTAAATATGCAAGGCATAAACTTAAACGTGCAAGCTTGAAAGTGAATATGCGAGGCATAAACTTTAAACGTGCAAGCTTAAAAGTAAAGATGCAAGGTTCAATTCTTTATTTTAGTGCTCTTGGCCCAACAACAATCGACTTTAAGGCCGAAATAGATAGGCATTCGAGAAATTAATTAAGTGATGATGCAAGTTCAATTCTTTATTTTAGTGCTCTAGACCCAACAACAATCGACTTTAAGGCCGAAATAGAAAGGCTTTGAGAATTAAATTAAGTGATGATGCAAGTTCCATTTTAATCTTTATGTTCTTAGGTGATAGCTTGAAAGTAAACGTGCATAACAAGAATGTAAATATCAGTGCAAGCATAAGATAAATTATGCAAGTTCATTTTATCTTTCTAGAGCTCTTAACAAGTCTTTAAAGGAACATAAACCTCAACCCAAACTCATCAAACCAAGATAAAGTAAAGTCTAGAGTTCTTAAAACTCAAAATAACATCTTCAGAAAATCAAATCATAAGGCATATAAAAGAAAAGGAAATGGCCGAAACATCTAGGCAAGAAAAGAAATATTTGAAACTCTAGAGTCTATGATCTTGATGATATATTAACATCAACATCATGAGACCTCATCATTGAGTCCTTAAAACCATTTTAAATCACCATCAAAACTAAAGTTCTCAAGAGTTCAAGAAAGGAAAAACTAGAAACACTTTTGCTTAAGAACAAAGATCAAGCTCTAGAGTTTGTTTCAAGTGATGAACATCATCATGAAACTCTCATCATCAAGCTCTCATTTCTTTGAACTTCAAGGCCCATGGCCAAAAATGAGAAAGAAAAAGGAGAAGAAAAGAAGTTCTAAAAAGAATCAAGAGAAACTATGAACATAAAGCTAGAACAAGAACTTTAAAGAAAGGAATACTTGAAAAAAAATCCCTACTTGGTGTGATGAACTTGAAGATTGAAGAAGAAGATGAAGATGATGAAGAACTCCAAGAACTTGAAGAACACAAGAGCTTTGAGAGAAAAAGAAAAGCTTTGAGTGTTCCTAAACTTAGCAAATGATCTAAAAGTGGTGCAAGCTCCTCAAGGCATTCTATTTATAGAGAAATGAAGCAAATGGAGGGGGTGAGGGGCTGATGTGTTTTTGGCCAAGGGGAGTGCAGCCCATGAGTTCCATGAGGTGAGATGTTGTGGTCTTGAAGCATGGTGAGGTATAGTTCAAAGCATGGTGAGGTATGGTTCAAGGTATGGCTTCAAGCATGGTTCTTTGAGTGAGAAACAATTCAACATGTGTTGTAAATGAGAGAGAGAGGGCTGAAATTGCATCAGCCATGGGGAGGGTTTTCTTGCATTTTAATTGTAGTTTAGAGTTGTGTTTAGGTGTATCTTTGATTAGGATTAAGATTAGGAATTTGTAAGAAAGTGTTTAGGTGAGAAAATGGGTAATCAAGGTTGTCAAGACATAATTAAGGAGTGTTCTTGCATCATTAGTGAGTTATAAACTCATTTTAGTGTATAAAAAATTCTAGACACAATTCCTTGATTTAAGGAATTAGAGAGAGAAAACACTATTCAAGATTCCAAGAATGAAATCTTGAGTTTTAGAAAAGGGATTTAAATCTAATCTAAGCAATCTTAGGTTCTAATTAATTTTAATAATTTATTTTGACTCTAGATTAATTAGGGAAATTAATTAATCTTCGTTTAGAGCCTAATATTGCTTAGGTTTGCTTAATTACGTCATTAAGCTCAAAAACACTATTCTAGGGGCAAAATCGTAATTTTGCACTAAAACTGCCCGGAACCACCGGGACTCAAATAGATGTTTTGAAACATGTAAAAACATGGTTTTAAACCTCTGGGAAAAGTTTCGGGCTCAAACGGCACCTTTACCCGCGTAAAACGCTACAGGGGTATTTTGGTCATTTTGACCCGAAACTGCGGAAAATGAGACTTTCGCCTCCGGAACCACTCAAGGGTCATTCAATCCCCTTCAAACATTGAGTTGGCCCTTCGAGTACTGCCGAGTCGGCCATCCTCGAATTCCGGGCCAAAAATGACCTCAGGGGCATTTCGGTCATTTTCCACTCAGATAGAAAATCGGGGCGTTACATGAGATATTTAAGATGCATGTGTTGAAGTAATATGAAAGCGTGTGACATTATATGATATGTTTGTGATTTTGCATCTTAATATCACATGCTAATATTAAGGTAACACAAGAATATGTGGAAATGACCCTCTAGACTCCCTGAATTAAAGGTTATGAGAGGTGATCTAATAAGGAAATGATCCTTTGGACTCCCTGAATTAAAGGTTATGAAAGGTGATCTTAATGCCCCTATCTCGTACTTTAAAAGTCAGGCGTTAACTTATCATAGGATAAGATTATGCTAGTGATGACTAGTGAGGTATGAACTCATAACCTAGAACTCTCAAGAGGAGAGAGTATTAGGGTGGCCTCAATGAGAGAAAGAATAAACTTAAGTCACCTAAAGAATAAGAAGAAGAAATTCATGCTATATCTATCACATTCTATATGCATCACTTATGTTTCTATATCGTAATGTCGCACCTTGTATGTATATGCATTGCATGATGAGATATATTGCATTCATAACATCCAGATGCATACTAAAATGAATGGGCCTTGGTAATTGGTATTTCAAAAACTTAATAAATGAACCTTATGCATGCTCACTATTTCATAATAACACCCGAGGTTCTTGAGGACGTAGATGATGCCACCAAGATAGCAGAACACCTTACTGAGATTCTTTATCAAGTTTATCACTCCCTCTATCTTTCTTTCTGTCACATCTTCAGAGGATAATGGCAGCCTTCGTGACTTACATTGAAGCGCTGACTTGGGAGCTTCACTTCGACGCCACGCACTAGTCATACTACTTCACGCGCCGTTGTTCTGTACGTATGTTTGTATTTCTGGATTGCCTATTTGCTCAGCCAGTCACCAGTTTCCGTTTTAGGCCTACATCGCCCTTCGCCAATGACTTCCTCTTTGAATGTATGTGCCTTCGCGGAGAGCAGACCTGCCGCACCCCTGCTGCTACCTCGGCCATGCGGGATTTCCTGGAGTACGTTCCCCGCTCTCCCACGGCCCATTCAGAGACCGACCCCTCCGAGGACTCCGCCACAGAAACTCCACCCATTGGTTCCTCCCCCACCATGCCCATGGAGATGGGTGGAAGTAGCGAAGCCACGGTGATGCAGTCGATTCGAAGAGGCAGAGTGAGGATGATACCCCGTCGAGAGGCTCATGCCCGACCCTCCCACCGTTTGGCCATACTGGCCGAATTAGCACAGTGGGCTGGCTACGTTCCTCCTTAGTGAGGTAGGCAGCAGTAGGAGCTGATGACAGACCTTGTAGTGCATGCGCACACACCTTACTTAGGATAGCCTTCTTTTGCTTTTAAAGATTATCTACCTTAGCTGTACTAGAGTAGGCAGGGATTCGTATCTATGTATTTTGCATTTCTTTATGTATTTGCACGGATAACTGTACTATTTGATTTGGTGTATGACAAAACTTTTACTATATATATATATATGATGTATGTTTGTGATTATGATCTTGTCTACCATTTCATTTATGCTATGAGCTCTTTATGTTACTTTTGCAAGACAAAGGACTAATTTATTATCACGCACGCGCGGCTTACATTTTCATTTCCAGTTTCAAAAAAAATTTACCCATATTTTCTTTAAGTATTTTCTAAAATCAAAAACAAGAACTGAATAAAGAGTAATAACTAATAATTAACTTGAATACGTCCTAGGTGTGTTGAGTTAGATATTAGGATGTTACAATGTACCTGAGCACTCTAATAGCCTTTACAATGAAATATGAATACTTTTGGTAGATCAAAATCATCATTTAGAAGTTGGTAAGCAAAGAATCAACTGTATTGAAAGCAAATTAGCCTGGCTTGCTGATTTGTCCAACCAGAAGTAGAATCTAACCTTGGCTTTCTTTGAACAAGAGAAAAAACACACTAAAGACCTTCAGAAACAACAAGTTAGGGCCTTAAGCATCACATTTCTCAAAAATAGTATAGCCCAAATGGAAGCTGAGCTAAAAAATCTATTACCCCAAGAAGCTTCCCATCTCAGCAACTCAAATAGACACGAGAAGAGCAAACCCGAGTATATGCCCAAGCTACTGCTCTAGACAAGGAAATCAAGTCTTTATTATACAAGGCTAATCTCTTTTTTTGCAAGAAATTCGGTCTAAACTTCCATTTGACAAAGATCTATCTAAAGGTAATCTACACCTTTTCTAGCTATACTACTCCATCACTTATCTTCCGTTAATCATTTCTAAGATTCATTTATTGCTTTGCCTAAGGTGTTGAAACCACTATTCCATTCCTAGTTGTAACTATATCTGTTTAAGATGCTCCTGACACCTCAAATGATCCACCAGAAAAGGTTGCTATGGCTTCCCCTCTAAGTATTTTTTATCCTTAGGCAACTGTGGATCCTATGGTGGCCATTGTGTCTGAATACACCTCTAGTAGCCCTGACATGAACTCGCCTTCCCAAGAAATTATTGCAAAGTCTTCCTCTGGTAGTACTCCCACTGCTTCGGCCACGTCTGATGACATTAAAACTATAGCCATGAACCTAGCTTTACTAGCCCATTCTAATACCTCACACAAGCAACTTTATACTTATTTCTTCTTGGAACTCCTAGGCATATTTTACTAGTTGTATCGGCTTGTGGTTAGCTTCTAATTGTTAGCTCCAAAACCTTATCAGTATGCGCTAATCAATTTTGAATGATAACAAAGTGAATTTAAAGAAAATGTTTTGAAGAATGAATAATGTTTTTCTTGAGTTTCTTGTAAGTATATAACAGGTTTCTATCATTTAGCAAGAGCAAGGCTTATTCAAATGAGAATATTTTTTCACTATGCATGTGTAAACATGTTTATCTCATATTATGATATTTGAACTGAAATGGAAATGAAATTATATCCTTATTCAAGCAATTGATAGCTAACGATCAGAAGAAGATTTCAACGTTACAAGAAACCAAGTCCTAAGACTTCAAAAAGTAGCACTGGACATCAGAAAGTATGCTTACATGAAGATATTAAGCAATCTCTGAAGATCTAATGTTATACTATCTCAATCAACACAATCGCATATAAGTCATCATCAAAATGCTTGAATTAAAGATCAGAAAGTGAAGATAACATCAAGGATTTGATAACGCATCACATTAGAAAGTTCACATTATTGTAGAGCATTGAGCGTTACTAGAAAGGGAGGGAAATTTGAATTTGAATTTGAATTTTTAGATTCAAATAGTCAAATCCCGGTGTCAAAACCGGCTAATCATCTCTCTTGCCTTTGAAGTCAACTATTCCAAGTCTTAGAAGAAAGAGTTCAGAAACCATAGTACAAAAAGTAAGAGTAATTTTTGAAGGACATCAAAATCTTCTATTCCACAACGACTTTTGCAAACTAATATGATAGACAGACAAGCTATTATTCTAGACTATCTTTCCAAGACACAAATGGATCAACACGTGTCCTTGGAAGAACAAATTATAGGCAGTGGTTACATGGAAAACCTTCTTTAAATAAAGATGCTAAGCTTAAATGCAATTGAGAGAGACTTTACGTAAAATGAAGAAATTCTAAAAAAATCTCTCCTCATTTCTAGCAAGGTTCATATCACTATGTAATTAGATTCCTTACTTGTAAAAATCTTCTTTCTACATTCTTAATTAGATTTATGTTCTTCCTAGGGAAGAAATGATAGAAAGAAGTCATTCAAGTTTTTCTAGGAACTTGTCATGTATATGCTAAGGTAACTTGAGTGTAGGTTAGTTTGAATGGCAACCCAAATACTAAACCTTTATATTCTCGATCTGGTAGTGATCGCTGTGAGATAGCTTAGAGAGGCTAATGTAAAATTACTTGCAATGCGACATTGAGGTGTTCTTGTTGATCACAGTTTAGCTTGGAGAGACTAGTTAAAGATTACTTGTAGCTTGGAGAGGCTGGAGTAATATTACTTGCAGCTTGGAGACGCTGGGACAAGACTAATTTCAACGTGATAGTAGAGGTTACTACTGGTCATGGGTTTCAGCTTGGAGAGGCTGGTGCAGAACTACTCAATTCAGCTTGGAGAGGTTGGTGCAGAACTACTCGATTTAGCTTGGATAGGCTGGTGAATAACTACTCAATCTATGACAGTAGTTGATTTCTAAAGGTCACAGATGAGAGCTTGGAAAAGCTAATGTAAAGACTATCCATTTGTTCTTTTTTAGATTGAGAAAGATGTTTTTAGTGGAACCTTAATATTTGTTGAGTACTGCATGTAAGCAGTTTGACTGAACCAGTATAAAATTTTTTGTGTCTTATCTTTCTTTCCTTAATCTCTTTTATACTTATCTATTGCGCTTTATTATTAATTCATATGCTGAAATAATGTTCTCGTCATTCTATTATTTATTTTATGATGTCTAGTTATTAACAATGGTTCAGAAATCTACTTTCTAAAACTACTAATTATGTTTCTGCTGCATTACAAATTTTACACTTTATAGTATCTTTGTTAAAAGTTTCAAAAATGCAAAAAGAAGCAATGCGTGATTCAACTCCCCTTCTCGTGTACATTTCCACCTACACTAATCATTTTTAGCTTAGGATGTTTTGTTTGGTTTCCCAAATGGAAAGATAATATTGCTTTAAAAATTTACCATTTATGGCCACAACTAACTCTTCTCCTTATAACATCATATAATATGCACCTCCATAAATGACTTGACTTATTAAAAAATGTCCCTCCTAATTTGGCGGCCATTTTCTGAATCTTGCATCCTTTGATCCAAGAGGCAACACAGCTTTCCAAACCAAGTCACCTTCTATGAAGCTTTTCTTTCTAACCTTTTTGTTATAGGATGTAGCTACTTTAACTTTGCTAGCTCGGATATTTTCCAATGCAAGTAGTCTATCCTCATCCAAATTTCTCACTTCTTGGAACATGACTTGGCTATAATCACTTGAATTCAAATGTGTTGGCTCGCTACTCTAAGAGATTTTATTCACATTAATCTCTAGAGGCAATATTGTATCTTGCCCAAATGTTAACCGTTACGGTGTGAAAGCCATAGCTGTTCTTCTTGAATTTCGATAAGTCCATAGAGTCTCAGATAAAATTTCATGCCAGTTGCGAATGATCCTCCATGGACTTCTTGATGATATCAATGAGTACCTTATTTGTAGCCTTGACTTGAATGTTTGCTTGAGCATAATATGAGGATGAATGGATTAATTTGATTCCAAACTGAGTAGGAAAAGATTTCATTTTATGCACAATAAACATTCCATAATGGTTTCTAGTATACCAAACTGGTAAATAATCTAATTTTGAATAAATCTAATTACCTAGGCTGGACTAATCTTTATCATTAGCTGGGCTTCTATCCACTTGGTGAAATAATCTGTTGCCACAATTATGAAAGAATGTTGCTTAGATGAAGGAGGATAGATCTTATCAATCAAATCTATCTCCCAACCCTGAAAAGGCCACAGCTTCACGATAGTATGTAATTCCTTAGCTGGGACAATGACAGAGATTGTCACCTACCTCTTTAAATTAGAAATTTATTTTAATGCTAAGTTGCACAAAAAATGTAGTAAAGGGCACAACATAGGTCGTCCCTCAAGGAGGCTTCAACACTTAGTTGGAAAATTGGGGGTTTTAAAAAATTAAAGCAATAACTTAAATTGAAAGATAATAGCAATAATAGAAAAGGTACTAGTGCAAGGTATTCCTAGGATTGGAAATTAATTATCATTGACCAAATATTAAACCCATTGATGGTTATTAGTAATAAATTATTGACAATTCTACTAGTGATCAATCGACCTCTAGAATTTAACTAATATAAATAACTAATAAATGACGATCGCTAATCTATTTAAGAATCACATTGATTTAATGAACTAATTGCTATAGCCTAATTGCCAATCAGAAAGTTAATTCTAATATTCTCCCACAAATATAAACCAATAGATGTACCAATTTATGCCTAAAAGGTTTTTCTAAATGACAATCGCCCAATTTAGTTATTCTAATAAAGATTATAGCAATCACCACAATAATTAAAGGAATGGAAACTACAAAATATTAAGAAAACCGATGCATTCAATATAAACAAAAGGTCTCAAATGTCATCCTAATCCATCCGGAAATCCTTACACTAGTAAAGAAATCTACTCCTCCATCTCTGGATGATTACAACAATGAAGATAAAAGAACATGAAAATAATAGCAATGATCCTTGCCACAATCTTCAAGATAGAGCACCTTCACCAATGGAATCCTTAGAGACAGAAGAGAGAAAGAGAAGAAAGAGATGTAGAGAGAGTGTGTATGTTTTTTAGAGAAAGAGAATGAAAAATTACAAAGTGGCATCAGTCCATCCCCTCCACGTGCATTTCTTTCTTTTTCTTTTCCTTCAAATGGCTTCGCACAGAGACGCAAAATCGAGCCCAGCTAATGCTGACCATAAGCTAATGACCGCTTGGGCAATCCCCGGTCTGGAACCGCCTGGGTGGTCCTGTAAAGCATTTCAAAGAAACGTGACCCTCTATTCATCACCTGGGCGGTCATTGACTGCCTGGGCGGTAAATAGTATACTTCCAAACCTATTTTGAGGTCCAAAACGTTTGAATTAGCTCTTTGGCCTAGAAATAGAAGTTGTAGATCTTTGAATAAGATTTCCAATGCCATAAGAATCACCTTAATCAGACATCTATAGCTCCAGATATTGCGAAAATATTAATTGAAGGTCAAGTTGGACAACATCAGAACATTAGCAATTGTAACGCCCCGATTTTTTTTTGTCTGAGAGAAATGACCAAAATGCCCCTGAGGTCATTTTCTGCCCGAAATTCGAGGATAGCCAGCCCAACAATCCTCGAAGGGTTAACTCAACGTTTGAAGGGGATTGGATGATCCTTGAGTGGTTTCGGAATGACCAAAATACCCCTATAGCGTTTTACGTGGGTAAAGGTGCCGTTTGAGCCCAAAACTTTTCTCAAAGGTTTAAAAATGACGTTTTCATGTGTTTAAAAATACCTGTTTAAGTCCCAATGGTCCGGAACAGTTTTTGTGCAAAATTATGATTTTACCCCTGGCATAGTGCCATTTGAGCTTAATGATGTAATTAAGCAAACCTAAGCAATATTAGGCTCTAATCAAAGATTAATTAATTTGCATAATTAATCTAGAGTCAAAATAAGTCATTAAAATTAATTAGAACCTAAGATTGCTTAGATTAAACTCAAAACCCTTTTTCTTTTAAAAACTCAAGTTTCTAGAACATAGAATCTTGAATAGTGTTTTTACTATTCACTCTCCATACTCCAAGAAGCCTAGCTAGAGTAGGATTTTGACCCTACTAATGAGCTAGAATGCCCACTAATCATGCCTCAATATAGCTTTGATTACCTATCCTTTCACTTACACATTTACCTACAAGTTCCTAATCCTAAGCCTAATCAAAGCTACACCTAAACACACCTCTAAACCATAATTAAATGGAAGATTTTCCTCCCCATTCCATGGAGAAGATAGCGCCACATCACCCTCCAATATCCACCACATGTTTGAATTCTTTCATTCAAAGAACCATGCTTACACTATGCCTAAACCTATGCCTAAACCCATGCCTACACCTTACCTTGAAATGACATAACCAAGAGATATTTTCTCTCCTTCCTCCACTCAAATTGTGCCACCTAGCCTCCTCCTCTCTCTCCTCTCATGTTCATTTCCTCTATAAATAGACACCCAAGGAGCTTGCTAGAACCTTTGCCCATTTCTCTCACACCCCCAAATACTTTCTTTCTTTCAAGCTTCAAGAAGTTCTTCTTCTTCTTCTTCCTCAAGAGCAAGTTCTCTTTCTCAATCAAGAAAACACATCCAAGGTAGGGATTTTGTTCTTTAAAGTTTTGTCTTTTAAAGTTTTGTCAAAAAAATGAGTTTTTGCTAGTTTCTCTTGGCTTTTAGAACTTCTTTTTCTTCTCTTTGATTTCGGCCGTGGAGCCTTTCTTTTTAAAGAAAATGATGCTTGATGATGAGGGTTCAAGATGTAGATCATGAGAATCTTCACTTGTGATACCTCTAGAGCTTGGAACTTGGTTCTTGGACCAAGCATGTTTCGGTTTTTCCTTTTCTTTTCATGCTCTCATTTTGGTTTCCATTTCTTTTTCCTTGGTCCTAGTTCTGATTTTAAAGGCTTATGTTAGTTAGGAAATGACTCAAGAATGAGAGCACATGATGTTGGTGTTGATGTATCATCAAGATTATGGCCTCTAGAGTTTCAAAGTTTATATTTTCTTTTTCATGGTTTCAGCCATGGTCTCCTTTTCTTTGATATTTTGGTTTTGTCACCAAAGACCTAGTGAGATGGTTTCTAAAACCCAAAGATTGGTTCTTTAACTTGATCCCTTTTGATTCTTAAAAATAAAAGTTGGTGTATGATTTGCCTTTCTTCTAATCCATTCCTTAAAGCTTGATGATGATGTTCATACCATATGGTTACTTCGTAAACCTTGGTGCAAGGAACTCTAAAGCTTGCTTTATCTTGTCATGATAAGTTTGGGTTAAGGCTTATGTTTCTTTAAAGTCTTGTAAGAGCTCTAGTGAAGATGTAAAAATGAACTTGCATATTTATATTTCTAGCACCTCATATTTATATTTTAAGTTCTTGCATCTCATATTTATCTTTCTATGTCATCACTAAACTCTAAAGATTTAAGAAAAGAACTTGCATTATCACGTTTAAGTTTCAAGCCTCGCATTGCACGTTTATATTTCAAGTCATCACTTAAAGAACTTAAAGATTTAAAACGAGAGCTTGCATATCACCTAATTAATCTCGAAGCCTTTCTATTTCGGCCTTAAAGTCGATTGTTGCTGGGCCTAGAGCACTAAAATAAGGAATTGAACTTGCATATTTACTTTCAAATTTTGCATATTTACTTTGACCCTTGCATATTTAATTTCAAGATCTTGCATTTCATATTTACTTTGAATCTCTCACTTTACTTTCTAATGAAGAATAAAATGGAATGCATAGCATGTTTAAATTTTATCATCACTTAAAGAACCTAGAGCTCAAAGACTTGCCCTTTTATCTCAAGTTAAAGTTTGGTTATGGAGACATCCCCATGGATGCATATTTCGGCCATGTGATGATGATGAGCTTGGAGTAAGTTTCATCTAGTCACAAGTGCCAATAACCTATGTCTTAGGATTTTCTTAAGTATAGGTGAACTCAAAGAACAATTCAAGTGCAAATTTTATGTTTCAAATTCCAACTATGAACAATTTAAATAAGCTACTGCCCTCACTCATTTTACAATGATTTTAATGAAGTAAAATGGTTTACAAAGAGTTTTAGAAGTCCTAAGATGATTTCAAGGAAAACTAGTAATTTATATGTCTTAAAAATGTGAGATTATGTGCTCTTTGGAACTTATGCTTTTTGATTCTGCCATGGTATGTTTACTGCTGTATGATGATGTTTTGACATATTAGAATGTGCAAAAATTATATATGTTGAGATAGAAACCTTTCTATGCATGTTAGGAAGGAAACTAGTCTTACCGATAAACTGTAAAGTTGAGTTTTAACATTGTTTTGACCCATTTATTTTTAGACACTGACCAAACTATTTTAGTGGGATGATAATCATATTAGGATTGTTTAAATATGAAAAAACTTGTTAACATTTGATGTAGGATTGATTTTTAGCACCTATGGAGAAATTAGTAACTAGAAAACCATAAAAGTACGATCCTAGAACACTTAGATTAATTCATTTTCTGTTTCTGTCCCAGCACATTTGAAGGATTGTAAAACCATGTTATGCCATGTTTACTTGAGTAAGAATGACCCATAAATGGTTTAGGAATTAATTCTAGCATCATAAGGAAAGCCGATAACGAGAAAGGGCGTAAAACGCAACTTCTAGAACACCTTAAATCGTAAATTTCATTTACTACCTATGCTGCCCAACTGTGATTGATGATGTTCTTGAGGTTAATAATTAGTGCTAATGACGATGATTAGTCCCTTAGATGCATAAAGAAATAATTTGACAATTTGAGTTACCCAATTTAAGTGTTTGGCCGTTTAAGGGAATGTTTATGAGTTGATGATTTGAGATGATGCATTCATGTGATATTTGATGTTATGTGAGGTATTGGTATAAAATTCATCATTTGCATGTTATGGTTTCATTTGAAACATTAGAGATGCATATGTTAGAAATATATGAAGAATTATGACATTTATGAGATATGTGTTGCATCTTGTTATAACATATGTGTTGCATCTTGTTATAACATGCTAAGACTTAAGGAGATTTAAAGTATGAGAAAATGATCCTTTGGACTCACCAAACTATAGGTGATGAAAAGATGATTCTTGCTGAAGGAGATGTAAAGTATGAGAAAGTGATCCTTTGGACTCACCAAACGATAGGTGATGAAAAGGTGATTCTTGCTTAAGGTGATTTAAAATATGAGAAAGATATCCTTTGGACTCACCAGACGATAGGTGATGAAAATGTGATTCTTGCTTAATGTAACACCCTAATATTCGACCCAATACTACTAGTACGTACATAGGCCAAATATTAGTCATTAATTACTGTCATGGTTCTTTATACTTGGAAAAAAATAGCTTAACGAAAATACGAGCCAATTTTTTTTCAAAACATTACTCAAAATAGAAGCAGCGCGTATCTTACCGGGTCGGTATCATAAAGTGCAGAAATATAAACATAAAAGTGGCTCTGAATCATAACATCATCACAACTGAAATACTTCATATATAATATGCCTACCCTACGGGGCAGGACTCTTCAAGTACATATTAAACAGGAATACAACGGAAATACAGAATACATGGAAAAGAACTAGAAAGAAACATCCCTACCTACGTGCAACCTAAGGTGGATAACCTCAACACAAAAGAGGTTTCATCTATACTACGTGTCGTGCGTGCACTAAGGGCTACCCTCCAATCTCTACAGCAGAATCACGGGTACGGAGGAACGTAGCTAATCCACGGGCGGAGCTCGGCGGGTGCAGGCATGCCCTGTGACTGGACGTGTCGTCCACGCCGGGGTCGTGGTCTGGGCACCGAAGCCCTCCGACGCTGAGTGACTGTCTCCTCGCTGCCCATCGGTCGCCAAGGCAGAGTAGGGGCAGAGCCCTCATGGTCCATGGGGGAGTCCTCTATGGGGTCCTCTTCCGAGTGCTGCGATAGTGGCACATACTCCGGTATGTCAGTTGAACCGGCAGAGTGGGTCCGTAAGTTCCTCTCATGTCGTGCCCGTGCACGCTCAAAAATCATGGGGTCACCATAGAGGGATGTTGGGGAGAAGCGATAACTATATACGGGGTGTGCAAACGGCCGTCCCAAAATCATGAAGATACGTACAGTACATCGGCCCTCAAAATGGAATGACCCATGCTCCGGGTCATGGTGGACCTCCCACCGGGGTGTGTCAACGAACAGCACGAACGTCGCCATCTCACTCTGAAGACGTAATGGAAAGAGAGAGATAGAGGGAGCGAGATTCTTACTAAAGAAACTCAGTAGGGTTCTCCTCCTATCCTAGGTGTCATCATCTACGTCTCCAGGAATCTCGGGTTATTTATAAAACCATGGACATATATCGGTTCAATTATGAGTTTTCTAAAGTCTCCATTTTCGAGATCCGTTCCTTTTAACATATCACTTGTATTTACATAAATCATGGGAAATAAATTGTGGGACTTCAATCATATAACTTGGATCATAGAACATAAAACATATAACTTGGATCATGTAACATAAATCATATAACTTGGTACTTGGCACATGGTGACTTATCTTGGTTACTTAGGTGACATTAAAACTTTTACTTAAATCTGAGACCCTATATTTCTCCCTTTTGAGAAATCTGTAGGCTATGAGCTCATACCACACTAGTCGTCACTAGTATCTAGACTTTTATCCCTTGGAATAAGTCAACTTCCCAACTTTAAGTACGGGTTTAGGGGGCTAGAATCACATTGTCCCCACCCTTAGTTTGGTGGTTTCAAAGGATTACATTCTCATATTTTATGTCACCCTAAGTTTAACATGTTACTTTAAGATGCCACATAATTAATGCATAACACATAATTACCACTTCGGCATCTCTAAGGTTCTTTTAAAGAAGTAATAACATGAGATTACAAATCATCACATAAGGGTAATAGTTCACATGGCACCACATACGTCGTGAGCTAACACATCAGTTCATCATTAAATGAGAGGCACATAATCATCCCTTAAGGTAGAAACCCCTAAATCGGGTAACTTCAAACTTTCAAATTATTTTCTTATACCTCTAAGGGATTGGTTAACCTCATTACCATGATTTATCAAGTCCTAAAACCCAATTAATCACGGCTGGACAGCCTTGGCAGTAAGCTTGTATTAGATGAATTACGGTGTTCTAGAAGATGCGTTTTAAACCCTTTCTCACATCCGACTTTTTCTATGATGCAACAATTAATACCTAAGCCAATTATGAGTCACTCTCACTGATCTAGACATCATATAATGTGATTCTATGGATGTTAATCAATCTGGACAGAATTCATATTTTCTGTACCTATGGGGTTCTAGATTTCACATTTCAAGCAATTAAAGTAACCAAACATGCTCTAAAATGTCTAGAACAATTAGCATATACTTGGCAAGGTATTCAAACATATTTAGACCACCCAAAACACAATTTAAGGTGCTGGAAATGATCATGGCAGAACCGAAATTGGTAAGTCATCAAATCATGTGTAAACTTCCTTTTTCATGTACATAGGTAACTAGTTTCTCTTGGAACAATTTTAGGACTTCAAAAATACCTTGGAAATCAATTTAACTTGTCAAGAACTTTCATAAAATACATAGGGTAGCAACTCTTTAAATTTACTCATGGTTGAAATTCTAAATGTAAGAACATACTCAAAAATACTTCCAAATGTCACTTATGTTTAGGAAAAACTTAAAACATAAACTATAGGCTCTTGTAACTAATGAAAAACTCATCCTAGAGCTTCCATCATCACATGGCCGAATGCATTTCAAGAAGATACCTTCTTGATTTAACTTTTCTCAAGATGAAATGGGCAAGTCTTTGAGCTTTAGTCTCTTAGGTGATGGTATAAAAGTAAACGTGCTATGCATTCCATTTTATTCTTCATTAGAGAGTAAAGTGAGAGCTTCAAAGTAAACATGAAATGCAAGAACTTGAAATTAAATGTGCAAGGCTCAAAGTAAATATGCATGTTTCATTCTTTATTTTAGTACTCTAGGCCCAGCAACAATCGACTTTAAGGCCGAAATAGAAAGGCTTCGAGATTATTTTAGGTGATATGCAAGCTCTCGTTTTACATCTTTAAGTTCTTAAGTGATGACTTAAAATATAAACATGGAATACGAAGCTTGGAATTTAAACGTGCATTATGCAAGTCCATTCCTTATCTTGGGGTTTAGTGATAGCATAGAATAAACATGCTATGCAAAGCATAAAGTAAACGTGAATGCAAGTTACTTTTATCTTGTCTAGAGCTCTTGCAAGACTTTTAAAAAGAACATAGTTCCAACCCAAACCTCATCCTCACAAGAAAAGGAAATTACTAGTGCTAGAATACTCAAAATAAATCATGACCTTAAGGAACTTGGAAGTGGCCGAATCTCCATCATAGAGAATGAACCATTTTTAAACTCTAGGAACCAAGATCTTGATGATTCAAACACCAACATCTCAAGTCCTCATCATTGAGTATTTTACTATGCTTTAAACTTCCATCAAAACCAAACTCATGGTAAACATAAAGGAGCAAAACCGAAAACATACTTGGTCTAGGAACCAAGTTCAAGCTCTAGAGTTTTGTTCATGTGACATACATCAACATGAAGCCCTCATCATCAAGCTACCATTTTTTTTTCAAGTTCCAAAGGCCTTCATGGCCGAAACCTCAAAGAAAAGAGATGGAGTTTTCAAAGGTTCAAGAGAAACACAACTATTTCTTGAGTAAAACTTGGAAATAATAAACTTTTATTAAGAAAACTCAAGCTTTAGAGGTTGTTGAGTGACAAGCACCCTCATGACAACCTCATCATCAAGCTTTCATTTTTCTCATGGGTTTAGGCCCTCATGGCTGAAACATTAAAGGAGAAAGGAGAAGTTCAAACATTCAAGAGAAACATAACCTCATGCTCAACTAAACTTGTAAAAGATGAAACTTTTCTTTGAGAAAAACTCAAGCTTTAGAGGCCTCATGTAAGATGAACTCATGGTCACCTCTAGAGAGCACTCATCATCAAGCCATCATGTTCAAGGCCTTGAGGCCGAAAATGAAAGGAAAAGAAAAGGAAGAAATCGAAAAATGGAGAAGCAACATGGAGGTTCCACCTTTCATCATTTCCCAACAAGATTCAACATAGAAATGAAAAACATATTGAGAAAGGTTCCCTACCTTGTGGTTTTTGAAAAGAAGAGGAAGAACTTGAGCTTGAAGAACTCTTGGAAGCTTGAGAGAAAACCTCAAAGTGCTCTAAACTCTAAGCTTTAGTAAAATGAACAAAGGTGCTTCAAGTTCCCTAAGCTACCTATTTATAGAGAAGTAAAATGATGGTGGCCTTTTGGGGGGATGAATTCGGCCACTTTATAGCCACATGGGGGAGGAAATATCTTTGTTCAAAGCATGGTGTTAGTCATTCAAAGCATAGTAAAAAGTCTAGCTATGCATGTCCTAAAGTATGGCTAACAATGTAGCTTATTTCCAAACCTTTTAAATGAATAAAATCATAAAATTTTGGGCTGTAAAGGAGTGGAAAGAACCATGCATTCAATATCAAAAAAAGAAGAAAATATTTTCTAATTTTGAATTTCCAAAGCATAGGTAAGGTGGTGTAAGACATAGTGTCTTGAAAAGTTTGATTGAAAGCTTGAATGACCACAAAAACAATTCACTCTTTTTGAATTTGAATGACATAAATATTTTTAATTTAGAAATGAATTGAAAACCTTGATTGATGTATGATAACTTTTCTTGGAAGAGAAAAGAAATGTGAATAGTGAAAATACTATTCATAGTTGCTTTTTCTTTAAAGAAAGGAAAGAATTAGAATTGAGTTGCAAATTTTTCCTCAGTAATTTTAGGTTCTAATTAACCTTAAATAATTATTTTAGCTTTAGATTAATTAAGAAAATTAATTAACCTTTCATTAGAGTCTAATATTGTTTAGGTTTGAGTTAAATAATTCGTTAGGCTTAAAATATACTAAGCAGGGGTAAAATCGTAATTTTTATCAAAAGTTGCCCGGGACCTCCAGGACTTAGACCAACATGGTTCATGCCTTAAAACATCATTTTTGATCCCTGACGAGTCCGGCCTGAGTCGAAACTTAAAACGGCCTTAAATTAAGTTAGGGGTATTTTGGTCATTTGTGCACAGAAATCTCAGAAATGAGGTTTTTCTGCTCCGTTGGACATTCACAATCATACAATCCCCTTCATATAACATATGAACCCTATGAGGATGGCCAAAGCCGGTCGTCCTTGTGTTTCGGGTAAAAATGACCTCAGGGGCATTTTGGTCATTTAAAAGTTTAGAGAAAAACGGGGCGTTACACTTAAGGTGACTTAAAATATGAGAAAATGATCCTTTGGACTCATCAAACTATAGGTGATGAAAAGGTGATTCTTGCCCCCTAACTCGTACTTATCAAGTCGAGACTTCAACTTATCAAAAGGGAATAAGTTTATGCTAGTGATGACTAGTGAGGTATGAGCTCATAACCTAGAAGTACTCTCAAAAGGGAAAAGTAATAGGGTGGCTCCAAGGAAGAAAAGAACTTAAAGTCACCTGAGGAAACAAGGAATGTCATTCATAAATCACGTTCTATGCACATCATGTATGTTATGTAGTTAGATGTATGCTTTAAAGTTAATGTTGCATAAAGTATTGACATGCATATCATAAAGAAGTATGATGCATTCATTACAAGACTCATGATAAAATGAACGGGCCTTGGTAATGGATGTTTAGAACTTAATAAATGAATCTTTACATGCTCACCATTTCATAATTAAACCCGAGATTCCTGAGGACGATGATGATGACACATGTGTGAAAAGAGGAGCCCTACTGAGATTCTTGTATAAGTTTCTCACCCCCTATCTTTCTTTGCCGTCTTCGTCTTCAGACAAGGTTGACACGACGTCCGTGGATTGCCCCGAGGTGCCGACATGGAAGTAGCTTGATGTTCGAGATCGGAGTAGCGCAGCCGGAGCAGGGACATAGTCGTAGCTTTTCACATCATAGTTGTGTATAGTTATTTTGTTGTATGCTCAACCCCTGCGGGTAGGCCCAATATATTTGATGTGATGTTATTAATACTATTAATGTTTGACTTGATATTTAATGTTAATGTTATATGATGATGTGCCGATGGTTGTTCTTTCTATGAAGCTTCTCTGGTGTTTCTGTTTATGTTATTCTTTTATGTTTACGCTTCACGGTACAAGAGGCTCACTTTTGTCTATGTTTTTCAAAAAAAATTCTACCCATATTTTCCGCTATGTATTTTAAAGAAAGGTGTTAAAGAATGGGACTAAAAGAGTAATAGACTAATGGTTAACCTAAATACGTTCTAGGAGTATTGGGTTAAGAATTAGGATGCTGGCTGGCATTGGTGTCATTCTCCATCTCAAGCACATAAAAATTAGCAGGGAATATTAAATCATTTACCTGGACAAGAACATTTTTCAATACTCTCTCGGGTCTTGTGATGCTGGGGTTAGCCAGCTGAATTTGCAACTCGGTTGGCTTGAGCTCTCCAAAGTGCAAAGACTGATAGAGTGATCTGGGCATAACATTAATGCCCGGCCCAAGGTCAACTAGAGCTCTCGTGATATGCAAGTTCCCAATGGTACAAGGAACATAGAATGTACCCGGGTCCTTGCACTTGATTGGCAGGTTGCTTGGCTTGATAATAGAGGAAGCATTAACCCCTATAGTCACCTTGTCCTCCCCATTGCCCTTGATCTTCCTCTTATTGGTGCAAAGATCTTTCAAGAATTTTATATATTTAGGAATTTGCTTTATTGCATCCAATAGAGGAATATTCACTTGCACTTTTCGGAAGGTTTCTAGTGTGTCTGGGTCCAAATCTATTACAGTGACTTTTCTGGGTTGCATCCTTTATAGGAATGCAGTGGAGGAGTAAAGTCTAGAACCTTTATAGATTTTGTGGAGCGCTGCAGCACTAGTTGACCGCTGCAGCACTTACCCAAATGCTCTTCAAGCTTGTCTTCAGCTTCCCTCTTTCCTGGACAAGCCTAGCCACTTCAAGAATTTTTGTCCCAGACCTAAGAGTGATAGCATAGACATTTCCCTTTGGATTGGGCACAATTTGAAAGAGTAACTAGGCAGCTGGGACCTGTTGGCTCTGACTATTTTTCATCTGAGTCACCTCCTCTCTCAGCTGGGTATTTTCTCTTCTAATTTCCTGCATTTGCTCTATCATCATTTTCATCATCTCAGTCATAGTAGGATCTGATGAAGGGGGTGCAGGAAAGGCTGGTTGCCTCTGATGAGGTGCCTAGTACTTTTGCTATGAAGTTTGGCCTTGTTGTTGAGAATTATTTCCCCATTTCGAATTGGGGTGATTCTTCCAGCTAGAGTTATAAGTATTCCCAAATGGGGACTAGCCTGCCTGATTCTGAGGTTGACTCTGGAAGGGGTATGTTACTGCTACCTTAGTGGTTGAGTCATCTTGCAATGCTAGGCATATATCAGTGTGGTGGTCATTTGAAGTACATATACCACAGACCTTAGAAACCACTAGAGTTCCTGCCTGGCTCACCATTAATTGCTGCATAAGGTCAGAAAGTTGCTGCAAAGTCTGGGCCAACAATGGATTCTCTGACTGGCTCACTCCATGAAGGCCTCTAGTAGTTATGGCTACTCTGGAACCAAATTGCTGAAAATTGGTAGCCATATTCTCAATCAAAGCACGAGCTTCTTCCAATGTCTTATCCAAGAGCGCCCCTCCACTTGCAGCATCAATCATGCACCTATCAGCATGTACAAGACCTTCATAAAAGTATTAGAGGAGGAGTTGCTCTGGAATTCGATGGTTAGGATAGCTGGCACAAAGGAGCTTGAAACGCTCCTAATACTCATGGAAAGTCTCATCTGACTAGCGGATGCTAGAGATCTCTCTTCTAAAGGAAGCCACTCTAGAGGCAGAAAAATACCTTTCCAAGAAAAGCCTCTTCATTCCAGTCTAGTTATTGACAACCCCATTAGGAAGGTTGAAGAACCAATTTTCTGCAGCACTTTCGAGGGAAAAGGGGAATATTCTCAGTTTAACATTATCCACCTCTACCCCATTGGGTCTCTTGCTAGAACACACCATATGAAGTTTCTTCAAATGTTGATGGGGATCTTCTCCAGACAACCCATGGAACTTAGGCAAAGCATGAACCATGTACTCTTTAAGCTCAAAATCATTGTCTAGCCTAAGGTATGTAGGTGAAATCAGGAGTAGTGAGCTCCCTAAGTGTCCTATTCTAATCTCCCATCTCACTTGTATTACCTGTAACACTGAACAAAGGATCAAAATGCTCAGATGGTTCCGCTTGTTGACGTTGTCTGTCTGATTTTTCTCAAAGTTTTCTCAATTTCAGAATCAAGAGACATTAAATTTCCAACAAATAAGGAACGCCTCATACAAGGGAATAAAAATTATTTTTCTTTTTTTTTTTTGCAGAACAAAATTAATTGTCAAAAATAAAAATAGTAAAGAAATAAAAAAATAAAATAAAAACTGGAGAAAAAAATAAACAATTAAGTTTTAATGCCTCCCTGGCAACGATGCCAAAATTTGACAAAGGTTGTCATCTACCTCCTTAAATTAGAAATTTATTTTAATGCTAAGTTGCACAAAAAATGTAGTAAAAGGCATAACCTAGATCGTCTCTCAATGAGGCTTCAATACTCAGTTGGAAAATTAGGGGTTTTAAAGAATTAAAGCAATAACTTAAATTGAAAGATAATAGCAATAATAGAGAAGACACTAGTGCAAGATATTCCTAGGATTGGAAATCAATTATCATTGACCAAATATTAAACCCATTGATGGCTATTAGTAATAAATTACTGGCAATTCTACTAGTGATCAATCGACATCTAGAATTTGACCAATATAAATAACTACTAAATGACGATCACCAATCTATTTAGGAATCACATTGATTTAATGAACTAATTGCTATAGCCTAACCGCTAATCAGAAAGTTAATTCTAATATTCTCCCATAAACATAAACCAATAGATGTACCAATTTATGCCTAAAAGGTTTTCCTAAATGACAATCGCCAATTTAGTTATTCCAATAAAGATTATAGCAATCACCACAATAATTAAAGGAATGGAAACTACAAAATAGTAAGAAAACCAATGCATTCAATATAAACAAAGGGTCTCAAATGTCATCCCAATCCATTCGGAAATTCTTACACTAGTAAAGAAATCTACTCCTCCATCTCTACAGGATTACAACAATGAACATAAAAGAACCTGAAAATAATAGCAATGATCCTTGCCACAATTACCAAGACAGAGCACCTTCACCAATGGAACCCTTAGAGAGAGAAAAAAGAAGGAGAAGAGAGAGATGTAGAGAGAGAGTGTGTGTTTTTTAGAGAGAGAATGAAAAATTTCAAAGTGGCATCTGTCTATCCCCTCTGCTTGCGTTTCTTTCTTTTTCTTTTTCTTCAAATGGCTTTGCATAGAGATACAAAATCGAGCCTAGCTGATGCAGACCATAAGCTATGATCGCCTGGGCGGTCTGGTACTGCCTGGGCGGTCCTGTGAAGCATTTCAGAGAAACGTGACCCTCTGTTCATCGCCTGGGCGATCGTTGACCGCCTGGACGATGAACAATATGCTTCCAAGCCTATTTTGAGGTCTAAAGCATTTGAATTAGCTCTTTGGCCTAGAAATAAAAGTTGTAGATATTGGAACAAGCTTTCTAATGCCATAAGAATCACCTCAATCGGACATCTGTAGCTCCAGATATTACAAAAAAACTAAATAGAGATCAAGTTGGACAGCATCAGAATATCAGCAACCTTTAATCTTGCAACCCGATTTTCACCAAGATACTCTTAGAATTGGGTTTTGGGCTGAACATAAAAGTTGTAGAGGCTTCTTGAGCTTTTCAAAACACCTTTGTTTGTCTTAATCCGATCCTTTGTTCTTGACAATTGTATTTGATCCAAAGCTCCTGTATTCAAAACTATACTCAAAGAGACAAATCAAACGCAACAAGATGTAATTACAAATTATCCCATAATTAATGCAAAAGCCATTAATTCTATAAAAATCATACAATGAGGGATAAATCAAAATCCTTATTAATTATATCAACAATACGGTAAAACTCATGTACAAAGCTAATATTTAGAAGTAAGATAAGTGGCACAAATGCCCCTTATCGGACAACATGTTGAACCGGTCCATGCTTTTGACATTGTTCACATCCCCTAGCATATTTGAAGCAGTTTGTGATAGTAGGCCAATAGAAACAGTAACAGTGTATTTGCCACTTCATTTTGCTTCTCGATTTGTGAGATTCGCAAACCCCTTTATGTACTTCTCCTATGATTTGCATTGCTTCATCTAAGCTCACACATCTGAGTAACACTCCCTCTGGTGTCCTTTTAAACAAACCATTGTCCACTAACACAAAATTCAATGCGTGTTGTTTGAGCTTATAATTTGTTTTAGCCAAAGGATTTAACGAATACCGCATGATTTCCTGGTGCCAATCTGATACCTTCGGCTATAACCCAATTGCAGAAGTCATTATACCTCCGATAATCAATTTATACCCAGACATGTTGAGCAAGTTGATTTGCCACTTCACTCTCTACTCTAGGAATGTGAACTACGATTACCCCTATGATTAAAGCCTCATACTTAGCTTGATTATTGGAACATTGAATGTCTAGCTAGAACATACGCTTGTCATCTTTGCTCTCTAGACTTGTGATCACCAATCTAGCTCCACTTCCTTTGTGATGTTTAGAGCCATCAAATGTCAATACCCAGTTGAGTTGCAATCATACATTAGTACTTACTCAATGGATCTTTCACTTCTATACATGGATGTTTAGCTAAGAAATCATCTAACACTGACCTTTTTACAGCCCTCAAAGGCATATACTTAAGCGTAAAAGCATTCATCAAACATCCTACTGGTATATTTAATAAACACCTCACTATATCTATCTTGCACACACCCAGTACCTCTTTTTGGAGCAGATAATATTCTAACTTGGTACCTACATGAAATAAAGACAAGCATAGTTTTTTAATTAGTGTATAGCTAGTTTTCGCGTTATTTAATCCATGACTTAGGTAGTATATTGCTCTTTCAGTACCATCTTTCGCATCTTAGGCTAATAAACTTCCAATGGAATCCTCAGCCATGGAGATATAAAGTCTGAGACGCCACCCTACAGTTAGAGGTACTAACACTGGTAGACTAACTAAGCATTTCTTGATCTACTCAAAGTCTTATTACTGCTTTTTTTCCCATACAAAATCTTCAGCTTGTTTTAGTCTTAACAATGGGAAAAAGGCCTTCATTTTGCCAATTGAATTAGTAATGAATCTCCTCATGAAATTAATTTTGCCAATATGACTCTACAATTCCTTCTTATTGGTAGTGGTTTAGCTTTTACCACAGCCTTAGCCTTGTGGCTACCTTGATCCCTTGTTGATGCACTAAGAATCCAAGGAAGTTGTCGGCCGAGACACCAAAAATGCATTTAGCCGAATTCATTTTCAATGATTATTTCCTCATTATAATGAAAGTTTGCTCTAAATCGGCTAAATGGACTTCAAACTCAGTTGACTTAACAACCACATCATCTATGTACACTTCCATACTTTTCCCTATTAAATCATGAAAATTACATTCATCGTTCTTTGGTAAGTTGCTTTGGCATTTTTCAAGCCAAATGACATAACCACCCACTCAAAAACACCGATAGCACCTAGATAATGAAAAGTTGTTTTATGTATATAATCACTAGGAACAAAAATTTGGCCATACCCAGAGTAACCATCCATAGAAGACATTATTCCGTTTCTTGCTACAGAATCTATTAACATATTCGCCACATACATGACATACTCATTAGGCATAGCTAAATTTAGATTTTGAAAGTCTATACAAATCCTAACCTGCCCATTTTTCTTAATAACTAGTACAATATGTGACATCCATTGGACATACCTAGCCTTTTGTATACTTTTCTTAATGGATCAAAGTTCCTTGATTTTGTTGTTTTATTGAAGTCCAAGGAAAAACTTGAGTTCACCCACCATGTTCATCTCAAATTCACTTTGCATTAATTTTGAAAGCTTTTCATGGAGAAAATGATCAGTGACACTAAATATAATGTCATCAACATATATTTGAACTATCAAAAAGTGATTATTTTGCTCAATAGTAAACAAGGTTGTATCAACTTTACCTCTCTTGAATTCATTCTTCAGTAAAAAGGTACTTAGCCTTTCATACCAAGTTCTGCGAGCATGTTTCAGACCATAAAGTGCCTTTGCTAATTTGAAGACATGTTAGGAAGGTTTTCACTCTTAAAACCTAGAGGCTACTTCACATAAACTTCCTCAAAGAGAAATAAATTTAGGAACGTAGATTGAACATCCATTTGATAAAGAGTGAATCCCTTGAAGGCAACTAAAGCAAGTAGTATTCTTATGGCTTCAAACCTAGCTACTGATGCGAAGGTTTCATCATAATCAATTCTCTCTTACTAATTATAAACTTGTGCAATCAACCTTGCTTTGTTTCTGATAACCTTTTCTGCTTCATCAATCCTATTTCTGAACATCCATTTAGTTCTAATGATGATTTTTCCTTTGAGCTTTTTCACATATGTAGACTTTGCTAGTTTAATTAGACTTTTCCACCCATTTAAGAAACTAATATATGACTATTTTTTTACTTTAACTTTTAAATGTTTTTCTTTCTTAATTTCTAATAGTTACCGCATTAACTATTAAATGACATTTTAAATGTTTCTCACTTATAATTTATATGCTATTGTCTAGATTTTTTTAGGGATTATTTATATTTTATTCAATTCAATATTCTACATGTATATATTCGCCAAATGTTCCCCAATCAAAAGAATCTTAAAGAAAAAATAAAAAAACACTATATTTAAAAAAATGATTTCAATTTTTCATTTCAAATAAATATTTTCTTTAATAATTTTAATAGATGATGATAATTAGTGTGATAGCTAATGCTTGAAATTTGGATTAACTAGTTAGAATCAATCATTTCATTCTTTCACTTTTTTGTGTATAATTAATACCACAATTTTAATAACCAATGAAAAAAATTTCTCTCACCATGATAATAAAGTTTTTATATCTTTATTCTCTCTATATTTGTATTTCATTTATATTGGTGACATTTTTTCTTCTTCTCCAACATTCCTTGTTGCTGAATGAATCATTTTGATGAATTTTTATTATTTTTTAAAACAATTTCTTTATATTTTCTTTTTAAATTGGACTAGAACAGTTCTATGTTTATAAGTGTATTTTTCTTTTCTTGGATTCTTTTGATTTGTATGAAGTGGGGACCATGAGTGAATAGGCTAAATAGTTTATGTTGAACATGAATAGGGAGGGAGAATAAGGAGTGAGAAGGTTACACAGTTTGTATGGGGAGGGAATTAGGACTAGAAATGCTAAATTTACTTAATTATTATTCATTTTATATTACATTTATTAATTTAGTAAATAACATTTATATATTTTTAAATTCAATAATTATTGTCTATTAAAATAAATTTTTAAAACTATAGATAATAAAATCTAAATAATTCAAATTGTTATTAACTTTTTTAATCATACATTACTCAAACGGTACATAATATAGTAATAATTTTACAAAATAATCAAATTTATTTAGGGAAAAAATAATAATTTAATAACACTGCAATTAAGCACACATGTATAGTATATGCCTGCTTAATTGATAGAGTTAGTGTCTGTGTGTTCTATTTGATTTAGAAGAAATTAATATTTGCCCTTTCAACTCTTATAACAAATGTCGTATGTATTGATAGTTAGAGTGTTTAAAATTATTAAAAAAAATGTGAATTATATAATTTTATAAACCAAATCTTGTGTTTGATCTTTAACAAAAATAAGAATTTATTTCATTTGTAAATCATGAAATTTGCTCCCTTTATTTTTAAGATATTATTAAATATGATAGGATATGAGTGAAATTTGTTTGATTCTAAAACTTAAAATAAGTCAAATCAATTTGATTTCATTTTTCAATCATTCCAAACATAATCTACTATATTTTAAATATAAGAATTAATTTCTAAATCAGCTAAATTCCTATTCTATTTAATATCATTCCAAATATAACATTTAACTTTATTTTCTAACTTTAATCGTTCCAAATACTAACCAGAGAGAGTAACAAGCAACCTATCGATCTGATACAAGTTCATATATTCAGAAGTGCAGAGATGATCATTGTCTTATTGCTGTGCTTATGTCTGTCTACCGGCAACTACAAAGTTGATGGACGGATGCCAAGTATATCCAAAGACGAAGATTTGGATTTGGAGAAAAAATTGAAAATCATCAACAAGCCCCCTGCCAAAACTATTCATGTATATCGCCAGCAATTGCTCATCCTTTTCTACACAACTCTCTTAATTATTAGTATGATCTTAAGAGCACTCTTACAATTTTATTTGTTGATTTGTAATTTTGCAGACAAAATATGGGTGCATTGTTGATTGCATTGATATTAATAAGCAATCAGCTTTTGACCATCCTTTACTGAAAAATCATCAGCTCCAGGTACCGCATCTTAGATTTTATCAAGTTTTATATAAGTAATGATATCTCTATTTTGTTTCTGTATCATTTGTTTTGGTTTTACTTGCAGCTAAAACCAAGCCTTGAAGATGCAACAGCAAATGTTAATGTAGGTGACGGGTCAACTAGAATACCAGAGATTGGAATTGATAAAGACTTGTGTCCAAGAGGAACTGTTCCTATTCGTAGAACAACTAAAGATGATCTCATTCGATCAAAACGGCTCTCAAATTTTACTGCTATCCTTACTCAGGAGTTTCCGGGGCAGCATGTAAGTTTCTCCTTCATGTATAATTCCATATAAACCATTAAAATAGTTCCTCATATACAGATTCACAAAATTATTACTTTTTGTTTTAACAACAAACTCCTAAACGGTCTTTTACACAGACTGGACTAATTAAGTAGAAATCATTAAAAATTTGAAAAATCATATACAATAACTTTTTGGTTTTGGATTTAAAAAATTTAGAATAAATATTGGAGTTTATCAAATCTTCGAACATCTTTCATATCAGTTAAATTAGATGACAAAAATTATCTTACTTCATTTTTATTGTCGAAGGTATGACGCTCATTAAGTCATTATAAAGATAAAACTTCACAAATGACAAGACTCTTTTCATTCAAAATTTAATTTTCGAATTCAATCATAAATTTCATTTTAGTCTTTTTAGTTTTACTAAATAAATAAAATTAAATATTTAAGATATTTTAATATTCAATTTAACAATTTATAATTAATTAATAAATTTAATATCTAAGTCAAAATCTCCTTTTATCAAAATTAAATTTAATTAATCTCTTTATTCATTAAAGCTAAATTAAATCTCTGCCATTCTGTTTATTAAATTTAATGATATCGAATTATTGTTATTATTATCATCATTATCATTATCGGTTATAAGAAGTTCCTAGTGAAGAAAAAGGAAAAAATGCGAAAAGGGATGAGCAAATGGGTATAAAACTCTTGATCCAATATCAATAAACTCCTTATCACTTAGATTAAGAATGATATTATATGAGTTACAGCTCATTGACACTAAATTATTAAAATACTCATTGAACTAAGTTCTTTGACAAGGGAATTTGAATTAATTTAAAATTTATTTAGTTTGCTATGTTTGCAGTACATTAAAATAAGATTTGATTTGGTTTTACTTTATTATTTTACATTCATAAATCAATTATTTTGTCAAGAATTAATTGAAATAGTGTGAATTGAATGAAAAATTAACGTCTATTCAATCCTATGAAATCTGATAAAATATTAAAGTTAAAACAATTGAATTTATCAAATCAAATATCACTACATATGTTTAAATATTTTAAATTTAAACTCCACTACAAGCCACAATCCAAAATCTTGGCCTCGACCAAATTGTGAGATTCACTTATTTATGAGTCCTATCCATTTTATTTCAGGGTGTATATAAAGATGAATCGTTGTTGTTCACTTGAGAATTATTTTTCACGTAGCAATTATATTAGCTGGATTTCGTATGTTGTTATTAGACGTCATTGACATATATATTCATGATCTCTATTGTTCAAAACACTTCCAGCTCTTTTGTTCTTCCCCCCTTAAGTCATTTAGATTGGGTTAACGGTGAATAACATAAGTAGTCTATGCAAGATATTACGTTCAAATCTTGCTTTGAATTTATTTTTTAACGTATGAAAAATAGGTTTTTTTAAAAGAAAAACAAAAAACACACCTTCTCTTTCCCAGTCGATGCACAAGGTGTATATAACTGTGTCTGTAAAAGATGTATAAAAATCATCTTTCCCCAAACTACACAAGATTATCCATTCATAACAGGCATAGTAACCTAACCTTTGAGAACGATAATTCATGTGTTTATGCATGTATTGTTGATTTATCCTCTGTTAACTTGTAAATAATGTTATTGTTTGCAGTTTGCAGAAGCATTTTTACTTAATGGTTCTTATTATGGAGTTAGCGCAACTCTCAGTGTATACAACCCGACTGTTGCCCAAGGCCAAATGAGTGCTGCTTATGTGTGGGTCGGAAGTGGAACTGGCGATGGTGTTAGTAGTATCATCGCTGGATGGCAGGTTTTTATTTTTCCTTTTAATTACATTTTTATTGCCTTACTTTAAGTGATACACTGTCATATTTTATTCAATTTAATTAGCAGATAATTCTTCACTGAAGGATGGTAACCAATGAACTAGACAAAGATTGTAGTTATTCTACACGGGGAACAAAACAAAAAACAAAATCAATATGTATGCTTGATCACAACAACTGTTTAAAAGGTCAAACTTTGAACAACTGTCTCAACACATAATATAGAATTTATTAGTATTTTATATGTCATTCTCACATTTTAATGTAGAATTTATTAGTATTTTTATAGTTTTATCCTTTTACGTATTCTATAATTTAATGTATTATTAACAATGAATCATCTTGATATTTCGTCATATTCACATTAATTATATATATACCTGTTTATGCTGCATATATATATCTATATTATGTGGGTTTTATTTTTTTTCCCTCGGTATTTGTATCCAGTTCTTTCTCTTACATTTACTCTGTTCATATGCTGTCATGAACAATTTAAATAGTTTGTCCGAATAGAGAATGATAATGACCAAATTCCAAACTACTTATCTACAAAAGCTCTGATATTATATCTTGAATAATTTTTTCCAAATATTTAAAGTTTAAACTATTGAATAGATCCAAATAAAGAATTTTATATCTACAGTACAAATGAAAAAGTAAAACAACACTTTTTTTTAATATTACCTAAGTAGGCTTAGTCCAACAAATTAATCCAAAATTTAATTTCGTTTACACGCATTTATCACTAAAATATATACTATATATTTGTTTTTAACTATAACTGTTTTTTTTTTGTTATTGTGGATTATATTTATTAATCATTGATCTTGAAATACTGTACGCACTTTTGGATAATGATTTCTTTTACTTGCCAGGTGTATCCAGAACTATATGGAGATAACAGAACTTATTTTTTCATATCATGGGTGAGAAATTAAAACATTAGTCTATGATATTGTCTTTACTATCCAGCACTCATAATAATTCGTTGCAGTATTATTTTTTTATAATAGAACGAAATTAAAGTTTATTTTATTACTTGGATCAAATGCAGTTAGATAAGACAAAAAATGCTGGATGCTACAATTTACAGTGTGGTTTCGTCCAAGTTGATAACAGATTTCCAATCGGCGTACCTGTCTCAAACACATCTACCTATGAAGGACCTCAATTTGATATAAGTATCTCGCTTTATCAGGTAAACTTTATGCTTCCAAGTTGATGATAGATTATATAGACACAATTGTAATATTAAATTAAAGATTTTGCTAACTAGTCTCTATAAGATAGCATTTTTTTTTTTACGGTCATGGAATAGAAAATATTGAAACATAGACGTAAATAGAGGGATAATTAAGATAGTAGAGTTAGAAAAATAAATAATAAACATGAATAGGGGTATTATTGAAAGATAAAATATTAAATTTTTATTTCTATATCCTGTCTCCACATTTTGGAAGTATAGAAATTTCATATTTTTTTATCCCAGAGACAAAATTTTTCCCTGTTTCTGTTTCCACCACCAAACAGATTTATGTCTCCATTGTCTCTATATGTTTGTCCTAGAGACAGTAAATAAATGCTATGTAATAGATTTCAAGACGTGATGTACATCAGAAAACTTTAATCTTTTTATTATGGGAACTCTTAATTACTATTTTTAAGCCACTAATTGAATAAACTCTTAAATTAAATATTAGATATCTGTCAATGAGTTATAACTCATATAATACTACTCTTAATTCAAATAATTAGGAACTTATTGATATTGAGTCAAAAATTTTATTTGTCCACCCCGTTCCCATTTTTCCTTTCACTAAAGTGAGAGCTTCTTAGGGAAAAAAAAATCTAGAGATTATTCTCGTGTCCATTGTTTATTGAAAAATAGTCTGAGCTTTAAAAACGTCACATCACATATGCATATGCATAACAATACTTGTCACCGATCTTTTATTTCTTGGTGAACACTCGTCTCTAATCTTTTGTATATGGCAGTGTTTTGTGAAAATAATGTGAAGTTGCCTACATTATCCTACAAATTCTCTTGTAATTAAATATTTTTACACATTAAATGAGATTAAAATGTAGATATAATTCATGTTTTTAAAATCTTAATGAGTAAGTAAATTTTATTTTATTTAATATATAGAAGGATAGCAAATTTGCTTCTTTTCTCCAACTATATTTTCTTAAGGATCATCAGACATACGAAATAAAGTGAATTTTAATTACTTTTTAAAATTTAAAAACATGAGTTATATTCATTTAAGTAATGCTACGTAGCTATAAAAATATATATAATCTTTTATAGGAATTAGATGAAATAAAATCGTATGATCTATTAACTAATTTAAAAGTTAATAATTATAATGCATAATTTTGGATATAAAATTTTGATAAAATTTTTGATTATTTGATATTTTCCATTCACTTTTTATGCCATTTAATACATAGGAGTATTTGTAGAAAGATCTATTGGATGATATATCTTACCCTTTCATATGTTTTTTAACTTAATTTACTATATGTGTGTGTAGCAAGGATTGCGCAAAAAGCAAACAGTTGATGAGCACACCATAAGCCATATTAACTCTCCGAGAGTGTTTAATATACAGTAAAAGTAGAAGAAAAAAATTTTGCAAAGTAAATGTTGATTTTGGTCATTCAAATTGTATACTTATTTACTTAATTAGTAAAATTGAAAAATTAGTAATTTAGTTTCTAAAATTATAAAAAAATAATTTAAATTAATTATTTTTTGAGTAATTCAAATTAATTCACTCATATATTATTCTAGACATTAACGTAAATTACTTTGTGAAATTCAAGAACTAATATAAATTAATAATTTTTTAATTTTAAAAACTAAAATGTAGTACGTATATAATTTTAAGAACTAGAATAAATCTTTACTTAAAATCAAAATATAACTTTACACATAAAATTAAATTATTAATAATTTACTTTTTTTTTTTAATTTTACTCTCACATCAAACATCGTAAATTGGAGAGATTCTTTGTTTATATTTTGTTTTTGTATTATTTCAGGATCCAGCAACTAAAAACTGGTGGCTCCGGGTGCAAAACATTGATGTTGGATATTTTCCAGAAGCTTTGGTTTCCAACTTGGCTTCCGCCGAGCATGGAGGTTGGACCGGGAGAACCTTGACTAGTGTAGGCAGTGACAGTCCTCCAATGGGATCTGGGCACAGTCCAGACGACAATCCCACTCATGCATGCTATTTTAGGCAGATGGCATATAGGGATCAATCCGGAAAAGACTTTTGCCCGGAAACTTTTAAGGTGGGCACAAATGCTGACAACCCTAGTTGCTATGATGTGAAATACTATGGGTTTGTGAATGAGTCGCCCTTGGAATGTATTGTCCTATTTGGTGGACCTGGTGGACACTGTGGAGATTAATTGATTATTTTTAACGCAAGTTCCTCAAAAGTAAGAAGAACAAACATTGGTAAATGAAATAGTTTGGTTGATAACATGCGGCACCACTACATGGAAATTGCCATTTACCCACGGATGTAAAAATTGTGCGTATGGAAAATATATAACCACAGAGTTATAGTGTTAGTATAACTTCAGTAATAAAAAAAAATTTAAAAATGAGCACCGTGGGTATAGGCTGTATACACTATACATGTTTCAACCGTGGTCACTTCCATATTCTACTATCACTGAATCTACTCTGCACAAGGTTTTAAATTTCGGTCTGCAGTGCAATAGTATCGGATTGTAATTATGGTATGATATATTTTTACATAAATTGACCGCAATACAATCACAATGTAGCCGCATGAGGAGTACAATATGCAGCAATGGACCACATTAGGGTCACAATAGACAGCATCAGGGCCGCAATGGACAACATCAAGGCTGCAACAAGTCACAATGGGCTTTTTTTCAATTTGAAGACATGTGAAATTTCACACCGTATTGGCCCCAATGCGCGTTGTGACGACTGTATTTTTCGCAACCACAACAATTACAACCGTATTTGCAACTGTAACTGCAATTTGAAACACTAACTCTACCTAACCTTCCGCTTCATCCTACTATTTTTCACTGGCACCGCTATCGTCATTGATCTTTGTCACTACAACCATCACCACCAATCTTTATCTCTGCCATCATCACCATCATCGGCATCAATGGAGGACCACAGTCTCTAGATCTCATGTAATCTTACAAATTATCGATCTCCTCCTCTTCCTTTTTCTCTCCATGTACTTCTCATCATCGATTTCTACTATTGTTGCCACTGGTTTTTGCTAGCTGTCTCCGCCTTCGATTACTGCGATGTTGTCAACGAAGTCACAGACTCATCATGTTCTAATGCGACCTTATTATTCTTCCTTCTTGTGGTTGTTTGTTAGAGTTGCGAATTACATTGGAATTCTAGGTTATGATTTTAATTATTGTGGGTTTCTTTCTTCGATCAATCATTTTAATTATTTTCTATTAAAATTTTTTCTTGTGTAGAATTTCTTTTGCTCCTAGCTTCATTTTACCTTAATCAATCTTACCTTTTCTGTTTCTTCCCAAAATCGCTCATTGCAATAGATCTCAAATTCATCCGGTGAACCACTTTTTCGAACTCATTCATTGAAGTAGATCTCAATAGCGCAAGCCTCAAAGCTCACGGTTGGAGAAGTATTCATTTCTAGATTCGAATCTACATTTAGTATTTTGTTTTTGTTTGGTTACACAACTAAAATAATGAGATTAACAACTAGTTGACATTTGGATTTGGAGGCTTACAGTTATGGTAATCTTGTTTAGACCTAGAGAGATTTATCTATTTAGAATTGGAATATGCCAGTGGTGATGGCTCCTATAGACTTAGCGAATTGCACTGCTTTAACCATTGTTACCTATCAAAAAATCCGTCAGTAAAACCGTTGATCACCTGCACCTTTCTTCTAGTGTAAATATGTATGCGTGGTTCTTTGGAATGAATATATGTATAAGAGTTTTTGGGATTTTTTGTGTTGATGTGTTTTTTGGTGAATTGAATAGTGCTTGTGAATTGGCTAAGACGTTAATTGGAAATTTATGTTATTCCATTTTGTCCTTGTGATAGGATCATAGGAATTGATATTATATTATGGCCTGTCTAGTTTGGATTTCATTTTCAAATTTCAATGCTTTCCTACATGCCTTTTAATCATATATAAAAGAATAGAAAATTTTCCTTTCCTAGAATGTCTATCTTTTTCATGGATATCTATCTTAAATATAAGAACACAAAGGGAACTTTCGGTTTTCATGTTACCTTTCAACCTCAAAGAGAATGAGGTCTCCAAGCTTGCGTAACTTATGAACTCACAAGAATCTTCTAATTAACATTTGTGCTTCTACATAATATTTACATGTTCATGGAGACAGGGAACATTGAATTTCCAATGGCATTTGGAAGGGACATGAGTCCTATAGAGGCTTTTCATTCATGGACTAGATGAAAAGGTGAACACATACTCACATGCACTTTAATCTGTACTCACAATCTAATTCAATTCAGTTATAACTAACTAGAAGTGAAGATGTAACATGCGAAGGGGAGGGTTCAATTGTGCTTTCAAATTATTTTGGTTTTTGAAACTCAAACAAAGTTAATCAAGTGTTTAAATTTGAAGGTAGCAAAAAAATACAAGTTAGTAAGTATTGAAGAGTTATTTTCTGAATTGGTCAGAAACTGACCACTTCAGAAAATGATTTGAAATAAATTTGAAAGTTCACACAATAAAAACTAAATCATACATAAAAATTTAAAGAGACAGAGAAAGAAAGATATCACCCAAGAGTTTTTATACTGATTCGGCTAAATACTGCCTATATCCAATTTTCAACAAATTAGTTGGGTTTCACTAATAACCATTTTCTCAGGCAGAGAAAGTAAGATATTCTTTAAATAGCTTTCTCAAGCTATTTCTAATGAGTAGTATTTACAATTTACTCTCACTCACAAGTAGTATTGTCCTAGTTTCTCTAAGCTAATCTCACTTTGATGACTATTAAATCAAGGTACAAAAAGTTATAATGTTTGGTGTAAGACTCCAAAAGAAAAAAAAAATAAAGCTTTCTAAGATAATACAATATTCAAGGAAACAATTTGAGAGACTTCTTTCTAATCTTCCTAAGAAGAATATTTACTACGATATACAAGGAAGAGAAATTTTCCTTTTAGAAATTGAATTTCAAGAAAGAAATGACTTTTGAAATAAGAATGCCACGGCATCAAGAATGCAAAAGTTCATCTAAGTTTGAAGGCTCTCTTCTTTTTGTACTTAGATTTGAAATGGACTATTATCTCTTGATATTTCCTCCTCTTGACACGTGTTAATAATCTTTTTCGTGTCTTAGGATTTGTCTTCTAGAAATGTTGGCTGGGCATTGTCAGTACTATCCTTGTTGGTATAGAATTCGTTGACAATGATTTCTAAATAATGCTTCAGAAACTAATTCTTCATTTTGAATGTGGTTTTTGAATTTTTCTTCTTATGAAGACTTTCAAGAAGGGAATATCCAAACATAAAGTTGATATGTGTAACACTCCAAAAATTATTTAAAAATTAATTTGAGCTTTATTAGTCATAATTTTAAAAATCTGACAGTTTTAGCAATGACGAGATTGGCTCAATGAACGTGTTAAAAAAAATTTTGAGGCAGGTGTGAATAGTTACCTTGTGGGCCCTATGGGCTGGTCGGGATAGCCAAAACCCTAGATTCGAGACCAAGAGATGCCCGGGACTAAGAAAATATGGGGTTAAGGTTAAAAATAGCTAGGAAAGAAGATTTTATACTTGGAGTTAATTTTCAAACAATGTTTGATTACTTGCGTACAGTGTTTTACTCGTTTGGTAAAATTTTGATATGCGAATTCTAATATCGAAAGATTGTTTAATCTTTACAAAAGGATAATGTATATACATTTAAATCTAGTGTGAGGCTAAAATTTAATCTTGGTTTAGTTACAAGATTAAATCCTAGCCATCCATTTTTTTTTCTTTAAAGAATTATATATTTATATTATATAATATTTAAATTCTAATACAACATAACTATAAAACCAATCCTCTGAATTACTCCACAAAACATTTCTTACCCCGAGAGAAACTAGCCAACCTCCATTTTTTTCCTTCAAAGAGCTTGAAAACTTGACTTTGAAGATCCAAACACCTAACATACACTTGGTAAAACTTCAAACTCCCCTTACTAAACTTACTCTACTCATCACCATCTACAAAACTAACTGATTAGAATTTGAAACTATCAACCTTTTCTACTTTGAGAGCTCACAATCTGTTGTAAGAGGAAGGGTTTGGTGTTAGTTTAGAGGCTTTGAAGTGAAGGAAATCATTCTTGGATCACCTTTGGAACCATAGATTTCAAGAGGTAGGGTTTTGTTGTCTTGTTTGTTGAAATTCTGTTTCTTGAAGATTTTGATGATTTAAAATTGGTAAATTCTATTTATAATTGAGATTATACATAAGTATTGATGTATTTGCATTGGTGGGGTAGTTTGATGTTGTTGAAAAATCATTTTTCTCAAAATATACATTTAACCTTGTTGCTGGAAAATCCTGGTTTTCAGCAAGCCGGGTGATTGTTCAAATTTTCTGACCTATTTAGAGATCTTGGATTGGACTGAAAATTTTATGGGATGTATCTAACATGTTAAGGTGTCTCTAGTAAAAATTTGGATCCATTCTAGTCACTTTTACTATGTTTAAAAAAATCAGGAATCGAAGTTATACGTGTTGCTGCTAAATTGCTGAACCTAAAGCTGTAAATTTTGCTAATTTTATTACTACAACAAATGATAGAATTTTCCTTTCAAATTTTTACATGGCATTAGAGACATCTTGAGGTTTTACTAGGATTTTTGTTTTGAATTTTCTGCATTCATTTACTAAGGTAGAAAAATCAAGAATTCTAGCTTTGAGCAGAGATTAGGTGGCCTCTGACCACCGAATTTGTCTAATTTTGTTAACATAGTTAAAGAATAATTCTTGATCTGAAATTTTTATAAAATCTTATGGACACATTGAGAGAGTTTTTATAGCCTTTGAATTGGTTGTTTGATGTGCAAATTAAATTATTCTATGAAGGTGTGAAATCTGTCCATGTGCTGTATTGTACAAATACATTATATTGGTGACATAATGACATTTGGTTCAAGTATATTGTATATGGATGCATGCTAGTGACTTAAAGATTGGTTTATGAGGCATGATTGAAATCACATTGTGAATGAATGCCTATATATGTTTTATGCATGCATTTGGAAAAAGAAAAGTGAATGATACACTGAATTTAGTTCTATTGCCATAAGTAAAAATGAGACCCTCTTTGACTTGTCAAGGGCAAATAAAGAGAAACATGAGATCCTCTTTGACTTGTCGAGGGCAAATAAAGATGTAACACCTTAATATTTAACTCAATATGCCTAGGATATATTCAAGTTAATTATTAGTTATTACTCTTTTGTTCCAATTCTTAATTTCTAATCTTTAGAAAATACTTAGCGAAAACATGGGTAAGATTTTTGTTTTGAAAAATAAGGTTGAAAACGTGAGCCATGCGTGAAATGAACCTACTATACTGCACGAGAAACACGGGCCAGATGACCTCGCTCCTAACCACCAGAGCTCAGCCACAGGTCTCAGAGCTCAGATGCGTGGTCTTAGAGCTCGATCACAAGGTCTTAGAGCTTTGTCACAAGGTGTTCGACCTTCTATGGCCTTGTTTCAGATTGTCGAGGACACCTATATCGTTTGTCTTGAATGAAACGTAGAGTAAACATTCACATAATAAAAAGAAACACAAGAGCTTGAACATAACAAACATTCATACATGCATACAGACCATGACAGAGTTTAGCGTGAACTGAGCACAGCGTCATATCATATCATTAACTTCAAATATCAAGTCAAATAATAATAGTGATGATATAGGAATATTCCTCAAATATACAATAACAATAATACCACATCAATTATACTAACCTATAAAGGTTGAGCATACAACAAGGCAAAAACTGGACATATTATGATATAGCTAAATCCTTCGTGACTAAGTTATGAACTCGTACAAAGGTGAGGCAACTCCTAAGATTATGAAAATAAAAGACTATATCCTGCTTCCATTGCGTTATTCCATCATCCAACTTCTACATCGGCACCTCAAGGTGGTCCATGGACATTGTCATTAATTTAGTTTGAAGATGAAGATGAAAATAGAAAGATAGAGGGAGTGAGAAACTTATACAAGAATCTCATTAAGAATTCTCTCTCCACACACGTGTCATCATCATCGTCCTCAGGAACCTTGGGTGCAATTATGAAAATAGTGAGCATAAATAAGATTCATTTATTAAGTTCTAAATACCATTACCTGAGGCTCATATCTTTTAGCATGAATTTTAATGCATGAATGCAACAAGTATCTCATGTATGCATGGCAATGCCTCAGTGCATTAGTAACACATGCAAATAACATAGCCCTACTTGCAACATAAAATAATAACATGTAAGTCCAGACATAAGATAATGCTAAGCACATAAGCATGAGAAAATATAGAGAACTAAAACAGTGGCAAATAAACGGATGCATGATAGGGCAATGTAATGAGTAAAACATCAGGTAACATGCATGGGAAGGCAAGAGAAATCCATGGTAATTTACTCTCTCATAAATGAATTTTCACATTTCTTTCTTATTAATTCCACCCCCTTACGTCATCACCAAAACCAACCAACATGCCAGCCCCGATGATTTTTACAGTTACCACCAAAATGAACTGACTTACTGATCACCTAGGATGAGCTCAACCTAACTAGCTGTCCCTAAATTTACATGGGGTAATAGAGGGGGAGAAATTACTTCATATTCTTGCCTTTCTTATTATGAATAGGCAACTTACTTAGATCACTTCTCATAACCTTTAATTTGGGGAGTCTAGAAGGTCATCTCCATGTGTTTTATGTCCTTTTCATCTTAGCATGTTATATTACATCATCAAATGCATTATGAGCATTCCAAGCGTAACTACAATCAATGCACAAATTCTTGAATATATCATGCTCAAAACCATACATCTCACTCAATCACATAGGCAAGCTTGATACTTATTACATGTATCTTAAGGCAAGTTATAATTTGATATAACAATAAACATGTTATGCTTAACAGGATATACATGTAGTCACATGTGAATCATTATTCATTTAACTCAAAAATTAAGCATGTGAAGTCATCAACCCATATAAAGTGGAGCTCGGCCGAGAGAAAATAGAGCTCGGTCAAAGTGTGAGGTTGTCAACCCAAATAAAATGGAGCTCTATCGAGAGGAAACAGAGCTCGGCCGAAGTGTAAGGTCATTGACACATGTAATCCCAAGTGAGAACACAACTCGACCAAACTGTCCAGGTGTGGGGTCATTGACCCGTGATATATCAAGTGAGGACACAGCTCGACCAAAGTGTCGAGGTGTAGGGTCATCAACTTGTGATATATTTTTGATAAGCAAAACGTATTTGAAAAGACACTGTCCATGAAACCGAAGTTTCCGTATAAGTTAAAAGGGGTAAGTCTTGAGCTTTAGATATTTAGGTGACGATATAAATGTAAACATGATAATGCAAGCCTTATTTTAATCTTCGACATTATAAGGTGATGGCAATGGAAATAGATATGATATGCAAAGCTTGAATATAAACATGAGAATGCAAGCTCATTTTTAATCTTTAAGATTTAGGTGATGGCTTGAAACATAAATATCCTAGACAAGGAATATAAACAAGAAATGCAAGTTCATTTGCTTATCTTCAAGATTTAGGTGATGACTTGGAAAATAAACATGATATGCAAGGCTCAAATATAAATATGAAATACAAGGGCATAGAAGATAAATATGAATACATTTCCATTTATTATTTCTTTAAGTTCCAAGCTCAAGACTCCTATTTAAAGTAATAACTCCAAAACACTGATCAACCTTTAAGAATGGACAAGAGCTTTAGAGTCCATCAACATCATGGTTCTAAGAACCTTTATTCCGTTTGGGCTCATCATTAAGCTCAACGAAGTGAAATATAAGGAAACTGACATCTTTATAGTTCTTTGAAAACCAAACAAAGTTCAAGCTTTAGAGGTTACAGATGTGATAATCTCATTACCATCATCTAGAAACCTTCATCATCAAGCAAAAGGGCTTTAAGGCCCAAATGAAAAAGGAGAACAGGAGTCTAGAAATTGAAAATGCCAAGAGTAAAACTCATTCACCATCAAACCAAAAATAAAGAGAACACAGAAGAAGAAAAAATCTCCAATCAATCCAACTGAAAATCACTGAGAAAAAGAGCTTTGAAACAAAACTCCCTACTAAAGATGTTTTCCTGGTTAAGATGAGAAAAGCTCGATGAAAAGTGTAAAAGGTTGTATGATGGTTCTTGAAGATGGAAGAGAAAGAAGAAAGTTTCTTTGGTTGAGAGGGAAGAGAGAAAACTTAGACAGTATTTGAACTAGACTCACAAGAAAAGGGCAAATGGCTTTGTGAGTTTGCTTGTATTTACAGAGAATTTTCAATGGGAGAGGCCACGGTAGTCACAAGAAAAGGGAGGAAAAATACCACGTTCCAAAGTATCATGTTAGGACACGACGTAGGGATGGCTAGGTATAGGTTTGGGCATAGCCCCTTTTTGAGTGTGTGTATGTGTGTGTGTCAGAATGTTTTTGCATGGGTAAAGTACACAGACACACTCTCTCCTAAAAAGAAAACAAACGGAGCTAATTACCGTTAACGGAAAAGGGATTTCAGTTGGGAGAAAATAGAGCTCAACCAAAACAGAAGGGTCTTGGTCGATAAGCGGAGCTCGACATGGGAGGGAAATAGATCTCGACCAGAGGAGTAGGATCTTCAAGTAGAGCTTGGCTGAGGAAAAAGAACTCAGCTAGAGGAGCTCAACCAGAGAAAGATCTTGGTCAAAGAGGAGCTTGGTTGAGAAAAGCAGAGCTCGGCCAAGGAAGAATGAGCTCGATCAGAGGAAAAGGAGCTCGACTGGAGAGGAAGAGATTGGCTGACAGGTGTTGAAGGTGTATACATCCAGCCGAACTTAGACGTCAATATTCCTTAAAAATTGGGGCATTACAAAAGACACGTGAGATCTTTTTTGATTTGTCGAGAACAAATAGAGAGAGATGAGATCCTTTTTGACTTGTCGAAGGCAAATAGAGAGGGATAAGATACCTTTTGACTTGTTGAGGGCAAATAACGATAGATGAGATCTTCTTCGATTTATCAAGGGTAATTAAAGATAATTTCACTCCATTTGGTATACACATATTTTTTCATCATATCGAATAATTTTGTTTAACATTATTTACTATGATTATGAGTTTTATCATATATGTGTACTAAGTAATTGATTTTTAAAAGCAATCCATTTTGAAAGTATGGTTTTAGAACTTTAAAATGAACCTTTAATATATATTACATGCTCACATTTTTCATAATAAACTGAAGTGGCTGGGATGAAGATGTTGATATTACATTGGCGTATTTGGAGAAATATCATATTGAGAATTGTATAATTCTCATCCCTATGTGTTTATGTTTCCATGTCATATCTAGGTTGATCCAGAGAACTATGGGGCTGCTACACAAAAGAAATTGAATTGCAGTAGTTTAGCAGTTGATCCTTTTATTATGTTGTACTTAGTTATATGCATAAGTCTGTAAGTGTAAGTGATAACAGGTGTGTATTATAAGTCCTAGAAGAGCTTTTTTTTGTATTTGACCTTGTATTCAATAAATGTTTTGCTTCTTTGTTTTATATTTTGATAGAATCACAAATTAGTTACTATAATTCGATCAATTCTACTATAGATAATTAAGAGAGATCCGCTAATTTATAAGTAACAACTCCTAGGTACAATGTCATGACTTAAGGATGAGGTTGTACTTAGGAGGATGTTACAATATGTCTCTATCTATCCTTTTTGAGTTGTTGACTTCATTTGAAATTCAAATCTTTATTCAGTTTCTATTGACTAAGTGTAGTAATGTATATGTGCTTTCTAATGTAGTTCTACACTTTTTGAGCCTTTTATATATCCTGAGCTTCTCTCTGAGGTGTATGGTGATCTTCAAAAGATGTTGATATTCTTCAATGATGATGACAATACAGATTGATGATGAAGTGCTTGATATGATTATGAGAAATAACTTTCTCACACAGTCTTGGCACTTTCTAATGTCACAAGCCACTTTCTGAAGGCATGAATCACTTTCTAAAGAACTAGACTTAGTTTCTGATGCTTTATTTTGCTCTCTCAAGTTTCTTACATGTTGTGATTCACATTGTAAATAATTTTTCACATTCTAAAGCTATTGAATCTTTTAGAATTTGATTTTAATCATGTTAAATCATGATATAGTGAAAAATATAATATGTCAGATTGAGTTTATATGTATACGAGAGTAATCCTATTAAATGCTTTCGAAACTCAAGCAAACTATTAGTCCTTTCTTCAAAATATTTTAATATTAGAAATTGAATTAAAGATATATTAGAGCTGAAACAAACAGTGATAAGAATCTTGTGATAGAACTTAGAAATCAGCACAATATCTCAAAGTTTTAATCAGAACAACACTTGATGAGAGAATAATCATATTTCATTTCATAATCAAATAATAGAATTGTCCACTGAAACTGATAATAGACATAGATATTCAAAAAAGAAAAGGAAAGTTCTATAAAGAGATACTAATAAAAGTTCTAGAGATAGAAAATAACAAAACACATAAAAAAAAAGATTATATACATGATATGAAAAGAGATTTCTGAAGCTCTCCCTCAACTCATGACTTCTTGACAATGTGCAAAAAGATTTTCTATGTCTTTTCTCTTGCTTTTGTCATCAGCAATATATTTTTGCACATAGTCAACCTATTATCAGCCACCCTTTCTAAGTTCATGAAGAATTAGTAGCAGTAAGTCTTCACACCTTTTTAACTGAGCTGCAAGTTCTCTGTTGGATGCTTTAACTCTATCAAGTCTTGCAGTCAAGTCTCTTTAATTATACAGTAAAAGGTGAGATTTTATGAGATTTTGTGGAGGTTTAGGTTGAGACTATGGTTGAGCAAGGATGCGGATGGTCAGATTGTTGATTAGAGCAGCTTCTAGTGCAACATCAGCATCAGAAATGTGCAAGGGAATTGTGTCCCCATGGTTTCTAAGATGGTTCTTTCTCAGTTTCAACAGTAGTAGGTTTAACCTTAGGTTTTGCTTTAGCTTCTGAAGCCTCACTTCTTTCATCCAAGGAAGAAATTTTGATGGAAGGATGTAGTTGATATTTTTTCTTCAAAATAATGGTAGAGTTGGGATTTAATTCCTCTTCAACTACAAATCCTGCCTACTCAACTGCTAATTGTCTTTCAGAATGAGTGAGCCCCTTGACACACCTTTGGCAAGTTTCTAAATTTGTGCTCAATTTCTTGCTTTCTGATGAGGAGTTTGTTAGGTCTTTTCTTGGCTTTTTACTTTCTAAGGATTCTACCTAAGTTTCTAAGTTTGCTTTTGGTTACAGCTTTTACTTTTTCTCTTTCTTGTACTTGGATATTTTATCCAAGTTTCTAATGGGTACATTGTCATATTTTGTACCCTCAAAATCTTCCTTCTTACTTTTTGAAAGAAGAATGAGTTTTCTTTTCCATTTGCCTTTTCCCTCTTTTTGTGGTTGATTCTTCTTGGTTTTTCTTTTCTTTTTCTTTTCCTAAGGACTAATCTTCTTGGGGCTTGCTTGTTGAACTATTTTTCTGCTTCTTATAATACGATTGAAAGGGTTCATTAAGAACTCTATCCCTACCATGAAATCATACTATTCATCTGCTAAAGGAAATCCAATATATTGGAAAATCCTTGTTAAGAACATGCCATAGGGCATTGCGCAGCCTTCTTCTTCTCTTTTGCAATGGTACTTAATATGTAGTACGTCCATGATTAGCCTTAGCAAATTTACCTTTCTCTTGGTCAAGAAATAGAATAATAGTATACAACATAGGTGGAAATGTTCATGAGAAGGGAATGTTAAATCATGCATTGCTTCTTTTTTTTTTTTGCATTTTTTGAACTTTTTGAAAATAAATACTATTAAGTGTAAAATTTATAGTGCAACGGAAACATAGTCAATAGCTTCAAAAAATAGATTTCTGAACCTTGTTAAATAAAACATTCATTGTTAAAAGAGAACAACAGAATAGTGAGAAAGATATAACAACATTTAAATAATGAAAATGTAGCAGATAAATATGAAGGAGATCACAGAGAGAAAGAGAGAGAAGGTACAAAGGTTTTATACTGGTTCGGCCAAACTGCCTACATCTAGTACTCAACAACTGTTGAGGTTCCATTTTAATAACTTTATCAACCTGAGAAAGCAAACTACATAGTCTTTACATTAGCCTTCCTAAGCTCTCACTTGTGCTAGCAGACAGACTCAGAAACTGTCACAAGTTAAATATTCCTTTTACCAGCCTCTCCAGGCTAATGAGAGTAGTGTTGTACTAGCCTCTCCAAGCTAACATGAGTAGTATTGTACTAGCCTCTCCAAGCTAACTTGTGATCAGTAGCAACTTCTATAATCACATTGAAAGTAGTCTTGACACTGGCCTCTCCAAGTCTAAACCGTGCCCAGTAGCAACCTCTACTGTCATTTTGCAAGTAGTTTTATAGTAGCCTTCCAAGCTATCTCATAACGATCACTACCGGGTCAAGGATACAAAGGTTAAGTGTTTGGGTTGCCACTCAAACTAACCTATACTCAAGTTTTCTTAACATACACATGAAAAGTTTCTGGGAAAACTTGAATGACTTCCTTCTTTTACTTTTTCCATAGAAAGAGCATATATCTAACTAAGAATGTAGAAAGAAAATTTTGTTACACTTCAAGGATAAATCTGATTACATTGTAAATATGAATATTCCAAGAAGTGGGAAGAGATTTTTGTAGAGTTTCCTCTCTTAAATCTTCAAATCTCTTATCAGCCTTTAAGCATAGCATCTTCGTATATAATGGTCTTTCCCTTATGACTGTTGCCATTGATCAGTTTTTCATGTGACATGTGTTGATCATCAGTTGTGTCTTCAAAGAAATAACTAGAAGAGAGGTTGACAGATTTATCACATTGGTTGCAGAAGTCATTGTAATATTGAGCTTTCTAATCTTCCTTCAAAAACTATTTTTCTACTTTTTGATCATGCTTTCTAAACTCCTCCTTCATGAAGCCAGGGTGGTTGTGTAACGCCTCGTTTTTTTTTTCTCTAAACTTTTAAATGACCAAAATGCCCCTAAGGTCATTTTTACCCAAAACACGAGGACGGCCAGCTTTGGCTATCCTCATAGAGTTCATATGTTATATGAAGGGGATTGTATGATTGTGAATGTCCAACGGAGCAGAAAAACCTCATTTCTGAGATTTCTGCGCATAAGTGACCAGAATACCCTGTGATGATTTCAGCGGTTTAAAATTTTGTTTTGACCCGGACTTGGTCCCGAGGTTTAAAACCATGATTTTAAGGCATGAACTATGATTGTTTAAGGTTTGGTTAAGTCCCGGTGGTCCCGGGCAGTTTTTGAGTAAAATTACGATTTTGCCCCTGCTTATTGCATGTTGGGCTTAATGAGTTATCTAACTCAGAACCTAGGCGATTTTAGGCTCTAATTGAAGGTTAATTAATTTTCATAATTAATCTAGAGCCAAAATCATTATTTAAAACTAATTGGAACCTAGAATTGTTTAAGGAAATTTAGAACTCTTTTCTAAATTCTTTTCTTTCTTTTAAAAGAAAAAGCAACTATGAATAGTGTTTTCACTATTCACACGCCCTTTTCCAATGACACTCTCTTTTCCAAGAAAGTTGTCACTCTCAAATAATCGTGATCACATTTGAAAAATATATATGTCATTCAAAATTCAAAAAGAATAAATTGTTTATGTTGTCACTCAAAGCTTTCAATCAAGCTTCATAATCAATCATACCTTCCATACTTTCTTCCATACCTTTGAATGACAACACATATAGATATTTTATCTTGTGGCCATGAAACTTTCTCTCCCTTGGTCCTATAATTTTCAGCCACTTCCCCCAAGAATTCAAAAGAATTTTATTTTATGTAGTCAATCAAGTTGTCTTTCAAGCTACCCTATGACCTATGCCTACCCATGGTTTCAATCACACCAAGAATGACCACACAAGAAGATATTTCTCTCTTCCTTTTTCAAGAAGCTTCAACCAACTCCCCCTTCACTCCTTCATTTGCCTATAAATACACCACACTCCACAACTCCATCACTTTTGCATCCTTCTCCAAAGTCTCAAACTCTCTCATTTCCTTCTCTCAAGCTTTCTCACTTTTCTCTCAAACTCTCAAAGAATTCCTCAAGCTCAAGTTCTCTCCTTCATTTTCAAGACACAAGGTAGGGAACTCTTTCAAAACATGTCTTTGATTCTTATGCTTGAATCTTGATTGGAAGTTGATGAATGGTTGAACCTCTATGTTGCTTTCTTTTTGGTTTCTTCCTTTTCTTCCCCCTTAGTTTTCGGCCTCAAGGCCTTGAATATGATGGCTTGATGATGAGTGTTCTCTAGATGTGACCATGAGTCCATCTCTCATGAGACCTCTAAAGCTTGAGTTTTCTTAAAGAAAGTTTCATTCTTTACAAGTTTAGTTAAAAGAGTTTATGTTTCTCTTGAACATTTTGGATCTTCTTTCTTCTTCTTCTCATGTTTTCGGCTATGGAGCCTTTTTACATGGGAAAAATGTAAGCTTGATGATGAGAGCTTCATGTTGATGCTTGTCACATGAACAAACTCTAAAGCTTGAAACTTTGACCCTAAACCAAGCATGGTTTTGGTTTTGCTTTTGCTTTCTTCTTTATCATGAACTTCGTTTAAATATTTGTTTTGAAGGAAGCTATGTACTCAAGGATGAGGACTTAGGATGTTGATGCTTGGATCATCAAGATCTTGGTCCCTAGAGATTTTAAAATGGTTGCTTTCTTTTGTTAAGATTTGACCACTTTCATGATTCTTGAAGTCATGTTTTCTCTTGATGCCTTGGTACCAATGGTTTTCCTTTTCTTGTGAAGATGAGTTTTGGGTTGGGACTATGTTCCTTCTTAAAAGCCTTGTAAGAGCTCTAGACAAGATATAAAAGTAACTTGCATTCACGTTTATGTTTATGCTTTGCATGGCACGTTTATTTTCTATGCCATCACTAAATCCCAAGATAAAGAATGAACTTGCATTATGCACGTTTAAATTCCAAGCTTTGCATCTCATTTTATATTTCAAGTCCTCACTAAACTCAAAGAATGAAAATGGATATGCACCTCATATTTACTTTGAGCTATCACTTTACTTTCTAAAGGACTCTAAAATGAAATGCATAGCACGTTTATTTTATGTTATCACCTAAGATACTAGAGCTCAAAGACTTGCCCATTTCATCTTGGGAACAGGTTAACCATGGAAACATTCTCGGAATGTACATTTTGGCCATGTGATGATGATGGCTCCAAGATGAGTTTTCATTAGTCACAAGAGCCTATGGCTCATGTTTTAAGTCTTTTTGAAACATAGGTTGTACTCAAAAAGCATTTTGAGTATGTTCTTATATTTATGAGGATTTTGACAAGTTAAAATGATTGCTAAGATGTTTTTGAAATTCAAAATTGTTCCAAGAGAAACTGGCCACCATAAGCATTTCAAAGGAATGACTCAGATATGTTCAGACCTGATTTTTTTTCGTGTTTTTAAGATGCTGGTAATCGATTACACAGCATATGTAATCGATTACCAGAGAGCTCGGATGAGCTCAAACATGAACTTTTGCCCAAAGTAATCGATTACTGTATAGTGTAATCGATTACACATTCTGGACTCTAGTAATCGATTATCGAATCATGTAATCGACTACCCAGATGTTCTCGGGGCCCAGCAAAGTTTTTGTTTAAACAAAGTAATCGATTACAAGTTCCATGTAATCGATTACCAGAAAGCTCGGATGGGATCAAACATGAACTTTTGCCCAAAGTAATCGATTACTATATAGTGTAATCGATTACACATTCTGGACTCTAGTAATCGATTACCGAATCATGTAATCGACTACCCAGATGTTCTAGGGGCCCAACAAGGTGTTTTTAAACACAGTAATCTATTACAAGTTCCATGTAATCGATTACCAGAACCCCCTATCTTCCATGTTTTGAAATCTCGAAGCTGTGTAATCGATTACGATACTTATGTAATCGATTACCAGAACCCAAGTTCACAAACAGAATGCCTTTCTGATTCAATGACTTGAAGCTATGACCTTACTTTGCTTGAATCTGGGAATTTTTATGACATGAGTTTATGCTTTAGCCTAACATGAATATATGATCTTATGTTAGATTTCAAGCATGATCAAGTTAAGAGGCTTATTGCTCTTGCTTACTTTATGATGATTTTTACTCCATGAGTCAAGTATGATGGTACCGTGTGAACTATTATTCTTCAATGATAGTTTTATGTTTGCATGTTATTGTTCTTTAAAAAACTTTAAAGATGCCTATGATGTAATTATGTTTGACATACATGAATTATGTGGCATCTTGCATTAACATGCTAAGACTTAAGGTGACTTAAACTATGAGAAGATGATCCTTGAACCACCAGGTTAAGGGTGGGGATAAGGTGATTCTAGCCCCCTAGACCCGTACTTTAGGTCGGGACCTTTAACTTATCAAAAGGGATAAGTCCATGTGCTAGTGACGACTAGCGTGGTATGAGCTCATAACCTAGAATTTTTCTCCACAGGGAGATCAGTTAGGGTGGCCCCAGGAAAATAATGATGATGTTTTAATGTCACCTCAAGTAACCAAGATATGTATCATGTTCCATGAATTATGCTTCTATGCACCATGATTATATGAATTTATGTGCTATGACCCATGACATAGGAAACCATGATATATGATTTATGTTTTATGATCCAAGTTATATATGCTTTATGTTCTATGAATCAAGTTATATGATTTATGTTCTATGATCCAAGTTATATATGCTTTATGTTCTATGAATCAAGTTCTATGATCCAAGTTATATGGTTTCTGTCCGAATTATATGATTGAAGTCCCACGATTTACTTCCCATGATTTATGTAAATACAAGTGACATGTTAAAAGGAACGAATCTCGGAAATAGAGACTTTAGAAAACTCATAATTGAACCAATATATGTCCACGGTTTTATACATAACCCGAGATACTTGGAGACGTAAATGATGACACCTAGGATAGGAGGAGAGCCCTACTGAGTTTCTTAGTAAGAATCTCACTCCCACTATCTCTTTCTTTCCATTACGTCTTCAGAGCGAGATGGCGACGATCGTGCTGTTCGTTGACACACCCTGGTGGGAGGTCCACCATGACCCGGAGCATGGGTCATTCCATTTTGAGGGCTGATGTACTGTACGCATCTTCATGTTTATGGGACGACCATTCGCACACCCCGTGTATAGTTATCGCTTCTCCCCAACATCCCCCTATGGTGACCCCACGATCTTTGAGCATGCACGGCCACGACATGAGAGGAACCTGCGGACCCACTCTGCCGGTTCAGCTGACATACCGGAGTATGTGCCACTATCGCAGCACTCGGAAGAGGACCCTGTGGAGGACTCCCCCATGGACCATGAGGGCTCTGCCCCCACTTCGCCTCTGCGACCGATGGGCAGCAAGGAGACGGTCACTCAGCGTCGGAGGGCTTCGGTGCCCGGACCACGACCCTGACGTGGACGACATGTTCAGTCACAGGGTATGCCTGCACCCGCCTAGCTCCGCCTGTGGATTGGCTACGTTCCTCCGTACCCGTGATTCTGCTGTGGAGATTGGGGGTAGCCCTTAGTACACGCACGATACGTAGTATGGATGAAACCTCTTTTGTGTTGAGGTTATCCACCTTAGGATGCACGTGGGTGGGGATGTTTCGTTCTAGTTCTTTTCTATGTATTCTGCATTTCCGTTGTATTCCTGTTTATCATGTACTTAAAAAGTCCTGCCCCGTAGGGTAGGCATATTATATATGAGGTATTCCAGTCGTTATGATGTTATGATTAGGAGCCACTTCTATGTTTATATTTTTGCACTTTATGATACCGACCCGGTAAGGTATGTGCGGCTTTTATTTTAAGTAATGTTTCGAAAAAAAATTGGCTCGTATTTTCGTTAAGTTATTTTTCCAAGTAAAAGAAAGAACCATGGCGGTAGGTAATGACTAATATTTGGCCTAAGTACGTACTAGTAGTATTGGGTCGAATATTAGGGTGTTACAGGTTGATCAATCAGGCAGAAGAGATAACGTTCCATTTTGAAACTGGATTTAACTTGAACATTTCAAATTTAAAATTCAAATTTCCCTTATTTTCCTTTAGCATTTTGTGCTCCACTCACATGTGAGCTTTCTGATGAACGTGATCAGTTCCTTGAAAAGTTTTTCACTTTCTGATCTTCAATCTAATCTTTTTTACTAATAATTTCTTTGTGATTGTGATGATTGAAGATTAAGTAACATGTTGCTCTTGGACATAGTTTGATTTCTTCATCTTGAGTCTTTTTTCTTATGTCCTGTGCTACTTTTTGAAGTCTCTGAACTTGGTTTCTTATAGCGTTGAAAACCTCTTTTTATCATTAGCTATTAGATACTTGAATAAGGATATAATTTCACTTCTATTTCAATTCAAATCTCTTAACATGAGATAAACATGTTTACACATGTATGGTGAAATATATTCTCATTAGAGTAAACCTTGCTCTTGCTAAATGATAGAAACTTGTTATAATCTTACAAGAAACTCAATAGAGACATCAGTCATTTTTTAAAACATTTTCTTTAAATTGGCTTTGTTGTCAATCAAAACAAATAAGCACAAAGGGTTCTGGAGCTAACAATCTCCCCCTTTTTAATGATGACAAACCAATTTGAAGAAAATCTTTTGAAAAGATAATTGAAAGAAATATTATAGAAATGTAAACATGATATATCATATTATTTCAATATATCATCAAGAGAGATTTTCATGAAGTTCTTTTCTTAAGACATGATATGGATCATATAAAAAAATTTTTGGCCTTAAGTGACATTTAATCATATCTGCTATCGTTTCGTTTGAAACATAAGACAGACGTAACGTACTTTCTGAATGTTATTAGAGCAGATGTTAAAGAGAAAGACATTTAAGCTATGGATAAAAAACTAGCTTGATCATTTGTCAAAGGAAAGGAACTTTTCTGAAAATCTCGATGCTGGGAAACTTAACAACTAATACTTGTGATATTTTATCTTGATTTGATTTGTTTTTGGCACGTCTTAATCTAAAAGAAATTTTGAAAGGAATGCTCAAGGATGTGAAAAACGAAATAGAGCATTTGTAATTTTGGAGATGCTTAGAGAAACCTTAAAAAGGATAAGATCAACATGTTTCTATGCAAGGTTTCTAAAGCTAACTAGGGATCAACCCTTGAGATAGCGAGAATGAGCTTTGGTACTGAGCTATGAAACTTTTGCATAAGAATCAGATCATAAACAGATATTTTCAATGTAATACCCTAGAGCACTGCAATGGTGGACAGAATTGAATCTGGCCTTGGCACTAGAAATAGCAATTGTATCCCTTTCAATAAGCTTTTCAACGCCACCAAAATCGCCTCAATTGGACATCTACAGCTCCAGATGTTACGAAAATACTAACTGGAAGTCAAGTTTGACAACATCAGAACATCAGCAACCTTTAATCTTGCAATTTGATTTTTACCAAGATACTCTTAGAACTGGGTTTTGGGATGAACATGAAAGTTGTAGAAGACTTCTTGAGCTTTCCAAAACATCTTTATTTGTCTTAATCTGATCCATTATTCTTCACAATTGTACTTGATCCAAAGTTCCTGTACTCAAAACCATACTCAAAGAGACAAGTCAAACACAATAGGATGTAATTACAAATTATCCCATAATCAATGCAAAAGCCATCAATTCTATAAAAATCATATGGTAAGGAATAAATCAAAATCCTTATTAATTGTATCAACAACACATTAAAACTCATGTAAAAAGCTAAAGTTTAGAAGGGCATAAATGCCCTTTATCAAACTCTCCTACACTTAAGCTTTCACGTGTCCTCATGTGAAGCTAAGATCAAACCAAGGCATGGATGAGAAGTAGTAAATAAGGACTACACTAGACTCCTAACCTAAAATGCATGATGTATGAAATTAAATGACAATACAATAATCCAATGAACCTAGAGGCACCACAGTGAGCTTTCACACCAACAATCAAGAGATTTATAACAAGCAAAACATGAACAAGAATGTAGCATATAAAGTAGAATCCATATATGATGTATGAATCAAGTACAAAAATCCTCCTAAGGTCTGTATTTGTCCCTCAATCACCTCAAATGAAAATGCATTACCATAAGCTTGCTATGGGTCTCATTCTCCAATTTATCATATACATATGCATACTAAATCAAAAGGACTTACCTTTGGTTGTAATGGAGCTTGAGTGAAGGTGGATAAAAATATAGGCTAATAGGGCTGAACCTCAAGTCAAAGGAGAGCAAATGTATACACCAAGAGCACAAGTGCCTAAGGGTACACTTTGTCTAAATTAACACAATTATAGGCCTTTCTTTTACAATGTGGCATACCTACAACCAAGCTCTTTTTTTGTTTTTCAAAATTTTTATTTTATCAACCTTGCATTTTTCCTTTTTTTTATTTTTATTTTTTTTGGGTGTGCCACTTGCTAAAATTTTGAGTGCACATTTTTCCTCCCCTACACTTAAATTGAAGCATGTCCTCATGTTCTCCCCTATACTTATGCCTAAGCATATATAAGAAATGCACAAATGCTCTCCTAAGCCTAAAAGGTTGGAAATTTTCATGGTTTTTCATTTTTGACTAACTATGTGCTAAAATAAAAGAATGAGCAATAAGGCTCAAAGGGGCTAAACAATGGTAACATGCAAAGATTGGTTGTATGGATAGGTGGCTAAAAATAAGAAAAATGCCTCAATCATATTCAAACATGCACATGGAAACATATTTTCAAGCAAGACCTTAAGCAAGTTCTAGAATACAAATCCAAAAAGGGAAACACACATGAACAAACAAGGATGGTGCATTATAAGCCAATCAAAGAGGGTCAAAATCTCACAGGTTAAAGTGCATGTACTTAATCCAAACATCACAATGAATCCACTAAATATGCAACACAAGATAAAGTTAATGCCAAGCAAGTCAATAAGGTGTATGTGGTGTGAGCCTATGCATGTCACCTTTAAGGTGCCAAATGGATGGTGTAAAATGCAAATGAAAATAAATATGATACAAGAATTAAAACTAAAAATAAAATATAGATAGATAAAAGGGAAATGTAAAGAAAAACCTCATGGTGGATTGTCTCCCACCCAACACTTTGCTTTAATATCCCTAAGTTGGACGGTTAGGATTCTCATTGAGGGTGAGCAGCTTCAACCCATTAGTAGGACATTTGAGCCCTTAGATCCGTGGAGGTGTCATAGAGGTATATCAACCAGTGCCCTTCAATATTACACCCAGTCATCTTGGAATTTTCCAACTTAATTGCACCATCAGGGTACAAATGGATGACCAAGAATGGTCCCTTCCATATAGACTTTGGCCTTCTAGCCAGCAGTTTTGCCCGAGGCTTATGCAGCAAGATCCACTGCCCTTCATAGGGCTTTTTACCCAACATCGGTTGGTCGTGGAGCACCTGACAAATTGATGACTATTGCCTAGGTGGCATACCTGTATCTGAAAACTTAGGATATTCTAAAACAATAGGTGCATCATATCCTATGGAAGAAGAAAAAGTGGAGAATGGGGGATCTAGATCCTTACAAAGCAAAGTACCACAAGCATCATCAACTAAAAAATCAATGACATCAATGACAAACATGGAGTGTTCCTTGTGGGGATGTTTCATAGCATCAGATAAACATTAATCATGGTTCTAGCAGTTTTCAAAAATGGTCTACCCAAGATCAATGTTTGCTTGCTGGCATTGGTGTCATTCTCTATCTCAAGTACATAAAAATTAGCAGGGAATATTAAATCATTTACCTAGACAAGAACATCTTCCAATCTCCCTCTGGTCTTGTGATACTGCGGTTGGCCAATTGATTTTGAAACTCGGTTGGCTTAACCTCTCCAAAGTGCAAAGACTGATAAAGTGATTTAGGCATAACATTAGTGTCCGCCCCAAGGTCAGCTAGAGCTTTCGTGATATACAAGTTCCTAATAGTGCAAGGAACATAGAATATGCTCGGGTCCTTGCACCTGGTTGGCAGGTTGCTTGGCTTGATAATGGAGGAAGTATTGACCCTTATAGTCACCTTGTCCTCCCTACTGCCTCTTGTCCTCCTCCAATTAGTGCATAGACCTCTCAAAAATTTTGCATATGTAGGAATTTGCTTGATTGCATCCAATAGGGGTATGTTTACTTGCACCTTTTAAAATGTTTCCCGAGTTTCAGAATCCAATTTTGATGCAGTAGACTTTCTGTGTTGGATCCCTTGTGGGAATAGCAATCGAGAGAGAAATTCTGGAACTTTTGCAGGTTCTGTGGAGTGCTGCAGTGCTAGTTGACCACTACATCACTCATTCGAGGAGTATCCTAGCACCAGGCTTCCATTTGATGATTTTGTGGAATACTGCAGTGCTAGTTGACCATTGCAGTGCTTTCCAGAATGCTTTTCAGGCTCTTTTTTAGCTTGCTCCTTTTCCTGGACAAGCCTAATCACTTCTGAAATTTTCATCCCAGACTTAATAGTGATAGCACAGACATTTCCTCTTGGATTAGGCATGGTTTGAGATGGTAGCTAGGCAACTGGGTTTTGCTGGCTCTGATTATTTTTCATCTGAGTCAACTCCTCTCTCAGCTAGGCATTTTCTCTTCTAATTTCCTGCATTTACTCCATCATCATCTTCATCATCTCAGTCATAGTAAGTTTGAGGAATGAGGTGCAGGAAGGGTCGGTTGCTTCTGATAAGGTCCCAGGTACTTTTGTTGTGAAGGTTGGCACTGTTGTTGAGAATTATTACCCCACTTCAAATTGGGTTGATTCTTCCAACTAGAGTTATAAGTGTTTTCGAATGGGAACTGGCTTGTCTGATTCTGAGGTTGACTCTGGAAGAGCTATGTTGTTGCTACCCTAGTGTTTAAGTTATCTTGCAATACTAAAGCACATATCAGTGTGATGGTCATTTGAAGTACGCCACAGACTTTAGGGACTATTGGAGTTGCTGCCTGGCTCACCATTAATTGCTGCATAAGGCTAGAAAGTTGCTATAAAGTCTGGGTTAAAATTGGATTCTCTGGCTGGCTTACTCCATGAAGGCCTTTAGTAGTTGTGGCTGCCTTGGAACCAAATTGCTAAAAATTGGCAGCCATATTCTCAATCAAAGCATGAGCTTCTTCCATTATCTTATCCAAGAGTGCCCCTTTACTTGCAGCATCAATCATACACCTATCAGCAAGTACAAGACCTTCATAAAAGTATTGTAGGAGGAGTTGCTTTGGAATTTGGTGGTTAGGGCAGCTAACACAGAAGAACTTGAAACGCTCCTAATACTCATGGAAAGTCTTATCTGACTGGCAGATTCCTGAGATCTCTTTTCTGATAGAAACCACTCTAGAGGCAGAAAAATACCTCTCCAAGAAAAGCCTCTTCATTCCAGTTCAGTTATTGACAACCCTATCAGGAAGGTTGAAGAACCAATTTTTGCTGCACCTTCAAGGGAAAAGGGGAATGCTCTCAGTTTAACATCATCTACCTATATCCCATTAGGTTTCATCTCAGAATACACCATATAAAGCTTCTTCAAATGCTGATGGGGGTCTTCGCCAGACAGCCTATGGAACTTGGGTAGAGCATGAACCATATACCCTTTAAGCTCAAAATCAATGTCTAACCTAGGATAGGTAATGGCCAAGGGCTGTTGGGTGAAATCAGGAGCAGCCTAAATGTCATGTTCCTATCTCCCATGTCACCTGTATTACCTAAAACACCAAACAGAGGATTAGAATACTCAGATGGTTTTGCTTGTTGACGCTTTGCTTGTTTGATTTTTCTCAAAGTTTTCTCAATTTCATAATCAACAAGTATTAGATTTGCAATAGATAAGGAGCACGTCGAACAAGGGAACAAAATATTTTTTTTCATTTTTTTAGAATAAATTAAATAGTAGAAAATAAAAATAGTAAAAAAATAAAATAAAAACTTGAATAAAAATAAATAAAAAATAAACAACTAAGTTTTAATGCCTCCTTGGCAACGACATCAAAATTTGAATAGAGGTTGTCGCCTCCCTCCTCAAATTAGAAATTTATTTTAATACTAAGTTGCACAAAAAATGTAGTAAAGGGCACTATCTAGGTCGTCTCTCAAGGAGGCTCCAATACTTAGGAGAAATTTGGGGTTTAGAAAAATGAGAATTATAGCAATGAAAATTAAAATATAATAGCAACAGTAAAGAAAGCACTAGTGCAAGGTATTCCTAGGATTGGAAATTAATTATCATTGACTAAATATTAAACCCATTGATGGCTATTAGTAATAAACTACTGGCAATTCTACTAGTGATCAATCAATCCCTAGGGTTGACCAATGAAATTAACAAATAAATAAAATCTCAATTTAATTCGTATTTACAATGATCCAAGGTACCAATTGCTATAGCCTAACCGCCAATCGGAAAGTTAATTATAATGTTTTCCCTTAAACAAAAACCAATAGATCTACTAATTTATGCCCAAAAGGTGTCCCTAAACTATGATCGCTAATTCAGTTATTCGAATAAAGATTATAGCAATCACCACAATAATAAAGGAATGGAAACTGTAGAACATTAAGAAAACCAATGCATTCAATATAAACTAAGGGTCTCAAATGTCATCCCAATCCATTCGGAAATCCCTACACTAGTAAAGAAATCTACTCCTTTATTTTTGGAGGATTACAATAATGAAGATAAAAGAACCTGAAAATAATTGCAACAATTCTTGCCATGATCTCCAAGATAAAGTACTTTCACCAATGGAATCCCTAAGAGAAAAAAGAGATGTAGAGAGAGAATAATAGCAACTAAAGTGGTGGCCTAAAAGTGATTTAAAAGCTGACCGAAAAACTAGGATAAAAGTCTATAACAATTCCTTAAATACCGTTCTCTAAAATAGCCAAAACTAGGGCCGAAAAATAGGTGAATGAGTTGCAATCCCATCATCGCACGAATTGCGGCAAAGACTTTCGAGTGAACTATCTTTGATGAGCGTCATTTTCAGGTGCTGTTGATCGCTACAGTGGTCAAAGAGCACTGCAATGGTGGATAGAATTGAATCTAGCCTCGGAATTAGAAATATCAATTGTAGCCCTTTGAATAAGTTTTTCAACGCCACCAAAATCACCTCAATTGGATATCTGTAGCTCCAGATATTGCAAAAATACTAATTGGACGTCCAGTTGGACAGTATTAGAATATCAGCAACCTTTAATCTTGCAACTTGATTTTCACCAAGATACTCTTAGAACTGGATTTTGAGTTGAACATGAAAGTTGTAGAGGACTTCTTGAGATTTCCAAAACATTATTTGTCTTAATTTGATCCTTTGTTCTTGATAATTGCACTTGATCCAAAACTCCTGTACTTAAGACCATACTCAAAAAGAGAAGTCAAACGCAATAGGATGTAATTACAAATTACCCCATAATCAATGCAAAAGCCATCAATTCTATCAAAATTACACAATGAGGAATAAATCAAAATCCTTATTATGTATCAACAACACATTAAAACTCATGTAAAAGCTAAGGTTTAGAAGTAAGATAAGTGGCTCAAATGCCCATTATCAGAGCGAATTGAATAAGATAAGTAGCACAAATGCCTCTTATTAGTTATTACTCTTTTGTTTCAGTTCTTAACTTAAACTCTTGGAAATACTTTAGTGAAAATACAGGTAAATTTTTTTTTGAAACTTTAAAACAAAACATGAGCCACACATACTAAATAAAATACGTCACTCGTCTTGGGTATAAGAAGAAAAGGAAATAAAAACATGTCATAGGCATAAATGAACTACACACACTACATTATCATGAGCATAAACATGTCATCATATAATCATGTATCACCAATATCATCTATTCCTTTTTGTGTAACATCCTAATTTTTAACCCAATACTCTAGAACATATTTAGGTTAATCAATAGTCTGTTACATCACAGTTTCCTTATTACTTTAAAATACTTAGCGGAAATACTGGTAAATTTTTTTTTGAATTATAAAAGCAAAGTGAGAGTCGCGCGACACGATGAACAATAAAGCATGAAAGGAAATAAAGCAAGCATCTCACAACATCATAACATAAAGCAAGTAAGGCACATCACAATAAAACTGAAATGCATATTTATATAATATGATATGCCCACTCATGGAGAGTGGGACTTAGTTTAGTACAATTGGAATAGAAGTACATGGAAAACGAAAGTACAACAAAATGCATAAAAAGAAACTCTCCTAACATCTAGTGCGCCTACGAATAGATAGCCTTAAGACAAAAGGAGGCTATTCTGGCCTAATCAGAGCTCGAGCACCAGAACCGCGATGGTCGTCTCCTACTACGGGCCTCTCTGGAAAGGAGGGATGTATCCGATCCATTGGGGTGGCTATGCGCTACATCGGTCGGGCATGAGCTCCATGGCGGGGAATCATCCTCACCCGTCCTCCACGTACCGGCTGAGCGACAGAAGCCTCTCTACCCTCCCCAAAGTCCATCGGCACAGTGGGGGAGGATCCCTCGGAAGGTACCTGAGTAGCAGAGTCCTCCAAAGGGTCCATCTCGAAGAATGATGAAGGCGCGCGGGGCACATACAGTGGGTAGTCCCAAATGGCAGAAGCTGTCGGTGGGGTGCGGCGGATCCGCTCCTTTCGAGGGCGTGCATGCTCGAACATGAAGTCGTTGTCGAAAGGTGAGGCAGGAGAGAATCGATGACTATGTACAGGGTGACTAAAAGGCCGTCCAATGAACATAAATACACGAATGACGCAGCGACCCACAAAATGGTATGACCCGTGGTCCGGATCATGATGCACCTCCCACGTTGGGTTGTCCACAAAAATTACGAACGTCGCTATCTGAAGACGTGACGGAAAGAAAGAGATAGAGGGAGTGAGAATCTTGCTAAAGAATCTCAGTAGGGTCTCCTACTACCTAGGTGTCATCATCTACGTCATCAGGAACCTTGGGTTTGGTGCACAAAACAAGTGAGCATGCATTAAGTCCATTTTTAAGCTTTTGAAACATAGTTAGCCAAGGTCCATTTATTTTAGTATGATTCTTAATGTCATGGATGCAACATATTAAGGTATGTATGCATGGCTCTACTTAATGCAAGAATAATAATCATAACATTAAGAACATCATGGTAGTGGCATAAAGTGGCAATTGAATTCTCATATGGGAAAACTTTGTGACATAATCATCATACTTTACTTCCTCATAGGCCACCCTAAAAGACAATAGTTTTGGGGGTGCTCGGCCGAACCGGTGTCACCCAGAACGTGTCACATCTCTAGGTTATGAGCTCATACTTTAACTAGTCGTCACTAGTTCTTACTTATCAATCCCGATAAGTGTATCATAATCAGAAACATAATCTCGACTTATCCAGTACGGGCTAGGGGGCATTTCTTGGGGTTGCTCGGCCGAACCGGTGTCACCCAAGAATACATCTTGGTACCGATGTCACATGAGTTCTCTGGAGGTGCTCGGCCAAACCGGTGTCATCCGAGAACCCATCTTAGTACCTCATATCTCATAAAAAGAACCTCATAGTTTTTCAAAACCTTTCTAAGTCCCCAAATTTGTCAGAAATCCGGCAGCGCAACAGCAGCATGTCGGATTTCTTCCAAATTTACTTTATGCCACATAAGTCAATCAAACATACATCCTCCATCATAATTCCATGCGTTCACATAATCATTCTTATGCGTTCACATAATCATTCTTATATGTTCACAAGTAATATTGAAACTCATTATGCTCTTGATCCTACGGTATCTTATGCTTTGACCTTTACAGGCCTTAAACTTGAGATGTAATTATTCTATTATTTTCTATCAACCTCTTATGCACATAAGGATTCTCTTCTAACAAATCTTACTATCATTTATACTCTTTATTAAATCTGGGCAGCACCATTCTTTAAGGGCAAAGTTATAAACTTACAATTACGGGATTCTAGAACTTACGTTTTAGACCCTTTCTTGGTTTCGTCTTCGTCTCAGGCACTATAAATTAAATCTAAACCAGTTATGAGGCATTCCTATGCCTAAGAACTAATTATAAACCATGTTTACCATATTATTGAGGTTGCTGGACAGATTCTAAAAATTAAATGTTCTAAGAGTTCTAGAATTGCAGTTTTATAGTTTTCTAATTACTAGTTTCTCTATGGACGCTAAAATTCAATCCTACTTCAAATGTAACCAAATTTTTCATGATTATTCAATCCTAAACTGATTGTTATCATAATAAAATAGTTTTGGCATTAACTAAGATTAAAGGGGTTAAACGTACGTTAAATTCCAACTTTACGATTTTCCTATGAAGCTAGTTTCTCTCCTAACATGCATAGAAGTGTTCCTACCTCATCATATATCATCTTCACACGTTCTAACACATCAAAACATCATCATTCAACATCAAACATATCAAGATAGAACCGAATTGTTCAATGTTCAAAAGACACATAATTTGACATTTCTAAAACATATAAGTTGCTAGTTTCTCTTGGAATCATTTTAGGACTTCTAAAACTCTTTACAAACCATTTTATTTTATCAAGAGGCTAAAAATAACCTTAGGTCAGTAACCAATTTAATACTTCTTTGGGAGAGGATTAAAACCATAAATCTTATTGGTCATGACTTTATAAAACTCTTCAAACTTAAAGAAAACACTAGAACATAGGTTGTTGGCCCTTGTAACTAGATGGAACTCATTCCAAGCTCATCATTGTTACTTGGCCGAAATTATGCATTCAAAGAATGCTTCCATACTAAACTTTAACTTGAGATAAAATGGGCAAGTTTTTGAGCTCTAAGGTCTTTAAGTGATGACATAATTTAAACATGCTATGCACTCCATTTTTATTCTTCGTTACAAAGTAAAGTGAGAACTTTAAAGTAAATATGCAAGACTTGAAATAAATATGCAAGGCTTGAAATTTAAATATGCAAGACTTGAAGTAAAGATGCAAGGCTTGGAATTTAAATATGCAAGGCTTAAAATAAATATGCCATGCAAGTTCATTTCTTTATTTTAGTGCTGTAGGCCCAGCAACAATCGACTTTAAGGCCAAAATAGAAAGGCTTTGAGAATTAGTTAGGTGATAATGCAAGATCAAAGTAAATATGTAATGCTTAAGCTTGAATATAAATATGAATGCGAGTTTATTTTATTTCTTATTAGAGCTCATACAAGACTTTTAGAGGAATTTTAACCTTAACCCAAACTCATCATGACAAGGTAAAGTGAGGTTTAGAGTTCTTAGAACTCAAGATAACATTCCTTAAAAACATAACCATAAATGAACTTTATAACATCTTTATGAAAACTCAAGCTTTAGAGATTTCTTTGTGGTGAACACAAAGTCACCAACTAGAACTCTCATCATCAAGCTATCATGTTTGGACCACCAAGGATGGTTGGCCGGAAATTTTAGAGAAAGGAAAGAAAAGAAACTGAAACTTGAGAGCAAGAAAGAACCATTTTGAAACTCTAGAGACCACGATCTTGATGATGTATTAACACCAACATCATGAGCCCTCATCATTGAGTTTATGTAACCATTTTAAAACATCATCAAAGTTAAAGATTTCAAGGTTCAAGAAAGAAAGAACTATAAACATTTTTAACTCAAGAACAAAGATCAAGCTTTAGAGGTTTGTTCAAGTGATGAACATCATCATGAAACCCTCATCATCAAGCTCTCATTCCTTTGATCTTCGAGCCTCATGGCCGAAAGAAAGAAGGAGGAGAAGAAGAAAAGAAGTTCCAAAAAGATTCAAGAGAAACTATGAACACATAAAGTGATTAAGATTTAAATGAAAGAAACTCTTGAAAGAAAATCCCTACCAAGTGATTGAAGGTTGGGATAAGAGAAGAGGATGAAGAACTTGAAGAACTTGAACACTTGAACTTGAGAGAAAAGAAAACTTTGAAATGCTCTTTGAAAACTTACACTTAGCAAATGAACCCAAAATGATGCAAGTTCACCCAAGCATGCTATTTATAGAGAAATGAAACAAAATGAGAGGTGTAAATGGGAAGAAAGGCTTCGGCCATTTATAGCACAAGGGAGGAGGAAATATCTTCTCTAAGGTATGGTTCAAGGCATGGTAGAAAGCATGGCTAGGTATGGGTTCAAGCATGGGTGCAAGTATGGGTGCAAGTATAGGTCAAGCATGGTTCTTTGAGTGAGAAACAAATCAACATGTGATGAAAATGGGGGAGGAGTGGTCGAAGGTGCATCAGCCATGGGGGAGGGTTTTCTTGCATTTTAATTGTGGTTTAGAGTTGTGTTTAGGTATATCTTTGATTAGGATTAAGATTAGGAATTTGTAAGAAAGTGTTTAGGTGAGAAAATGGGTAATCAAGGTTGTCAATGTAACACTCTAATATTTAACTCAACACGCCTAGAACGCATTTAAGTTAATTATTAGTCATTACTCTTTTGTTCCAGTTTTTAACTCAAACTTCTTTAAAATACTTTAGTAAAAATATGGGTAAAAATTTTTTTGAACTTAAATACCAAATCGTGAGCCGCGCATACTAAATACCTAACGTCATTACCTTACCTGCGTAAGAGAGATGTTAGAAACGAATATCAGGTAAATACAGAATACAACCATAACATAACATAACTCAAATAATGATGACATATCAATAACTGTATCATAATAGTGATGTCTTGTAATTTCAAGGACATCAATATATATCCATCAATAATATACAAACTGATAACTGAGATACAATTACTCTAAGGAAAAATATCCAAAAGGAAGTTATCTCCGTAGCTCCTCGTCCACTCTCAAGACAAATCACGAACTACACCTTCATTCATGTGCAGGCGACACGGAAAAGAAAAGGGATGAGAAACTTATACAAGAATCTCAGTAGGGCTTCCCGACTATAACACAAGTGTCATCGTCATCGTCCCCAGGAATCTCGGGTTTAATTATGAAAATGGTGAACATATATATAAGGTTCATTTATTAAGTTCTAAATATCATTAGCTGAGACCCGTATCTTTTAGCATGAATCTTAATGTCATGAATGCAACATATTAATCATGGATGCATGTCAATATCATATACATAATATCATAAAATTCATAAAACAATGCATATGATATAAAGAACATCATGATCATCATTCTTACAAGTGACTTAAACTTCTTTATTCTTTTTTCCTTGGGGCACGCCTATAATTCTCTCTTTTCTCGAGAGTTCTAGGTTATGAGCTCATACCTCACTAGTCGTCACTAGCGTATTCTTATCCCTTTTGATAAGATAAATTCCCGACTCTTAAGGTCCGGGATAGCGGGCATTAGGATCACCTTTCATAACCTTTAATTGAAGTCTAAAAGATCATTTCCTATTTGAATCACCTCTCATAACCTTTAATTCGGGGAGTCTAGAGGATCATTTCCATGTGTCTTATGTCACCTTTAACCTTGGCATGTTATATAGAGATGTAAATATGAATAATTCATCATTTCAACATTTCATGCTCATAAACTTCATGGAATCATGCATCTCAATTTATCAAGCATAATTATAACATACCATAACTTAAACTACATAAACATGCATCATAATTCATTGCATATATCCATAAGCCATATAAGTTTCAACACATGAATATAGCCTTCACAAGATATCAACCGCATTCATGCCATCAAATTTATCAACATTTACGCTTAAGCCCCAAAGGGTCAAATCACAATTTCTCAAAGGTTACGGGTCAAAATGCAAATACCCTTTTGTAACACCTTCTCACAAACTAGAGATCTTTAACATTAACCAATACTTTTAATAGACATATAACTATTAGAAACCGTTATAAACTCATCGTAAAAACCTTTTAAGGCCATAAACCAAATTTCAATACATTTTAGGGGTCAAAGTGCAAAATCGCTTGTTTTTAATATTTAACGACGACCGAATTTCTAAATCTTTATATAAACTTCATAAATGGTATTTTGGACTCATGAACACATTCAACATCATTAGTAGCTTTAAATAAAATCATTTGGCTGAAATAACATAATTGATAGTTCAAAACACAACTTTCTGCATTTTGGAATACAGCCCAAACTAACACTTGTAACTACCCTTTTATGCATCTATGGTACCAAAAATAATTTTTACAATAACTATTAGCGATTTAAACTCATCTAAACATCCTAAATCAGTAACCTTTTCAGTTCTAAAGGATTAGATCAGAATACTAAAATTTTAGCATTTAAAATCATGAGAAAAACCGTATTCTTAATCCTTTATAATTTGTAGGTCTTTCAAAATTTCTTTGTACAAATTTAAAGACAAGATCATACCTAAAAATAAAGTATATCAAGATTTAAATCAGAATTATATAAGTGCCAAAAATAAATAGATGAGAAGTGTCCATGATCAAAGTTGTCATTTAAAATAAAACAAGTAAATCTTGAACTTTAGGATTTAAATGATAACTAGAATCATAAACTTGTCTTGTAACCTTATTATTATCATTATAAGGTGATAACTTGGAAAGATAAATATGAAATGCAAGGCTTGAGATATAAATATAAAGATACAAATTCATTCTTAGGTATTTATGATTTAGGTGACAACTTGAAAGTAAATATGAATATGCAAGTTTATATTATTATCTTCAAGAATTAAAGTGATAACTTGGAATATAAATATGATTATGAAAAGCTTGAAATATAAATATGATATGCAAGAACTTATAACATAAATATGGATGCAAGTTCATTTTTATGTCTTATTAAGCTTAAAACTCAAGACTTAGTAACTCCTTTAGAAATCTTTTGTCATCAAGAATTAAATCTTGGGCTTTAGAGGACATTTAAATGATGGATTCACAACTACCACCATGATTCCTCATCATCAAGCCATGGTCATTATCAAATCATAAAAATCAAAAATATAAAGGAAGAACAAAAGAAAGAACATGAAATAAAATCCCTACCAAGTTGTTTCTTTGTTAATTAGAGTAAGAGCTTGATCTTATATGAGATATCAATGACAAAAATCTGATCTTAGTGATGGTATATATTTGGCCAAGTGAAGATGAAATGGTGGGAGGATTTTTGTTGTGTTCTTGTGTTTGGATATGGAAAGTTTAGGTGCTTAGGGGTTGGTTTACGGTATGTATGTGTTTGTTTGAGCTTGGGAACTTGGATGGATATCAAGAATGGAGTCTCTTGGAGGTGGAGAAGGAAGAAGAAGAGAGCTTTGTATTTAGAGAGAGAAGAGAGGATTTTTGGCTAATTTTTGTGAGCAAGACTACAACCAAAAATACAAATGGTAAGAATGAATGTTTGTGTGTGAATTAGGCTTGGAAAACACATATTTATAGCGATTTTGGGGGGTGAGGCAGCTGCATTAATGGCTATAATGGGGAGTATTTTTTCAATTTTGTGAGTGGTAGGACATATATTTGATGGGTATTTAATTTGTAATGGTTTAGAAATGATAAATTAGTGTAAGTGGCTTAACCATCAAGAGTTTAAAATTCCTCAAGACAAAATTAAATGGCCAACATTTATAGTGGAAATTTTAGTGCTAATAATCTGAAGTAATAAAATAAAAATAAATTTAAAATATATTTTATTTTTGAGAAAAGAAATTGTTAGTGGAAAAGAAATTGATAAACTAAAGTAAGTGCTTAATAATCAAATATTTAAGGTGCTCCATTACAAAATTAAATGGCCAACATATGTAGTGGAATTTTTAGTGCAAATAATCTGAAGTAATAAAAATAAATAAATCTAAAATATATTTTATTTTTAAGAAAAAGAAATTTAATACACTAATTTCCTATTATGTGTCTTAAGAACCCCTTTTTAATTAAGAAAGAAAAACAATATTTTCTAAAATAATTTTATGCTTTAAAATTATCTCAAATAATTATTTTGACTCAAGATAAATAAATAAAATTAATTTATCTTTAATTAGAGCCTAATATTGCCTATATTTACTTAATTACGTAAATAAGCTCATTTATTGTTAATTAGGGGCAAAATGGTAATTTCGCGTAAAAATTCCCCGAAACCACCCGAACATTTTCAAATATCAAATTACACATGTAATAAACATTTTGAACTCCCGGGCGATGACTAGGTTCAGAAATTACTTAATCTCGTGTTAAATTACCACAGGGGTATTTTGGTAATTTCACTTGCGGTAAAAAAAATTGAAGTTAATATTTTCACATCTACAACACACATAATCCCTTTCAAGCATAAAACTAACCCCTTGAGGATAGCACAGGTAGTAGTCCTTGATTTCGGGGCAAAAATGACCCTAGGGGCATTTTGGTCATTTGTACATTGAAAAATTGAAAATCGCGATTTTTGCACATATTGCTATTTAATCATCATATAATGTTATTCTAATATCAAAATATCCTATTGAAGATGGCTGGACCATTTTGGCCTCAAATCTTGTGTAGAAAATGACCTAGGGGTATTTTGGTCATTTTGTATAGCAGTAAAAATCGAGACGTTACAGTCAAGACATGTTTAAGGAGTGGTCTTGCATCATTAGTGAGCTATAAACTCATTTTAGTGCATAAACAATTCTAGACACAATTCCATGATTTAAGGAATTGGAGAAAGAAAACACTATTCAAGATTCCAAGATTGGAATCTTGAGTTTTAAAAAGAGATTTAAATCTAATCTAAGCAATTTTAGGTTCTAATTAATTTTAATAGCTTATTTTGACTCTAGATTAATTATAAAAATTAATTAATCTTCGATTGGAGCCAAATATTGCGTAGGTTTGCTTAATTACGTCATTAAGCTCAAAAACACTATTCTAGGGGTAAAATCGTAATTTTGCACTAAAACTGCCCGGGACCACCGGGACTTGAACAGACGCTTTTAAACATGTAAAAACATTGTTTTAAACCTTTGGGGAAAGTTTCGGGCTCAAACGGCACCTTTACCCGCGTAAAACGCTATAGGGGTATTTTGGTCATTTTGACCCGCAACTGCAGAAAATGAGACTTTCGCCTCCAAAACCATTCAAAGGCCATTCAATCCCCTTCAAACATTGAGTTGGCCCTTCAAGGACTTCTGGGCCGGCCATCCTCGAATTCTGGGCCGAAAATGACCTCAAGGGCATTTTGGTCATTTTCTTCTCAGACAGAAAAATCGGGACGTTACATTTTGCGCACCAACATATACATATAAGTAATACCATCCTACCCACCAATAAAGGTTGGAATAAGTACAGTCATCTAAAGTAACATAAACAGAGAGTAAATGAAAGCTAAATACAAGTCCACAACGACCTCTCATCCCCACTACTCCTACTGGGGCGTGCTTAGGGTAGATAACCTCTAATAAACAAAAAGCAAAAGAAGGCTATCCTATTTGTGATATGTGCAAAGGTGCTATTTGAGGTCTGCTACCGACTCCTTTAGCTATCACTCCTGGGTAGGAGGAAGTAAGCTAATCCAATGGGCCAGCTCGTCTGGTGTGGTAAGACGATGGATGTAACATCCTCCCAAGTCCAACGTCATCCTTAAGTCATGACATCAGACTTGAGAGTTGTTACTTATAAATTAACGGGCCTTTCTTAAATAACTATACCAAATTTGATGGGATCGTGTAATAACTAGCGTAATTTCGATTAAAATATATAATAAAGATACAAAACATTTATTTATTGTAAAGTCAATTACATAAGGAAGCTTTACTATGAGCTTTAACACCTGTACAATCTCTATTACATTTATTTACACAATTACTTGCGGCTATATACCACGTAAGAAAAACATCAACTCCTAAACTACTGCAATCCCGAGCTTCTTTCACACAGCAGCTGCATCATTCTCTGTATCGACCTGGAGACGACATGGGAACACAAACACACAGGGGTGAGAATTATACAATTCCTAGTAGGGCAACTCCCCAAAACTCACTCATAATGTCATCGTCATCGCCCCAGCCACTTTGGTTTATTAGAAAAAAAATGATCATGCATTTCATAACAATGGTTCATTTTTAAAGTTCAAAATCGTACTTGCAAAGTAGGTAACTTTTAATAATCAGTCACTTAATGCATATATTACACAATGTTCAAACACTTAGTAAATCATCATAGGCAGACAATTCAAATCAATATGTATATGCATATGATAAATGCCAAAATCTTTAATGAAATCATCTTCACTTGTTACGAATAATATCAAAAGGAATTCTCCAGTTTTCTTTTGTGGCCATAGAACTTAATTGAGTGCATTTTTCTCTTTTCATTAATATAGGAAAGACTTAGTTTTTATCATGCTGCAAGACTCAATTCAGTACAACTTTCTCTCTTCATTGAAAAGACTTAGTTTATACCTAACAGGTATCTGCCATGGACAACTCCACAATAGATAGTTTATACCAAATGGTATTTATAGTGGTTCACACCACATAAGGGAAATAGCTTATCAGGATTGAGCTCATTCCTATACATGATCATTGGATTTACTTTCTCCAATTCTCATACAGATCTATTTCTAGCCGATACGTCTACCGACTCATATTATCTCTAGGGAAGTTCATCTTTTTGCCTTCCCCTTTATCTCTAGGGAAGTTCCTCTTTTTACTTTCTCCTCATTCCATACAAGTCTTGTTTCTATTTTCTCCATATGTCAGAACATGCACGAGTGAAATTTATACATTTCCTTTTCTCATATAATTGCATCATGTACTTTCTTTTCTCAAATGCATGCATAAGCCACATGTAGGCTATCAATCACAAGTAATTCTCTTTTGCCACATATGTATATCATTCACTTTACTTTTCCAAATGCATGCATAAGGCATATATACATATTCATTCACAATATGATTCCAACCATGTCTCAAACTATTCCTTAAAGTCACTCACATGCATTCATATATCATACTTGAACCAAAGGTCATTATTCCATCAATTCAAAGCATCAATTCATTTTCAGCACAAATACAACATATTTGCAGAATTCATACCTAAGGAATACAATTTATTATGCTTATCAAACATCCATTGCAAGGGCTGTAAAAATTTTCCAAAACACCTCAATGTGTCCACAAGGCCTTATAAAAATTTCAAAACAAAATTCCTTCTCTAACCATGTTAACAAAATTAGACGAACTTGGTGGTCATAAACCACTCAACCTCAGCTCAATAGTCAAAATTCATAATTTTTAATCCTATCAAATGATTGAATCAATTCTAAAGAAAAAACACGATTAAATTTCAATATGTTTCCAATTCTATGTAAAAATTTCAAAGGAAAAATCAATCATTTGCTATGATAATAAAATTAGCAAATTTCATAGCTTCATCTTTAACAATTCAGGTAGCATGGGTAGGGTTTCAGTTCATGATTTCTTTTAACATAGAAAAAGTGCCCAGAATGACTCAAAATTTTTATTGAAGACATCTTAACATTTAGATACATCTTGTAAAATTTTCAATTGAATCCAAGATCTCTAATTAGGTCAGAAAATTCGACCAATTTCCCTACTTGCTTCAAACAGGGATTTTCTAGCAATAATGTTCAAGTAACATGATTTTTCTCAAGCAGCCAAAGTACAAATCAAGATTCAAGAAAACTTTTGGAACTACCTTAGAATGTTAGCTTCAACATATAATTTTTATAGCTCATAAAACAACATATAATTGTGCTAGAAAATTCGTGAACAGCCACTGCCAGTAGGAAAACTGAAAATTCAGCAAGTAAGGTTTAACATCTCTTTAGCAAAATTGATTTTTCCACAACAACAAACTAATCCACCAAAGCAAATACATCTATATATATATGTAATCAAAGAATAGAACTAGAAAACATTAATTCTAAACTACCAAAATCTGCAAGAAACAGAATTTTATTAAACAAGACAACAAACCCTACTTTGCAAATCTTTAGAGCTTTATACTTCAAAGGTGTTCCAAGTGATTTTCTCTTCACTTCGAGGACTCCCAATCAAGCCCCAAACCTCCATTAGGTAGTGAGGAAGTGATATTTCAAGGTGAGGATTGATGGAGAATTGAAATTTTAATCGGTTAGATTTGTAGTTTATGATGAGTAGAACAAGTTTGGTGAAGGAAGTTTATGGTTTTATCAATTGTAGGTTAGAAAAATGGAGGTTTGAAGTAAAGTTGTTATGGTTTTTCTTTGTGAAGAAGCCATGGAGGGTGCTGGTCTTTGATGGCCGAGAATGAGAAGATGAAATAATGGGGTTAGGTGGCTAAAGTTTATCTTATATTGGGTTGGAAACATCTATTTAATTACAAAAGATAATTGTTTCTAAAAGAAAATAAGATGCATGGATAGGATTTGATCTTGTAATTCAAGATTAAATCCTAGCCTTACACTTGGCTCTAAAGGATAAATATTATCCTTTTATAAAGATTAAACTATCTTTCAGTGTTAGAAACCGCACACTGAAATTTCACCGAACGAGTGAAACAGTATACTCGGGAAATCAAACATTGCCTGAAAAATAATTTGGAATATAAAATCTTTATTTCTACCTATTTCTAACCATAATCTTATAATTTCTCAATTTTGGACATCTCTGGGCTCAATTCTAGGGTTTCGGCTTTCCCGACAGACCAGTAGGGCTCGCAGGTTACTATTCACTTTTTAAAAATTTTTTTATGAATCCCTTGAACCATCGTCATCATTACTAAACTGTCAGATTTTTGAAATTATGACTAGTAAAGTCCAAATTAATTTCTAAATAATTTTTAAGGTGTTACAATGGGTAGGTCGATCGTGGGCACCTCGGCGTGGTTGAGTGGCTCCCCTATGAGCATGCTAACCTCCTCACATGGGCTGTGTCATCATAGCTTCTCATTCGCTAGTACCCCCTATCTCCATGGAAACGGTAAGGTTGGAACCATCAAAAGAAAGCCGGTTTGGTGAATCCTTAAACGGGTCTGATAGTAGGCTAGTCTGATAAAGATGTGATCAAGATATGTAAACGGGAAAGTCACGGATGGCTGAAGCAGCTGGATGGGTATGGGGAATCTACTTTGCTCGCAGTTGGGCTCAGTCAAAGACAATATCATCAACGAAGGGGGCGGCAGTGGAAAACCTAAAACTAGTGAAAAGGGGCGATCCAAAAAGACAAAAAGGCGGACATCACATCGACCAACAAAGTGATAAGTCTGATGAGCAGGATCGAAGTGCATCTCCTAGGTGGAAGCGTCAATGTATATCACAAATGTCACCATCTACCTCGGAAGACGAGACAGAAAGGAAATAAAGAGGGAATGAGAAAGTCATACAAGAATCTCAGTAGGACTTTTGCCTCCTATCATGTGTCATCATCTATATCCTCAGGAACCTCAGGTTTCATTATGAAATAGTGGACATATATATATAGGGTTCATGTATTAAGTTCCAAATACCATTGGTCCGAGGCCCATCTATTTTAGCATGTCAATGCCACAAGCAAGATGTCAAAGAATTATATTAAATTATCATCATATAAAGATTGCAAACTATTCTAGATGATCTTTTCCTCTTTAATCTTTTAGGTGACTTAAACTTCTTATTCTATTTTCCATGGGGGTCACCCTAATATTCTCTCCCTTGAGAGTTTTAGACTATGAGCTCATACTTAACTAGTCATCATTAGTCTACACTTATCCTCTCGATAAGCTAATTCCCGAGTCCCAGAGTGCGGAATGGGGGTATAGGATCACCTTTCATAACCTTTAATTCGGGGAGTCTAAAGGATCACCTTATTAGATCATCTTTCATATTTGGGGACTTCAGAGAATCATTTCCTGTGTTTTATGTCACCTTAACCTTAGCATGTTATCTAGAGATGCAAACATATGAACATGTCATAACTTATCACTTAGCATTTCATGCTCATAAAACACTTAGGCTATGAACCTTAATTATTCAAGCATAATCATAACATGCCACTGTTCATCATGTAATTAATCACATAAGCTTGTATCGTATTCTTTGCATATATCCATAAGCATTTCATAAATCGATATCCTATAACAATAAACATGCTCCTACCAATGTGTTGGAAATTAAGGACCAGATTTAGCTAATGTATATGCTATGCTCAACAGGATATATACAACATACTAGAGATCATCATTTACATAATTCAAAGATCAAGCATGCAAAGTCGTCAATTCATGTTATTTCAAGTGGAAACACACTTATTTACACATTTCTAGGTCTAGTAATTGATTACATGAGCTGATACTCAATTACACGGTTCAAATTTTCAAAATAAAGATGTTCAAGCTTCTGGTAATCGATTACATAAGCTGTGTAACCGATTACCAGTGTTAAAAACACATTCTAGGCACTCAGAAACATCCTGGTAATCGATTACAATATGTGGTAATCGATTACCAGAGCCACACACTCATTTTCAGGTACTAAAAACATCCTGGTAATCGATTACAGCACATTGGTAATCGATTACCAAAAGCTCCAGAAGTTGAAAAACTAAAGTTTTGACACCCTTCAAGTTGTTCTTTCATTCTAAAACCTTCTTAAGACATCAGTCCAATACTTCCTTTGAAACCATACTCACATTTCCACACATCAAGATAAACTCTTCATCAAAACTAAAAATTTCATCTATAGGTTTCTAAATCATTTAGAAATCACATTTTTACTCCCTTGAGTCCCTAAATCTTTTAAAATTCTTTGTACATCATAGAAACAAGATTCAAGCCTCAAAATAAAATAAACCCAACTTCAAAACCCAAATCCTTATTTGGCCAAAATATATGTAACAAAAAGTATCCATGATCAAAATTTCCATTTAATATAAAAGAGGCAAGTCTTGAGCTTTAGAGATTTAAGTGATGGCTAGAATCATAAACATGCTATGCAAGTCTCATTTTAATCTTTATCATTATCAGGTGAGAGCTTGGAAATATAAATATGATGTGCAAGACTTGAAATATAAATATGAGAATACCTGTTCATTTTAAGTACTTAAGTCTTAGGTGATAACTTGAAAAATAAACATGAAATGGAAGTCCATTTTCTTACCTTTGAGATTTAAGGTAATAACTTGGAATATAAACCTGATATGCAAGGCTTGGAATCTAAACATGGGATGCAAGAACTTGAAACATAAACATGAATGCAATCCATTTTTACATCTCATTAAACTCCAAACTCAAGACTCTTTTTAAAGAATGAAAACTGTTTAACCCAAATCAATCTTACAAAATGGAAGAGCTTTAGAGTCCATCAACACCATCATGGACTATGATGGTGAAGGAGGATTTTTCTTGAGCTTTTGTGTCTTGGAATGGAAAGGTTATGTGTCTTGGAGATTATCTATGATGGTGATATGGTGGTTTGAGGTGAAGAGGAGGTTGAGGGTGGAGGTTTCTTGAGGATGAAAGAGGAGGAAGAGAGCTCTTGAGATGAAAGAGAAGAGATAGTTTTTTGGCCAATCTTCTTGAGCAAGACAACAACAAAAAATTAAATAGTGAAAATGAGAGTTCTTAGTGTTTAAAAAACTTAAATATGAGGGTGCAAAGAAGGAGGAAAGGCTGTGGCCTTCTTAGGCATTTAAGGGGAAAGATGTTTTCATTTTCATGTGGGTTAGGGCTTGTGTTACAGGTAGATTTGATTAGGCAATGGGTTAAGATTGGTAATTAGGTGTTTGGGCTAGTAACCAAGTGATTAAGGCATTTCAAGATATGATTAAGGAATAGTCTTGCACAATTAGGGGAGTTAAATTCCATTAGTTTGAAATTCAAACTCCAACATGCTTCCTCGATTTAGGGAAGAAGAGAGAAAAAACACTATTGCTCATGATATGACATAAAGTCTTTAGATTAAAGAAGGGATTTGAACTTCCCTAAACAATTTAGGCCCTAGTTAACCTCATATAATTATTTTGACTCAAGATTACTGGATAAAATTAATTTATCTTTAATTAGATCCTAATATTGCTTATGTTTCCTTAATCACTCAGTTAAGCTTATTCAGCACAAACCAGGGGCAGGAAGGTAATTTCAGACAAAAACTTCCTGGGACCACCAGGATTTTTCCAGATATCATGCAACATTTATCAATAATCTTTTGAGATCCGAGTGATGACTGGAGCCATCACTTAATCCCACGTAAAATTACCTCAGGGGTACTTTGGTAATTTCACACATGGGAAAAACAGGAACTGAGATTTTCACCTCTAACATCATCCATAATACATCTAATCCCCTTCAAAGACTAAAGTAACCCCTTGAGGATGGCCTAGATTGGTTGCCCTTAGTTCTCGAGTAGAAATGACCTTAAGGGCATTTTGGTCATTTGTGCATAGGAGAAATCGGGGCATTACATTTCTCCCCTCCTTAAAAAGAATTTCGCCTTTGAAATTCATTTCCTGTGAGAACCTTAGGGTACTACGTCCTTATTTTCGATTCCAACTACCATGTGAATTCCTCTGCTATTCCCTATCCCTACGTCACTTTGACCAGAGGTACGGTTTTATTCCTCAACTGCTTGACTCTTCTGTCCATGATCCTCTAAGGTGTTAGGTTAAAGGTCAAATCCTCCTGTAATTATACTTGTTCTGGCTCTAACACATGATTAGGGTCGGATTGATACTTCCTTAATTGAGAGACATGGAAGACATCATGAAAGTTGTACAAATTGGGTGGTAGGGCTATTCGATATGCTACTGACTCGACTCTATTTAAGATTTCAAAGGGATCAAGAAATCTGGGGCTCAACTTTTTGACTCTCACAGCTTGTCCTATGCCTATTGTAGGGTTGATCCTAAGGAATACATGTTCTCCCTCTTGAAATTCCAACTGCTTTCACCACTTATCCGCATAGCTTTTCTGTTAACTTTGAGTAGTAAGGATTCAATCCCTAATCCTCTTTATCTGCTCTATGGTTTCCTTTACAACTTTGGGTCCTAACATACTTTGCTCACTGGGCTCATACCAATAGAAAGGGATTGACACTTCCTTCCATATAGGGCCTCAAACGGTGCCATATCGGTACTTACATAATAACTATTGTTATATGCAAACTTGATCAACAACAAATATTTATCCTAACTTCCTCTTTGGTCCAACACACATGCCCTCAACATATTCTTTAGTGTCTGTATGGTTCTCTCTAATTGGCCATCTGTTTAAAGGTGGTAAGCCATACTTATTAGGCACAACTTTGAACTAAATGCCTTCTGAAAGGCTTCCCAAAAACGCGATGTAAATTGCAGATCTTGGTCTGAGATTATCATCGACAGTGTAACACCCTAATATTTAACCCAATACACTTAGGACGTATTCGAGTTAATTATTAGTTATTACTTTTTTGTTCCAGTTCTTATTTTCTAATTTGTAGAAAATGCTTAGCAAAAATATGGGTAAATTAAGATAAAGGCGAAAATATGAGCCATGCGTGAAATGAAACTACGTCATTTGTCTCGCATAAAATATAGAGTGAGGATTCATATAATAAATGGAACACAAGATCTTAAGCATAACGAACCCTCATAAATATATATAATATATATATATATATATGTATATATATACAGTAAAGGTTTTACCATACACCAAGTCAAATAGTAGCATTAGTACAGTCATTCAAGTGAATACATCAAGAAACATAAAATACTTAAACTAGAAACCTCATCTACTCCAGTGTACCTACGGTAGATAACCTTTAAAAGCAAAAGAAGGTTATCCTATGCATGATGTGCGCACATACACTACTACGCCTACTGCCACTACTGCTGCTGCCTATCTTTAGGGGGACGAACATAACCAAACCATTGAGCCAGCTCAGCCGGGGTGGCCAAACGGTGAGAGGGTTGGGCATAAGCTCCACGATGGGGCACCATCCTCTCTCTACCTCCTCAAATTGGTTGAGTCACCATAGCCTCGCTACCTTCACCTATCTCCATGGGCACGGTGGGGGAAGAACCACTAGACAGGATCTCGGTGGCTGAGTCCTCGGAGGGGTCAGTCTCTGAATGAGTCGGGGGAGAGTGGGGAATATACTCTGGGAAGTTTCGTACAGCCGAGGTAGTAGCAAGGGTGTGATGAGCCTGCTTTCCGCGGGGGCGAGCACGCTCGAAGAAAAGCTCATCGACAAAGGGCGAAGTAAGGGTGAAATAGAAACTAGTGACTGGATAAGCAAACGGACGCTCCAAAAACACGAACATATGAATGGAATAGTGGCCCAGAAAGTGGTATGACTGGTGCATGGTGTCAAAATGGAGCTCCCAGGTCAGCGCATCAATGTATAGCACGAATGACGCCGTCGTCCTCTGAAGACGCGATAGAAAGAAAGATAGAAGGAGTGAGAAACTTGATAAAGAATCGCAGTAGGGTGTTCTCCTATCTTGATGTCATCATCTACATCCTCAGGAATCTCGGGTTTCATTATGAAATGGTGAACATGCATAAGGTTCATTTATTAAGTTCTAAAATACCAATTACCAAGGCCCATTCATTTTAATATGCATCTTAGATGTTATGAATACAATATACCTCATCATGAAATGCATGTCAATAAGAGGTGAAACATACTACTAAAGACATAAGTAATGCACATGGAACGTGATAGACATAGCATGAATTAATTCATCTTATTCTCTAGGTGACTTGAACCATTTTTTCTCTTATTGGGGCCACCTTATTACTTTCTCCTCTTGAGAGTTCTAGGTTATGAGCTCATACCTCACTAGTCGTCACTAGCGTAATCTTATCCCTTTTGATATGTTAAATTCTCGACTCTTAAGGTATGAGATAGGGGGCATTAGGATCACCTTTCATAACTTTTAATTCAGAGAGTTCAAAGGATCAATTCCTCATTGGATCACCTCTCATAATCTTTAATTCGGGGAGTCTAGAGGGTCATCTCTATGTGTTTTATGTCACCTTAATCTTAGCATGTTATATTACTTCAACATATGCATTATGAACATTCCAAGTGTAACCACAATCAACACCAAATTCTTGAATATATCATGTTCAAAACCATGCATCTTAGTTAATCACATAGGCATGCTCTTAAGGCAAGTTATAATTTCATATAACCATAAACATGCTCCTATCCAGTATGCTAGAAATCAAGGACCGGACTCGGCTAATGCACATGCTATGCTTAATAGGATATACATGCATAGTCACATAAGGATCATTATTCATTCAACTCAAATATAAAGTCATCAACCCATGTAAAGTGAGGCTCAGCTGAGAGGAAATAGAGAACTCAGCTGAAGTGTAAGGTTATTGACATGTGTTATCCCAAGTGAGAACATAGCTCGGCCAAAGTGTCGAAGTGTAGGGTCGTCAGCCCGTGTTATTTGAAGTGAGAACATAGCTCGGCCAAAGTGCCAAAGTGTGGAGTCATCGACCCGTATTATTTCAAGTGATAAGCAAAACATATTTGAAAAGACACTGTCCATGAAACCGAAATTTCTGTGTAAGTTGAAAAGGGTAAGTCCTGAGCTTTAGATGTTTAGGTGATGACATAAACATAAACATGATAATGCAAACCTTATTTTAATCTTTGATATTATAAGATGATGGAAATGGAAATAAATATGATATGCAAAGCTTGAATATAAATATGAAATGCAAGGACTTAGAAGATAAATATGAATGCATTTCCATTTATTATTTCTTTAAGTTTCAAGCTCAAGACTCCTATTTAGAGTAATAACTCTAAAATACCGATCAATCTTACAAAATGGTCATGAGCTTTAGAGTCCATCAACACCATGGTTTCAAGAATCTTTATTTTGTTTGGGTTGATCATCAAGCTCAAAGAAGTGAAATATAAGGAAACTAACATCTTACTCATTATAGTTCTTTGAAAACCAAAACAAAGTTCAAGCTTTAGAGGTTACGGATGTGATAATCTCATTACCATCATCTAGGGACCCTTATTATCAACCTAATATTTTTAATTACAAAGGGCCTTTAAGGCCGAAATGAAAAAGAAGAAAAAGGGAGTCCATAAAACCCAAGAAGTGATTCCAGGAAAAGAATAAGAACTTTTGAAACAACATTCCTTACCAAAGGTGTTCTTCTTGTTGAAATGAGGAGAGCTTGATCTTGGAAGTGGAAAGGCTAAGTGTTTAAAGGAAGGTCTATGGTGGTTGTGTGGTGGTTTGAGGTTGAGGAATGGTGATGAGTGGTGGTTCTTGAAGATAGAAGAGGAAGAAGAGAGTTTCTTTGGTTGAGAGAAACGAGAGAAAACTTAGACAATTCTTAAACTGGAATTGCAAGAACTGAGCAAATAGCTTTGTGAGCTTCCTTGTATTTTATAGAGAAATTTCAACATAAGAGGATGAGGGGGAGGGAGAGGTCGTGGCAATCACAAAAGAAAAATAGAGGAAAAATACCTCATTCAAATGTATCATGTCAAGGCATGGTGTAGGAATAGCTAGCTATGGGGTTTAGGTATGGCTTCCTTTGAGTGTGTAAGTGACTAAACAGAACATATTTGTACGGGTAAATCACATAAACACTCTCTCATCTAATATGAAAACAAATAGAATTAATTATTGTTAATGGAAAAAGGATCTTGGTTGGGAGAAGCAGAGCTCGGTCAGAGGAGAAGGTTCTTGGTCGACAAGCAGAGCTCGGCTGGGAAGAAATAGAGCTCAACTAGAGGAAGATCTTCAAGTAGGGCTCGACTAAGGAAAAAGAGCTCGACCAGAGGAGAATCTTCAAGTAGAGCTTGGTTGAGAAAAAAGAACTCGACTAGAAGAGCTCAGCCCGAGAAAGATCTTGGTTGAAAAAAGGAGCTCAGCTGAGAGGAAAAAGAGGTCATATGGAGCTCGACTGGAGAGGAAGAGCTCGGCCGACAGGTGGTGGAAATCTATACATCTGGCCGAAACTATGTTTAGATGTCAAACATTCCTTAAAGCGACATTTCGGACTCTCGGGTGACATCTGGGTTTAGTCGGCACCTAATCCCGCGTTTAAATTACCACAAGGGTACGTTGGTAATTTTATGTGCAGAAGCCCAAAAACGAGATTCTTCTGCTCTATTAACACACATAATCCCCGTTCAATATCAAAACAGCCCTTTGAGGATGGCCGAGGCCGGCTATCTTCATTCTCTGGGTAAAAATGACCTCAAAGGCATTTTAATCATTTGTACACAGGAAAAATCAGGGCGTTGCAGATGGCACTCCATGTAACTTCACGATTTCTTGGATATACAATTGGGCTAGCTTTTCCAAGGAGTAAGTCACCTTAATAGGTAAAAAGTAAGCCGACTTAGTCAGTCAATCCACAATCACCCGTATGGCGTCATGGCCCACTTGGGTCCTAGGTAGCCCTGTCACAAAATCCATTGAGATTCTATCCCACTTCCTTTTGGAAATTGACAAGGGTTGTAACATTCCAGAGGGTCTTTGGTGCTCAATCTTCACCTTTTGACAGACCAAGCACTTACTCACCCATGTTCCCATGTCTTGCTTCAACCCGGGCAACCAAAACATCTTTTTCAAGTTCTCATACATCTTGGTAGTACTAAGGTGAATGGTGAAATGGCTTTTATGGGCTTCCTCCAAAATCTCTTTTTGGAGGTTACCACTTGCTGGTACACAAATTCAACCCTCAAACCTCCACAACTTATTAGTTCCCTAGGTGAAACCCTTCAACTTTCCCACCTTTTTTGCCTCTAAGGTCTCCTTAAACTCCTCATCTTCCTATTGAGCTCGAGTAATTCTTTGTTTGAAGTCACTCGTTACACTGAGGTGACATATCTTCATGCTCTCAGTGGTCAATGTCATCTCCAAGATTAGGTTTCTAAACCTCTCAATTACTCCGTCTCCTTCACCATCATATGTGACAAGTATAATGACTTTCAACTCAAGGCGTCAGCTACTACATTAGCCTTGCCGGGACGATAGTTCAACCCAAAGTCATAGTCCTCCAAGAATTCCATCCATATCCTCTGCCTTATATTCAATTCCTTCTGATCAAAGTGGTATTTGAGACTCTTATGATCAGAGAATACCTCAAACTTCACTCTGTACAAATGATGTCTCCATACCTTCAAAGTGAACACAACTGTTGCCAACTCTAGATCATGGTGAGGTAGTTTGCTTCATGAAGTTTAAGTTGTTTAGATGCATATGCTACCACTTGCCTATTTTGCATCAACACACAACCCAAACCTTTCCCTAAAGTGTCATAATACACCTCAAAGGGCATATTAGGGTCAGGCAATACTAACATTGGGGTAGTGGTTAACTTTACTTTTAGTTCTTGGAAATTCTTCTCACACTTTGAAATCCAAACAAAAGTGATATTCTTCCTAATAAGCTTAGTCAAGGTAAGGAAATCTGAGAAAATCCTTAATAAACCTACGGCAATAGCCAACCAATCCTAAAAAGCTCCATATCTTTGTTACCATGATAGGTCTTTCCCAGCTCATCATAGTCTCTGTTTTACGAGGGTTTACTGCGATACCTCTTTTTGACAATATATGCCCTAAGAATTTTACTTTCTCTAGCCAGAATTCACACTTAGACAACTTGGCATATAGCTTCTTTTCCTTCGGAATCTCCAAAACTATTCTCAAATGATGTTCATGCTCCTTGTGGGTCTTCAAATAGATGAGTATATCATCTATAAAAACAACCACAAACTGGTCTAAATAGCATCTAAAGATCCTATTCATGTAGTCTATAAACATAGCATGAGCATTGGTCAGTCCAAATTATATTACTGTAAACTCAAAGTAGCCATATCGAGTTTGAAAGGTTGTCTTAGGTATGTCCTCATCCCTCACAATAATATGATGATATCCTGACCTCAAATCAATCTTTGAAAACACAACTGCTCTCCTCAACTGATCAATCAAATCATCAATCCTAGGAAAACGGTACTTGTTCTTCATCGTCACTCGATTCAACTACATATAGTCCACACATAGCCTCATACGCCTATCTTTCTTTTTGACAAACAACACTGGGGGCTCCCCATGGTAATGCACTATGTCTCACAAACTTCTTTTCCAAAAGCTCCTCTAACTGAGTCTTCAACTCGATTAACTCTAGAGGTGACATCCTATAAGGTGCTATGAATATAGGCCCTGTCCTCGGGACCAACTCAATAGAAAACTCTATCTATCTCACTGGAGAAAACTTAGGTATCTCATCCGGGAACACTTTAGGATAGCCTCTTACTACAAGCACATCTTTAATGTTTTGCTCTAAGTCTACCTTACTAGCAGCTAGGAGAACATATCCCTTATATTCTTTCCCATAACACTTGACTTCTAGGGTATTTACATAAAGACTTAGAGATTTACTAGGCTTATTAGGGGTAGGAAAAAAGATGACAGATATTGTATAATAGTTCAACATTACATGGTTATCATAAAGCCAATCCATGCTGAGAATCATGTCTAGACCATGCATTGGTAAACAAACTAGATCTAGAACAAAAGGTCTACCTTCAATAATTCAAACAACATCTACAAGTCCTAACAGGTTTTCCAGCAGGTGTAGAAGCAATAAGATCAAAAGAAAGTTCTGATACATGCAATTGAAAAGACTCGACACTAGCATGTGATATGAATGAATGAGTTGCACCAGAGTCAAATAGTACAATTAAGGTTCTATCGTTTACTCCACATTTACCTTCTATGAGGTTTCTAGACTTCGCTGAGTCTTTCACACTGAGGGTGAAGACCCTTTTTTGGCATTGTGGTTTGGGGTTAGGGGCTATTAGGTTCCTCTCCAGGCATTCTTTAGCGTAGTGACTAGGCTTCCCGCACTTGTAACAAACTTGCTGGCCCACCTAGCAGGGTCGATCTTTGTATGCTTTCACAATGATGAAAATCCCTCTTGGGGCCTTGCGGCCTGAACTGCGGCCTGAACTATGGCTTAAACCTCAGGGTCTGTGGCACTAGCTTCTTAATAAAATTCTCAGCTCTTGGTGCACTCAGCTTTTTGTGGCCACCCTTAATGATGCGGCACTTATTAACTAGGGCTGGGAAGTCCTTAATCTCTAAGTGTGCAATGACGACATTGATCTTCGCCTTCAGCCCAGCCTCGTCCAGAATTCATCAGGGTTCCCTGATAATTGATTTTTTATCACACTTTATTTTTGCAATTGAATAATGATCTTGGGGCAATTTAGTGTGTAAATATTGGTTTTTGGTCTAAATTGGATTTTGGGCTTTTAAGTGGAATCAATTATAACTTTTGTTTCAGGTTCCCGATTTAAGGCCAAATTCGGACAACAAGGCAATCATGAAATACTGGAGCAAAGTTTAGTTAATTAAGTGTCCAAATTTCAAGGGACCATTAGTTTTCGGTTTTTGTTTGGTTTGGTTCTTGTCCTTTGAACCGGTTTATTTTATTTGTTTTTTTTTAGAGCTGGAAAGTGAAGGGACTTGGGGGAGCTATTATATTTTCTAGCAACTTTTCATATTTTAGGGAGCAGTTCTTGTATCAGAGGCATCCCAACTTTTCGGGGATTGAACCTTTTCCATTCCAACTTTACATTTCGGTTTTCTATTCTACCATGGTTGGCTAAGGCACTGATCGATCAACCCACGAATTGAGTTTCGCTAATCCAGAGGACGTTTTTGCCTCACTGAGTTCATTCTCTTCCTTTCCTTTTTGTATTTTGATTCTGGATAACTTAAGGGGAAGGGGTGTTCAATGTTAGATTTAACATCTAAGTTGATTAATCGAAAAGGGCTTAAAATCAGAACGGGTTTAAGTGGGCATTGTATGTTGAATGAATGAACACGCCGAGTTTCTGATAAAATGCTAGGTGATTGCCTAGTAGATTCGGTTTTCTAATGAATGCAGGGATTCCGATTTGTTTAGAATCAACCACAAACTCAGTGATCAATTGTCCAATGATGGATCTTTAGGAACTCAAGTCTGGGTTGGTTGCTTTCTAATTGTTAATTTCATTTTTATTTGCTATCTGTTATCTGTATTGAAATTGAACAAACCCCCCATTTTTTTGTGTGTTTGTTTCTGTTGCTAATTCTGTATTGTGTTGTTTTCAATTGAGTGAATTGGTTCTTTGCGAATTCCTTGGGAAATGATTCAGGTTGCTCTATAATACAAGTTTATAGCCTGATTAATTTGAGTGAGTTTGACAGCCACGTCATTCCCTTGAAATATCCTGGAGAGCTTAATCAGCTCCTCAAACTTCACAGTGTACTGCGCGATACTCATCCTTCCTTGGGTTAGCTACATGAATTCCACATCCTTGGCATTCCTTATAAATGCTGAGAAGTACTTCTTGTAGAAGCAGGTCTTGAACATCTCCCAGTAGATCAAGGTGTCAGATGCCTCTAGTAGCCTCTAGGTGGCAGTCCACCAAAACTTGGCGTCCTTCTCCAGAATGTAGGTAGCAAAAGTCACCCTCTACTCCTTGATGCAAGTGATCACCGAAAAGATCTTTTCTGTGCTCTTAATCTAGTTATTAGTTTGGTTTGGGTTCAAAGCTCCTCCAAATAGTGGTGGGTTTGGCTTGTGGAATTCTCCGATTCAGGCATGCTCAAGTCCTTCAATAGTGTTAGGGCCACGACCAGCATCGCCCTGATGGTCCATCCATTCAAATATCATCTGCATGGCCCTTGCCATGTCCCTGAGGGCTTTGGCCGTTTCTCTACTCTGATTACTCATGCTCAAAGTCCTATCCTATCATGGTCACACCATTTGTTCCTAAGCACACAAAACAGCAAACACTGAGGTGATCAAGCTTAATACTCCATGTAAAGTGAGCTAGTTACCATGGTACGTATACATATACAGTAGTCATGCATTTCTACCCTATGGCTTATCCTATTGACAAAGCAACTACACATGACGTAACTATCGCATTATGCCTAAGAAGCATAGTCAGTCCAATCCTCAGGCTCTGTGAGAACCGAATTGCTCTGATGCCAAAATGTAACACCCTAATGTTTAACACAACATGCCTAGGATGCATTTAAGTTAATTATTAGTTATTACTCTTTTGTTCCAGTTCTTAACTTAAACTCTTGGAAATACTTTAGTAAAAATACAGGTAAATATTTTTTTTGAAACTTTAAAACAAAACATGAGCCATGTGTACTGAATAAAATACATCACTTGTCTTGGGTATAAGAAGAAAAGGAAATAAAAACATGTAGCATGCATAAATGAACTACAAACACTACACTATCATGAGTATAAACATGTCATCATATAATCATGTATCACCAATATCATTTGTTCCTTTTTGTGCACCAAAATATACATATAAGTAATAGCATCCTATCCACCAATAAAGGTTGGAATAAGTACAGTCATCCAAAGTAACATAAACAAAAAGTAAAGGAAATACAAGCCCACACACACCTCTTATCCCCACTACTCCTACTTGGGCGTGCCTAAAGTAGATAACCTCTAATAAACAAAAAGCAAAAGAAGGCTACCCTGTCCGTGATATCTGCATAGGCGCTACATAAGGTCTGCTGCTGACTCTTTCAGCTGTCATTCCCGAGTGGGAGGAAGGTACCCAATCCATCGGGCCAGCTCGTTGGGTGTGACGAGACGATGGGCAGGTCGAACGTGGGCACCTTGGCATGGTCAAGTGCTTCCCCTATAACCATGCTGAGCTCCTTGCATGGGCTGTGTCACTGTAACCTCTCCCTTGCTACTTCCCTCTATCTCCATGGAAACGGTGGGGTAGAACCATCAAAAGAAAGCCGGGTAGGTGAATCCTTGAATGGGTTTGATAGTGGACTAGTCTGACAAGGAGGTGATCAGGGTATGTAAACAGGAAAGTCACAGACGGTTGAAGCAACTGGATGGGTACGTGGAATTTGCTCTGCTAGCAGTCGGGCTCGCTCGAAGACGATATGATCAGTGAAGGAGGTAGTAGTGGAAAACCTAAAACTAGTGACCGGGTTCGCAAAGGGGCGATCCAAAAAGACAAATTAGTAGACACCACATCAAGCAACAAAGTAATAAGTCTGGTGGACAAGATCGAAGTGCATCTCCTCGGTGGAAGCATCAAAGTATACCACAAATGTCGCTATCTACTTTTTAAGGTGAGATGGAAAAGAAAAAAAAAAGGGAATGAGAAATTCATACAAGAATCTTACTAAGGCTTTCGTCTCCTTTCATGTGTTATTATCTACTTCCTCAGGAACCTCGGGTTTCATTATGAAATAGTAGGCATATATATATAGGGTTCATTTATTAAGTTCCAAGTACCATTAGTCTGGGCTTGCCTATTTTAGCATGAATCTTAATGCATGAATGCAACATAATAAGTCATGAATTCATGTCAATACAACAAGCAAGATGTCATAAGAATCATATTAAATGGTCATCACATAAAGAATGCAAACTATTCTAACATGATCTTTTCCTCATTAATCTTTTAGGTGACTTATACTTCTTATTCTCTTTTTGATGGGGGCCACCCTAATGTTCTCTCCTTTGAGAGATCTAGGTTATGAACTCATACCTAACTAGTTGTCACTAGTCTACACTTATCCTCTCGATAAGCTAATCCCCGATTCCCAGAGTGCAGAATAGGGGGCATAGGATCACCTTTTATTACCTTTAATTCGGGAAGTCTAAAGGATCACCTTATTAGATCACTTCTCATAACCTTTAATTTGGGGAGTCTAGAGGATCATTTCCATGTGTTTTATGCTACCTTAATCTTAACATGTTATTTAGATATGCAAACATATGAACATATCATAACTTATCACTTAACATTTCATGCTGATAAAACACTTAGGTTATACACCTTAATTATTCAAGCATAATCATAACATGCCATCGTTCATCATGTAATGTATCACATTCTTTGCATATATCCATAAACATGTCATTTATCGACATCTTATAATAATAAACATACTCCTACCCAGTGTGCTAGAAATCAAGTATCGGACTCAGCTAATGCATATGCTATGCTCAATAGGATATATACAGCATACTAGAGATCATCATTTATGTAACGCCCCGATTTTTCCTACTGTGTAAAATTATCAAAATGCCCCTAAACATTATACTAGACTTGGATATCATCTTGTGCAAAAATTGTAAATCCCGACTTCCCATGTGTGAAATTACCAAAATGCCCTGAGGTCATTTTTACCCCAAAATAAAAAACGACCGGTCCAAGCTATCCTCAAAGGGTTAGTATAATGTCTGAAGTGGAAATCTCGCTTAGATTCTGTAGGATGACCTAATAGCTTGCTGAGGGTGTAGTTGAGGATGGAGGTGGTATATTGATGGGTGTAGGAGCAGCTCTGGGAGATGGTGTGGGAATGTCAAGTGGCACAATCTCCCCTGATTGAGGTGATTAAGCTCGAGTAACACCCTGTGCAGCAGTTGGATGTGGAGAGGATGTTGCAGAAGTGGCACGAATAGAGGTGGCATCAGCAAAGGAATGCTCAAGAATGGCAGCACTGGTATTAGATGTTTGATTCAAGGAAGAAGCAGTAACTTCTTGAGCAGAAATAGAAAGAGGAGAAACATCTTAAACTGATACAAGGGCAGTAGCATCTTTCACCATAGGAGCTTCAGATGTTCTAACCATTTTTCTTCTTCCATTGGGGTAATGCGAATGGAAGAAGGAGGTTGAGGAACTATTAGAACTGTTACTGTCTATGGTGCTGATGCTTCTTCCTCAAGTTCTTCTATAGTTGTCCATATTAGAGAGAACCTCATTGACAAAAAAGTGCAGACCATCCATATCCTTATCCTTTGATTATGGCTTTGGTTCCTTAGACTTTGACATGATCTCCAAGACTTGGCTAACAGTAATAAAGTCCTCAGAGACATCAAAAGTTGGTTCATCTGAAACCGTAGGAGTAGGACCAAAGGTATACCCAAATTGTTGAGACATGGGTTGTGAAGGCAATTCTTCAATAACCACAAAAGGTTCAGGAATAATGTTTGCTCTTTTGCTGCTGGAGCCCTGAATTCCTTTAGCTTCTTGCCTTTTCCTTGCTTTCTAAAGTCTTCTTTTCTCCTACAAAATCCTCTATTCTTTAAGTATGAGGTCTACCTCTTCTTCATCATTAGATAGTTCAGTCTCCCTAGTTGTTGTAGCACTATGTTCTGCTTCACTCATATCTTTCAGGATCAATGCAGCTCCTTGAACCCCTTTAGGCATAGACCATTCCTCTTTTTCTTGAACTTTCTTTCGAATGGGAAGCTTATCAGGTCTACCTTGAGGAAGCTCACTTTTTAATGTTCCCACCTTCTTTTCATGTGGCCTTTGAGTCTTTGAAAGCTTTTTGTCTTTTGGTTGACCTACCCTTGCCTTTCTGAATTAATTTTGATAGAGCATTTTCAGACTATTTTTTTGAAAATGTCTATTTTTCTTCATCAAAACTTTTTGAATTGCTTTCAAAGTGGACAAAAATTTTCTTAGACTTCCTTTTCTTCTGATCTTCTGCTCCCTTCTTCCCTTTTACAATTTTCTTTTTTGGCTTGGTCTCTTCAACTAGAAAACTTATCTTCCTTGAGCTCATTTTCACAGGAAACAACTAGGTATTCTTCTTTGATCTAAAGGAGTTGATGGTGTAGTCAGCTCCTGGAGCGTATTCAAATCATTCTTCTATAAGAGGATACTAGAAGTATTGGAAAACTTTTGTCAGTAGCATTCCATAAGGTACTGTTGCAGTTCTTCTTTTATCCTTGGTAATGGCGCTCAACATATAGTCCATTATCAGCTTTGGCAAGTTTACTTTTCATTTGGTTTTCAAATAGAAAAGTAGCACACAGTTCATCCCAGTAGAACATCTGTACTTTTTCGCCTAGGAAGAACAGTGAATTGTACCATAGAAAATACTTTCCTTACCTTAGAACTAAGTAAGGCAGTAGTAATGTTACTGGGATTGTATTTTGCAAAATCGGTGAAGCATTTCGACACTTCCTCAGCACTCACCCCAAGGGAATTGGCCAAATCTTTTTCAGTAAGATAGTTGACTCTAGTAGTAGGAGCCCTAACCATAACTGCTATGTCTGACAACTCTATCTCCATGAAGACATCTCTGATTGTGGTAAAGATAGTGGTTTGATTCTTTACTTCTAGAAAGCAATAGAAAGAACTGACCATTCCTAGAAAGATTCTATTAGAAATATCCAGAAAGTATTCCTATTCTTGGAAGGTAAACACCCCCCTAAATATTAGAACTTGATTTAGTAAGGCATTGTTTAATCTTTTTCCAAGGGCTATAGTTCTTTGAGGAAAATCTTCTTCATATGTCTCCTACATATGCCGCCCATTGTACATAAGGAAGCTCCTCGTCTAGATGAATCTTTTTCTATTTCTCAATCTTCAGCCATGAGAGAAAAAAAAAACTTTGATGGGAAAGGAAAACAATTTAGGGTTTGGTGAAGCAAGAGAGAGGACAGGGATTGAAGAGATGAAGATATGTTGAGTAAAGGTTTGTAGATACTGAAAAGAGGGTTTGTGAAGAAACAGAAGGAGTTTCAAGGAAGAGATAGCAAGTGGGAAGGTTTAGTGTTTGAGGTTAGGATGATGGTAAAAGAGATAACTTATTCAAGAAAATAAAGGTAAAGGTAAAGAGCAAGACATCAGAGTTTTAAGTGAGGTGAAGCGACTGGAGCCAAAGCAATGTGGGAGAAAGAAACTCAATTAGAGTGGAAAAAATCCCGTCTTCGCATCCTTTATCCAGAAAAGAGTTCTGATTCATGATCTCACTTTTTGAAGGAGTTACTTTCTAAACCTTCAATGTTTACTTTCTGACCCACTAAAGAACTTTTATAACTTATCGTAGACTCATTTTCCTACTCTGGATACTATGCTCTGATATAAACATCATTCTCTGATCCTTAAAAACTTCTTTTTGACTAACCCATCTTCTTTCTAAATACACCGTCTTCATTCTGGGCAAATTGATTTCTTTTTGATCTTGTAAACTGACAAACCGTTCCTCACAGAGATCTATGATCTTGTAAACTGATATCTGGAATACATGCTGCTAATAATCTTAATCTTACAAACTAACATATAGCATTTTCAAGAGAATACACCTTGTCTTGATAACTTCTGAGGGCTTTGCTATGACTTTAGGTGGGAGTTATGGAGAGAGAAAAAACCGTAGAAATGTTTCATGTAAAGATGCTTATGCAAAAGTGAAAACATTTTGAAGAGAAGAAAACATTTTGAAAACACATAAAACATAAAACATTCAAGAGATCCTTACCAATAGATATCATGAATACTTCTTGAAAGAAGGTATTTAGTAGACATATCTATTTACTAAGAATCTCCCTTTTAAACAAGATAACATAAAGAAAAGGATTTTGCAAAGCAAGCAAGGATATACAGTGCTGAATAGATTGTTGATAAGATAAATAGTACAATACTATCTCAGAAGATAGGAAAGAGAATTACCTCAAGAGATGGTCTTTTAGCTGATTCTTTATCTGTAGTATTTGGGTGCAAAGATCTTAGCTTTGGTTATGCTATTTCTTTTATTCCTTTTCTCTTGAGTGGCCATGCTTGCTTTAATGATGACAGTTTTATCCAGATAGTCCTTCAACTTTTTCTTAGTACAGATGATGATGTTTCAATCATGATGTAAAGACTTCGCCTTTCTATTGAGCTTGGTCAACAACTTTAGCATAGCATCTACCCGATTTTAACAACTCAAAGCTTTTTCAACGTATTTGGATACAAAGATAGTGATGAAAGCACAATTGATGAATAACCAATGAATGACTTGGTTCTCATACCTTTGGGAGACACTCCAAGAACTTAGACAGTAGAAGCTATCTTTAAAACAAAAACTTCTGTGAAGTTTTTGTACATTCAGATCCTTCAGCTTCTATGTCATATTCATACTACTCATACTACATTTCAGAAAGATTACTTTCTGATCATCTTGGATAGTCCAAGCAAACTTTCTGAAGTATTGGGGTTCTGAAGCTCACTTTTCTGAAGCTTTGGCTTTTATCTGCTAGCTTTCTAGAGTTTGCTTGAGACACATATTCTTAGGGTTTTCTTCAAGATTATCAAGATTGTCAACAAAGTCTTCCTTAAGCTTTTCATCATCATCATACTTAAGAGATTCTTGAGAAGATTATTTTTCAGGATCTGTGATAATTCTCAGGTTCAAGTCATGATATCTGGAATGATCACTATCTATTCGCTTCTTTAAACTTTATTAAAAGAAACATTTTACTCATGCCTACAAGAGGGAATATGATTTTGGTACCCAGAATTTTATGGGTTCTTTTCTGTTGGCTTCAAAAAAAGAGATATTTCCAACCTTTCTAATGAAATTCATTTTTCAGGAATCATTTGTTGTAAAGGTATCTCTATATATATCTTGAAGAACAGAAACAAAAGATATGTATATTCATATATAAATGATGAAGTTGCATAGGTTTTTCATTTGTATATCTCAGTCCTATTTTCTGAAACTATAGATGCTGACTATTTTCACAAAAACATAGTTTTTGAAATATGTCAAATAAACCAGGTCAAATCTTTGGAAACCATGAAGTCCTCTTAAGGATTTAGAAAAAAAAATTGACAAGTTCATATAGCTTTTTGGAGGCTGTAGAAATACATAACTTGAAAAGAGTATACTCTCTTTGGAGTATGTCTTTCTTTCAGCTTTTCAGCTTCAAGCTTGACCTTCTCAAGTTTTTCATGGCAACATTTATGAGCTTCTTTGACTGGCATGAGATGTACATACGAATAGGCATGATAACCAAGTTTTTCATGGAAAACGTTATGAGCTTCTTTGACTGGTATGAGCTGTACATACAAATAAGCATGATAACCTTCTAGCAACTTATCAAATGAAGCAGATAAAATATTATAACAAAGGTGAGATGAAAAACCATTTACCTCACTTGTCTTTGATGATGTTCTTCAGCCATAGAGCACAGAATAGCAACAAGTTTTAGCACATTAAGACTTCTTGATAAAACTTTCTAGATATCTGGCACATTCTTCCTCTTTGCATAGGGATATGTCGATTAAACATTGGACAGATACATAATGTATGTCTTCACTGCTATAAGCAGATTTTCTTTCTCAAGATGATCTTTGTCTAGATTTTCCATTCATGAGATTAATGTCTTTTTGTATTAGTCATTATAGACTTTTGACATATTCCTCAGACAGAGATCTCATCTCCATATTCAATCTCAAATATTAATATCAGATCATTCTACTTCAAAAGAAGTTTTAGCAATTTTCATTGCTTCAACGTTGCAAATCATTTGATATGATAGCCTTAGGATTAAAGACATCATGTACAGTCTAGTTCATATAGCCTTTCATATGTAACAAGCAATACATAGGTGGCATATATAGCTTTAGCTTAAGGCATATATGAATCGATCATGACCAAGTGGAATCACTTAATTTTTCTTCTTTGAAATGTTCTTGTCCATAGGTCTCTTTGAAATCCCTTTCATTATTTGAATGAACTATGCCATATCCTAGAGTCTTATTAACAAAGGATAATCAGATGATAGATTGATCTTGTGATGATGATGTAAGTCATTCTATCCCTCAAATTTTTTGTGCTCTGCAATCATTGGATTACTCAAGCCCTCAGAGGCCCAGCTCTAATACCACTTATGGGTGAAAATATGCACAAGAAGGGGGTTTGAATCTTGCATTACTTATTTTCTTTTTTTGCATTTTCTGAACCTTCTGAAAATAAATACTATCAAATGTAAAATTTGTAGTGCAGCAAAAACATAATCAGTAGCTTCAAAAAGTAGCTTTTTTGAACCTTGTTAAATAAAATGTTCATTATTAAAAGAGAATAACAAAATAGTGAGAAAAATATAACAACATTTAAATAATGAAAATGCAGCAGATAAAATATGAAGGAGATTAGAGACAAAGAGAGAGAAAAGGCACAAGGGTTTTATATCGGTTCGGCCAAACTGCTTACATCCAGTATTCAACAACTATTGATGTTCCATTTTAATAACTTTCTCAACTTGAGAAAGCAAATTGGATAGTCTTTACGTTAGCCTTCTCAAGCTCTTACTTGTGCCAACAGATGAACTCAGAAACTGTCACAAGTTGAGCATTCCTTTTCCCAACCTTTCGAGGCTAACCCGAGTATTATTGTATTAGTCTCTCCAAGCTAACATGAGTAATATTGTACTAGCCTCTCCAAGCTAACTTAAGTAGTATTGTACTAGCCTCTCCAAACATAAACCATGACTAGCAACAACCTTTATTGTTACATTGCAATCAGTTTTACAGTAGCCTCTCCAAGCTATCTCATAGCAATCACTACTGGATCGAGGATACATAGGTTAAATGTTTGGGTTGCTACTCAAACTAACCTACATTTATGTTTTCTTAATGTAACGCCCGGGGATTGCGATGTTGGGGAGTGATCGCCGGTGCAAGGAGGCACGAACAAGGAGCGGCTCCTGGCAGACTTCGAAAGCGGAGGGGTACATGAATGAACCGATTACACACCCGAATGAGAGGGATCCTGAAACTGTATAGGTATGGGACTGTACAGTTAAGGAGGGCTTATATGAATTGATTTGTACTACCTATACCAACAAGATGCATCTTCTTTTCGGTAGCCCAAACTGAAAGAACTCCACAGTTAAGCGTGCTTGACTTGGAGCAATTTTGGGATGGGTGACCTCCTGGGAAGTTTTCCTAGGAAGCGTGCGAGTGAGGACAAAGCATGCTGAAAAGACCTGTGTTAGTTTGTGGGAAGAGTCGTCAATCCATAAAGCAGCAGGGGATGTTACACTTAACATATACACAAAAAGTTCTTGGGAAAACTTGAATGACTTCCTTCTTTTACTTCTTCTATAGGAAGAGCATAAATCTAACTAAGAAGGTAGAAGAAATATTTTCTTACACTTCAAAAATAAATATGATTACATGATAAATATGAAAATTCTAGGAAGTGGGAAGAGATTTTTGCAAAGTTTCCTCTCTTGAATCTTCAAATCTCTCATGAGCCTTGATAAGGGGTATTTATGCCACTTATCTTACTGTCAACCTTAGCTTTTTGCATGAGTTTTATCGAGTTATTGGAAGAATTAATTAGGATTTTGATTTATTCCTTATTGTGTGATTTTGATAAAATTGATAGCTTTTGCACTGATTTTGGGATAATTATTGGACTAGAGAATGTTGCATTTAGCTTGTCTCTTTGAGGATTTCTATATAGGAGCTTTGGATCAAATACAAAATGTCAAGAACAAGGTTGGAAACTGTTGGGAAGAATTTGGAAGCAAAATAGAAGAGTTCTTCAATTCATTTGAGCAAAGTTGTAAAAAGCATTGTAAGAGAAAATCTGTATCTCTTTATATAGGGATCAGATTAAGACAAATGAAGATGTTTTAAACAATTCAAGTCCTCTACAACTTTCATGTTCAGCTCAAAACCCAGTTCTAGAATCATCTTGGTGACAATCGAATTGCAAGATTAAATGTTGTTGATGTTTTAATGTTGTCCAACATGACCTCTAGTTAGTATTTTTTTCAATATCTAGAGCTATAGACGTCTGATTGAGGTGCTTTTGGTGGCTTTAGAAAGATTATTCAAAGGACTACAATCGCTATTTCTAGTGCCAAGGACAGATTCGGATGTTTAAAGGGCCAAAATGACTAAATATGTGAAGACGTCAATTCTGTCTAGCATTGCAGCTTGTACAATGACGTAAAATAGCTCAATTAATCTATTTTTGGGCCCTACTTTGACCCATTTTAGAGAGAAGTATATAAGCGATAGTTATAGATTTTTAGCTTAGCTTTCCACTCAGCTTTGACACACTTTTAGGCAGCCACCTTAGTTGCTATTATTCTCTCTTTTCTCTCTCTCTTTCTTTTCTCTCTAAGGGTTCCATTGGTGAAGGTGCTTCATCTTGGAGATCATGCAAAGGATTATTACTATTATTTTTAGGTTCTTTTATCTTTATTACTGTAATCCTCTAGAGATGGAGGAGTAGATTTCTTTACTAGTGTATGGATTTCCGAATAGATTGAGATGACAATTGGGACCCATTGTTTATATTGAATACATTGGTTTTCTTAATGTTCTACGGTTTCTATTCCTTTAATTATTGTGATGATTGCTATAATCTTTATTGGAATAACTAAATTGGTGATTATCGTTTAGGGAAACCCTTTGGGCATAAATTGATAGATCTATTAGTTTATGTTTGAGGGAGAATATTATAATTAACTTTCCGATTGGCGGCTAGGCTATAGCAATTGGTACCTTGGATCATTGTAATTACCAATTAAATTGAGATCTCATTTATTTGTTAATTTCATTGATCAACTCTAAGGATTGATTAATCACTAGTAGAATTACCAGTAATTTATTACTAATAGCCACTAATGGGTTTAATATTTGGTCAATGATAATTGATTTCCAATCCTAGGAATACCTTACACTAATGCCTTTCTCTACTGTTGCCATTATCTTTTAAATTTCATTGCTATAATTCTTATTCTCCAAAACCCCCAATTTTCACAACTAAGTATTGAAGCCTCCTTGAGAGACGACCTAGGTTGTGCCCTCTACTACATTTTTGGTGCAACTTAGCACTTTATAAATTTTAATCTGTTTGTGAGTTGCAACAGCTCGCATCAAATTTTGGCACTGTTGCTGGGGAGACATTAAAACTTAGTTGTTTATTTTTAGTTCAATTTTTATTTTATTTTATTTTTTTACTATTTTTATTTTCTGCTATTTTATTTTGATTGAGGGTCCTAATCGTCCAACTTAGGGACGTTAAATCAAAGTGCTGAGTAGGAGACAACCCATCGTGAGGTTTTTCTTTATCTTTTCCTTTTATTTTTTCTTCATTTTATTTTTAGTTTTAATTCTTGCATCATGTTTATTTTCATTTGCATTTTACATCATCCCTTTGGCACCATAAAGGTTACATGCATAGGCTCACACCACATACACCTTATTGACTTGCGTGGCATTGACTTTATCTTGTGTTGTATGTTTGGTGGATTCATTGTGATATTTGGATTAAGTATATGCACTTTTACCTATGAGATTTTGAACCTCTTTGATTGGATTATAATCTGTCATCCTTGTTTGTTCATGTATGTGTCCATATGCATACTTGAATATGATTGAGGCATTTTTCTTATTTTTAGCCACTTGCCCATACAATCTACCTTTGCATGTTGCCATTGTTTAGCCCCTTTGAGCCTTATTATCTATTCTTTTATTTTAGCACATCCTGAGCCAAAAGTGAAAAACCATGAAAATTCCCAACCTTTTAGGCTTAGGAGAGCATTTGTGCATTTCTTGTATGTGCTTAAGTATAAGAATGGGGGAGAGCATGAGGACATGCTTCAATTTAAGTGTAGGGGAAGAGCAATGTATGCCCATTCAACAAGTGGCACACCAAGAAAAAAAAAAGAAAAAAAAAACTATGAAAAAAGTTTGGTTGAAGGTGTACCACATTGTGAAAGAAAGGCCTGTAATTGTGTTAAGTTAGACAAGGTGTATCCTTGGGTACTTATGCTCTTAGTGTATGCAATTGCTCTCGTTTGACTTGAGCTTTAACCCCATTGGCCTATATTTTTATCCACCTTCACCCAAGCCCCATTACAACCAAAGGTAAGTCCTCCTGATTCAGTATGCATATGTGTGTAACAAAATGGAGAAGAGACCCTTAGCAAGCTTATGATAATGCATTTTCATTTGACATGACTGAGTATGCATCATAACCCCAAACACTTGAGTGAATGAGTGGTAAACACTGACCTTGGGAGGATTTTTGTACTTGATCCATGCATCATATGTAAATTCTACTTTATGTGCTATGTTCTTGTTTATGTCTTTCTTGTTGTAATTCTCTTGATTGTTGGTGTGAAAACTTATTGTTATGCCTCTAGTTTCATTGGATTGGTGTATTGTCATTTAATTTCATGCATCATGTGTAACACCCCGATTCTTTCTGTCCGAGGGAAATGACCAAAATGCCCCTGAGGTCATTTCCTGACCCGAATTCGAGGGTAACCAACTCGGTCATCCTCGAAGGGTCAACTCAATGTTTGAAGGGGATTGAATGGCCTTAGAATGCTTCCGAGCGAAAATTTAGTTTTCAGCTTGATTTAGTCAAAATGACCAAAATACCCCTATAGCGTTTTACGCGGGTAAAGGTGCCATTTGAGCCCGAAACTTTCCTCAGAGGTTTAAAAACATGTTTTCATGTGTCTAGAGGTCTCTATTCAAGTCCCGGTGATCCCGGGCAGTTTTAGTGCAAAATTACGATTTTGCCCCTAAAATAGTGTTTTTGAGCTTAATGACGTAATTAAGCAAACCTAAGCAATATTAGGCTCTAAACGAAGATTAATTAATTTCTCTAATTAATCTAGAGTCAAAATAATTTATTAAAGTTAATTAGAATCTAAAATTGCTTAGATTAAACTTAAATCTCTTCTTAGAACTCAAGATTCCTAGTCTTGGAATCTTGAATAGTGTTTTCTCTCTCCAATTCCTTAAATCAAGGAAGTGTGTCTAGAGTTGTTTAGACTCTAAATTGAGGATCTAACTCACTAATGGTGCAAGACCACTCCTTAATTATGTCTAGACCACCTTAATTATCCATTTTCCTTACCTAAACACTTTCTTACAAATTCCTAATCTTAAGCATAATCAAAGATACACCTAAACACAACTCTAAACCACAATTAAAATGCAAGAAACTCTCCTCCCTTGGCTGATGCATTTCGGCCAGCACACTCCCCACTGACCACATGTTGAATTGTTTTCTCACTCAAAGAACCATGCTTGAGCCATACCTTGAACCATACCTCACCACACTTTGAGTCATACCTCACCATGCCTCAAGACCACATTATCTCACCTCATGGAACTCATGGATGCCTCCAATTCTGCACACATGGCCGAAGCTCTTCCTCTCCATGAGCTCCCTTCATTTGTTTCATTTCTCTATAAATAGAATGCCTTGAGGAGCTTGCACCACTTTTAGAGCATTTGCTAAGTTTAGGAGCACTCAAAGCTTTTCCTTTTCTCTCAAAGTTTTAGTGTTCTTCAAGTTCTTGGAGTTCTTCAAGTTCTTCATCTTCTTCATCTTCTTCTTCCATCTTCAATTTCATCACATCAAGTAGGGATTTCCTTTCATGTATTCTCTTCTTTAAAGTTCTTGTTTCAAGTTTGATGTTCATAGTTTCTCTTGATTCCTTTTAGAACTTCTTTTCTTCTCCTCCTTCCTCTTTATATTTCGGCCATGGGCCTTTGGGAATGAAGAAGTGAGAGCTTGATGATGAGAGTTTCATGATGATATTCATCACTTGAAACAAACTCTAGAGCTTGATCTTTGTTCTTGAACAAAAATGTTTCTAGTTCTTCCTTTCTTGAACTCTTGAGAATTTTAGCTTTGATGATGTTTTAAAATGGCTCTATGAACTCAATGATGAGGACTCATGATGTTGGTGTTAATATATCATCAAGATCATGAACTCTAGAGTTTTAAAATGTTCTTTTCTTCTTGAAGATTTTCGGCCATTTCCTTAATTTTCTAAGCTTCATGGTTTGATTTCTAAGAATATTATGTTGAGTTTAAGAACTCTAAGCTTGACTTTACCTTGTTTGGATGAGTTTGGGTTATGGTTTAAATTCCTTTAAAGTCTTGTTAAGAGCTCTAGAAAGATAAAATGAACTTACATAATTTATTTTATGCTTGCATTCATATTTACATTCTTGCTATGCATCTTTACTTTCTAGCTATCACCTAAGAACATAAAGATTAAAATGGAACTTGTATCATCACTTAATTTAATTCTAAAGCCTTTCTATTTGGCCTTAAAAGTCGATTGTTGTTGGGCCTAGAGCACTAAAATAAAGAATTGAACTTGCATTATCACCTAATTAATTTCTCGAATGCCTTTCTATTTCGGCCTTAAAGTCGATTATTGTTGGGCCAAGAGCACTAAAATAAAGAATTGAACCTTGCATTTTACTTTCAAGCTTGCACGTTTAAGTTTATGCCTTGCATATTTATTTTACGTCATCACTTTATTTTGTAAGTAAGATTAAAAATGAAAAGCATGAGCACGTCTATTTTATGTCATAACTTAAGAACCTAGAGCTCAAAGACTTGCCCATTTCATTCCAAGTTAAAGTTTAATGTGAAACCATTCTTTGAATGCATATTTTCGGCCAAGTAGTGATGATGGACTTGCAATGAGTTTTCATCTAGCTACTAGGACCAATAGTCTATGTTTTAAGTTTTCCTTAAAGCTTTACAAAACTTTATAAGGTTATGTCATCACAAGTTGTGATTTTATTCTCTTTTAGGGGATGGAATATGTTTTGCTCAGTGACCTAAGGCTTCTGTTAGCCTCTTGATAAATTAAAATGTTTTGAAAAGAGTTTTAGAAGTTCTAGATTGATTCCAAGAGAAACTAGTTAACTTATGTACCTAGAAATGTCAATTTAATTCTCTTATTGAGGCAAGATGTTTTCGGTTCTAATATGATGATTGTGATGCTATATGATGATGTTTTGATGTATTGGAATGTGTGAAAATATCATATGATGATGTAGAAGCGAATCTATGCGTGATAGGTAAGAAACTAGCTAACTAGAAATACCGTAAAGCTAGAATTTAACATAGTTTTGACCCATTTATTTTTGGAACTTATCCAAACTGTTTTAATGGGAACATAATCAGATTTAGATTGTTTAGACATGAAAAACTTGGTAACATTTGGATTAGAATTGAATTCTAGCACCTATGGGGAAACTAGTAACTAGAAAATCGTAAAAAAATGCAAATGTAGAACTCTTAGAACATTTAATTTTCTGGATTCTGTCCAGCACCCTTACAACATGATAAGCATGATTAATAATTAGTCCTTAACCATAGGAATGTCTCATAATTGATTTAGATTTAATATATCGCCAAAGGAACGAAAGGGTCTAAAGCGTAAGTTCTAGAACCAGTAAATACAAGTTAGAGATTTTGCCCTATGCTTTTCAGATTTAAGTATGAACATGAGGATTAGGAATGATGATTAATTATGAGCCCTTAGGTGCATAAAGATATGAGCGACGGATGCAGAGAACTATATCTCAAGATTAAGACCGTGGTCAAAGCATAAGTAAGGAGTAGCGTTTGGATGTTTTATGATGATGCATGTAGTATGCAAATGATGATGATGTTATTCATATGAGAATTCATGAGGTTATATGTTTATGTGTATAAAGCAAATTTGGAAGGAAATTGATTGTAATGCTGTTGTCATCCAATTCTTACAAATTTGGGGACTTAAAGAGATGTTGAAAATTAAGGTACTAAGATGGGTTCTAGGATGACAAGTTGAAGAGCACCTCCATAGAACTCATGTGACATCGGTACCATTTTATACTCTTAGGTGACAGGTTCAGTTGAGCACCCTAAGAGTTTGCCCTAACCATTGCTCGAGATAGTAAGGGATTTATGATTTATGATAAACGCTTATCGTTAAGTGATAAGTAAGAACTAGTGACTGACTAGTTAAGGTATGACTCATAACCTAGATGTATGACACGTTAAGGTGACACCGGTTGGCCGAGCACTGATTCGATTGTCTTTTAGGGTGGCCCATGAGGAAGAGATGTTTCATGATTATGATTATGTCACTAAGTTTGTCCCATATGAATGTTACTATTGCCACTTTATGCCACTAAGTATGATGATGCTTGATGTTATGTTTTAATGTATGTGCATTAGGTAGTGCCATGCATACATCTTCTATTATGTTGCATTCATGACATTAAGATCATCCTAAAATGAATGGACCTTGGCTAAAGTATATTTTAAAGTTTAAAATGAAGTAAATGCATGTTGCATCATTTTGTATAATTAAACCCAAGGTTCCTGAGGGCGTAGATGATGACACCTAGGTAGTAGGAGGCCTGCTTGAGATTCTTTAGCAAGATTCTCACTCCTCTATCTCTTTCTTTCAATCGTCACGTCTTGAGATGGCGGCGTTCGTAGTGTTCGTGGACATGCCGAGGCATGGAGGTGCACCATGACCGGACCACACGGGTCATTCTATTTTGTGGAGTCGATGCACGGTTAAAGTATTCATGTTCATGGGAATTGACCCTTTACTCCCCTGTACATTCCCATCGTTTCTCCCGTCTCACCTTTTGGCGATGACCTGGTGTTCGGCCACGTCCCCTAGAGGAGAGGCTTTCTTGCGTACCCACCATCCATGTCCGCCGCTCGAGACTACTCCCCGGTATGTGCCGGGTGCCGTCGTCTTTTTAGGAGAGCGGATCCTTAGAGGATTCGGCAACCCAGGCACCCTCCGAGGGATCTTCCCCCACCATACCCATGGACCTTGGGGAGGATAGTGAGCTTTCCATGACTCAGCCGAGGCTTGCACGACGACCGGAGATGAGGCCACGCCATGGAGGTCACTTAGAGCCCCAGGCCGTCTATTCACGCCGGAGGAAGCTTGCTCGGTTTCACTGATTGCGTACCACGTTAGGGATAGTGCGATGAGGCAATGGATGACCCCGGTTAGAGTACACACCACTTAGATGGGGATAAACCTTCTTTTGTTTAGAGGTTATCCCATTAGATGCACTCGGGTAGGGGAGCAAATCATGTTTAAGTTTATGTTGTATTTCCTTTCCTGTATTTTCCTTGTACTAAAGTAAGTCCCACACTTATAAGTGGGCAAGTTATATATATATGAGATGATATTCAGTGTTATTCACATGTGCCTTGTGTTCTGATATTGTGAGACATTTGTTTTACTATACATGGTTTACCGCTTATCGCATCACGCGGCTCTCACTTTTTATTTCAAAAAATAATTTCCCGTATTTTCCGCTAAGTATTTCAAAGTAAAAATGAGAACTATGAAGTAACAGACTAATGATTAACCTAAATATGTTCTAGAGTATTGGGTTAAAAATTAGGATGTTACATCATGTGTTTTAGGTTAGGAGTCTAGTGTAGTCCTTGTTTACTGCTTCTCATCCATGCCTTGTTTTGATCTTATTTTCACATGAGGACATGTCAAAACTTAAGTGTAGGGAAGTTTGATAAGGGGCATTTATGCCACTTATCTTGCTATCAAACCTTAGCTTTTTGCATGAGTTTTAATGTGTTGTTGATACAATTAATAAGAATTTTGATTTATTCCTCATTGTGTGATTTTGATAGAATTGATGGCCTTTACATTGATTTTGGAATAATTTATAACTACACCCTGTTGCATTTGACTTATCTCTTTGAGTATCATTTTGTGCACAAGAGCTTTGAATCAAATGCAAATGTCAAAAACAAGGTTGGAAATTGTTGGGGAGAATTTGGAAGCAAAATAGAAAAGTTCATTTGAGCAAAATTGCAAAAGACATTGTAAGAGAAAATTCGTATCTATTTCTACAGGGGTCGAATTAAGACAAATGAAGATATTTTGGAAAGCTCAAGAAGTTGTCTACAATTTTCATGTTCAGCTCAAAACCCAGTTCTAAGCGTATCTTGGTGAAAATTGAGTTACAAGATTAAAGGTTACTGATGTTCTGATGCTATCCAACTTGACCTCTAGTTAGTATTTTTGCAATATCTGGAGCTACAGATGTTCGATTGAGGTGATTCTGGTGGCGTTGGAAAGCTTATTCAAAGGGCTACAATTGCTATTTTTTTCAAGGACATATTTAGATGTTTAAGGGGCCAAAATGACCAAATACATAAAGATGTCAATTCTGTTCGGCACTACAGCTCGTACATTGACGTAAAATAGCTCATTTAATCTATTTTTGGGCCCCACTTTGACCTTTTTTAGAGAGCAGTATATAAGGGATTATTATAGATTTTTACCCTAGCTTTTCATTCAGTTTTATTGCCACCACTTTAGTTGCTAATATTCTCTCTTTACATTTTTCTCTTCTCTTTCTCTCTTCTCTCTCTAAGGATTCCATTAGTGAAGGTGCTTTATCTTGGAGATTGTGGCAAGGATTATTGTTATTATTTTCAGATTCTTTTATCTTCATTGTTGTAATCCTCTAGAAATGGAGGAGTAGATTTCTTTACTAGTGCAAAGATTTTCGAATGGATTGGGATGACATTTGAGACCCTTTGTTTATATTGAATGCATTGATTTTCTTAATATTCTACAGTTTCTATTCCTTTAATATTGTGGCGATTGCTATAATCTTTATTGGAATAACTAAATTGGCAATTATCGTTTAGGAAAACCCTTTGTGCATAAATTGATAGATCTATTCGTTTATGTTTGAGGGAGAAAATTAGAATTAACTTTCCGATTGGCAGTAAGGCTATAGCAATTGGTACTTTGGATCATTGTAATTTCCAATTAAATTGAGATTTCATTTATTTGTTAATTTCGATGATCAATTATAGGGATTGATTAATTACCAGTAATTTATTACTAATAGCCACCAATGGATTTAATATTTGGTCAATGATAATTGATTTCCAATTCTAGGAATACCTTGCACTAGTGCCTCTCTATTATTGCTATTATCTTATTACTATTATCTTTCAATTTAAATTATTTGCTTCAATTCTTAAAACCCCCAAATCTTTCCAACTAAGTATTGAAGCCTCCTTGAGAGACGACCTAGGTTGTGCCTTTTACTACATTTTTTGTGCAACTCAGCATTAGATAAATTTCTAATTTGTTGCGAGTAGCGACAGCACACATAAAAAGCAAAGGTAAGCCCTCCTGATTTAGTATGCATATGTATGTAATAAAGTGGAGAATGAGACCCGTAGCAAGCTTACGGTAATGAATTTTCGGTTGAGGTGATTGAGTGTGCATCGTAACCCTAAACACTTGAGTGAATGAGTGGCAAACATTGACCTTGGGAGGATTTTTATACTTATCCATGCATTATATGTAAATTATACTCTATGTGCTATGTTCTTGTTCATACCTTGCTTGTTATAATTCTCTTGATTGTTGGTGTGAAAACTTACTGTTGTGCCTCTAGGTTCATTGGATTGGTGCATTGTCATTTAATTTCATGCATCATGCGTTTTAGGTTAGGAGTCTAGTATAGTCCTTGTTTACTACTTCTCATCCATGTCTTGTTTTGATCTTAGTTTCACATGAGGACATGTCAAAGCTTAAGTGTAGGGCAATTTGATAAGGGGCATTTATGCTACTTATTTTGCTATCAAATCGTAGCTTGTTGCATGAGTTTTATTGAGTTATTGGAAGAATTAATTAGGATTTTAATTTATTGCTTATTGTGTAATTTTGATAGAATTGATGGCTATTGCATTGATTTTGGAATAATTATTGGACTAGAGCATGTTGCATTTAACTTGTCTCTTTGAGTATGGTTTTTATATATAGGAGCTTCGGATTAAATGCAAAATGTCAAGAACAAGATTGGAAATTGTTCGGAAGAATTTGGAAGCAAAATAGAAAAGTTCTTGAGTTCGTTTGAGCAAAGTTGTAAAAAGCATTATAAGAGAAAATCTGTAACTCTTTCTATAGGGATCATATTAAGACAAATGAAGATGTTTTAAAATGTTCAAGAAGTCCTTTACAACTTTCATAATTAGCTTAAAACCCAGTTCTAAAAGCATCTTGGTGAAAATCGAGTTGCAAGATTAAAGGTTGCTGATATTTTAATGCTGTCCAACATGACTCTAGTTAGTATTTTTGTAATATCTTGAGCTACTAATATCCGATTGAGGTGATTTTGGTGGCGTTGGAAAGATTATTCAACGGGCTACAATCACTATTTCTAGTGCCAAGGGCAGATTTGGATGTTTAAAGGGCCAAAATGACTAAATATGTGAAAATGTCAATTCTGTCCAATGCTGCAGCTGGTACAATGACGTAAAATAGCTCATTTAATCTATTTTCGGGCCCTACTTTGACCTATATTAGAGAGAAGTATATAAGGGATTATTATAGATTTTTACCTTAGCTTTTCACTTAGCTTTGACTCACTTTTAAGCAGTCACTTTAGTCGCTATTATTCTCTCCTTCTCCTTCTCTCTTCTCTCTCTAAGAGTTCCATTAGTGAAGGTGCTTTATCTTGGAGATCATGGCAAGGATTATTGCTATTATTTTTAGATTATTTTGTCTTTATTGTTGTAATCCTCTAGAAATAGAAGAGTAGATTTCTTTACTAGTGTAAAGATTTCAGGATAGATGGGGATGACATTTGAGACCCTTTGTTTATATTGAATGCATTATTTTTCTTAATATTCTATGGTTTCTATTCCTTTATATATTGTGGTGATTGCTATAATCTTTATTGGAATAACTAAATTGGTGATTATTGGTTAGATGAACCCTTTGGACATAAATTGATGGATCTATTAGTTTATGTTTGAGGGGGAGCATTAGAATTAACTTTTCGATTGGCGGTTAGGCTATAGTAATTGGTACCTTGGATCATTGTAATTACCAATTAAATTGAGATCTTATTTATTTGTTAATTTCATTGATTAACTCTAGGGATTGATTACCCACTAGTAGAATTGCCAGTAATTTATTACTAATAGCCACCAATAGGTTTAATATTTGGTCAATGATAATTGATTTCCAATCCTAGGAACACCTTGCACGAGTGTCTTTCTCTACTGTTGCTAATATCTTTTAAATTTCATTCCTATAATTCTTATTCTTCAAAACCTCAATTTTCACAACTAGTATTGAAGCCTTCTTGAGAGACGACCTAGGTTGTGCCCTTTACTACATTTTTTGTGCAACTTAGCACTTTATAAATTTTAATTTGTTTGTGAATCGCGACAGCTCGTATCAAGCCTTTAAGCATAGCGTCTCCATATATAATCATCTTTTCCTTTTGACCATTTCCATTGATCAGTTCATCAAGTGACACATGTTGATCATTAGTTATGTCTTGAAAGAAATAGCTAGAAAAGAGGTTGACAGATCTATTACATGGGTTGTAGAAGCCGTTGTAATGTTGAGTTTTCTAATCTTCCTTCAGAAACTACTTTTCTACTTTCTAATCATGCTTTCTAATCTCCTCCTTCATGAAGCCATGGTGATAGATCAACTAGGTAGAAAAGATGATGTTCCAATTTGAAACTGGGTTTGACTTGAACATTTGAAATTCAAAATTCAAATTTCCCTTCTTTCCTATAGCATTCTATGCTCCACTCACAGGTGAGCTTTCTAATGAACATAATCAGTTCCTTGAAGAGTTTTTCACTTTCTAATCTTCAATCTAATCTTCTTTGCTGATTATTTCTTTGCAATTATGATGATTGAAGATTAAGTAACATGTTACTCTTGGACATAGGTCTCTAAACTTGGTTTGTTGTAGCATTGAAAACCTCTTCTTATCGTTAGCTATTAGATGCTTGAATAAGGATATAATTTCATTTCTATTTCAATTCAAATCTCTTAACATGGGATAAAGATGTTTACACATGTATAGTGAAATATATTAGCATTTGAGTAAGCCTTGCTCTTACTAAATGAGAAAAACCTATTAAAGAAACGCAATAGAAACAATAGTCGTTCTTCAAAATATTTTCTTTAAATTGGCTTGGTTGCCAATCAAAACAAATAAGCACAAAGGGTTCTAGAGTTAACATACAATCCATAACCATTAGCACATTAGTACTACCCAGCTTAGGCAATAAAGAAAACTAAATAACAAAAAATATAGTGCTAGCCTTGGAATTGAGCATGGCAATACTGATTTTTGTAGGCTTATTCATACTAGAATCAGTTAGGTATCTAGAAACATCACCTTCGTCAACCCTTATCTCATGGTTCCACTTTCATGGGATACACAAACAATCCTATCATATGGAATGTTGATGATCCTTGACAATCTAGTAGGACCAATTTCTAAAGTATAGCCTCTGATCATTGTAACACCCTAAAAATTATTTAGAAATTAATTTATGCTTTACTAGTCGTAATTTCAAAAATTTGACAGTTTAGTAATGATGAGGACGATCTAAGGGATTTTTAAACAAAAAAAAAATGAATAGTAATCTTATGGGTCCCACGGGCCCGTCAGGATAGCCAAAACCCTAGAATTGGGACCCGAAGGTGCCCAAAACTAAGAAAAGAGAGGATTAAGGTTAGAAATAGTTAGAGATGAGGACTTTATACTTAGAATTAATTTTCGAGCAATGTCTTATTACCTGGGTACAATGTTTCACCCATTCGCTAGAGTTTTGATGTGTAGTTTTTAACACCGTACAAGTTACTTGGTGGCTAAGTAACATTTACCAACCACTTTATGCCAAGTGGATGGCAAGGATTGAAACTTGAAAAGCAAGTTTTAATCTTGGCCTTTCATTAATGATTTTACCCCGGAGCCAATATCTTATCCATTCTGTGGAATTTCTGTGTGCGGTTTTAACACTGAAAAATTTACTTGCTCTCCAAGTTAAAGTGATCCAATTATCTTGAGCCAAGTGGATGACCAGGATCCATTCTTTGTCCAAGAAACCAATCCTAGCCATCCATTTTACTATCTTTAAGAATTCTCCTTTTGTATTATAATAACCAAGCTTTCTTTACAAGCTTCTTTTAAAGATCAACACAAAACCACCAACCTTATCACTCCATCACCTTCATTTTCGGCCAATAGGTAGAAAACATAGCCCCTCCATTGTTCTTCTTCTCAAACCTCCATTAACAAGCTTCAAGCTTCAAAAACTCTAGCTTGGTCACTAAAACACCAAGATCCTTTCATAAAACTTGTTCTACTCCTCATAATCTATCAAACTAACCAATTGGAATTTCAATTCCTCATCAATCCTCACCTTAATATCTCATACATCACTGATTAAGGAAGGATTTGGTGCTGATTTGGTGGCCTTGAAGTGAGCAAAATCACTCTTGGAACATCCTTGAAGCTAAGATCCTTAAAGCCATCAAAGTAAGGCATTTTAAACCTCCTTTACTTCAACTCTATTTTTGTGATTTTATTATTGATTTTGCTGAATATTTTTAATTGAATTGGTTGATAATATATTGATAGTGATGTGTTAATTTTGGTGGAGTGGTTTGATGTTGTGAAAAATCATTTTTGTGGAAAGAGATTTTGAGCCACGCTGCTTGATTTTCGATTTCTGTATGTACAGCTAATGATCACGAATTTTCTGAGTAAGTTGTAGGTATTTTCATGAGATATAAAATTATACGTTGAAGCTAACATCCTAAGGCAACTCTGAAAATTTTTGTGGATTATGATAAAGACTCTAACTACCTGAAAAAATCATGAACCGAGACTATATATGTGCCACTTGAATTTCTGAAATTGAAGCTGTGAATTTGTCTAATTTTGTTACCATAGAAAATGATTGAATTACCCTCTAAAATTTTTACAAGGTATTGATAGCATCTCAAAGTGTAACCATGATTTTTATTCTGAATTTATTCAATCATTTGCTTAGGTTAAAAATTATGATATTCTGGTTCTAAGCTGTGTATAAGTGGTCTCTGACCATTAAATTGTTGAATTTTGTTATCATATTAGATAACTCTTTTTACTCCAAAATTTTCAGATAATCTTGCGGACATATTGAAGTGTCCTTGAGAACTTTTATAGCCTTGGATTTGATGGTTTGAAATGCAGAATAATTTGTGTTATGGATATGGGAAATCTACCATTGTGCTGAAAATGAATTGATGGTTTAAATTGATGAAATAATGACATTGGGTTCAAGTATGACATATATGAATGCATGCTAGTCACTTTAAGGATTGGTTTGAGGCATGATTGGAATCATATTGTGAATCAATGTGTATATATGTTGTATGCATGCATTTGGAAAAGAAAAGTGAATGATACATATTTGTGGCAAAAGAGAATATGTAAACTTCACTCGTGGATGTTCTGATATATGAAAAAAACAAAAACAAGACTTATGTTGAATGAGGGGAAGGAAAAAAGAGGAACTTCCCTAGAGATAATTTGAGTCAATAGACGTATCGGCTAGAAATAAATCTGTGTGAGATTCGAAAAAAAAAATGAAGTCCGATGATCACGTATAGGAATGAGCTCAATCCTTATAAGTAGTTTATTTCCCTTGTGTGGTGTGATCCATTATAAATACCATTTGGTATAAACTATCCATTGTGGAGTTGTCCACGGTAGATAACCATTAGGTATAAACTAAGTCTTTCCTATGTCAATAAAAAGAGAAAAATGCACTCAATCAAGTTCTATGGCCACAAGAGAAAACTAGAGAATTTCCTTTGATATATCCAGAACAAGTGAAGATGATTTCATTAAAGATTTTGGCATTTATCATATGCATATGCATATTGATTTGAATTGTCTGCCTAGGATAATTTACTAGGTGTTTGAACATTAGGCAATATATGCATTAAGTCACTAATTATTAAAAGCTACCCACTTTGGAAGTACGATTTGGAACTTTAAAAGTGGACCATTGTTATGAAATGCATTATCACTTTTTTTTTCTTCTAATAAACCAAAGTGGTTGGGGCAATGACGATGACATTTATGAGTGAGTTTTTGGGGAGTTTCCCTACTAAGAATTGTATAATTCTCATTCCTATGTATTTTGTGTTCCCATGTCGCCTCCAGGTTGATCTAGAGAACGACGCATCTGCTACAAGAAAGAACTCGAGGTTGTAGTAGTTGATATTTTAGTTCACCGTATTTAGTTAGCGTCATATATATGTAAACGTAATAGAGATTGTATATGTTTTAAAGTTCATAGCATAGAGCCTCCTTATGTAATTGACTTTATATTAAATAAATGTTTTGTATCTTTGTTATATAATTTAATCGAATTACGCTAGTTGTTATACAATCCAATCGAAATTGCTATAGTTATTTAAAAAAGGTCCAGTAATTTATAAGTAACCACTTTCAAGTCTGATGTCATAACTTAAAGATAATGTTGTACTTGGGAGGATGTTACAATCATGGATGAAAGAGTGGTTTCTATAGTACCTCCAAGTTAAGAGTAAAAGGTCATCACCATGCCTAGAAACACTATTTTTGATATCTCCAGAAAGTTCTCCCATCTTCAAAAGGAGAAAACTTCCTTCAAAATAGAAACTTGATTGAGGAGCTCTTTTCTCAGTGTCTTTCTAGGAGCTATTTTTCTTTAGGAAAAGTTCTTTATGTAGAACTCTTGCATGATGGGATCATCAGACATGTGGAAACTAGTTCTCTTACTTGTGAGCAATAAGGGTTTTTATTTAGCCACGGATTTTGGAAGCGGAAAAAGGTTAGGGATATGTATGTAGGTTAGAAAATTGAGAGAGTCTGTGAGAGATTTAGAAGATGAAGAGTTTAAACAAAGATGTTTAAGGAAGAAGAAAGTGTAACACCCCGATTTTTCTGTCTGAGGGAAATGACCAAAATGCCCCTGAGGTCGTTTCCTGACCCGAATTCGAGGGTAACCAACTCAGTCATCCTCGAAGGGTCAACTCAATATTTGAAGGGGATTGAATGGCCTTTGAATGCTTTCGGAAGCGAAAATTTCGTTTTCCACAGTTTCGGGTCAAAATGACCAAAATACCCCTATAGCGTTTTTACGCGGGTAAAGGTGCCGTTTGAGCCCGGAACTTTCCCTAGAGGTTTAAAAACACGTTTTCATATGTCTAGAGGTCTCTGTTCAAGTCCCGGTGGTCCCGGGCAGTTTTAGAGCAAAATTACGATTTTGCCCCTAGAATAGTGTTTTTGAGCTTAATGACGTAATTAAGCAAACCTAAGTAATATTAGACTCTAAACGAAGATTAATTAATTTTCTTAATTAATCTAGAGTCAAAATAATTTATTAAAGTTAATTAGAACCTAAAATTGCTTAGATTAAACTTAAATCCCTTTTTAGAACTCAAGACTCCTAGTCTTGGAATCTTGAATAGTATTTTCTCTCTCCAATTCCTTAAATTAAGGAAATGTGTCTAGAGTTGTTTAGACTCTAAATTGAGGATTTAACTCACTAATGGTGCAAGACCACTCCTTAATTATGTCTAGACCACCTTAATTATCCATTTTTCCTTACCTAAACACCTTCTTACAAATTCCTAATCTTAAGCATAATCAAAGATACACCTAAACACAACTCTAAACCACAATTAAAATGCAAGAAACTCTCCTCCCTTGGCTGCAACATGGCCGAACAGCCATGCCCCCATTGACCACATGTTTAATTATTTTCTCACTCAAAGAACCATGCTTGAGGCCATACCTTGAACCATACCTTGAACCATACCTCACCATGCCTCAAGAACACATTATCTCACCTCATGGAACTCATGGATGCCTCTAATTCTGCACCTCATGGCCGAAAACCCCTTCAGCCCTCACCCCCTCCATTTGTTTCATTTCTCTATAAATACAATGCCTTGAGGAGCTTGCACCACTTTTAGATCATTTGCTAAGTTTAGGAGTACTCAAAGCTTTTCTTTTCTCTCAAAGTTCTAGTGTTCTTCAAGTTCTTCAAAGTTCTTCATCATCTTCATCTTCTTCTTCCATCTTCAAGTTCATCACATCAAGTAGGGAATTCCTTTCATTATTCTCTTATTTAAAGATCTTGTTTCAAGTTTGATGTTCATAGTTTCTCTTGATTCCTTTTAGAACTTCTTTTCTTCTCCTCCTTCCTCTTTATGTTTCGGCCATGGGCCTTTGGGAATGAAGAAGTGAGAGCTTGATGATGAGAGTTTCATGATGATATTCATCACTTGAAACAAACTCTAGAACTTGATCTTTGTTCTTGAACAAAAATGTTTCTAGTTCTTCCTTTCTTGAACTCTTGAGAACTTTAGCTTTGATGATGTTTTAAAAAGGCTCTATGGACTCAATGATGAGGACTCATGATGTTGGTGTTAATATATCATCAAGATCATGAACTCTAGAGTTTTACAATGTTCCTTTTTCTTCTTGAAGATTTCGGCCATTTCCTTAATTTTTCTAAGCTTCATGGTTTGATTTCCTAAGAATATTATGTTGAGTTTTAAGAACTCTAAGCTTGACTTTACCTTGTTTGGATGAGTTTGGGTTATGGTTTAAATTCCTTTAAAGTCTTGTTAAGAGCTCTAGAAAGATAAAATGAACTTGCATAATTTATTTTATGCTTGCATTCATATTTACATTCTTGCTATGCATCTTTACTTTCTAGCTATCACCTAAGAACATAAAGATTAAAATGGAACTTGTATCATCACTTAATTTAATTCTCGAAGCCTTTCTATTTCGGCCTTAAAGTCGATTGTTGTTGGGCCTAGAGCACTAAAATAAAGAATTGAACTTGCATTATCACCTAATTAATTTCTCGAATGCCTTTCTATTTCGACCTTAAAGTCGATTGTTGTTGGGCCAAGAGCACTAAAATAAAAAATTGAACCTTGCATTTTACTTTCAAGCTTGCACGTTTAAGTTTATGCTTTGCATTTTACTTTCAAGCTTGCACGTTTAGATTATGCCTTGCATATTTATTTTACGTCATCACGTTATTTTGTAAGCAAGATTAAAAATGAAAAGCATGAGCACGTTTATTTTATGTCATAACTTAAAAACCTAGAGCTCAAAGACTTGCCCATTTCATTCCAAGTTAAAGTTTAATGTGAAACCATTCTTTGAATGCATATTTTCAGCCAAGTAGTGATGATGGACTTGCAATGAGTTTTCATCTAGCTACTAGGACCAATAGTCTATGTTTTAAGTTTTCCTTAAAGCTTTACAAAACTTTATAAGGTTATGTCATCACAAGTTGTGATTTTATTCTCTTTTAGGGGATGAAATATATTTTGGTCATTGACCTAAGGCTTCTCTTAGCCTCTTGATGAATTAAAATGATTTGCAAAGAGTTTTAGAAGTTCTAGATTGATTCCAAGAGAAACTAGTTAACTTATGTACCTAGAAATGTCAATTTAATTCTCTTATTGAGGCAAGATGTTTTCGGTTCTAATATGATGAGTGTGATGCTGTATGATGATGTTTTGATGTGTTGGAATGTGTGAAAATATCATATGATGATGTAGAAGCGAATCTATGCGTGATAGGTAAGAAACTAGCTAACTAGAAATACCGTAAAGCTAGAATTTAACATAGTTTTGACCCATTTATTTTTGGAACTTATCCAAACTGTTTTAATGGGGACATAATCAGATTTAGATTGTTTAGACATGAAAAACTTGGTAACATTTGGATTAGAATTGAATTCTAGCACCTATAGGGAAACTAGTAACTAGAAAACCGTAAAAAAATGCAAATGTAGAACTCTTAGAACATTTAATTTTCTGGATTCTGTCCAGCACCCTTACAACATGATAAACATGAATAATAATTAGTCCTTAAGCATAGGAATGTCTCACAATTGATTTAGATTTAATATATAGCCTTGGCGAAAGACGGAACGAGAAAGGGTCTAAAACTTAAGTTCTAGAACCCCGTAAATACAAGTTAGAGATTCTGCCCTATGCTTTTCAGATTCAAGTATGAACATGAGGATTAGGAATGATGATTAATTATGAGCTCTTAGGTGCATAAAGATATGAGCGACAGATGTAGAAAACTATATCTCAAGATTAAGACCCGTAAGGGTCAAAGCATAAGCTACCGTAAGGGTAAGCGTTTGGATGTTTTATGATGATGCATGTAGTATGCAAATGATGATGATGTTATTCATATGAGGAATTCATGAGGTTATATGTTTATGTGGCATAAAGCAAATTTGGAAGGAAATTCGGTGTAATGCCGTTGTCTTAGTCAATTCGACAAATTTGGGGACTTAAAGAGATTTTGAAAATTAAGGTACTAAGATGGGTTCTAGGATGACACCGGTTCGGCCGAGCACCTCCATAGAACTCATGTGACATCGGTACCATTTTATACTCTTAGGTGACACATGTTCGGCCGAGCACCCCTAAGAGTTTTGCCCCCTAACCCGTACTCAGATAGTCGGGATTTATGATTTATGATACGCTTATCGTTAAGTGGTAAGTAAGAACTAGTGACGACTAGTTAAGGTATGAGCTCATAACCTAGATGTATGACACGTTCTGGGTGACACCGGTTCGGCCGAGCACCCCCAGTTCGATTGTCTTTTAGGGTGGCCTATGAGGAAGAGATGTTTCATGATTATGATTATGTCACTAAGTTTGTCCTATATGAATGTTTCTATTGCCACTTTATGCCACTAAGTATGATGATGCTTGATGTTATGTTTTATGTATGTGCATTAGGTAGTGCCATGCATACATTTTCTTATTATGTTGCACTCATGACATTAAGATCATCCTAAAATGAATGGACCTTGGCTAAAGTATATTTTTAAAGTTTAAAATGAATTTAATGCATGTTCAGTCATTTTGTATAATTAAACCCAAGGTTCCTGAGGACGTAGATGATGACACCTAGGTAGTAGGAGGCCCTACTGAGATTCTTTAGCAAGATTCTCACTCCCTCTATCTCTTTCTTTCCGTCACGTCTTCAGATGGCGATATTCGTAGTGTTTGTGGACACGCCGACATGGGAGGTGCACCATGACCCGGACCACGGGTCATTCCATTTTGTGGGTCGATGCACGGTTAGAGTATTCATGTTCATGGGTCGACCCTTCACTCCCCCTGTACATTCCCATCGTTTCTCCTCCGTCTCACCTTTTGGCGATGACCTGGCATTCGAGCGCGCACGTCCCCTAGAGGAGAGGCTTCGCCGTACCCCACCATCCACATCCGCCATTCGAGACTACCCCCAGTATGTACCCCGTTGCCCGTCATCTTTTTCAGAGACGGATCCTTCCGAGGATTCGGCAACCCAGGCACCCTCCGAGGGATCTTCCCCCACCATACCCATGGACCTTGGGGAGGATAGTGAGCCTTCCGTGACTCAGCCGAGGCTTGCACGACGACCGAAGATGAGGCCACGCCGTGGAGGTCACTTCCGAGCCCCGACCCGTCTATTCACGCCGGAGGAGCTTGCTCAGTTTCCTGGTTACGTATCACGTTCGAGGGATAGTCGCCAGTAGGAGGCAATGGATGGCCCCGGTTAGAGCACACACCACTTAGATGGGGATAAACCTTCTTTTGTTTAGAGGTTATCCCATTAGATGCACTCGGGTAGGGGAGTAGATCATGTTTAAGTTTATGTTGTATTTCCTTTCCTGTATTTTCCTTGTACTAAAGTAAGTCCCACACTTATAAGTGGGCAAGTTATATATATATGAGATGATATTCAGTGTTATTCATGGTGTGCCTTATGTTATGATGTTGTGAGATATTTGTTTTACTATACATGGTTTACCGCTTATCGCATCACGCGGCTCTCACTTTTTATTTCAAAAAAAGAAATTACCCGTATTTTCCGCTAAGTATTTCAAAGTAAAAATGAGAACTATGAAGTAACAGACTAATGATTAACCTAAGTATGTTCTAGAGTATTGGGTTAAAAATTAGGATGTTACAGAAAGGGCTTTAAATGAGGGTAAATATGATAGATAAGGGTTATGGTGTAGTGAAAGTGTTGGGATTAGTGGGAAGAGAGGGTCGGTAACTGCCACATGATGGGAGAGAAAAGAAGAATAGTCAAAAACTATCCTACCATAATAACAATTTAGAGAAAAAAGTACTTTCTGAACCATAGTTTCTAAACCTTTAGAAACCATGTGTAGTTTCTGACCATGAAATAATTTCTAAACTCTTTTTTTTGAAATTCACCCATTTTTTGAACCCATAAATTAGAGTTCTTATATGCTTAGCTTATTCAATGTTAAAACATTTAAGAAGCTCCTTGGTGTAGTTCTCTTAATAGATCATAGTTCTTTTGTAACATCCTAATTTTTAACCCAATACTCTAGAACATATTTAGGTTAATCATTAGTCTGTTACTTCATAGTTCTCATTTTTACCTTGAAATACTTAGCGGAAAATACGGGTAATTTTTTTTTTGAAATATAAAGTGAGAGCCGCGTGATGCGATGTATCATGTAACGATCAAATCATACATCTCATAACATCATAGCATAAGGCACAACATGAATAACACTGAATATCATCTCATATATATATATATAACTTGCCCACTTATAAGTGTGGGACTTAATTTAGTACAAGGGAAATACAGGAAAGGAAATACAACATAAACATAAACATGATCTACTCCCCTACCCGTGTGCATCTAATAGGATAACTCAGTACAAAAGAAGGTTTATCCCCATCCAAGTGGTGTGTGCTCTAACCCGGCCATCCACACCTCCTCTCGCGACTATCCCTCGAGCGTGGTGCGTGAATCGGAACCGAGCAAGCTCCTCCCGGGCGTGACTAGGACGGGATTTCCGGCTAAGTGACCTCCCACGGCGTGGCCTCATCTCCGGTCGTCGTGCAAGCCTCGGCTGAGTCACGGAAGGCTCACTACCCCCCCAAGGTCCATGGGTATGGTGGGGAAGATCCTTCGGAGGGTGCTCGTTGCCAATCCTCGGAAGGATCCGCCTCCTAAAAAGACGACGGCAACGGGGCACATCTTTGGGGTAGTCTCGGCGCGAACATGGATGATGGGGTACGACAAAGCCTCTCCTCTAGGGGACGTGCGCGCTCGAACACCAGGTCATCGCCAAAAGGTGAGACGGGGGAGAAATGATGGGAATGTACAGGGGGAGTGAAGGGTCGACCCATGAACATGAATACTCTAACCGTGCATCGACCCACAAAATGGAATGACCCGTGGTCCGGGTCATGGTGCACCTCCCATGTCGGCGTGTCCACAAACACTACGAACGTCGCCATCTGAAGTCGTGACGGAAAGAAAGAGATAGAGGGAGTGAGAATCTTGCTAAAGAATCTCAGTAGGGCCTCCTACTACCTAGGTGTCATCATCTACGTCCTCAGGAACCTTGGGTTTAATTATACAAAATGACTGGGCATGTATTAAGTTCATTTTAAACTTTAAGATATACTTTAGCCAAGGTTCATTCATTTTAGGATGATCTTAATGTCATGAATGCAACATAATAGAAGATGTATGCATGGCACTACCTAATGCATATACATAAAACATAACATCAAGCATCATCATACTTAGTGGCATAAAGTGGCGATAGTAACATTCATATGGGACAAACTTAGTGACATAATCATAATCATGAAACATCTCTTCCTCATGGGCCACCCTAAAAGACAATCGAACTCGGGGTGCTCGGCCGAACCGGTGTCACCCAGAACGTGTCATACATCTAGGTTATGAGCTCATACCTTAACTAGTCGTCACTAGTTCTTACTTACCACTTAACGATAAGCGTATCATAAATCATAAATCCCGACTATCTGAGTACGGGTTAGGGGGCAAAACTCTTAGGGGTGCTCGGCCGAACCGGTGTCACCTAAGAGTATAAAATGGTACCGATGTCACATGAGTTCTATGGAGGTGCTCGGCCGAACCGGTGTCATCCTAGAAGCCATCTTAGTACCTTAATTTTCAAAATCTCTTTAAGTCCCCAAATTTGTCGGAAATTCGACGGCACAACGGCATTACACCGAATTTCCTTCCAAATTTGCTTTATGCCACATAAACATATAACCTCATGAATTCCTCATATGAATAACATCATCATCATTTGCATACTACATGCATCATCATAAAACATCCAAACGCTTACCCTTACGGTAGCTTATGCTTTGACCCTTACGGGTCTTAATCTTGAGATATAGTTTTCTACATCTGTCGCTCATATCTTTATGCACCTAAGAGCTCATAATTAATCATCATTCCTAATCCTCATGTTCATACTTGAATCTGAAAAGCATAGGGCAGAATCTCTAACTTGTATTTACGGGGTTCTAGAACTTAAGTTTTAGACCCTTTCTCGGTTCCGTCTTCGCCGAAGGCGCTATATATTAAATCTAAATCAATTGTGAGACATTCCTATGCTTAAGGACTAATTATTATTCATGTTTATCATGTTGTAAGGGTGCTGGACAGAATCCAGAAAATTAAATGTTCTAAGAGTTCTACATTTGCATTTTTTTACGGTTTTCTAGTTACTAGTTTCCCTATAGGTGCTAGAATTCAATTCTAATCCAAATGTTACCAAGTTTTTCATGTCTAAACAATCTAAATCTGATTATGTCCCCATTAAAACAGTTTGGATAAGTTCCAAAAATAAATGGGTCAAAACTATGTTAAATTCTAGCTTTACGGTATTTCTAGTTAGCTAGTTTCTTACCTATCACGCATAGATTCGCTTCTACATCATCATATGATATTTTCACACATTCCAACACATCAAAACATCATCATACAGCATCACACTCATCATATTAGAACCGAAAACATCTTGCCTCAATAAGAGAATTAAATTGACATTTCTAGGTACATAAGTTAACTAGTTTCTCTTGGAATCAATCTAGAACTTCTAAAACTCTTTGCAAATCATTTTAATTCATCAAGAGGCTAAGAGAAGCCTTAGGTCACTGACCAAAACATATTCCATCCCCTAAAAGATAATAAAATCACAACTTGTGATGACATAACCTTATAAAGTTTTGTAAAGCTTTAAGGAAAACTTAAAACATACACTATTGGTCCTAGAAGCTAGATGAAAACTCATTGCACGTCCATCATTACTACTTGGCCGAAAATATGCATTCAAAGAATGGTTTCACATTAAACTTTAACTTGGAATGAAATGGGCAAGTCTTTGAGCTCTAGGTTCTTAAATTACGACATAAAATAAATGTGCTCATGCTTTTCATTTTTAATCTTGCTTACAAAATAAAGTGATGACATAAATTAAATATGCAATGCATAAACTTAAACGTGCAAGCTTGAAAGTAAATATGTGAGGCATAAACTTTAAACGTGCAAGCTTGAAAGTAAAGATGCAAGGTTCAATTCTTTATTTTAGTGCTCTTGGCCCAACAACAATCGACTTTAAGGCCGAAATAGATAGGCATTCGAGAAATTAATTAAGTGAGGATGCAAGTTCAATTCTTTATTTTAGTGCTCTAGGCCCAACAACAATCGACTTTAAGGCCGAAATAGAAAGGCTTTGAGAATTAAATTAAGTGATGATACAAGTTCCATTTTAATCTTTATGTTCTTAGGTGACAGCTAGAAAGTAAAGATGCATAGCAAGAATGTAAACATGAGTGCAAGCATAAGATAAATTATGCAAGTTCATTTTATCTCTCTAGAGCTCTTAACAAGACTTTAAAGGAACTTAAACCACAACCCAAACTCATCCAACAAGGTAAAGTCAAGCTTAGAGTTCTTAAAACTCAACATAATATTTTTAGTAAATCAAACCATGAAGCTTAGAAAAAATTAAGGAAATGGCTGAAATCTTCAAGAAGAAAAAGGAACATTTTAAAACTCTAGAGTTCATGATCTTGATGATATATTAACACCAACATCATGAGCCCTCATCATTGAGTTCATAGAGCCATTTTAAAACATCATCAAAGCTAAAGTTCTCAAGAGTTTAAGAAAGGAAGAACTAGAAACATTTTTGTTCAAGAACAAAGATCAAGCTCTAGAGTTTGTTTCAAGTGATGAACATCATCATGAAACTCTCATCATCAAGCTCTCATTTCTTTGAACTTCAAGGCCCATGGCCAAAAATGAGAAAGAACAAAGAAAGGAAAAGAAGTTCTAAAAAGAATCAAGAGAAACTATGAACATCAAACTTGAAACAAGAACTTTAAAGAAGAGAATACATGAAAGGAAATCCCTACTTGATGTGATGAACTTGAAGATGGAAGAAGAAGATGAAGATGATGAAGAACTTTGAAGAACTTGAAGAACACTAGAACTTTGAGAGAAAAGAAAAGCTTTGAGTGTTCCTAAACTTAGCAAATGATCTAAAAGTGGTGCAAGCTCCTCAAGGCATTCTATTTATAGAGAAATGAAACAAATGAAGTGTGTGTGTGGGCTGATGTGTTTCGGCCATGAGGGTGCAGAATGGAGGCATCCATGAGTTCCATGAGGTGAGATAATGTGTTCTTGAGGCATGGTGAGGTATGGTTCAAGGTATGGTGAGGTATGGTTCAAGGTATGGCCTCAAGCATGGTTCTTTGAGTGAGAAAATAATTAAACACGTGGTCAATGGAGGCATGGCTGTTCGGCCATGTTGCAGCCAAGGGAGGAGAGTTTCTTGCATTTTAATTGTGGTTTAGAGTTGTGTTTAGGTGTATCTTTGATTATGCTTAAGATTAGGAATTTGTAAGAAGGTGTTTAGGTAAGGAAAAATGGATAATTAAGGTGGTCTAGACATAATTAAGGAGTGGTCTTGCACCATTAGTGAGTTAAATCCTCAATTTAGAGTCTAAACAACTCTAGACACATTTCCTTGATTTAAGGAATTGAAGAGAGAAAACACTATTCAAGATTCCAAGACTAGGAGTCTTGAGTTCTAAAAAGGGATTTAAGTTTAATCTAAACAATTTTAGGTTCTAATTAATTTTAATAAATTATTTTGACTCTAGATTAATTAGGGAAATAAATTAATCTTCGTTTAGAGCCTAATATTGCTTAGGTTTGCTTAATTACGTCATTAAGCTTAAAAACACTATTCTAGGGGCAAAATCATAATTTTGCACTAAAACTGCCCGGGACCACCGGGACTTGAACAGAGACCTCTAGACATATGAAAACATGTTTTTAAACCTCTAGGGCAAGTTCCGGGCTCAAACAGCACCTTTACCCGCGTAAAAACGCTATAGGGGTATTTTGGTTATTTTGACCAAAGCTGGAAAACGAAATTTTCGCTTCCGAAAGCATTCAAAGGCCATTCAATCCCCTTCAAACATTGAGTTGACCCTTCGAGGATGACCGAGTTGGTTACCCTCGCATTCGGTCAGAAATGACCTCAGGGGCATTTCGGTCATTTTCCACTCAGACAGAAAATCGGGGCGTTACATTAAACAAAGATGTTTAAGGAAGAAGAAAGGGCTTTAAATGAGGGTAAATATGATAGATAAGGGTTATGGTGTAGTGAAAGTGTTGGGATTAGTGGGAAGAGAGGGTCGGTAACTGCCACATCATGGGAGAGAAAAGAAGAATAGTCAAAAACTATCCTACCATAATAACAATTTAGAGAAAAAAGTACTTTCTGAACCATAGTTGCTAAACCTTTAGGAACCATGTGTAGTTTCTGACCATGAAATAATTTCTAAACTCTTTTTTTTGAAATTCACCCATTTTTTGAACCCATAAATTAGAGTTCTTATATGCTTAGCTTATTCAATGTTAAAACATTTAAGAAGCTCCTTGGTGTGGTTCTCTTAATAGATCATAGTTCTTTCCTTTTGTTGCTTGATTTAAAGTCTGAGAAAGAACTTCAATTCTCCTATCATGCTCATCACAAATTCACTTTGCATCAGTTTGGAAAACTTTTCACATAGAGAATGGTTAGTAGCACCAAATATATTATTCTCAGAGTAAACGGGCTGTCAGAAAGTTATTATCTTGGAATAAAGTAAAGAGTGCAGTATTAACATGACCTTTCTTAAACTCATTCTTAAGCAAGAAAGTACTTAATCTATCATACCAAGCTCTAGGAGCTTGTTTATGACCATAAAGTGCTTTGGTTAGCTTAAAGACATGGTTGGGAAGGATTTCACTCTCAAATCCTGGAGGTTGCCTTATATAAACTTCTTCAAAAAGAAATCTATTTAAGAAGGCATACTTCACATCCATTTGATATGGAGTGAATCCCTTGAATACATCAAATGTAAATAGCATTCTAATAGCCTCTAGCCTTACTACTAGTGTAAAGGTTTCATTATAATCAATTCCTTCTTATTGATTATAAACCCATACCACTAACCTTGCTTTATTTCTGATCACCTTTCTACTCTCATCTAGCTTGTTTTTGAACACCTACTTTGTTCCAATAATAGGCTATCCCTTGAGTTTCTCTACAAGTTGTTAGCTTTAGAACCCTTTAGGGAGCTTCATACCTTGATTTTTAAGTGATAACAAAGCAAATTTTGCTAAAATGTTTTGAAGAAGGGACCAACATTTTCTTTGAGTTCCTATAGAACTTTAGCAGGAGCATTCTTGTAACATACAAGTTCAATCATGAGATGTTTTTCACAATGTCATGTTTTAACATAATTATAATCTCATTCAAAAGATATTTAGAATTCTAATGATGTGAAAAATAGTTCCAAAAGCAAACTTAAGTATGTTAGATGCATGGGAAAGGAATTTTAAACATTATAAACCAAGTTCAGATCTTCAAAAAATAGTTTACACATTCAGAAAGTGCTACATCAATGAAGAATTATTTTTTCCTGAAGCAAGTTGTGATCATAGTCTTCAATCATGATGGGAAGATCCCTATTAAACTCAGACTGAAGCAAAAAAAATCAACAAGAAGATTAGCAACTAAGGAAGAACATCATAAAACATGCATGTCTATAAACTGTGTTGACTTTACAGAAAAAGAGGAAAAATTTAAAATTCAAAAAAGGTCAACTCTCAAAAAGAACTGATAGTGACAATTTACTTTTGTGCTTGGTTAAGTATGCCGGCTTCTAGAAAAAGAAGTTTAGAAACCATATCTAGAAAGTAAAAAGCAGTTTCTAAACCTTCAATCAAAAACCATATTTGCACCAGTAAAAGTGGCTTTGACAAAGCCAAGTCAGTCTTCTAGATGACAGTTCCAAGGACACAAAAAGAAAATCAGCACATGTCAAAAGAAAAGGAAATCAAAGGACAATGGTCCAATTTGATGATCAAGTATAAAAAGATGTCTTGCATACAAGAAGAGACTTTTTGCCAAATACCTTTGCTAACAACATTTAACATTAATCCTTTTCTTCTTCTAAAAGTTTATTACATTTTGCAATCAATTTCTGTAAAAATCTTCTTTTTAGCTTTCATTATATAACATTTTCTTCTTAGGAAGAATTATAGGAAGTATTCATTCAAGTTTTCAATTCATACAATTTTTATTCCTATAAAACTTAAGTGTATTTTTGTTAGAGTGAATCAACCACACGAAAATCTTGTACCCTAATTCGATAGTGATCATTGTAAGGTTACCTTGAAAAGACTAGTAAAAAGACTACTTGGAGTGAGAGTAAATTGGAATTACTACTCACTGGATATAGGTTGTGAAGGCTATTCAAATACTATCTCACTTTCTCTAGGTTGAGAAAGGGTTATTAGTGGAACTCAACAAGTTGTTCAGAACTAGAAGTAGACAGGGTTAGCCAAACCAGTATAAAAATCACTATGTAAAATCTCTCTATTCTCCACTCATCACTTTATATCCAACATTTGTGTTTAGTTCTGTCATATATTTCTGGAAAACATTTTTAAATAGTTTCTGATTTTTTCACTTAGTTCAGAAAGCAACTTTATGAATCATACTAACATTAAATTCCAATGCCTTCAAGTGAAAAAAAAATTAATAGACTTTGTTTAACATTTTAAAAAACTAAAAAAAAGTTAAAGCATGATTCAATCCCTTTTGTTGTACTACCTTTAACCTATATAAGTGTCTAGACTTTACACTTTTCAAATTGGTCCAAATCTTTTTGCATTGTATCCACCTAACTTTGATAATTTAGAGCTTCTTCAATGCTTTTGGGCTCAATTATGGATAAGAATGCACAATTTGTTTCATTTCTAAACGAAGATCTTGTTCTTACACCTTTAGAAATGTCTCCAAGCACTTGGTTCTATGAAACTGGCTTTAGATTAGAAACTCGTTTGAAGTTTCTTTACATATCTTTTTATGCAGCAACTCCTTGAACTTCAAAAGGCCTTTCAAAAGGCCCTTCAGAAAATGTGTCTTTCTCAGACATGTGACTTTTTGAAGGTTTAAGGGTTCTAAGATATATTTTTGAAGATGTTTTCTTAGGGTTACTTTCTAAAGCTGTGCTTTTTGGAGCTAACTTGCTAGAGGTTCCTTGATGCACAAATTCTCAAAATCTTCTTCGAAATCAACTTAGTCCTAAGTAAAACCTTTCTTATGTTCCTTGAACTTGATATGTATTGTTTCTTCAACACATATTGTCCTTTTATTGTAAACCCTGTGAGCTTTAGAAACTAAAGAGAAACCTAAGAAAATAACATCAGACTTAGGATCAAACTTGGTTAGCTTGTCCCTTGTGTTAAGTATGAAATAGTTAGATCCAAAGACATGGATATATGATATGTTGGTTTTCTTACTTTCCAAAGCTCATAAGGTGTTTTCTTGAGAGTAGGTCTTAAAAAAACTCTATTTTGAATATAGCAAGAGATATTAACAGCCTCTGTCTAGAAACCTTTTAACAAACCACTTTCTAAAAGCATTTTTTTGCCATTTCTTGAAAGCTTCTATTCTTCCTTTCAACTACCTCATTCTATTGGGGAGTTCTAGGAGAAGAGAACTCAGGAGAAATGCCATGATTTTCACAAAAGTTGAAAAAACATAGTTTTCAAATTCTCCTCCATGATTTGATCTGATGGAAACAATTTGAATACCTTTCTCATTAGAAACTCATTTTGCAAAAGCTTTAAACTTTTCAACCACCTCATCCTTAGAAACAAAGCAAATAAACCATGTAAATGTAGTGTAATCATCCGCAATGACCAAGCAATATCTATTTCTAGCAAGACTTGCAGTTTTGGTTAGTCCAAAGAGATCTATATGTAAAAGCTCTAGTGGTCTAGTGGTTGAAACCACATTCTTATTATGTAAATAAGCCTTGGTTTACTTGCCTTTCTCACATAAATTACAAGTTGAATCCTTGTCATAAGTGATGTTTGGAAGGCCTTTAACAAGCTCTTTCTAAGATAGCTCAGAAATTAGCTTCATGTGAGGATGACCAAGTTTCTTATGCCATAGCTACTTGTTATCCACAAAGAATGCTAGGCATTTTATATCCTAATCTAAGAGGTCATCCAAGAATATCACATAAGTGTTGTCATGCCTTTTGCCAAAAAGAATCACTTGTCCAAAAACTCAATTCAAAACATGGTATCCTTTGGCTTCAACCATACATTAAAGCTTGGGTCATAAGATTGACTAGCGCTTAATAGGTTATGACCCAAGCCATCAACTAATAAAACATTAAAAATTTGGTGAAAATCATCCTTACCAACATTTCCTATACCTGTGACCTTTGCTTTCCCGCTGATAAAGGGCATTTATGCCACTTTATCTTGCTTTTAAACCTTAATTTTTTGCATAAGTTTAACTTAGTTATTGATATAAATAATTAAGATTTTGATTTGATCCTCATTGTGCAATTTTGGTAGGATCATTGACTATTGCACTAATTTTGGAATAATCATTGGATTAGAGGTTGTTGTATTTAACCCATCTCTTTGAGTATGGTTTTGTATACAAGAGCTTTGGATAAGGTGCAAAATGTCAAGCACAAGACTGAGAGTTCTTTCGAGGGAATCTGGAGCTATGGGGCTGCAAAAAGGATGCAATCAATAGAATTGATCGAGCCAGGCTTTCTGGTGAGCGCTGCAGCGTTCATTTAGCACTGCAATACTTGTGCAACTACATGAATTACAGATAATTAACTCTGTTTTGGACCCACTTTGGGCTATCTTAGAGAGTAGTATTTAAAGGAATTGTAAATACATTTACCTTAGTTTTGGATTTTGAATTGTGGTAGCTAGGATTCTCTCTCTATCTCTCTCTCTACATCTTTTTACCTCTTTTTCTCTACTTTTCTCTTTCTAGGGTTCTTTTAGGTAAATTGAATTTTTCTTGGAGATTTTACAAGGATTATTGCTATTATCTTCAGATATTATTTTAATTTCATTATTTTAATTCTCCATAGATGAAAAAGTAGATTTTCTTACTAGTGTAAGGGATTTTCTTACTACTCAGTGTTCCTAAGTTTCTATTCTTATAATTATTGTTACAATTTTTATTGGAATAACTAAATTGGCAATCGTGTTTATGGAAACCCTTTGGGCATAAATTGATTGATCAATTGGTTTATGTTTCAAGGAGAGCAGTAGAATTAACTTTTCAATTGGCGATTAGGCTATAGCAATTGGTACATTAAATTAATGTAATTTCTAAATAAATTGGGATCTCGTTTATTTATTATTGACATTGGTCAAATTCTAGAGGTCAATCGATCACTAGTATAATTGCTTGTAAGTGATTGCTAATAGCCAATGATGTGTTCAATATTTGGTTTGTGATAACTAACTCCAATCCTAGGAATACCTTACACTAGCACCCTTAATTATTGATCTTTCCTAGTTATTTTTAATTGTCTCAATTTTAATTCTCAAAACCCCCCATTTCCAACTAAGTGACATAGCCTCCTTAAGAGACAACCATAGTTGCATCTTAACTATAGTTTTGATGCATTTAGTACTTGAACTATTTAATTATAATTTGAGAAGGTAGTGACAACTTCCATCTCCCACCTTCAACAAATTCCACTGAACCTAAGCTATTAGGCTTTAACTTTCTGAACGATTTCCTTTTGTCTGACATGTGTCTGGATTATCCACTGGTCATTTAATAGTTGTCATTCTTTTAAACATGTGTCCTAAGACACACCTTTAGGTTAAAAATAGCATGAAAAGGGGGTTGAATCTTGCTTCAACCTTCTTTTTTTTTCTTAAAAACTTAAACATAGTTTATCAAATTTACACTTGAAGGTGTAACACCCCGATTTTTAAATCAGAAATGACCAAAAATGCCCCCGAGGTCATTTTTGGCGAACTGAGGGTAACCAAGCTCGGTCATCCTCGAAGGGTCAACTCAATGTTTGAAGAAGTTGAATGGCCTTTGAATGCTTTGAGCGAAAATTTCGTTTCTGCGGTTTGGGTCAAAATGACCAAAAATACCCCTATAAGCGTTTTTCTGCGGGTAAAGTGCCGTTTGAGCCGGAACTTTCCCAGAGGTTTAAAAACATGTTTTCATGTGTCTAGGAGGTCTCTGTTCAAGTCAGTGGTCAGGCAGTTTAGTGCAAAATTACAATTTGCCCCTAGAATAGTGCTTTTGAGCTTAATAGCGTAATTAAGCAAACCTAAAAGCAATATTAGGCTCTAAGCGAAGATTAATTTATTTCCCTAATTAATCTAGAGTCAAAATAATTTATTAAGTTAATTAGAACCTAAAGCTGCTTAGATTAAACTTAAATCCCTTTAGAACTCAAGATTCCTAGTCTTGGAGATCTTGAATAGTGTTTCTCTCTCAATTCCTTAAATCAAGGAAATGTGTCTAGAGTTGTTTAAACTCTAGAATTGAGAATTTAGCTCTCTAATGGTGCAAGACCACTCCTTAATTATGTCTAGACCACCTTAATTACCCATTTCCCTTACCTAAACACTTTCTTACAAATTCCTAATCTTAAGCATAATCAAAGATACACCTAAACACAACTCTAAACCACAATTAAAATGCAAACTAATCCTCCCCATGCATGATGAAGTTTAGGCCAGACCTCATCCTCATTGGCCCACGTGTTTAATTGTTTCCTCACTCAAAGAACCATGCTTGAGGCCATACCTTGAACCATACCTCACCATACCTTAAGCCATACCTCACATGCCTCAAGAACACATTATCTCACCTCATGGAACACATGGAACCCTCAATTCTGCACCTCTTGGCAGAAAATGCATCAGCCCACATACACCCTCCATTTGTTTCATTTCTCTATAAATAGAATGCCTTGAGGAGCTTGCACCACTTTTAGATCATTTGCCAAGTTTAGGAAACACTCAAAGCTTTTCTTTTTCTCTCAAAGTCTTTGTGTTCTTCAAGTTCTTGGAGTTCTTCAGTTCTTCATCTTCTTCATCTTCTTCTTCCATCTTCAAGTTCATCACACCAAGTAGGGATTTTCTTTCATGAATTCTTTCTTTAGAGTTCTTGCTTCAAGCTTTATGTTCATAGTTTCTCTTGATTCTTTTTAGAACTTCTTTTCCTTTCCTTGTTCTTGCTCATTTTCGGCCATGGGCCTTGGAGTTCAAAGAAATGAGAGCGATGATGAGAGTTTCATGATGATGTTCATCACTTGAAACAAACTCTAGAAACTTGATCTTTGTTCTTGAGCAAAAGTGTTTCTAGTTTTCCTTTCTTGAACCTTTGAGAACTTTAACTTTGATGTTGTTTCAAAATGGTTCCAATGACTCAATGATGAGGTCTCATGATGTTGGTGTTAGTATATCACCAAGATCATGGATTCTAAGTTTCAAACATTTCTTTTCTTTCCTTGAAGTTTACGGCCATTACCTTTCCTTTTCATGCTAGATGTTTGATTTTCTAAATATGTTATGTTGAGTTCTAAGAACTCTAGACTTTACTATGTCTTGGTTTGATGAGTTTGGGTTGAGGTTTAAGTTCCTTTAAAGTCTTGTTAAGAGCTCTAGAAAGATAAAATGAACTTGCATAATTTATTTTATGCTTGCATTCATATTTAAATTCTTGCTATGCATCTTTATTTTCAAGCTATCACCTAAGAACATAAAGATTAAAATGGAACTTGCATCTTCACTTAATTTAATACTCGAAGCCTTTCTATTTAGGCCTTAAAGTGGATTGTTGTTGACTAGAGCACTAAAATAAGTGAACTTGCATTATCACCTAATTAATTTCTCGAATGCCTATCTATTTAGGCCTTAAAGTCGATTGTTGTTGGGCCAAGAGCACTAAAATAAATTGAATCTTGCATATTTACTTTCAAGCTTGCGTTTAAGATTATGCTTAGCATATTTACTTTCAAGCTTGCGTTTAAATTATGCCTTGCATATTTAATTTCAAGTCATCACTTTACTTTGAAAGCAAGATTAAAATGAAGAAAGCATGAGCACGTTTAGTTTATGTAAGTAACTTAAGAACCTAGAGCTCAAAGACTTGCCCATTTCATTCCAAGTTAAAGTTTAATGCAAACCACACTTTGAATGTATGTTTTTTTAAACCAAATAGTGATGATGGACTTGCAATGAGTTTTCATCTAGCTACTAGGACCAATAGCCTATGTTTTAAGTTTTCCTTAAAAGTTTTACAAATTCTTTATAAGGTTATGTCATTATAAGATGTGATTCCAATCTCTTTTAGGGGATGGAATATGTTTTGATCAGTGACCTAAGGCTTCACTTAGCCTCTTGATGAATTAAAATGTTTTGCAAAGAGTTTTAGAAGTTCTAGATTGATTCCGAGAGAAACTAGTTAACTTATGTACCTAGAAATGTCAATTTACTTCTCTTATTGAGGCAAGATGTTTTCAGTTCTGATGTGGTGAATGTGATGCTGTATGATGATGTTTTCATGTGTTGGAATGTGTGAAAATATCGTATGATGATGTAGAAGCGATCCTATGCATGATAGGTGAAAAACTAGCTAACTAGAAATGCCGAAAAGCTAGGAATTTAACATAGTTTTGACCCATTTGTTTATGGAACTAATCCAAACTGTTTTAATGGGGACATAATCAGATTTAGATTGTTTAGACATGAAAAACTTGGTATCATTTGAGTTAGAATTGAATTCTAGCACCTATGGGGAAACTAGTAACTAGAAAACCGTAAAAATGCAAATGTAGAACTCTTAGAACATTTAATTTTCTGGATTCTGTCCAGCACCCTTACAACATGATAAACATGATTAATAATTAGTCCTTAAGCATAGGAATGCCTCATAATTGATCTAGATTTAATCCATAGCGCCTTATAGCGGAACAAGAAGAGGGTCTAAAGCGTAAGTTCTAGAACCCCGTATTCACATGTTAGGATCTCCACCCTATGCTTTTCAGATTTAAAAGTAAAATGAGAGGATTATGAATGATGTTTAATTATGAGCCTTAGGTGCTTAAAAATATGAGCAGCGGGTGTAGAGAACTATATCTCAAGATTAAGACCCGTAAGTCAAAGCATAAAGCTACCGTAAGATAGCGTTTGGATGATTTATGATGATGCATAGTATGCTAATGATGATGATGTTATTCATATGAGGAATTTATGAGATTATATGTTAATGTGGCATAAAGCAAATTTGGAAGAGATTCGATTATCTTGACCGTTTGTGCCAATTCCGACAAATTCAGGGGACTTAAAGAGATTTTGAAAATTAAGGTACTAAGATGGGTTCTCACGATGACACCAGGTTGATCGAGCACCTCCATAGAACTCATGTGACATCGGTACCATTTATACTCTTAGGTGACAGTTCGAGAGCACCCTAAGAGTTTTGCCCACCAACCAGTACTCGGATAGTCGGGATTTATGATCGCTTATCGTTAAGTGGTAGTAAGAACTGGTAGCGACTAGTTAAGGTATGAGCTCATAACCTAGATGTATGACACGTTACGGGTGACAGGTTAGTAGAAACACTTGATTCGATTGTCTTTTAGGGTGGCCCATGAGGAAGAAAAGTTCATGATTATGATTATGTCACTAAGTTTTGTCCCATATGAATGTTACCATTGCCACTTTATGCCACCAAGAATGATGATGCTTGATGTTATGTTTTATGTATGTGCATCAGGTAGTGCCATGCATACATTTTCTAATATGTTGCATCCATGACATTAAGATCATCCTAAAATGAATGGACCTTGGCTAAAATATATTTTAAAGTTTAAAATGAACCTAATACATGCTCAGTCATTTTGTATAAATAAACCCAAGGTTCCTAAGGACGTAGATGATGACACCTAGGTAGTAGGAGGCCCTACTGAGATTCTTTAGCAAGATTCTCACTCCCTCTATCTCTTTCTTTCGATCACGTCTTGAGATGGCGGCGTTCGTGATGTCGTGGACAGCGCCGACATAGGAGGTGCACCATGACCGGACCACGGATCATACCATTTTGTGGGTCGGCGCATAGTTAGAGTATTCATGTACATGGGTGCGACCCTTCACTCCTCCCTTGTACATTCCCATCGTTTCTCCCGTCTCACCTTTTGGCGATGGCACTGGTGTTGACCTGCGCCGCGTCCCCGAGTTAGAACACACACCACTTAGATGGGGATGAACCTTCTATTGTTTAAAGGTTATCCTATTAGTTGCACTCGGGTAGGGGAGTAGATTATGTTTATGTTTATGTTGTATTTTCTTTCATGTATTTCTATGTACTAAATCAAGTCCCACGCTTATAAGTGGGCAAATTATAATTATATACGAGATGTTATTCAGTGTCTCTCATGATGTGCTCTTATATGCTTTATGCTATGACGTTATGAGATGTATGTTTTGTCCGTTGCAAGTTATATCGCATCACGCGGCTCTCACTTTCATTTCGAAAAAAAAAATTACCCGTATTTTCCGCTAAGTAATTCAAAGTTAAATGAGAACTATGAAGTAACAGACTAATGATTAACCTAAATATGTTCTAGAGTATTGGGTTAAAAATTAGGATGTTACAGAAGGTAATAGAAAACTTTGTTAATAAGGTTCAAAAAATAACTTTTTGAACAAAGTGAAAACTCATAAACTACTTAAAAATGTTTTCAAAAATATATAATAGTAAATCTCAAAAGTAGAATATAAAAAATGTAAGAAGAGATAGAGAGATACTACACATTGATTTTTGTACCGGTTTGGCCAATCTTACCTACATCTAGCTCTTAACAACCTATTGAGTTTCACTACAACCCTTTTCTCAACCCTAAGAAAGAATTATAGTCTTTATATAGCCTTCTCAAGCTATTCCCTTGACCAATAGTTCCAATTTACTGTCATTACCAAGTATTCTTTAACTAGCTTTTCCAAGCTAACCTAAAAATGATCATTAACAGATCATGGTATAATGATTTGGTGTAAGGTTGGTTCACTATAGCAAATGAACAATTTAAGAATGAAACAATGTATGACCTGAAAACTTGAATGACTTCTAACAATTCTTCCTAAGAAGAAGATATTATCTAATAAGAACTTAGAAAGAAGATTTTATAGAACCTATAACTAATTACAAGATGTAATATGCTTTATAGAAGAATAACAGGGATTCCCGTTTTAGCATTCTTGGCAATCTGTCAAAAGTCTTGAATTGTAGGTACATGACGTCCTTTTATACTTGATCTTCAAATTAGACTATTGCCCCTTGATTTTGAATTTGAAGGTAGAAATACACATGAGAATGGGGGTTGAATTGTGTTTTTCCTTTTCTTCTTCTAAAGAAAAGCTAAAAAAATTTTTATCAAAAACTATCAAGTTTCAAACTTGTAACATAACAATAAAAATGTTAGATACTTCAGAAAGTAAAACAAATAACATGAAAGTGTAAGATAAACTTTTAACAATAGACACTAAAAAAAGAACAGATATAAAAGGAATGAAGGATGAAGAAGATACAACACAGGAGATTTTATACTGGTTCGACCAAACTTGTCTACATCCAGTTCTCAACCACTACAAAAAAAAATAGGTAAATTATGTCGGTTGAATTAGGGCGGTTCCATGAAACCACCATAATATATGTGAATTAAGGCAGTTTTGTCAACCGCCACAATCATAGTGAAAAAACAGCAGTTGGAATGTATATAACAGCGGTTGTCATTTCAACCCTTTAAAAAAAATTTAAAATTAAAAATGAAAAAAAGGAATAGGGTTAGCTTCTCTTAACCTTAAGCAGTCAAGCCTCACTTTCCCTTCTTACCTCCCATATCATTTTCTCTCTCCATGTTATCCTCCTTTCCTCCTCCTTCGGTGCCCTCTCCATCCTCGCAGACTCCAACTGCCTCGCCTTCTCCCTCTCCCTTCTCTCCCCTCCTCTGCCTGCTTTGTCGTCTCATCCTCCCTCCAGGGCTCCCCTCTGACCCCTTCTACCCATATTCGTATCCATCACTACTTCGATCCCCACCTTCATCTCCTGGTCCTCTTTTTCTTCTCTCTCATCTCTGCCCTTTACCTCTCCTGCATCCACCACTACTCTAATCACCCTTCCTTCGCTGGCTTCAAGGCTGTTCTCCTCGCTATCTACGCCGTCAAGCCCAAACCTCGCACTAGCATGCCTCTCCTCGTAAGGATCATTGACTTCTCCCAGCCATCCATCTACTACATGCCTCTTAGGTTGCTGGTGGTGGCGATGGGTGCCCGCGGCGATAAGGAGGACATCTATGATGGTGAGGATCTGGTCAGAACCTTCTAAAAGGGGCTTGGTTTCCTATGCAAGGATGGCAAACTCGCAGAAACCGTTTAGATCACAGGATTGGAGGAGTTTCTCTGCGAACCCCAGCAGGCGCTTGGCTTCAGTATGAGTTGTGGTCTACATAATTTTTTTTTCCTTTTGATTCAATTTGTTAGGATTTATTTGGTTTGTTTCATCTATTTGGGTTAATGTGGCTTGTTATATGCATCTTCAAGTTGGACTTATAATTGGTAAAGGAGGAGAAACCATAAAGAATATGAAAGCTTCAACTAGAGCACAAATTTAGGTTATGGTTCTCATGATTTTGAATTTCGAGATTTGCAATTGCATTTAGCTTAAGGATTTATCATATATAGTCAATACATAGTAGTTCACTAGCTAGTTTGAACTTCCTTTTGACTTATTTTGTGGTTTTGGTAAGTCATGATGATGTGTGTACTATAACATATGTATTGTGATCTAGCTGGGAGCAAGCTTGCACCTAATTTGTATGACTAAATTCCTTGTATTAATTTGCTGTGTTTTAGGGGAATTATATTGACTTGTGTACTATTTTAGGTAGGGATCTGGAGGTATCATTGTAAGGAAAACAGGCCAAGCTTTAGTTTTTGGCATCTAAGATGAACTTATAACTCTTGCAGCATGGTTGTTAAGAGCTTGGGAGATTATGTCATCGATCAGGGTATGAACTTGGTTGGATCTTTGAAGATTTGAACATTTATTATTGTTTTTGGGCACTATACTTTTTGTTATTCTCAATTTTGGTGTGCATCCTCTACATTTCAACCCTGATTAAATTGGGAGTTGATGTGAAAATTAAACAATTATTTGTTGTTTGATTGTTTAAATTCAGGATGTTGTTTTCTACTCTTATGAAATGTTAATGGGGGCTACCTTCATTTGTCGCATTCTCCTAATTTCCCATATTTCTTCTACAATTGGAAAGCATAACCAAGGCGTTTTGCCACTTCTTACTGCTTAACTTTACAAGCACTTATCATCTATAGTCAATGCATAGTAGTTCACTAGTTTGAACTTCCTTTTGACTTATTTTGCGATTTTGGTAACTCATGACGATGTGTGCATTATAACATATGTATTGTGATCTAGCTAGGAGCAAGCTTGTGTTAAATTTAATTTGGTTATGTTAATTCTTTGAGGGAATAATGCTTTACATTATGAATTTAGTTGTCATTTGCTTATTTTATACTGCTTTAGATTTGTATAAGATTTTGTTTAGCATTAGTAATGCAGGGAAAACAGTTTCAGATATTTTGTTTCTTCATGGGATAGAGTTGTTTCTATGAATAGACAAGGTCCTCAACACTACCTAACATTTTTAATGTTTTAAGTTAGTTCTAATGCTTTAGAATTAAGTCTAATAAAGAAGTAAAGTACTAGAATTCTCATTAAAACATAGCACAAGTGCTGTTGGGTCTTCAATATTCGTTATTTTTTTAATTTCAAGGGCAAAGATTAGTTGATTCAATTTTATATAGGCCACATTAAAATTTTCTGGTTGCTGGAATGTTCCTTATGGAGCTCTAACCTATGAGTATGTTTTCATTTGGGAGGTATAGTGATGGGGGCATATGGCTTGTGGAATTCAATGGTGTTTAAGGCCAAGGAACTACTTGAATGATTGGATATGCTGAGAATTTATTTCCAGTCCTTGAAACTCTTACTTAAAGAAGTGGTTTTGGCTGGTTGCCATGTTCTTATGCTATGGTGTTAGTTCACTTCTATTTAGTTACTATGGTGACGTCCTATTTCCTTTATGTGACTATTTTTGCTGGGTTGTTGTCTAATTGGTACTTGCTGGAGTTGCTTGTGAATTTTGGTTCCTGATTATTAGTTTATGCTCATTTATGGTGTGCTTTTATTTGGTTTTTTAGCTTCCTAGCTTCTCCTTCTGTTTGACATTAATGCTAATAGTCATTTTAGTACTTAAAATTTCCTATTTATTTGTTCTTTCTTTTATTTTGCATGATTATTGGAACTTTCTTTTTTTAATGGTATTGCAATTATGGTGGTTTAAAATTGTAAGCAATACGTTTAAAAAAATTTCAAACATATTTCACCGCAAATTGTTGCGGTTTCAAACTGCCATGATTAATTTTTTTAAAAATCATTACCACAAATTGCGGCAGTTTCAAACTGTCAGAATTTATTTTTTAGAATATTTCACTAATTGCAGCGGTTTCAAACCACCATCATTCAACCGCCGCAATTTACCTAATTTATGGCGGTTATACAGGGTGATTACGGTGGTTTTTTTATAACCGCCGTAATTTACCGAATGGCATTGGTAATTATGACGGTTCTTTGAACCACCATTAGCTGAGAAAAATGATGATTATAACCACCCTAATTTACCAAGAAAACCGCTGTAATTTGCCTTTTTTTGTAGTGAACAACCGTTGAGCTTCACTAACTCTTTCTCCAACCTGAGAAAGAAGAAAGATAGTCTTTATAATAGCCTTCCCAAGCTATGTTCAGTGACCAGTAGACAACCCTTACTATCACAACTCAAGTAGTTATTCACCAACTTCTTCAAGCTAAATTGATTAGTCTTGCACTAGCCTCTCCAAGCTAACAAATCATGACAAGTAAAACATTCTTAATGTCACATTGCAAGTAGTATTTGACAAGCTTCTTCAAGCTATCTCACACTAATCACTTCTGGATCAAGGATGCAAAGATTATATGTTTGGGTTGCCACTCAAACTAACCTACACTCAAGATTTCTTTGGGTATACAATGAAAGTTGTAGGAAATGCTTGAATGACTTCTTTCTAGATATTCTTCCTTAGAAGAATGTGTTATCAATGAAGGATGTAGAAAGAAGATTATGAACAAAGAAAAAGATTACAAGTAGTAAAGAATATTACAAAGAAAAAAATGAAAGAAAAGCTTGGCAGAGTTTTAGCTCTTTTTCACAATGTTAAGTCTTTATCTTTGAAAGCACAACATCTCTATTTATAGATGTCTTCCTTATGTTCATTGAATTTAATTAGATCTTTTAAGGACACGTATTGATCATCCATTTGTTTCTTAGAAAGATGATCTAGAAAAGTAGCCTATCTATTAATCAAAACAGTTTGTAGAAGCTGTTGGAGAAAAGAGATTTTTATGCTCTTCAGAAAATTGTTCTTAGTTTCTGAACTATGGTTTTGGAACTTTTTCTTCTAGAACCTTTTGGATAGTTGACTTTGAAGGAAAAAGAGATAATTGACTGGTTCTAATATCAGGATTTGACTCTTTGAGTTTCAAAATTCAAATTCAAATTTTCCTCCATGTCCTTGTGGTCTTGCATTGTTTTACTGAGTGTAAATTTTCTAAATAGCGATAATCTTTCCTTGATGAGATATAAGTCTTCTTGTCTTCAATCACTTGTTTGTTAATGATCTAAACTTTATAAATGTGGGGATTGAAGATAGTAGAACACTAAAGCTTCATTGATTATGAGATTTCTTCCTTTCTAATATACTTTTTGAAATCTAGTGCTATATTTTAAAGTCTCAAAAAGACTTGGTTTCTTGTAATGTTGATTCTTCTTCAATTGTTAGATCTTTTCTACTTGAATAAGGATATTATTTCACTTTCATTTCATTTCAAATCTTGTAATAAGAGATAAACATGTTTACACATGCATAGCGAAATATATTCTCATTTGAGTAGGCCTTGCTTTTTTCTAACAATAGAATCCCGTCTATGATTTTTCAAGAAACTCAAGACAAAAATTACTCATTCTCCAAAGTATTTTCTTTAAATTGACTTTATTGTCATTCAAAATAGATTAGCACATCTTGATAAGGTTTTAGAGCAAACAATCTCTCCTTTTTGATGATGACAAATCAATTTAAAGAAAATTTTTTGAACAGATATCGAAAGAAATATTACTGAAATATTGGCATGAAAGATCATATTCTTTCAACTTTATTGTAGAAAGTGATTTTTAGGAAGTTCTTTTCATAAGGCATGATATGAAAAATAAAAGCATGTTTATCTTTAAATGACTTTTAATCAATGCTAATGTTATTTCTTTTTGAAGCACAACTCTGGCTTAACGTACTTTCTAAATGGGTATTAGAGAAGAATGTCAAAGAAAAACATTAAGCTTTGGATATACAACCAGCTTGATCATTAATCAAAAGAAGGAACTTTCTGAAGATCTTTTTGCTTAAAACTTAATAAGTAATACTTGTGATATTTTATCTCGATTAGATCCATTTATAACATGTCTTTGACCAACCATATGTAAGCAGAAAAAACACACAAGAAGGGGGTTAAATCATGTTTTAACCGTTTCTGCCTTCACTGAAGATTAGAAAAACTTTGTTTAAGAAGCTATCAAGAAGGAGGGGTTGAATCATGTTTTAACCATCCATAACGTAGCATACATGCAAATCACAACAGAGTATAGCATAAATTGAGAACATCATCATATCATAATATTGACTTTAAATATCATGTCAAATGATAATAATAATACTAATATAGAAATATTCCATAAGTATAATACCATAATAATTATACCAAGCCCGCCTATAAAAGTTTAGCATACAATAAAGCTAAGCATAACCATGATGTATCTGAACCCCTCAAGGGTGCGCGTCTACTAAAAACTAAGTTATGAGCATGTATGAAGATGAGACAACTCCTAGGTGCTATAAGCATGAAGGACTATACACTCTAATATCGACCATAGTGCAACTCCTATGCCGGCATCTCAAGGAAGTCTATGGACATTGCCATCAGCCTTGTCTGAAAACGAAGATGGAAAGAAAAAGAGGGAGTTAGAAACTTATATAAGAATCTCAGTAGGGTTTCCATCTCCACACACGTGTTGTGTCATCATCATCGTCTCTAGGAACCTCGGGTTTCATTACGAAATAGTGGGCATATATATAAGGTGCAATTATTAAGTTCCGAATACCATTAGCCAAGGCTCGTATCTTTTAGCATGAATCTTAATGTCATGAATACAACATACTAAGTCATGAATGCATGTCAATGCCATAAGCAAGATGTAATAAGAATCATAATATGCAGAATGCAACTCTTTACCATGATCTTTTCCTCATTAATCTTTTAGGTGACTTAAACTTGTTATTCTCTTTTCTATGGGGACACCCTAATATTCTCTCCTTTGAGAGTTCCAGATTATGAGCTCATACCTAACAAGTCGTCACTAGCCTATACTTATCCTCTTAATAAGCAAATTTTTTACTCTCAAAATGTGGGTTAGGGGGCATTGGATCACTTCCTACTGGACCCGGCCCATTACAAAAAGATCACCTTCTTGGATCACCTTATATCAGGCCCGGCCCATTACGGAAGGATCATTTCCAAGTGTTTAATGTCACCTTTAATCTTACCATGTTATTTAGATATGCAAACATGAACATACAATCATAACTTGTCATTTAACATTTCATACTCATAGCTTAGGATCATCTTATTAGATCACCTCTCCTAACATTTAATTAGAGGAGACTAGAGGGCCAGTATTGGCTCACCTCTTATATCTTTTAATTAAAGGATACTAGAAGGCCAGTATTGGCTCACCTCTCATAACCTTTAATTAGAGGATCCCTTAACCTTGGCATGTCATTTAGAGATGCAAACATGAAATATATAATTATAACTTATTATTTAACATTTCATACTCATAAAATACTAAGGCTATGCACCTCAATTATTCAAGCATAATCATAACATGCCATAGTTTTTCATGTAATTAATCATGTAAGCATGCATCACATTCTTTGCATATATCCATAAGCATGTCACAAATCAATATCTTATAATAATAAACATGCTCCTACCGAGTGTGTCGAAAATTAAGGACTAGACTCAGCTAATGTATATGCTATACTCAACAAGACACATACAATATACTAAAAGTCATCATTTGCATAATTCAAGAATCAAGCATGCATAATCATCAACTCTTAATATCATCAAGTTGTTAATAATTACACTTGCCTCCTAAAATAGGTCAAAACTACAATTTCTCAAAGATTATGAGTCAAAGTGTAAATCCCCCTTTTAACACCTTTTCTCAAACTAATGATCCTTAAAATTTATCTACGCTTTTAAGAGACTCATAACACTTAAAAATAATTTAAACTCATCATAAAAACCTTTTTGAACTATAGACCAAATTTTGCTAGATTTTAAGGGTCAAAGTGTAAAGTTTCTCCTTTTTTGACCCCTAAAATCTAGCAAAAATTTTTCTAAACATCATAAACGGTATTTTGAATACATTGACACATTTAAAATCATTACTAATTCTAATTAAATCCCTTTGGCCATAATCCCATCATTATAGTTTAAAACACAACTTGCCATATTTTGCAAAAAAGTTTCAACTAACACTTCTAATTATTCTTTTAACTACCTGAGACACCAAAACTAATTTTTACAACAATTATTAATGATTTTTACATACTATAGCAATACCAACAGCATCAAATAGAATCATATAATACTAAATCAAATCCATAATTTCAGTTTCTAAAAGCTTTGAAAATCACGTTTTTTATGCTTTCTAGTTACTAATCTTCCCTATAATGCTAAAAACAATTTTTATAATAATTATTAATGATTTTTACACATATAATCAGTCCCAAAATGCACCTTCCAGATTTAAATGAGATCAATTAGTAGCCATAATTTTAATTTCCAAAAGCTTTGCAAATCACATTTTTAATCCTTTTTTAGTTACTAGTCTCTCTCAAAAATTATTCTAAGACATAGAACACCCTTGAAACTAATTTATCTCTTTCAGAATAAATGCCAAATTACTAGCAAAACTAAGGATTTATTAATAGGTTTCTAATCACTTAGAAAATGACATTTTTACTCCTCTTGAGTTCTAAATCTTTCAAAAATTCTTTATACATCATAGAAACAAGATTCAAGCCTCAAAATAAAATAAAACCAACATCAAAACGAAAAACCTCATAAGGCCAAAATGTACATCTTAAGATGTGTCCATGATCAAAATTTTCATTTAAGATAAAAGAGGCAAGTCTTAAGCTTTAGAGATTTAGGTGATGGCTAGAATCATAAACATGCTATACAAGTCTCATTTTAATCTTTATCATTAATCTTTATCATTATAAGGTGATAGCTTGGAAATATAAATATGATTGTGCAAGACTTGAAATATAAATATGAGAATGCAAGTTCATTTTAAGTCTTTAAGATTTAGGTGATGACTTGAAATATAAACATACAAGACTTGAAATAATATGAAAATGCAAGTCCATTTTCTTATCTTCAAGATTTAAGGAGATAACTTGAAATACAAATATGATATGCAAGGCTTGAAATATAAATATGAAATGCAAGAGCTTGAAATATAAACATGAATGCAATCCATTTTTATATCTTATTAAGCTCCAAATTCAAGACTTTTTAAAGAATGAACTCTTTAACCTTAGTCAATCTTACAAAATAGAAGTGAGCTTTAGAGTCCATCAATACCATTGTTCCAAGAACCTCATTTCTTGGGCTCAGTATCAAGCTCAAAAAAATCAACCAAAGAAAAACCAACAACATTTCATTTCTCATTTTCTTTTGAAACCAAAATCAAGCCTTAAGCTCTAGAGATCAAATATATAATTGCTTCACAACCAACATCAAGAATCCTCATTATCAAGCTATGGTCTTGACCAATAACCTACCATCAAAATCAAAAACAAAGAAAGGAAGAAATAGATAAAGAACTCAAAAATAAATTCCCCACCAAGTGTGTTTTCTTTTGCAAGGAAATAAGAAGAACAAATCTTCTCTCAAGACCAAAGTACTTTTAGCCAAGCAAAAATAAAATGGAAGGAAGATCTTTCTTGTGATTTTGTGTTTAGGAATGGAAAGGATATGTGTTTGGGAGTTAATCTAAGGTGGAGGGGTGGTGGTTAGATGTTTGTAGCTCAAGGGAAGATCAAGAATGAAGGTTATTGAAGGTGGAGAGAGAAGAAGAAGAAAGCTCTTGAGTTAAGAGAGAATGAAGAGTTTTTTGACCAATCTTTGTGAGCGCGATTGCAACGAAAAAGCAAATGGTAAAAGTGAGAGTTTTTGGGAGTGTAGGTTAGGACATGGTTTTAGGGATGGATTTAATTAGGTAATGGGTTAGGAATTGAAAATTAAGTGTTCGGGTTATTAGCTAAGTGTTTAAGGCATTCAAGAAATAATCAAGGAGTGGTCTTACACACTTCGTTTGAAATAACCTCATTTAGTTTGAAATTCAAATGCAAACAAGTTTCCTAATTTTAGGAAACAAGTGAGAGAAATTAATATTCACTTTTTGACTTTCTCAAAGTCTTAAGAGCTCTTTGATTAAGAAAGGGATTTAACTTTTTTCTAAGTAATCTTAAGCCTCAATTACCCTCAACTAATTATTTTAACTCAAGAGTAATAATTAAAATAAATTTATCTTTAATTAAAGCTTAATATTACATGCATTTTCTTAATTGCTTAATTAATCTTATTATGCACTAGTTAGGGACAAAATGATAATTTTGCACAAAAATTCCCTGGAGCACCACGGCTTAAACAAATATCATGCATCCCTTAAAATCAACATTTCAAATTCCCAGGTAATGTCCAAGTCCAGTTGGCAATTAATCCCACATTAAATTACCGCAGGGGTATTTTGATAATTTCGCAGGTGGGAATACCAAAAACTGATATTTTCACCTCTCTCATCATGCACAACATATATAATCCCCTTCAAATATAACTAAACCCTTAAGGATAGCCTAGATAGCTGTCCTCGATTCCCGAGCAAAAGTGACCTAAGGGGCATTTTGATCATTTGTACACAAGAAAAATTCAGGATTGCGATTTTTGCATAGATTGCTATCTAAACCTCATATAACCTCATCCTAATATTAAATTACCCCATTGAGGATGGTCTGGACTGGCTGCCTTCGATTCTCGTGCAAAAATGATCTTAGAGGTATTTTGGTTATTTTTCACAGCAGGAAAAATCGAACCATTACATGACTAGTGAAACTCAGTTACTGTCACGTTGCAAGTGTTATTTAACAAGCCTCTTCAAGCTATCTGACATTGATCAATACTGGACCAAGGTTACTAAGGTAATGAGTTTAAATTTCCACTCAAACTGACCTACACTCAAGTTTTCTTTGAATATACAATAAAAAGACCTTGAAGAAAATCTTTAATGACTTCTTTCAAAAATTCTTCCTCAGAAGAACATATGAACAATGAAGTGTAGAAAGAAGATTTTGTACAAGGAAAAAGATTTATAGACAGTGAAGACTTTTATAAAAGATGAAGAGAAAACTTGACAACATTTTTGCTCTTTTGCTCAATGTTGGTTCTACTCCTTTTGATGAGCATTGCATCTCTATATATATAGAGGTCTTCCTTGAGACCATTGCCTTCAAATAGATCTTCCAAGGACACTTGTTGATCATTCATTTGTGTCTTGGAAAGATAGTCTAGAAAGGTAGCCTTTTTGCTTTGTCAGATTAGCCTCCAGAAGCCGTTGTGAGATAAAAGTGATTTCTGATGTTCTTCAGAAACTACCTCTTACTTTCTGAATCATGGTTTCTAAACTTCTTCCAAAACATTTTGATAGTTGAATTTTGAAGGCAAAAGAGATGATTTGCCAATTCTAACACCGAGATTTGTCTTTTGCATAAGCAAATTTGAATTTTGAATTCCAAATTTTCCCCCTGCCATGTGATGTAAATTTCACTATTTTGATACGAGAGCTTTCTAAACCATGATATCATTTCCTTGGTGAATAAAGAGTTTTCATAGCTTCAATCATTTTTTGTTTATGGTACAAACTTTATGAAAGTAGCGATTGAGGGTGGTGTAACATCTAGTCTTCAGAGAATGCTTGATTTTGTTATGTAGGTGTACTTTCTGATATCCAGAGCTACTTTCTGAAGTCTCAGTAGCTCGATTTCTTGAAGCACTGAAGTCTTGTTCAATCATTTATCCTTCAAAGTTTTAGATAAGGATATAATTTCACTTTTATATCAATTCAGATCTCATAACATGAGATAGACATACTTACACATGTATGGTGAAACATATATTCTTATTTGAGTAAGTCTTAAACGATAGAACCTATTATATTCTTATAAGAAACTCAAAGAGAAACATTAGTCGTTCATCAAAGCATTTTCTTTGAATTGGCTTTGTTGTCATTCAAAACATATGAGCACAAAGGTTCTAGAGCTAACACCATACATTTCAGGAAAGCAAATGCGCATGACTTGAAACCAAAGTAGATAGAGAATCCATAATTTTAATCGAAGCATGGATATAAGTAATAAAAACTGATATATATCAAGGATAAAAAGGTATCAGAGTAAAAATAAAAGAAAATGTTCAAAACATGCTAAAAAAAATGAATATGCTCCTCCTCAGATTAAGCTTCCCTTATATTTCTCAACATAAAGTATTTTCTTCAATATTCTTCTCTCCTTTTTGTTATCAACAAAAAGGTGTGCTAGAAACCAGTAGCACCATCATTAATCCTGATGCTTTACTTCACGAAGTATTTCTAGTAGAAGTGCCTCATGCCTCCAAGACATGGCTTCTAGATCATCCAGACAATTATTGATGAGACTTTGTTCACGCAACATCAATTGAATTTCTGCGCAGTCTGGCTATGCTACTGGTGGTGGTTGGCTCGATGAAGGATCAACACCTTGAACAAGAGAAGGAGCAGGAGGCTGTTCTGCCCTTAGAAGAGAAGCATCAGTAGTAGGTTTATTCTTTGAAAATGTTTCCATCTTGGAAGAGGATTCTTGTTCAAAATCTGAGGTCATGCTGTGATTACAGGGTGAACCCCTATATCTGATGATTATTTCAAGCCTCTTGCTATCATTGGAACTATCCTCAAGAATTATTATTTTTCTTTTGTCCTTTCTGTCTTCAGTTTCTTTGGCTGCTTTTTCAATAGCCTCATCTCTGATACTTAAACTCTATCTCCTGACACCAGAAGAAGCAGCTCTAGTTAGTCTCCTTAGGGTTCTGAAAGAGTTGAAAATGTACTATGTACCCTCCATATACTCATACAACTTATTGGCTAGAGGATAATATAAGTATTCAAATACTTTGGCCAGCAGAATCCCTAAGGAACAACAACGGTTTTCTTTTTCTCAGGAGAGATATCATTGAGCATATGATCAAAGATTAATCTGGGCAAGTTAACTTTTCTTTTTGTTAATAAATAGAAGAGTAACATATAGTCTATCCCAACCAAAAGGTGGGTGCTACCTAAACCAGGAAGCAAGGAGAACTACATGATTATAAAAACTTTTCTTGTATTTGAGCTTAGTAATGCTGTAGTAATTTCACCCAGATGATATCTTGAAGAACTAGTGAGACATCTGGAAACCTCTTCTGCTAAAACACTAAGAATTGTGAACCACTCTATTTCAGAGGAGCATCTAAGTCCTCTAGTTAGAAAGACACACGAGAAAAGGGGTTGAATCATGTTTGAAATTTTCTTCCTTCACTGAAAATCTGAAAAACTTTATCGAAAAGGCTATTAAGTTGAACTTGTAGCACAGTAGAAAATAGTGTTAAACACTTCAAAAAGTGAACTTTCTAAACTTAAGCAAATAAAGAAAATGTATATAAGCCTTTTCAAAACTTAAAACAGAAATAATAACAGATATGGAAATAAATGGAGATAAAGGAAAGAGAAGAACCAACACGAGGAATTTTATATTAGTTCAGCCAACATGCCTACATCAAGTTCTCAACAACTATTGAGTTTCATTAACTTTTCCTCTAACCAGAGAAAAAACAAAGATAGTTTTTTCAGTAGCCTTCTCAAGCTATGTCCAGTGACCAATAGACACCCCTACTATCATACACTAAGTAGTTATTCAACAGCCTCTTCAAGCTGAAACTGTGAGCAATAAAGAATACTTTTACAGTCACGTTGCAAGTAGTCTTTAATAAGCTTCTTCAAGCTATCACACATTGATCACTTTCAGATCAAGGATATAAAGGTTATTTGTTTTGGTTGCCACTCAAACTAACCTACACTCAAGATTTCTTTGGATATACAATCAAAAAAACTTTGAAAAACTTGAATGACTTCTTTCTATATTTTCTTGCTTAGAAGAATGTATGATATATGAAGTGTAAAAGGAAGATTTAATGGACAAGGAAATGATTTTTAAACAGAGAAGAATAGACAAATGAAAGGAAAACTTGATAGCATTTCAGCTCTGATTTTCAACATTAAGTCCTATATCTTTGAGGAGCACAGCATCTCTATATATAAAGGTCTTTCCTTGAGTTCATTCCCTTTAATCAGATCTTCCAAGGACATGTGTTGATCATTCATTTGTATCTTGGAAAGAAAGTCTAAAAGAGTAGCCTTTTTATTTTGTCAGATCAACTTGCAGGAGCTATTGTAAGAGAAGAGGTTTCTCATGTTCTTCGAAAGCTACTTCTTACTTTCTGAATCATGGTTTTTGAAAACTTTCTCCTAGAACACTTTGATAGGTGACTTTCAAAAGGTAGAAGAGATGATTAACTAGTTCTGACACTAGATGCGACTTTTTCAAACACAATTTCAGACTTTGAAATTCAAAATTTTCCCTTCTTTTTTATGTTGAAAACACTATTTAACTGAGTAAGATTTATGAACCTCGGTATCATTTTCTTGATGAAGAATGAATCTTGGTGTCTTTAGACATGATTCATTGATGCTTTTAACTTTTATGAAAGAGATGTTTGAGGATAGTAAAACACTTTGACTTCATAGATTGTTTGATATTTTCCTTTCAAACGTACTTTCTGAAGTCCAATGATACTTTCTAAAGACCCTTGCCTTAGTTTTTTGTTTTTGATATGATTTTCTCTCAACTGTGAGGCATGTATACTTTCTTTGTATGATATAATATCCACCTTCTTTTAGGCATAATCTCTTTTCATGAGATAAAACATGTTTGCACATGTAAAGTGAAAATATTTTCGTTCCAAGTGCATATTATGCAACCCAAAAGCCTATTATACTTCGTCAAGAAACTAAAGAAAAATATTAGACATTCTTCAAAATATTTTCTTTAAATTGGCTATGTTGTCATTCAAAATAAATAAGCATAAAGGGTTCCGAAGCAAACAAGTCCTTCGTCAGGAGCATGGATGATATTGGAGAGATCCATGATGCTTAGTTCTATATCAATTCCTCTGACATATGAGGTTAGCACAGAGCCGGTAACCTGAAGTACAATGGTAATAATAAAATGGCTAAAAAGATGGGCTTTAAGTAAATATGAGCAAATAATCATAGAGCAGGGAATGTAAAGGAGATAAGGGATAAAAAATACTGTATAAATATTTTTATACTGGTTCAGCCAATCTGCCTATATCCAGTTCTCAACCACCATTGAGTTTTACTAAAACCTTTCTCCACCTGAGAAAGAAATCAAATAGTCTTTATAATAGCCTTCCCAAGCTCTAACTCCTGACTAGTAAAAACCCCTACTGTCACAAACTAAGTAGTTATTCACCAAGCTGAATTGAGCAACATTGTACTAGTCTTTCAAAGCTAACCTGAGTAGTCTTGTATTAGCCTCTCTAAGCTAAACCGAGTAGTATTGTACTAGTCTCTCCAAGCTAACCTGAGGAGTCTTGTACTAGCTACTCCAAGCTAAACCATGACCAGCAAGAACACCATACTATCGCATTGCAAGTAGTTTTACCTTAGCTACTCCACATCGATCACTACTAGATCGAGGTTACAAGAGGCTTTTGTTTGGGTTTGCCACTTAAACTACCCTACATTCAAGTTTCTTGAAGATATACAATAAAAAGATCTAGAAAACTCAAATTACTTCTTTCTAATAATTCTTCCTAGGAAGAACGTAAGATCTGTTAAGTTTGTAGAAAGAAGATTTTTACAGACAAGGAAACTGATAACAAGGAGTAATGAACTTCACAAAAAAATAGAGGAGAAAAACTAGCAGCATTTCAGCACTGTATCACGTTCTTGATTGTTTTTGAAGGCTTAGCATCTCTATTTATAGATAATTTGTCTTTGTGGCCATTGCCTTTGATCAGCTCTCCAAGTGACACATGTTGATAATCTGTTTGTCTTTAAAAGCAGTCTAGAAGTATAACTTGTCTTTTGTCTGATCTGATACAGAAGTCGTTGTAAGATATAGAGGTTTCTGAGGCTATCTTCAAAAACTACTTTTTACTTTCTAAACATAGTTTCTAAAGACTTCCTTTTAGAAACCGGAGTAGTTGGCCAAATTGGCATATGCCAATTTGTAGTTGAATTTGATTTCAAATTTGAATTTCAAATTTTCCCTCCCTTTTCAATAGAAAGTAGCGTCCTACTGTGAAGTGCACTTTTTGAGGTGCAGTATTAGTTCCTTGATATGTCTTTGATCTTCTGGTGTTCAATTAGAGCTTTGTTGTTGATCAAAAAATTGCGAACATGATGATTGAAGATTGTAGAACATGTTGGTTTTAGAGTTTAATTGATATTTTCATTCTATGCTTACTTTCTAAAGTCTACTACTACTTTCTGAAGACCTTTGCCTTGGTTTCTTGTACTTGTTGATTTTCTTCAACCCGTTAGGCATTTGCACGCTCATTTCATGATATAATTATCACTTCCATTTGGTTCCCATCTTTTTATACGAAATAAATCATGTTTATACATATAAAGTGAAATTATCTTCGTTATTGAAATCGTATTATGCTAATGGAATGACCTGTTTGCTACTTCAAGAAACTCAAGGAAGACTTTGTTCATTCTTCAAAATATTTTCCTTAAATTGGTTTTGTTGTCATTCAAAATATTATTACCTTGAAGCTTTCTAAAGGGTTTTGGAGCTAACAGATCTTACCTATGACAAGTAAGAAACTCTAATGTCACAAACCAAATAGTCTTTAGCCAGCCTCTTCAAGATGAACCATTGACTGGCAAATACACTCTATTGTCACAACCTGAGTAATCTTGAACCAACCTCTCCAAGCTAAACTGGAATAATCTTTTATCAGCCTCTCCAAATGAAACTCATGACTAGTAAAACACACCATTATCACATTGTAAGTAGTATTTACTTAGCCTCTCCAAGCTAGCTCACACTGATCACTACTAGATCGAGGTTACAAAGGTTTGTGTTTGGATTTGCCACTTAAACTAACCTACACTCAAGTTTTCATAAGATATACAATAACAGACCTGGTAAAAACTTGAATGTTCTTTCTAAGATTCTTCCTGCGAAGACATATGATCTATTAAGAACGTAGAAAGAAAATTTTTACAGAAAAGGAAACTGATTACAAGATGTAATGAACTTTACAAGAGATGAAGAGAAATTTTCATAATGTTTCAGCTTTTATACAGCGTCAAGATCTTTTTCTTTGAAAGCACAATATCTCTAGTTATAGATGGTCTTCATTTATGACCATTGCCATTGATCAGTTGTCTAATTGACACATGTTGATTATCTGTTTGTGTCTTAGAAAAGCAGTCTAGAGGAGTAGCTCATTGTCTATCAGAGCTGTTCCAGAAGCTATTTCAAAATAGAGGTTTCTGATGTTATCTTCAGAAACTACTTTTTACTTTCTGATGAGGTTTCTAAACTTTTCCTTCTAGAAGCTGGCGTGGTTGACCAAGTTGGCAGAAGAGATGATACGCTAGTTTGTAACTGGATTTGACTTTAAAATTCAAAATTCAAATTTCTCTTATTTTCTTGTAGAGTGCACCATTTCACTGTGAAGTGAACTTTCTGAAATGCAGTATCAGTTTCTATATATATATATATGATCTTCCAGTATTTAATCAGAGCTTCTAGGTGATGAGATGATAGTGACCATGATAATTGAAGGTTATAGAATACACTTGCTTCAAAGTTGATTTGAAATCTTCATTTGATGTGTACTTTCTAAAGTCGCGTTATACTTTCTAAAGATCTATGCCTTGGTTTCTTGTATACAATGATTTTCTTCAGTCCATTAAGCATGTATACTTTCAATTCATGATACAATTTTCACTTTTATTGAGTTCCTATCTTTTTAAATGAGATAAATCATATTTGCACATGTAAAGTGGAATTAATTATTTTTGCTTTAAGAAACGTGTTATGCAAACGGAAGAACTTGTTTGCTATTTCAAGAAAACTCAAGGGAACTCTTAGTTGTTCTTCAAAACATTTTCTCTAAATTGATTGTGTTATCACTCAAAATATTTTGAATTAACACTTTTTGAAGGTTTCTTGATCTAACACAAGAGCCCCTAAGTGAGATCTTAAAACTCTTAAAGTCTCAGTACTCTGCGAGTTTTGGATCCATATAACTCTAACAATTTGACTTTACCATAACTGTGGCTATGAAAATTGTGCCCAATAGATCACCCACTTGTTGACATTTCAATTTCAAGCCCACAAAATATGTGTCTGGAAGTTGTTATGAATCATACTAAATTCTGTACCTCTTGGTACCATAAAACTAAAGTTTTAGATTCATATCTGAAGCTAACATATTTTCAAATACTTGATAACTCTAATATCATAGTTCATAATATTGGGTTCATAATCATAAAATTTGAATATCATATAACATATTTATTTGTAAAGTTAGGTCATACTCTTATGTCACATTTCTCCAACGTATATAAATACCTTAACTGAATATTCTAAAAACATAGCCTGAAATCTTAAAACTTGAAATCATAGTGATATTAAAGAAATCCATAAAAACATATTCAATAAAATAGCCATGTTGTTACGATATATATTCTCTTAATAAATCCTTTCTCAAAAATATAAAACATTTTCCATAGCATATAACATAGCAATCATGGTCCCATGATTTTCTTCTTGCTATCATCATAAAATCATAGTCTTTGCTATTTCAACATCATGCGTAAAATCATATTATCATATCAACTTTCATATTAGCAATCATAATGCATAAACATACTCATAATGACTAAAGATAAAGTCATAACTTTGAACCCACTCACCTAGAGGGGAAACAAATGGTGTCAACACCAACTAGACTCCATGGAGTGGAGATGACACTAATTTCTGTCATTAAAGCAATAAAATTCTAGATTAATCTCTAATACTCTCTAGTTAGCTCTAGATCAACTCTAACAATATTGAGGGAGCACCCTTACTTGACAACAATGGAGAACAACAACAACCCAAACCTTAGAACATGAAGTAGAGAGGAAGGAGACGACATAAACCAACAAAAAACATACCTTTAAGCTTGGAAGATGAATATTGATGTTGGATTAGGAGAGGAAACAGGGGAAATGGAGTTTAGGAAAGGTTTTCAATTCTAGAAGAAAAGGGAACCCAATTTGGGGTTTTAAAGGGGAAGAAAGTCTCACTTATTAAAACTGTGTTGTTTTCACTGTGCTGACATTTGGGTCCTCGCTACAGTGAGACCTGGATGATCTCTAAGGCATAGCTTGGCCCACCTACTCACTGCAATAAGTAAAGCTTGCTGCGATGATCTTGTTCTGCGTAATTTTGCAAAACCTGCAGCTACAATATGGTTCCTGTATCTGGGGCCTTTCCAGCAACACGGATGATTCCCAAGAGACCCTAGGGTCGTCCAAGACTTGTCTACGGACACATGTACTCGGGATATTATAAGGTCAGTGATAGTTTTGTAAAATAGAGGGGTATCAAATGTAATTATACTAAACCTCAGGGGAAGTAAGTGTAAATTGCTCTAATATTAAAATACATAAATAATTAAAATTAAAAAAATTATAAAACATGACAAATAAAATAATATTTTATATAAAACATAATTGTATTTGGAAAATTAAAAAATTATTATGAATTAATACTTAATTATCATTTTTTGAGATTTATCTATAAATGATTCGTAAATAATTTTACTTTGGTATTAATTACGTATTATGATAAAAATGTAGAAGTTGAAAAGATTAAAATGTATAAAAAAAACTAAAAACAAAATTTTTTTATATTTCATATTATATATTTTTAATAAATAATTAGTACTTATTTTAATATTTTAATATTATTCTAAATATTTATTTAATTTTATATCTACTTCATCTAAAATAATTATTATTAAAGTTTTCAAAAAAAATATAATTATTATTAACTCTTAATATAAATTTTAATATTATTTTGTAAATTTAACTTTTGTGAATTGATAATATAAAACAATTTTAAACGTCAACTGATAAGAATTGAAGAAAGTGTCAAATAAAATAAAAATTTATCCATCAATATTTTATTTAATTTGAATTTATTAGTGTATAGAATTTAAATTGTTATATGATTTGTAATTGTTTTCATTATTTAATATATAATTCATAGAAAAACAAATCATACAAGAGAATGTATTAAACACACCTTTAGTGAATAGGGTAGGTTTTTTAAACAAATAGGTACTTCAAGTGAGCTAAGTATATTCTACTCTATTTCTTAATTACCAAAAAAAATTATTCTGTTAGTCAGTAATTGAGCATCAACAGTAATTTAATAACAATTTATAATTACTTATAAAAATTTTATTAATCATTGATTTCATATAATTTTGTTTTAAAATTATTAATCACCTAATTGAAACAAGTAACTATTACAAGAGAAATATTTGGGTTATGGCATTTACAGAAAAACAAATTATGGTATTTTTGCCATTTAAATATAGATAAGAGTATAGGCACATATGACATTGTGGTATATGAGTGTACCTTTTTCTTTGATCGATATGGTGAACAAATTGGATAATTCTTACATAAATACAAATCTAATATATTAAATTTAGACATGATATATAAAAGTTGGGAGAGTTCATATATAATTGATTATATCTTAAATGAAATTAGTGTGATCCACTTTTAAGGTGAGCATGTATAAATATAAATTTTTATATTTATATTCAATTAAGGATATTTCAAACAAGTAGTTGGGACTATACCCTAGTGATCATAATTGTCTCTCTTTAAGTAGATGGTGTCATGTTTGCTCGACTCCCACTATCAACTCCCCTATGCCATCTAGAATTCCAAACCTTATTACTTTTGTAAACGAAAAAATGTTTCAAACAATGTTAAATATTATTAATATTCTAAAGGTGCACATTTGTCCAACGTGAAAGCTCACACTAGTTTCATGATTATAAAGTCACTTAAAAAAGCACCTATGTTGTAATCTTAAAGTCAAGATAACAAAAAGAGAAGAATACATAATATCTTGGCTTTGCTCGGGCTTTTACTCTTGTTATGTTTGGTTAATATAAGCGTAAAATTTTCGTCGCTTAAAATTTATTTTATTATGGAACCATGTAACGTTTCTACTATTGAAGTTTTGATCTTTATATTAAAAGTAATGAGAGTCGCTAAGATTAAAATAAGCAAAAAAAAAAAGGATAATACTCATTACTCAACTATATATAAGGATTAAAGCTCAAATTAAATAAATAAAAATATAAGGATTAAAACAAAAAAAGAAAATATAAGAACCAAAACTTTAATTAATGAGTACTCTACTAAAATTAATTTTATTTTGTTAATGACTAGAATCAACTTTAAATTAAGATAAAAAAAAAAATCAACTTTAAACGCCATTTTCATAAACTCAGTTGTGTTTGGTAGTACAGCAAATCTTATCCATATCTGTACCGTATCTTTTTGTCTTGTTGTCGTTACTCTTATTTGGTCGCCTTTTTTATCAAAAGTGCGTTAGTTAGGGTGTTAATATAGGCATAATATTTTATAAACTCATTTCTGTTTGGTACCTAGTGCAGCAAAACGAGAAGGAAAAGTTATTTGCAATGAGTGAGTTTATTGAGTAATTATAATGCAAACCAGTTGTGAGCAATTTACAATAGCATTTGAATCTCGGCCATGTCGTAAGTGCATGGATACATCATTTATGTATAATATATAACAATAATATTTTAATTTTATCTGTGTGATATGAAACTAAGCAAGTTTTTATTTGTATGATTCTGAAATTAAACAAAACTTTGTAGGAATATTTCAGAATTGTGCAAGTAAATTTTGGTCACTTTTAAAAGGCCTATAATTCACTGTAATAATTCTAAGTGTCATATGTGTGATCAGTAAAATTAAATAAAGTCTGATCTGTATGATCCTGAAAATAAATAAATTTATTTTGCAATGCTTCAAGATTACACAAATAAATTTTAGTCATTTTTAAAATATAATTAATAACTATTTAATAATCTGATCAAAACTAAAGAATTACTATGAGTATATCATGGCTAATTGTTGTAACGTTAATAAGCCCTCTAATATTATCAATTAGATAGCAACGCAGCATTCGCCTTTGAATGAATGCTAGGTTGTCCTCTTAGTATAGTTAACTGTTTTTTTTAATTAATATTATTTTAACACATAAAAGTAGGTATTTAAATGTGACATTTACTTTATTATTATTGGATAGAATGTCTGTCTCCACTATCTTCATCCATTTATCGCATCCAATAATAATAAAATGAATATCTTACTTAGACACTCATTTTTTGATATAAAATAGCAATACTCTTTTTTTTTTAACTTGTACAAAATTCATTATAACCTATTGTCTCCTACAAATATTGTCTAGCTCCATCTTGGAGTTAATATACTTTAAAATATTACCAAATCCTAATTTGAAAAAAAAAAAAATCTTGTGAAGTATATAGCAACAGAACAGCTTGCGAAATTGTACTCATCGATGGAATGCAGACCTTAACAACGCTCTCCAACAATGCAGTCAGGCGCCAAGCACCAGTTCTGCAATATACCAACATTATATTCATAAACCACTTTTTTTTTCTTCCATTGATTGAATAAAGCTCAAAAATTCCCAAGGGAATGAGAGAAGCAAGACATACATAAAATCAATTACAAGAAAAAGATATATAAATAAGGATAAAGCAACAGCCCGCCAGCAACCAAAATCCCTAGTCCATGATAAATGTGCAATACAATATGTAGGAACTCCTACAACCACAAGCCTTCCTTGTGAAAAGCATGATCAAACCAAACAATGAGTTGTCCTGTTGCAGGATATAATTGTGATTGATTTGGGAATTTGGGGTAAAGAAACAGTGTGTATTTCTTTTCCTTTTTTTTTTAAGTATTTGAAAAAGAAGGGGAGAAACGTGTGATTGTTAAGTGAGAAAATGCCAGGAAAGTCAAAAGAAAATGAAAGGAAAATACTCGATTTTCAAGAACCTGCAGCAGTGCAGCGGAAAAGAGGTTCATGGTGGATGGAATTATTCTGATAATATGTTAAATTTCATAGTTATCAGAGAGAAAAGAAAGTAATAATTGATAAAATTTCAAATGTAAACTTTTATTAATAATGAAAAGTACGAGGTAATATAAATATAAACATCCTTATATAAAATAAGAAGCATAATAAACTATTAATTGATATCTAACTAACTAAATCAATTCGAACTAATTTCTAGTTATTATTATATCCTCCAATTGCAATGCCAAAGGGGATGAAATTGGACTAGGATGGTTATGCTCCCTTGTTATCTATTCTCTGTTGGTTCTCTTATGTTACTTGTACTATCTCTTTCGAATGTACTGCTAGCAATTGGATTTCTGCAGGTACAATTTGAAGAACTTGTTTGTTGCATTGGATGTACTTGGTGCTTTGGCCAACTTCTTGTTGCAGGGTTGCTGGTCTGAGTTATTGAGTACAATCCTGCAATTCTTTTATTTTCGCTAATTCTGCTGTCTAAGTAATTGCTACGGTCATCAAGTGTCAGAATTTATGAATAATATGCCTTATGAGAGACAAGTGGATGGCTACACTTTGTTATAAGGCTTTTGGTTTTACTTGTGCCTGCTATAGGTTTCCCAAAATGGGCGCCATGTCAGTCATGACTAGGAGGCCTAATCATTTGGTTTAAATGGTGCTAGAATGAGGGGGCAATCTCTCAAGATGGGGGAATTCGGGAATGAATTAATTATGTCAAGGTGCTGGAGGGACTTATTGAATTTCATGGTGATCAGAGAGAATAAAGTATAATAACTAATAATTGGTTTAATTAATCTGTTAATCCTTATAGTTTTATTGAATTTTCAATTAGGTCCCTATATTTTAAAAGTTTTTAATTACATCCCTATATTGAAAAAAAATTTAATTAGATCCCTGGCGTTAACCACCATTACAAAAAATATGAAAGTTAACGAAATATGCTTTTTCACTCATGTGATGAGTCATCCCTATCCTTGAACCTCTGCCAATTGCCACGAACCACTATCATCACCGTGAAATTGTTACCACTATCGGTCTTCCATTTTTTTCAATCACCCATCAGCATCACAAAGCCCCAATCCTTTGAAAGTAAAATTCCTTACCCACACACAATAAGTTTCAGCCAAATCCAGTTCAAATCCAGTAAGAGATCCACTTCAATCCAGAAATATCAAGAATAAACCAACCATCACAAAACATATTCTACAAAAGGACAAGACAAACCAGATTTGATTAGTAGTCCGATGGTGAAGAGCAACAGGTATGACTAGGCAAAATCATTGACAGAAGCAACAACGATGGCCAGAGCACCACCGTATTTGAGCAGAGATGCCATGGTAGAACACCATATATCGTCGTTCATGAGCTCCTTCTGGCTCTATAGCGAGCAAGGGAGGCCTCCATAGAAGCGATGCAAACAACAATGACATCCATCATGAGTGAGAACAAAGGCCCTGTCGCAAGGCTGAGGCTGGTTTGACAGATGCGAGGCTGAAGGTGGTACAAGGGTAGTTGCGCAAGGTTAATATGGTGGTAACGCATGAGGCTGAGAAGCCAGGGGAGTGGGGGTGAAGGCAAGGAGTGGAGTGGCGTAAGGGTATAGGCGGCATGAGGGTATGGGGGTGAGAGTCTAAGAGAAGCTTAAGGTTTCTAAGTTGGGGCTAAAGATGAATGGAAAGGTGGGGAAGCTAGGGAAGATGGGGGCAAAGGCTGTGGAGGGCTTTGTTGTAATTTTATAATATTTTAATGTGTAATTTTTGTATAGACTATATTAAAAGAGTGTATTGATAGATATATTATTTTTAGCCATAGATTTCTATTCTACATATATTGAATAATTTAGATCAATAAGTTTTATGGTACACCTGACCTTATTAGATGCATCATAGCATTGTTGGAAATTTTTTTTGTAATGATGGTTAACGGCGGAGACCTAATTAAATTTTTTTTCAGTATAGAGACCCAATTAAAAATTTTTAAAATGTAAAGACATAATTAAAAATTTAATGAAACTATAGGGACTAGCAGATTAATTAAACCTTAATAATTGATAGAAACTAAAATGGAAAATTTTAATGATGAAAAGTGTGAGGTAATATAAATGTAAACATCCTTGTATAAAGTAAAGAACATAACAAATTACTAACTAATATCCAATTGACTAAACCAACTCCAACTAATTTGTGATTAGTTGGAGTTGGTTTAATATTTCCAACTTGAGATGAAAGTATAATACAATTGAAAAGGAAAATACAAAGCAACCAGAGAAAAAAAAAATACAATGTAATCAAATGAACAATGTAAGATGAGTATAAAGTGGTGTCGAATTTTAGCTCAATGTTTCCATGGTACTCATCATAGAAGGAATACCAAAGTCATCAAGCAAATGATGGTGGTGCATAGTCCCAAATCGATGTCTCCACAGCACTCATCACAACAAAAATCACCAATAATCCGAAAAATATGAACATTATCAAGAGCTTAACCACCAAATAGAAGCTAAACAATATTCAAACTTAACCACTTAGCAGAAGCAAATATCAAAGCTAATTAAAGGCCAAATCAACATATGCTTAACCACCTTAAACAAGAGGCAGAAGCAAAAAACCAAAATGACAGGTTATAATCACAAGACTTTCAATGAGGTTTACGTCATAAGACAAGCTGTAGAGTTGAATTAATGTTTAACTACCTCTTAAGGGCAGAGCCTAATACCAAAGCCATACAAGGACAACAAAATCAAAAACAATTCTTGACACAGTGTCACATAGAATGATCTGATCGTAGATAGAAAATGTCAGCAAAATACTGAAATTTGAGCAAGAACTCAACTCTAAGAACTGCTCAGTAATACCAAATGCTCCAAAATAGAGTATGTATAGCAACAACCAATTCTTCAGATGTCTTGAACCAATATCAATAATCTGAACAAAAGCAGAAATGTCCAAACAACTAGATCAACAATTGCTATCAAGGATAGAACAAGACTAAGCTATCTGAGTACTGCTGCAATTAAAAAAAGCCATAGCACATATAAGTAGACATCCGTCTGCCTAAAAACATCCAAACCAAGAGTAGGCAACACTCCAAACCCATATAAGAGTCATTATAAAGAATTATAATCAGCTAGATAAGAATCACTCTAATTGATACAGGTACATGTATTTTAAATAATAAAACATTAATTTTACTGTTTGATTCTAGAGCTTCTCATTCTTTTATCTCTCTAACTCATGCAAATGAACTTGGGTTACCCATGTCTACCCTATCATATGACCTGATTGTCTCTATGCCCACTAGGAGTAGAATTTTGACTTCTTCTATTTGTTTAGACTATCATATTTAAATTGGTACTCATTGTTCTAATGTTGACCTTATTTGTTTACCTATGAATGATACTGGTATTATTCTAGGTATAAATTGGTTATCTGATAACAATGTCTTTCTGAAGTGCCGTGAGAAAACCATACAGTTCTTTAGCCAAAATACTCTTGTAACTTCCTTAGTAGAGACTGCCAAATCCTTGGCCAATCAAATAGGAGAATGTTTAACTAAACAAACCCTAGGATGTGTTTTGCTATGCTTAATGGAATCAAAGGCAAATGATTAGCTGAAGATTGAAGATATCCTTGTAGTGAGAGAATTCCCTAAGGCATTTCCTCCTGATATTGAGAATTTACCTCCTAAAAGAGAGATATAGTTTTCTATTGACTTCTTGCTTGGTACTAGTCCCATATCCATAGTACCTTATATAATGTCACTTCCTAAGTTGAGCAAATTGAAGAAATAGATAGAGGATCTATTAGGGAAAGGATTCATTAGACCCAGTGCCTCACCCTAGGGAACACCATGTTATTTGTAAAGAAAAAAATGGTAGCTTAAGGTTGTGCATAGATTATTGTCAATTGAATAAAGTTACCATTAAGAATAAGTATCCCCTTCCTAGGATTGAAAAGGAGCCAAAGTGTTCTCTAAGATAGATTTAAGGTCAGGATATCACCAAATTAGGATTAAGGAGGAAGATATACCTAAGACTGCTTTTAGGACTAGGTATGGAGACTATGAGTTTTGGATAATGCCTTTTGGATTGACTAATGCTCCAGCTATTTTCATAGATTATATGAATAGGATTTTTAGACCTTTCTTAAACAAATTTTGTAGTGGTGTTTATTGATGATATTTTAATTTATTCCAAGGCTGGGAAGGAACATAAGGAGCATTTGAGAATAGTTTTGTAGATATTGAAGGAGAAACAATTGTATGCAAAATTAGAGAAGTGTGATTTCTAACTAAAAGAAGTAAAATTTTTAGGTCATGTGATCAATGAGAATGGTGTGTCTGTGGACCCTAGTGAGGTAGAAACTATGTTATCCTAGGAGAAACCTAAGACTGTAACTGAGATTAGGAGTTTCTTAGGACTTGCAGGATATTATAGGAAGTTTATCCAAGGATTCTCACAGTTAGCTTTGCTTTTGACTAGGTTAACCCGAAAAGGAATACCATTTGTATGGACACCTGAGTATGAAACTAGCTTTTAAGACCTACAACATAAGCTTACATCTCCCCTAGTGTTACATAAGTAATGAACAACCTAATATCAACACAACAAATCATGAAAATGGGTTCCCTTTTGGCTTATCTAATGACTCTTGTGGGCTGAATGATGCGGGTTCCTCCAAGCCACTGGGTTTTGAAAAGTTAGCTTCTGGCTCAAGAATGGCATCCTCTAGCCAATGTGACCCATGCTTAGGAACCCACGCTAATTGTGTAACAGCTGGTAAAAAGATAGAAGGAAACTGTTATAGACTTGTGGATGTTGAGAAGATGTGTAATGATGATGAAGTTGGGTCGATGAAGATGGACTCTCTGCCCTGTGAACCAGACCTCCATGAGACATGGTTGATTGGTCTTAAGATTGGCCTATCTTCATGCAATGAAGATGTTGTGATCCAGGCTATGTTAGATGATCGACATGATGACAAATGTGGAATGGAAGGAAGTCAAAGAAAAAAGAGACAAAGAAGATGAAACATAAGCAAAAGTCTAATGGTAAAGATGAGTTCTCTCTTTATATATGAAGATATTGTGTTGGAACTTGAGGGGTATAGGAAGTAGACCTAAAAGGAAGGAAGTTCATAATTTGGTGAGGGTGTATAGCACTGTGTTTGTAGAGCTAATAGAAATTATGAAGGTACGGTGGGTTGAGTATGAAATTTAGAGTTTGTAGGACTCTGATGATGTAGGATGGGAAGTAGTAGATGCACAAGGTAGAAGTGGTGGTATTTTATGCATGTGGAATAGAACAATAGTGCTAAATGAGACTATATTGAAAGGGGATATATGGATATATGTTAAAGGTTTTTTTAGGAATTTAAACAAAGAAGTTGCAATAGGAGTTGTCTATGGTTACCATCAGTCTGAGGATAAGATTAAATTGTGGCAACAGTTGACTGTGGTTAAAACCGTGGTAGGTGTCCCTTTACTTCTAATGGGTGACTTTAATAAAGTTCATCATCTTAAGGAGAAGAAGGGGTGCTTAAGTCTGTTTAGGAATATGGAAACCTTCTCAGAATGAATTGATGAGATGGGTCTTTTAGAGTTACCACTAGTTGGCAGAAAATATACATGGCGGAGGGGGCCGTCATATAATAGGATTGACAAAGTTTTTGTGGAATCCTATTTGGTCACAAATTCTTAATAATCTCAGGTTATCAGGACTTAATTGTTCCTTTTTGTATCATATCCCTTTGTTAATTCAATCGAATTCTATTGACTAGGGCCCAAAACCATTTAGGAGCTTAGATATGTGGTTTTCTCATCCCAATTTCCTTAAATTCATAAAAAATGAGTAGAATAACAGGGGAGATTTTGGGTTCATGCAAAAACTACAATCTTTGAAAGAACCATTGATGATATGGAACAAAGAGGTGCTTAGGAACTTTAACTTCAGGATAAAACAATTTGAAGATGAAATTGAGGTTGTTCTACAAACTTAGAGGAAGAGCGCGATGTGGAATTGAGTTTTGCAAGATTTCACGCCCTAAAAGTACAAGTTCAAATGTGGTATGACAGAAAAGATTCTTTCTGGAAGCAACATTCAAGGGATAGAGTGTTAAAAGAAAAGGACAAAAATACTAAGCATTTTTATCCCATTGCCTTAATTAGACATAGGAAGAAACTGATGGTTGAAATCAGGAAGGGTTGAAGAATGCTTAGTTCTTCAAGAGCTATTAAAGAAAAAGTGAACAAAAAGAGAGACCGGTTATTAATTTCGACCAAGGTTTGGTTAAGCAAATCTCAGCTCAAGATACAAGAAACCTTGAAGTCATTCTTACATCAGATAAGATTAAAAAGGTTGTCTAAGACTGTAAGTCCTCTAGGGCACTAGGTCTAGATAGTTTTAATTTGAATTTCATTAAAAGAAGTTAGGAGCTTGTGAGCAAGGATTTCCTAAAATGTGTAGAGGAGTTTTTTATTACTGGGGTGATGCCTAGGAAGGCAAATAATAAGGGGCATTTGTGCCACTGATCTTACTTCTAAATCTTAGCTTTTTACATGAGTTTTAATGTGTTGTTAACACAATTAAGAAGGATTTTGATTTATTCCTTATTGTATGATTTTGATAGAATTGATGATTTTGCATTGATTTTGGGATAATTATTGGATTAGAACCTATTGCGTTTAACCTGTCTCTTTGAGTATGGTTTTTATATACAGGAGCTTTAGATTAAGTACAAATATAAAGAACGTGGATCGAATTAAGTCAAATAAAGATGTTTGGAAAACTCAAGAAGCCATTTACAACTTTCTTGTTCAGCTCAAAACCAAGTTCTAAGAGCATCTTAGTGAAAATTGGGTTCTAAGATTAAAGGTCGTTGATATTCTGATACGGTCCAACTTGACCCCCAGTTAGTATTTTCACAATATCTGGAGCTACAAATGTCCAAGTGAGGTGATTTTGGTGGCGTTGGAAAGCTTATTCAAAGGGCTACAATTGCTATTTCTAGTGCTAAGACCAGATTCAATTCTGCCAATAGCACCTGAAAAATGACGTTTATTAGCATAGCTCACTGCTGAGCGCCGCAACACTCATGAGCGCTGTAGTGCTCGTGCAATAACATAGAACAGCTCATTTAACCTGTTTTAGAGCCTCATTTTGGGCTATTTCAGAGAGCAGTATTTAAGGGACTGCCATAGACTTTTACCAGAGTTTTTTTTTACTCAGCTGGAAACTGCCACTTTAGTTGCTACTATTCTTTCTCTACATTTCTCTCTGTCCCTTCTTTATTCTTCTCTCTCTTTGGGATTCCATTGGTGAAGGAGTTCTGTTTTGGAGATTGTGGCAAGGATTATTGCTATTATTTTTAGGTTCTTTTATTTTCATTGTTGTAATCCTCTAGAGATAGAGGAGTAGATTTCATTACTAGTGTAGAGGTTTCCAAATGGATTGAGATGGCATGTGAGACCCTTTGTTTATATTGAATACATTGGTTTTCTTAATATTCTACAATTTCTATTCCTTTAATTATTGTGGTGATTGCTATAATCTTTATTAGAATAACTAAATTGGTGATTATCATTTAGGGAAACCCTTTAGGGATAAATTGGCAGATCTATTGATTTATGTTTGAGGGAGAACATTAAAATTAATATTCTGATTAGTGGTTAGACTATAGCAATTGGTTTGTTAAATCAATGTGATTTCTAAATAAATTGGTGATCGTCATTTATTAGTTATTTGCATTAGTCAAATTCTAGAGGTCGATTAATCACTAGTAGAATTTGTAACATTCCCAATTTTTCTTAATATAGCATTACATTTTTATAGCTTTTTATTAAATAGCCTGAGGATATATTTTTAGCAAGAAATATTCAGGGGTAATCATAGATTATAGAAAGAATGTAACTTCTTATTATAAAATTACAAAAAAAATCGTTGATGATAAAGCTAACAAGATGCATCTTCTTTTCGGTAGCCCAAATTGAAAGAACTCCACAGTTAAGCGTGCTTGACTTGGAGCAATTTTGGGATAAGTGACCTCCTGGGAAGCTTTCCTAGGAAGCGTGCGAGTGAGGACAAAGCACGCTGAAAAGACCCGTGTTGGTTTGTGGGGACAGTCGTCAATCCATAAAGTAGCAGGGGATGTTACAAATGGTATCAGAGCCTACACCTCTCCCAGTACGGTGTGGTTCAGGGACGAACTAGGTGGAAGCTGGTGGGCATGTAACGCCCAGGGATTGCGAAGTCGAGGAGTGATCGCCGGTGCAAGGAGGCACGGACAAGGAGTGGCTCCTGGCAGACTTCGAAAGCGGAGGGGTGCATGAATGAACCGATTACACACCCGAATTAGAGGGATCCTGAGACTGTATAGGTATAGGACTATACAATTAAAGAGGGCTTATATGAATTGATTTGTACTACCTATACCAACAAGATGCATCTTCTTTTCGGTAGCCCAAACTGAAAGAACTCCACAGTTAAGCGTGCTTGACTTGGAGCAATTTTGGGATGGGTGACCTCCTGGGAAGTTTTCCTAGGAAGCGTGCGAGTGAGGACAAAGCATGCTGAAAAGACCCATGTTGGTTTGTGGGGACAGTCGTCAATCCATAAAGCAGCAGGGGATGTTACAAATGGTATAAGAGCCTGCACCTCTCCCAGTACGGTGTGGTTCGAGGACGAACCAAGCGGAAGCTGGTGGGCATGTAACGCCCGGGGATTGCGAAGTCGGGGAGTGATCGCCGGTGCAAGGAGGCACGGACAAGGAGCGGCTCCTGGCAGACTTCGAAAGCGGAGGGGTACATAAATGAACCGATTACACACCTGAATGAGAGGGATCCTGAGACTGTATAGGTATGGGACTATACAGTTAAGGAGGGCTTATATGAATTGATTTGTACTACCTATACCAACAAGATGCATCTTCTTTTTGGTAGCCCAAACTGAAAGAACTCCACAGTTAAGTGTGCTTGACTTGGAGCAATTTTGAGATGGGTGACCTCCTGGGAAGTTTTCCTAGGAAGCGTGCGAGTGAGGACAAAGCACGCTGAAATGACCCGTGTTGGTTTGTGGGGATAGTCGTCAATCCATAAAGTAGCAGGGGATGTTACAAATGGTATCAGAGCCCGCACCTTTCCCAGTATGGTGTGGTTCGGGGACGAACCAGGCGGAAGCTGGTGGGCATGTAACACATGGGGATTGCGAAGTCGGGGAGTGATCGCCGGTGCAAGGAGGCACGGACAAGGAGCGGCTCCTGGCAGACTTCGAAAGCGGAGGGGTACATGAATGAACCGATTACACACCCGAATGAGAGGGATCCTGAGACTGTATAGGTATGGGACTATACAGTTAAGGAGAGCTTATATGAATTGATTTGTACTACCTATACCAACAAGATGCATCTTCTTTTCTATAGCCCAAACTGAAAGAACTCCACAGTTAAGCGTGCTTGACTTGGAGTAATTTTGGGATGGGTGACCTCCTGGGAAGTTTTCCTAGGAAGCGTGCGAGTGAGGACAAAGTATGCTGAAAAGACCCATGTTAATTTGTGGGGACAGTCATCAATCGATAAAGCAGCAGGGGATGTTACAGCTTTTACCTTACTAGAATCAATGGCTATACCTTCTTTTGACACGACGTGGCCTAAGAACTTAATCTCTTCCAACCAAAATTCACATTTAGAGATTTTTGCATACAGCTTTTTCTCCTTCAAAATCTCCAAAACTACCCTCAAATGATGTTCATGCTCCTCGTGGGTCTTTGAATAGATGAGTATATCATCTATGAAAACGACCACGAACTGATCTAAATAGGGTCTAAAGATCCTATTCATGTAATCCATAAATACTGCAGGAGCATTCGTCAACCCAAAAGACATCACCATGAACTCAAATTGTCCATACCGAGTTCTAAAGGCGGTCTTTGGTATATCTTGATCTCTCACCCTAATTTGATGGTATCTTGACCTTAGATCGATCTTGGAAAATACTACTGCTCCTCTCAATTGGTCCATAAGATCATCTATCCTAGGCAAATGGTACTTGTTTTTCACTGTTACATGATTCAATTGCCTATAATCTATGCACAACCTCATGCTTCCATCCTTTTTCTTGACAAACAGAACTGGGGCTCCCCAAGGTGAGGCACTAGGTCTAATGAAACTCTTCCTCGAAAGCTCCTCAAGCTAGGTTTTCAACTCGGCTAACTCCAAAGGTGACATCCTATAGGGGGCGGTAGAGATTGGTCCCGCTCCAAGAACCAACTCAATGGAGAACTCCACTTCTCTCTTGGGGGGAAACTCGGGTATCTCTTTTGAAAATTCCTCCGGATAGTCTTTTACTACCGGTATATTCTCTAGGTTCTGCTCAAAGTCTACCTCGCTAGCGGCTAGGAGAACATATCCCTTAGTCTTTTGCCCACTATAGTTGACTTCTATGGCATTAAGGTAGAGTTTCAAGATTTGACTAGTTTCGCTAGGGGGAGAAGGAAAGACAACTGTTTTGGTACTACAATCTAACAATACACAGTTGGCGTGAAGCCAATCCATGCCAAGGACTACACCTATACCTTTCATGGGTAAGCAAATTAAATCTATGACAAAGGATCTATTTTTTACAGTGAGATGGCAATTTAAACAACAAAAACAAGTATTTACAGGGTGATTTGTAGGGCTAGAAACAATGAGATCAAAAGGAAGTTGGAAGTCTTTAAGTTTAGAGACTCGACACTAGCATATGAAATGAAGGAATATGTAGTGCCAGAGTCACAAAGTACAGTTAAAGGTTTACCGTTTATTTCGTACGTACCTTCGATGAGGTCATTGGACCTTTCCACTTCGTCCGTATTGAGGGTGAAGACCCTCCCTTGGTGTTGCGGCCTAGGGTTCTGATTCGTTGGCCTCCCGTTATTGCATCTGTTGGCGTAGTGGCCGGGCTTTCTGCACTTGAAACAAATGTTCTGCCCGGCCAGGCAGGGACGGTTGCCGTGATCTTTCCCGCACTGAGGGCACACCATTGCCGATGTGGGTCTAGTAAAGGTGGCGGGGGCTCCTTGGGGCGTCTTGTTCTTGGCCCCGCTGGACCCTCCTTGTTGAGTGTTGCTCCGGGGGCCTCCCGACTCTCCTTGTTAGTTATTGTTGTTGTTGTTTCGATGGTTGTTATACTGGAATGGTGGTCTGTAATGTTGCTTGGGTTGTTGGTGGAAGGGGGTTCTTTGTTGATGTTGATGTGGCTTGAATTGGTTGGTGTGGTAGGGGTTGTAATGGTTTCTTGATTGGTTTTGGTGTTGTGGTTTGAACTTCGGGGCTTGAGGTCCTAGCCCCTTGACACATTTTGCCCTTGCAGCCTGGAGCTTTCCTTGTCCTTCCTCCAGAATACGGTACTTGTTGACCAGGGTGGGGAAGTCCCTTATCTCCATATGTGCCACGGCGTAGTTTAGCTCTGGCTTCAACCTGGCCTCATATTTCACGCACTTCCATATCTCGTCGAGGTTCCCTTGGAACACCCGCGAGAACTTAATCAACTCTTCAAACCTCGCCGTGTACTGGGCGACAGTAGATCCTCCTTGAGTCAGTTGCATGAATTCAATGTCCTTCGCGTTCCTTACTGACTCTGGGAAGTACTTTTCGTAGAAGTAAGTCTTGAACAGCTCCCAGTTGACAGCAGTACCAGAAGCTTCTAGCAGTCTTCGGGTGTCGGTCCACCAGAATTCGGCATCTGATTCCATCATGTAGGCAGCGAATGTGACCTTTTGCTCTTCCGAGCAAGCAACCACGGAGTAGATCTTTTCCATGTTCTTGATCCACTCGTCAGCTCTGTCGGGATCCATGGCTCCTCTAAAGGCCAGTGGGTTTGCCTTGCGGAATTCACCGAACCTTGCTTGCTCGACCATTTCAGCAGTAGGGGGAGCACGTCCGGTGTCCCCTTGTTGGTTCATCCTTTCAAACATCCGCTCCATGGCTCTTGCCATATCACGGACAGCGGTGGCAGTTGCATCCTCCTGGTTACCCTCGGTCCGGGTCCTATTCTGTCGTCTGGGTGCCATTGGTTCCTAAACACATAAGACAATAACCACTGAGTTGATCAGGCTCAACGTTTCATGTGAAATGAGCTAGTTACCATGGCACTTGCAAACAAACAGGGGTTATGCATCTCTAACCTATAGCTTGTCTCTAGCAAGCTCTACACATGACATGTCTACCGCATTATGCTCCAAAAGCATAGTCAGTCCAATCCTCAGGCTCCATGAGAATCGAACTGCTCTGATACCATAATGTAACATCCTAATTTTTAACCCAATACTCTAGAACATATTTAGGTTAATCATTAGTCTGTTACGTCATAGCTTCCTTATTACTTTAAAATACTTAGCGAAAATACTAGTAAATTTTTTTTTGAATTTATAAAAGCAAAGTGAGAGCCGCGCGACACGATGAGCAATAAAGCATGGATGGGAAAAGCAAATGTCTCATAACATCATAACATAAAGCAAGTAAAGGCACATCACAATAAAACTGAACTGCATATTTATATATAATATGATATGCCCACTTAAGTAGAGTGGGACTTAGTTTGGTACAACTGGAATAGAAATACATGGAAATGAAAGTACAACAAAGGCATAAAAAGAAACTATCCTAACTCTAGTGCGCCTACAAATAGATAGCCTTAAGACAAAAGGGTGGCTATGCGCTGCATCGGTCGGGCATGCGCTCCATGGGGGGGAATCATCCTCACCCATCCTCCACGTACCGGCTGAGCGACAGAAGCCTCACTACCCTCCCCGACGTCCATCGGCACAGTGGGGGAGGATCCCTCGGAAGGTACCTGAGTGGCAGAGTTCTCCGAAGGGTCCGTCTCGGAGAATGATGAGGGCAAGCGGGGCACATACTGTGGGTAGTCTCGGATGGCAGAAGTTGTCGGTGGGGTGCCGTGGATCCGCTCCTCTCGATGGCTATGTACGGGGTGACTAAAGGGCTGTCCAACGAACATAAATACACGAACAACACAGCAACCCACAAAATGGTATGACCCGTGGTCCGGATCATGATGCACCTCCCACGTTGGGGTGTCCATGAAAATCACAAACGTCGCAATCTGGGGACGTGAAGGAAAGAAAGAGATAGAGGGACGTGAGAATCTTGCTAAAGAATCTCAGTAGGGCCTCCTACTATCTAAGTGTCAACATCTACATCCTCAGGAACCTTGGGTTTAGTGTGTAAAATAAGTGAGCATGCATCAAGTCCATTTTTAAGCTTTAAAACATAATTAGCCAAGGTCCATTCATTTTAGCATGATTCTTAATGACATGGATGCAATCATATTAAAGAATGTATGCATGGTCTCTACTTAATGCAAGAATAATAGTCTCAACATTAGGAACATCATAGTAGTGGCATAAAGTGGCAATTAAATTCTCATATGGGAAACTTTGTGACATAAACATCATACTTTACTTCCTCATAGGCCACCCTAAAAGACAATCGTTCTGGGGTGCTCGGCCGAACCGGTGTCACCCAGAACGTGTCACATCTCTAGGTTATGAGCTCATACCTTAACTAGTCGTCACTAGTTCTTACTTATCAATCCCGATAAGCGTAACATAATCATAAACATAATCCCGACTTATCCAGTACGGGCTAGGGGGCATTTCTTGGGGGTGCTTGGCCGAACTGGTGTCACCCAAGAATTCATCTTGGTACTGATGTCACATGAGTTCTCTGGAGGTGCTCAGCTGAACCAGTGTCATCCGAGAACTCATCTTAGTACCTCATAAATAAAAATCTCATAGGTTTTCAAAAACTTTCTAAGTCCCCAAATTTGTCAAAAATTCGGTGGCATAACAATAGCATGCCGAATTTCTTCCAAATTTTACTTTATGCGAAACATTAAGTCCCAAAAAGATGCATAACTTGATATTTCAGAAACATATAAGTTGCTAGTTTCTCTTGGAATCATTTTCAAGACTTCTAAAACTCTTTTACAAACCATTTTATTTTGTAAAAGAGGCTAAAACATCATTAGGTCAGTGACCACTTGGTCCCTCCTTAAAAGAGAATTTAATTCATAAGTCTTGTTGGCCTTTATCTCACAAAGTTCATGAGGCTTAAAGAAAGTCATAAAACTTAGGTTGTTGGCCCTCATAGCTAGATGAAACTCATTCCAAGCTCATCATCACTACATGACCGAAATTATGCATTCAAAGATTGTTCCCATATAAAACTTTAACTTGAGATAAAATGGGCAAGTCTTTGAGCTCTAAGGTCTTTAAGTGATGACATAATTTAAACATGCTATGCACCTCATTTTTATTCTTCGTTACAAAGTGAAGTGAGAGCTTAAAGTAAATATGCAAGACTTGAAATATAAATATGCGAGGCTTGAAATAAATATGCAAAACTTGAAATATAAATATGCAAGTTCATTTCTTTATTTTAGTGCTCTAGGCCCAGCAACAATCGACTTTAAAGCCGAAATAGAAAGGCTTTGAGATTTAGTTAGGTGATAGTGCAAGCTCTCATTTTAAATCTTTATGTTCTTTAGTGATGAAAAGTAAATATGCTAGACAAGAATGTAAATATGAGATGCAATCCATTCTTTATCCTTTAACTTTAAGTGATGGCTTGGAAAATAAATATGAATGCAAAGCTCAAAGTAAATATGTAATGCATAAGCTTGAATTTAAATATGAATGCTAGTCCATTTTATTTCTTATTAGAGCTCATACAAGACTTTAAAGGAACTTAAACCTCAACCCAAAGTCATCATGACAAGATAAAGTGAAGACAAGAGTGAACCTCAAGGGTTCTTTAGAACACAAAGTCTCTTTTCTTGAAATGAGGTTATAAATAACATTTCTATTAAAACTCAAGCTCTAGAGACCTCATTGTGATGAACACATAGTCATCATCTAGAAGCTCTCATCATCAAGCCATTATGAATCCCATTGGCCAACATGTCCAAAAACTTGGAGAAAGAAAAGGAAAAGGAACCGAAATTTTTAGGAAGAAAAAGAAACATTTGAAACTCTAGAGACCATGATCTTGATGATGTATTAACACCAACATCATGAGTTTTCATCATTGAGTTCATGTAACCATTTTAAAACATCATCAAAGTGAAAGGTTTCAAGGTTCAAGAAGAAAAACTAAAAACATCTTTAACTCAAGAACAAAGATCAAGTTTTAGAGATTGTTCAAGTGATGGACATCACGACCATGAAACCTCATTATCAAGCTCTCATTCCCTTGTCCTCAAGGCCCATGGCCGAAAATGATGAAAAAAAAGAAGAGGGAAAGAAGTTCTTAAAAGACTCAAGAGAAACCATAAACACATAACTAGAGTAAGAACTTAAACGAAGGAAATACTTGAAAGAAAATCACTACCAAGTGATTGAAGGTTGGGATGAGAGAAGAGGATGAAGAACTTGAAGAACTTGAACACTTGAACTTGAGAGAAAAAGGAAACTTTGAAGTGTTCTTTGGAAACTTACACTTAGCAAATGAACCCAAAATGATGCAAGTTCATCCAAGCATGCTATTTATAGAGAAATGAAACAAATGCAAGGTGTAAATGGGAAAGAGGGCTTTGGCCATTACAGCACAAGGGCAGCCCCATGAGTTCCATGAGGTGAGATGTTGTTATCTTGAGGCATGATGAGGTATGGTTCAAAGTATGGTGAGGTATGGTTCAAGGTATGGCTCAAGCATGGTTCTTTGAGTGAGAAACAAATCAACATGTGATGTAAATGAGGGGGAGAGGGCCGAAAGTGCATCAGCCATGGGGGAAGGTTTTCTTGCATTTTAATTGTGGTTTAGAGTTGTGTTTAGATGTATCTTTGATTAGGATTAAGATTAGGAATTTGTAAGAAAGTGTTTAGGTGAGAAAATGAGTAATTAAGGTTGTCAAGACATATTTAAGGAGTGGTCTTGCATCATTAGTGAGTTATAAACTCATTTTAGTGCATAAACAATTCTAGACACAATTCCTTGATTTAAGGAATTGGAGAGAGAAAACACTATTCAAGATTCCAAGAGTGGAATCTTGAGTTTTAGAAAAGAGATTTAAATCTAATCTAAGCAATCTTAGGTTCTAATTAATTTTAATAGTTTGTTTTGACTTTAGATTAATTATGGAAATTCATTAATCTTCTATTAGAGCCTAACATTGCTTAGATTTGCTTAATTACATCATTAAGCTCAAAAACACTATTCTAGGGGCAAAATTGTAATTTTGCACTAAAACTTCTCGGGACCACCGGGACTCAAACAGATGCTTTTAAACATGTAAAAACATTTTTTTAAACCTTCAGGGAAAGTTTCGGGCTCAAACGGCACCTTTACCCGCGTAAAGACGCTATAGGGGTATTTTGGTCATTTTGACCTAAAACTGCAGAAAATGAGACTTTCGCCTCCGAAACCACTCAAGGGTCATTCAATCCCCTTCAAACATTGAGTTGGCCCTTCGAGGACTGCCGGGCCAGCCATCCTTGAATTCCGGGCCGAAAATGACCTTAGGGGCATTTTGGTCATTTTCCACTCAGATAGAAAATTGGGGCGTTACATAGATGATGACACCTAGGTAGTAGGAGGCCCTACTGAGATTCTTTTGCAAGATTCTCACTCCCTTTATCTCTTTCTTTCCGTCACGTCTTCAGATGGCGACGTTCGTGATTTTTGTGGACACCCCAACGTGGGAGGTGCATCATGATCTGGACCACAGGTCATACCATTTTGTGGGTCGCTTCGTCGTTTGTGTATTTATGTTTGTTGGACGGCCCTTTGGTCATCCGGTATATAGCCATCGATTCTCTCCTGTTTCACCCTTCGGCAACGACTTCATGTTCGAGCGCATACGCCCTCGAGGGGAGCGGATCCGCCGCACCCCACCAACAGCCTCTGCCATCCGGGACTACCTACCGCATGTGCCCCGCTCGCCCCCATCATTCTCCGAGACGGACCCTTCGGAGGACTCTGCCACTCAGGTACCCTCTGAGGGATCCTCCCCCACTGTGCCGATAGACGTTAGGGAGGATAGTGAGGCTTCTGTCGCTCAGCCAGTACGTGGAGGACGGGTGAGGATGATTCCCCGCCGTGGAGCTCATGCCCGACCGATGCAATGCATAGCCACCCCGGCCGAGATAGCCCAGTGGATCAGATACATCCCTCCTTTCCAGAGAGGCCCGTAGTAGGAGACGACCATCGCGGTTCTAGTGCTCGAGCTTTGACTAGGCTAGGATAGCCTTCTTTTGTCTTTAGGCTATCTATTTGTAGGCGCACTAGAGTTAGGAGAGTTTCTTTTTATGCCTTTTTGTTGCACTTTCGTTTTCCATGTATTTCTATTCCAGATGTACTAAACTAAGCCCCACTTTCCATCAGTGGGCATATCATATTATATATATAAATATGCAGTTTAGTTTTATTGTGATGTGCCTTTACTTGCCTTATGTTATGATGAGATGTTTGCTTTATTTCCATCCAAGCTTTATTGTTCATCGTGTCGCGCGGCTCTCACTTTGCTTTTATATTTCAAAAAAAATTTACCAGTATTTCCGCTAAGTATTTTGAAGTAATAAGGAAACTATGACGTAACAGACTAATGATTAACCTAAATATGTTCTAGAGTATTGGGTTAAAAATTAGGATGTTACATTTTCTCTCTCCAATTCCTTAAATCAAGGAATTGTGTCTATAATTGTTTATATTTCAAAATAAGTTTTAATCTCACTAATGAAGCAAGAACACTCCCTAATCATGTCTTGTCATCCTTAATTAACCATCACCTCACCCAAACACTTACTTAGCAACTCTTAATCTTAAGCCTAATCAAAGCTACACCTAAATACACACCTATAAATCACAATTAAATGAAAGATTTTCCTCCTTCTTGATGTTCCAAAATGGCACCACCTCACCCCCTTCCAATGCATCACATTTTTGTTCATTCAAACACTCAAAGAACCATGCTTAGGACCATACCTTATGCCATACCTAGCCATGCTTTCCACCATACCTCACCATGCCTCCATGAAACCAATTCTCTCACCTCATAGAACATGAGGTTCGGCCACCCTTCCCTTCTTGCACCCTTGATTTTGTTTTTCTAAATACCCATGCAAATGAACTTGTAAGAACCTTTAGCTCATTTGCTAAGCTTTGAGTTTTCAAGAGTAACCTCAAGTTCCTTCTTTTTTCTCAAAGCTCAAGAGTTTTCTTCCTCTCCTTCAAGTTCACTTCAACCTCACCATTTGGTAGGGAGCTTGTTCTAAAACTCATTCTTTCGCTTGATTATGCTTTGTTCTTGGATTAAAATGTTGTTTTGAACCTTCTTGGGTTCTTTTCCTTTTTCGATTTCTTTTCCTCTTTCAGTTTCTTTTCCTCTCCCTTTTCATTTTCAGCCCTCAAGGCCTTATTTGCTTTCCATGATGGTTTGTTCTTCAAGAGCTTTAACTTTCAAGTTGATGTTTGATAAGAAAAGTTCTAGTTTTCTCTTGGTTCAAACCCTTTTTCTCTTTTTTATTTTGGTTATGAGGCTTGGTTGGAAATGAAGTTTTCTTAGCTTGATGATGGGGTTTCAAGATAATGGACCCATGGCTATCATTTGAGAAACCTCTAAAGCTTGAAACTTAGTTTTGATCTTAACACATTTTTGGTTTTTTTTCTTTCCTTTCTTCAAACTTGGTTTCGATTTCCTTCTTCCTTTTTTTTTCTCTTGGCTTCAGCCTTATTTCCTTTTCTTTGATGTTCAAAGGTTTTGTTTAAAGATAGTTGTTGGATGATTTGATTCCTTTAAGTCCATTTCCTTGAGCTTGATAATGATGTTCAAAACCATGAGGCTTCCTTGAAAACCTTGGTACAAGAACTCTAAAGCTCACTTTACCTTGATAAGATATGTGTTGGATTGAGGTTTATATTCCTTTAAAGTCTTTGTATTTAAGTGCTCTAGGCTTCACAATAATAAACTTTAAGGCCAAAATAGGTGAGCTTCAAGATTAATCATCACCCAAAGTTAAAGATAAGAATGAAGTTACATCTCATATTTATTTTGAGCCTTCACTTTACTTTTCTAATGAAGAATAAAAGGAAGTGCATATCACGTTTAGGTTTTTGCTATCACTTAAAGATTCTAGAGCTCAAAGACTTGTCCATTTATCCCAAGCAAAGGTTGGACATGGAAGTATTCTCTTGGATGCAAAGTTCGGCCATGTGATGATGATGAGCTTGGTGTAAAGTTTCATCTAGTCACAAGTGCCTATAATCTATGTCTTAGGATTTTTTTAAGCATAGGTGAACTCAAAGAATATTTCAAGCATGATTTTAAGTTTTAAATTCCAACCATGGATCATCTAAAATAGCTTAGCTATATTTTATGATGATTTTAATGAAATAAGTTGGTTTCCAAAGAGTTTTAGAAGTCCTAAAATGATTCCATGAGAAACTAGTGCCTTATGTGTATTGAAAATGAAATTCTATGCTCAATATGATGTTGTATGTTTTCAGTTTTGCCTTGGCATGTTTGCTACTGTTTGGTGATGTTTAATATGTTAGAATGTGTATTAATTGATGAGAATTGCATGTTAGATAAAAAGCTACTTTACTAGGAAAATCGTAAAGTTGTAATTTTAGAGGTCTTTCGCCTAATTAACCTTAGCCATTATCAAAACTTTTTTAATATGATAAAATTTTGTTTGGGATGAGTTAATTATGAAAAACTTGGTAACTTTTGGTGTAAGAATGATTTTTAGCACTTAAAGAGAAACTAATAACTAGAAAACAGTAAAAATGTGAATTCTAGAACCTTAAGGATATAGATTATAATTTCTGTTTTAGGAACATGATAATTTGGTGATAGGTAGCTGAACACTTGGTAAAATGTGTGGGACACACTCATGAGTGGTTTAGGAATTAATTATAGTGCCTTAGGGGAAGACAGAACTTAGAAAGGGTCTAAGACGTAGTCTTTAGAATCCCATAACTAAATGATATCAAATATGCCCACATTTTTATAATGCTTTCCAGATTTGTTTGGGATCATAAAAACAAGTAAGAATTGTTAGTCGTGAGCCTATAGGTGTATAAAAGGTTAAAAACCGGATAATAGGTTGGCTAGATTGCAAGTTTAACACCCGTAAGGGTCAAAAGCATAAAACATTGTGAGTTAAGGGACATAACGAAGTTTGTTGGTATGGATGTATGTGCTATGAAGAACATGTTTATATGCCTTTGATGACTCATTTTGAATATGGAATTATGTACTTGCTCTATATATCTTGTGGCATAAAGCAAGTTTGGAAAATTCGGCGCACCGCTGTTGTGCCGCCAAATTTTCACCAAACTTGAGGACTTAGAAAGTTTTTGAAAAATATGAGATACATTTTGGGTGGCATCGGTTTAGCCGAGCACACCCAAGAACAAATGTGACATAGTACTAAGAGGAGTTCTGGGTGATACTGGTTTAGGCGAGCACCCCCAAAAACAAAACCGTGAGGGTATTGACATCGAGCTTGCCAAAGTGGACAAATAACTGTGTACTAGATACCAGTAATTGCGTTTCAAAGAAGGAAATATTCCTATGGACTCCCTGAATTAAAGGTTATGATAGGTGATCCTTGTGCCCCCTAGCCCATACTCTAGAAGTGGAGATTTTTATGTTACGCTTATCGAAAGGGATAAGTAAGAACCAGTGACGACTAGTTAGGTATGAGCTCATAACCTAGAGATGTTTTTAGGGTGGCCTCTATGATGTAAAGTATAAAGTTTAATGTCACAAATTTGAAAAAAAGAAAGTTTCACAAGGAAAGTTATATGCCACATTATGCCACTTATATGATGTTTCTTGATATTGTATTCCATTGTCTTTTAGTATAATGTATCACCATGCATTCATGCCTTGATATGTTGCATATATGACATTAAGATTCATTCTAAAATGAATGGACCTTGGATAATTATGTTTAAAACTAATAATGAACTATATGCATGCACACCTTTTTATAATAATAAACCCAAGGTTCCTGAGGATGTGGATGATGTCACTTAGATAAGAGATTCCTTACTGAGATTCTTTAGTAAGATTCTCACTCCCTATTTCTTTCCATCACATTTTCAGATCCTGATGGTGACCTTCGTGCTGTTCATCGACACCCCCACCTGGGAGTTTTATTTTGACCCGGGCACCAGTCATATCATTTTGAGGGGAGCTGTAGCGTTAGAATCTTCATGTTTTTAGGACACCCCTTTGCATACCCAGTACATAGCTATCGTTTTTCTCCGACATCCCCCTTTGGATACGACATGGTTTTTGACCGTGCTCGAACACGCAACGAGAGGATTCTCCACACCCACACCACTGCGTCGACGGTGTGTGACTTTTCAGACTACGTGCCACGCTTGCAAGGTTCGGAGGACGATCCCTCGGAGGACCTACCGACCCACTTGTATAGCAAGAGCTCCGCCCTCTCTCCTCCGTTCATGATGGAGGGTAGTGAGGAGATAGTGGCTCAGCCAAGGCTGGCTTAGAAGCAGGCCATGCACCCCCATCGCGGAGCTCACGTTCAGCCACACCGAGTGCCCACTCCCGATGAGCTTCATTTGTGGATCGGTTATGTTCCACCCTACCTGGACTACTAGCAGTAGGACTCTTAGGGGATCATCTGTACACGCACTACTACTAGTTTAGGATAACCTTCATTTGTTTTAGAAGGTATCCATTTCATATGCACGAGGGTAAGGGGTGATGTCCTTTATGCTTTCCATGTATTTCCATTTCTGTTGTATTTGTTATATTGTATCAAACTCAATCCGCCTTTCATAGGTGGACAGTTTATCATGGTAATATAATATTATTGTGGTGTGCATATGAATGTTTAACGACATGAAGCTAATTGATGTTCTTATCTTGTGCTTTTTTTGAATGGGTTATCCTTCATGACAATGCTTATTTAAGATATGCGCGACTCTCACTTTGCATTTAAGTCCAAAAAAAAAAATTTATTCATATTTTCCACTAAGTATTTTAAAGAAAGGTTTAAAGAATGAGACTAAAAGAGTAATAAACTAATGGTTGACCTAAATATGTTCTAGGAGTATCGGGTTAAAAATTAGGATGTTACACTAGGACGAAAATTCCATAAGTGACTAAGCTTGTACAGGAAAAGGAGTACTGCAGTGGTCAACCAATGCTGTAGCGCTCCACAGAATTATCAAATAAAAGCCTAGCACCAGAACACTCCTCAGGTGAGCGCCATAGTGCTCAACTAGCGCTGTAGCGCTCAAAATTTGGAAAAGTTCCAGAATTCATCTCCTCATTGCCATTCCGACAAAGGATCCAACCTAGAATTGGATCCTGAAACTTGGGAAATATTTAAAAAGGTGCAAGTAAACATACCCGTATTGGATGCAATCAAGCAAATTCCTGAATATATAAAATTCCTGAAAGATCTATGCACCAATAGGAGGAGGATCAAGGGCAGTAGGGAAGACAAGGTGACTATAGGGGTCAATGTTTCCTCCATTATCAAGCCAAGCAACCTGCCAATCAAGTGCAAGGACCTTGGCACATTCTATGTTCCTTGTACCATTGGGAACTTGCATATCACAAGAGCCCTAGCTAACCTTGAGGTAGGCATTAATGTTATGCCCAAATCACTTTACCAGTCCTTGCACTTTGGAGAGCTCAAGCTAACCGGGTTACAAATTCAGCTGGCCAATCGCAGCAACATAAGACCAGAGGGAGTATTGGAAGATGTTCTTGTCCAGGTAAATAATTTAAGATTTCTTGCTGATTTTTATGTGCTTGAAATGGAAAATGACACTAATGTCAGCCAGCATACATTGATCTTGGGAAGACCCTTTTTGAAAATTGCTAGAACCTTGATTGATATTCATGCTAGCACATTGTCCATGGAGTGTAGGGATATGAAAATCAAATTTAATTTATCTGATGCTATGAAACATGCCCACAAGGAACATTTCATATTTGGCATTGATGTCATTATCTCTTTAGTTTATGATGCTTGTAAGGACCCAAATCCCTCCTTCCCCACTTTTTCTTCTTCCATGGGATATGATGTGCCTGTTGTTTAGAGTGTCCTAAATTTTTAGATACAGGTACACTACCCAGGCAGTAGTCATCAATTTGCCAGGTGCTCCATGACTAGCCCATATTGGGTAAGAAGCCCTGTAAGGGGAAATGGATCTTGTTGCATGAGCCCGGGCAAAACTAATAGTTGGAAGGCCAAAGTCTAGATGGAAGAGACCATTCTTGGTCACCTCATGCACCCTGATGGTGCAATTGAGTTAAAGAACTCCAGGATAGTTAGGTGCACCATTGATGGGAACCAGTTGATATACCTCCATTAGACCTCTACGAATCTGAGGGCTCAAATGTCCTACCTATAGATTAAAGCTGCTCACTCTCTATGAGGGTCCTGACTGTCCAACATAAGGATATTAAAGCAAAGTACTGGGTGGAAGACAACCCACCGTTAGGTTTTCCTTTACCTCTCTTTTTTATTTTTGTTCATTTTATTTTTTGTCATTTTTAGTTTTAATTTTTATGTCATATTTAATATCATTTGCATTTTACATCATCCCTTTGGCATCTTAGCGGTTACATGCATAGGCTCACACCACTTGCATCTTATTGAATTGCTTGGCATTGACTCCATTTTGTGTTGCATGCTTGGTGGATTCATTGTATTATTTGGATTGAGTACATGCACTTTTACGTATAAGATTTTTAGCCTCTTTGATTGGATTATAATATGCCATCTTTATTTGTTCATGTGTGTTTCCCTCTTTGGATTTGTATTCTAGAACTTGCTTAGGGTTTTGCTTGAAAATATATTTCCATGTGCATGGTTGAATATGATTGAGCATTTTTCTTGTTTTCAGCCTCTTGCCCATATAGCCAACCTTTGCATATTACCATTGTTTGGCCTCTTTGAGCCTTATTGCCCATTTTTTTATTTTAGCATATCTTTAGCCAAAAGTGAAAAACCATAAAAATTCCTAACCTTTTAGGCTTAGGAGAGAATTTATGCATGTCTTATATATGTTTGAGCATAAGTGTGGGGGAAAGCATAAGGACATGCTTCAATTTAAGTGTGGGGGAGGAATAATGTATACCCATAATTCAACAAGTGGCACACCAAGAAAAAAAGAGGGGGGGAAATACAAGGTTGATAAAAAAAAGGTTTTATGAAAAAAATTTGGTTGAAGGTGTGCCACAATGTAAAAGAAAGGCTTGTAATTATGTTAAGTTGGACAAAGTATACCCTTAGACACTTGTGCTCTTGGTTTATACATTTGCTCTTCTTTGACTTAAGGTTCAGTTTCATTGGCCTATATTTTTATCCACTTTCACCCAAGCCCCATTGCAACCAAAGGTAAGTCCTCTTGATTCAGTATGCATATGTGTATGACCAAATGGAGAATGAGACTTATAGCAAGCTTATGGTAATGCATTTTCATTTGGGGTGATTGAGTGTGCATCATAACCCAAAACACTTGAGTGAATAAAGGGCAAACACTAACCAAAAACACTTGAATGAATGAGGGGCAAATACTAACCTTGGGAGGACTTTATGTGAATTCTACTTTATGTGATATGTTCTTGTTCATGCCTTGCTTGTTGTAAATCTCTTGATTGTTGGTGTGAAAGCTCACTGTGGTGCTTATAGGTTCATTGGATTAGTGTATTGTCATTTAATTTCATGCATCATGCATTTTAGGTTAGGAGTCTAGTGTATTCCTTGTTTACTGCTTCTCATCTATGCCTTGATTTGATCTTAGTTCCACATGAGGACATATGAAAGCTTAAGTGTAGGGAAGTTTGATAAGGGGCATTTGTACCACTTATATTACTTCTAAACCTTAGCTTTTTTACATGAGTTTTAATATGTTATTGACACAATTAATAAGGATTTTGATTTATTCTTCATTGTGTGATTTTGATAGAATTGATGAATTTTGTATTGATTTTAGGATAATTATTAGATTAGAACCTGTTGCATTTAACCTATCTCTTTAACTATGGTTTTTATATATAGGAGCTTTGAATTAAGTGCAAATGTTAAGAACAGGGGATCGGATTAAGAAAAATAAAGATGTTTTAGAAAGCTCAAGAAGTCATATTCAATTTTATCCAGTGTTGTAGTGCTTATGAGCACTCAATAGCACCTGATTAGCATAGGTCACTATTGAGCGCCGAAGTGCTCATGAGCGCCGCAGCACTCATTACTCATTTAACCTGTTTTAGGGCCTCAATTTGGGCTATTTTAGAGAGTAATGTTTAAGGAACTATCATAGACTTTTACCCGTGTTTTTTTACTCAGTTGGAAGCTGTCACTTTAATTGCTATTATTCTCTCTCTACATCTCTCTCTTCTCCTTCTCTATTCTTCTCTCTCTCAGGTATTCCATTGGTAAAGGAGCTCTGTCTTGGAGATTGTGGCAAGGATTATTACGATTGTTTTCAGGTTCTTTTATCTTCATTTTTGTAATCCTCTAGAGGCGAAGGAGTAGATTTCTTTACTAGTGTAGGGGTTTCTAGATGGATTGAGATGACATTTGAGACCCTTTGTTTATATTGAATGTATTATTTTTCTTAATATTCTGCAATTTCCATTCCTTTAATTATTGTGGTGATTGCTATAATCTTTATTGGAATAACTGAATTGGTGATTGTTATTTAGGAAAACCCTTTGGGTATAAATTGGTAGATCTATTGGTTTGTGTTTGAGGGAGAATGTTAGAATTAACATTCCGATTAGCAGTTTGGCTATAACAATTGGTTTATTAAATCAATGTGATTTCTAAATAAATTAGTGATCGTTATTTATTAGTTGTTTGCATTGGTCAAATTCTAGAGGTCGATTGATCACTAGTAGAATTGCTAGTAATTTATTACTAATAGCCATCAATGGGTTTAATATTTGATCAATGATAATTAATTTCCAATCCTAGGAATACCTTGCACTAGTGCCTTCTCTATTATTGCTATTATCTTGTTGATATTATCTTTCAATTTAAATTATTTGCTTTAATTCTTAAAACCCCTAAATCTTTTCAATTAAGTATTGAAGTCTCCTTGAGAGACAACTTAGGTTGTGCCCTTTACTATATTTTTGGTGCAACTTAACATTATAATAAATTTCTAATTTGAGGAGGTAGGTGACAACCTCTGTTTAGCTAACATGACATGGGTGACACTTATCCCTAATGAAGATATGGCTTGTGAAATGAAGGATTATAGGCCTATTAGTCTAATAGGTTATGTTTATAAGGTAATTTCAAAAATCATGGTTAATAAGATAAGGGCTGTTATGGATGGTCTAGTAAGAGAGTCCTAATTAGCTTTTGTTCAGGGTAAACAAATTCTTGATGGGGTCTTGATTGTTAATGAGGTGGTTCATTGGATTCAGAAGTGTGAGAAGAAATCGATGTTACTTAAATTAGACTTCCGTAAAGCTTGTGATTCGATTAGGTGGGTTTTTGTGGACCAAGTTTTGGAAAAGATGGGTTTTGGTAGTGTTTGGTGTAATTGCATTAGAAGTTGTATTTCCTCAATTGAAATTTACATTATGGTTAATAAATCCTAACTAAACCATTTAAGATGGAGAGGGGATTGAGACAAGGTGACCCCTTATTCTCATTTCTTTTTGTTTTTGTGGTTAATGTATTAAATAGGTTGATGGAAAGAGCAACTGAGATGGGTTTGATCTAAGGAGTGAGGGTGGGTACCTAAAATACTTGTGTCTCATTTACAGCTTGCAAATGACACATTCCTTTTTGCTCATACTGATAAGGAAGTGTTTTTGAATGTAAAAAAAATTTTGGACTATTTTGGAGTTATGTCTGGGCTCTCAATCAACTATAGCAAATCTGCCCTTGTTCCTATAAATTGTGATGAGTCTTTGGTGAGTGAGATTAGTTCCTTGCTAAAATACCAAATGGTTTCTCTTCCAATTAAGTATTTAGGCATCCTTCTTGGAGCTAACCCTAGACTTGAGAGTACCTAGGCCCTAGTCATTGAAAGGGTAAAGAAGAAATGGAGTGGATGGAAGAGAAATGTTCTCTCGAAAGCAGGGAAACTGGTTTTGATTAAGGAAGTTCAAAATAGTATTCCCCATGTATTATTTTGGAATTTTCAGAAAGCTAAAAGGGGTTGCTAGGAAGATTATTTCTCTGCAGATTAGATTCTTTTAAGGGGAGAAAGATAATAGGCCTATAGTTCCTTTAATTAATTTGGGGTGATCCAGAAACTCAAAAAAATGGGGAGGTTTAGGAATTGGAAATTTGGTGATTACAAATGCGGCTATACTTTTTAAGTGGTGGTAGTGGCGATTTTCAGTTGAAGGTAATGCCTTTTGGAAATGAATTGTGTGTTCATGCCATGACTTAGATAGTTCCAGATCTTTGTATGAACAAAGAAAGGCAATAAAAGGTGGTTTGTGGGAAGCTATAAATGGTATTTGTAACGCCCGAGGAGTGCGAAGTCGGGGAGTGATCGCCGATGCAAGGAGGCACAGACAAGGAGCGGCTCCCGACAAACTTTGAAAGCAGAGGGGTACATGAATGAACCGATTACACACCCGAATGAGAGGGATCCTAAGACTATATAGGTATGAGACTATACAGTTAAGGAGGGCTTACATGAATTGATTTGTACTACCTATTCCAACAAGATACATCTTCTTTTCGGTAGCCCATCACGAAAAAACTCCATAGTTAAGCGTACTTGACTTGGAGCAATTTTGGAATGGGTGACCTTCTGGGAAGTTTTCCTAGAAAGTGTGCAAGTGAGGACAAAGCATGCTGAAAAGACCTGTGTTGGTTTGTGGGGACAGTCATCAATCCATAAAGTAGCATAGGATGCTACAGTATTGATGAGGTCAATGATACCATTAGTACCATGATTGCGGATGGAATTAGAAAAACTACTGGAAATGGGTGCAATACTTAGTTTTGGGAGGATGGATTGGAAATGAAAAACTAATGGTTACATTTCCAAGATTATACTCAATCTCCATGTAAAAGGAAATGAGTTTTGTGGACTGTGGTGAGTGGATAAGAGATAAGTGGGAATGGAAGTTGAACTGGCGTAGAAATCTTTTTTAGTAGGAACTTCTTTGCTGGATGAGCTGAATAGGCTTATTAGCCAGATCCAGCTACAACCAAATGTGCATGATAGTGCAGTATGGTGTTTTCACTCTTCAAATAGTTTTTCGATCCATTCTTTTGTTACTAGATTTTTTTAGATGAGTTGTGATAATTCCTATATTGATCCTTGTTTGATTAGAGTGTGGCTTGGGTGTGTTCCACCAAGAGCAAAACTGTTTGTTTGCTTTGTCCTCATCAGAAGAATTATTAGCAGGCAACATTTGGCTCAGCTGAATATTATTAATGGTGTTGATTCCATATACGTTTTTTGTAAAATGGAAGAAGAATCTTTGTCACATTTGTTTTTCACTTGTGAATTTTCATGGAGGATTTGGGTTTTCTATTATAATTAGTGGGGAGTTGATTGGGTTATGGCCAAGGACCCTAAAACAAATTTTGAAATATGGATCGATTGTGTATTCTTAGGGATAGGAGGCGGAAAGGTTGGAAGATTTGTTTCTATGCTATTCTTTTTTCCATTTGGGAACAAAGGAACATGATAATCTTCCATAAAGAAGAAATTAACTAGAAAAATTTTCTTTTTAATCTCATGCATAGATGCCGTTTTTGGTTGACCCTTGATTCATAATTTGTTTGCTTGTAAATTCTTCTTTTGGTTGCAGGTTATCGATGGGAGAAGAAATTAGTTTCATTACTTGTTTTGGTGGTAATGGAGGTGGGGGGTTAGAGTGATACACAAAAAGGTCTATTATTCAAAGAGGGAGCTCTTGTATGAGATTTTGATGGTGGTTTCCTTGACAAGTGGAGGAACACTTGTGTGGTTTTTGCTAATGCATATATTATCTGTGTTTTCTTTATTAACAGGAAGTTTTTCTTCATCGGTTTGATACATGGATTGGTTTTTTGGGGGGATGGAGTGTTTCTTGAGTGATACACTATTGGGTTATGTGAGAAAGGGAGAGTTTTGTGAGATTGAGGGTGGAGTCAATACTGAGGATATACTGATGTAGGCTAATGATCTTGTATAGGAATATATTTTATCTTGATCTACTCCACTTTGGAATATCTTTGTCTTGAAATCTTTTATCCTCTTCTTCTCACTGTTTATTGCAGCTTTGACACTATATTTTGAGCGATTGAGTGGTCCATCAAAACTCGACAAAGGGAAAGTGTTAGTTGTGGCTTTGCTGCTTTCTTGGTGTCTTGTCAGCATGGAATCTACGAATGAGTTTTCTTCAAAATCCTCATCCTTAGTTCCAGTATGGGAGGGGATTATGAATTTCTCAGCTGCCTTTCATTTGTAGTTTCTGCTTGACTCTACTTTGGGTGGTCTTTAGAATTGGATAAATTGTGCTCATTGGTCTTGCTAATTTTTTATTTTGGCTTGAGATTATCTTTGTTGGTTTTGGTTGAATTACCTAATGAGGGGTGTAGGTTGTTCAGATTTGTTTCTCCTTGGTTGTTTTATGTTGATTGTAACATCCCCTGCTCTGTTGCTTTATGGATTGACAATTGTCTCCACAAACTAACATGGGGTCTTTTTAGCATGCTTTGTCTCACTCACACACTTCTCAAGAAAACTTCCCAAGAGGTCACCCATCTCAAAATTTCTCCAAGTCAAGCATGCTTAACCATGGAGTTCTTTAGTGATGGACTATCGAAAAGAAGATGCATCTTGTTGGTGTAAGTAGTACAAATCAATTCATATAAGCCTTCTTTAACTGTATAGTCTCATACCTACACAATCCCAGGATCCTTCTCATTTTGGTGTGTAATCGGTTCATTCATATATCCCTCCACTTAGAAGCCTTGCCAATAGTTGCTCCTTGTCTATGCTTTCTCACACCAGCAATCACTTTTGCCCTCGTCACCGAGCATTACATGCCCACCAACTTCCACTTGGTTCATCCCCGAACCACTCCGTACTAGGAGAGGTGCAGACTCTGATATCATTTGTAATATCCCATGCTACTTTATGGATTGACGACTATCCCTAAACCAACACCGCATCTTTTCAACATTCTTTGTCCTTACTTACACGTTTTTCGAAAAACTTCCCAGGAGGTAACTCTTCTCGAAATTGCTTCAAGTTAAGCACGCTTAACCATATAGTTCTTTAGTGATAGACGACCGAAAAGAAGATGCATCTTGTTCATATAGATAGTACAAATCAATTCATATAAGCCCTCCTTAACTATATAGTCTCATACCTACACAGTCTCAGGATCTCTCTCATTCTGGTGTGTAATCAATTCATTCATATACCCCTTCGCTTAGAGGCCTTGCCAATAGCCACTCCATGTCCATACCTTCTCACACCAGCGATCACTCCTGCCCTCGTCACCGGGCGTTACATGCCCACTAATTTCCACTTGGTTCGTCCCCGAACCACTCCGTACTAGGAGAGGTGCAGACTCTAATATCATTTGTAATATCCCATACTGCTTTATGGATTGACGACTATCCTACAAATCTACACAACATCTTTTCAATGTTCTTTGTCCTTACTTACATGTTTTCCTAGAAAACTTCCCATGAGGTAATCCTTCCCAAAATTGCTCCAAGTCAAGCACACTTAACCATGTAGTTCTTTAGTGATGGATGACCGAAAAGAAGATGCATCTTGTTCGTATAGGTAGTACAAATCAATTCATACAAGCCCTCTTTAACTGTATAGTCCTATACCTACACAGTCTCAGGATCCCTCTTATTCTGGTGTGTAATCGGTTCATTCATATATCTCTTCGCTTAGAGGCCTTGTCACGAGCCTCTCCTTGTTTGTGTCTTCTCGCATCGACAATCACTCCTACCCTCATCACAATTGTTACATGATGTGAGCTTAGGGATGATGTATGTGTAGGCCGATGATTGAAGTCCTCTATAATATAAAAAAGGCATGAAAAGGTCCCTTTTAGCCCCTTTAATATAAAATAGGCACGCAAAAATCCTCTTTAGTATATCAAAGGCACGAAAAGATCATTGCAATTGCCATATGTATACATATATTTTATTAAATTATTGGTCTTGAATGAATTTCTATGATCTTGAATGTTATGAAATACACGTTTTAAGTGATTGAATAATAAAAGAGACCCACTTTGGAAAATTGTTTTTGAACTTTAAAATGAACCTTTAATATATTTTGCATGCTCATATTTTCTTATTAAACTGAAGTGGCTAAGACAATGACAATGACATTAATTTTATTATATGTTTTGGGGAAATGCCCTATTGAAGATTATATAATTCTCACCCTTATATGTTTGTATTTCCGTGTCGTCTCCAAGTTAATGCAGAGAACGAGGTTGCTTTATGAAAGGAAATCGGATTTGCAATAGTTTAAAACCGAAGCTTGTATCGATTGTATTTGGTCATATGTTTATGTCTGTAAATACAATAGAGACCAGATGTGTATTGAAGCTCATAGAAGAGCTTCCTTTTGTATTCGACCTTATAATCAATAAATGTTTGTTTCGTAGTTATATATGTTAATAGAACTACGATTTAGTTACTTCGTGATTTGATCGATCAACTATAGATATTTAAGAAAAGTCCGTTAATAAATAAGTAACAACTCTTGAGTATGATATCATGATTTAAAGATGAGGTTGTACTTGGGAGGATGTCACATTGATAGGTCTTTCTTCTATTATGCTTTTACTTTTTATTGTTGGCTGTGATGTGTAGTTTTTTATTTCAATGTGTCACACTGTAATTACTCCCTCTTATTGAGGTTGAGTTTTTCATCATTTATAAAAAAAAAAAGTCATAGTATTATATCATTTGATAAAATAAGGTAAAAGTTACTATCGATCAATATAGAAAAGTCACAAGAGTAGAGTCTAGTGAATATATTACAAAGTTTTTTAAAAAAATTAAATTAAAATGAATATAATAGACATTAATATTAAAGAAGATAATTTCTATAGTTATTGTCATTAAAAAAACAAAATTAAATTATTTTTTCTAAAGTTTTAGAGGTTATAAATCAGTTTTGATAAGCACCCTTGATTCTTTAAAACTAGAAGTAGATGTCTCTCGCCCTTTCAATTTACCAAAAACAAAAAAATTAGTTTATGCATATTTTCTAGACACGAGCACCAGTATGGAGAGTACCGCGAAACCAAAGCGTTTGTTTAATTCTGGAAATGGCAATGAACTCCACATGTAAAGATTTGGTGCCTAGTATACTAGCTCACAAGGATTTGTCAGTGACGGTGCATGGCAATGCTTAGTCAATATTGATCGCATATATTGCAATTTCCCCGAAGAAAATTTATAATTTTGTGGTTCACCGTGGTTTCTTTCTTCCATGAATTATTAGCATTAAGATTTAGTAGGGTTGTATAAATTGGGAATTCTAGATAAATTAGAATTTTAGGTTGAATTGAAAATTTAATTAAATTAAGGAATTAATTTAAAAAATATATTTCAGCGTTATGTTATAAATAAAAATTATTATAATTTAATTTTTATACACTGACAATATAAAATGAAAGGCACTTTCCTGAAATAACTATCATTATGATTTGATGTTTTTATGAAATTTCATTAGTCGACAATGTAAAACAATTTTACATCTTTGGTGTATAGAAAATAAACTTAAATTATCAAACTTGTTGTGAAATAGCAAGTCTAAAATACACAAAAGAATAGCTCACACAAAATAAATATGTGGAAAAATAAATAACATAACGATCAACATGGTTTGCTAAATAGCTAATGCTCTCGGACAAAATTGACAATCAAATATTTTACTATGAAAATATAATGGAGATATAAAAGTTGGACATATTCTACTCAACTCAAAATGAATCAAATGTCAAATAGTATTGAGTAAAAATTAAAAGGGTTATGATTATACTTATATCTAAGTCCCATATATACCAAAAGTATCTTATACGTAGTATTTGTACACCTGTCTGTACTTTCAACACTTAAAAAGTAGGATACAAAGAAAGCAACAAATTTTTCTCTGTAAGCACAACAGTAAAAACTAATTTGGGAAGTTAAGTTGTATTGTTGGTTCGGAGAGCCTTCTACTGCACCTAAAGGATTGTGCCAGCACCCTTTACTTGATGTGTCCAATTTCTTCACTAGGCTTAAAAAATTCAAGCCACCTAATCTACAAATTCTAATGCTAATACAATGCTGACTAAACTTTGATATGGATAAGGAGATCAATCAAAAATTGTCATATCAAGTATATATGTTTGGGTAAAATCTTACTATTAGATGCACTGAAGTAAACACTATTTTAAAATTTGTTAACCTATTGTAGAAATTGTTATCCTTTCTATACAGGTCAGTTGCCTGTGTATTCACTCTTAACTGATGTTTGCTTATCTCGGACCGAATTAATAGATCTAGCAATAAAAGAAACTCCTTACTCCTTTTTGGTTTTTTTTTTTAAGTGAAATGAATGAAAATTGGGTGTACTCCGCAAGTGAAGCCATGCAGGGAGATGCTGCAAGTTTTTTGATGAACAAATAGTTACATAGCAAAGCTTAGATATCAGACGTGGTTGAGTTAGTGTGAGAAAGTGGTTAAGTCATGTTGCCACCTCGTGTACTTTATGTTCACTCTTTTGAGTGCTGAACTTTGTTCATCTAATTATCAAAAAAAAAAAAAAACCAATGAGATTTACTAAGCTTTAATTTGTAAGAATGTTTCTTTAGAATAGTATGGGTGTTAGTGTCTTATTGAACTGAGACGAAACGTATAGTTGAGGTATTATTACCATGACAGTTGAGCTAGACAAAATGTATTTGACTCTATTATTGATTTTATTTAAGAATAGTACCAACGATTTTTTGATGGGCATACTACCGACGGTTTAACGCCCAAACTCTATGCAGTGGGGCGAAATATCCATGCATCAACTACAAGGTAGTGTTTGTTGGAATGATTAAATTAGGACATGAAATGATTTGATTTAAAATAATTTTGAATAATTAAACAAAATAGAAAATGCATTGATTTAGAAATTTATTTTGATGTCTAAAACATAATGAATGATGTTTAGAATGATTAAAATAATTAAAAGATGATTTTATTTGATTTATAAGTTTTAAAATCAATTCATTTTTGTCCAAATCCTATCAAAAATCAAAGAATCTGAAAACTAAAACAATGAAATTTGATAGAATTAGAAATTAATTATTTCTCATTTTTTTCAATTCCAAACAAATAAATTGATTTATAAATTATTTCCCTTTTTTTTCACTTTAAACACAATCTAAGGTTCTTTTTTTTTAGTTCTTACGATAAGGAGTCTGAATATTTCTTTCATTTTTTTTTTACCAATATTAAAATTAAACCATCGATAGATTCAACACATTTATGCAGCTGAGTTAGACCATATATACCGGCTTTCTTCTGCAAGTGCAAGTGTGCAACCTTCACGGTGATAGCATTAGTACGGACCGCTGAAGCGCGGGTACGCGAAAATGATAGAAGTACCATTACCGAGTATTTTTTTTTATACGAGTACAGTATGCGCTCGGGGCATGTATAGGTACGTATCCATTAGTAAATTTAACTCACATATTTTTCAATTATTTAATTTATACTTATATTTTTTTTATTTATCTAATTTTAAATATTTATATTATAATTATATTTTTTATTTATAAAATACTATTAATAAATTTAATAAAATAATATTTTTATAATATTAATTATTTTTAATTAATAAAATTATAAAAATATATTTATTAATTCAGTTAAGTTTAAGGATATTTTTATAATTTTATTAATTAAGAATAGTTAATATCATAAAAATATATAAATTACATTAAGTTTATTAATGGTACTCTATTATTGAAGGGCATGAATGTAATATAAATATTTAAAATTTAACAAGTAAAAGAGGTATAAGTATAAATTAGATAATTAAAAAGGGTATAAATCATATTTTCATAAATCTAATTAAATTTACCTTTTTATTATACAAGTGTACTTCATAATACTGTTTACGTGAGAAATTTCTTGAAGCTTTTCAGCCCCTCCCGTACCATAACGTCTAAATCAGTTAAAGTGAAATATGGAAGAAATGATCCTTAGAACTTTTTGACTTAGGTGACCCTTGGAATTTTGGATGTGTAGAATAAATTATAGAATTTAATTTGTACACAGTAACTAATTATGCAAAACAATTTTTTTACACTTTCAATCAATTTAGCAAAATGGCATATTGTAGAAAGTAAATTATCCATTATTATAACGACCAATTATGATTTATTATTTGGATAAATTTTTATTAATTCATTTGTAAAATTATTTTACACAATCAATACATAAAAATTTGAATCTAAATTATATAGAATAATAATATTTAATTATTTTAAAAGCATCTAAATATTTTATATTTTATTTTAGGGTTTGTTTGGATGTTGGAATTGGAACTATTATGCAGAATTTTAATGTGATGCTCCAATCCTAATTCTAAGTCTAATTCTAATTCCGAATTCCAATTCTATGTTCAATTCCAAATGCCAAACTACACGTCATTGAATGTAAGCATTCTATAGTTAGTTTGTTATACGTGATTGGTTGTAAAATTTGAGTATTATTTGGGTAGCCTTGAGGTGAATACTCACTCAAATGGCTGCATGGCTAGCTTAATCCTTCAACGCTAAAAATATTAAAGAAGATAATTTCAATATTCATTGTGACTAAAGAGAACAAAATTATATACTAGCTAATTTTTAAGTTTTTTGAAAGTATAAGCCAATTTTGAAAAGTGTTATAATTAGTGGCTTGAAAAAGTCTTTTCCCCTTATTTTAGCACTCCCATATTTTGAGAAGTTACGAGAGCATTTTATCTCTTTTCCATTGGTTGCATGGATGGCTAAGGATGTTGCATTAGCTCTCTACCATTGGTTGCATGAATGGTTACATAACGTTGGTTGTTGCCTATAAATTAAAGCTTTATTCATTTGTAAAAATCATCTCAAACATATAACACTTTCTTTCATATAGAAGTTTGTTTCATTTTCTTCTTTGCTTTCATTGGGTTGAGAGTTTTGAGTGTATACACTTGTGAGGTGTATTTAGGTTTGGGATAAGAAGTATATAAACTTCTTTTGTAATCTTTATTATACTTTTATATCAATTATAGAAGTTTGATGTATGGGCGTAAGCTATCAGCTGAACCCCATTTTATTCTTTTATATCAACTTTCTTCTGCTACTATTATTATTATAACAAATTGGTATCAGAGCGCTTATAGCGTTCTAGGCAGACCCGGTGAAAAGAAAATATGGCGACAACTAAGTTTGATATTCAGCAGTTTGATGGCTACATCAATTTCAGTATGTGGAAGGTCCGTATGATGGCAGTTCTCACAAACCAAAAATCTGAAGATAGCACTTGACAGGAAAGATAAGCGGCCTACTACCATGAAAGAATTCGAGTAGGAAGAAGCTGATCAAAAAGCTCTTTCTACCATTCAATTATCCATCATAGATGATGTACTACAAGAGGTCCTATCAGAGAAAACTATAGCATCATTATGGAACAAACTGGAGTCATTGTATTTGAAGAAGACGGTGGCTAATCGTCTTGGAGTGTTGCAATGCTTATACATGCTTTGCAGGGGTAAAGGTACATCTATTAGAACACATATTTCTGAGTTTACCTCACTCATTATGGATTTGAAGAATATGGATGAGACATTCACTATTGAGCAACAAGCAATGATGTTGCTTTGTTCTCTACCTCCTCCTTACAAGCACTTTTGAGAAACACTCATATATGGGCATGAACACCTTGATATTGATGAGGTGAAGTCTGCATTAATGAGCCGTGAGAAGATGGATCACGATAACGGTGGACATGATGACCCTGCAGCTGGCTTGTTTGCTAGAAGAAGATCAAAGGAGGTTAGTTTGAGTAGTCATAGCATATGGAAGTCTAGATCAAAATCTAGACAATGAAAAGGAATGTGTCATTATTGCAAGAAAGAAGGGCATTGGAAAATAGAATGCCCAAAGCTTAAAGAAAGAAAAGTAGTTGATACAAGCAATACAGTAAGTGTTGCTGAAGGTGCCGAAAATGTTCTCTCTGTATGTACAACTTCAGTCGGTGATGCATGGATTATCGATTTTGTTTGCTCATACCACATGTGTTAGAATCGAGATTGGTTTACAACCTATCAGATAATTGAAGGTGGAGTTGTTCTTATGGGAAATAATATGTCCTGTAAGGTCATTGGTATTGGTATAGTGAAAATCAAGATGCATGATGGAGTCGTGATAACATTAACTAAGGTTCGGCATATACTTGACCTAAAGAAAAATCTCATTTCTTTAGGTACGCTTGATTCCCAAGGGTGTAAGTATTCCGCTGAAGGTAGAGTTTTGAAGGTTTCCAAAGGTGCTCTTATTGTGATAAAAGGAAAGTTGGTCAATGGTCTTTACTTGCTTCAAGGTAGCACTGTTATTGGTGCTGTAGCTATATCATCCCCTCATAATTCTGAGTTAGATACTACTCAGTTGTGGCATATGCGGTTAGGGCATATGAGCCAAGCCAGAATGTCTATTTTAAGTAAGCGTGGCTTGCTTGGTGATAATAAGATAGGAAAACTTGACTTTTGTGAACATTGTGTCTATGGGAAGCAAACTAGAGTTAAGCTTACCACTGCTATTCACAGGACAAAGGGCACAGTTGATTATATTAACTCTAATTTGTAGGGCCCTACACCTGTTCTGTCAGAAGGTGGTGCCAGATACCTGCTGACTTTCATTGATGATTTCTTAAGGAAAGTTTGGGTCTATTTTTTGAAGCACAACAATGATGTTTTCCTCACTTTCAAGAAGTGGAAAGCGCTCATTGAGAATCAAACTGGTAAGAAGATCAAGCGTCTTCGAATAGACAAAGGTTTGGAGTTTTGTGAATCTCAGTTGAATGAATTCTATGGAAACGAAGGCATTGTAAGGCATCGTACTGTGCAAAGAACACCACAACAAAATGGTGTAGCAGAACGTATGAACAGAACTCTTCTGGAGAGAGCTCGCTGCATGTTATCTAATACCAACTTGTCAAAAAAGTTCTGGGCTGAGGCAGTTAATATGTCTTGTTATTTGGTGAATCGTTCTCCATCAACTGCAGTTGAATGTAAAACTCCTTTTGAGGTATGGTCTGGTGCTCCTGCTAATTATTCTGATCTAAGAATATTTGGTTGTCCTATATATACTCATACTAATGATGGTAAACTTGAGCGAATGGCACAAAAGTGTATATTTCTTGGATACGCATCAGGGGTGAAAGGTTATAGGTTATGGTGTACTGAACTTAGACCACCCAAGTTCATAATTAGCAGAGACGTCAGGTTCAATGAAACAACAATGCTTCATTTGACTAAGGAGGTTAGAGATGCAGAAGGGGAACATGGTGTCAGCAAGCAGGTGGAGCTTGAAATGGAACATCCACATGAAGTGCACAAAGACACTTTTGAACAACCTATTCATGAAGAAGATTAGGAGTAAGAGTTCGCTGAAGAGCAAGAACAGATCACACCATTACAGCACTATAGTCTTGCAAGAGATAGAGTAAAGAGGCAAATTAAACCTCCTAAGAGATATGCTTATGCTGACATAGTCTCTTTTGCCTTATCGATTCCAGAAGGTATTGAAACTCAAGACCCTGTCACATACTGAGAAGCCATAACAAGTGGTGAGTCAGCATAATAAATCGTTACTATGAATGAGGAGCTGGAATCCCTTTATAAGAACAATACTTAGGATCTAGTGAAACAACCAAAGGACAAAAGATAATCGATTCTAAATGAGTCTTTAAGAAAAAAGAAGGTTCTCTAGGAGTTAAAGTAGCTCGTTACAAAGCATGCTTAGTTGCAAAGGGATTCAGCCAAAGGGAAGGAATAAACTTCAATGAAGTCTTTTCCCCAGTTGTAAAACATAGCTCCATTCCGGTGTTGCTAGCTATGGTCGCATTATTTGATTTGGAGCTCGAGCAACTTGATGTTAAGACAGTTTTTTTGCATGGAGAGCTTGAAGAGCAAATATATATGAAATAACCTGAAGGTTTTGTTGTTCAAGGCAAGGAATATCATGTTTGTCTTTTGAAGAAGTCTCTATATGGTTTGAAGCAGTCTCTGCGACAATGTTATAAAAGATTTGATTCTTTTATGTTAGGTCATGGTTACAGTAGAAGTGATTATGACAGTTGTGTATATCATAAGAAGTTCTTAGATGGTTCGTTTGTTTATTTGCTACTCTACGTTGATGATATGCTCATTGCTTCTAAGAGTATATCTAAGATCAACAAGTTAAAGGCTGAGCTTAGTAATGAATTTGAAATGAAAGACACAGGAGCTGCTAAGAAAATTCTAGGCATGGAAATTCACAGAGATCAAAATGCTGTAAAATTGTATGTGTCACAGAAAAATTATATTGAGAAAGTTTTGGAGTGCTTTGGGATGCAGAATACGAAACCTGTGAATACTTCACTAGCAACTCATTTCAAACTGTTAGCTGAAATGTCACCACAAAATGATGAAGAAAAGGAACAGATGATGTACGTTCCTTATGCAAGTGCAATTGGAAGCATGATATATGCTATGGTTTGCACTCACCAGGATATCTTAGATGTAGTTAGCATCGTTAGTAGATACATGGGAAATCCTGGCAAGATGCACTGGCAGGCTGTGAAATGGATTCTTTGCTATCTACGATGTAACGGCCCAATTTTTACTACTAAGTGAAAAATTACCAAAATACCCCTAGATAATTTTTACACGTAATTCGAGGTCAAATAATCCTCAATAAAGGAATATAACATTAGAGAAATATCATAGGAGACTTGATTAGCAATTCGTGCGAAAGTCGCGAACCTCAATTTTTCTGTACGTGTAAAATGACCAAAATGCCCCTGAGGCCATTTTTACCTAGAAATCAAGGATAACCAATCTAAATTATCTTTGAGGGGTTAATTATATGCCTGATGAGGATTATATGTGCCTTAGAAATAAAAATCTTAATTCTCAATTTTTACCGTAAGTAAAATTACCGTTTTACCCCTGCAATAATTTTTCATGAAATTATATAATCTTTGAATTTGGTTTTCACCCAAATGTTCAAAATGACTATTTCAAGTATGATTTGAGATTGTCCAGTATTTACAGGGAGTTTTTATATGAAATTACTATTTTACCCCTAGTTATACTAAATAGATTTACTTTTATGATTAAGGTAGTCTTAAAACTCTATTTGAACTGAAAATGATTTCATTCATCAACCTTGAGTTTAAATTAATTACCTAAGGTTAAAAAATAATTACTGAGGTAATTAGAGTCTAAAATTACCTAAGATAAAATTAAATTATCTTTCCTTAATTATGAAAGCTCATAAAATTAGTAATAATTGATATCAAAGTTAAGATTTCGGTTTAGGTAAAATCTTGTACATTTACATTTTCTTATCCTAAGTTTAGAACCTATGTTACAAATTGATTTTTACTCATTTGAAATTAACTTCATTTACTAGTGTATCTCTTTTTACCTTGTCTTGATTAAACACTTAACCTTTTACCATTTTCACTAATCTATCAATTCCTAATCTTTTACCTAAGTAAATACACATCTAATACATGATTTACCACTTGTAAAACATCACCAATCTGATCCTAAAGGAATCAGAAACTAGTGGCCAACTTGTCTCCTTTTCTCCATATTTTAATTGTTTTTCCAACAAAGAAACATATTCAACCATAACACCATACCTTTAGCTTTCTTTTGTATTATTTTTGGCTATGTTTATTGAAAAGAAAACCCACCCATTTCAGCCATGATATGATCAGCAACAATGTCTCCCATTAGCATTATATTTTACTGTTTTCATCCATTATGCATAAACCAAATTATTACAAGAATAACAGCATTCTTTTTTCCATGCTTTCTTTACTTGAAAAATGAACTAAAAACTCAATTTTTCCAGCCACAAGGTAGCTTCCATACAGCCCTCTTTGGCCTATAAATATGAGCTCTTCCATTGCCTAAATGCACCCACAAAAATTCTTAGCCTTAGCATTTTCTTACTTGATAGTTTTCTTACTCAAAGGTTGCTCAAAGTTCTCTAATTTTCTCAATACTTCAAGCTTTCTTCTTCTTCCTCATTCACACTCAAGAGACTCTATTTCCAACCTCTAATCAAATTCTAAACCTCAAGCACACACATTCCAACCATAAATCAACTCCTAAACACATAACCTTTCCATTATCAAACACAAAAACACAAGAAAAATCCTCCCTCCATTTGCTCTAATCTTGGCTGAAATTCAAGGGCATATCAAGGACATATTTTCTTCTTCTAACTTCTCTAAAGATCAAGCATTATCTGTTGATAACAAGAAACAACTTGGTAGGATTTTATTTCATGTTCTTTCTTTGTTCTTCCTTTATAATTTTGGTTTTTATGATTCGATAATGACCGTAGTTTGATGATGAGGAATCATGGTGGTGGTTGTGAATCCATTATTTAAATGACCTCTAAAGCCCAACGTTTAATTCTTGATGTTAAAAGATTAACAAAGAAATTACTAAGTTTTGAGTTTTAAGCTTAACGAGATATAAAAATGAACTAACATCCATATTTATGTTTCAAGTTCTTGCACATCATATTTATATTTCAAGTTATCACTTTAATTCTTGAAGATAATAATATGAACTTGCATATTCATATTTATATTTCAAGTCATCACCTAAATCATAAAGATCTAAGAATGAATTTGCATCTTTATATTTATATTTCAAGCTTTGCATAATCATATTTATAGTTCAAGTTATCACTTTAATTCTTGAAGATAATAATATGAACTTGCATACTCATATTTACATTTCAAGTTATCGCCTAAATCATAAAGATCTAAGAATGAATTTGCATCTTTATATTTATATTTCAAGCCTTGCATTTCATATTTATATTTCCAAGTTATCACCTTATAATGATAATAATAAGGTTACAAGGTAAGTTTATGATTCTAGTCATCACTTAAATCCTAAAGTTCAAGATTTACTTCTTTTATCTTAAATGGCAATTTTATCATGGACACTTCTCATCTATTTATTTTTGGTCCTTTATAATTCTGATTTAAAGCTTGACATATTTTATTTTTAGGTATGATCTTGTCTTTAAAGTTGTACAAAGAAATTTTGAAAGACCTAGAAATTACAAAGGATTAAGAATATGGTTTTTCTCATGATTCTAAATGCTAAAGTTTTAGAATTCTGATCTAATCTTTTAGAATTGGAATGGTTACTGAGTTAGGATATTTAGATGAGTTTAAATCACTATTAGTTGTTGTAAAAATTGTTTTTAGTGTTTTAGGAAAAACTAGTAACTAAAAGGATCAAAATTGTGTTTTTATGATGCTTTTAGAATGCTAATTTTTCTGATCACTGTTCGGCCCTGTTCATCATTGTTTACTACTGTTTATTTCTGTTCACACACTTGAGGATCACTAATAATTGTCATAAAAATTGTTCTTAGCATTTTAGGAAAGTCTAGTAACTAGAAAGGACTAAAATTGTGATTTTATGAAGCTTTAAGGAGATTAATTTTCTGATTCTGTTCAAGGGTTGTTCAAGGCTGTTCACTTTGTTCACACACTTAAGAATTACTTATATTTATTATAAAATTTTTTTTTGGTATCATAGATGCATAAAAGGGTAATTACAAGTGTTAGTTTGGGTCGTTTTGCAAAATGTGAAAAGTTGTGTTTTGAACTATCAACTATGCTATTTCAGCCAAATGATTTTATTTAGAACTACTAATGATGTTGAATGTGTCCATGAGTCCAAAATACCATTTACAAAGTTTAGATAAAGTTTTAGAAATTTTGGTTATTGTCAAATATGAAAAACAAGCAATTCTACACTTTGACTTCTAAAGTATGTTAAAATTTGGTCTATAACCCTAAAAGGTTTTTATGATGAGTTTTATATTGTTCTAGTGGTTATATATCTTTTGAAAGTATTGGTTAATGTTAAAGATCTCTAGTTTGTGAGGATGTATTAAAAAGAGATATTTATGTTTTGACCCGTAATCTTTGAGAAATTGTGATTTGACCCCTTTGGGGCTTAAGCGTAACTATTGATAAATTTGATGAGATGAATGTGATTGATATCTCGTGAAGGCTATGTTCATGTGTTGAAATTTATATAGCTTATGGATATATAGAATAAAATATGATGCATATTTATATGATTTAAATTATGGCATGTTATGGTTATGTTTGATTTATTAAGATGCATAAGTTCATGAAGTTTATGAGCATGAAATATTGAAATGATGAAGTTATTTATTTTTGCATCTCATATATCATGCCAAGATTAAAGGTGACATAAGACACATGAAAATGATCCTCTAGACTCCCCAAATTAAAGGTTATGAGAGGTGATCCAAATAGAAAGTGATCCTTTGGACTCCCCGAATTAAAGGTTATGAAAGGTGATCCTAATACCCTTTATCCCGTACCTTAAGAGTCGAGAATTTAACTTATCAAGAGGGATAAGATTACATTAGTGACGACTAGTGAGGTATGAGCTCATAACCTAGAACTCTCGAGAAAAGAGAGAATATAGGGCGGCCCCCAAGGAAAAGAGAATAAGAAATTTAAGTCACTTATAAGAATGATGATCATGATGTTCTTTATATCATATGCATTGTTTTATGAATTCTATGATATTTTGTATATGATATTGACATGCATTCATGACTAGTATGTTGCATACATGACATTAAGATTCATGTTAAAAGATACGGGCCTTGGCTAATGGTATTTAGAACCTAATAAATGAACCTTATATATATGTCCACCATTTTAATAATTAAACCCGAGGTTCCTGGGGACGATGACGATGACACGTGTTAGAGTTGGGAAGCCCTATTGAGATTCTTGTATAAGTTTCTCTTCCCTTTTCTTTTCCGTGTCGTCTCCAGACATGAATGATGGTGTAGTTCGTGATTTACCTTGAGACTGGATGAGGAGCTACGGAGATAATTTCCTTTTGGATATTGCCTTTAGAGTGATCGTATTTCATTTATTAGTTTGTATTCTATTGATGGATATATATTGATGTCCCTTATGTTCATAGGGCATCACTATTATGGTACAATTATGGATATGTTATTATTATTTGAGTTATGTTATGCCATGGTTGTATTATGTATTTACCTGTTATTTGTTTCTAACATCTCTCTTATACAGGCAAGATAAATGATGTTAAATACTTAGTATGCGCGGCTCACATTTTGGTATTTAAGTTCAAAAAAAAAATTTACCCGTATTTTCACTAAAGTAATTTCAAGGAGTTTTGAGTTAAAAACTGAAACAAAAGAGTGATAACTAATAATTAACTTAAATGCGTCCTAGGCGTGTTGAGTTAAATATTAGGGTGTTACATACGAGGTACTTCTAATGTTGGCCTTATATTTGATAGGAATCATAATACTAGTAATAGTATTGTTGGTTATGTTGATTTCGACTATGCTGGAGATTTAGATAAAAGAAGGTCTCTGACAGGGTACATCTTTACCCTCTTTGGAAGTGCAATTAGTTGGAAAGCAACATTGCAATCCATAATTGCACTATCTACAACAGAAGCCGAGAACATGGCTGCAGTGGAAGCTGTGAAGGAAGCCATTTGGATTTGGGGCTTGGTAGGCAGTTTAGGGTTGAAACAAGAGATCACAGTTGTGTACTTTGATAGCCAAAGTGCCATATACTTGACTAGAAATCAAATGTATCATGAAAGGACAAAGCACATAGATGTTCGATACCACTTTCTAAGGGAGATTATTTCACAAGGTGATATTGTTGTGAAAAAGATCGATACCTCTGATAACCCAGCAGATATGCTTACGAAGCCAGTTCCAATATCTAAGTTTATGCATTGCTTAGATATAATTGGTATTCATACCTTTTGAAGATAGGTCATGCAATTTTCAGCTTTTGAAGATAGTTCAAGCTAAGGTGGAGAATTGTTATAATTAGTGGCTTGAAAAAGTCTCTTCCCCTTATTTTAGCACTCCCATATTTTGAGAAGTTACGAGAGCATTTTATCTCTTTTCCATTGGTTGCATGGATGGCTAAGGAGGTTGCATTAGCTTTTTACCATTGGTTGCATGAATGGTTATGTAACATTGGTTGTTGCCTATAAATTGAAGCTTCATTCATTTGTAAAAATCATCTCAAACATATAACACTTTCTCTCATATAGAAGTTTGTTTCATTTTCTTCTTTGTTTTCATTGGGTTGAGAGTTTTGAGTGTATACACTTGTGAGTTGTATTTGGGTTTGGGATAAGACGTATATAAACTTCTTTTGTAATCTTTATTATACTTTTATATCAATTATAGAAGTTTGATCTGTGGGCATAAGCTATAAGTTGAACCACATTTTATTCTTTTATATCAACTTTCTTCTGCTACTATTATTATTATAACAAAAAGTATTATATAAGATGCTATTAAAAGTGCTTATAACTTTAAAACATTATGAATAAAAGTATCTCAATTTTTTTAGTTTACAAATAAAAAGAATTGACTTATGCATTTTATAAGCAGGAATAACCTTTTAAGAGAACTGCCAAACCACTCGTAATTATTTGTTTGACTATGGAAATTAAATAGCAATAAGGATTTTTTATCTAATACAGTAGCTCACAAGGATTTGTCATTGACAGTGGACGACAGTGCTTTGCCATTGTTCTAGACTATTTCCAAGTTTTGAAATCCTTTTATGATCAATAGGAGAAGCTACAAGAGAGTGATTAAGAGTGGGGCCTGATATAAGCTCAAATGGTGGATTAGGTGCATGGATGAGCCCCAACAAATATTCCCCTTTATAAGGTTCATATTAAGGCCCAAGAAAACTACTATTTCTGTGGCTTGGAAGGTTTTTCGAGCCATATTACCTCCAATAAAAGGGCCCTAGCTCAATTGGAGGCAGCCTTAAAGATGGTAAGGCAAGTCAAAATCACCTAATAAACCAGTTGAAGGACTTAATCAAGGACCCAAATAGTAATTTGGAGGCCTAATTGCAAAAGGGAAAGAGAACGGGCTAGATGGGATGAAAGAACGATGAAAAAGAGCCCATAACTAGGGCAGAGCTCATGCGTATGCTTTAAAACAGAAGGGAAACAAGTGATTTCATGTTGAACCTTCCTTTTAACGATCAAGTGCTGACAAGGCCATACTCCGCAGGGTGTCAACCGCCACACCTTAGCAAATTTGATGGTACAGTTAGTGCTAGGAAGCATATCATGTCTTTTCTACATGATCTCGGATTCCTTAAAAGAGACCAAGATTTGAGGCTGAGGGATTTTTCCAAGTCCTTGACAGGGAGAGCATTCACGTGGTATGCTAAGTTGAGACCTAACTCCATCAACAACTAGAGTAGATGGCAGCAAAATTCTATAATAAGTTTTTGGATGAAGAAAGTGCAACGCATATTATGGACCTGGTGAGGTTGAAGCAAAGGCTTGGAGAGGGGTTAGTCCAATTCATCAAAAGATATAGAAACCGAGCACTACACTGTAAGAAGACTTTGCCTAAACTGGAGTTGGTTTATGATTGAATAAAAACTGTGGAGGACGATTCTCAAATAATCCTTTCTTTGGGAGGCATAAGCACTTTCTCTTAACTTTTAAGAAGAGTTGGTGATTTATCAAAAGCCATAAGGATGAGTGGAAAGAGCACCAAGGTGTAGGTAGAAAAGGGCACAAGAAGAGGGGTTTCAATCATGCTTCGCTTTTTCTTTCATTTTAGCTTTTGAAACCTTTTGCTTGAAGTATAGCGAAAACAACGTCAGTTACTTCAAAAAGTTACTTTCTGAACAACAACAAATATGATAACAGCGTGTATAAGAGATTTAAAGAAAACACAAAATAATAAAAAGTAATGTAGTGACATATGAGTTAAAGGAGAGAGAGATACTACATAGAAGTTTTTATATTGGTTTAGCCAACTTGCCTACATCCAATTCTCAACAGTCATTGAGTTCCACTAAAACCCTTTCTCAAACTGAGAAAATTAGATAGTCTTTACAGTAGCCTCCCAAGTTCTTACCTATGACCAGTAGCTAACTCTACTATCACAAATCAAGTAGTCTTTAACCAGCCTTTCCAAGTTGACCCAGTGACCAACAAGTACACTCTACTATCACAACCTGTGTAGTCTTTAACCAGTCTCTTCAAGCTAAACTTGAGTAGTCTTTGACCAACCTCTCCAAACTAAACTCGTGACCAATAGAATACACCACTGTCACCGATCACTATTGGATTGAAGTTACAAAGGTTTGTGTTTAGGTTTACCACTGAACCTAACATACACTCAAGTTTCCATAAGATGTACAATAATAGACTTCAGAAAAAACTTGAATGACTTATTTCTAAGATTTTTATTAGGAAGAATGTATAATCTATTAAGAACATAGAAAGAAGATTTTTATAGACAAGGAAACTAATTACAAGATTAATGAACTTTATAAGAGATGAAGAGAAATTTTCACAAAGATTTCAAAGACTTTTGAAACGTCCAGATCTCTTCTTTGTAAACACAACATCTCTATTACAAATGGCCTTTATTTATGATCGTTGCCCTTGATTAGTTGTCCAAGTGACACATGTTGATCATCTGTTTGTGTCTTGGAAAAATAGTCTAGAGGAGTAGCTTATTGTCTATTAGAGCTGCTCTAGAAGCCATTGTGAAATAGAGATTTTTGATATTACCTTCAGAAACAACTTTTTACTTTCTGAACGAGGTTTGTGAACTTTCCCTTCTAGAAGTTGGAGTGCTTGACTAAGTTAGTAAAAGAGATGACATGTTAGTTTGTAACTGGATTTGACTTTAAATTTGAAATTCAAATTTTCCTCATTTTCTTGTAGAGTGTACCATTTCACTGTGAAGTAAACTTTACAAGTCACGATATTAGTTCCTTGATATATATATATATATATATATATATATATATATATATATATATATATATCAATCTTCAATCAGAGATTGTAGATGATGAGATGATAATGATCATGATGATTGAACGTTGTAGAACACACTTGCTTTAGAGCTAGTTTGAAAACTTCATTTGAAGTGTACTTTCTAAAGTTGCATCCTACTTTCTAAAGATCCATGCCTTGGTTTCTTATATACAATGATTTTCTTGAGTCCATTAAGCATATATACATTCAACTCATAATATAATTTTCACTTTCATTGAGTTCCCATCTCTTTAAACAACATAAATCATTTTTGCACATGTAAAGCGGAATTATTTTTGCTTCAAGAAACGTGTCATGCAAATGGAAGAATTTGTTTGCTATTTCAAGAAAACTCAAGGGAACTATTAGTTATTTTTCAAAATATTTTCTCTAAATTGGTTCTGTTATCACTCAAAATATTTTGTATTAACGCTTTCTAAAGGGTTCTGGAACTAACAATCTTCCCATTTTTTATGATGACAAACCAATAGAAGAAAATCTTTGACGAGATTTTGAAAGAAATAGAACGTGGTATGCAGCATAGATAAAATAAATTTCTTTCAGCACACCATATGATGTGATTTTCAGAGAGTTCTTTTCTTAAGGCGTGATAAATAAAAATGTTTAATTTCCTTAAGTGACTCAAAGCAGAGCTGTTTTTATTCTCTTAATGTTTTTGAAGTTACTTAGGGTGCTTGCTGAGAGGTATCAGAGAGAGAAAAAAAGGTATGATTGTTTAAGTTTTCTGAATAAATACAACCTAATTTTTAGTCATTCTGACTTTTCTGAAAAAGAACATGTGTTTGAATAAAATGAGTAATATTTGTGATATTTACTCTTGATTAGATTTCGTATTTAGGACATCTTCATCCAAACTTATTTTGAAACTTGATGCAATTTTTGTGTATGAAAACTTGCAAAAACAAACTTTGCACACAAGTGAAGTTTTTGAAGCTCATAGAAACCTTATTTCAAATATTATCAATGAATATGACGCGAGGTTTCTAAAGCTCAATAGGGATTGATCCTAGTTATATCAGAGCATCATTTTTTGAGCTTGTGATATGAAAAAGGAAACTTCATATATTGTGTACCAGAGCATATGTTTTTAAAACAACGAAAACTTTTAAAACCAAATGACATAGCTTACATATGCTCTCTCTCTCTCTCTCTCTCTCTATATATATATATGACACGATATGTTTCAAAGCTAATCATACAGATAGAATACTGATGTACTTTGGCATTAGAACACAGATAGAAAGCTAATGTCGCTACATATTAGATTGAGCTAATAATATGAGCACGCATACATTAACATAAATATATCTGATTAGTTAACTCGAATATATCTATCAGAGTGTGCAGGTTACATATGTACCAGGTAAGATCTTATCAAAGTAAACGCAAGAAACATAGAAAATATGTTGAAACCAGATATATCATAGCAATACCAAGTAAATATACTAGAGCATAAGCCAAACAGATTAGAGCTACTAAAAAAAAATGTAACAGAGCCAACAAAAAAAAGTACATAATAATAAAGGAAATATGCCAATGCAAAAAAAAAAAAAAACTCTGAGTTGGCTCCCCCTGAGTTTCACAGCACAAGATTTTCTTCTCTTTGCTTCAACCCTTTTTGATATTAGCAAAAAAGAGGTGGGATACCAGTGTTGGAAACCATGAACACCATCATCAGCCCTGTTGCCTGACCTTTTGAAGAATTTTATGACTGTTATGAAGAATTTGAAGCAGTAATTCTTCATGGCTTCGAAGTTAGGCGCCTTGCTCGATGTTGATGGCTTTAACCCAATCCAATCTGGAGGCAATGTCCCTCTAATTTCACGTAAGAAGCTGGATCTGTAGAGAACTTGTTCAAGTCTTAGTTGAAGGCGGGTATGGTAGGTGGATTGTTGTTGTTATGAATGGAGCAGCTTTAGGAGTAGGCTCAAGCATGTCTAGGGGTATGGTTTCCCCAGACTTTAGTGATTCAGCCTCAATAACAGCATACAGAGTAGTAGGTGTCAGGGAAGATGGAATGTCAATAGAGGTAGTAGCAGGAGCAAAAGCAGGATTAGGAACATGATCCGAGGCAGAAGCAGTAGCTTCAGCATGAGGAGCACTAGTCTCTTAAGTCCTGTCTTTTTCCTCTTCTACTGGAGAGATACAAATTGAAGGAAGATGTTGAAGTACCATCAGAATGATAATAGTCTCTGGTTCAATTGCTTCCTCAATTGGCTCTTCAATTATTAGCTCAACAGGAAAGAATCCACTCATTCTGGCCTTTTTACTCCTAAATAGATTTTCCTCTTCTTTAGATGAGGATGCTTTTGCCTATCCTTCTTCTTCTTCATCTTTTTATTTTCTTCAAAGTCAGTGAAGATGACCTTGTAACCAGCTTGTTGATATTTTGTAACCTCTTGGACTCAATATCCCTTCTTCTAATGGATCTTACTAGTTTACTAGGCATATCTTCTGATCCTTTTTGTATCCCATTGTCTGAATAAGAAGAATCATTATTGGTCTCTAAAGAGGGTGGTTATTTCTGAGGTTCTTGATGTTCTATTTTCTCCTATCTCATCTTTGTTCTCCTTTCTCTATTTAGAGGAACTTGTGTAGACTCATCTTCCTTCGAGTTCTCAGTCTCACTTTCTAGAAAAATCAACTTCCTTTTTCCTTTTCCCTTTGTCCTTTCAGACTCAACCTTTTTGGAAGTTCTCTTAGCTTGCTCTCTCCTTGTCTTATGACTTTGCCTCGTTGCCTTAGACCCTGAGATCGTAGACCTTTTCTTTGAGGTTCTAAAGGAGGCAGGAGAGTATACAGTACCTTCCATGAACTCATACTATTCCTCAATGAGAAGAAGGTGTATGTACTAAAATAGCTTTATCAGCAACAGACTATATGGTAACTGATTGTCTTCCTTTAATTTTTGGTGATTACACTAAGCATGTAGTCTATTATGAATCTTGGTAGATTCACCTTTCTCTTGGTTATAAGACAGTATAGGAGCATGCAATTCATGCCTACTGGTGCATTTGTGCTTCCTATCCAAGGCAGGATGAAGAATTGCACCACTGTATACACTTTTCTTGCCCTTGCACTGAGCATCGTAATGGTAATTTCACTAGGTTTGTAAAGGATAGTCAGTTAGGTACCTTGACATATCTCTTTCATTTATCCCTAGGGAGTGAGTCCAGGTGGGTGAAGAAGAGCAGATAAGGCCTTTACAAGGTGCCTTGGCAACCCTTGATAATCCAGTAAGGCTGATTTCAATAGCAAAATCACAGACCACCGTCTTGGAAAAGGCAATTACTAATCTTGGAAACATCCTTTCATTGACATCCAGATATTCTTTCCATCTTTGATATAGAAAATTTCATTAAGAATTGACACATTTTCACGTAGATCGCCATTTTCCATAAAGAAAAGCTCTTTTCATAGAACTCTTGCATCACTAGATCACTATACATGTGGAAAGTTGTCATTTTGTCAATGGATTAGTTGAGTTCTCTACCTTTAGCTATTTTGGGTTGTGTACATGAGGATGAATGATAAACACAATTTTTGTAAATATTTTCCCTCTTACACTTAGTGGTTTTTCATTGTTTTTTAGCTTAACTTCCATTATCTTTCTAGGATTTTCAACTAACTCTCCTTGCACTCAATTTTGCATTGTGAGTTTAATTAAGTAACTTTACACAATTTTGGTTTTATCACTAATGAATCCTCTTTTTCTTACAAAGTGATTTGTGGATATCTAAAGGGTCACCCTTGAGAGTGCATTATAGAGTGGAGTTTCGGAGCATGCATTGAAGTGGAAGAGAAAGAACTAGATGAAGTTTAGGAGGTCATGGATTAAGAATTGCCTGGACAGCTTCGCTGCAGCAAGCATCAGTCACTGCAGTGAGCCTGGAAGTCAATACATGATAAGGAATGAAGGTAGATTCATTGCAGCAAGTATCAGTCGCTACAGCGAGCATGTGAAGTGGTGCCAATAGATATATTGAAGTCTACGCAACTCGCTACAGTGAGTTTTGTGGGACGAGTCTGAAAGATTAATTTTGCAATTTTTACCCACTTAGGCCCTATTTTAGTAAATTTCATCATGATGTAATGCTTTGAGACACGAAGTCTGAGGCATTCCTTACCATTTTGAGAAATAGAACTAGGTTTTGGAGAGAGTTTTCTTCTCCTCTTCTTCTTCCTCCTCTCCTTCAAAGACACGCTCATATACGTAGCTTTAGTCATTTTTTGCTGCAATTTCCATATATGATTTATGTAGTTTTCCTCTTTCTCTATTTGTAACCTCTTTCATGAAGGAGTAGTTCTCTTGCTAGCTTAAGGGAATCAAGACCCAGGGTTGTATTTTGAAACATTTTGGTCTTAATGGAAATCCTTGGTGTTGGTCTCTTTCTCCTTTTGTTTCCTTCTCTTCTCATGTTTATTGATTGATATGCATGTTGAGTGAGGTGCTATTATGTATGCATCAGCATGATTTGTGAGCATACATGTCTTAACTTGTTGACTGAATGCATGCTAATTGATTGATTGGCAAGCACTTCATTATCTACGAGTAGAGTTAATTCTTGATTGAGAATTAGGTTATGGCAATTGGCATTTAATTTAGTTCGTACATTTAGGTGTTGTGATTGCAATTATCTAAATGTATGTGCTTGATTTTATCCTTTAGTTGATTGACTTTAAGGAGAATTGCTAGTTAATTGTGTGATTGCATGATTAACATATAGCTCCTCACCATGTGTTTGGTTATTTGTTTATGTTGATGATTAACACTCCCTAGTTTGAGCATTCCCTAGGTTAGCTCTTTCATTATTGATAACTTTAGTTACTTGTTATTTCATTTTCTTATGTGACAAACCATCCTACCCCTTGAAACTCCAACTAACTAGTTTAGCTTCTTTGTGAGATGACCCGAGTTGTACACCACTATGTAGGTGTCTTGTGTTACTCAGTTTGGGAATTTATTCTTTTTAAACTCAGTGTTGACAATGGTTGCTTACCAAAATTTTGGCGGTATTGTTAGGGAAATGCTCATACAAACTACGTCAACCATTATCTAAACTATTAACCCAAGAGTTGTGGAACCAATTACTGGAAATGATCTAGAAATCTCAAGGCGACCAGTGAGAAAATTAATGTTGGTCTCCAGGAGTTTCGCCTTGAATTGGAGGACTATAAACCCTCTTTATCCCAACCTCTAATCCCATATAAAGAGCCAATTGTTAAGGAGCCATCATTAGAGCCAGCTAAGAGGATAGATGTTTTGAATTCTAGCATGATTGAAGAGTTGATAGAGTCATAATTTGATGAGAGTTGTTATGTTCTGGAGCAACTTGTTGAGGTTCCACAAAGGAACTTGGGTTGGGTTAAAAATTAGGATGTTATAGATGACACTCACACCAAGCTCATCATCATCACATGGCCGAATTGTGCATTCAAGGGGATGCTTCCATAACCAAACTTTAGCTTGAGATAAAAGGGCAAGTCTTTGAGCTCTAGAGTCTTTAAGTGATAACAAAAAGTAAACGTGCTATGCATTCTATTTTAGTCTTCATTATAAAGTAAAGTGAGAACTTCAAAATAAATATGAGTTGCAAGGACTTGAAATATAAATATGAGATGCTAGGAATATAAATATGCAAGACTTGAAAATAAATATGCAAGACTTGAAAGTAAATATGCAAGACTTGAAGTAAACATGCAAGTTCATTTTATCATTTAGGATTTAAGTGATGACTTGAAATATAAATATGCTAGACAAGGAAAGTAAATATGAATGCAAGTTCAATTCTTTATTTTAGTGCTCTAGACTCCACAACAATCGACTTTAAGGCTGAAATAGGTGAGCTTCGAGATTAATTATTAGGTGATATGAGAATGTAACTCTTGTTTTAATCTTTACGTCTTAGGTGATTAGCTCAAAAAAAATGCTAGGCAAGGAAAAAAAAATATGCAAGTTCATTTTTACATCTTTACTAGAGCTCTTACAAGACTTTAAAGGAACTTAAACCTCAACCCAAACTTATCATAGCAAGGTAAAGTGAACTTTAGAGTTCTTTGTACCAAGGTGTCAAAGAAACCTTATGGTTTGAATGTCATCATCAAGCTAAAGGAAATGGATCAAGAGATCAAAATAACTAACAACCTTTCTTTGAGAAACAAAAGCAAAGCAATGGAAAAGAACCGAAATCTTTGCAAAAGAAAGGAAAAAGAAACTGTAGTCAAAAGGGGAAGAAGGAAAAGGAACCGAAACTTGTGAAAAGAAAAAGGAATAACCAAAATATGTTAAGATCAAAATCAAGTTTCAAGCTTTAGAGGTTTCTCAAGGGTAATCATGAATCCATTATCTTGAAACCTCATCATCAAGCCATGGTTTTCCTTCCAAGATAGGCCATTACGGCCGAAATTAAAAGGAAGAAAAAGGAAGCCAAGAACCGAAAAAGGAAGAAAAGGGGAAAGAAATAAGAACTAAGAGATTCAAGAGAAATCATAAAGCACATAACTAAATAAGAACTTTTAATGAATGAAACACTTAAAATAAAATCCCTACCAAGTGATTGGAGGTTGAGATGGGAGAAGAAGATGAAGAAGTTGAAGAAGATGAAGAAGTTGAAGAAGATGAACTCTTGAACTTGAGAGAAAAAGAAAAGCTTTAAGGTGCTCTTAAAAACTCAACTTGGCAAATGAACCAAAAGTGGTTCAAGTTCATCCAAGCATGCTATTTATAGAGAAATGAAACATGAGGGGTGAAAATGGGGAAGAATGGCGCCATTTCTAGGGGAGGTAGGAGGGAGAAAATATCTCTTGGTTATGTCATTTCAAGGTAAGGTGTAAGCATGGGTTTAGGCATGGTGTAGCATGCTTCTTTGAGTGTGTGAGTGAACAAATTTGTGATGCATGAGGGGGTAAGGTGGTGCCACCTTCTGGGAATCCAAGGGGAGGAAAATCTTTCATTTAATTGTGGTTTAGAGGTATGTTTAGGTGTAGCTTTGATTAGGCTTAGGATTAGGAACTTGTAAGTCAAAGGATATGTAATCAAGGCTATTTAGGGCATGATTAGTGGGCATTCTTGCCCATTAGTGCAGTCAAAATCCTATTCTACCTAGGCTTCTTGGAGTATGGAGAGTGAATAGTGAAAACACTATTTAAGATTCTATGTCTTGGAAACTTGAGTGTTTAAAAGAAAAAGGGGTTTTGAGTTTAATCTAAGAAATCTTAGGTTCTAATTAATTTTAATGACTTATTTCGACTCTAGATTAATTATAAAAATTAATTAATCTTCAATTAAAGCCTAATATTGCTTAGGTTTGCTTAATTACATCATTAAGCTCAAATGGCACTATGATAGGGGCAAAATTATAATTTTGTACAAAAACTGCCCGGGACTACTGGGACTTAAACAGATACTTTTAAACACATAAAAATGTCATTTTAAACCTTTGAGGAAAGTTTCGGGCTCGAATGGCACCTTTACTCGTGTAAAAATACTATAGGGGTATTTTGGTCATTTTAACCCAAAATTGCAGAAAACACGACTTTCATTCTCGAAATCACTCAAGGACCATCTAATGCCCTTCAAACATTGAGTTGACCCTTCGAGGACTGCTGAGTCGGTTATCCTCAAATTCCGGGCAGAGAATGACCTCAGGAGCATTTTGGTCATTTTTTCTCAGACAGAAAAATCGGGGCGTTACAATTTAGACCAGTTTGTGGTTGTTTTCATAGATGATATCCCCATTTATTTGAAAACGCACGAGGAGCATGAACAACATTTGAGGACAATGTTGGAGATTCTAAAGGAAAAGATACTATATATACCAAGTGTCTAAGTGTGAATTTTCGCTGGAGAAAGTTAAAATCTTAGGGCATGTAGTGTCAAAAGGAGGAATCACAATAGATCCTAGTAAGATAGAGGCTGTAATGAGTTGGAAAATACCTGCCATGGTAACAGAAATACAGAGCTTGTTAGGGCTAGTTGGTTATTACCGTAGGTTTATTAAAGGATTTTCTTATATTTCTTTACCCTTAACCAAGCTTACTAGAAGAACGCCCCATTTGTTTGGACTTCAAAGTGTGAGAAGAGTTTCTAGGAGATAAAGGTAAAGTTAACTACAACCCCAGTTTTCATATTGTCTGACCCGAATGTACCTTTTGAAGTATATTGTGATGCTTCAGGAAAGGGTTTGGGCTGTGTGTTGATGTAAAATAGGCAAGTGGTGGCCTATGCGTCTAGACAACTCAAGCCTCATGAAGCAAACTACCCTACCCATGACCTTGAATTAGCTGCCATGGTGTTCTCTTTGAAGGTATGGAGACATCACTTGTATGGAGTAAAGTTTGAGGTGTTCTCAGATCATAGCAGTCTCAAGTACCTTTTCGATTAGAAAGAGTTGAATATGAGACAGAGGAGATAGATTGAATTCTTAAAAGACTACAACTTTGGGCTGAACTATCACCCTGACAAAGCCAATGTGGTAGCAGATGCCTTGAGTCGAAAGTCATTACACCTGTCACATATGATGGTAAAAGAAGCGGAATTGATTGAGAAGTTTAGGGATATGAATTTAGGAATAAAGTTGACCTCTGAGAGCATGAGAATGTGCCACTTCAGTGTAATGAGTAACTTCAAGGAAAGAATTACTCGAGCTCAACAAGAGGATGAGGAGTTCAAGGAGATGTTAGAAAAAGTGAAGGCAGGAAAGTTGAAGGGTTTCACCCAAGGAACTAATAGGCTATGGAGGTTTGAAGGCCGAATTTGTGTACCAGTGAGTAGTAAACTCCAAAAGGAGATTTTGGAGAAGGCTCATATAAGCCATTTCACCATTCACCCTGGGACTACCAAGATGTAACAAGATTTAAAAAAGATGTTTTGGCAGCCCGGATTGAAAAGAGACATGGGGATGTAGGTAAGTAAGTGCTTGGTTTGTCAGAAGGTGAAGATTAAGCACCAAAAACCCTCTGGAATGTTGCAACCCCTGTCGATTCTCGAACGGTAATGGGATAGCATTTTGATGGATTTCATAAAGGGGTTGCCTAGGACCCAAACAAGTCATGATGCCATGTAGGTAATTATGGATCGACTAACTAAGTCAGCTCACTTCTTACTTATTAGGGTAACTTACTCTTTGGATAGGCTAGCCTAGTTTTACATCCAAGAAATTGTAAGATTGTTTGGAGTGCCATCGATGATAATTTTGAATCGAGATCCGCGGTTTATGTCCCACTTTTAGGAAGCCTTTTAGAAGGCATTTTGCTCGAAGGTATGTTTAAGCACTACTTACCACCCTTAAACGGATGGTCAATCGGAGAAAACCATACAAACCTTAGAAGACATGTTGAGAGCATGTGTGTTGGACCAAAAGGGGAACTGGGATAAGTACTTGCTGTTGATTGAGTTTGTATATAACAACAGTTATCATGCAAGCATCGATATGGCACTGTATGAGGCCTTATATGGGAGGAAGTGTCAATCCCCATTGTGTTGGTATGGGTCCGAAGAGCAAAGCATGTTAGGACCCAAAATCGTAAGGGAAACCATTAGAATTCCAAGAAGGACAACATGTTTTCCTTAGAATCATCCTCACAACAGGCATATGACGTGCTATGAGAGTTAAAAAGTTGAGCCCTAGATTTCTTGGTCCATTTGAAATACTTAATAAAGTTAGGTCAGTAGCCTATCGCATAGCCTTACCACCCAATTTGTCCAACCTTCATGATGTTTTCCATGTCTCTCAATTGAGAAAATATCAGTCCAACCCTAGTCATGTGTTAGAGCTAGAAAAAATACAATTAAAGGAGGGCTTGATCTTCAACCTACCGCCTACCAGGATATTGGATAGGAGAGTTAAGCAAGTGAGGAACAAGGTCATGCCTTGGTCAAGGTGGCTTGGGGGTAAGGTAAAGTGGAAGAATGTACATGGGAATTGGAATAAAAAATGAAGAATCAATATGCAACGCCCCAATTTTTACTACTATGTTAAAATTACCAAAATGCCCCTAGGTAATTTTTACACGTAATTCGAGGTCAAATAAACCTCAATAAAGGTATATGACATTAGAGAAAATATCATAGGAGACTTGATTAGCGATTCGTGCGAAAGTCGCAAACCCCGATTTTTCTGTACGTGTAAAATGACCAAAATGCCCCTGAGGTCATTTTTACTTAGAAATCAAGGATAACCAATCTAAATTATCTTTGAGGGATTAATTTTATGCTGATGGGGATTATATGTGCCTTAGAGGTAAAAATCTCAATCCTCAATTTTTACCGTAAGTAAAATTACCGTTTTACCCCTACAGTAATTTTTTTTTCATGAAATTATATAATCTTTGAATTTGGTTTCCACCCAAAGGTTCAAAATGACTATTTTAAGTATGATTTCAGATTGTCCAATATTTACAAGGAGTTTTTACGTGAAATTACCTTTTTACCCCTAGTTATACCAGATAAGTTTACTTACGTAATTAAGGTAATGTTAAAACCCCAATTGAACTCAAATTGATTTTATTCATTAACCTTGAGTTTAAATTTAATTACCCAAGGTTAAAAATAATTACTGAGGTAATTAGAGTCTAAATTACCTAAGGTAAAAATAAAAATTACCTTTCCTTAATTATGAAAGCTCATAAGATTAGTGATATTTGAGATCAAAGTCAAGATTTCAGTTTAGGAAAAATCTTGTACATTTACATTTTCTTATCCTAAGTTTAGAACCTATGTTACAAAGTGATTTTTACTCATTTGAAATTAACCTCATTTACTAGTATGTGATTTCTCTTTTTACCTCATCTTGGTTTGTCCTAAACACTTAACCTTTTACCATTTTCACTAATCTATCAATTCCTAATCTTTTGTCTAAGTAAATACACATCTAATACATGATTTACCACTTGTAAAACATAACAAATCTGATCATAAAAGGACCAGAAACCAGCATCCATCACACACTCAATGGTGGTCATATTTCACTTTTTATTTCAAAGATTGTTGCACTACATCATTAGGCACCACCATGATACAATACTTTATTGTTTTTCTTCAAGATACACCTCAAATACATGTCCTACCATGAATGAAAGAATAAAACTTGTCCCCCATTATTCCCTAAAGTAGCCGTGCCCTCCATGTTCCCATGTTGTGCAAATTTTAAAATTTATTCAAGAATAATGCACACAAACACATCATAACATTACCATGTGTTCTTTTTAGTTGTCTTGCACATTTTTGGATCAAAAATTCTGATCACATTTCAGCCTAGGAGCAGCAGCCATACACCCCCCATAATGCCCCCATTTTATTTTATTATCAAAGAATTAAGCACTCAAACAACACCATGACCATACCATGTGATCTTTGAGTTGTTTTGCATTATTTTTGAGCAAGAATTCTGATCACATTTCAGCCATGTGCAGCGTACATATAGCCTTCCTTGACCTATAAATATGAGCTCTTCCATTGCCAAAATGTACACACAAACATTCCTAGCCTTAGCATTTTCTTACTTGATAGTTTTCTTACTCAAAGGTTGCTCAAAGTTCTCTAATTCTCTCAATACTTCAAGCTTTCTTCTTCTTCCTCATTCACACTCAAGAGACTCCATTCCCAACCTCTAACCAAGTTCTAAACCTCAAGCATACACATTCCAACCATAAATCAACTCCTAAACACATAACCTTTCCATTATCAAACACAAAAACACAAGAGAAATCCTCCCTCCATTTGCTCTAATCTTGGCCGAAGTTCAAAGGACATATCAAGGACATATTTTCTTCTTCTAACTTCTCTAAAGATCAAGCATTACCTTTTGATAACAAGAAACAACTTGGTAGAGATTTTATTTGATGTTCTTTCTTTTGTTCTTCCTTTATATTTCGGTTTTTATGACTTGATATTGACCATGGCTTGATGATGAGGAATCATGGTGGTGGTTGTGAATCCATCATTTAAATGACCTCTAAAGCTCAAGGTTTAATTCTTGATGTCAAAAGATTAATGAAAAAATTGCTAAGTTTTGAGTTTTGAGCTTAATAAGACATAAAAAAAGAACTTGCATCTATATTTATATTTCAAGTTCTTGCACATCATATTTATATTTCAAGCTTTGCATAATCATATTTATATTTCAAGTTATCACTTTAATTCTTGAAGATAATAATATGAACTTGCATATTCATATTTATATTTCAAGTTATTACTTAAATCATAAAGATCTAAGAATGAATTTGCATCTTTATATTTATATTTCAAGCCTTTCATTTCATATTTATATTTCCAAGTTGTCACCTTATAATGATAATAATAAGGTTATAAGACAAGTTTATGATTCTAGTCATCACCTAAATTCTAAAGTTCAAGATTTACTTCTTTTATCTTAAATGGCAAATTTTGACCATGGACACTTCTCATCTATTTATTTTTGGCCCTTGTATGATTCTGATTTGAAGCTTGTTGAATTTTATTTTTAGGTATAATCTTGTCTTTAAAGTTGTACAAAGAAATTTTGAAAGACCTAGAAATTGCAAAGAATTAAGAATATGATTTTTCTCATGGTTTTAAATGCTAAAGTTTTAGAATTCTGATCTAATCCTTTAGAAATTGGAATGGTTACTGAATTGGAATGTTTAGATGAGTTTAAATCACTAATAGTTATTATAAAAATTGTTTTTAGTGTCTTAGGAAAAAAACTAGTAACTAAAAAGGATCAAAATTGTGTTTTTATGAAGCTTTTAGAATGCTAATTTTTCTGATTACTGTTCGGCCCTGTTAATCACTGTTCACCACTATTTATAGCTGTTCACACACTTGAGGATCACTAATAATTGTTATAAAAATTGTTCTTAGCATTTTAGGAAAGTCTAGTAACTAGAAAGGATTAAAATTGTGTTTTTGTAAAGCTTTAAGGAGATTAATTTTCTGATTCTGTTCAAGGGTTGTTCAAGGCTGTTCACATTGTTCACATACTTTAGAATTACTTACATTTGTTGTAAGAATTGTTTTTGGTACCATAGATGCATAAAAGGGTAATTATAAATGTTAGTTTGGGCTGTTTTGCAAAATGCAAAAAGTTATGTTTTGAACTATCAACTATGTTATTTCAGCCAAATGTTTTTAATTAGACCAACTAATGATGTTGAATGTGTCCATGAGTTCAAAATACCATTTATAAAGTTTAGATAAAGTTTTAGAAATTTTGGTTATTGTTAAATATTAAAAACAAGCGATTCTGCACTTTGACTCCTAAAATATGTTAAAATTTGGTCTATAGCCCTAAAAGGCTTTTATGATGAGTTTTATATGGTTCTAGTAGTTATATGTCTTTTGAAAGTATTGGTTAATGTTAAAGATCTCTAGTTTGTGAGAATGTATTAAAAAGAGGTATTTATATTTTGACCCAAAATCTTTGAGAAATTGCAATTTGACCCCTTTGGGGCTTAAGCGTAAATATTGATAAATTTGATGAGGTAAATGTGATTGATATCTCGTGAAGGCTATGTTCATGTGTTGAAATTTATATGGCTTATGGATATATGCAATGAAATATGATGCATGTTTATATGATTTAAATTACGGCATGTTATGGTTATGTTTGATTCATTGAGATGCATAAGTTCATGAAGTTTATGAGCATGAAATATTGAAATGACGAAGTTATTTATGTTTGCATCTCATATATCATTCCAAGATTAAAGGTGACATAAGACACATGGAAATGATCCTCTAGACTCCCCGAATTAAAGGTTATGAGAGGTGATCCAAATAGGAAGTGATCCTTTGGACTCCCCGAATTAAGGGTTATGAAAGGTGATCCTAATGCCCCCTATCCCGTACCTTAAGAGTCAGGAATTTAACTTATCAAATGGATAAGATTACGCTAGTGACGACTAGTGAGGTATGAGCTCATAACCTAGAACTCTCGAGAAAAGAGAGAATTATAGGGCAGCCCCCAAGGAAAAAAAAGAATGAAGAAGTTTGAGTCACCTGTAAGAATGATGATCATGACGTTCTTTATATCATATGCATTGTTTATTTTTGGATTTTATGATACTATGTATGTAACATCCTAATTTTTAACCCAATACTCTAGAACATATTTAGGTTAATCATTAGTCTGTTACTTCATAGTTCTCATTTAACTTTGAATTACTTAGCGGAAAATACGGGTAATTTTTTTTTGAAATGAAAGTGAGAGCCGCGTGATGCGATATAACTTGCAACGGACAAAACATACATCTCATAACGTCATAGCATAAAGCATATAAGGGCACATCATGAGAGACACTGAATAACATCTCGTATATAATTATAATTTGCCCACTTATAAGCGTGGGACTTGATTTAGTACATAGAAATACATGAAAGAAAATACAACATAAACATAAACATAATCTACTCCCCTACCCGAGTGCAACTAATAGGATAACCTTTAAACAAAAGAAGGTTCATCCCCATCTAAGTGGTGTGTGTTCTAACTCGGGGGCGTGCGGCTTCGAACACCAGGCCATCGCCAAAAGGTGAGACGGGGAGAAGCGATGGGAATGTACAAGGGAGTGAAGGGTCGACCCATGTACATGAATACTCTAACTATGCATCGACCCACAAAATGGTATGATCCGTGGTCCGGTCATGGTGCACCTCCTATGTCGGCGTGTCCACGAATATCACGAACGTCGCCATCTCAAGACGTGGACGGAAGAAAGAGATAGAGGGAGTGAGAATCTTGCTAAAGAATCTCAGTAGGGCCTCCTACTACCTAGGTGTCATCATCTATGTCCTCAGGAACCTTGGGTTTATTTATACGAAATGACTGAGCATGTATTAGGTTCATTTTAAACTTTAAAATATATTATAGCCAAGGTCCATTCATTTTAGGATGATCTTAATGTCATGGATGCAGCATAATAGAGAATGTATGCATGACACTACCTAATGCACATACATAAAAACATAATATCAAGCATCATCATTCTTGGTGGCATAAAGTGGCAATAGTAACATTCATATGGGACAAAAATTTGTGACATAATCATAATCATGAACTTCTCTTCCTCATGGGCCACCCTAAAAGACAATCGAACTGGGGGTGCTCGGCCGAACCGGTGTCACCCAGAACGTGTCATACATCTAGGTTATGAGCTCATACCTTAACTAGTCGTCACTAGTTCTTACTTACCACTTAACGATAAGCGTATCATAAATCCCGACTATCTGAGTACGGGTTAGGGGGCAAAACTCTTAGGGGTGCTCGGCCGAACCGGTGTCACCTAAGAGTGTAAAATGGTACCGATGTCACATGAGTTCTATGGAGGTGCTCGGCCGAACCGGTGTCATCCTAGAACCCATCTTAGTACCTTAATTTTCAAAATCTCTTTAAGTCCCCAAATTTGTCAGAAATTCGGCGGCCAAAACAGTCATTACACCGAATTTCCTTCCAAATTTGCTTTATGCCACATTAACATATAATCTCATAAGTTCCTCATATGAATAACATCATCATCATTAGCATACTTCATGCATCATCATAAATCATCCAAACACTTACCCTTACGGTAGCTTATGCTTTGACCCTTACGGGTCTTAATCTTGAGATATAGTTCTCTACATCCGTCGTTCATATTTTAAGCACCTAAGGCTCATAATTAAACATCATTCATAATCCTCTCATTTTACTTTTGAATCTGAATAGCATAGGGTGGAAATCCTAACAGGTGAATACGGGATTCTAGAACTTACGTTTTAGTCCCTTTCTTGGTTCCGTTTTTGCCGATTCCGCTATGGATTAAATCTAAATCAATTATGAGGCATTCCTATGCTTAAGGACTAATTATTAATCATGTTTATCATGTTGTAAGGGTGCTGGACAGAATTCAGAGAATTAAATGTTCTAAGAGTTCTACATTTGCATTTTTACGGTTTTTCTAGTTACTAGTTTCCCCATAGGTGCTAGAATTCAATTCTAACTCAAATGATACCAAGTTTTTCATGTCTAATCAATCTAAATCTGATTATGTCCCCATTAAAACAGTTTGGATTAGTTCCATAAACAAATGGGTCAAAACTATGTTAAATTCTAGCTTTACGGTATTTCTAGTTAGCTAGTTTCTTACCTATCATGCATAGGATCGCTTCTACATCATCATATGATATTTTCACACATTCCAACACATTAAAACATCATCATACAGCATCACATTCATCACATCAGAACCGAAAACATCTTGCCTCACTAAGAGAATTAAATTGACATTTCTAGGTACATAAGTTAACTAGTTTCTCTCGGAATCAATCTAGAACTTCTAAAACTCTTTGCAAAACATTTTAATTCATCAAGAGGCTAAGTGAAGCCTTAGGTCAGTGACCAAAACATATTCCATCCCCTAAAAGAGATTGGAATCACATCTTATAATGACATAACCTTATAAAGAATTTGTAAAACTTTAAGGAACACTTAAAACATAGACTATTGGTCCTAGTAGCTAGATGAAAACTCATTGGAAGTCCATCATCACTACTTGGCTGAAAAACATACATTCAAAGTATGGTTTACATTAAACTTTAACTTGGAATGAAATGGGCAAGTCTTTGAGCTCTAGGTTCTTAAGTTACGACATAAACTAAACGTGCTCATGCTTTTCATTTTTAATCTTGCTTACAAAGTAAAGTGATGACTTAAAATTAAATATGCAAGGCATAACTTAAACGTGCAAGCTTGAAAGTAAATATGCGAGGCATAATCTTAAATGTGCAAGCTTGAAAGTAAATGTGCAAGATTCAATTCTTTATTTTAGTGCTCTTGGCCCAACAACAATCGACTTTAAGGCCGAAATAGATAGGCATTCGAGAGATTAATTAGGTGATAATGCAAGTTCAATTCTTTATTTTAGTGCTCTAGGCCCAACAACAATCGACTTTAAGGCCGAAATAGAAAGGCTTTGAGTATTAAATTAAGTGAAGATGCAAGTTCCATTTACTCTTTATGTTCTTAGGTGATAGCTTGAAAATAAAGATGCATAGCAAGAATGTAAATATGAATGCAAGCATAAAATAAATTATGCAAGTTCATTTTATCTTTCTAGAGCTCTTAACAAGACTTTAAAGGAACTTAAACCTCAACCCAAACTCATCAAACCAAGACAAAGTAAAAGTCTAGAGTTCTTAGAACTCAACATAACATATTTAGAAAATCAAACATCTAGCATGAAAAGGAAAGGTAATGGCCGAAACTTCAAGGAAAGAAAAGAAATGTTTGAAACTCTAGAATCCATGATCTTGGTGATATACTAACACCAACATCATGAGACCTCATCATTGAGTCATTGGAACCATTTTGAAACAACATCAAAGTTAAAGTTCTCAAAGGTTCAAGAAAGGAAAAACTAGAAACACTTTTGCTCAAGAACAAAGATCAAGCTCTAGAGTTTGTTTCAAGTGATGAACATCATCATGAAACTCTCATCATCAAGCTCTCATTTCTTTGAACTCCAAGGCCCATGGCCGAAAAAGAGCAAGAACAAGGAAAGGAAAAGAAGTTCTAAAAGGAATCAAGAGAAACTATGAACATTAAGCTTAGAACAAGAACTTTAAAGAAAGAATACATGAAAGAAAATCCCTACTTGGTGTGATGAACTTGAAGATGGAAGAAGAAGATGAAGAAGATGAAGAACTTGAAGAACTCCAAGAACTTGAAGAACACAAAAACTTTGAGAGAAAAAGAAAAGCTTTGAGTGCTCCTAAACTTAGCAAATGATCTAAAAGTGGTGCAAGCTCCTCAAGGCATTCTATTTATAGAGAAATGAAACAAATGGAGGGAGCTCATGGAGGAGGAGGTTTCGGCCATGAGGGTGCAGATTGGAGGCTTTCCATGAGTTCCATGAGGTGAGATAATGTGTTCTTGAGGTATGGTGAGGTATGGTTCAAAGCATGGTGAGGTATGGCTCAAGGTATGGCTCAAGCATGGTTCTTTGAGTGAGAAAACAATTTAATATGTGTGGTAATTAGGGAGTGATGGCCGAATATGCATCAGCCCATGGGGGAGGTTTCTTTGCATTTTAATTGTGGTTTAGAGTTGTGTTTAGGTGCATCTTTGATTATGCTTAAGATTAGAAATTTGTAAGAAAGTGTTTAGGTAAGGTAAATGGGTAATTAAGGTGGTCTAGACATAATTAAGGAGTGGTCTTGCACCATTAGAGAGTTAAATCCTCAATTTAGAGTCTAAACAACTCTAGACACATTTCCTTGATTTAAGGAATTGGAGAGAGAAAACACTATTCAAGATTCCAAGACTAGGAATCTTGAGTTCTAAAAAGGGATTTAAGTTTAATCTAAGCAATTTTAGGTTCTAATTAACTTTAATAAATTATTTTGACTCTAGATTAATTAGGGAAATAAATTAATCTTCGTTTAGAGCCTAATATTGCTTAGGTTTGCTTAATTACGTCATTAAGCTCAAAAACACTATTCTAGGGGCAAAATCGTAATTTTGCACTAAAACTACTCGGGCCACCGGGACTTGAACAGAGACCTCTAGACACATGAAATCATGTTTTTAAACCTCTGGGGAAAGTTAGGGCTCAAGCGGCACCTTTACCCGTAAAAAGCGCTATAGGGTATTTTGGTCATTTTGACCGAAACTGCATGAAAACGAAATTTTCGCTCAAGCATTCAAAGGCCATTCAATCCCCTTCAAACATTGAGTTGACCCTTCGAGGATGACCGAGTTGGTTACCCTCGAGTTGGTCGAGAAATGACCTCGAGGGCATTTTGGTCACTTCGCTCAGACAGAAAAATCGGGGTGTTACATTACTCCGCTCCTTAAAAAGAATTACGCCCTCGAAATTCGTTACCTTGGAAAAGCTCGGGATACTTGTCTTGCATTTCTCTCTAGCTCCCATGTGAATTCTTGATCTTGTCGCGTCCCATGCTACCTTTACTAATGGAACAGGACTTGTTCCTCAGTTGCTGACTCATGGTCCACGATTCTCGTAGGGAAGATTGAAAGTTAGGTCGTCCCTTAACTGAACATGCTCTGGCTCTAAAGCGTGGCTAGGGTCGGACTCATACTTCCTTAGGCGAGAGCGTGAAAGAGCGTCATGAAGATTTGAAAGATTAGGGGTAAGGCTATTACAGTAGGCAAGCTGTTCCTATCTTTTGAAGAATTTGGAAGGGACCAAGGAATCGGCGGCTCAACTTTTTGACTTTCATGGCTCTCCCTATGCCTGTAGTGGGGGTAATCCTAAGGAACACATGTTCTCCATCTTCAAACTCCAAGGGCTTGCGCCGCTTGTCCGCATAGCTCTTTTGTTTACTTTGAGCAGTGAGCATCCTATCCCGGATCCTCTTGATTTGTTCCGTCGTTTCCCTCACTACGTCGGGTCCTAAGACACTTTGCTCCCCAGGCTCGTACCAACACAAAGGTGATTGGCACTTTCTTCCATACAACGCCTCGTACGGTGCCATACCGATGCTCGCGTGATAACTGTTGTTATACGCGAACTCGATCAAAGGCAAGCACTTATCCCAACTTCCCCTTTGGTCTAACACACAGGCTCTTAGCATATCCTCTAGGGTTTGGATCGTCCTTTCGGATTGTCCGTCTGTTTGTGGGTGGTAAGCAGTGCTTAAGCATAGCTTTGAACCAAACGCCTTTTGAAAGGCTCCCCAAAAACGCCACGTAAACCGCGGATCTCTATCCGAGATTATCGTCGACGGTACTCCATGCAATCTTACGATCTCTTGGATGTATAACTGAGCCAATCTATCTAAAGAGTATGTCACTCTAATAGGTAGAAAGTGTGCCGACTTGGTTAGTCGATCCACTATCACCCAAATAGCATCATGGCCAGCTTGGGTCTTAGGCAATCCTGTCACGAAGTCCATAGATATGCATTCCCACTTCCACTCGGGGATTGACAGGGGTTGCAACAAACCTGAAGGTTTTTGGTGATCGATTTTCACTTTCTGACATACCAAGCACTTACTAACCCAGGCAACTACATCCTTCTTCATTCCGGGCCACCAAAACATCTTTTTCAAGTCTTGGTACATCTTGGTAACACCGGGATGGATGGTGAAATAGCTTTTGTGAGCTTCCTCCAAGATCTTTTCTCGGAGGTCACCATCTTGGGAATGCAGATTCTTCCTTGAACCTCCATACCCAATCTTCACCTCTTTCAAACCTTTCAACTTTCCCGCCTTAACAAAGATCTATGATCTCCTCGAACTCCTCATTCTCTCGTTGTGCTAACATGATTCTCTGCTTAAATCCACTTGTCACACTAAGATAGCACATTTTTATTCCTTTATCGGTCGCTGACATCCCTAGATTCATATCTCTAAACTTCTCTATCAACTCAACTTCTTTCATCATCATGTGGGACAGTGTACCGACTTTCGGCTCAAGGCATCAGCGACTACATTAGCCTTGCCGGGGTGGTAACTTAAACCGAAATCGTAGTCCTTGAGGAATTCCATCCACCTCCTTTGCCTCATATTTAACTCCTTTTGATCAAAGAGGTACTTGAGACTCTTATGATCGGAGAAAACTTCAAACCTTACACCATACAGATGGTGTCTCCACATCTTTAAGGCAAACACTACTGGCTAACTCTGGGTCGTGGGTGGGGTAGTTAGCCTCGTGAGGCTTGAGTTGTCGTGATGCATAGGCTACCACTTGCCTATTTTGCATCAACACACACCCTAGTCCTTTGCCCGAAGCATCGCAATATACCTCGAAGGGTACATTGGGGCTAGGTAAGACTAAGACTGGGGTCGTGGTTAACCTTTCCTTAAGCTCTTGAAAACTCTTCTCACATTAGGGCTCCACTCAAGCGGGGCATTCTTCCTAGTGAGCTTGGTCAAGGGTAGGGCTAAGCTGGGAAAATCCTTTGATAAACCTACGGTAGTAGCTTTGCTAAGCCAAAAAGCTCCGTATTTTCGTTACGGTGGTCGGTCTATCCCAATTCATTACGGCTTCTACCTTACTAGGATCAACGGCTATGCCTCCTTTTGACACAACGTGCCCTAAAAACTTGACCTCCTCTAACCAAAATTCACACTTAGAGAGTTTTGCATTCAGCTTTTTCTCCTTCAAAATTTCCAAAACTATCCTCAAATGTCGCTCATGCTCCTCGTGGGTCTTCGAATAGATGAGTATATCATCTATGAAAGCGTCGACGAACTGATCTAAATAAGGTCTAAAGATCCTATTCATGTAATCCATAAATACTGCAGGAGCATTTGTCAACCCAAAAGACATCACCGCGAACTCAAAGTGTCCATACCGAGTTCTAAAGGCGATCTTTGGTATATCTTGATCTCTCACTCTAATTTGGTGGTATCCTGACCTTAGGTCGATCTTGGAAAACACTACCGCTCCTCTCAATTGGTCCATGAGATCATCAATCCTAGGCAAAGGGTATTTGTTTTTCACTGTCACACGATTTAATTGCCTATAATCTATGCACAACCTCATACTCCCGTCCTTCTTTTTCATAAACAAGACCGGGGCTCCCCACGGTGAAGCGCTAGGTCTTATGAAGTTTTTCTCTAAAAGTTCCTCAAGTTGGGTTTTAAGCTCGGCTAGTTCTAGGGGTGACATTCTATAGGGGGCAATGGAGATTGGTCCCGCTCCAGGAACCAACTCAATGGAGAACTCCACTTCTCACTCGGGAGGGAACTCGGGTATATCTTCCGGAAACACCTCGGGATAGTCTCTCACTATTGGTATATTTTCTAAAATCTGCTCAAAGTGTACTTCGCTAGCGGCTAGGAGAACATATCCCTTAGTCTTTTTCCCACTACAGTGGACCTCTACGGCGTTGAGATAAAGTCTCAAAGGTTGGCTTATTTCACTAGGGGGAGAAGGAAAGACAACTGTTTTGGTGTCACAGTCTAACAATACACGGTTGGCGTGAAGCCAATCCATGCCAAGTACTACTCCTATACCTTTCATAGGTAAACAAATTAAATCCACAACATATGATCTATTTTCTGTGATGAGGTGACAATTTAGGCAACAATAACAAGTATTCACAGGATGATTTGTAGGGGTGGAAACAATAAGATCAAAAGGAAGTTTGGAAGTTCTCAAATTTAGAGTCTCGACACTAGCATACGAAATGAAAGAATGTGTTGCGCCAGAGTCATATAACACAGTTAAGGTTCTACCATCTATTTCGCACTTACCTTCTATGAGACCGTTGGATGTGTCCGCTTCGTCTACATTGAGGGTGAAGACCCTCCCATGGTGTTGCGGTAGAATTCTGACTTGTCAGGCCTCCCATTAGTGCAGTTGTTGGCGTAGTGGCCAGGCTTTCCGCATCGGAAGCAGATATTCTGCCCCGCCAGGCAGGGACGGTTCCCATGATCTTTCCCGCACTGGGGGCATAGTATTGCCGGTGTAGGCCTAGCAAAGGTGGCGGGGGCTCCTTGGGGCGTCTTGTTCTTAGTCCCACTTGACCCTCCTTGGTTGTTTCGGGGGCTGCCCGACCCTCCTTGTCGGTTGTTGTTGTTGTTGTTGCGGTTGTTGTTGTTGTTCTGGAATTGTGGTCGGTATGGTTGCTTGGGTTGTTGGTGGAAGGGGGTTCTTTGTTGTTGTTGTGGTGCAACTGGTTGGTTTGGTAGGGATTATAGTGATTTCGGGATTGGTTTGGATATTGGGGCTTGAATTTTGGGGCTTGAAGTGCTAGCCCCTTGTTAAATCTTTGCCCTTGCAGCATTGATTTTCTTCTGTCCCTCTTCCATGATCCGACACTTGTTGACTAGGGTTGGAAAGTCCCTAATCTCCATGTGCGCCACAGCATAATTGAGCTCTGCTGTTAGTCCGGCCTCATACTTGACGCACTTCCATACCTTGTCGGGGTTCCCTTGAAACACCCTAGAGAACTTGATCAGCTCCTCGAACTTCGCCGTGTACTGGGCGACAGTAGACCCTCCTTGGGTTAGTTGCATGAACTCGATGTCCTTCGCATTCCTCATCGATTCCGGAAAGTACTTCTCATAAGTAGGTCTTGAAACGACTCCCGATTGGCAGCAGTACCAGAAGCTTCTAGCAGTCTTCGGGTGCCGGTCCACCAAAACTCGGTATCCGATTCCATCATATAGGCCACAAAGGTGACCTTCTGCTCCTCCGAGCAAGCTACCACGGAGTAGATCTTCTCCATGTTTTTGATCCACTCGTCAGCTTGGTCGGGGTCCATGGCTCCTCGGAAGGTTGGCGGGCTCGCCTTGCGAAACTCACCAAACCTTGCTTGCTCGATCATTTCGGCAGTAGGGGGAGCACGTCCGGTGTTCCCTTGTTGGTTCATCCTCTCGAACATTTGTTCCATGGCCCTAGCCATGTCACGAACAGCAGCAGCAGTGGCATCGCTTTGGTCCCCATCGGTCGGGGTCCTAGGTTGTCTCCTTGGTGCCATTGGTCCCTAAACACATGAGACAATAAAACACTGAGGTGATCAGGCTCAATATTCCATGTAAGATGAGCTAGTTACCATGGCACACGCAAGTAGACAAAGGGTCATGCACTTCTATCCTATAGCTTATCTCTAACTAAGCACTACGCATGACATAGCTATCGTACTACGCTTTAGAAAGCATAGTCAGTCCAATCCTCAGGCTCCATGAGAATCGAATCGCTCACGATACCATAATGTAACATCCTAATTTTTAACCCAATACTCTAGAACATATTTAGGTTAATCATTAGTCTGTTACTTCATAGTTCTCATTTAACTTTGAATTACTTAGCGGAAAATACGGGTAATTTTTTTTTGAAATGAAAGTGAGAGCCGCGTGATGTGATATAACTTGCAACGGACAAAACATACATCTCATAACGTCATAGCATAAAGCATATAAAGGCACATCATGAGAGACACTGAATAACATCTCGTATATAATTATAATTTGCCCACTTATAAGCGTGGGACTTGATTTAGTACATAGAAATACATGAAAGAAAATACAACATAAACATAAACATAATCTACTCCCCTACCCGAGTGCAACTAATAGGATAACCTTTAAACAAAAGAAGGTTCATCCCCATCTAAGTGGTGTGTGTTCTAACTCGGGGACGTGCGCGCTCGAACACCAGGCCATCGCCAAAAGGTGAGACGGGGGAGAAACGATGGGAATGTACAAGGGGAGTGAAGGGTCGACCCATGTACATGAATACTCTAACTATGCATCGACCCACAAAATGGTATGATCCGTGGCCCGGGTCATGGTGCACCTCCTATGTCGGCGTGTCCACGAATATCACGAACGTCGCCATCTGAAGACGTGACGAAAAGAAAGAGATAGAGGGAGTGAGAATCTTGCTAAAGAATCTCAGTAGGGCCTCCTACTACCTAGGTGTCATCATCTACGTCCTCAGGAACCTTGGGTTTATTTATACGAAATGACTGAGCATGTATTAGGTTCATTTTAAACTTTAAAATATATTATAGCCAAGGTCCATTCATTTTAGGATGATCTTAATGTCATGGATGTAGCATAATAGAGAATGTATGCATGACACTACCTAATGCACATACATAAAAACATAACATCAAGCATCATCATTCTTGGTGGCATAAAGTGGCAATAGTAACATTCATATGGGACAAAACTTTGTGACATAATCATAATCATGAACTTCTCTTCCTCATGGGCCACCCTAAAAGACAATCGAACTGGGGGTGCTCGGCCGAACCGGTGTCACCCAGAACGTGTCATACATCTAGGTTATGAGCTCATACCTTAACTAGTCGTCACTAGTTCTTACTTACCACTGAACGATAAGCGTATCATAAATCCCGACTATCTGAGTACGGGTTAGGGGGCAAAACTCTTAGGGGTGCTCGGCCGAACCGGTGTCACCTAAGAGTGTAAAATGGTACCGATGTCACATGAGTTCTATGGAGGTGCTCGGCTTGAACCTGGTGTCATCCTAGAACCCATCTTAGTACCTTAATTTTCAAAATCTCTTTAAGTCCCCAAATTTGTCGGAAATTGGCGCCAAACGGTCATTACAATCAATTTCCTTCCAAATTTGCTTTATGCCACATTAACATATAATCTCATAAGTTCCTCATATGAATAACATCATCATCATTAGCATACTTCATGCATCATCATAAATCATCCAAACACTTACCCTTACGGTAGCTTATGCTTTGACCCTTACGGGTCTTAATCTTGAGATATAGTTCTCTACATCCGTCGTTCATATTTTAAGCACCTAAGGCTCATAATTAAACATCATTCATAATCCTCTCATTTTACTTTTGAATCTGAATAGCATAGGGTGGAAATCCTAACAGGTGAATACGGGATTCTAGAACTTACGTTTTAGTCCCTTTCTTGGTTCCGTTTTCGCCGAAGGCGCTATGGATTAAATCTAAATCAATTATGAGGCATTCCTATGCTTAAGGACTAATTATTAATCATGTTTATCATGTTGTAAGGGTGCTGGACAGAATTCAGAGAATTAAATGTTCTAAGAGTTCTACATTTGCATTTTTACGGTTTTTCTAGTTACTAGTTTCCCCATAGGTGCTAGAATTCAATTCTAACTCAAATGATACCAAGTTTTTCATGTCTAATCAATCTAAATCTGATTATGTCCCCATTAAAACAGTTTGGATTAGTTCCATAAACAAATGGGTCAAAACTATGTTAAATTCTAGCTTTACGGTATTTCTAGTTAGCTAGTTTCTTACCTATCATGCATAGGATCGCTTCTACATCATCATATGATATTTTCACACATTCCAACACATTAAAACATCATCATACAGCATCACATTCATCACATCAGAACCGAAAACATCTTGCCTCACTAAGAGAATTAAATTGACATTTCTAGGTACATAAGTTAACTAGTTTCTCTCGGAATCAATCTAGAACTTCTAAAACTCTTTGCAAAACATTTTAATTCATCAAGAGGCTAAGTGAAGCCTTAGGTCAGTGACCAAAACATATTCCATCCCCTAAAAGAGATTGGAATCACATCTTATAATGACATAACCTTATAAAGAATTTGTAAAACTTTAAGGAACACTTAAAACATAGACTATTGGTCCTAGTAGCTAGATGAAAACTCATTGGAAGTCCATCATCACTACTTGGCTGAAAAACATACATTCAAAGTATGGTTTACATTAAACTTTAACTTGGAATGAAATGGGCAAGTCTTTGAGCTCTAGGTTCTTAAGTTACGACATAAACTAAACGTGCTCATGCTTTTCATTTTTAATCTTGCTTACAAAGTAAAGTGATGACTTAAAATTAAATATGCAAGGCATAACTTAAACGTGCAAGCTTGAAAGTAAATATGCGAGGCATAATCTTAAATGTGCAAGCTTGAAAGTAAATGTGCAAGATTCAATTCTTTATTTTAGTGCTCTTGGCCCAACAACAATCGACTTTAAGGCCGAAATAGATAGGCATTCGAGAGATTAATTAGGTGATAATGCAAGTTCAATTCTTTATTTTAGTGCTCTAGGCCCAACAACAATCGACTTTAAGGCCGAAATAGAAAGGCTTCGAGTATTAAATTAAGTGAAGATGCAAGTTCCATTTTACTCTTTATGTTCTTAGGTGATAGCTTGAAAATAAAGATGCATAGCAAGAATGTAAATATGAATGCAAGCATAAAATAAATTATGCAAGTTCATTTTATCTTTCTAGAGCTCTTAACAAGACTTTAAAGGAACTTAAACCTCAACCCAAACTCATCAAACCAAGACAAAGTAAAAGTCTAGAGTTCTTAGAACTCAACATAACATATTTAGAAAATCAAACATCTAGCATGAAAAGGAAAGGTAATGGCCGAAACTTCAAGGAAAGAAAAGAAATGTTTGAAACTCTAGAATCCATGATCTTGGTGATATACTAACACCAACATCATGAGACCTCATCATTGAGTCATTGGAACCATTTTGAAACAACATCAAAGTTAAAGTTCTCAAAGGTTCAAGAAAGGAAAAACTAGAAACACTTTTGCTCAAGAACAAAGATCAAGCTCTAGAGTTTGTTTCAAGTGATGAACATCATCATGAAACTCTCATCATCAAGCTCTCATTTCTTTGAACTCCAAGGCCCATGGCGAAAAGAGCAAGAACAAGGAAAGGAAAAGAAGTTCTAAAAAGAATCAAGAGAAACTATGAACATTAAGCTTAGAACAAGAACTTTAAAGAAAGAATACATGAAAGAAAATCCCTACTTGGTGTGATGAACTTGAAGATGGAAGAAGAAGATGAAGAAGATGAAGAACTTGAAGAACTCCAAGAACTTGAAGAACACAAAAACTTTGAGAGAAAAAGAAAAGCTTTGAGTGCTCCTAAACTTAGCAAATGATCTAAAAGTGGTGCAAGCTCCTCAAGGCATTCTATTTATAGAGAAATGAAACAAATGGAGGGAGCTCATGGAGGAGGAGGTTTCGGCCATGAGGGTGCAGATTGGAGGCTTTCCATGAGTTCCATGAGGTGAGATAATGTGTTCTTGAGGTATGGTGAGGTATGGTTCAAAGCATGGTGAGGTATGGCTCAAGGTATGGCTCAAGCATGGTTCTTTGAGTGAGAAAACAATTTAATATGTGTGGTAATTAGGGAGTGATGGCCGAATATGCATCAGCCCATGGGGGAGGTTTCTTTGCATTTTAATTGTGGTTTAGAGTTGTGTTTAGGTGCATCTTTGATTATGCTTAAGATTAGAAATTTGTAAGAAAGTGTTTAGGTAAGGTAAATGGGTAATTAAGGTGGTCTAGACATAATTAAGGAGTGGTCTTGCACCATTAGAGAGTTAAATCCTCAATTTAGAGTCTAAACAACTCTAGACACATTTCCTTGATTTAAGGAATTGGAGAGAGAAAACACTATTCAAGATTCCAAGACTAGGAATCTTGAGTTCTAAAAATGGATTTAAGGTTATTCTAAGCAATTTTAGGTTCTAATTAACTTTAATAAATTATTTTGACTCTAGATTAATTAGGGAAATAAATTAATCTTCGTTTAGAGCCTAATATTGCTTAGGTTTGCTTAATTACGTCATTAAGCTCAAAAACACTATTCTAGGGGCAAAATCGTAATTTTGCACTAAAACTGCCCGGGGCCACCGGGACTTGAACAGAGACCTCTAGACACATGAAATCATGTTTTTAAACCTCTGGGGAAAGTTCCGGGTTCAAACGGCACCTTTACCCGCGTAAAAACGCTATAGGGGTATTTTGGTCATTTTGACCCGAAACTGCGGAAAACGAAATTTTCGCTTCCGAAAGCATTCAAAGGCCATTCAATCCCCTTCAAACATTGAGTTGACCCTTCGAGGATGACCGAGTTGGTTACCCTCGAGTTCGGGTCAGGAAATGACCTCAGGGGCATTTTGGTCATTTCCCTCGGACAGAAAAATCGGGGTGTTACAATGTATATGATATTGACATGCATCCATGACTAATATGTTGCATTCATGACATTAAGATTCATGTTAAAAGATACGGGCCTCGGCTAATGATATTTAGAACTTAATAAATGAACCTTATATATATGTTCACCATTTTCATAATTAAACCCGAGGTTCCTGGGGACGATGACGATGACACTTGTGTTATAGTCGGGAAACCTTACTGAGATTCTTGTATAAGTTTCTCATCCTTTTTCTTTTCCGTGTTGTCTCCAGACATGAATGAAGATGTAGTTCGTGATTTGTCTTAAAAGTGGATGAGGAGCTACGGAGATAACTTCCTTTTGGATATTTGCCTTTAGAGTGATCGTATCTCAGTTATCAGTTTGTATTCTATTGATGGATATATATTGATGTCCTTAAGATTACAAGACATCACTATTATGACACAGTTATTGATATGTTATTATTATTTGAGTTATGTTATGTTATGATTGTATCTACCTGTTATTCATTTCTAACATCTCTCTTACGCAGGCAAGGTAATGACGTTAGATATTTAGTATGCGCGGCTCATGATTTGGTATTTAAGTTTCAAAAAAAAATTTATCCATATTTTCACTAAAGTATTTTAAAGAAGTTGAGTTAAAGACTGGAACAAAAGAGTAATGACTAATAATTAACTTAAATGCGTCCTAAGCGTGTTGAGTTAAATATTAGGGTGTTACGCAATACCCCGTGCTATTCACAGGTAATGAATTTCAAGGATAAAATTCTTTTTAAGGAGGGGAGAAATGTAACGCCTTGATTTTTCCTACTGTGTAAAATTACCAAAATGCCCCTAGGTAATTTTTGCAAGAGTTTGAGGCCGAATAAAACCTAATAAGTAATTCTAACATTAAAGAAACATTATACAAGACTTGCATATCATTTTGTGTGATAATCACAAATCCTGATTTTCCATGTGCAAAATGAAGAAAATGCCCCTGAGGTTATTTTGCCCGAAATCAAAGATAACCAATCTCGGCTATCCCCAAGGGGTTAATTTTTTGTTCAAAGGGGATTATTTGTGTTATGTTGATGATGTGGTAAAAATCTCAACTCTTGGTTTTTACCGTACGTAAAATTACTAAATTACCCATGTGGTAATCTAATGCAAGATTTAGTAATCCTAGAACCCGATTATCACTCGGGAAGTTTTAAATGTTATGTTACAAATATGATTTGATATCTAGAAATGTTTAGGTAATTTTGAGAATTTTTTACATGAAATGACCTTTTTACCCCTAGTTCATGCTTAATGAGCTTACTTAAGTAATTAAGACAACATTAGTGTAACACCCTAATATTCGACCCAATACTACTAGTACGTACTTAGGGCAAATATTAGTCGTTACTTGCTGGCATGGTTCACCTCCTTGAGAAAATAGACTTAACGAAAATACGAGCCAACTTTTTTTTGAAATCGTGACTTAAAATAGAAGCGGGTAATTTTACGAGTCGGTATCATAGTATACGGAACGATAACAGAGGGATGGCTCCAAACCATAACACCGAACAAAACATCAATCATAACTGAAATACCTCATAGATAAAATGCCTACCTTTGGCGAGACTCTTCAAGTACATAATGTATAAATAAATACAACAGAAAACAGAAATACATCGAAAGGAACTAAAAGAAAACATCCCGATCCCCGTGCAATCTATGATGGGTAACCCTAACGCAGAAAGGGGTTTCATCCATACTAGTGGTGTGCGTGCACTAAGGCCTACCCTCTGTCTATGCAACAAGATCACGGGTATGAGGGACGTAGCCAATCCATGGGCGGAGCTCGGTAAGGCGAGCATGCCTGTGGATCGATGGGCCGCCCACGTCGAGGTCGTGGTCACTGGTGCCGGCTCTCCGGCGGAGTAACCGTCTCCTCGCTGCCCGTCGGTCGCTGCGGTGGAGTGGGGGCAGAGTCCTCATGACCCATGGGGACATCCTCTATAGGGTCCTCCTCCGAGTGTTGTGTCAACGGCACGTATACCGGCAAATCGGTTGAACGGTCAGAGGGGGCCCGCAGGTTCTGCTCCCATTGGGGGCGTGCATGCTCGAAAATCGCGGGATCGTCGTAAGGGGATGCCGGGGTGAAGTGGTGGCTATAGACACGGTGCGAAAATGGCCATCCAACGAACATGAATACACGTAAGGTACATCGGCCCTCAAAATGATAGGACCCATACTCCGGGTCGTGGTGGATCTCCCACCGTGGAGTGTCAATGAATAGGACGAAGGTCGCCATCTCGCTCTGAAGACGTAATGGAAAGGAAAAGATAGAGGGAGTGAGATTCTTACTAAAGAAACTTCAAGAGGGTTTTCCTTCTATCCTAGGTGTCATCATATACGTCTCAGAATCTGGGTTTATTTATAAAATAATGGACATACATAGGTTCAGTTATGAGTTTTCCAAAATCTCATTTTCCGAGAATCCGTTCTTTTTATCATGGCACTTGTGTTACATAGGCTTTTATACTAAAGTCATAGACATAAATCATGTAGCTTGGTACGTAGAATGTAAATCATATAACTGGTACATGGAACATAAATCATATAACTGGTACGTGGAACATAAATCATATAACTGGTACATGAAACATAAATCATCTAACCGGTTTACTTAGGTGACATAAGAACCTTTACTTAACTGGGCCGCCCTAAAATTTCTCCCTTTTGAGAAAACTCTAGGTTATGAGCTCATACCACGCTAGTCGTCACTAGCATCTAGACTTTATCCATTTGGATAAGTCAACTTCCCGACTTTAAGTACGGGTTTAGGAGGCTAGCATCACATTGTCCCCACCCTTAATTCGGTGGTTTCAAAGGATTACATTCTGATGTTCTAAGTCATCCTAAGTTTAACATGTTTCTTTAAGATGCCACATAATTAATGCATAACACATAATTACTACCTCGGCATCTCTAAAGTTCTTTTACAGAAATAATAACATGTTAACACAAGCTATCACATAGGGATAATAGTTCACATGGTATCATCATACTTGACTCATGGAGTAAAATCATCATAAGGTAAGCAAGAGCAATAAGCCTCTTAACTTGATCATGTTTGAAATCGAACATATAAGATCATGTATTCATGTTAGGCTAAAGCATAGACTAATGTCATAACAATTCTCAGATTCAGGCAATGCAAGATCATAGCTTCAAGTTATTAAATCGGAAAAGCATTCGCATTTGTAAACTTGGAGTTCGTAATCGATTACATAAGTCTTGTAATCGATTACACAATCTCGAGATTTCAAAACATGGAGGTCAGGGAGTTACGTAATCGATTACATGGGACTTGTAATCGATTACACAATCAGATTTCGAATCAAGGCGAGATAGGGGTTACGGTAATCAATTACATGGAATTGTAATCGATTATTTTGTTTAAAACACTTTCTTTGGGCCCCTAGAACATCTGGGTAATCGATTACATGATTAGGTAATCGATTACTAGAATCCAGAATGTGTAATCGATTACACTATATAGTAATCGATTACTTTGGGCAAAAGTTCATGTTTGAGCTCGTCCGAGCTCTCTGGTAATCGATTACATGGGCTAGGTAATCGATTACCAGCATCTTAAAAACCGAAATATGAGGTCTAAACATATTTGAGTCATTCCTTTAAAATGCTTATGGTGGCTAGTTTCTCTTGGAACAATTTTGACTTCAAAAACATCTTGTCAACCATTTTAACTTGTCAAAACCCTTACAAATCTAAGAACATACCCAAAATATTTGTGAGTACAACATATGTTTTAGAAAGACTTAAAACATGAGCTATAGGCTCTTGTGACTAATAAACTCCTCTTGGAGCTATCTTTATCACATGGCCAAGATGTACATTCCAAGAATGTTTTCCATGGTTAACCTCTTCTCAAGATGAAATGGGCAAATCTTTGAGCTCTAGTATCTTAGATGGTGACATAAAATAAACGTGCTATGCACTTCATTTTAGAGTCCTTTAGAAAGTAAAGTGATAACTCAAAGTAAATATGAAATGCATATCCATTTTCATTCTTTGAGTTTAGTGAGGACTTGAAATATAAAATGAGATGCAAAGCTTGGAATTTAAACGTGCATAATGCAAGTTCATTCTTAGTCTTGGGGTTTAGTGGTTGCATAGAAATAAACGTGTTATGCAAAGCGTAAAGTAAACGTGAATGCAAGTTTCTTTTGTATCTTGTCTAGAGCTCTTTCAAGATTTTAAGGAGGAACATAGTCCCAACCCAAAACTCATCTTCACAAGAAAAGAAAAACCATTGGTACCAAGGCATCAAGAGAAAACATGACTTCAGGAGTCATGGGAGTGGTCAAATCTTAACAAAGGAAGGAACCATTTTTAAATCTCTAGGGACCAAGATCTTGATGATCCAAGCATCAACATCCTAAGTCCTCATCATTGAGTACATGGCTCCCTTCAAAACAAATATTTAAACAAAGTTCATGATAAGGGAGAAAGTAAAACCAAAACCATGCTTGGTTTAGGGCCAAAGCTTCAAGCTTTAGAGTTTGTTCATGTGACAAGCATCAACATGAAGCTCTCATCATCAAGCTTACATTTTTCCCATGTAAAAAGGCTCCATGGCCGAAAACATAAGAAGGAAAAGGAAAAAGATCCAAAATGTTCAAGAGAAACATAAACTCCTTTAACTAAACTTGTAAAGGATGAAACTTTCTTTAAGAAAAACTCAAGCTTTAGAGGTCTCATGGACTCATGGTCACATCTAGAGAACACTCATCATCAAGCCATCATATTCAAGGCCTTAAGGCCGAAAAACTAAGGGGAAGAAAAGGAAGAAACCAAAAGAAAGCAACATAGAGGTTCAACCATTCATCAACTCCCAATCAAGATTCAAGCATAAGAATCAAAGACATGTTTAGAAAGAGTTCCCTACCTTGTGTCTTGGAAAGGGAAGAGAGAACTTGAGCTTGAGGAACTCTTGGGAACTTGAGGGGAAAAGAAATGAGAAAGCTTGAGACTTTGAGAGAAAACTAGCACCTACTCTTGGCTCAAACCTTTGCAAAAGACTAAAGTGATCAAAGGCTCACCAAGGCAAGCTATTTATAGACAACTAAACCATGGATGTGTGGATGGGAAGGCTGGCCGAATTTGTGGTCACAAGGAGAAGGAAAATCTCTTTGAGTTGTCATTCCAAAGTATGGTGAAAAGTCTAGCTATGCATGTCCTAAAGTATGGCTAGCATGTACCTTATCTTCACACCTTTAAAAATGCATAAAAACTTGAAATTTTGGGCTGCAAAATCTGAAGAGAACCGTGCTTCTCATGCCCAAAAGAGGAGAAAATTTTCTAGACTTAAATTCCCAAAGCATAGGTAATGTGTTGTAAGACATATTGTCTTGAAAAAGTTTGATGGAAAGCTTGAATGACCACAAAAACAAATCATTCTTTTTGAGTTTGAAAGACATAATTATTTTCATTTTAGAAATGAATTGAAAGCCTTGATTGACCATATAAAATATTCTTTGAGTCTTGAGTGACAATTTTTCTTGAAAGTTTGATCATTGATTGAAAGTGTTCAAGACATATGTCACAAGATAGCTTGAACACATAGACTAACTTTTTGATGATTTTCTAGGGGAAAATGGCGCCATTCTTGGCAGCCTTAGGGAGGAGAAATATCTCCTTAAACCATGTTCTAGAAGTGTGCTTTGGTGTGACATAGATTAGTCTTAGGATTAAAAGTTGCTAAGTAGGTACTTAGATGCACTAATAGGCTAATTAAAACCACAAATCCCTAGGTTAGAGGTGGTCTAGAAGGATTAAGGGAGTCAACACCTCTAAGACTAGTGATGTGGGTGTGACAACTTGTCTTGAAAAGAAAAGTTGATGTGAATAGTGGAAACACTATTCGACCTTATTCCATGATTCTCATTCCTTTTTAAAGAATAAGACTAGGATGAGATTTGAATTTCCCTAAGCAATTTTAGGTTCCAATTAATTCTAAATGATGGTTTTGGCTCTAGATTAATTATGGAAATTAATTAACCTTTAATTAGAGCCTAATATTGCTTAGGTTTGGAGTTAAGCGCTCATTGGTGAAAATGCGATATCTTGAGGGGCAAAACCGTAATTTTCACCAAAAGTTGCCCGGAACCTCCGGGACTTAAACGAACATAGTTCATGCCTTAAAATCATTGTTTTGAACCTAGAACAAAGTCCGGGTCGAAACGGAACTTAAAACTGCCTTAATTGCATTGTGGGTATTTTGGTCATTTCTGTATGAAATCTCATAAATGAGGTTTTCCTGCTTTGTTAGGCACTCATGCTCATCCAATCCCCTTCATATAACATATGAACCCTATGAGGATGGCCAAAACCGGCCGTCCTCGTGTTTCGGGTAAAAATGACCTCAGGGGCATTTTGATCATTATGAAAGTTTAGCGAAAATCGGGGCGTTACAATTAGGCTCTATTTCAATTCAAATTATATTCATTCATTAACCTTGGATTAAGAATAATTACTAGAGATTATAAATAATTACGTAAGGTAATTAGAGCCTAAGAATTGTTTAGGAAAAATTAATTTCCTTTCTTAATTACAAGAGCTCATAAAATCAATTATGCTAAGATTAAAGTGAAGTCTAATGCATTTTCTTTCTTTGTCTTGAATCTAGGACTTATGTAACTAATTGATTTTCAACCCAATTGAGATTAACCCCATTACTAGTACAAGATTACTCTTTTACATTATCTTGGTAACTCCTTAACACTTGATTCTTACCATTTACACAAAATTTACCAATTACCAACTTACCACCTAATTATATATGATATCCTACATGTCCTACCACTTATCAAAGAATCAAAATTGCTCCCCATTATCCCCTTCATAGTCACGGCCTCCTTGCTCCCATCATGTCCATGTTTCATTGTTTTTTCAAAAGAATTATGCACTACATCATGAGATAATGCACTATATGATTAAATATACCTCAAGTACATGTCCTACCATTCATAAAAATAAGAATTCTGCTCTCCATTACAGCCACGGTGCAGTGGCCTTGTGCCTTCCATTCACTCTTATATATATGTGTTTTGCATGCCAAAATGCACACATAAACACTTAATCTTGCTATTTGAACTTTTTGTTGAAGTCTTACATGCAAGAATTGATCAAAAATTCTTCATTCTTTCAAGGAACATTAAGCTTTCTTCTTCTTCCTCCTCCACCTTCAAGAGACTCCATTCTTGATATTTATCCAAGCTCTCAAGCTCAAACAAACACATACCCACCATTAACCAACTCCTAAACACATAACCTTTCCATTACCAAAGACAATAACACAAGAAAAACCCATCCTCCATTCCAACCTCTCTTGGCTGAAACCTTCATTGGCCTTAGGACCAGATTTTTGGTTCTTGTTGCTTATAGAAGATCAAGCTTTCTTTAATAAACAAGAAACAACTTGGTAGGGATTTTATTTCATGTTCTTTCTTATGCTTTTCTCTTGAAAAATTTGGTTCTTGTGATTTAATATTGACCATGGCTTGATGATGAGGAATCATGGTGGTGGTTGAGGATCCATCATATAAATGATCTCTAAGGTTCAAGATTAAAATCTTGATGTCAAAAGATTAATGGAACCAGTAATAATCTTCTTTAAGTTGATTCTTTTTGAGCTCGATGATCGGTTTAAAAAATAAGGTTCTTGTAACCATGGTAACAAAGAACTCTAAAGCTCACTTCCTTTTGTTAAGATTAATTGGGGTTAAAGAGTTTCATTCTCTAAAAGTCTTGAGTTATGAGCTTAACAAGAAATAAAATGAACTTGCATCCATGTTTACTTGCATAATCATGTTTAAAATCCAACCAAGCCTTGCATATCATGTTTAAATTTCAAGCTTTGCATATCATGTTTATATTTAAAGTCATCACCTTAAATCTTAAATATAAAAAAATGGATTTGTACTTTCATGTTTAAATTTCAATCCATATATATCATGTTTAAATTTCAAGTTATCACTTTAAATTGAAGATAATAATATGGGCTTGTATCTCATGTTTAAATTCCAAGCCTTGCACATCATGTTTATATTTCAAGTTATCACCTAAATCTTAAAGACTTAAAAATGGACTTGCATCCTCATATTTATATTTCATGAATTTCACATTATATGTATATTTCTAAGCCCTCACCTCATAATGATAAAGATTAAAATGAGACTTGCATAGCATGTTTATGATCCTAGTCATCACCTAAATCTCTAAAGCTCAAGACTTACCACTTTTATCTTAAATGAAAATTTTCGCCATGGAAACTTTTGGTCTCTGAAATTGGTTTTACTTTATTTTGATATTTGAATCTTATTCCTATGATGTACAAAGAGAATTTGATTTGAAGGATGTAAATGTTTTGATGAGGAGTTCATCTTGACTTGAGGTAACATGAGTATGATTTCAAGAGAAATGTTAGAATGATGTTTTAAAATGTTTTTGGGATGAAAGAGCAACTCAAAGTGTGCTAAAACTTCAAATTTCAAACTTAGACTCTTTGTAATCGATTACCACACTTTGTAATCAATTATTAGGGTGTTCTTTGTGCCCAAAACATTTTCTTAGCTCTAGTAATCGATTACAGAGCCTATGTAATTGATTATTACCAGCACCTTGATCATGTTTGTTTTGAAAATTTGAACTGTGTAATCAATTACAAACTCCTATAATCAATTACCAGTACCAGAAATGTGTAAATGATAGTGTGTTCACATGAAATAACATAAATTGATAGCTCATCATTTAACATGTGAATTAGCTGAGCCCAGTCCTTGATTTCTAGCATACTGGATAGGAGCATGTTTACTGTTATAAGTTATTGATTGGTGATATGCTTACAAATATATGTGAAGAATGTGATGCATACTTGTGTGATCAACTATATGACGAATTGTGGCATGATAAGTTTAGGATTGACTAATTGAGATGCATGATTTATGAGGTTATGAGCATGAAATATTAAATGATGAGTTATGTGTATACATGCAATATTTACATCTCTAGATAACATACCAAGGTTAAGGTACATGGAAGTGATCCTCTAGACTCTCTGAATAAAGGTTATAAGAGGTGATCGAGTAAAGTGATCCTTTGGACTCCTCGAATTAAAGGTTATGAAATGTGAACCTATGATATGAACATGAAATGTTAGGTGATAAGTTATAATTATATGTTTCATGTGTACATCTCTTAGTAGCATGTTAAGATAAAAAAAAGTGATATAAGACACATGGAAATGATCCTTTAGGACTCCAGGAATTAATGGTTATAAAAGGTGATCCTATGCCCCCTATCCCACACTCTGGGAGTCGGGAATTTAGCTTATCAAAAGGATAAGTATAAACTAGTGATGACTAGTGAGGTATGAGCTCATAACCTAGAACTCTCAAGAGGAGAGAAAGTATAGGTGGCCCCAAGGAAAAGAGAACAAGAAATGTAAGTCACCTAAAAGAATATGAGAAGGAATCATGTTAGAAGTATTTATGTTACTTATGTCATGTGCATGTGGCTGTGATTTCTATGATATTTTGCAAATGGTATTGACATGCATCCATGATATAGGTATGATGCATTCATAACATTTAAAATTCATGCTAAAACATACGAGCCTCTGCTAATGGCATTTGGAACTTAATAAATGAACTTTATATATGCTCATATTTTCATGATGAAACTCAAGGTTCCTGACGACGATGATGATGACACATATATTAGAAGGAGATAGCCCTACTGAGATTTTTTTATAAGTTTCTCATTCCCTCTCCTTTTATTTCTATTTTGTCTTTAGACATTAATGGTGACGTTCGTGATCTATGTTGATGCCCCTACATGGGAGATGCACTTTGATCCGGTTAATCAGTCATATCACTTTGTGAGTCGTTGTGCTATTTATTTGTATGTATTTATGGATCGTCCTTTTGTTCACCCCATTTCTAGTGATTAGTTTTCCCCTACCGCTCCTTTCTTAGATGACCTCGCCTTTGAGTGTACCCATCCATAGACTTGATAGAGCCCTCCTACATGTTCAGTTACATTAGCCATCTATGATTTTCCAGTCTACATACCTTAGTCGCTGCCTCATTCTAGTAGGTCAGAATCAGATCTATCAGAGGATCCATCTTCCTATCACTTTTCAGGTAGTCCTACCATTGTCATCCCGATGAAGTTGGGAAATGATAGTGATGGAGAAGTTTCGGTTATGCAGCCAATGAGAGTAACTAGATTGGCATGTAGAGGCACTACCCGTCCTCACCATGGGGCCCATGTTCGACTCGTGGGACATCTTGCCACACGCGACGAGCCAACTCGTTGATTTTACTCTAGGCATATTGAGAAAGAAACTATGGGAGAAGAATTTTATGCTATTTTGTTTGATTTTTATTCATATGATATTTCTCTTGGATTATTATATTTAACTCGACCTATGTTAGGGGTGTGTTGGTTTCATTTCTGTATGTTTTGGGTGTTCGATGAGGAACAATCATTATTTATAATGGTGATGTTACTTAATTGAATAAGGTATTTCATATTCATTTGTGACTAGATGTTATTCTTTTGCCTATATATATATATGTGTGTGTGTGTAGTGAATGACATTAAATAGTTAGTATGCATGGCTCAAGTTTTGTATTTATTAAAAAAAAAAGTTCACCCATATTTTTACTAAAATATTTTCAAGAGCTTAAGTTAATGACTGGAACAGAAGAGTAATAACTAATAATTAACTTAAATGCATCCTAGGTGTATTGGGTTAAATATTAGGGTGTTACAAAAAACAATGAAAAATACCCAACTTGAGCCTATAAAGCATTGGTGGAGTTATTGTGCTAGAAATCAAGTGTGGGAAGGCCCCTTTGAACCAATTGTGGTTTTTGAAAAAGAACCCCATGTGAATTGTTGGTGAACTGGTGAAATTTTTTACAATTAGTTTTATCCTTCAAAATAGAAAAAATAAAAAAGGAAAAAATTCTAATTAAAAAAAAGAAATCACCAATTTACCACTTATTTTGAATAAAAGTTGCAGCACTTGTTTAAGGTTGCAGCTCAATAAGGACTCTTTTTGGGACTACAATTAGTTTGATTTTGGCTTTTCATTCACATATCTTTCATGTTAGCACACACCTTTGCTTTCCTCAGACTTAAGTTTAGCCCATAGGTAACACACTGGATTTATTAAAAAATTAATTAGAGCTTAGTTAATCGGAATCTCAACATTCTGACAGACATAGTGATGACAAAGACGACTCAATGAATGTAACGCCCCAATTTTTACTGTCATTAGAAATTACCGAATTACTGTAGGTAATTATTACATAAGATTTGAGGTCGAACAATCCTCAATAAAGGAATATAACATTAGAAGAGAGGTTAGGAGCGATTCATGCGAGAGTCGCAAATCCCGAATTTCTGTACGTATAAAATGACCAAAATGCCCCTGAAGTTGTTTTACTCAGAAAATGAGGATCGTGGGCCCCACCTATTCTCAAGGGGATGTTTTGATGATAATAAGGGATTGTTTGTGTTATGTGTGTTAATAGAGCAGAAGGATCTCAATTTTGAGTTCCGACACGCGAAATGACTAAAATGCCCCTACGGCTGTTTTAACTCCGATGTGCGTGCCGACTAAGCCCGAACCTCACTAAAATGTTTTAAAATTTGTTTTTAAGCCATGATTAATCATTGGTTAAGCTCGGGTGGCCTCGGGCAGTTTTTAAGTGAAAGTACGATTTTGCCCCTGTTTTTGGCGAGTTTGCGAATTTCGGGATTTTTATTCAGATATCAAAACCTAAGCAATATTAGGCTCAAATTAAAGCTTATTAAATTCTAAATATTAATCTAGAGTCAAAATTATGTATTTAGATTGATTAGAACCCAAAATTGCTCAAAAACACCCAAATTGCTTACTAATTCACTTAAGCCCTTAACCGTAAATTCTCTAAATTACATGAATACCTTGCCTACACCTAAATAATGCATGGAACACACAAATTTCACTTCTTTGGGCTGTAATGGATGAAATTATTGATGCCATTATGCAGCTGAATTATTGCCAAAAGTTGCACTAAAACAAAATGTCAAAATGTCACCATAAGAGACATAATTCCTTAATTTCATACAACTTTGTCTAAAATGATTTTTCCTCCCTTATTTCTCCTGCAAAATTCCGCCAACTACCTCCTCATTTTGGCCAATTAGAAGCCTCAAAATCTTCTATAAATAGGCTTGCTTGAGTGGTCTTGGAATGCTTTGTTCATAACTAGTTTTTAGGAGCACCAAAAACTTTCTTTCTTCTTCCTCTTTGGCTGAATTCTTTCTTCAATTTTTTCAAAGAGATTTTGTTTCATTTCACTTCAAGAAATCAAGTTCTCTTCCTCTTCTTCAACTCAGATTAGGAAGGGAGTAGTTTCTAAATTTATTTCTATGCTTTGAGGAGTTGTGTTTTTAGCTCAAAATGATGAAATTATGAACTTACCTTAGCTTTTCATTTCGATTTTCCTCTTCATTTTTTCTTTAACCAATTCGGCCATATGGCCTAGGTGGAACTAAGATGATGGCTTGATGATGAGGACCTTGAGGGTGGGTTGTAAATCCATCACAAGTTAGGCCTCTAAAGCTTGAAAATACCACTTGATGCAAAACTTTAAAGAATAATGCTTTATGATGCTAAAACAAAGATTTTTAGTTTAGAACTTGAAAGATGTATTTTCCAAGCTTGTATTTCATGTTTATGTTTCAAGTCATCACTTAATCTTTCAAGATAATAAAGAGGTTATATCTCATATTTAATTTATGCTCTAATGGCTAAAAGAATCAATGCATGGCATGTTTATTTTATGCCATCACCTAAAGATCCTAGAGGTCAAAGACTTGGCCATGTATCACAAGCAAAGAAATATGATTATTGGAGTTAAAGAATTTATTCTTTAAAAAGTCTTGAGATTGGAGCTTAAAAAGATGTAATAATAAATCTCTTCTCCCTTCACCGGTCCTGTGCGGACTCATAGCTCCGGTTTCTTAATATTCTCTTCTCCCTCTACTGGTCCTATGCGGATTACCGCCGCTCCAGTTTCTTGCATCATGTTTATATTTCAAGTTCTTGCATCATATTTAATTTTCAAGTCATCACCTTAAATCTTAAAGAGAAAGAAATGGAATTGCATATCATGTTTATAATTCCAAGCTATCACCTTATAAAGATAAGATTAAAATAAGGTTGCATAGCATGTTTATAATTCTAAGATGTCACCTAAATCTCTAAAGCTCAAGACTTACTCCTTTTATCTTAAGTGAGAATTTTAATTGCGAAGATCCTCCCAAGTTTGACAAAAGAACTAGTTTCTAAATGAGTTTTAAGACTTTGCAAGGATTTTACGGGGAACTAGTATTTTATATGCACTTAAAATATGATTCTATGTAATTGCATGAGGTTCATGATTCGGCCACTGATTTGAGTTTAGTATCAATGTATGATAATGATTTGATATGTTTGAAGTTGTGATAATTATGGTTTATTGTTAATAGAATGATTTACTGCATGTTAGAGATAAAACTAGCTCCCTAGAACAACCGAAGAGCTAGAATTTACCTAGTTTTTGACCCCTTTAAGTTTAGCCAATGCCAAATCTGTTTTAGTATGTTATAATTCTGTCTAGGATTAGTTAGCCACGAAAATTTTGGTATCAATTAGACTAGGATTGATCCCGAACACTAAAAATGAACTTAGCAACTAGAAAACCATAAAAACAAGATTTCTAGAACTCTAGGGAATGAAATTTATACATTCTATCCAGAATCTTTAGCAACGATAAGAACCAGGTTTTATTATGTTTAAATAAGGGAGAATGATTCATAATTGATTTAGTAACTAATTTCAGTATCATAGGGAAAGCTGGTAACAAGAAAGGATTTAAAACATAACTTCTAGCATACGGTAAAACCTTAGGAACAACTTACTACCTATGCTACCCCATTTGATTTAATAGTGTTCTTAAGGCCTATAAATAATCGTAAGGATGGTAATAAATCCCTTAGGTGCATAACTAATTAGTTCTATAATTGATAATTCTATGTAAGTATTGGATGCTTATTAAGTACTTGATATCATTGAATGATTTCTGGCTTGCATGTTATAGTTGTTGTTGCAAATAATGAGAATGCTTATGCATGAAATATTCTTTATTATGTAAAATTTACCTTTGTTGCTAGAAGAAAGTGTATCATTGTAAAAGTGTAATTTGGAAAGGTTACACTAAGGAAAGACTTGGTATTTAAGTGTGTCCATTGTGACCCACCTCTCTTTCCTAGGAATCTCTCAGATGCATGATTATAGTTGATATATATTATTCTAGCTTAAGACTATAAATGAGAAAATGCTATGATGTTTATGAATTGTATTGTGATATAACATGCAAAGATTTAATGGTGACTTAAACTTATAAGAAAATGATCCTTTGGAACCATCAGACTATAGGTGGTGAAAAGGTGATTTTAGCCCCCTAACCCGTTCTCTTAAAAGGGTAGAGTCGGGACTTTAGCTTATCAAAAGGGATAAGTATATGCTAGTGATGACTAGTAAAGTATGAGCTCATAACTTAAATTACTCCCAAAAGGGTGGAGTATAGGGTGGCCCAAGGAAAATAATGATGATGATAAGATTTTAAGTCACCTAAGGCACTAAAGAAATGAAATATGTGCACTGTGTCCATGTGTAGCTAATATTATATGACGTTCTTTTATGCATGTTATTTTGATAATGATGATGAGGAATATGATGTAATGATAAAGAAAAAGTTCATTGTAAATATGACATGTTAAGATTATGATGCATTATAAGACGCATGATTAAAAATTGACGAACCTCGGTTAAGTATTTGTCCGAACTTAAAATGAATCTTTGCATGCTCACTATTTTAGAATAATCCCGAGGTTCCTGGGGACTTTGATGATGACACTGTAGAAGGAGGTACCCTTCTGAGAATTCTTTAGCAAGATTCTCACTCCCTTTTCTTTATTTCTGTCATTGTCTCCAGATTCAAATGGCGACATTCGTCCTATTCATTAATACCCCTACTTAGGAATTCCACTATGATCCGGTGCATCGCTCGTATCATTTTGAAGGGAGTCTTGTGATTCGTGTTTTTATTTACATAGGTCGTCCATTTGCACATCCTGTCCCTAGTTATCGATTTTCTCCTACTTCTCCCTATGGCGATGAAATGGTTTTCGAACATGCACGTCCACTTGATGAAAGGATGTTACGTTCTTATCCCGCTTCATCTGCTGTCCATGGATTTCCAGAGTATGTTCCCGAGACGAGATATTCTGAAACTGATCCTTCAGAGGACACTCCTACTCATGTATATTCTGAGAGCTCTGCTCCTACTCCCACACGTGTAAGAGAGGGTAGTGAGGAAACAGTTGTTCAGCCGAGGTTAGCAAGAAGGCCATCCATGCGACCCGACTGGTGCATCTCGTATGTCCCCCTCGAGGGAGCTCATCGATGGATCGGATTTATTCCCCATTTCGGGACAGTGGCCATAGAAGGTTCTTAGTAGATTTATGTGTGTTCATGCACCCTAGTTTTAGGATAACCTTCCCGGCTTATGGAGTTATCTAGTTTAAGGGCATGTATTTCCTTATGTATATTTTCTATTATGGGTTTGCATAAGACAATGATGTATGATCATAACCCACCCTTTGAGTGAGGTTATTGTATGTAAATATATGTTATAATGTGCTTATGGATGTTATATGATGGAGCCAAAGTGATATGATGTGATATATTCTTAAACGTCTTATTATACTTCGCTTCTCGTTCACGTTGTACTCGGCTCACGTTTTCAATTATGTTTTTTTTTTTAAAAAAAAATGGCTCATAGTTTCACTAAGTATTTTCAAATTATGAAGAAAGAACCAAATCAAGGAGTAAAGTCTAGTCATTAATCAGATTCAACCTAGGTGTATTTGGTTAATTACTAAGGTGTTACATTGAACGTGTAGAAAAGAAAAATATTGTGAATAGCAGTTTTGTGGGCCCTGTGGGCCCATTGAGATAGCCCAAACCCTAGATTCGAGACCCAAAGGTGCCCAAAACTGAGAAAACATAGGAATAAGGTTAGAAATAGTTAGAAATGAAAATTTTATATCTAGAATTAAATTTTGAGTAATGCTTAACTACCCAGGTACGGTGTTTCACCCGTTCGGTGAAATTTCAGTGTGCGATTTCTAACACCGAAAGATAGTTTAATCATGATAAATATATAACGCATATCCTTTCAATACAAGTGTAAGGCTAAGATTTAATCTTGAATTCCAGGATTAAATCCTAGCCATCCATTTTGCTTTATTTCTTTAAGAATTATCCATTTATATTATATAATATCCAAACTTCCTTTACAAGATAAATACAACTAAATCTTCTCCATTAAGAGACCTAAACATTTCGGCCAAGACAAGAAAGAAGGCAACCACTATTGTCATCTTTTTCAAGAACTCAAACTTGATTCCAAATCACCAAAGACCATAAACTTCCTTCACCAAACTTATTCTACTCATCATAACCTACAAATCTAATCGATTGAAATCTTAATTTCTCATCAATCCTAACCTTGATACCTCATTATCTCACTGTCAAAGGAAGGTTCAGGGCTAATTTGGTAGCCTTGGAGTAAAGAGAAATCACTTGGAACACCTTTGGAGTTGTAAAGCACTAAAGATTGCAAAATAGGGTTTTGTGTACTTGTTTGTTGTGATTCTATTTTTCTAGATTTTTCACCTCTTGGAATTTCCAATTTTCTAGTTCTAATGTATGATTTCGCATAGATATACATGTATTTGCATAGGTGAAGTAGTTTGGGGTTATGGAAAAATCATTTTGTCAAAAGGAGTTTTAGAATGCCTTGCTGGAATTTCGATTCTTTTCTAGGCAGTGATTATTCACAAATTTTCTGATACAATTGTAGATATTTTTTATGAGCTAGAAAAATTATATGTTGAAGCTAACATCCTAAGGAAACTCCATGATTTTTCTTGGGTCATATTAAAGACTTTTACTACTTGAAAAAAAAATCATGAAACGAAATGATACCTGTGCTCCCTAAATTATTGGAATAGAAGCTGTGACTTTTGCTAATTTTGTTACCATAGCAAATAATTGATTATTCCTTTGAAATTTCACATATTGGAAACATCTTGAACTTCAACCATGATTTTTATTTTGAATGGGTTCAATCATTTGATAGGGTTAAAAATTAGGAATTTTCAATTTTGACCTGTGACTTAGTGGTCTTTGACCACTAAATTTGTCTAATTTTGCTAACATAGAGAATAATTCTTGTTCTAACATTTTTACAGAGCCTTGTGGACACATTAAGGTGTCTTGAAGCATTTTTATAGCCTTTGAATTGGTTGTTTGATATGCAAAATAAATCTTGCTACTTAAGCATAAATTCTACTAACATGCTGGAATTGAATCCAGTTATTGATTTGGTGATATAGTGACTCTTAATTTAAGTATAATGAGTATGAATGCAAGCCATTATAATTTAAAGATTTGTTTATGAGACACAAATGAGAATCACTTGTGATTAAATGTCTACATATGGCTTATGCATGCATTTGACAAAAGAAAAATATGTGATGCAATTTAGTGACAAAAGTGCAAGTAGGAACTTCAATTTTGCATGTTCTAACATATGGGGAAAATACAGACAAGACTTATGTTGGTTAAAGAGGGAAGGAAAAAATAGAGACTTCCCTGGAGATATTATGAGTCAATAGATATATTGACTAGGAATAGAACTATGTGAGATTCGGAAAAAGAAAAAAAATGAAGTCCGATGATCACGTATAGGAATGAGCTCATGTCTTGATAAAGAGTCTATTGCCCATTAGGGAGTTGTCCACTGCAGTTACCACTTGGTATAGCATTAAGTCTTCTCTATGTTGATGAAAAGAGAAAAAATTTACTGAATTGAATTCCATGGTTACAAAAGAAAGCGCATGACTACTACTATTTCTGCATTTGACTTCACATGCTTTACGTACACTAGTATTTATGCATATGATTTTATACAAGAGTTTTTTTATGAATGAATTCATTGGTTATATTCTACTCACACTTGAGGGAGTGCCTTACTGAGAATTTTATAATATTCTTATCCTTATGTTTGTATGTATTTTGTATTATTTGAATCTAGTCAATGTCGTCCCTGGTATTTTTCCTTGACTCACCACAATGGGTGTGGCATTGTGACCCTATACTAGATTCCCTATATACAGTAGCTTATTCACAAGTTTGTGCATATGTGTCTTCAGTCATTCTTTCAGTGCATCTTTGTTTACTGCTGACTTTGATCCTGTTTTCCCCTATGATGGTGTGCTCCTCAATTTGGCACATGCAGTTATTTTTTATGTCCCACTTTTACCTCCAGCACCCCTCCAGGAGATGCTCCCTCCTCGTCTTCATCCTCAGATTTGGATCCACTTGCTGGTCTTGACGCCCTTGGTGGAGGTAAGGCCATCATACTGATGGCCAATGGTTTTCACTAGGAGGACATGAGACATCTAGAGACTTTTGACTTGTACATAGTTGTAGTTTACTGTTAGTACACCGCCACCTTTGCAAACTGATTCTTGTTAGATGTTTTTAGGCCTATTTCTATATATATATATCAATTGTTGTAACCTATGAGTTTAATTTACTTTATTTTCATTTCTCTCAACTAGTATAGATTATAAAAAGGAAATGATACTCTTCTAATTACAATGTTAATACTCGAGTAATAGATGGTAGTTAGGAGGGTGTTATATTATAATATTAGAGCCGGATTATCCTATAAACCTGAGGATTAGACCAGCTATGCTTCCTTAGTAATTGTTGTAACGCCCTAATTTTTACTGCTAAGTGAAAAATTACCAAAATGCCCCTAGGTAATTTTTACACGTAATTCGAGGTCAAATAATCCTCAATAAAGGAATATAACATTAGAGAAACATCATAAGAGACTTGATTAGCAATTCGTGCGAAAGTCGCGAACCCCGATTTTTCTGTACGTGTAAAATGACCAAAATGCCCCTGAGGTCATTTTTACCTAGAAATCAAGGATAACCAATCTAAATTATCTTTGAGGGGTTAATTCTATGCCTGATAGGGATTATATGTGTCTTAGAGATAAAAATCTCAATTCTCAATTTTTACCATAAGTAAAATTCTTTGTTTTACCTATTTAATTTTTCATGAAATTATACAATCGTTGAATTCGATTTTCACCCAAAGGTTCAAAATGACTATTTCAAGTATGATTTGAGATTGTCTAGTATTTACAGAGAGTTTTATGTGAAATTACTGTTTTACCCCTAGTTGTACTAAATGGATTTACTTCTGTAGTTAAGGTAGTCTTAAAGCTCTATTTGAACTCAAAATGATTTCATTCATCAACCTTGAGTTTAAATTAATTACCTAAGGTAAAAAAATAATTACTGAGGTGATTAGTGTAACGCCCCAATTTTTACTGCTATGTGAAAATTACCAAAATGCCCCTAGGTAATTTTTACACGTAATTCAAGGTCAAATAAACCTCAATAAAGGAATATGACATTAGAGAAATATTATAGGAGACTTGATTAGCGATTCGTGCGAAAGTCGCAAACCCTAATTTTTCTGTACGTGTAAAATGACCAAAATGCCCCTGAGGTCATTTTTACCTAGAAATCAAGGATAACCAATCTAAATTATCTTTGAGGGGTTAATTTTATGCTGATGGGGATTATATGTGCCTTAGAGGTAAAAATCTCAATACTCAATTTTTACCGTAAGTAAAATTACCATTTTACCCCTGCAGTAATTTTTCATAAAATCGTATAATCTTTAAATTTGGTTTTCACCCAAAGGTTCAAAATGACTATTTTAAGTATGATTTGAGATTGTCCAATATTTACAGGGAGTTTTTACGTGAAATTACCTTTTTACCCCTAGTTATACCAAATAAGTTTACTTACGTAATTAAGGTAATGTTAAAGCTCCAATTGAACTCAAATTAATTTTATTCATCAATCTTGAGTTTAAAATTAATTACCCAAGGTTAAAAATAATTACTGAGGTAATTAGAGTCTAAATTACCTAAGGTAAAAATAAAAATTACCTTTCCTCAAATATGAAAGCTCATAAAATTAGTGATATTAGAGATCAAAGTTAAGATTTCGGCTTAGGTAAAATCTTGTACATTTACATTTTCTTATCTTAAGTTTAGAACCTATGTTACAAAGTGATTTTTACTCATTTGAAATTAACCTCATTTACTAGTATGTGGTTTCTCTTTTTATCTTGTCTTGATTTGTCCTAAACACTTAACCTTTTACCATTTTCACTAATCTATCAATTCCTAATCTTTTACCTAAGTAAATACACATCTAATACATGATTTACCACTTGCAAAATAACATAAATCTGATCATAAAAGGACCAGAAACCAGCAGCCATCACACTCTCAATGGTGGCCATATTTCATTTTTTATTTCAAAGATTGTTGCACTACATCATTAGGCACCACCATGATACTAATACTTTATTGTTTTTCTTCAAGATACACCTCAAATTCATGTCCTACCATGAATGAAAGAATAAAACTTGTCCCCCATTATTCCCTAAAGTAGTCGTGTCCTCCATGTTCCCATGTTGTGCAAATTTTAAAATTCATTCAAGAATAATGCACACAAACACATCATAACATTACCATGTGTTCTTTTTAGTTGTCTTCTACATTTTTGGATCAAAAATTCTGATCACATTTCAGCCTAGGAGCAGCAGCCATACACCCCTCATAATGCCCCCATTTTATTTTATTATCAAAGAATTAAGCACTCAAACAACACCATGACCATACCATGTGATCTTTGAGTTGTTTTGCATTATTTTTTGAGCAAGAATTCTGATCACATTTCAGCCCATGTGCAGCGTACATATAGCCTTCCTTGGCCTATAAATATGAGCTCTTCCATTGCCAAAATGCACACACAAACATTCCTAGCCTTAGCATTTTCTTACTTGATAGTTTTCTTACTCAAAGTTTGCTCAAAGTTCTCTAATTCTCTCAATACTTCAAGCTTTCTTCTTCTTCCTCATTCACACTCAAGAGACTCCATTCCTAACCTCTAACCAAGCTCTAAACCTCAAGCATACACATTCCAATCATAAATCAACTCCTAAACACATAACATTTCCATTATCAAACATAAAAACACAAGAGAAATCCTCCCTCCATTTGCTCTAATCTTGGCCGAAGTTCAAAGGATATATCAAGGACATATTTTCTTCTTCTAACTTCTCTAAAGATCAAGCATTACCTTTTGATAACAAGAAACAACTTGGTAGGGATTTTATTTCATGTTCTTTCTTTTGTTCTTCCTTTATATTTCAGTTTTTATGACTTGATATTGATCATGGCTTGATGATGAGGAATCATGGTGGAGGTTGTGTGTCCATTATTTAAATGACCTCTAAAGCTCAAGGTTTAATTCTTGATGTCAAAAGATTAATGAAAGAATTGCTAAGTTTTGAGTTTCGAGCTTAATAAGACATTAAAAAAGAACTTGCATCCATATTTATATTTCAAGTTCTTGCACATCATATTTATATTTCAAGCTTTGCATAATCATATTTATATTTCAAGTTATCACTTTAATTCTTGAAGATAATAATATAAACTTGCATATTCATATTTACATTTCAAGTTATTACTTAAATCATAAAGATCTAAGAATGAATTTGCATCTTTATGTTTATATTTCAAGCCTTGCATTTCATATTTATATTTCCAAGTTGTCACCTTATAATGATAATAATAAGGTTATAAGACAAGTTTATGATTCTAGTCATCACCTAAATCCTAAAGTTCAAGATTTACTTCTTTTATCATAAATGGTAATTTTGATCATGGACACTTCTCATCTATCTATTTTGGCCCTTGTATGATTCTGATTTGAAACTTGTTGTATTTTATTTTTAGGTATAATCTTGTCTTTAAAGTTATACAAAGAAATTTTGAAAGACCTAGAAGTTGCAAAGAATTAAGAATATGATTTTTCTCATGGTTTTAAATGCTAAAGTTTTAGGATTCTGATCTAATCCTTTAGAAATTGGAATGGTTACTGATTTGGAATGTTTAGATGAGTTTAAATCACTAATAGTTATTATAAAAATTGTTTTTAGAGTCTTAGGAAAAACTAGTAACTAAAAAGGATCAAAATTGTGTTTTTATGAAGCTTTTAGAATGCTAATTTTTCTGATTACTGTTTGGCCCTGTTCACCACTGTTCACTACTGTTTATATCTGTTCACACACTTTAGGATCACTGGTAATTGTTATAAAAAATGTTCTTAGCATTTTAGGAAAGTCTAGTAACTAGAAAGGATTAAAATTGTGTTTTTGTAAAGCTTTAAGGAGATTAATTTTCTGATTCTGTTCAAGGGTTGTTCAAGGCCGTTCACATTGTTCACATACTTTAGAATTACTTACATTTGTTGTAAGAATTATTTTTGGTACCATAGATGCATAAAAGGGTAATTATAAATGTTAGTTTGGGCTGTTTTGTAAAATGCGGAAAAGTTATGTTTTGAACTATCAACTATGTTATTTCAGCCAAATGTTTTTAATTAGACCAACTAATGATGTTGAATGTGTCCATGTGTTCAAAATACCATATATAATTTTTAGAAAAAGTTTTATAATTTTCGGTTGCTATTAAGTCTAAAAAATTGTGTTTCTTTGCACTTTGACCCCTAAAACATGTTAAATTTAGTCTATGGCCCTAAAAGGTTTTTATGATAAGTTTGAATGGTTACTAATAGTTATATGTCTCTTGAAATGTACTGGTTAATGTTAAATGTCTTTAGTTTATGAGTAGATGTTTAAAAGGGGTAATTACATTTTGACCTGTAACCTTTAAGAAATTGTGATTTAACCCTTTGGGGTTTAAACGTAAATATTGATAATATGATGATATGAATGTGAATGATGTTTTGTGAAGGGTATGTTCATGTGCAGAAACTTATATGGCTTATGGATATATGAAATGAAATATGATGCATGTTTATGTGATTTAAATTATGGCATGTTATAATTATGTTTGATTCATTGAGATGCACATGAAATGTTGAATTGATGAGTTATAATTGTGATATTCATGTTTGCATCTTCATATAATATGCCAAGATTAAAGGTGACATAAGACACATGGAAATGATCCTCTAGACTCCCCGAATTAAAGGTTATGAGAGGTAATCCAAATGGGAAGTGATCCTTTGGACTCCCCGAATTAAAGGTTATGAAAGGTGATCCTAATGCCCCCTATCCCGTACCTTAAGAGTCGGGAATTTAACTTATCAAAAGGGATAAGATTACGCTAGTGACGACTAGTGAGGTATGAGCTCATAACCTAGAACTCTCGAGAAAAGAGAGAATTATAGGGCGGCCCCCAAGGAAAAGAGAATAAGTAAGTTTAAGTCACCTGTAAGAATGATGATCATGATGTTCTTTATATCATATGCATTGTTTTATGGATTTTATGATATTACGTATATTGATATTGACATGCATCCATGACTAATATGTTGCATTCATGACATTAAGATTCATGCTAAAAGATATGGGTCTCGGCTAATGATATTTAGAACTTAATAAATGAACCTTATATATATGCTCACCATTATCATAATTAAACCCGAGGTTCCTGGGGACGATGACGATGACACTTGTGTTATAGTCGGGAAGCCCTACTGAGATTCTTGTATAAGTTTCTCATCCCTTTTCTTTTCCGTGTCTTTTCCAGACATGAATGATGGTGTAGTTCGTGATTTGTCTTGAGAGTGGACGAGGAGTTACGGAGATAACTTCCTTTTGGATATTTGCCTTTAGAGTGATCGTATCTCAGTTATCAGTTTGTATTCTATTGATGGATATATATTGATGTCCTTAAGATTACATGACATCACTATTATGATGCAGTTATTGATATGTTATTATTATTTGAGTTATGTTATGTTATGGTTGTATTATGTATTTACCTGTTATTCGTTTCTAACATCTCTCTTATGCAGGCAAGGTAATAACGTTAGATATTTAGTATGCGCGGCTCACGATTTGGTATTTAAGTTCAAAAAAAAAAAATTTACCCATATTTTCACTAAAGTATTTTAAAGAAGTTGAGTTAAAAACTGGAACAAAAGAGTAATGACTAATAATTAACTTAAATACGTCCTAGGCGTGTTGAGTTAAATATTAGGGTGTTACAATTAGAGTCTAAAATTACCTAAGATAAAATTAAATTACCTTTCCTTAATTATGAAAGCTCATAAAATTAGTGATAATTAAGATCAAAGTTAAGATTTCGGTTTAGGTAAAATCTTGTACATTTACATTTTCTTATCTTAACTTTAGAACCTATGTTGCAAATTGATTTTTACTCATTTGAAATTAACTTCATTTACTAGTGTATGATTTCTCTTTTTACCTTGTCTTGATTTGTCCTAAACACTTAACCTTTTACCATTTTCACTAATCTATCAATTCCTAATCTTTTACCTAAGTAAATACACATCCAATACATTATTTACCACTTGTAAAACATCACCAATCTGATCCTAAAGGAATCAGAAACTAGTGGCCAACTTGTCTCCTTTTCACCATATTTTAATTGTTTTTCCAACAAAGAAACATATCCAACCATAACACCATACCTTTAGCTTTCTTTTGCATTATTTTTGTCTATGTTTATTCAAAAGAAAACTCACCTATTTTAGCCATGATGTGATCAGCAACAATGTCTCCCATTAGCATCATATTTTAGTGTTTTCATCCATTATGCATGAACCAAATTATTACAAGAATAAAATCATTCCTTTTCCATGTTTTCTTTAATTGAGAAATGAACTAAAAACTCCATTTTTCCTGCCACAAGGCAGCTACCATGCAGCCCTCCTTGGCCTATAAATATGAGCTTTTCCATTGCCTAAATGCACACACAAACATTCCTAGCCTTAGCATTTTCTTACTTGATAGTTTTCTTACTCAAAGTTTGGTCAAAGTTCTCTAATTCTCTCAATACTTCAAGCTTTCTTCTTTTTCCTCATTCATACTCAAGAGACTCCATTCCCAACCTCTAATCAAGTTCTAAACCTCAAGCATACACATTCCAACCATAAATCAACTCCTAAACATATAACCTTTCCATTATCAAACACAAAAGCACAAGAAAAATCCTCCTCCATGTATTTTAATCTTGGCCGAATTGCAAGGACACATCAAGGACATATTTTCTTCTTCTAACTTCTCTAAAGATCAAGCATTACCTTTTGATAACAAGAAACAACTTGGTAGGGATTTTATTTCATGTTCTTTCTTTTGTTCTTCCTTTATATTTTCAGTTTTTATGATTTGATAATGACCATGGCTTGATGATGAGGAATCATGGTGGTGGTTGTGAATCCATCATTTAAATGACCTCTAAAGCCCAAGGTTTAATTCTTGATGTTAAAAGATTAATAAAGGAATTACTATGTTTTGGGTTTTAAGCTTAACAAGATATAAAAATGAACTAGCATCCATATTTATATTTCAAGTTCTTGCACATCATATTTATATTTCAAGCTTTGCATAATCATATTTATATTTCAAATTATCACTTTAATTCTTGAAGATAATAATATGAACTTGCATATTCATGTTTACATTCCAAGTTATCACCTAAATCATAAAGATCTAAGAATGAATTTGCATCTTTATATTTATATTTCAAGTATTTGCATAATCATATTTATATTTCAAGTTATCACTTTAATTCTTGAAGATAATAAAATGAACTTGCATATTCATATTTACATTCCAAGTTATCACCTAAATCATAAAGATCTAAGAATGAATTTGCATCTTTATATTTATATTTCAAGTATTTGCATAATCATATTTATATTTCAAGTTATCACTTTAATTCTTGAAGATAATAATATGAACTTGCATATTCATATTTACATTCCAAGTTATCACCTAAATCATAAAGATCTAAGAATAAATTTGCATCTTTATATTTATATTTCAAGCGTTGCATTTCATATTTGTATTTACAAGTTATCACCTTATAATGATAATGATAAGGTTACAAGACAAGTTTATGATTCTAGTTATCACTTAAATCCTAAAGTTCAAGATTTACTTCTTTTATCTTAAATGGCAATTTTGATCATGGACACTTCTCATCTATTTATTTTTAGCCCTTATACAATTCTGATTTAAAGCTTGATATATTTTATTTTTAGGTATGATCTTGTCTTTAAAGTTGTATAAAGAAATTTTGAAAGACTTAGAAATTTCAAAAGATTAAGAATATGGTTTTTCTCATGATTCTAAATGCTAAAGTTTTAGTATTCTGATCTAATCTTCTAGAACTAGAATGGTTATTGATTTAGGATGTTTGGATGAGTTTAAATCACAAATAGTTATTGTAAAAATTGTTTTTAGTGTTTTAGGAAAAACTAGTAACTAAAAAGGATCAAAATTGTGTTTTTAAGAAGCTTTTAGAATGTTAATTTCTTTTATTACTGTTTGGCCTGTTCACTACTGTTTAGTGTTGTTCACACACTTGAGGATCACTAATAATTGTCATAAAAATTGTTCTTAGGATTTTAGGAAAGTTTAGTAACTAGAAAGGATTAAAATTGTGATTTTATAAAGCTTTAAGGAGATTAATTTTCTGATTCTGTTCAAGAGTTGTTCAAGGCTATTCATGTTGTTCACATACTTAAAAACTACTAATATTTGTTGTAAAAATTATTTTTGGTACCATAGATACATATAAGGGTAATTACAAGTTTAGTTTGGGTCATTTTGTAAAATACGAAAAGTTGTGTTTTGAACTATCAACTATGTTATTTTAGCCAAATGATTTTATTTAGAGCTAGTAATGATGTTGAATGTGTCCATGAGTTCAAAATACCATTTATGAAGTTTAGATAAAGTTTTAGAAATTTCGGTTGTTGTTAAGTATTAAAAACAAGCGATTCTGCACTTTGACCCTTAAAGTATGTTAAAATTTCGTCTATAACCCTAAAAGTTTTTATGATGAGTTTTATATGGCTCTAGTGGTTATATGTCTCTTGAAAGTATTGGTTAATGTTAAAGATCTCTAGTTTGTGAGAATTTGTTAAAAAGAGGTATTTACATTTTGACCCGTAATCTTTGAGAAATTGTGATTTAACCCCATTTGGGGCCTAAGCATAAATATTGATAATTTGATGAGATGAATGTGATTGATATTTTGTGATGACTATGTTCATATATTGATATTTTGTGATGACTATGTTCATCTTATGTGATTTGATTTATGGTATGTTATGATTATGCTTGATAAATTGAGATGCATGATTTCATGAATTTTATGAGCATGAAATGTTGAAATGATGAGTTATTAATGTTTGCTTCTCATATATCATGCCAAGATTAAAGGTGACATAAAACACATGGAAATGATTCTCTAGACTCCCCGAATTAAAGGTTATGAGAGGTGATTCAAATAGGAAGTGATCCTTTGGACTCCCCGAATTAAAGGTTATGAAAGGTGATCCTAATGCCCCATATCCCGTACCTTAAGAGTCGGGAATTTAACTTATCAAAAGGGATAAGATTACGCTAGTAACGACTAGTGAGGTGTGAGCTCATAATCTAGAACTCTCGAGAAAAGAGGGAATATAAGGTGGCCCCTAAGGAAAAGAGAATACATGAAGTTTAAGTCACCTGTAAGAATAATGATCATAATGCTCTTTATATCATATGCATTGTTTTATGAATTTTATGATATTATGTATATGATATTGGCATGCATCCATGACTAATATGTTTGCATTCATGACATTAAGATTCATGCTAAAAGATATAGGCCTCGACTAATGGTATTTAGAACTTAATAAATAAACCTTATATATATATGTCCACCATTTTCATAATTAAACCCGAGGTTCCTGGGGACGATGTCGATGACACTTGTATTAGAGTCGGGAAGCCCTACTGAGATTCTTGTATAAGTTTCTTATCCCTTTTCTTTTCCGTGTCATCTCCAAACATGAATGATGTTGTAGTTCGTGATTTACCTTGAGATTGGACAACGAGGAGCTACAGAGATAATTTCCCTTTGGATATTTGCCTTTAGAGTGATCACATCTCATTTATCAGTTTGTATTTATAGATATATATTTCCTTATGTTTATAGGACATCACTATTATGATACAGTTATGGATATGTTATTATTATTTGAGTTATGTTATGTCATGGTTGTATTATGTATTTACCTGTTATTTGTTTCTAACATCTCTCTTACGTAGGCAAGATAAATGATGTTAGATATTTAGTATGTGCGACTCATGTTTTGGTATTTAAGTTCAAAAAAAAATTACCTATATTTTCACTAAAGTATTTTCAAGAAGTTGAGTTAGAAACTGAAACAAAAGAGTAATAACTAATAATTAACTTAAATGCATCCTAGGAATGTTGAGTTAAATATTAGGGTGTTACAATTGTCATGCATTAAGATATTATATATGTATATGTGACAGCTGGTTGAGAATGTTGTGGGTTATTGCTACATTTAGCTTGGTATTGAGCCTGATCAACTTAATATTTTTGTTTGGTGTGATAGGAATCAATGACTTTAAACCAGCGTACTAGAAATAGGGCTAGAGATGAAATTAGTATGATGGATACTTTTTAGGAGATGGCTATAGTAATGAGAGAACAGGCTACAGTTTCTAATCGAATGATGGAGAGGTTGGATTGCAATGAGGAGCGGAATCTAGCTACTAACCTTAGAGGGAATAGGTGGATGTAGAATATCAAAAATTTGTCGAGTTCAAGAAAGCAAATCCTTCCCCTTTTTGAGGAGCTTTCAAAAGTAGAGTAGAAGAATAGATCAAAGCCATGGAGAAGATTTTCTTAGTTCTTCCTTGCATCGAGATCCAAAAAGTGGCTTTTGCTACCTATATGCTAAAAACAGACATGGAATTATGGTGGGTTGGCACCAAGGGATTATTCGAAGCTTTTTACCATAAATACCCCCTACCTTCATGAGAAATACAAAAGAGCTAGAGTTTATGGTCCTTAAGCAAAGATCTATGAGCATAGCAAAGTACACGGCCAAGTTTGAAAAGCTCTATAAGTTTTCTAAAAGTTACCAATATGACCCAGATGAAGCCAGGAAGTGCAAGAAATATGAAGGAGGTCTATGTGAGGATATCAAAGCAATGGTGAGTCTCCTGGAGACTAGATACTATGCTACCCTGGTGAACAAATGTCAGTGTGCAGAGGAGTTCAATAAGAAGTTAGCAAGTTTCAAGTATGCACAAAATAATGCTAGCAGAGGATTAGCACCCTAAGGCCCACGATTCAAGCCTATCAACTAGTCTATGGGAAGATTTCCACCTAACAACAACAACAACATAGGGAAACAACTTCAATCCTTAAGACTAGAGGTAAGACAATAGTGCCCTAAGTGTGGGACAAATCATGGGAAGAGACCTTGCTGGACAACACAAATTGTTTGGTTCAGATGTGAAAAACCAAGACACAAGATGCTTGAATGCCCCAATGAGAAAAGTCAACAGCCCATCCCCAGACTACAACAACAAGGATGCATTTTTACTATAAGTGCTAAAGAAGCTTCTCAATCTGCTGATTTGATCCGAGGTAAGTATGAAATAAATAGTAATACCCTAGATACACTGTATGATTCGAGTGCCACTCATTCTTTCATATCCCATGACTGTGTACAAAAGTTATAATTATCTATGTCTGAATTACCTTATGATCTCTTTGTATCTACTCCTGCTGCTAATCCTATTAGAACTTGTTATGCATGTATGAGCCTTCCTCTTTAGATAGGTACTAGAGAGTTTACAGCCAATTTAGTTTGTCTTCCTTTATCTAGTTTAGATGTAATTTTAGGTATGAATTAGCTGGTAGACAACTATGTTCTTTTACACTGTCCAAATAGAACTGTTGTGTTTCCTTCCACCTTATCTTCTATCCCTGTGGTTCCTTTTTCTTTTTGCTTAAACCTAGTAAGACCTAACCCTAGTAGAACAGACCATCAGGAATATGTTTTCCTATCGGCTAGTGAAACTGAAAGTGACTATGAGTTCAGTAAGATTCTAGTAGGGAGGGAGTATCCAAATGTCTTCCTAGAGGATATTCTAGAGTTTCCTCCTGAAAGAGAAATTGAATTCTCCATTGAGGTAGTTCCAGGAATGGGTCTTATCTCAATTGCTCCTTATAGGATGTCACCTTTAGAATTAAAAGAATTAATCTCACAAATTGAAGAATTACTCAGGAAACATTTCATTAGATCAAGTGCCTCTCCATGGGGAGCCCCTGTTCTTCTGGTAAAGAAAAAGGATAGGGATATGAGGCTTTGTGTAGACTATAGGCAATTGAATAAGGTGACGATCAAGAATAAGTACCTTTTCTAAGAAGTGATGACTTTATGGATCAATTATGAGGGGCAACCATATCCTCCAAAATTGATCTTAGATCAGGCTATCATCATATTCGAGTTCAGAATGAGGATAGACTGCCTTTAGAACTCGATATGGACATTATGAGTATGATGTGATATCTTTTGGATTGACTAATGTTCTGGCTGTATTCATAGACTATATGAACTGAATCTCACCACCTTTCCCTGGATTTCTGAAACCATAATAGCTCCTCTTAATACAAGACGCTATTATATTCCTCTTGGATCTCCTTCTCCAACTGACAAAGACAAAAAGAATCAACCTCCTTGGCTTTGAACATGCTTTAAGCGATGCTCCAACTAAGCTTTTCTCTTTATAATATTTCCAAACACTTCTTTGTTAAACACCTAGGCATCAGTACAAACTTCTTACAAACACTAAGTTCACTCGGCCTACCCTTGACCTATGCTTCCTAAACTACACCAAAGAGAAGAGGATGGGGCATCCAAGTGGCCAGAAACCTAAAAGGGTGCTCAATCCTCTACTTCGGAGCACCCCACTTAGCAAGAGAAGTAAGAAGTGATCTGAGTGAAAACTGACAAAGATTTTCTAGGTAAGCCTCCTAAAAATGTACTTTCCAATCTACAGAAGCAATAGCATGGTCAAGCCTATTAGAAACGACCCTATTACCATGATTATTTCTAGTTCAAGTAAAAGAACCCCGAACTGCACCAAGATCTATTAAACCACAATTATCTAGAACAATGGCAAAACTTTTCACTTGATGAGAGGAAAATACACTACCTCTCACTTTGGAAGGAAAGAGAATCTCATTAAAGTCCCCGATTGTAAACTAAGGACAAGTAATACAAGAGTGTAAGTGAACCAGGTGCTGCTATAGATTCTCTTAACTCATAGGAATTGGATCACCATGCACTATCGTGCACACCTACTCTAGCACCCCTTATTTTATATACACCATAGCAGCCTGGGGCATGATGTCCACCATTGAACAAATAAAGTAACCATTTGACACTATGAACCAAAAACCTCTTGCAACTTTAAACCTTTGAGATTCATACCGCATCAAAACCCAGCTTGCTCCAAAAACCCTTGATTTTATTAAACAAGACATAAGTTTCCATTAGGATGAGTATAAAAGGACAAAATCACCTGACCAAATCAAGCAGATGAACCCGAGCAACCTTATTAAAAGCCCTCTGCACATTCAAAGACATAATGTTGCAATCCATAGATCACTCAATATGAAAAATAAGTTAGGCGCTACCCAGCCGTAGCTAGTGAATATCAGGAGGTGGGGTGACATGCATCTCTGAACCCACTTTAGTGATAGCCAAACTAGGTTCCATAGAAGGAACTTGATTCACCTTGTTTCCTTTCTCAGTTGTAGCATCCTCTACAATCATAAGAGAGGATGGTAAACTAGTTAGTTGGTATCTATTCTCCTTCTCTCCAGGTGTAAGCACCTATTTTTGTACCACTACTGATGAGTTAGACTTCGATGTACTTGCATCATCATTATTTTTGGATGAGAAAATAAACCCTTTGTTAGGCCCTACACTCACAGCCTTGTGCCTTGAGACATACGTCAAATAGGCTTAGGTTTCATGGGCTTGTTCATATTAGACTTACTATGAGAAATGATAGACTTTACCATAATATTATTAGTCAAATGTGCTTCTTTTTTCTTTCTTCGCTTAACCTTAGTCTAACCCTTATCACCCTATGATTATTGCGACCACTTACCAGCTTCAAATCCTTAGATTCCACAATCATATCATCATTATTTGACCTGCTTGAAATATCATGATTATTCGTAACTGCACCCTTTTTTTATTTCAAATCCAAATTAGGGTCACCCTCCGATAGCTGACACGATGCCACCACAATTGGCTACGATACATCCTAGCAACGTGGCCATAATACCTACATAGTCCATATATAAGGTGAAGACTTTCATATTCTACCTAATAGCTAAATCCATTTATCACCACTTGCTAGACAATAGGAAGGGACAAGTCAATCTCCATACAAGCCCTAGCAAACTTGCCCCTCTCAGCAACTTAGTATTTAGGTAAACTTTTATCGAATTCCTAACTGCCAACATAATACGACTGATGGATTTCTTATGATAGTGGTACATGTTCAACCCTGTGAATCTAACCCAAATCATGGTAGAGCCAAATGTTTTCTCATAAGGATAAAATTCAATTACCGATAGCTTAACAGCCAAATAATTATCTACCAGTATCCGAGGACCACTCGTAATCACTTTTTCCTTATCTTCTTCTAGGTCAAACTTGACAAGAAAATATCCACATTTGACGTCAACGAGATCCAAACCACCTTTTAGCTTCCACAAACCCTTTAGTTTATAAAGCATGCATAACCATGTAACATAATGGTTTTCCTAGGGCCTTGATTACCATTACTGCATTCAAAAAATGCATACATGGGGGGTGCAACATCCCCTTACTTTGCTTTAACTAATGATAGGTGATAAAGGGCATTTATACTACTTATCTTGCTACAAAATCTTAGTTTTTTGCATGAGTTTTATTGATGCTATTAATGAGGATTTTGACTTGTTCCTCATTGTGTGACTTTGATAGAATTGATAACTATTGCACTGATTTTGGAATAATTATTAGATTAAAGCCTGTTGTGTTTAATCTGTCTCTGAGTATGGTTTTTTTATATAGGAGCTTTCAACTAAGTACAAAATGTCAAGAACAAGGCTAGGAACTCTCTGCATGAAACTTGTAGCAATGATAAATTTGGGAGAATTTGGGAGCTAAATAGAAGAGTTATTAAGCTCATTTGAACATATCTACAGGAAATATTATAATGGAAAATCTATATCTATCTCTACAGGGATCAAATTGAGACAAATAAAGATTTTTTGGAAAGCTCAAGAAGTGCTCTAAAACTTTAATTATCAACTCAATACCTAGTTCTAAGATTTCTTAGTGAAATCAAGTTATAAGATTAAAGGTTATTGATGTCCTGATGATATCTAACTTGACCTTTAGTTAGTATTTTCTAAATATCTAGAGCTACAGATGTCCAATTGAGGTGATTTTGGTGGCGTTGAAAATCTTATTCAAAGGGCTCCAACTATTTCTAGCGCCAAGGACAAATTTGGATGTTTAAGGGACCAAAATGGACCAAATAAATGAAGATGTTAGTTCTATCCAGAGCTGCAGAAATGAGCATTGCAGCGCTCAACAACACCTAAAAAATGATTTTAAATAAGTAGCTCACTGTTGAGCACTGTAGTGCTCAATTTAGCATAACAACACTCATTCAATAGTGGGATTGTAGAAAATTAATCAATTTTTGGGCCTTACTTTGACCCATTTTAGAGAGCAGTATTTAAAGGATTGATACAAACTTTTATCCTAGTTTTTTACTCACTTTAGGCTGCACATTTTAGGTTGCTATTATTCTCTTTCTTAGAGATTCCAAAGGTGGATTGCTTTGTTATTGTGGATGGCAGAAAATATTGTTGCTACTATTTATAGGTACCCTTTTAGATTCATTGTTGTAATCCTCCAGAGATAGAGGAGTAGATTTCTCTAATAAGTGTAGAGTTTCGGATAGATTGGGATAAAATTTGAGACCCTTTGTTTGTATTGAATGTATTAGTTTTTTTAATGTTTTGCAGTTTCTATTCCTACAATTATTGTAGTAATTGCTATAATCTTTATTGGAATAACTAAATTGGCGATCGTCATTTAAGGAAGTCCTTTGGGCATAAATTGATAGATCTATTGGTTTATGTTTAAAGGAGAACATATTAGAATTACCTTGTGTAAGGGAGAACATATTAGAATTAACTTTTCAATTGTTGGTTAGGATATAGCAATTGATATCTTAACTCACTGTAATTTTCAATTAAATTAAGATCTCGTTTATTGGTTATTTTCATTGGTAAGATTCTAGGGATCGATTGATCACTAGTATAATTTAATTCTTCACTAGGAATATCTTACATTAGTGCCTTCTTCACTATTGCTATTATCTTTTAATTTTAATTGCTTTAATTTAATTCATCAAAACCCTCAATTTTCCTAACTATGTGATAAGGCCTCCTTGAGAGACAGCTTAGGTTGTGCCCTTTACTACATTTTCTGGGTATAGCTTAGCATAAAATAATTTTCTAATTTGAGTAGGTAGGCGACAGCCTCCGTCAACAGTTTTATCGAGATTAGCATCTAACTATAAAGGTTTGGGAGGTGCATCACCCAGAACCTTATTGTAGAATGAGACACATCCAAGCATCATTCCTTTATCACCTCGACACCCTTCTCGAGCCCTTTCCCCCTTCGTCCCCCAACCCAGGACACAACCCTTCCTCCAAACTCTCCTCTTTGTACGCCCTTCTCATTGGAACCTCAATATGTTTCTCCTTCGCACTCTCCCCCATTACATGGCAGTGCTTTGCCTTTACATACACACACACACACATATACACACACTCATAAAGTGATGATCCATTTATGCAGGTGTAAGTTTTGTATAATTGCATTCTTCAATAACTCTTCATAGAAATTTAATTTAATTTATTTGGTTGTTGAATTATGTGATATATATGTATTCTAATGATTGATATTTATTTGTATTTTCAAACATATATTGTTCATCAAAATAAAGTGACATGATAAAACATTAAATCATTTTTAAACTATAAGAAATTTGAAATTTTTTATTTACTCAGTAAGAACTATGAATTTTGGTTGGATTGATGAAATTTTATACCCACAAAAATTTATTGAAAGGTATAAGTATACCAAGATTTATACCTGATATAAATGAATCCAATGGTTGAACTTCTTTGCCTATAATGATCCCAAACATTGTGATTTCTTATGGAGCAAATTCAGATATTTTGAGCTTCATTGTGGTTTCTTTTTTCTGTGAATTAGGATTAGGAAGATTGTTTGAATTGGAAATTTATATAAATAAATTATAGAAGCTTAGGTTGAATTGGAAATTTAATAAAAAGAATGTTAATCAAGGTTATATTAAAAAAATTAAGTCTATTAGGCTAAATATTCTTATAGGATGCTAACTAAATGTTGATATGGATAAGGAGATCAATAAAAAATTGTCATATCAAGTATATGTTGTTCTTACCTGGAGGTTTGGTAAGGCTGCAAACTCATCCAATCATTTGTGAGAGTAGAGATGGGGTATTTATAAAGACACTCCTAACAATCAAGTCAGTGAATGGATAAGGTATAGCGTGGTAAAAGAAAAGCATGTAATAAAGTTGTTATACCTGGGGCGTTAAGCCCCTTATATAATGAGATGTGATTCTATAATAAGTTAGGAGATAATCTTTCTTGAATAAAGGAGATATTTCCATAATTAAGTAAATATTAGATATATTCCATATTTATAAATGATATGATATAATATATGATATATGACATAATAATAGGAGGAGATTTCGTGAACTAATAGGAGATCTTGTATAATTTGATAGTCAATCTAGGAGATATCACAGTCTAAATTGGTGGAGAATCTCTAGGAGTAACTATATCACATGGGCAAGTTATGGGACCTCCTGAGAGAGTCCTTTGAGATTGGGCCGAGGTGTAGGGCCCATATTTTTAATCAAGTACATATATATGTTTTCTTAAAATCTGAATATTAGATGCACTTGACTAAACACATTTTTCTTTTAAATTAATCTATTATATAAATTTTGTTACTTTGTTATGCTTTATATTAAGCTCAATTGCCTATATAACCAAACTGTAGTTATAGAAATTTGAAATGAGAAAATTGTAGAATTAAAGGGAGAACAAGAAAGAAAAAGGGAATTTCAAAGAGCAAGATAGAGACTGTTGAGGGACAAACTCAATCACCATTTACATATAACAAAGGCCCTTAAACTAAATGAATAGAAAAATTAATACATTATTACCTCATATAGGGAAATTTGCATTAAAAAAAAGTGAAATTGAAACTAAACTACACAAGTTAATCACTAATAAAGGTTTGTGAGCACTAGTACCTTAACTTTATTGGGAATTGGAAAGGGGAAAACACAATGTAATGATAACCTAAAAAAAAAAAATTGATGGTCATACTTCACACTTTCTATGCTGTTATTATTTTTCTTATAATTAATAACATTAATAATATAGCTCTAAAATGATTAATCGTGTAAACCATCAATCATTGCTTTTGCAGTTTAATATTCGAATCTTGTTACATTATGCAGCAAGTGCGCTGCTCTTTGCCAAAATGGGTGTTGATCCATTCCTTGTTTCATGAAATCGGTAAGCAGTAAGCACTGGAAATCTTTGTTTAGTTTAGCATTTGCCTGTCTCTTTGTGTACGTCTACAATTCTGAAAGCTTGTTTAAAAAGGAACAAACTTTGATTTCTGGACATTTAAAAAGCAACTCATTTCAGCTGCAGATTGAGTTACACATTTGTTAAGAGACTTGTTTCAAGTTCTTTTCAAAAAAAAAAAAAAGTTTGCAGTATGCGGAACTGTGACAAACAAAATGTTTATTGTCAAAATCTTTCTCCAATCACTTGCTGAAATACTTGGTTTGTGGTAAGAAATACTTACTAAAAAGCCTCTCAAGCCTGCAATTGTTTCGCATTGCTCAAAGTTGTGATGAAGATATCATGTTTAACATCTTCATGTTGTTATTGAGCATAACTTCTCTTATCATTCTGTCTTTCTTTATATTTCATTTTTCCCTTTTCAATAGAAGTTTTTCAAAATAGCTGAATGACTATTTTGATGGATAATTTATGGGTGAAAATCTTTTCTGTATATTAAATTGTTTTCTCTCTTTTGTGACATGCAGTCAGTTGATGAGCGGGAAATGTGTGCCCGAGCTGTCTACTGTACAAATACTGATAAAAAGGTACTTCACTAGTTTTAGGGAATATCACAGAAGTGTTCTTCGAAACACTTATTATTTTGGAATAAGTGATCGCGTAACTAGTTAATGATGTTCTGAAAAGTGCTAAGGGTGTTTTGAGTTCTATGGTTAATTATTATAGAACCATATATATTTTTTAGGGTAATAATATTTTGTCACAAAAAATGTGAGTGTCTATTCAAATATTCATTGTACCATATATACTGCCTTTCTTCAACAAGTGCAAGAGTGTCCAACCTTCATGGTGATCACATTAGTACGAACTGGGAACATAACTAACAATATATATATAAGTGAAAATCTAAAGCTCACAAACACGGATAATTTCACACTAACAAAGGATTACATCAGTTCGAACTCGCAAGTTGCAACGTTTATTTATGCATACATGATTACAGCATGGAGGCTTTATACCAACTCAGTTGCCAGTTGGGGGCTTGTGCTGTAACATGGGTCGCGGAACGCTGTTTATATGCTGGGGCATTCTGTCCAAAGTTTGCTTGTGTGGTGGATGTCCATGAAGAGGAGGTTTGTGTGGGTAGTTATTCACCTGTGAGTCCTCCTCGAAAGTTTGCTTCTGTGGTGGATGTCCATGAGGAGGAGGCTTGTACTTATTCACCTGTGAGTCCTCCTCGAAAGTTTGCTTCTGTGGTGGATGTCCATCATGAGGAGGTTTGTAGTATTTGTGTGGGGAGAAATTCACCCGTGAGTCCTCCTCGAAAGTTTGCTTCTGTGGTGGATGTCCATGATGAGGAGGTTTGTATGGGTAGCTATTCACCCGTGAGTTCAGTTTCTCCTGCTGGGACAACTCCTCTGTAGTTGGGTTGTATGGTGGTCGACCTCCTGGAGGTCTGTGTGGGTGGCTGTTTACCCGCGAGTTCTCTTGCTCCTGCAGGGATGCCTCCTCTGTAGGCCTATGATGATGAGGATCAGGCTTTCCTCCAGCAGGAAGATTTGCAAGAGAGGTTGCAACAAACACCAGGGCAATTAGCAACACTAGGGTGTATTTGGCAGACATTTTGAGGCTTTCAGGATTTGGGTGGTGGAGAAATCAGAGCAGCGTAGTGGCCTTTTATAGCTGGAGTAGTGAGACACAGCAATTACTAAACTTATACCATACACTTATACCAAGTTAAATGCTGTAAACCAGTGTGTAAAAAATTATAAACTAATATGCAAAATATTGTAGACCAGTATAAAAAAAGTTATAAATCAGAAAATTTTTTACATATTAGTTTACAATTTTTTAGGTACTAGTTTATAATTTTTTACATACTAATTTATAATTTTCAACTTGGAGTAAATATATGATAAGTTTGGTGATGATTATTTATCATTTCTTTTATACTTGCTAGAGCCTATAGGTGGCCATGACATTTCTCTTTTCTTAATAAGTTCACTTATTTTATTATACAAGTCTACTTCAGTGTACTGTTTATGTGAGAAATTTCTTCATGCTTTCCATGGATGGTACCATTCATTATATGCCACAACGTGTAAATTATTGTTCTTAAAGTGAAAGATCAAAAAAATATCCACAAAACTTTTTGAGTTACGTGATAAATTAGAACTTTGGTAATACACAATTTTTTATTTATGTTTTTGGTGAGGTGGTAACATACAATAAATTACAGGCATGCACTAATAAGAAAGCAAACGGGTTCAAAACCTTAAAACGTAATTGTGGCAAAACGTAAATGTTCGTTGTAGATGTGTACTGTGTCAAACGAGGATGATATGAAAGAAGCGAAGACTAAAGACAAGATTTAGGCTTATATATGAATTTCAATACAACCATGATATTCAAATACCCAAAAGTGGGTATCCATACACTGACTTTATTACCATTAGATGAAATGGTAGTCCCTACTTCTTCCCACTCATCATGATAAAATGTGTCTAAATGGAATACCTATATTTAAATGTTAAAATAGCATTATTGTTTTCCATAATATTACGACATAAGTTAATGAACTTTGTGAGCAGCATGGATATTGAAGACGAACAGCTCTGGCGGAAATGAGTAGCTGTCAAGATGTGGTCTCCTACAAATAGTAGACATGTGGACTTTATAAAGAGAAGTGATACATGAACAACAATATCACACAAGCGCACACCATAAGCAAGTAATGGTGCACCATGGACATTAAAAAAAAAGATCTTTAGATCAAAACGAGTCACTTCCATAGGAGCTGAGGAAACACATAACATTTCCTGCGTCTTCCCTCTCCAAATCTTTTTCTGTCTTGACTCACTAGTGGCAAGTGCTGGTTGTCTTTTTCCTCCAAGTAGTGAGCAAGATTCATTTGGGACTGTCTTCCTCCAAGCATTGAGCAGTGAGTAGGATTCTTCCTCCATGCACTACCTTATTTCTCCATTGTATGTTAGCCCATGTGTAGGTAGAAAAGCGCATGAAAAGAGGGGGTTGAATCATGTTTCGCTTCTTTTTGTCTTTTCAGCTTCTAAAAACTTAAACAAAATACTATCAAGCTTTCATCTTGAAGTGCAATGGAAACAATATTAGAGGTTTCAGAAAGTAACTTTCTGAAGTACAGCGTTAGTAATGGAACAGTTAAAAAGATAGGCTTTAAGCAGAAATAAACAAATAATTACTAAACAGTGAATGTAAAAAGGATAAAGGAGAAGAGGATACTGTGTAGATATTTTTATACTGGTTCGACCAATCTGCCTACATCTAGTTCTCAGCCACTGTTGAGTTTCACTAAACCATTTCTCAACCTGAGAAAGAAAACAGATAGTCTTTACAATAGCCTTTGCAAAAAAAGAAAATAGATAGTCTTTACAATAGCCTTTGCAAACTCTAACTTGTGACCAGTAGACAACCCCTACTATCACAAATCAAGTAGGTATTCACTAACCTCTCCAAGCTTAACCGAGCAGTCTTTGACCGGCCTCTCCAAGCTAAATAGAACAGTCTTTAACTAGTTTTTCCAAGCTAAACCATGACCAGTAAAACACTTTTACTATCACGTTGCAAGTAGCCTTTGACCAGCCTCTCTAAGCTAACTCACAACGATCACTACTGGATTGAGGTTATAGAGGTTTGTGTTTGGGTTTTCAACTCAAACTAACCTACACTCAAGTTTTCTTAAGATATATTGTGAATGACTTGGGATAACTTGAATGACTTTTGAAAGAACATAGAAAAAATATTTTTACGAACAAGGAAACTAATTACAAAATTTAATGAACTTTACAAGAAGTTGAGAAGAAATTTTCACAGCGTTTTTGCTCTTATGTAGCATCTCTATATTCTTTGACAGCACAACATCTCTATTTATAAATGGTCTTCACTTATGACCATTGTCCTTAATCATTTCTCCAAGTGGCATGTGTTGATCATCTATTTGTGTCTTGAAAAAGTAGTCTAGAAGAGTAGCCTGCCAGTTTGTCAAAGCTATTATGGAAGTTTTAACACTCTAATATTTAACCCAATACGCTTATGACGTATTTAAGTTAATTATTAGTCATTACTCTTTTGTTCCAGATTTTATCGGATACTCTTGAAAATACTTTAGTACAGATATAGGTAAAAAATTTTTAACTTAAATAGTAAAATGTAAGCCACGTGTGCACATGGATAACGGTCAGTACACATCTAATAATAGCAATCATATAAATCACATCACAATATATATATATATATAAACCATGACATAACATAACACAAATAGTATTAACATCTCAGAACTATGTCATAATAGCGACACCCTCTACACATAAAGGACATCAATATATATTCATCAAAAGACTTGAATGCAAGCAGATAGAAAGGGTATGATCACCCTAAAGCCAGTATCCAAGGGAAACTATTTCCATACTCCCATTGTGACTTTGTAGCACAACTGCGTCTTAGAGAAATTCACGAGCTATGCCATCATTCTTGTCTAGAGACGATGCGGAAGAAAGAAAAAAGGGATGAGAAACTTATACAAGATTCTCACTAGGGCTTCCCTATTCCAATGCAAGTGTCATTGTCGTCATCCCCAGGCACTTCGATTTTCATTATGAAAAGGTGTATAGACAAAAGGTTTAGTTTTAAACTTCTCAAACTATTTAGCCGAAGTAGGTGTCTTTGAACATGATTTTAATGTCATGAATGCAACAGATATCTCATGTATGCATGGCAAGGCCTTCAGTGCATAAGTAACACATGCAGATAACATAAGCATACACACAACATGAATTTGTAACATACAAAACCAAAACACAAGACAAGGCTAATTATATAAACATAAGTTAAACTGAGGAGCTAAAGTCATCTAGCCATATCATATGAGTAAGCACACCAAATATATAATTTTACTTTACTCTCTTAGGTGACTTAGCATTCAAATTATGTGACTGAATAACAAATGAATGAATACATGATCAAACCTGATGAGTCATAAAACATTTAACTTGCATGGGAAAGGCAAGGGAACCCATGATAATTTACTTTCTCATAGTGGAACTCTCAAGTTCCCTTCTTAACAACCATCCTCTTATGTAACCACCTCAAACTAACCATCTCACCTTTCCCGGCGATTTTACATTCATCACCAAAACTCCACCTCACCGATCGCCTAGGATGAGCTTAACCTAACTAGCCATTGCTAGATTTAATATGGGGTAATAGAGGAGAAAAATACATCACTTTCTTGCCTTAGCTCGACTTTCTTATCATAAGCATGCAATTTCTTTGGATCACTTCTCATAACCTTTAATTCGGGGAGTCTAGAGAATTACTTCCATATATCTTAACCTTGGTATGTTATCTAAAGATGCAAACATGACATGAATGCTCATAGCTCATCATTTAATATTTCATCCTCATAAACTTCATAAATCATGCATCTCAATTAGTCAATCATAAAACCTATCACGCCATGATTCATCATATAATTTGGTCATATAAGCATACAACACATTCCTTCCATACATACATACATAAGCATGTGACTACCAACATCTCATAAACATACTCCTAACCAGTATGTCAGAATCAAGGACCGGGCTCAGCTAATGCAAATGCCATTCTCATTAAGATTAGTGCAACATACTAATGATCATACCAGGTCATATAAATTTCAACCAAACACATGAGTATGGCTTCCATAAGATATCATTCACATTAATCTCATCAAATTATCAATATTTATACTTAAGCCCAAAAGAGGGTCAACATTGTAATTTCTCAAAGATTAGAGGTCAAAACATAGTTTTTCTTTTTAACTCATATTCTCAAACTATTTATCCTCAAAACCAATTATACATTTCAGAGACTCATAACACTTAGAATTCATTTAAATTCATCATAAAAATCATTTCGGACCATAGGCCAAATTATGCTATACTTTAGAGGTCAAAGTGCAAAATCGCTCCTTTTTAACATTTAAGAAGAACCGAAACTTCTAAAACTTTTTTAAACATTATAAATGGTATTTTGAACACATGGATACATTCAACATCATTAGTTGTTCTAATTAGAAGTATTTGGCTGAAATAACATAGTTGATAGTTCAAAACACAACTTTCCGTATTTTGTAAAATGACCCAAACTAATACTTGCAATTATACCCTTTTATGCATCTGTGATACCAAAACAATGTTTACATCAAATATAAGTAATTATTAAGTATATGAATAGTGTGAATAGCCTTGAACAACCCTTGAACAAAATTAGAAAATTAATCTCCTTAAAGTATCATAAAATCACAATTTTGATCATTTCTAGAAACTAGTTATTCCCAATTTCCTAAAAATAATTTTTACAACAATTATTAGTGATTCTCATGTATGTAAACAATGGTGAATAGGGTTAAACAGTAATCAGAAAAAATTAGCCTTCTAAGAGCTTTATAAAACACAATTTTGATCCTTTTTAGTTACTAGTTTTTCCCAAAATAGTAAAAATAATTTTTACAACAATTATTAGTAATTTAGACTCATCTAAACATCATAAATCAGTAACCATTCTAGTTCTAAGAGATCAAATCAGAAACTAAAACTTTAGCATCTAAAATCATGAGAAAAACCTTGTTCTTAATTCTTTGCAATTTCTAAATCTTTCAAAATTTCTTTATACATCTTAACGACAAGATCCATAACTAAAAATAAAATATAACAAGCTTTAAATTAGAATTATATGAGGGCCGAAAACATAAAGATAAGAAGTGTCCATGAACAAAATTTCCATTGAAGATAAAAGAAGCAAGTCTTGAGTTTTAGGATTTAAGTGATGACTAGAATCATAAACTTGTCTTATAACCTTATTATTATCATTATAAGGTGATAACTTGGAAATATAAATATGAAATGCAAGGCTTGAAATATAAATATGAAGATGCAAGTTCATTCTTAGGTCTTTAAGATTTTAGGTGATAACTTGAAATATAAATATGAGTATGCAAGTCCATATTATTACCTTCAAGAATTAAAGTGATAATTTGAAATATAAACATGATTATGCAAAGCTTGGAATATAAATATGATGTGCAAGAACTTGAAGCATAAACATGGATGCAAGTTCATTTTTATGTCTTATTATGCTCAAAACTCAAGACTTAGCAATTCTTTCATCAATCTTTTGACATCAAGAATTAAACCTTGAGCTTTAGAGGTCATTTAAATGATGGATTCACAACCACCACCATGATTCCTCATCATCAAGCCATGGTCATTAATAAGTCATAGAATCTGAAAATATAAAGGAAGAAACATAAAGAAGAACATGAAATAAAATCCTTACCAAGTTGTTTCTTGTTTATTAAAGAGAAAACTTGATCTTCTATGAGTTATCAAAGACAAAAATTTGATCTTAGTCAGGGTATAGTTTCAGCCAAGATGAGTTAAAATGGTGGAAGGATTTTTGTTGTGTTCTTGTGTTTAGATATGGAAAGTTTAGGTTCTTAGGGGTTAGTTTATGGTATGTATGTGTTTGTTTGAGTTTGGGAACTTAGATGAATATCAAAAATAGAGTCTCTTAGAGATGGAGAAGGAAGAAGAAGAGAGCTTTGAGTTTAGAGAGAATATAGAGGATTTTTTGCCAAAGTAATGAACAAGACTACACCAAAAATTCAAGTAACAAGTATAGGTGTTTGTGTGTGCATTTGGCTTGAAAGAAACACGTATTTATAAGAGTTTGGGGGGGGGGGAGGGGGCTAAACTGTGGCCTTCTAGGCTATAATACAATCAAAATTTTGCTCAAACAAAATTGCAAGACAACTCAAAGAACACATGGTATGGTCATGATGTTGTTTGAGTACATAATTCTTTGAAATAAAATGGAGGCATTATGGTGGCATGGAGTTCACGGCTAGTATGGGAATAATGGGGGATAATTTTTTGAATCTTTGATAATGGTAGTACATGTAGGATAGCTTATTTAATTAGATGGTAGATTTAGAAATTGGTAATTTTGTGAAAATGGTAAAACTAGGTGTGTAAGATAACTCAAGACTAGGTAAAAAGATAATTTTATACTAGTAATGGAGTTAAGCTCAATTGAGTTGAAAATCAATTAGTAACTTAAGTTTTAATCTCAAGGTAAAGAAAATAAATACATTAGAATTTCCTTAATCTTAGCATTATTGGTTTTATGAGCTCTTTGTAATTAAGAAAGGAAATTAAATTTCCCTAAACAATTCTCAGGCTCTAATTACTACTAGTAATTATTTTTTAACTTTAGGTAATTATTTTTAACTTTAAGTAATTATTTTAACCCAAGGTTAATGAATGAAAACAATTTGAATTAAAATAGAACCTAATATTGCCTTAATTACTTAAGAGAACTCATTAAGCATTAATTAGGGGTAAAATGGTCATTTCATGAAAAAAAATTTCTGAATTACTTGAACATCAAAATCATACTTATTACAAACATTCTTGAACCTCCTGGATAATAACCGGGTTTAAAAGTTACTCAATTTCATGTTAGGTTGCCACAGGGGTAATTCGGTAATTTTATGTATGATAAAAATCAAGGGTTGAGATTTTTACCACAACATTAACATAACACAAATAATCCCCTTCAACATAAAACTAACCCTAGAGGATAATAGGGATTGGTTATCTTTGATTTTCAGGAAAAAGTAACCTCAGGGGCATTTTGGTCATTTTGCAATGGAAAATCGAGATTTTCGATTTTTCCCAGGAATTGCTGTCCAAGCAAAATACAGCATTGTCCTAATGTTAAAATTCCTTTTTAAGGATTGCTCGACCTCAAATCTCATGCAAAATTTACCTAGGGACATTTTGGTAATTTTGCACAGTAGAAAAAATTAGGGCATTACAGAAGTCGTTGTAAAGTTGAAGTTTTTGATGTCCCTTCAGAAACTACTTTTACTTTTTCAACATGATTTTTGAACTTTTTCTTCTAGAAGCTAGGGTAGTTAACCAAGTTGGTAGAAGAGATAACACGCCAGTCTGTCACTGGATTTGACTTTTGAAATTTGAATTTCAAATTTCTCTCCTTTTCTTGTAGAGCGCACTAGTTTATAGTTAAGTGAGCTCTCTGATATGTGGTATCATTTCCTTTATGAATCTTTAGTCATCAAGTCTTCAATCAGAGCTTGTTGATGATAAAAACATTGTAAATGTGATGATTGAAGATTGTGGAACAGATTGGCTTTAGAGTTTGATTGATATCTTCATTCCAAGTGTACTTTCTGAAGTCCAGTGCTACTTTCTAAAGTCCTGAATCTTGGTTTTTTGTATTGGTTATTTTTCTTCAATCCGTTATGCATGTATATACTTGTTTTATGATATAATTATCACTTCTATTCAGTTCTTATATGTTAGAAAGAGATAAAACTTATTTGCACATGTAAAATGAAATTATTTTTGCTTAAAGGAACCATGTTTTGCTAACAAAAAAACTTGTTTCCTATTTCAAGAAACTCAAGATAGACATTAGTTATTCTTCAAAATATTTTCCTTCAATTGGCTTTGTTATCATTCAAAACATATTACTTTAAAGCTTTCAGAAAGTGATACCTGGTGTATACGTTGCAGTGGATAAGTTCTGTATTGCCCTAAGGTTGCTTAGGACCCACCTATGCTGTCGAGAAAGCCCTGGGTAGGCGGAGAGTCATGGACTGTAGATTGGGTATTGTTGTTGCAAAATTCTACAGACCAACTTCACTACAATGTGTTATTCTAGCCGCAATGAATTTGTTTGCTGCAGGGAGTAATAGCTTCTTTAAGCTCGCTACAATGAGTAGACTCAATGACAGCATAGTGCAAAACAACTTATTTTTGTTTAAGTGAGCCCCTAGCCCTATAAAACACCCATAGCTTGAGTTTATTCCAGAAACTTGAAGCCCTCCCTCTCCTACTCTCTCTAATCCCTTCTCCACTTAATCCAACCCCAACCTTCTTCTCGAAGAGATCAAATGTCAGATTTCATGGGTTTTGTTTTTCTTTTCTTTTCCATTTCATATCTTAGTGAATAGTTATTGTTTGTCAACATTGTTTTCAAGTGGAGGTACTCCCCCAATGTTGTTAGAGTTATGTTTAAGCAATCTAGAGGTTGTTAGAGTCTAATCTTAAGTTTTGTAACTTTAATGGCAGATATTGGTGCCATTTCTACTCCCTAGAGCATAGTGAGTATTAACATCGCTCCTTCCTCCCCTCTAAGTGAGTGGGTTCATATCCTATGATCCGTATATCGATCATTAGAGTTATTTTCCTTAAATGGAGACCTGTTTGCATGATTTTAAAGAATATTAAAGATTACAGATGGTTTTACATATTTTACAAAAATAGTTGTTTTCAACAAGAGCATAAACTATTTGTTTTAATGCAAACTCGTGGAACCATGATTGTCAAAGTGATTTTATTAAAGAGCTAGAGTACGATTGTGACTTAATTAGAGATTTTATAAATTATCACGATGATTTCAAGAGTGAAATGGGTATGAATTATAGAGTTTTATGCCTAGAGGAATGTCATAACAGAGTTTTAGAGAAAAAAATATGTTTTATGAATTAGAGACTAAATGGTAACTATAGAGAAACAGATAGTGAGTTAACGACTAAACCCCGATTGTTAACTTTTGTAGAAGTCGTTTAACAGTCTCATAGACCAGAGAATGGAGCCTAGTTAGGTGTCCCATAGAGCAAAGAACTTGTTATGCCATGGTTGACATGCATAACTAGAGAATATGAATACATATATTTCATTTTGTTATGAAATGTATCATCAGAGATCCTTACTTCTCTAGTACAGTACCGTTGTTTATGTTTTCCAAAGAATTTCAATTACGAGACATTACAAATGTATATATGAATATGATTTCAGAGTAATTGCATTAACCAGTTTTGATGACCATCTATATAATTATTTATCCTGGTTGTTGTCCCATGAGAGGGTTATGGATGAGAGCCTACTCACTGAGTTTTAGATGAAACTCACCCTTGTCACTTCTTCCATTACAAGTGTAGTAATTGCTGTGAGTTCCTCTTTTCCACCCCCTCCCCTGCAGTAGAGATATTTCAGTGGCAAGCTTTACTTCACAGTGAAGTATTCTTTTGTATTTTTCTTAGAAATAGAGTGCTCCAGTATACATGGCAGGTAGGGTCCCAGACTATAGAGATAGATTTGCATTGATTTATCATCATTATTTTATATTTACATGACTATAGCTTTTATGGATATTTTGTATGGAGAGCAACTCATATATTTTGAATCACAGAGATATATAGAGAGCTTGAAAATGAAATTGTGATGATTTGATCTCTTTACTAAATTTAGAGAATTATGTTAGAGTTGGTTATAATATGCTATTGATGATGATTGTAACACCCCGATTTCTCTGTCTGAGGGAAATGACCAAAATGCCCCTGAGGTCATTTCCTGACCCGAACTCGAGGGTAACCAACTCGGTCATCCTCGAAGGGTCAACTCAATGTTTGAAGGGGATTGAATGGCCTTTGAATGCTTTCGGAAGCGAAAATTTCGTTTTTCAGCTTTGGTCAAAATGACCAAAATACCCTTATAGCGTTTTACGCGGGTAAAGGTGCCGTTTGAGCCCGGAACTTCCCCCAGAGGTTCAAAAACATGTTTTCATGTGTCTAGAGGTATCTGTTCAAGTCCCGGTGGTCCCGGGCAGTTTTAGTGCAAAATTACGATTTTGCCCCTAGAATAGTGTTTTTAAGCTTAATGACGTAATTAAGCAAACCTAAGCAATATTAGGCTCTAAACGAAGATTAATTTATTTCCCTAATTAATCTAGAGTCAAAATAATTTATTAAAGTTAATTAGAACCTAAAATTGCTTAGATTAAACTTAAATCCCTTTTTAGAACTCAAGATTCCTAGTCTTGGAATCTTGAATAGTGTTTTCTCTCTCCAATTCCTTAAATCAAGGAAATGTGTCTAGAGTTGTTTAGACTCTAAATTGAGGATTTAACTCACTAATGGTGCAAGACCACTCCTTAATTATGTCTAGGCCACCTTAATTACCCATTTACCTTACCTAAACACTTTCTTACAAATTCCTAATCTTAAGCATAATCAAAGATACACCTAAACACAACTCTAAACCACAATTAAAATGCAAACTAATCCTCCCCATGGGCTGATGCATTTCGGCCAGCACCTTTCCCCTTTGACCACATATTAAATTGTTTCTCACTCAAAGAACCATGCTTGAGCCATACCTTGAGCCATACCTCACCATGCTTTGAACCATACCTCACCATACCTCAAGAACACATTATCTCACCTCATGGAACTCATGGAAAGCCTCCAATCTGCACCTCATATGGCCGAAGCCTTCATCAGCCTTCACACCCTCCATTTGCTTCATTTCTCTATAAATAGAATGCCTTGAGGAGCTTGCACCACTTTTAGATCATTTGCCAAGTTTAGGAAACACTCAAAGCTTTTCTTTTTCTCTCAAAGTCTTTGTGTTCTTCAAGTTCTTGGAGTTCTTCAAGTTCTCCATCTTCTTCATCTTCTTCTTCCATCTTCAAGTTCATCACACCAAGTAGGGATTTTCTTTCATGTATTCTTTCTTTGAAGTTCTTGTTTCAAGCTTTATGTTCATAGTTTCTCTTGATTCCTTTTAGAACTTCTTTTCTTCTCCTCATTCCTCTTTATGTTTCGGCCATGGGCCTTTGGAGTTCAAAGAAATGAGAGCTTGATGATGAGAGTTTCATGATGATGTTCATCACTTGAAACAAACTCTAGAGCTTGATCTTTGTTCTTGAGCAAAAGTGTTTCTAGTTTTTCCTTTCTTGAACTCTTGAGAACTTTAACTTTGATAATGTTTTAAAATGACTCTATGAACTTAATGATGAGGTCTCATGATGTTGGTGTTAATATATCACCAAGATCATGGATTCTAGAGTTTCAAATATTTCTTTTCTTTCCTTGAAGTTTCGGCCATTACTTTTCCTCTTACATGCAAAATGTTTGATTTTCTAAATATGTTATGTTGAGTTCTAAGAACTCTAGACTTTTACTTTGTCTTGGTTCGATGAGTTTGGGTTGAGGTTTAAGTTCCTTTAAAGTCTTGCTAAGAGCTCTAGAGAGATAAAATGAACTTGCATAATTTATTTTATGCTTGCACTCATATTTACATTCTTGCTATGCATTTTACCTTCAAGCTATCACCTAAGAACATAAAGATTAAAATGGAACTTGTCTCATCACTTGATTTAATTCTCGAAGCCTTTCTATTTCGGCCTTAAAGTCGATTGTTGGTGGGCCTAGAGCACTAAAATAAAGAATTGAACTTGCATCATCACCTAATTAATTTCTCGAATGCCTATCTATTTCAGCCTTAAAGTCGATTGTTGTTGGGCCAAGAGCACTAAAATAAAGAATTGAATCTTGCACATTTACTTTCAAGCTTGCACGTTTAAGATTATGCTTCGCATATTTACTTTCAAGCTTGCACGTTACGTTTATGCCTTGCATATTTAATTTATGTCATCATTTTAATTTGTAAGCAAGATTAAAAATGAAAAGCATGAGCATGTTTAGTTTATGTCGTAACTTAAGAACCTAGAGCTCAAAGACTTGCCCATTTCATTCCAAGATAAAGTTAAATGTGAATGTATACCTTGAATGCATAATTTCGGCCAAGTAGTGATGATGGACTTGCAATGAGTTTTCATCTAGCTACTAGGACCAATAGTCTCTGTTCTAAGTTTTCCTTAAAGCCTTACAAATCTTTATAAGGTTATGTCATCACAAGTTGTGATTTTATTATCTTTTAGGAGATGAAATAAATTTTGGTCTTTAACCTAAGGCTTCACTTAGCCTCTTGAGGAATTAAAATGTTTTGCAAAGAGTTTTAGAAGTTCTAGAATGATTCCAAGAGAAACTAGTTAACTTATGTACCTAGAAATGTCAATTTAATTCTCTTATTGAGGCAAGATGTTTTCGGTTCTGATGTGATGAATGTGATGCTGTAGGATGATGTTTTAATGTGTTGGAATGTGTGAAAATATCATATGATGATGTAGAAGCGATCCTATGCATGATGGGTAAGAAACTAGCTAACTAGAAATACCGTAAAGCTAGAATTTAACATAGTTTTGACCCATTTGTTTATGGAACTTTTCCAAACTGTTTTAATGGGGACATAATCAGATTTAGATTGTTTAGACATGAAAAACTTGGTATCATTTGAGTTAGAATTGAATTCTAGCACCTATGAGGAAACTAGTAACTAGAAAACCGTAAAAATGCAAATGTAGAACTCTTAGAACATTTAATTTTCTGGATTCGGTCCAGCACCCTTACAACATGGGAAACATGGTTAATAATTAGTCCTTAAGCATAGGAATGCCTCATAATTGAGTTAGATTTAATACATAGCACCTTCGGCGAAAACGGAACCGAGAAAGGGTCTAAAACGTAAGTTCTAGAACCCTGTAAATACAAGTTAGAGAACTTGTCCTATGCTATTCAGATTTTAAAAGTAAAATGAGAGGATTATGAATGATGTTTAATTATGAGCCTTAGGTGCTTAAAATATGAACGACGGATGTAGAGAACTATATCTCAAGATTAAGACCCGTAAGGGTCAAAGCATAAGCTACCGTAAGGGTAAGCGTTTGGATGATTTATGATGATGCATGAAGTATTCTAATGATGATGATGTTATTCATATGAGGAATTTATGAGATTATATGTTTATGTGGCATAAAGCAAATTTGGAAGGAAATTCGGTGTAATGACCGTTTAGGCCGCCGAATTTCCGACAAATTTGGGGACTTAAAGAGATTTTGAAAATTAAGGTACTAAGATGGGTTCTAGGATGACACCGGTTCGGCCGAGCACCTCCATAGAACTCATGTGACACCGATACCATTTTACACTCTTAGGTGACACCGGTTCGGCCGAGCACCCCTAAGAGTTTTGCCCTCTAACCCGTACTCAGATAGTCGGGATTTATGATACGCTTATCGTTAAGTGGTAAGTAAGAACTAGTGACGACTAGTTAAGGTATGAGCTCATAACCTAGATGTATGACACGTTCTAGGTGACACCGGTTCGGCCGAGCACCCCCAGTTCGATTGTCTTTTAGGGTGGCCCATGAGGAAGAGAAGTTTCATGATTATGATTATGTCACTAAGTTTTGTCCCATATGAATGTTACTATTGCCACTTTATGCCACCAAGAATGATGATGCTTGATGTTATGTTTTATGTATGTACATTAGGTAGTGCCATGCATACATTCTCTATTATGTTGCATCCATGACATTAAGATCATCCTAAAATGAATGGACCTTGGCTAAAATATATTTTAAAGTTTAAAATGAACCTAATACATGCTCAGTCATTTTGTATAAATAAACCCAAGGTTCCTGAGGACGTAGATGATGACACCTAGGTAGTAGGAGACCCTACTGAGATTCTTTTGCAAGATTCTCACTCCCTCTATCTCTTTCTTTCCGTCACGTCTTCAGATGGCGACGTTCGTAGTGTTCGTGGACACCCCGACATGGGAGGTGCACTATGACCCGGCTCACGGGTCGTACCATTTTGAGGGGCAGTGCACGGTGCGGGTTTTCATGTACGTAGGACGCCCCTTCGCTCATCCCGTGCACACCCATCGCTTCTCCTCGACTGCACCCTATGGCGACGACGAGCGGGTTTTTGAGCGTGCGCGTACGCATGACCAGAGAGTGCTCCGCATGCACACCGCCGCCTTAGCCATGCGAGACCATCCCGATTACGTGCCCCGGACCTACTTCTCGGAGACCGACCCGTCCGAGGACCCACCTACTCATCCGTATAGCGAGAGCTCTGCCCCCTCTCCACCATTGATGAGGGAGGGCAGTGAGGATACCGTGACTCAGCCCCGACTTGCACGACGACCGGAGATGCGGCCACACCGCGGGGGTCACTCTCGATCCCCGCTCCGCCTCTTCACGCCCGAGGAGCTCGCCCAGTTTCCCGGATTTCTGCCTCGATCACGAGATAGTCGCCAGTAGGAGGCCGTGGATGGCCCGAGTTAGAGCACACACCACTTAGATGGGGATAAACCTTCTTTTGTTTAGAGGTTATCCTATTAGATGCACTCGGGTAGGGGAGTAGATTATGTTTATATTTATGTTGTATTTCCTTTCATGTATTTCCATGTACCAAATCAAGTCCCACGCTTATAAGTGGGCAAATTATAATTATATATGAAATGTTATTCAGTGTCTCTCATGATGTGCCCTTCTATGCTTTATGCTATGACGTTATGAGGTGTATGTTTTGTTCGTTGCAAGTTATAACGCATCACGCGGCTCTCACTTTTATTTCAAAAAAAAATTACCCGTATTTTCCGCTAAGTAATTCAAAGTTAAATGAGATCTATGAAGTAACAGACTAATGTTTAACCTAAGTATGTTCTAGAGTATTGGGTTAAAAATTAGGATGTTACAATGATTATGTTTTCAAAGAGCCAAGGATTTATTGGAGATGAAAAGATGTTTTATAAACATATTATTAAATTATGCATATAGAGAAACTCAGAGGTTATGAGGCTTATGATCCCAAATTAGGTCTTGACAAGAATTGTAACACCTTAATAAGAACGAACCATACTTAAGTCATATTTCATCCTTATTAGTTTATTACTTCCTATCTTGCGTTCTTTTTAGAAATTACTGTTATACGAAATTAGCGGAAAATATATATATTTTTTTTGAAACCACATATTCGAAAGTAAAGCCTATAGCGTGAAGTGGAAGTAACGTTCGTTAATCATAAATAACTTAGTAGTTAAGCCTCATAATTGGTGATCGAACAATACTAGAGATAATATTAGAACATAAAACATAGTACATATTACATAATTGTTCTCAAGAGGGTGGGCATTCCCACCCTTGAATACAATACATAAAGGAACAGTACAACAATACATAAGGGACAGTACAATAAGATAAAACATCCGATACCTCAGATCCCAAGGGAACATTACTACCACGAGAACATAAGAAATAAACCCCCTAAGCCTAGGTAGAAAGCAGTAAAATAAATATCAACAACAACAGCAAGTGCGATGAACGGCATCAACACTCAGACAGTATCGTGTGCGTGGAAAGGACTCCTAATAACAGAGTGCGTGGTACGAAGGAGTGCTCGGCTCGTATAGGCAAGTGGTACTCCGACTACTGGGTGACTCCAAGCATCACTGAGCATGTCATAGTCTAAAACATATATAACATCGAGGATGGGACTTGACTTATCGGACGGCATCTGCCAATTCTGCCAACGATCTTCCTCGAACTCATCATGCCCCTTATCCAAATCCTTTCCTATCAAGTCCTCATCGATCTCCATCGGATCCTCCTCTTCATCAGCATCATATGGGTCAGGCTCGAGAGGAACCATCTGTAGGGGTTCAACGTCCAGAGGCTCCTCCAAGATCTCTTCCTCGGAGTCAGAGGATAGCTTTACCACTGGCACGTGGCGTGGAAGGGCTGCAAAGATCTGTACATTTGAGTCAGAAGAGTCGGATATGATGATGGGCTTGCTACATGAGGTTTGGCGGTTCCTCGTTCGGCTGCTGGGGCCTCCTAGGTGAAATGAGCTCCTCGAGAAGGGGGCCCTATTTCCTAGGACCCAATCGAAGTCTGAGTTGAAGCTACTGCAGGGGCAAACCATCATCGGGTGAGATCGGATCTAGAGATGTCATGGTTATAGGTGTGAGAAAACATGGATTTCCTACTAGGCAGTTATTATCTCATAAGTGTCATCATATACATCTCTAGGCCACTTTGATTTTATTGTCAGAAAACATGGGCAGTTAAAGTTTCATTATGCTTTGTTTTGAAAAACATTTGTAATCCAAAGTGGCGTGTCTTTTAGAAGTCTTTCATTAACAGGGATAATAGTGAAAACATAAATCATACTCATAGCATTTATTCAACTAGATGCAGAAATATAACAATGCATACATTCTTTAACTTGATCGGTCCTTCACTCACTGAGTGCACCAACACCAATGTCTTAATCCACCTTTGTGTGCAATGAAATCATACCGTGGCCGTTGCCACAAACATGTTTCGAGATAAAATCTCAACGGAAAAGGTGAGGGGTTAAGCAGTGAGCTTCTCCCTTGTTCTTTATTCATATTCATATGCAAACTTCTTGACATATAACATTTTTCATATGCTTCATCATGGTAATGTGTAATTACATAATACATGATCAATGCTCAAGGGTTCACATCATAGCAACATAGCACTTTGAAACACATATGAACACTACTCAAGGCATTTCATTTATATCATAGCAATTAGAGTATGTAACATCCTAATTTTTAACCCAATACTCTAGAACATATTTGGGTTAATCATTAATCTATTATGTCATAGTTTCCTTTTCTATTCAAAATACTTAGCGGAAAATACAGGTAATTTTCTTTTTTTGAATTAAGGAAACAAAGTGAGAGCCGCGCGACGTGACGAATGATGAAGCATGAAAGGAATAAAGTACAAATCCAAATAAATGCAACATGAACATCCGGTCATAAAGCACATAATTGCACAGCATAATAAAACAAACTGCATAAGTGGATATATATATTATGCCCACCTAAGAAGGACGGGACTTAGTTTAGTACAACATAAAGTGAATACAATTGAAATGGAAATACATGGAAAATGAAAGTACAATAGAAGGCATAAAAGAAACTCTCCTACTCTAGTGCGCCTACAAATAGATAACCTTAAAGCAAAAGGGTTATCCTGGTCTAGCCAGAGCTCGGGCACCTGGGCACGACTGTCGTCTCCTACTACGGGCCTCTTTGGAAGGGGGGAACGTATCCAATCCACTGGGCTATCTCTGCCGGGGTAGCTATACGCTGCATCGGCCGGGCGTGAGCTCCACGATGGGGAATCATCCTCACCCGCCCTCCACGTACCGGCTGGGTAACAGTAGCCTCGCTACCCTCCCCAAAGTCCATCGGTACGGTGGGGGAGGATCCCTCAGAAGGCACCTGAGCAGCTGAGTCCTCTGAAGGGTCCATCTCGGAGAATGATGAACGAGAGCAGGGCACATACTACGGGTAGTCCCGGATAACAGAAGCTGATGATGGGGTGCGGCGGATCCACTCCTCTCGAAGCCGTGCGTGCTTGAACACGAAATCATCGCTGAATGGTGAGGCGGGAGAGAATCGGTGAGAATGTACAGGGGGACTGAAGGGTCGTCCAACGAACATAAATACACAAACGACACAGCGACCCACAAAATGGTATGACCCGTGGTTTGGATCATGATGCACCTCCCATGTTGGGGTATCCACAAAAATCACGAATGTCGCCATCTGAAGACGTGACGGAAAGAAAAGATAGAGGGAATGAGAATCTTACTAAAGAATCTCAGTAGGGCATCCTACTACCTAAGTGTCATCATCTACGTCCTTAGGAACCCAGGGTTTAGTTGCATAAAATAAGTAAGCATGCATCAAGTTCATTTTAAGCTTCAAAACATAGTTAGCCAAGGTCCATTCATTTTAGAATGATTCTTGATGTCATGGGTGCAACAAATTAAAGAATGTATGCATGGCACTACTTAATACAAGAACAATCATCATAACATCAAGTATCATCAAAATAGTGGCATAAAGTGGCAATTGAAATCTCAGATAGGAAAACTTTGTGACATAATCATCATACTTTACTTTCTCATAGGGCCACCCTAAAAGACATTCGTTCTGGGGGTGCTCGGCTGAACCGGTGTCACCCAGAACGTATCACATCTCTAGGTTATGAGCTCATACCTAACTAGTCGTCACTAGTTCTTACTTATCCCTTATCGATAAGAGTATCATAAATAAATCCCGACTTTCTAGTACAAGCTAGGGGGCATTTTCTTGAGGGTGCTCGGCCGAACCGGTGTCACCCAAGAATACATCTTGGTACCGATGTCACATGAGTTCTTGGAGGTGCTCGGGCGAACCGGTGTCATCCAAAAACACATCTTAGTACCTCATCTCTTTTAAAGAAAATCTTATAGGTTTTTCAAAAAACTTTCTAAGTCCCTAAATTTGTCGAAAATTTGGCAGCATAACAGCGGTACGCCGGATTTCTTCCAAATTTGCTTTATGCCACATAAATAATTAGAACATGTATCCTCAATCATAATTTCACACATATACATAATCATTCTTAGATAAAACATACATTCTCATGTAACATTATAGCTCATTATGCTTTAGATCCTACGGTGCTTTATGCTTTGACTCTTAAGGGTCTTAAACTTAAGTTATAATTATTCTATTGTTTTCTATCAACCTCTTGTGCACCTAAGAATTCACAACTAATTACTAGATCTTATGTCCATTAACAAATCTGGGCAACATCATATTCTAAAGGTAGAATTACATCTTTAAGATTACGGGGTTCTAGAACTTACGTTTTAGACCCTTTCTCAGTTCCGTCTTCGCCTAAGGCACTATAAATTAGATCTAAACCAATTATGAGGTATTCCTAAGCCTTTGAACTAATTATAAATAATGTTTACTACATTATAAGGGTGCTGTACAGAATCAGAAAATTAAATGTTCTAAGAGTTCTAGAATTGTGTTTTTTACGGTTTTCTTGTTGCTAGTTTCTCTATAGGCCCTAAAAATCAATCCTACATCAAATGTTACCAAGTTTTCCATAATTAAACAATCCTAATCTGATTATTATACCACTAAAACAGTTTGGACAGAACCTAAAAATTAATGGATCATAACTATGCTAAAACTTGACTATACGATTTTTCTGTTAAACTAGGTTCTTCCCTAACATGCATAGAAAGGTTCCTACCTCAACACACATAAATTTCACACATTCTAACATGTCAAAACATCATCATACAGCAGCAAACATGTCATGGCAGAACCGAATTCATGCATATGCATATCTTGCATAAAATCTCATTTTTAGCAAGCATAGGTTACTAGTTTCTCCTTGAATCGTTTTAGGACTTCTAAAATTCTTTTGCAAAACATTTTGTCTCGTAAAAGAGGCTAAGAACAATCATGGGTCAGCAACTAATTTAAAAAACTCTTGGAAGAGGTTTAATTTACAAATCTTGTTAATCATGACCTTATAGAACTCTTGAAAACATAGGAAAACTTTTGAGCAAAGATTGTTGGCCTTTGCAACTAGATGAAGCTCATTTTGAGTTCATTCACATCACATGGCCGAATTTACATCCTTGGGGATGTTTCCATAATCAAACTTTAGCTTGAGATAATGAGGGCAAGTCTTTGAGCTCTAGGTTCCTTAAGTGATGACAAAATATAAACGTGCTATGCATTCCATTTTATTCTTCATTATAAAGTAAAGTGAGAGCTTCAAAGTAAATATGAAATGCAAGAACTTGAAATTAAATATGCAAGGCACAAAGTAAATATGCAAAACTTGGAAGTAAATATGCAAGTTCAATTCTTTATTTTAGTGCTCTAGGCCCAGCAACAATCGACTTTAAGGCCAAAATAGAAAGGCTTCGAGATTAATTAGGTGATATGCAGGCTCTCATTTTAAATCTTTAAGTTCTTAAGTGATGACTTGAAATATAAACGTGCAATGCAAGGCTTGAAACTTAAATGTGATAATGCAAGTCCTTTTCTTTAGTCTTTAAAGTTTAGTGATGACATAAGAAAGTAAATATGAGATGCAAGAGCTTGAAATATAAATATGAGGTGCTAGAAATATAAATATGCAAGTTCATTTTATATCTTTACTAGAGCTCTTACAAGACTTTGAAGGAACTTAAGCCTTAACCCGAATTTATCACAACAAGCTAAAGTAAACAAAATATCCTTCCTTGAGGCAAAATCATAAATAACATTTTTATTAAAACTCAAGCTCTAGAGGTCTCATTGTGATGAACACATGGTCATCATCTAGAAACTCTTATCATCAAGCTTTCATGTTGAACCACCAATGATGGCTAAAATCTTAGAGAAAGAAAAGGAAAAAGAGGCTGAAGCCATGAACAAGAAAAGAACCATTTTGAAACTCTAGAGACCATGACCTTGATAATGTGTTAACACTAAGATCATATGTCCTCATCATTGAGTTCATACACTTATTTTAGAACAACCTCAAAGTCAAGTTTCCAAGATAAAAAGAAAGATACTAAAAACATTTTCTCCTCAAGGACTAAGATCAAGCTTTAGGGGTTGCTCAAGTGATGAACATCATCATGCAATCCCCATCATCAAGCTCTTATTTTCAAGCTCACTAAAGGCCCATGGCCGAAAATGGAAGAAGAAATAAAGAGGAAGAAAGAAGTTCTAAAAGATTCAAGAGAAATTATAAAGCACATAGCTTAAACAAGAACTTTAATGGCTAAAACATTTAAAACAAAATCCCTATCAAGTGAAATGAGGTTGAAGAGGGTGAAGAAGATGAGGAAGAAGAACTCTTGATCTTTGAGAGAAAAGGAAAAGCTTTGAGTGCTCTAAACTTAGCAAAGGAACTAAAGGTATTTCAAGTTCACTCAAGTGTGCTATTTATAGAGAAATGAAACAAATGAAAGGTGCCAAGGGGGAGGAGGGATTTCGGCCAAGGCATGCAGCCCATGAGGTCCATGAGGTAAGATGTTGTGATCTTGAGGCATGATGGGGTATGGTTCAAGGTATGGCTCAAGGTATGGCTCAAAGCATGGCTCAAGGAGTGTTTAAAATTTAAAACATGTGATGCAACCTAGATGATGTGGCTGAAATGCATCAGCCATGGGGGAGGGATTTCTTCCATTTAATTGTGGTTTAGAAGTGTGTTTTAGATTATGTTTAAGATTAGGAATTTGTAGGAAAGTGTTTAGGTGAGGTAATGGTTAATTAGAGGCTTGTAAGACTTGGTTTAGGAGGTGGTCTTCCTAAATTAATGGAGTCAAATTCCATCAACAAGGAATTCAATGCCAACATAATTCCTTGATTTAGGGAAATTGAAAAGAGAAAACACTATTCAAGATTCCAAGACTAGGAATCTTGAGTTTTAAAAAGAGATTTACATTTAATCTAAGCAATTTGAGGTCCTAATTAATTTTATTAACTTATATTGATCCTAGATTAATTATGGGAATTAATTAATCTTCGATTAGAGCCTAATATTGCTTAGGTTTGCTTAATTACGTCATTAAGCTCAAACGGTACTATCCCGGGGGCAAAATCGTAATTTTGCACAAAAACTGCCTGGGACCACCGGAACTTAAACAGACACTTTTAAACACATGAAAACATTGTTTTGAACCTTCGGGGAAAGTTTTGGGCTCGACGGCACCTTTACCTGCGTAAAAATGCTATAGGGGTATTTTGGTCATTTTGACCCGAAACTGCAGAAAATGAGATTTTCGCCTCCGAAACCGCTCGAGGCCATCTAATCCCCTTCAATAATTGAGTTAACCCTTTGAGGACTGCTGGGCCAGCCACCTTCGAATTCCGGGCAGAAAATGACCTCAGGGGCATTTTGGTCATTTTCCTCTCAGATAGAAAAATCGGGGCGTTACAGAGTACCTTGAAGCATCTATGCAAATAATGAGTCATTTATGACATTTCATATATAATCAAGATTAAAGGTCAAAGTCATTGATTATGTATGCCTCATGGTCATTAGTGTTATTTAGTTGAAACATGAGTTTTTAAGTCATGAGTTAAGTCTTCTTAATCATTTATGAGTAAGAATTCTTAATTATGTGTAACTATAGATTATATATTTTATTACATTAATAAGATTTTAATAAGTTGATTTAATTGTTATTTATCCATTTTAAATATAAATTTTTGGATTTTACTCAAAGTACCATTTTTGGTTTGCAAGATTCTTATAGCATATTGCCATTTCTGGCATGTCTGACTTAAAATTCAATATCTTTCATTATACTTACTTATTTCAGAAAATAAAGATAGATTTAGAGTCCTGACTCACTCACCTCTCTCTGGACGTGATTGTTTGTAAAATTATGATAAGTGAAATGACTTTTATACCCTTCCAAAATTTCCCTATTCCAGTAGGGTCCCAAAATTTAAACCGCGACTTGTTTTATTTTTATGGAATAACGTACTTACTTTTAGTGAATGTATTTTACATTTCTGTGTTCCTTAGGATCTTAGCTTTCCAACAAGACTTATTTCATATGATTTTCATTTTTGTAGTGAAAGATAAGCTCAGATTAGTGTTCAGAGGTTAGACAGCAATTCCAGTAGAAAGGCTAAACTTCAGAAAATTATATCTTGAGCTAGAAAACTTCTTTCGGTGTGGTTCTTTTTGGAGGGTGTTCCTTAAAAGATTAAATTTTACATATGATTTTTCCAGAGGTTCCAGAGGCATGGTTTTTAAATGTGTCATGTTTTATTGTACCTATCTCAGGCAGAAACATTTTCTAGCACTAGTGTGTGTGTATATTCTTGTTTCCTTTCAAATAAATCATGGATTCCTATAATTTCCAGTCATGATCGCAGATACATATCACCATACAGAGGTTTTAAAACATACTAATACACTTCTTGGAGCATATTCATCATAGAGAAAAGAAACACAACTTATAGAGGAATGGATGTGCAAGCTTTAAGCCTTTTAAGCCTAAGATGAGCTAAGACTTAAAACTCTCACATCTCTAAGATAATGACCACCTAACAATAAGTGTAGAGGTTTATGACTCCTTCACTCCTTGAGGGAGTTCTCAAACAAATAGAAAAAAAAAGAGAGTAGAAGAGAAAAATCTTGTCTCCTAGCTCCAAGCTTTTATGCCTTGTGTGAGTTGTAACACCCTAATATTCGACCCAATACTACTAGTACGTACTTAGGTCAAATATTAGTCGTTACTTACTGACATGGTTCATTTCCTTGGAAAATAGACTTAACGAAAATATGAGCCAACTTTTTTTTTGAAATCATTACTTAAAATAGAAGCCGCGCGTAACTTCACGAGTCGATATCATAGTATGCGGAACGATAACATAGGAATGGCTCCAAAACATGACATCGAACATAACATCAATCATAACTGAAATACCTCATAGATAAAATGTCTACCCACTGGGCAGGACTCTTCAAGTACATGATGTAAATATAAATACATCATAATATAGAAACACATAGAAAAGAACTGAAAGAAAACATCTCGACCCCCGTGCAATCTATGATGGATAACCTCAACACAAAAGAGGTTTCATCCATACTAGTGGTGTGCGTGCACTAAGGTCTACCCTCCGTCTATGCAATGAGATCACGGGTATGGAGGGACGTAGCCAATCCATGGGCGGAACTCGCCAGTCTGTGCATGCCCTGGGATCGATGGGCCGCCCACGCCGAGGTCGTGGTCCTGGTGCCGAGCCCTCCGACGCTGGTAACCGCCTCCTCGCCGCCGGTCGGTCATTTGCGGTGGAGTGGGGGCAGAGTCCTCATGACCCATAGGGACATCCCCTATAGGGTCCTCCTCCGAGTGTTGTGTCAGCGGCACGTACACCGGCATATCGGCTGAACGGTCAGAGGGGGCCCGCAGGTTCTGCTCCCATTGTGGTCGTGCATGCTCGAAAATCGCGGGATCGTCGTAGGGGGATGCCGGGGTGAAGTGGTAGCTATAGACACGGTGCGAAAATGGCCGTCCAACGAACATGAATACACGTAAGGTACATCGGCCCTCAAAATGATAGGACCCATACTCCGGGTCGTGGTGGATCTCCCACCGTGGAGTGTCAATGAATAGGACGAAGGTCGCTATTTCGCTCTGAAGACGTAATGGAAAGGAAAAGATAGAGGGAGTGAGATTCTTACTAAAGAAACTCAGTAGGGTTTTCCTTCTATCCTAGGTGTCATCATATACGTCTCTAGGAATCTCGGGTTATTTATAAAATAATGGACATACATAGGTTCAATTATGAGTTTTCCAAAATCTCATTTTCCGAGAATCCGTTCTTTTTAACATGGCATTTGTGTTACATAGGCTATATACTAAAATCATAGACATAAATCATGTAGCTTGGTACGTAGAACATAAATCATATAACTGGTACATGGAACATAAATCATACAACTGGTACATGGAACATAAATCATATAACTGGTACATGGAACATAAATCACATAACTGGGGTACTTAGGTGACATAAGAACCTTTACTTAATCAGGGCCTCTAATATTTCTCCCTTTTGAGAAAACTCTAGGTTATGAGCTCATACCACACTAGTCGTCACTAGCATCTAGACTTTATCCATTTGGATAAGTCAACTTCCCGACTTTAAGTACGGGTTTAGGGGGCTAGAATCACATTGTCCCCACCCTTAATTCGGCGGTTTCAAAGGATTATATTCTTATGTTCTGAGTCATCCTAAGTTTAACATGTTTCTTTAAGATGCCACATAATTAATGCATAGCACATAATTACTACCTCGGCATCTCCAAAGTTCTTTTAAAGAAATAATAACATGTTAATACAAGCTATCACATAGGGATAATAGTTCACATGGCATCATACACGTCATGAGCTAACACATCAATTCATTATCAAACTTAGAGGCGCATAATCATCCCTTAAGGTAAAAATCCCTAAATCGGGTAACCTCAAACTTTCCCATTACCTTCTAGTATGTTTATGGGATTGATTAACCTCATTACCATAACCTATTAAGTTCTAAATCCTAATTAATTATGGTTGGACAGCTTTATGTAGTTGTTCATATTTGATGAATTACGTGTTCTAGAAAATGCGTTTTAAGCCCTTTCTCGCATCCGACTTTTTCTATGGTGCAATAATTAATACCTAGGCCAATTATGAGTCACTCCCACACATCTAGACATAATCTAATGTGATTCTAAATATTTTATCAAGGCTGGGCAGAAACTCATTTTTGCCATTCCTTATAGTTCTAGAATTCACATATTAAGCAAACAAAGTCACTAATAATGCTTTAAAGAGTCTAGAACAATTATCACATACTTGGCAAGGTATTACAACATATTTAGACCACCCAAAACAGAATTTAAGGTGCTGAAATTACTAAGGCAGAACCGAAAACCTTTAAGGCATAAAATCATGAGAAAAACTTTCTTTCAACCATATAACTTGCTAGTTTCTCTTGGAACCTTTTTGGGACTTCAAGACCATGAAAAATCAAAGTTTATTTTGCCAAAACTCATCATGGAACATCAAGGGCAGCAGCCATTTCGGCTTGCTCTTGACAATGATTCAAAACTTGAGAACATATTTAAAACCTTGGTTAAGTGCATCAAAGCTTAGAAAAATTCTAAGACATGCATTATAGGCCCTTGTAGTTAAATGAAACTCATCCTAGAGCCATTTACGCCACATGGCCGAATGATGTTCAAGGAGATACCTCCTTGATTTAATTCTTTTCTTAAGATGAAATGGGCAAGTCTTTGAGCTCTAAAGTTTCAAGTGATGACATAGAATAAACGTGCTATGCATTTCATTTTATAGTCCTTTAGAAAACAAAGTGATAGCACAAAGTAAAAGATGAAATGCATCTCCATTCTTATTCTTAGAGTTTAGTAATGACTTGAAATATAAAATGAGATGCAAAGCTTGAAACATAATGTGCATTGTGCAAGTTCATTCATTATCTTGGGTCTTAGTGATGGCATAAGAAATAAACGTGCTAGTGCAAAGCATAAACGTAAACGTGGATGCAACTTCTTTTATATCTTGTTTAGAGCTCTTGCAAGACTTTAAAGGAAACAAAGTTTCAACCCATAACTCATCCTCACAAGAAGAGAAAACACTAGTGTTGCTAAGTGGTATAAAAGAAAATCATATCCTCAAAGTCCATGAGGTGGCCGACTCCTCATCATGAGGAAACAACTTATTTTTGAACTCTTGGGACCAAGATTTTGGTGATTCAAACACCAACATCTCAAGTCCTCATCATTGAGTATTTTTACAATGCTCTACATTCATTAACAACACAAAACTCATGACCAACATAAAGGAAAGAAACCGAAACATACTTGGCCTAGAAACCAAATTTATGCTCTAGAGTTTTGTTCATGTGACATACATCAACATGAAGCCCTCATCATCAAGCTACCATTTTTCTAGGTCCCAAAGGCCTTCAAGGCCGAAAACTCAAGGGAAAAGAAATGAGGTTTTCAAGGTTCAAGAGAAACATAACTATGTCTTGAGCAAAACTTGAAAATAGTAAACTTATTTTTTTAGAAAACTCAAGCTTTAGAGATTGTTCATGTGACAAACATCATCACACAACTCTCATCATCAAGCTTCTCATATTTCAAGTCCAAGAGGCCTCCATGGCCAAAACCTAAACAAAAGAAAAGGAAAGTTTCAAGACATCAAAGAAACATAACCCATTCTTGACCAAGACTTGAAAAAGAGAAACCTTTCTTGGAAAAACTCAAGCTTTAGAGTTTGTTCATGTGACAAAGGCCAACATGAAGCACTCATTACAAAGCTACCATTTTTCCAAGCACCTTAAGCCTCCATGGCCGAAACATCTAGGAACAAAAAGCTCAAAAAGAGTTTTCATGAAAAACATAGCCTTGTCTTAACCAAAACATGAAAAAGATAAAACTTTTCTCAAACAAAACTCAAGCTTTAGAGGTCTCATGTTAGGATGAACACATGGTTATCCCAAGAGAGCACTCATCATCAAGCTCTCCTCATTTTGGTCTTGAGGCCAAAAATGAAAGAAAAAGGAGAAATGATGGAACTTTTTCTTAGGAAAGGTTCAAGCTTTAGAGGCCTCACTTTAAGATGAACTCATGGTTTCATCTTTGAAAGCACTCATCATCAAGCTCTCACTACCATGGCCTTAAGGCCGAAAATGAAAAGGAAGAGAAGAGAAGAAACCGAAAAAAAATGCTTGGGAGAAAAACTTACTAACAACACAACTTTCAAGCAAGATAAACATTGAGCATGAAAATAAAAGAAAGCATTCTTGAAGAGCTCCCTACCTAGAGTTTGGGATTTGAGAGGAAGTGAAGAAGATGAAGAGGTTGGAGAGGATGAGCTCTTGAACTTGAGAGAAAGAAACTCAAAGTGCTCTAACTCAAAGCTTTAGTGAAATGAACAAAGGTGCTTCAAGTTCCCTAAGCTACCTATTTATAAAGAAGTGAAATGAATTGAATATTAGAGGCCTTTTGGGGGGAAGAATTCGGCCACTTTTACAGCCACATGAGGGAGGAAAAATCTTGTTCAAAGCATGGTGTAAAGTCATTCAAAGCATGGTGAAAAGTCTAGCTATGCATGTCCTAAAATATGGCTAGCATGTACCTTATTTTCAAACCTTTAAAAATGCATAAAAACTTAAAATTTTGGGCTGCAAAATCTGAAGAGAAACCGTACTTCTCATGCCCAAAAAGAGGAGAAAATTTTCTAGACTTAAATTCCAAAGCATAGGTAATGTGTTGTAAGACATGTTGTCTTGAAAAAGTTTGATGGAAAGCTTGAATGACCACAAAAACAAATCATTCTTTTTGAGTTTGAAAGACATAATTATTTTCATTTTAGAAATGAATTGAAAGCCTTGATTGACCATATAAAATATTTTTTGAGTCTTGAGTGACAATTTTTCTTGAAAGTTGATCATTGATTGAAAGTGTTCAAGACATATGTCATAAGATAGCTTGAACACATAGACTAACTTTTTGATGATTTTCTAGGGAGAAATGGCGCCATTCTTGGCAGCCTTGGGGAGGAGAAATATCTCCTTAAACCATGTTCTAGAAGTGTGCTTTGGTGTGACATAGATTAGGCTTAGGATTAAAAGTTGCTAAGTAGGTACTTAGGTGCACTAATAGGTTATTTAAAACCACAAATCCCTAGGTTAGAGGTGGTCTAGAAGGATTAGGGGAGTCAACACCTCTAAGACTAGTGATGTGGGTGTGACAACTTGTCTTGAAAAGAAAAGTTGATGTGAATAGTGGAAACACTATTCAATACTATTCACAGATTCTTATTCTTTTTTAAAGAATAAGACTAGGATGAGATTTGAATTTCCCTAAGCAATTTTAGGTTCCAATTAATTCTAAATGATGGTTTTGGCTCTAGATTAATTATGGAAATTAATTAACCTTTAATTAGAGCCTAATATTGCTTAGGTTTGGAGTTAAATGGTTCATTAAGCTGAAAATGCGATATGCAGGGGCAAAACCGTAATTTTCATCAAAAGTTGCCCGGAACCTTCGGGACTTAAACAAACATAGTTCATGCCTTAAAATCATTGTTTTGAACCTAGAACAAAGTCCGGGTCGAAACGGAACTTAAAACTGCCTTAATTCTGTTACAGGGGTATTTTGGTCATTTACGCGTAGAAATCTCAGAAATGAGGTTTTCCTGCTTTGTTAGGTACTCATGCTCATACAATCCCCTTCATATAACATATGAACCCTATGAGGATGGCCAAAGCCGGCCGTCCTCGTGTTTCGGGTAAAAATGACCTCAGGGGCATTTTGGTCATTATGAAAGTTTAGCGAAAATCGGGGCGTTACATGAGTGAAAGAAGCTATGTGCTGTCTTGGATGTAGTTGCAAGGTGTGGAAAGAAATATTTCCTTGGCTAATCACAGAGTGGTCTTAGAGTTTGAGGATTGCAGTGTATGAGGAAGAGATTTGAGACAGAAATGGGAGAATATACGATGCTTGAGACTTAAGAGTATAAGGAGATTGTAAAGAACATCAATACAACAACCTTCCCTCCTTATATAGGCCTCTCGGCCGAAAATGCATGAGGGCTGTTTGGGTGAGTTCTAAATCCTCATTTAGTTTATTTAGTTAGTTATCTAGTTGGGGTAATGGGAAATTAGAACTTGGTTAGGCTAGATAGTTAGTTTTCATGCTAAAGAAGCACCATCTATGGCTTGGCCTAGGTGTCTAATGACAACTTGTCATCCATCAACCTTTCACCAAGAGTTCAAGCAAGCTTCAAATCAGATTTCTTTCCCTTAAATGAGGCTGATATATTTTCGGCCATAACAAGGAAACAAGGAGGAAAAACTTGTGTTTTTATTTTGATGTATAACTTGGTGTTGTCTTGTAGTTAAATTAGTTCTAGTGTAAGTTATTTTGATGAAACTTATGTGAGTATTTTCTTTTACATGATGGCTGAAAAGAAGGGTTTAGAAAAGGTTCGTGGGGTTTTTGAAGTTATTTTGTAAAGCTACACACTTATCTGATGGGTAAATAGGTATCTTTACCTCTTTTGGTAATATTCCTTTTACCAAAAAGGATTTAAACCAACTTTTAAGCATATTTTATTTTTAACGAGGAATCTATTATAGATTAATTAGATTGTCCTCCCATTAGGTTGGTAATCAACCTAATTAGTGATTAACTATTTCTAACTTGGCTATTTATGGTATAGTAAATTACCAATTAAGCTTATTTTATTATTATCTTGGGAATCCTATGTTAATTAATTATGCCTAAACCATAATTAGTGTATTAACCCTTGATTAGCTTTTATTAGATCACTTAATCATGATTTAATTGGTCTTTGATTATTGTTTGATTATTATGTTGACTATTTCATGTTTTAGTTGACTTTCTTATGATTTTATTGACTTTTATAAACCTGTAACTTTTATGGTTGACTTTGACTTTGTAGTTGACTTTTGACCTGAGAGTTTGACTTTTTGACTTTGATCTTTGACCTTGACTCTTGTTGACTCTTGGTCAACACTTAACATTTTATGTTGACTTGCCCTTGATCTGGTAAAAGTTCAACATTTTCAAGCGGAATTGTTTACTTGGGTCATTACCGAGTGAACCTTTATATAAGGTGAAAATAGGGATGTTACAAGAACTAGTCCCACATTGATTAGGGAAAGGAATGAAGCATGCCTTATAAGGGTATAGATACTTTACCCATGAAAACACGTTTTCCCTTAAGAAAGAGAAAAGAAGAAATTCGTGAGGGGCACCCAGTTAGGCCCCAAACGCGGAAAATATCTACATGCTGGGTGTTACACTCATGTAATACCCCGATTTTTCTGTCTGAAAGAAAATGACCAAAATGCCTCTGAGGTCATTTTCCACCCGGAATTCGAGGATAGTCGACCCAGCGGTCCTCAAAGGGTCAACTCAATGTTTGAAGGGGGTTAGATGGTTGTTGAGTGGTTCCGAAAATGAAAATTCATTTTTTCTGAGAATTGGGGTCAAAATGACCAAAATACCCCTATAACGTTTTTACGCAGGTATGAGTGCCGTTTGAGCCCGGAACTTTTCCAGAAGGTTTAAATGATGTTTTTATGTGTTTAGTGACCTTTGTTCGAGTCCCAATGGTTTCGGGCAATTTTTGTGCAAAATTATGATTTGGCCTTACGTAGTGCATTTTGGGCCTAATGATATGATTAGCAAAACCTAAGCAATATTAGGCTCTAATTAAAGATTAGTAAATTCTAATTACTAATTTAGAGTCAAAATAATTAATTGAGGTTAATTAGAACCTAAGATTGCTTAGAGAAACTCAAAACTCTTTTCTAGTTTTAATTCTTTGAGAAAGGAATCTAGAAATAATATTTTCTCTCTCCAATTCCCTAAATCAAGGAAACATGTTGGCATTGGATTCCTAGTTAATGGAGTTTGACTCCATTAATTTAGTAAGACCACCTCCTAAATCTAGTCTTACAAGTCTCTAATTAACCATTACCTCACCTAAATACTTACTTACAAATTCCTAATCATAAGCCTAAACAAAGCTATACCTAAACACACATCCTAACCCACAATTAAGGAATAACTTGTTCTCCAAGTTCTTCTAGAAAGGCATGGCCACCCATACCTCCCTCATGGCCATCTATACCATGTCATGCCTACACCATGCTTAGGATCATACTTGAACCCATACTTGGCCATACCTTTGAATGACTACAACCATAACTTGAAGAAGATATTTTCCTTCTTTTTCCCTCTATATAGTTTCGGCCACCCTTCCCCCTCCATGCATCCTCATTTGTTTCATTTCCTTATAAATACATATGCAAATAAACTTGTGAGAACCTTTTGTCATTTTCTAAGTTTTAGTTTTCTAGAGCACTCAAAGCTTTCCTTTTTCTTTCAAGATCAAGAGTTCTTCTTCTTCAATTTCTTCATCTTCTTCAACCTCATTTCACTTGGTAGGGATTTTATTTTAAATGTTTCTTTCATTAAAAGTTCTTATTTAGTCATTGACTTGATGATTTCTCTTGAATCTTTTAGAACTTCTCCTCCTCCTATTTTATTTTCGGCCAAGGGACTTTGGTGAGCTTGGAAATGAGAGCTTGATGATGGGGATTGCATGATGATATTCATCACTTGAGCAACCCCTAAAGCTTGATCTTAGTTCTTGAGGAAAAGGTGTTTTTAGTTTCTTTCCTTTTTATCTTGAAAACTTAACTTTGATGTTGTTCTAAAATGAGTGTATGAACTCAATGATGAGGATACATGATGTTGGTGTTAATACATCATCAAGATCATGGTCTCTCGAGTTTCAAAGTGGTTCTTTTTCTTGCTCATAGTTTCGGCCCCTTTTCTTTTCTTTTCTTCAAATTTTCGGCCATATTTGTTATTAATACACATGATAGCTTGATGATGAGAGTTTCTAGATGATGACTATGTGTTCATCACAATGTGACCTCTAGAGCTTGAGTTTTAATAAAAATGTTATTTATGACTTTGCTTCAAGAAAAGATACTTTGTGTCCTAAGAACCTTGAGGTTCAGTTTAGCTTGTTGTGATAAGTTTGGGTTGAGGTTTAAGTTCCTCTAAAATCTTGGATGAGCTCTAATAAGAAATAAAATGAACTTGCACTTATGTTTATCTTCAAGCTTGTGCATTTGCATATTTACTTTTGAGCTTTGCATTCATGTTTACCTTCCAAGCTATCACTTAAAATTAAAGATAAGGAACGAAGAGCATCTCATATTTATGTTCTTGTCTAGCACATTTACTTTTCAAGTCATCACTTAAGAACTTAAAGATTTAAAACGAGAGTTTGCATATCACCTGATTAATCTTGAAGCCTTTCTATTTCGGCCTTAAAGTCGATTGTTGCTGGGCCTAGAGCACTAAAATAAAGAATTGAACTTGCATATTTATTTTCAGGTCTTGCATATTTACTTTCAATTCTTGCATATTTACTTTCAAGTCTTTCATATTTACTTTGAAGTTCTCACTTTACTTTACAATGAAGATTAAAATGGAATGCATAGCACGTTTACTTTTTGTCGTCACTTAAAAACCCTAAGAGCTCAAAGACTTGCCCTTATTATCTCAAGTTAAAGTTTGGTTATGGAGATATCCCCATGGATGCATATTTCGGCCATGTGATGATGATGAGCTTGATATGAGTTTCATCTAGTTGCAAGAGCAAACAATCTATGTTCAAAGATTTTCCTATGTTTTAAGAATTCTATAAGGTCATTACCAATAAGATTTGTAAATTATACCTCTTCCAAGAGTGTTTCAAATTAGTTACTGCCCTATGATTGTCTTAGTCCCTTTTACAAGATAAATGTTGTGCAAAAGAGTTTTAGAAGTCCTAGAACAATTCAAAGAGAAGCTAGTAACTTACGCTTGTTGAAAATGAAATTTTATGCATGATATGTATGTATATGAGTTTGGTTCTGCCATGGTGTGTTTGTTGCTGTATGATGATACTTTGATATGCCAAGAATGTGTAAAAATTATATGTGTTGAGGTAGCAACCCTTCTATGCAAGTTAGGAAAGAAACTAGTCTTACAGAGAAACAGTAAAGTTGAGTTTTAACATAGTTTTGACCCATTTATTTTTAGACACTACCAAAACTATTTTAGTATGATCATAATCAGATTAGGATTGTTTATTTATGAAAAAATTGGTAACATTTGATGTAGGATTGAATTTTAGCTCCCATAGAGAAACTAGTAACTAGAAAACCGTAAAATGCAATTCTGGAACTCTTAGAACATTTAATTTTCTGATTCTGTCCAGTGCCCCTATAATGTGGTAAACATGACTTATAATTAGTCCATAGGCATAGGAATACCACATAAATGGTTTAGATTTAATTTATAGCGCCTTAGGCGAAGACGGAACCGAGAAAGGGCGTAAAACGCAACTTCTAGAACACCTTAAATCATGGAAATTCATTTACTACCTATGCTGCCCAACTTTGATTGATGATGTTCTTGAGGTTAATAATTAGTGCTAATGATGATGATTAGTCCCTTAGATGCATAGGAAAATAATTTGACAATTTGAGTTACCTAATTTAAGTGTTTGACCATTTAAGGGAATGTTTATATGATGATGATTTGAGATGATGCATTCATGTGATATTTGATGTTATGTGAGGTATTGGTATAGAATTCATCATTTGCATGTTATGGTTTCATTTGAAATATTAGAGATGCATATGTTAGAAATACATGAAGAATTATGACATTTATGAGATATGTGTTGCATCTTGTTATAACATGCCAAGACTTAAGGTGACTTAAAAGTATGAGAAAATGATCCTTTTGACTCATCAAACGATAGGTGATGAAAAGGTGATTCTTGCTTAAGGTGATCTAAAACATGAGAAAATGATCCTTTGGACTCATCAAACTATAGGTGATGAAAAAGTGATTCTTGCCCCCTAACCCCACTTATCAAGTCGGGACTTCAACTTATCAAAAGAGAATAAGTTTATGCTAGTAACAACTAATGAGGTATGAGCTCATGGCCTAGGAGTACTTTCAAAAGGGAAGAGTAATAGTTGGCCCCAAGAATGAAAAGAAACTTAAGTCACCTAATGAAACAAGGAATGCCATTCATGAACCATGTTCTATGCACATCATGCTTGCTTTGAAGTTAGATGTATGTTTTAGAGTAATGTTGCATAAAGTATTGACATGCATATCATAAAGAAGTATGTTGCATTCATTACAAGACTCATGATAAAATGAACGGGCCTCGGTAATGGCTGTTTAAGAACTTAATAAATGAATCTTTGCATGCTCACTATTTCATAATTAAACCTAAGGTTCTTGAGGATGATGATGATGACACGTGCATGAAAAGGAAAGCCCTATTGAGATTCTTGTATAAGTTTCTCACTCCCCCTATCTTTCTTTTCCATCTTCGTCTTTAGGCAAGATCGACAACGACGTCCATGGATTGCCCTGAGGTGCCGACATGGAAGTAGCTTGATGGTCGAGGATAGAGTGGCGTAGCGGAAGCGGGGACGTAGTCTTAGCTTTTTCACATCGTAGTTGTGTGTAGTTTTGATTTGTTGTAAGCTCAACCTTTACAGGTGGGCTCAATATATTTAGTGTAGTCTTATTGTGGAATATTCCTATATCATTAATACTATTAATGTTGTTTGATTTAATATTTGAAGTTAATGTTATATGATGATGTGCTGATGTTTCTGATATCTTATTCTTTTTATTTTTGTGCTTTACGTTAACGACCTTTTATGTTACGTGAAGCTCACGTCTGTTTACGTCTTCAAAAAAAATTCTACCTGTATTTTCCGCTAAGTATTTTAAAGAAAGGTTTTAAAGAATGAGACTAAAGAGTAATAGACTAGTGGTTAACCTAAATACGTTCTAGAAATATTCGGTTAAAAATTAGGATGTTACAACTCACACTAGGGATGGCGATACATAATGCCTAGATCTGACGGATGTTATCCAGAAGGGCTCTTGAGCTAACAATCTCCCCTTTTTGATGATGACAAAGCAATTTGAAGAAAATCTTCTAAAGAGATGTTGAGATGTTCAAAAAAAAATATTACTAATAATGTAGCATGAAAAACAATATTCTTTCAACTTATTGTAGGATGTGATTCTTAGGAAGTTCTTTTCTTAAGGCACGATATGGATAAGATCAAAAACATTTTATAGCCTTAAGTGATTAAATCATAGTTGTTTTGGTTATTCATGGAGTTTTTGAATATTCTCAGGGTGCTTTTTAAGAGGTATCAGGGCAATATATATGAAAAAAAGATATCATCGATTAAGCCCTTTTTACAAGAATACTTTGATTTTTACTCATTGAAAAAACTTCTTGAAGATATATGTGCTAGAATAAAAACAAGTAATACTTGTGATATTTCATCTTGATTAATTTTCTTATTAAGCACATCTTCATCCAAACTCATTTTCGAAAATGTTTGCATGAAAGATATATCAGAGCATGTAAGTAGTGAAAACAACCAAACTGATACAAATGTAGTTTTTGATACTCAAAATAAAACTTAACATCATATGCTCACCAAGGTTTCTAAAGCTCAACAAGGATCAATCCTAATTAAATGAGAGCAAAAAGTGATTTTGAGCTTGTATTGTGAGATACGAAACTCTTCACATAGGTATCAGAGCATGAAATTTTGTAAAGCAAAGTTTGAATAAATGACATGCTTTTTGAGCAAGCTCTCACATTGATATATATAACAGAACACACCATAACCTATATCAAAGCATAAGTATAACATGTATCAGAGCATTAATCAAAATATGTTCCATAGCTTAAGCATATAGAAAGAAACATTGATGTAATGAGATATCAGATTAAGCAAGTAAGTGATCACTCATTCATCAATATATATATATATATATATATCATGGGGAAAGCAAAAACAATTGTATCAGAGCGAAAAACATAGGAAAAGAAATAGAGCAAAAAAGAGATATCTGAACAATTGGAATAAAACTTAAATTGTACTTAAGTAACAAAAATAGAAAAATAGTGTTTGATAAAAAATGCAATTGCTGAAAAGAAAAAAATTTCTTTGGGTGACTTCCCCTGTCTTTCTTAGCATAAAATTTTCTTCTATTTTCTTTTCCCTTTTTGATATCAGCAAAAAAAAAGGTGTGTTGGAAGCCAGAAACACCATTATCAACCCTGGCATCATAACTCCTGAAGAATATCTTCAGAAATTTGAAAAATATGAAGTAGGAATTCTTCATGATGACAAAGTTCGGCAGCTTGCTCAATGTTTGTTGCTTCAACCTGATCAACCCTAGAGACAATCTCTCTAAGTTATTGCAAGATAAGTCAATCGAACTGAGAGCTTGCTAAAGGCTCGATCAAAGACTGATAAGGCAAATCGATAGGTGTAGATGTTGATGGAGCAGTTCTTGGAGAAGGCCCAAGTATATCTAGGGGTATGGTTTCCCTAGACTTAGGCGATTCTGCTTGAGTATTAGTAGTAGTAGTAGCAGCAGGTAGTGGAGAGGATGAAATATGATCAGCAGAAAAAGCAAGAGCAGAAGCAGGATAAGTAAAAGGAGTAGAATCAATATTGAGCATCTAAGCCAATACAAAAGTAGCAACTTTTTTAGCTTAAGTCACTTTAGATTCTGATGTCCTATCCTTTTCTTCCTCCATAGAAGTTATACAAATGGAAGAAGGAGGTTGAGGAACCATCAAAATGATAGTGGATTCTAGTTCATATGCCTCCTCAACTGGTTCCTTAACAATGGGCTCTACAAGATACAGTTCCCTCATTCTGGTTTTCTTATGCCTGAATAGATTCTCTTCTTCTTCAAATGTTGATTCTTCTTCTTCTTTTTTAGAGTTAGTAACAATAACTTGATAACCAACCTCTTGGTATTTTGTGACTTTGTTCATCAGTAATAAGATTCTCGATTCATGTTTAGGCATATATTTGAGTTGGAGCCAAATATCACTTCTTCTGAAGAGTATTACTGGTTTAGTTGTCGTTTAAGTTTCTTGTAGTATAGACTCTTATTTTCTTTTGGTTCTCCTTTAGTTGGTGTGAAGAAGTAGATTTGATTTTTCTCCCTCTGAGTTCTCATTCTCACTCTCGAGGAGGATTAACTTCTTTTTCCCTTTAGCTTTCTCTCGTTAAAGCTAAGCCTTCTAGGAGGGTTTTCTAGCTAGATCTCCCCTTGTCTGGGGCCTCTGCCTTGTTGGTTCAGAAGCTAGGATAATGGACCTTTTCCTTGAGGTTCTGAAAAAAGAGGGTATGAATATAGTTCCTTGCATGTATTCATACCTCTTAGTGATAAGTGGAAAATGCATATGCTGGAGAAGTCTTGTCAACAGCATTCCATATATAACACTGATAGTCCTTTATTTTTCTTTTGTGGTTGTACTTATCATATAATCTAGAATAAGCCTTGGCAAATTCACTCTTTTCTTTGCCATCAAGCAAGACAGGATCATGTAGTCCATGCCAACAAGTGCATCTGTGCTTCCGATATGAGGTAGAATAGAAATTATACCACCGTATATACTTTCCAAGCCTTAGTACTTAGCATGGCAGTAGTAATTTCATTTGGCTTGTGAAGAATAGAATCAGTGGACATGTCTTCTTCATTTATCCCTAAAGAGTGAGCCCAGTTTGGTAAAGAACTGCACCTTGATGATCTTGGAGAATCCTAAAGAAGTGATCTTGATGACACAATCTCTGATCATTCTCTTTATAGATGAGGCAGAGTTTCCTTCCAGATGAAAGTAGAAAGCGGCAACCAACTTGGGAAAACTCGTTCATTTACTTCCAAATATTCTTTCCATTTTTGAAAAGAAACGATTTTGTTGAGAATGCCTATTTCTTCGCAAAGATCCTTCCTTAACAACTTTCCAAGTGCCATATTTCTTGAAGAGAAGTGTTTTTCATAGGTATCCTGCATGCTAAAATCATCGTACATGTGAAAGGAAGCTCTCTTAATAGTAGATTGGTCAAGATTTTTGCCTTCAGCCATGGATGGTTAGGAGAACAAAAGGAAGATTAAGGCTTGAGAAAGGTTTAGAGGTTAGGGTTTGTAAGAATAAGGGTTTGGGAAGAGATGGTTGCGATTACAGGGAGAATAGTATGAACAGAGATGAAATGGTTGAGGATGCATGTTTGTAGGATGAAGATGAAGGTAACATGTGAAGTGTGAGGAGTAGGGGTTATTTAAGTGATATGACGTGATTGACTGAAGGCAAAGCGACATGGGAAAGAGAAACTCAAAATAGTAGGAATTGTCTCGCCTTTTCATCATTCTTTAGAAAGAGTGGTTTCTGACTATTGAGATTATTTTCTGAAGAGGTTACTTTTACTCTTCACTATTCATTTTTAGATACATCGGAGTCTCACCATGTTTTCATCATAAACTCATCTTCATATACTGAATATCATGATGCCATATATTCTCCATTTTTTATCCTCAACTCTTCTTTTTAATCATCCGATCTTCTTTCTTGCAAACTGAAACTTTGATCTTCAATCTGATTCATGGTCTTGCAAACTAAATTATGCTTTTGGGCTTAAGCTTGGAGTTATGAAGAAAAAGAGTGCCCAATATGTTTGTATATGAATTCTTATGCAAATTTAAAAACCATTAAGTTTAAAAGCTGTTTCGAAACACAAAAATGATCTTTAGCTAATGGCTTTGTGAATATATCTGACACATGGTCTTCAATATTTACAAACATTAACTTAACATCTCCTTTTTGAACATGATCTCAGATAAAAAGATTTCAAACATCAATGTGCTTGGATCTATACTACTAGGTAGGATTCTTAGCAAGATTAATAGCACTAGTATTATCACAAAAAATAGGGATTTTGGAATACCTCAAGTGATAATCTTCTAGCTGGTTCCTTATCCACAGTATTTGGGTGCAGCAATTTGTAACAACTACATATTTCCCCGACAGTAGAGAATACAATTGTATTCTATTTTTTGCATGACTAAATGATCAAGCTTTTTCCAAAGAAACAGTAGCAACCACTGGTTCTTTTTTTCTCTATTCTATCTCTAGCAAAGTTAGCATTGCAGTAACCTATAATCTCACAAGATGTACCTTTTTCATATAACAAGTCGAGATTAATAGTACTTGTTAAATATCTAGAAATTTTCTTAACAGCATTTAAGTGTGATTGCTTTGGGTTAGATTCAAATCCAGCACAAATTCTTACACTTAATTCAATGTCTAGTCTACTAGCAGTAAGATACAGTAGTGAACCAATCATTCCACGATAATTACTTTCTAAGATGTTTTCACTATTCTCATCTCTAGTAGGAAGAACTTGATTTCACCCATTATGCTCATCCCAAAATCACTCTACATTAATTTTGAAAATTTTTCATAGAGAGAATAATCAGTAGCGCCAAATATAATGTCATCAACATATATTTGAACTATTAGAAAGTGATTATCTTGCTCAAGAGTAAAAAAAAAAAGTAGTATCAACTTTACCTCTCTCGAACCCATTCTTCAAAAAGAAAGTGCTCACTATCATACCAAGCTTGAGGATCTTGTTTCAAACCATAAAGAGCTTTTGTTAGCTTGAAAACATGGTTAGAAATGTCTTTACTCTCAAAACTAGAAGGCTGCTTTACATATACTTCCTCAAAGAGGAATCCATTTAGAAATGCAGACTTAACATCCATTTTGTAGAGAGTGAAACCCTTGAAGGCAACAAAAGCAAGTAGCATTTTGATGGCTTCAGGCCTAGCTACTAGTGTAAAGGTTTCATTATAATCAATTCCCTTTTGTTGATTATAACCTTGTATCACCAATCTTGCTTTGCTCTTGATGACATTGCCAGCTTCACCGAGCTTATTCTTGAACACCCACTTTGTACTAATGATAGTTTTTCCTTTTGGTTTTTTAACAAGAATCCAGACTTTGCTTTTCTCGAAGTGGTCTAGTTCTTCTTGTATAGAATCCACCCAATTTTTACTATTCAAAGCATCTCCAATGTATTCAAGTTCGATGGTGGAGATGAAAACACTATTTGACATGTTTCTAAAGGATGATCTGGTTCTCACACCCATGGAAATATCTCTAAGAACTTTGTTATGAGAAACTACCTATAAATCAAAAACTCCCTTGTAGTTTCTGTAGCTTTGAGGTTCTTCACCTTCTCCTTCATCTTTAGATTGCTCTTCTTCATGTTTAGAAATACTAATTTCTGATTGTTTTGGAGTTCTGAGCAAGCTTTCTAAAGTGCTTATGTTTTAGAGCTTACTTTTTGAAGGTTTCGCTTTCATCTACTTGCTTTCAGAAGTTTCCTTGAGACTGATTTTCTCAATACTTTCTTCTAGTTCTTTGAGATCATCAGCAAGGTCCTCCTTGACCTTTTTGAACTTGATGTAAATAGTCTCTTCAATGCATAACATCCTCTTATTATACACTCTATAAGCTCTAGAGACAGAAGAATAACCTAGGAAAATACCATCATTAGACTTAGGATCAAACTTAGCGAGTTTATCCCTGATGTTAAGCATAAAACATGATGAGCCAAAAATGTGGAAATATGAAATGTTGCATTTTCTACTCTTCCATAGCTCATAAGGAGTCTTCTTGAGGATTGGCCTTTGAAAGATTTTGTTTTGTATATACAGGAGGTGTTAACAGCCTTTGTCCAAAAACCTTTTGATAAACAACGTTCTAAAAGCATTGTCCTGGCCATCTTCTGCAAGCTTCTGTTTTTCTTTTCAGTAACCCTATTTTGTTGGGGAGTTTTAGGTGCAGAAAAATCATGAAGAATGCAATGGTTTTCATAAAAAACTTTGAAAATATGATTATCAAATTCTCCTCCATGATCAGATCTGATAGAGATGATTTGCGATCGTTTTCTATGCAAATACATTTTACAAAAACTTTGAATCTTTCAACCACCTTATTCTTAGAAGCTAGGAAGATAACCCATATAAATCTAGAGTAGTCATCTACTATGATAAGACAATATCTCTATCCAGCAAGACTTACAATCTTGGTTGGTCCAAAGAGATCCATATGTAAGAGCTCAAATGGTCTAGTAGTTGAAACCATGTGCTTATTATGGAAAGATGCTTTGGTTTGCTTACCTGTCTCATATAAGTCATAAGTTGAGTTCTTGGTAAATCTAATCTTTGGTAAGCCTTTAATTAGCTTTTTCTGAGAATGCTAAAAAATGAGCTTCATATAAGCATGCCCAAGCTTCTTATGTCATAACCACTTTTCATTCATGAATGATGCAAGACATTTTACATCTTGATCCCTTAGATTATCCAAGAATAACATATAAGTGTTATCATGCCTCCTAATAGACAGAATATCTTATCTTGAAGTAGGACTAACTATCTTGCATGCATGAGCATTAAAAACAATATTAAAGCCCTGGTCACAAAATTGGCTGATACTTAACAGGTTGTGAGCCAGACCATCAACAAACAAGACATCAGAGATTTGGTGGGAGTCATCCTTACCAACATTCCCTACGCCTGTGACCTTGGCCCTACCTCTATTGGCAAACTTTACTGATCTAGAGTTTTTGGGCCACAGATTCTTGAACCACCTTATGGATCTAGACATGTGTCTGGAGCAGCCATTGTTCATGTACCACTTATTCTCAGGTTCCACGTGCATTCTCAGGAAAACATGCAACAAACACAGTTTTTAATTTAGGTACCCGACTTTCTTGGGTCCTTTTGTGTTAGTCTTTTGAGAATGAGGTTTTCTAACTTTTTTGACAGATTTCTCATGAAGCATTTGTCATATGGATGTCCCTTCTTAAAACAAAAAGTACAAGAAGCCTTGTTCTTAAATAGAGTTAGTTTTCTTTTTTCATCAATTCCTCTTCATATCTTAACCTAGTCTTTTGAAAGTATGGCCTCTAACCTCCAAGTATTAGAGGCCTTGAAGTTCTTGAAGCCTTGAAGTTCTCTCTAGTACATAAATGACTTTCTGAATGTTCTCATTTTTACTTGAGACTTTAGATTCTAAGGCATTGAATTTTGCCTTTAAAAATTCACTTTCTCCGAGTGTTAGGGGCCTTGAAGTTCTTGAAGCCTTGAAGTTCTCTCTAGTACATAAATGACTTTCTGAATGTTTTCATTTTTACTTGAGACTTCAGATTCTAAGGCATTGAATTTTGCATTTAAAAATTTATTTTCTCTTTCTAATCCTTCTTTTTTAAGCCTTAAATTCTCAGGTTCTGTTTTGGCCATTTCAAGTCTCAGGTTCTGTTTTGGCCATTTCAAGTTCTAAAATAACTTTTTGATGTTTTCTCCTTAGGCTGAGATAGTGAAAGGAAAGAGTTTGAGAGTTCTTAATCAATTCTTCATATAATGCTAGAAGTTCATCATAGGAAAGATCAGAGTTAGAATTATTTACCTTAGGTTCACTTTCTGATGAATAGCCTGCTATCAAGCATAGGTTTGTAACATCTATCACCTCCTAATATTCTGATCCTTTTTTTCTTTTTCTGATTTACTCTAGGTGGCCAGCATGCCTTTCTTCTTAGGTATGAACTTCTTCTGTGGACCCTTGAGTTTAGGGCATTCTAGTTTGAAGTGTGTCTTCTTTCCATAGTTGTTGCAGATGACACTTTCGAGCTTCACTTTGCCTTTTCTGTCCTTTTTGAGGTTGATATCTTTCTTTTCTTTGTCTTGCCTCTCCAGGTTTTGGACATCTTCCTCACTAGCATGGAAAGTTCATCTCCATCTTCTTCTTTTGTCTTATCATCAAATTCTTCCTTTTCATTAGATGTTTTAGCAATTTTCATTATCTTAGCTTTATTCGGCTTCTGATGAGACAACTTTAAGGTCATGGACTTGCTCTTCTTGGTGAATTCACCATGCATTTTAGGGAGCACTACCTCATAGGTTTTGAGTGAGCCAATGAGTACATCTAGGTTGAGAGTTTCAAGATCTTTAGCCTCAGTAATGGTTGTGATCTTAGGCAGCCATTTGGCAGGTGTAACATCCTAATTTTTAACCCAATACTCTAGAACATATTTAGGTTAATCATTAGTCTGTTACTTCATAGTTCTCATTTAACTTTGAATTACTTAGCGGAAAATACGGGTAATTTTTTTTTGAAATGAAAGTGAGAGCCGCATGATGCGATATAACTTGCAACGGACAAAACATACATCTCATAACGTCATAGCATAAAGCATATAAGGGCACATCATGAGAGACACTGAATAACATCTCGTATATAATTATAATTTGCCCACTTATAAGCGTGGGACTTGATTTAGTACATAGAAATACATGAAAGAAAATACAACATAAACATAAACATAATCTACTCCCCTACCCGAGTGCAACTAATAGGATAACCTTTAAACAAAAGAAGGTTCATCCCCATCTAAGTGGTGTGTGTTCTAACTCGGGGACGTGCGCGCTCGAACACCAGGTCATCGCCAAAAGGTGAAACGGGGGAGAAACGATGGGAATGTACAGGGGGAGTGAAGGGTCGACCCATGAACATGAATACTCTGACTGTGCATCGACCCACAAAATGGAATGACCCGTGGTCCGGGTCATGGTGCACCTCCCATGTCGGCGTGTCCACGAACACTACGAACGTCGCCATCTGAAGACGTGACGGAAAGAAAGAGATAGAGGGAGTGAGAATCTTGCTAAAGAATCTCAGTAGGGCCTCCTACTACCTAGGTGTCATCATCTACATCCTCAAGAACCTTGGGTTTATTTATACAAAATGACTGAGCATGTATTAAGTTTGTTTTAAGCTTTAAAATTATATTTTTGCCAAGGTCCATTCATTTTAGGATGATCTTAATGTCATGGATGCAACATAATAGAAAATGTATGCATGACACTACCTAATGCACATACATAAAAACATAACATCAAGCATCATCATTCTTGGTGGCATAAAGTGGCAATAGTAACATTCATATGGGACTAAACTTAGTGACATAATCATAATCATGAAACTTCTCTTCCTCATGGGCCACCCTAAAAGACAATCGAATCAGGTGCTCGGCCAACCGGTGTCACCCGAGCGTGTCATACATCTAGGTTATGAGCTCATACCTTAACTAGTCGTCACTAGTTCTTACTTACCACTTAACGATAAGCGTATCATAAATCCCGACTATCTGAGTACGGGTTAGGGGGCAAAACTCTTAGGGGTGCTCGGCCGAACCGGTGTCACCTAAGAGTGTAAAATGGTACCGATGTCACATGAGTTCTATGGAGGTGCTCGGCCGAACGGTGTCATCCTAGAACCCATCTTAGTACCTTAATTTTCAAAATCTCTTTAAGTCCCCAAATTTGTCGGAAATTCGGCCAAAACGGTCATTACAATCAATTTCCTTCCAAATTTGCTTTATGCCACATTAACATATAATCTCATAAGTTCCTCATATGAATAACATCATCATCATTAGCATACTTCATGCATCATCATAAATCATCCAAACACTTACCCTTACGGTAGCTTATGCTTTGACCCTTACGGGTCTTAATCTTGAGATATAGTTCTCTACATCCGTCGTTCATATTTTAAGCACCTAAGGCTCATAATTAAACATCATTCATAATCCTCTCATTTTACTTTTGAATCTGAATAGCATAGGGTGGAAATCCTAACGGGGGAATACGGATTCTAGAACTTACGTTTTAGTCCCTTTCTTGGTTCCGTTTACTTGAAAGCTATGGATTAAATCTAAATCAATTATGAGGCATTCCTATGCTTAAGGACTAATTATTAATCATGTTTATCATGTTGTAAGGGTGCTGGACAGAATTCAGAGAATTAAATGTTCTAAGAGTTCTACATTTGCATTTTTACGGTTTTTCTAGTTACTAGTTTCCCCATAGGTGCTAGAATTCAATTCTAACTCAAATGATACCAAGTTTTTCATGTCTAATCAATCTAAATCTGATTATGTCCCCATTAAAACAGTTTGGATTAGTTCCATAAACAAATGGGTCAAAACTATGTTAAATTCTAGCTTTACGGTATTTCTAGTTAGCTAGTTTCTTACCTATCATGCATAGGATCGCTTCTACATCATCATATGATATTTTCACACATTCCAACACATTAAAACATCATCATACAGCATCACATTCATCACATCAGAACCGAAAACATCTTGCCTCACTAAGAGAATTAAATTGACATTTCTAGGTACATAAGTTAACTAGTTTCTCTCGGAATCAATCTAGAACTTCTAAAACTCTTTGCAAAACATTTTAATTCATCAAGAGGCTAAGTGAAGCCTTAGGTCAGTGACCAAAACATATTCCATCCCCTAAAAGAGATTGGAATCACATCTTATAATGACATAACCTTATAAAGAATTTGTAAAACTTTAAGGAACACTTAAAACATAGACTATTGGTCCTAGTAGCTAGATGAAAACTCATTGGAAGTCCATCATCACTACTTGGCTGAAAAACATACATTCAAAGTATGGTTTACATTAAACTTTAACTTGGAATGAAATGGGCAAGTCTTTGAGCTCTAGGTTCTTAAGTTACGACATAAACTAAACGTGCTCATGCTTTTCATTTTTAATCTTGCTTACAAAGTAAAGTGATGACTTAAAATTAAATATGCAAGGCATAACTTAAACGTGCAAGCTTGAAAGTAAATATCCGAGGCATAATCTTAAATGTGCAAGCTTGAAAGTAAATGTGCAAGATTCAATTCTTTATTTTAGTGCTCTTGGCCCAACAACAATCGACTTTAAGGCCGAAATAGATAGGCATTCGAGAGATTAATTAGGTGATAATGCAAGTTCAATTCTTTATTTTAGTGCTCTAGGCCCAACAACAATCGACTTTAAGGCCGAAATAGAAAGGCTTTGAGTATTAAATTAAGTGAAGATGCAAGTTCCATTTACTCTTTATGTTCTTAGGTGATAGCTTGAAAATAAAGATGCATAGCAAGAATGTAAATATGAATGCAAGCATAAAATAAATTATGCAAGTTCATTTTATCTTTCTAGAGCTCTTAACAAGAATTTAAAGGAACTTAAACCTCAACCCAAACTCATCAAACCAAGACAAAGTAAAAGTCTAGAGTTCTTAGAACTCAACATAACATATTTAGAAAATCAAACATCTAGCATGAAAAGGAAAGGTAATGGCCGAAACTTCAAGGAAAGAAAAGAAATGTTTGAAACTCTAGAATCCATGATCTTGGTGATATACTAACACCAACATCATGAGACCTCATCATTGAGTCATTGGAACCATTTTGAAACAACATCAAAGTTAAAGTTCTCAAAGGTTCAAGAAAGGAAAAACTAGAAACACTTTTGCTCAAGAACAAAGATCAAGCTCTAGAGTTTGTTTCAAGTGATGAACATCATCATGAAACTCTCATCATCAAGCTCTCATTTCTTTGAACTCCAAGGCCCATGGCCGAAAAAAAAAAGAACAAGGAAAGGAAAAGAAGTTCTAAAAAGAATCAAGAGAAACTATGAACATTAAGCTTAGAACAAGAACTTTAAAGAAAGAATACATGAAAGAAAATCCCTACTTGGTGTGATGAACTTGAAGATGGAAGAAGAAGATGAAGAAGATGAAGAACTTGAAGAACTCCAAGAACTTGAAGAACACAAAAACTTTGAGAGAAAAAGAAAAGCTTTGAGTGCTCCTAAACTTAGCAAATGATCTAAAAGTGGTGCAAGCTCCTCAAGGCATTCTATTTATAGAGAAATGAAACAAATGGAGGGAGCTCATGGAGGAGGAGGTTTCGGCCATGAGGGTGCAGATTGGAGGCTTTCCATGAGTTCCATGAGGTGAGATAATGTGTTCTTGAGGTATGGTGAGGTATGGTTCAAAGCATGGTGAGGTATGGCTCAAGGTATGGCTCAAGCATGGTTCTTTGAGTGAGAAAACAATTTAATATGTGTGGTAATTAGGGAGTGATGGCCGAATATGCATCAGCCCATGGGGGAGGTTTCTTTGCATTTTAATTGTGGTTTAGAGTTGTGTTTAGGTGCATCTTTGATTATGCTTAAGATTAGAAATTTGTAAGAAAGTGTTTAGGTAAGGTAAATGGGTAATTAAGGTGGTCTAGACATAATTAAGGAGTGGTCTTGCACCATTAGAGAGTTAAATCCTCAATTTAGAGTCTAAACAACTCTAGACACATTTCCTTGATTTAAGGAATTGGAGAGAGAAAACACTATTCAAGATTCCAAGACTAGGAATCTTGAGTTCTAAAAAGGGATTTAAGTTTAATCTAAGCAATTTTAGGTTCTAATTAACTTTAATAAATTATTTTGACTCTAGATTAATTAGGGAAATAAATTAATCTTCGTTTAGAGCCTAATATTGCTTAGGTTTGCTTAATTACGTCATTAAGCTCAAAAACACTATTCTAGGGGCAAAATCGTAATTTTGCACTAAAACTGCCCGGGGCCACCGGGACTTGAACAGAGACCTCTAGACACATGAAATCATGTTTTTAAACCTCTGGGGAAAGTTCCGGGCTCAAACGGCACCTTTACCCGCGTAAAAACGCTATAGAGGTATTTTGGTCATTTTGACCCCAAACTGCGGAAAACGAAATTTTCGCTTCCGAAAGCATTCAAAGGCCATTCAATCCCCTTCAAACATTGAGTTGACCCTTCGAGGATGACCGAGTTGGTTACCCTCGAGTTCGGGTCAGGAAATGACCTCACGGGCATTTTGTTCATTTCCTGACAGAAAAAATCGGGGTGTTACATTACTCCCCTCCTTAAAAAGAATTTCGCCCTCGAAATTCGTTACCTTGGAAAAGCTCGGGATACTTGTCTTGCATTTCTGTCTCTAGCTCCCATGTGAATTCTTCAGTCTTGTCGCGTCCCCATGCTACCTTTACTAATGGAACAGACTTGTTCCTCAGCTCCATGACTCCGCGGTCCACGATTCTCGTAGGGGAAGATTGAAAGTTAGGTCGTCCCTTAACTGAACATGCTCTGGCTCTAAAACGTGGCTAGGGTCGGACTCATACTTCCTTAGCTGAGAGACGTGAAAGACGTCATGAAGATTTGAAAGATTAGGGGGTAAGGCTATTCTGTAGGCAACTGTTCCTATCTTTTGAAGAATTTGGAAGGGACCAAGGAATCGGGGGCTCAACTTTTTGACTTTCATGGCTCTCCCTATGCCTGTAGTGGGGGTAATCCTAAGGAACACATGTTCTCCCTCTTCAAACTCCAAGGGCTTGCGCCGCTTGTCCGCATAGCTCTTTTGTCTACTTTGAGCAGTGAGCATCCTATCCCGGATCCTCTTGATTTGTTCCGTCGTTTCCCTCACTACGTCGGGTCCTAAGACACTTTGCTCCCCAGGCTCGTACCAACACAAAGGTGATTGGCACTTTCTTCCATACAACGCCTCGTACGGTGCCATACCGATGCTCGCGTGATAACTGTTGTTATACGCGAACTCGATCAAAGGCAAGCACTTATCCCAACTTCCCCTTTGGTCTAACACACAGGCTCTTAGCATATCCTCTAGGGTTTGGATCGTCCTTTCGGATTGTCCGTCTGTTTGTGGGTGGTAAGCAGTGCTTAAGCATAGCTTTGAACCAAACGCCTTTTGAAAGGCTCCCCAAAAACGCCACGTAAACCGCGGATCTCTATCCGAGATTATCGTCGACGGTACTCCATGCAATCTTACGATCTCTTGGATGTATAACTGAGCCAATCTATCTAAAGAGTATGTCACTCTAATAGGTAGAAAGTGTGCCGACTTGGTTAGTCGATCCACTATCACCCAAATAGCATCATGGCCAGCTTGGGTCTTAGGCAATCCTGTCACAAAGTCCATAGATATGCATTCCCACTTCCACTCGGGGATTGACAGGGGTTGCAACAAACCTGAAGGTTTTTGGTGATCGATTTTCACTTTCTGACATACCAAGCACTTACTAACCCAGGCAACTACATCCTTCTTCATTCCGGGCCACCAAAACATCTTTTTCAAGTCTTGGTACATCTTGGTAACACCGGGATGGATGGTGAAATAGCTTTTGTGAGCTTCCTCCAAGATCTTTTCTCGGAGGTCACCATCTTGGGGTACGCAGATTCTTCCTTCGAACCTCCATACCCAATCTTCACCTCTTTCGAAACCTTTCAACTTTCCCGCCTTAACAGCATCTATGATCTCCTCGAACTCCTCATTCTCTCGTTGTGCTAACATGATTCTCTGCTTAAATCCACTTGTCACACTAAGATAGCACATTTTTATTCCTTTATCGATCGTGACATCCCTAGATTCATATCTCTAAACTTCTCTATCAACTCAACTTCTTTGATCATCATGTGGGACAGGTGTAACGACTTTCGGCTCAAGGCATCGGCGACTACATTAGCCTTGCCGGGGTGGTAACTTAAACCAAAATCGTAGTCCTTGAGGAATTCCATCCACCTCCTTTGCCTCATATTTAACTCCTTTTGATCAAAGAGGTACTTGAGACTCTTATGATCGGAGAAAACTTCAAACCTTACACCATACAGATGGTGTCTCCACATCTTTAAGGCAAACACTACGGCGGCTAACTCTAGGTCGTGGGTGGGGTAGTTAGCCTCGTGAGGCTTGAGTTGTCGTGATGCATAGGCTACCACTTGCCTATTTTGCATCAACACACACCCTAGTCCTTTGCCCGAAGCATCGCAATATACCTCGAAGGGTACATTGGGGCTAGGTAAGACTAAGACTGGGGTCGTGGTTAACCTTTCCTTAAGCTCTTGAAAACTCTTCTCACATTCGGGAAAGTTCCGGGCTCAAACGGCACCTTTACCCGCGTAAAAACGCTATAGGGGTATTTTGGTCATTTTGACCCAAAACTGCGAAAAACGAAATTTTCGCTTCCGAAAGCATTCAAAGGCCATTCAATCCCCTTCAAACATTGAGTTGACCCTTCGAGGATGACCGAGTTGGTTACCCTCGAGTTCGGGTCAGGAAATGACCTCAGGGGCATTTTGGTCATTTCCCTCGGACAGAAAAATCGGGGTGTTACAGCAGGGAGGCTTCTCAAGATTTTTCTAACTATTTCAGATTTAGGATATCTTTTGCCTAATCCCTTTAGTTACTTTAAGATATGCATAAACCTTGTGGTCACTTTATCATTACTTTCATGATCTGTCATTTTGAACATCTCATATTAATGAACGAGTATACTGATCTTTGTTTCTTTTACTTGATCAGTGCCTTTGTGCAGCATGTACAACCTATCCCATATTTCCTTTGCTATGTTACAAGCAATAATTTTGTCATATTCAACTTTGCTTGGTGCACACATGAGTAGGTACTTAGCTTTTGAGTTTAGTTAAACTCTGGCCTTGTGTTGCTCTGTCCACATACTCTGAGGGACTGCTCTTAATGTTAAGGGTGCATCATTTATTCCTGGATCTTCCTCCATTGGAACATAATATCCTTTTTGTATGGTCTCCCACAAGTCAAGACTTATGTATTTTATTAAGAACGCTATTTGGTCTTTCAAGTAGGCATAATCTCTATATCAAAGAATGGCGATCTGTTGATGGAGTGTCTTTCTGCTCTATGAATATTCTATGTCATTTGTCCCTCAGATCTTTATCCTCTGCAATCATTAGAATGCTTAACCCCTTAGAAGTTAAGCTCTGATGCCACTTGTAGGTAGAAAAGTGCACGAGAAGGGGTGATTAAATCCTATTTTGCTTCTCGTTGTCTTTTTAGATTTTGAAAACTTAAACGAAATACTATCAAGCTTTAATCTTCAAGTGCAGCGAAAATAGTATTAGAGGTTTCAGAAAATAATTTTCTAAAGTACAACGTTAGTAACAGAACAGCTAAAAAGATAGGTTTTAAGTAGAAATAAACAAATAATTACTGAACAATGAATGTAAAAAGAATAAAGGAGAAAGTATATTGCACAGATATTTTTATACTGGTTAAGCCAACCTACCTACACACTATTCTCAACAACTATTGAGTTTCACTAAACCTTTTCTTAACCCAAGAAAGAAACCAGATAGCTTTTACAATAGCCTTCCCAAGCTCTAACTTGTGATTAGTAGACAGCCTCTACTGTCACAAACCAAGTAGTTATTTACCTAAACCATGACTAGTAGACAACCCTTACTGTCACAAATCAAGTAGTTATTCACAACCTCTCTAGCTAAATTGAGTAATCTTTGACTAGCCTTTCTAAGCTAAATAGAGTAGTCTTTAACTAGCCACTCTAAGCTAAATTGTGACCAGTAAAACACTTTTACTATCACGTTGCAAGTAGTCTTTGACCAGCCTCTGGAAGCTAACTCACAGTGATCACTACTAAATCGAGGTTACAAAGGTTTATGTTTGGATTTGCAATTCAACCTAACCTACCCTCAAGTTTCCTTAAGATATATTGTGAATGACCTGAGGTAACTTGAATGAATTCTTTCTAGCTATCCTTCCTTGGAAGAACGTATAAATAATGAAGGAATGTAGAAAGAAGATTTTTACAAATAAGGAAACTGATTATAGGATGTAATGAAATTTATGAGAAGTTGAGGAGAAATTTTCACAGCATTTTTGCTCTTATACAGTGTCTCTATATTCTCTGAAGGCACAATATCTCTATTTATAGATGGTCTTCACTTGTGACCATTGCCATTGATCAATTCTCTAAGTGACACATGTTGATCATTGTAACGCCCTGATTTTTCCCTTATGTTCAAATGACCAAAATGCCCCTAAGGTCATTTTACTCGGGAATCGAGGAAAGCCGGTCTAGGCAAACCTCGAGTGGATGTTTTAATGTTTGAAGGGGATTAATTGTGTTATGTGTGTTGTTAGAGATGAAAATCTCAATTTTTTATCTGTGCAAAATTACCAAAATATCCCTACTGCTAACTAACACAAAATTAATTGCCTATTGGGCCCGGACTTCACACAGAAGTTTAGAATATTGTTTTTAAGGAATGTATGACGTCTATATAAGCCCAAGGTGGTCTTGGGGAGTTTTCTATAAAACTATCATTTTGCCCCTAATTAAAGGCATAATGGGCTTAAATTGCATGCTTAACAAAACTTAAGTAATATTAGACTCTAATTAAAAATTAATTAATTTTAATTGTTAATCTTGAGTCAAAATAATTAATTGAGATTCATTAGAGCTTAAGATTGCCTAGATAAAACTAAATCCCTTTCTAGAATCAAATGGTCTTCAAGTCAAAAAGTGAATAGTGTACAATCCCATGATTTAAGGAAACATGTTGGCATTTGAAATTCAAATTAAATGAACTAAATGTTTATGACCACTCTTTAACCATAGTCTTGAAATGCCTAAATACATAATCATCCACCTAAACACCTAATTACCCATTCCTAACCTTTCTCCTAATTAAATCTACCTCCATATTCTAACCTACATTAAAAATGAAACTTGGTCCCCAAGTCCTTCTAGATGGGCACCCATACTTCCATCATGGGCACCTGTAACACCCCGATTTCTCTGTCCGAGGGAAATGACCAAAATGCCCCTGAGGTCATTTCCTGACCCGAACTCGAGGGTAACCAACTCGGTCGTCCTCGAAGGGTCAACTCAATGTTTGAAGGGGATTAAATGGCCCTTGAATGCTTTCGGAAACGAAAATTTCATTTTCCGCAGTTTCGGGTCAAAATGACCAAAATACCCCTATAGCGTTTTTACGCGGGTAAAGGTGCCGTTTGAGCCCGGAACTTTCCCTAGAGGTTTAAAAACATGTTTTCATGTGTCTAGAGGTCTCTGTTCAAGTCCCGATGGTCCCGGGCAGTTTTAGTGCAAAATTACGATTTTGCCCCTAGAATAGTGTTTTTGAGCTTAATGACGTAATTAAGCAAACCTAAGCAATATTAGGCTCTAAACGAAGATTAATTTATTTCCCTAATTAATCTAGAGTCAAAATAATTTATTAAAGTTAATTAGAACCTAAAATTGCTTAGATTAAACTTAAATCCCTTTTTAGAACTCAAGACTCCTAGTCTTGGAATCTTGAATAGTGTTTTCTCTTTCCAATTCCTTAAATCAAGGAAATGTATCTAGAGTTGTTTAGACTCTAAATTGAGGATTTAACTCACTAATGGTGCAAGACCACTCCTTAATTATGTCTAGACCACCTTAATTACCCATTTACCTTACCTAAACACTTTCTTACAAATTCCTAATCTTAAGCATAATCAAAGATACACCTAAACACAACTCTAAACCACAATTAAAATGCAAACTAATCCTCCCCATGGGCTGATGCATTTTGGCCAGACCTCATCCCCTTTGACCACATATTAAATTGTTTTCTCACTCAAAGAACCATGCTTGAAGCCATACCTTGAACCATACCTCACCATACCTTAAGCCATACCTCACCATACCTCAAGAACACATTATCTCACCTCATGGAACTCATGGAATGCCTCCAATCTGCACCTTATGGCCGAAGCCATCCTCCCCCATGAGCTCCCTCCATTTGTTTCATTTCTCTATAAATAGAATGCCTTGAGGAGCTTGCACCACTTTTAGATCATTTGCTAAGTTTAGGAAACACTCAAAGCTTTTCTTTTCTCTCAAAGTTCTAGTGTTCTTTAAGTTCTTCAAGCTCTTCAAAGTTCTTCATCATCTTCATCTTCTTCTTCCATCTTCAAGTTCATCACACCAAGTAGGGATTTTCTTTCATGTATTCTTTTCTTTAAAGTTCTTGTTTCAAGCTTGATGTTCATAGTTTCTCTTGTTTCTTTTTAGAACTTCATTTCCACTCCTTTTTCCTTTTCATTTTCGGCCATAGGCCTTGGTGAACAAAGACATGAGAGGTTGATGATGAGAGTTTCATGATGATGTTCATCACTTGAAACAACTCTAGAGCTTGATCTTTGTTCTTGAGCAAAAATGTTTTTAGTTTTTCCTTTCTTGAACTCTTGAGAACTTTAGCTTTAATGATGTTTTAAAATGGCTCTATGAACTCAATGATGAGGACACATGATGTTGGTGTTAATATATCATCAAGATCATGAACTTTAGAGTTTTAAAATGTTCCTTTTTCTTCTTGAAGATTTCGACCATTTCCTTAAATTTTTCTAAGCTTCATGGTTTGATTTCCTAAAAATATTATGTTAAGTTTTAAAGAACTCTAAGCTTGACTTTACCTTGTTTGGATGAGTTTGGGTTATGGTTTAAATTCCTTTAAAGTCTTGTTAAGAGCTCTAGAAAGATAAAAGGAACTTGCATAATTTATTTTATGCTTGCATTCGTATTTACGTTCTTGCTATGCATCTTTACTTTCTAGCTATCACCTAAGAACATAAAGATTAAAATGGAACTTGTCTCATCACTTGATTTAATTCTCGAAGCCTTTCTATTTCGGCCTTAAAGTCGATTGTTGTTGGGCCTAGAGCACTAAAATAAAGAATTGAACTTGCATTACCACCTAATTAATTTCTCGAATGCCTATCTATTTCGGCCTTAAAGTCGATTGTTGTTGGGCCAAGAGCACTAAAATAAAGAATTGAACCATGTATATTTACCTTCAAGCTTGCACGTTTAAGTTTATGCCTCGCATATTTACTTTCAAGCTTGCACGTTTAAGTTTATGCCTTGCATATTTAAATTTAAGTCATCACATTACTTTGTAAGTAAGATTAAAAATAAAAAGCATGAGCACGTTTAGTTTATGTCGAAACTTAAGAACCTAGAGCTCAAAGACTTTCCCATTTCATTCCAAGTTAAAGTTTAATGTGAAACCATTCTTTGAATGCATATTTTTGGCCAAAGTAGTGATGATGGACTCTTAATGAGTTTTCATCTAGCTACTAGGACCAAAAGTCTATGTTTAAGTTCTCCTCAAAGCTTTACAAATCTTTACAAGGTTATGTCATCACAAGATGTGATTTTATTATCTTTAGGGGATGGAATATGTTTTGGTCAGTGACCTAAGGCTTCTCTTAGCCTTTTGATGAATTAAAGTGTTTTGTAAAGAGTTTTAGAAGTTCTAGATCGATTCCGAGAGAAACTAGTTAACTTATGTACCTAGAAATGTCAATTTAACTCTCTCATGTAAGTTAAATGTTTTCGGTTCTGATGTGATGAGTGTGATGCTGTATGAGGGTGTTTTGATGTGTTGGAATGTGTGAAAATATCATGTGATGATGTAGAAGCGATCCTATGCATGATAGGTAAGAAACTAGCTAACTAGAAATACCGTAAAGCTAGAATTTAACATAGTTTGACCCATTTGTTTATGAAACTAATCCAAACTGCTTTAATGGGAACATAATCAGATTTAGATTGTTTAGACATGAAAAACTTGGTATCATTTGAGTTAGAATTGAATTCTAGCACCTATAGGGAAACTAGTAACTAGAAAACCGTAAAAGTGCAAGTTTAGAACTCTTAGAACGTTTACTTTTCTGGATTCTGTCCAGCACCCTTACAACATGATAAATGTGATTAATAATTAGTCCTTAAGCATAGGAATGCCTCATAATTGATTTAGATTTAATATATAGCGCCTTCAAGTAACAGAACAGAAAGGGTCTAAAACGTAAGTTCTAGAACCCCGTAAATACAAGTTAGAGATTCTGCCCTATGCTTTTCAGATTTAAGTATGAACATGAGGATTAGAAATGATGATTAAATATGAGCCCTTAGGTGCATAAAGATATGAGCGACGGATGTAGAGAACTATATCTCAAGACTAAGACCCGTAAGGGTCAAAGCAAAAGCTACCGTAAGGGTAAGCGTTTGGATGTTTTATGATGATGCATGAAGTATGCTAATGATGATGATGTTATTCATATGAGGAATTTATTAGACTATATGTTTATGTGGCATAAAGCAAATTTGGAAGGAAATTCGGTGTAATGACCGTTGTCAGCTTGAATTTCCGACAAATTTGGGGACTTAAAGAGATTTTGAAAATTAAGGTACTAAGATGGGTTCTAGGATGACAGGTTCGGCCGAGCACCTCCATAGAACTCATGTGACATCGGTACCATTTTACACTCTTAGGTGACACCGGTTCGGCCGAGCACCCCTAAGAGTTTTGCCCCCTAACCCGTACTCAGATAGTCGGGATTTACGATTTATGATACGCTTATCATTAAGTGGTAAGTAAGAACTAGTGACGACTAGTTAAGGTATGAGCTCATAACCTAGATGTATGACACGTTACGGTGACACCGGTTCGGCCGAGCACCCCCAGTTCGATTGTCTTTTAGGGTGGCCCATGAGGAAGAGAAGTTTCATGATTATGATTATGTCACTAAGTTTAGTCCCATATGAATGTTACTATTGCCACTTTATGCCACCAAGTATGATGATGCTTGATGTTATGTTTTATGTATGTGCATTAGGCAGTGCCATGCATACATTTTCTATTATGTTGCATTCATGACATTAAGATCATCCTAAAATGAATGGACCTTGGCAAAAATATAATTTTAAAGCTTAAAACAAACTTAATACATGCTCAGTCATTTTGTATAAATAAACCCAAGGTTCTTGAGGATGTAGATGATGACACCTAGGTAGTAGGAGGCCCTACTGAGATTCTTTAGCAAGATTCTCACTCCCTCTATCTCTTTCTTTCCGTCACGTCTTCAGATGGCGACGTTCGTAGTGTTCGTGGACACGCCGACATGGGAGGTGCACCATGACCCGGACCACGGGTCATTCCATTTTGTGGGTCGATGCACAGTCAGAGTATTCATGTTCATGGGTCGACCCTTCACTCCCCCTGTACATTCCCATCGTTTCTCCCCCGTTTCACCTTTTGGCGATGACCTGGTGTTCGAGCGCGCACGTCCCCTAGAGGAGAGGCTTCGTCGTACCCCATCATCCACGTCGCGCCGAGACTACCCCCAAAGATGTGCCCCTGCTGTTCGTCGTCTTTTTCGGAGACGGATCCTTCCGAGGATTCGGCAACCCAGGCACCCTCCGAGGGATCTTCCCCCTCCATACCTATGGACTTTGGAGAGGATAGCGAGCCCACCGTGACTCAGCCGAGGCGTGCACAACGATCGGAGATGCGGCCATACCCCGGGGCTCACACTCGATCCCCGCTCCGCCTCTTCACGCCCGAGGAGCTCGCCCAGTTTCCCGGATATCTGCCTCGATCACGAGATAGTCGCCGATGGGAGGCCGTGGATGGCCCGAGTTAGAGCACACACCACTTAGATGGGGATAAACCTTCTTTTGTTTAGAGGTTTCCCATTAGATGCACTCGGGTAGGGGAGTAGACTATGTTTATGTTATGTTGTATCTTCTTTCTTGTATTTCCCTTGTACTAAATTAAGTCCCACACTTATAAGTGGGCAAGTTATATATATATATAAGATGATATTCAGTGATGTTCATGCTGTGCCTTATGTTATGATGTTGTGAGACATTTGTTTTACTATACATGGTTTACCGCTTATCGCATCACGCGGCTCTCACTTTGTATTTCAAAAAAAAATTTACCCGTATTTTCCGCTAAGTATTTCAAAGTAAAAATGAGAACTATGAGGTAACAGACTAATGATTAACCTGAATATGTTCTAGAGTATTGGGTTAAAAATTAGGATGTTACAGCACCCATACCTCCGACCATACCCTCACATGTGCCTTTATATACAACGCGTGCTCAAAGAAACACACAAAATCTCATTTTTTCCTATCCATTTTTTTGGCCAAGTCTTGTGTCCAAGAAAGTGCTTTCAAATTCTCTCTTCTCCCACCTCTCAAAAACTCTCTTTTCTTCCTCCACCACCACAAGAACCACCACCCACCACCACCTATTAACCTCAAACTACCATAAACCACCATCAAGAAACACAACCTTTCTATCCCTAAGCATCAAAGCTCAAGAAAACCCTTCCCCTCTTTTCCTTTCTTTGGCCGAAATTCTTCTTGCCTTAAGGAGAGGATTTTTTTCTCATTTTCTTTCACAAGGCTCAAGCTTTTCCTTCCAACAAGAAGATACCTTGGTAGGGAGTGTTTTGATGTTTGTTATTCTTTTCTTGTATATGTATGGGATTATACAGTTAAGGACGGCTTATATGAATTGATTTGTACTACCTATACTAACAAGATGCGTTTTCTTTTCGGTAGCCTAAATTGAAAAAACTCCACAGTTAAGCGTGCTTGACTTGGAGCAATTTTGGGATAGGTGACCTCCTAGGAAGCTTTCCGAGGAAGTGTGTGAGTAAGGATAAAGCACGCTGAAAAAACCCATGTTGGTTTGTAGGAACAGTCATCAATCCATAAAGCAGCAGGGGGATGTTAAAAATGGTATCGGAGCCTGCACTTCTCCTAGTATGGTATGGTTTGGGGACGAACCAACCGGAAGCTGGTGGGCATGTAACACCTGAGGATTGCGAAGATGGGGAGTGATCGCTAGTGCAAGGAGGCATGGATAAGGAGTGATTCCTGGCAGACTTCGAAAGTGGAGGGGTACATGAATAAACCGATTACACACTCGTGTGAGAGGGATTCTAAGACTGTATAGGTACAGGACTATACAGTTAACGAGGGCTTATATGAATTAATTTGTACTACCTATACTAACAAGATACATCTCCTTTTCGGTAGCCTAAACTGAAAGAAATCCACAGTTAAGTGCACTAGACTTGGAGTAATTTTGGGATGGGTGATCTCCTGGGAAGCTTTCCTAGGAAGCGTGTGAGTGGAGACAAAGCACGCTGAAAAGGGTCGTGTTAGTTTGTGGGGACAGTCGTCAATCCACAAAGCAGCAGGGGATGTTACATTATGAGCTTATGATAAATGTGTACTAAGTGATTCATTTCTAAAAGTAACCCACTCCGTAAGTATGATTTAGAACTTTAAAATGAACCATTACTATGTAGTGCATGATCACAATTTCCTAATAAATCGAAGTGGCTAGGATAATGACAATAATATGGATTTCTTCATTGTGTGTTTTGGGGATGCCCTACTGAGAATTTTATAATTCTCACCCCTATGTGTTTGTGTCTCTGTGTCGTCTCTAGGTTGATTCAGAGAACCATAAGGCTGCTACATGAAAGAACTCAGGCTTGTAGTAGTTTAGTAGTTGATTTGTTTATTTTAATTATGTAGTTGTAGTTTTACATATATAAATGCAATAGAAAACAAACATGTATTAAAGCTCATAGAAGAGCTTCCTTTTATACTTGACTTTATATTCAATAAATGTTGTGTTTCTTGTTTATATATTTTAATAGAATTATGACTTAGTTATTGCATAAATTAATCAAATTTGCTATAGTTATTTAAGAAAGGTCTACTACTGTAACAACTCCTAAGTATGATGTCATGATTTAAGGATGATGTTGTATTAGGAGGGTGTTACATTATGGTATCAGAGCAGTTCATCCTTATAGGACCTTGTGGAATGGACTAACTATGCTTCCAAAGTGTAGATAATTCATGCCTTGAATCTTATCTATATGATAGGATGTAGGGTTTAGATATGCATGACAGCCTGGTGGTGCTATAGTTGGTTGCTATCATACTTAGCATAGTATTGAGCCTGATCAACTCAATATCTTTTGTTTGGTGTCTTTAGGGACTAATGGCAGGCAATAGACAGACTAGGAGTTGGACAATATGATTGATACCTTTTGTGAGATGGCTGCCATTATGAGGGAGCAAGCTGCAATGGCTAACTAGATGATGGAAAGATTAAATCAGAATGCAAAGGAACTGGACGATTCTAGGAAGAGGTTGGCACCTGAAGACCAAGATTATGAGGATGCTTTACCCCAAAAGAAACAATTTCAACCTAATCTGCATAAGGATAAACAACAATCAATCACAAGACAAGATTGCCCAAAATGTGGGAAGAACCATAAAGGTAGACCTTGTAGGGCTAGACAAAATATATACTACTGCTGTGAAAAACTAGCACATAAGATTTGAGAGTGTCCACAGAGGTATACAAAATTTGCTGGGAGGTCACCACACAAGAGTACTAAAAGTTGAGGGGGCATCACCACCTGATAATCCAATCCAAGGTAAACATTTAGGATTTGATTGAATTGTTTGAACTGTGTGTGAATCCCTTGTTTAATTTATGAAATTTGTCTTTCAAAATTATTTTCAAATGAATTTTGAGGGTAAAATTCTTTTTAAGGTGGGTGGTAATATAACACCCTAAAAATTGTTTGAAAATTAATTGAGCTTTATCAGCTACAATTTTAAAAATCTGACAGTTTTAGCAATGATGAGGATGGTCCAATGGACATGTTAAAAAAAAAAATTCTGGGCCTAACATTACCGGCCCATCGGGATAGCCAAAACCCTAGATCTGGGACCAGGAAATGCTAGGGACTGAGAAAAGAAAGGGTTAAGGTTAGAAATAGTTAAAAATGAGGATTTTATACCTGAAAAATAATTTTGAGTAATGTTTGATTACCCGGGTATGGTGTTGTACCTTTTTGGTAGAGTTTTGATATGTGATTTTTAACACCATACAAGTTACTTAGTGGCCAAATAACCTTTACTAACCACTTTATGCCAAGTGGATGGCAAGGATTAAAACTTGATATGCAGTTGCGAGTCTCTTAGAGATCAAAGATTTTGCTACTCTGGTGATCGAGTGTTGGCTTATAGAGAAATCCAATAGAAAGCTAGCAATTGCTAAATCTGCTAGTGACGATTTTGAGAAGAGGCTGGCACTTGACGACTAAAATTATCAAGATGCTCTGCCCTGAAAGAAGCAATTTCAACCTAATCTGTATAAGGATAAACAACAATGTTCAATAATGAGACAAGATTGCCTAAAATATGGGAAGAACCATTAAGGTAGACACTGTAGGGCTAGACAAAATGTATGCTACTGCTATGGAAAACTAGGACATAAGATTTGAGAGTGTCCACAATGGAATACAAAATTTGCTGGGAAGTCACCACACAAGAATACCAAGAGTTGAAGGGACATCACCACCTGATAATCCGATCCAAGTTAGGAACATTTTGGATTTGATTGAATTGTTTGAACTGTGTGTAAATCCTTTGTTTGATTTATGAAATTTGTCTTTTGAAATTGTTTTCAATCGAATTTTGAGGGCAAAATTCCTTTTAAAGTAGCTGGTAATATAACACCCTAAAAATTATTTAAAAATTAATTTGAGCTTTATTAGTCAAGCTTTTAAAAATCTGATAGTTTTAGCAATGATGAGGATGGCCCAACGGACATGTTAAGAAAAAAAATTCTAGGCCGAGTGTTAATAGTAAGTTTGCGAGCCCGTACGGACCTATAGGGATAGCCAAAACCCTAGATCCAGAGTCGAGAAATGCCCGGGACTGAGAAAAAAGAGGGTTAATGTTAGAAATAAATAGAAATGAGGATTTTATACCTGAAAATAATTTTAGGTAATGTTTGATTACCCAGGTACGGTGCTGTACCTGCTTGGTAGAGTTTCGATGTGCGATTCTTAACACCGTACAAGTTACTTGGTGGTCAAGTAACCTTTACCAACCACTTTATGCCAAGTGGATGGCAAGGATGAAAACTTGATATGCAGTCATGAGTCTCTTAGAGATCAAAGATTTTGCTACTCTAGTGAACGAGTGTCGGCTTGCAGAGAAATCGAATACGAAGCTAGCAATTGCCTAACATGCTAGGGACGATTCTAAGAAAAGGTTGGCACTTGAAGACCAAGATTATAAGGATGCTCTGCTCCAAAAGAAGCAATTTTAACATAATCTGCATAAGGATAAACAACAACAACGTTCAACCATGACACAAGATTACCCAAAATGTAGGAAAGACCTTGAAGGTATACCTTATAAGGCTAGACAAAATGTATGCCATCCCTTGGAAAACTAGGATATAAGATTTGAGAGTGTCGAAAGAGGTATACAAAATTTGCTGGGAAGTTACCACACAAGAGTACCAAGAGTTAAGAGGACATCATTACTAGATAATCCGATCCGAGGTGGGAATATTTAAGATCTGATTGAATTGTTTGAACTGTTTATGAAGCCCTAGTTTTATTTATGACATTTCTGTTTTGAAATTGATTTCAAATGATTTTTGAGGGCAAAATTCTTTTTAAAGTAGATGGTAATGTAACACCTTAAAAATTATTTAAAAGTTAATTTGAGCTTTATTAGCCATAATCCTAAAAATCTGACAGTTGTCACAATGATGAAGATGGCCCAATAGAGATGTTAAAAAAATTCTGGGACAAGTGTGAATAGTAACCTTGCGAGCCCTATAAGCCCATTGAGACAACTGAAACCCTAGATTCGGAACTAGGAAATGCCTAGGAATGAGAAAAGAATGGGTTCGGGTTAGAAATAGTTAAAACGAGGATTTTATACCTAAAAAATAAATTTGGGGAATGTTTGATTACCCGGGTACGGTGTTGCACCTATATGGTAGAGTTTCGATGTGCGATTTTTAACACTGTGGAAGTTACTCGGTGGTCAAATAATCTTTACTAGCCACATTATGCCAAGTGGATGGCAAGGATTAAAACATGATATGCAGTCATGACTCTCTTAGAGATCAAAGATTTTGCTACCCTGGTGAACAAGTGTCAGCTTGCAAAAAAATCTAATAGGAAGCTAGCAATTGCGAAATCTGCTATAGACAATTCTAAGAAGAAGTTGGCACCTGAAGACCATGATTACTAGGATGCTCTACCCCAAAAGAAGCAATTTCAACCTAATATGCATAAGGATAAACAATAACATTGATCAACCATGAGACAAGATTGCCCAAAATATGGGAAGAACCATGAAGGTACACCTTATAGGGTTAAACAAAATATATACTACTGCTATGAAAAACCAGGACATAAGATTTGAGAGTGTCCACAGAGGTATACAAAATTTGCTGGGAAGTCACCACACAAGAATACTAAGAATTGAGGGGGCATCACCACCTAATAATCCAATCTAAGGTAGGAAAATTTAGGATTTGATTGAATTTTTTGAACTGTGTATAAATCCCTTTTTTGATTTATGAAATTTGTCTTTTGAAATTGTTTTCAAATGAATTTTGAGGGCAAAATTCTTTTTAAGATGGGTGATAATATAACACCCTAAAAATTGTTTAAAAATTAATAGAGCTTTATTAGCCATAATTTTAAAAATCTGACAGTTTTAGCAACGATAAGAATGGTCCAACGGACTTGTTAAAAAAATTTCTAGGCCAAACCTTGCAGGCCCATCGAGATAGTCGAAACCCCAGATTAGGAACCAGGAAAAGCCCAGGATTGAGAAAAGATAGGGTTAAAGTTAGAAATAGTTAAAAATGAGGATTTTATAGCTGGAAAATAGTTTCGAGTAATGTTTGATTACTTGGGTACGGTGTTGTGTAACATCCTAATTTTTAACCCAATACTCTAGAACATAATTAGGTTAATCATTAGTTTGTTACGTCATAGCTTCCTTATTACTTTAAAATACTTAGCAGAAATACTGGTAAATTTTTTTTTTGAATTATAAAAGCAAAGTGAGAGCCGCACGACACGTTAATTAATAATGCATGAAAGGTAATAAAGCAAGCATCGCATAGCAACATGACATAAGCAAATAAAGGCACATCATGATAACACTGAACTGCATATTTATACAATATATGAAATGCTCACTCATAAAGTGTGAGACTTAGTTTAGTACAACTAGAATGAAAATACATGGAAACGAAAGTACAACAAAGGTGATAAAAGAAACTCTCCTAACTCTAGTGCGCCTACATATAGATAGCCCCAAAGACAAGAGGAGGCTATCCTAGTCTTATCAAGCTCGAGCACTAGAACTGCGACGGTCGTCTCCTATTGCGAGCCTCTCTGGAAAGGAGGGATGTTCCCGATTCCACTGGGTGATCTCGGCCGGGGTGGCGATGCGCTGCATCGGTCGGGCGTGAGCTCCACAGTGGAGAATCATCCTCACCCGTCCTCCAAGTACTGGCTGAGCGACGGAAGCCTCGCTACCCTCTCCAACGTCCATCGGCATAGTGGGCGAGGATCCCTCGGAGGGTACCTGAGTGGCAGAATCCTCCGAAGGGTCCGTCTCGGAGAATGATGAGGGCGAGCGGGGTACATACTGTGGGTAGTCCCGGATGGCAGAGGTCGTCGGTGGGGTGTAGCGGATCCGCTCCTCTCGAGGACGTGCGCGCCCGAACACGAAGTCGTCACCGTAGGGTGAGACAGGAGAGAATCAGTTAAAGGGCCGTCCAATGAACATAAACACTCGGACGACGCAGCAGCCCACAAAATGGTATGACCCGTGGTCCGGATCGTGATGTACCTCCCAAGTTGGGGTGTCCACGAAAACCACGAACGTCGCCATCTGAAGACGTGACGGAAAGAAAGAGATAGAGGGAGTGAGAATCTTGCTAAAGAATCTCAGTAGGGTCTCCTACTACCTAGGTGTCATCATCTACGTCCTCAGGAACCTTGGGTTTAATAAACAAAATAAGTGAGCATGCATTAAGTCCATTTTTAGGTTCTAAAACATAATTAGCCAAGGTCCGTTCATTTTAGCATGATTGTTAATGACATGGATGCAAGCATATTAAAGAATGTATGCATGGCTCTACTTAATGTAAGAATAATCATCATATCTTTAAGATCATCATAATAGTGGCATAAAGTGGCAATTAAATTCTCTTTGTGACATAATCATCATAACTTCCTCATAGGCCACCCTAAAAGACAATCGCTCTGGGGGTGCTCGGCCGAACCGGTGTCACCCAGAACGTGTCATATCTCTAGGTTATGACCTCATACCTCAACTAGTCGTCACTAGTTCTTACTTATCAATCTCGATAAGCGTAACATAATCATAAACATAATCCCGGCTCATCCAGTATGGGCTAGGGGGCATTTCTTGGGGGTGCTCGGCCGAACCGATGTCACCCAAGAATTAATCTTGGTACCGATGTCACATGAGTTCTCTAGAGGTGCTCGGCCGAACCGGTGTCATCCGAATTTCTTCCAAATTCTCTTTATGCCACATGAGTCAATCAAACATGCATCCTTCATCATAATTTCATGCATTCACATAGTCATCCTCATACTTTCACAAGCAACATTAAAAGTTCGTTATGCACTTGGTTCTACGGTATTTTATGCTCTGACCCTTACGGGCCTTAAACTCGTGATGTAGTTAACCTATCATCTCCTATCACCTAAGGGTTCTCTCTTATCAAAACTTATCATTTATTTATGCTCTCAATTAAATCTGAACATCACCATCCCTTAGGGGTAGCTTTATAAACTTATGATTACGGGGTTCTACAACTTGCGTTTTAGACCCTTTCTTGGTTCTGTCTTCGCCTAAGGCGCTATAAGTTAAACCTAAACCAATTATGAGTCATTCCTATATCAAAGAACTAATTATAAACCATGTTCTCTACATTATAAGGTTGCTGGACAGATTCTAAGAATTAAATGTTCTAAGAGTTCTAGAATTGCGGTTTTACGGTTTTCTAGTTACTAGTTTCTCTATAGGTACCAAAATTCATTCCTACTTCAAATGTAACCAAATTTTTCGTGATTAATCAATCCTAATCTGATTATATTCCCATTAAAACAGTTTGGGCAGTGTCCATAAATAAATGGGTTAAAACTATGCTAAATCTTGACTTTACGGTCTTCCTAGAAAGCTAGTTTCTCTTTTAACATGCTTAGATATGTTCCTACCTCATCGTACATAATTTTCAAACATCATAACACATCATAACATCATCATACAGCAGCAAACCCATCATGGAAGGACCGAAATATTAAATCCCAAAAAGATACATAACTTGATATCTTTAAACACATAAGTTGCTAGTTTCTCTTGGAATCATTTTCAAGATTTTTAGAACTCTTTTGCAAACCATTTTATTTCGTGAAAGAGACTAAAAACAATCTTAGGTCAGTGACCACTTAATCCCTCCTTCAAAAGAGTTGAATTCTTAGAACCTTGTTGGCCTTGAACTCAAACAAATTCATGAGATTTAAAAGGATTCTTAAAACTTGACATATTGGTCCTTGAAGCTAGATGAAACTCATTCCAAGTTCATCATCACTACAAGGCTGAAATTATGCATTCAAAGAATGCTCCCTCATTAAACTTTAACTTGAGATAAAATGGGCAAGTCTTTGAGCTCTAAGATCTTTTAAGTGATGACATAATTTAAACGTGCTATGCACTTCATTTTTTTATCCTTCATTACAAATTAAAGTGAGAGCTTAAAGTAAACGTGCAAGACTTGAAAATAAAAGTGCAAGGCTTAAAATAAATATGCAAGACTTGGAATATAAATATGCAAGACTTGAAATATAAATATGCAAGTTCATTTCTTCATTTTAGTGCTCTAGGCCCAGCAACAATTGACTTTAAGGCCGAAATAGAAAGGCTTTGAGATTTAGTTAGGTGATAGTGCAAACCTCATTTTAAGTCTTTACGTTCTTTAGTGATGAAAGGTAAATATGCTAGACAAGAATATAAATATGAGATGCACTCCATTCTTTAGCCTTTAACTTTAAGTGATGGTTTGGAAATTAAATATGAATGCAAAGCTCAAACTAAACATGCAATGCATAAGCTTGAATTTAAATATGAATGCTAGTTCATTTTATGTCTTATTAGAGCTCATACAAGACTTTAAAGGAACTTACACCTTAACCCAAACTTATCATGACAAGACAAAGTAAAAACAAGAGTGAACCTCAAGGGTTCTTTAAAACACAAGGTTTCTTTGCTTGGAATGTAAACATAAATAACATTTTTATTAAAACTCAAGCTCTAGAGGCCTCATTGTGATGAACACATAGTCATCATCTAGAAGCTCCCATCATCAAGCCATTGTGAACTCCCTTGGCCAATATGGCCGAAAATATGAAGGAAGAAAAGGAAAAGGAACTGAAAACATTTTAGAAGAAAAAGAAACATTTGAAACTCTAGAGACCATGATCTTGATTATGCATTAACACCAACATCATGAGTCCTCATCATGGAGTTCATGTGACCATTTTAAAATATCATCAAGGTGAGAGGTTTCAAAGTTCAAGAAGAAAGAGCAAAGAAAACATCTTTAACTTAAGAACAAAGATCAAGCTTTAGAGATTATCCAAGTAATGAACATTATCATCATGGAACCTCATCATCAAGCTCTCATTCCTTTGATTCTCAAGGGCTCATGGCCGAAACAAGGAGGAGAAGAAAGAGAAAAGAAGTTCTTGAAAGGATTCAAGAGAAACTAAGAACACATAAAGGAATTAAGAACTTTTAAATGAAAGAACTCTTGAAAGAAAATCCTTACCTAGTGATTAGGAGGTTGGAATGAGAGAAGAGGATGAAGAACTTGAACTTGAGAAAAAGGAAGCTTTGAAGTGTTTCTTTGAAAACTTACACTTTGCAAATGAACCCAAAATGATACAAGTTCACCCAAGCAAGCTATTTATAGAGAAATGAAACAAATGAAGGATGCATGGAGGGAGAGGAGCTTCAGCCATCAGCATGGAGGGAGCCCATGAGTTTCATGAGGTGAGATAATGTGGTCTTGAGGCATGGTGAGGTATGGTTCAAAGTATGGTGAGGTATGGCTTCAAGCATGGTTCTTTGAGTGAGAAACAATTCAACATGTGTGGTAAAAGAGAGAGAGGTGGCCGAAATGCATCAGCCGTGGAGGGGAGGGTTTCTTGCATTTTAATTGTGGTTTAGAGTTGTGTTTAGGTGTATCTTTGATTAGGATTAAGGTTAGGAGTTTGTAAGAAAGTGTTTAGGTGAGAAAATGGGTAATTAAGGTTGTCATGACATAATTAAAGAGTGTTCTTGCATCATTAGTGAGTTATAAATTCATTTTAGTGTATAAACAATTCTAGACACAATTCCTTGATTTAAGGAATTGGATAGAGAAAATACTATTCAAGATTCGAAGAGTGAAATCTTGAGTTTTAGAAAAGAGATTTAAATCTAATCTAAGTAATCTTAGGTTCTAATTAATTTTAATAATTTATTTTGACTCTAGATTAATTATGGAGATTAATTAATCTTCGTTTAGAGCCTAATATTGCTTAGGTTTGCTTAATCACATCGTTAAGCTCAAAAACACTATTCTAGGGGCAAAATCATAATTTTGCACTAAAACTGCCCGGGACTCAAACAGATGTTTTGAAACATGTAAAAACATGGTTTTAAACCTCTGGGGAAAGTTTCGGGCTCAAACGGTACCTTTACCCGCGTAAAACGCTATAGGGGTATTTTGGTCATTTTGATCCGAAACTGCGGAAAATGAGACTTTCGCCTCCGGAACCACTCAAGGGTCATTCAATCCCCTTCAAACATTGAGTTGGCCCTTCGAGGACTGCCGGGTCGGCCATCCTCGAATTCCGGGCCGAAAATGACCTCAGGGGCATTTTGGTCATTTTCCACTCAGACAGAAAATCGGGGCGTTACATGTTATACCTTTTTAGTAGAGTTACAATGTGTGGTTTTTAACACCATATGTAACATCCTAATTTTTAACCTAATACTCTAGAACATATATAGGTTAGTCATTAGTCTATTACTCTTTTAGTCTTATTCTTCAAAACCTTTCATTAAAATACTTAGCGGAAGATACGAATAAATTTTTCTTTTTCGAAACTTGAAAAACAAAACGCGAGCCGTGCGCTAACCTAACGTTCATCATAACCACATCGTGCAAGAAAAGTAATCACACCATTCATAATCATGAAACATAGTATCATACATAACAATCATAATACCATCACTCCTTCATAAATATGTAAATTACTAGCATCATTGTACCATTACTTACATCAAAACATGCCTATTTATATGAAGTGATCCTTATCCACCTATGAGGTTGGATGAGTATCAATCCAAAGCTAAACTATCTATGCGTCCGCGGCGATCCTCTACTCTATTTGCTAGTGTGACTCTTAAGCGCGAGCCTTAGAAGAAGTCACGAACCTCGTTGTAATCCTCGTCTAGAGATGACACGGAAGAGAAGGAAGGGATGAGAAACTCATTCAAGATTCTCAATAGGGATTCCCGACTCTAACACGAGTGTCATCGTCATCGTCCCTAGCCACCTCGGTTTTAATTATGAAAAATGTGTACATACATAAGGTTCAATTTTAAGCTTTCCAAATCTATTTATCCAAAGTTGGTGTCTTTTAGAATGAGTCTTAATGGCATGAATGCAACAGATATTTGATGAATGCATGACAATACCATATGCAAATTAATATGAAAATCATTGCTCTTGGGCTCAACATAAAGAAACATAAATCATATACGTGGCATAAAGGCACAATACTTTTCATGTGACATCTTTCTCATAAATCGAACTCTTAAGTTCTTTTTCTTAAAAACCACCCTCTTAACATATCCACAAAAAATCCAACCGACTCACCAGCCCGGCGATAATCTGGTCACCAAACTGCATCTCACCTATCGCCTAGGAATGAGCTCAATCCTAACTAGTCGTCACTAGATTTAATATGGGCTAATAGATGGGGTATACTTAACTTTCTTGGATCACCTATCTTAGGATCATTTCCTTCTTTGAAACGCTCTACTGGTATCTAGTACACAGCGAATTGTCTGCTTTGGCAAGCTCAATATCAATACCCTCACGGATTTGTTTTCTCCCCACCGTAGCGAGTGGAATGCGTCTCAGTGTTAGGTCACATCTGTTCTGGGGGTGCTCGGCCGAACCGGTGTCACCCAGAACCATTCCTGGGGGTGCTCGGCCGAACCGGTGTCACCCAGGAGTTTTCACAAACTTTTCTCAAATTCTTGAGTTTGATGGGAAATTCGGCAGCGTAACGGCGTACACCAGATTTGTAACACCCCGATTTTTCTGTCCGAGGGAAATGACCAAAATGCCCCTGAGGTCATTTCCTGACCCGAGCTCGAGGGTAACCAACTCGGTCATCCTCGAAGGGTCAACTCAATGTTTGAAGGGGATTGAATGGCCTTTGAATGCTTTTGGAAGCGAAAATTTCGTTTTCCGCAGTTTCGGGTCAAAATGACCAAAATACCCCTCTATTCTTTAGAGATATGAATCTAAGGATGTCAGCAACCGATAGAGGGATAAAGATGTGCTATCTTAGTGTAACAAGTGGATTTAAGCAAAGGATCATGTTAGCACAATGAGAGAATGAGGAGTTCGAAGAGATCATAGATGCTGTTAAGGCGGGAAAGTTGAAAGGTTTCGAAAGAGGCGAGGATTGGATATGGAGATTTGAGGGAAGGATCTGCGTACCCCAAGATGGTGACCTCCGAGAAAAGATCTTGGAGGAGGCTCACAAAAGCTATTTCACCATTCATCCCGGTGTTACCAAGATGTACCAAGACTTGAAGAAGATGTTTTGGTGGCCCGGAATGAAGAAGGATGTAGTTGCCTGGGTTAGTAAGTGCTTGGTATGTCAGAAAGTGAAAATCGAGCACCAAAAACCTTCAGGTTTGTTGCAACCCCTGTCAATCCCCGAGTGGAAGTGGGAATGCATATCTATGGATTTCGTGACGGGATTGCCTAAGACCCAAGCTGGCCATGATGCTATTTGGGTGATAGTGGATCGACTAACCAAGTCGGCACACTTTCTACCTATTAGAGTGACATACTCTTTAGATAAATTGGCTCAGTTATACCTCCAAGAGATCGTAAGATTGCATGGAGTACCGTCGACGATAATCTCGGATAGAGATCCGCGGTTTACGTCGCGTTTTTGGGGAGCCTTTCAAAAGGCATTTGGTTCAAAGCTATGCTTAAGCACTGCTTACCACCCACAAACAGACGGACAATCCAAAAGGACGATCCAGACCCTAGAGGATATGCTAAGAGCCTGTGTGTTAGACCAAAGGGGAAGTTGGGATAAGTACTTGCCTTTGATCGAGTTTGCGTATAACAACAGTTATCACGCGAGCATCGATGGCACCGCATTTATGCGTTGTATGGAAGGAAGTGCCAATCACCCTTATGTTGGTATGAGTCCGGAGAACAAACCATAATAGGACCCGATGTAGTGAGGGAGACGACGGAACAAATCAAGAGGATCTGGGATAGGATGCTCACTGCTCAAAGTAGACAAAAGAGCTATGCGGACAAGCGGCGCAAGCCCTTGGAGTTCGAAGAGGGAGAACATGTGTTCCTTAGGATTACCCCCACTACAGGCATAGGGAGAGCCATGAAAGTCAAAAAGTTGAGCCCCCGATTCCTTGGTCCCTTCCAAATTCTTCAAAAAGTAGGAACAGTTGCCTACAAAATAGCCTTACCCCCTAATCTTTCAAATTTTCATGACGTCTTTCACGTCTCTCAGTTAAGGAAGTATGAGTCCGACCCTAGCCACGTTTTAGAGCCAGAGCATGTTCAGTTAAGGGACGACCTAACTTTCAATCTTCCCCCTACGAGAATCGTGGACCGCGAGTCAGCGGTGAGGAACAAGTCCTGCCTTTGGTAAAAGTAGCATGGGGACGCGACAAGTCTGAAGAATTCACATGGGAGCTAGAGACAGAAATGCGAGACAAGTATCCCAAGCTTTTCTAAGGTAACGAATTTCGAGGGCGAAATTCTGTTTAAGGAGGGGAGTAATGTAACACCCCGATTTTTCTGTCCGAGGGAAATGACCAAAATGCCCCTGAGGTCATTTCCTAACCCGAGCTCGAGGGTAACCAACTCGGTCATCCTCGAAGGGTCAACTCAATGTTTGAAGGGGATTGAATGGCCTTTGAATGCTTTCGGAAGCGAAAATTTCGTTTCGCAGCTGGGTCAAAATGACCAAAATACCCTATAGCGCTTTTACGCGGTAAAGGTGCCGCTTGAGCCTAACTTTCCCGAGAGGTTTAAAAACATGTTTTCATGTGTCTAGAGGTCTCTGTTCAAGTCCCGGTGGCCCCGGGCAGTTTTAGTGCAAAATTATGATTTTGCTCCTAGAATAGTGTTTTTGAGCTTAATGACGTAATTAAGCAAACCTAAGCAATATTAGGCTCTAAACGAAGATTAATTTATTTCCCTAATTAATCTAGAGCCAAAATAATTTATTAAAGTTAATTAGAACCTAAAATTGCTTAGATTAAACTTAAATCCCTTTTTAGAACTCAAGACTCCTAGTCTTGGAATCTTGAATAGTGTTTTCTCTCCAATTCCTTAAATCAAGGAAATGTGTCTAGAGTTGTTTAGACTCTAAATTGAGGATTTAACTCACTAATGGTGCAAGACCACTCCTTAATTATGTCTAGACCACCTTAATTACCCATTTACCTTACCTAAACACTTTTTTACAAATTCCTAATCCTAAGCATAATCAAAGATACACCTAAACACAACTCTAAACCACAATTAAAATGCAAACTAATCCTCCCCATGGGCTGATGCATTTTCGGCCACATCCTCCCCCTTTGACCTCATATTAAATTGTTTTCTCACTCAAAGAACCATGCTTGAGGCCATACCTTGAACCATACCTCACCATACCTTAAGCCATACCTCACCATACCTCAAGAACACATTATCTCACCTCATGGAACTCATGGAATGCCTCCAATCTGCACCTCATGGCCGAAGCTCTTCATCACCATGAGCTCCCTCCATTTGTTTCATTTCTCTATAAATAGAATGCCTTGAGGAGCTTGCACCACTTTTAGATCATTTGCTAAGTTTAGGAAACACTCAAAGCTTTTCTTTTCTCTCAAAGTTCTAGTGTTCTTCAAGTTCTTCAAGCTCTTCAAAGTTCTTCATCATCTTCATCTTCTTCTTCCATCTTCAAGTTCATCACACCAAGTAGGGATTTTCTTTCATGTATTCTTTTCTTTAAAGTTCTTGTTTCAAGCTTGATGTTCATAGTTTCTCTTGATTCTTTTTAGAAATTCTTTTCTTCTCCTTGTTCCTTCCCATTTTCGGCCATAGGCCTTAGAGAACAAAGGAATGAGAGCTTGATGATGAGAGTTTCATGATGATGTTCATCACTTGAAACAAACTCTAGAGCTTGATCTTTGTTCTTGAGCAAAAATGTGTCTAGTTTTTCCTTTCTTGAACTCTTGAGAACTTTAGCTTTGATGACGTTTTAAAATGGCTCTATGAACTCAATGATGAGGACTCATGATGTTGGTGTTAATATATCATCAAGATCATGAACTCTAGAGTTTTATAATGTTCCTTTTTCTTCTTGAAGATTTCGGCCATTTCCTAAATTTTTCTAAGCTTCATGGTTTGATTTCCTAAGAATATTATGTTGAGTCTTAAGAACTCTACGCTTGACTTTACCTTGTTTGGATGAGTTTGGGTTATGGTTTAAATTCCTTTAAAGTCTTGTTAAGGGCTCTAGAAAGATAAAATGAACTTGCATAATTTATTTTATGCTTGCATTCATATTTACATTCTTGCTATGCATCTTTACTTTCTAGCTATCACTTAAGAACATAAAGATTAAAATGGAACTTGTATCATCACTTAATTTAATTCTCGAAGCCTTTCTATTTCGGCCTTAAAGTCGATTGTTGTTGGGCCTAGAGCACTAAAATAAAGAATTGAACTTGCATTATCACCTAATTAATTTCTCGAATGCCTATCTATTTCGGCCTTAAAGTCGATTGTTGTTGGGCCAAGAGCACTAAAATAAAGAATTGAACCATGCATATTTACCTTCAAGCTTGCACGTCTAAGTTTATGCCTCGCATATTTACTTTCAAGCTTGCATCTTTAAGTTTATGCCTTGCATATTTAAATTTAAGTCATCACTTTACTTTGTAAGCAAGATTTAAAATGAAAAGCATGAGCACGTTTAGTTTATGTCGTAACTTAAGAACCTAGAGCTCAAAGACTTGCCCATTTCATTCCAAGATAAAGTTAAATGTGAATGTATTCCTTGAATGCATAATTTCCGCCAAGTAGTGATGATGGACTTGCAATGAGTTTTCATCTAGCTACTAGGACCAATAGTCTATGTTTTAAGTTTTCCCTAAAGCTTTACAAATCTTTATAAGGTTATGTCATCACAAATTGTGATTTTATTATCTTTTAGGGGATGGAATATGTTTTGGTCAGTGACCTAAGGCTTCACTTAGCCTCTTGATGAATTAAAATGTTTTGCAAAGAGTTTCAGAAGTTCTAGATCGATTCCGAGAGAAACTAGTTAACTTATGTACCTAGAAATGTCAATTTAACTCTCTCATTTAAGTTAAATGTTTTCGGTTCTGATGTGATGAGTGTGATGCTGTATGATGATGTTTTGATGTGTTGGAATGTGTGAAAATATCATGTGATGATGTAGAAGCGAACCTATGCATGATAGGTAAGAAACTAGCTAACTAGAAATACCGTAAAGCTAGAATTTAACATAGTTTTGACCCATTTGTTTATGGAACTAATCCAAACTGTTTTAATGGGAACATAATCAGATTTAGATTGTTTAGAAATGACAAACTTGGTATCATTTGGATTAGAATCGAATTCTAGCACCTAAGGGGAAACTAGTAACGAGAAAAACCGTAAAAATGCAAATGTAGAACTCTTAGAACATTAATTTTCTGGATTCTGTCCAGCACCCTTACAACATGATAAACATGATTAATAATTAGTCCTTAAGCATAGAAATGCCTCATAATTGATTTAGATTTAATTCATAGCGCCTTAGGCGAAGACGGAACCAAGAAAGGGTCTAAAACGTAAGTTCTGGAACTCCGTGAACCCAAGTTAGAGGATTTGCCCTATGCTATTCAGATTTAAGTATGAACATGAGGATTAGGAATGATGATTAATTATGAGCCCTTAGGTGCATAAAAATATGAGCGACGGATGTTAGAGAATTATATCTCAAGATTAAGACCCGTAAGGGTCAAAGCATAAGCTACCATAAGGGTAAGCGTTTGAATATTTTATGATGATGCATGAAGTATGCTAATGATGATGATGTTATTCATATGAGGAATTTATGAGGTTATATGTTTATGTGGTATAAAGCAAATTTGGAAGGAAATTCGGTGTAATGACCATTGTGCCGCCGAATTTCCGACAAATTTGGGGACTTAAAGAGATTTTGAAAATTAAGGTACTAAGATGGGTTCTAGGATGACACCGGTTCGGCCGAGCACCTCCATAGAACTCATGTGACATCGGTACCATTTTACACTCTTAGGTGACACCGGTTCGGCCGAGCACCCCTAAGAGTTTTGCCCCCTAACCCGTACTCAGATAGTCGGGATTTATGATTTATGATACGCTTATCGTTAAGTGGTAAGTAAGAACTAGTGACGACTAGTTAAGGTATGAGCTCATAACCTAGATGTATGACACGTTTTGGGTGACACCGGTTGCCGAGCACCCCCAGCCTCGATTGTCTTTTAGGGTGGCCCATGAGGAAGAGAAGTTTCATGATTATGATTATGTCACTAAGTTTTGTCCCATATGAATGTTACTATTGCCACTTTATGCCACCAAGAATGATGATGCTTGATGTTATGTTTTATGTATGTGCATTAGGTAGTGCCATGCATACATTTTCTATTATGTTGCATTCATGACATTAAGATCATCCTAAAATGAATGGACCTTGGCTAAAATATATTTTAAAGTTTAAAATGAACTTAATACATGCTCAGTCACTTTGTATAAATAAACCCAAGGTTCCTGAGGACGTAGATGATGACACCTAGGTAGTAGGAGGCCCTACTGAGATTCTTTAGCAAGATTCCCACTCCCTCTACCTCTTTCTTTCCGTCACGTCTTCAGATGGCGACGTTCGTGGTGTTCGTGGACACGCCGACATGGGAGGTGCACCATGACCCGGACCACGGGTCATTCCATTTTGTGGTCGATGCACGGTTAGAGTATTCATGTTTATGGGTCGACCCTTCGCTCCCCCTGTACATTCCTATCGTTTCTCCCCCGTCTCACCTTTTGGCGATGACCTGGTGTTCGAGCGCACGTCCCCTAGAGGAGAGGCTTCGCCGTACCCCATCATCCACGTCCGCCGCTCAAGACTACCCCCAGTATGTGCCCCGTTGCCCGTCGTCTTTTTCGGAGACGGATCCTTCCGAGGATTCGGCAACCCAGGCACCCTCCGAAGGATCTTCCCCCACCATACCCATGGACCTTGGGGAGGGTAGTGAGCCTTCCGTGACTCAGCCGAGGCTTGCACGATGACCGGAGATGAGGCCACGCCGTGGAGGTCATTTTCGAGCCCCGTCCCGTCTATTCACGCCGGAGGAGCTTGCTCAGTTTCCTGGTTACTTGCCACGCTCGAGGGATAGTCGCCAGTAGGAGGCTGTAGATGGCCGAGATAGAGCACACACCACTTAGATGGGGATAAACCTTCTTTTGTTTGGAGGTTATCCTATTAGGTGCACTCGGGTAGGGGAGTAGATTATGTTCATGTTTTATGTTGTATTTTCTTTTATGCATTTCCCCTTTACTAAACTAAGTCCCACACTTATAAGTGGGCAAATTATATATATATGAGATGATCGTCAGTGTTACTCATGGTGTGCCTTATGTTATGATGTTGTGAGACATTTGTTTACCATACATGGTTTACTGCTTATCGCATCACGCGGCTCTCACTTTGTTTTTCAAAAAAAAATTACCCGTATTTTCCGCTAAGTAATTCAAAGGTAAATGAGAACTATGAAGTAACAGACTAACGATTAACCTAAATATGTTCTAGAGTATTGGGTTAAAAATTAGGATGTTACAAGATTTCCTTCACACTTGCTTTATGCCACAAAACTTGTAGGACATGCATAACCATTCAACATCATCATAAGGCATCAAATCATTCTCATAATCAATCGTGCATCTACTGGAAGTCATAAGGTTCATTATGTCTTGGGACCTATGGTGTCTTATGCTTTGACTCTTACGGGTCTTTAACTTAAGGTATAATTATTCTAACATTCTCTATCAACCTTTTATGCACCTAAGGGTTCTCTTCTAATAGATCTCATTATTATTTATGCTCTCTATTAAATTTGAACAACATCATTCCTTAGGGGCAGCATTATGAACTTATAATTGCGGGGTTCTAGAAATTATGTTTTGGACCTTTTCTGAGTTCCGTCTTTGCCTAAGGCGCTATTAATTAAATCTAAACTGTAACATCCTAATTTTTAACCCAAAACTATAGAACATATTTAGGTTAATCATTAGTCTGTTACGTCATAGCTTCCTTATTACTTTAAAATACTTAGCGGAAATACTGGTAAATTTTTTTTTGAAATGTAAAAGCAAAGTGAGAGCTGCGCAACACGTCAATTAATAATGCACGAAAGGTAATAAAACAAGCATCGCATTGCAACATGACATAAGCAAGTAAAGGCACACCATAATAACATTGAACTGCATATTTATATAATATATGATATGCCCACTTGTATAGAGTGGGGCTTAGTTTGATACATCATAAATAGATACAACTAAAAGAAAATACAAGGAAAATACTACGGAAACGTAAAAGCAACTCCCCTACCCAAGTGCAACTAAAGGGATAACCTCTAAACAAAAGGAGGTCCATCCTCATCTAAGTGGTGTGTGCTCTACCCGGGTACTCCATCGGTCGTACGTTACCTCCTATTGACGTCCATCTAGCGAGTGAGGCACATATCTGGGAAACTGGGCGAGCTCCTCGGGCGTAAAGAGGCGGAACGGGGATCGAGAGTGACCCCTGCGATGTGGCCACATCTCCGATCGTGTTGCAAGCTGTGGCTGAGTCACGGTATCCTCACTGCCCTCCCTTATCAGTGGTGGAGTGGGGGTGGAGCTCTCGCTATACGGATGGGTAGGCGGGTCCTTGGACGGGTCGGTCTCCGAGAAGTAGGTCCGGAGCACGTAATCGGGATAGTCACGCATGGCTGAGGCGGTGGTGTGCATGAGGAGCACTCTCTCGTTATGCGTACGCGCGCGCTCAAAAACCTGCTCGTCGTCGCCTTAGGGTGCTGTCGGGGAGAAGTGATGGGTATGCACGGAGTGAGCGAAAGGACGTCCTATGAACATGAAGACTCGCACCGTGCACTGTCCCTCAAAATGATATGACCTGTGATCCGAGTCATAGTGCACCTCCCACGTCGGGGTGTCCACGAAAACCACGAACGTCGCCATCTGAAGACGTGGCAGAAAAAAAGAGATAGAGGGAGTGAGAATCTTGCTAAAGAATATCAGTAGGGCCTCTTACTACCTAGGTGTCATCATCTACGTCCTCAGGAACCTTGGGTTTAGTTATACAAAATAAGTGAGCATGCATAAAAATCTATTTTTAGGTTCTAAACCATAATTAGCCAAGGTCCGTTCATTTTAGCATGAATCTTAATGACATGGATGCAATCATCTTAAAGAATGTATGCATGGCTCTACTTAATGCAAGAATAATCATCATATCTTTAAGAACATCATAATAGTGGCATAAAGTGGCAATTAAATTCTCTTTGTGACATAATCATCATAACTTCCTCATAGGCCACCCTAAAAGACAAGCGCTCTGGGGGTACTCGGCCGAACCGGTGTCACCCAGAACGTGTCACATCTCTAGGTTATGAGCTCATACCTTAACTAGTCGTAACTAGTTCTTACTTATCAATCCCGATATGCGTAACTTAATCATAAACATAATCCCGACTGATCCAGTACGGGCTAGGGGGCATTTCTTGGGGGTGCTCGGCCGAACCAGTGTCACCCAAGAATTCATCTTGGTACCGATGTCACATGAGTTCTCTGGAGGTGCTCGGCCGAACCGGTGTCATCCGAGAACTCATCTTAGTACCTCATAAAAATCTCATAGGTTTTCAAAAACTTTCTGAGTCCCAAATTTGTCAGAAATTCGGCGGCATAACTACAGCATGTCGAATTTCTTCCAAATTCTCCTTTATGCCACATAAGTCATTCAAACATGCATCCTCCATCATAATCTTCATGCATTCATATAATCATTCTCATGCGTTCACAAGCAACATTAAAAATCCATTATGCTCTTGATCCTACAGTATCTTATGCTTTGACCCTTACGGACCTTAAACTTGTGATGTAATTACCCTATCATCTTCTATCAAACTTTTATGCACCTAAGGGTTCTCTTCTAATATATCTCATTATTATTTATGCTCTCTATTAAATCTGAACAACATCATTCCTTAGGGGCTGCATCATAAACTCAAAATTACGGGGTTCTAGAACTTGCGTTTTAGACCCTTTCTTAGTTCTGTCTTTACCTAAGGCGCTATAAGTTCGACCTAAACCAATTATGAGACATCCCTATGTCTAGGAAATAATTCTAAACCATGTTCTCTTCATTATAAGGTTGCTGGAAAGATTCTAAAAATTAAATATTCTAAGAGTTCTAGAATTACGGTTTTACGGTTTTACGGTTTTCTAGTTGCTAGTTTCTCCATGGGTGCTAAAATTCAATCCTACTTCAAATGTAACCAAATTTTTCATGATTAAACAATCCTAATCTGATTATATTCCTATTGAAATAGTTTGGGCAGTGTCCAAAGGTAAAATGGATTAAAACTATGCTAAATCTTGACTTTATGGTTTTTCCTAGAAAGCTAGTTTCTCTCTTAACATGCATAGAAGTGTTCCTACCTCATCGTACATAATTTCCACACATTATATCACATCAAAACATCATCACACAACAACAAACTCATCATGACAAGGCCAAAACACCAAGTCCCCAAGAAGGTGCATAACTTGATATTTCTAAGACATATAAGGTGCTAGTTTCTCTTGGAACCAAATTAGAACCTTTAAAACTCTTTTGCAAACCAATTTATTTTATAAAAGAGGCTAAAAAATCCTTAGGTCGGTGACCACTTGATCCCTCCTTAAAGAGGGTTAAATTCATAGAACCTTATTGGTCTTAAACTCAAACAAATTCATGAGATTCAAAAGGATTCTTAAAACTTAGATTGTTGCCCCTTGTAGCTAGATGAAACTCATTCCAAGTTCATCATCACTACTTGGCCGAGATTATGCATTCAAAGAATGCTCCCATATTAAACTTTAACTTGAGATAAAATGGGCAAGTCTTTGAGCTCTAAGGTCTTTAAGCGATGACATAATTTAGACATGCTATGCACTTCATTTTTATTCTTCATTACAAAGTAAAGTGAGGGGTTAAAGTAAATATGCAAGACTCGAATCATAAATATGCAAAGCTTGAACTAAATATGCAAGACTTGAAATATAAATATGCAAAACTTTAAAATATAAATATGCAAGTTCATTTCTTTATTTTAGTGCTCTAAGCCCAGCAACAATCGACTTTAAGGCCGAAATAGAAAGGCTTTGAGATTTAGTTAGGTGATGGTGCAATTCTCATTTTAAATCTTTATGTTCTTTAGTGATGAAAAGTAAATATGCTAGACAAGAATGTAAATATGAGATGCATTTCATTCTTTATCCTTTAACATTAAGTGATGACTTGGAAAATAAATATGAATGTAAAACTCAAAGTAAATATGTAATGCGTAAGCTTGGATTTAAATATGAATGCTAGTCCATTTTATTTCTTATTAGAGCTCATACAAGACTTTAAAGGAACTTAAACCTCAACCCAAACTTATCATGACAAGGTAAAGTAAAAACAAGGGTGAACCTCAAGGGTTCCTTAAAACACAAAGCTTCTTTTCTTGAAATGTAGACATAAATAACATTTTTATTAAAACTCAAGCTCTAGAGGCCTCATTGTGATGAACACATAGTGTAACACCCTAATATTCGACCCAATACTACTAGTACGTACTCAGGCAAAATATTAGTCGTTACTAACTGACATGGTTCTTTAAAAAGTAACTTAAAGAAAATACGAGCCAATTTTTTTCTTAAAACATTACTTAAAATAGGAGCCGCGCATATCCTATCGGGTCGGTATCATAAAGTGCAAAAACATAAACATAGAGGGGGCTCCAAAACGTAGCATCATCATAACTGAAATATTTCATCTTTATAATATGCCTACCCTAAGGGGCAGGGCTCTTCAAGTACATAATAACATGAATACAGCAGAAAAACAGAATACATGGAAAAGAACTGGAAAGAAGCATCCCTACCCATGTGCAACCTAAGATGGATAACCTCAACACAAAAGAGGTTTCATCCATACTATGTGACGTGCGTGCACTAAGGACTACCCTCCAACCTATGCAGCGGGATCACGGGTACGGAGGGACGTAGCCAATCCACGGGCGGAGCTCGGCGGGTGCAGGCATGCCCTGTGACTGGATGTGTCGTTCCCGTCGGGGTCGTGGTCCGGGCACCGAGGCCCTCCGACGCTGAGTGACTGTCTCCTCGCTGCCCCTCGGTCACGGAGACGGAGTGGGAGCAGAGTCCTCGTGGTCCATGGGGGATTCCTCTGAAGGGTCCTCCTCTGAGTGCTGCGACAATGGCACGTACTGCGGCACGTCAGCTGAACCGGCAGAGTGGGTCCGCAGGTTCCTCTCATGTCGCGGTCGCGCATGCTCAAAGATCGCGGGGTCACCATAGGGGGATGCTGGGGAGAAGCGATAACTGTACAAGGGGTGTGCGAATGGCCGTCCCACAAACATAAAGATACGCCTGATACACCCTCAAAATGAAATGACCAATGCTCCGGGTCATGGTGGATCTCCCACCGTGGCGTGTCAACGTATAGCACGAACGTCGCCATCTCACTCTGAAGACGTAATGGAAAGAAAGAGATAGAGAGAGTGAGATTCTTACTAAAGAAACTCAGTAGGGTTTTCCTCCTATCCTAGGTGTCATCATTTACGTCTCCAGGAATCTCGGTTTATTTATGAAAACCATGGACATCTATTGGTTCAATTATGAGTTTTCTAAAGTCTCAATTTCCAAGATCTGTTCCTTTTAACATATCACTTGTATCATAGACATAAATCACATAACTTGGATCATAGAACATAAATCATATACCTTAGATCATGGAACATGGTTTCCTATATCATGGGTCATAGCACATAAACTCATAACTTTATGATTCTCATATCATAGGGCATAGCACGCAAATTCATATAATTATGGTGCATAAAAACATAGCTCATGGAACATGGTACATATCTTGGTTACTTGAGGTGACATTGGAACATCATCATCATTATTTTCCTGGGGCCACCCTAACTGATCTCCTTGTAGAGAAAATTCTAGGTTATGAGCTCATACCTTACTAGTCGTCACTTGTACATGGACTTATCCCTTTTGATAAGTTTAAAGATCCCGACCTAAGGTACGGGTCTAGGGGGCTAGAATCACCTCATCCCCACCCTTAATCCGGTGGTTCAAGGATCATCTTCTCATAGTCTATGTCACCTTAAGTCTTAGCATGTTAATGCAAGATGCCACATAATTCATGCATGTCAAACATAATTATATCATAGGCATCTTTGAAGTCTTTAAAGGACAATAACATGCAAACATAAAACTATCATCGAAGAATAATAGTTCACATGGTATCATCATACTTGACTCATGGAGTAAAATCATCATAAGGTAAGCAAGAGCAATAAGCCTCTTAACTTGATCATGTTTGAAATCGAACATATAAGATCATGTATTCATGTTTGGCTAAAGCATAGACTCATGTCATAACAATCCTCAGATTCAGGCAATGCAAGATCATAGCTTCAAGTCATTAAATCAGAAAAGCATTCTGTTTGTAAACTTGGGTTACGTAATCGATTACATAAGTCTTGTAATCGATTACACAGCCTCGAGATTTCAAAACATGGAGGTCAGGGGGTTCTGGTAATCGATTACATGGGACTTGTAATCAATTACACAGCTTCGAGATTTCGAATCAAGGCAGATAGAGGTTCTGGTAATCGATTACATGGAACTTGTAATCGATTACTATGTTTAAAAACACTTTGTTGGGTCCCTGGAACATCTGGGTAATCGATTACATGATTAGGTAATCGATTACTAGAATCGAGAATGTGTAATCGATTACACTATATAGTAATCGATTACTTTGGGCAAAAGTTCATGTTTGAGCTCGTCCGAGCTTTCTGGTAATCGATTACATGGGCTGGGTAATCGATTACCAGCATCTTAAAAATTGAAATATGAGGTCTAAACATATCTGAGTCATTCCTTTGAAATACTTATGGTGGCTAGTTTCTCTTGGAACAATTTTGAACTTCAAAAACATCTTGTCAACCATTTTAACTTGTCAAAACCCTTATAATTCTAAGAACATACCCAAAATGTTTTTGCGTACAACATATGTTTTGGAAAGACTTAAAACATGAGCTATAGGCTCTTGTGACTAATAAACTCCTCTTGGAGCTATCTTCATCACATGGCCAAGATGTACATTCCAAGAATGTTTTCCATGGTTAACCTCTTCTCAAGATGAAATGGGCAAATCTTTGAGCTCTAGTATCTTAGATGATGACATAAAATAAACGTGCTATGCACTTTATTTTAAAGTCCTTTAGAAAGTAAAGTGATAGCTCAAAGTAAATATGAAATGCATATCCATTTTCATTCTTTGAGTTTAGTGAGGACTTGAAATATAAAATGAGATGCAAAGCTTGGAATTTAAACGTGCATAATGCAAGTTCATTCTTAGTCTTGGGGTTTAGTGGTTGCATAGAAATAAACGTGCTATGCAAAGCGTAAAGTAAACGTGAATGCAAGTTTCTTTTGTATCTTGTCTAGAGCTCTTACAAGATTTTAAGGAGGAACATAGTCCCAACCCAAAACTCATCTTCACAAGAAAAGAAAAACCATTAGTACCAAGGCATCAAGAGAAACATGACTTCAAGAGTCATGGGAGTGGTCAAATCTTAACAAAGGAAGGAACCATTTTTAAATCTCTAGGGACCAAGATCTTGATGATCCAAGCATCAACATCCTAAGTCCTCATCATTGAGTACATAGCTCCCTTCAAAACAAATATTTAAACAAAGTTCATGATAAAGGAGAAAGCAAAACCAAAACCATGCTTGGTTTAGGGCCAAAGCTTCAAGCTTTAGAGTTTGTTCATGTGACAAGCATCAACATGAAGGTCTCATCATCAAGCTTACATTTTTCCCATGTAAAAAGGTTCCATGGCCGAAAACATAAGAAGGAAAAGGAAGAAGATCCAAAATGTTCAAGAGAAACATAAACTCCTTTAACTAAACTTGTAAAGAATGAAACTTTCTTTAAGAAAAACTCAAGCTTTAGAGGTCTCATGGGAAGAAAAGGAAGAAAAGGAAGAAACAAAAAAAAAAAACAACATAGAGGTTCAACCATTCATCAACTCCCAATCAAGATTCAAGCATAAGAATCAAAGACATATTTAGAAAGAGTTCCCTACCTTGTGTCTTGGAAAAGGAGGAGAGAACTTGAGCTTGAGGAACTCTTTGAGAGTTTGAGAGAAAAGTGAGAAAGCTTGAGAGAAAGAAATGAGAGAGTTTGAGACTTTGGAGAAGGATGCAAAAGTGGTGGAGTTGTGGAGTGTGATGTATTTATAGGCAAATGAAGGAGTAAAGAGGGAGTTGGTTGAAGCTTCTTGAAGAAGGAAGAGAAAAAAATATCTTCTTGAGTGGTCATTCTTGGTGTGATTGAAAACATGGGTAGGCAGAGGTCATAGGGTAGCTTTGAAAGACAACTTGATTAACTACATAAAATAAAATTCTTTTGACTTCTTGGGGGAGGTGATCAGAAAATTATAGGGTCAAGGGAGAGAAAATTTTATGGCCACAAGGTAAAATATCTATATGTGTTGTCATTCAAATGTATGGAAGAAAGTATGGAAGATATGATTGATTATGAAGCTTGATTGAAAGTTTTGAGTGACAACATAAACAATTCATTCTTTTGAATTTTTGAATGACATAAATTTCAAATGTGATCATGATGATTTGAGAGAGACAACTTTCTTGGAAAGAGAGTGTCATTGGGAAAGGGAGTGTGAATAGTGAAAATACTATTCATAGTTGCTTTTTCTTCAAAGAAAGAAAAGAATTTGGAAAAGGGTTTTAAATTTCCTTGAACAACCCTAGGTTCCAATTAGTTCTGAATAATGACTTTGGCTCTAGATTAATTATGGAAATTAATTAACCTTTATTTAGAGCCTAAAATCGCCTAGGTTCTGAGTTAGATAACTCATTAAGCCCAAAATGCACTAAGCAGGGGCAAAATCGTAATTTTACTCAAAAACTGCCCGGGACTACCAGGACTTACCCAAACCTTAAACAAACATAGTTCGTGCCTTAAAATCATGGTTTTAATCCTCGGGACAAGGTCTGGGTCAAAACAGAACTTTAAAATTGCCTGAAATCTGTCACAGGGGTATTTTGGTCCCTTATACGCAGAAATCTCAGAAATGAGGTTTTTCTGCTCTGTTAAACATTCACAATCATACAACCCCCTTCATATAACATATGAACCCTATGAGGATGGCCAAAGCCAGCCGTCCTCGTGTTTCGGGTGAAAATGACCTCAGGGGCATTTTGGTCATTTTGAAAGTTTAGCGAAAATCGGGGCGTTACACATAGTCATCATCTAGAAGCTCCCATCACCAAGCCATTGTGAACCTTAATGGCCAACATGGTCGAAAATGTGAAGGAAGAAAAGGAAAGGAACCGAAACTTTTAAGAAGAAAAGGAAACATTTGAAACTCTAGAGACCATGATCTTGATGATGCATTAAAACCAACATCATGAGTCCTCATCATTGAGTTCATGTGACCATTTTAAAACATCATCAAGTGAAAGGTTTCAAAGATTCAAAAAGAAAGACTAAAAACATCTTTAACTCAAGAACAAAGATCAAGCTTTAGAGATTGTTCAAGTGATGAACATCATCATGAAACCTCATCATCAAGATTTCATTCCTTTGATCCTTAAGCCTCATGGCCAAAAACAAAGAGGAGAAGAAGAAGAAAAGAAGTTCTAAAAAGATTCAAGAGAAACTATGAACACATAAAGAGATTAAGAACTTTAAATGAAAGAAACTCTTGAAAGAAAATCCCTACCAAGTGATTTGAAGGTTGGGATGAAAGAAGAGGATGAAGAACTTGAAGAACTTGAAGACTTGAACTTGAGAGAAAAAGGAAACTTTGAAGTGCTCTTTGAAAACTTACACTTAGCAAATGAACCCAAAATTATGCAAGTTCACCCAAGCAAGCTATTTATAGAGAAATGAAACAAATGTAAGGTGCATATGAAGAAGGAGGTTTCGGCCATTAGCCTCATGGGTAGCCCATGAGTTCCATGAGGTGAAATAATGTGGTCTTGAGGCATGGTGAGGTATGGTTCAAAGTATGGTGAGGTATGGTTCAAGGTATGGCTTTTAGCATGGTTCTTTGAGTGAGAAACAATTCAACATGTGATGTAAAAGGGAGAGAGATGGCCGAAACTTGCATCAGCCATGGGGAGGGTTTTCTTGCATTTTAATTATGGTTTAGAGTTGTGTTTAGGTGTATCTTTGATTAGGATTAAGATTAGGAATTTGTAAGAAAGTGTTTAGGTGACAAAATGGGTCATCAAGGTGGTCAAGACATAATTAAGGAGTGTTCTTGCACCATTAGTGAGTTATAAATTCATTTTAGTGTATAAACAATTCTAGACACAATTCCTTGATTTAAGGAATTGGAGAGAGAAAACACTATTCAAGATTCTAAGAGTGAAATCTTGAGTTTTAGAAAAGAGATTTAAATCTAATCTAAGCAATCTTAGGTTCTAATTAATTTTAATAATTTATTTTGACTCTAGATTAATTATGGAAATTAATTAATCTTCGATTAGAGCCTAATATTGCTTAGATTTGCTTAATTACATCATTAAGCTCAAAAACACTATTCTAGGGGCAAAATCATAATTTTGCACTAAAACTGCTCAGGACCACTGGGACTCAAACAGATGCTTTGAAACATGTAAAAACATGGTTTTAAACTTCTAGGGAAAGTTTCGGGCTCAAACGGCACCATTACCCGCGTAAAAACGCTATAGGGGTATTTTGGTCATTTCGACCCGAAACTGCAGAAAATGAGACTTTCGTCTCCGGAATCACTCAAGGGTTATACAATCCCCTTCAAACATTGAGTTGGCCTTGCGAGGACTGCCGGGTCGGCCATCCTCGAATTCCGGACCGAAAATGACCTCAGGGGCATTTTGGTCATTTTCCACTCAGACAGAAAATCGGGGCGTTACATAAACCAATTATGAGGCATTTCTATGCCTAAGAACTAATTATGAGCCATGTTCTCTACATTATAAGGTTGTTGGACAGATTCTAAAAATTAAATGTTCTAAGAGTTCTAGAATTGCGGTTTTATGGTTTTCTAGTTACTAGTTTCTCTATAGGTACTAAAATTCAATCCTACTTCAATTGTAACCAAATTTTTCGTGATTGAACAATCCTAATCTGATTATATTCCCATTGAAACAGTTTGGGCAGTATCCAAAAATAAATGGGTTAAAACTATGCTAAATCTTGACTTTACGATTTTTCTAGAAAGCTAGTTTCTCTACTATCATGCATGGAAATGTTCCTACCTCATCATACATAATTTTCACACATTCTAACACATCAAAACATCATCATACAGCAACAAACTTATTATGGAAGAACTGAAACATTAAGTCCCAAAAAGATGCACATCTTGATATTTTCTAGAACACATAAGTTGCTAGTTTCTCTTGGAATCATTTTTAGGACATCCAGGACTCTTTTGCAAACCATTTTATTTCGTAAAAGAGACTAAAAACATCCTTAGGTCAGTGACCACTTAAGCCCTCCTTAAAGGAGAATTAAATTCATAAATCTTGTTGGTCTTAATCTCATAAACTTCATGAGGTTTTAAAGAGAATCGTAAAACTTAGATTGTTGGCCCTTGTAGCTAGATGAATCTCCTTCCCAGTTCATCATCACTACATGGCCGAAATTATGCATTCAAAGAATGCCTCCACATTAGACTTTAACTTGAGATAAAATGGGCAAGTCTTTGAGCTCTAAGGTCTTTAAGTGATGACATAATTTAAACATGCTATGCACTTCATTTTTATTCTTCCTTACAAAGTAAAGTGAGATCATCAAAGTAAATATGCAAGACTTGAATTATAAATATGCAAAGCTTGAATTAAATATGCAAGACTTGAAATAAATATGCAAGACTTAAAATATAAATATGCAAGTTCATTTCTTTATTTTAGTGCTCTAGGCCCAGCAACAATCGACTTTAAGGCCGAAATAGAAAGACTTTGAGATTTAGTTAGGTGATAGTGCAACTCTCATTTTAAATCTTTATGTTCTTTAGTGATGAAAAGTAAATATGCTAGACAAGAATGTAAATATGAGATGCAATCCATTCTTTATCCTTTAACTTTAAGTGATGGCTTGGAAATTAAATATGAATGCAAAGCTCAAAGTAAATATGTAATGCATAAGCTTGAATTTAAATATGAATGCTAGTTCATTTTATTTCTTATTAGAGCTCATACAAGACTTTAAAGGAACTTAGACCTCAACCCAAACTTATCATGACAAGATAAAGTAAAGACAAGAGTGAACCTCAAGGGTTCTTTAAAAACACAAAGTTTCTTTTCTTGAGATGTGGTCATGGATAACATTTTTATTAAAACTCAAGCTCTAGAGACCTCATTGTGATGAACACATAGTCATCATCTAGAAGCTCTCATCATCAAGCCATTGAGAATCTCATTGGCCAACATGGCCGAAAATGTGAGGAAAGAAAAGGAAAAAGGACTGAAACTTTTAAGAAGAAAAGGAAACATTTGAAACTCTAGAGGCCATGATCTTGGTAATGCATTAACACCAACATCATGAGTCCTCATCATTGAGTTCACATAACCATTTAAAATCATCATCAAAGTGAAAGGTTTCAAGGATTCAAGAAGAAAAACTAAAACATCTTTAACTTAAGAACAAAGATCAAGCTTTAGAGATTATCCAAGTGATGGACATCACCACCATGAAACCTCATCATCAAGCTCTCATTCCTTTGCTCTCAAAGGCCCATGGCCGAAACAAGGAGGAGAAGAAGAAGAAAAGAAGTTCTAAAAAGATTCAAGAGAAACTATGAACACATAACTAGAGATGGAACTTAAATAGAGAAAATACTTGAAAGAAAATCCCTACCAAGTGATTTGAAGGTTGGGATGAGAGAAGAGGATGAAGAACTTGAAGACTTGAACTTGAGAGAAAAAGGAAACTTTGAAGTGCTCTTTGAAAACATACACTTAGCAAATGAACCCAAAATGATGCAAGTTCACCCAAGCATGCTATTTATAAAGAAATGAAACACAAGCAAGGTGCAAGGAGGGAGGGAAGGTTTCGGCCAAGGATGAGCAGCCCCATGAGTTCCATGAGGTGAGATGTTGTGATCTTGAGGCATGGTGAGGTATGGTTCAAAGTATGGTGAGGTATGGTTCAAGGTATGGCTCAAGCATGGTTCTTTGAGTGAGAAACAAATCAACATGTGATGCAAATGGGAGAGAGATGGCCGAAGGTGCATCAGCCATGGGGGAAGGTTTTCTTGCATTTTAATTGTGGTTTAGAGTTGTGTTTAGGTGTATCTTTGATTAGAATTAAGATTAGGAATTTGTAAGAAAGTGTTTAAGTGAGAAAATGGGTAATCAAGGTTATCAAGACACATTTAAGGAGTGTTCTTGCATCATTAGTGAGTTATAAACTCATTTTAGTGTATAAACAATTCTAGACACAATTCCTTGATTTAAGGAATTGGAGAGAGAAAACACTATTCAAGATTCCAAGAGTGAAATCTTGAGTTTTAGAAAAGAGATTTAAATCTAATCTAAGCAATCTTAGGTTCTAATTAATTTTAATAATTTATTTTGACTCTAGATTAATTATGGAAATTAATTAATCTTCGATTAGAGCCTAATATTGCTTAGATTTGCTTAATTACATCATTAAGCTCAAAAACACTATTCTAGGGGCAAAATCATAATTTTACACTAAAACTGCCCGGGACCACCAGGACTCAAACAGATGCTTTGAAACATGTAAAAACATGGTTTTAAACCTCTGGGGAAAGTTTCGGGCTCAAACGGCACCTTTACCCGCGTAAAAACACTATAGGGGTATTTTGGTCATTTTGACCCGAAACTGCAGAAAATGAGACTTTCACCTCCGGAACCACTCAAGAGTCATTCAATCCCCTTCAAACATTGAGTTGCCCCTTTGAGGACTGCCGAGTCAGCCATCCTCGAATTCCGGGCCAGAAATGACCTCAGGGGTATTTTGGTCATTTTCCTTTCAGACAGAAAAATCGGGGCGTTACACCATACAAGTTACTTAGTGGCCAAGTAGCTTTTGTAATATCCATTGCTGCTTTATGGATTGATGACTGTCCCCATAAACCAACACGGGTCTTTTCAGCGTGCTTTGTCCTCACTCGTACGCTTCCTAGGAAAACTTCTCAGGAGGTCACCCATCCCAAAATTACTCCAAGTCAAGCACGCTTAACTGTGGAGTTCTTTCAGTTTGGGCTACCGAAAAGAAGATGCATCTTGTTGGTATAGGTAGTACAAATCAATTCATATAAGCCTTCCTTAACCGGATAGTCCCATACCTATACAGTCTCAGGATCCCTCTCATTCGGGTGTGTAATCGGTTCATTCATGTACCCCTCCTCTTTCGAAGTCTGCCAGGAACCGCTCCTTGTCCGTGCCTCCTTGCACCGGCGATCACTCCCCGACTTCGAATCCCCGGGCGTTACAACTTTTACCAACCACTTTATGCCAAGTGGATGGTAAGGATTAAAACTTGATATGCAGTCGTGAGTATCTTAGAGATCAAAGATTTTGCTACTCTGGTGATCAAGTGTAAGTATGCAAAGAAATCCAATAGAAAGCTAGCAATTGCCAAATCTTCTAGTGACGATTCTAAGAAGAGGTTAGCACCTGAAGACCAAGATTATGAGGATGTTCTGCCCTAAAAGAAGCTATTTCAACCTAATCTTCATAAGGATAAACAAAAACAACGTCCAACCACGAGACAGGATTGCTAAAATATGGGAAGAACCATGAACGTAGACATTGTAAGGCTAGACAAAATGTATGTTACCGGTGTGGAAAACAAGGACATAAGATTTGAGAGTATCCACAAAGGTATACAAAATTTGCTGGGAAGTCACCATACAAGAATACCAAGAATTGAGGGGACATCACCACCTGATAATCTGATCCGAGGTAGGAACGTTTAGGATTTGATTGAGTTGTTTGAACTGTGTGTGAATCCCTTGTTTGATTTATGAAATTTATTTTTTGAAATGGTTTTCAAATGAATTTTGAGGGCAAAATTCTTTTTAAGGTGAGTGGTAATGTAACACCCTAGAAATATTTAAAAATTAATTTGAGCTTTATTAGCCATAATTTTAAAAATCTGATAGTTTTAGCAGTGATGAGTATGGCCCAACAGACATCTTAAAAAAAATTATAGGCCGAGTGTTAATTGTAAGTTTGCAGGTCCTACAGACCCGTCGGGATAGCCAAAATCCTAGATCTAGAACCAGAAAATGCCCGGGACTGAGAAAAGTAAGGGTTAAGGTTAGAAATAGTTACGAATGAGGATTTTATAGCTAGAAAATAATTTTCGGTAATGTTTGATTACTCAGGTATGGTGTTGTACCTGTATGGTAGAGTTTCGATATGCAATTTTTAACAGTGTACAAGTTACTTGGTGGTGAGGTAACCTTTACCAACCACTTTATACCAAGTGGATGGCAAGGATTAAAACTTGATATGCAATCATGAGTTTCTTGGAGATCAAAGATTTTGCTACTTTGGTGAATGAATGTTGGCTTGTAGAGAAATCTAATAAGAAGCTAGCAATTGCCTAATATGCTAGGGATGATTCTAAGAAAAGGTTGGTACCTGAAGACCAAGATTATGAGAATGCTCTGCTCCAAAAGAAGCAATTTCAACCTAATTTGCATAAGGACAAACAACAACAATGTTCAACCACGATACAAGATTACCCAAATGTGGGAAGAACCATGAAGGCAGGCCTTGTAGGGCTAGACAAAATGTATACAACCACTATGGAAAACCAGACATAAGATTTGAGAGTGCCCACAAAGGTATACAAAATTTACCGGGAAGCCACCACACAAGAGTACCAAGAGTTAAGGGGGCAACACTACCTGATAATCCGATCCGAGGTAGGAATGTTTAGGATTTGATTGAATTATTTGAACTGTTTGTAAAGCCCTTGTTTTATTTATGACATTTGTCTTTTGAAATTGATTTCAAATGAATTTTGAGGGCAAAATTATTTTTAAGGTAGGTGGTAATATAACACCCTAAAAATTATTTAAAAGTTAATTTGAGCTTTATTAGCCATAATCTTAAAAATCTGATAGTTTTCGCAACAATGAGGATGACCTAACGGACATTTAAAAAAAACATTCTAGGCCAAGTATGAGAAAAGAGCTGGTTAAGGTTAGAACTAGTTAGAAATAAGGATTTTATACCTGAAAAATAAATTTGGGGAATGTTTGATTACCTGAGTATGGTGTTGTACCTATTTGGTAGAGTTTTGATGTGCGATTTTTAACACCGTATAAGTTACTTTGTGTCAAGTATCCTTTACCAACCACATTATGCCAAGTGGATGGCAAGGATTGTAACTTGATATGCAGTCATGACTCTCTTAGAGATCAAAGATTTTGCTTCTCAGGTGAACGAGTGTCGGCTTGTAGAGAAATCTAATAGGAAGCTAGCAATTGCAAAATCTACTATGGACAATTCTAGGAAGAGGTTGGCACTTGAAAACCAAGATTGTGAGGATGCTTTACCCCAAAAGAAGCAATTTCAACCTAATCTGCAAAAGGATAAACAACAACAATGGTTAACCACGAGATAAGATTGCCCAAAATATGGGAAGAACCATAAAGGTAGACCTTGTAGGGCTAGATAAAATATATACTACCATTATGAAAAACCAAGACATAAGATTTGAGAGTGTCCACAGATTTAGACAAAATTTGTTGGGAAGTTACCACACAAGAGTACTAAGAGGTGAGAGGGCATCACCACCTGATAATCCAATCCAAGGTAGGAACATTTAAGATTTCATTGGATTATTTGAACTATGTGTGAATCCCTTCTTTGATATACGAAATTTGTCTTTTGAAATTGTTTTCAAATGAATTTTGAGGGAAAAATTCTTTTTAAGGTGAGTGATAATGTAACACCCTAAAAATTACTAAAAAATTAACTTGATCTTTACTAGCCATAATTTTAAAAATCTGACAGTTTTAGCAACAATGAGGATGGTCCAATGGACATGTTAAAAATAAAAAGTTTAGGGCCCTAGTGTTAATAATAATCTTGCGAGCCCATCAAGACAGCCGAAACCCTAGATCCAGAACCAGCAAATAACCGGGACTGAGAAAAGAGAATATTAAGGTTAGAAATAGTTAGAAATAAGGATTTTATAATTGGACATAATTTCAGGCAATGTTTGATTACCCGGGTATGGTGTTTACCTATTTGGTAGAGTTTCGATGTGCAATTGTTAACCCTGTACAAGTTACTTAGTGGCCAAGTAACCTTTACCAACCATTTTGTGCCAAGTGGATGGCAAGGATTAAAACTTGAAAAGCATGTTTTAATCTTGACTTTTCATTTATTATATTTTACCCAAGAGCCAATATCTCATCCATTCGATGGAATTTCAGTGTTTGATTTTAACACCGAAAAAGCTACTTGTTCACCAAGCTAAAGTAAGCCACTTATCTTGAGCCAAGTGGATTGGCAAGATTCATTCTTTGACTACCAAACTAAATCCTCTCCATCCATTTTACTTTCTTTCTTTAAGAATTATGCATTTATATTATATAATATCCAAACTTATTCTACAAGAAAAATAAATGACTAATCTTCTTCATTACTCCACCCAAAATTTCGGCCAAGATAAGAAGAAGAACCAGCCACCATTTTATTTCCTCAAACTCTCAAGAACATGATTCAAACCTCCATTTTTCCTAGCCTAAACTTGATAAAACCACAAACTCTCTTCACAAAACTTGTTCTACTCCTCAATATCTACTAAACTAACTGATTAGAATTTGAATCCATCACCTTTTTATACTTTGAGAGCTCACAATATGCTGTCTATGGAAGAGTTTGGTGTGGGTTTGAAGGTTTTGAAGTAAAGGAAATCATTCTTGGATCACTCTTGGAGCACTCTTGGAGCCAAGATCCCTAAAGCCACTGAAATGGGGTTTTTGTGTTCTTCTTTGTTCATTTTTGTTTTCCTAGAATTTCAATTGTTAAAATTCCAAATTTTCTGGTTCAAATGTGTGATTTCACATAGACATACATGTATTTGTATAGGTGGAGTAGTTTGGTATTATCGAAAAATCATTTTGTCAAATGGACTTTTAGAACACCTTGCTGGAATTTTGATTCGATGATAGGCAGTGACTGTTCATGAATTTTTTGGCACAATTGTAGGTATTTTTATGAGCTAGGAAAAATATATGTTGAATTTAACATCCTAAGGAAACTCTATGACTTCTCTTGCTGCTTGAAAAAAATCAGGAACTAAAATGATCCTTCTGCTACCTGAATTGTTGGAATAGAAGCTGTAAATTTTGCTAATTTTGTTACGATAGCAAATGATTGATTTCTTTTGAAATTTTTAAAGAATGTTAGAAACATTTTGAAGTTAAACCATGATTTTTATTTTCAATTGATTCAATCATTTGCTAGGGTTAAAAATTATGAATTTTCAATTTTGAGCTAAGACTAAGTGGGTTCTGACCATCAAATTTGTGTAATGTTGTTAACACAGCTAGAGAGTGATTTTTGTTCTGAAATTTTTACAGAGCCTTGTGGACATATTTAGGTGTCATGGAGAATTTTTATAGCTCTTCATTGGGTGTTTGATATGCAATATAAATCATATTTCTTAAGCATAAATTCTGCCATCCAAGTGTTGATTTGGTGATATAATGACTGCTAATTTAAGTATGATAGTATGAATGCATGCTAGATAATTTAAAGATTAGTTTATGAGGCACAAATGAGAATCACTTGTGATTAAATGCCTACATGTGGCTTATGCATGCATTTCAGAAAAGAAAAGTATGTAATATAATTATGTGAGAAAAGAGAATGTGTAAACTTCAATAGTACATGTTTTGACATATAGACAAAATAGAAACAGGACTTATGTTGAATAAGAGGAATGCAAAAAGAGGGGCTTCCATAGAGAGAATTTGAGTTAGTTGACGTATCAGCTAGGAATAGTTTTGTGTGTGACTTAAAAGAGGAAAAAAATGAAGTTTGATGATCACGTATAGGAATAAACTCAGTCCTGATAAGTTGTCTATTTCCCTTATGTGGTGTGATCCACTATAAATACCATGTGATATAAACTAAGTTTTTCTTATGTCAATGAAAAGAGAAAAATGCACTAAGGCCATAAGTTAAAGACTTGTCGAGGGCAAATAAAGATAGATGAGATCCTCTTTAATTTATCAACGACAATTAAAGATAATTTCACTACATTTGGCATATACGTTTTTGTATCATATTGAATCATTTTGATTGACATTATTTACTAATATTATGAGCTTATGATAAATGTGTACTAAGTGATTGATTTCTAAAAGTAACCCACTACGGAAGTATGATTTAGAACTTTAAAATGAACTATTGCTATGTAGTGCATGATCAAAATTTCCTAATAAATCGAAGTGGCTAAGACGATGACGAAGACATAGATTTCTTTATTGTGTGTTTTGGGAATACTCTACTAAGAATTTTATAATACTCACCCTTATGTGTTTGTGTTATATATCGTCTCCAGGTTGATTCAGAAAACCATGAGGCTGGTACATGAAAGAACTCAGAGTTGCAATAGTGTAGTAGTTGATGTGTTTATTTTACTGTACATAGTTGTGGTTATATATATGTAAATGCAATAGAAAACAGACACGTATTAAAACTCATAAAAGAGCTTCCTTTTGTACTCGACTTTGTATTCAATAAACGTTGTGTTTCTTTGTTACATATTTTCATAGAATTATGACTTAGTTATTACACGAATTAATCAAATTTGCTTTAGTTATTTAAGAAAGGTCTGCGAATGTTATAAGTAACAACTCCTAAGTATAATGTCATGACTTAAGGATGATGTTGTACTTGGGAGGGTATTACAATGCATTCATCTCAAATCATTGATGCTGATGAGAATGGTGAAAAGGTCTCAAAAAGTAATTATAGTGGAATGATTGGTTCACTGCTATACCATACAACTAGTAGACCAGACATTCAGTTAAGTGTAAGAATTTGTGCTAGATTCCAATCTAACCTAAAGTAATCACAATTAATTGCTGTTAAGAGAACTTTTAGATATTTATCAAGTAATACTAATCCTAGCTTGTGGAATAAGAAAGGTATATCTTGTGAGATTGTAGGTTACTGTAATGCTGATATCGTTGGATATAGAGTAGATAGAAAAAGCATAAGTGATTGCTACTGTTTCTTTGGATAAAGCTTGATCACTTTGTCATGCAAAAAGCATGATGCAATTGTCATCTCTACTACTGAGGTTGAATATGTAGCTATTGTGAATTGCTGCACCCAAATACTGTGGAAAGGGAACCAGCTAGAAGATTATCACTTGAGGTATTCCAAAATCCTTATCTTCTGTAATAATATTAATGCTATTAATCTTGCTAAGAATTCTATCTAGCACTCTATATCCATGCATATCAATATTAGACATCATTTTATCCAAAATCATAGTAAAAAAAGGAGATGTTGAGTTAATGTTTGTGAATACTAAAGACCAAATGTCAGATATATTCCCAAACCTATAGTGCTTGGTGATGAGGATGGGGAATGATCACCGATGCAAGAAGGCACGGACAATAAGTGGCTCCTGGCAGGCCTCTAAGCAAAGGGGTACATGAATGAACTGATTACACACCACAATAAGAGGGATCCTAAGGTTGTATAGATATGATGTAACATCCTTTCAAGTACAACATTAGTCTTAAGCCATGACATTAGACTCGACAGTTGTTACTTATAAATTAACGGACATTTCTTAAATGTCTATAGTAAGCTCGATTAACGCATGAAATAACTAAGCGCAATCTATTAAAATATATAACAAAGAAACACAATACTTATTAAATACATAGCTAAACACCAAAGGAAGCTCTTGTAAAAGTTTTAATACATATATGTCCTCTATTACATTTACATATATATAACTCCAACTAAGTACAGTGAAGTAAAAATATCAACTACTAAACTACTATAACCCTGAGTTCTTTCACGTAGTAGTGCCATTATTTTCTGGATCAATTTGGAGATGACATGGAAACATAAACACATAGGGGTGAGAATTCTAGAATTCTCAGTAGGGCATCCCTAAACTCAATCATAATGTCATCGCCATCGTCCTAGCCACTTTGGTTCATTAAGAAAATGTGATCATACAACATTTATCAAAGGTTTATTTTTAAGGTTCAAAATTAATCTTTTCGAAGTAAGTAGCTTTCAAGAATCAATCACTTGATGCATATACAGCTCAATGTTCAAAAACTCCTAGTAAATCATCCTAGGCAAACAATTCAAATTAATATGCATATGCATATGATAAATACTGAAATCTTTAATAAAATTATCTCCACTTGCTCTGGATATGTAAAAGGGAATTCTCTAGTTTTCTTTTGTGCGCATTTTTCTCTTTTCATCGACATAGAAAAGACTTAGTTTCTATCATGTTGTAAAACTCAATTAAGTCCATTTTTCTCTTTTCATCGACATAGGAAAGGCTTAGTTTATACCCAATGGGTATCTATAGTGGATCACACCACACAAAGGAAATAGACTGCTTATTAAGATTGAGCTCAATCCTATATATGGTCATCGGACTTCATTTTTTCCTTTTCCGAATCACACATAGATCTATTCCTAGCCAATACGTCTACCAACTCATAATATCTCGGGGGAAGTTCCTCTTTTTGGCTTCCCCTCAATTCAATCTAAGTCTTGCTTCCATTTTCTCCATATGTCAGAACATGCACACTTTCCTGTTTTTACCTTCTCTTCATTCAACTTAAGTCTTGTTCCTATTCTGACCATAAGTCAGAACATGTACAATTGAAGTTCACATATTCTCTTTTACCACATATATGTATCATTCCTTTTTTTTTTTTCTAAATGCATGCATAAGGCACATATACACATTTATTCACAATATGATTCCAATTGTAATGCCCCGATTTTTCCCCGGTGTACAAATGACCAAAATGCCCTTAAGGTCATTTTACCCAGGAATCGAGGAAGGCTGGTCTAGGCAAACCTCAAGTAGATGTTTTAATGTTTGAAGGGGATTAATTGTGTTATGTGTGTTGTTAGAGATGAAAATCTCAATTTTTAGTTTTTTTGTGCAAAATTACCAAAATACCCCAACAGCTAATTAACACAAAATTAATTACTGATTGGGCTCGGACTTCACACAGAAGTTTAGAATGTTGTTTTTAAGGAATGTATGATGTCTGTATAAGCCTGAGGTGATCTCAGGGAGTTTTCTGTAAAATTACCATTTTGCCCCTGATTAAGGGCATAATTAGTTTAAGTACGTAATTAACAAAACCTAAGCAATATTAGGCTCTAATTAAAAGGTATTTAATTTTACTAATTAATCTAGAGTTAAAATAATTAACTGAGATTAATTAGAGCCTAAGATTGCTTAATAAAACTCAAAATCCTTTTCTTGATTTGAAACTTTATGCCACATTTTCAATGAATAGTATTTTTCCTATTCCAATTCCATAATTTAAGGAAACTAAGTGATTGAGAATCTTGATTAGAAGATGTTTGACTCCATTAATGGCCAAGACCACTCTTAAACCTTATCTTGAGAAGCCTTAATCATCCTCTTTCTCATCTAAACACTTAATCACAACTCCTAACCCATGGCCTAAGCAAATCAACCTCTAAACACACTCATAAAACAACATTTAAATGAGATATTCCTCCCCGCTATTTCTCTCTAATGTGGCCGGCCATTTCCCCCATTTTTCATCCATCACATGTTGAAATGTGCATTCAAAGAACCATGTTTAGCCATGCCATCACCCATACCTAGCCATACCTAAACCCATACCATGTAAAGAGATATTTTTCTCTTCCTTCCCTCCGTCCATGACCTCCAGCCACTCCCTCCATTCATACCCCCATATGTTTCATTTTTCTATAAATAGGTGCCAAGGAAAGTTGCAAGAACCTTTGCACAACTTTGCTACTTCAAGCATTCTTCCTTTAATCTCAAAGAAATTCTTCTTCTTCTTCTTTTACATTTCTTCTAAGAGTCACCACCCTCTACCACTTCTCAACCCTAAATCACCACATAACCACTGTAGATCTTCCCCTAAATACTTAACCTTTCTATTTCCAAGACCAAAACTCAAGAACACATCCTCCTTCCTTTTCTTTCTCACTTGGCCGAATCCACAGTTGGCCTCCAGGAAGAGTTTTCTTTTCATTTCTTCTCCAAGATCAAGCTCTTCTCTTTCCAAAGAAAAATACCTTTGGTAGGGGAGTTATTTCTAAGTTTTCATTTTTTCCTTTGATTCTCTCTTAGGTTGAAATGTTGAAATGATAATTCTCTCACTCTCCTCCTCTATTTCAGTTCTTTGTTTTCCTTTTTCTTTTCGGCTACAATGGCCTTGTTATTGGAAAACCATGGCTTGATGATGAGGATCTTGGATGTTGGTTACAAAACCTTTATTTATTTGACCTCTAAAGCTTGAAGGTTTCACTTTTAAGAGTTTTTAGCAAATAAAGATATTATGTTGTTTTGAAGAGTTAAAGGGTAGTCATGAGCCTAGGACTCAAAGAGATAATAAATGGAGTGCATTCATATTTATATTTCAAGTACTTGCATTTCATATTTACATTTATGTCATCCCCTAAATAATTAATCTCGAAACCTACCTATTTCAACCTTAAAGTTGATTTAGAGTGAAAACTCTAAGGGACCTAGAGTATTAAAATAAAGAATTGGTCTTGCATTTATATTTACATTTCCTTGCCTAGCATGTTTACTTTTCAAGCCATCACCTGAACTTAAAGATTAAAAATGGAGCTTGCATTTTCATATTTATATTCAAGCTTTGCATTTATACCTATATTTCCCTTGCCATCACCCTATAATGTCAAGATTGAAAAAATGAAGTTTTCATTATACATTTAAATTTATGCCATCACTTAAGTAACCTAGTGCTCAAGACTCACCCTTTCAACTTACGTGAGAACTTTGACTGATGGAATATATATCTTATTAAATGTAAACATCCTTTTATTAAGCTCTCTAATTATGCTACTAATCTAAGGATATTAATTATGTTACCATAAGGATAAGAATTGATTATGAGGACATTCCTTGATCTAGAATTAGTTCTAAGAAAGACTAGTCACTAGAAATGCTTGCTTCACAATTTTGTATGCTCTTAGGGAATTAGTTTTGGTTTTGGTTCAAAACTTCCCAGAATTGATGTATGTTGTTTGAAGTGCTCTTAACATACAAAAATTATTATTAATGGGTATGTTAATCATTGTGACAATTAAAGGAAAGTTTAGTAATTAGAAAGAATCGAAAAATGTAAATTCTAGGACTCTTTAAAATGAAAATATACTTTTTGTTACAGCATGTTATACTTAAGTAAAAATGACATTTAACACTTAGCGAATATATAGGAATCATCCACAGGCTTAGAAATTAATTCTAGCATCATAGAAAAAGTCGATAATGAGAAAAGGTCAAGAATGTAACTTCTAGAACACCGAAATTGCTCAATTTTCAATTCTGCCCAAATCTGTCCAGCATGGTGTAATGATGTTCTTGAGGTCATTAATTAGTGGAAGTCATTGGAATTAATCCCTTAGATGCATAAAAGAATAAATATAAAAGTTAGGTTTACCCAATTTAGAGGTTTAACCGTCTAAGGGATAATGAAAGTGCTTATTTTATGAGATGAGGGGTTCACGATATAAATGAGAATTTATGTGATGAAAATGTTGCATACTTGGCCATCCATTTGTATGATTTATTGTGGCATGTCATGACTATACTTGAAATATTTGAGGTGCACATGATAAGTATGATGTTAGCATGTGATATTATATGATATGATTGTGCCTTTGCATCTCAAAACAATATGCTAAGTTTAAGGTGACATAAAACACATGGAAATGATCCTCTAGACTACTCGAATTAAAGGTTATAAGAGGTGATCCAAGTAAGTTACATATTCATAATAAGAAAGGCAAGGAAATGATATGTTTCTCCCCCTCTAGTACCCCATGTTAAATCTAGTGACGGGTAGTTAGGCTGGGCGATCGGTAGGTCAGTTGGTTCTGGTAGTAATTGTAAAAATCATCGTGGCTGGCATGTTGGTTGGTTTTCATGCATGAGAAAGTAAAATTACCATGGGTTCTCCTACCTTCCTATGCACGTTACATGATGTATAACTCATAGCATTGCCCTATCATGCATCTATTTACTTGCCACTATTTTAGTTCTCTAGTTTATCTAATGTTTATATACTTGGCGTTATTTGGTGTTTTGGACTTACACATTATCGATTTATGTTGCATGCACTGAGGCATTGCCATCCATACATGAGATAACTGTTGCATTTATGCATTAAGATTCATATTAAAAGATATGGGTCTCGGTTAATGGTATTTGAAAACTTAACAAATGAATCTCATTTATGCCCACTACTTTCACAATTAAACTCAAGGTTCTCGAGGACGATGATGATGACACGTGTGTAGAGAGGGAAACCCTACTGAGGTTCTTGTATAAGTTTCTCACTCCTTCTATCTTTCTTTTCCATCTTCATCTTCAGACAAGGTTGACAACGACTCTTGGACCACCCGGAGGTGCCAGCGTAGAAGTTGCACAATGGTTGAGATCAGAGTGGCGCAGGAGAAGTGAGGATATAGTCCTTCATTTTCATAACCTTAGGAGTTATCTCGTCTTCATACAAGTTCGTAACTTAGTTGCGAACGATTTAGCTACATCATAGTTATGTTTAGCTTTGAATTGTTGTATGCTCAACCTTTACAGGAGGGCTCAATATATTTGATGTGATATTATTGTTATAGTATGGTTGTGGATTATTCCTATAACATCACTATTATTATTATTTTTCTTGATACTTGAAGTTATGTTATGGTATGATGATGTGCTCAGTTTATACTAGACTCTGTTGTGCTCTGTATGTATGATATATGAAGAATAGTTATATGCTATGATTTATACGTGAACGGCTCATGGTTTGGTCTTTCAAAAAAAAAAGGGTCATATTTTCCATAGACTTATTTTCAAAAGCCTTAAAATTAAGTAAAATTTTGAGACAAAGGAGTAACAACTAACGATTAACCATAATACGTCCTAGGCATATAGTGTTGAAAGTTAGGGTGTTACATTAATCATGCCTCAAACCAATCCTTAAAGTCTCTATCATGCATTCATATACATCATACTTGAATCAAATGTCATTATGTCACAAATATAATGCCATAGCATAAATACAGCACATAGGCAGATTTCACACCCTTGTAGCACCAATTAACTTGTACATCAAACAATCAATTCAGAGGCTATAAAAATTACTTATGATACTTCAATGTGTCCACAAGGTACCATAAAAATTTCGGACCAAAAATAATTCTCTAACTATGCTAACAAAATTAGACAAATTTGGAGGTCAGAAACCCCTATTTACAACCAACAGCCAAATTCCCAATTTTATTATCCAATCAAATGATCATATCAAATCATACAAAAATTCAAGGTTGGCCTTCAATATTTCCTCAATATCTTGTAAAAATTTCAATGATACTTCAATCATTTGATATAATAACAAAATTATACAAACTCATAGCTTTAGAATTGGTTGTCCAAACAACTCAATAACAGTCTCAGTTTCTGATTTTTATAAATATAGTAAAAGTCATTTTTAACACCCAAGAAAATCATGGAGTTTCCTTAGGATATTAACTTCAACATATAATTTTTCTAGCTCATAAAACATCTACAACTATATCAAAAAATTCATGATTCAAACCTGCTAGTATAAATCTGAGAATTCTAGAACCTGATTCAAAATTTGTTTTGCCACAATGGGTTTTCTAACATCATCCAAACACTATCAAAATTAATACATCAATGTCCATATATCTTCAACCAATACAATCAAAAATTTCAGACCAAAACTAGTCAGAAACGTTCAGAATAAATTTTGAAAGAAAAGGCCAAAGAAAACTCTACTCTTTGGAGCTTTAGAGATCTTGGCTCCAAAGGATGCTCCAAGATTGATCCCTTTCACTTTAAAGCCTTCTAACCCACCCCAAACCTTCCTTACACAACATATGATGAGCTCTCAAAGTAGAAAAAGTTGATGGATTCAAATTCTAATTAGTTAGTTTGGTAGGTATTGATGAGTAGAACAAATTTTGTGAAGGAAATTTGTCGTTTTAGTAAGTGTAAGCTAAGAGTTTGGGAGATTGAAATCAAGTTGAAGCTCTTTAGAGGAAGGAACAATGGTGGCTATTTTGGTTTCCTTCTTGGCCAAGAATGTGTGCCTTCAAGGACAAGCTTAGTGGCTTTAAAATATATCTTAAATTAGATATATTAATGATATAGTCAAAGATGTATATTTTTCTAATAATGAAAAAGAATGAATGGTTAGGATTTAATCTTGTAAAGTAAGATTAAATCTTAGCCTTACAATTGGCATTAAAAGGATAGACATTATCCTTTTGGTAAGATTAAACTATCTTTCGGTGTTAGAAATCGTACACCAAAATTTTACTGAATGGATAAAACACTATACCCGGATAATCAAACATTAGTTGAAAATTAATTCTAGGTATAAAATCCTCATTTCCAACTATTTCTAACCTTAACCTTCTCATTTCTCAATCCTGACATTTTTTGGTCCTGGATATAGGATTTCAGCTATCCCAATAGGTCCATGGGACCCACAAGTTACTATTTACCTTTTTTTTTTTACAAATCCATTGGGTCATCCTCATCTTTGCTAAAACTATCAGATTTTTGAAATTATAACTAATAAAGCTCAAATTATTTTTTAAATAATTTTTAGGGTGTTACATATGAAAACTATACAGTTGAAAATGGCTTATATGAATTGATTGGTACTACCTATGCTAACAAGATGCATATTCTTTTCGGCAACCTACTACTAAAAAACTCCACAGTTAAGCATGCTTGACTTTGAGCAATTTTGGGATGGGTGACTGTTAGCTCTAGAGCCCTATGCGCTCATGTGTTTTGAATGAAAAAACTAATTCAAAGAAAATGCTTTGAAGAACAACTAATGTCTCTCTTAAGTTTCTTGTAAGATTATAACAAGTATCTATCGCTTAACAAGAGCAAGGCTTACTCAAATGAGTATATATATTTCACTATGCATGTGTAAATATGTTACGAGATTTATTAAAAAATAGAAGTGAAATTATATCTTTATCCAAGCATTTGACAGCTAACAATGTGAAGAAGTTTTCAATGCTACAAGGAACCAAGTTTAGAGACTTCAGAAAGTAGCATGGGACATCAGAAAGTACACTCAAGATGGGGAAATTAGAATATGTCCTTTAGCAACATGTTACTTAATTTTCAATTATCACAGTCATAATGAAATTATCATAAAAAAGATTGGATTGAAGATCATAAGTTTGAAAAATTATCAAGGAATCTGTTACGCACTTCAGAAAGCTCACATTTGTGTGGAGCATTGAATGCTATTACAAGAAAGGGAGGGAATTTTCAAATTTGAATTTCAAATAATCAAGTCAAACCTAGTTTCAAATTGGTACATCATCTCATCTCCTTTTTTGATCAATCACCCTGGCTTCATGAAGGAGGAGTTTAGAAAGTAAGATCAGAAAGTAGAAAAGTAATTTCTGAAGGAATATCATAAATCTCATATTTACAATGGCTTTTGCAATTAGTATGACAGTTCTGTCAACCTCACTTCTAGGTCACTCTTCCAAGACACAACCAATAATCAATACGTGTCACTTGGAGATCTGATTAAAGGCAACGGTCATGAAAGGAAGACGGCTACATATTGAGAGATGGCATGCTAAAAGAACATGATGACAGTTAGAGGACTTGTGCTTAAAAAAGAGAAAACTTCACTTAAATCTCTCTTCATCCTGTAAGATTCATCATTCTTATGTAATCAAATTCCTTACATGTAAAAATCTCCCTCTACACTCTTTATTAGATTTATGCTCTTCTTAGGAAAGAAGTAATATAAGGAAGTCACTCTTATTTCCCAAGCTTTTTGTTTAATGTATCATCTTTGAGGAAACTTGAGTGTAGGTTAGTTTGAGTGGCAGCCCAAACATAAACCTTTGTATCCTTGATCCGTTAGTGATTAGTGTGAGACATAGCTTGGAGAGGCTAAGGTAAAACTACTTGCAACATGACAATAGAGGTTGCTACTGCTCACAGTTTGGCTTAGAGAGGCCAGTGTCAAGACTACTTTCAACATGACAATAGAGGTTGTTATTGCTCACGGTTTGGCTTGGAGATGCTAGTATCAAGACTAGTTTCAACATGACTATAGGGGTGGCTACTAATGATGGGTTAACTTGGAGAGGCTAGTAAAATACTACTCGTGTTAGCTTAAAAAGGCTGGTACAGTACTACCCATATTAGTATAGAGAAGCTAGTATAAAACTACTCAATCTGTGGGATCAGGTGATTTCTGAAACCCACGGATGAGAGCTTGGGAAGGCTAATATAAAGACTATCAATGTGCACTTTCTCATGTTGAGAAAGTTGTTGTTAGTGGAACCTCAACAGCTATTGAGTACTGAACGTAGGTAGTTTGGCCGAACCAGTATAAAATTTTTGTGTATCATCTTTCTCTATCTGATCTCCTTTATATTTTGTTATTACTCTTTATTGTTCTCTCATACTCTGCTCTTTTACTGGCATCCCTTTGTTATCTTTATTAATCGTTTAATAATAAACTTCAGAAATCTACTTCTGAATTCACTAACCTTGTTTCCACTGCACTACAAGTGTTACACTTGATAGTATTTGTTTGAAGTGTTTTAGAAAACATGAAAAGAAGATATGCACAATTCAACCCCCTTCTCGTGCATATTTCCACCTACAAGTAGTATCAGAGTAAGGCCTTTGAGGGGTTGAACAATCCAACAATTGCAAGGGACAATGATTCAAAGGACAGAATGGCCTACATAATCTTTCAAGATCAATCTTTTATCTGATCATCCTTTGCTGATAAAGACCCTGGATTATAGCATAGTTTGTACATATGATGAAAGGGATTTAAAATAGACCTGTTGACATGATCTGTTCAAAGGGGAAATTTTGATTTTTCTATTTTGACAAGTATTTATTCATATATGCCCTGAGCTAGAACTGTATATGCTACCTATGTATTGTATGTTACATATGAAAGGCTATATGAATCAGTCTGTACATGATGTTGAAAGATTTCAGCATGTATCAAGATGGCTTTGGTCTTAATTATAACTTATCAAATGTTTTACATTGATAAAGCAACATGAATTGCTAAAACTTCTTTGTAAAGTAGAAAAATTTAATACTGTTATCTGAGATTGGTTTTAGAGATGAATTTTCTATCTGTGAATTATGTTTGAAGTCTATAATGACTATATCAAGAAGACAGTAATCTCATGAATGACCTATCCAGACAAAGATCATCTTGATAAAGAACATCTGCCTATAGTAGTAATGATATACATCATGTATTTGATCTGTACTTGTCATATCCCTGTGCTAAAAGGAAAAATGTGCCAGACATCTAAAAGCCTCTATCAAAAAGTCTTGTTGTATTAAAACCTATTGTCATTTTGTGCTTCATGACTGAAGAACATCATCAAGACTCGTGAGTTAAAAGTCTCAACATCCTATCTTTGTTATTTTTTTAACTTCATGAGATGAGTTTCTAGAAAGATATCAAGCTTCTTCATTTATATTACTCAACCTATCAAAGAACTCATAGAGTTGCCATGAACACTTGAGAAAGTCGAGTCTAAAGCTAGAAAGCTGAAAGAGAAAAATACTCCAAAAAAGGGGTTTACACTTCTCAAGTTAAGTGTTTCTAAAGCCTCCAAGAAGCTATATAATCATGTCAGAAATTTCTTATGAATCTTTGAGAGGACTTCATGGTATTCTAAGATCTGACTTGTTATTATCAAACATATTCAAAAACTGTGTTTTGTAACAAATGGCTAGCTTCTTTTATTTAAAAAAAACAAGATTGAGATATACAGGTGAAATGGCAGAAGAAAATTCTATGCAACTTCATCCATATGCTCATAAAAGATATCTTCTGCATCTATTCCTCAAGATGTTTAAAGAGATACCTTTACAACAAATAAATCCTAGAAAGGAATTTCTTTAGAAAAATTGGAAAAGTTTCTTTGTCTGAAATTAACTGAAAAAGGACCCATGAAAAGTCTGAGTATCAAAAGTCATACTCTTTCTTGCAGGTATATCTAAAAATATCTCTCTGGTTGACTAGATAAAGAAGCACTCTGATGATGATCTTTCCAGATATCAGACTTTATTTTGATTGTTGTCATAGTTCCTGAGAGATAATCCTCTTAAGGATCTCTCAAGTATAATGACAATGAAAAGCCTAAGGAAGACTTTGTTGATAATCTTGATTATCCTGAAGAATGTCCTGAGATTTTTTATCTCAAGATATATCTAGAAAGCTAGTAGATGAAAGCCAAAGCTTCAAAAAGTGAGCTCCAAAATCTCAGTCTTTTAGAAAGTATGCTCAGACTATTCGAGATTATCAAAAAGTGGTCTTTCTAAAATACATCATGAGCTATTCAAGACAACATAGAAGCTGGAAGATCTAAAGGCACTAGAATTTCATGAGAGTTCAGCCTTTAAAGATAATCTTCTTTTGTCAAAGTTCTTGGAGTATCTCCAAGGGTCTGAGTACCAAGTCATTTCTAGCATTATTATCAACTGTGCTTTTATCACCACTATGATATATATGTGTGTGTGTGTGTGTGTGTGTGTGTGTGTGTGTGTGTGTATGTTGAGAAAGCTTTGAGTTATCAAAATTGGGTGGAAGCTACGCTGATTATGCTAATCAAGCTCAAGAAAAAGGCAAAGTCTACCCATCATGTTCAAGACATCATCATCTATACTAACAAGAAGCTCAAAGAATATCTAGATAAATCTGATATCATCAGAGCAAGCAAATCCATGCAAGAGGAAAAGATCAAAAGGAAAAAGCCCAAGCATACTAAGATCATTAAACTCAGATGCTGCAAAAGGAATTAGCTACAAGATCATTTGCTAAGGTAAGTCACCACCCTCAGAAACAAAGTTGTGCTATTTATTATTACAAGAATTTGTTCAGCACTTCTTATCCTAGTCTATTTTTGCAAAATTTCCTTTTTATCTAAAAAATAGAAATACTTAGTAAATAGATGTGTCTACTGAAGATCTTGTATCAAGATGTATTCACAATATCTATGACTAAAGCTTTCTTAGTTGTTTTCTGGCTTTGAAAAGTTTTTTTTTTTTTAGCTTTCACATATGCATAAGCATCTCTACGTAAAACTCTCTAGATGGTCTCTGTTCACTACTCCTTGCTGAAGATCAACCAAAGCACTCTAAAATCATCAGAATACATATCCTTCGAAAGACTCTACTTATCAGTTTTGCAAGAAAATCAAATGATGAGTATACAAGATCAGTTCTACTAACATGTGATTCAGAAGTCAATTTGTAAGGTCACAGATCTCTGTGAGGAATGGTGTATTAGTTTGCAAGATTATAATGGTTTCAACATGTTCAGTTTGAAGATAGATCGATCAGAAAGAAAAGGATATGTTCAGAAGAAGCGTTGACAGTCAGAAGGAAGTTTTTTATTTTGAAGATCAGAGAATGATGGTTATATAAGAGCATCAAATCCAATGTTGGAAGAAGAATCTGGGATAACATATGAAAGTTTTTCCTAGGTATTAGAAAGTAAAACTTTAAAGCCTCAGAAAGTATTTTATTCAGAAAATGAAATCAAGAGTCAGAAGACACTCTTTTTAAAAGAAGGAAGAAAAGATGGGATTTTTACCCACTATGTCAGAGTTTCTCTTTCCCATGTCACTTCACTTTCACTCATACCACATATCTTTGAACTCCCATGTCTTACCTTTCACCTTTTCCTTCATCTTTTGGAACAAGTTCCTTTTACCATCATCCTAACCTCAAACACTAAACCATCTATCTTGCTATTTCTTTCCTGAAACCTTTTATGCATATTCACAAACCTCAGTATCCATAACCGTTTTCTCAACATCAGTATTTGTAACCTTTTTCTCAGCCTTGTTCGTCTCTTCTATTCTTGTCCTTTTTTCTCATCACTAAACCCTAACACGCTTTCTTTCCTTGTCTTTTTTCATGGCTAAAGGTCGAGAGATAGAGAAAGATACATCTAGACAACGAACTTTTCTTATGTACAATGAGCCACATATGCAAGAGACATATAAAGAAGATTTTTCTCAAAGAACCATTGCCCCCAGAAAAAGGCTAAGCAATGCCTTACTAAATCAAGTTCAGATACTTAAGGAAGTATTTAGTTTCCAAGGATGGACATCTCAGACAGAATCTTTCCAAGAATGGTCACTGCTTTCTTTTACTTTCTGGAAGCAAAGGACCGAACCGCCCCTCCACAACAATCAGGGATGTTTTCATGGAGATAGAACTGTCAGACTTGGCAGCTGTGGTTAGGGCTCCTGATACTGGAGTCACCTGTCATGCTCATGAAGGTTAGGCAAAATCCCTTGGGGTGAGTTTTAAGTGTCAAAATGCCTCACCGATTCCACAAAATATAAACCTGGTAATATTACCACTGCCCTACTCAGTTCTAGGGTAAGAAAAATATTTTCTATGGTTCAATTTACTGTTCTTTCAAGGAGAGGAAGCATAGATGTTCTAATAGGGATGGACTATATGTTACTTTTTGGTCTGATGAGCAAATGAAAAGTAAACTTGCCAAAGCTAAAAATGGACTACATGCTTAGTGCTATTACCAAAGACAAGAGAAGAACCATAGTTGTACCTTATGGAATGCTACTAACAAAAGTCTTCCAGTACTTCGAATACCCTCTTACTGAAGAATGGTTTGAGTAAGTTCTAGGAATTGACTATACCATCAATTTCTTCAAGTCAAATAAGAAGACTCAGTCATTTCATGTGAAAACAAGCTCAGAAAAAGACATGCCATCTGTAACACCCCGATTTCTCTGTCCGAGGGAAATGATCAAAATGCCCCTGAGGTCATTTCCTGACCCGAACTCGAGGGTAACCAACTCGGTCGTCCTCGAAGGGTCAACTCAATGTTTGAAGGGGATTGAATGGCCTTTGAATGCTTTCAGAAGCGAAAATTTCGTTTTCCGCAGTTTCGGGTCAAAATGACCAAAATACCCCTATAGTGTTTTTACGCAGGTAAAGGTGCCGTTTGAGCCCGGAACTTTCCCCAGAGGTTTAAAAACATGTTTTCATGTGTCTAGAGGTCTCTGTTCAAGTCCCGGTGGTCCCGGGCAGTTTTAGTGCAAAATTACAATTTTGCCCCTAGAATAGTGTTTTTGAGCTTAATGACGTAATTAAGCAAATCTAAGCAATATTAGGCTCTAAACGAAGATTAATTTATTTCCCTAATTAATCTAGAGCCAAAATAATTTATTAAAGTTAATTAGAACCTAAAATTGCTTAGATTAAACTTAAATCCCTTTTTAGAACTCAAGACTCCTAGTCTTGGAATCTTGAATAGTGTTTTCTCTCTCCAATTCCTTAAATCAAGGAAATGTGTCTAGAGTTGTTTAGACTCTAAATTGAGGATTTAACTCACTAATGGTGCAAGACCACTCCTTAATTATGTCTAGACCACCTTAATTACCCATTTACCTTACCTAAACACCTTCTTACAAATTCCTAATCTTAAGCATAATCAAAGATACACCTAAACACAACTCTAAACCACAATTAAAATGCAAAGAAACCTCCCCCATGGATGATGAAGTTTCGGCCAGCACACTCCTCCTTTGACCACCTATTAAATTGTTTCTCACTCAAAGAACCATGCTTGAGGTCATACCTTGAACCATACCTCACCATACCTTAAGCCATACCTCACCATGCCTCAAGAACACAATATCTCACCTCATGGAACACATGGAACCCTCCAATTCTGCACCTCTTGGCCGAAAACACATCAGCCCATTCACACCCTCCATTTGTTTTATTTCTCTATAAATAGAATTCCTTGAGGAGCTTGCACCACTTTTAGATCATTTGCTAAGTTTAGGAAACACTCAAAGCTTTTCTTTTCTCTCAAAGTTCTAGTGTTCTTCAAGTTCTTCAAGCTCTTCAAAGTTCTTCATCATCTTCATCTTCTTCTTCCATCTTCAAGTTCATCACACCAAGTAGGGATTTTCTTTCATGTATTCTTTTCTTTAAAGTTCTTGTTTCAAGCTTCATGTTCATAGTTTCTCTTGTTTCTCTTTAGAACTTCATTTCCACTCCTTTTTCCTTTTCATTTTCGGCCATAGGCCTTGGAGAACAAAGGAATGAGAGCTTGATGATGAGAGTTTCATGATGATGTTCATCACTTGAAACAAACTCTAGAGCTTGATCTTTGTTCTTGAGCAAAAATGTTTTTAGTTTTTCTTTTCTTGAACTCTTAAGAACTTTAGCTTTGATGATGTTTTTAAATGGCTCTATGAACTCAATGATGAGGACTCATGATGTTGGTGTTAATATATCACCAAGATCATGAACTCTAGAGTTGTGAAATGTTCCTTTTTCTTCTTGATGATTTCGGCCATTTCCTTAAATTTTCTAAGCTTCATGGTTTGATTTCCTAAAAATATTATGTTAAGTTTTAAAGAACTCTAAGCTTGACTTTACCTTGTTTGGATGAGTTTGGGTTATGGTTTAAATTCCTTTAAAGTCTTGTTAAGAGCTCTAGAAAGATGAAATGAACTTGCATAATTTATTTTATGCTTGCATTCATATTTACATTCTTGCTATGCATCTTTACCTTCTAGCTATCACCTAAGAACATAAAGATTAAAATGAAACTTGTATCATCGCTTAACTTAATTGTCGAAGCCTTTCTATTTCGGCCTTAAAGTCGATTGTTGTTCGGCCTAGAGCACTAAAATAAAGAATTGAACTTGCATTACCACCTAATTAATTTCTCGAATGCCTATCTATTTCGGCCTTAAAGCCGATTGTTGTTGGGCCAAGAGCACTAAAATAAAGAATTGAACCATGCATATTTACCTTCAAGCTTGCACGTTTAAGTTTATGCCTCGCATATTTACTTTCAAGCTTGCACGTTTAAGTTTATGTCTTGCAGATTTAAATTTAAGTCATCACTTTACTTTGTAAGTAAGAGTAAAAATGAAAAGCATGAGCACGTTTAGTTTATGTCGTAACTTAAGAACCTAGAGCTCAAAGACTTGCCCATTTCATTCCAAGTTAGAGTTATATGTGAATGTATTCCTTGAATGCATAATTTCGGCCAAGTAGTGATGATGGACTTGCAATGAGTTTTCATCTAGCTACTAGGACCAATAGTCTATGTTTTAAGTTTTCCCTAAAGCTTTACAAATCTTTATAAGGTTATGTCATCACAAGTTGTGATTTTATTATCTTTTAGGGGATGGAATATGTTTTGGTCAGTGACCTAAGGCTTCACTTAGCCTCTTGATGAATTAAAATGTTTTGCAAAGAGTTTTAGAAGTTCTAGATTGATTCCGAGAGAAACTAGTTAACTTATGTACCTAGAAATGTCAATTTAACTTTCTTATTGAAGTTAAATGTTTTCGGTTCTGACATGATGAGTCTGATGCTGTATGATGATGTTTTGATGTGTTGGAATGTGTGAAAATATCTTATGATGATGTAGAAGCGATCCTATGCATGATAGGTAAGGAACTAGCTAACTAGAAATACCGTAAAGCTAGAATTTAACATAGTTTTGACCCATTTGTTTATGGAACCTTTCCAAACTGTTTTAATGGGGACATAATCAGATTTAGATTGTTTAGACATGAAAAACTTGGTATCATTTGAGTTAGAATTGAATTCTAGCACCTATGGGGAAACTAGTAACTAGAAAACCGTAAAAATGCAAATGTAGAACTCTTAGAACATTTAATTTTCTGGATTCTGTCCAGCACCCTTACAACATGATAAACATGATTAATAATTAGTCCTTAAGCATAAGAATGCCTCATAATTGATTTAGATTTAATCCATAGCGCCTTCGGCGAAAACGGAACCAAGAAAGGGTCTAAAACGTAAGTTCTAGAACCCCGTATTCACATGTTAGGATTTCCACCCTATGCCATTCAGATTTAAAAGTAAAATGAGAGGATTATGAATGATGTTTAATTATGAGCCTTAGGTGCTTAAAATATGAACGACGGATGTAGAGAACTATATCTCAAGATTAAGACCCGTAAGGGTCAAAGCATAAGCTACCGTAAGGGTAAGCGTTTGGATGTTTTATGATGATGCATGAAGTATGCTAATGATGATGATGTTATTCATATGAGGAATTTATGAGGTTATATGTTTATGTGGCATAAAGCAAATTTGGAAGGAAATTCGGTGTAATGACCGTTGTGCCGCCGAATTTCCGACAAATTTGGGGACTTAAAGAGATTTTGAAAAATTAAGGTACTAAGATGGGTTCTAGGATGACACCGGTTCGGCCGAGCACCTCCATAGAACTCATGTGACATCGGTACCAATTTATACTCTTAGGTGACACCGGTTCGGCCGAGCACCCCTAAGAGAATTGCCCCCTAACCCGTACTCAGATAGTCGGGATTTATGATTTATGATACGCTTATCGTTAAGTGGTAAGTAAGAACTAGTGACGACTAGTTAAGGTATGAGCTCATAACCTAGATGTATGACACGTTCTGGGTGACACCGGTTCGGCCGAGCACCCCCAGTTCGATTGTCTTTTAGGGTGCCCCATGAGGAAGAGAAGTTTCATGATTATGATTATGTCACTAAGTTTTGTCCCATATGAATGTTACTATTGCCACTTTATGCCACCAAGAATGATGATGCTTGATGTTATGTTTTATGTATGTGCATTAGGTAGTGCCATGCATACATTTTCTATTATGTTGCATTCATGACATTAAGATCATCCTAAAATGAATGGACCTTGGCTAAAATATATTTTTAAGTTTAAAATGAACTTAATACATGCTCAGTCGTTTTGTATAAATAAACCCAAGGTTCCTGAGGACATAGATGATGACACCTAGGTAGTAGGAAGCCCTACTGAGATTCTTTAGCAAGATTCTCACTCCCTCTATCTCTTTCTTTCCGTCACGTCTTCAAATGGCGACGTTCGTAGTGTTCGTGGACACCCCGACATGGGAGGTGCACTATGACCCGGCTCACGGGTCATACCATTTTGAGGGGCAGTGCACGGTGTGGGTTTTCATGTTCGTAGGACGCCCCTTCGCTCATCCCGTGCACACCCATCGCTTCTCCCCGCCTACACCCTATGGCGACGACGAGCGGGTTTTTGAGCGTGCGCGTACGCATGACGAGAGAGTGCTCCGCATGCACACCGCTGCCTTAGCCATGCGGGACTATCCCGACACGCGTGCCGGACCTACTTCTCGGAGGCCGACCCGTCCGAGGACCCGCCTACTCATCCGTATAGCGAGAGCTCTGCCCCCTCTCCACCATTGATGAGGGAGGGCAGTGAGGATACCGTGACTCAGCCTCGACTTGCACGACGACCGGAGATGCGGCAACACCGCGGGGGTCACTCTCGATCCCCGTTCCGCCTCTTTACGCCCGAGGAGCTCGCACAGTTTCCCGGATACTTGCCTCGTTCAAGAGACGGACGTCAGTAGGAGGTGACGATCGACCGATGGAGTACCCGGTTAGGGCACACACCACTTAGATGGGGATAAACCTTCTTTTGTTTAGAGGTTATCCTATTAGGTGCACTCGGATAGGGGAGTAGATTATGTTCATGTTTTATGTTGTATTTTCTTTTATGCATTTCCCCTGTACTAAACTAAGTCCCACACTTATAAGTAGGCAAATTATATATATATGAGATGATCTTTAGTGTTACTCATGGTGTGCCTTATGTTGTGATGTTGTGAGACATTTGTTTACCATACATGGTTTACTGCTTATCGCATCACGCGGCTCTCACTTTGTTTTTCAAAAAAAAAAGTACCCGTATTTTCCGCTAAGTAATTCAAAGATAAATGAGAACTATGAAGTAACAGACTAACGATTAACCTAAATATGTTCTAGAGTATTGGGTTAAAAATTAGGATGTTACACCATCTGGTTGAGGAAATAAAACCATAAAAGAAGACTACAAAGAGGAAGAAGGTAGCAAAAGATTAGAAGAAAATGAAGGCTAAGAAAGTTGTGATTCTCTCTAAAAGTAGCTTAGAAAGTCCTAATGAAGAAGAACAGACATCCTCTAAAAAGGAGTCTGAGGAAGCTATATCAAAAGTTCTTCAAAAAGGCTAGGGTAGATCAACCAAGAGATAACAGGTATCAAAAATACAAAGACAGCACGAAAAGAAGTAGAAACATCTGAAAGGGAGCTTTCTCAAGGTAGACTAAATAAGCTCCCCGTTTGAAAGAAAGTTCAAGAAAAGGAGACATGGTCTTTGCCTAAAAGAGTTCAAGAAGCTGCACTCATTCTGAAAGATATGAGTAAGGCAGAGCATATCATTGTAGCAACCAGGGAGGCAGAGCTATCTGATGATGAGGAAAAGGAAGAACTCCTTCTTAAGGAACAGAGGATTCTGCAGGAGAAGAGAAAACTTGAAGTAGTAAGGAAAAGACAAGTTGAAGGAATTCAGGGCTCAAGCAGTAGAAGGGTAAACATTGTTACTGAACTCTTTATGGTTATCGAAGAACTACCCTCTTAACCCATGGCGCAACAATTTGGGTATACCTCTAGTCCTAATCCTGCAGTGTCAGATGAATCAGCTTTTGATGTTTCTAAAGACTTTATGACTGTTAGCTAAGTCCTAGAAATCATGTCAAGTTCAGAGAAACCAAAGCCACAATCAAAGGAAAAAGATCTAGAGTGTTAGCAGTTCTTTGTCAATGAGGTCTTTGGTGTGAGCTGTCACGACTCACAAATAAATTAAAATTTATAAAGTGCTAAGTTGCACCAAAGTAAAGGGCACAACCTAGGTCGTCTCTCAAGGAGGCTTCAATACTTAGTTGTGAAAATTGGGAGTTTTGAAGAATGGGAATTATAGCAATGGAAATTAAAAGATAATAGTAATAATAGAGAAAGCACTAGTGCAAGGTATTACTAGGATTGGAAATCAATTATCATTGACTAAATATTAAACCCATTGATGGCTATTAGTAATAAATTACTGGCAATTCTATTAGTAATCAATCGACCTCTAGAATTTGACCAATACAAATAACTAATAAATGATGATCGCCACCTTGATTTAATGAGCCAATGCTATAGTCTAACCGGCAATCGGAAAGTTAATTCTAATGTTCTCCCTCAAACATAAAGCAATAGATCTATCAATTTATGGCCAAAGGGTTTCCCTAAATGACAATCGCCAATTTAGTTATTCCAATAAAGATTATACCAATCACCACTATAATTAAAGGAATGGAAACTACAGAACATTAAGAAAACCAATGCATTAACATAAACAAAGGGTCTCAAATGTCATCCCAATCCATCCAGAAATCCCTACATTACTAAAGAAATCTACTCCTTCATCTCTAAAGGATAACAACAATGAAGATAAAAGAACCTAAATATAATAGCAATGATCCTTGCCACAATCTCCAAGACAAAGCATCTTCACCAATGGAATCCTTAGAGAGAGAAGAAAAGAGAAGGAGAAGAGAGAGATATAGAAAGAGAATAATAGCAACTGAAAGTGTTGGCTTAAAACTGAGTAAAAAGCTAGGGTAAAAATCTATAACAATCCTTTAAATACTATTCTCTAGAATAGTCCAAACTGGGCCCAAAAATAGGTTAAACGAGCTGTTCTGTGTCATCACACGAGTACTACAGCACTAATGAGTGCTAATGAGTGCTGCAGCACTCAACAGTGAGCTTTGCTGATGAACACCATTTTGCAAGTCATTGTTGAGCACTGCAACGCTTATTAGTGTTGCATAAGTGCTGCAGTGCTAGACAGAATTGAATTTGGCCTCGGCACTAGAAGCAGCAATTGTAGCCCTCTGAATAAGCTTTCCAACGCCACCAAAATCACCTCAATCAGACACATCTGTAGCTCTAGATATTGCAAAAATACTAACTGGAGGTCAAGTTGGACAACATCAGACTATCAGCAACCTTTAATCTTGCAAGTTGATTTTCATCAAGATACTCTTAGAATTGGGTTTTGAGTTGAACATAAAAGTTATAGAGGACTTCTTAAGCTTTCCAAAACATCTTTATTTGTCTTAATCTGATCCCTTACTCTTGACAATTTCATTTGATCCAAAGCTCCTGTACTAAAGACTATACTCAAAGAGACAAGTCAAACACAACAGGATGTAATTACAAATTTTCCCGTAATCAATGCAAAAGCCATCAATTCTATGAAAATCAAACAATGAGGGATAAATCAAAATCCTTATTAATCATGTTAACAATACAGTAAAACTCATGTAAAAAGCTAAGGTTTAGAAGTAAGATAAGTGGCACAAATGCCCCTTATCAGTCTTCTCCAATATGGAACTAGTTGTAGAAGAACCTAAAGAAGAAGGATTTGAAGCTCATATGGAAATTGTTCTTATGGTGCCTCAGCCTCCTCTTTGCATCCGCATTACCCCAGTAGAGGAATAAATAGCTAGAACACCTAAAACTTCTTTGGCAAAGGATGTTGCTAACTCTGTCCCAGCATAAGAATATCATGCTCCTTCCTTAGCTCAAATGATAGTTACTATTGTTGCTGAGCATATCCCTGCTCCTACTGGCTCTACCTCTACCACTACTACACCTACTAAAGCTCCTGAGTTACTTTCCTCACTTCTACCTACTGTACAAGATGAGACTAGGGCTGAATCGCCTTAATCAAGGGAGACAATTTCACTTGAAATTCCTATACCTTCTCTAGAGCCATTCCCTGGAGTTGCTCCTACTCCTATCAATTTACCGCCTCTATTCACAACTGCATCGTCAACAAATTATCAAGTCACCCTACAGAATCTGAGAAAGATTTCTTCTAGACAGGATAGATTTGAAGCAACCTTATCAGTACATAGTGCTTAGCTAAGACAAATGGAAGATCTACAACTTCAGATGTTTTAGTGGATGTAGTGTGTGTTTCTTGGCACACTTTTTTTTTATGATGCCAAAAGAGAGAGAAATGTAGTTTGAAGAAAATCAGTGCCGGTAAGATTCAAAGGGAGCTATGCTGAAATGAGAGCTATGCTAAGGACTCAGGGGGAGAAACTGTTGAAGGGAAGCCTAGAGAATTTTTTTTTTTAGCATTGTTTTTAACATTTCTTTTGTATATCTCTGAACAAATTATTTTTGTTTGCTTTGTTTATATAACCCTTTGTTTCTTCCTTTTATCTTTACCACATTATATCTTTATGCTATATATCCTTCTTAACTCATGTGTTTGCTTCTTATCTTGAATGTGTATGCTTTAACATGTTTATTCATATACTCTGGATATTAGCTTACACATATTCTATGATTTGTCTTGGCCAAGTATCTTTAAGAGCATAAGATGGATGTTGCTCTGATACTAGTTTATAAGTTGAGTTTTGATGTACATAATGAGCTTAATTGTCTTTCTCTTTATCCTTTGCTCTAGTAAGAGATGTTTTTCTAAAGCGATGTGTTTAATTTGATCAATGTTTGAAATAGTTTCTGACTTGTCTTTAGAAACCTGGGCTTACACATGTTCAAAAGACTAAGATCAGTTAACAAGCTTCATAAATCTCTCGAAGAGTAATGTGTTTTTGTTTTCACAACACCTGGTTTTAAAAAGGATCATACATCTTCTATTTTGAAAACATCATTTTCATGATTTGGTTTTTATGGGAAGTTTCATAGCTCAGTACAACAGCTCCTTCTTATTGAGTCTAGGATTGAATCCTAAATGAGCTTTAGAAACCTTGCATAGCAATATGTTAATCTCATCCTTCTTTTGGTTTCTCTAAGGATCAAAAACTACATAAGCATCAGTCTGCCTTTCAAAAATTATGAATGCTCTATTTTGTTTTCATACCTTTGAGCATTCCTTTCAATGTCTCTTTTGGATTAAGATAAAATATCACAAGTTTTATGTATAATATCCTCCCAAGTATAACATCAGTCTTAAGCCATGACATCGAATTCAAGAGTTATTACTTACAGATTAGCGGACCTCTCTTAAATATCTATAGCAAGCTCGATTGATTCATGAGATAACTGTCATAGTTCTATTAAAATATATAGCAAGGAAATCAAAACATTTGCATAATACAAAGCTAATTACACAAGGGAAGTTCTTCTATGAGCTTTAACATACCTTTGTTCTCTAACATATTTACATACATATCCATACCACTAAATACAACATAATAAAAGCATTAACTACTATACTATTGCACTTCCGATTTCCTTTGCATAGCAGCCTCTTGGTTCTCTGCATCAACCTGGAGACGACGCGGGAACACAAAAATATAGGGATGAGAATTGTATAATTCTCAGTAGGGTAACTCCCCAAATACACAATCATAGTGTCATCGTTATCGCCCCAGCCACTTCAGTTTATTTAGAAAAAGTGATCATGCATTACATAATAATGGTTTGTTTTTAAAGTTTCAAATCATACTTCTAAAGTGGGTTACTTTTAATATTTACTCACTTAATATACACAGGCCATACTACACAATGTCATATACTGCTAACTTTCCACTTAAACATATTAGTATCAATATCAATACTAAACTCCTTCACTTGGCATATAAGACAAAGGATTACTTAGAAACTTTACTTCTTCCACTTGCCTTGGCCCTCAACTAATATTGTCACATCTGAGTGTTATGTACCGCCGTCCCCAACATGGCAATAATGGGTAATAGACTGCTTTTCAGGACGGAGCTCATTCCTATACATGATCATTGGATTTACTTTCTCCAATTCTCACACAGACCTATTCCTAGCCAGGTTTACTTTCCCCGACTCAATTCAAAGGTAGTCAGGTTTACTTTCTCTGACAGACTGGATTTACTTTCTCTAGCCCAAGGATTATAAATCTTATGCTTTTCTCGGTAGTTAGGTTTACTTTTCCTAACAAACTGGATTTACTTTCTCCAGCCCAAGAAACATAATCTTATGCTTTTCTTTTGCATATGAGCAATTGTAATAAGCATTCATATCTATGTGTGTCTAACTGTATTAATAAACTCACATGCTCAATTATTTATATTCATATTCATGTGCTCATGTCATACTAGTACAAGATGCCATTATTTCATCAATTCAAAGCATCAATTTATTTCTAGTACAAGATGCCATTATTTATATTCATATTCATGTGCTCATGTCATACTAGCACAAGGTGCCATAAAAATTTCATAGTAAAAAGAGTTCTCTAGCTATGTTAAAAAAATTAGACAAATTTGGTGGTCAGAGACCACTAATTCTTAGCTGAATTCCCAAATTCCCTAATTTTTAACCCTAGCAAATGAAACAGAAAATTGGGAATAAAAATCCTGGTAAAACCATAGATGTCTCTAATACTGTGTAAAAATTTCAAAGGAAAAATCAATCATCTGCTATGGTAACTAAAATAGACAAATTTTCAACTTCAATTCCAATAGTTCAGGTAGAATAGGTGCAATTTCGGTTCTTGATTTTTTAAACATAGAAAAAGTAACCGGAATACCTCAAAAGTTTTAATGAAGATGCCATAACATGTTGACTACGTCATACAAAATTTTTAGCTCAATCTAAAGCCTCTAACTAGGTCAGAAAATTCATGAACAAATGCTACCCTGTTGAAATCTAAAAATCCAGCAAACCAATTCAAAATCTCTCTTGATAAAAATGATTTTTTCATAACACCAAACACTCTACCAAAATTAATACATCAATATCAATATATTATCAACCAATAACATTAGAAATTTCGAACAAAACCACTCAGAATTTTCATAATAATTTTTAAAACAAAAGAGAGCAAATAAACCCTACACTTGGAAGCTAATGTCTCTTTGTCCCTTGTATACTTCAAGATAGATGTTCTCCATCCCAAAGCTCTTGAAACACACTCAAACCCTCTTCTAATCGGTGATGAGTGAGGTATTAAAGTGAGTTTTGGAGATTTTAATCGGTTATATTTGTAGAGGTTGAAGTGTAGAACAATTTTTGTGAAGGAAGATTTGGATTTTGGTAACTCTAGGCTAACATATATGAAAATTGAAACCAAAATGAAGCTCTTGGCTATGGAGGAACATGCAGCTGCTTCTCTTCTCCTTGATGGCCAAAAATTGGCTTCTTAAAGAAGCTAAAAGTTGAGCTTATCATGTATTTAATGATATGAATATTATATATTATGTTTAAATAATTATTAATCCAGTAAAGTAAAATGGATGGTTGTGATTCAATCTTGTAATTCAAGATTGAATCTTAGCCATTGATTTAAGGACATAGGTTCATTTGTTTTGTAGAGATTCAACTAGTTTTTGGTGTTAGAATTCACACACCGAAATTTTACCAAATGGGTGAAACAATATATCTGGGTAATCAAACATTACCCGAAAAATAATTTCACATATAAAATCTCTATTTCTACTATTTTTAACCATAATCTTAAAATCTTTCAATTTTGAACATCTCCAAGGCCTGATTCTAGGGTTTCGGTTGTCCTGATGGGCCTACAGGGGCCACAAAATACTATTCATGCTTTTTTTTGTTAGAAATCCATTAGACTATCCTCATCATTATTAAAACTGTCACATTTTTTATATTATGACTAATAAAGTTCAAATTGATTTTTAAATAATTTTCAGAGTGTTACATTACCACCCACCTTAGAAGGAATTTTGCCTTCAAAATGCATTTGAAAAGAGTTTTTGAAAGATAGTTTTCATATATCAAACAGCAGTTTAATCAAATCCTGAATGTTCCTACCTTAGGTTGGATTTTTAAGTGGTGGTGGCATCCTCATAGCACTTATAATGAAGACTCTACTCTAATGTTGTGCCTTTATAGCTAGTTTTGAATGCCTATCTAGGCACTCCCAAATCTTATGTCCTGGTTTTTCACAGTCGTAGCACACATTTTGTCTAGCCAAGCAAACTTTATTCCCATGATCTTTTCCATATTTTGGGCATGAACTTGATTGTTGTTGTCGTTTATCCTTATTTGGACTTGGTTGAAACCGCTTCTTCAAGGGCGGGTCATCCTCATAGTCTTGGTCTTCGAGTGACAATCTTTTGTTCGAAGTGTTCTTAGCAAATTGAATGATTGCTAACTTCTTATGGGAGTCCTCAGCATAGTGGCACTTGTTTACTAAGGTTGCATAATCTCGGATCTCTAAGAGACCTACAGTTGCTTTGATGTCTTCACGTAACCCTTCTTCATACTTCATACACTTCCAAGTTTCATCTAGATTACACTAATAAATAGTAGAAAACTTGCAAAGCTCCTCAAACTTGTTTGTGTTTTCCACTATACTCACGGACCCTTGCTTGAGTGCCATGAACTCCAACTCCTTTGCATTTCTTACCAAAGCAGGGAAGTACTTGTGGTAGAAAGCTTCCCTGAAGATATCCCAGGTGACTTTAGTTTGAGAAGCTTCAAATAATCCCTTGGTGCCAACCCACCAGAATTCAATATCTGCTTCTAGCATGTAAGTAGCAAAAGCCGCTTTCTGGATTTCAGTGCAAGGAAGAATGGAGAAAACCTTCTCCATAGCCTTGATCCATTCTTATACTTTATTCGGATCAAAAGCTCCTCGGAATGGTAGAGGGTTTGCCTTCTTAAACTCAGCAAATTTCTAGTATTCTATGTCCACTTCTGCTCCTCCAGGATTTCCAACCGAATTTCCTTCTGCATGTCAGTCCAACCTTTCTATCATCTTGTTGGCTACTGCAGCTTGTTCTCTCATGGCAGCTGCCATCTCACAGAAAATGTCCATTATGCCCGCTTTATTTCCGGCACTGTTCCTAGTATGTCGATTTGAAGTCATCGGTCCTGTCACACCAAACAAGAATTATTGAGTTGATCAGGCTCAATACCAAGCTAAGTATGGCAACAACCCACAACATTCCCAACTAGCAGTCATACACATATATAGAGTTATAATGCATGACATTTACTAAGGAAGTATAGCTAGTCCATTTCTCAAAGTCTTACAAGGATGAACTGCTCTGATACCATAATGTAACATCCTCCCAAGTACAAAATTAGTCTTAAGCCATGACATCGGACTCAAGAATTGTTACTTATAGATTAGCGAACCTTTCTTAAATATCTATAGCAAGCTTGATTGATTCATGAGATAACTATGTCATAGTTATATTAAAATATATAGCAAGGAAATCAAAACATTTGCATAATACGAAGTTAAGCACACAAGGGAAGCTCTTCTATGAGCTTTAACACACCTTTGTTCCCTAACATATTTGCACACATATTCATCCTACTAAATACAACATAATAAAAGCATTAACTACTACACTATTGCACATTTGAGTTCCTTTGCATAGCAGCCTCTCAGTTCTTTGCATCAACCTGGAGATGAGACGAGAACACAAAAATGTATGGGTGAGAATTATACAATTCTCAATATGGTAACTCCCCAAATACACAATCATAGTGTCATCATTATCGCCCCAGCCACTTCGGTTTATTCAAAAAAAGTGGTCACTCATTATATAATAACGGTTTGTTTTTGAAGTTTCAAATCATATTTCCAAAGTGGGTTACTTTTAACATTCACTCACTTAATATACACATGCCATACTACATAACGTCATATACTGCTAACTTTCCACTTAAACATATTGGTATCAATATCAATTCTAAACTTCTTCACTTAGATTATAAGACAAAGGATTACGTAGAAACTTTAATTCTTCTACTTGCCTTGGCCTTTGACTAATCTTGTCACATTTGGGCATTACATATCACTATCTCCAACGTGGCAATAATGGGTAATAGACTGCTTTTCAAGACTAAGCTCATTCCTATACATGATCATTGGATTTACTTTCTCCAATTCTCACACAGACCTATTCCTAGCTAGGTTTACTTTCCCCGACTTAATTCAGGTTATTCAGGTTTACTTTCCCTAACAAACCGAATTTACTTTCTCTAGCCCAAGGATTATAAATCTTACGCTTTTCTTGGTAGTTAGGTTTACTTTCTCTAACAAACTGGATTTACTCTCTCCAGCCCAAGAAACATAATCTTATGCTTTTCTTTCGCATATGAGCAATTGTAATAAGCATTCATATCTATGTGTGTCTAACCTCATTAATAAGCTTACATGCTCAGTTATTCATATTCATATTCATGTGCTCATGTCATACTAGTACAAGATGCCATTTTTCCATCAATTTATTTTCAGCATAATAGCAGATTTCATATATTTGTAGCACAATTTAATATGAAATTCCAACCATCAAATTGAAGACTATAAAAATTCAAAATGACACCTCAATGTGTCCACAAGGTTCCATAAAAATTTCATAGTAAAAAGAGTTCTCGAGCTATGTGAACAAAATTAGACTAATTTGGTGGTCAGAGACCACCAATTCTCAGCTAACTTCCTGAATTCCCTAATTTTTAACCTTAGCAAATGAAATCAGAAAATTAGGACTAAAAATCCTGATAAAACCTTAATATGTGTCTAAAACTCTGTAAAAATTTCAAAGGAAAAATCAATCATCTGCTATAATAATGAAAATAGATAAATTTACAGCTTCAGTTCTAATAGTTCAGGCAGCATAGGTACAATTTCGGTTCATGATTTTTTAAACATAGCAGAAGTGACCAAGATACCTCAAAAAATTTTCTGAAGATGGCATAACACATTAACTATGTCATATAAAATTTTAGCTCAATCTAAAGCCTCTAACTAGGCCAGAAAATTCATGAACAAATGTTGCCCTGATGAAATCTAAAAATCCAAAAAACCAATTCAAAATCTCTCTTGATAAAAATGATTTTTTCACAAAACCAAACACTCCACCAAAATTAATAAATCAATATCAACATATTATCAACCAATAACATCAAAAATGTCGAACAAAACCACTCAGAATTTTTAGAATAATTTTTGCAACAAAAGGGAACAGATAACCCCTACACTTGGAAGCTAATGTCTCTTTGTCCCTTGTATACTTCAAAATAGATATTCTCCACTGCAAAGCTCTTAAAACACACTCAAACCCTCCTCTACTCAGTGATGAATTAGGTATTAAAGTGAGGTTTAGAGATTTTAATCGGTTATATTTGTAAAGATTGAAGTGTAGAACAATTTTTGTGAAGGAAGATTTGGATTTTGGTAACTTTAGGCTAACATATATGAAAGTTGAAACCAAAATGAAGAAGCTCTTGGCTATGGAGGAACATGCAACTACTTCCCTTCTCCTTGATGGTCAAAAATTAGCTTCTTAAAGAAGCTAAAAGTTGAGCTTATCATGTATTTAATGATGTGAATATTATGTATTATGTTTAGATAATTACTAATCCAATAAAGTAAAATGGATGCTTGTGATTCAATCTTATAATTCAAGATTGAATCTTAGCCATTCTTTTGATTTAAAGAGATAGGTTCATTTGTTTTGTAGAGATTCAATTAGTTTTCAATGTTAAAATTCGCACACCAAAATTTCTCCGAATGGATGAAACAGTGTATCCAGATAATCAAACATTGCCCAAAAATAATTTTGGGTATAAAATCTCTGTTTCTATCTATTTCTAACCATAATCTTATAATCTCTCAATTTTGAACATCTCCGAGGCCCAATTCTAGGGTTTAGGCTGTCCCAATGGGCCTATAAGGCCCACAAAATTACTATTCATATTTTTTTAAAGAAATCTAAAGCTTGTTGGACCCGATGGGCGCGTTGAACTATCATCATCATTGTCGAAACTGTCATATTTTTAATATTATGACTAATAAGGTTCAAATTATTTTTTAAATAATTTTCAGGGTGTTACATTATGTGTCAAGTTTTGAAGCATGAGAATCTTCAGAAAGTTCCTTTCTTTTGACAAATGATCAAGCTGGTTATTTATTCGTAGCTTAAACATATCTCTTTAACATCTACTTTCACAACGTTTAGAAAGTACGTTAAGTCTGTCTTATGCTTCAAACAAAACAACAACAACTTTGATTAAATGTCACTTAAGGTCAAAATGCTTTCAAATGACCTTTATTATGCCTTAAGAAAAAGATCTTCCTGAAAATCTCTTTTTGATATATTGAAAGAACATGTATATGACATTTACTCTTCTATAATATTTCTTTCAATTATCTCTTCAAAAGATTTTCTTCAAATTGGTTTGTCATCATCAAAAAGGGGGAGAGTTTTAGCTCTAGGACCCTATGCGCTCATGTGTTTTGAATGACAATAAAAAAAAATCAAAGACAATGCTTTAAAGAACGACTAATGTCTCTCTTGAGTTTCTTGTAAGATAAAACAGGTATCTATCACTTAGCAAGAGTAAGACTTACTCAAATGAGTTTATATATTTCACTATGTATATGTAAACATGTTACGAGATTTTATTAAGGAATAAAAGTGAAATTATATCCTTATCTAAGTATTTGATAGCTAATGATGTGAAGAAGTTTTCAATGCCACAAGGAACCAAGTTCAGAGACTTCAGAAAGTAGCATAGGACATCAGAAAGTACACTCAAGATGGATAAATCAGAATATATCCTTTAGCAACATGTTACTTAATCTTCAATCATCACAATCGCAATGAAATCATCATCAAAAAGATTGGATTGAGGATTAGAAGTTTGAAGAATTATCAAGGAATCCATTACGTACTTTAGAAAGCTCACATTTGTGTGGAGCATTGAATGCTACAGGAAAGGGAAGGAAATTTCAAATAATCAAGTCAAACCTAGTTTCAAATTGGTACATCATCTCTTCTGCCTTCTGATCAATCACCCTAGCTTCATGAAGAAGGAGTTCAGAAAGCAAGCTCAAAAAGTGGAAAAGTGGTTTCTGAAGGAAGATCAGAAATCTCATATTTACAACGGCTTCTACAATTGATGTGACAGTTCTATAAACCTCACTTATAGGTCACTCTTCCAAGACATAACTGATGATCAATGCACATCACATGGAGATCTAATCAAAGGCAATGATTATGAAGGGAAAATCGCTACATATAGAGAGATGCCATGCTAAAAAAAGATGATGATAGTTAGAGAGACTTGCACTTAAAAGAGAGAAAACTCCGCTTAAATCTCTCCTCTTTTTGTAAAGTTCATCATTCTTATGTAATCAAATTCTTTACATGTAAAAATATTACTCTATGCTCTTTATTAGATTTTTTCTCTTTTTAGGGAAGAAGTAATATGAGGAAGTCACTCTTGTTTCCCAAGCTTTTTGTTTAATGTATCATCTTTGAGAAAACTTGAGTGTAAGTTAATTTGAGTGGCAGCCCAAATACAAACATTTGTATCCTTGATCCGTTAGTGATCAGTATGAGACATAGCTTAGAGAGGCTAAGGTAAAACTACTTGCAACTTGACAGTAGAGGTTGCTATCACTCATGGTTTGGCTTGGAAAGGCCAGTGTCAAGATTACTTTCAACGTGACAGTAGAGGTTGCTATTGCTCATGGTTTGGCTTAGAGAGGCCAATGTCAAGACTATTTTCAACGTCACTACAGGGGTGGCTACTAATCACGGGTTAGCTTGAAGAGGCTAGTACAATACTACTCATATTAGCTTGGAGAGGCTAGTCCAACACTACTCGTATTAGCTTGGAGAGGCTAGTACAATACTACTCATGTTAGCTTGGAAAGGCTAGTACAGAACTACTCAATCTATGGAATCAGGTGATTTTTGAAACCCACAAATGAGAGCTTAGGAAGGCTAATGTAAAGACTATCCATGTGCACTTTCTCAAGTTGAGAAAGTTGTTGTTAGTGGAACCTCAATAGTTGTTGAGTACTGGACGTAGGTAGTTTGGCCAAACCAGTATAAAATTTTTGTATTTTATTGTTACATATCATTTTTGTCTATCTAATCTCTTTTATATTCTATTGTTGCTCTTTAGTGTTCTATCATACTTTGTTCCTTTATTAGCATCCCTTTTTTTATCTATATTAATCATTTAATAATAGGCTTCATAAATCTACTTTCTGAATTCACTAACCTTGTTTCCATTGCACTATAAGTGTTACACTTGATAGTATTTATTTTAAGTGTTTCAGAAAATGCGAAAAGAAGATATGTACGATTCAGACCCCTTCTTGTACAGTTTCCACCTACAGTGACCTCCTAGAATGTTTTCCTAGAAAGCATGTGAGTGAGGATAAAACATACTGAAAAGACCCGTGTTGATTTGTGAGGACAGTTGTCAATCCATAATGCAGCAGAGGATATCACATATGGTATCAAAGCCTGCACCTCTCCCAGTATGGTGTAGTTCAAGGACGAAACAAGTAAAAGCTGGTAGGCATGTAATGCTTGGTGACTAAGTTGAGGAGTGTTTGTCGGTATAAGAAGGCACGAACAATGAGCGACTCTTGGCAAGCCTCTAAGCAGAGGGGTATATGAATAAACTGATTACACACCAGAATAAGAGGGATCTTAAGGTTGTATAGGTATGAGTCTATACAGTTGAGGATGGCTTATATGAATTGATTGGTACTACCTCTGCCAACAAGATGCATCTTCTTTTCGATCGCCCATCACTAAACTCCATAGTTAAACATACTTGACTTGGAGCAATTTTGGGATGGCTAACCTCTTGGAAAGTTTTCCTAGGAAACATATGAGTGACGACAAAGCACGCTGAAAAGGCCCGTGTTGATTTGTGGGGACAGTCATCAATCCATAATGCAGCAGTGGATATTACAAAAGCCATTAGCTAAAGATCATTTTTATGTTTTGAAAAAGCTTTTAAACTTAATAGTTTTTAAATCTGCATAAGCAATCATACACGAACATCTCTGGGTTCTCTATCTCTTCCTCTCTCTCTTTATAACTCTGAGCTGAAGCCCAAAAGAAGAATTTAGTTTGCAAGACCACAAATCAGGTTGAATTTGCAAGCTCAGAAAGAACATGGGATGATCAGAAAGAAGAGTTAAAGATCAAAAAATTGATAATATCAAGCCTCATGATGTTACGTATATGAAGATGGGTTTATAATGAATACATGGTGAGACTCCAATAGGTTAGTAAGTGCATAGTGAAGCTTAGAAAGTACCCACTTTAGAAAGTAATCTCAAGAGTTAGAAAACACTCTTTTTGAAGAACGATGGAAAAGGCGACATAATTCTCACTCTTTTGAGTTTCTCTCTGCCATGTCGCTTCACATTTAGTCATGTCATGTCCCATCATTTAAATAACCCCCGCTTCTCACACTTTACACATTACTTTCATTTTCAACCTACAAAAATGCATCCTCAACCGTTTTAACTCTTCTCAAACCTTTTTTCCTGTAACCGCAACCATTTCCTTTCAAACCGCCATTCTTGTAACCAAAGTCACTTGCTTTCTCTCACAAACCCTAACTTTTAATCTTCTCAAGCTCCAATTTTTGTCTCTACACTCTCATCCAACAATGGTTGAAAGAAAATACCATGCTAGTTACATTGCTAACATAGGAACACTTCTCATGTTTGACAAACCTCATCACCAGAAGTACTATACTGATAATTTTTCTTAGAAGCCTACAGCTCCTAGGAAAAAGCTATGATAGGAGCTGATGGCTCGGGTTCACATTCTACTGGAAGTCATATCCTTCCAGGGATAGGAAGGGTTTCTCAACTTCAGCGACTAGGCATTCACAGGGATGGTTACTACCTTTTATTCCTAGTTGGTACAACTGTCAGAGTCTGTGCTAACTTCTTACATTAGAAGGCACTGACTTGGAGCTAAGCATAGTAGACTTTTTAAACATCATCCATGCTCTTGACGAAGGGCTCATGCTCATTAGATGAGCATTAGTTTACAACCCTTGGAATCTCAGCAGAAAATATTTCCAGATGTCTAACGGACTCTCCTAAACACCAACCTAGTAAGATTACTATAGCCATATTGAACTCCAAGGCAATTTAGGTCTTCACCATTATCCAGTTCTCTTTGCTCCTAAAGCTGGAAAGCATGCATCTACTGATAGGGATGGACTGCATGTTACTCTTTTGTATACTAACAAAAAGTAAAGTAAACTTGCCCAAATTGGTCTTTGACTACATGCTGAGTACTATCTCTCTAAAGAAAAAGAGAAATGTTGTTGTTCCTTATGGGATTTTGTTGACCAAGATTTTTGAGCACTTGCATTACCCTTTGGTAAACGAGTAGTGTGAGTATATGGAAGCTATTGTATACTCTTTCAACTTTTTCAGAACCCTAAGGAAACCCACAGGTGCTGCCCTATCTGGGGTCAAGAGACAAAGCCTGAGAATAAGAGATGCAGCTATCAAAAAAGCTGCTGAAGAAGCTATGGGAGAAGAAAGGAAAAAAAATAATCATTCTTGAAAGCAACTCTGAGGATAGCCAAAGGCTTAAAGTGATTATCAGATATGGAGGATCCCTTTCCTAGTCATCCACATTCTTAGAATCGGAGGAAGAATCAAGCTTATAAATATTGAAGAGAAAAGAATCCTCCTGTTCATCTGAGATGCCAGATTCTGAAGATGTATCCTCAAAGGAGGTGCAAGGCAAAGAAAGTCCTAATATAGGCTCACCTCAGCCTGCTACCTCTAATAAAGATCATTCTCCTCTTCTTGCTCTATCTATATCAAAACCTCCTCCGGCTCAAAATGAAGATCCTTCACCAAGCCATTAGAATGCAAATCCCTTACCAAGCCAACCTACACCAACAGCATAGCCTAGCTGCATAAAAGTTCTATAACATCCTAATTTTTAACCCAATACTTCTAGAACGTATTTAGCTTAGCCATTAGTCTATTACTCTTTTAGTCTCATTCGTTAAAACCTTTCCTTAAAATACTTAGCGGAAAAATACGGGTATAAAATTTTTTGAAAACGTAAACAAAACATGAGCCGAGCATAACGAAAATGGTTGTTAACATAAAGCATAAATATAACAAGAATAACATAATCAAAAACATCAAACATGCTTAAGTCAAACAACCTGAATAGTATTAATAATACAGGAATATTCCACAATAATACCACATTAAATATATTGAGCCCACCTATAAAGGTTGAGCATACAACAATTCAAAAACTACACATAACTATTATGTAAATAAGCTAAGACTATGTCCCTGCTTCTACTGCGCCACTCTGTTCTCGACTGTCAAGCTACTTCCATGTCGACACCTCAGGGCAATCCATTGACGTCATTGTCAACCTTGTCTGAAGACGAAGATGGAAAAGAAAGATAGGGGGAGTGAGAAACTTATACAAGAATCTTAGCAGAGCTTCCCTTTTCACACACGTGTCATCATCATCATCCTCAGGAACCTCAGGTTTAATTATGAAATAGTAACCATGCAAAGATTCATTTATTAAGTTCTAAAACATCCATTACTGAGGCCCATTCATTTTATCATGTGTCTTGTAATGAATGCATCATACTTCTTTATGATATGCATGTCAATACTTTATGCAACATTACTCTGAAACATACATCTAACTTCATAGCAAACATGATGTACATAGAACATGGTTCATGAATGACATTCCTTGTTTCTTTAGGTGACTTAAGTCTTTTTTCATTCTTGGGGCCACCCTATTACTCTTCCCTTCTGAGAGTACTTCTAGGTTATGAGCTCATACCTCACTAGTCGTCACTAGCATAAACTTATTCCCTTTTGATAAGTTGAAGTCTCAACTTGATAAGAACGGGTTAAGGGGCAAGAATCACCTTTTCATCACCTATCGTTTGATGAGTGCAAAGGATCATTTTCTCATATTTTAAATCACCTTAAGCAAGAATCACCTTTTCATCACCTATCGTTTGATGAGTCCAAAGGATCATTTTCTCATATTTTAAGTCACCCGTAACCTTAGCATGTTATAACAAGATGCAATACATAACTCATAAATGTCATAACTCTTCATATATGCATCTCCAATGTTCCAAATGAACTATAACATGCAAATGATGAATCCTATCTCTAGAGATTAATATCTCACATGGCGTCAAATATCACAAGAATTCATCATCCCAAATCATCATCACATAAACATTCCCTTAAATGGCCAAACATTCCCTTAAATTGTCAAATTATTTTTTTATGCATCTAAGGGACTAATCATCATCATTACCATGAATTATTAACCTCAAGAACATCATTAATCAAAGTTGGATAGCATAGGTAGTAAATGAATTTCTATGATTTAAAATGTTCTAGAAGTTGCATTTTACTCCCTTTCTCGTTACCAGATTTTCTTATGATGCTAAAATAAATTCTTAAGCCATTTATGAGTCAATTTTACTTAAGTAAACATGGTTTTACAATCATTCAAAGGTGCTGGAACAGAATGTATAATTTAATTACTTAGGAGTTTTAGAATTCACACTTTCTTTAGTTACTAGGCTTGCCAAAAATGTCAAGAACAATTACCACATCAAGTAGCAAGGTGTCTAACACATTTAAATTACCCAAAACAGAATCTAATGGTGCTGGAAATCTAAAGGCAAAGCCGAAAGGTAACATGTCTCATGAGCACAAAATAAGGCTTTTCAAGTAACTAAGCTTTATACTTAAGATAACTTCTAAACTCTTTAAAAAATAATTTACTTTGTCAAAGGTACTAAAAATAATCATAGGGTAATAACTAAATTAAAACATTCTTGGGATAAAAAGAAGGCAAGTCCTTGAGCTCTAAGATCTTTTAGTGATGACAAAATCTTAAACATGTTATACACCTCATTTTATTAAAATAAAATAAAGTGAAAACTCCAAAGTAAATATGAGATGCAAGTTTATTTCTTTATTTTAGTGCTCTAGGCCCCTTAGAGTATTTACTCTAAATCAATAATCAACATTAAAGTTGAAATAGGTAGGCTTCGAGATTAATTATTAAGTGATGACAAGAAAATATAAACAAGCCATGCAAGAACTTGAAATATAAATATGAATGCAAGTTCAATTTTTTATTTTAGTGCTCTAGGCCCTACAACAATCGACTTTAAGGCCAAAATAGGCGGGCTTTGAGATTAGTTATTAGGTGATAACAAGGAAATATAGACATGAATGCAAAGCTTGAATATAAATATGAATGCAAGTTCATTTTATTTCTTACTAGAGCTCATTAAACTTGCAAAAAGGTAAAATTCAAGTTCTAGAGGTCTCATTGTGATGAACTCATAGTCATCATCTAGAAACTCTCATCATCAAGCTATCATGAGAAACCAGCAAAACCTTGTGGCCGAAATACATAAGGAAGGAAAAGGAAGAAACCAAAATGGTAAAACCTTAAAACATCATTTTAAATCAAGAACAAAGCTTAACAAAGTAAGGAAATAATTTTCAAAATAACTCCCTACCAAGGTATGTTTTCTTGGAGATGAAAAGGACTTGATCTTGAGAGGAGGATGAAAGGAAAATCTTCCTTAGAGCTTGATGATGTTTTCAGCCAAGGAGGAAAAAGAAAGGAAGAAAGTTCTGGTTCTTGAACTTGATCCTTTAGAAAGGCAAGGCTAAGTGTTTAGAAGGTTGTGTATGGTTGAGAAGTGGTGGTTCTTGGTAAGTAAGTAAGAAGAAGATGATGATGATGATGAAAGAACTCTTGAACTCTTGAGAGAAAAAGAAAGAACTTAGCACTACTCTTGAAGCTAAACTTAGTAAATGAACCAAAGTGGAACCAAGTCCATCTAGACATGGTATTTATAGAAAAATAACATCAAGGGTGTAAGAATGGAGGGAGTAGCCAAATTCTCATGGAGGAAAAAGGAAGAAAATATCTCTTTGTAAGGTATGGTGTAGGCATGGTGAGGTATGGTCTCAAGCATGGATTCAAGTATGGCCAAGTATGGCCTTTGATTTGGAATTAAAATAAATTAATTCTTTTAAATGGAAGAGGAGGAGGAGGAGTGGTGGTCTTTCTTCTTAATTAGGGGAGGAAAATCACAATTTAATATGTATTAGGAGTAAGCTCATGGGTAGTATTTGATTAGGCCAAAGATTAGAGTTTTGTGACTAAGTGTTTAGGTAAGTAAGTAGGTAATTAGGGTCATATAAGACTAGATTAGAAGGTGATTTCTCTAAATTAATAAAGTCAAACTTCATTAATTTAGAATCCAATGCCAACATGTTTCCTTGATTTAGGAAATTGGAGAAAGAAAACACTATTTCTAGATTCCTTTCTCAAAGAATTAAAACTAGAAAAGGGTTTTGAGTTTCTCTAAGCAATCTTAGGTTCTAATTGACTTTAATAAATTATTTTGATTCTAGATTAATTATGAAAATTAATTAATCTTTGATTAGAGCCTAATATTGCTTAGGTTTGCTTAATTATATCATTGGGCTCAACGGCACTATTCCAAGGGCAAAATCATAATTTTACATAAAAACTGTCAGGGACCACCGAGACTTAAACAGACGTCATCAGACACATGAAATCATTATATTAAACCTTCTGGGAAAGTTTCGAGCTCAAACGGCACTTATATCCGCATAAAACACTATAGGGGTATTTTGGTCATTTTGAACCGAAAACTCAAAAAATGAAATTTTCATCTCCGAGATCATTCCCAACTCATCCGACCCCCTTCAACGTTGGACTTGACCCTTCAAGCCAGGCCGGCTATCCTCAAATTTCAGGTGAAAAATGACCACAGGGGCATTTTGGTCATTTATACTCAAACAAAAAAATCAAGGTGTTACAAGTTCAGCTATTGCTGCATGGGAAACACCTCATTAACAACTACCTAGATCAACTGGAAGCTTCATTTCAAAGACATGAAGCTCTTCTTTTGGAGATCCTTCGAGAAGTCAAGCGCAGGGGCTAATGATGGTGTTACTAGTTTCCAGTACACTTCCTTTTTGCTAATGTTAAAAGGAGGAAAAGAAAATAGAAGAAAACCTTGTGCTGAGAAAGATAGGTGGAGCAAGCTGGGGGGGACTAAAAGAATTTTTTTTCTCTTCAACATTTGCATTTTTTTTGGACTTTGTTTTTCTATTTTTTTTAAAAGTAAAATTTATGTTTTATTTCAATTCCTCTGATAGCTCTTTTCCTCTTTATTTCTTTTAATTTCTTTTGCTTTGTTTTTCATTCTGTTATAATTGTTTTTGCTTCCCTCATGACATATATGTCTTGCTTAAGGCAATCAAGCATACTATGGTGATGAATGAATGATCTTTTACTTGCTTGATTTGATACCTCATTACATCAATGTATGCTCAAACCAGAACATATTATGATTAATGCTTTGATATATGTTATGCTTATGTCCTGATATATGTCATGGTGTGTTATGCTATATTTGTCAATATGCGAGCTTACTTAAAATGCATGTCATTCGTTTAACATGCTTTGCTTTACAAAATTTCATGCTCTGATATCTATGTGAAAAGTTTCATAACTCATGTTACAAGCTCAAAATCGCCTTTGCTCTAATTTAATTGGGATTGATCCCTGTTGAGCTTCAAAGATCTTGAGCAGTATATGCTATTGAGTTTTATTCTAAGGTTTCTTTGAGTATAAAAAACTACGTATGTATCAATCTAGTTGTTTTCTCTGCTCACATGCTTTGATACATCCTTTTCATACAAACATGAGCAAATGCTTCAAAAATGAGTTTGGATAAAGATGTGCTGAATATGAAAACTAATCAAGATAAAATATCACAAATATTTTTTTATTCAAGCACGTATATTTTTAGAAAGCTTTTTCAATGAATAAAAATCAAGTTGTTCTGGTAAAAAAAACAAGGGCTTAAACGACGATATATTTTTCTATATTGCACTGATAGCTCTCAAAAAGTACACTGAGATATTTCAAAATCTTCATGAATAAGTCAAAACAGCTATGATCTAAGTCACTTAAGGCTGTAAAACACTATTGCTTTATCCATATCATGCCTTAAGAAAAGGACTTCATGAAATGATACCCTATGATAAGTTGAAAGAATATTGTTTTTCACTCTACACTTTCTATAATATTTCTTTCAAAATCTCTTCAAAAGATTTTCTTCAAATTGGTTTATCATCATCAAAAAAGGGGAGATTGTTAGCTCCAAAACCCTTTTGAAAGCAATGTAATATGTTTTGAATAACAACAAAGCCAATTTAAGAAAAATATTTTGAAGAATGACTAATGTTTATCATGAGTTTCTTGAAGTAGCAAACAAGTTCTTTCATTAGCGTGAACATAGCTCTCTTAAGATTAATTTCAGTTTACATGTATAAACATGTTTAATCTCTTAATTAAGAGATGAGAACTAAATAGAAGTGATAACTATATCATAAATTGAGCATAAATATGTCTAACGGATTGAAGAAATACAATTAATTCAAGAAATTAAACTCAGGACTTCAAAAAGTAGCACCAAACTTCAAAAAGTACACTTGTAATAAAGATATCAATCAAACTCTGAAGCTAGTGTGTTCTACAATCTTCAATCATCACATTCGCAATGTTTTTATTATTAAAAAAATCTAATTGAAGACAAGAAAACCAAAGATCTAACAAGGAAGTACTGCATATCAGAAAGCTCACTTAATAGTAAAACAGTGTGCTCTACAAGAAAAAAAGGAAAATTTGAAATTCAAAATTCAAAATTCAAAAGTCAAACCTAGTGATACACTAGCATGTCATCTCTTCTGTAAACTTAGTCAACTATCCCAGCTTTTAGAAGAAAGAGTTCAAAAACCATATTCAAAAAGTAAAAGTAGTTTCTGAAGAGACATTAGAAACCTCAAATGTTACAATGGCTTCTACAACAACTTTGATAAATAGGCAAGCTACTCTTCTAGATTGCTTTTCTAAAACCCAAATAGATGATCAACATGTGTCACTTGGAGAACTGATCAAAGGCAATAGTCATAAGTGAAGAACATCTATAAATAGAGATGTTGTGCTTTCAAAAGACAAAGGTACAGACGCTACACAAAGAGCAAAATCGCTGTGAAAATTTATCCTCATCTTCTTGCAAAGTTCATTACATCTTGTAGTCAGTTTCCTTGTTTGTAAAAATCTTTTTTCTCCATTCTTGTGTTGTTCATACATTCTTCTAAGGAAGAATAGCTAGAAAGGTGTCATTCAAGTTATCCCAGGCCATTCAAAGTATATCTTAACGAAACTTCAGTGTAGGTTAGTTTGCGTTGCAAACCCAAACACAAACGTATCCTCAATCTAGTAGTGATTAGTGCAAATTTAGCTTGGAAAGGCTAGTCAAAGACTACTTGCAATGTGATAGTAAAAGTGGTTTACTGGTCATAGTTTAGCTTCGAGAAGTTAATTAAAGACTATTCGATTTACCTTAGAGAAGTTGGTCAAAGACTATTTGGTTGAGCTTCAAGAGGCTGGTGAATAATTACTTGGTTTCCAATAGAAAGGTTTGTCTACTAGTCATAGGTTAGAGCTTGGGAAGGCTATTGTAAAGACTACCCAGTTTCTTTCTCGGTATAAGAAAGGTATTAGTGAAACTCAACGGTGGTTGAGAACTGAATATAGGCAGGTTGGCAGAACCAATATAAAAATATCTATGCAGTATCTTCTTCTTTCTTATCTTTTTCACATTTTCTATTATGTGATTATTTATTTATTTCTCCTCAAAGTTTTTCTTTCTAGCTGTTCTTTTACTGATGCTGAACTTCAGAAAGCAACTTTCTGAAACTTCTAACACTGTTTCCACTACACTTTAAGCATAAAGATTGAAAGATCAAGAAAAACAAAGCACAATTCAACCCTTTTTCTCGTGCGCTTTTCTACCTACAATTAGGTCTTCCAAGTGTTTGCAGGACATGTTCTATAATGTCGGTAAAGGCCATAAGAGCACCTTCTGGCTGAATGATGCCACCCTCCACGAGCTGTATGTCTATTGGGCATCTAATTTGAGCTTTAACGAAAGGTCCCAGAGGGCCAAGATAAACCAGGCCTTACTGAAAGGCAGATCACTATACACTGGTAGGTTGAGTAGCTAAAGGGGGAACCAAAAATGAATAGTAACTTTAATCTATATTTATTAAATATTGTATTAACTTACTACATTTGAATTATATTAAAATTTTTGTTATTATAGTTTTAACGTACATTTCTATGTAGGCTAAGGAGTTAAACTAGTAGCTAAGCAATGAGGAGCTGTTCTAAGAGACCCATACCTGAAAGTATAATAGAGGGAGATAGAAGAGGTGTGGGTCTACCCCTGCTCTGAGATGACATATATAAGTCTAAAATTGAACCAATTAGTATTTAAATTTTATTACTTCTTCATTTACACCATAGTTATTACTTACAATGTGTTTTTATCTTTTTTCCTCTATAGCATGAATATACAAAGCTTTGGGAGTAGGCACAAACCTAATACCAAACCCAGTTGGTGGAGGCTAGGCCCAATGTTAACATCCCCTATCCAAATGAGGAGTATATTTGGGCCCAGGTAGTTAACAGCCCTTATAAGGGTCGCATGTATAGGATAGAGTACTATGCTAATAGTAGGTCCCTATCCTCCGCCACTAGATCAGTTGATTGCGATGATACCTTGTAGAAGCATGTTCATGCCCTAAATCAGGAGCTGCAGCAGCAGGCACAGCTTATGTACTAGCTCCAAGAGCAAGTTGCAAGTCAAGCAGTGGTCGAGGAGGAGCTAAAGGAGATCGAATAGCTGAAGATCTCCATTGAGCAACAATAGTAATAGATAGCCAATAAAGAAAAAATTAAATTCAAGAAGATGAAAAAGAAAATTACAGCTGATGTGATAAGATTCTTCAACAACATGAAGGCCTCAGGATCTTCTTGCAAGAAGCCCCCCCGCCGGATGTAACGCCTCGATTTTTCTTGCAATGCAAAATAACCAAAATACCCCTGAGGTCATTTTGCCCAGAAATCAAGGACAACTAGTCCAGGCTATCCTCAAGGGATTAGTTTAATGTTTGAAGGGGATTAAATGTGTTATAGATGATGTTAGAGGTGAAAACCCAATTCCTAATTTTTCCCGTGCGTGAAATTACCAAAGTACACCTGAGGTAATTTAATGCAGGATTAAGTGACGACTGAACTCGGTCATCACCTGGGAGTTCAAAATATTAATTATAAGTGTTGCATGATATCTAAACAAGTTCAGGTGATCCGAGGAGTTTTTGTATAAAATTACCTTTTTGCCCCTAGTTAGTGCTAAATGAGCTTGATTAAGCAATTAAGGAAGTATAGGTAATATTAGGCTCCAATTAAAGATAAATTGATTTTATTTATTAATCTTGAGTTAAAAAAATTATTTAGAGTTAATTAAGACCTAAGATTGTTTAGGAAAGTTCAAATCCCTTTCTTAATCAAAAGAGTTCATAAGGCTTTATGTCAAAGTTAAAAAGCAAATAGTTTTTTTTTCTCTCCTTTTCCTAAAATTAGGAAATGTGTTAGAGTTTGAATTTCAAACTAATTGAGTTTAACTCAGCTAAGTGTGCAAGACTACTCCTTGATCATGTCTTGAAAGCCTTAAAACACTTGGTTACTAACCCAAACACCTAATTACCAATCTCTAACCCTTTACCTAATCAAATCTATTTCCAATCCATGTCCTACCACACATGAAAAATTGGAAATTTCCCCCCAAAAAGTTCCACATGGCAATGGCCTTCCCTCCCCCAAATTTCCTTTCATATTTTAATTTTTCAACACTCACAAACTCTCATTCTTTACCATCACTTTTTTTTGTTACAACTTGGGCACCAAGTGGTGTCAAAAATCCTCTCATTCTTTCCATCTTGAGCTCTCTTCTTCCTCCTCTCCTTCACCTTCAAGAACTTCCATTTTTGTTCTTCAAACAAGCTTTAAACATCAAACCAACACACCACCATTATAGATCTTCTCTAAAACACATAAGTTTTCATCTCTACACATCAAACCAACACAGAAATCCCTCCTCCCATTTCTTCTTGCTTTGGCCGAGACTTGTATGGCTCCAAAGGAAGATTTGTTCTTCTCATTTCTTTGCAAAATACCAAGCTTCCACTTTTGCAACAAGAAAACACACATGGTAGAGATTTTGTTTTATGTTTTTTCTCTTGTTCTTCTTCATTTTCTTTTCAAATTTGACATTGGTTGTTGGTCAAGACCATAGCTTGATGATGAGGGTTCTTGATGTTGGTTGTGGAGCCATCATATATTTGACCCCTAGAGCTCAAGGCTTGATTTATAGTTTCAAAAGAATATGAGAAATGGAATATTTGTTGGTCTTCTTTGGTTGTTTTCTTTTAAGCCTAATGGTGAGTCCAAGAAATAAGGTTTTTGGAACCATGGTGTTGATGGACTCTAATGCTCACTTCCATCTTGTAAGACTGAATGGGGTTAAGTAGTTTCATTCTTTAAAAAGTCTTGAGTTTAGGAGCTTAATAAGATATGAAAATGGATTGTATTCATGTTTATGTTTCAAGGTCTTGCATTTTATGTTTAAATTCCAAGTCTTATATAACATGTTTATATTTCAAGTCATCATCTTAAATCTTAAAGATAAGAACATGGACTTGTATCTTCATCTTTATATTTCAAATATTGCATGTTTATATTTCAAATTATCACATAAACCTCAAAGATTTAAAATGAACTTGCATTCTTATATTTATATTTCAAGTATTGCACATCATATTTATATTTCCAAGTGCTCATCTTATAATGATAAAAATTAAAATGAGAATTACATAGCATGTTTATGATTCTAGCCATCACCTAAATCTTTAAAGCTCAAGACTTGCCTCTTTCATCTTAAATGGAAATTTTGATCATGGACACATCTTGATATGTGTGTATGTGTATATATTTCGGCCATATAAGAATTTGGGTTTTGAAGTTGGTTTTATTTTATTTTGAGGCTTGAGTCTTGTTTCTATGATGTACAAAGATTTTGAAAGATTTAGGAACTCAAGAGGAGAAAAAATGTGATTTCTAAGTGATTAGAAACCTATTAGTAAAATCCTTAGTTTTGCTACTATTTTGACATTTATATTTTTGTTAATCAAAGCTTTGATCAAAGAAATGAGTTGGAATCTAAAGAAAGTTTGATTTGAAAGAATATAATTGTTTTTAGTGAAGAATTTTTTTTGGGCTGTGGAAATATGAGTATGATTTCAAAGGAAATGTTGGAATGATGTTTTAAATGGTTTTAGAATGAAAAAGGCAACTTAAATGTGTTAAAACTTTAGTTTTTCAACTTCTGGAGTTCTAGTAATCGATTACCACACACTGTAATTGATCACCAGGATGTGTTGATGCCTAAAAATGAGTTTTTGACTCTGGTAATCGATTACCATACACTGTAATCCATTACTAGTATGTTTTTGGTGCCAAGGATGAGTTTTTGACTCTAGTAATCAATAATCGATTATACAGTCCATATAATCAATTACCAGCAACCTGAATATTTTTGTTTTGGAAATTTGAACTGTATAATTAATTATCAGGCCCAGAAATGTGCAAATGAGTGTGTTTTTGATGACATACATTCTTTAGGATCAATTCCTAATGGTTTATGCAAAATAATATGAATTGATGACTATGCATGCTTGATTTTTTAAATTATGTAAATGATGATTTCTAGCATATTATATATACTTGTTGAGCATAGCATATACATTAGCTGAGTCCGGCCCTTGATCTTCGGCATACTGGGTAGGAGCATGTTTACTTTTATGAGATATTGATGATGACATGCTTATGGATATATGCAAAAGAATGTGATGCATGGCTATGTGATTATGACCGAAATATTGAGGTGCATGATTTTTGTGTCTTACAAGCATGAAATGTTAAATGATAAGTTATGATTATATGTTCATGTGTTGCATCTCTTAATAACATGCTAAGGTTAAAGGCGACATAAGACACATGGAAATGATCCTCTAGACTCCCTGAATTAAAGGTTAGGAAAGGTGATCCAATAAGGTGATCCTGAAATGTTAAATGATAATTTATGATTATATGTTCATGTATTATGTCTCTAAATAACATGCTAAGATTAAAAGTGACATAAAACATAAGGAAATGATCCTCTAGACTCCCTGAATTAAAGGTTAAGAGAGGTAATCCAATAAAGTGATCCTTTAGACTCCTTGAATTAACAGTTATGAAAGGTGATGCTATGCCCCATATCCTGTACTTTGGGAGTCAGGAATAAGCCTATCGAGAGGACAAGTGTAGACTAGTGACGACTAGTTAGTTATGAGCTCATAACATAGAATTCTCAAAAAGAGAGAGTATTAGGGTGGCCCGTATGAAAGAAAGATTAAGGAAACTAAGTCACCTAAGAAAGAAAAAGAGGAAAGTTATGTGTCATAGTTGGATATGTTCCTTATGCTTCTATATTATGTCAGTATGTACTTGGAATGTTGCATAAGGCATTGACATGCATTCATAAAGTGGTATGGTGTATTCATGACATTAAGATTTATGCTAAAAGATACGGACCTTGGCTAATAGTATTTGGAACTTAATAAATAAATCTTATTTATGTCTACCATTTTTATAATGAAACCCAAGATTCCTAGGGGCGATGATGATGAATGTGTATGGAGATGGAAACCCTACTGAGATTCTTGTATAAGTTTCTTACTCCCTCTCTTTCTTTCCATTTTCGTCTTCAGATAAGGCTGATGGCGATGTCCGTAGACTTTTGCCAATGTAGGAGTTGCACTATGGTCGATATCAGAATGGCACATTGGAAGCGGGGATATAGTCCTTCCTGTTTATAGCAGTTAGGAGTTATCTCGTCTTCGTACATGCTCATAACTTAGTTTCTAGTAGATGTGCACCCATGAGAGGTTTAGCTACATCATAGTTATGCTTAGCTTTTGAATTATTATATGCTCAACCTCTATAAGTGGGCTTGGTATAGTTGTTGTGGTATCATACTGGTGTAATATTTCTACATTTTTATTACTATTATTATTATTATTTGACATGATATTTAAAGTCAATGTTATGATATGATGATCTTCTCAATTTATATTATACTCTGTTGTGATTTGCATGTATGCTATGTAATGGATAGTTAAGAATATGCCGATGATATGTATTATTATTAAGTATTATATGATAAATAGTTAACGACTCATAGTTAGGTTTAGTTTGGTCCAAAAAAAAGGGGTCATATTTTCCATGGACTTATTTTCAAATTTTAAAAGTAAGTAAAGTTCTGAGATAAAAAAGTAACAACTAACGATTCACTGTTATGCGTCTCAGGCATATTGTGTTGAAAGTTAGGGTGCCACACTAGATGCTACTCCCATCCATTGCTGAGAGCTCTTCATTTATTGATGGCAACAGCTCTGAAGAATCAAATGACAAGGAAGAGGAGGACTTCAGATAATCTTTGCATATTTCTACTTTTTTTTGGATTGTTTTTATAATTATCACACTTTTATTTGTATTTATTTTATTTTGATACCTTGCTACCATTATTATTTATTTCTTTGTTAGTTTGTCTATTTGTCTTTACTTCCTTATGTCATATCATTTTAGTTTGTAATTAAATAGTTATATAAATAAAAGATAAATAAATAATTAGATAATTTATATAAATGCTTTACATATGGCCATCAAATCTATTACATAAAAAAATTTATTGACGGGTGAAATAAATAAATTTTTTATAGAAAAATTAAATGAATATATATATATATATGTGTCAGTATACCTATCAGTAATAAATTAATAAAATAGTATTTTTTATTTTCAAAACCCATAGATATTATTAAAAAAATGTTGATAATATTAATTTCCTAACGATCACATTGACACCATTTTTATATGTTTATTGACCAGTTTTAATTTGTAGGTAACAATCTGGCAACAAACGAAAAATCAACATCCCAAGGACCGGTCGGATGCACTAACAAAAATGCTAGCCTCTCCAGCCCTTCTAGCCCCTTCAGTCCTTCAGACTTCGAGCCTGGAGGGCTTGTAGACCGGTCGAACATATGCTGACCTCGCTCCCATGGAGCAACCACAGCTTTAAAGAAAACCAGCCCATAGCCGGCCCCATCCATTGGGCCATCCTGGCCACTTCACCTCTAGCCCAACAGGACCCGAGCAACCTGGCAGGTCCATATATACAAGGGATCGGGCTTCACAACCTGGAAAGGCCCAAAGGAGCATAGGATCTCTCCACCCCTTGGGATACGAAACTTCTCTCCAAACGGGAATATCTAATCATTAAACAAAAATAGCCTAGCATTGATGGCGATAACGAATGCCCGGCTGAAGGATAGAGGCAGAGCTGAGGCAGCATGGAAGGCAATTCAAACAAAACACAAGCCTGCCTAATTTTACCCTGATCCTGGACAGCAACACTTTATAAGGAAGTAAACTACCTTTAAGTGCTACATGGCAACTCTTAATTACAGAATTGTTTGGATGTGTTTTTCTCAATAAAAAAAAAGATCCTTTTTAATACATAAACAAATAGGAAAAAAAAAGATCTTTTTGTGTTTTTGGATATGTTTGGATAATTTTTTTAAATAAAAACATAATCAACTGAAAAAGCTAAAAATAATCTTTTTTGAGAAGCTATGATTTTCATATTTTGAAAAAAGATCCTTTTTAGAGCATAAAAAAGATATTTGAAAATAAATAAAAATATTTTAATATTGTATTTAAACATAAATCAGCTTTTACTCTTTTGAAAGATTTTAATTAAAAAATCAATTAAATAAGATCTTTTTTGTACCATACATCCAAACGAGATCACAATCAAATAAAAATTGTGCCTGCTAAAATCTATCTATTGTTGTGAAATGATGATAATAGAGAGAAAGAAGTAATGGGAGGATGAGATAAGATTCTCTATTATTTTCATTATATCTATAATAATATCACTCTAGGTCTCTATGTATAGTCCCTCTAGTACAATAAAATTGGAATGATTTGTATAATTATATTAATTGATAGTAAACGAAATCTTAATCAATCACATAAATCTGGTAATAGATATCTAGATAGTACATGATTTATAACATCCGTCTATTTACCATCTATTACCCAAATGGCCACCTCTAAGTGTCATGAGATAATTCCTAATCGTAATTTAAGAAATCATTCATTCTAAAATCTAATCTACTATCTATAAATAAATGGAATATTCATAAATGTTATTTGACAGTTCTTAATTATAGTTAAAGAAAATGTATTCCATTAAATTATATCTATTGTCTATCAATAAAGGGATACCTACTATAAGTGTCATATGGCAACATCTAATAATTACAAATAACACATAATTTCTGCTAAAATTTATCAATAACTAAATAAACCACTTTTACATGTCACGTGAAATCTGTATATTTCAATTAAAGAAAATTTAATGCCAATAAAATATCCTAAATTTTTTTTCACTCTCACGCTACACTTAAAATTTTGTCCATTTTCAAAGGAACATATAAGTTTAATATACCATTCATTTTAATCCCTAAACTAAACAGCACATAACTAGATATCTTAATTTTTCTTATACATGTCCAATTTTCGTTAATAATAGATTAAAAAATTGAGAGGTTGGTTAATTTACATGAATAAAAATCTAAGAGAGTAATTCGTATATTTTTTTAAATTATTGAAAAATATATATTACCTATAATTTAAAATATTTAAGTATTTTTTCCTGATACAAAATAAAATATAGTTTATTTATTAAAATACTAAACATATCAAATAAAAATGAAAAATCAATCAACTCGTGAAATCATGGGAGCAAATACTAATAACTAGTGGCGGAGCTTAATTCAAACAATGAGGCGTCATGCGCCTCCAAAAATTTTTCAAAAATTTTATACAATTATGTATATATGTGTATGATAATGAGACATACATATGTGTTACTAGTTTAAATGTGACAAAAGTGACATGGCCATGTTGTATGCTAATGGCCCAATTTAAGACCTATCCACAATAAAAGTAAATAGTAAAAAAAAAAAAATAAAAGATTGGATGGCCCACCAAACTCACAACACCCAAGTTTCCGTTGAATATTCTCCTACATGCACTTTTCCCACTTTACCACTTTCCAACACCCAAGTCTCTATTCTCTCTTACTGAAAGTTTAAAAAAAAAAATTTAAAAAAAAAAGTGAATGCATGACCCTGGTGAAAGTCCATCTCGCTGCTACTTGTTGGAGGGTTGGACCACTTGACTTGAAGACTTTAGCAATTGCAACATGCAAGTGTGCTGTGTGCAACATAAACAAATGTGAGGTTTCGTTTGTGTTCTTTTTAGCCAAGTAGTTTGAGAAATAAATTTCAATATAAATATAACAATAAAATAATTAAATTAATAATTTTATTATTTAATCACAATTTTTCTTGTCTTGTTAATATTATGTATAATATTAACTTGATTTCTATACATACCTATTGGTTATTTATTGAAGATAGCTAAAAGCCTATCATTTAAAGAAAATATAGACATCATAAAATCATAACCAAGCACATCATAAGAAGATACTATTTTATTTTTTATTAATTTTTATGTTAATTACATGAGAATTAAGATTTAGTTGTAGTTGTATTGAATTTTTTGTAACATACGAAAAAAAAAGTAAATGACTTTCAACGATGAAGAATCAAAGAATTGACGTATTTCTTTTAAGCTAGGCCACTGCTAGTAACTCATCAATAAACTAACTCATGGCAAAAAAAAATGCTACTCTTTAACTTTTCCTCTCTTTTTCTTCACTACCAAACTTTTAAAAAAATTTATGCCTATAATAACCCCCTAACTAACGTACTTTAAATGAGAAAATATAATAAAGAAAAAGTAAAGATAACGAGGGAAAATGATATAGATATGGACAAGACTCACTGTACTACCAAACATAATGTAGTTATATGAAATCTATATTCAGATACAGAGAATTATGTGGTGAGTGGTCACCAGATAGGGAAGGCAACTTAGTAACCATTGCGAGAGAGTAATTGGAGTTGTTAGCCTAAATTTATTCTCTGATTGCACACACTTTACACGTTACATAATCAACACATAATTTATACAACTCGTGGCAAACAGGACACAAATTAAAGCACGTATTTAGCCAATCACTGGGTCTTGTTTTAAGTCCATGGGGGCAATCAAGTGATGTCCAAATGAATTTGCGCGTACAACTTTTGACTGATCTGCACCTTTTCAGTCCACTGAAAGAGATACCATATACGCTAAATTCAGGAGAATCAATCACAGAGATATTTCTTTTAGTTTAACGTTAGCAACAACTGATATGCATTATTATAATTTAAACTCGTTATTATGTGGGTTCCTATGTGCCACCCAAATTAACAGATAGAGTTTTAAACCCATGCTGAGTACTCGCCAAACCAAAAAAGAAATAAAAAAAAAATTGCCGAGTTGAACTAATTGAATTATGACACAAAGGATTAGATGTATTTTGTATGAAATTTATATAATTAATTATTAATAATTATAAATCAATCCTTTTAAAGTATTTAGTTACAATATATATATATTGTTTCTTTTTCTATCATGTATTATCCAAACTTCCATTCCATTCCTAATTACACTCAGTTTTGATTCGTAAAGGAGTAATGATATATGGACAACAAATGCACACAACAGCAGTACACCGTATGCCATGGTAGAAGAAAAACTGAAAAAAAAATAAAAATTAACTAGTGGTGCACCATGGACATTACAAAACAAAGCTCACATCGATATCTCCTTGGCTAGTGATTCCCCATTTCATTATAAGGGAAACAGAAGAGTGAATAGTGAGTGAGCCTTTCCTCCATCATGTTTTCCTCATCAGCTGTCTCTTAGTCTCTATATCTCTCAATCGTTGGCTTCATTGCCTTTCTCTTTCACACACCAGTTGCAGGTGAGTGATTGATCATTATTCATCTACAAAACTAGCAGAGATTCATTGTATTTTTCATGTCTCACACCCCCAATCTATAAGCTTCCTAGACTCTCAATCTTTGAAAATCACTAAAAACTCTTATTTTGTCAAATAATTTCCATATCTCTGTCAATTATTCACTACTAGAAATCTGTGGGATACTGACAGATAGTACTGATGGATATAAACCCGTCAGTAATTACCAATGTCATTTCCCACAGGTTATCGCTTGTTTGCATTATTCAACTTGTGATTATCTATTTGCCTGACAACTCGTCCATAGATGTGTGAATAAATTATGTCACCATTGTGCGCCATATAGCGCACACGATTTTCGATGGGCATACCAACAGGTTTATTTTTGTACAATAAGGATTACATGCTCGTCGATAACCCATCGGTAATTGCATAAGTGCCACGTTGTACAGGATATTTACCGACAGGTTTACCGATGATTGATTTTTTATTTATTTTTTAGTTAAATTACTTATGGGCGTTTCATTTTTATTTAATTTTTATTTATTTTTTGAATTAAGTTGTTGATGAGTTTACCAGTAGATTTTTTATTTTATTTTTATTTAAATTATTGATGGGATTTTGAAATCAATAATGTTATTCTAACATTTAAAATGGAGAATCTTATTTAGACACTTATTTTATCATCATTAGATGGGAGGATGAGTGGGGATAAATAGAGATCACCATCTCATCCAATGGGGATGCAATAGGTGTCCATACACCCACTTTTAGATATTTGAATGACATGACATGATTATATTGAAATTCATATATAAGCCAAAATGTTGTCTTCAGTCATCACTCCTTTCATTTCATCCTCGTTTGACATAGTACGCATGTATGACCAATATTTACATTTTGCCACAATTACGTTTTACGTTTTAAGGTTTTAAACCCATTTGCTTTCTTATTAGTGCATGCCTATAATTTATTGTATATTACGACCTCACCAAAAATAAAAAATAAAAATTGGTGGGTATTACCAAAGTTCTATTGATCACTACGTGACTCAAAAAAGTTTTATGGGTATTTTCTTTTTATCTTTCACTTTAAGTTTCTATTGTGTTCCTTCATTCTGCAGGAGTAGTCAACCAATGCTTTCACAGTCCATTCTTTTTCTATAACACATATTTCCTTGTTGGTCTAATTCCTTACATCACATTCATTAAATGACAAATTTTTATAACCCTTAGCATCATGGATAAGAGATCAGAATGTCCTTTTGATCCTAACTTCAACCTCATCATTCACATCATTGGTTCTCTTCACATGCATGTTGAGCCTCCTATTTTCATTAAACAGTCTTCCTTTTGTTGGGCTTAGATATGGCAATGGTCCAAAGTCACTTTCTTGATACACCACAAATTATCTTCTCCCTCACATACAATTATCTTAGCTTTACAATTCAATGCACTCATGGGGAGTGTCTTTGCACTCATCGAAAATTTTGACTTTCAATCCTTCTTGTAAGTAATAAAGAATGATATAACTTGTCCATCTAATCCTTGTCGTGAAGTTCCATCGAAAGCCACTCCTAGTTGCATAATCAATATAAAATGCTTTAACATTATCTATTTGTATTAAACTACATGTCAATTGTTGGCTCACAGTTGCTTGGCTCCTACATAGATTGCAACTATATAGGATGAAATCAACTAAACAAAGTGAGAAAAAAATATATTATTCATCTCACTTATACCATTCATTTTAGTAAACAATTTATATTTGTCTTCCACCTAAATAGAATAGGGACCAGATATCATAGCCATGTTCTGGCCACACAATTAAGAATTGCATGAATGCTGATAGGTCTACTCATAAATGCATATAAGTATGTCACTTTGCTTCTCATTCTACAAGTTTTATAAGTCTGATAATAAATAACAAGAGATCATAGCACTTGTCTCAAAATAATATCAGAAACAATCACAACCCTGTCACACATAGATAAAAAGAAACCAACAGAGCCAATATCGCTTTGCCTTGGGATAGCTTTTCTTTCTTCCATTAATTTTTTCTATTTAATAAGAGGCTCAAACTTTCAATTTGAGAGCAACCATGAAACAGAGCACAACATGAAAAAAAGAATTATTCACTTATTTTAAAAATTTGTTCATCCTCTATGCTTTTTCTAACAATTGCCTATTAAAAACCATATCCACACCACTAAACCAACACAAACTGATCCAAATCCAACCACGAACAAATCAGATATACTAAATATATAAGAGAACTAATACTATGACCATGTTTTGTCCATACATGTAAGAACATTATATATTCTAAGAAGTTTAGTTATAAATGCACGTAGTCCTTTACATTTGGTGTTCATCTACTTTTTCCAAAAGTTTTATAATAAATAATAGCTAACAGTACTTGTCCCAAATAAATCTTAAAAATAAGAGCAGCTTTATTGAAAAATAGGGGGGGGGGGGGAAACCCAACATCATGGGCAAACATACAATGGAGAAATAAGGCAATGCTTGAAGGAAGACGATCCTAAATGAATAGTGCTCACTTCTTGGAGGAAGAAGACAAACAATATTTGCTACTAGTGAGTCAAGACAAAGAATATGGTGAAGGCCATTGAGAGATTGAGAGACGAAGAAAGATGTGAAGAGGGAAGACGTGTGAAATGTTATATGTTTCCCTCGTATGGAGGTGACTCATTTTAATATAAATGAGTTCCTATCGTGACCTTTGTCTTTTAATATCCACGGTACACCACTACTTGGTTTTTGTTTTTTTCTTCCATCGTGGCATACGGTGTGCGTTTCTTTGTGATACTGTTGTTCATGTATCATTTCTCTTCTTGAAGTCCACATATCTACTACTTGTAGAAGACCACATCTTGACAGCTGCTCATTTCTGCCACAGTTGATCCTCTCTAATACTGATGCTGCTCACAAAGTTCATTGATTTACATCGTAATATGGAAATCAATAATATTATTCTAACATCTAAAAGTAAGAATCTTATTTAGACACTTATTTTATCATCATTAAATGAGAAGATGAGTAGGGATAAGTAGATATCACCATCTCATCCGATGGTGATAAATTGGGTATCTATACATCTACTTTTAAGTATTTGAATAACATGATATGGTTGTATTGAAATTCATATATTGGCCTAAATGTTGTCTTCAGTCTTCACTCCTTTCATATCATCCTCGTTTGACATAGTACACATGTATGACGAATATTTACGTTTTGCCACAATTACGTTTTACGTTTTAAGGTTTTAAACCCATTTGCTTTCTTACTAGTGCATGCCTATAATTTATTGTATATTACCACGTCACCAAAAATAAAAATAAAAAATAAAAAATTGGTGGGTATTACTAAAGTTCTATTGATCACTTCGTGACTCAAAAAGTTTAATGGATATTTTCTTTTTATCTTTCACTTTAAGAACAATAATTTAGACGTTGTGGAATATAATGAATGGCACCATCCATGGAAAGCATAAGGAAATTTCTCACATAAACAGTACACTGAAGTAGACTTGTATAATAAAATAAGTGAACTTATTAGGAAAAGAGAAATGTCATGGCCACATATAGGCTCTAGCAACTATAAAAGGCCACTACGCTGCTCTGATTTCTCCACCATCCAAATCCTGAAAGCCTCAATATGTCTCCCAAATACACCCTCGTGTTGCTAATTGCCATTGTGTTTGTTGCAACCTCTCTTGCAAGTTTCCCTCCAGGAAAGCCTGATCCAGGTCATGATAGGCCTACAGAGTTGTCCCAACAAGAGAAAGAGAACCCACAAGTGAATAGCCACGCAAACCAACGTGGTCATGGAGGACATCCACCACACAAGCAAACTGTCGAGGAGGACTCCCAGGTGAACCCGCACAAACCTCCTCATCATGACTCGCAGGTGAATAGCATCCCAAACAATTCTCGTCATCGTGGAAATCCACCACACAAGCAAACTTTCGAGGAGGACTCACAGGTGAATACCTACCCACACAAACCTCCTCATCATGGCTCACAGGTGAATAGCCACACAGACCCAGACCTACCCAACCATCCTCATCACGGCTCACAGGTGAATAGCTACCCATACAAACCTCCTCATCATATAAACAGTATCCCGCGACATTCACCACGCAAGCCCCCAAGTGGCAACTGAGTTGCTCGGCTAAAGCTATCGTAGTATAAAGCATCCATGCTATAATCATGTATGCATAAATAAAAGTTGAAACTTGCGAGTTCGAACTGATGTAATCCTTTGTTAGTGTGAAATTATCCGTATTTGTGTGCTTTGGATTTTCACTTATACATACTGTTAGTTATGTTCCTAGTTCCTCCTAATGCTATCACCATGAATGTTGAACACTCTTGCACTTGTTGAAGAAATTAAAGCCGGTATGCATGGTACAAATCAGTTGCATACATATGTGGAATCTATTGATAGTTTAATTTTGATATTGGAAAAAAATTTGAAAGAAAGATTTAGATCCCTTATCGTAAATGCACGCGCATAAAGTGGGAGAGTTTACCACTTAATTGGGAGTTTGTTCGCCCCGGGTGGAGTTTTGGCGCTAAGACTTTGGTACTAACTATCATCTTAATAATGCCTCACTATATTAGTTAACAAAATATACATTCCGTCTCAGTTCACCGAGACACTCTACGGAGAAATATTTAGGTGATTTGAGAACAAAATAATATATTTGCTCTATCTTATTCATTAATCGGTACTTTAGATATTATATTAAAAATGTAAAAAATAATGATGGCTCATAAAACTAATATATCAATTAATAAAAAGAATAGAGTAAATATTTTGTTTTACTTTTAAAACACTTAAGAATTTCTTCACTCTAACACCCACTATTCTAAAGAAATTAAACATTCTTACAAACCTTGATAAATCTCAACTTGAGTGATTAATAAAAAAACCAAAAAGATGTAAGGAGTTCCATTTATTGCTGGATTTCCTAATTCAGACCGAGATAAACGAACAATAGATAAGAGTCATTAGAGTTCGACTTGGTTACTAGAAATAATATAAATACGGGTATTAGACATTGTAAGGGATAATTGATATGTGAGTGGTGATTGAGTTTCTCCCTCAATAGTCTCTGTGTCTCTATGAACACCCGATTTTGTCCGGTCTATAAAACAACAAAAAGAAAAATCTTTTTGGCACACTTTCAGAGTTTAGCTTATATTGGTTGTCTTGTTGGGTTAAATGATTCAAGTTTTGTCTATAGTTCTTCAATGTTTAACCCAATTTCAATTCAGGTCATTTTCATTTGGTTTCTTTTTATTTTACGTTTTGGTCCATGTGTATAACTAAAACAAAAGTTATCTAGCCCATTTTTGTTTTAACTCATTCCATTTTCTTTTTTTAGTCCATACGTCAACGGTCCATTTATTTCCTTTCAGCCCAATTTTATCTGTCAAGCCATTTTTTAAAAAATAAATAAATAAATAAATAAAATAACGAAACGTTGGATTCGTTTTTGGTTCCGGTGGCCGTTCCTCAAAAGAAAGAAAAGAAAAAGAAATGCCCGACACAATGATGGCCACTCCTCCCAGATGCTTCTTTCAGTTTTTCCTTTTATGATAGCAATGAGCTGGATCTTGACCAGCCAACTGAAGATGGGATCGAACCAATAATTTTGTTGGATTACCAGACCACATATAGATCCATCATGAATGAGAATAAAGAGGGATTCCAATCAGTAACACACAGACGAAAATCACCAAGAAATTTTCAAAGAGACCAGTCAAGATTACAGGCAATCCATAAAAAAAAAATTTCAAAAATACACTTTGATACACCGATCATCCAACAAATGGAGATCAAATCCAAGGGAAATCTACAAGTAGAAACCAGAAATATCCAGTCCAGTAATACATTCCAGCAAAATAATCCAACAATAGAAGAATAGGTAATAATAGGAGCAATATCAACATCATCTAAAAAAAAACTAAAAAAGGGGAAAATAGAAGAGGCCGTGATAGTTCCACCACCCCAGTGCGGCCTCCCATCATCTTCATCGCCACTCTCTATCTCCTCTCCTCCATGAGCCTCCACCATTACTGTAACATCCTCCCAAGTATAACGTCACCCTTAAGTCATGACATCGGACTCGAGAGTTATTACTTATAAATTAGCAGACCTTTCTTAAATAACTATAGCAAATTCGATTGGTTCGTGCAATAACTAAGTGTAATTCTATTAAAATATATAACAAAGATACAAAACATTTATTAAATGCATAGCTAAGTACAAAAGGAAGCTCATCTAAGTGCTTTAATACATATACGTTTTCTATTACCTATACAGATATAAGCATATGACTCAATACAGTCAATATAAGCTTTAGCCTTAAACTACTGCAAATCTGATTCCCTTTCATAAAGCAGCCTTCTTGTTCTCTTGATCAACCTGGAAACGACATGGGAACACAAACACATAGGAGTGAGAATTATATAATTCTCAGTAGGGTAACTCCCCAAATACACAACCATAATATCATCATCATCGGCCTAGCCACTTCGATTTATTAAGAAAAAGGTGATCAAGCATTATATAATAATAGTTCATTTTTTTTAAGTTCCAAATCATATTTCCGAAGTGGGTTATTTTTAAAAGGTCAATCACTTTGTACACATTTTTCATAAGATCATAATCATGGTAAATAATTTCAATCAAAATTATTCTTAATGACACAAATATGTATGTACCAAATATGGGGAAATTATCTTTATTTACCCTTGATAAATTGAAGAGGATCTCATCTATCTTTAGTTTCCCTCGATAAATCAAAAAGATCTCATTTCTCTCTCTATTTGCCTTCGACAAGTCGAAAGGATCTCATCTCTATCTAATTGCCTCAACAAGTCGAAAGGATCTTATGTTTCTGTATTTACCCTTGACAAGTCAAAGAGGATCTCTTATCTCTTATTTGCCCTCGACAAGTCGAAAGGATCTTATGTTTCTTTATCTGCCCTTGACAAGTCAAAGAGGATCTCTTGTCTCTTATTTGCCCTTGACAAGTCATAGAGGATCTCATTTTTACTATAGCCACAGAACTTAATTCAATATATCATTCACTTTCTTTTCCAATGCATGTATAAAACATATATAGACATTCATGCACATTATGATTTCAATCATGCCTCATAAAGCAATATTTACTTCCTCTAGTATGCATTTATACATCACAAGTCACATGGCCAAATATTTAACATTAAGTATTCATATCATACTAAAACCAAACTACCATTACATTATCAGTTCAAGTCTTTGGTTCATTTCCAGAAATTGTGCAGATTTTCACACCATTGTAGCACAAATTTATTTCCATATCAAACAATCAACTCAGAGGCTATAAAAATTCTCAATGACACCTCAATGTGTCCAAAAGGTTCCATAAAAATTTCTAGATTAAAAAATTTCTCTAACTATGTTAACAAAATTAGACAAATTTGGTGGTCAGAAACCACTCAACCTCAGCTCAAGAACTAGAACTCATAATTTTTAACCCTAGCAATTAAATCCAGAAAATTCTAAATGAAAATCCTGGTAAAACCTAAAGATGTCCCTAATACTCTTTAAAATTTCCAAAGGAAAAATCAATCGTTTGCTATGATAACAAAATTAGATAAATTCACAGCTTCAGAGTCAACATCTCAGGTAGCACAGTTACAACTTCGGTTCATGATTTTTCTCAGGCAGTAAAAGTCCTTATCATGAATCACAAAAATGCTTAGAGTTTCCTTAATATGTTAGTTTCAACATATAATTTTTATAGCTCATAAAAATTACTACAAATACATCAGAAAATTCATGAACAGTAACCTGTCTAGAAGAAATCCAAAAATCTAGTAGCATAGTCTACTATTCCTTTTGACAAAAATGATTTCTAGAATCATTGAAACACTCCACCAAAATTCATACATCAATATCCATATATCATCAACCAACACAACAAAAAATATCAATTTAAATCAGTGATTAAAATAGAAAAACAGATTTGAAGAAGAAGAGGTTTAAAAACCCTATCCTTGGAAGCTAATGTCTATTTGTCTCTTGTTTTCCACCCCAAAGCTCTTGAAACACACTCAAACCCTCCTCAAATCAGTGATGAGTGAGGTACTAAAGTAAGGTTTTGGAGAATCTAATCGGTTGTATTTGTAGAGGTTGAAGTGTAGGATAAGTTTATTTAAGGAAGTTTTTGATTTTGAGTATGTTAGGCTTATGATTTTGATCTTGGAAATCAAATTCTCAAGGTTGTTATCAAGAAGGCAATGGAGTTTCTGCACTTATGCTTGCTGTCCGTGAATGTCACTAGCTTCTTAGAGAAGTTTTAGTTTGTATTTATCTTTATAATCAATGCTTGAATATTATACATTAAAGTTAGATATTTCCTAATCTAATAAAGAAAAATGGATGGCTAGGATTAATCTTGTAATTCAAGATTAAATGTTAGCCATTCATTTAATATAAAGGGATAAGATTCTTTATTTTGTAAAGATTAAAATAGTTTTCGGTGTTAAAAATCACACACCAAAATTTCATCGAACGAAAAATAATTTCAGGTATAAAATCTTTATTTCTACCTATTTCTAACCATAATCATATAATTTCTCAATTTCAGGCATTTTCGGGTCCCAATTCTAGGGTTTTGGCTATCTCATCGGGCCTGTAGGGCTTACAAAACACTATTCACATTTTTTTTTTACAAATCCGTTGAGCCATCCTCATCATTGTTAGAAGTGTTAGATTTTTAAAATTATGACTAATAAAACTCAAATTAATTTTTAAATAATTTTCATGGTGTTACATTACCGCCCACCTTAAAAAGAATTTTTCCCTCAAAATTCATTTGAAAACAGTGTCAAAAGACAATTTCATAAGTCAAAGAAGGAATTTACACACAGGCAAACAAAGCACAATAATTGAATCCTAAAACGTCCCTACCTTGGATTAGATTATTAGGTGGTGATGTCTGCTTAGCTCGTAATGCCCCTGTGTAGTGGCTTCTCAATAGGTTTTGGATATCTTTCTGAACAATCCCAAATCTTATGTCCTAGGTTTCCGCAGTGGTAGCATACATTTTATCCAGCCCCACCAGGTCTACCTTCATGGTTTTTCCCACGTTTTGGGTAATCCTGTCTCGTGGTTGACCTTTGTTGTGGTTTATCCTCATATAGATTAGGTTGAAACTGCTTCTTTTGTGGTGGGACATGCTCATAGTATTGATCTTCAAGTGCAAGTCTTTTATTAGAGGTGTCTTTAATAGATTGGCCAATTGCTAACTTCTTTTTAGAGTCCTTTGCACGCCGACACTTGTTTACCAAGGTCGCATAAACTCTTATCTCTAAGAGTCCCATAGAAGCTTCAATATCCTCACGTAACCCTCCTTCATACTTCATGCATTTCCAAACTTCATTACGATTACGCTGGTAGATAGTGGAAAACTTGCAAAGTTCTTCAAACTTAGCTGTATATTCTGCTATACTCAAGGATCCTTACCTAAGTGCCATAAACTCTAGCTCTTTTGCATTTCTCATCGAAACAGAGAAATACTTGTGGTAGAATGGTCCCTTGAAGACATCCAGATGACTTCAGTCTGGGATGCTTCAAATGATCCCTTGGTGCCTACCCACCAAAATTCAGCATATGCTTCTAACATAGGTAACAAAAATGACATTTTGGATCTCTGTCCAAGGAAGAACTGAGAAAATCTTCTCCATGGCCTTAATCCATTCTTTTGCTTTACTTAAAATGAAGGCTCCTCAAAATGGCGGGGGATTTGCCTTCCTAAACTCAGCAAATTTCTGATACTCCATATCTACTTCATTCTATCTAGGGTTATCAGCTGGATTTCGATCTTTATTGAGGTTCAACCTCTCCATCATTCGGTTAGCAACCGCAGCTTGTTCTCTCATTGCCATGACCATCTCATGAAAAGTATTCATCATGTCGGCTTTATTTCCACCCCTATGCCTAGTACGCCGATTTGAAGTCATTGATTCCTATCACACCAAACAAAATATTGAGTTGATCAAGCTCAATACCAAGCTAAGTGTGGCAGCAACCCACAATATTTCAACTAGTAGTCACACACATATATAAGATTATAATGCATGACAATTACTAAAGAAGCATAGCTAGTCCATTTCCTAAGGTCCTATAAGGATGAACTGGTCTAATACCATTTTGTAACATCCTCCCAAGTACAACGTCACCCTTAAGTCATGACATCGGACTCGAGAGTTATTACTTATAAATTAGCGGACCTTTCTTAAACAACTATAGCAAATTCGATTGGTTCGTGCAATAACTAAGTGTAATTCTGTTAAAATATATAACAAAGATACAAAACATTTATTGATTGCATAGCTAAGTACAAAAGGAAGCTCATCTAAGAGCTTTAATACATATACGTTTTCTATTGCCTATACAGATATAAGCATATGACTGGGTACAGTCAATATAAGCTTTAGCCTTAAACTACAGCAAATCTGATTCCCTTTCATAAAGCAGCCTCCTTATTCTCTTGATCCACCTAGAGATGACATGGGAACACAAACACATAGAGGTGAGCATTGTACAATTCTTAGTAGGGTAACTCCCCAAATACACAACCATAATGTCATCAACATCGGCCCAGCCACTTCAATTTATTAAGAAAAAGGTGATCAAGCATTACATAATAACAGTTCATTTTTTTAAAGTTCCAAATCATATTTCCGAAGTAGGTTGTTTTAAAAGGTCAATCACTTTGTACACATTTATCATAAGATCATAATCATGGTAAATAATGTCAATCAAAATGATTCTTAATGATACAAATATGTATGTACCAAATGTGGGGAAATTATCTTTATTTGCCCTTGATAAATTGAAGAGGATCTCATCTATCTTTAGTTTCCCTCAATAAGTCGAAAAGATCTCATTTCTCTCTCTATTTGCCCTCGACAAGTCGAAAGGATCTTATGTTTCTCTATTTGCCCTTGACAAGTCAAAGAGGATCTCTTGTCTCTTATTTGCCCTTGACAAGTCATAGAGGATCTCATTTTTACTTATGGCTATAGAACATAATTCAATATATCATTCACTTTCTTTTCCAATGCATGTATAAAACACATATAGGCATTCATTCACATTGTGATTTCAATCATGCTTCATAAACCAATATTTACTTCCTCCAGTATGCATTTATACATCACAAGTTACATGGCCAAATATTTAACAACAATTATTCATGTCATACTAGAACCAAACTACCATTACATTATCAATTCAAGTCTTTGGTTCATTTCTAGCAATTGGGTAGATTTCACACCATTGTAGAACAAATTTACTTCCACATCAAACAATCAATTCAGAGGCTATAAAAATTTTCAATGACACCTCAATGTGTCCAAAAGGTTCAATAAAAATTTCAGGTAAATAGAGTTCTCTAACTATATTAACAAAATTAGACAAATTTGGTGGTCAGAAACCACTCAACCTCAGCTCAAGAACCAAAACTCATAATTTTTAACCCTAGCAATTGAACCAGAAAATTCAAAATAAAAAACTTGGTAAAACCTCAAGATGTCCCTAATACTATGTAAAATTTCCAAAGGAAAAACCAATCGTTTGCTATGATAACAAAATTAGATAAATTTGCAGCTTCAGAGTCAATATCTTAGGCAGCACAGTTACAACTTCGGTTCATGATTTTTCTCAGGCAGTAAAAGTCCTTATCATCCATCACAAAAATTCTTAGAGTTTCCTTAATATGTTAATTTCAACATATAATTTTTATAGCTCATAAAAATTACTAGAAATACATCAGAAAATTCATGAATCATAACCTGTCCAAAAGAAATTTGAAAATCCAGCAGCATAGTCTAATATTCCTTTTGACAAAAATGATTTCTAGAATCATCCAAACCCTCCACCAAAATTAATACATGAATATCCATATACAACCAACACAACCAAAAATATCAATTTAGATCAGTGATTAAAAAAGAAAAACGGATTTGAAGAAGAAGAGGTTCAAAAACCTTACCCTTGGAAGATAATGTCTATTTGTCTCTTGTACACTTCGAGATAGATGTTCTCCACCCCAAAGCTCTTTGAAACACACTCAAACCCTCCTCAAATCAGTGATGAGTAAAGTACTAAAGTGAGGTTTTGGAGAATCTAATCGCTTGTATTTGTGGAGGTTGAAGTGTAGAACAAGTTTATTTAAGGAGGTTTTTGATTTTGAGTATGTTAGGCTTATGATTTTGATATTGGAAATCAAATTCTCAAGGTTGTTATCAAGAAGGCAATGGAGTTTCTGCACTTATGCTTGCTATCCGTGAATGTCACTAGCTTCTTAGAGAAGTTTTAGTTTGTATTTATCTTTATAATCAATGCTTGGATATTATACATTAAAATTAGATATTTCTTAATCTAATAAAGAAAAATGGATGGCTAGGATTAATCTTGTAATTCAAGATTAAATGTTAGCCATTCATTTAATATAAAGGGATAAGGTTCTTTATTTTGTAAAGATTAAAATAGCTTTCAGTGATAAAAATCGCACATCAAAATTTCACCAAATGGGTGAAACAGTGTACTTGGGTAATCAAACATTGTCCAAAAAATAATTTCGGGTATACAATCTTTATATCTACATATTTCTAACCATAATAATATAATTTCTCAATTTCAAGCATCTCTGGGTCCTAATTCTAGGGGTTTCAGTTGTCCTGATGGACCTGCGGGGCTCGCAAAACACTATTTACATTTTTTTTTTACAAATCCATTGAACCATCCTCATCATTGTTAAAACTGTTAGATTTTTAAAATTATGACTAATAAAACTCAAATTAATTTTTAAATAATTTTCAGGGTGTTACAATTACAACCATACCTCCATGATCATCAACACAACCACCCTAATTCACTGTGAGACCACCGCCAACCTCCCTTCCTTACAGAACCGTAAACACACTGCCACTCACACAGCTCCCACTTCTAGCCACCGCTACACGGAAGCCGATCTGCCATCTGCAGCCATCGACACCAACATCACTCCTCCACAGCCCATATCCACTGCCAAGCGATGGCACCAGCCCTTCCAAGCCTCTGCGAAACCGATCTAGTGAACCAACATGGAGTTCGCTAGTTGCACCACCACAAACTTCTCTCTTCCATCGCGGGAACCGCCTCCAGCCGCGGAAAGTTAGAAATGAGAATTTTAGACCCGTAATTTAAATTCAGGCAATATATATTTTACAGGTATGAAATTTAACCCATTCGATTAAATTACGATGTATAGTTTCTCACATCATATGAAACCTTGTAGTATAAGTGTGACATATAGTGAGACAAGTGTGTGACTTAGAAGAAGCCACACCATTGTCTTTTCTAGGGACCAATAGGATTCTTACAAAACTCTACCATTTATCTTCAAAGAAACATTTTCATAATTAATCAACACATTATCTTCAAATAAATAAAAATCAAAACTCTTGTCATTTTCTTCCTCCAAGTTCGGCGACCTTCATTTTTACAACCATCTTTATTTCTTCTTCATCAAAAACCTCATGTCACAACACCAAGAATCCATGATTTAAGTGTTAGCTCTATAACCCTTTAAAAAGCTCCAAGGCATTATGTTTTGAATAATAACAAAACCAATTTAAGGAAAATATTTTGAAGAATGACTAATGTCTATCTTGAGTTTCTTTAAATAGCAAACATTAAGTGTATACTTGAAGTGCAACAGAAATTTTCATCAGTAAAGATCAAAAAGTAACTTTTTGAACTTATTAGTAAATATGAAAACTAGTGAAGACAAATTTTCAGAAACGTATTGTTTTGGATCACAAGGCAGAATATAAAAGAGATAAAGAGAGTAGAGAAATATTGTACAAAGAGTTTTTATATTGGTTCGGCCAACTTGCCTACATCCATTTGTCAATAACATGTTGAGTTCCACTAAATTAACCTTTTTTTCTCAATTGTGAGAAAGCTAGATAGCCTTTCATCTGCGTTCTGAAGCTATTTCACGTGACCAGTAGCTTACTTTACTGTCACTTCCAAGTAGTCTTGTTGACTAGCCTTTCCAAGCTAAACTCACAATGATCACTACTGGATCAGGGTACAAATATTTTTGAAGGTTGGTTCATTCCAACAAACAAATACTCAAGTTTTCTCAGAACAAAATAGTGTGTAAGTTGAAAACTTGAATGACTTCTTTCTAACAATTCTTCTTCGAAAGATGTTATGCAATAAGAACTTACAAAGAAGTTGTTTTACAAAAACAGAAACTAAATACAAGTAGTAATGGCTTTACTAAAGAAGAAGGAGGATTATTACGTTCTTGATAGATTTGCAAATGTTTCAACTAAAAGTCTTGAGTTGTAAGCACTTAACCTCCTTTCATACTTGATCTTCAATTTCAGACCATTGTCCTTTGATTTGTTTTCTTTGTGACACGTGTTGATATCCATTTTGTGTCTTGGAAAAGCAATCTAAAGACTAACTCGGCTATGTCAGAGCTACTTTCACAGCTATAGAGATCATTGTCAAATAAGGTTTCTGAGTTCATCTTTAGAAACTACTTTTTTATTTTCTAAACAAGGTTTCTAAGCTTTTTCTTCTAGAAGCTGGAATTGTTGGCCAAGTGAAAAGGTGAGATGTCATTGTCAGTCCTTTTTTGGTTTGACCTTAGTTTGAATTTTGAATTTTCCCTCTTATTCGGTAAAGTGTGCACAATTTATGAGTAAACGTGCTTTCTAAGTGCTCATAGATTTTCTTGTCTTCTCATTGATATTCATTTTTTCAATCAGAGCTTCTTGGTGATCATATCATCACCATTGAAGATAGTAACCATGACTTATGTGTATCATATTTTGAAGATAAAGCTCACTTTCTAAAGACCTGAACTTGGTTTCTGGCCTTGGAAGTTCTTTCCTCGTGTGTATAACATACTTAAGTCCTTTCCAAGGATTATTTTTCACTTCATTTAAGTTCTGAATCTCTTTGAATAAGATTAAACATATTCAAACATGATAACATGAAAATAAAACTTGTTAATGGAACTTGTATTTTAACGAGAATGGTCCTATTGAATGCTTAAGAAACTCAAGTAAAGGATTAGTCCATTCTTCAAAATATTTTTAACAAAATTCATTTTGTTGTCACTCAAAAAACTAAGCTGTAATGCTTTATAAAGGATTCTAGAGCTAACACCAAGCACAAGTAATATGAGAGCGTAAGTGAACCAGGTGCTACCAAAGATTCTCTCTACTCAAAGGAATTGGATCACCATACACTATCGTGCACACCCATTCTAGTGCCCTTCATTTAATATACACCATAATAGCCTAGGGCATGATGCTCACCACTAAACAAATAAAGGAGCTATCTAAGACCAAGAACCAAATCCCCCTTGCACCTCTAAACCTCCAAGATTCATACAACATGAAACCCCAGCTTACTCCAAAAACCCCTGAAACGAGACATGAGTTTCCATTACAAGGAATATAGAATGATGAAATTGCCTGACCAAATCGAGCAGATGACCCTAAGCTACCTTATTAAAAGCCCCCAACATTCCAAGACATAATGTTGCAATCCATAGATCGCTCAATAGGAAAGATGAGTTGGGCTCTACCTAGCCACAACTAGTGCATATTAGGAGGTGGGGTGACATGCACCTCTGACCCCACCTTAGTGACTACCAAACTAGGTTCTACGATAGGAACTCGGTTCCCCTTGCAATCATAAGATCCATCTATCACCAGTTGCTAGACAACAAAAAGGGACAAGTAAATCTCCGCATAAGGCCCATAAACCCTAACCCTCTCAGCCAACTTAGTAGCTAGGTTAACTTTTATCAACTTCCTAATTACCGACGCAATATGACTAATGGCTTTCTCATGATAGTACCAGATGTTCAACCCTACGAATCTGGCCCAAGCCATAGTATAGCCAAACTTCTCACTGGGATGAAAATCAATCACTCACAGCTTAATAACCGAATAACTATCTACTAGCATCTAGGGACGACCCATAATCACCTTCTCCTTATTTTCTTACAGGTCAAACTTGACAAGAAAATATCCATCCCTAACATCAAGGAGATCAAAACCGCCTTTCAATTCCACAAACCCTTCAGTTTATGAAGCATGACCGTATAGCACAATGGTTTTATCTAAGGTCTTGAATACCATTGCCGTATTTGAAAAATGTACACATGGAGGGCGCAACATCCCCTTGTTTCCCTTTTAACTAACAATAGGCTATCCTTATCGAGATTATCATCTAGCTATAAAGGTTTGGGTGGTGTATCGCCCAAAACCTTATCGCGGAATGAGATGCACCCCAAGTATTGTTCCCTTGTCCCCCTGACATACTCTCAAGCCCTTTCCCCTTTATCCCTCCAACACCGGATGCAACCTCTCCTCTAAACTCTCCCTTGTATCCCTTTCTCACTGGAAACCTCAATGTGTTTCTCCCTTGTACTCTCCTCTAAATTTGAAATTTTTTATTTACTCGGTAAAAACTATTAATTTAACGGTTGGATTAATGAAATTTTATACTCATAAAAATTTATTGAAGGTTGTAAATATACCAAAATTTACACCCAATGTAAACAAATCCATTGGTTGAACTGCTTTGCCTATATTGATCGCAAACATTGCAATTTCCTATGGAGCAAATTTATAAATTTTGAGCTTCACTATGGTTTCTTTTTGTAGTGACTTAGGATTAGGAGGGTTGTATGCATTGGGAATTTCATATAAATAAATTATAGAAGTTTAGATTGAATTGAAAATTTAATAAAAAGAATGTTAATCAGGGTTATATTATAAAAAAATTAAATTTATTAGGTTAAATATGATGATAGGATGATGGCTAAATGTTGATACGGATAAGGAGATCAATAAAAAATTGTCATATCAAGTAGATATATTTTATTAAAAGCTGATTATTAGATGCACTGAATTAAGCACTTTTTTTAAAAATTAATCTATCGTATAAATTTTGTTAGTTTGTTATCCTTTCTATAAAGCTCAGATGCATGTATACCAAAACCATAGTTATAGAAATTCGAAACGAGAAAATTGTAGAATTAAAGAGAGAATGAGAAAATAAGAGTGAATTTTAGATAGGGAGACTGTCGCAACCGGGATTGTGACGGGGACGGTGAAAAAAGATTTTTTTGAAAATATAGAGTCGTCACTAAGTTTATTTAAAATTGGAAAAAATATGAAAAAACTCATTTATTTTAAAAAGATAATCTTTGAAACCAGATTATGAGTTCAGGAGTCGATTATGCATAGAGAATGGTAAGAATTTAATCCTACACACCCCTAATACACCCATCTTTAGATGGTACTTTAGCAAATAGTGCAAATTAATTAATAACCTAAAAAGAAAAAAAAACATATTTACAAATTTAAACAAACAAATTAAGAAAAATTAATTTTGGCTTGACAGGGGTCAACTGCTCCTACGTATTCCCTGGTGCAATGGGGAACTCAAAATCACAGTTCTGTAGAAAATGATTCTATTGAATTAATTTTATTAAAAAAACTAATTTTTAAGAAAACTAAAACTCATTCTTGCACAGGATTTAGGATAGTATAAATTATATAATAAACCTTTACATTCTTGTGAAACTTCAGGATAGCAAGCCATACATCAATATCACAAGTTATTGCGTTGATTTTATTTTTGAAAACAAAATTTTAAAATAGAAATGTGTTGATCGATTTTAATTGTTGAAAGGATTTTTATTATGAAGTGAAATGAAAAAATATATATATTTTTTGACAAGCTCTAATTTCAACGGGAATTGACCAAATTAAATCATAACATAAACATAATTACACAATTAACTCAACCAAAACACATAAACATATAAAATAATTAAACTAAAAAAAGAATAAACACAAATACACAATTGATACAAGCAAAACACACAAAAAATACCATTAAATCATAAACACCATTACCTATTTAATTTAAACAAAACATATAAACATATATAATTAATTAAAAAATGAAATTAATTTATAAACATAAACACACAAATAATTTGAACAAAACATGAGAATAATTAATACCAAATAAAAATAAAATTAATTCATAATATAAACACATAATTAAACAAAACATATAAAAACAATTAAGCTAAAAAAATGTCCTAATTACTATTTTCTCTTTTTAACCATTTAATTTAAAAACACATTGGCACTAGATTCATTCAAAAATAAAGAAAAAATAAATTATTTTTTTAGTAAAACAAAATTTACTCAAAATCAAAGCAATAATTAAATCGCACTTTTTATTTTTTTAAATAAATCTCCTTTGCAATTAATTCACTTAATTCTACTCCAAAAAAAATAACACAAATTTATTTTTTAGCAAATTAAAATACTCAAATATTTATTTTGAATCAAATAAAATAAATAAATAAATTAAATCCAGCAAATAGAATCCAAAGGCTAAAATTAAAACAAACACTAACTAAACAAAATCTAAAATCTAATTTAACAAAACAAAATAAATATAATAATAATAATAATAATAATAATAATTACCCCCTCCCCTTCATACACACACGGTCCTCTCACCCTCACCATCACACACGCTCACAATGCCAACACACGCACACACATCACTCTTTTCTTGACACACACACAGTTTCTTTCATTTTTATATATACAAAATACATATATCTCTTTCTCTCTCCACACATGCACGGTTACAAGCAAAGAAGGCAGAGGGAGAGAATGGTTGAGAGAGACCCCGCGAATTCGAGAAAGATAGAGACTAGAAAGTGAAGGGAAAGAGAGATCCGCGAAAGGGGAAGGGAGCAAGGTTGGTCGCGCGCCTTAGAGGAAGAAGATTCTGCGGCTGGAGGCAGTTCTCATAGCGGAAGAAAGAAGTTTGTGGTGGTGCAACCGGCGAACTCCATGGTGGTTTGCTAGATCGGTTTTGCGGAGGCTTGGAAGGGCTGGTACCATAGCTTGGCAGTGGATCTAGGCTGTGGAGGAGTGATATTGGTGTCAATAGCTGGAGATGGCAGATCGTCTTCCTTATGGCAGTGGCTAGAAGTGGAGGCTGTGAGTGGCGGTGTATTTGCAGTTCTGTAAGGGAGGGAGGTTGGTGGTGGTCTCAAGGTGAATTGGGTGGTTGTGTTGATGATCATGGAGGTGTGGTTGTAATAGTGGAGGCTCATGGAGGAGAGGAGATAAAGAGTGGCGATGAAGATGATGGGTGTAACATCCTAATTTTTAACCTAATACTCTAGAACATATTTAGGTTAATCATTAGTCTATTACGTCATAGTTTCCTTTTTGCTTTAAAATACTTAGCGGAAAATACAGGTAAATTTTTTTTTTTGAATTATAAAAGTAAAGTGAGAGCCGTGTGATACGACAAGCGATGAAGTACATAAGGGAATAAAACAAGCATCTCATGAGCATCATAACATAAAGCAGGTAATGGCATATCATAGTGAAACTGAACTGCATATATATAATACGATATGCCACCTTATAAAAAGCAGGACTTAGTTGATACATCATAAAGCAAATACAACTGAAATAGAAATACATGAAAATATAAAAGAGAACACCCACACCCTAGTGCACCTAAAATGAATAGCCTTTCTGAACAAAAGAAGGCTACCCTAATCTACGTGTGGTGTGTGCACTATCGCTCCTCAAGCACCTCTATTGCTGGTGGTTTGGATAGAGTGGGACATAACCGATCCAGGGGCGAAGCACATCCGGAGTGGGCACTGGCTGTGGCTGGACATGAGCTCCTCGACGGGGACATATGAACTGCCTCCGAGCCAGCCTCATTGCAGACTGCCTCTCACTACCCTCTACCCTCAGTGAGGGAGTAGGGGCAGAGCTCTCGAAGTATGGATGGGTGGGTGGATCCTCTAATGGGTCAGTCTCCGAATGCCTTGAATGAGGGGCGTAGTCGAGAAAGTCACGGGCAGAGGACTCAGCAAATTACGTGCGGAGTACCTTCTCATTGTACGTCCGCGCTCGCTCAAAAACCATGTCGTCACCATACGGGGAAGTTGGAGAAAATCGATGGCTATGTACAGGGTAAGAGAAGGGGCGTCCCAAAAACATAAACACTCGGAGTGTGCAACTCCCCTCAAAATGATACGACTGATGCTCCGGGTTGTAGTGCACCTCCCAGGTGGGGGTATCAATGAACAGCACGAACGTCGCCATCTGAAGACGTGACGGAAGAAAAGACAGAGGGAGTGAAAATCTTGGTAAAGAATCTCAGTAGGGCCATCCTCCTATCTAGGTGTCATCATCTACGTCCTCAGGAACCTTGGATTTAGTGTATAAAATAAGTGAGCATGCATCGAGTTTATTTTTAAGTTTCAAAACGTAGTTAGCCAAGGTCCATTCATTTTAGAATGATTCTTAATGTCATGGGTGCAAGCATATTAAAGAATGTATGCATGGCTCTACTTAATGCAAGAATAATCATCATATATTTAAGAACGTCATAATAGTAGTGGCATAAAGTGGCAATTGAAATCTCATGTGGGAAGACTTTGTGACATGATCATCATGCTTTACTTTCTCATGGGGCCACCCTAAAAAGACATTCGTTCTGGGGGTACTCGGCCGAACCGATGTCACCCAGAACGTGTCACACCTCTAGGTTATGAGCTCATACCTAACTAGTCATCACTAGTTTTTACTTATCCCTTGCCGATAAGCGTATCATAAATAAATCCCGACTCTCTAGTATGGGCTATGGGGCATTTTCTTGGGGGTGCTCGGTCGAACCGGTGTCACCCAAGAATACATCTTGGTACCGATGTCACATGAGTTCTTGGTGGTGCTTGGCCAAACCGGTGTCATCCAAGAATACATCTTAGTACCTCATATCTTCTAAAGAAAATTCTCATAGGTTTTTCAAAAATTTTCTAAGTCCCCAAATTTGTCAAAAATTCGGCAGCATAACAGCAGCACGTTGGATTTCTTCCAAATTTACTTTATACCACATAAACAAATAGAACATGTATCCTCAATCATAATTTCACACGTATACATAATCATTCTTAAATAAAACATGCATTCTCATGTAACATTATAGCTCATTATGCTCTTGGATCTACGGTGTCTTATGCTTTGACCCTTACGGACCTTAAACTTGAAATATAATTATTCTATCGTTCTCTATCAACCTCTTATGCACCTAAGTATTCACAACTAATGACTTTTACTAGCACTTATGTCCATTAATAAATCTAGGTAGCATTATGCCCTAAGGGTAGAATTACATTTTTATGACTATGGGATTCTAGCACTTACGTTTTAGACCTTTTCTCAGTTCCGTCTTCGCCTAAGACGCTATAAATTAAATCTAAACCATTTATGAGGTATTCCTATGCCTATGGGCTGATTATATATCATGTTTACTACATTGTAGGGGCGCTGGACAGAATCAGAAAATTGAATATTCTAAGAGTTCGAGAATTGCATTTTTATGGTTTTCTAGTTACTAGTTTCCCTATGGGTGCTAAAATTCAATCCTACATCAAATGTTACCAATTTTTTCATAAATAAAAAATCCTAATCTGAATATTATCATACTAAAACATTTTTGGCAGTGTCCAAAAATAGATGGGTCAAAACTATACTAATACTCAACTTTACGGTTTTTCTATAAGACTAGTTTCTTTCCTAACATGCATAGAAAGGTTCTCAACTTATTATACATGATTTTAACATATTCCAACATACCAAAACAACATCATTCAGCAGCAAATATACCATGACAAAACCAAATTCATATATATTCATATCATGCATAAAATTTCATCTTTAACAAGCATAAGTTACTAGTTTCTCTTGGATTTGTTTTAGGACTTCTAAAACTCTTTACAAAACATTTTTTCTTGTAAAAGAGACTAAGAACAACCGTAGGGAAGTAACATATTTAAAACATTCTTGGAAGAGGTTCAATTTACAAATCTTGTTGGCAATGACCTTATAAAATTCTTAAAACATAGGAAAATCTTTGAACATAGATTGTTGGCTCTTGCAACTAGATGAAACTCATATCAAGCTCATCACCGTCACATGGTTGAAATATGCATCCATGGGGATGTCTCCATAACCAAACTTTAACTTGAGATAATAAGGACAAGTCTTTGAGCTCTTAGAGTTTTTAGGTGACGACAAAAAGTAAACGTGCGAAGCATTCCATTTTATCCTTTATTGTAAAGTAAAGTGAGAACTCCAAAGTAAATATGCAAGACTTGAAAATAAATATGCAAGTTCAATTCTTTATTTTAGTGCTCTAGGCCCAGCAACAATCGACTTTAAGGCTGAAATAGAAAGGCTTCGAGATTAATTAGGTGATATGCAAGCTCTCGTTTTAAATCTTTACGTTCTTAAGTGATGACTTGGAAAGTAAACGTGCTAGACAAGAACATAAATATGAGATGCTCCTCGTTCCTTATCTTTAATTTTAAGTGATAGCTTGGAAGGTAAACATGAATTCAAAGCTCAAAAGTAAACAAGCAAATGCAAAAGCAAAAACTTGAATATAAACATGAGTGCAAGTTCATTTTACTTCTTAATAGAGCTCATCCCAGACTTTAGAAGGACTTAAACCTTAGCCCAAAACTTATCATAGCAAGGTAAAGTAAGCTTTAGAGTTCCTTGCACCAAGGTTTACAAAGAAACCATATGGTATGAACATCATCATCAAGCTTTAAGGAAATGGATTAAAAGAGCAAAGCAAGTTAACATTCCCTCATAACTTTGAAAATGAAAGCTCAATAACTTAAGGAAAAAGGAAAAATGGCCGAGTCCATGGGGGAAAGAAATGGGACTTTAAAACTCTAGAGGCCATGATCTTGATAATGCAATCACATCAACATCATGAGATTTCATCCTTGAGTCATTTTTATCTAAGAACAAGCCTTCATAAACTGAAATCATAGCAAGAAAAAGAAAGGAAAACCAAAGCAAGAGAAGGAAAAGCCAGGGGTATTTTGGTCATTTTAACCCGAAACTGCAGAAAACAAGTTTTTCGTTTCCGAAAACACTCAAGGATCATCCAATCCCCTTCGAACATTGAGCTGACACTTCGAGGACTGCCGTGCCGGCTATCCTCGAATTCCGGTCTGGAAATGACCTCAGGGGCATTTTGGTCATTTCTTTCGGACAGAAAAATTGGGGCGTTACAATGGGAGGCCACGGCTGAGGGTGGTGGAACTGTCGCAGCCTCTTTTATTTTCCCCTCTTTTAGTTTTTTTTTTCAGATGATGATGATACTGCTTCTATTATTATCTGATCTTCTATTGTTGGATTATTTTGCTGGAATGTATTACTAGATTGGATATTGTTGGTTTCTACTTGTAGGTTTCCTTGGATTTGATCTCCGTTTGTTGGATGATTGGTGTATTAAAGTGTTTTTTTGAAAAAAATTTGTTTTACGGATTGCCTATAATCTTGACCGGTCTATTTAAAAATTTCTTGGTGATTGTCGTCCATGTGTTACCGATTAGAATCCCCCTTTATTCCCATTCATGATGGATCTATATGTGGTCTGGTAATCCAACAAAATTATTGTTTCGATCCCATCTTCAGTTGGCTGGTCAAGATCCAACTCATCGCCATCATAAAAGGAAAAATCGAAAGAAGCATCTGGAAGGAGTAGCCATCATTGTGTCGGGCACTTCTTTTCCTTTTCTTTCTTTTAAGGAACAGTCACCAAAACCAAAAATGAATCCAACATTTCTTTTTTTCTTATTTATTTTTAAAAAAAGGCTTGACGGATAAAATTTGGCTGAAAGGAAATAAATGGACCGATGACATGTGGACTAAAAAAAGAAAATGGAATGGGTTACAACAAAAATGGGCTAGACAATTTTTGTTTTAATTATACACATGGACCAAAACGTAAAATAAGAAGAAACCAAATGAAAATGATCTAAATTGAAATTATGTTAAACATCGAAGACCTACAGACAAAACTTGAATCACTTAACCAAACAAGACAACCAATATAAGCTAAACTCTGAAAGTGTGCCAAAAGATTTTTCTTTATGCTGTTTTATGAATCGAACAAAATCAAGTGTTCACAGTTGCCCCTCTTTACTCATTTCTTATAAGAAAATATGAAAAGCCTAAGTTTTTATATTATTTTTATAAGGAATGAGTAAAGACATGAATAATTGATTTTGTTTGACAATGCATGAAATTAACAATAAGATTGAATTCAAATGGAGAAAGAAACAAAATACTCAACTAAATTCTCATGAGATGCATATGCAATGCAATAATGCACTTCAACAACCAAGATATATGGATAGCAAGGAATGTGAAATTCATCTGTAAAAGGAAAAGAGTAAATGATGACAGGAATTTAAAAGCCGACGAGGGCTAATGAGAAATTAAAAACCTTGCTACCAACTAGATACAGGTCAACAGGTGACAGGAAATAAAAAATATGGGTCAATAAGCAATAGGAAAATTAAAAGCAATGGCACTCTGAGGTCGATTGGAAATGTAAATGGCAATCTGAGGCCGACTAAAAAATAAAGTGGCAATTTGAGGCTGACTGAAATGTAAATTGGCAATTAGAAATGTAAATGACAATCTGAGACTGACAGGAAAGTAAATTAGCAATCTGAGGCCAAGGAGAAAAGTAAATTGGCAATCTGAGGCCAATTGGAAATTAAATTGGCAATTTAAGGCCGACTAGAAAGTAAATTGGCAATCTAAGGCCGATTAGAAATTAAATGGTGGCAATCTGAGCCAATCTGAGGTCGACTGGAAAGTAAATTGGCAATCTGAGGCCGACTGGAAAGTAAATTGGCAATCTGAGGCCAATTGGAAATTAAATGGTGGCAATCTGAGTCCAACTGGAAAATAAATTGGCAATCTGAGACCGAGTAAGAAAGAAAATGGCGATTTGAGGCCAACAAGAAAATAAATTGGCAATCTGAGGTCGACTGAAAATTAAATTGGCAATCTGAGGCCGATTAGAAATTAAATGGTGGCAATCTGAGGCCGACAGGAAAGTAAATTGGCAATTTGAGACCGAGTGAAAAAGAAAATGGCGATTTGAGGCCAACAAGAAAATAAATTGGAAATTTGAGGCCGACTGGAAATTAAATTGGCAATCTGAGACCGACTGGAAAGTAAATTGGCAATCTGAGGCCGATCAGAAATTAAATGGTGGCAATCTGAGGCAATTTGAGGTCGACTGGAAAGTAAATTGGCAATTTGAGGTCGAGTAAAAAAGAAAATGGTGATTTGAGGCCAACAAGAAAATAAATTGGCAATCTGAGGCCGACTGGAAATTAAATTGGCAATCTAAGGCCGACTAAAAAGTAAATTGGCAATCTGAGGCTAATTGAAAAAGAAAATGGTGATTTGAGGCCAACAAGAAAATAAATTGGCAATCTGAGGCCGACTGGAAATTAAATTAGCAATCTGAGGCCGACTAGAAAGTAAATTGGCAATCTGAGACCGACATGAAAAGTAAATTGACAATCTGAGACCGACTGAAAAGTAAATTAGCAATCTGAGGCCAACTGGAAATTAAATTGGCTTCGAAAACAACAATTTTCACAATTTTTTTTTCAAAGTTATATGCAAAAGTCATGAATTTCAATTTATTTCAGGCACATTCTTGAAAAACTAACCACAACCAAATCAAGTAAACCTCGAGGGAACCTTTAACTGATCAAACTCATAATTCTTGCATCAGACTTTCTGGCATAACTAAAACTTGTTCATTTCTTTTCTTCTTCTTTTTCCTTTTTCTTTTTAGAATGATGAATACTCTTCTGCCAAGCTTAATTAAAGCTTTGCATTCTTCTGGTGCAATACTAATCATTGATGTATTGCTATAAACATTTATTAGGTTGTATAATTTAAGCTTAAATTCATCCTACTTGAGACATCATAAATGAACATACATTCAAAGAGAAGGTGAAAGGATCAACTAAATGAACATCTTTATTGCTTGGTGTATTGGATGACAAAAGATTTTGAAGAAGATGACAAAATAAAAGCGAAATACAAAATTGCGAGAGACACGAAATTTTGCCCCAGTTTAGATTCTTTATGGCTCAATCAATTGACTTCTTGCAGCAAATTGAACACCATATCCATGATATCCGATGACATGTCTTCAAATCCCTTCTTCAAAATTGCCCTAGTTTTAGACTTTGATTTGCTTGATTTACTGGACAAATTCAAAAATTGCCCCAGTGTAGGCTGCAGGCGATGATGGTTTTTTTTTTTTTTGCTTTAACTTTTGCCTAGGTTGCTCTTTCGAGTTTTCAACCTAGCGATCCCTTTTCTTCTTTTTTTTAATCTCTTTTCTTTCTCTTTGTTTTTCTTTGTTTTGCCCTAACTTTTGCTTAGGTCACTCTTTTGAGTTTTCGACCTAACGGGCTTTTTGAGCATCTTTTCAGGCATAGAATCTTTTGACTGGATCACTGTTGATTGGCTTAGGCAATTCTTGTCCATCCATGCTTTGTAAAATCAACGCCTCACCTGACAATACTTGCTTGACAATATAAGGACCTTCATAACTTGGAGCCCACTTTCCCCATGCGTCCTCTTGATTGGGGAGAATTTTCTTCAGAACCAAATCTCTTGGATGAAAATCTCTAGGGCAGACTTTCTTATTAAAAGCCTTAGCCATTTTGCTTTGATACAACTGGCCATGACAAATAGCTGCAAGCCTTTTTTCTTCTATCATGTTTAACTGCTCATATCGAGCTTTTACCTATTCAAACTCTTCTAATTCTGTTTCCATCAAAACCCTTAATGACGGGATTTCCACTTCTATGGGAGATACAGCTTCCATTCCATAAACCAATGAGAAGGGAGTTGTTCCTGTACTTGACCGTATGTTGGTACGATATGCATGCAAAGCATATGGCAGAATTTCATGCCAGTCTTTGTAATTCACCACCATTTTGGCGATGATTTTCTTGATATTCTTATTTGCAACTTCAACCGCATCATTCATTTGAGGCCTATAAGGAGCTGAGTTATGATGCTTGATCTTCAAAATCTCAGAATTTTTGAACCTTGGCACCATTGAGGTTAGGAACGTTGTCTATGGTGATCCTTTCTGGAATCCCATATCTACAGATAATGTCCCTTTTGATAAATCTAAGAAACACCCTCTGTGTGATGTTGGCATATGAAGCAGCTTCCACCAATTTAGTCAAATAGTTTATCGCCACCAAGATGAAACGATGACCATTGGATGCTTTGGGATTAATCGGGCCGATAACATCCATGCCCCACATTGAGAAAGGCCAAGGAGATGCCATGCTATGTAACGGAACTAGAGGAGCATTGATTCGGTCTGCATATACTTGGCATTTGTGGCACTTCCGAACATAATTCATACAATCACTCTCCATGGTGGACCAGTAATATCCACTCCTTAGGATTTTGCGTGCTATCATATGCCCATTGGCATGAGTTCCACAGATCCCTTCATGGACTTCGGTCATGATTATTCAAGCTTCATGAGCATCTACACATCTAAAGAGAGTAGTGTCATAATTCCTCTTGTAAAGGACTTTACCATTCAGGAAAAAGGCTATAGCCAGTTTTTGAATTGTCTTTTTATCCACCTCATTTACACTTGCTAGGTATTCTCCTTTTTGAATATACTGCTTGATGTCATGATACCATAGTTGATAGTTTGGTTCAACCTCTACATGGATGGGTTGGACATTGGTGTAGCTTCCAATTTAGTCATTACAGCCAGAGTTGCCAATGCATTTACAAATTGGTTCTTGTCTTGAGTTAAGTGGGAGAACAATATGTCATCGAAGTGCTCGATTAGTCGAGACAAATACTTCTAATGAGGTACCAATTTTGGATCCTTTATATGCCATTCTCCATTAACTTGGTAGATTATGAGTGCAGAGTCTCCAAAGACCTTTAATTCTTTGATTCCCAAGTCAATTGCAACTTGCAAACTGTAACACCCCGATTTCTCTGTCCGAGGGAAATGACCAAAATGCCCCTGAGGTCACTTCCTGACCCGAACTCGAGGGTAACCAACTCGATCGTCCTCGAAGGGTCAACTCAATGTTTGAAGGGGATTAAATGGCCCTTGAATGCTTTCGGAAGCGAAAATTTCGTTTCATGAGCTGGTCAAAATGACCAAAATACCCCTATAGCGTTTTTACGCGGGTAAAGGTGCCGTTTGAGCCCGGAACTTTCCCCAGAGGTTTAAAAACATGTTTTCATGTGTCTAGAGGTCTCTGTTCAAGTCCCGGTGGTCCCGGGCAGTTTTAGTGCAAAATTACGATTTTGCCCCTAGAATAGTGTTTTTGAGCTTAATGACGTAATTAAGCAAACATAAGCAATATTAGGCTCTAAACGAAGATTAATTTATTTCCCTAATTAATCTAGAGTCAAAATAATTTATTAAAGTTAATTAGAATCTAAAATTGCTTAGATTAAACATTAAATCCCTTTTTAGAACTCAAGACTCCTAGTCTTGGAATCTTGAATAGTGTTTTCTCTCTCCAATTCCTTAAATCAAGGAAATGTGTCTAGAGTTGTTTAGACTCTAAATTGAGGATTTAACTCACTAATGGTGCAAGACCACTCCTTAATTATGTCTAGACCACCTTAATTACCCATTTTCCTTACCTAAACACTTTCTTACAAATTCCTAATCTTAAGCATAATCAAAGATACACCTAAACACAACTCTAAACCACAATTAAAATGCAAACTAATCCTCCCCATGGGCTGATGCATTTCGGCCAGACCTCATCCCCTTTGACCACATATTAAATTGTTTTCTCACTCAAAGAACCATGCTTGAAGCTATACCTTGAACCATACCTCACCATACCTTAAGCCATACCTCACCATACCTCAAGAACACATTATCTCACCTCATGGAACTCATGGAATGCCTCCAATCTGCACCTCATGGCCGAAGCTCTTCATCACCATGAGCTCCCTCCATTTGTTTCATTTCTCTATAAATAGAATGCCTTGAGGAGCTTGCACCACTTTTAGATCATTTGCTAAGTTTAGGAAATACTCAAAGCTTTTCTTTTCTCTCAAAGTTCTAGTGTTCTTCAAGTTCTTCAAGCTCTTCAAAGTTCTTCATCATCTTCATCTTCTTCTTCCATCTTCAAGTTCATCACATCAAGTAGGGATTTTCTTTCATGTATTCTTTTCTTTAAAGTTCTTGTTTCAAGCTTGATGTTCATAGTTTCTCTTGATTCTTTTTAGAACTTCTTTTCTTCTCCTTGTTCCTTCCCATTTTCGACCATAGGCCTTAGAGAACAAAGGAATGAGAGCTTGATGATGAGAGTTTCATGATGATGTTCATCACTTGAAACAAACTCTAGAGCTTGATCTTTGTTCTTGAGCAAAAATGTTTTTAGTTTTTCCTTTCTTGAACTCTTGAGAACTTTAGCTTTCATGATGTTTAAAATGGCTCTATGAACTCAATGATGAGGACTCATGATGTTGGTGTTAATGTATCATCAAGATCATGAACTCTAGAGTTCTAAAATGTTCCTTTTTCTTCTTGAAGATTTCGGCCATTTCCTTAATTTTTCTAAGCTTCATGGTTTGATTTCCTAAGAATATTATGTTGAGTTTTAAGAACTCTAAGCTTGACTTTACCTTGTTTGGATGAGTTTGGGTTATGGTTTAAATTCCTTTAAAGTCTTGTTAAGAGCTCTAGAAAGATAAAATGAACTTGCATAATTTATTTTATGCTTGCATTCATATTCACATTCTTGCTATGCATCTTTACTTTCTAGCTATCACTTAAGAACATAAAGATTAAAATGGAACTTGTATCATCACTTAATTTAATTCTCGAAACCTTTCTATTTCGGCCTTAAAGTCGATTGTTGTTGGGCCTAGAGCACTAAAATAAAGAATTGAACTTGCATTATCACCTAATTAATTTCTCGAATGCCTATCTATTTCGGCCTTAAAGTCGATTGTTGTTGGGCCAAGAGCACTAAAATAAAGAATTGAACCATGCATATTTACCTTCAAGCTTGCACGTCTAAGTTTATGCCTCGCATATTTACTTTCAAGCTTGCACGTTTAAGTTTATGCCTTGCATATTTAAATTTAAGTCATCACTTTACTTTGTAAGCAAGATTTAAAATGAAAAGCATGAGCACGTTTAGTTTATGTCGTAACTTAAGAACCTAGAGCTCAAAGACTTGCCCATTTCATTCCAAGATAAAGTTAAATGTAAATGTATTCCTTGAATGCATAATTTCGGCCAAGTAGTGATGATGGACTTGCAATGAGTTTTCATCTAGCTACTAGGACCAATAGTCTATGTTTTAAGTTTTCCTTAAAGCTTTACAAATCTTTATAAGGTTATGTCATCACAAGTTGTGATTTTATTATCTTTTAGGGGATGGAATATGTTTTGGTCAGTGACCTAAGGCTTCACTTAGCCTCATGATGAATTAAAATGTTTTGCAAAGAGTTTTAGAAGTTCTAGATCGATTCCAAGAGAAACTAGTTAACTTATGTACCTAGAAATGTCAAGTTAACTCTCTCATTTAAGTTAAATGTTTTCGGTTCTGATGTGATGAGTGTGATGCTGTATGATGATGTTTTGATGTGTTGGAATGTGTGAAATATCATGTGATGATGTAGAAGCGAACCTATGCATGATAGGTAAGAAACTAGCTAACTAGAAATACCGTAAAGCTAGAATTTAACATAGTTTTGACCCATTTGTTTATGGAACTAATCCAAACTGTTTTAATGGGGACATAATCAGATTTAGATTGTTTAGACATGAAAAACTTGGTATCATTTGGATTAGAATCGAATTCTAGCACCTACGGGGAAACTAGTAGCTAGAAAACCGTAAAAATGCAAATGTAGAACTCTTAGAACATTTAATTTTCTAGATTCTGTCCAGCACCCTTACAACATGATAAATGCGATTAATAATTAATCCTTAAGCATAGGAATGCCTCATAATTGATTTAGATTTAATATATAGCGCCTTCGGCGAAAACGGATCCGAGAAAGGGTCTAAAACGTAAGTTCTAGAACCCCGTAAATACAAGTTAGAGGATTTGCCCTATGCTATTCAGATTTAAGTATGAACATGAGGATTAGGAATGATGATTAATTATGAGCCCTTAGGTGCATAAAAATATGAGCGTCGGATGTTAGAGAATTATATCTCAAGATTAAGACCCGTAAGGGTCAAAGCATAAGCTACCGTAAGGGTAAGCGTTTGGATGTTTTATGATGATGCATGAAGTATGCTAATGACGATGATGTTATTCATATGAGGAAGTTATAAGATTATATGTTAATATGGCATAAAGCAAATTTGGAAGGAAATTCGGTGTAATGACCGTTGTGCCGCCGAATTTCCAACAAATTTGGGGACTTAAAGAGATTTTGAAAATTAAGATACTAAGATGGGTTCTAGGATGACACCGGTTCGGCCGAGCACCTCCATAGAACTCATGTGACATCGGTACCATTTTACACTCTTAGGTGACACCGGTTCGGCCGAGCACCCCTAAGAGTTTTGCCCCCTAACCCGTACTTAGATAGTCGGGATTTATGATTTATGATACGCTTATCGTTAAGTGGTAAGTAAGAACTAGTGACGACTAGTTAAGGTATGAGCTCATAACCTAGATGTATGACACGTTCTGGGTGACACCGGTTCGGCCGAGCACCCCCAGTTCGATTGTCTTTTAGGGTGGCCCATGAGGAAGAGAAGTTTCATGATTATGATTATGTCACTAAGTTTTGTCCCATATGAATGTTACTATTGCCACTTTATGCCACCAAGAATGATGATGCTTGATGTTATGTTTTATGTATGTGCATTAGGTAGTGCCATGCATACATTTTCTATCATGTTGCATCCATGACATTAAGATCATCCTAAAATGAATGGACCTTGGCTAAAATATATTTTAAAGTTTAAAATGAACCTAATACATGCTCAGTCATTTTGTATAAATAAACCCAAGGTTCCTGAGGACGTAGATGATGACACCTAGGTAGTAGGAGGCCCTACTGAGATTCTTTAGCAAGATTCTCACTCCCTCTACCTCTTTCTTTCCGTCACGTCTTCAGATGGCGACGTTGGTGGTGTTCGTGGACACGCTGATATGGGAGGTGCACCATGACCCGGACCACGGGTCATTCCATTTTGTGGGTCGATGCACGGTTAGAGTATTTATGTTCATGGGTCGACCCTTTACTCCCCCTGTACATTCCCATCATTTCTCCCCCGTCTCACCTTTTGGCGATGACCTGGTGTTCGAGCGCGCACGTCCCCTAGAGGAGAGGCTTCGCTGTACCCCATCATCCACGTCCCGCTCGAGACTACCCCAAAGATGTGCCCCTGCTGTTCGTCGTTTTCCGGAGACGGATCCTTCCGAGGATTCGGCAACCCAGGCACCCTCCGAGGGATCTTCCCCCTCCATACCCATGGACTTTGGAGAGGATAGCGAGCCCACCGTGACTCAGCCGAGGCATGCACGACGACCGGAGATGCGGCCATACCCCGGGGCTCACACTCGATCCCTGCTCCGCCTCTTCACGCCCGAGGAGCTCGCCAGCTTTCTGACATCTGCCTCGATCACGAGATAGTTGCCAGTAGGAGGCCGTGGATGGCCCGAGATAGAGCACACACCACTTAGATGGGGATAAACCTTCTTTTGTTTAGAGGTTTCCCATTAGATGCACTCGGGTAGGGGAGTAGATTATGTTCATGTTTTATGTTGTATTTTCTTTTATGCATTTTCCTTGTACTAAATTAAGTCCCACACTTATAAGTGGGCAAGTTATATATATATAAGATGATATTCAGTGATGTTCATGTTGTGCCTTATGTTATGATGTTGTGAGACGTTTGTTTACCATACATGGTTTACCGCTTATCGCATCACGCGGCTCTCACTTTTATTTCAAAAAAAAATTACCCGTATTTTCCGCTAAGTAATTCAAAGTTAAATGAGAACTATGAAGTAACAGACTAATGATTAACCTAAATATGTTCTAGAGTATTGGGTTAAAAATTAGGATGTTACACAAACCATTTGCACATGCTTCATATTCTGCAATGTTATTGGTACATTCAAAGTCTAGTTTGAACGAAACTAGGTATTGCTTCTCAATTGGTGACACTACAACAGTTTCTATTCCACATCCATTCATATTGGCAGCCCCATCAAAGTACATCTTCCATACATTCTCTTCTTCCTCATCTTCTCTTTCTAGTGCCAATACCTCGCCATCAGGGAATTCAGGCATAGTGGGTTGTACACCCTTCATAGGGTTTTTAGCTAGATGATCAACAATTGCACTTCCCTTAATGGACTTTTGAGTAACATATTTGACATCAAATTCAGACAGTATCACTTGCATTTTGACATTCTTAATGACACATGAGGACTATCAAATATGTATTTCAATGGATCCATTCAAGAAATCAACCAGTTGGTATAGTATAACATGCACATCTTCCATATATTCTCTTGGAAGCCCATGCTAATGCACAACAGGTCTTTTTAATCACCAGATAGCAAGATTCACATTCATTAAACTTCTTCCTCAAATAATAAATGGCCTGCTCTTTCTTTCCAGATTCATCATATTGCCCCAACATTGCCCCAAGTGAAGTGGGTAACTGTAACACCCTGATTTTCTGTCTGAGTGGAAAATGACTGAAATGCCCCTGAGGTCATTTTCGGCTCGGAATTCGAGGATGGCCGACTCGGCAGTCCTCGAAGGGCCAACTCAATGTTTGAAGGGGATTGAATGACCCTTGAGTGGTTCCGGAGGCGGAAGTCTCATTTTCCGCAGTTTCGGGTCAAAATGACCAAAATACTCTTGTAGCGTTTTACGTGAGTAAAGGTTCCGTTTGAGCCCGGAACTTTTCCCAAAGGTTTAAAACCATGTTTTTACATGTTTCAAAACATCTGTTTGAGTCCCGACAATCTCGGACAGTTTTAGTGCAAAATTACGATTTTGCCCCTAGAATAGTGTTTTTGAGCTTAATGATGTAATTAAGCAAACCTAAGCAATATTAGGCTCTAAACGAAGATTAATTAATTTCCCTAATTAATCTAGAGTCAAAATAATTTATTAAAGTTAATTAGAACCTAAAATTTCTTAGATTAAACTTAAATCCCTTTTTAGAACTCAAGATTCCTAGTTTTGAAATCTTGAATAGTGTTTTCTCTTTCCAATTCCTTAAATCAAGGAATTGTGTCTAGAATTGTTTGTACACTAAAATGAATTCATAACTCACTAATGATGCAAGAACACTCTCTAATTATGTCTTGCCAACCTTAATTACCCATTTCCTCACCTAAACACTTTCTTACAAATTCCTAATCTTAAGCATAATCAAAGATACACCTAAACACAACTCTAAACCACAATTAAAATGCAAACTAATCCTCCCCCAAATCTGATGCACATGGCCGAAACTCTCACCCCCATTTGACCACATGTTGATTTGTTTCTCACTCAAAGAACCATGCATGAGGCCATACTTTGAACCATACCTCACCATGCCTCAAGACCACATTATCTCACCTCATGGAACTCATGGTCTCCCTCCCCATCTGATGGTCGAAGCCTTCCTCTCCATGTGCACCCTTCATTTGTTTCATTTCTCTATAAATAGCTTGCTTGGGTGAACTTGTATCATTTTGGGTTCATTTGCAAAGTGTAAGTTTTCAAAGAAACACTTCAAAGCTTCCTTTTCTCTCAAGTTCAAGCCTTCAAAGTTCTTCAAGTTCTTCATCTTCTTCATCTTCTTCTTCCATCTTCAAGATCATCACACCAAGTAGGGATTTTCTTTCAAGTACTTCTTTCTTTAAAGTTCTTGTTCTAGCTTCATGTTCATAGTTTCTCTTGATTCTTTTTAGAACTTCTTTTCTTCTCCTTTTTCTTTCTCATTTTCGGCCATGGGCCTTCAAGTTCAAAGAAATGAGAGCTTGATGATGAGAGTTTCATGATGATGTTCATCACTTGAAACAAACTCTAGAGCTTGATCTTTGTTCTTGAGCAAAAATGTTTCTAGTTCTTCCTTTCTTGAACTCTTGAGAACTTTAGCTTTGATGGTGTTTTAAAATGGTTCTATGAACTCAATGATGAAGACTCATGGTGTTGGTGTTAATATATCACCAAGATCATGGACTCTAGAGTTTTCAAATATTCCTTTTCTTGCCTAGAATGTTTCAGCCATTTCCTTTTCCTCTACATGTTCAATGTTTTGATTTTCTAAAAATGTTGTCTTGAGTTCTAGGAACTCTAAGCTTTACTTAACCTTGGTTGGATGAGTTTGGGTTGAGGATTGAGTTCCTTTAAAGTCTTGTTAAGAGCTCTAGAAAGATAAAATGAACTTGCATAATTTATTTTATGCTTGCATTTATATTTACATTCTTGCTATGCACCTTTACTTTCAAGCTATCACCTAAGAACATAAAGGTTAAAATGGAACTTGCATCATCACTTAATTTAATTCTCAAAGCCTTTCTATTTCAGCCTTAAAGTCGATTGTTGTTGGGCCGAGAGCACTAAAATAAAGAATTGAACTTGCATTATCACCTAATTAATTTATCGAATGCCTTTCTATTTCGGCCTTAAAGTCGATTGTTGTTGGGCCAAGAGCACTAAAATAAAGAATTGAACCTTGCATATTTACTTTCAAGCTTGCACGTTTAAGTTTATGCCTTGCATATTTAATTTAAGTCATCACTTTATTTTGTAAGCAAGATTAAAAATGAAAAGCATGAGCATGTTTATTTTATGTCATAACTTAAGAACTTAGAGCTCAAAGACTTGCCCATTTCATTTCAAGTTAAAGTTTAATGTGAATGCATTCTTTGAATGCATGCTTTCGGCCAAGTAGTGATGATGGACTTGCAATGAGTTTTCATCTAGCTACAAGGACCAATAGTCTATGTTCTAAGTTTTTCTTAAAGCTTTACAAATCTTTACAAGGTTATGTTATCATGAGATATGACTTTATTCCCTTTTAGAAGATGAAATATATTTTGGTCACTGACCTAAGGCTTCTCTTAGCCTCTTGATGAATTAAAATGATTTGCAAAGAGTTTTAGAAATTCTAATTTGATTCCAAGAGAAACTAGTTAACTTATGTACCTAGAGATGTCAATTTAGTTCTCTTATTGAAGTTAGATATTTTCGGTACTATCAAATGAGCTTGTGGCTGTATGGTGATGTTTTGATGAGTTAAAATGGGTGGAAATATCATATGATGATGTAGAAATGATTCTATGCATAATAGGTAAGAAACTAGCTAACTAGAAATACCGTAAAGCTAGAATTTAACATAGTTTAGACCCATTTGTTTTTGGAACTTATCCAAACTGTTTTAATGGGAGCACAATCAGATTAGGATTGTTTAAATGTGAAAAACTTGGTAACATTTGGATTAGAATTGAATTTTAGCACCCATAGGGAAACTAGTAACTAGAAAACCGTAAAAATGCAAATGTAGAACTCTTAGAACATTTAGTTTTCTAGATTCTTTCCAAAAATGTTACAACATGATAAATGTGATTTATAATTAGTTCTTAAGCATAGTAATATCTCATAATTGATTTAGATTTAATTTATAGCGCCTTAGGCGAAGACGGAACCGAGAAAGGGTCTAAAACGTAAGTTCTAGAACCCCGTAACCACAAGTTAGAAATTCTGCCCTATGCTTTTCAGATTTGAGAATGGATATGAGAATTAGGAATGATGATTAATTATGAGCCCATAGGTGCATAAAATATGAATGACAGATGTTAGAGAACTATATCTCAAGATTAAAACCCGTGAGGGTCAAAGCATAAGCTACCGTAAGAGTAAGCGTTTGAATGTTCTATGATGATGCATGTGGTATGTAAATGATGATGATGTTATTCATATGAGGAATTCATGAGGATGTATGTTTATGTGGCATAAAGCAAATTTGGAAGGAATTCGGCGTAATGCCATCGTGCCGCCGAATTTGGGGACTTAAAGAGATTTTGAAAATTAAGGTACTAAGATGGGTTCTAGGATGACACCGGTTCGGCCGAGTACCTCCATAGAACTCATGTGACATTGGTACCAATTTATACTCTTAGGTGACACCGGTTCGGCCGAGCACCCCTAAGAGAATTGCCCCCTAACCCGTACTCAGATAGTCGGGATTTATGATTTATGATATGCTTATCGTTAAGTGGTAAGTAAGAACTAGTGACGACTAGTTAAGGTATGAGCTCATAACCTAGAGATGTGACACGTTCTGGGTGACACCGGTTCGGCCGAGCACCCCCAGAGCGCTTGTCTTTTAGGGTGGCCCATGAGGAAGAGAAGTTTCATGATTATGTTTATGTCACTAAGTTTGTCCCATATGAGTGTTTCTATTGCCACTTTATGCCACTAAGTATGATGATGCTTGACGATATGATTTATGTATGTGCATTAGGTAGCGCCATGCATACATTCTCTATTATGTTGCATTCATGACATTAAGATTATCCTAAAATGAATGGACCTTGGCTAAAGTATATTTCAAGTTTAAAATGAACTCGATGCATGCTCACTTGCTTCTACGAAAATAAACCCAAGGTTCATGAGGATGTAGATGATGACACCTAGGTAATAGGAGGCCCTACTGAGATTCTTTAGCAAGATTCTCACTCCCTCTATCTCTTCTTTCCGTCACGTCTTCAGATGGTGACGTTCGTGGTATTCGTGGACACGCCGACATGGGAGGTGCACCATGACCTGGACCACGGGTCGTTCCATTTTGTGGGTCGATGCATGGTTAGAGTATTCATGTTCATGGGTTGACCCTTCACTCCCCCTGTACATTCCCATCGTTTCTCCTTCGTCTCATCTTTTGGCGATGACCTGGTGTTCGAGCGCGCACGTCCCCGAGAGGAGAGGCTTCGCCGTACCCCACCGTCCACGTCCGCCGTTCGAGACTACCCCCAGTATGTGCCTCGTTGCCCGTCGTCTTTTTCAGAGACGGATCCTTCCGAGGATTCGGCAACCCAGGTACCCTCCGAGGGATCTTCCCCCACCATACCCATGGACCTTGGGGAGGGTAGCGAGCCGTCCGTGACTCAGCCAAGGCTTGCACGATGACCGGAGATGAGGCCACTTCCGAGCCGCGTTCCGCCTATTCACGCCGGAGGAGCTTGCTCAGTTTCCTGGTTACGTGCCACGCTCGAGGGATAGTCGCCAGTAGGAGGCTATGGATGGCCCGGGTTAGAGCACACACCACTTAGATAGGGATAAACCTTCTTTTGTTTAAGAGGTTATCCCATTAGATGCATTCGGGTAGGGGAGTAGTTTATGTTTATGTTTATGTTGTATTATCTTTCATGTATTCCTTTGTACTAAATTAAGTCCCACACTTATAGGTGGGCAAGTTATATATATATATATATGAGGTGATATTCAGTGTTTCTCATGATGTGCCTTTATGTGCCTTATGCTATGACGTTATGAGATGTATGTTTTGTCCGTTACATGTTATATCGCATCACGCGGCTCTCACTTTGTATTTCAAAAAAAATTTACCCGTATTTTTCGCTAAGTATTTCAAAGTAAAAATGAGAACTATGAAGTAACAGACTAATGATTAACCTAAGTATGTTCTAGAGTATTGGGTTAAAAATTAGGATGTTACAGTAACACTGTAAAATATAGTATTAAAGGATGGCCTAGCGTAGAAGGAATCAAAACTGGAGGTTTCATTAGATAAGTCTTTATTTTGTCAAAGGCTTCTTGGCATTCTTCATTCCATTCTCCAGGTTGATGTTTTCGTAGCAACTTGAATGTAGGCTCACAAGTACTAGTCAAATTGGCAATGAATCTAGCAATGTAGTTGAGCCTTCTAAGAAAACTTCTCACGTTCTTTTCAGTTCGGAGAGCTAGCATTTCTTGTATCACCTTCACCTTGTCTGGATCCACCTTTATCCCTTCTCTACTGACAATGAATCCAAACAATTTCCCTGTAGAAGCTCCGAAGATGCATTTATTGGGATTTAGTCGTAACTAGTATTTTCTGAGCCTTTCAAATAACTTTTGCAGGACTACTACGTGACTTTCTTCATCTGAAAAGGTGATCATATTAACATGCTTCACTAGATCCACCATATTTACCATGTTCTCCAACAAAGTGTCAGGCTTGACAAAGGCTTCCTTCAAGACTTTTAGCACTACCTTTTGGTGGAGTTCAGATGATAGGATTAATGACAAAAGGGATATTCTGGCAGGAGTCTTTTTAATTGTTCCAAAATATCATATTCGCTCTGTTTCATGATTTTAAGGAACTATTCTTCCTCCTCCTCTTCTTTTTTCTTTTCTCCAACATCTCCTTCGTCCACAAATTTTCCTTTTTCTAGTTCTTTGGGCCCATAGACTCTTCCACTTCTTGTTATTCCTTTTACCTTGGCTACCACTTTACTTGTTTGGGCCTTTGAGGTTTCCCTTATGCCTTTATTTGTTTCCATTTTGGTTTCGTAGTTCTAAGGCACCACATGTGTATTCTCATAGCCAAAAGGCATCAGCTTTTTCACAGTGACCACTACTTTTTCTAGTCTTGGAGCTGGATTAAGTGGTGGTACTTGAAGCATAAAGCGTTCGATCATATTTATTTCCTCAAGAAAAATCGGTCTCTTTTTTGCCTGAATCACACCCGGATTGAGTAATTCTTATACTCGAGCTTTAAAATCCCAACAACTTTCTATATCATGACCGAAACCTCTAGAGTGGTATATGTAGCTCGACTTCATGTCATCTTCCTCATTCTCCTTCATTGCAAGAGCTGGCACTGTTGTGCTGTAGCTAGCCTTCTTTAAACTAATAAAAATTTTCTCCATGAGTGTTCGAAGGTTTAAAACCTTTTTGATCAATGGCTCTTCTACCACTAAAGCATTTACCCGACCTCCTCCTTCGTGATTTGGGATCAGGTTATTAACAATATCTGGCTTTGAATCTTCTTGAAGGTCCAACCTCCCATAATTAGTTTCCTTACTGCAATCTTGAATCCTTCACAATCCTCAATGAAAAGCCTTGCTATGTCCATGTGGTATTTACAAGTAAGGTTCGGGTTGTACAAAACTGGGTATGGCAGTTCTAATAGGCGTGCAGGATATACTAGGATTAAATGGGCATCAATCAATCTTTGGAAAAGGTCAGTGTTTGAAATGGACAGCTTTGGGAAAGGTGGAAAGTTAGGGAATCGGTTGTGATTCTGGTTTTGGAAATTTGGTCGGGGTGTAGGGGTATATGTTAGGTGAGTTGGTTGATATGGCCGCATATGTATGTTATTAATTTGAGGCTGGGAGTATGGGATAGTGTTTGTGGTAGGTGTGGTTTGGTAAAATAGGTAAGGAGGGATAGGGGTTCGGTATGATGGCATCTGGGGTCGTGGACATGTTGGTGCATACCTTAGGATGAAGGATTACTGACTTTGAACATAATTCACTTCTGTCTCCTTCTTTCCAGGCGGGAAACTTTTTCTTGTGTCTTCGCTATTCATGGGAAGTTTGCCAACCTTAGCCAAGCTCTCGATCCTTTCTCCAGCAGCTATCAACTCAGAGAAATCCTTATATGCTACTCCTACCATTGCCCTGATATAAGGGGATCCCAAGGTTCTTAAGAAGTAAGAACACATTTCAGTTGGGATGAGCGGTGGTTGTACTTGGGCAGCCAAGGCTTTCCACCTTTGAGTGTATTGCTTCAAGGATTCATCTTTCTTCTTCTGCATGGAGCTTAATTGCTCCCGGGTAGGTGCCACATCAAGATTGAATTTGTACTGGCTCATGAACAGGTTAGCCAATTCCCTCCAACTGGTGATTTTTTAATGGTCTAGCTGAATATACCACTCCAAGGCAGGTCCAGTCAAGCTTTCATGGAAAAAGCTTACAAGAAACTCTCATCTTTGGACCATATTGCCATTTTCGTACAGTAACTCTTCAAGTGGAACAAAGGGTTACCGATCCTATTGTACTTCGAGAAATCAGGTACTTTGAAGTCTTTGGGGACTATCAGGTTCATAGGCGGGCATAATTGCTCAATCTCTACACCACTATAAAAGCTAGGACCTTGGATAGCTTTAATTTGTTCTTGTATTTTCTTCATCCATTCTTCTTTGATCTTGTCTTTTTCAACCTCTGAATGATTGTTTCCAAGGGAAGATGATTGTTTTTGGATAGTGACACAAGGATGTTCCCAAACAGGGATAGCGTATGTAACGTCCCGATTTTTTTGTCCGAGAGGAAAATAACCAAAATGTCCCTGAGGTCATTTTCGGCCCAGAATTCGAAGATGGCCGGCCCAACAGTCCTCGAAGGGCCAACTCAAGGTTTAAAGGGGATTGGATGGCCCTTGAATGGTTTCGGAGGCGAAAGTCTCATTTTCTGCAGTTTCGAGTCAAAATGACCAAAATACCCCTATAGCGTTTTTAAGCGGGTAAAGGTGCCATTTGAGCCCGAAACTTTCCTCGGAGGTTTAAAAAAATATTTTTACATGTTTAAAAGCGTCTGTTTAAGTCCCGGTGGTCTTGGGCAGTTTTAGTGCAAAATTATGATTTTGCCCCTAGAATAGTGTTTTTGAGCTTAATGACGTAATTAAGCAAACCTAAGCAATATTAGGCTCTAATCAAAGATTAATTAATTTTCATAATTAATCTAGAGTCAAAATAAGCTATTAAAATTAATTAGAACCTAAAATTGCTTAGATTAAACTTAAATCTCTTTTTAAAACTCAAGATTCCAATCTTGGAATCTTGAATAATGTTTTCTCTCTCCAATTCCTTAAATCATGAAATTGTGTCTAGAATTGTTTATGCACTAAAATGAGTTTATAACTCACTAATGATGCAAGACCACTCCTTAAACATGTCTTGCCAACCTTAATTACCCATTTCCTCACCTAAACACTTTCTTACAAATTCCTAATCATCCTAACCAAAGAAACACCTAAACACAACTCTAAACCACAATTAAAATACAAGAAACCCTCCCCCATGGCTGATGTATTTTCGGCCACCTCTCTCCTATTTACATCACATGTTGATTTGTTTCTCACTCAAAGAACCATGCTTGACCCATACTTGCACCCATACTTGAACCCATACCTAGCCATGCTTTCTACCATACCTTGGAGAAGATATTTCCTCCTCCTTGTGCTGTAATGGCCGAAGCCCTCTCTCCCATTTACACCTCTCATTTTGTTTCATTTCTCTATAAATAGCATGCTTGGGTGAACTTGCATCATTTTAGGTTCATTTGCTAAGTGTAATTTTTCAAAGAGCACTTCAAAGTTTCCTTTTTCTCTCAAAGTTCAAGTGTCCAAGTTCTTCAAGTTCTTCATTCTCTTCACTCATCTCAACCTCCAATCACTTGGTAGGGATTTTCTTTCAAGAGTTTCTTTCCTTTAAGTTCTTAATCTAGTTATATGTTCATAGTTTCTCTTGAATCTTTTTGGAACTTCTTTTCTTCTCCTTCTCCTTCTTTGTTTCGGCCATGAGCCTTGAAGGGCAAATGAATGAGAGCTTGATGATGAGGGTTTCATGATGATGTTCATCACTTGAACCAACCTCTAAAACTTGATCTTTGTTCTTGAGTTAAAAATGGTTATAGTTCTTTCTTTCTTGAACCTTGAAATCTTTAACTTTGATAATGTTTTAATATGGTTCCATGAACTCAGTGATGAGGATTCATGATGTCGGTGTTAATACATCATCAAGATCATGGTCTCTAGAGCTTCAAAATGGTTCTTTCTTGCTCTTAAGTTTCGGTTTCTTTCCTTCCTTTTCCTCTAAAATTTTGGCCAACCATCTTGAGTGGTCCAACATGATAGCTTGATGATGAGAGTTCTAGTTGGTAACTTTATGTTCACCACAAAGAAATCTCTAAAGCTTGAGTTTTCATAAAGGTGTTATAAAGTTCATTTATGGTTATATTTTTAAGGAATGTTATCTTGAGTTCTAAGAACTCTAGACCTCACTTTACCTTGTCATGATGAGTTTGGGTTAAGGTTAAAATTCCTCTAATAGTCTTGTATGAGCTCTAATAAGAAATAAAATAAACTCGCATTCATATTTATATTCAAGCTTATGCATTGCATATTTACTTTGAGCTTTACATTCATATTTATTTTCCAAGCCATCACTTAAAGTTAAAGGATAAGGAATGGAGTGCATCTCATATTTACGTTCTTGTCTAGCATATTTACTTTTCACCACTAAAGAACATAAAGATTTAAAACAAGAGCTTGCATTATCACCTAATTAATTCTCAAAGCCTTTCTATTTCGGCCTTAAAGCCGATTGTTGCTGGGCCTAGAGCACTAAAATAAAGAAATGAACTTGCATGGCATATTTACTTTCAAGTCTTGCACATTTAAATTCCAAGCCTTGCATATTTACTTCAAGTCTTGCATATTTAAATTTCAAGCCTTGCATTTTTATTTCAAGTCTTGCATATTTAAATTCTAAGTCTTGCATATTTACTTTAAAGTTCTCACTTTATTTTGTAACAAAGAATAAAAATGAAGTGCATAGCATGTTTAGATTATGTCATCACTTAAAGACCTTAGAGCTCAAAGACTTACCCATTTTATCTCAAGTTAAAGTTTAGTATGGAAGCATTCTTTGAATGCATAATTTCGGCCAAGTAACAATGATGAGCTTGGAATGAGTTCCATCTAGTTACCAGGGCCAACAACCTATGTTCTAGTCTTTCCTTTAAGTTGATGAGTTTTATAAAGTTATAACCAACAAGATTTATGATTTTATTCCTCTTCTAAAGAAGAATTAAATTGGTTACTGACCTAAGGTTAATTTTAGTCTCTCGATCAAATAAATTGGTTTGCAAAGAGTTTTAGAAGTCCTAAAATGATTCCAAGGGAAACTAGCAACTTATATGTTTTAGAAATGTCAAATTATGTGTCTTTTTGGACTTGAGCAATTCAGTTCTGACTTGATATGTTTGTTGCTATATGATGATGTTTTGATGTGTTAGAATGAGTGAAAATGATATAAAATGAGGTAGGAATACTTCGATGCATGTTAGGGGAAAAACTAGCTTCATAGGAAAACCGTAAAGTTGGAATTTACCGTATGTTTAACCCCTTCAATCATAATCCACGCCAAAACTATTTTAGTATGATAACAATCAGTTTAGGATTGATTAATCATGAAAAATTTGGTTACATTTGAAAAAGGATTGAATTTTAGCACCCATAGAGAAACTAGTAACTAGAAAATTGTAAAAGTACAATTCTCGAACTCCTAGAACATTTAAATTCTGGATTCTGTCCAGAAACCTCATGATATGGCAAACATGCTTTATAATTAGTTCTTAGGCATAGTAATGCCTCATAATTGGTTTAGATTTAATTTATAGCACCTTAGGCGAAGACGGAACCAAGAAAGGGTCTAAAACGTAAGTTCTAGAACCCCATAATTGCAAGTTTATAACTCTGCCCTTAAAGAATGGTGCTGCCCAAATTTATTAAAGAGCATAAATGATAATAAGATTTGTTAGAAGAGAATCCTTATGTGCATAAGAGGTTGATAGAGAATGATAGAATAGTTACATCTCAAGTTTAAGGCCTATAAGGGCCAAAGCATAAGATACCGTAGGATCAAGAGCATAATGAGTTTCAATGTTACATGTGAACGTATGAGAATGATTATGTGAACGCATGGAATTATGATAGAGGATGCATGTTTGATTGACTTATGTGGCATAAAGTAAATTTGGAAGAAATCCGGCACGCTGCTGTTATGCTGCCGAATTTCTAACAAATTTGGGGACTTAGAAAGTTTTTGAAAAACCTATGAGATTTTATTTATGAGGTACTAAGATGAGTTCTTGAATGACACCGGTTCGGCCAAGCACCTCTAGAGAACTTATGTGACATTAGTATTAAGATGTATTCTTGGGTGACACCGGTTCGGCCGAGAACCCCCAAGAAATGCCCCCTAGCCCGTACTGGATAAGTCGGGATTATGATTATGATACGCTTATCAGGATTGATAAGTAAGAACTAGTGACGACTAGTTAGGTATGACCTCATAACCTAGAGATGTGACACATTCTGGGTGACACCAGTTCGGTCGAGCACCCCCAGAACGAATGTCTTTTAGAGTGGCCTATGAGGAAGTAAAGTATGATGATTATGTCACAAAGTTTTCCCATATGAGATTTCAATTGCCACTTTATGCCACTCTTATGATGTTCTTAATGTTATGATTACTATTCTTGCATTAAGTAGAGCCATGCATACATTCTTTAATATGTTGTATCCATGACATTAAGAATCATACTAAAATGAATGGACCTTGGCTAACTATGTTTCAAAGGCTTAAAAATGGACTTAATGCATGCTCACTTATTTTGTACACTAAACCCAAGGCTCCTGAGGACGTAGAGGATGACACCTAGGTAATAGGAGGCCCTACTGAGATTCTTTAGCAAGATTCTCACTCCCTCTATCTTTTCCTCCCGTCACGTCTTCAGATGGAGACGTTCGTAGTTTTTGTGGACACCCCAACGTGGGAGGTGCACTATGATCTAGAGCACGGATCATACCATTTTGAGAGACAGTGCACGGTGCGAGTCTTCATGATCATTGGACGTCCCTTCGCTCACCCCGTACATACCCATCGCTTCTCCCCGATAGCACCCTACAGTGACGACAAACGGGTTTTTGAGCGCGTGCGTACGCACAACGAGAGAGTGCTCTGCATGCACACCACCGCCTCAGCCATGCGTGACTATGTCGATACGTGTCCCGGACTTACTTCTCGGAGACCGACCCATCGGAGGACCTGCCTACCCATCGGTACAGCGAGAGCTCTGCCCCCACTCCACCACTGATAAGAGATGGCAGTGAGGATACTGTGACTCAACCTCAGCTAGCACAACGACCGGAGATGCGGCCACGTCGTGGGGGTCACTCTAGATCCCTGCGTCGCCTTTACACGTTGGAGGAGCTCGCCTAGTTTGCCGGATATGTGCCTCGCTTGCGGGATGGATGTCAGTAGGTGGTGGCGAATGACCAATGGAGCACCCAGGTAGTGCACACACCACTTAGATGAGGATAAACCTTCTTTTGTGTAGAGGTTATCCCTTTAGTTGCACTTGGGTAAGGGAGTTTGCTTTTATGCTTTCCGTCGCACTTTCCTTTGTATTTTTTTTTTAGATGTATTTGCTCATGTTGTACTAAACTAAGTCCCACTCTCCTTGAGTGGGCATATCATATTATATAAATATGTAGTTCAGTTTTATTGTGATGTGCCTTTACTTGCTTTATGTTATGATGTTATGAGATGCTTGCTTTATTTCCTTTCATGCTTTATTGTTCATCGTGTTACGTGGCTCTCATTTGCTTTTATAATGCAAAAAAAAGTTTACCAGTATTTCCGCTAAGTATTTTAAAGTAATAAGGAAAATATGACGTAATAGACTAATGATTAACCTAAATATGTTCTAGAGTATTGGGTTAAAAATTAGGATGTTACAGTATGCTCATGTACCTTTGCCTATCCATCATCTAAGGCATGATAGCCTTCTCCGATAGGGAGTGCCAATGGCATTGTGGGTGGCGCCTATCCATGGAGGTTATTTGGGATTTTCCCCATGTCATTCGCCCCCCGAGTGACACCTATGGTCTCATTTGACATTAGAGGTATGGTGGCAATATTGTTTTGATCTATCATAGGCATACCCATTCTACTTCTTCCCCAAGATTCAAATGACTCTTTCATGACCCTTATCATATCCTCCAATCTAGCTTGGTTGTTGGACAATTCATTCAGTTTTCCCCTTGCTGCATTAACCTCCGAGCTCAAATTTCTTCCCATTTCAGAAATAGTTACGACTGGGATAGTATTTCCTGATTCAATATTACTTCCTCCGGCCATCTTAGTCTGAGCTCTGGTATTGTGAATATGGGTTTGATTGGTATCCATCTTCCTTGGGCGCCCAATAGTTGCGGATCCTGTGTTATTTAGTCACAAAGAGCAAGAAAAGATGAATAAATAGGAAATAAAGACTTTCAAGAAACCTTTGATGGCAAGGAATAACATCTGTATTTGACAACAACGAACTTGATTTATATCTTATTCAGAGGACATATTGTCCATAAGACAGGGTATGCGGTGGACAAAAGCATAAGGGATTATCACTCCACAATATACTTTGTTAAAAATATACTAGCATTGTAAAACTTGATATATATTTTTTTACAGTCCACACATAAGGAAGAATTTCCTATAAAGTAGAAATGTAATTGACAATATATTAAATTAGATACATTGCTAGGGTGTTATGCTTTTTTTTATCAGCATTTACTATCTAACACGATGTTATTTCTTCACCACTAACTGGTCCTTTAAAAAGAGGCAAAAAAATGTATGCTACATTAAAAGAAAGCATGTGATATTAAAATATGGATTTTTTTTTTGGCTTAAATAAACACGTTAAATGAGAAAAGTGCAGAAGTCATGCATGATTGAAATATGAATTATTTATGCAGAAAAGGACGATTGAGCATGCTGTAATGTTTATGATGATAACAAGAATGCATGATGTGTAATAAAAGATGAAAAAGTACGCTCCCTTGTGTCCTAGCAGGGTGGAAGCTAATGTTTGATGGTTCTATGGTTAACCCTATTTAAGGTGGCCAACTAAGGTCATTCTAGCAGTGCTTGGTTTTCGGATAGATCTAAACCTGTAACGCCCCAATTTTCTGTCTAAAAGAAAAATAACCAAAATGCCCCTGAGGTCATTTTCTACCCGGAATTCGAGGATAGCTGGTCTGGCAGTCCTCGAAGGGTCAACTCAATGTTTAAAAGGGATTAGATGGTTTTTGAATTGTTCCGGAAATGAAAATCTCGTTTTCTGAGGTTTTGGGTCAAAATGACCAAAATACCCCAATAGCGTTTTACGCGGGTATAAGTGCCGTTTGAGCCCGGAACTTTCCCAAAAGGTTTAATATGATGATTTCATGTGATTGATAACGTCTGTTTAAGTCTTGGTGGTCCCGGGCAGTTTTTGTGCAAAATTACGATTTTACCCCTAGAATAGTGCCGTTGAGCCTAATGACATATTTAAGCAAACCTAAGCAATATTAGGCTCTAATCAAGGATTAATTAATTTTCATAATTAATCTAGAGTCGAAATAATTTATTAAAGTTAATTAGAATCTAAGATTGCTTAGAGAAAATCAAAACTTTTTTCTAGTTTTAATTCTTTGAGAAAGGAATCTAGAAATAATATTTTCTCTCTCCAATTCTCTAAATTAAGGAATTGTGTTGGCATTGGATTCCAAGTTAATGAGGTTTGACTTCATTATTGTAGAAAGACCACCTCCTAATCTAGTCTTATATGGCCCTAATTACCTACTTACTTACCTAACCACTTACTTACAAACTTCTAATCTTAAGCCTAATCCAAGATACACCTAAACACATCACTAAGCCACAATTAATGAAAGATTTTCCTCCCCCTTGGATGCTCCAAGAATGGCGCCACCTCACCTTCAATATCCATCACATGTTTGAATTCTTACACTTAAAGAGCCATACCTCACCATGCTTAAGCCCATGCTTGAACCCATACTTGGCCATACCTTTGAATGACCACATGTAAGAGATATTTTCTTCCTTTTCCCTCCATGAAGAATTTGGCCACTCCCTCCATTCTCACATCCTTGATGTTGTTTTTCTATAAATACCATGTCTAGATGGACTTGGTTTCACTTTGGTTTATTTGCTAAGTTTAGCTTCAAGAGTAGTTCTATATTCTTTCTTTTTCTTTCAAGAGTTCAAGAGTTCTTTCATCATCATCATCATCTTCTTCTTCTTCTTCTTCTTACTCACCAAGAGGCACCAATTCTCAACCATACACAACCTTCTAAACACTTAGCCTTGCCTTTCTAAAGTATCAAGTTCAAGAACCACAACTTTCTTCCTTCCTTTTTCCTCCTTGGCCGAAAACATCATTAAGCTCCAAGGAAGATTTTCCTTCATCCTCCTCTCAAGATCAAATCCTTTTCATCTCCAAGAAAACATACCTTGGTAGGGAGTTATTTTGAAAATTATTTCCTTACTTTGTTAAGTTTTGTTCTTGGTTTAAAATGATGTTTTGAGGCTTTACCATTTCGGTTTCTTCCTTTTCCTTCCTTATGTATTTCGACCATCAAGGTTTTCATGGTTTCTCATGATAGCTTGATGATGAGAGTTTCTAGATGATGACTATGAGTTCATCACAATGAGACCTCTAGAGCTTGAGTTTCACCTTTTTGCAAGTTTAATGAGCTTTAGTAAAGAATATAAAATGAACTTGTATCCATGTTTAAATTTATGTTTTGCACCTCATATTTACTTTTCTATGTCATCACTAAACTCTAAAGATTAAAGAAAAGAACTTGCATTATCATGTTTAAGTTTCAAGCTTTGCATTTCACGTTTATATTTCAAGTCATCACTTAAATCCTAAAAGATAAAATGAACTTGCATATTTACTTTCAAGTCTTGCATATTTATTTTCAAGCCTTGCATATTTATATTTCAAGTTCTTGCATGGTATATTTATATTCAAGCTTTGCATTCATGTTTATATTTCCTTGTTATCACCTAATAATTAGTCTCGAAACTCACCTATTTTGGCCTTAAAGTTGATTGTTGATTTAGAGTGAATACTCTAAGGGGCCTAGAGCACTAAAATAAAGAATTGAACTAACATGTCATATTTATTTCCAAGTTATCGCATAAAGCTTAAAGATAAGAAATGAACTTGCATTTCATATTTATATTCTTGTCTAGCATGTTTATATTTCAAGCCATCACTAAACTCAAAGATAAGAAATAAACTTGCATCTCATATTTATTTTGAAGTTCTCACTTTATTTTATTTTATAATGAAGAATAAAACGAGGTGCATAGCATGTTTAAGATTTTATCATCACTAAAAGATCCTAGAGCTCAAGGACTTGCCTTCTTTTTATCTCAAGAGTGTTTTAATTTAGTTATTGCCCTATGATTAGTTTTAGCACCTTTGATGAAGTAAATTAGTTTTCAAAGAGTTTTAGAAGTTATCTTAAGTATAAAGCTTAGCTACTTGAAATGCCTTATTTTGTGCTCATGAGACATGTTACTTTTCGGCTTTGCCTTTAGATTTCCAGCACCTTTAAATTCCGTTTAGATGATTTAAATGTGTTAGATACCTTGTTACTTGATGTGATAATTATTCTTGACACTTTGGGTAAGCCTAGTAACTAAAAAGAAATGAAAACGTGAATTCTAGAACTCCTAAGGAAATGAATTATACATTCTGTTCCAGCACCTTTGAATGATTGTAAAACCATGTTATACCATGTTTACTTGAGTGAGAATGACCTATAAATGGTTTAGGAATTAATTCCAGCATCATAAGAAAAGCCGGTAATGAGAAAGGGCGTAAAACGCAACTTCTAAAACACCTTAAATCATAGAAATTCATTTACTGCCTATGATGTTCAACTTTAATTGGTGATGTTCTTGAGGTTAATAATTATTGGTGATGATGATGATTAGTCCCTTAGATGCATAAGAAAATAATTTGACAATTTGAGTTACCCAATTTAAGTGTTTGGCCATTTAAGAGAATGTTTATGTGATGATGCTTTGAGATGATGAATTCTTGTGATATTTGATGCTATGTGAGATATTAATCTCTAGAGATAGGATTCATTATTTGCATGTTATAGTTCACTTGGAACATTAGAGATGCATATATGAAGAGTTATGACATTTATGAGTTATGTGTTGCATCTTGTTACAACATGCTAAGGCTTAAGGTGACTTAAAATATGTGAAAATGATCCTTTAGACTCATCAAACGATAGGTGATGAAAAAGTGATTCTTGCTTAAGGTGATTTAAAATATGAGAAAATGATCCTTTGGACTCATTAAACTATAGGTGATGAAAAGGTGATTCTTGCCCCCTAACCCGTACTTATCAAAAGGGAATAAGTTTATGCTAGTGATGACTAGCGAGGAATGAGCTCATAACCTAAAAGTACTCTGAAAAGGGAAGTGTAATAGGGTGGCCCCAAGAATGAAAAGAGACTTAGGTCACCTGAGGAAACAAGGAATGTCATTCATGAACCATGTTCTATGCACATCATGCTTGCTATGAAGTTAGATGTATGTTTTAGAGTAATGTTGCATAAAGAATTGACATGCATATCATAAAGAAGTATGATGCATTCATTACAAGACTCATGATAAAATGAACGGGCCTCGGTAATGGGCAGCGTCGTAGTGCATCTCCCAAGTGGACGCATCAACGAAGATCACAAACGAAGCCATCATCATCTGAAGACGGGATGAAAGGAAAGAAAGGATGAGAAACTTTATGAAAGAATCTCAGTAGAGCTCTTGCCTCCTAACTAGTGTCATCATCTACGTCCTCAGGAAGATCAGGTTTCATTATGAAATAGTGGGCATGAAAGTAGTTTATTTATTAAGGTCTAAATACCGTTAGCCGAGGCCCGTATCTTTTAACACGATTTTGAATGTCATGAATGCATCATACCATACCATGGAATGCATGTCAATAGCAGGTGCATCATATTATCAGCAATCACATGTGAAATAATTAATGACATGAGAAACACTAATAGCATGGCATGATTTCTTCCTTTTCATTCCTTATGTGACTTTAAATTTCTCATTACTTTCTGTAGGGGCCACCCTAATACTTTTTTTTCTCGAGAATTCTAGGTTATGAGCTCATACCTCATTAGTTATCACTAGCTTACACTTATCCTCTCGATAAGCAAATTCCCAACTCTCGAAGTGTGGGTTAGGGGGCATTGGATCACTTTCCAATGGGCCCGGCCCATTACAAAAAGATCACCTCCTTGGATTACCTTACGCCAGGCCCAACCCGTTATGGAAGGATCATCTCCGAACATTTTATGTTACCTTTAACCTTTAGCATGTTGTTTAATGATGCAAGCATGAGCACATAATCACATCACCATAATTCATCAATTAACATGTTATGCTCATAAAACATATTAACTATGCATTCCCAAATATCTCAATCATAATTGCAAATTCACATAAACATCCCATCATCAATACTTTATTAAAGGTAAACATGCTCCTACCTAGTATGCCGGAATCAAGGACCAGACTCAGCTAATGCACATGCTATGTTCAACAAGATATACATACACATATATGAGGTATTAAAGATCATCATAGATATTATCCACATAGCTATGCTCAGGTTATCGGTAATCGCACATTAGCCCTTAAATAGGTCAAAACCATGATTTAGGCTAACCTAACATCAAAAATTATTCTTTTATGCATCTACGAGATAAATTACCATGATTCCCACTGATTTTTAACCTCATGAACATTACCAAACAAGGCTGTACAGTTTTGGACAGCACCTAAAACTAAATCGTTTCAAGGTTCTAGAAGTTACATTTTTTACCTTTTTTTGTTACCAGCTTTTCCTAAGATGCTAAAATTAATTCCTATACCAATTATGAGTGATTCCTACACATTTACTAAGTGTTAACCATCTTTTTACAAAATTATGACTTACTTAAACAAAATACATAATTTTCATCCTTAAGGATTCTAGAAATCACATTTTTTATCCTTTCTAGCTACTAGTCTTTCCTTAAGTGTTAAAAATAATTATTACAGTAATTATTAACAAATTTTTACACACTTAAACAACCCCAAACAGCAGCATACAGTACTGAATCAATTTGGGCAGTAACTAAAAATTGAGTTGTCAAAGGCTTCCAAAATTACAATTTTACGTGTTTCTAGTTACTAGTTTTTACCTAAAGTGTCAAGGATGATTTCCACCACAATTAATAGTAATTTTTCCACCTCTAAACCATTCCAAACAGCACATATCAGAATTAAAAGAATCAAATCAGTAGCCATAATTTAACTTCTAATAGCATTAAAAAGTTGCAAGATCAAGCATTTCTAGTAACTAGTTTTCTTCCAAAATAAACAAAGGGATCATTGACACAAGTTTTGAACCTTAGGATAAAATAAAATTCCATTTTCGAGACCAACACTAGTCATGGCCGAAAATACCATCAAGAGAGGCAACCATGACTAAAACTTCCATTTAAGATGCAAGGGCAAATCTTTGAGCTCTAGATATTTAGGAAATGACAAGAAAATAAATATGATATGCAACCTCATTTTAGTCTTTATCATTAGGGGGTGATGGCTTGGAAAAATAAACATGATGTGCAAGACTTGAAGTATAAATATGAGTATGCAAGTTTATTTTTAAGTCTCTAAAGCTTTAGGTGATAACTTGAAACATAAATATGAAATGCAAAACTTGAACCTTAAACATGAGAATGCAAGTCCATTTCTTTAGTCTTCAAGATTTAAATGATAACTTGAAAATAAATATGAGGTGCAAGACATTGAAACATAAACATGAGATGCAAGAGTTTGAAACATAAATATGATACAAGTCCATTTTTACATCTTATTAGAGCTCATTTCAAGACTTTAAGCAATAATACTTTCAACCCCATTTAATCTTAACAAATGGAAGTGAGCTTTAGAGTCTCTCATCATTATGGTTCCAAGAACCTTGTTTCCTTAGACTCACCATCAAGCTCAAAGGAAAAACCAAATGCCATTTTTACTTGCATGGACTCTTAAACACCAAAAATAAAGCCTTTAGAGGTCAACCAAATGACGATATCACAACCAACATCAAAGTTCCTCATCATCAAGCCTTGATTTTTGAGCATCAAAGGCCAACATGGCCGAAAAGAGAAAGAAAGAAAAAGAGATGCTTAAAACTGAAAATAGGAGGAAAGAAAAGAACCAACATTTAATCATTCATTCAAACCCAAAATAGCCAAAGTAAAAGAAAAGAACTTAAAATAAAAATCTCTACTAAAGATATTTTCTTGTTGCAAAGAATGAGTTTGGTCTTGTACAAGAAAATGAGAACAAAAATTCTTCCCTTGGGCTCAAGATAGGTTTCGGCCAAAGGAGGAAGAAAAGGAAGGAAAGTTTTTCTTGAGTTCTTGTTCTCAAAGATGGAAAGGTTGTGTTTCTTAAGGGTGGTTTATGGTGATTTGAGGTTGAGAGATGGTGGTGGGTGGTGGTTCTTGTGGTGGTAGAGGAAGAAATAGAAATCTCTGAGAAGTGAGAGAAGAGAGAATTTGAGAGCTCTTTTTTTGACACAAAGCTTTGGCCAAAAAAGTGGATGGAAAGAAATTAGAATTTGTGTGTGTTTGAGTTTTAAATAAAAGAAATACACATGGAGGGGTATGGCCAAGGAGTGGCCGGTCAGAAGGAAAGCATGGGGGGAGGGAAGATATTTTTATTTCTTTTGTGTTAGGAGTTGTGTTTAAATATAAATTTGATTGGGCATTTGGTTAGGAATTGGTGAATGATTGTTTAGGTAAGATAACAAATGATTAAGATCGTGCAAGATAAGATTAAAGAGTTGTTTTGCTCAATTAGTGGAAATCCACCTTTATTAGCAAGGAAGCTCATCACATCATGGTTCCTATGATTTAAGGAATTGAAGAGAGAAAATACTATTATACTTGACATGACACCAGGTCTTAGATTAAGGAAGGGATTTTAAATTTTCTTAAGCAATGTTAGGCCCTAATTAACCTCAATTAATTATTTTGACTCAATATTAATAATTAAAATTAATTAATCTTTAATTAGAGCTTAATATTGCCTATGTTTCCTTAATCACACAATTAAGCTCATTATGCCCTTAATTAGGGATAAAATGATAATTTTACATAAAACTCCTAGGAATGTCCGGGCTTAAACAAATAACATGCATCCCTTAAAAACAACATTTCAAACTCCCAGGTAAAATTCGGGTTCAATCGGCAATTAATCTCATGTTAAATTACTACAGGGGTATTTTGGTAATTTTGCACACAGAAAACTAAAAATAAGATTTTCACCTCAATTAACACGCATAACACACATGATCCTTATTTAACATTAAATAGCCCTTTAAGGATGGCCGAGACCGGCATCCTTATTTTCCAGGTAAAAATGACCTCAGGGGCATTTTGGTCATTTTTACACAGGAAAAACCAGGCATTACAATCTTCTCTTTGGGCTTGTCATTGAGTATTTAGACTTTGCTTTTCTTAAACTGGTCAAGTTCCTCTTGTAGCATAGCATCCACCTAACTTTAATCATTCAATGCATCTTCAATATATTCAGGCTTAATGGCGGAGATGAAAGCATAGTTTGACATATTTCTAAGAGAGGGTCTAGTTCTCACACCCTTTGAAATGTCTCCTAGAACTTTGTTTTGAGATACTGCCTTTAGATTAGAAACTCCCTTGTAGTTTCTATAACGTTAAAGTTCTTCAGCATTTGTTTTGTCTTCAGATTGCTCTTCTTCATACTCAGAAAAGTCACTTTTTGATGGCTTTGGAGTCCTGAGCATGCTTTCTAAAGAGTCCATATATTGGAGCTTACTTTCTAAAGGTTTATCTTTCATCTGTTTGCTTTCTGCTAATTCCTTGAGGTTTGGCTTCTCAAGGTTTTAATCCAATTCTTCAAGATCATCAACAAAGTCCTTCTTGAGCTCTTTAACTTGATGTGGATTATCTCTTAAATGCATAGCATTCTGCCATAATGTAAATTCAATTAAGTTAACATTATAGATACCTTTTGATTATTATTTTTAGGATTGCCATCAAGCTATTTCTTTTTACACTTTCTCTCTCTCTTCATCTTTCTACTCTCTCTCTAAGCTTTGGGAGATTCTAATCCTTATTTTGACTCCTATTTGGGATTACAATTGTACTCACCTTAACATTGATTGTGATCCTCTAAATATGGAGGAGTAATTATCTTTAACTAGTACAAGGATAACCAAGGATTGAGAATTGTGCTCAAAATTCCAGTTTTTAATGAAATTTTTGATTGGGTTTTCTTTCCTTCTTGTTTATCTCTCTTTAATATTGATTGTGAGTTTTTGGCATTTGTGTTTTTAAGAGCCACTTGAGTGTGTTAATTCATGTTGTGATTGTATGCATAGTGTAGATTCCATTGGGGTATTTGGTTGACTAATTAAATTACATCCATTGGGTAAGTGATTGAAATTAACTCTATTAGGAGATTAGGTTACTAGAAGTGGTAATTGAACTGGAATAGGCTCATAGAACCATGATTATGGATTACTAGTGCATGGTTAGTCAAACCCTTAGTTGGAAGTATGATTGTGTAACTATAAGTAGAATTGTATCGTTGTTGTGTGATAACAATTGATGAAAGTAATCACCATCATGAAATAATTCTTTGAACCAATGATTGAATCATTCTTAATCTGAAGGACTCTTTGTGCAAGTAAATCTTATATAAATTTATCTATTAATTTTTATTATTACAACAATTTCAACACCCCCAATTTCTATTTGGCTATGTGAGATGGCTTAATTATGCCATTTACTACATTTTTTGTGCAACTTGTCACTTTATAAATCTTGATTTGTTTGTGAGTAGCGACAGCTCGCATCATTAACTATGTAAAATTAATTATTTGTTCTTTTTGGATTTTTGAAGATTGGATTTGGTTGCTTACCAAGAGCTTTTCATTATTTGTTTCTACACTACTCTATAAGTTAGTAACAAAATGTGTTATTTTATATGCTTTAATATATTTATAAGATAGAGAGTTATGATTTATTGGATAGAATTTTAGAAAATGGGGATTGTATGACTAAGGGGAAGGGCGTAGTGTTCCTTCCCCGATTTGTTTGACACACTATGGAGTTTGATTATATTTGAGGAGATTGTAGGATATGCATGTTGTGAAGTTATAACAGGATATTCTCTAGAATGGATTTTAGGATTATGTGAATAGTATATAATTATTAAGATGTGAATGTTTAAATATGTCTATTGTATTGTTGTTATGTCTTTGACTATTGAATGCATTGATTAATTGGTGACATATGCTCCAAATTTAAGCGAAGATGCTGTCAAAATTTTGTAAACTTTTTCTTAGCCAAATATAATTGAAAGTAATTGAATTAAAAACATTTAAGGACAAATAGAATATGTTTAAAAGTAATAATGTGATGTTGTTAAAAATTATAAAGTTTAAGATTACTGATCACATGTGCAATGTTTCCTTCAAACTGATCAAGGATGTATGATAGATTGCATCCTTATAGAGGAGGATTAAACTGGAATTCTGTGATGGTGTTGAAGAATTTATGAGGGTAGCATGTAAAACACAATAGTTCATTGCTGAAGCAAAAGTTAGGCATCCATATAATAATTACAAATATAGGGAGTATTTAGATGATGATATTATAAGGATTCATTTCTATAAGTACAAATCAATGCCTGACTATTGAATTTGGATCGACCATGGTGAGGTAGTTAATGCAAGGAGTCAAGCGGGTATATTTTAGGTTGGAAGTAGTTCTGGTCGGGTGGACATAGCTCAGCATGATGTAGATCATGAAATGGTTTTTAATGTTGCTAGTCTTGATTTTGCCGTGCCTTATTCTTAGCCTTTGGTTGAGGAGCCTAACCAAGATGCTAGTAGATTTTATAGCCTATTAGAGGCTGCAAATCAACCTTTACAAGAAGATTATGGGCACTCTAAATTTTTATTAGCAGCGCAAATGTTAACTATTAAGTCAAAAATCAAAGCTAAAGTTCATTTGATCAGCAGGATGCACTAATTAGTGAGCTAAGTCTAAATTTCGATGTAATTCTGAAGGATTTTTATCAACATAAATTAGTTTCTAAACTTAGGTTAGAGGCAATAAAGATTTACTGCTGTTCGAAAGGTTGTATTCTTCATTACAAATATGATGTTGCATTAACTAAGTGTAGGTTCTACTAAGAGCCCAAGTTTAAACCTAAGAGGCATGGAAGTAGGAAGTATAAGAATGTCCCCCAAAAAAAGGAATGCATTATTTGCCTTTAATCTCTGGACTTAAGAGACTCTATGCATCAATGAGCTTGGCTTCTCATATGAGGTGGCATTGTGATAATTAGGGGAATGATAGTGTGAAAACTCATCCATCACATGGTAAAGCACAGAAACATTTTGGTCTAACATGTAACACCCTAATAATTGATACAATACACCTAGGATGTATTCAAGTTAATTATTAGTTATTACTCTTTTGTTCCAGTTCTTAATTCTAGTCTTTAGAAAATACTTAGTGAAAATATGGGTAAAATTTTTCTTTTTGGAAATGAAAGCTAAAACGTGAGCCACGCGAGTGCATAAAGTAAACCATATCATTGACTTGCAAAGGAAAATCATAACATAACAAATGAAATGAAAAGAAACAATATCATAGATCATTATATATAAATAGTTATACTATACACCAAGTCAAGTAGTAGTAGTGTTAATATAGTCATCCGTTTATAATATGAAGAAACATCAAGAAAATACATCTGAACCCCCTAACTACAATAGTGCAACTAAAACAGATAACCTCTAAAAGCAAAAGAAGGCTATCCTAAACATGTATGGGTGTGTGCACTAGAGTCAGCTGCCAACTTCTACTCTTGCCCATCAAAAAGAGGTACATAACTAACCCACTAAGCCAACTCGGCTAAGGTGGCCAAGCGGTGAGAGGGTCGGGCATGTGCTCCACGACGAGGCACCATCCTCACCCTGCCTCCTCGAAGTAGCTGCATCACAGTAGCCTCGCTACCTAACTCCATGGGTATGGTGGGTGAGGAATCCATGGATGGGATGTCTGTCTCGAAGGAGTCGGTCTCAAAATGAGCTGGGGTGAGCGAGGAATGTGCTTCAAGTAGTCTCGAACGGCGGAGGCAACAGCAGGGGTATGACAGATGTGCTTTCCTCGGGGGTGTGTACACTCGAAGAGTAGGTCATTGGCAAAGGGCGAGGTCAGCGAGAATCGAAAGCTAGTAACCAGTTGATCGAAAGGGCAATCCAGGAATACAAACAGACGGACTGAGTAACGACCAACGAAGTGATAGGACTAGTGCGTGGCATCCAAGTGCAGCTCCCAAGTCAGTGCATCAATGTAAATCACGAAGGCTGCCATCATCCTCTAAGATGCAATGGAAAGAAAAGATAAAAGGAGTGAGAAACTTAATAAAGAATCTCCGTAAGGTATTCTCCTATCTTGGTGTCATCATCTACGTCCTCAGGAACCTCGCATTTCTTTATAAAAAGGTGAACATGCATAAGGTTTAATTTTAGAGTTCTAAAGTACCATTTACCGAGGCCCATTCATTTTAGTATGCATCTTGGATGTCATGAATGCAACATACCTTATCATGAGATGCATGGCAATGCAAGGTACTATATACTAATTCCAATCATGAGAGATGCTCATGGATCATAACAATTATAACATAACTTTCTTCTATTTATCTTTTAGGTGACTTAGATTAATTCTTTCTCTCATTTAAGGCCACCCTATTTCTCTTGCCTTTTGAGAGTTCTAGGTTATGAGCTCATACCTCACTAGTCATCACTAGCATAATCTTATCCTATAATAAGTTAATACTCGACTCTTGAGAGTACGGGATAGGGGATAATAGGATCACCTTTCATAACCTTTAATTCGGGGAATCCAAAGGATCACTTCCTTATTGGATCACCTATCATAAACTTTAATTCAGGGAGTCTAGAGGATCATTTCCACATATTTTTATGCCACCTTTATATTAGCATGTTATGTTAAGATGCAAAAACACAGCTTATCAAAAATACCTTTATATTAGCATGCTTTCATATTACTTTCATACATGCATCTTAAACATTTCAAGTGAAAATATAACATGCTATAACAATATTTATGCAAACATAATCATCACATACACCTCAAGTGCATCAATCCATAACACTTTATAAAGCAAGCACTCATAATAATTCTTTAATCGATTAAACTTCTAATCGGGTAAATCCAACTTTTGTATTTATTTATTTATGCACCTAAGGGATCAATCCCAATGATTCTCATTAATTATTAACCCAAAAACATTACTTAAACAAATCTAGATAGATTTGAAATAAAAATGAAATGAACCATTTTAGTGTCTTTATAAAATACGTTTTTGACCCTTTCTCATTACCAGCTTTTCCTATGATGCTAAAATCAATTTCTAAGCCAATTATGGGTAATTCCTATATATTCACTAAGTGTTAAATGTCATTTTCACTTGAGTATCACATGCTGTAATAGGAAGTATATTTTCATTTTAAAGAGTCCTAGAATTTACATTTTTCGATTCTTTCTAGTTACTAAACTTTCCCTTAATTGTCACAATAATTAACATACCCATTAATAACAATTTTGGCATGTTAAGAGCACTCCAAACAACATACATCAGTTTTGGAAAGTTTTGAACCGAAACCAAAATCTAATTCCCTAAGAGCGTACAAAATTGTGAAGCAAGCATTTCTAGTGACTAGTCTTTCTTAGAACTAATTCTAGATCAAGGAATGCCCTCATAATCAATTCTATTCCTTATGGTAACACAATTGATAACCTTAGATCAATAGCATAATTAGAAAGCTTTAATAAAAGGATGTTTACATTTAATAAGATATATATATATATATATATATTCCATGAGTCAAAGTTCTCATGTGAGTTGAAAGGGTGAGTTTTGAGCACTAGATTAATTAAATGATGGCATAACTTTAAACGTGCAATGCAAACTTCATTTTTAATCTTGGCATTATAGGTGATGGCAAGGGAAATATAAATATGATATACAAAGCTTGAATATAAATATGAAAATGCAAGCTCCATTTTTAATCTTTAAGTTTAAGTGATGGCTTGAAAAGTAAACATGCTAGAAAAGGAAATGTAAATATAAATGCAAGTCCAATCCTTTATTTTAGTGCTCTAGGCCCTTAGAGTTTTCACTCTAAATCAACAATCAACTTTAAGGTTGAAATAGGCAGGCTTTGAGATTAATTATTTAGGTGATGGTAAGGAAATATATATATGAATGCAAAGCTTGAATATAAATATGAAAATACAAGCTCTATTTTTAATCTTTAAGTTTAGGTGATGACTTGAAAAGTAAATATGCTAGGCAAGAAATATAAATATGAATACAAGTTCAATTCTTTATTTTAGTGCTCTAGGCCCCTTAGGGTATTCACTGTAAATCAACAATCAACTATAAGGTTGAAATAGGTAGGCTTTGAGATTAATTATTTAGGTGATAATATGAAATGCAAGGCTTAAATATAAATATGCAATGCAAGGACTTGAAGTATAAATATGAATGCACTCCATTTGTTATATCTTTGAGTCCTGGGCTCAAGACTACCATTTAACTCTTTTAAAACAACATAATATCTTTATTTGCTAAAAACTCTTAAAAGTGAAACCTTCAAGATTTAGAGGTCAAATAAATGAAGATTTTGCAACCTATAACACCCTAATATTCAACCCAATACTACTAGTATGTACTGAGGCCAAATGTTAGTCATTACTCCTTGCTTTAGTTCTATTACCTTTGAAATTACTTACTGAAAATACGAGCCATTTTTTTTTGTAACAAAACCTTGAAAAAGTATGAGCCGCGTATAGTGTAATTCGAACGATAACGTAAAGTGTAAAAATATAAACACATAAAGGCTCCATACACAGCATCATGAACACATATACTGAAATACCTCATATATTAAAACGTAGAATGCCCACCAGTAATGGTGGGACTGTTCCATACATAAAGTGCAATACAACTGAAACGTAGGAAATACATGGAAACATAAACGCTACAAGCAAGAGAATACCCACACCCAAGTGCATCTGAAATGGATAACCTCAACACAAAAGAAGGTTTATCCTATCTACGTGACGTGTGTGCACTAAGGACTACCCTCTAAACTATACGGCTACAGTCACGGGTAAGGTGGGACATAGCCGATCCACGGGCGAAGCATATCAGGAGTGGGCACTCGGACACGTCCTCCGTGTTGGGGTCGCCTCTCAGGCATCCGAGCCCTCCGTGGCTGGGTAACCATTTCCTTGCTGCCTGCCGGCATACGTGGGGGAGTGGGGGCAGAGTCCTCCTCATACATAGGGGCAGGTGGCTCCTCCGAATGCTGCTAGCGGGGTACATATTCGGGTACAGCGCCCGAGCCTGCGGTGTAAGTCCGTAGGATTCTCTCGTTGCGTATGCGTGCACGCTCAAAAACCATGTCATCTCCGTAGAGTGACATCGGGGAGAAGAGGTAGCTATATACAGGATGGGCGAAAGGCCGTCCGGGAAACATAAAGACATGAACAGTGCAGCAGCCTTCAAAATGGTACGATCCGTGCTCCAGATCGTAGTGGTACTCCCACGTGGGTGTCTCAGCGTAGAGTACGAATGTCGCCATCCGAATCTAGAGATGTAATGGAAAGAAAGAGATAGAGGGAGTGAGATTTCTTACTAAAGAAACTCAGTAGGGTTTTTCCTCATATCTAAGTGTCATCATACACGTCCCCAGGGACCTCAGTTTCTTAGTAAAAATGTGGGCATATAATAGTTCATTTATGAAGTTCGCAAACATTAACCTCCGAGGCCCGTTCCTTTTAATTATGAAAATCTCTTGGTTACATAGTCTATAAGTCATGAAACATGGATCACAAGTCATGGTACATTAGTCATAAATCATGGTTTCCTATATCATGGGTCATAGCACAAACTCATAAATTCATGTTTCTTATATCATGGGGCATAGCACATAAACTCATATAATCATGGTTTCTTATATCATGGGGCATAGAATCATAGTTCATGGAACATGGTACATATCTTGGTTACTTGAGGTGACATTAAAGCATCATCATTATTTTCCTGGGGCCACCCTAACTGATCTCCCTGTGGAGAAAATTCTAGGTTATGAGCTCATACCACGCTAGTCGTCACTAGTACATGGACTTATCCCTTTTGATAAGTTAAAAGTCCCGACTTAAAGTACGGGTATAGGGGGCTAGAATCACCTTATCCCCACCCTTAACTTGGTGGTTCAAGGATCATCTTCTCATAGTTTAAGTCACCTTAAGTCTTAGCATGTTTTATTGAGATGCCACATAGTTTCATGCATGTCACATAACTTTCATTACAACATAGGCATCTCTAAGTTCTCAAAGAACAATCACATGCAATAATAAAACTATCATTTAGGAATAATAGTTCACATAGCATCATATAAGTCATGAGGTAAACACCAATTCATCATTCATAGTGTAATGCTTACACCTTTCCCTTAAGAGTGAAAACCCCTAATCGGGTAACCTCAAACTTCCGAATTATTTTCTTATGCCTCTAAGGGATTGATTAACCTCATTACCATAATTTATTAAGTCCTAAAACCTAATTAATTGCGGCTGGACAGCATTGGCAGCAAGCTAAACTATGATGAATTACGGTGTTCTAAAAGATGCGTTTTAAACCATTTCTCACATCCGACTTTTTCTATGATGTAACAATTAATACCTAAGCCAATTATGAGTCACTCTCACTGATCTAGACATCATACAATGTGATTCCATGGATGTTAATAATACTGGACAGAATTCATATTTTTTGTACCTATGGGGTTCTAGAATTCATATTTCAAGCAATTTAAGTAACTAAACATGCTCTAAAATGTCTAGAACAATTAGCATATACTTGGCAAGGTATTTAAACATATTTAGACCACCCAAAACATGATTTAAGGTGCTGGAAATGAGCAAGGCAGAACCGAAACCTCAAAGTCATCAAATCATGTGTAAACTTCCTTTTTCATGTACTTAGGTAACTAGTTTCTCTTGGAACAATCTTAGGACTTCAAAAATACCTTGGAAATCAATTTAACTTGTCAGGAACTTTCATAAAATACATGGGGCAGCAACTCTTTAATTTTACTCATGGTTGAAATCCTAAATATAAGAACATACTCAAAAATACTTTTAAATGTCACTTATGTTTAGGAAAAACTTAAAACATAAACTATAGGCTCTTGTAACTAATGAAAAACTCATCTTAGAGCTTTCATCATCACATGGCCGAATGCATTTCAAGAAGATACCTTCTTGATTTAACTTTTCTCAAGATGAAATGGGCAAGTCTTTGAGCTCTAGTCATTTAGGTGATGGCATAAAAGTAAACGTGCTATGCATTCCATTTTTATAGTCCATTAGAAAGTAAAGTGATAGCTCAAAATAAATATGAGATGCACCTTCATTATTAATCTTTGAGTTTAGTGATGACTTGAAATATAACATGAAATGCAAAGCTTGGAATTTAAACGTGCATTATGCAAGTTCATTCCTTATCTTGGGGTTTAGTGATAGCATAGAAAATAAACGTGCTATGCAAAGCATAAAATAAACGTGGATGCAAGACTTTAAAAAGAACATAGTTCCAACCCAAACCTCATCCTCACAAGAAAAGGAAACTACTAGTGCTAGAATACTCAAAATAAATCATAACCTTAAAGAACTTGGAAGTGGCCGAATCTCCATCATGGAGAATGAACCATTTTTAAACTCTAGGGACCAAGATCTTGATGATCTGTGACATCAACATCCAAAGTCCTCATCATTGAGTACATAGCTTCCTTAAAACCAACATTTGAAACAAAGTTTATGCTAGAGAAGAAAGCAAAACCGAAACCATGCTTGTTTTAGGGTTAAAGTTTCAAGCTTTAGAGTTTGTTCATGTGACTAGCATCAACATGAAACATTCATCATCAAGCTTTCATTTTTCTAAGTCTTAGAAGCCTACATGGCCGAAAACATGGAAGGAAAAAGTGAAGTCTAAAAGAGTTCAAGAGACATAAACTCCTTTCTTTCTCAAACTTGGAAAAAAGGATGTAACTTTCCTTAAAAAAAATTCAAGCTTTAGAGGTTGTTGAGTGACAAGCACCATCATGACAACCTCATCATCAAGCTTTCATTTTTCTCATGGGTTTAGGCCCTCATGGCCGAAACATTGAAGGAGAAAAGAGAAGTTCAAACATTCAAGAGAAACATAACCTCATTCTTGACGAAACTTGTAAAAGATGAAACTTTTCTTTGAGAAAAACTCAAGCTTTAGAGGCCTCATGTGAGATGAACTCATGGTCACCTCTAGAGAGCACTCATCATCAACCCATTGTAACATCCTAATTTTTAACCCAATACTCTAGAACATATTTAGGTTAATCATTAGTGTATTACTCTTTTAGTCTCATTCCTTACAACCTTTCATTAAAATACTTAGCAGAAAATACGAATAAATTTTTCTTTTTGAAACTTGAAAGCAAAACGCGAGCTGCGCGCTAACCTAACGTTCGTCATAACCATAACGTGCAAGAAAAAGTAGCCACACCATTGATAATCATGAAACATAGTATTATATATAACAATCAGAATATCATCACATCTTCATAGACACATACACTACTAACATCACTGTACCATCATTTACATCAAAACACGCCCATATATGTGAAGTCATCCTTATCCACCTATGAGGTTGAATAAGTGTCAACCCAAAAAGCTTAGCTATCTATGCTCCCGCAGCGACCCTCTGCTCCGTCTGCTAGTGTGTCCCTTAAGCGCGAGCCTCAGAAGAAGTCACGAACCTCATTGTAATCCTCGTCTAGAGACGACACGGAAGAAAAGGAAGGGATGAGAAACTCATTCGAGATTCTCAGTAGGGATTCCCGACTCTAACACTAGTGTCATCGTCGTCGTCCCCAGCCACCTCGGTTTTAATTATGAAAAAGGTGTACATGCATAAGGATTGGTTTTAGGCTTTACAAATCTATTTATCCGAAGTGGGTGTCTTTTAGTATGTGTCTTAATGACATGAATGCAACAGATATTTGATGAATGCATGACAATACCATATGCATATTAACACGAAAATTGTAATACTTGGGCACATCATAAAGAAACGTAAATCATATACGCGGCATAAAAAGGCATAGTACTTTTCTTGTGACATCTTTCTCATAAGTAAAACTCTTAAGTTCATTTTCTTAAAGACCACCCTCTTAACATATCCACCAAAAGTCCAACCGATTCACCGGCCCGGCGATAATCTGGTCACCAAACTACGTCTCACCTATCGCCTAGGAATGAGCTCAATCCTAACTAGTCATCACTAGATTTAATATGGGCTAATAGAGGGGGTATACATAACTTTCTTGGATCACCTATCTTAGGATCATTTCCTTCTTTGAAATGCTCTACTGGTATCTAGTACACAGCGAATTGTCCGCTTTGGCAAGCTTAATGTCAATACCCTCACGGATTTGTTTCCTCCCCACCGTAGCGGGAGAAATGCATCTCAGTACTATGTCACATCTATTCTGGGGGTGCTCGGCCGAACCGGTGTCACCCAAGAGTTTTCACAAACTTTTCTCAAATTCTCAAGTTTGATGGGAAATTCGGCAGCATAATGGCGTTCACCGGATTTCCTTCAAACTTTGCTTTATGCCACGAAACTTGTAGGACATGCATAACCATTCAACATCATCATAAGACATCAAATCATAATCATTCTCATACGTCCACAAGCCACTTTGAAAATTCATTATCATCCTTCACATAACACATGCATCATCATAGAACATTCAAACGCTTACCCTTACGGTAGCTTATGCTTTGACCCTTACGGGTCTTAAATCTTGAGATATAGTTTTCTAACATCTGTCGTTCATATGTTATGCACCTAAGGGCTCATAATTAACCATCATTCCTAATCCTCATGTTCATACTCAAATCTGAAAAGCATAGGGCAGAATTTCTAACTTGTGGTTAGGGGGTTCTAGAACTTACGTTTTAAACCCTTTCTCGGTTCCGTTTTCGCCTAAGGCGCTATAAATTAAATCTAAATCAATTATGAGACATTCCTATGCTTAAGAACTAATTATAAATCACAGTTATCATGTTGTAACGTTGCTGGACAGAATCCAGAAAACTAAATGTTCTAAGAGTTCTACATTTGCATTTTTACGGTTTTCTAGTTACTAGTTTCCCTAAAGGTGCTAAAATTCAATTCTAATCCAAATGTTACCAATTTTTTCATGTCTAAACAATCCAAATCTGATTATGTTCCCATTAAAACAGTTTGGATAAGTTCCAAAAACAAATGGGTCAAAACTATGTTAAATTCTAGCTTTACGGTATTTCTAGTTAGCTAGTTTCTTACCTATCATGCATAGAATCGTTTCTACATCGTCATATGATATTTTCACACATTCAAACACATCAAAACATCATCATACAGCCACAAGCTCATCATGACAGTACCGAAACATCTAACTTCAATAGGAGAACTAAATTGACATTTCTAGGTACATAAGTTAACTAGTTTCTCTTGGAATCAATTTAGAATTTCTAAAACTCTTTGCAAATCATTTTAATTCATCAAGAGGCTAAAAGAAGCCTTAGGTCAGTGACCAAATATATTTCATCTTCTAAAAGGGAATAAAGTCGTAACTCATGATAACATAACCTTGTAAAGATTTGTAAAGCTTTAAGAAAACTTAAAACATAGACTATTAGTCTTTGTAGCTAGATGAAAACTCATTGCAAGTCCATCATGACTACTTGGCCGAAAACAGGCATTCAAAGAAAGCATTCACATTAAACTTTAACTTGAAATGAAATGGGCAAGTCTTTGAGCTCTAGGTTCTTTAAGTTATAACATAAAGTAAACGTGCTCATGCTTTTCATTTTTAATCTTGCTTACAAAATAAAGTGATGACTTAAATTAAATATGCAAGGCATAAACTTAAACGTGCAAGCTTGAAAGTAAATATGCGAGGCATAAACTTAAACGTGCAAGCTTGAAAGTAAATATGCAAGGTTCAATTCTTTATTTTAGTGCTCTTGGCCCAACAACAATCGACTTTAAGGCCGAAATAGATAGGCATTCGAGAGATTAATTTGATGATAATGCAAGTTCAATTCTTTATTTTAATGCTCTAGGCCCAACAATAATCGACTTTAAGGCCGAAATAGAAAGGCTCTGAGAGTTAAATTAAGTGATGATGCAAGTTCCATTTTAATCTTTATGTTCTTAGGTGATAGCTTGAAAGTAAAGGTGCATAGCAAGAATGTAAATATGAGTACAAGTATAAAATAAATTATGCAAGTTCATTTTATCTTTCTAGAGCTCTTATCAAGACTTTAAAGGAAACTTAAACCTTAACCCATACTCCTCCAACCAAGATAAAGTAAGCCTAGAGTTCTTAGAACTCAAAGCAACATCTTTAGGAAATCAAACCATAAGGCATATAAAGAAAAAGAAATAGCCGAAACATCTAGGCAAGAAAAGAAATATTTGAAACTCTAGAGTCCATGATCTTGGTGATATAATAACACCAACATCATGAGACCTCATCATTGAGTCCTTAGAACCATTTTAAAACACCATGAAAACTAAAGTTCTCAAGAGTTCAAAAAAGGAAAAACTAGAAGCATTTTTTTCTCAAGAACAAAGATCAAGCTCTAGAGTTTGTTTCAAGTGATGAACATCATCATGAAACTCTCATCATCAAGCTCTCATTCCTTTGTTCTCCAAGGCCTAGGGCCGAAAATGAAAAGGTAAAAGGAGTGGAAGAGAAGTTCTAAAAAGAAACAAGAGAAACTATGAACATCAAGCTTGAAACAAGAACTTTAAAGAAAAGAATACATGAAAGGAAATCCCTACTTGATGTGATGAACTTGAAGATGGAAGAAGAAGATGAAGATGATGAAGAACTTGAAGAACTTGAAGAACACGAGAACTTTGAGAGAAAAAGAAAAGCTTTGAGTGTTCCTAAACTTAGCAAATGATCTAAAAGTGGTGCAAGCTCCTCAAGGCATTCTATTTATAGAGAAATGAAGCAAATGGAGGAGGTGAGGGGCTGATGTGTTTTCGGCCAAGGGGAGTGCAGCCCATGAGTTCCATGAGGTGAGATGTTGTGGTCTTGAAGCATGGAGAGGTATGGTTCAAAGCATGGTGAGGTATGATTCAAGGTATGGCTTCAAGCATGGTTCTTTGAGTGAGAAACAATTCAACATGTGTTGTAAATGAGAGAGAGAGGGCTGAAATTGCATCAGCCATGGGGAGGGTTTTCTTGCATTTTAATTGTAGTTTAGAGTTGTGTTTAGATGTATCTTTGATTAGGATTAAGATTAGGAATTTGTAAGAAAGTGTTTAGGTGAGAAAATGGGTAATCAAGGTTGTCAAGACATAATTAAGGAGTGTTCTTGCATCATTAGTGAGTTATAAACTCATTTTAGTGTATAAACAATTCTAGACACAATTCCTTGATTTAAGGAATTGGAGAGAGAAAACACTATTCAAGATTCCAAGAGTAAAATCTTGAGTTTTAGAAAAGGGATTTAAATCTAATCTAAGCAATCTTAGGTTCTAATTAATTTAATAATTTATTTTGACTCTAGATTAATTAGGGAAATTAATTAATCTTCGTTTAGAGCCTAATATTGCTTAGGTTTGCTTAATTACGTCATTAAGCTCAAAAACACTATTCTAGGGGCAAAATCGTAATTTTGCACTAAAACTGCCCGGAACCACCAGGACTCAAACAGATGTTTTGAAACATGTAAAAACATGGTTTTAAACCTCTGGGGAAAGTTTCAAACTCAAACGACACCTTTACCCGCGTAAAACGCTATAGGGGTATTTTGGTCATTTTGACCCGAAACTGCGGAAAATGAGACTTTCGCCTCCGGAACCACTCAAGGTCATTCAATCCCCTTCAAACATTGAGTTGGCCCTTCGAGGACTACCGAGTCAGCCATCCTCGAATTCCGGGCCGAAAATGACCTCAGGGGCATTTCGGTCATTTTCCACTTAAACAGAAAATCGGGGCGTTACAGCCATCATGTTCAAGGCTTTGAGGCCGAAAATGAAAGGAAAAGAAAAGGAAGAAACCGAAAATGAAAAGCAACATGGAGGTTCCACCTTTCATCATTTCCCAACAAGATCTAACATAGAAATCAAAGACATATTTAGAAAGGTTCCCTACCTTGTGGTTTTTGGAAAGGAGAGGAAGAACTTGAGCTTGAAGAACTCTTGGAAGCTTGAGAGAAAGGAAGTAAGAAAGCTTGAGACTTTTAGTAATTTTGCAAGAAGTAAGCAAAGGAGTGAAGTTGTGTGGTGTTGTGTATTTATAGGCAAATGAATCATGAAGGAGTGGAGGGAAGGAAGAAGTGGCCGAAACTTCTTGAGGAAGAATGAGGAAAATATCTCTTGTGTTGTCATTCATGGTGTCATAGGTTTTAGGTCTTAGGGTGGCTTTGATGGACAATGTGATTGATGACATAAAATATCATTCTTTTGAATTCTTGGGGGGAAAAATGGCTGATCATTATAGGGCCAAGGGAGGGAAGATTTCATTCAATTTAATCATGTACTAATGGAGTGTTTAGGAATAAACAAGGTTAGGTCACTAATTAAGGTTGTGTAACCAAGTGTTTAGGTGAACTAATTAGGTAATTAGGACCCTAATACCTTAGACTAAGAGTACTATTGTAGGATTGATGGAGTCAAACTCCTATGACCATTGATTGATGTATGACAACTTTTCTTGGAAGAGAAAGCATTCTTGGGAAAGGAAATGTGAATAGTGCAAACACTATTCATAGTTGCTTTTTCTTTAAAGAAAAAAAAGAATTAGAATTGAATTACAAATTTCCTTAAGCAATTTTAGGTTCTAATCAACCTTAAATAATTATTTTAGCTCTATATTAATTAAGGAAATTAATTAACCTTTCATTAGAGCCTAATATTGCTCAGGTTTGAGTTAAGTAACTCATTAGGCTTAAAATGCACTAAGCGGGGATAAAATCGTAATTTTTACCAAAAGTTGCCCGGGACCTCCTGGACTTAAACCAACATAGTTCATGCCTTGAAACATCATTTTTGATCTCCGGGACGAGTTTGAGTCGGAGTCAACTTAAAACTGCCTTAAATCAAGTTAGGGGTATTTTGGTCATTTGTGCACAGAAACCTCAGAAATGAGATTTTTCTGACTTGTTAACATTCATAAACATATAATCCCCCTCATATATCATAAAAGCCTTGTGAGGATGGCCGAGGCTGGTCGTCCTCATGTTTCAGGTAAAAATGACCTCAGGAGCATTTTGATCATTTAAAAGTTTAGAGAAAAACGGGGCGTTACACAACCAACATCCAAGATCCTTATCATCAAGCCATGGTTTTCCAATAACAAGGCCATTGTGGCTGAAAAGAAAAGAAAGGAAAGTTGAAAACAAAGAACCAAAATGGAGGAAGAGATGAGAGAATTATCATTTCAACATTTCAATCTAAGAAAGAAACAAAGAAAAGAATGAAAACTTAGAAATAACTCCCTTACCAAAGGTATTTTTTTTAAAAAGAGAAGAGCTTGATCTTGGTAAGGAAATGAAGAGAAAAGTCCTCCTTGAGGCCAAATATGGATTCGGTCAAGTGAGAAAGAAAAGGAAAGAGGATGAGTTTTGGTCTTAGAAATGGAAAGGTTAAGTGTATAGAGTAAGATCTATGGTGGTTATGTGGTGGTTTGGGGTTAAGAAGTGGTGGAGGGTGGTGCCTCTTGGAATAAATGTAGAAGAAGAAGAAGAAGAATTCTTTGAGATTAAAAGAAGAAAGCTTGAAGTAGCAAAGTTATGCAAGGGTTCTTGCAACTTCCCTTGGCACCTATTTATAGAAAAATGAAACATATGGGGGTATGAATGGAGGGAGTGGCTAGCAGTCATGGAGGGAGGGAAGGAAAAGAAAAATATCTCTTTTCATGGTATGGGTTTAGTTATGGCTAGGTATGGGTGAAGGTAAGGCTAAGCATTGTTCTTTGAATTAATTTCAACATGTGATGGATGAAATAATGGGAGAGGTGGTTGGCCACATTAGAAAGAAATGGGGGGAGGAATATCTCATTTAAATGTTGTTTTATCAGTGTGTTTAGAGGTTGATTTGTTTAGGCCACGGATTAGGAGTTGTGATTAAGTGTTTAAATGAGAAAGAGGATGATTAAGGCTTCTCAAGACAAGGTTTAAGAGTGATCTTGGTCATTAATGGAGTTAAACATCTTCTAATCAAGATTTTCAATCACATCTTAGTTTCCTTAAATCATGGAATTAGAATAGGGAAAATACTATTCATTGAAAATGTGACATAAAGTCTTAAATCAAGAAAAGGATTTTGAGTTTTATTAAGAAATCTTAGGCTCTAATTAACCTCAATTAATTATTTTAACTCTATATTAATTAGTAAAATTAAATACTCTTTAATTAGAGCTTAATATTGCTTAGGTTTTATTAATTACGTACTTAAACTAATTATGCCCTTAATCAGGGGCAAAATGGTAATTTTTCACAAAAATCCCCCAAGACCACCCGAGCTTAACCAGACATTAAACATCCCTTAAAAATGACATCTCGAACTCCCAAGCAAAGTCCGAGCCTAGTCGAGAGTTAATTCTGTGTCAATTAGACACAGGGGCATTTTGATAATTTTGCACCTAGGAACTCAAAAATGAGATTCTTCTACTCTATTAACACGGATAACACACATAATCCCTATTCAACATTAAAAATAGCCCTTTGAAGATGACCGGGGCCGGCTATCCTTATTTTCCCAGTAAAATGACCTTAGAGGCATTTTGATCATTTGTACACGGGAAAAAAATCAGGACGTTACAGAACATATCCCAACTTTACCTCTGACCCACTAAATATTAGATTAGGATACTATTCAAATGGATTCACCCCGAATAACCAAGTTAGCAAATACTATTCATGTTGGCCTATAGTTGTTACGCTATACAATCTTCCTCTTGAAATGTGCATGAAAGATCTTTACATGTTCTTAACATATATAATCCCTAGCCCTAATAATTGAAAAGCTAAGATTGATGTGTGTCTTCAACCCTTAATTGATTAATTGAATGAGTTAAGGTGTCATAGTGTTCTTACTTACAACATTTCAACAAAGCAGAATTTCATGATTAGGGCAGCATTAATATGGACCATCAATGACTTTTCAACTTATGGAATGTTGTCTGGGTGGATGATGTAAGTATAAAGCCGTAAGAGAAAGGGAGTTGAATCTTGCTTCCAAATTATTTTAGTTTCTAAAAGCCAAACAAAAACTATCAAGTGATTTCATTTGAACGTAGTGGAAACAAAAGTTAGTTAGCTTTAGAAAAGTATATTTTCGAAGAAGTTAAAAAGCAAACAAACATGAGAAACCATTTTCAGAAGCCATAAAAAAGTAATTGAATTAAGTGCTAAAAGTTAAAAAGATAATGAAAGAGAGATATTACTCAAGCATTTTATATTGGTTCGACTAAACACTGCCTACATCTAGTTCTCTATTACCTTGCTAGGTGCTCTAATCAAACACTTTCTTGACCTGAGAAAGTAATATATTCTTTGAATAGCCTTCTTAAGCTATCTCTAGTTAGCAGTAGTTCCAATTTACTCTCACTTACAAGTAGTTTTGTGTTAGCCTCTCCAAGCTAATCTCTCTTGATCACTACTGGATCAAGGTACAATGAGTAATAAGTTTTGGTATTACAATCTGATAAAGATACTCAAGTCTTTCTAAGAATAAAACAATGTTTAAGGATATGACTTTAGGGACTTCCTTCTAATTCTTCTTAAGAAGAAAATGTTTGCTAAGATATACAAGAAAAAAGATTTTCTTTATAGAAATTGATTTCAAAGAAAAAGAAGAACTTCGAAAAATGTTAGAGTGTTTCAGCGCTTGATGTGCAAAAGTTTCTTGACATTTTAAGGCTTCAATCCTTTTATACTTGGATTTTAAAATGGACTGTTGTCTGTTGATTTTTATTCCTCTTGACATGTGTTGATCTTTATTTTTGTGTCTTGGGTATTGCCTTTTAGAAGAGTAGCTGAGCTGTGTCAGAGTTGTCCTTGTTGGTATTGAGACTATTGAAAATGTTTTCTGAATAAAACTTCAAAAACTATTTTACTTTTTGAATATGGCTTCTAACTTTTTCCTCCAGAATACAAGGAACATCCAAGCATAAAGGGGTTAGATATAATTAGATCAAGCAAAGTATTTTTTAGAAGTTCCCATATTGGAAGGATAATTTGATGTGCCATTGCTTAGATATCGTGCATATTGAGAAAAATATGCTTAACAACATTATGAACACTATAATGGATATGGATCAAACCAAAGACAATGATAAGGCAAAGCATGATCGAGCTGAGTATTGCACGCGGCCTGATTTGCATTTACAAGAATTAATGGATGGTCATTTCAATAAACCAAAAGCCAAATATACTCTGAATTCTACTCAGAAACAAGTTATTTGTTAGTAGCTTCAAGAATTGAGAATGCTGGTGATTATGCTTCTAACTTGATTAGGAACATCAATATTGTACAAGGTAAGCTTGTTGGCATGAAAAACTACTATTGTCACGTCTTCATAGAGTGTTTGCTTCCCATTGCATTTAGAAAGCTATAACGCCCGGGGATTGCGAAGTCGGGGAGTGATCGCCAGTGCAAGGAGGCATGGACAAAGAGCAGCTCCTGGTAGACTTCAAAAGTGAAGAGGTACATGAATGAACCGATTACATACTCGAATGAGAAGGATCTTGAGACTGTATAGGTATGGGACTATACAGTTGAGGAGGGCTTATATGAATTGATTTGTACTACCTATACTAACAAGATGCACCTTCTTTTCGATAACCTATCACTTAAGAACTCCATAGTTAAGTGTGCTTGACCTAAAGTAATTTTGGGATGGGTGACCTCTTGGGAAGTTTTCCAAGAAGCATGTAAGTGAGGACAAAGCATGCTAAAAAGACCTGTGTTGGTTTGTGGGAACAGTCGTCAATCCATAAAGTAGCAGGGGATGTTACAAATGGCATTAGAGCCTACATCTCTCCCAGTACGGTGTGGTTCAGGGACGAACCAAACGAAAGCTGGTGGGCATGTGACGCCCGAGGATTGCGAAGTCAGGGAGTGATTGCCGGTGCAAGGAAGCACTAACAAGGAGTGGCTCCTGGCAGACTTCGAAAGCGGAGGGGTACATGAATGAACCGATTGCACACCCGAATGAGAGGGATCCTGAAACTGTATAGGTATGGGACTATACAGTTGAGGAAGGCTTACATAAATTGATTTGTACTACCTATACCAACAAGATGCATCTTCTTTTCGGTAGCCTATCACTTAAGAACTCCATAGTTAAGCGTGCTTGACTTAGAGCAATTTTGGGATGGGTGACTTCCTGGGAAGTTTTCCAGGAAGCATGTGAGTGAGGACAAAGCACGCTGAAAAGACCTGTGTTGGTTTGTGGGGACAATTGTCAATCGATAAAGCAGCAGGGGATGTTACAAAAGCTACCTGATATCGTCTGGAAGCCTCTAATTGAGCTCCTAACCTAAGATATTATGGAAGAAGCTTATCAAGTGGACGATCTAGCCTCTTCAAAGGCAGAGGCCAACCTAAGAAAGTCGGTTTACTAACCACCACCTCTACCATTAGGACTATCACTTCCACCACAATCCCTACCACCACTTCCACCACCTTATTTGCCATCGCCACCCTACCTTTTCAGATAATACCCACTCCTAGTTATGTTGGCCCTTTATACCTTATTCCTAATCATATCCTATATAGACTAGTAGTGACCCCAGCCTCAAGCTTACCACTAGCCAAACACTCAGCTCTATATCTCATTAGATCCTTATTTCCTCGGGTGGGTCACAGACACAGAGACTAGAAGGTAGGCTATGCAAACTAGATAGTAGGCTGCTCCCCCAGCTTAGGCTAGATTGTAAAGATTAGTATATTGAAACATGTTTTCTATTACATATTTTAATTTTAGATTGTGTATGATATTTAAAATATTGTCATTGTATTTAATTTGGTTCATCTACGTAACAATTTTTATCCTTTTCGGGAAGGCCTCCATTGAATTAGAGAGGTTATACAGAGTAGGTATAACCACCCATGGCTTGCCTGGAACAATATCCCAAAAAAGGCTAAGGAGATATAGTAGTAGGAGAAGAAGGTAATGCTATAATTTGTTTGATTATGGTAAAATCATGTTTATATTATTCATATGCTTTTAATTAATTATATGTTACTATTTATTCATACACAAATGTCCTTTGACATTGTAACATCCTAATATTCAACCAAACATGCCTAGGACGCATTAAAGTTAATTATTAGTTGTTATTCTTTTTGTCCTAGTTCTTAACTTAAACTCTTGGAAATACTTTAGTAAAAATACAGGTAAATTTTTTTTGAATTTTAAAAAAAAAAATAAAACATGAGCCGCGCATATTGAAATAAACCACATCATACGTTGTGCATATAAGAGAAGAAGATAAAAAGAAGTCATGGGCACACTTAAAATACAACATCACAATATCATGGACATAATCATATCATCATATATTTATATATCATCAATATCGACCGTTCTGCCTAACACGCCAAAATATACATGTATAGTAGCATCATACCCACCAAAAAAGGTTAGGCTAAGTATAGTCATGGAAAATATACATGAACAATATGCAAATGGAAACTAAATATAGGCTAATAAAGGTCTTTCCTCCCACTAATCCTACTAGGGCGCACCTAGAATAGATAACCTCCAATAAAAAAAATAAAAGAAGGCTATTTTCTCCACTAAATATGCACAGGCACTTAATGTAGTCCACTATCGACTCCTATTGATGTTGCTTCTAAGAAGGAGGAAGGTAACCGATCACATAGGCTAGGTCATCAGGTGTAGCAAGATGACTAGCAGGTCGAACATGGGCACCTCGGCAAGAACAGATAGCTCCTTTACGAGTGGACTCAGCTCCTCTCAGTGGCTATGTAATAGTAGCCTCTCTATTGCTACCACCTCCTATCTCCATAGGGACGGTAGGGGCATAACCATCAGAAAAGTGCTAGGAAGGTGACTCATTTGACGGGTCCAACGGGGCTCGGCAGGGCGAGGTGGTGATCGGAGTATGTAGATGGGGAAATCCCAAATGGCTGATGCAGTAGAATGGGCGTGAGGGAACTGTTGAGTACACGGACACGCATGCTCAAAAGCAAAGTCATCTATAAATGGAATAGCAAGGGAGAACCAAACACTAATGATGAAATGTGCAAAGGGATGGTCCAGGAAAACAAACAAGGGAACAGCACAGTGACCTACAAAATGGTATGATCGGTTAACCAGGTCATAGTGCATCTCCCATATAGGGGCGTCAATTTAAATCGCGAATATTGCCATCAACCTCTGAAGACAAGATGGAAAGAAAGAAAGAGGAAATGAGAAACTTATATAAGAATCTCAGTAAGGCTTTCGCCTTCTAACATGTGTCATCATCTATGTCCTCAAGAACCTCAGGTTTCATTATGAAAATAGTGAGCATATATATATGGCTCAATTATTACGTTCCAAATACCATTAGTCAAGGCCCGTATCTTTAAACATGAATCTTAATGTCATGAATACAACATACTATATTATGAATGCATGTCAATGCCACATAAAAGATATCACAGGAATCATATTAAATGGATATGGCATAAAGAACGTAATCCTTCTAACATAATCTTTCCTTTTTATTCTTTTAGGTAACTTAAATTTCTTATTCTCTTCTATAGGGGATGTAACGCTTAGGGATTGCGAAGTTGGGGAGTGATCGCTAATGCAAGGAGGCATTGTAACGCCCCAATTTTTTACTACTGCATAAAAATTACCAAAATGCCCCTAGGTAACTTTTGCACGTAATTCGAGGCCAAATAATCCTCAATAAAGGAATGTAACATTAGAGAAACGTTATGAGAAATTTGAATAGCGATTCGTGTGGAAGTCGCAAACCCGATTTTTCTATACGTGTAAAATGACCAAAAAGCCCCTGAGGTCATTTTTACATAGAAATCAAGGACAATCAATCTAAATTATCTTTGAGGAGTTAGTTTTATGATTGATGGGGATTATATGTTCCATAGAGATAAAAATCTCAATTGTCAATTTTTACCATTCATAAAATTACTGTTTTACCCCTGCAGTAATTTTACATGAAATTATATAATCTTTGAATTCGGTTTTCACCCAAAAGTTCAAAATGACTATTTCAAGTATGATTTGAGAATGTCCAGTATTTACAGGGAGTTTTCACGTGAAATTATCTTTTTACCCCTAATTATGCTAAATGAGTTTATTTATGTAATTAAGGCAATATTAAGCTCTAATTGAACTCAAATTGATTTCATTCATTAACCTTGAGTTAAAAATTAATTACTTAAGGTTAAAAATAATCACTTGACATAATTAGAGCCTAAGATTACCAAAGGTAAAATTAAATTTACCTTTCCTTAACTACAAAAGCTCATAAAATTGCTGATATTGAGATCAAAGTTAAGATTACAGTTTAGGTAAAATCTAGCATATTTACATTTTCTTATCCTAAGTTTAGAACTTATGTTACAAATTGATTTTTACTCACTTGAAATTAACTTAATTTACTAGTATATGATTACTCTTTTTACCTTGTCTTAAATTGACCTAACACTTAACCTTTTACTATTTTCACTAATCTATCAATTCCTAATCTTTTACCTAAGTAAGTACACATCTAATACATGATTTACCACTTGTGAAATAACACCAATCTGATACTAATGTAATCAGAAGCCAGCACCCTTTTATGCCCCATTAAATCATATTTTATTTGTTTTTCCAACATGAAATCATATCCAACCTTATCACCATTTCTTTAGTTTTCTTTTTCATTATTTATGGTTATGTTTAATCAAAAGAAAACCCACCCATTTCAGCCATGATGTGATCAGCAACAATGTCTCCCATTAGAATCATATTTTAGTGTTTTCATCCATTATGCATGAACAAAATTATTACAAGGATAAAAGTATTCTTTTTCTATGTTTTCTTTAATTGAAAAATGTAATAAAACCTCCATTTTCCAGCCATGAAGGCAGCTGCCATACAGCCCCAAACTCCTATAAATATGTGTTTCTTTCAAGCCAAAATGCACACAAAACATTCCTACCCTTAGCATTTTCTTACTTGATAGTTTTCTTACTCAAAGTTTGCTCAAAGTTCTCTAATTCTCTCAATACTTCAAGCTTTCTTCTTCTTCCTCATTCACATCCACGAGACTCCATTCCCAACTTCTAACCAAGCTCTAAACCTCAAGCATACACATTTCAACCATAAATCAACTCCTACACACATAACCTTTCTATTATCAAATACAAAATCACAAGAAAAATCCTTCCTCTATTAGTTCTCAACTTGGCGAAATTGGAGGACTCATCAAGGACATATTTTCTTGTTCTAACTTCTCTAAAGATCAAGCATTATCTTTTGTTAACAAGAAACAACTTGGTAGCGATTTTATTTCATGTTATATCCTTGTTCTTTGCTTATATTTTAACTTTTAATAAGCTTGATGATGAGACCATGAAATAAAGTTCTTGGAACCATGATAATCAAGGACTCTAAAGGTCATTTCCTTTGATAAGATTAATTGAGGTTAAAGAGTTTAATTCTCTAAAAGTTTTGAGCTTAACAAAATAGTAAATGAACTTGCATCCATATTTATGTTTCAAGCTCTTGCATATCATATTTAAATTTTAAGCCTTGCATAATCATATTTAATTTCAAGTCATCACCTTAAATCTTGAAGATAATAATATGAATTTGCATTCTCACGTTTAAATTCCAAGTATTGCATTTCATGTTTACACATCAAGCTATCACCTAAACTTTGAAAATCTAAAACTGAACTTGCATCTTTATATTTACATTTCAAGTATTACATATCATGTTTATATTTCCAAGTTATCACCTTATAATGATAAAGATTAAAAATGGATTGCATAGCATGTTTATGATTCTTGCTATCACCTAAATCTCTAAAGCTCAAAACTTACCTCTGTAATCTTAATAGGAATTTTTATTATGGATATATTTAAATTATGATATTTCTAGCCTCTTGATGCTCTTGATATTAAGGTTGGTTTATTTTATTTTAAGGCTTTGATCTTGTCTTTAAATTACTCAAATAACTTTTGTTAGTATTAGAAATTCAAAGATGTTAAAGATTGTGCTTTCCTCAAGCTTTTTAATTAAAAGACTTAGGTTACTGACCTAAATTAAATAAAATGGTTAGGATATTGATTTAAAAGGTTTGGATGTGTATAAATTACTTATGATTGAGGTAAAAATTGTTTTTAGCATTTTTGGGATGAACTAGTAACTAAAAAGGATCAAAATTGTGTTTTTATGAAGCTTTTAGAATGCTAATTTTCTTATCACTGTTAGGACCTGTTAATCACTGTTCACTACTATTTATTGCTATTCACACACTTGAGGATCACTAATAATTGTCATAAAAATTGTTCTTAGCATTTTAGGAAAGTCTAGTAACTAGAAAGGATTAAAATTGTGATTTTATGAAGCCTTAAGGAGACTAATTTTATGATTCTATTCAAGAGTTGTTCAAGGTTGTTCATGCTGTTCACATACCTAAAAATAACTAATATTTGTTGTAAAAATTATTTTTGATACAATAGATACATAAAAGGGTAATTACAAGTGTTAGTTTGGGCTGTTTTGCAAAATGCGAAAAGTTATGTTTTGAACTACCAACTATGTTAGTTCAACCGAAAGATTTTATTTAGAGCTACTAATGATGTTGAATGTGTCCATGAGTCCAAAATACCATTTATGAAGTGTAGATAAAGTTTTAGAGATTTTCGGTTGTTGTTAAATATTAAAAACAAACGATTTTGCACTTCGACCCCCAAAAATGTGTTAAAATTTGATCTATGACCTTAAAAGGTTTTTATAATGAGTTTAAATGGTTTCTAATAGTTATATGTCTCTTGAAAGTATTGGTTAATACTAAAGATCTTTAGTTTATGAGAATGTGTTAAAAAGGGGTATTTACATTTTGACCCGTCATCTTGAGAAATTGCGATTTGACCCCTTTAGGGCATAAGTGTAAATATTGATAATTTGATGAGATGAATGTGAATGATATCTTGTGAAGGCCATGTTCATGTTCTGAAATTTATATGGCTTATCGATATATGCAACGAAATATGATGCACGTTTATGTGATTTGAATTAGGCATGTTATGATTATGTTTGATCCATTAAGATGCATAAGTTCATGAAGTTTACAAGTATGAAATATTGAAATGATGAGTTTTTCATGTTTGCATCTCATATATCATACCAAGATTAAAGGTGATATAAGACACATGGAAATGATCCTTTAGATTCCCCGAATTAAAAGTTATGAGAAGTGATCCAAATAGGAAATGATCCTTTAGACTCCCTAAATTAAAAGTTATGAAAGGTGATCCTAATGCCCCCTATCCCGTACCTTAGGAGTCGGGAATTTAACTTATCAAAAGGGATAAGATTACGCTAGTGACGACTAGTGAGGTATGAGCTCATAACCTAAAACTCTAGAGAAAAAAGAGAATATAGGGCGGCCCCCAAGGAAAAGAGAATAAGAAGTTTAAGTCATCTATAAGAATGATGATCACGATGTTCTTTATATCATATGCATTGTTTTATGAATTCTATGATATTTTGTATATGATATTGACATGCATTCATGACATTAAGATTCATGCTAAAAGATACTGGTCTCAGCTAATGGTATTTAGAACTTAATAAATGAACCTTATATATATGTCCACCATTTTCATAATGAAACCCGAGGTTCCTGGGGACGATGACGATGACACTTATGTTAGAGTCGGGAAGCCCTACTGAGATTCTTGTATGAGTTTCTCATCCCTCTTCTTTTCCGTGTCGTCTGCAGACAAGGATGATGGAGTAGTTCATGATTTTCTTTGAGACGTGGACGAGGGAGCTACGTTATAGACAAGGGATTTAATGAAGATAGTTTTTCTTCGGATATTTGCCTTTAGAGTGATCGTATCTCATTTATGAAGCTTGAATTCTATCGATGGATATATATTGATGTCCTTATGTTTATAGGACATCACTATTATGATACAGTTATGGATATGTTATTATTATTTGAGTTATGTTATGCCATGATGGTATTATGTATTTACCTGTTATTTGTTTCTAACATCTTTGTTACGTAGGCAAGATGAATGACGTTAGATATTTAGTATGTGCAGTTCATGTTTTGGTATTTAAGTTCAAAAAAAAAATTATCCATATTTTCACTAAAGTATTTTCAAGAAGTTTTGAGTTAAAAACTGAAACAAAAAAGTAATAACTAATAATTAACTTAAATGTGTCTTAGGCGTGTTGAGTTAAATATTAAGATGTTACAGAAGGTATCGGGATCTTCTTGCAAGAAGCCCCCAGATGCCACTCCCATCTATTGCTAAGGGCTCCTCATCTGTTGATGGCAATGACTCTGAAGGATCAGATGACGAGGAAGAGGATGACTTCAAATAATCTTTGTATATTTGTACTATTTTTTTTTGGAATTTTTTATAACCATCACAACCTTTTATTTGTATTTATTTTATTCTAAGACCTTGCTACCATTATTATTTATTTCATTGTTAAAGTTTGTTTATTTTTCATTACTTCCTTGTGTCATATCATCTTAGTTTGTAATTAAATAGTTATATAAATAAAAGATAAATGAATAATTAGATAATTTATATAAATACTTCACATATGGTCACCTAATCTATTACATAAAAAAATTATTGACGGGTTAAATAAATAAATTTTATACAAAAAAATTTAAATAAATAAATATATATATATATATATATGCCAGTGTACCTGTCAATAATAAATTATATAAAACAGTATTTTTTATTTCGAAAACCATAGATATTATTAAAAAAACCTATTGATAATATTAATTTCTTAATGACCACATTGCTACCTTTTCTATATGTTTATTGACCGGTTTTTATTTATAGGTAACAATCTGGCAACTCATCAGCATATCTACTGGTATCTGGCACATTCCCTAAACTAAACAACATGTAACTCGATATCTTAATTTTTCTTAAACATGTGCAATTCCCATTAATGATAGATAAAATAAATTTAGAGGCTATCCAGTTTACAAGAATAAAAATCTTAGAGATTAATTTGTACATATTTTAATTTTTGAAAAAAGTCCATATGATCTATATTTTAAAATATCTAAATATTTTTCCGATATAAAATAACGTATCTTTTATTTATTAAAATATTAGAAATATCAAATAAAAATGAAAAGCCAATCAACCCAGGAAGTCACAGGAACAATCTATTATAAATTACTAAATGGACTACCTCTAGATGCTATATGCAATTTTCTAATAATTGTAGTTAATTCTTAATTTTTTTCACTAAAAATTTTACAATAGTGGTTTAATAACTGAAAATATGCACTCTCTAATTTTTCTTGTTTCGGCCAGGATGCACTCACTAATTGGACTACCTCTATTTGCCACATGGCACTCTTTAATTGCAATTCAATTAATTATTCCAGCCAAATTATAATTCGCATGCGCCCCTATCTAATTTTGCATCTCTCTCATGCTTTCATTATTTAAGCAAAATCGCCCCTGCTTCCTGTGTTTGCTGTGTGGTTTGGAAGTTATCAATGCCTGCTATTTATTCCACATCCTTTATTGGCATTAGTTGATTTTGCTCAATATTGGCATGATTTAAACAATTAGAATTAAATATATAAACAGTTAATTAAGATAAAAATATATACTCTATAATCTACAAATAAAATAAACTATTTTAAGGTGTCATATAACAATTTCTACTTATAATTACAAAATCATTTCAGCCAAAAAGCCTATATATCTATTGTATATAACAAAATAAACCAACCCCCAGCTGTCACATGAAAACTCTTAATTGTAATAAAAAATTCTCACTAAGATCTACCTATGATCGATAATTAAATAGATTATCTCTCAGAGTCTTGTGATAACTCCCAAATATTAAGTAAACAAAGTATATGCTCACTAAAATCTATCTATAATTTATAACTAAATGATTATCTTCACGTCAAAAACTAAAGTTTTATATTTAAGTATCATGTGACAATTCCTAATTACAATTAAAGAAAAATTATTCCCACCAAAATATATCTTTCTATGATCTATTTGTCTATTATATGTAACTAAATGCACTATCTCGGTGTGTCACATAAGAGTTCATAAATATAATTAAAGAAAAACTATTTTCATTAAATTTTGTCTATTCTTTGTGCGAAGTAAACTACCTTTAAGTCCTACACGACAACTCTTAATTATAGAGTTTGTTTGGATGTGTTTTTTTTATTAAAAAAATATCTTTTTTAATATATAAAAAAATAGAAAAAAAGATATTTTTGTGTTTTTGGGTATGTTTGGGTAATTTTTCAAAATAAAAGCATAATCAACTGAAAAACAAAAAACGATCTCTTTTGAGAAGCTATAATTTTCATATTTTGAAAACACATCCTTTTTATAACATAGAAAAGATATTTGAAAATAAATAAAGATCTTTTAATATTATATTTAAACAAAATAACTTTTATTTTTTCAAAAAAATTTAATTAAAAAATAGCTTTTTTGTATGGTACATCCAAATGAGATCACAATCAAATAAAAATTGTGTCTGCTAAAATCTATCTATTGTTGTGAAATGATGATAATAGAGAGAAAGAAGTAATGGGAGGGGAAGATAGGATTCTCTATTATCTTCATTGTATCTATAACAATATCACTCTAGGTCTCTAATATACACCATTTAGTACAATAAAATTGGAATAATTTATATAATATAATAAATAAAATCTTAATCAATCAGATAAATCTGGTAACAGATATCACATAACATTTGAATTATAACATGTCTCATCTATTACCCAAATGGCCACCTCTAAGTGTCATGAGATAATTCCTAATCGTAATTTATAAAATCATTCATTCTAAAATCTAATCTGCTATCTATACTATAAATAAATGGAATATTCATAAATGTTATTTGACAGTTCTTAATTACAGCTAAAGAAAATGTATTCCATTAAATGATATCTATTGTCTATAAATAAAGGGGTACCTACTATAAGTGTCACATGGCAACATCTAATTACAAATAAACAAATAATTTCTGCTAAAATTTATCAATAACTAAATAAACCACTTTTACTCACATGAAAATTGTATATTTTAATTAAAGAAAAATTATTGCCGATAAAATATCCTAAATTTTTTTCACTCACACGCTACACTTAAAATTTTTCCATTGTCAAAGGAAAATATAAGTTTAATATAGCATTCATTTTAATCCCTAAACTAAACAGCATATAATAGATATCTTAATTTTTCTTAAACATCTTAATTTTTCTTAAACATGTCCAATTTTCGTTAATAATAGATTAAAAAATTAAGAGGCTGGTCAATTTACATGAATAAAAATCTAAGGGATTAATTCATATATTTTTTTAAAATTATTAAAAAAATATATATGACCTATAATTTAAAATATTTAAGTATTTTTTCCCGATACAAAATAAAATATAGTTTATTTATTAAAATACTAAACATATCAAATAAAAACTTTATCAACTCTTGAAATCATAGGAGCAAATACTAGTAACCAGTGGCGGAGCTTAATTCAGACAATAGGGCCATGCCTCTCTAAAAAAATTTCAAAAATTTTATACATGTATGTATGTATGTATGTATGTGTATGACAATGACACATACATGTGTTACTAGTTTAAGTGTGACAAATGTGGCATGGCCTTATCGTATGCTAATGGGCCCCATTTAAGACTTGTCCAAAATAAAAGTAAATAGAGAAAATAAAATAAAAGATTGGATGACCCACCAAACTTACAAGAGGACTGATATGTGCACGCAAAATATCGACGCATCTATGGACAACTTTGCATGTACACCGTTAAAGCCATTTATTTTTATTTTAAAACATCTTATTTCACTATTTTCAACGGATTTGGGAGGTGCGTCCAACCCAATGCGTCCATGGTGTGCGTACAGTAATCATTTCTCAACTTACAAACACCCAAGTCTCCATTAAATCTTCTTCTACACGCACCTTGCCACTTTACCACTTTCCAAATTCCCTCCTTTGGCAGTTTAATCTTTCTCTATTCTCTCTTACTATAAGTTTAAAAAATTCAAACAAAAAAAAAAGTGAATGTGTGACCCTTGTGAAAGTCTATCGCTGCTTGTTGGAGGAGTAGATCACTTAACTTGAAGACTCTAACAAGGGCAACATGCAAGTGTGCTGTGCACAACATAAACGAAGGAGAGGTTCCGTTTGTGTTCCTTATTTTTTATTGGCAAGGCTGCTACAATCACGGTATATTATATATATATATATATTATTTTTTACACTTTTTTTGGCCAAGTATCTTGAGAAATAAATTTTAATATAAATATAACAATAAAATAATTAAATTAATAATATTATTATTTAGTGACAATTACTCTTGTCTTGTTAAATATTATGTATAATATTAGCTTGATTTCCATACATGTCTATTGGTTATTTATTGAAGATAGCTAAAAGTCTATCCTTAGAAGAAAATGTAGACATCATAAAATCATAAACAAGACACATCACAAGAAGATATTATTTTATTGTTTATTAATTTTTATGTTAATTATATGAGAATTAAAATTTAGTTGTAGTTGTATTGAATTTTCCGTAAGATATGAAAGAAAAAATTAGATGACTTCCAACAATGAAGAATCAAAGAATTGATGTATTTTTTTAAGAGAGAGACTATTGCACAAAATGGGAAAAATATAGCTTCAACACTGTCATCAATTGTTGATTCCACTATTTCAATTATTAATGAAGAAAGTGAGAAACAACCTTTTAAGATTCAAAAGGTTATATTTATTGAATTTGATCTTAATTCTTTGGAGCGGGATCCTAGAAAGAGATTTCAAATTTGGCAATATCCACCCAATCAAATGGATGAAATTAGGTGAGCTTATTTAAAATGTGGTCCATATAAAAAACATCTTGAAAGTTCATCCTTTTATTCTCGATGCTCATCAACAGGCAGAATTAAAGAATTTATCCACCATTTAAGAATTGTGCAAGTGTTTGATTGAAACAAAAAAAAATCATAAGTTTACTACTTGATTGATAGGGTTATTCATCTTATCTTAACTCTTCCAGTTTCTACATTTACTATGGAATGATCATGTTTTGAAATGAAGATAGTGAAGACAAGGTTGAGAAATAAGATGGAAGATGACTTTTTTATGGATAGTATGGTTATTTACATTGAACATGAAATTATTGAAAGTTTCAATTTTGAGTATATTATTGATTATTTCAAGGCATTGAAAGAGCAGAGAGTAATGTTATAAGATATTGTTCGATCATTCTCTTTAAAATTGGTCTATTAGATTACCTTTAAAGTTTATATATATATATAATATACATTTAGGGTTTAGGGTTTATACATTTAATGCCAATAACACTAGTGTAAGAATTTCATACTTACACTAATATCTAACCATTAATTTTGTGTTAATCTAATGGCTTATAATGATGCAATTTAATGAAGAAAGAGAATTGTATATTTACAACATTATAATTACAATGAAGAGAGAGAAACATCAAAAATCTAAAATTAATTAAGCAATAGAATTTGACTATATAAACTAATAATTATAAAATAATAAAGAATAATAGCAGCATTGGTGAAATAAAAAGTGATAAAATATACTAATGAACAATTAAAAATGTAAACTTAATATTCACTAATTATAGAAAAAATTGATTTTTATCTAAAAATTCTATGCCATTTACGTTTTCTATAGTTGCTTTTTGTTGAGTGTTTTCACTAGTTATAGAAAGTGCTCTTTTTTATTTTATTTTTTGAATGTCATTTATATTTTTAATCTTTATTTATTCAAAGTTTGATGTAATTGTTTTTGGGATTTTATTAAAAAATCTCAATTTTTAATTTCATTTCACTAAAAATTCTGTTATTTTGTATAAATTTTTATTTTCATTTTATATATTTTTTAAGCAATTTTAAAAGTTTAAAAGTAAATATATTTAATTTTCTAATAAATATCTACCCAAAAATAATTCAAATAAAAATAAATGATAAATTTTTATAAAATTTAAATTTAAATAGAAATTAAAATATTAATAAAAATTATATAATTATCTGCTGAAAATCCTAAAATATTAAGGAACTATGTTTCTTCTTTTAATTGATAATAATTAGAAAACATACATTTTTAACTGAGTGTTTTCAAAAAATTATAAAAATGTCTATCATTCTTTATAATTTTCTTGTTACATTTTTGATAAGTAAGTATTAAGAATTTGATAGTAGAAATATTTATGTTCTTAAGGTATATATATTTATTAAAAATATTTATTGAAATTGTAACTTTTTTAATAGAAACTTTCCAAATTCATCTCACTGATGTTTATAAAATTTTTATTATTTTATAATTATTAGCCTGTATATCAAATTTTTTTTAAATAATTATTTGATTTCATTATATCTCTCTCTTCATTAAAATAATAATCTAATACATCTTTACTCTCTTTCTTCATTAAATTACACCATTTTAAAACATTAGATTAATATGAAATTAATAATTAGATATTGCTGTTAGTGTAAAACTCTTGCAGGTGTTATTGGATCCTTCCTCATGATATACATTTAATTTTATATAGTTAATTTACATTTGATTTTAGTTTAAATGTCTTGACTCCCGAGAATTTCTTTTAAGATCGGCCACTGCTAGTAACTCGTCAATAAACTAACTCATGGCCAAAAAAAATATATATATATAGCTCTTTAATTTTTCTTCTCGTTTTACTGCACTACCAAACATTTAAAAAAATTTATGCCTATATTAACCCCCTAACTAACGTACTTTTGATGAGAAAAGATAATCAAGAAAAAGTAAAGAAAAGGAGACAAAACGATATAGATATGGACAAGACTTACTGTACTACCAAACATAATGTAGGTATATGAAACCTACATTAAGATAGAGAGAATTATGTGGTGAATAGCCACCAGATGGGGAAGGCAACTTAGTAACCATTGCGAGAGAGTAATTGGAGTTGTTAGCCTAAATTTATTCTGTGATTGCACAGACACATTACATAATCAACCCATAATTTATACGACAGGTGGCAAACCGGACACAAATTAAAGCGCGTATTTAGCCAATCATTGGGTCTTGTTTTAAGTACATGGGGGCCAATCAAGTGATGTCCAAATGAATTTGCGCGTACAACTTTTGACTAATCTGAACCTTTTCAGTCGACTGAAAGAGACACCATATATACTAAATTCAGGAGAATCAATCACAAAGATATTTCTTTTAGTTTAACGTTGGCAACAACTGATATGCATTATTATAGTTTATACTCGTTATTATGTGGGTTCTTATATGCCACCCAAGTTAATAGATAGAGTTTTAAACCCATGCCGAGTACTCACCAAAAAAAAAAAAAAATTGCTGAGTTGAACTAACTGAATTATGACACAAAGGATTAGAAGTGTTTTGTATGAAATTTATATAATCAATTACTTATAATTAGAAATTAATTCTTTTAAGGTATTTAATTACAATATATATATATATATATATATATATATATGTATATTGTTTCTTTTTCTATCATGTATTATCCAAACTTCCATTCCATTCCTAATTACACTCAGTTTTGATTCATAAAGGAGTAATGATGCATGGACAACAAATGCACACATCAGCAGCACATCATATGCCATGGTAGAAGAAAAACTGAAAAAAGATAAAAATCAACTACTGATGCACCATGGGCATTAAAAAACAAAGCTCACACCAATATCTCCTTGGCTAATAATTCCCCATTTTATTATAAGGGAAACAGCAAAGTGAATAGTGATTGAGCCTTTCCTCGATCATTTTTTCCTCATCAGCTCTCTCTTAGTCTCTATATCTCTCAATCATTGGCTTCATTGTCTTTCTCTTTCGCACACCAGTTGCACGTGAGTGACTGAGCATTATTCATCTACAAAGCCAGAAGAGATTCATTGTATTTTTCATGTCTCACACCCTCAATCTGTAAGCTTTCTAAACTCTCAATCTTTGAAAATCACTAGAAACTCTCATTTTGTCAAATAATTTCCATCTCTCCATCAATTATTCACTACTAAAAATCTGTGGGATACTGACAAATAGTACTAATGGATACAAACCTATCAGTAATTACGGACGTCATTTCCCACGGGTTGTCGCCTATTTGCATTATTCAGCTTGTGATTATCTATTTGCCTAATAGCTCATGGGTACACGCATCGGTAAATTATGGCACCACTGTGCGCCATATGGCGCACACGATTTCTGATGGGTATACTGACAGGTTTACTTTTGTACAATAAGGATTACATGTTCGTCGATAAGCCATAAGCAATTGCACATGTGCCATATGATACGAGATATTTACCAACAGGTTTACAAATGGTTGATTTTTTGTTTTATTTTTATTTATTTTTTTAGTTAAATTACCACAGGTGTTTTATTTTTTATTTATTTTTGAGTTAAGTTGCTAATGAGTTTACCAATGGAATTTTTATTTAAATTATCGACGGGATTTTGAAAATTCTAGATGTTGACCTGCAACTCTTGAAATTCCCATTTACCCATTGGTAAAATCATCTTTAATAAGTGAGATCTAAAATGCACCATTGCACTTAAGTGTTACCGATGAGTTGACCTGTTGGTAACCCATCAGTAACCTGTGGATATGTTGCTCCTCCTCGCTTCTTTTTTCTCATTTCTCTCTTTACTTTTCTCTCTTCGCTCTCTCTCTCTCTCGCCCCCTCACTGCGCTGCCACTGCTTCTTGGCTATCATCCCCCGCTGTCAGAGCTCTGTTTGTGAAATAAAGCCCACGATTATGATCTAGGTAAGTTGGTGAGCATTTTAATCAGTTTTTCTTTAATATTGCTTAGTTTTTATGTTCATTTGTGGGTGCCTATAGTGTTATTTCTTATGGCATTGTAGAGTAATTATTATTATTTTGTTAAGGTAGGTGTTGTGTTGACCCCTAGCACTGAGTTTTTGATGTTAACAATAAACATTGAGGGTAGTTTTTCATCTTTTTTCCTTATTTTATTTTGTAATTTGTATATATAAATGTTTACAATTGTGTGAGAATAAATATTTGCTCGTACCGGATTTTCAGGGTTAGATTTGGTTACACATAAGGAGCTTTTGGATTCTCTGTCATTTTTCACTGCAGTAAAGGTAAGTAATAAGGTCCTTTTCTATTTGTATTGTTTAATATATATATAGGATAGAGACTTATATTTTCTAGGATAAAGTTGTAGGAAATGGGGATTGCATGACTGGGGGGGAAACGTGTAGAGGTCCTTCTCTAACTTGTTTGCATTATTTGCTGTGGAATTCTTTGTATTGGTAGAGATTGTAAGATGCATATTGTGGAGTTATAAGAAGACATGCAACAGAATAGTTTTCAAGATTATGTGAATTATATGTAATTATTAAAATGTAACTATTTAACTATGTTTATTATTGTTGAATTAAATGAAATATCTGATGATGGAAACTCCTAATTTAAGGGGAGATACTGTCAAAATTTTGTTAAATTTTTTTTAGGGAAAATGATTAAAAGTAATTGTATTAAAGAAAACATAAACACCAATTAAATGTGTTTGAAAGTAATGATATAAGTAAAACTTAAAGACCACCTGACTACATTTTAAAGACCAATTAAAAGAAATATCTGATAGCAGAAGCTCCTAATTTAAGGGGCGATGCTGATGAAATTTTATTAAATTTTTGCTTAGGGATAAAAAATTAAAAATAAATGTATAAAACAAACTTAAAGACAAATTGAATGTATTTGAAAGTAATAATATGAATATGTTTGAACAAAGACTAATTGAATGTGTTTTAAAGACCAATTAAAAGAAATATCTGAGACGGAAGCTCCTAATTTAAAAAGAGATTCTGTCAAAATTTTGTCAGAATTTTTGTTAAGGAAATAAAATTAAGAGTAGTTATACTAAAAATTTAAATAGTAATTTATGTTTTTTCTGTACTTTTTAATTATTTCAGTATGGCTAGTAGAGGCTAAGGTCGATTTCGTAAGGTCAGTTGACCCACCATCGCCCCTCCTACCACTTCCGCCACCACCTTTCACACTACCCCTTCTACCACCTTCGCCACCACCCCTTGCTCCACCTCCACCACCTCCCCTTCCACTCCCTGCACCTCCATCCCTGCCACCACCACCTCTCTCTTTAGGATGATGCCTACTCATGGGTATACTGGCCCTCTACCTCCCTCTTATTCCTAGTCACAGTGCATCACAACAGTAACCCTTCCCCCAACCCTACAACTACCTAGACTCTTAGCCTCATATTTCATTAGACTACTACTTCCTCGAGTAGGTCACAGACATGAGACCTAGATAGGAGGCCCTAGGCCCAAAAGGTGGGCCACTTGGGCTTAACAGTAGGCTATTCTGCCAAATTAGTCCAGACGGTAAATATAGGTAAGTTTAAACATGTTTTCTATTACATTCTAATTTTTCATTGGTGTGATATTTAAAATATTTTTATTATTTTTAATTTAGTTTATCTATGGAACAACTGTGATCCATTTGCTGACAGTCACCATAGGATCACAGAGGTTATACAGCCTAAGTATAACCATCTGTGGCCTACTTGGATTGACATCTCGAGAGATGTCAAGGAGATATGGTGGCAGGAGTATAAGGTAATTCTATGATTTATTTGCTTTTGTTAAAATATATATGTTTATATTATTTAATTGAATGCTTGTATATGATTACTTTTGTATTGTGATTTTGTGTATACAGAGGACCATCTAAATTCTACCCAAGCATGAACCTGCTATTAAGAGGGCTTTGAGGATTAGATCCTCTAAGAGATTCCAGGATATGTTTTATGAAGTTCATAAGGGACACATGAATAGCTCATGGTTGAATGATGCAATCCTCAGTGAGATGCGGTGCCACGGGGCTAGCAAACTAACCTTCAAGGATAAGTCGGATAAAGGGAGGACAAATCGAGCCTTACAAAAAGGCGAGTTGTTGTATATGGGTGGGTCGAGCACCCGAGAGGGGACTTGAAAGCATCTGGTAATTCTTTAACCTCTCTACTTTTAATATATTATTAAAATTAATTTACTACATTTGAATTGTGGCAAATACTATGTTTTTATGAATTTATCTATACTGTCGAGGGAGTCAAACCGCCCTCTGACCTAGGGAGCGCTCTTTTAGAGGACCCACACATGAAAGGGTGAGGTGTGAGGAAAGTCTGAAGAGTTCTGGGTAGATCCTCATTTTGAGGCCACTTATGTAAGTTTGAACTTAGACATCTTTTTACTTAATTTTTATTACTATTTTCATTTATGTCATAATTATTACTTATAATGTGCTTTATCTTTTTTCCTTTATAGCATGAGTTTATAGACTTCTAGAAGTAGTCACAAACCCAGTATCAGATCCAAGTGGCTGAGCTTAGGCCCTATGCTGACATCCCTCCTACTCCAAACAAGGAGGATGTCTAGGCCCAGGTGGTTGGCGGCCTATATAAGGGTCACATGTATGGGATAAGGTACTACCCTGATAGTAGATTCCCATTTATGAAGCACAGACACGGGACATGACACGGACACGGACACGGAGACATACCAAATTCAAAAAATTACAAAACACAGACACGACATATATATATAATTTTTTTATTTTTTTGTATGATTCTTTTTTTTTTCTGGATTTTTGGGGTCATGTTTGTATTTTTTTTATCTAATTAGTTCTTATTTTTTATAATCAATTGAAGAACTTTTAAAATGAAATGACCCAATCGTACAGATCCAACTAAGCAACTAAAGTTAGTTTTTGGCTCATGTTGGTATTACAAATTTAAAAAAAAAAGAAACTAACTCAGGTATGTCCACAGTGAATTAGAGCCATGTCTAACGCATGTCCGGTCATGTTTGGTAGGTTTTTGGTCAAGTCCGGCACATGTCTGACACGTGTCCGATCGCATCTAACGTGTGTACGGCGCGTGTCCGAGCTCAAAAAAATTATTTTTTTAGTTGGACACGTACAGATGCGTGTCAGACACGTGTTGTGTGGGTGTTGGTGTCTAACACGTATCCGTGCTTCTTAGATTCCCATTCTCTACCACTGGGTTTTCTACTGGAGCTGATGCCTTAAGGGAGCATGTGCATGCCCTTAACCAAGGGCTGCAGCAGCAGGTACATCTGATCTAGTAGCAGTAGAAGTAGTAGGAACAACACCTTCAGTAGCTCCAGGAGAAGTAGGCAGGGTGAGTAGTTATGGAGCAGGAACTGAGGGAGATTCAATCGGTTAAGCTGTCCTTAGAGCAGTAGCAATAGGAGAAGGCAAAGAAAGAGAAGATTAAGTTCAAAAGGATACAAAAGAAGATCACTACTAATGTGATGACCTTCTTTAGGGACATGCAAGCTTTAGGATCCTTTGGCCCCAGCAAGAAGCTCCTGCAGATCCCACTTCCTTCCACTTTTGAGGTCTCCTCACCATCGGATGGCATAGACAACTCTAATGGGTCTAATGATGATGATGCCACCACCACCAATAGTGTCAATAACCAAGAGTTCAGCTACTGTTTCTCTAGCTTGTTTTTTCTTTATTTCATTCTAGATATTTTTTACATTTATTGCACTTTGTATATATTTTATTATGATACTTTGATATTTTATTGTATTAGTTTGTTTATTTTATTATTATTTCATTATTTTCTTACTTGATATCACTTTAATTGATGATTAAATTATTACATAAATAACTTAAAAATTTATAAAATACCAATCAACCCATCAGTAGTTAATTACATTTTCAAATTAAATAGTTTTAAAAATACTAACACCCGTTAGTAAAATTAAAATACCCCATCAGTAACATTATTTGTTTGACAACCTCAATGATGCGTTTGATATCATTATACCGATTGGTCTACTTTTTTATTCCCATTGGTAAACCGTTAAAAATTATTGATTGATTTAATGACTCGTTAGTAATATTCCATTGATGCCCAAAAAACTGATTGCTTGTATTGATAAGGGGCATTTATATAACTTATCTTGCTACCAAACCTTAGCTTTTTGCATGAGTTTTACTGTGTTATTGATGCAATTAACAAGGATGTTGATTTTTTTTCCTCATTGTGTGATTTTAATAGAATGATTGGCTTTTGAACTGATTTTAGAATAATTTGTAATTACACCAGGGTTGTATTTGACTTGTCTCTTTGAGTATAGTTTTGAGCATAGGAGATTCGGATCAAGTGCAAAGTGTCAAGAACAAGACTGGAAACTCTCTAGAAGAAGTTTGGAGCAAAAAGGAATAAAAGCCATAGAAGTTCGCTCTCCGGTGAGAGCTACAGAATGACTTCTAGGATTAATTGGAGCAATGCTCTCTAGAAAGTGCTACAACATTGGTGCGATAACAGGATATCAATTTATTAATCTATTTTAGAGAGCAGTATTTATAGGAATGATTCAGAATTTTATCCTAATTTTAGCTGCACATTTTAGGTTGCTATTATTCTCTATCTATGCCTCTCTTTTTCTTCTACTTCTCTACTTTTCTCTCTCTAGGGATTCCAAAAGTGAATTTGCTTTGTTTTTGTGGATTATTGATAAGGGGCATTTGTGCCACTTATCTTACTTCTAAGCTTTAGCTTTTTACATGAGTTTTAATGTGTTGTTGATACAATTAATAAGGATTTTGATTTATTCCTCATTGTGTGATTTTGATAGAATTGATGGCTTTTGTATTGATTTTGGGATAATTTGTAATTATACCCTGTTGTGTTTGACTTGTCTCTTTAAGTATCATTTTATACACAAGAGCTTTGAATCAAGTGCAAATGTCAAGAACAAGGTTGGAAACTGTTGGGAAGAATTTGGAAGCAAAATAGAATTCTTGAGTTCATTTGAGCAAAATCGCAAGAAGTATTGTAAGAGAAAATCTGTATCTCTTTCTACAGGGATCAGATTAAGACAAATGAAAATGTTTTGGAAAGCGCAAGAAGTTCTTTACAACTTTCATGTTCAGCTTAAAACCCAATTCTAAGAATGTCTTGGTGAAAATCAAGTTACAAGATTAAAGGTTGCTGATGTTCTAGTGCTGTCCAACTTAACCTCTAGTTAGTATTTTCACAATATTTGGAGCTATAGATGTCCGATTGAAGTGATTTTGATAGCGTTGGAAAGCTTATTCAAAGGGATACAATTCTATTTCTGGTGCTGAGGCCAATTTCCATTCTGTCCACCACTGCAGTGATCTTTAACCATTGTAGTGGTCAATAACACTTGAAAAAGTGCCATTCAGTAGCATAGCTCACTGCTGACAGCGATCATGTGATGACGCAGAACTGCTCATTTAACCTATTTTTAGGCCCCAATTTGACCCATTTTAGAGAGCAGTATATAAGGGATTGTTATAGACTTTTACCCTAGTTTTTCACTCAGTTTTTACTCAGTTTTAGGTTGCTATTATTCTCTCTCCACATCTCTCTCTTCTCATTCTCTTTCTAAGGGTTCCATTGGTGAAGGTGCTTTATCTTGGAGATTGTGGAAATGATCATTGCTATTATTTTCAGGTTCTTTTATCTTCATTGTTGTATTTCTCCAGAGATGGAGAAGTAGATTTCTTTACTAGTGTAGGGATTTCCCAATAGATTGGGATGACATTTGAGACCCTTTGTTTATGTTGAATGCATTGGTTTTCTTAATGCTTTGTAGTTTCTATTCCTTTAATTATTATGGTGATTGCTATAATCTTTATTGGATTAACTAAATTGGCAATTGTTATTTAGGGAAACCCTTTAGGCATAAATTGATAGATCTATTGGTTTATGTTGAAGGAGAACATTAGAATTAACTTTCCAATTGGCGGTCAAGCTATAGCAATTAGTACCTTAGATCATTGTAATTACCAATTAAATTGAGATCTCATTTATTTGTTAATTTCATTGATCAACTCTAGTGATTAATTAATCACTCGTAGAGTTGTGAGTAATTTATTACTAATAGCCACCAATGGGTTTAATATCTGGTCAATGATAATTGATTTCTAATCCTAGAAATACCTTGCACTAGTGCCTTCTCTATTATTACTATTATCCTTCAATTTAAATTATTTGCTTTAATTCTTAAAACTCCCAAATCTTTCCAACTTAGTATTGAAGCCTCCTTGAGAAATGACCTAGGTTATGCCCTTTACTATATTTTTGGTACAACTCAGCATTGTTTCTAATTTGAGGAGGTAGGCAACAACCTCTGTCAATTATAGCAAGGATTGTTGCTATTATTTTCATGTACACTTTTAGATTCATTGTTATAATCCTCCAAATATGAAGGAGTAGATTTTCTTACTAGTGTAGGGTTCCAGATGGATTGGGATAATGTTTGAGACCTTTTGTTTATATTAAATGCACTAGTTTTCTCAATGTTTTGCAGTTTCTATTCTTATAGTTATTATGGTGATTGCTATAATTTTTATTTGAATAACTAAATTGGTGATTGTCATTCAAGGAAACCCTTTGGGCATAAATTCATGGATCCATTGGTTTATATTTAAAGGAGAATATTAGAATTAATCTTTCAATTGGCAATTAAGCTATAGCAATTGGTATCATAAATCATTGTAATTTCTAAATAAATTGAGATCTCGTTTATTGATCATTTGCATTGGTCAAATTCTAGAGATCAATTAATTACTAGTAGAATTGCTAGTAACTAATTACTAATAGCCATTAATGAGTTCAATATTTGATCAATGATAATTAATTTTAATTCTAGGAATACCTTGCACTAGTGCCCTCTTCATTGTTGCTATTATCTTTTAATTTCAATTCCTTTAATTTAGTTCTTCAAAACCTCCCAATTTTAGCAACTAGGTGATAAAGCCTCATTGAGAGATGACCTAGGTTGTGCCATTTTACTATATTTTTCTTGGTGCAACTTAGCATAATTTAATTTTTAATTTGAAGAGGTAGGAAATATGCTTCATCAAATTTTGGCGCCATTGCCGGCTTGGAGGCATTAAAACTTGGTTGTTTATTTTACTATTTTTATTTTACTCTGTTTTATTTTATTCCATTTTTATTTTTTCTTATTTTTATTTTATTTTTTGCTATTTATTTTATTTTGCAAAAAAAAAAGGAAAAAAATGGTTATTCCTTTGAATGAGGCGTTCCTTGTCTGCTGAAAATTTGATATCTCTTGACTCTGAGATTGAGAGAACTTTAAGAAAAATTAGATAGGCAAAGTGTCAACAAGCAAAACTATCTAAGCATTCTAATCCTTTGTTTAATATTTCAGGAAATATAGGTGACATAGGAGATAAGAACGAAACACTTAGGGAGCTCAATGCTCCTGACTTTACTGAGTAGCCCTAGGTAATTAGATACCCTAGGCTTGAATATGACTTTGAGCTCAAAGGATACATGGTTCATATTCTACCCAAGTTTTATGGGCTGTCTGGAGAAGACCCACACCAACACCTTAGAAGGTGGCTATGGATGATGTTAAGCTAAGAGCATTCCCCTTTTCCTTAGAGGGTGTTGCAGAGAATTGGTTCTTCAACCTACTGGATGGCATGGTGAATAATTGGATTGGGATGCAATTTTTTTTTCTAGAGTAATATTTTCCCACTTCTTAAGTTGTAGCCATTCAGAAGGACATTAATAGGATCTACCAATCCGAGGACACTCTACATGAGTATTGGCAGCATTTTAAGCTTCTATGTACCAGCTACCCTAACTATCAAATTCCAGAGCAGCTATTCCTCTAATACTTTTATGAAGGTCTTGTACCTGCTGTTAGGTGCATGATTGATACTACAAGTGGAAGGGCACTCCTAGACAAGACACTGGAAGAGGCCCATGCCCTAATTAAGAATATGGCCACCAACTTTAAGCAATTTGGATGTAGGGCTACCACAATTACTAAAGGCCTTCATGAAGTGAGCTAATTAGAGAATCCAGTGTTGACCTAGACTTATAGCAACTTTCTGGCCTTATGCAGCAGCTGATGGTTAGCCAAGAAACAACCCTAGTGGTTCCCAGGATTTGTGGCATTTGTACCTCAAATGATCATTATAAAGACATGTGCCCGGCTTTGAAATATGAATCAGCCACTGGGATAGCAACAACAAATCCTTTCCAGAGTCCACCTCAGAATTAGACAGGCTAGTTCCCATTCGGGAACACTTATAACTCTAGCTAGAAAATTCTTACTTAAAGTGAGAAAATAACTTTAAGTCATAAGGCTAACTATAACATTTATCACATCTGGGCGTGCTATGTATTGTCCTCCCCAATGTGAGTATAACACCCGACCTGAAGATATTATCCACTTTGGGGCCTTACTGGGCAGCTCTTAGAGATTTTCTTTTCCCCTCTCTTAATAGGAAAATGCATCTGTATAAGAGAGGCATCTATACCCATATTGGTTAGGGAAGAGAAGAAAGTATGACTTATAAGGGTGTGGATACCTCCCCTCTGCAGATGCATTTTCCCCCACGAGAGGGAAAGAGCAAACCTGTGAGGGGCACAAGGCCCCAAAGCAAAAATATCTACATCGTTAGTGTAACACCCTAATATTTAACTCAACACGCCTAAGACGCATTTAAGTTAATTATTAGTCATTACTCTTTTGTTCCAGTTTTTAACTCAAACTTCTTTAAAATACTTTAGTAAAAATATGGGTAAAATTTTTTTTTTTGAACTTAAATAACAAATCGTGAGCCGCGCATACTAAATACCTAACGTCATTACCTTACCTGCGTAAGAGAGATGTTAGAAACGAATATCAGGTAAATACAGAATACAACCATAACATAACATAACTCAAATAATGATGACATATCAATAACTGTATCATAATAGTGATGTCTTGTAATCTTAAGGACATCAATATATATCCGTCAATAATATACAAACTGATAACTCAGATACAATTACTCTAAGGGAAAAATATCCAAAAGGAAGTTATCTCCGTAGCTCCTCGTCCACTCTCAAGACAAATCACGAACTACACCTTCATTCATGTCCTGAGACGACACGGAAAAGAAAAGGGATGAGAAACTTATACAAGAATCTCAGTAGGGCTTCCGACTATAACAGAAGTGACATCGTCATCGTCCCCGGGAATCTCGGGTTTAATTATGAAAATGGTGAACATATATATAAGGTTCATTTATTAAGTTCTAAATATCATTAGCCGAGACCCGTATCTTTTAGCATGAATCTTAATGTCATGAATGCAACATATTAATCATGGATGCATGTCAATATCATATACATAGTATCATAAAATTCATAAAACAATGCATATGATATAAAGAACATCATGATCATCATTCTTACAAGTGACTTAAACTTCTTTTTTCTCTTTTCCTTGGGGGCCGCCTATAATTCTCTCTTTTCTCGAGAGTTCTAGGTTATGAGCTCATACCTCACTAGTCGTCACTAGCGTATTCTTATCCCTTTTGATAAGATAAATTCCCGACTCTTAAGGTGCGGGATAGGGGCATTAGGATCACCTTTCATAACCTTTAATTCGAAGTCTAAAGGATCATTTCCTATTTGGATCACCTCTCATAACCTTTAATTCAGGGAGTCTAGAGGATCATTTCCATGTGTCTTATGTCACCTTTAAACTTGGCATGTTATATAGAGATGCAAATATGAATAACTCATCATTTCAACATTTCATGCTCATAAACTTCATGGAATCATGCATCTCAATTTATCAAGCATAATTATAACATACCATAACTTAAACCACATAAACATGTATCATACTTCATTGCATATATCCATAAGCCATATGAGTTTCAACACATGAATATAGCCTTCACAAGATATCAACCGCATTCATGTCATCAAATTTATCAACATTTACGCTTAAGCCCCAAAGGGTCAAATCACAATTTCTCAAAGGTTCTGGTCAAAATGCAAATACCCTTTGTAACACCTTCTCACAAACTAGAGATCTTTAACATTAACCAATACTTTTAATAGACATATAACTATTAGAAACCGTTATAAACTCATCGTAAAAACCTTTTAAGGCCATAAACCAAATTTCAATACATTTTAGGGGTCAAAGTGCAAAATCGCTTGTTTTTAATATTTAACGACGACCGAAATTTCTAAAACTTTATATAAACTTCATAAATGGTATTTTGGACTCATGGACACATTCAACATCATTAGTAGCTTAAAATAAAATCATTTAGCTGAAATAACATAGTTGATAGTTCAAAACACAACATTTTGCATTTTGCAAAACGGCCCAAACTAACACTTGTAACTACCCTTTTATGCATCTATGGTACCAAAAATAATTTTTACAATAACTACTAGCGATTTAAACTCATCTAAACATCCTAAATCAGTAACCTTTTCAGTTCTAAAGGATTAGATCAGAATACTACAATTTTAGCATTTAAAATCATGAGAAAAATCGTATTCTTAATCCTTTATAATTTCTAGGTCTTTCAAAATTTCTTTGTACAAATTTAAAGACAAGATCATGCCTAAAAATAAAGTATATCAAGATTTAAATCAGAATTATATAAGTGCCAAAAATAAATAGATGAGAAGTGTCCATGATCAAAGTTGTCATTTAAAATAAAACAAGTAAAATCTTGAACTTTAGGATTTAAATGATAACTAGAATCATAAACTTGTCTTGTAACCTTATTATTATCATTATAAGGTGATAACTTGGAAAGATAAATATGAAATGCAAGGCTTGAGATATAAATATAAAGATACAAATTCATTCTTAGGTATTTATGATTTAGGTGACAACTTGAAAGTAAATATGAATATGCAAGTTTATATTATTATCTTCAAGAATTAAAGTGATAACTTGGAATATAAATATGATTATGAAAAACTTGAAATATAAATATGATATGCAAGAACTTATAACATAAATATGGATGCAAGTTCATTTTATGTCTTATTAAACTTAAAACTCAAGACTTAGTAACTCCTTTAGAAATCTTTTGTCATCAAGAATTAAATCTTGGGCTTTAGAGGACATTTAAATGATGGATTCACAACCACCACCATGATTCCTCATCATCAAGCCATGGTCATTATCAAATCATAAAAATCAAAAATATAAAGGAAGAACAAAGAAAGTACATGAAATAAAATCCCTACCAAGTTGTTTCTTTGTTAATTAGAGTAAGAGCTTGATCTTGTATGAGATATCAATGACAAAAATCTGATCTTAGTGATGGTATATATTTGGCCAAGTGAAGATGAAATGGTGGGAGGATTTTTGTTGTGTTCTTGTGTTTGGATATGGAAAGTTTAGGTGCTTAGGGGTTGGTTTACGGTATGTATGTGTTTGTTTGAGCTTGGGAACTTGGATGGATATCAAGAATGGAGTCTCTTGGAGGTGGAGAAGGAAGAAGAAGAGAGCTTTGTATTTAGAGAGAGAAGAGAGGATTTTTGGCTAATTTTTGTGAGCAAGACTACAACCAAAAATACAAATGGTAAGAATGAATGTTTGTGTGTGATTTAGGCTTGGAAAACACATATTTATAGGGATTTTGGGGGGTGAGGCAGCTGCATTAATGGCTATAATGGGGAGTATTTTTTCAATTTTTGTGAGTGGTAGGACATATATTTGATGGGTATTTAATTTGTAATGGTTTAGAAATGATAAATTAGTGTAAGTGGCTTAACCATCAAGAGTTTAAAATTCCTCAAGACAAAATTAAATGGCCAACACTTATAGTGGAAATTTTAGTGCTAATAATCTGAAGTAATAAAATAAAAATAAATCTAAAATATATTTTATTTTTGAGAAAAAGAAATTGTTAGTGGAAAAGAAATTGATAAACTAAAGTAAGTGCTTAATAATCAAATATTTAAGGTGCTCCACTACAAAATTAAATGGCCAACATATGTAGTGGAATTTTTAGTGCAAATAATCTGAAGTAATAAAAAATAAATAAATATAAAATATATTTTATTTTTAAGAAAAAGAAATTTAATACACTAATTTCCTATTATGTGTCTTAAGAACCCTTTTTAATTAAGAAAAGAAAAACAATCTTTTCTAAAATAATCTTATGCTTTAAAATTACCTCAAATAATTATTTTGACTCAAGATAAATAAATAAAATTAATTTATCTTTAACTAGACCCTAATATTGCCTATATTTATTTGATTACGTAAATAAGCTCATTTATTGTTAATTAGGGGCAAAATGGTAATTTAGTAAAAATTCCCGAAACCACCGAACATTTTCAAATATCAAATTACACATGTAATAAACATTTTGAACTCAGGCGATGACTAGGTTGAAATTCTTGAATCTCGTGTTAAATTACCACGAGGGTATTTTGGTAATTTCACTTGCGGTAAAAATTTGAAGTTGATATTTTCACATCTACAATATCCATAACACACATAATCCCCTTCAAGCATAAAACTAACCCCTTGAGGATAGCACAGGTAGTAGTCCTTGATTCGGGGCAAAAATGACCTTAGGGGCATTTTGGTCATTTACTGTGAAAAATTGAAAATCACGATTTTTGCACATATTGCTATTTAATCATCATATAATGTTATTCTAATATCAAAATATCCTATTGAAGATGGCTGGACCATTTTGGCCTCAAATCTTGTGTAGAAAATGACCTAGGGGTATTTTGGTCATTTTGTATAGCAGTAAAAATCGAGACGTTACATTTCTACCCTCCTTAAAAAGAATTTAGTCCTCGAAATTAGTTACTGTGAATAGTTCAGGATAATGAGTCTTCATTTCGATTCAATTCCCATGTGAAATCCTTCATCTTACCTTGTCCCCATGCCACCTTAACCAAAGGTACAACTTTGTTTCTTAAGCTGTTTAACTTTTTGTCCATGATCCTCGTGGCGATAAGTTGAAAGTCAGGTTCTCCCTTAATTGTACTTGTTACGGCTCTAACACATGACCAGAGTCATTGATACTTCTTTAATTGGGAGACATGAAAGACATTATGAAGGTTGGATAGGTTGGGTGGTAAGGCTATTCGGTATGCTACAGACCCGACTCGACTAAGGATTTCAAATGGACCAAGAAATCTAGGATTTAACTTCTTGACTCTCATAACTCGACCTATGCAATGGTAGGGGTGATCCTAAGGAATACATGTTCTCCTTCTTGGAATTCTAACGGCTTTCGCCGTTTGTCCATATAGCTTTTACGTCGACTTTGGCGGTGAGAATTCTATCCTTAATTCTCTTGATTTGTTCCGTTGTTTCCCTCACAATATCAGGTCCTAACAAGTTTTGTTCCCCGGGTTCATACCAACATAAAGGTGATTGGCATTTCCGGCCATACAGGGCTTCATACGATTGCCATGCCGATACTTGCATGATAAGCGTTGTTATAAGCAAATTCAATCAATGGCAAGTATTTATCCCAACTCCTCTTTGGTCCAACACACATGCCCTCAACATATCCTCCAATGTTTGAATAGTCCTCTCGGTTTGACCATCTGTTTGAGGGTGGTAAGCGTGCTTAAACACAACTTTGAACCAAGCGCCCTTTGAAAGGCTCCCAAAATCGTGGCGTAAACCGCGGGTCTCGATCAGAGATTATTGTCGGCGGTACCCCATGTAATCTTACGATCTCTTGAATATATAACTGAGCTAGCCTATCCAAGGAGTAAGTTACCTTGATAGGTAGAAAGTGGGCCGACTTGGTGAGTCGATCCACTATTACCCATATGGCATCATGACCTGCTTGGGTCCTCGGTAGTCCAGTCACAAAATCCATTGAGATACTTTCCCACTTCCACTCGGGGATTGTCAGGGGTTGCAACATTCCAGAGGGTTTTTGGTGCTCAATCTTCACTTTTGTGAGACTAAGCACTTACTAACCCAAGCGCACACATCCTTCTTCAACCAGGCCACGAACATCTTCTTGAGGTCTGATACATCTTAGTGGTACCAGGGTGAATGGTAAAATGGCTCTTATGAGCCTCCTTCAAAATCTCCTTTCGGAGGTCACCTCTTGCCGGTACACAGATCCGGCCTTTAAACCTCCACATACCATCAGCACCTTGGGCAAAATCTTTTAACTTTCTAGCCCGTACTGCCTCTAGAGTTTCTTGAAACTCACTATCCTCTCGTTGGGCTTGAGTGATTTCTTCCATGAAACCACTCGTCACACTAAGATGGCATGCCTTCATGCTCTTAGTGGTCAAGGTCATCCCTAGGTTCAAGTCTCTAAACCTTTCGATCAGCTCAACTTCCTTAACCATCATGTAGGATAGGTGCATCGATTTCCTACTTAAGGCATCGGCCACTACATTGGCTTTGCCAGGATGGTAGTTTAACCTAAAATCATAGTCTTTCAAAAATTCCACCCACCTCCTCTGCCTCATGTTTAGCTCCTTTTGATCAAAGAGGTACTTAAGACTCTTATGATCAGAGAATACTTCAAACTTTTCCCCATCTGGATGGTGTCTCCATACCTTTAAAGCAAACACCACAGCTGCTAATTCAAGGTCATGGGTGGGGTAGTTTGCTTCGTGAGGCTTGAGTTGCCTAGATGCATAGGCTACCACTTGCCTATTTTGCATCAATACACAGCCCAATCCTTTCCCTGAAGCATCACAATATACCTCGAAAGTCACATTAGGGTCAGGTAATACTAACACTGGGGTTGTGGTTAACCGCTTTAAGCTCTTGAAAACTCTTCTCACATTGAGTCCAAACAAAGGGCATTCTTTCTAGTAAGCTTGGTAAGGGGTAAGGAAATTTGAGAAAATCCCTTAATAAACCTACGGTAATATCCAGCAAGTCCTAAAAGCTTCGTATTTCCGTTACCGTAGTAGGTCTCTCGACTCATCACGACTTCTATTTTACTAGGATCTCTTGCAATTCCTCCTTTTGATACTCCATGCCCTAAGAACTTGACTTCCTCGAACCACAATCCACACTTAGATAGTTTGGCATATAGTTTCTTTTCCTTCAAAATCTCCAAAATTGTCCTCAAATGATATTAGTGCTCCTCGTGGGTCTTTGAATAGATGAGTATATCATCTATGAAAACAACCTAAACTGATCCAAATAGGGTCTAAAGATCCTATTCATATAATCCATGAACACAGCGAGAGCATTGGTCAGTCAAATGACATCACTTGTGAATTCAAAGTGGCCATATCGAGTTCGAAAGGCCGTCTTTGGTATGTCCTCATCTCTCACTCTAATTTGATGATATCCACGACCTCAAGTCTATCTTGGAGAACACCATCGCTCCTCTTAATTGATCCATTAAATCATCAATCCTAGGCAAAGGGTACTTGTTCTTTCTTTACTGTCACTCGGTTCAATTGCCTATAATCAATGCATAACCTCATACTTCCATCCTTTTTCTTAACAAATAGGACCGGGGCTCCCCATGGTGATACACTTGGTCTAACAAACTTCTTCTCTAAAAGTTCCTCTAATTGAGTTTTTAACTCAGTTAATTCTAGAGGTGGCATCCTATAGGGTGCTATGGATATTAGTCTGTCCTGGAACCAACTCTATGGAGAACTCAATTTCTCTTTTTGGAGGGAACTCGGGTATATCATCAGGAAACACCTCAGGATAGTCTCTCACAATGGGTATCTCATCAAAATTTTGCTCAAAGTCTACATCACTAGCGGCTAGGAGAACATATCCCTTACTCTCTTCCTCACCACAGTTTATTTCTCTGACATTTATGTACAGGACTTAGAGGTTTTCTAGGTTCACTAGGAATAGGAAGAAAAATGATAGACTTGTCATAACAATTTAACATTACGGTTGGCGTAAAGCCAATCCATGCCAAAATTATATCTAGACCTTGCATGGGTAGGCAGACTAAATCTAGAACAAAGATCTACCTTCAACAATGAAATAGCCAGTTTAGGCAAAATCTCTGAGTCCTAACGGGTTTCCCGATGGGGTAAAGCAGTGAGATCAAAAGGAGTTGACACATGCAATTTTAAGGATTGATTACAAGTTTGGGATATGAATGAATGAGTAGCGCCCAGTCAAATAGTACAATTAAGGTTCTACCATTCATTTCACACTTACCTTCCATGAGGTTTCGAGATCTTGTTGAGTCCTCTGCGAGGTGAAGACCCTTCCTTGGCGTTGTGGCTTGGGGTTGGGGTGTTGGGTTCCTCTCTATGCATTCCGCGAGTAGTGACCAGGCTTCCCTTGCCGGTAGCAAACATTACGGCCCAACAAGCAAGGCCGATCACCATGTTGCTTCCCACACCTTGGACATTGATGGCGAGGCAGGTCTTGGAGAGTGCGGTGGGGTCCATTGGGGTGCCTTGCCTTTGGTTCCATTTAATCCCCCTTGATGAAAGTCCTTCCTAGGGCCTTGCGGCCTAAACTGTGGCCTAGGCTGTGGTCTCGGTTGCGGTCTAAAGAGTGGTCGATTTTGCGACTTAAACCTTGGGGCTTGTGGTGCGGCTTCTTCGCCAAAGTTATGCGCCCTTGATGTACTCGACTTCTTTTGACCATCTTCAATTATCGACATTTGTTGACCAGCGTAGAAGTCACGATCTCCAAATGAGCCACGGCAATGTTGATTTCACTTTCAGCCGGATTCGTACTTCACACATTTCCAGTACTCATCGGGGTTTCCTTGATACATCCTCGAGAACTTAATGAGCTCCTCAAACTTGGCGGTATCTTGGCGACATTCATACCTCCTTGAGTGAGTTGCATGAACTTCGATATCTTTGCATTCCTTCTTGATTAGGAAATATTTTCATAAAAATGAGCCTTGAGCGGCTCCCAATCTATCGAGTGCTGCGCCTCCGATAGTCTCAGTCTGGAGTCCACGAGTCGGCATCCGCTTCCAGCATGTATGTAGCAAAGGTCACCTTTTGTTCCTCAGAGCATATATGACCACCGTAAAGATCTTCTCTATATTCTTTATCCATTCTTGACATGATTTGGGTTCAAAGCTCCTCTAAAAGATGGCGGATTAAGCCCTCTGAAACTCCCGAACCGTGCATTCTCCATAACCTCAGCATCATTAGGATAGCGACTCGCTTCGCCTTGACGGTCCATCCTTTCAAACAGCCTTTCCATGGCCCTTGCCATGCCCCTGAGAAACTTCAGATTCCGTCACCTTGTCCGTTTCCATTTGGAGTCCTATTCTGTCGTGATGGTGCCATTGGTCCCTGAGCACACAAAACAGAAAACACTGAGGTGATCAAGCTCAATACTTTATGTTATGTGAGCTAGCTACCATGGCATCTACACAAGCGAGTCATGTATTTCTATCTTATAGCTCATCTTATCAACAAAGCAACTACACATGACATAACTATCGTATTATGCTTGAGAAGCATAGTCAGTCCAATCCTCAGGCTCCGTGAAGGTCGAACTGCTCTGATACCAAAATGTAACACCCTAATATTTAACTCAACACGCCTAAGGCGCATTTAAGTTAATTATTAGACATTACCCTTTTGTTCCAGTTGTAACTCAAACTTCTTTAAAATACTTTAGTAAAAATATGGGTAAAATTTTTTTTTTTGAACTTAAATAACAAATCGTGAGCCGCGCATACTAAATACCTAACGTCATTACCTTACCTGCGTAAGAGAGATGTTAGAAACGAATATCAGTAAATACTGAGAATACAACCATAACATAACATAACTCAAATAATGATGACATATCAATAACTGTATCATAATAGTGATGTCTTGTAATCTTAAGGACATCAATATATATCCGTCAATAATATACAAGCGATAAGCGAGATACAATTACTCTAAGGAAAAATATCCAAAGGAAGTTATCTCGTAGCTCCTCGTCCACTCTCAAGACAAATCACGAACTACACCTTCATTCATATGCAGGCGACACGGAAAAAGAAAAGGGATGAGAAACTTATACAAGAATCTCGGTAGGGCTTCCAGACTATAACACAAGTGTCATCGTCATCGTCCCAGGAATCTCGGGTTTAATTATGAAAATGGTGAACATATATATAAGGTTCATTTATTAAGTTCTAAATATCATTAGCGAGACCCCTATCTTTTAGCATGAATCTTAATGTCATGAATGCAACATATTAATCATGGATGCATGTCAATATCATATACATAGTATCATAAAATTCATAAAACAATGCATATGATATAAAGAACATCATGATCATCATTCTTACAAGTGACTTAAACTTCTTTTTCTCTTTTCCTTGGGGGCGCCTATAATTCTCTCTTTTCTCGAGAGTTCTAGGTTATGAGCTCATACCTCACTAGTCGTCACTAAGCGTATTCTTATCCCTTTTGATAAGATAAATTCCCGACTCTTAAGGTGCGGGATAGGGGCATTAGGATCACCTTTCATAACCTTTAATTGAAGTCTAAAGGATCATTTCCTATTTGGATCACCTCTCATAACCTTTAATTCAGGAGTCTAGAGGATCATTTCCATGTGTCTTATGTCACCTTTAAACTTGGCATGTTATATAGAGATGCAAATATGAATAACTCATCATTTCAACATTTCATGCTCATAAACTTCATGGAATCATGCATCTCAATTTATCAAGCATAATTATAACATACCATAACTTAAACCACATAAACATGTATCATACTTCATTGCATATATCCATAAGCCATATGAGTTTCAACACATGAATATAGCCTTCACAAGATATCAACGCATTCATGTCATCAAATTTATCAACATTTACGCTTAAGCCCCAAAGGGTCAAATCACAATTTCTCAAAGGTTCACGGGTCAAAATGCAAATACCCCTTTGTAACACCTTCTCACAAACTAGAGATCTTTAACATTAACCAATACTTTTAATAGACATATAACTATTAGAAACCGTTATAAACTCATCGTAAAAACCTTTTAAGGCCATAAACCAAATTTCAATACATTTTAGGGGTCAAAGTGCAAAATCGCTTGTTTTTAATATTTAACTTGACGACCGAAATTTCTAAAACTTTATATAAACTTCATAAATGGTATTTTGGACTCATGGACACATTCAACATCATTAGTAGCTTAAAATAAAATCATTTAGCTGAAATAACATAGTTGATAGTTCAAAACACAACTTTCTGCATTTTGCAAAACAGCCCAAACTAACACTTGTAACTACCCTTTTATGCATCTATGGTACCAAAAATAATTTTTACAATAACTACTAGCGATTTAAACTCATCTAAACATCCTAAATCAGTAACCTTTTCAGTTCTAAAGGATTAGATCAGAATACTACAATTTTAGCATTTAAAATCATGAGAAAAATCGTATTCTTAATCCTTTATAATTTCTAGGTCTTTCAAAATTTCTTTGTACAAATTTAAAGACAAGATCATGCCTAAAAATAAAGTATATCAAGATTTAAATCAGAATTATATAAGTGCCAAAAATAAATAGATGAGAAGTGTCCATGATCAAAGTTGTCATTTAAAATAAAACAAGTAAAATCTTGAACTTTAGGATTTAAATGATAACTAGAATCATAAACTTGTCTTGTAACCTTATTATTATCATTATAAGGTGATAACTTGGAAAGATAAATATGAAATGCAAGGCTTGAGATATAAATATAAAGATACAAATTCATTCTTAGGTATTTATGATTTAGGTGACAACTTGAAAGTAAATATGAATATGCAAGTTTATATTATTATCTTCAAGAATTAAAGTGATAACTTGGAATATAAATATGATTATGAAAAACTTGAAATATAAATATGATATGCAAGAACTTATAACATAAATATGGATGCAAGTTCATTTTTATGTCTTATTAACCTTAAAACTCAAGACTTAGTAACTCCTTTAGAAATCTTTTGTCATCAAGAATTAAATCTTGGGCTTTAGAGGACATTTAAATGATGGATTCACAACCACCACCATGATTCCTCATCATCAAGCCATGGTCATTATCAAATCATAAAAATCAAAAATATAAAGGAAGAACAAAAGAAAGTACATGAAATAAAATCCCTACCAAGTTGTTTCTTTGTTAATTAGAGTAAGAGCTTGATCTTGTATGAGATATCAATGACAAAAATCTGATCTTAGTGATGGTATATATTTGGCCAAGTGAAGATGAAATGGTGGGAGGATTTTTGTTGTGTTCTTGTGTTTGGATATGGAAAGTTTAGGTGCTTAGGGGTTGGTTTACGGTATGTATGTGTTTGTTTGAGCTTGGGAACTTGGATGGATATCAAGAATGGAGTCTCTTGGAGGTGGAGAAGGAAGAAGAAGAGAGCTTTGTATTTAGAGAGAGAAGAGAGGATTTTTGGCTAATTTTTGTGAGCAAGACTACAACCAAAAATACAAATGGTAAGAATGAATGTTTGTGTGTGATTTAGGCTTGGAAAACACATATTTATAGGGATTTTGGGGGTGAGGCAGCTGCATTAATGGCTATAATGGGAGTATTTTTTCAATTTTTGTGAGTGGTAGGACATATATTTGATGGGTATTTAATTTGTAATGGTTTAGAAATGATAAATTAGTGTAAGTGGCTTAACCATCAAGAGTTTAAAATTCCTCAAGACAAAATTAAATGGCCAACACTTATAGTGGAAATTTTAGTGCTAATAATCTGAAGTAATAAAATAAAAATAAATCTAAAATATATTTTATTTTTGAGAAAAGAAATTGTTAGTGGAAAAGAAATTGATAAACTAAAGTAAGTGCTTAATAATCAAATATTTAAGGTGCTCCACTACAAAATTAAATGGCCAACATATGTAGTGGAATTTTTAGTGCAAATAATCTGAAGTAATAAAAAATAAATAAATATAAAATATATTTTATTTTTAAGAAAAAGAAATTTAATACACTAATTTCCTATTATGTGTCTTAAGAACCCCTTTTTAATTAAGAAAGAAAAACAATCTTTTCTAAAATAATCTTATGCTTTAAAATTACCTCAAATAATTATTTTGACTCAAGATAAATAAATAAAATTAATTTATCTTTAATTAGAGCCTAATATTGCCTATATTTATTTGATTAGGTAAATAAGCTCATTTATTGTTAATTAGGGGCAAAATGGTAATTTCGCGTAAAAATTCCCCGAAACCACCCGAACATTTTCAAATATCAAATTACACATGTAATAAACATTTTGAACTCCGGCGATGACTAGGTTGAAATTACTGAATCTCGTGTTAAATTACCACAGGGGTATTTTGGTAATTTCACTTGCGGTAAAAATTTGAAGTTGATATTTTCACATCTACAATATCCATAACACACATAATCCCCTTCAAGCATAAAACTAACCCCTTGAGGATAGCACAGGTAGTAGTCCTTGATTTCAGGCAAAAATGACCTTAGGGGCATTTTGGTCATTACACTGAAAAATTGAAAATCGCGATTTTTGCACATATTGCTATTTAATCACCATATAATGTTATTCTAATATCAAAATATCCTATTGAAGATGGCCTGGACCATTTTGGCCTCAAATCTTGTGTAGAAATGACCTAGGGGTATTTTGGTCATTTTGCATAGCAATAAAAATCGAGGCGTTACATTTCTACCCTCCTTAAAAAGAATTTCCTCCTCGAAATTCGTTACCTGTGAATAGTTCAGGATAATGAGTCTTCATTTCTGATTCAATTCCCATGTGAAATCCTTCATCTTACCTTGTCCCCATGCCACCTTAACCAAAGGTACAACTTTGTTTCTTAAGCTGTTTAACTTTTTGTCCATGATCCTCGTGGCGATAAGTTGAAAGTCAGGTTCTCCCTTAATTGTACTTGTTACGGCTCTAACACATGACCAGGGTCTGGTGATACTTCTTTAATTGGGAGACATGAAAGACATTATGAAGGTTGGATAGGTTGGGTGGTAAGGCTATTCGGTATGCTCTGACCAGGCTTCGACTAAGGATTTCAAATGGACCAAGAAATCTAGGATTTAACTTCTTGACTCTCATAACTCGACCTATGCCTGTGGTAGGGGTGATCCTAAGGAATACATGTTCTCCTTCTTGGAATTCTAACGGCTTTCGCCGTTTGTCACATATAGCTTTTACATCGACTTTGAGCGGTGAGAATTCTATCCTTAATTCTCTTGATTTGTTCCGTTGTTTCCCTCACAATATCAGGTCCTAACAAGTTTTGTTCCCCGGGTTCATACCAACATAAAGGTGATTGGCATTTCCGGCCATACAGGGCTTCATACGGTGCCATGCCGATACTTGCATGATAAGTGTTGTTATAAGCAAATTCAATCAATGGCAAGTATTTATCCCAACTCCTCTTTGGTCCAACACACATGCCCTCAACATATCCTCCAATGTTTGAATAGTCCTCTCAGTTTGACCATCTGTTTGAGGGTGGTAAGCCGTGCTTAAACACAACTTTGAACCACGCGCCCTTTCAAAGGCTCCCAAAATCGTGGCGTAAACGCGGGTCTTAATCTGAGATTATCATCGACGATACTCCATGTAATCTTACAATCTCTTGAATGTATAGCTGAGCTAGTCTATCCAAGGAGTAAGTTACCTTGATAGGTAAAAAGTGGGCCGACTTGGTCAGTCGATCTACTATTACCCATATGGCATCATGACTTGCTTGGATCCTTGGTAGCCCAGTCACAAAATCCATTAAGATACTATCCCACTTCCACTCGGGGATTGTCGGGGTTCCAACATTCGAGAGGGTTTTTGGTGCTCAATCTTCACTTTTTGACAGACTAAGCACTTACTAACCCAAGCGCACACATCCTTATTCAACCCAGGCCACCAGAACATCCTCTTCATGTTCTGATATATCTTGGTGGTACTGGGGTGAATGGTAAAATGGCTCATATAAGCCTCCTCCAAAATGTCCTTTTGGAGGTCTCCTTTTGCCGGTACACAGATCCGGCATTCAAACCTCCATATACTATTGGCACCTTGGGCAAAAGCCTTTAATTTTCCAGCCCATACTGCCTCTATAGTTTCTTGAAACTCACTATCCTCTCGTTGGGCTTGAGTGATTTCTTCCATGAAACCACTCGTCACACTAAGATGGCATGCCTTCATGCTCTTAGTGGTCAAGGTCATCCCTAGGTTCAAGTCTCTAAACCTTTCGATCAGCTCAACTTCCTTAACCATCATGTAGGATAGGTGCAACGATTTCCTACTTAAGGCATCGGCCACTACATTGGCTTTGCCAGGATGGTAGTTTAACCTAAAATCATAGTCTTTCAAAAATTCCACCCACCTCCTCTGCCTCATGTTTAGCTCCTTTTGATCAAAGAGGTACTTAAGACTCTTATGATCAGAGAATACTTCAAACTTTTCCCCATACAGATGGTGTCTCCATACCTTTAAAGCAAACACCACATTTTGCTAATTCAAGGTCATGGGTGGGGTAGTTTGCTTCGTGAGGCTTGAGTTGCCTAGATGCATAGGCTACCACTTGCCTATTTTGCATCAATACACAGCCCAATCCTTTCCCTGAAGCATCACAATATACCTCGAAAGGCACATTAGGGTCAGGTAATACTAACATTGGGGTTGTGGTTAACTTCGCTTTAAGCTCTTGAAAACTCTTCTCACATTCAGGAGTCCAAACAAAGGGCATTCTTCCTAGTAAGCTTGGTAAGGGGTAAGGAAATTTGAGAAAATCCTTAATAAACCTACGGTAATATCCGGCCAAGTCCTAAAAAGCTTAGTATTTCCGTTCTGTAGTAGGTCTCTCTGACTCATCACGACTTCTATTTTACTAGGATCTCTGCAATTCCTCCTTTTGATACTACATGCCCTAAGAACTTCACTTCCTCAACCAGAATTCACACTTAGATAGTTTGGCATATAGTTTCTTTTCCTTCAAAATCTCCAAAATTGTCCTCAAATGATATTCGTGCTCCTCGTGGGTCTTTGAATAGATGAGTATATCATCTATGAAAACAACCACAAACTGATCCAAATAGGGTCTAAAGATCCTATTCATATAATCCATGAACACAGCAGGAGCATTGGTCAGTGCAAATGACATCATTGTGAATTCAAAGTGGCCATATCGAGTTGAAAGGCCGTCTTTGGTATGTCCTCATCTCTCACTCTAATTTGATGATATCGACCTCAAGTCTATCTTGGAGAACACCATCGCTCCTCTTAATTGATCCATTAAATCATCAATCCTAGGCAAAGGGTACTTGTTCTTTACTGTCACTCGGTTCAATTGCCTATAATCAATGCATAACCTCATACTTCCATCCTTTTTCTTAACAAATAGGACCGGGGCTCCCCATGGTGATACACTTGGTCTAACAAACTTCTTCTCTAAAAGTTCCTCTAATTGAGTTTTTAACTCAGTTAATTCTAGAGGTGGCATCCTATAGGGTGCTATGGATATTAGTCTGTCCCAGGAACCAACTCTATGGAGAACTCAATTTCTCTTTTTGGAGGGAACTTCGGGTATATCATCGAGAAACACCTCGGGATAGTCTCTCACAATGGGTATCTCATCAAAATTTTGCTCAAAGTCTACATCACTAGCGGCTAGGAGAACATATCCCTTACTCTCTTCCTCACCCACAGTTTATTTCTCTGACATTTATGTACGGACTTAGAGGTTTTCTAGGTTCACTAGGAATAGGAAGAAAAATGATAGACTTGTCATAACAATTTAACATTACGGTTGGCGTAAAGCCAATCCATGCAAATTATATCTAGACCTTGCATGGGTAGACAGGACTAAATCTAGAACAAAGATCTACCTTCAACAATGAAATAGCCAGTTTAGGCAAAATCTCTACGAGGTCCTAACGAGTTTCCCGAGTAGGGGTAAGCAGTGAGATCAAAAGGAGTTGACACATGCAATTTTAAGGATTGATTACAAGTTTGGGATATGAATGAATGAGTAGCGCCAGAGTCAAATAGTACAATTAAGGTTCTACCATTCATTTCACACTTACCTTCCATGAGGTTTGAGATCTTGTTGAGTCCTCTGCCGAGGTGAAGACCCTTCCTTGGCGTTGTGGCTTGGGGTTGGGGGCTGTTGGGTTCCTCTCTATGCATTCCGCGAGTAGTGACCAGGCTTCCCACCGGTAGCAAACATTACGGCCCAACAAGCAAGGCCGATCACCATGTTGCTTCCCACACCTTGGACATTCGATGGCGAGGGCAGGTCTTGGAGAGTGCGGTGGGGTCCATTGGGGTGCCTTGCCTTTGGTTCCATTTAATCCCCCTTGATGAAAGTCCTTCCTAGGGCCTTGCGGCCTAAAGCGTAGCCTAGAAATTTGTGGTCTCGGTTGCGGTCTAAAGAGTGGTCGATTTTGCGACTTAAACCTTGGGGCTTGTGGTGCGACTTCTTCGCAAAGTTATGCGCCCTTGATGTACTCGGCTTCTTTTGACCATCTTCAATTATCGACATTTGTTGACCAGCGTAGAAGTCACGATCTCCAAATGAGCCCACGGCAATGTTGATTTCGACTTTCAGCCCGGATTCGTACTTCACATTTCGGTACTCATCGGGGTTTCCTTGATACATCCTCGAGAACTTAATGAGCTCCTCAAACTTGGCGGTATCTTGGCGACATTCATACCTCCTTGAGTGAGTTGCATGAACTCGATATCTTTTGCATTCCTTCTTGATTAGGAAATATTTTTCATAAAAATGAGCCTTGAGCAGCTCCCAATCTATCGAGTGCTGCTGCCTCCGGTAGTCTCCGTCTTAGGTCCACGAGTCGGCATCCGCTTCCAGCATGTATGTAGCAAAGGTCACCTTTTGTTCCTCAGAGCATATATGACCACCGTAAAGATCTTCTCTATATTCTTTATCCATTCTTGACATGATTTGGGTTCAAAGCTCCTCTAAAGATGGCGGATTAAGCCCTACGAAACTCCCGAACCGTGCATTCTCCATAACCTCGGCATCATTAGGATAGCGACTCGCCGCCTTGACGGTCCATCCTTTCAAACAGCCTTTCCATGGCCCTTGCCATGCCCCTGAGAGCTTCAGCAGTTCCGTCACCTTGTCCGTTTCCATTTGGAGTCCTATTACATCGTGATGGTGCCATTGGTCCTGAGCACACAAAGCGAGAAAACAATGAGGTGATCAAGCTCAATACTTTATGTTATGTGAGCTAGCTACCATGGCATCTACACAAGCAGTCATGTATTTCTATCTTATAGCTCATCTTATCAACAAAGCAACTACACATGACATAACTATCGTATTATGCTTGAGAAGCATAGTTAGTCCAATCCTCAGGCTCCGTGAAGGTCGATCTGCTCTGATACCAAAATGTAACACCCTAATATTTAACTCAACACGCCTAAGACGCATTTAAGTTAATTATTAGTCATTACTCTTTTGTTCCAGTTTTTAACTCAAACTTCTTTAAAATACTTTAGTAAAAATATGTGTAAAATTTTTTGAACTTAAATAACAAATCGTGAGCGCATACTAAATACCTAACGTCATTACCTTACTGCGTAAGAGAGATGTTAGAAAGCGAATATCAGTAAATACAGAATACAACCATAACATAACATAACTCAAATAATGATGACATATCAATAACTGTATCATAATAGTGATGTCTTGTAATCTTAAGGACATCAATATATATCCGTCAATAATATACAAGCGATAAGCGAGATACAATTACTCTAAGGAAAAATATCCAAAAGGAAGTTATCTCAGTAGCTCCTCGTCCACTCTCAAGACAAATCACGAACTACACCTTCATTCATGTGCAGGCGACACGGAAAAGAAAAGGGATGAGAAACTTATACAAGAATCTCGGTAGGGCTTCCGACTATAACACAAGTGTCATCGTCATCGTCCCAGGAATCTCGGGTTTAATTATGAAAATGGTGAACATATATATAAGCTTCATTTATTAAGTTCTAAATATCATTAGCCGAGAGCCGTATCTTTTAGCATGAATCTTAATGTCATGAATGCAACATATTAATCATGGATGCATGTCAATATCATATACATAGTATCATAAAATTCATAAAACAATGCATATGATATAAAGAACATCATGATCATCATTCTTACAAGTGACTTAAACTTCTTTTTTCTCTTTTCCTTGGGGGCGCCCTATAATTCTCTCTTTTCTCGAGAGTTCTAGGTTATGAGCTCATACCTCACTAGTCGTCACTAGCGTATTCTTATCCCTTTTGATAAGATAAATTCCCGACTCTTAAGGTGCGAGATAGGGGCATTAGGATCACCTTTCATAACCTTTAATTGGAGTCTAAAGGATCATTTCCTATTTGGATCACCTCTCATAACCTTTAATTCAGGGAGTCTAGAGGATCATTTCCATGTGTCTTATGTCACCTTTAAACTTGGCATGTTATATAGAGATGCAAATATGAATAACTCATCATTTCAACATTTCATGCTCATAAACTTCATGGAATCATGCATCTCAATTTATCAAGCATAATTATAACATACCATAACTTAAACCACATAAACATGTATCATACTTCATTGCATATATCCATAAGCCATATGAGTTTCAACACATGAATATAGCCTTCACAAGATATCAACCGCATTCATGTCATCAAATTTATCAACATTTACGCTTAAGCCCCAAAGGGTCAAATCACAATTTCTCAAAGGTTCACGGGTCAAAATGCAAATACCCCTTTGTAACACCTTCTCACAAACTAGAGATCTTTAACATTAACCAATACTTTTAATAGACATATAACTATTAGAAACCGTTATAAACTCATCGTAAAAACCTTTTAAGGCCATAAACCAAATTTCAATACATTTTAGGGGTCAAAGTGCAAAATCGCTTGTTTTTAATATTTAACGACGACCGAAATTTCTAAAACTTTATATAAACTTCATAAATGGTATTTTGGACTCATGGACACATTCAACATCATTAGTAGCTTAAAATAAAATCATTTAGCTGAAATAACATAGTTGATAGTTCAAAACACAACTTTACTGCATTTTGCCAAACGGCCCAAACTAACACTTGTAACTACCCTTTTATGCATCTATGGTATCAAAAATAATTTTTACAATAACTACTAGCGATTTAAACTCATCTAAACATCCTAAATCAGTAACCTTTTCAGTTCTAAAGGATTAGATCAGAATACTACAATTTTAGCATTTAAAATCATGAGAAAAATCGTATTCTTAATCCTTTATAATTTCTAGGTCTTTCAAAATTTCTTTGTACAAATTTAAAGACAAGATCATGCCTAAAAATAAAGTATATCAAGATTTAAATCAGAATTATATAAGTGCCAAAAATAAATAGATGAGAAGTGTCCATGATCAAAGTTGTCATTTAAAATAAAACAAGTAAAATCTTGAACTTTAGGATTTAAATGATAACTAGAATCATAAACTTGTCTTGTAACCTTATTATTATCATTATAAGGTGATAACTTGGAAAGATAAATATGAAATGCAAGGCTTGAGATATAAATATAAAGATACAAATTCATTCTTAGGTATTTATGATTTAGGTGACAACTTGAAAGTAAATATGAATATGCAAGTTTATATTATTATCTTCAAGAATTAAAGTGATAACTTGGAATATAAATATGATTATGAAAAACTTGAAATATAAATATGATATGCAAGAACTTATAACATAAATATGGATGCAAGTTCATTTTATGTCTTATTAAACTTAAAACTCAAGACTTAGTAACTCCTTTAGAAATCTTTTGTCATCAAGAATTAAATCTTGGGCTTTAGAGGACATTTAAATGATGGATTCACAACCACCACCATGATTCCTCATCATCAAGCCATGGTCATTATCAAATCATAAAAATCAAAAATATAAAGGAAGAACAAAAGAAAGTACATGAAATAAAATCCCTACCAAGTTGTTTCTTTGTTAATTAGAGTAAGAGCTTGATCTTGTATGAGATATCAATGACAAAAATCTGATCTTAGTGATGGTATATATTTGGCCAAGTGAAGATGAAATGGTGGGAGGATTTTTGTTGTGTTCTTGTGTTTGGATATGGAAAGTTTAGGTGCTTAGGGGTTGGTTTACGGTATGTATGTGTTTGTTTGAGCTTGGGAACTTGGATGGATATCAAGAATGGAGTCTCTTGGAGGTGGAGAAGGAAGAAGAAGAGAGCTTTGTATTTAGAGAGAGAAGAGAGGATTTTTGGCTAATTTTTGTGAGCAAGACTACAACCAAAAATACAAATGGTAAGAATGAATGTTTGTGTGTGATTTAGGCTTGGAAAACACATATTTATAGGGATTTTGGGGGGTGAGGCAGCTGCATTAATGGCTATAATGGGAGTATTCTTTTTTCAATTTTTGTGAGTGGTAGGACATATATTTGATGGGTATTTAATTTGTAATGGTTTAGAAATGATAAATTAGTGTAAGTGGCTTAACCATCAAGAGTTTAAAATTCCTCAAGACAAAATTAAATGGCCAACACTTATAGTGGAAATTTTAGTGCTAATAATCTGAAGTAATAAAATAAAAATAAATCTAAAATATATTTTATTTTTGAGAAAAAGAAATTGTTAGTGGAAAAGAAATTGATAAACTAAAGTAAGTGCTTAATAATCAAATATTTAAGGTGCTCCACTACAAAATTAAATGGCCAACATATGTAGTGGAATTTTTAGTGCAAATAATCTGAAGTAATAAAAAAATAAATAAATATAAAATATATTTTATTTTTAAGAAAAAGAAATTTAATACACTAATTTCCTATTATGTGTCTTAAGAACCCCTTTTTAATTAAGAAAGAAAAACAATCTTTTCTAAAATAATCTTATCCTTTAAAATTACCTCAAATAATTATTTTGACTCAAGATAAATAAATAAAATTAATTTATCTTTAATTAGAGCCTAATATTGCCTATATTTATTTGATTACGTAAATAAGCTCATTTATTGTTAATTAGGGGCAAAATGGTAATTTCGCGTAAAAATTCCCCGAAACCACCCGAACATTTTCAAATATCAAATTACACATGTAATAAACATTTTGAACTCCCCGGCGATGACTAGGTTCAGAAATTACTGAATCTCGTGTTAAATTACCACAGGGGTATTTTGGTAATTTCACTTGCGGTAAAAATTTGAAGTTGATATTTTCACATCTACAATATCCATAACACACATAATCCCCTTCAAGCATAAAACTAACCCCTTGAGGATAGCCTGGACTGGCCGTCCTTGATTTCGGGGCAAAAATGACCTTAGGGGCATTTTGGTCATTTGCACACTGAAAAATTGAAAATCGCGATTTTTGCACATATTGCTATTTAATCACCATATAATGTTATTCTAATATCAAAATATCCTATTGAAGATGGCCTGGACCATTTTGGCCTCAAATCTTGTGTAGAAATGACCTAGGGGTATTTTGGTCATTTTGCATAGCAATAAAAATCGAGGCGTTACAGTTAGGGGTCTAGACCATTATAGATAGTATCAGAGCTGGTCTTGAGATTGGTGTGCTAACCAGCAAAGATGCTGGGGCCCCACTAGGAAAGGTGGAACTAGTCCCATATCTATTTGGGAGGGCGAAGCATGCCTTATAAAGATGTAGATACCTCCCCATGTAGATGCATTTTCCTGTTGAGAGAAAGGAAGAGCAAAACCATGAGGGTCACCTAGTTAGGCTCTAAAGTGGACAATATCTGCATGCCAGGTGTGACACTCACACTAGGGATGGTGATACATGGTGTGCCCAAATGTAACGAATATTATAGATGGTATTAGAGCCAGTACTGAGATCGGTGTGCTAGTAAAGACCCTAGGCTCCTATGAGAGGGTGGAGCAAGTGCTACATCAATTAGGGAAGAGAATGAAGCATGCCTTCTAAGGGTATGGATATCTCCCAAATGTAGATGCATTTTCCATATGAGAGAGGAAAAGCAAACCTGTGAGGGGTGTGAGGCCCCAAAGTAGACAATATCTGCATCGCCCGAGGTCTAGGTTATTACAGATAGTATCAGAGTCGGTCTTAGGATTGGTGTGCTAGCCAACAAGGATGCTAAGTCACCACTAAGAGGGGTGGAACTAGTCTCAGATTGGTTAAAGAAGAGAACAAAGCATGCCTTATAAGGATATGGATACCTCCCTCATGTAGACTCATTTTCCTATTGAGAGGGGGGACAAGCAAATCCGTGAGGGGCACCCAGTTAGGTCCCAAAGCAGATAATATTAGCATGTTGGATGTTACACTCACACTACGGGTGGCAGTACGTAGTGCGCCCAAATATGATAGATATTACAGATATTATTAGATCCATTACTGGGATCGATGTGCCAACGAAGATGCTGGACTCCCATGAGGGGTACAGCAAGTCCCATATTAGTTGGGGAAAAGAACAAAGTATGCCTTGTAAGGGTATGGATACCTCCCCTATGTAGACACATTTTCCTCCATGATGGGGGAAGAGAAAACCCATAAGGGGCGTGAGGCCCTAAAGCAGACAATATATGGATCATCAGAGGTCTAGGCTATTATAGATAATATCAAAGCTGATCTCGAGATCGGTGTGCCAGCTTATAAGGATGTTGGGCCCCCACTAGGAGAGGTGGAACTAGTCCCACATCGGTTAGGAAGGGGAATGAAGCATGCATAAGGGTGTGGATACTTCTTCTATGCAAATGCATTTTCTCGTTGAAAGAGGGGAACAGCAAATCCGTGAGGGACGCCTAGCTAGGCCCCAAAGCGGACAATATTTGCATGCTAGGTTTTACACTCACACTAGGACGGCGATACGTAGAGCACCTAGGTGTCACAGATGTTACAGATGGTATTAGAGCCAGTAACAGGGTCAGTGTGCCACCTAGGATGCTAGGCTCCTACAAAGAGGGGTGGAGCAAGTTCCATATCGGTTGGGGAGGAGAACGAAGCATGCCATATAAGGGCGTGGATACCTCCCCCATGCAGACGCGTTCTCCCCTATGAGGGAGGAAGAGCAAACTCATGTGGGGCATGAGGCTCCAAAGCGTACAATATCTATATCGCCGGAGGTGTGGGCTGATACACCAACCCTCATAGTAGAAGTACCTGGCACCTTGATAAGGGGCATTTATGCCACATATCTTGCTATGAAACCTTAGTTTTTCACATGAGTTTTATTGGGTTATTGATGTGATTAATAAGGATTTTGATTTATTCCTTATTGTGTGATTTTAATTGAATTATTGGATTTTGCATTGATTTGAGAATAATTTATAATTACACCATATTGCATTTGACTTGTCTCTTTAAGTATGCTTTTGAGCACAGGAGCTTTGGATCAAGTGCAAAATGTCAATAACAAGGCTGTGAACTCTTGGAAAGTAGCTTGGAGCTGAAAAAGAAGAAAAAGCATGGATGCTCACATTTGGGGAGTGCTACAGTGCTTATTTAGCATTGTAGTGCTAGGCAAAGTGACAACTATCAATTTCTTGGCCTCATCGTTCTAGTGAGCACTGCAGCCCTTGTCTGATAGCAGACTGACAGATCACTTATCTGTTTTTGTGCCCTACTTTAGGGTAATTTAGAGAGCAGTATATAAAGGATTAACATAGATATATACCTTGTTTTTTGCTCTACATTTTAGGTTGCTATTATTCTCTTTCTACATCTTTCTCTCGCCATATTCTTTCTACATCTTCTTCTCCATTCTTTTCTTTCTTAGGGATTCCACTAGTAAAGGTGCTTTATCTTGGATATTGTGGCAAGGATTATTGCTATTATTTTCAGTTTTTCTTTTATCTTTATTGTTATAGTCCTCTAGAGATGGAGGAGTAGATTTCTTTACTTCTATAAGGGTTTCCAGATGGATTGGGATGATGTTTGAGATCTCTTTTGATATTAAATGCATTGGTTTTCTTAATGTTCTATAGTTTCTATTTCTATAATTATTGTGGTGATTGTTATAATCATTATTAGGATAACTAAATTGGCAATCGTCATTTAAGGAAACCCTTTAAGCATAAATTGATAAACCTATTGGTTTATGTTTGAAGGAAAATATTAGAATTAACGTTCTAATGGGTGGTTACGCAATAGCAATTGGTTCATTAAATTGATATAATTTCTAAATAAATTGAGATCTCGTTTATTAGTTACTTGCATTGATCAAATTCTAAAGGGCGATAGATCACTAGTAGAATTGCCAGTAATTTATTACTAATACCCACCAATGGGTTTAATGTTTGATCAATGATAATTAATTTCCAATCTTAGGAATACCTTGCACTAGTGCCTGCTTCACTATTGCTATTATATTTTAATTTTAATTGCTATTTGTTATTTCAGTCTTCAAAAACCCTAATTTATTATTTCATTGTTTAGAAATCGTAATTTTCCTAACTAAGTGTTGAAACCTTCTTGAGAGATAACCTAGGTTGTGCTTTTTACTATATTTTTTGTGCAATATATAATTAAAATAATTTCTAATTGGAGGAGGTAGACAACAGCCTTTGTTCACACCTCATTAGAGATAATTTCCCTTCCTGTACCTCTATCTTCAAATCCTACTATGACTGAGATGATGAAGATGATGATGGAGCAAATGCAGGAAATAAAAAAAGAAAATGCCCAACTGAGAGAGGTGGTGACTCAGATGAAGCAAAATCAGAGTCAGCAAGTTCCAACCTCCCAGTGACCTTCTCAAATTGCACTTAACCCAAGGGGGAATGTCTATGCTACCACACTGAGGTTTGGGATGAGAATTCTAGAGGTAACAAGGCCTATAAAAGAAAAAGGATAAAAGAAAACTAGGCTCAAAAGTGATTCTGTTGAGTGCCACAGTGGTAAAAAAAGTGCTATAGCACTTAGCCAAGTGTGACAACGATCCTATTGGTGAAGTAGAAAAAGATGTAATGCCCCAATTTTTTCCATGTACAAATGACCAAAATGCCCCTGAGGTCATTTTACCAGGAAAATGAGGATCGCCGGCCCCGGCCATGTTGAAGATGGATTATGTGTGTTATGTGTGCTAATAGAGCAGAAAAATCTCATTTTTGAGTTCCAATATGCAAAATGACCAAAATGTCCCTATGGCTAATTAACACAGAATTAAGTGCCGATTGAGCCGGGACTTCACCCAAAAGTTTGAAATGATGTTTTTAAGTGATGTTTAACATCTGGTTGAGCCTGGGCAGTCCCGAGAGGTTTTTGCAAAAAATTACCGTTTTGCCCTCGACTAGTGCATTTTGGGCCTAATGATACGATTAACGAAACCTAAGCAATATTAGGCTCTAATTAAATTAGTAAATTCTAATTACTAATCTAGAGTCAAAATAATTAATTGAGAATAATTAGCACCTAAGATTTCTTAGAGAAATTCAAAATCTTTTTCTTGATTTAAGACTTTATGTCACATTTTCATGAATAGTAAAATCCCTATTTCAATTTCCTTAAATTATGGAAATGGTCACATAATGAGATTCCTCCCTAATAAAGGTGGATTGATATTAATCAAGTAAGAACACTCCTTAACCTCATCTTGAGTAACCATGTCATAACACAAATGAAATAACAAAATCTCCGCCCTAAGCCCCTTAAGGAAACTAGCCACCCCCTCCTCCATTCATTCCATTACATGTTGAATTTTTACACACTTAAAGAACCATACTTAAGGCCATACTTAGCCATGTCTTGAACCATACCTAGCCATACCCAAAGCCATGCCTTGAAAAGAGATATTTTTCTCTCCTTTTCTCTCTAAGAGGCCGCCAGCCACCTCCTCCTATTTTACCCATATGTGTTTCATTTTCTCTATAAATAGGCACCCAAGGAAACTTGCAAGAACACTTGCTCAAACTTGAAGCTTTCTTTCTTTAAGCTCAAGAGTTCTTCTTCTTCTTTTTCTTCTCCAATCTTCCAAAAGCCACCACACAACCACCATAGATATTCCCTTAAACACATAACCCCTCTACTTCCAAGTTCAAACCAAAAACACATATTCCTTCTTTTTTCGCCTTCTTAGCTGAAACCACCATTAAAGCACCAAGGAAGATTTGTTCTTCTCATCTCATTTCCAAGATCAAGCCTTTCTCTTTTCAAAGAAAAATACCTTCGGTAGGGAGTTGTTTTAAAGATTACTATTCTATTATTTTATATTGCTCTTGGATTGAGATGTTATAGTGTTGATTCTTCCTTCCTCCTCCCTATTTTTGGTCCTTTATTTTCCTTTCCTTTCTTTTTATTTTCGGCCTTGATGGCCTACATATTGGAGAAACCATGGCTTAATGATGAGGATCTTGGGTGTTGGTTGTAAAACCATCATTTATTTAACCTCTAAAGCTTGAAGGTTTTACTTCTAAGAGTTTTTGGCAAACAAAGATATTATGTTGTTTTAAAGAGTTAAATGGTAGCATTGAGCCTAGGGCTCCAAGAAATAATAAATGGGTTGCATTCATATTTATATTTCAAGTCCTTGCATTGCATATTTATATTTAAGCCTTGCATTTCATATCTACATTCATGTTATCACCTAAATAACTAAACTCGAAGCCTACCTATTTCAACCTTAAAGTTGATTGTTGATTTAGAGTGAATACTCTAAGGGGCCTAGAACACTAAAATAAAGAATTAGACTTGCATTCATATTTACATTTCAAGTCATCACCTAAACTTAAAGATTAAAAATATAGCTTGCATTTTCATATTTATATTCAATCTTTGCATTCCTATTCATATTTCCTTGCCATCACCTTATAATATTAAAGACTAAAATGAAGTTTACATTAGCTTATTTATATTTATGTCATCACCTAAATAACTAAACTCGAAGCCTATCTATTTCAGCCTTAAAGTTGATTGTTGATTTAGAATGAATACTTTAAGCGACCTAGAGCACTAAAATAAAGAATTGGACTTGCATTCATATTTATATTTCTTTCCTAGCATATTTACTTTTCAAGCCATCACCTAAACTTAAAGATTAAAACTAGAGCTTGCATTTTCATATTTATATTCAAGCTTTGCATATCATATTTATATTTCCTTGCCATCACCTTATAATGCCAAGATTAAAATGAAGCTTGCATTTGCATGTTTAAGCTTATGCCATGACCTAATTAATCTAGTGCTCAAGACTTACCCCTTTCAACTTATGTAGGGATTTTGATTCATGGAACACCTATCTTTATAAATGCAATTTGGTTCCTCAAGAAATGAGGTCCCAATTAAATGATATGTTGTTGCCTTGAGAAAATGAAGTTTGTTTCTTACAACTTTTCCTTGAAAAATATGTTATTTCTTAAAATACTAACACATGGTTCATGTAACCAAAATCCTTTTATTAAGCTTTCTAATTTTGCTACTGATCTAAAGTTGTTATTTGTGTCTCTATAAGGATAAAGATAATTATAAGTGCATTTCTTGATATAGATTTAATTCTATTAGGGACTAGTTACTAGGAATGCTTATGTTATACTTTTACATGCTCTTAGAAAATTAAATTTTAGTTTCTGTTCAAACCTTTCCAGATTTGATGTATGCTGTTTGGAATGTGTTAAACATGTAAAAATTGATAGTAATTAGTATGGTAATTATTCTTAGCAATTAAGGGAAGACTAGTAACTAGAAAGAATCAAAAGTATGAATTTTAGGACTCCTTAAAGCAAATAATATGGTTTCTGTCCAGCATGTGATTTTTAAGTAAAAAGGATGTTTAACACTTAGTAAATGTATAGGAATCACCCATAATTGGCTTAGAAATTAATTCTAACATCATAAGAAAGGTCGGTAATGAGAAAGAGTCAAAAACATATTTTATAAGAACACCGAAATGGCTCATTTCGTTTTTATTTCAAATCTGTCCAGATTTGTTTAGTAATGTTTTTGGGTTAATAAATAATGAGAATCATTGTGATTGATCCCTTAGATGTATAAATAAATAAATACAAAAGTTGGTTTTACCCGATTAGAAGTTGAATTGATTAAAGAATTATTATGTGTGCTTGCTTTATAAAGTGTTATGAATTGATGTACTTGAGGTTTTTGTGATGATTATGTTTGCATAAAGATTGTTATAGTATGTTATGATTTCATTTGAAATGTTTAAGATGCATGTGTGAAATTAATATGAAAGCATGTGACATTATATGATAAGTTGTGTTTTTGCATCTTAACATGACATGCTAATGGTAAGGTGACATAAAACATATGGAAATAATCCTCTAGACTCCCCGAATTAAAGGTTATGAGAGGTGATCTAATAAGGAAGTGATGTGTTTCCCTCTCTATTACCCCATGATAAATCTAGTAAGGGCTAGTTAGGTTGAGCTCATCCTAGGCGATAAGTATGGTAATGTTTTGGTGTTTGTATAAAATTCACTAGTGCAGGTATGATGGTTGGTTTATGAAATTCACCGGTGGAGATATGTTGGTTGGACTATGAGGTTCCTATATGAGGGCAAGGGAGGTATGTTGTGAAGTTTCCATAAGAGGGTGGTTAATAAAAAAGGAATTTGAAGGAATTATCATGGGTTCTCCTGCATGCATATTGAATGTGTTCTTTATGTTTCTACTTTATGTCATTATATATGTGTAATGTTACATATAGTATTGACATGCATTCATGACTTAGTATGCTGTATTCATAACATTACGGTGCATGGTAAAAGACACGGGCCTTGGTAATGTTATTTCAACTTAATAAATGAACCTTACATATATCCATTACTTTTATAATGAAACCTGAGATTCCTGAGGACGATGATGATGACACGTGTATGGAGATGGACTACCCTACTGAGATTCTTATTTAAGTTTTCGACTCCCTCTCTTTCTTTCCATCTTTGTCTTCAGCCAAGATCGATGGCGATAACCATGGTCCACCCTGAGATACCGACGTAGGAGTTGCACCATAGTTTAGATTAGAGTGACATAGCGAAAGCGGAAATAAAGGCCTTCCTATTTTCAGCCCTTAGAAGTTGTGTCGACTTCGCACATACTCGTGACTTAGTTCTAGTAAATGTGCACCTTCTATGAGTTAGCTACTTTTTAATTACGTTTGGCTTTTGTATTAGCATATGCTCAGCCTCTATAGGTGGGCTTGATACTATTGTTATGTCATTATATAATTGTGGGATATTCTTATATTATTAATATGATATTAAAGTCAATGTTATGACATGATGATATTCTCAGTCTATGCCATACTTTGTTGTGATCTGCATGTATGCTATGTGATGAAGGTTGTACACTATAACTTATGTGTGAACGGCACATAGTTTGGTTTTTCAAAAAAAAAAATGGGTCATATTTTCTGTAAACTTATTTTAAAAGTTTAAAAATCAAGTAAAAGTTCTGAGACGAAAGAGTAACGACTAACGATTAACTATCATGCATCCTAGGCGTATTGTGTTGAAAGTTAGGGTGTTACAGAAGACTCCTCGGGTGAGTATCGTAGTGCTCAAATAGTGTTGCAGTGCTCCATAAAATGTAGATTTAATCCCACCACTGCCATTCCCATAGAGGATGCAACTTAGGAAAGCTATTACAGCAGATTTAGGTCCAGACACTTTGGAAACCTTCCAGAAAGTGTAAGTAAACATACCTCTATTGGATGTAATCAAGCAAATTCCCAAGTATGCAAAACTCTTAAAAGATCTGTGCACAAATAGAAGGAAGATCAAGGGCAATGGGGAAGAAAGAGTGACCATAGGGGTAAACACCTCTTTTGTTATCAAGCCGAGCAATCTACCACCCAAGTTCAAGGATCCAGGCACATTCCTTATCCCTTCCATTATTGGAGACCTGCATATCACAAAAGCCTTGGTTAACCTTGGAGCTGGCATAAATGTTATGTCAAAATCCCTCCACCTATGCTTGTATTTTGGAGAGTTAAAGCTTACTCGGTTGCAGATTCAGCTTGCCAACCATGGTATCACTAGGCCAGAGGGAAGGTAAATGATTTAATATTCCCTGCTAACTTTTATATGCTTGAAATGGAAAATGACACCAATTTCAGCCAGCATACATTGATCTTGGGTAGACCCTTTTTAAAAGCGGTTAGAACCATGATTGAGGTTCATTTTAGGACATTATCCATGGAGTGTGGGGACATGAAGGTCTAATTTTGTCTATCTGATACAATGAAACATCCCTATGAGGAACACTCTGCATTTAACATTGATGTCATTGACTCTCTAGTTGATTATGCTAGTGGTAATCTACTACTCTATAGGGATCCAGATCCCCCTTTCCTTGCTTTTTCTTCTTCCATGGGATACAATGAGCCTGTCATGTTAGAATGTCCCATGTTTTCAGATATAGGTACTATACCCAGGTAGCCATCGTCAGTTTGCCAAGTGCTTCAAGAATAGTACATAGTATGGAAGAAGTCTTCTGAAGGGCAAAGAATTTTACTATATGAACCCCAGGCAAAGCTAATGACTGTGAAGTCAAGGTCCAGATAGAAGGGACCATTCTTGGTCACCCATGTGCACCCTAGAGGTGCAATTGAGTTGGAAAACTCTAGGATGATTCGGTGTGACATTCATGGGCATCGACCGATGTACCTTTATGAAGCCCTCATAGATCTAGGGGCTTGAATGGCCTATCTATGAGTTAAAGCTGCATAATCTCCATGAGGGTCCTAATCGTCCAACTTAGGAATCTTAAAACAAAGTGTTGGGTAGGAAACAACCTGTTGCGAGGTTTTCCTTTACCTTTGATTTTTATTTTTTGGTATTTTATTTATTTTAATTTTAGTTTTGAGTCTTGCATCATATTTATTTTTTGTTGTGTTCTACACCATTCCTTTGGCACTTTAGAGATCACATGGATAGGCTCACACCATATGCAATTTATTGACTTGCTTGACATTGACTATTTTGTATTGCATGCTTGGTGGATTCATTATGTTGTTTGGATTGAGTACATGTACTTTTACCTATGAGATTTTGAGCCTCTTTGGATTTGCATTCTAGAATTTGCTTAGGGTCTTGTTTGAAAAAATGTTTTCATGTGGATGCTTGAATATGATTGACGTATTTTTCTTGTTTTTAACCGCTTGTTCATATGGCCACCCTTAGCATATTACCTTTATTTAGCCTTCATTAAGCCTTATTGCCCATCATTTTTTTTACCATATCCTTAGCCAAAAGTGAAAAAACATGAAAATTCTCACCTTCTTAGGCTTAGGAGAGCATATGTGCAAATTCTTCTATGTGCTTGATGTAACACCTCGATTTTTCTTGCTGTGAAAAATGACCAAATACTCCTGAAGTCATTTTTGCATGAGAATCGAGGGAGGCCAGTCCAGACCATCCTCAATGGGATAATTTAATATTAGGATAAGGTTATATGATGTTTATATAGCAATCCGTGTGAAAATCACAATCCTTAATTTTTTGTGTCCAAATGACCAAAATGCCTCTAAGGTCACTTATGCTCAGGAATCGAGGATAGCCATCCAGGCTATCCTCAAGGGGTTAGTTTAATGTTTGAAGGTGATTATATGTGTTGTGTGTAATAATAGAGGTGAAGATCACAGTTTTCGATTTTTCTGCGAGCGAAATTACCAAAATACTCCTCAGTAATTTAACGCGGGATTAATTGCCGGCTGGACCCGAACTTTACCCAGGAGTTTGAAGTGTTATTTTTAAAAGGTGCATGATATCTGTTTAAGCCCAGGCGGTCCCGGGGAGTTTTTGTGTAAAATTGCCATTTTACCCCTAATTAAGTGTATACTGAGCTTAATTGTGTGATTAACGAAACATAGGTAATATTAGGCTAATTAAAGTCAAAATAATTAATTGGGGTTGATTAGGGCCTAAGATTGTTTAGAGAAATTCAAAATCTCTTCCTTAATCTAAGACATTATGTCATATAAAGTGAAATAGTATTTTCTCTCTCTAATTCCCTAAATCAAGGAAACCATGATGGGATTGAAATTTCAAGCTAATGGAGTTTGACTTCCTTAAGTGAGCAAGATCACTTTCTAACCATGTCTTGAATGGCCCTAATCACTTGATTTCTTGCCCAAACATTTGATCACCAAGTCTTAACCCTTTGCCTAATCAAATCCACTCCTAAACCATGTCCTAAGTACCAAAAGAAATGAAGATATTTCCCTCCATACCCCCACATGGCTGGCCACTCTCTCCCTCATCACACCCTCACATTTTGGTTTTTAACACTTACACTCTCAAAGGAAACCCACACTTCACCATTTGCTTTTTTTGGATTTGCATCTTGTCGAAAAATCTAGTCTAGGATTCTTTCTTCTCTCATATTTCAAGACTTCTTCTCTTCCTCTTCCTTCACCATAAGAACCTCCATCCCCCATCACGTCTCAACCTCAAACCACCATATCACCACCATAAACCACCCTCAAGAAACACAAATTTTCTATCTTTAAACATAAGAACTCAAGAAAAACCTTCCTTTCTTTTCTTTCTCCTTTGGCTGAATCCACCTTGAGCACTAAAAGAAGATCTATTCTTCTTATTCTTTCACAAAGATCAAGCTCTTTCCTTGTAAACAAGAAAATATCTTTGGTAGGGATTTTTGTTTTGAGTTTCTTCTCCTTTTCTTTGGCTATTTTTGGTTTGAATAAATGGTTCAGTATTGGTTCTTTTCTTTCCTTCCATTTTCAGTTTGAGCCTTTCTTTATCTTCCTTTTCTTTTTGGCCTTGATGGTCTTTGATGTTTAAAAATCATGGCTTGATGATGAGGGTTCCTAGATGATTTTTGGTGAAATCATCATATTTGTGACCTTTAAAGCTCAAGGTTTCATTTTCAGTTTCAAATGGTTTATGACAAGTAAAATGCTATTTGGTTTGTTTTGTTGGTTTTTCTTTGAGCTTGATAGTGAGTCTAAGGAAATGAGTTTCTTGGAACCATGATGATAAGAGACTCTAAAGCTCACTTCCATTTGTTAAGATTGAATAGGGTTGAAAGTATCATTTCTTAAATTCTTGAAATGAGCTGTAGTAAGATATAAAAATGGACTTCCATCATGTCTATATTTCAAGCTTTTGCATATCATGTTTATGTTTCAATGCCTTGCACATCATGATCTTTAAATCTTGAAGACTAAAGAAATGGACTTGCATTCTGTAACACCCTAACTTTCAACACCTAGGACGCATAATGGTTAATTGTTAGTCGTTACTCTTTCGTCTCAGAACTTTTACTTGATTTTTTAAACTTTTAAAATAAGTTTACGGAAAGTATGACCCATTTTTTTTGAAAGACCAAACTATGAGCCATTCGCGCATAAGTTATAGCGTACAACCATTCATCACATAGCATACATGTAGATCACAATAGAGTATGGCATAGACTGAGAATATCATCATGTTATAACATTGACTTTAGTATCATATTAATAATATAAGAATATTCCACAATTATACAATGCCATAACAATAGTATCAAGCCCACCTATAGAGGCTGAGCATACGCTAATACAAAAGCCAAATGTGATTAAAAAGTAGCTAACTCCTAAAGGATGCACATATACTAGAACTAAGTCACGAGTATGTGTGAAGTCGAGACAACTTCTAAGTGCTGAAAATAGGAAGGCCTTTATTTCCACTTTCATTGCGTCACTCTGATCTAGACCACGATGCAACTACTACATTGGTATCTCAGGGTAGACCATGGTCATCCTCATCGATCTTGGCTGAAAACGAAGATGGAAAGAAAGAAATGGAGTGAGAAACTTAAATAAGAATCTCAGTAGGTTAGTCCCTTTCCATACACGTGTCATCATTATTGTCCTCAAGAACCTCGGGTTTCATTATGAAAGTAAATGACATATGCAAGGTACATTTATTAAGTTGAAAATATCATTTGTAACAGCCCAGACCCCCGGCGGTACGAATATTATCCGCTTTGGCACCATCTTACCCCATCGCAATGGGATGCACCTCACGGTTTTGTTCTTGCACCCACCGCAGTGGATCAAAACGCGTCTACAAGGAGGAGGTATCCACACCCTTATAAGGCATACTTCGTTCTCTTCCCTAGCCGATGTGGGACTATCCACCCCCGAGAGGGGCCCAGCATCCTCGCTGGCACACTAACTCCGGGACTGGCTCTGATACCATAATGTAATAGCCCAGACCCCCGGCAATATGGATATTGTCCGCTTTGGCACTATCTTACCCTACCACAGTGGGAGGCACCTTACGGTTTTGTTCTTGCACCCGCTACAGCGGGTCAAAATGCGTTCACCGGTATCAGAATACGTAGCAGATATTGTCCTTTTTGGGCACTTGCTGACCGCAGCAGGATCAGCCTTCAAGGTTTTGTTCCTTGGTGCCTTCTTACTCCACCGTAGCGGGAGACACCAAGAATGCGTCCACTGATATCAGAATACGCAGCAGATATTGTCCTCTCTAAGCACTTGCCGATCGCAGTCGGGATCAGCCCTCAAGGTTTTGTTCCTTGGCGCCTTCTTACCTCACCGCAATGGGAGACACCAAGAACGCGTTCGCAAGGAGGTGGTATCCATACCCTTATAAGGCATGCTTCGTTCCCCTCCCTAGCTGATGTGGGACTATCCCTGCTGCTTTATGGATTGATGACTGTCCCCACAAACCAACATGAGTCTTTTCAGCGTGCTTTGTCCTCACTCACACGCTTCCTGGGAAAACTTCCCAGGAGGTCACCAATCCCAAAATTGCTCCAAGTCAAGCCCGCTTAACTATGGAGTTCTTTAGTGATAGGCTACCGAAAAGAAGATGCATCTTGTTGGTATAGGTAGTACAAATCAATTCATATAAGCCATTCCTAACTGTATAGTCCCATACCTATACAGTCTTAGGATCCCTCTCATTCAAGTGTGTAAACCCTTCCACTTTCGAAGCCTGCCAGGAGCCGCTCTATGTCTATGCCTCCTTGCACCGACGATCACTCCCCGACTTCACAATCCGCTGGCGTTACAGCCTGTACCTCTCCCAATACGATGTGTTCGAGGATGAACCAAGCGGAAGCTGGTGGGCATGTAACTCCCAGGGATTGCGAAGTTGGGGAGTGATCGCCAGTGCAATGAGGCACGGACAACGAGTGGCTCCTAGCAGGCTTCGACAGCGGAGGAGTACATGAATGAACTGATTACACACCCGAATGAGAGCGATGGTAAGACTGTATAGGTATGGGACTATACAGTTAAGGAGGGCTTATATGAATTATTTTGTACTACCTATACCAATAAGATGCATCTTCTTTTTGGTAGTCTATCACTAAATAACTCCATAGTTAAGCAAGCTTGACTTGGAGCAATTTTGGGATGGGTGACCTCCTGGGAAAACTTCCCAGGAAGCGTGTGAGTGAGGACAAAGCATGCTGAAAAGACCCGTGTTGGTTTCTGGGGACGGTCATTAATCCATAAAGCAGCAGGGGATGTTACACCATTAACCGAGACCCGTGTCTTTTAGCATGCACCGTAATGCTATGAATGCAGCATACTAAGTCATGAATGGATGTCAATACCATATGCAACATTACACGTATACAATGACATAAAGTAGAAACATAAGGAACATATTCAATATGCATGCAGGAGAACCCGTGATAAATCCTTCAAATTTCTTTCTTACTAACCACCCTCTTATGGGAACTTCATAAACCAACCAACATACCTCCTTCGCCCTCTTATGGGAACCTCATAGTCCAACTAACATACCTCCACCGGTGAATTTCATAAACCAACCATCATACCTCCACCGGTGAATTTTATACAAATAACACCAAAACTTTACCATACTTATTGCTTAGGATGAGCTTAATCTAACTAGCCCTTACTAGATTTATCATGGGGCAATAGAGGGGGAAACACATCACTTCCTTATTGGATTGCCTCTCATAACCATTAATTCGGGGAGTGTAAAAGATGCATTTCCATATGTTTCATGTCACCTTACCATTAGCATGTCATATTAAGATGCAAAAACACAACTTATCATATAATGTCCCATGCTTTCATATTACTTTCATACATGCATCTTAAACATTTCAAGTGAAATCATAACATGCTATAACAATCTTTATGCAAACATAATCATCACATAAACCTCAAGTACATCAATTCATAACACTTTATAAAGCAAGCACTCATAATAATTCTTTAATCGATTAAACTTCTAATCGGGTAAACCTAACTTTTGTATTTATTAATTTATGCATCTAAGGGATCAATCCCAATGATTCTCATTAATTATTAACCCAAAAACATTACTAAACAAATCTGGACAGATTTGAAATAAAAACAAAATGAACTATTTCGGTGTTCTTACAAAATACATTTTTGACCCTTTCTCATTACCAACCTTTCCTATGATGTTAGAATTTATTTCTAAGCCAATTATGGGTGATTCCTATATATTTTCTAAGTGTTAAACATCCTTTTTACTTAAAAATCACATGTTGGGCAGAAACGATATTATTTGCTTTAGGGAGTCCTAAAATTCATACTTTCGGTTCTTTCTAGTTACTAGTCTTCCCTTAATTGCTAAGAATAATTACCATACTACTAAGTACCAATTTTTACATGTTTAACACATTCCAAATAACATACATCAAATCTGGAAAGGTTTGAACAGAAACTAAAATTTAATTTCCTAAGAGCATGCAAAAGTACAACATAAGCATTCCTAGTAACTAGTCCTTAACAGAATTAAATCTAGATCAAGAAATGCACTTATAATTAATTTTATCCTTATAGAGACATAGATAACAACTTTAGATCAGTAGCAAAATTAGAGAGCATAATAAAAGGATTTTGGTTACATGAACTGTGTTTTAGTATTTCAAGAAATAACATATTTTTCAAGGAAAAGTTGTGAGAAACAAACTTCATTTTCTCAAGGCAACAACATATCATTTAATTGGGACCTCATTTCTTGAGGAACCAAATTGCATTTATAAAGATAGGTGTTCCATGAATCAAAATCCCTACATAAGTTGAAAGGGGTAAGTCTTGAGCACTAGGTTAATTAGGTGATGGCATAAGCTTAAACGTGCAAATGCAAGCTTCATTTTAATCTTGACATTATAAGGTGATGGCAAGGAAATATAAATATGACAATGCAAGCTCTAGTTTTAATCTTTAAGTTTAGGTGATGGCTTGAAAAGTAAATATGCTAGGCAAGAAATATAAATATGAATGCAAGTCCAATTCTTTATTTTAGTGCTCTAGGTCGTTTAGAGTATTCATTCTAAATCAACAATCAACTTTAAGGTTGAAATAAGTAGGCTTCGAGTTTAGTTATTTAGGTGATGACATAAATATAAATAGGCTAATGTAAACTTCATTTTAGTCTTTAATATTATAAGATGATGGCAAAGAAATATAAATATGAATGCAAAGCTTGAATATAAATATGAAAATGCAAGCTATATTTTTAATCTTTAAGTTTAGGTGATGACTTGAAAGGTAAATATGCTAGGCAATAAATGTAAATATGAATACAAGTCCAATTCTTTATTTTAGTGCTCTAGGCCCCTTAGAGTATTCGCTCTAAATCAACAATCAACTTTAAGGTTGAAATAGGTAGGCTTCGAGTTTAGTTATTTAGGTGATAACGTGAATATAGATATGAAATGCAAGGCTTAAATATAAATATGCAATGCAAGGACTTGAAATATAAATATGAGTGCAATCCATTTATTATTTCTTGGAGTCCTAGGCTCAAGGCTACTATTTAACTCTTTGAAACAACATAATATCTTTGTTTGCCAAAAACTCTTAGAAGTAAAACCTTCAAGCTTTAGAGGTCAAATAAATGATGGTTTTACAACCAACACCCAAGATCCTCATCATCAAGCCATGGTTTCTCCAATATATAGGCCATCAAGGCCGAAAATAAAAAGAAAAGAGGAAAATAAAGGACCAAAAATAGGGAGAAGGAAGGAAGAATCAACATTATAACATCTCAATCGAAGAGCAATATAAAAGAATAGAATAGTAATCTTCAAAACAACTTCCTACCAAAGGTATTTTTTTCTGAAAAAAGAAAGGCTTGGTCTTGGAAATGAGATGAGAAGAACAAATCTTCCTTGGCACTTTAATGGTGGTTTCGGCCAAGAAGGAGAAAAAGGAAGGAATATGTGTTTTTGGTTTGAACTTGGAAGTGGAAGGGTTATGTGTGTAAGGGAATATCTATGGTGGTTGTGTGGTGGCTCTTGGACAATTGGAGAAGAAGAACAACAACTTTTGAGCTTAAAGAAAGAAAGCTTGAGGTTGCAAGTTTGAGTAAGTGTTCTAGCAAGTTTCCTTGGGTTCCTATTTATAGAGAAAATGAAACACATGGGGGTGATATGGGGGGGAGGTGGCCGTGGCTTCTTAGAGAGAAGGAGAGAAAAATATCTCTTTTCAAGGCATGGCTTTGGGTATGGCTAGATATAGTTCAAGGCATGGCTAGGTATGACCTTAAATATGGTTCTTTTAGTGTGTAAAATTTCAACATGTAATGGAATGAATGGAGGAGGGGGTGGCTGGTTTCATTAAGGGGCTTAGGGGGAGATTTTGTTATTTCATTTGTGTTATGACATGGTTTAGGGAATAAGTTTGATTAGGTAATTGATTAGGAATTATAATTAGGTGTTTTGGTGAGAAAGTAAATGATCAAGGCTACTCAAGACAAGGTTAAGGAGTGTTCTTGCTTGATTAATGCAAATTCGTCTTTATTAGGGAGGAATCTTGTAATATCCTCCAAAGTACAACGTCATCCTTAAGTCATGACATCAGACTCGAGAGTTGTTACTTATAAATTACCGAACCTTTCTTAAATAACTATAGCAAATTCGATGGGTTCATGTGATAACTAGCATAATTCGATTAAAATATATAACAAAGATACAAGTTAGTTACATAACGAAGCCTTAATAGATATACAATCCCTATTACATTTACATACTCATATGCCTGAAACTATATACAACATAATAAAAGCATTAAGTACTACACTACTGCACTTCCAAGTTCTTTTGCATAGTAGCCTCTCAGTTCTCTGCATCAACCTGGAGGTGACACGGGAACACAAAACATAAGGGTGAGAATTATACAATTCTCAGTAGGGTAACTCCCAAATACACAATCATAATGTCATCGTCATCGCCCCAGCCACTTCGATTTATTAAGAAAAAGTGGTCATGCATTATATAATAATAGTTTATTTTTAAAGTTTCAAATCATACTTTCGAAGTGGGTTACTTTTAACATTCAATCACTTAATGTACATATACCATACTACTCAACATCATATACTACTAACTTTCCACTTAAATATATTGGTCTCAATATCGATACTAAACTTCTTTACTTGGCATATAAGACAAAGGATTTCTTAGAAAATTTACTTCTTAAACTTACCTTGGCCCTTGACTAATCTTGTCACGTCTGGGCGTTAAGTACTGCCATCCCCCATGTGGCAATAATGGGTAATAGACTACTTTTTAGGAATGAGCTCATTCCTATACATGATCATTGGGTTTGCTTTCTCCAATTCTCACACAAGCCTATTCCTAGTTAGGTTTATTTTCCCCGACTCAATTCAAGGGTAGTTAGGTTTACTTTCCCCAATAGACCGGATTTATTTTCTCTAGCCCAAGAATCATAAATCTTACATTCTTATTGGTAGTCAGGTTTACCTTCCCTAATAAACTGGATTTACTTTCTCCAGGCCAAGATTTATAAAACGTTATGCCTTTCTTGGTAGTCAGGTTTACTTTTTCTAATAAACTGGATTTACATTCTCCAGTCTAAGAAATGCAACCTTATGCTTTTCTCTTACATGCATACAATTATAAGGAGTATTCATATCTACGTGTGTCTAACCTCATTAATAAGTTCACATGCTCAATTATTCATATTCACATTCATGTGCTCATGTCATACTAGTACAAGATGCCATTATTTTATCAATTCAAAGCATCAATTCAATTTCAGCACAATGGCAGATTCCACATATTCATAGCACAATTTATTTTATATTTCAAACCATCAAATCCAAGGCTATAAAAATTATCTAAGACACGTCAATGTGTCCACGAAGTTCCATAAAAATTTCAGAGCATAAAAAGGTCTCTAACTATATTAATAAAATCTCACAATTTCAGAGGTCAGAAACTACACACTCTCAGCCAATAGCCAGAAGTCTCAATTTTTCTACCCTATCAAATGAACCCAGAACTTTGTACGAAAAATTAAAGTTAGACCTCAGTATGTCCTCAACATCCTGTGAAAATTTTAGCTAATAATTCGATCATTTGTTAGGGTAATAAAATTAGACAAATTTAGTACGACAAATTGGACTAGCTGGATAGCACCCTTGACCTGTTCAGTTTTTCATTTTTTAAAAATAGTAAAAGTGATAAATAAGACCCAAGAAAATTACTAGAAACTCATCCATATTTAGCTTTATCATATAAAAATTTCAACTCATGTTGATGTCTCAAAATCAGTGAGAAAAATCAAAACATTTTACTTGCTTACTAAATCCAGGATTTTCAGTAGCATCATTCATAACATGGTTTTGCAAAAAAGGTTTCCTAACTTCATCAAAACTCTCTACCAAAATTAACACATCACTATCTATGTGAAATCAATCAATATAGTTGAATAGATCCAGCCAATTCATCCAGAAACCATTAGATCAAAATTAGAAAGAAAAGAGAACAAATAAAACCCTACTTGAATCTCCGTAGCTCCTTGCCCAGAACAATCTTCCTTAAGTGCTTTTCTTTATTCAAAATTCTTCTAAACAACCCTTAAACCTCCCTTTGGTAGTGATGTATGATGGCTCAAAGTGGGAAAATAGTGATGGATTAAAATTCTAATCGGTTAGTTTTGTAGGTATTGATGAGTAGAACAAGTTTTGTGTAGAGAGTTTATGGTTTTATCAAGATTTGGCTATGAGTTTGGACCTTTGAATCAAGATTCCATGGCTTTGGTGAAGAAAAATGGAGTTGGCTGGTCTTCTCCCTTGCATGGCCGAGAATGACTCGTTGGAGAAGAAAAGAAATTGTGTTTATCTTATAATTAATGTAGGAATATAATAATATATATAGTTGGATAATTCTTAATCAAAGGAAGTAAAATGGATGGCTAGGATTTAATTTTGTAAAGCAAGATTAAATCTTAGCCATTCACTAAGTCAAAATGGATATGCATTACCCTTTTCTAGAAATTTAACTATCTTTTGATGTTGAAAATCGCACACCGAAAGCTTACTGAACGGGTAAAATATCGTACCCCGGTAATCAAACATTGGTCGAAAATTAATTCTAGGTATAAAATCTTTATTTCTAACTATTTCTAACGTTATTTCCATGTTCTCCTAATTTCGGGCACCTTCGGGTCCCGAATAAGGGGTTTCAACTGTCCCTGCGGGGCCCACAAAATACTATTCACATTTTTCTTTACAAAACCGTTGGATTGTCCTCATTATTGTTAAAACTGTAAGATTTTTGAAATTATGACTAATAAAGCTCAAATTAATTTTTAACTAATTTTTAGGGTGTTACAAATCTCATCATGTGACCATTTCCATAATTTAAGGAAATTAAATAGGGATTTTACCATTCATGAAAATGTGACAAAGTCTTAAATCAAGAAAAGGATTTTGAGTTTCTCTAAGCAATCTTAGGTTTTAATTATCCACAATTAATTATTTTGATTCTAGATCAGTAATTAGAATTTACTAATCTTTAATTAGAGCCTAATATTGCTTAGGATTTGTTAATCGTATCATTACGCCCAAGATGCATTAGTCGAGGACAAAATAGTAATTTTTTGCAAAAACCTCCTAGGACTACCCGGGCTCAACCAGATATTAAACATCACTTAAAAACATCATTTCAAACTTTTGGGTGAAGTCCGGGCTCAATCGCCACTTAATTCTGTGTTAATTGTCCACAAGGGCATTTTGGTCATTTTGCATATCGAAACTCAAAAATGAGATTCTTCTGCATTATTAGCACACATAACACACATGATCCCCCTTCAACATCAAAACATCTCTTGCATTTCATATTTATATTTTAAGTCATCACCTAAGCTTCAAAGACTTAAAAATAAACTTGCATTTTCATATTTATATTTCAAGTCTTATACATCATATTCACATTTCCATATTATCACTTTGTAATGATAAAGACTAAAATGAGGTTGCATATTATGTTTACTTGCTTGTTATCACCTAAATCTCTAGAGCTCAAAGACTTGCCCCTGTATCATAAATAAAGATTTTGGTCATGGTTATTTCTCTTGAATGTATTTTCGGCCATGACAAAGTGTTGGTTTTAGAATGGATTTTATTTTGACTTAAGGTTCAAAACTTATGTCTTGTAATTTTTGAAAGAATTAGAAACTCTAAAGGTATCAAAAATATGATTCTTTTATGAACAAAACCTTATTAATGAAATATTTGCTTTTGCTACTGCCCTAAGGGTTAATAATTGTATTTTTAAAGGGATAAATTAGTTTCAAGTGTTTTCATTGACTTGGAATAAATTTAGAGGAAAACTAGTTATTAGAAATGGTTAATGTTGCAATTTTCAATGCTATTAGAAGTTAAAACTATAGCTACTGATTTGATTCTCTCAAATCTGTAACATGCTATTTGGAATGGTTTAGAGGTGTGAAAATTACTATTAATTGTTGTAAAAATTATTCTTGGCACCTTAGGCAAAATTAGTAACTAGAAATATGTAAAATTGCAATTTTGGAAGCTTCTAGCAATTTAAATTTCTAGCTACTGACTGAACTATTTTATTTTTGTATGATACTATTTGGGATTGTTTAATTGTGTAAAAATTGCTAATAATTAGTGTAATAATTATTTTTAGCACTTGAGAAAAAACTAGTAACTAGAAAAGATTAAAAATGTGATTTCTACAACTCTTAAGGATTGAATTATGGATTCTGTTTTAGCAAGTAACAATTCTGTAAAAAGATGTTTGACACTTAGTATATGTGTGAGAATCACTCATAATTGGTATAGGAATTAATTTTAGCATCTTAGGAAAAGCCGGGAACTAGAAAGGGTCAAAGACATAACTTCTAGAACCCCAAAACTGTTTATTTCTAAGTGACGCCCAAACTGTACAGCACTGTTTGGTAATGTTGATGAGGTTAAAAATTAGTGGGAATATTGTAACTGATATCTTAGATGCATAAAATAATAACTACTAATGTTAGGTTAAACTGATTTTGTAGTTTTGACCCGTTTAAGAACTAATGAGTAATTACCAATAATTTGAGGATGAAAATGGGAATGGTATCTGTGATGATCTTTAGTACATTGTGTATATATGTATATCCTTTTGAGCATAGCATATGCATTAGCTGAGTCCGGTCCTTGATTTCGTATATTGGGTAGGAGCATGTTTATCTTTCAATAAGATACTGATGATGGCATGCTTATGTGAATTATTTTATGATGAATGGAAATTATGATTAAGATATTTGAGATGCATAGTTGAAGTATTTTATGAGCATGAAATGTTAAATGATAAGTTATGATATGATCATATATTGCATTTGTAAATAACATGCTATAAAGTTAAGGTGACACAAAACACATGAAAATGATCTTTTAAACTCCCCAAATTAAAGGTTATAAAAGGTGATTCAAGTAAGTTGTATGCTCATAATAAGAAAGTTAAGTTAAGGCAAGGAAGTGATGTGTTTCCCCCTCTATTACCCCATATTAAATCTAGCAACGACTAGTTAGGTTGAGATCATCCTAGGCGATCGGTGAGATGAAGTTTTGGTGATGATTGAAAAATTGCCGGGGAAGGTGAGATGGTTGGTTTAGGATGATGATGTAAGAGGGTGGTTGTTAAGAGAGGAACTTAAAGAGTTCAATTATGAAAGTAAATTATCAAGGGTTCTCTTGCCTTCCCATGCATGCTAAATGTTATATGACTCATCATGTTGCATTCATCTACTTGTCACTCAATCACATAATTTGAATGTGCACAAACCATTTCGTGAGCAAGCTTATGTTAATTGCATGTGTTACTTATTCACTAGAAGCATTCACATGTATTCATGACTCATTATGTTACATTCATGCATTAAGATTGATGCTAAAATAGGCGGGCCTCAGATTAATAGTATTTGGAACTTAATAATTGAACCCTATATATATTCCCACTATTTTGTAATAAAACCCGAGGTACCTGGGGATGATGATGATGTCACGTGTGTGGAGATAGAAACCCTACTGAGATTCTTATATAAGTTTCTTACTCCTCCTCTTTCTTTCCATCTTTGCTTTAAACAAGGCTGATGGCAATGTCTATGGACTACCTTGAGATGCCGACATAGAAGTTGCACGATGGTCTAGATCAAAGCGGCACAGCGGAAGCGAAGATATAGGCCTTCTTGTTTTCAGCACTTAGAAGTTGTCTCATCTTTGCACACACTCGTAACCCAGTTTCTAGTAAACATGCACCCACGAAGGGTTTAGCTACTTTTTAGTCACGTTTAGCTCTTGAATTATTGTAAGCTCAACCTTTATAGGTAGGCTTGGTACAATTGTTATGGTATTATACTTGTGGAATATTTCTATGTTAGTATTATTATTATTATTTGGCATGATATTTAAAGTCAATATTATGATATGATGATGTTCTCATTTTATAATATACTCTGTTATGATTTGCATCTATGCTGCAAGACGAATGACGTAGTTTGTTTTAAGTATGCGCGGCTCACGTTGTCATTTTAAGTTTTTTTTTTAAAAAAAAATTTACCCATATTTTCACTAAGTATTTTAACAATTTAAAGTTAAGAACTAAAACAAAAGAGTAATGACTAATAATTAACTTGTATGCATCCTAGGCATGTTAGGTTAAATATTAGGGTGTTACACTTTGATGCGAGTGTTGCTACCCGCAACAAATTAAAAAGAATTTTTATTACTGAGTTACACCAAAAATGCAGTTAGGGTGCAATCCAAGTCGTTTCACAAGGAAGTTTTCTAATTGATTCAAGAAAATTGTGGTTTTTGAGATTATAACATGCTCAAATAAGTTACAAAATTATAATAGGAAGAATTACCTACACAAGGATTTCCTCAGATTAAGAATTGTTCAATCATTGGTTCAAAAGATAAATTCATGGTGGTGATTACTTTCATTAGTTATGCTATCACACAACAATGATGCAATTCTATTTAATCGTCATACAATCGCACTCCCACTAAGGGTTTGGCTAACATATGAACTAGTAATTCACGATTGTGATTCTATGAACCTATGTCAGTATGATTACCAATTACAGCAACCTAATTCCAAATGGACTTAATTTTAATCCCCTACCAACTGGATGTAATTAAATCAATCGACCTAATACCCCAATGGCTCTTATATTATACACACAAACAAATGCAAAATCAAGCAACTCTTAAAAACATAATTACAATAATCATCGAAATTGATATCAAAAGAGAAAGCAAACGGGGAAGAAAAACAATAATAGGAACCTCAAGAACAATCTTAATCTTCAGTTATTCTTGCGCACGATAAAGAGATTACTCCTCCATAGAGGAAATGTCACAATCGTTGTTGAAAGAAAACTGTAAATTAAAATCCCAAACAGGAGCCAAAATAAAGATTGGGAACTCCCAAAACCTAGAAAGAGAGTTCTAAAAAGAGAGTGAATGAATCCTAATTAAAAACGTGAATAATGAATAATAGACCCCTCTCCATCTGTGCATGAACGAGAGAGGAAGTGAACGTCAACGTTTTCCTTGCTTTTGCCTTCCTTGGGCTAGCCAAATTAAGCTCAGAGCAACATGGACAACAAACATATGACTGCCTGGGCGGTCAAAGACCACCTAGGTGGTCATGTGAAGTGCTCTAGAGAAATATGACCCTCTGTTCATTGCCTGGGCGGTCATTGACCGCCTGGGCAGTGATCAGTATGTTTCCAAGCTAATTTGAGGTCCAAGATGTTCGAATTAGCTTTTTGGCCTAGAAATAGAAGTTGTAGCTCGCTGAATAAGCTTTTTAATGCTATAAGAATCATATCAATTGGACATTTGTAGCTCCAAATATTGGAAAAACACTAACTAGAGGTCAAACTAGATAGCTTCATATCTTCAGCAGTGTTCCTGAGTCCTTCTTCTGCTCTAATGCACTAACTTGAAAGTCCCTATTATCGTACAACACTCCCACAAAGAGGTTAAAAGCACAAAGCACTTCCAAAGTATGAGAATTCACTAAAAACTATGCTGATGGCTACAAAATTATTGAATAATGCATGTTGAGAATAAAGTGCAAATCCACTAATTAACCATTAATTCAACACAACTCAAATGCAAAATACTAAGAATTAGGAAGAAAAATGGGTGCCCAAATGCAACCCATCACACTTGAGCATAAGTGTGGGGAAAAGCATGAGGAGATGCCCCAATTTAAGCATATGGGAAGGACAATGTATATCCATGAATGGCCAAAAAGGAAAAAAAAATAATTTAACAAGTGGCACACCAACAAAATAAAAAAATTACAAAATTGATGCAAAATGTTTTTTGAAAAAGTCTAGGTTAAAGGTGTGCCATATTGCAAAATAAAGGCCTGTAATTGTATTGAGTTGGACAAAGTGTACCCTTAGACACTTATACTCTTGGTGTATGCATTTCCTCTCGTTTGACTACAAGTTTAGCTCTACTGGCCCAATTAATTACCCGAAAAGTAAGTCCTCTTGATTCAGTATGCATATGTGCATAATAAAATGGAGAATGAGACCATAGCAAGCTTATGGTAATGCATTTTCATGTGAAGTAATTGATTGTGCATCATAATCCAAGACACTAACCTTGGAGGATTTTCGTACTTGGTCCATGCATCATATGTGGATTCTACCTTATGTGCTATGTTGTTGTTCATGCCTTGTTTGTTTCAATTCTCTTGATTGTTGGTGTGAAACCTTACTGTCATATCTCTAGATTCATTGGATTAGTGTATTGTCATTTATTTTCATGCATCATGCATTTTAGGTTAGGAGTCTAGTCCAATCCTTGTAAGCTGCTTCTCATCCATGCATTTGGTTTGATCTTATTTCACATGAGAACACATGAAGGCTTAAGTGTGAGAAAGTTTGATAAGGGGCATTTATGCCACTCATCTTGTTACCAAACCTTAACTTATTGCATGAGTTTTACTATGTTATTGATGCAATTAACAAGGATGTTGATTTATTCCTCATTGTATAATTTTAATAGAATTATTGGCTTTTGCACAGATTTTAGAATAATTTGTAATTACACCCTATTGCTTTCGACTTATCTGTTTGAGTATGGTTTTAAGTACAATAGCTTTGGATTGAGTGCAAAATGTCAAGAATAAGGCTGGAAACTATCTGGAAGAAGCTTAGAGCAAAAAGGAATAAAAGTCATAGAAGCTCGCTCTCAGGTGAGCACTATAGGTGGAGATGTGCACGAAAAGGGGGGTTGAATCATGCATTGATCCTTTTTTTGATTTCTGAAGCTTAAAAACAAGTTACTATCAAGTATAAAACTTGAAGTGTAGCGAAAACAAGGTTAGTGGCTTAAGAAATTTACTTTTTAATCCTTATTAATTAAAAGGCTCAGTATTAAACGATATAACATAAAAAATGCATGATAGATGTAAAAACAGATTGATAGGGTAAATAAACAATGCAAGAAAATAAAAGGGATTAAGATAAGAGAGAAAGAACATGAAGATTTTATACTGGTTCGGCCATCATGCCTACATCTAGTACTCAACAACTGTTGAGGTTCCATTATAACAACTTTCTCAACCTAAGAAAGTACAGATGGATAGTATTTTCATTAGCCTTTCCAAGCTATCGTCCAAGGATTCTAGAAATCACCTGTAACCAAGGATTTTGAGTAGTTCTATACTAGCCTCACCAAGCTAACATGAGTAGTCTTGACTTTGGTTTCTCCAAGCCAACCCGTGACTGACAGACAACTTCTTCAGCACGTTGCTAGTATTCTTTCCCCAGCCTCGCTATGTAACATCCCCTGCTGCTTTACGGATTGGCGACTGTCCTTACAAACCAACACGGGTCTTTTCAGCGTGCTTTGTCTTCACTCACACACTTCCTGGGAAAACTTCCCAGGAAGTCACCCATCCTAAAATTGCTCCAAGTCAAGCTTAATTGTGGAGTTCTTTAGTGATGGACTATCGAAAAGAAGATGCATCTTATTGGTATAGGTAGTACAAATCAATTCATATAAGCCCTCTTTAACTGTATAGTCCCATACCTATATAGTCTTAGAATCCCTCTCATTCGGGTGTGTAATCGGTTCATTCATGTACCCCTCCGCTTAGAAGTCTGCCAGGAGCCATTCTTTGTCTGTGCCTCCTTGCATCAGCGATCACTCCCGGACTTCGCAATCCCCGGGTATTACATGCCCACCAGCTTCCGCTTGGTTCGTCCTCGAACCACACCGTACTGGGAGAGGTGCAGGCTCTGATACCATTTGTAACATCTCCTGCTGCTTTATCGATTAACGACTGTCCCCACAAACCAACACAGGTCTTTTCAGCGTGCTTTGTCCTCACTCACATAATTCCTGGGAAAACTTCCCAGGAGGTTACCCATCCCAAAATTGCTCCAAGTCAAGCACGCTTAACTATGGAGTTCTTTTGTGATGGGCTGCCGAAAAGAAGATACATCTTGTTGGTATAGGTAGTACAAATCAATTCATATAAGCCCTCCTTAATTGTATAGTCCTATACCTACACAGCCTCAGGATCCTACTCATTCGGGTGTGTAATCGGTTTATTCATGTACCCCTCCGCTTTCGAAGTCTGCCAGGAGTCGCTCCTTGTCCGTGCCTCCTTGCACCGGCGATCATTCCCCAACTTCACCGTTGCATGCCCACCAGCTTCCACCATGTTCGTCCCCAAACCACACCATACTAGGAGGGGTGCAAGCTCTGATACCATTTGTAACATCCCCTCCGGCTTTATGGATTGATGACTGTCCCCATACCTGTTGACGAAGTCGAGGAGTGATCATCGGTGCAAGAAGGCATGGACAAGGAGCGGCTCCTAGCAGACTTCTAAATGGAGGGTACATGAATGAATCGATTACACACCCGAATGAGAGGGATCCTGAGGCTGTGTAGGTATGGGACTATACAGTTAAGGAGGGCTTATATGAATTGATTTGTACTACCTATACTAACAAGATGTATCTTCTTTTTTGTAGCCTATCAAGAAAGAACTCTACAATTAAGCGTACTTGACTTTGAGTAATTTTGGGATGAGTGACCTCTTGAGAAGTTCTCCTAGGAAGCATGTGAGTGATGATAAAGCATGCTGAAAAGACCCGTGTTGGTTTGTGGGGATAGTCATCAATCCATAAAGCAGTAGGGGATGTTACACTCTAGGCTACAAGTAGTCTTAACTTTGGCCTCTCCAAACCTACTTGAGTAGTCTTTTCAATAATGGGCTCCATCGGAGTCTCTACTGGTGCAGATCTTGAGCTTGTCATGGCACTTAGTTTAGCCTTTTCACTGTTCAGAAGATTTCCCTCTTCTTTAGAAAATGATGTTGTAGTCTATTCTTCATTAGCTTCTTCCTCTTCTTCGTCTTCTTGAATATCACTCAGCATAATTACACGATATCCTTCCTCTTGAAATTTCTTGTCTTCTTCCCACAGGATAGTAAGGTGATACATATTTGTGCATCGTCTTGCATTTTAGCTCAATTTCTTTTTTACTTATAACCTTTTTAGGTTTGGTTATCGTTCCTAATGGTTGAGTGCTTGCTTCCTCTCTTCCTTTTGTTCTCATTTCAAAGTGTTATAATGAAGCAACATCCTCTTCTTCAGATTCACTATCAGGAAGAATGACTTTTCTTTTCCTTTTTGCCTACTCTAGGATGAACTGAGACTTCTGGGAGGCCTTTTGAGCTTGTCCTTTCCTTGTTCTAGTGCTTTGTAGTGTAGGCTTAGATATTTGAAAGATTGACATTTTTCTTGCAGTTCTGAAGGATGAGAGGGTGTGAAGATTGTTCCTTCCATCAACTCATATCTTTCATTGTCAAGAAAGAGATTTCCCTTTTGAAACACCTTGGTCAGAAGCATGCCATATGGATCACTTACAATCCTTCGAGTTTCTTTTGTAGTAGCATTCATCATATAATCAAGAATGAGCATAGGCAAATTTAATTTTCTTTTTTCCATAAGGCAATAAAGAAGCATGCAATCCATTCCAACTAAGGTGTTTGTGCTACCAACACATGGAAGGATAGAAAATTGAATTATGGTGTAAACTTTTCTTGCCCTAGCACTTAACATGGCTGTGGTAATCTCACTGGGCTTATGAATGATGGAGTCAGTGAGATACCTAGACACATCTCCTTCATTTATACTGAGAAATTTTGGCCAGTCCGGTGTAGATGTGCAAACGATCCCTTCGCATGGTGCCTTAATGATCTTTACAAGACTTGAGGCCATAACCTTGATAGAATAGTCCTTGACCACTCCTTTAACTTGCTAAGATAAGAATTTCTGTAGATGAGAGTAGAAGGCATTAACCAATTGAGGAAATATATGTTCATTTATTTCCAGAAATTCTTCCTATTTTTGAAATGTTAAGACTTCATTGAGAACGGTGACTTTTTCTTGTAGGTCTTTACTCAAAGACTTTCCAAGTGCCATCTTCCTGTTCATAAAGAATTTTTCAAAATGGTCTAGCATCCTTGCAACTTCGAACATGTAAAATGGTCTTTCTATAGGGACAGATTCAGCCAAGTTCTTGTCCTTTGCCATAAAAGAGATGTAAGGGTAAGTTTGAAGAGGTAAAGACTGAATGAGAGAACACATGAAGGAAAATGGAAGAGAAAGAATGGCTCAAAGATGAAGATAGCGATTAGAAGAGCAAGGGTGAAGCTTTAAAGAGGGATTGTTCTGGAAGGGGAGAAGAAAAGTTCAGGTGATAAAAAAGAGAAAGGTGAAAAGATAATAGCCAAGTGTATAGGGGTTAGAGGTTATAAAAGACTAGTTCAAGACGACGAAGGTTAAGAAAAAGATAGATGAGGAAGATACAGGAGATGTGACATGACTGAAGGTAAAACGACGTAGGAGAGAGAAACTTCTAGCAAAGTGGTCAAAACTCCCGCCTTTTTCATTTTTCTATCAAAAAAAGAGTCTTCTAACTCTTGCTCTTACTTTCTGAAAAGATTACTTTTTGAGGCTTCAGGATTTTCTTTCTGACCATCAAAATAAATTTAATAACGTTTCCTGAGTTCTTTTTAGCGCTCTGAGAACAATGCCATTGCTCACTGATCTTTAAAATCATCTTTCTGACCAAGCAACCTTTTTCTGAGCACTTCTTCTATTTCCTGATTGATCCGTCTTCACACATGTCATCAGATTTCTTTCTAGTTTTACAAACTGATACGTTATTCTCGACAAGAGTCTGTGGTCTTACAAACTGACTTTTGAAACACATCCTTGTAGATTTGGTCTTGCAAATTAATCTTCTTCTGTTCTACAAACTGATATAACATACTTCATAGATGACTGTGGTCTTGCAGACTAACAAGCATAGTCTTCGAAAGGATATGTATGCTGATGATTTCTAATACTATGCTTGATCTTCAAAAGGGAGTAGTGAAGAGAGACCACCTAGAAAGTTTTTATGTAGGAATGCCTATGCAAAAAGAAAAACTTGAAGACTTTTCAAAGACGGAAACAACCAAGAGATCCTTAGATATAGATATTGTGAATACATCTGGATACAAGATCTTTAGTAAACACATCCATTTATCAAGCATCTCCCTTTTAAAAGCAGAAAGATATTTTTCACAAACATACTTAGATAAGATATGCTGAACAGATTCCTTTAAAGATAGATACCACACAAAAAAAAATGTCAAAGGAGGATAAGATAACTTACCTCAAAAGATAGTCTTGCATTTGATTCCTTATCCGCAGTATCTGGGGTCAAAGAACTTGGTAAGCCTTTGGCTTTACCTTTTGATCCTCTCTTCCTAAGTATATTTACTTACTCTAATGATGTCAAATTATTCCAAAAGATCTCTGATCTTTTCCTTAGCGACGATGATGATGTCTTGAGTATGAAACATAGACATGGCCTTTTCTCTTGAACTAGGGTAGCGCATTCTACAAAGCTTCCACCAAAAGTGCATTCAAATCATTTTGCTTCTATGTCATTCTTAACTGCTCATGTTGTATGTCAAAAATAATTACTTTCCAATCATCTTGAATGGTTCAGGCATATTTTTCTGAAAGACTAAGGTTCTAGAGCTCATTCTCTGAAGTTTCTAGCTTTCATCAACTGGCTTTCTGAAGATACCTTGAGATAGAGAATCTCAGGAATTTCCTTAGCATGATCCAGATTGTCAGCAAAGTCTTTCTTGAACTCTTTCCTTATCATTATCATGAAAGATCTTCAAAGAAAAATAGCTCTTAGAATCTGTGACACCATTCAGGACTAGAGCTTGATATTTGAATGGATCATCATCAGAATGCTTCTATTGATGTTTTAGGTAAAGGGATATATTAGGGATTCCTACAAGAAGAAGTACGACTTTTGGTACCCAGGCTTCCTTGGGTCCTTATCAGTTAGATTTGTAATACCCTATTCTTTTTAGAAATTAAATGAAGCTTTATTAATGAGAATTTTAGGATGTTGATAAATGTGGAAATGATGAGACTAACTCAAGGAAGCCAAAAAAAAAAAAAAACGTGAATAGTGTCTTACAGGCCCCACAGGTCCGCCGGAACAGCCGAAATCCTAGAATTGGGCCCCGGAGATGGCCAAAATTGAGAAATTATAAGATTATGTTTAGAAATAGGTAGGAGTAATGATTTCATACCCGAAATAATTTTAGGGGCAATATTTGATTTCTCGGGTACACTTTGCTTTGCTTGTAGAAATTTCAGTGTTCGATTTCTAACACCGAAAACTAGTTAATATCTGCAAATAATGAAGTATATCCACTTGAATACCAAGTGAATGGCTAGGATTTCATCTTGGATGAAAGATCAAATCCTGGCCATTGATTTTAAACCCTTTTAATGGAAAGAAATTATATTTTATTTTTCAACCAATCAAAACACTCCTTAATAGATATACTTAACCCACCTAATCACATCTTTTTCATCATCATCCTCGGCCAAGTGAAGAGCAGCAGCAAAACTCATTCCTTCTTCATCCAAAAACCTTTGCTAACCTTCAAAATTTCAACCTCCAAAATCCTAGACCAAATCTTGCTAGAATCAAAAACTTCCTTAAGCAAACTTGTTCTACACTTCAACCTCTACAAATATAACCGATTAGATTTTTCAAAACCTCACTTTAGTACCTCACTCAGCACTGATTAGTGGAGGATCTAGGTGTGTTTCAAGAGTTTTGGGGTGGAGAACATCTACCTTGAAGTATACAAAAGCTAAAGAAGCATTAGCTTCCAAGGGTAGGGTTTTATTTGTCTTCTTTTGTTTCAAAATTTCCTCTGAAAATTCTGATTGGTTTTGTCCCAAAATTTCTGATTTTATTGGTTAATCATATGTTGATATTGATGTATGAATTTTGGTGGAGTGTTTGGTGTGGTGGAAAAATCATTTACATCAAGAGAGACTTGGAATTAGTTTGCTGGATTTTCGGATTTCAACAAGGCAGAACTTGTTGACGAATTTTCTGGTGTAATTGTGTTCCATTTTATGGGCTATAAAAATTATATGTTGAAGGTAACATCCTGAGACAACCCCATGATTTTCCTTGGGTCATGTGAACGATTTTCTCTGCTTGAAAAAAATTCATGATTCTTGAACATTGTTGCTGGAAAATCCCGATTTGAAGCAAGCAGCAAATTTTGTCGAATTTTCTAATATATCTAGAGATCTTAGATTCAGTTGAAAATTTTATGGGATGTAGTTACCATGTTAGGGAGTCTCTATTAAAAATTTGGGGTTATTCTGGGTACTTTTTCTGTGTTTAAAAATTCAAGAACCGAAGTTGTGACTATGCTGCCTGAAATATTAAAGCTGAGGCAGTAAAATTGTGTGATTTTATTATCATAGTAAACGATGGGTTTACTCTTTGAAAATTTTATGGGAAGCTGATAACACATTGAATTATAACTGTGAATTTTATTTTGAGTTGATTTAATCAATTGGTGGGGTCGAAAATTATGAGAGTCCTGATCTAAACTGTGAACAAGTGGTCTCTAACCACCAGATTAGAAAAGTTTATTTGATAAGGTTAGAGAACACCGTTTGTTTTGAAATTTGTACAGGGCCTTTTAGATACATTGACATGTCATAGAGAATTTTTATGGCTCTTAAATTCGCTATTTGATAGGGAAATTAATTTTGAATTCTAGAGTAATAAATCTGTTGATTGCTGAAAACGGTAAGAATGTCTTGAACTAATGATAGAATGGCTTTAGATACAAGTATATATCATGTTAATGCATGCTATTTGTTTGAAAGAAATGTTGATGAGATATGGATGAGACTCCAACATAATTGTATGCCTACCTGTGATCTAAGCAGACCTTTGAAAGGAGGAGTACATTATGTGATTAGTGTGAGGATAAAGGAAAGGAAAAGAAAATTAACATGACTTTTAGTTGTGCAATTTTTAACATATGGGGAAAATAGAGACAAGGCTTATGTGGTTGAACGGGAAAGACAAAAGTAAGAGCTTTCCTGGGAATTTGATAAGTCGGTAGACGTATCGACATATAGGAATGAGCTCATGTCCTAATGGTAAATAGTTCTTGTGGAGTGATTCCACTACAGACATCACTTGATGTGGGATTAAGCCTTCCCTATGTTAATGAGAAAAAGAACAATGCACGAATTATTATTATACTTGTACTTGATTTTACATGATGTATATACCTTGATATTGTTGTACATAGTTTTGCATGAGTATTCCCACATGAATGAGCTTATCAATTGTGTTTCACATTATACCTGAGGGAATACCCTACTGAGGATTTTATAATATTCTCATCCCTACGGTTGCATTTACTTTGTGTTAATCAGATCCAGCAAATGCCGTCACTAGTATTTTACCTTGACTCGCCACAGTGGGTGTGGCATTATGATCCTGCTCTTGACTCTCTGTATGTAGTGGGTTATTCACAAGTTCGTGTCTATGTGTTTTTCGGCCGCTCTTTTAGTACATCAGTATTTACAGCTGACTTTGACCCTGCTTTCTCTTATGATGGTGTGCCTCTCCACTTGGCACACCCAGTGATATTTGATATCCCACTTGCACCACCAGCTCCCCCTCCAGCAGATGATCCCTCTTCATCCTCGTCTTCGCACTGCACCCATCGGAGGGTCCTGATGCCCCAGGCGGAGGTGAGGCTATCATGCTGATAGCCAACGGTTTCATCTAGTAGGACGTGAGATCTTCAGGGACTCATGATATGTATATAGTGGTAGTTTAGTACTAGTGACCCTTTAACCTGCAGATTTATCGGGTTAAATGTTGTGGGGTTTATTTCTGTTTGTACAAACTTTTGCTAGACCTCAACTTTGAGCAGGTTAGATTAGATCTTAGGTGTTCCTTCCTTTTGTGAACTGAGTTCCTGATGAGCTTAGAAGTTAACCAGTGTAGTATCAGTACGGTGTACACATTGCAAACTTAGAAATGATGTTTATATATGTATATACGAGTTTGGCCATCTATGTGTATGAATTATTTGATTTCAATTATTTTCGACTAGTATAGATTGTGAATGTAAGTAATACTTTTCTAATTACTATGTTGATACTCGAGTAAAATATGGTAATTCGGAGGGTGTTACAAGATTCAAATAAAGAGAGTTTTATTAACCCTCATTAATTGTAAAGGTATCTCTTTAATCATCTTAAAGAATAGAACTAGAAGATATCAGATGGATAAAGTTTGTATAGAAATTTCTTCTGCTGTTTCATCTATATATCTTAATCATGTTTCTTTGTAGCAGAGGATACTGACCATTTGTTACAAAAACATGGTTTTTGAATATGTTAGGTAAAACAGGTCAAATCTTAGGATGCCATGAAGCTCTCTCAAGAACTTTGAAGAAAGTTCTATCATGATCATACAATTTCTTGGAGACTTCAAACAACTTGATAGACTCTTTTAGAGCACTTCTTTCTTTCAGTTTTCCAACTTTTGATAGACTCTTTCAAGTGTTTATGGCAACTTTTTCAAGACATAAGATAAATTGAGATATGTAGATGAATAGGCTTAGAATCTTTTCTAGCAACTCAAACAAAATGAAAGAAATAGAATCTTTCTCTCTATAAGAGATACTTGTTAACAGGTCTTCTTTGAATCCCCTTCATCTATGAATGAATTATGTCATGTCCTTGAGTTTTGTTAGCAATGAATATATCATTCTGTCCTTTTGGATCTTTGTCCTCTACAATCGGTGGATTGCTCAACCTCTTAGAGGCCAGGATCTGATATCATTTGTAGGTGAAGATGTACATGAGAAGGGAGGTTGAATCATGCATTAATCTTTTTTTGGATTTCTGAAGCTTCAAAAAAAAATTACTATCAAGTATAAAACTTGAAGTGCAGCGAAAATAAGGTTAGTGCCTTCAAAAAGTTAGTTTCTGATCCTTATTAATTAAAAGGCTCAATATTAAACGATATAACATAAAAGATGCATGACAGATGTAAAACAGATTGATAAGGTAAATAAATAATACAAGAAAATAAAAGGGATTAAAATAAGAGAGAAAGAACACGAAGGATTTTATACTGGTTCGGCCATCATGCCTACATCTAGTACTCAACAACTGTTAAAGTTCCATTATAACAACAACTTTCTCAACCTGAGAAAGTACAGATGGATAGTATTTTCATTATCCTTCCCAAGCTATCATCCAAGGATTCCAGAAATCACTTGTAACTAAGGATTTTGAGTAGTGTTGTACTAGCCTCTCCAAGTCAACCCGTGACTGACAGGCAACTCCTTCAGCACATATTCTTTACCTAGCCTCTCTAGGCTGCAAGTAGTCTTGACTCCGGCTTGTCCAATAATTGAGCTAAAAAAAATAGGTAAATTATGGTGGTTGAATTAGGGCGGTTCTTTGAAACTGCCATAATATACGTGAATTAAGGCAGTTTTTTCAATTGCCATAATTTTAGTAAAAAAATACCGGTTAGAAGGTATACAATGGTGGATTGTCCTTTCAGCCCTTAAAAAAATTAAAAATTAAAAACAAAAAAAGAGGAATAAGGTTATTAGACTTTTCTCAACTCTAGAGCCTCACTTTCCCATTTCTTATCTCATCTTCTCCCAAAGATTGCTAGCAATTAGTCCGTCTAAGCACCACCATTGTTCGCCTCTGCAACGCCGTTGCCTCTGCCCCTGCTCTACGATGCCTTTACTTTGTGCTCCTCTTGCCTCTTGCATTAAGCTCGCCAAGTAGTGCGCCCAAGAGGTTGTCGTCTGCCTCGTCAGCAACGTCGTTCCCCCTCCCCTCGATCCCAAGTGCCCCAAGCTTGACAACACCAGCAATAACAATGGTGGTGGCGCTTGATGAAGTTGAGGTCGTTGGTGTGGCGATCGACTTGGAGGACTGCGTACCAGTCGAGTTTCTGGTGTTGGCAGCGAGAAAAACATCGACGATGGTGAGGATTTGGTCAGAACCTTCTAGAAGGGGCTCGATTTCCTATGCAAGGACAGCAAACTTGTAGGAGCCATTCAGATCACGAGATTGGAGGAGCTTCTCTTCGATCCCCGGTAGGCACTCGGCTTCAGGTCGAGTTTTGGTTTGCATAATTTTTTCCTTCTTGTTTCAATTTGTTAGGGTTTGTTTAGGGTTTGCTGATGGAACTCAATTTCTCTCTTATTCTTGAGAAGATTGAGAATTTTACTCAGAAGGTAGCTATTTATTTATAAGTTACATTATGCACTCACTGTGTTAAGCTTGAATATATGGAAAATCAACTTTTTGACATTGCCGAATGATGGTCTTTATGTAGGTTTCTGAGCTCTTATAATTAAGGAAAACCATGTTTAAGGAACTAAGCAATTTATTTGAAGCGAAAATGATTATGTGAGCTAACCTTAAAAATTTCAAAGATTATGGAACTCTTTTCACTTTGTGATTATTGTTATTTTTTGGTTTTCTATGGTAAGATTATATTATTCTAATCCTATGTAGGATTCATAAGGAGCAAGTTGAAAAATGGCAAGAAGAAATCCAAGAATTGCATGCACTTGATGCCTCAAATGAGGAAGCCAATGCTTTTCCACATAATGTACGATATCTACTTTAATTGTAATGATCAGTAGAGATATTTGTCTAATGTCTATGTACATTCATTAACAAAATCACCTACGAATATAATCTTTATGTGAAATGGTATGAAATTTGGTTTAGTTTATCTAGTTGTGGGGTTAGCAGATATTTTAAAATTTTAATAGCTCAGGCAATCTTATGTGCAAAATGTACACCAACTGTCTAGCTGTCATGACATTAGCTGATTCTGACTCTATAAGGTTTGGTTGAAATACACAGTCGTATTGGTTGTTTAATTTGTTTTTTATCCAATTGAGTTGAAAGCACTAAGAGCTTGCATCTGTTATACTGCAAATGTGGATATAGAGGACTATGGATTTGAGTACTCAGATGAGGAGCAAGAAAAGTAAGATGTTGATATTGAGAATCAATATTATAATTCAAAAGGTATTTCCAACAACTATTCTTACTTAATGTGAAGTGCCTAGGAAACGTTCCATGGTTCCATCCTTGTAGACGCAGAGAAGAAGAGGGAGCTGTTTGTCGATCTCTTTGACAACCACTGAAAAAAGAGGAAAGTGTTTAGATTAGAAGAATGAAGAAAAATAGGGGAGTGTGCTACGAGTTTAATAATCAACATAAAGTGGCTATGAGAGAGTCAAATAAGACAAGTTGATTAATTGACTAATAAGGTCAATAGTGTCAACTTGATAAGGACAAAACCTGGTGGCTCCTTCCTCGTGCCATACCAAGCACCCCACACCTACCTATTATTTCTGTCAAAATTATTAGGATTTTGAAGTAGATTAGTATGTTGATGTGACCTTTGTATTATATCAAACAGATGAAAAAATTATGATGATACCCCCAATATATTATAGTTATGAAAATATTATTATGTTATCTTAAATTAAACTAATTATATGTAAATCATTCAATTGACGATGGAATATCAAAATATTTATTTAATATGTAAAAACCAAAAAGCCTATTAGGTTCTAGTTTAAAATGCAAAAGCTTTGTTATGATCATTTCATCATTATATGCATCATGGTTGGAACTAGAATAGTTTTTGAATTGGTTGGAACTAGAAATTTGACCCATTATCTTGGTGATTTGAATTTAATTATGTTGTGTTTCTTCCTTGTGGAAATAAAAGAAACAGAAGCTTGTTAAATAAATTTTTGCCTCTATGTTTGAAACTATCTTTTGCTTCAGAATAATTGTTTTGCTTCATCTGTTGGTCTAGAAAATCAAGAAGTTCTTTCTTTTTTTTCGAGTTCTAACTTTATAAGATCCAACAGGAAGGAGAGTAGATCAAATTGGGGCAGTCCAATAGCTAGAGATAGAGGTAGACCAAGAAAAACTATATGTGATACCATTTAAAAAGATTTCGCAATCTTAATTACACATTTTGCACAGAATATAATTGTGGTTAAGAAAAAGGTTCTTACTATTGGTGCACCTTTGCAAGGTTGTGTAAAAAAATAAATAGGAGAAAAAGAATTAGTTATTGCCTTCAGCTAAAACGTTTATAAATTTTTCATTAAGACCAAGTTCAGAAAAATTACATTAGACTTGTTCTTTTTGCAAGATGTTGCCCACCATTTGCTACCTAAGCAATCTCTAACTCCAGTACCTTGGAAAATACCTCCCTCCTATTTGGAAAAATCAAACCAAAATCGTGGTAATTTTGGATCCCTTGTTTTGATTTATTATAACTATATCCCTTATCTTTTGTTTTTGTTACACTGCAATTGGTTAATAAAAGTTTCATTTTGTAGGGAATTCATTGTTTCTCATTACCTTTTCTTTTATTGATTAGCTACTTTTTTCCCTTATTGAGAGATCAAAATTAGGATTATTAGCTAATAATATGATGCTTGATCTTTACACATAGATGAAAGTAAAAATGGAATAAGATACTAGATTTGTTGGGTGCCCTTGTAGTCAGACGATAAGGTAAAATATACATTACTTTCCTTCACTATTTTTTTGTCTTTTTTCTTTTTTCTTCCATTAGTTTTCTTTTTTAAAAAAGCAAAGGGGCTCAAAGATGAAGTAGGATATACATTAAGATGGCTTGGCTTCAAAGTTTCATCCATGAAGGTTTTTCCACGTGATCAAACTCTTAACAATACCCCTACTGAGCAGGTAAGCTGCAAGAACTCAATTTGTTTCTAATTTGATTATGTAGTTCACAAGCAATTTGAAACTCAAAATTGTTGTACCGTATTTAGCAAAAGAAAATGGAGATGGAATTTTCTATGCTACTAAATGTTGCTTAGAAGATGTCTGGTCTGTTCTTATCATATGACCCTAATTTAACGTTGAGGTGAACTTCTTTCAATATATTTCTAAGGTATCATCCAATTGTAATTATGAATGGAACTAGATATGTTTCTATTTAAATTCTCAAATTAGCTACCTATATTCTTGCTGCGATTACTGAAACCATGAAATCTTTAAACATATAGAACAAGAAAGGTTCCTTTTTTCAATTATGATTAATATATTCCATTTTTACCATCACATGTAGGATTATTGAATTATTCAGACACTTTTGAGAGCTTCAGCTTCCATAAGTGGCATTCACACTAAATTTGAAAGATATCAGTATTGAGCAATAGTAAGCATGAGTCTTGGGCATATCAATATAAGCACATTAATGGATCTTCTTTGTTTCAAGAAATGAACCTTTGTTGCACTTATTGAATGTAAACCCATACATCATGAGCTTTATGGATGTCAACTTATTTTAATATACACCTTTATTTTGCATTTAAGTAGAGGAAGATATTTTGCACTTTTGGAATTGAAACAATGTAAAACTACATCTTATTGCAATCTTGATTGAAAGGCATAGGCATTATTTTAGCGGTAATAGTGACTATTACTTCCAAGATAGAAAATTTTTCTAGTACGAGGGTGAGTTCTGTTGGATTGTCTATCATTTTCTGTCATTGTGTTCTATTGGATTGTGTATCATTTTCTATCATTCTAGTTTGGAATTTGATCAACCTCATAAAAGAAGATTTCTAGGATAGAATTAGTATTGCCTGAGAATTACTATTTTGCATGATTATTGAAACCTTTTTTTAAAAAAAAAAAATTGGTGCTACAAGTAGAGTGGTTTAAAATTGTTATAATAAATAGCTTTACAAGTTTTTCAAAAATATTTTCACCACAAATTGCGGCGGTTTCAAACTGCCATAATTAATATTTTTTTAAAACATTACCACAAATTGCGATGGTTTCAAACCGCCGTAGTTTATTTTTAAAATATTTCACTAATTGCTGTGGTTTGAAACTACCATAATTTAACCTCTGCAATACACATGAATTATGGCGGTTATACAAGGTGATTGTGGCAGTTTTTTTATAACCACCGTAATTTATCGAATGGCGTTGGTAATTATGGCGGTTCCATGAACCGCCATTTTCTGAGAAAAACGGCGGTTATAACCGCCAAAATTTATAGAAAATACCGTCACTATTTTCCTGTTTTGTTGTAGTAGTCTTGACTCCGGTCTCTCTAAGCCTAACATGAGTAGTCTGTTCCAGGCCTTTCCATGCCTGAAGTAGTTTGTTCTTGGCCTCTCTAAGCCACAAGTAGTCTTTCCTTAGCCTTTCCAAGTTGCAAGTAGTCTTTGACTAGCTTCTCCAAGCTAAATCGTGATGAGTGAGTTCATCTTACCATTGCGTTGCAAGTAGTTTTTACCTTAGCCTCTCCAAGCTTTGTCTTACTCTGATCCGTTCTCCAAGCTATGTCTCACTCTGATCACTAATGGATCAAGGATACAAAGGTTAAGTGTTTGGGCTGTCATTTAAACTAACCTACACTCAAGTTTCCTTAAAGATGATACATTTTTTAGAGATCCTGAGAGAACTTGAATAACTTCCTTCTTCTACTTCTTCCGCAAGAAGAATATATATCTAACTAAGAATATAAAAGGAAGATTTTCTTTACACTTCAAGGATAGAAACTAATTACATCATTAAGATAGAATATTTCAGGGAGTAGGAGAAGATTTTTGCAGAGTTTCCTCTCTTTGAATCTTCAAAATCTCTCAACATTCTTCAAGCTTAGCATCTCTTTTTATAAAGGTCTTTTTCTTTGTGACTGCTGCCATTGATCGATTCTTCAAGTGATACGTGTTGAACATCAGTTGTGTCTTGAAAAGAACATCTAGAAGAGAGGTTGACAGAACTGTCACATCAGTTGCAAAAGCCATTGTAAATATGAGCTTTCTGATCCTCTATCAGAAACTACTTTTCTACTTTCTGAGCAAGCTTTTTGAACTCCTCTTTCATGAAGCTAAGGTTGTTGATCAAATGGGCAGAAGAGATGACGTGCCAATTTTAAATTGGGTTTGATTTGATAATTTCAAATTCAAATTTCAAATTTTTCTCCCTTTTCCTGTAGCATTCTTTGTTCCACACACAGTCGTGAGTTTTCTGACGTGCGCAACCAGTTCCTTGAAGAGTATTTGACTTTTTGATCTTCAATCAAATCTTCTTGATGATGATTTCTTTGTGATTGTGATGATTGAAGACTAACTAACATATTGTATATGGACATATTCTGATAACTTCATCTTGAGAGTACTTTCTGATGTCCCGTGCTACTTTCTGAAGTCTCTTTCCTTAGTTTCTTGGCTTTTGGCTTGATTTCCTATAGTCCTTAAGTATTTACATGTTCTTCGCACGAGATAATGATCACTTTATTTCAAGCTTAATCTCTTCGTACGAGATAAAACATGCTTGTACATGTGTAGTAAAATTATTCTCGATTCAAGTCCGTTTCTATGCTTTGTTCCATAAGTATGTATACATGCATTGCTTGAAATAATATTCACTTTCTTTTTGGCTTAGTCTCTTCCCATAAGATAAATCATGTTTTCACATACAAAGTGAAACATTATTCTTGCTATATGTTTGTAACATACTAACTGGATTTGACCTATTATGCTTTGTCAAGAAACTCAAAGGAGACATCAGTAGTTTTTCAAAGTATTTTTTTTTGAATTAGTTTTGTTGTCATTCAAAACCTATGAGCGCAAGGGTTTTAAAGCTAACAAGCGCTGCAGTGCTCATTTAGTGATACAGTGCTCAGCAGAATGACTTCTAGGATTAATTGGAGCAATGATCATTGGAGAGCGTTGCAGTGCTCCTTTGAGCGCTGCAGCACTAGTGCGATGACAGGAAATCAATTCATTAATCTATTTTGAGCCCCACTTTGGCCCATTTTAGAGAATAGTATTTATAAGAATAATTCAGAATTTTATCTTAGTTTTAGCTGTACATTTTAGGTTGCTATTATTCTCTCTCTATACCTCTCTATATCTTCTTATTCTCTAATCTTTTCTCTCTAGGGATCTCATATGTGAATTTGCTTTGTTCTCATGGATTATAGCAAGGGTTTATCTTTAGGTACACTTTTAGATTCATTATTGTAATCCTTCAAAGATGGAGGAGTAGATTTTCTTACTAGTATAGGGTTCCGAATGGATTGGGATGATGTTTGAGACCTTTTGTTTATATTGAATGCATTAGTTTTCTCAATGTTCTGTAGTTTCTATTTTTATAATTATTGTGGTGGTTGTTATAATTTTTATTTAAATAATTAAATTGGTGATCATCGTTTAAGGAAACCCGTTAGGCATATATTCATGGATCCATTGGTTTATGTTTGAAAGAAAACATTAGAATTAACCTTTTGATTAGCAGTTAGGCTATTGAAATTGGTACATTAAATCATTGTAATTTCTAAATAAGTTGAGATATCATTTATTGGTTATTTGCATTAGTCAAATTCTAGGGATTAATTGATCACTAGTAGAACTGTTAGTAATTAATTACTAATGCCACTAATGAGTTCAATATTCGGTCAATGATAATTAATTTCAATCTTAGGAATACCTTATACTAGTGCCCCCTTCACTATTGCTATTATCTTTTAATTTCAATTACTTTAATTTAATTATTTGAGACCCCCAATTTTCCCAACAAAGTGATAAAGCCTCCTTGAGAGAGGATCTAGGTTTTTCCTTTTTACTACATTTTTCTTAGTACAACTTTGCATAATTTAATTTCTAATTTGAGGAGGTAGACGACAACCTCCATCACATACCTGTAGGTAAACCCATGGTATATTTCTCACTAATCAGAAAACTTACCGTTAATCTTGTCGATATCACACGTATTTTTGGTAGTGATTGTTATTAGCTCCATCATTCTACTACCTTTCTTGTGCCTTTGTCCACAAATTTTTGATGGTTTGTGCTGGATTTACAAAAAGGTTTATAACACACAAGTAATCCATCTAAAATTGGCTAAAGAAACAAATCAAATGGGTTCCTTTTTTTTCACTTTTTTCCAAAGAGTTGTGATTATTCCTAATATTATTTTGGGACAAGTATTGTTTGTCATTGTTATTTATTATTAAATTTTTGAAATCTACAAAATGACCAATAAAGTGATTTCGTTTCATGTGTTTTTAACTAGACTTATCAGCATATTTGATATTCTAACGTTCATGGGCAAAACATTGCTATAGTATTAGTTTCCTTGTTTAGTTTATTTGCTATTTAGTTTGTGCTGATTTAGTATTTTGGATGTGTTTTTCCTTGCTTTTTTGTACTATCCTAATAGAGATTACTATAGAAGGTATAGAGGATGGCAGCTCTTCAGATTGACTATATAGTGTTCTTTTTCATGTTGTGCTTGGCTCTATGGCACTTCTCAAATTGAGGGTATGAACTTCTTATTCATAAAAATATAATAATAATAAGAAGAAAAAGAATAAAAAGAAGAAGACGAAGAACAAGAACAAGAACAAGAAGAAAAACTATCTCGTGAGGCAAAGCAAGATGGATTTTTTTTCCTCTTTTTTCTATAAAGCTTTGATCGTTTCCTATGTTATTTTAAAAAAGTAAAATTAGTCATTGTTATTTATCATTTATTTTAAAATGACCAGCAAAGTGACTTAGACACATCATCATATTCGATATTTACATGCATGGGTAGTACATGTCTACAGTATCTAGGTTTATGAGATTATTTTGATACAAAGTCTATTAGATATTGTTATTTATTATCAAATTTCTAAGAATACTGCAAGATGACCAGCAAAATGACATAGTTATGTGCATTTATAACTAGACTTATCAACATATTTGATATCCAACATGCACGAATAGAACATGGCTGCTATACCTCATTTTCTTTAATTTGTGTTGACATACTGTATTAGATTTTTCTTTCCTTACTTTTTGTACTGTCCTCATAGGTGATGGCTAGAGAAAGCATAGAAGATGAAAGCCCTTTAAATTAAGTGAATAGTTTTGTTGTTGGTTTATATTTTCTATTTTTGTTTTTGATAGTTTTGTGGTTGTTTGTCAAATTATGTTAGGACGAGTACTCTTAGCTCTTGTTATTTACTATCAAACCTATAAAAACTGCATAATGATCAGCAAAGTGACTTATTTATGTCTATGTATGACTGTTCTTATCAACATATCTAATATTCATATATGAATGGACAAAGCATGGTTATAACATTAGATCTCATATCTATTTAGGATATTTGCTATATTCATGCCTAAACTTGGTTTAGTTTGTGTTGGCTTACTATTTTGAATGTATTTTTCCTTACTTTTTATACTATCCCATAGGTGATAACTATAGAAAGCATAGAGGATGAAAGTCCTTCAAATTGAGTGAATAGTTTTCTTTTCATGTTGTGCTCTATTCTGTGTCTCCACTCAAATTGAGAGTTTGAGCCTCTTATTCATGGAAGAAAGAAAGAAAGAAAGAAAAGTTGTCTCGCAAGGAAAAACAAGATGGCTACGTTGGTTTGTTCTTTCTTTTTTTCTATTTTTGATAGAGTTGTGATTGTTGTTTAGATTATTTTGGGACAAGTACTGTTAGCTCTTATTATTTATTATCAAACATGTAAAAACTTTAGAATGACTAGCAAAGTGACTTACTTACATGCATTTATAACTTGAGTTATTGGCATAAGTGATGTTCTTACTTGCATGGATAGAACATGACTATGATATTAGTTTCCTATTCCATTTGGGTGAAAGACAAATGTAACTTGTTTATTGACATAAAGGGTATAAGTGTAACACCCCGATTTTTCTGTCCGAGGGAAATGACCAAAATGCCCCTGAGGTCATTTCCTGACCCGAACTCGAGGGTAACCAACTCGGTCATCCTCGAAGGGTCAACTCAATGTTTGAAGGGGATTGAATGGCCTTTGAATGCTTTCGGAAGCGAAAATTTCATTTTCATAGCTTGGTCAAAATGACCAAAATACCCCTATAGCGTTTTTACGCGGGTAAAGGTGCCGTTTGAGCCCGAAACTTTCCCCAGAGGTTTAAAAACATGTTTTCATGTGTCTAGAGGTCTCTGTTCAAGTCCCGGTGGTCCCGGGCAGTTTTAGTGCAAAATTACGATTTTGCCCCTAGAATAGTGTTTTTGAGCTTAATGACGTAATTAAGCAAACCTAAGCAATATTAGGCTCTAAACGAAGATTAATTTATTTCCCTGATTAATCTAGAGTCAAAATAATTTATTAAAGTTAATTAGAACCTAAAATTGCTTAGATTAAACTTAAATCCCTTTTTAGAACTCAAGATTCCTAGTCTTGGAATCTTGAATAGTGTTTTCTATCTCCAACTCCTTAAATCAAGGAAATGTGTCTAGAGTTGTTTAGACTCTAAATTGAGGATTTAACTCTCTAATGGTGCAAGACCACTCCTTAATTATGTCTAGACCACCTTAATTACCCATTTCCCTTACCTAAACACTTTCTTACAAATTCCTAATCTTAAGCATAATCAAAGATACACCTAAACCACAATTAAAATGCAAACTAATCCTCCCCATGCATGATGAAGTTTCGGCCAGCACCTTTCCCCATTGACCACATGTTTAATTATTTTCTCACTCAAAGAACCATGCTTGAGCCATACCTTGAGCCATACCTCACCATGCTTTGAACCATACCTCACCATACCTCAAGAACACATTATCTCACCTCATGGAACTCATGGAAAGCCTCCAATCTGCACCCTCATGGCCGAAACCTCCTCCTCCATGAGCTCCCTCCATTTGTTTCATTTCTCTATAAATAGAATGCCTTGAGGAGCTTGCACCACTTTTAGATCATTTGCTAAGTTTAGGAAACACTCAAAGCTTTTCTTTTTCTCTCAAAGTCTTTGTGTTCTTCAAGTTCTTGGAGTTCTTCAAGTTCTTCATCTTCTTCATCTTCTTCTTCCATCTCCAAGTTCATCACACCAAGTAGGGATTTTCTTTCATGAATTCTTTCTTTAAAGTTCTTGTTCTAAGCTTAATGCTCATAGTTTCTCTTGATTCTTTTTAGAACTTCTTTTTCTTTCCTTTACCTTTTCATTTTCGGCCATGGGCCTTGGAGAACAAAGGAATGAGAGCTTGATGATGAGAGTTTCATGATGATGTTCATCACTTGAAACAAACTCTAGAGCTTGATTTTTGTTCTTGAGCAAAAGTGTTTCTAGATTTTCCTTTCTTGAACTTTTGAGAACTTTAACTTTGATGGTGTTTTAAAATGGCTCTATGAACTCAATGATGAGGACTCATGATGTTGGTGTTAATATATCATCAAGATCATGAACTCTAGAGTTTTAAAATGCACTTTTCTCTTCTTGGAGATTTCAGCCATTTCCTTGAGATTTTCTAAGTTTCATAGTTTGATTCCCAAAGATATTATGTTGAGTTCTAAGAACTCCAAGCTTGACTTTACCTTGTTTGAATGAGTTTGGGTTAAGTTTTAAATTCCTTTAAAGTCTTGTTAAGAGCTCTAGAAAGATAAAATGAACTTGCATAATTTATTTTATGCTTGCATTCATATTTACATTCTTGCTATGCATCTTTACTTTCAAGCCATCACCTAAGAACATAAAGATTAAAATGGAACTTGTATCATCACTTAATTTAATTCTCGAAGCCTTTCTATTTCGGCCTTAAAGTCGATTGTTGTTGGGCCTAGAGCACTAAAATAAAGAATTGAACTTGCATTATCACCTAATTAATTTCTCGAATGCCTATCTATTTCGGCCTTAAAGTCGATTGTTGTTGGGCCAAGAGCACTAAAATAAAGAATTGAATCTTGCATATTTACTTTCAAGCTTGCACGTTTAAGATTATGCTTCGGATATTTACTTTCAAGCTTGCACGCTTAAATTATGCCTTGCATATTTAATTTCAAGTCATCACTTTACTTTGAAAGCAAGATTAAAAATGAAAAGCATGAGCACGTTTAGTTTATGTCGTAACTTAAGAACCTAGAGCTCAAAGGCTTGCCCATTTCATTCCAAGTTAAAGTTTAATGCAAACCACACTTTGAATGTATGTTTTTCGGCCAAGTAGTGATGATGGACTTGCAATGAGTTTTCATCTAGCTACTAGGACCAATAGCCTATGTTTTAAGTTTTCCTTAAAGTTTTACAAATTCATTATAAGGTTATGTCATTATAAGTTGTGATTCCAATCTCTTTTAGGGGATGGAATATGTTTTGGTCAGTGACCTAAGGCTTCACTTAGCCTCTTGATGAATTAAAATGTTTTGCAAAGAGTTTTAGAAGTTCTAGATTGATTCCGAGAGAAACTAGTTAACTTATGTACCTAGAAATGTCAATTTACTTCTCTTATTGAGGCAAGATGTTTTCGGTTCTGATGTGGTGAATGTGATGCTGTATGATGATGTTTTCATGTGTTGGAATGTGTGAAAATATCGTATGATGATGTAGAAGCGATCCTATGCATGATAGGTGAAAAACTAGCTAACTACAAATACCGTAAAGCTAGAATTTAACATAGTTTTGACCCATTTGTTTATGAAACTAATCCAAACTGTTTTAATGGGGACATAATCAGATTTAGATTGTTTAGACATGAAAAACTTGGTATCATTTGAGTTAGAATTGAATTCTAGCACCTATGGGGAAACTAGTAACTAGAAAACCGTAAAAAATGCAAATGTAGAACTCTTAGAACATTTAATTTTCTGGATTCTGTCCAGCACCCTTACAACATGATAAACATGATTAATAATTAGTCCTTAAGCATAGGAATGCCTCATAATTGATCTAGATTTAATCCATAGCTTTCAAGTAAAACGGAACCAAGAAAGGGTCTAAAACGTAAGTTCTAGAACCCCGTATTCACATGTTAGGATTTCCACCCTATGCTTTTCAGATTTAAAAGTAAAATGAGAGGATTATGAATGATGTTTAATTATGAGCCTTAGGTGCTTAAAATATGAACGACGGGTGGAGAGAACTATATCTCAAGATTAAGACCCGTAAGGGTCAAAGCATAAGCTACCGTAAGGGTAAACGTTTGGATGATTTATGATGATGCATGAAGTATGCTAATGATGATGATGTTATTCATATGAGGAATTTATGAGATTATATGTTAATGTGGCATAAAGCAAATTTGGAAGGAAATTCGGTGTAATGACCGTTTTGGCCGCCGAATTTCCGACAAATTTGGGGACTTAAAGAGATTTTGAAAATTAAGGTACTAAGATGGGTTCTAGGATGACACCGGTTCGGCCGAGCACCCCTAAGAGATTTGCCCCCTAACCCGTACTCAGATAGTCGGGATTTATGATTTATGATACGCTTATCGTTAAGTGGTAAGTAAGAACTAGTGACGACTAGTTAAGGTATGAGCTCATAACCTAGATGTATGACACGCTCGGTGACACCGGTTCGGCCGAGCACCCCCAGTTCGATTGTCTTTTAGGGTGGCCCATGAGGAAGAGAAGTTCATGATTATGATTATGTCACTCAGTTTTGTCCCATATGAATGTTACTATTGCCACTTTATGCCACCAATGATGATGATGCTTGATGTTATGTTTTATGTATGTGCATTAGGTAGTGCCATGCATACATTTTCTATTATGTTGCATTCATAACATTAAGATCATCTTAAAATGAATGGACCTTGGCTAACGTATATTTTGAAGTTTAAAATGAACTAAATGCATGTTCAGACATTTCGTATAATTAAACCCAAGGTTCCTGAGGACGTAGATGATGGCACCTAGGTAGTAGGAGGCCCTACTGAGATTCTTTAGCAAGATTCTCACTCCCTCTATCTCTTTCTTTCCGTCACGTCTTCAGATGGCGACGTTCGTAGTGTTCGTGGACACCCCGACATGGGAGGTGCACTATGACCCGACTCACGGGTCATACCATTTTGAGGGGCAGTGCACGGTGCGGATTTTCATGTTCGTAGGACGCCCCTTCGCTCATCCCGTGCACACCCATCACTTCTCCCCGACTGCACCCTATGGCGACGACGAGCGGGTTTTTGAGCGTGCGCGTACGCATGATGAGAGAGTTCCGGAGGCACACCGCGGCCTTAGGCATGCGAGATTATCGCGACTACGTGGGCCGGACCTATTTCTGGGAGACCGACCCATCCGAGGACCCGCCTACCCATCCATATAGCGAGAACTCTGCCCCCTCTCCACCACAGATAAGGGAGGGCAGTGAGGATACCGTGACTCAGCCACGGCTTGCGCGATGACCGGAGATGCGACCATACCGTGGGGGTCACCCTCGATCCCCGTTCCGCCTCTTCACGTCCGAGGAGCTCGCCCAGTTTCCCGGATATCTGCCTTGTTCGCGAGATGGACGCCAGTAGGAGGTGACGATCATCCGATGGAGTACCCGGTTAGAGCACACACCACTTAGATGGGGATAAACCTTCTTTTGTTTAGAGGTTATCCTATTAGGTGCACTCGGGTAGGGGAGTAGATTATGTTTATGTTTATGTTGTATTTTCTTTCATGTATTTCCATGTACTAAATCAAGCCCCACGCTTATAAGTGGGCAAATTATAATTATATATGAGATATTATTCAGTGTCTCTCATGATGTGCCCTTATATGCTTTATGCTATGACGTTATGAGATGTATGTTTTGTCCGTTGCAAGTTATATCGCATCACGCGGCTCTCACTTTCATTTCAAAAAAAAATTTACCCGTATTTTCCGCTAAGTAATTCAAAGTTAAATGAGAACTATGAAGTAACAAACTAATGATTAACCTAAATATGTTCTAGAGTATTGGGTTAAAAATTAGGATGTTACAATAAGTGAGGTGGATAATAATTTTTTCTCACTTTGTTTAGGTGATTTCATCCTATATAGTTGTATTCTATCGAAGAGTTGAGCAATTGTGAGCCAATTGTTGGCATACAGTTTAATACAATAGATAATGTTAAGCATTTTATGGTGATTATATATCTAGCAGTGGCTTTGGATGGAGGATTACATCTTCATGAAAAAGACAAGATAAAGAAGTAAACTATATCATTTTTTATTGCTCATGAGAAGGAAACCATGAATCAAAAATACCAATGAGTGTAAAGACATTGTATATATATACTATTGATGGTTTTTAGGAGATCGTTGTTGTTATGATCTTTTAGCTCCAGTTTGATATTAGGTAGCAATAAAGTTTTTCCTTTTATGTTTTTTCCCTTTTAAGTGGGACAAAAGTTTGAGTTTGCTAGAAATTTAATTGCTTGTGGCCTCCAACACAAGTTTATATCATTTTCTCTATGTAGTAGATTTTGATAATCCTCACATTTTTTTTATGAGAATTTAATTTTCAATAAGATATCAATGTTTTTATTTAATATCAATTAAGAAAAGAATGGCTCAAAACAAGGCCGCGTGTTAGAAGATGAAAATTGTATCTCATAGGAAGTAATAACTACTTAATATATGTTTCAGTTTTAAATTGAAAATTAGGAGTATACAAACTTTCTTTTTATTCAACTTGTAATAATTTAGATAACTCTAATAAATTAGTACATTCTCGATTCTACTACTGAGTTTAGAAGTTTAAATTTACACTTCAAATGATATGAGGAAGGTTCAGATTTAATTTCTCAGTATTATTAGTTTATCTCCACCTCACAATAAACTATTCAAAGTACATAAAATTCACGATAAATCAAGTCAGAACCAATACATAAAATACAAGTCTAAAATATTGCTAAATGTGCTAAGTAAATAAGAAAAAAATTGATTGCCCATACTGATTTACACCTACAAAAGCAGCAAAGGGCATGTCATATTTGTTTTTCAAGTATGTTGGGTCAAAGCTAATAACATATGCTGCCCTCCTTCTAGCATCAACTCAAAACACATTTCTTACACAAAACTCCTCATCCAAATCAATATCATAACATAAGTTTCTATTGTGTTCCTTCATTCTGCAGAAGTAGCCAACCAATGCTTTCACATTCCTTTCTTTTCCTATAACACGTCTTTCCTTGTTGATCTAATTGCTTACATCACATTCAACAAACAACAAATTTTCATAACCCCCAGCATCTTGGATAAGATATCAAAATGTCCTTTTGATCCTAACTCCCGCCTCATCATTCACATCAATGGTTCTCTTCACATGCATTGTTAGGCTTAGATATGGCAATGGTCCAAAGTCACTTTCTTGATACACCACAAATTATCTTCTCCCTCACATATAATTATCTTTGCTTTACAATTCAGTGCACTCATAGGGAGTGTCTTTGCACTCATTGAAAATTTTGACTTACAATCATTCTTTTAAGTAACAAAGAATGATATAATTTACTTGTCCATCTGATCCTTTTTGTGGAGTTCTTACCTTCCATCGAAAGCCACTCCTAGTTGCATAATCAGTATAAACTGCTTTAACATTATCTATTTGTATTAAACTACATGCCAACAGTTGGCTTACAGTTGCTTGGTTACTCCATAGAATGCAACTATATAGGATGAAATCACCTAAACAAAGTGAGAAAAAAATATATTATTCATCTCACTTATACCATTCATTTCAATAAATAAGTTATATTTGTCTTTCACCTAAATAGAATAAGGAAGTGATATCGTAGCCATTTTCTAGCCACACAATTAAGAACTGCATGAATGCTGATAAGTCTACTCATAAATGCATAGAAGTATGTCACTTTGCTTCTCATTCTACAAATTTTATAAGTCTGATAATAAATAACAAGAGATCACAACACTTGTCCCAAAATAATATCAGAAACAATCACAACCCTGTCACACATAGATAAAAAGAAACCAACAGAGCCCATATTACTTTGCCTTGTGATAGCTTTTCTTTCTTCCATTAATTTTTCCTATTTAATAAGGGACTCAAACTCTTGATTTGAGAGCAACCATGAAACAAAGCACAACATGAAAAAGAGAATTATTCACTCATTTTAAAAATTTGTTCATCTTCTATGCTTTTTCTAACTATTGCCTATTAAAAACCACATCCACAACACTAAACCAACACAAACTGATCCAAATCTAACCATGAACAAATTAGATATACTAAATGCACGTAGTCCTTTACATTTGGTTATAAATGAACGTAGTCCTTTACATTTGGTGTTCATTCTACTATTTTCTGAAGTTTTATAATAAATAATAGATAATAGTACTTGTCCCAAATAAATCTAAAAAACAAGAGCAGCTTTATCGAAAAATAGGGGGAAAGAAAAAACCCAACATCATGGGTAAACATATAATAGAGAAATAAGGCAATGCTTAGAGGAAGACTCCCACTCACTGCACAATGCTTGGAGGAAGACAGTCCTAAATGAATCTTACTCACTGCTTAGAGGAAGAAGACAAACAACACTTGCTACTAGTGAGTCAAGACAAAGAATACAGTGAAGGCCATTGGGAGATTGAGAGATGGAGAAAGATTTGAAGAGGGAAGGCGTGTGAAATGTTATGTGTTTCCCTCGTATGGAGGTGACTCATTGTTCCTATCATGAGCTTTAATTTGTTTTTTAATATCCATGGTACACCACTACTTGGTTTTCGTCTTTTTCTCCCATGGTGGCATAAGGTGTGCGTTCGTTGTGTGATACTGTTGTTCATGCATCATTTTTCTTCATGAAGTCCACATATCTACTACTTGCAGGAGACCACATCTTGACAGCTGCTCATCTCCAATATCAATGCTGCTAATGAAGTTCATTAATTTAACGTCGTAATATGGAAATCAATAATGTTATTCTCACATCTAAAAGTGAGAATCTCATTTAGATACTTATTTTATCATCATTAGATGTGAGGATGAGTAGGGATGAGTGGGGATCATCATCTCATCCAATGGTGATAAATTAGATGTCCATACACCCACTTTAAGTATTTGAATAACATGATATGGTTGTATTGAAATTCATATATAAGCTGGGTAATGATATTTTGACACCCAAAAAGTGGGTATCTATTTAGACACTCACTTTATAACCATTGGATGTAATGATGGTCCCTATTTATGCTTAACATCCATCATATCCCGTGGTAATGAAGTGGGTGTATGAATAGACACCCCCTTTTTTAAATGTCAGAATAGTATTACTCTATATAAGCCTAAATGTTGTCTTCAGTCTTCACTCCTTTCATATCATCCTCCTTTGACATAGTACACATGTGTGACGAATATTTACGTTTTGCCACAATTACGTTTTGCGTTTTACGGTTTTAAACGCATTTGCTTTCTTATTAGTGCATGCCTATAATTTATTGTATATTACCACGTCACCAAAAATAAAAATAAAAAATAAAAAATTGGTGGGTATTACCAAAGTTCTATTGATCACTTCGTGACTCAAAAAGTTTTATGGATATTTTCTTTTTATCTTTCGCTTTAAGAACAATAATTTAGACGTTGTGGATATAATGAATGGCACCATCCATGGAAAGCATGAAGAAATTTCTCACATAAACAGTACACTGAAGTTGACTTGAATAATAAAATAAGTGAACTTATTAAGAAAAGGGAAATGTCATGGCCACATATAGGCTCTAGGAACTATAAAAGGCCACTACGCTGCTCTAATTTCTCCACCATCCAAATCCTAAAAGCCTCAAAATGTCTCCCAAATACACCCTAGTGTTGCTAATTGCCATGGTGTTTGTTGCAACCTCTCTTGCAAGTTTCCCTCGAGGAAAGCCTGATCCTCGTCATGATAGGCCTACAGAGTTGTCCCAACAAGAGAAAGAGAACTCACGAGTGAATAGCGTCCCAAACCAAGCTGGTCATGGAGGACATCCACACCACAAGCAAACTATCGAGGAGGACTCACAGGTGAACCCACACAAACCTCCTCAACATGACTCACAGGTGAATAGCATCCCAAACAATTCTCCTCATCGTGGACATCAACCACAGAAGCAAACTTTCGAGGAGGAATCACAGGTGAATGACTACCCACACAAACCTCCTCATCATGGCTCACAGGTGAATAGCCACACAGATCCAGACCTACCCAACCATCCTCATCACGGCTCACAGGTGAATAGCTACCCAAGCAAACCTCCTCATCATGGACATCCACCACAGAAGCAAACTTTCGAGGAGATGCCCCACCCTCTAAACAGCATCCCGCGACAGTCACCACGCAAGCCCCCAACTGGCAACTGAGTTGCTCGGCTAAAGCTATCTTGGTATAAAGCATCCATGCTATAATCATGTATGCATAAATAAAGGTTGCAACTTGCACGTTCGAAGTAATGTAATCCTTTGTTAGTGTGAAATTGTCCGTGTTTGTGTGCTTTAAATTTTCATTTATATATATTGTTAGTTATGTTCCTAGTTCCTACCACTGCTATCACCATGAATGTTGAACACTCTTGCACTTGTTGAAGAAATTAAAGCCGGTATATGTGGTACAACTCAGTTGCATACATATGTTGAATCTATTGATAGTTTAATTTTAATATTGGAAAAAAAAAATTGAACGAAGGATTTAGATCCCCTATCGTAAATGCACGCATAAAGTGGGAGAGTTTACCACTTAATTGGGAGTTTGTTCGCCCCGATTGGAGTTTTGGCGTTAAAGTCTCAGTACGTACTATCATCTTAATAATACCTTACTATATTAGTTAAGAATATATACATTCCGTCTCAGTTCACCAAGACACTCTAACGAGAAATATTTAGTTGATTTGAGAACAAGCAATATATTTGCTCAATCTCATTCATTAATCGGCACCTTAGATATTATATTAAAAATGCGAAAAATAATAATAACCTACAAAATTGATATATTAATTGATAAAAAGAACACGGCAAATATTTTGTCTTACTTTTAGAACACGTAAGAATTTCTCCACCCTAACACTCATTGTTCTAACGAAATTAAAAATTCTTACAAACCTTGATAAATTTCAACTTGAGTGATTAATAAAATAACCAAAAAGATGTAAGGAGTTCCATTTATTGCTGGATTTCCTAATTCAGTCCGAGATAAACGAACAATATATATGAGTGATTAGAGTTCGACTTGGTTACTAGAAATAATATAAATATGGGTATTAGAAATTGTGAGGGATAACTGATATGTGAATGGTGATTGAGTTTCTCCCTCAATAGTCTCTGTCTTCCTCTCTGAAATTCCTTCTTATTTTCTTATTCTCTCTTTAATTCTACAATTTTCTGGTTTCGAATTTCTATAACTACGGTTTTGGTATACGGGCATCTGAGCTGTATAGAAAGGATAACAAAGTAACAAAATGTATACAACAGATTATTTTTAAAAGAAAGTGTTTAGTTCAGTGCATCTAATAATCAGATTTTAAGAAAATATATATACTTGATATGACAATAATTTTTTATTGATCACCTTATCCGCATCAATATTTAGTCATCATCCTATCAGAATATTTAACCTAATAAATTTAATTTTTTTATAATATAACCATGATTAAAATTCTTTTTATTAAATTTTCAATTCAACCTAAACTTCTATAATTTATTTATATGAAATTCCCAATTCATACAGCCATCCTAATCCTAATTCACAGCAAAAAGAAACCATAGTGAAGCTCAAAATTTATAAATTTGCTCCATAGGAAATTGCAATGTTTGCGATCAATATAGGCAAAGCAGTTCAACAATGGATTTGTTTACATTAGATGTAAATTCTAGTATACTTACAACCTTCAATAAATTTTTATGAGTATAAAATTTCATCAATCCAACCATTAAATGAATAGTTTTTACAGAGTAAATAAAAAATTTCAAATTTCTTACAATTTAAAAATAATTTGATATTTTATCATGCCGCTTTATTTTTATGAACAATATATGTTTGAAAATATAAATAAATGTCAATCATTGGAATATATATTTATCACATAATTCAATTATCGAGAAAATTAAACTTAATTTCTATGGAGAGTTATTAAAGAGTGTAATTGTACAAGACTTACACTTGTATCAATGGATCGTCACTTATATGTGTGTGTGTGTGCGCGCATGTGTGTGTAAAAGCAAAACACTTCCGTGTGATAGGGGAGAGTACGAAGGAGAGAAACACATTGAGGTTTCTGGTGAGAAAGGGGTACAAAGGAGAGTTTAGATGAGGAGTTGGATCTGATATTGGAGGGATAAGGGGGGAAAAGGCTCGAGAGTGTGCCAAGGGGATAAAGGAACGATGCTTGGGGTGTGTCTTATTCCATGATAAGGTTCTAGGCAATGTACCAGCCAAACCTTTATAGCCAAATGATAATCTTGATAAGGATAACTTATTGTTAGTTAAAGGGAAACATGGGGTGTTGCGCTCTCCATGTGTACATTTTTCAAATGTGGCAATGGTATTCAAGAACCTAAACAAACCATTGTGCTATACGATCATGCTTCATAAACTAAAAGGTTTGTGGAAGTTGAAAAGTGGTTTTGATCTCCTTGATGTCAAGTATGGATATTTTCTTGTCAAGTTTGACCTAGAAAAGGATAAGGAGAAGGTGATTACGGGTGGTCCCTAGATGCTAGAAGATAGTTATTTGGCTGTTAAGCTGTGAGTGATTGATTTTCATCCCTTTGGGAAAACGCTTGGCTCTACTATGGTCTAGGTTAGATTCATAGGATTGAACATCTAGTACTATCATAAGAAAGCCATAAGTCATATTGCGTCGGTAGTGAGGAAATCGATAAAAGTTAACCTAGCTACTAAGTTGGCTGAAAGGGTTTGGTTTGCTAGGGCTTGTATAAAGATCAACTTGTCGCTTCTTGTTGTCTAACAAGTGGTGATAGATGGATCTTGTGATTGCAAGGGGAACCGAGTTCCTTTTGTGGAACCTAGTATGGCAGTCGCTAAGGTGGAGTCAGAAGTGCATGTCACCCCACCTCCTAGTATGCACTAGCTATAGCTAGTTAGAGCCTAACTCATCTTTCTTATTGAAGGATCTATGGATTACAACATTATGTCTTGGAATGTTAGGAGGGTTTTAATAAGTTGGCTTGGGGTCATCTGCTTGATTTGGTTAGGCAGTTTCATTCTTCTATATTCATTGTAATGGAAACTCGTGTCTTGTTTCAGGGGTTTTTGGAGCAAGCTGGGGTTTGCTGTTGTATGAATCTTGGAGGTTTAGAGGTGCAAGGGGGATTTGGTTCCTGGTGTTATATGGTTCCTTTATTTGTTTATTGGTGAGCATCATGCCCCAGGCTATTACGGTGTATATTAAACGAAGGGCGTTGGTGTGGGTGTGCATGATAGTGTATGGTGATCCAATTCCTATGTGTCAAGAGAATCTTTAGCAGCATCTGGTTCACTTATGCTTTTGTATTACTTGTGCTTGGTATTAGCTCCAGAATCCTTCAGAAAACATTATAGCTTAGAGTTTTGAGTGACAACAAAGCGAATTTTGTTAAAATATTTTGAAAAATGGACTAATCTTTTACTTGAGTTTCTTAAGCATTTAATAGGACCATTCTCATTAGCATACAAGTTCCATTAGCAAGTTTTATTTTCATGTTATCATGTTATCATGTTATCATGTTTGAACATGTTTAATCTCATTCAAAGAGATTCAAAACTGAAATGAAGTGAAAAATAATCCTTGAAAAGGACTTAAGTGTGTTATACACATGAGGAAAGAACTTCCAAGGCTAGAAACCAAGTTCAGATCTTCAGAAAGTGAGCATCATTTTCAAAATATGATATGCAATGGAGAAATCTATCTTCCTTTGAAGCAAGTCATGGTTACTATCTTCAATAGTGATGATATGATCACCAAGAAACTCTGATTGAAAAAGTGAAGATCAATGAGAAGAAAGAAAATGTATGAGCATTTTAGAAAGTACATTTACTCAGAAACCGTGTAAATTTTACCGAATGGGAGGGAAAATTTAAAATTCAAATTAAGGTGAAACCAAAAAAGGATTGATAGTGACATTTCACCTTTTCACTTGGTCAACCGTTCTAGATTCTAGAAGAAGAAGCTCAGAAACCTCTTCTAGAAAGTAAAAAGTAGTTTCTAAAGATGGACTCAAAAACCTCATTTGAGAATGATCTCTGTAGCTGTGAAAGCAGCTTTGACACAACCGAGCTAGTCTTCTAGATTGCTTTTCCAAGACACAAAATGGATATCAATACATGTCACAAAGAAAACAAATCAAAGGGCAACAGTTTAAAATTGAAGATCAAGTATGAAAGGAGGTCAAGTGCTTACAACTCAAGACTTTTAGATGAAACGTTTGCAAATCTATCAAGAATGTAATAATCCTCCTTCTTCTTCAATAAAGTCATTACTACTTGTATTTAGTTTCTATTTCTGTAAAAAATCTTCTTTTTAAGTTATTATTAGATAACATCTTCTTCCGAAGAAGAATAGTTAGAAAGAAGTCTTTTAAGTATTCAGCTTACACACTATTTTATTCTGAGAAAACTTGAGTATTTGTTTGTTGGAGTGAACTAACCTTCAAAAATATTTGTACTCTTATCTAGTAGCGATCATTGTGAGTTTAGCTTGGAAAGGCTAGTCAACAAGACTACTTCAAAGTGAGCTATTAGTCACATAAGATAGCTTGAGAAGGCTAATGAAAGGCTATCCCGATTTCTCACGATGGAGAAAAGGGTTGATTTAGTGGAACTCAATAGGCTGTTGAAAACTGGATATAGGCAGGTTGGCCGAACCAGTATAAAAATTCTTTGTGCAATATTTTTGTACTCCCTTTATCCGATCTTTTATATTCTACTTTGTGATCCAAAATAATACATTTCTGAAAATTTGTCTTCACTAGTTTTGATATTTAGTACTAAGTTCAGAAATTTACTTTATGATATTTACTAATGAAAATTTATATTGTACTTTAAGTATACACTTGATAGTTTTTGTGCATTTTTCAACCGACAAATGGCATCAAAGCTCAGGCCTCTCTGGGTTGAGCATTCTAAAAAATGCAGAGGTTAAAAGATCCTAAGGATAAATAGCATAGAATATTCACATTGTAGAATAACACTCTATAAACAAACCACCATGGTGGAGACTATGCGTATTGGAGAGACAGAATAGAGCTGTTCATTAAATACACAAGTCTTGACTTATGGGAGATTATACAAGAAGGAGACTATGTTCCTATGGAAGAAGTTTTAGGAACTAAAGATGCACCCTTTACTTATAGAGAAGTTCCCAAGAGTAGGTGGACAAAGTAACATAAAGCAAGAGTTCGACTGAAGTTCAAGGGTAAATACCTACTCACCTGTCCATCAAATAAGGCCAAATGATAAAAGCATTGCTTATGGCACAACAAAAGAAGAAAATAATTAAGGTCAACAGATTGTATAGGAGTTTAGTTAGGAAATAGGAGTGGTGTTGGTGTAAAGGGAGTGAAAAGTTAGGCTGACCACATCATAGGAATGAATGGTTTCCAACCATGGATAAACCAAAACATTAGCTGATGAATGTAGAGGTCCAATAAATTATAACAATGAAAAAAAATTTGAATAAATTAGTCAAATGAACTATACTACTAAGACAACCAGTGATTCAAATCGGCTTGTAAATTTCCTACAATTGGTTCATTCTATTATATATTACTAAATGAATTAGCTCCAAATGCTACATGTAATTTTCTTATTATTGTTAGTACTGGTAATAAGGCCCGATCTCAAATACAGTCATCTATAAGCCATAGAAATTTCAAAATAAAGAGAAACATAAATAGGGATAATAATAAAGTCTTTAAGCATGGATTAGCTTTAAAGTCAAAAACTCAATGGACTCTAGCATTCTGGTCTATTGGCTCGTTTGAAGACAACATAGAAAAAAAGGGATGAGAATCCAAAGGAATCTCAGTAATTAAATGAAAACGGTATAAGTGTCATCATTGTCGTCTCCAGTCACTTCGGTTTAATTACAAAATAAGTGACCATGCTTTAGTTTATTTTAATCAATTCACAAATAAAAGTTTGAAGTGATATGTTGTAACACCCTGAAAATTCTTTAAAAAATTAATTTGGGCTTTACTAGTCGTAATTTCAAAAATTTGATAGTTTTAGCAATAATGAGCACGATCTAAGGGATTTGTAAAAAAAAAAAAGTGAATAGTATTTTACAGGCCCCATAGGCTCGCCGGGACAGCCAAAACCCCTGATTCGGGACTCGAAGGTGCTCGAAATTGGGAAAACATGATAATAAGATTAGAAATAGATAGAAATAAAGATTTTATACCTAGAATTAATTTTCGGGCAACGTTTGATTACCCGGGTACACTGTTTTACCTGTTTGGTAAGATTTCGGTGTGCAATTTTTAACACCGAAAGATAGTTTAGTCTCTACAAAAGGATAATATATATCCATTTTGACTTAGTGAATGGCTAAGGGAATGCTTCCATGACCAAACTTTAGCTTGAGATAACAGGGCAAGTCTTTGAGCTCTAGGTTCTTTAAGTGATGACAAAATATAAACGTGTCATGCATTCCATTTTATTCTTTATTATAAAGTAAAGTGAGAGTTTCAAAGTAAATATGAGATGCAAGAACTTAAAACATAAACATGAGGTGCTAGGAATATAAATATGCAAGACTTGAAAATAAATATGCAAAGCTTGAAAATAAATATGCAAAGCTTGAAAGTAAATATGCAAGACTTGAAAATAAATATGCAAGTTCATTTTATCTTTTAGGATTTAAGTGATGACTTGAAGTATAAATATGAATGCAAGTCTGGTTCTTTATTTCAGTGCTCTAGACTCCACAACAATCGACTTTAAGGCCGAAATAGGTGAGCTTCGAGATTAATTATTAGGTGATATGAGAATGCAACTCTTGTTTTAATCTTTACATTGTAGGTAATTAGCTCAAAAATAAATATGCTAGGTAAGGAAAATAAATATGAATGCAAGTTCATTTTACATTATTCACTAGAGCTTTTTCAAGACTTTAAAGGAACTAAAACCTCAACCCAAACTTATCATGGCAAGATAAAGTGAACTTTAGAGTTCTTTGTACTAAGATGTCAAAGAAACCTTATGGTTTGAACATCATCATCAGGTTCAAGAAAATGGATCAAGAGATCAAAATAAATAACAAGCAACATTATTTAAAACAAAACCTTGAACACAAAGAAAAAGAGGACAAGGCCGAAGCCATAAGGAAGAAAGAACAAAACTTTAAAACTCTAGAGGCCATGATCTTGGTGTCACATAATCTCCAACATCATGTGCTCACATCCTTGAGTCATTTTTATCCAAAAATAAACCTTCAAAACCGAAACCATAGTAAGGAAAAGAGAAGGAGAAACTGAAACTCAAACAAGAAAAGGGAAGGGAAAAGAAACCGAAACCATTAGAAGGAAAGAAAGGGGTAACCCAAAATGTGTTGAGATTAAGACTATGTTTCAAGCTTTAGAGGTTTCTCAAATGATAATCATGAGTCCATTATATTGAAACCTCATCATCAAGCCATGGTTTTCCTCCCAAGATAGGCCATCATGGCCGAAACTAAAAGGAAGAAAAGGAACCCAAGGAACCGAAAATAAAAGAAAGAAAAGAGAAGGAAAGAACTAAAAGATCCAAGAGAAATCATAAAGCACATAACTAAATAAGAACTTTTAATGAATGAAACACTTGAAATAAAATCCCTACCAAGTGGTTTGGAGGTTGAGATGAGAGAAGAAGATGAAGAAGTTGAAGAAGAAGAACTCTTGATCTTGAGAGAAAAGGGAAAGCTTTGAGTGCTCTAGAAAACTAAAACTTAGCAAATGACTAAAGGTGGCTCAAGTTCACCCAAGTGTGCTATTTATAGAAAAACAAGACATAAGGGGTGAAAATGAGGGGAAGAATGGTGCCACTTTTAGGGAAGGAAAGAGGGAAAAAATATCTCTTGGTTATGTCATTTCAAGGTAAGGTGTAGACATGGGTTTAGGCATAGTGTAGGCATGGTTCTTTGAGTGTGTGAATGAACAAATTTGTGATGCAAGAGGGGATGAGGTGGCGCCACTTTTGGGGAATCCAAGGGGAGGAAAATCTTTCATTTAATTGTGGTTTAGAGGTGTGTTTAGGTGTAGCTTTGATTAGGCTTAGGATTAGGAACTTGTAAGTAAGTGTGTAAGTGACAGGATAGGTAATTAAGGCTATGTTAAGGCATAATTAGTGAGCATTCTAGCTCATTAGTGGGGTTAAAATCCTACTCTAGCTAGGCTTCTTGGAGTATGGAGAGTGAATAGTGAAAACACTATTCAAGATTCTATGTTCTAGAAATTTGAGTTTTTAAAAGAAAAAAGGGGTTTTGAGTTTAATTTAAGCAATCTTAGGTTCTAATTAATTTTAATAACTTATTTCGACTCTAGATTAATTATGAAAATTAATTAATCTTCGATTAGAGCCTAATATTGCTTAGGTTTGCTTAATTACATCATTAAGCTCAAATTACACTATGCCAAGGATCACCGGGACTTAAACAGATACTTTTAAATACATGAAAACGTTATTTTAAAGCTTTGAGGAAAGTTTCGAACTCAAACGGAACCTTTACCTGCGTAAGAACGCTATAGGAGTATTTTGGTCATTTTGACCCGAAACTGCAGAAAACACAACTTTTGTTTCCGAAATCACTCAAGGACCATCCAATCCCCTTCAAATATTGAGTTAACCCTTCGAGGACTGCCGGGTCGGCTATCCTCAAATTCTAGGCAGAAAATGACCTTAGGGGCATTTTGGTCATTTTTTCTCAGACAAAAAAATCGGGGTGTTACAACTCTCCTCAATAATGTGACATTTGTTGACTAGGGTGGGAAAGTCCCTAATTTCCAAATGAGCCATAGCAACATTTATTCAGTCTTTAGCCCGGCCTCATACATCACACATTTCCAGTACTTGTCGGGGTTTCCTTAATACATTCTCGAGAACTTGATGAGCTCCTCGAATTTGGCGCTATACTGAGTGACATTCATGCCTCATTGGGTCAACTGCATGAATTCGATGTCTCTTGCATTCCTCACGGACTCAGGGAAATATTTCTTATAGAAATGAGCCTTGAATAGCTCCCAATAGATCTGAGTGCTAGTTGCCTCTAGCAGTCTCTAGGTATCGGTCCATTAAAACTCAGCATCTGATTCCAACATAAAGGTGGCAAAGATCACCTTCTGCGCTTTCGTGCACGTGATCAGGGTGAAGATCTTCTCCATACTCTTAATGTAATGCCCCAATTTTTATTGCTGTGTAAAAATTACCAAAATGCCCTTAGGTAATTTTTGCATGTAATTCGAGGTCGAATAATCCTCAATAAAGGAATGTACCATTAGAGAAACATTATGAGAAATTTGAATAGCGATTTGTGTGAAAGTCGCAAACCCAGATTTTTCTGTACATGTAAAATGACCAAAATACCCCTGAGGTCATTTTTACCTAGAAAGTCAAAGATAACCAATCTAGATTATCTTTGAGGGGTTAGTTTAATGCTTGATGGGGATTATATGTGCCTAGAGGTAAAAATCTCAATTCTCAATTTTTACCGTACGTATAATTATTGTTTTATCCTACAGTAAATTTACATGAAATTATATAATCTTTGAATTTGGTTTTCACCTAAAAGTTCAAAATGACTATTTCAAGTATGATTTGAGAATGTCTAGTATTTATAGGAAGTTTTTACATGAAATTACCCTTTTACCCCTAATTATGCTAAATGAGTTTATTTATATAATTAAGGCAATATTAAGCTCTAATTGAACTTAAATTGATTTCATTCATTAACCTTGAGTTAAAATTTAATTACCCAAGGTTAAAAATAATTACTTGAGATAATTAGAGTCTAAGATTACCAAAGGTAAAATTAAATTATCTTTCCTTAATTACAAAAGCTCATAAAATTAGTGATGTTGAGATCAAAGTTAAAATTATGGTTTAGGTAAAATATAGTACATTTACATTTTCTTATTCTAAGTTTAAGACTTATGTTACAAATTGATTTTAACTCATATGAGATTAACTTCATTTACTAGTGTATGATTATTCTTTTTACCTTGTCTTGTTTTGTCCTAAACACCAAACTTTTTACCATTTTCACTAATCTATTAATTCCTAATCTTTTACCTAAGGAAGTACACATCTAATACATGATTTACCACTTGTAAAACAACACCTATCTGATCCAAATGTAATCAGAAACCAGCGACCAAGTTGCTTCTTTTTCACCATATTTTATTATTTTTCCAACAAAGAAACATATCCAACCATAACACCATACCTTTAGCTTTCTTTTGCATTATTTTTGGCTATGTTTAATCAAAAGAAAACCCACCCATTTCAGCCATGATGTGATCAGCAACAATGTCTCCCATTAGCATCATATTTTACTATTTTCATCCATTATGCACGAACCAAATTATTACAAGAATAAAAGCATTATTTTTCTATGTTTTCTTTAATTGAAAAATGAAATAAAACCTCCATTTTCTAGCTATGAAGGCAGCGGCCATATAGCCCCAAACCCCTATAAATACGTGTTTCTTTTAAGCGAAAATGCATACACAAACATTCTTAACCTTAGCATTTTTTTACTTGATAGTTTTCTTACTCAAAGTTTGCTCAAAGTTCTCTAATTCTCTCAATACTTCAAGCTTTCTTCTTCTTCCTCATTCACACTCAAGAGACTCCATTTCCAACCTCTAATCAAGTTCTAAACCTCAAGCATACACATTCCAACCATAAATCAACTCTCAAACACATAACCTTTCCATTATCAAACACAAAAACACAAGAAAAATCCTCCCTCCATTTGTTCTAATCTTGGTTCAATTGATAGGACTCATCAAGGACATATTTTCTTCTTCTAACTTCTCTAAAGATCAAGCATTACCTTTTGATAACAAGAAAAAATTTAGTAGGGATTTTATTTCATGTGTAGGGATTTTATTTCATGTTCTTTCTCCTATCCTTTCTTTATATTTTCAGATTTTATGATTTAATAATGACCATGGTTTGATGATAAGGAATCATGATGGTGGCTGTGAATCCATCATTTAAATGACCTCTACAGCCCAAGGTTTAATTCTTGATGTTAAAAGATTAATAAAGTAATTGCTAAGTCTTGAGTTTTAAGCTTAATAAGACATAAAAATAAAATTGCATCCATATTTATGTTATAAGTTATTGGACATCATATTTATATTTCAAGTTTTGCATAATGATATTTATATTTCAAATTATCACTTTAATTCTTGAAGATAATAATATGAACTTGCATATTCATGTTTACATTTCAAGTTATCACCTAAATCATAAAGACCTAAGAATGAATTTGCATCTTCATATTTATATTTCTAGCCTTGCATTTCATATTTACATTTTCAAGTTATCACATTATAATGATAATAATGAGGTTACAAGACAAGTTTATGATTCTAGTCATCACTTAAATCCTAAAGTTCAAGACTTCTTTTATCTTAAATGGAAATTTTGATCATGGACACTTCTCATCTATTTATTTTTGGCCCTTATATAATTTTGATTTAAAGCTTGATATATTTTATTTTAGGGTATGATTTTGTCTTAAAAGTTTTACAAAGAAATTTTGAAAGACCTAGAAATTGCAAAAGATTAAGAATATGGTTTTTCTCATGATTTTAAATGCTAAAGTTTTAGTATGCTAATCTAATCTTTTAGAATTGGAATGGTTACTAATTTAGGATGTTTAGATGAGTTTAAATCACTACTAGTTATTGTAAAAAAATTTTTTAGTGTTTTAGGAAAAACAAGTAACTAAAAAGGATCAAAATTGTGTTTTTATGAAGCTTTTACAATGCCAATTTTTCTAATTACTGTTCAGCCCTGTTCATTACTATTCACCACTGTTCATTGCTGTTCACACACTTAAGAATCACTAATAATTGTTATAAAAATTATTTTTATCATTTTGAGAATGTCTAGTAACTAGAAAGAATCAAAGTTGTGATTTTATGGAGTTTTGAGAGATTAATTTTTTGATTCTGTTCAAGAGTTGTTCAAAGTTGTTCATGTTGTTCACATACTTAAAAACTACTAATATTTGTTGTAAGAATTGTTTTTGGTACCATAGATGCATAAAAGGGTAATTACAAGTGTTAGTTTGGGCCATTTTGCAAATTTGAAAAGTTGTGTTTTTAAACTATCAACTATGTTATTTTAGCCAAATGTTTTTAATTAGAATAACTAATGATGTTGAATGTGTCCATGAGTTCAAACTAACATTTATAAAGTTTAGAAAAAAATATAAAGCTTCAGTTGCTATTAAGTGTTCAAAATGTGTGATTTTGCACTTTGACCCCCAAAGTGTATTAAAATTTGGTCAATGACCCTAAAATGTTTTTATGATGAGTAATGGTTTCTAATAGTTATATGTCTCTTGAAAGTATTGGTTAATGTTAAAGATCTCTAGTTTGTGAGAATATATTAAAAATGGTATTTATATTTTGACTCGTAACCTTTGAGAAATTGCGATTTAACCCCTTTGGGGCTTAAGTGTAAATATTGATAATTTGATGAGATGAATATGATTGATATCTTGTTAAGGCTATGTTGATATATTGAAATTTATATGGCTTAAATGCATGTTTATATAATTTAAATTATGGCATGTTATGGTTATGTTAGATTCATTGAGATGCATAAGTTCATGAAGTTTATGAGCATGAAATAATGAAATGATGAGTTATTCATGTTTGCATCTCTATATATTATGCCAAGATTAAAAGTGACATAAAACACATGGTAATGATCCTCTAGACTCCTCGAATTAAAGGTTATGAGAGGTGATCCAAATAGGAAATGATCCTTTGGACTCCCAGAATTAAAGGTTACGAAAGGTGATCCTAATGCCCCCTATCCTATACCTTAAGAGTCGAGAATTTAACTTATCAAAAAGGATAAGATTACGCTAATGACGACTAGTGAGGTATCAGCTTATAACCTAGAACTCTTGAGAAATGAGAGAATATAAAGCGGCCCCCAAGGAAAAGAGAATAAGAAGTTTAAGTCACCTGTAAGAATGATGATCATGATTCCATGTTCTTCATATCATATGCAATGTTTTATGAATTCTATGATATTTTGTATATGATATTTGTGACGCCTCGATTTTCTGCCTGAGAGGAAAATGACCGAAATGTCCCTAAGGTCATTTTCGGCCCGGAATTCGAGGATGGCCGATTCGGCAGTCCTCGAAGGGCCAACTCAATGTTTGAAGGGGATTGAATGACCCATGAGTGGTTCTGGAGGCGAAAGTCTCATTTTCTGCAGTTTCGGGTCAAAATGACCAAAATACCCCTATAGCGTTTTACGCGGGTAAAAGCGTCGTTTGAGCCCGAAACTTTCCCCAGAGGTTTAAAACCATGTTATTACATATTTCAAAACATTTATTTGAGTCCCGGCAGTCCCGGGCAGTTTAAGTGCGAAATTACGATTTTGCCCCTAGAATAGTGTTTTTGAGCTTAATGATGTAATTAAGCAAACCTAAGCAATATTAGGCTCTAAACAAAGATTAATTAATTTCCATAATTAATCTAGAGTCAAAATAAATTATCAAAATTAATTAGAACCTAAGATTGCTTAGATTAGATTTAAATCCCTTTTTAGAACTCAAGATTCCTAGTCTTGGAATCTTGAATAGTGTTTTCTCTCTCCAATTCCTTAAATCAAGGAATTGTGTCTAGAATTGTCTAAACACTAAAATGAGTTTATAACCCATCAATGATGCAAGAACACTCTTTAATTATGTCTTGACAACCTTAATTACCCATTTTCCTTACCTAAACACTTTCTTACAACTTCCTAACCTTAAGCATAATCAAAGATACACCTAAACACAACTCTAAACCACAATTAAAATGCAAGAAACCCTCCTCCCATGGCTGATGCACATTCAGCCTCTCTCCCTCAATTACCACACATGTTGAATTGTTTCTCACTCAAAGAACCATATTTGAGGCCATACTTTGAACCATACCTCACCATACTTTGAACCATACCTCACCATGCCTCAAGACCACATTATCTCACCTCATGGAACTCATGGGCTCCTTCCATTTTACATGGCCGAAGCCTCCCCCTCCATTTGCACCCTTCATTGTTTCATTTCTCTATAAATAGCTTGCTTGGGTGAACTTGTATCATTTTGGGTTCATTTGCAAAGAGTAAGTTCTCAAAGAAACACTTCAAAGCTTCCTTTTTCTCTCAAGTTCAAGTCTTCAAAGTTCTTCAAGTTCTTCATCTTCTTCATCTTCTTCTTCCATCTTCAAGATCATCACACCAAGTAGGGATTTCTTTTCATGAATGTTCTTCTTTAAAGCTTGATGTTTATGGTTTCTCTTGTTTTCTTTTTAGAACTTCTTCTCTATTCCTTTTTCTTTCTTGTTTTGGCCATGAGCCCTTGAGAGTAGAGAAATGAGAGCTTGATGATGAAAGTTTCATGATGATTTTCATCACATGAAACAAACTCTAGAGCTTGATCTTTGTTCTTGAGCAAAAATGTTTCTAGTTCTTCCTTTCTTGAACTCTTGAGAACTCTATCTTTGGTGATGTTTCAAAATGGTTTTAAGGACTCAATGATGAGGTCTCATGATGTTGGTGTTAATATGTCATCAAGATCATGGACCCTAGAGTTTTAAAATATTCCTTTTCCTTCTTGAAGTTTCGGCCACTTCCTTTTCTTTTACATGCTAAATGTTTTGATTTTCTAAAGATGTTATGTTGAGTTCTAAGAACTCTAAACTATACTATATCTTGGTATAATGAGTTTGGGTTAAGGTTTAAGTTCCTTTAAAGTCTTGTTAAGAGCTCTAGAAAGATAAAATGAACTTGCATAATTTATTTTATGCTTGCATTTATATTTACATTCTTGCTATGCACCTTTACTTTCAAGCTATCACCTAAGAACATAAAGATTAAAATGGAACTTGCATCATCACTTAATTTAATTCTCAAAGCCTTTCTATTTTGGCCTTAAATTCGATTGTTGTTGGGCCTAGAGCACTGAAATAAAGAATTGAACTTGCATTATCACCTAATCAACTTCTCGAATGCCTTTCTATTTCGGCCTTAAAGTCGATTGTTGTTGGGCCAAGAGCACTAAAATAAAGAATTGAACCTTGCATATTTACTTCCAACCTTGCACGTTTAAGTTTATGCCTTGCATATTTGTTTTACGTCATCACTCTATTTTGTAAGCAAGATTAAAAATGAAAAGCATGAGCACATTTATCTTATGTCATAACTTAAGAACCTAGAGCTCAAAGACTTGCCCATTTCATTTCAAGTTAAAGTTTAATGTGAATGCATTCTTTGAATGCATGTTTTTTGCCAAGTAGTGATGATGGACTTGCAATGAGTTTTCATCTAGCTACAAGGACCAATAATCTATGTTCTAAGTTTTCTTAAAGCTTTACAAATCATTACAAGGTTATGTTATCATGAGATATGACTTTATTCCCTTTTATAAGATGAAATATATTATGGTCACTGACCTAAGGCTTCTCTTAGCCTCTTGAAGAATTAAAATGATTTGCAAAGAGTTTTAGAAATTCTAATTTGATTCCAAGAGAAACTAGTTAACTTATGTACCTCGAAATGTCAATTTAAATCTCTTACTGAATCTCCATGATTTCGGTTCTGTCATGATGAGTGTGATGCTGTATGGTGATGTTTTGATGTGTGAAAATATCATATGATGATGTAGAAATAATTCTATGCATAATAGGTAAGAAACTAGCTAACTAGAAATACCGTAAAGCTAGAATTTAACATAGTTTTGACCCATTTGTTTTTGGAACTTATCCAAACTGTTTTAATGGGAGCACAATCAGATTAGGATTGTTTAAACATGAAAAACTTGGTAACATTTGGATTAGAATTGAATTTTAGCACCTATAGGGAAACTAGTAACTAGAAAACCGTAAAAATGCAAATGTAGAACTCCTAGAACATTTAGTTTTTTGGATTCTGTCCAGCAACGTTACAACATGATAAATGTGATTTATAATTAGCTCTTAAGCATAGGAATGTCTCATAATTGATCTAGATTTAATTTATAGCGCCTTAGGCGAAGACGAAACTGAGAAAGGGTCTAAAACGTAAGATCTAGAATCCCGTAACCACAAGTTAGAAATTCTGCCCTATGCTTTTCAGATTTGAGAATGAATATGAGAGTTAGGAATGATGATTAATTATGAGCCCTTAGGTGCATAAAATATGAACGACATATGTTAGAGAACTATATCTCAAGATTAAGACCCGTAAGGGTCAAAGCATAAGCTACTGTAAGGGTAAGCGTTTGAATGTTCTATGATGATGCATGTGGTATGTAAATGATGATGATGTTATTCGTATGAGGAATTCATGAGGATATATGTTTATGTGGCATAAAGCAAATTTGGAAGGAATTCGGCGTAATGCCATCGTGCCACCGAATTCCCGATGAATTTGGGGACTCAAAGAGATTTTGAAAATTAAGGTACTAAGATGGGTTCTAGGATGACACCGGTTCGGCCGAGCACCTCCATAGAACTCATGTGACATCGGTACCAATTTATACTCTTAGGTGACACCGGTTCGGCCGAGCACCCCTAAGAGAATTGCCCCCTAACCCGTACTCAGATAGTCGGGATTTATGATTTATGATACGCTTATCGTTAAGTGGTAAGTAAGAACTAGTGACGACTAGTTAAGGTATGAGCTCATAACCTAGAGCTGTGACACGTTCTGGGTGACACCGGTTCGGCCGAGCACCCCCAGAGCGCTTGTTTTTTAGGGCGGCCCATGAGGAAGAGAAGTTTCATGATTATGATTATGTCACTAAGTTTGTCCCAAATGAGTGTTTCTATTGCCACTTTATGCCACTAAGTATGTTGATGCTTGATGATATGATTTATGTATGTGCATTAGGTAGCGCCATGCATACATTCTCTATTATGTTGCATTTATGACATTAAGATCATCCTAAAATGAATGGACCTTGGCTAAAGTATATTTTAAAGTTTAAAATGAACTCGATGCATGCTCACTTGCTTTTACGTAAATAAACCCAAGGTTCCTGAGGACGTAGATGATGACACCGCGGTAGTAGGAGGCCCTACTGAGATTCTTTAGTAAGACTCTCACTCCCTCTATCTCTTTCTTTCTATCACGTTTTCAGATGGCAACATTCGTGGTATTCGTGGACACCCCGACATGGGAGGTGCATTATGACCCGGCTCACGGGTCATACCATTTTGAGGGACAGTGTAACGCCCCGATTTTCTGTCTGAGTGGAAAATGACCGAAATGCCCCTGAGGTCATTTTCGGCCCGGAATTCGAGGATGGTCGACCCGACAGTCCTCGAAGGGCCAACTCAATGTTTGAAGGGGATTGAATGACCCTTGAGTGCTTTCGGAGGCAAAAGTCTCATTTTCTGCACTTTTGGGTCGAAATGACCAAAATACCCCTGTAGCATTTTACGCGGGTAAAGGTGCCGTTTGAGCCTGAAACTTTCCCCAGAGGTTTAAAACTATGTTTTTACATGTTTCAAAACATCTGTTTGAGTCCCTGTGGTCCCGAGCAGTTTTAGTGCAAAATTACGATTTTGCCCCTAGCATAGTGTTTTTGAGCTTAATGATACAATTAAGCGAACCTAAGCAATATTAGGCTCTAAACGAATATTAATTAATTTCCATAATTAATCTAGAGTCAAAATAAATTATTAAAATTATTTAGAACCTAAGATTGCTTAGATTAGATTTAAATCTCCTTTCTAAAAACTCAAGATTTCACTCTTGGAATCTTGAATAGTGTTTTCTCTCTCCAATTCCTTAAATCAAGGAATTGTGTCTAGAATTGTTCATACACTAAAATGAGTTTATGACTCACTAATGATACAAGAACACTCCTTAATTATGTCTTGACAACCTTGATTACCCATTTTCTCACCTAAACACTTTCTTACAAATTCCTAATCTTAATCCTAATCAAAGATACACCTAAACACAACTCTAAACTACAATTAAAATGCAAGAAAACCCTCCCCATGGCTGATGCAATTTCAGCCCTCTCTCTCTCATTTACAACACATGTTGAATTGTTTCTCACTCAAAGAACCATGCTTGAAGCCATACCTTGAACCATACCTCACCATACTTTGAACCATACCTCACCATGCCTCAAGATCACATTATCTCACCTCATGGAACTCATGGGCTGCCCATGAGGCTGATGGCCGAAATTTCCTTCTTCATTTGCACCTTGCATTTGCTTCATTTCTCTATAAATAGCTTGCTTGGGTGAACTTGTATAATTTTGGGTTCATTTGCTAAGTGTAAGTTTTCAAAGAAACACTTCAAAGTTTCCTTTTTCTCTCAAGTTCAAGTCTTCAAGTTCTTCATCCTCTTCTCTCATTCCAACCTCCTAATCACTAGGTAGGGATTTCCTTTCATGTATTCTCTTCTTTAAAGTTCTTGTTTCAAGTTTGATGTTCATAGTTTCTCTTGTTTCTTTTTAGAACTTCTCTTCTACTCCTTTTTCCTTTTCATCTTCGGCCATAGGCCTTGGAGTTCAAAGAAATAAGAGCTTGATGATGAGAGTTTCATGATGATGTTTATCACTTGAAATAAACTCTAGAGCTTAATCTTTGTCCTTGAACAAAAATGCTTTTAGTTTTTCCTTTCTTGAACTCTTAAGAACTCCAACTTTGATGATGCTTCAAAATGGTTTTAAGGACTCAATGATGAGGTCTCATGATGTTGGTGTTAATATATCATCAAGATCATAGACCCTAGAGTTTTAAAATGTTCCTTTTCCTTCTTGAAGTTTCGGCCACTTCCTTTTCTTTTACATGCTAAATGTTTTGATTTTCTAAAAATGTTATGTTGAGTTCTAAGGACTCTAGACTTTACTTGATCTTGGTTTGATGAGTTTGGGTTGAGGTTTAAGTTCCTTTAAAGTCTTGTTAAGAGCTCTAGAAAGATAAAATGAACTTGCATAATTTATTTTATGCTTGCATTTATATTTACATTCTTGCTATGCACCTTTACTTTCAAGTTATTACCTAAGAACATAAAGATTAAAATGGAACTTGCATCATCACTTAATTTAATTCTCAAAGCCTTTCTATTTTGGCCTTAAAGTCGATTGTTGTTGGGCCTAGAGCACTAAAATAAAGAATTGAACTTGCATTATCACCTAATTAACTTCTCGAATGCCTTTCTATTTCGGCCTTAAAGTCGATTGTTGTTGGGCCAAGAGCACTAAAATAAAGAATTGAACCTTGCATATTTACTTTCAAGCTTGCATGTTTAAGCTTATGCCTTGCATATTTAATTTAAGTCATCACTTTATTTTGTAAGCAAGATTAAAAATGAAAAGCATGAGCATGTTTATTTTATGTCATAACTTAAGAACCTAGAGCTCAAAGACTTGCCCATTTCATTTCAAGTTGAAGTTTAATGTGAATGCATTCTTTGAATGCATGTTTCGGCCTAGTAGTGATGATGGACTTGCAATGAGTTTTCATCTAGCTACAAGGGCCGATAATCTATGTTCTAAGTTTTTCCTGAAGCTTTACAAATCTTTATAAGGTTATGTTATCATGAGTTATAATTTTATTCCCTTTCTGAAGATGAAGTACTTCTCTTAGCCTCTTGATGAATTAAAATGATTTGCAAAGAGTTTTAGAAATTCTAATTTGATTCCAAGAGAAACTAGTTAACTTATGTACCTCGAAATGTCAATTTAATTCTCTTACTGAAGCTCCATGATTTCGGTTCTGTCATGATGAGTGTGATGTTGTATGATGATGTTTTGATGTGTTTGAATGTGTGAAAATATCACATGATGATGTAGAAACGATTCTATGCATGATAGGTAAGAAACTAGCTAACTAGAAATACCTTAAAGCTAGAATTTAACATAGTTTAGACCCATTTGTTTTTGGAACTTATCCAAACTGTTTTAATGGGAACATAATCAGATTAGGATTGTTTAGACATGAAAAACTTGGTAACATTTGGATTAGAATTGAATTTTAGCACCTATAGGGAAACTAGTAACTAGAAAATCGTAAAACCGCAATTCTAGAACTCTTAGAACATTTAATTCTTAGAATCTGTCCAGAAACCTTATAATGTAGAGAACATGGTTTATAATTAGTTCCTTGATGTAGGAATGACTCATAATTGGTTTAGGTTTAACTTATAGCGCCTTAGGCGAAGACAGAACCAAGAAAGGAACTAAAACGCAAGTTTTAAAACCCCGTAATTGTAAGATTATAATTCTGCCCCCTAAAGGAATGGGGTTGCCCAGATTTATTAAAGAGCATAAATAATAGTAATATTTGTTAGAAGGGAATCCTGAGGTGCATAAAAGGATAAAAAAGGATGAAAGCATAATTAGTTTTCAAGAGTTAGACTCATAAGGGTCAAAGCATAAGACACCATAGGCTTAAGAGCATAATGAGCTTTAATGTTTCATGCAAGCGTATGTTTTATTATGAGAACAACTTGAGCATGTGATCTCTTATGAGAGTATATAGTGTCGATGTGTTGATGCTCACGCCATGATGCGTCATGCAAAATTATGATATTATGATGCTTATGATGCATACGATGATTATGATGCCTTATGTTGGTATTGAATGGCTATGCATGCTCTATATGTTTGGTGGCATAAAGCAAGTTTGATGGAAATCCGGTGTACGCCGTTACGCTGCCGAATTTCCTATCAAACTTAAGTACTTGAGAAAAAGCTTGCGAAAACTCCTGGGTGACACCGGTTCGGCCGAGCACCCCCAGGAAAGGTTCTGGGTGACACCGGTTCGGCCGAGCACCCCCAGAACAGATGTGACGTAACACTAAGACGCATTCCTCCCGCTACGGTGGGGAGGAAACAAATCCGTGAGGGTATTGACGTTGAGCTTGCCAAAGCAGACAATTTGCTGTGTACTAGATACCGATAGAGCGTTTCAAAGAAGGAAATGATCCTAAGATAGGTGATCCAAGAAAATGAAGTATGCCCCCTCTATTAGCCCATATTAAATCTAGTGACGACTAGTTAGGATTGAACTCATTCCTAGGCGATAGGTGAGACGTAGTTTGGTGACCAGATTATCGCCGGGCCGGTGAATCGGTTGGACTTTTGGTGGATATGTTAAGAGGATGGTCTTTAAGAAAAAGAACTTAAGAGTTTTACTTATGAGAAAGATGTCATGTGAAAAGTACTATGCCTCTTTATGTCGCGTATATGATTTATGTTTCCTTATGATGTGCCCGAGTATTATGATTTTCGTGTTAATGTGCATATGGTATTGTCATGCATTCATCAAATATCTGTTGCATTCATGTCATTAAGACACATACTAAAAGACACCCACTTCGGATAAATAGATTTGTAAAGCCTAAAACCAATCCTTATGCATGTACACCTTTTTCATAATTAAAACCGAGGTGGCTGGGAATGACGACGATGACACTAGTGTTAGAGTCGGGAGTCCCTACTGAGAATCTCGAATGAGTTTCTCATCCCTTCCTTTTCTTCTGTGTCATCTCTAGACGAGGATTACAACGAGGTTCGTGACTTCTTTTGAGGCTCGCGCTTAAGGGTCACACTAGCAGACGGAGCAGAGGGTCGTTACGGGAGCATAGAAAGCTTAGCTTTTGGGTTGACACTTATCTAACCTCATAGGTGGATAAGGATCACTTCAGATTTATGGGCATGTTTTGATGTAAATGATGGTACAATGATGCTAGTAATCTATGTATCTATGAAGATGTGATGATATTATGATTGATATGTATAATACTATGTTTCATGATTATGAATAGTGTGGTTACTTTTCTTGCACGTTATGGTTATGACAAACGTTAGGTTAGCGCGCGGCTCGCGTTTTGCTTTCAAGTTTCAAAAAGAAAAATTTATTCATATTTTCCGCTAAGTATTTTAATGAAGGGTTGTAAAGAATGAGACTAAAAGAGTAATATACTAATGATTAACCTAAATATGTTCTAGAGTATTGGGTTAAAAATTAGGATGTTACAGACAGTGCACGGTGCGAGTCTTCATGTTCGTAGGACGTCCCTTCGCTCATCCCGTGCACACCCATCGCTTTTCCCCAACTGCACCTTACGGCGATGACGAGTGGGTGTTCGAGCGCGCGCATACGCATAACGAAAGAGTGCTCCGCATGCACACCGCCGCCTCAGCCATGCGAGACTATCCCGATTATGTGCCCCGGACCTACTTCTCAGAGACCGACCCGTCCGAGGACCCGCCTACCTATCCGTATAGCGAGAGCTCTGCCCCTTCTCCATCCTTGATGAGGGAGGGCAGTGAGGATACCATTGTAACACCCCGATTTTCTGTCTGAGTAGAAAATGATCGAAATGCCCCTGAGGTCATTTTCGGCCCGAAATTCGAGGATGGCCGACTCGGCAGTACTCGAAGGGCTAACTCAATGTCTGAAGGGGATTAAATGGCCTGCGAATGTTTCCGGAAGCGAAAATCTCGTTTTCCGCAGTTTCGAGTCAAAATGACCAAAATACCCCTATAGCGTTTTTATGCGGGTAGAAGTGCCGTTTGAGCCCGAAACTTTCCCCAGAGGTTTAAAACCATGTTGTTATATGTTTCAAAACATCTGTTTGAGTCCCGACAGTCCCGGGCAACTTTAGTGCAAAATTACGATTTTGCCCCTAGAATAGTGTTTTTGAGCTTAATGATGTAATTAAGCAAACCTAAGCAATATTAGGCTCTAAATGAAGATTAATTAATTTCCCTAATTAATCTAGAGTCAAAATAATTTATTAAAGTTAATTAGAACCTAAAATTGCTTAGATTAAACTTAAATCCCTTTTTAGAACTCAAGATTCCTAGTCTTGGAATATTGAATAGTGTTTTCTCTCTCCAATTCCTTAAATCAAGGAATTGTGTCTAGAATTGTTTATACACTAAAATGAATTCATAACTCACTAATGATGCAAGAACACTCTCTAATTATGTCTTGCCAACCTTAATTACCCATTTCCTCACCTAAACACTTTCTTACAAATTTCTAATCTTAAGCATAATCAAAGATACACCTAAACATAACTCTAAACCACAATTAAAATGCAAACTAATCCTCCCCCAAATCTGATGCACATGGCCAAAACTCTCACCCCCATTTGGCCACATGATGAATTGTTTTCTCACTCAAAGAACCATGCCTTGAACCATACCTCACCATACTTGAGCCCATGCTTGACCATGCTTCCACCATGCTTTGAACCATGCCTTGTAAGAGATATTTTTCTCTCCCATTCTGCACTCCTCATGGCCGAAGCTTCATCAGCCCCTCATCCCCTCCATTTGCTTCATTTCTCTATAAATAGATGGCCTTGGGAAGCTTGCACCACTTTTAGATCATTTGCTAAGTTGGTGCACTTTCAAAGTTTTCTTTTTCTCTCAAAGTTCTAGTGTTCTTCAAAGTTCTTCAAGTTCTTCAAGTTCTTCATCTTCTTCATCTTCTTCTTCCATCTTCAAGATCATCACACCAAGTAGGGATTTTCTTTCAAGTACTTCTTTCTTTAAAGTTCTTGTTCTAGCTTTATGTTCATAGTTTCTCTTGATTCTTTTTAGAACTTCTTTTCTTCTCTTTTTTTCTTTCTCATTTTCGGCCATGGGCCTTGAAGTTCAAAGAAATGAGAGCTTGATAATGAAAGGTTCATGATGATGTTCATCACTTGAAACAAACTCTAGAGCTTGATCTTTGTTCTTGAGCAAAAATGTTTCTAGTTCTTCCTTTCTTGAACTCTTGAGAACTTTAGCTTTGATGGTGTTTTAAAATGGTTCTATGAACTCAATGATGAGGACTCATGATGTTGGTGTTAATATATCACCAAGATCATGAACTCTAGAGTTTTCAAATATTCCTTTTCTTACCTAGAATGTTTCGGCCATTTCCCTTTCTTCTACATGTTCAATGTTTTGGTTTTCTAAAAATGTTGTCTTGAGTTCTAGGAACTCTAAGCTTTACTTAACCTTGGTTGGATGAGTTTGGGTTAAGGATTGAATTCCTTTAAAGTCTTGTTAAGAGCTCTAGAAGGATAAAATGGAACTTGCATAATTTATTTTATGCTTGCATTTATATTTACATTCTTGCTATGCACCTTTACTTTCAAGCTATCACCTAAGAACATAAAGATTAAAATGGAACTTGCATCATCACTTAATTTAATTCTCAAAGCCTTTCTATTTCGGCCTTAAAGTCGATTGTTGTTGGGCCAAGAGCACTAAAATAAAGAATTGAACTTGCATTATCACCTAATTAATTTCTCGAATGCCTATCTATTTCGGCCTTAAAGTCGATTGTTGTTGGGCCAAGAGCACTAAAATAAAGAATTGAACCTTGCATATTTACTTTCAAGCTTGCACGTTTAAGTTTATGCCTTGCATATTTAATTTAAGTCATCACTTTATTTCGTAAGCAAGATTAAAAATGAAAAGCATGAGCACGTTTATTTTATGTCATAGCTTAAGAACCTAGAGCTCAAAGACTTGCCCATTTCATTTCAAGTTAAAGTTTAATGTGAATGCATTCTTTGAATGCATGTTTTCGGCCAAGTAGTGATGATGGACTTGTAATGAGTTTTCATCTAGCTACAAGGACCAATAGTGTATGTTCTAAGTTTTTCTTAAAGCTTTACAAATCTTTACAAGGTTATGTTATCATGAGATATGACTTTATTCCCTTTTAGAAGATGAAACATATTTTGGTCACTGACCTAAGGCTTCTCTTAGCCTCTTGATGAATTAAAATGATTTGCAAAGAGTTTTAGAAATTCTAAATTGATTCCAAGAGAAACTAGTTAACTTATGTACCTAGAGATGTCAAATTAGTTCTCTTATTGAAGTTAGATGTTTTCGGTACTGTCATGATGAACTTGTGGCTGTATGATGATGTTTTGATGTGTTTGAATGTGTGAAAATATCACATGATGATGTAGAAACGATCCTATGCATGATAGGTAAGAAACTAGCTAACTAGAAATACCGTAAAGCTAGAATTTAACATAGTTTAGACCCATTTGTCTTTGGAACTTATCCAAACTGTTTTAATGGGAACATAATCAGATTAGGATTGTTTAGACATGAAAAACTTGGTAACATTTGGATTAGAATTGAATTTTAGCACCTATAGGGAAACTAGTAACTAGAAAACCATAAAAATGCAAATGTAGAACTCCTAGAACATTTAGTTTTTTGGATTCTGTCCAGCAACGTTACAACATGATAAATGTGATTTATAATTAGCTCTTAAGCATAGGAATGTCTCATAATTGATTTAGATTTAATTTATAGCGCCTTAGACGAAGACGGAACCGAGAAAGGGTCTAAAACGTAAGATCTAGAACCCCATAACCACAAGTTAGAAATTCTGCCCTATGCTTTTCAGATTTGAGAATGAATATGAGAGTTAGGAATGATGATTAATTATGAGCCCTTAGGTGCATAAAATATGAACGACATATGTTAGAGAACTATATCTCAAGATTAAGACCCGTAAGGGTCAAAGCATAAGCTACCGTAAGGGTAAGCGTTTGAATGTTCTATGATGATGCATGTGGTATATAAATGATGATGATGTTATTCGTATGAGGAATTCATGAGGATATATGTTTATGTGGCATAAAGCAAATTTGGAAGGAATTCGGCGTAATGCCATCGTGCCACCGAATTCCCGATGAATTTGGGGACTCAAAGAGATTTTGAAAATTAAGGTACTAAGATGGGTTCTAGGATGACACCGGTTCGGCCGAGCACCTCCATAGAACTCATGTGACATCGGTACCAATTTATACTCTTAGGTGACACCGGTTCGGCCGAGCACCCCTAAGAGAATTGCCCCCTAACCCGTACTCAGATAGTCGGGATTTATGATTTATGATACGCTTATCGTTAAGTGGTAAGTAAGAACTAGTGACGACTAGTTAAGGTATGAGCTCATAACCTAGAGCTGTGACACGTTCTGGGTGACACCGGTTCGGCCGAGCACCCCCAGAGCGCTTATTTTTTAGGGCGGCCCATGAGGAAGAGAAGTTTCATGATTATGATTATGTCACTAAGTTTGTCCCAAATGAGTGTTTCTATTGCCACTTTATGCCACTAAGTATATTGATGCTTGATGATATGATTTATGTATGTGCATTAGGTAGCGCCATGCATACATTCTCTATTATGTTGCATTCATGACATTAAGATCATCCTAAAATGAATGGACCTTGGCTAAAGTATATTTTAAAGTTTAAAATGAACTCGATGCATGCTCACTTGCTTTTACGTAAATAAACCCAAGGTTCCTGAGGACGTAGATGATGACACCTAGGTAGTAGGAGGCCCTACTGAGATTCTTTAGCAAGATTCTCACTTTCTCTATCTCTTCTTTCCGTCACGTCTTCAGATGGCGACATTTGTAGTATTCGTGGACACGCCGACATGGGAGGTGCACCATGACCCCGACCACGGGTCATTCCATTTTGTGGGTCGATGCACGGTTAGAGTATTCATGTTCATGGGTCGACCCTTCACTCCTCCTGTACATTCCCATCGTTTCTCCCCCGTCTCACCTTTTGGCGATGACCTGGTGTTCGAGCACGCATGTCCCCAAGAGGAGAGGCTTCGCCGTACTCCACCGTCCACGTCCGCCGTTCGAGACTACCCCCAAAGATGTGCCCTGCTGTTCGTCGTCTTTTTCGGAGACGGATCCTTCCGAGGATTCGGCAACCCAGGTACCCTCCAAGGGATCTTCCCCCACCATACCCATGGACCTTGGGAAGGGTAGCGAGCCTTCCGTGACTCAGCCGAGGCTTGCACGACGACCGGAGATGAGGCCACGTCGTGGAGGTCACTTCCGAGCCCCGCTCCACCTATTCACGCCGGAGGAGCTTGCTCAGTTTCCTGGTTACGTGCCACGCTCGAGGGATAGTCGCCAGTAGGAGGCTGTGAATGGCCCGGGTTAGAGCACACACTACTTAGATGGGGATAAACCTTCTTTTGATTTGAGGTTATCCCATTAGATGCACTCGGGTAGGGGAGTAGTTTATGTTTATGTTTATGTTGTATTATCTTTCATGTATTCCTTTGTACTAAATTAAGTCCCACACTTATACGTGGGCAAGTTATATATATATATATATATGAGGTGGTATTCAGTGTTTCTCATGATGTGCCTATATGTGCCCTATGCTATGACGTTATGAGATGTATGTTTTGTCCGTTACATGTTATATCGCATCACGCGGCTCTCACTTTGTATTTCGAAAAAAAAATTTACCCATATTTCCACTAAGTATTTCAAAGTAAAAATGAGAATTATGGAGTAACAGACTAGTAATTAACCTAAGTATGTTCTAGAGTATTGGGTTAAAAATTAGGATGTTACAACCGTGACTCAGCCACGGCTTGCACGACGACCGGAGATGCGGCCTCACCGCGGGGGTCACTCTCGATCCCCGTTCCGCCTCTTTACGCCCGAGGAGCTCGCCCAGTTTCCCGGATATGTGCCTCGCTCGCGAGATGGACGTCAGTAGGAGGTGACGATCGACTGATGGAGTACCCGGGTAGAGCACACACTACTTAGATAGAGATGAACCTTCTTTTGTTTTAGAGGTCATCCCGTTAGTTGCATTTTGGTAGGGGAGTAGTTTATGTTTATGTTTATGTTGTATTTTCTTTCATGTATTCCTTTGTACTAAATTAAGTCCCACACTTATAAGTGGGCAAGTTATATATATATATATGAGATGATATTCAGTGTTTCTCATGATGTGCCTTTATGTGCCTTATGCTATGATGTTATGGGATGTATGTTTTGTCCTTTACGTATTATATCGCATCACGCGGCTCTCACTTTGTATTTCAAAAAAAAATTTACCAGTATTTCCGCTAAGTATTTTAAAGTAATGAGAAAGCTATGACGTAACAGACTAATGATTAGCCTAATTATGTTCTAGAGTATTGGGTTAAAAATTAGGATGTTACAATATTGACATGCATTCATGACTAGTATGTTGCATTCATGACATTAAGATTCATGCTAAAAGATACGAGCCTCGACTAATGGTATTTAGAACTTAATAAATGAACCTTATATATATGTCTACCATTTTCATAATTAAACCCGAGGTTCCTGGGAATGATGACGCTGACACTTGTGTTAGAGTTGGGAAACCCTACTGAGATTCTTGTATAAGTTTCTCATCCCTCTTCTTTTCCGTGTCGTCTTCAGACAAAGATGATGGAGTAGTTCGTGATTTTCATTGAGACGTGTGTGAACATCATATTTTGTCCGGGCACTTCATTTTTTTTATTATTTTCAAAGAAAAAAGAAAAGAAAAGAAAAATGTCTCAAAAAATAACCAGAGACATCGACAATATTAAGGCAATACACATTGGAGAGAGCAATCGGGAATACTAAGGCAAGACACATTGGGGGGCAAGAACAATCAAAGAGATACAAATAGAAAGAACGGCAGCACAACAAATACACCTTCACCACTTTCATCATTAACCCATAACCCCTCACTATCATTTTCCTCCACTATCAACTTTCATCCTCTCCCATTATCATTATCATCACCACTCATCAAAACAGGAACCAATACATACATAGTGACAACCCTACCTTGAATCAGTCACACAATCACAACAATAACCACCCAAACCGGCCACCACTGCAATCCACCATCATAAACACCCTCAATCACCCATGACTCACACCAAAATCAAACCAATCAAAATAGGAACAGAAGCCAAAATCAAGTAGAATAAAACCAAGCCTTAATCACAGCCTCATCACAATACCATAACCAATCCAAGCCAAAATTTAATAAATAAAAAGAAAGAGAACAGGGGAAGAGGCCGTGCCAGCCTTCCTCACAACTACCGCAGTGGCCTCCTCATGGTCTCACCCTCAACCACCACCTTTGTAACACCCTAGTAATTAACCAGATACACCTAGGTTGAATCTGATTAATGACTAGACTTTACTCCTTGCTTTGGTTCTTTCTTCATAATTTGAAAATACTTAGTGAAATTACGAGCCATTTTTTTTTTAAACACATAATTGAAAACGTGAGCCGAGTACAACGTGAACGAGTAAGCGGAGTATAATAAGACGTTTAAGAATATATCACATCATATCACTTAGGCTCCATCATATAACATCCATAAGCACATTATAGCATATATTTACATACAATAACCTCACTCAAAGGGTGGGTTATGTTCATACATCATTATCTTATGCAAACCCATAAAAGAAAATATACTTAAGGAAATACATGCCCCTAAACTAGATAACTCCATAAGCCGGGAAGGTTATCCTAAAACTAGGGTGCATGATCACACATAAATCTACTAAGAACCCTTTATGGCCACCGCCCTAGAAATGGGGAATAAATCCGATCCATCGATGAGCTCCTCTGAGGGACACACGAGATGCACCAGTCAGGTCGCATGGATGGCCTTCTTGCTAACCTCGATCAAGAACTGTTTCCTCACTATCCTCTCTTACACGTGTGGGAGTAGGAGCAGAGCTCTCAGAATATACATGAGTAGGAGTGTCCTCTCAAGGATCGCCGTAATATCTCGTCTCGGGAACATACTCTGGAAATCCATGGACAGCAGATGAAGTGGGATAAGAACGTAACATCCTTTCATCAAGTGGACATGCATGTTCGAAAACCATTTCATCGCCATAGGGAGAAGTAGGAGAAAATCGATAACTAGGGACAGGATGTGCAAATGGACGACCTATGTAAATAAGAACACGAATCACAAGACCTCCCTTCAAAATGATACGAGCGATGCACAGGATCATAGTGAAATTCCCAAGTAGGGGTATCAACGAACAGGACGAATGTCGCCATCTGAATCTAGAGACAATGACGGAAATAAAGAAAAGGGAGTGAGAATCTTGCTAAAGAATTCTCAGTAAGGTACCTCCTTCTACAGTGTCATCATCAAAGTCCCCAGGAACCTCGGGATTATTCTAAAATAGTGAGCATGCAAAGATTCATTTTAAGTTCGAACAAATACATAACCGAGGTTCGTCAATTTTTAATCATGCGTCTTATAATGCATCATAATCTTAACATGTCATATTTACAATGAACTTTTCCTTTATCATTACATCATTTTCCTCATCATCATTATCAAATAACATGCATAAAAGAACGCCATATAATATTAGCTACACGTGGACATAGTGCACATATTTCATTTCTTTAGTGCCTTAGGTGACTTAAAATCTTATCATCATCATTATTTTCCTTAGGCCACCCTATTCTCCACCCTTTTGGGAGTAATTTAGGTTATGAGCTCATACTTTACTAGTCGTCACTAGCATATACTTATCCCTTTTGATAAGCTAAAGTCCCGACTCTACCCTTTTAAGAGAACGGGTTAGGGGGCTAAAATCACGTTTTCACCACCTATAGTCTGATGGTTCCAAAGGATCATTTTCTTATAAGTTTAAGTCACCATTAAATCTTTGCATGTTATATCACAATACAATTCATAAACATCATAACATTTTCTCATTTATAGTCTTAAGCTAGAATAATATATATCAACTGTAATCATGCATATGGGAGATTCCCAGGAAAGAGAGGTGGGTCACAATGGACACGCTTAAATACCAAGTCTTTCCTTAGCCAGAACCTTTCCAAATTACACTTTTACAATGATACACTTTCTTCTAGCAACAAAGGTAAATTTTACATAATAAAGAACATTTCATGTGTAAACATTCTCATTATTTGCCACAGCAACTATAACATGCAAGCCAGGAAATCATTCAATGATATCAAATACTTAATAAGCATCCAATCCTTACATAGAATTATCAATTATAGAACTAATTAGTTACTAAACCAGTTATGAATCATTGTCTTAACAATAAACCATAATTATCACAACTTCAATCATTTCAAATCATTATTACACATTGATACTAAACTCAGATAAGTGGCCGAATCAGGAACCTCATGCAATTACATAGAATCATATTTTAAGTGCATATAAAATACTAGTTCCCCGTAAAATCCTTGCAAAGCCTTAAAACTCATTTAGAAACTAGTTCTTTTGTCAAATTTGGGAGGATCTTCACAATTAAAATTCTCACTTAAGATAAAAGGAGTAAGTCTTGAGCTTTAGAGATTTAGGTGACATCTTAGAATTATAAACATGCTATGCAACCTTATTTTAATCTTATCTTTATAAGGTGATAGCTTGGAATTATAAACATGATATGCAATTCCATTTCTTTATCTTTAAGATTTAAGGTGATGACTTGAAAATTAAACATGATGCAAGAACTTGAAATATAAACATGATACAGGAAACTGGAGCGGCGGTAATCCGCACAGGACCAGTAGAGGGAGAAGAGAATATTAAGAAACTGGAGCGGCGGTAGTCTGCACAGGACCAGTAGAGGGAGAAGAGAGGACCAGTAGAGGGAGAAGAGAATATTAAGAAACCGGAGTGGCGGTAGTCCGCACAGGACCTGTAGAGGGAGAAGAGAGGACCAGTAGAGGGAGAAGAGAATATTAAGAAACCGGAGCGGCGGTAGTCCGCACAGGACCTGTAGAGGGAGAAGAGAATTATTATTACATCTTTTTAAGCTCCAATCTCAAGACATTTTAAAGAATAAATTCTTTAACTCCAATAATCATATTTCTTTGCTTGTGATACATGGGCAAGTCTTTGAGCTCTAGGATCTTTAGGTGATGGCATAAAATAAACATGCCATGCGTTGATTCTTTTAGCCATTATAAAATATAGTGAGAGCATAAATTAAATATGAGATGCAACCTCTTTATTATCTTGAAAGATTAAGTGATGACTTGAAACATAAACATGAAATACAAGCTTGGAATTTAAACATGAGAAATGCAAGTTCATTTATTCATTCTTGAATATTTAGTGATGACATAGAAGGTAAACATAGTTATGCAAAGCATAAACTTAATCATGGATGCAAATACATTTTGTTTCTTTACTAGAGCTCCTTCAAGACTTTAAAAGAATTATAAATTCAACCCAATACATATCTTAACAAGAAATAAAACATAAAAGGAAAATACATCTTTCAAGTTCTAAACTAAAAATCTTTGTTTTAGCATCATAAAGCATTATTCTTTAAAGTTTTACATCAAGTGGAATTTTCAAGCTTTAGAGGCCTAACTTGTGATGGATTTACAACCCACCCTCAAGGTCCTCATCATCAAGCCATCATCTTAGTTCCACCTAGGCCATATGGTTGAATTGGTTAAAGAAAAATTGAAGAGGAAAACCAAAATGAAAAGCTAAGGTAAGTTCATAATTTCATCATTTTGAGCTAAAAACACAACTCCTCAAAGCATAGAAATAAATTTAGAAACTACTCCCTACCTAATCTAAGTTGAAGAAGAGGAAGAGAACTTGGTTTCTTGAAGTGAAATGAAACAAAATCTCTTTGAAAAAATTGAAGAAAGAATTCAGCCAAAGAGGAGGAAGAAAGAAAGTTTTTGGTGCTTCTAAAAACTAGTTATGAACCAAGCATTCCAAGACCACTCAAGCAAGCCTATTTATAGAAGATTTTGAGGCTTCTAATTGGCCAAAATGATGAGGTAGTGGATGGAATTTTGCAGGAGAAATAAGGGAGGAAGAATCATTTTAGACAAAGTTGTATGAAATTAAGGAATTATGTCTCTTATGGTGACATTTTGGCATTTTATTTTAGTGCAACTTTTGGCAATAATTCAGCTGCATAATGGCATCAATAATTTTGTCCATTACAGCCCAAAGAAGTGAAATTTGTGTGTTCCATGCATTATTTAGGTGTAGGCAAGGTATTCATGTAATTTAGAGAATTTACAGTTAAGGGTTTAAGTGAATTAGTAAGCAATTTGGGTGTTTTTGAGCAATTTTGGGTTCTAATCAATCTAAATACATAATTTTGACTCTAGATTAATATTTAGAATTTAATAAGCTTTAATTTGAGCCTAATATTGCTTAGGTTTCGGTATACGAATCAAAAATCCCGAAATTCGCAAAATTGCCCAAAAACAGGGGCAAAATTGTACTTTCACTTAAAAACTGCCCAAGGCCACCTGAGCTTAACCAGTGGTTAATCATGGCTTAAAAACACATTTTAAAACATTTTAGTGAGGTTCGGGCTCAGTCGGCACGCACATCAGAGTTAAAATAGCCGCAGGGGCGTTTTGGTCATTTCAAGGCGTCCACTCAAAATTGAGATCCTCTGCTCTATTAACACATATAACACAAACAATCCCTTATTATCCTCAAAATATCCCCTTGAGAATAGGTGGGGCCCATGATCCTCATTTTCTGAGTAAAATAACTTCAGGGGCATTTTGGTCATTTTATACGTACAGAAATTCGGGATTTGCGACTCTCATGAATCGTTCCTAACCTCTCTTCTAATGTTATATTCCTTTATTGAGGATTGTTCGGCCTCAAATCTTATGTAATAATTACCTACGGTAATTCGGTAATTGAGTAATTTCTAATGACAGTAAAAATTACAGTAAAAATTGGGGCGTTACACAACAACTATCAAGTCAAAATTAATTTTTCATTAATTTGTGTTCTCTTTTAACTTAATTTTCTTTTTTTTATTTCTTTTTTTTTTACTTAAAACTATTAAGGGAAAATAAATATTATTAAGATTATAATTAATTTGCATGATGAGCTCTAGGGTAACCGTATTTATACGGATGTATCAGGGGTGCAGTGGGATTAAGTTTCCATCCTTCTCTAATCATAATTAGACTCCCGGACTTAAATCTCTTTTAAAAGACCAGTTTACAAATCCAAAGGTTTTCCAACTTTAGCCATAATTAAAGTTAGTGGCGACTCCCATTTTTTTCATATTTTTTATTTAAAATTGGTCGTCATCCTCGTCACGATGCCCTCTGGGTACGTTGTGTCAGTTTGGCGACTCCATTGGGGACGCTTGAGAGTCAAGCCTATTAGAGTTAATTACGCAAATAATTATAACTTTATAATATTTATATTTCCCTATCATAACTCTTTATTTTTGTAAATAATTATCTTCCTTTCGTAATAATTGTTTATTTTATTTGTAAATATTTGTCATTAAACCTTAGGATAAAGTTTTTTATTTTTGTATATATTTGGAACCTTAGGATAGATGACTTTATTTTATCTTTCTTGGAACTTTAAGATAGATGACTTTTTGTGCATATATTGTTTGGGATTTTGTCTTACAGGAATATGAATGCTCCTCACACACAGTGCACAATCCCTTATCTCACACACTTTTTGGCTCTATACCCGAGCTTGTACAACCTAAAGGATAAAAGAAGTCTCAACATCGTCATTGAGGAGCATCATTGTAACGCCCCGATTTTCTGTCTGAGTGGGAAATGACCAAAATGCCCCTGAGGTCATTTTCGGCCCGGAATTCGAGGATGGCCGACCCGGCAGTCCTTGAAGGGCCAACTCAATGTGTGAAGGGGATTGAATGACCCTTGAGTGGTTCCGGAGGCGAAAGTCTCATTTTCTGCAGTTTTGGGTCAAAATGACCAAAATACCCCTATAGCGTTTTTACGCGGGTAAAGGTGCCGTTTGAGCTCAGAACTTTCCCCAGAGATTTAAAACCATGTTTTACATGTTTCAAAGCATCTGTTTGAGTCCCGGCGGTCCCGGGCAATTTTGGTGTAAAATTACGATTTTGCCCCTAGAATAGTATTTTTGAGCTTAATGATGTAATTAAGCAAACCTAAGCAATATTAGGCTCTAATCGAAGATTAATTAATTTTCATAATTAATCTAGACTCAAAATAAATTATTAAAATTAATTAGAACCTAAGATTGCTTAGATTAGATTTAAATCTCTTTTCTAAAACTCAAGATTTCACTATTGGAATCTTGAATAGTATTTTCTCTCTCCAATTCCTTAAATCAAGGAATTGTGTCTAGAATTGTTTATACACTAAAATGAGTTTATAACTCACTAATGATGTAAGAATACTCCTTAATTATATCTTGACAACCTTGATTACCCATTTTCTCACCTAAACACTTTCTTACAAATTCCTAATCTTAATCCTAATCAAAGATACACCTAAACACAACTCTAAACCACAATTAAAATGCAAGAAATCTTCCCCCCATGGCTGATGCACATTCGGCCATCTCTCTCCCATTTACAACACATGTTGAATTGTTTCTCACTCAAAGAACCATGCTTGAAGCCATACCTTGAACCATACCTCACCATACCTCAAGACCACATTATCTCACCTCATGGAACTCATGGGCTGCCCTTGTGCTGATGGCCGAAGCCCTCCTCCCTCCTTGCACCTTGCATTTGTTTCATTTCTCTATAAATAGCTTGCTTGGGTGAACTTGCATCATTTTGGGTTCATTTGCTAAGTGTAAGTTTTCAAAGAGCACTTCAAAGTTTCCTTTTTCTCTCAAGTTCAAGTCTTCAAGTTCTTCATCCTCTTCTCTCATCCCAATCTTCAAAACCACTAGGTAGGGATTTTCTTTCATGAGTTTCTTTCATTTAAAGTTCTTAATCTCTTTTTGTGTTCATAGTTTCTCTTGAATCTTTTTAGAACTTCTTTTCTTCTTCTTCTCCTCCTTGTTTCGGCCATGAGCCTTTGAGAGCAAAGAAATGAGAGCTTGATGATGAGGGTTTCATGATGATGTTCATCACTTGAACAAACCTCTAAAGCTTGATCTTTGTTCTTGAAGTTAAAGATGTTTTAGTTTTCTTCTTGAACCTTGAAACCTTTTACCTTGATGATGTTTTAAAATGGTCACATGAACTCAATGATGAGGACTCATGATGTTGGTGCTAATGCATCACCAAGATCATAGTCTCTAGAGTTTTAAATGTTTCCTTTTCCTCTTAAAAGTTTCGGTTCCTTTTCCTTTTCTTTCTTCACATTTTCGGCCATGATGGCCAATAAGGTTCACAATGGCTTGATGATGAGGGCTTCTAGATGATGACTATGTGTTCATCACAATGAGGCCTCTAGAGCTTGAGTTTTAATAAAAATGTTATTTATGTCTACATTTCAAGAAAAGAAGCTTTGTGTTTTTAAGGAACCCTTGAGGTTCACTCTTGTTTTTACTTTATCTTGTCATGATAAGTTTGGGTTGAGGTTTAAGTTCCTTTAAAGTCTTGTATGAGCTCTAATAAGAAATAAAATAGACTAGCATTCATATTTAAATTCAAGCTTATGCATTACATATTTACTTTGAGTTTTGCATTCATATTTATTTTCCAAGCCATCACTTAAAGTTAAAGGATAAAGAATGAAGTGCATCTCATATTTATATTCTTGTCTAGCATATTTACTTTTCATCACTAAAGAACATAAAGATTTAAAATGAGAATTGCACCATCACCTAACTAAATCTCAAAGCCTTTCTATTTCGGCCTTAAAGTCGATTGTTGCTGGGCCTAGAGCACTAAAATAAAGAAATGAACTTGCATATTTATATTTCAAGTCTTGCATATTTAATTCAAGCTTTTCATATTTATGATTCAAGTCTTGCATATTTACTTTAAGCCCTCACTTTATTTTGTAATGAAGAATAAAAATGAAGTGCATAGCATGTCTAAATTATGTCATCACTTAAAGACCTTAGAGCTCAAAGACTTGCCCATTTTATCTCAAGTTAAAGTTTAATATAGGAGCATTCTTTGAATGCATAATCTCGGCCAAGTAGTGATGATGAACTTGGAATGAGTTTCATCTAGCTACAAGGGCCAACAATCTAAGTTTTAAGAATCCTTTTGAATCTCATGAATTTGTTTGAGTTTAAGACCAACAAGGTTCTATGAATTTATCTCTCTTTAAGGAGGGATCAAGTGGTCACCGACCTAAGGATGTTTTAGCCTCTTTTATAAGATAAATTGGTTTGCAAAAATTTTTAAAGGTCCTAAATTGGTTCCAAGAGAAACTAGCACCTTATATGTCTTAGAAACATCAAGTTATGCACCTTCTTGGGGACTTGGTGTTTCGGCCTTGTCATGATGAGTTTGTTGTTTTGTGATGATGTTTTGATATGTTATAATGTGTGGAAATTATGTATGAAGAGGTAGGAACACTTCTATGCATGTTAAGAGAGAAACTAGCTTTCTAGAAAAAATCGTAAAGTCAAGATTTAGCACAGTTTTAACCCAATTATATTTGGACACTGCCAAAACTGTTTCAATGGGAATATAATCAGATTAGGATTGTTTAATCATGAAAAATTTGGTTACAATTGAAGTAAGATTGAATTTTAGCACCTATAGAGAAACTAGTAACTAGGAAACCGTAAAACCGCAATTCTAGAACTCCTAGAACATTTAATTTTTAGAATCTGTCAAGCAACCTTATAATGAAGAGAGCATGGTTTATAATTATTTCCTAGACATAAAGATGTCTCATAATTGGTTTAGGTTTAACTCATAGCGCCTTAGGCGAAGACAGAACCTAGAAAGGGGCTAAAACGTAAGTTCTAGAACCCCGCAATTATAAGTTTATAATGCTGCCCCTAAGGAATGATGTTGGTTAGATTTAATAGAGAGTATAAATTATAACAAGGTTTGTTAGAAGAGAACCCTTAGGCATATAAAAGTTTGATAGGAGATGATAGGTTAATTACATCACAAGTTTAAGGCCCGTAAGGGTCAGAGCATAAGATACCGTAGGATCAAGAGCATAATGGATTCTTAATGTTGCTAGTGAAAGTATGAGGATGATTATGTGAATGCATGAAATTATGATGAAGGATGCATGTTTGATTGACTCATGTGGCATAAAGAAGAATTTGTCAGAAATTCGGCATGCTGCAGTTATGCCGCCGAATTTCTGACAAATTCAAGGACTCAGAAAGATTTTGAAAACCTATGAGATTTTTATGAGGTACTAAGATGAGTTCTCGGATGACACCGGTTCGACCAAACACCTCCAGAGAACTCATGTGACATCGGTACCAAGATGAATTCTTGGGTGACACCAGTTCGGCCGAGCACCCCCAAGAAATGCCCCTAGCCCGTACTGGATAAGTCGGGATTATGTTTATGATTATGTTATGTTTATCGAGATTGATAAGTAAGAACTAGTGACGACTAGTTAAGGTATGAGCTTATAACCTAGAAATGTGACACGTTCTGGGTGACACCGGTTCAACCGAGTACCTAGAACGATTGTCTTTTAGGGTAGCCTATGAGGAAGTAAAGTATGATGTTTATGTCACAAAGTTTCCTATATGAGAATTTAATTGCCATTTTATGCCACTATTATGATGTTCTTAAAGATATGATGATTATTCTTGCATTAAGTAAAGCCATGCATACATTCTTTAACATGATTGCATCCATGTCATTAAGATTCATGCTAAAATGAACGGACCTTGGCTAATTATGTTTTAGAACCTAAAAATAGATGTTTATGCATGCTCACTTATTTTGTATAACTAAACCCAAGGTTCCTGAGGACGTAGATGATGACACCTAGGTAGTAGGAGGCCCTACTGAGATTCTTTAGCAAGATTCTCACTCCCTCTATCTCTTTCTTTCTGTCACGTCTTCAGATGGTGATGTTCGTGGTTTTTGTGGACACCCCAACTTGGGAAGTACATCATGATCCGGACCACGGGTCATACTATTTTGTGGGTCGCTGCGTCGTTCGAGTGTTTATGTTCGTTGGACGGCTCTTTAGTCACCCCGTACATAGCCATCGATTCTCTCCTGTCTCACCCTTCGGCGATGACTTCGTGTTCGAGCGCGCCCGCCCTCGAGAGGACCGGATCCACCGCACCCCACCGACGGCCTCTGCCATCCAGGACTACCCACAGTATGTACCCCGCTCGCCCTCATCATTCTCCGAGACGGACCCTTCGGAAGACTCTGCCACTCAGGTACCCTCCGAGGGATCCTCCCCCACTGTGCCGATGGACGTTGGGGAGGGTAGCGAGGCTTCTGTCGCTCAGCTAGTACGTGGAGGGCGGGTGAGGATGATTCCCCGCCATGGAGCTCATGCTCGACCGATGCAGTGCATCGCCACCCCGGCCGAGATAGCCCAGTGGATCGGGTACATCCCTCATTTCCAGAGAGGCCCGCAGTAGGAGACGACCGTCGCGTTTTGGTGCCCGAGCTTTGACTAGGATAACCCCTTTTGTCTTAAGGCTATCTATACGTAGGCGCACTAGAGTTAGGAAAGAGTTTCTTTTATCACCTTTGTTGTACTTTCATTTCCATGTATTTCCATTCTAAATGTACTAAACTAAGCCCCACTCTACACAAATGGGCATATCATATATTATATAAATATGCAGTTCAATGTTATTATGGTGTGCCTTTACTTGCTTATGTCATGTTGCAATGCGATGCTTGCTTTATTACCTTTCGTGCATTATTAATTAACGTGTCGCGCGGCTCTCACTTTGCTTTTATAATTCAAAAAAGTATTTACCAGTATTTCCGCTAAGTATTTTAAAGTAATAAGGAAGCTATGACGTAATAGACTAATGATTAACCTAATTATGTTCTAGAGTATTGGGTTAAAAATTAGGATGTTACAATCATGATCACTTGGCATATAGGGAGACACCACTCATATTGTTACTAATATCATGGAATAGTCATATTGAAAGGGTTCATCCCCTACTTGTGATCCTTTTATGAATTGGGTCTCTATCTTATGGATAGGGGCAATTTGAAATGTAACATCCTAATTTTTAACCCAATACTCCTAGAACGTATTTAGGTTAATCATTAGTCTATTACTCTCTTAGTCTCATTCTTTAAACTTCTCTTTAAAATACTTAGCGAAAAATACGGGTAAAATTTTTTTTTTGATACACAAATACAAAATAAGAGCCGCGCTTGTCTTAAACGAGCGTGAACGTAAAGCGGATCATGTATAAAAGAAAGCACAAGATAAAAACATCAATAACTCATTGTAGTAAACAGTCGTATGCACACCAACATAATAATATTATATTTTCATAATAAACTATCCATCTGTGAAAGATGAAAAGAGTTCAATACAACATAAGCGAATACAACTGAGATAGAAATACATGGAAAGCATAAAGGGAAAACACCCATACCCCTAGTGCACCTAAAATGGATAACCTTTAGAACAAAAAAAGACTATCCTAATCTACGTGTGGTGTGTACACTATCATTCCTCAAACGCCTCTACTGCTGGTAGTCCGGATAAGGTGGGACATAGCCGATCCAAGGATGAAGCACATCCAAAGTGGGCACTCACTGCAGCTGGACGTGAGCTCCTCGACAGGGGTGCATGGATTGCCTTCGAACCAGCCTCGACTGTGTAACCATCTCCTCACTACCCTCTACCCTCAATGGGGGAGTAGGGGCAGAACTTTCGGAGTATAGATGGGTGGGTGGATCCTCCGATGGGTCAGTCTCTGAGTGCCTCGAATGGGGGACATAGTCTGGAAAATCACGGGCGGCAGATCCAGTGGAATACGTGTGAAGTACATTCTCATTATGTGTCCGCGCACGCTCGAAGACTATGTTGTCGTCAAATGGGGAAGTCGGAGAGAAGCGATAGCTATGTACAGGGTATGTAAAGGGACGTCCCAAAAACATAAATACTCGTAGTGTGCAACTCCCCTCAAAATGATACGACCGATACTCCGGGTCGAAATGCACCTCCTAGGTGGGAGTATCAACGAACAACACAAAGGTCACTATCAGGATCTAAAGATGCAACAGAAGGAAAAATGGGGTGAGAATCTTATTAAAGAGTCTCAGTAGGGAATCTCCCATCTAAGTGACATCGTTTACATCCTCAGGAACCTTGGGTTTATTATAAAAAGGTGTACATGCATGTGATTCATTATTAGTTTCTAAACATAATTATCCAAGGCCGTTCATTTTAGAATGAGTCTTCATGTCATGAATGCAACATAGTAAGGTATGCATGAATGGTCATACATTATGCAAGAAATTAATAAAACACAACATCAAGAAATATCATATAAGTGGCATAAAGGTATATAACTTTTCTTGTGAAACTTTCTCTTTTCTCAACTTCATGACATTGGTCATCCTGCCTTTCAACTAGGGGCCACCCTAAAAAGATATTTGTTCTGGGGGTGCTTGGCCGAACCGGTGTCACCCAAAACATGTCATATCTCTAAGTTATAAGCTCATACCTAACTACTCGTGACTAGTTCTTACTTATCCTTTATCGATAAGCGTATCACAATAAACAAATCCCGACTCCCAGAGTACGGGTAGGGGGCATAAGGAATACTTCCTTCTTTGAAACGCAATTACTAGTAACTAGTACATCAGTTATTTGCCTGCTTTGGCAAGCTCTATGTCAATACCCTCGTGGTTTTGTTCCTGTGGGTACTCGACTGAACCGATGTCACCCAGGACGCGTCTTGAGACATGTCACATCTGTTCTAGGGGTGCTCGATCGAACCGGTGTCACCCAGAACCATTCCTGGGGTGCTCGACCGAACCAGTGTCACCCAGGAGTTTTCATAAAACTTATCTCAAGTCCTCAAGTTTGATGGGAAATTCGGAAGCATAATAAAGCACACCAGATTTCCTTCAAACTTGCTTTATGCCACAAGAATTCATAGAGTATGTATATTCAATCATAAATCATCAAGTCATATAAGTATATTCTCCTTAACATATGCATCTTCACATCATACTTGAATTAAGGAATTGAAATCATCATAAGGTAAATAAGGGCAATAGCTATTTAACTTACTCATGCTTGGAATCTAGAACGTAAGATCATATATCCATGTTATATAAGAGCATAAACTCATGCCATACCGAATCATAAATTCAAGCAATAAAATATCGTTGCCTCATGTCACTCAATCGGAGAAATATTTTATTTGTAAACTTTTGGGTTATGGTAATTGATTACATGGGTTGTGTAATCAATTACCAACACCTTAAAATTTTGAAATACCAAGTTTAAAACACATCTGAGTTTTTCTTTCCTTCTCACAACCATTTTAGACCTCTTTTCATCTTTTATTTTGAAATCAAAACATTTTTGAGAAAGGCACTTGCCCATGGATTTAGAATAAAAAAGAGTAAACCTTGAGCCTTTAGACTTTAGGTGATGATGTAATCATAAACGTGCAAATGCAAGCTTTGTTTTAATCTTGATATTATGAAGTGAAAACAATGGTAATGTGAATATGATGTGCAAAGCTCAAATATAGACATGAGATACAATGACTTGAAATATAAACATGCTAGGCAAAAATATAAATATGGAATACAAGTTCATTTTTTTATTTTAGTGCTCTAGGCCCAGCAACAATCGACTTTAAGGTCGAAATAGGAAGGCTTTGAGATTAATTAGGTGATATGCAAACTCTTGTTTTAATCTTTGAGTTCTTAGGTGATGACTTGAAAAGTAAACGTGCTAGACAAGAAACATAAATATGAAATGCAAGTTCACTTCTTATCTTTAAGTTTAGGTGATAGCTTGGAAATAAATGTGATATGCAAAGCTTAATGTAAACGTGCAATGCAAGAACTTGAAAAGTAAATATGGATGCAAAGCTCAAAAGTAAATATGGGTGTAAACCACTTATTATCTTTTGAGTCCTAGGCTCAAGTTCACCATTTAAACTCTTTTAAAAACATCATGCTTTCCTTTCTTGATAAAACCATTTAAAAGAGTCAAACCCTCAAGCTTTAGAGGTCACTAAGTGGTGGTTTCTCAACCAACAACCAAGATCCTCATCATCAAGCCATGGTTCCTTCCAATGTAGGCCATCATGGCCGAAATCCAAGAGAAGAAAGAAGAAGAATAAGAACCCAAAAAAGAAAAGAAAAGAAAAGAAAAGAAAAGGAAAGAAGAACCAAACTTTATCATTCCAAAGCAAATGCTAAACAAAAGAGGGAAAGGCATTTTTAACATAAACTCCCTACCTTAGATATGTTTTCCTTGATTGAGGGAGGACTTGCTCTTGAAGAGGAAGAAGAAGAAAGACTCCTTGAAGCTTGAGAGAAAGAAAATACTTGGGGGGTACAAGAGAAATAAGCAAAGGTTCTAGCAAGCTCTTTAGGTGTCTATTTATAGAGGAAATGAAACATGAGAGGAGTGAGGGGAGGAGGCTAGGTAGTGCAATTTGAGAGAAGGAATGAGAGAAAATATCTCTTACATGTAGTCATTCATAGGTAAGGCTAGGCATGGTTGGAGGTATGGGCTAGCATGTCATCTTGAGTGTTGGAATGAATAAATTTGTGATGCATGGAGGGGTGAGGTGGTGCCACTTTTGGGAATCCAAGGGGAGGAAATTGTTTCATTAATTGTGGGCTAGTGATGTGTTTAGGTGTATCTTTGATTAGTCTTAAGATTAAGAGTTCGTAGTAAAGTGTGTGAGTAAAAGGATAGGTAATTAAGGCTATTTAAGGCATGATTAGTGAGCATTCTTGCCCATTAGTGGGGTCAAACCCTACTCAATCAAGGTTCTCAATCACATCCTAGGCTTCTTGAAGTATGGAGAGTGAATAGTGAAAATACTATTCAAGATTCTATGTCTTGGAGACTTGAGTTAAAAAGGGGTTTAAGTTTAATCTAAGTAATCTTAGGTTCTAATTAACTTTAATAAATCATTTTGACTCTAGATTAATTATGGAAATTAATTAACCTCCGATTAGAGGCTAATATTGCTTAGGTTTGCTTAATTACGTTATTAAGCTCAAAACCACTATTCCAGGGGCAAAATTGTAATTTTGCATAAAAACTACCCGAGACATAAACAGATACTTTTAAACACATGAAAACATCATTTTAAACCTTCGGACAAAGTTTCGGGCTCGAACGGCACCTTTACCCGCGTGAAAACGCTATAGGGGTATTTTGGTCATTTTGACCTGAAACTACAGAAAACACGATTTTCGTTTCCGAAACCACTTAAGGACCATCTAATTCCCTTCAAACATTGAGTTGACCCTTCGAGGATTGCCGGGTCTACTATCCTCGAATTCCGGATGAAGAATGACCTTAGGGTTATTTTGGTCATTTTCCTCTCAGATAGAAAATTGAGGTGTTACATGAGAACCAAGGCCTCTAGAAGTCTAGACCCATCCCAAATCACTAATAGAATGAACCTAGTGGCTGAACATCCATTTTCTAGGTCTGACCCAATTAGGACACAGGAACATCCATCTGTATCCTCCTCTTACATTGCTTGCATATAAAAATCATTTTGCATAATTCATCCATCGCATTAAAAATAAAGTCATCTTGCATAACTCATTCATTGCATAAAATTTTGTATTGAAAAAATTAAATCATCCTGCATAACTTATTCATTGCATTAAAAATCCGTGGCTTGCATCATCTTGCATGCCTATTCATTACACCCAAAACAAAACAAAAATCTTGCATAACTCATCTATTGCATATAAAAATCTCTTCATAGTCTATTCATTGCATGCACAAAATTCATTTTTTCATTTCATTAGGTGTGTCCAAAAAAAAATAAAAAAAAAATTTCCCATAATACATTACTCATTCATTGCAATTACTTAAAAAAAAAAAAATCAACCTATGTACATGCATTTTTTTTTTCCTTTCATGCATGAATTACTCATGCTTTTCTCATGCATACATCGCATGCATTCCTTTCTCATATTACTCATGCACAACATGCATAACTCACTCTTATTACTCATCCATGTATATATTCTTATCATGACATTGTCCACAAAAAAACAAAAAGAAATTATTTGACATTTATTTTCATGTAAAAAGGCATACATTAATGCATTTAGCATGCATTCATACATCTTTTTCATGCATTGTCCTATGAAAAAAAAATGCTTAGCATGCATACATTTCTTTCACACATATCCATTTCCACAAAAAAATTTGGCTGCATTCATGATCAGCTACATTCATAAAAAAGGACATTTGGCATGCATTCATATATTTCAATTCATGCATAATCCACATCCAAAGCATAAAGAAAGAAAAGATATATTTGGCATTCGTACATTTTCCTTCATGCATATCCACTCCATAAGAAAATTGGCATCCATTCATGGTCTATATAGAAAAGGCATGCATTCCTACACATATCTTCTTTCTCATCTGTAGTCCGCATCAAAAATAAAAAATAAAAAAATCATTTGACATACATTCATGCTTTCTCTTCACATATCATAATTACATCCATACAAAAAAAAAATCAAACATGCATTCTCATATCTCATTTATCCATTTCCTAGTTTGCATCATGTATTCTTTTTCTCATACATGATAGCATACATCAATAAACATTAAAAAAAAATTCTTTTTTTCTCAATTCATTCAATAAGCATAGCATATGTAAAAAAAAAGGAACTTTGTCCAATATGCATCAATCATGCATCATATAAATAGCATTTCTTTTTTGTGAAAAGTAAAATAAAATACAACATTTCGCCTCTAAACTTTGTTCATTCAAGAAAAATTTTGATTCAAAAGGTTGTGTTTGAGAATAATGAGCCAATCAAAAATGAGAAAAAAAAAGAAAATGAAAAGAAAGAAGAAAAAATAGGGGCCCAAAAAATAAAAAAAGAAAGGAGGAAAAGAGAATAGGGAGACATGGCTGAATGGAGTAAGAAGGCACGGGAGTGATCTGAGGAACCCCTAAAGAACATATTTGAATAAGTTATTCCTGACCATAAAAATTGGCGTCGATAAGTTGAGCAGAGCTTTGGAATCTGTGAAGTGGTTTTCTTTTTGATAGAAATCATGACTTGACTTGACTTGAACTTGATAAATGAACTGCTGGCTTTTATAGCCTCAAGTTGTGTTTAAGCTTTTGAAATAATGAAATGATTATGCATGTTTCTTCTACTACACTATCTTCGAACTTTTATCCACACATTCATGCTTTCTTTTCCATTTTTCTTCAAAATCTTTTTCCTTTCAAACATCTTCACACCTTGCAGACAATTTTGATAACTCATCAATTGATCCTTGTGTTACAATGAATATAAACAATCATGATCTTAATGAGGGTCTAAAGCTATACAAACAATATGTTCAAGTGCTAGATTTAGCAAAACATGGTCAAGTAGCCAACAATCAAAAAGTAAAATATCATCCCAAATACTCTAGCTCAATCATCAACTGGGGCAATTTTTATTTGTTGATAGAAAAGTTGCGATACGCAAAACATCAATCATGATCAGTACTAATCCGCCAAGGATAAACATATCAAAAGGGGAGGAAACATTTGGCTTTCCATGCTTTGACATCAATCGTAAGCTCCAAAATAAGAAGAGTCGCACACTGAAAATCCATCCTAACTGAAAAACTAGTAAAGCTAGTTTTTGAAAAAGGGTGTTTAGAACAGAAAGTAAAAGAAAAGGTTCACCGAATCAAAAAGGAAATAAAAAAACTCAAAAAAAAAAGAAAATGAATCCAAGAAAAAGTTAGAGCCAAAAAAAAAGTAAAAGAGAACTCGCTAGACTGAAAAGTCAAAATGACAGTCTAGGCAAAAATTAGAGCAAAGTGCAAACTAGATTGAAACGTGAAAGGGCAGTCTGGGAAAATACGTCAATTTAGAATCTGGCAAAAAATGAGCTTATGAACAATTTCGAGCTGGGACAATTAACGGGCCATTGATCAAACAAGAGTCATCCTTTACAGAGTGAAGAGCCAATAGTCCAAGTCATATTGTTGTATAGCAATGGGTTTTAATCTTGATCATGAATTCTAATTCAGAGTAGCCAAGTAATTAATGAAATGAGTAATCAAATGATGTCTGCATTGCACATCCTTTACACCTCATTCTAATTTTTCGTCTTGTAAATATCATACACTTTCAAATCCAATCATTTCATTCTAACCCTCATCTTACCTCTATCCTCTCTTCCCTTCATTATCAAATCCTCTTCATGCATAATCAAGACATCAAGACAACAAATCAAGCCAACTTAAGTCAACGTTTAGTCCAAAAGGAGCTAGCTCGATCGAAAACCCAAGAGGATGGCCATTGTAAGAATTAGAACGAGCAAAAAAAAAAAGAAAAATGAAAGAAAAGTCAAAAAATGAAGAAAACAAATTGCTTGCTTGATCGAAAACCTGAAAGGGAGATCTTGGCCAGAGCACAACAAAAAAAAAAAGAAAAGAAAGAGAAAGTTTACTCAATTCAGGAACCAAAGATGTTGGTCCATATAAGAATTGGGGCAAAATCAACATAAGAACCAAAGTCCAAAGCGTGATAAGGTCAAGAATTGAAGACGGGATCAATCAGGAGTTGGAAACATGAAAGGGAAAGAGGGAATCATAAAGCAAATTATTCTCAAATTGACTTATCTTGGATCAGACAAATATCTTTTCAAAGTGATGCTTGGAAATCAAAATTGGGGCAAGTTTTCTCGTTATTCAATCATCCAAGTTTTATTATTATCATATCATTCATCATGATCAGCCATTTAAGTTTTATCCATTCTGGGGCAAATTTTTTTTTTAGGGCATCCTCATCACATCATTCATCAGGCATTCACATTCTCAATCATCAAATCATCTAGGACATTTATCGTGCTCATACCATCAACATTTTCACACCACAAACTGGGGCAAATTTCTCTTCTTTGTGAGATTATCTCATCATTTTAGGGCATTTATCATCATCAAATCATCTAGGCATTGTGGTCATCAGTCATTTCATTCATCATATCATTATTACATCATTCAATCATCTATAGATATTGCTTTTCTACAACATGGATTATTGCATTGTTTTTGTAAATATCATCCATCATGAATAAGTATCACATATAATTCATATTGAACATCCATTCAATTTTACATACTTTCTTTTATTGATTGCATCATGTACTTTCCCATATTATCATCTCATATAGTTTTTCATATCATCACATCATGCACTTTTCTGTATCATCATAAATATCACATCATTTATTTTCAGCAATTATCACATCATTTACTTTTTTGCATTATCATATCATTTACTTTTCAGCAATTATCACATCCTTTATTTTCAGTAATTATCACATCATTTACTTTCTCGCAATATCACATCATTTACTCTTCAACAATTATCACATCATTTATTTTTCAACAATATCACATCATTTACTTTCAGTAATTATTACATTATTTATTTTTTGGTAATTATCACATCATTTTTATTTTCCGGCAATTATCACATCATTTACTTTTCTACACTATCACATCATTCACTTTTCTGCACTATCACATTATTTACATTTTAGCAATTATCACATCATTTACTTTCTTGCAGCATCATAATCCCATAATTTATTTTTCAGTCTTGATCTCGATCATTTACTTTCACGTCTACTTTTACAAAATTTTACTACTTTCATGTTTATTTTCACAAGTTTTTACTGCTTTCACGTTTACTTTCACAAGTTTTTACTGCTTTCACATTTATTTTCACAATCTGTTACTGCTTTCACATTTATTTTCACAAATTTGCTGCTTTCACGTTTATTTTCACAAGCTTTCACTGCTTTCATGTTTACTTTCACAGGCCTTTATTGATTTCACGTTTTCTTTCACATGTCTTTACTGCTTTCACGTTTATTTTCATAAGGATTTACTGCTTTTACATTTACTTTCACATTTACATTCACATATTTCATTTTCATGTTTATCTTCACATGCTTTCACATCTCCTATTTCACATTATTTTCTACATGCTTTTAAATTTTAAATGCATTCAATTTTCACATACATTCCATTCCCATTTGCATTAGCAGTGTACAGTCATCTGACATTATCATTATCATGCACTCATTGCTTCCGTGAAATCATCTAGCATCATTCACTACATCAGTTCATCACATCATGCATTCATTGTCATCATACATTAGGTTTCTAATAGCATCCATTTGAACATTTTGCATTGACATTATGCATTCATCATTTTCTATCATACACTTGTCATCATCAGCATCGCCATCATGCATCATACATTCGAACAAAATATGTGTTCATTCTTTACTTGTCCTTTACAACAAAACATCAAAGTCATGGACTTTGTATTTTTCAGTAAGAAATAAGTAAAGAGGGGCAACTGTGAATATCATATTTTGTCTAAGCACTTCATTTTTTTATTATTTAAAAAAAAAGAAAAGAAAATAAAAATGTCTTTAAAAAAAATGCATTAGCCCATTTTATTTTTGTTTGCTATCTTTCAGCCCAACTTTTTTTTGTTAGCCCATTTTAACTTTTTTTTTGGAAACCTATATTTCTTTGATCTGTTAAACCAAACAAAAAATAAAAAAATAAAAATGAAATGAAAAGGGAGCTAAGACAGAATGAGTGCAATGGAGCCAAGGATAATAAAAACAAATTACAAAGCATCAAGGACCATGCCTCCACTATTCGTGAATTGAGGGATCATCATTACAAGAATTGCAATAAATTAGACAAAATCCCTCAACCATTCTGGTTCATAGCTGGAAAAGAATTATAAGGGACCCAGCAATTGATTTGCAAGCGCGTATAAATAGCCAGGGAGAGCAATCAAAAACACACAGAGAGAAATCCATATTGGAGAGAGCAATCGGGAATACTAGGGGAATACACATTGGGGGCAAGAACAATCAGAGAGATACAAATAGAAAGAACGGCAGCACAAAAAATACACCTTCACCACTTTCATCATTAACCCATAACCCTTCACTATCATTTTCCTCCACTATCAACTTTCATCCTCTCCCATTATCATTATCATCATCACTCATCAAAATAGGAACTAGTACACACACAGCCACAACCCTACCTTGAATCGATCACACAATCACAGCAATAACCACCCAAACCGGCCACCATTGCAATCCACCATCATAAACACCCTCAATCACCCATAACTCACACCAAAATCAAACCAATTAAAATAGGAATAGAAGCCAAAATCAAGCAGAATGAAACCAAGCATTAATCACAGCCTCATCACAATACCATAACCAATCCAAGGCAAAATTTAATAAATGAAAAGAAAAAGAATAGGGGAAGAGGCCGCGGTGGCCTTCCTTACAACTACCACAATGGCCTCCTCATGGTCTCACTCTCAACCACCATCTTCCTCCTCTACTGCGCCATGAAGCCCTTCCCAAAACCAGAGCCTCCGCCCTCCTCACAACTGTTACTCCTCCTCTCCTCGGCCGTGAAGCGCAGCGCCATACCCGGCCTCCCCTACTCCTCCACGAACCACATTAGTCATCCTCTTGCAAAACCTGAGCTCACCAAGCCGTGGAAGCTCGCATGCAATGTCGCCAGCGACCTCTTCTCCGCCAAGCGCCACCCATTTCTGCTTCTGTTTTTTATTCCTTCTACCTCTCGCCCCTTTCTTTCCCCTGCGACAGCGGTCTCCCTCTCCTTCTCCGATTTAAAGCCCGACTGCATGCGGCTTCCCAGCTCCTTCAGTATGGCCACTTCGGCATCGCGCCACCCGCTTGCGGCCTCCCCTCACCCTCATAGTGCAATAGCCGTGGTACCACTCCCTCTTTTCTTTCTTCCTCCGCTTCTGTTGCTCTCTCTGTTTCTCTCTCCTTCCTTCTGTGTGTGTGTATATGTGTATGTGTGTTGTGTGTGTACGCATGCGAGTGAGGAGAGGGAATGAGGATAAGGAAATTTTTTTGTTTTGGGTGCAATTTCTTTGTTTTGGATTAGATTTTTTATTTTAGATTTTTGGGCTTGTTAGTTTGAGGTTTGTGTTTTTTTTTCTTTGAATCCGTTTTGGGCTTTTTTTTTGTTACTTTTCTTTTGTAACTCAATTTTTTTACAAGATAAAATATCTTATTTTTAAATTTTTTTTGGTGATTAGCATTTTTTGCTTTTTTTTTCTTTTGATAAAGCTACTTTAATTTTTTTATAAAAAAATGATAAAAAGTGAAAAAGTAGGAAAAAGAAAAACATTAATTAAAATTTTTTTTAGTTCAATTTTATATGTTTTGTTTAAATCAATTATATTTGTTATATGTGTGCAAATTAATTTTGTCAGTTCTTATTAAAATTAGTGCTTGTCAAAAGATGTTTTCTTTTCACTTAATAATAAAATCATTTTCAAAATCCTTTTCAAAAATTAAAATCAACCAACACATCTTTTTTATTTTCTTTTAATTAAAATCAATCAACACAGAACCATTTTCTACAGAACGACATGACTTTGAGTTCCTCATTGCACCAGAGGATACGTCGACTTAACCAACAACTATCAAGTTACAATTAATTTTTCATTAAATTGTGTTCTCTTTTAATTTAATTTTCTTTTCTTTTATTTTATTTCTTTTTTTACTTATAACTATTGGGGGAAAATAAATATTATTAAGATTATAATTAATTTGCATAATGAGCTCTAGGGTAACCGTATTTATACAAATGTATTAGGGGTGTAGTGGGATTAAGTTTCCACCCTTCCCTAATCATAATTAGACTCCCGGACTTAAATTTCTTTTAAAAGACTAGTTTACAAATCAAAAGGTTTTCCAATTTTAGCCATAATTTAAGTTGGTGGCGACTCCTATTTTTTCATATTTTTTTTATTTAAAATCAGTCGTCATCCTCATCACGGTGCCCTCCGGGTACGTTGTGACAACGTGAACGAGGGAGCTATGTTATAGACAACATATTTAACAGAGATAGTTTCCCTTTGGATATTTGCATTTAGAGTGATCATATCTCATTTATCAGTTTGTATTCTATTGATGGATATATATTGATATCCTTATGTTTATAGGACATCACTATTATGATACAGTTATTGTTATGTTATTATTATTTCAATTATATTATGCCATGGTTGTATTATGTATTTACCTGTTATTTGTTTCTAACATCTCTTTTACACAGGCAAGATGAATAACGTTAGATACTTAGTATACGCGGCTTACATTTTGGCATTTAAGTTCAAAAAAAAAATTTACCCATATTTTCATCCAAGTATTTTCAAGAAGTTTTGAGTTAAAAACTAGAACAAAAGAGTAATAACTAATAATTAACTAAAATACATCCTAGGTGTATTGAGTTAAATATTAGGATGTTACATTTTGATATCAGAGCAGTTCGGTTCTCATGGAGCTTGAGGATTAGACTAACTATGCTTCTCAAGCACAATGCAATAGTTATGTCATGTGTAGTTGTCTTGTTGTTAGAATAAGTTATAGGATAGAGATGCATGACTGCTGTATTTGGAGGTGCCATGGTAACTAGCTCACTTAACATTATGTATTGAGCCTGATCACCTCAATTTTTGCTGTTTTGTGTGCTTAGGAACCAATGGCACGCCCAAGACAAAATAGGACTTCCAACGATGACAAGCAGAACAACGCAACTGCTGAAGCTCTTAGGGACATGACAAGAGCCTTGCAAATGGTGTTCGAGAGAATGGATCGCCAAGGAGAAAATGGACGCTGTCCCGTTACTGCTGAAGGCCTTGAGCACACCCGATTTGGGGAATTTCGTAGGGCAAATTCACTATCATTTAGAGGAACTCTAAACCCAAATCATGCTGATGAATGGATAAAGATTATAGAAAAGATCTTCACAGTGGTCATATGCTCTGAGGAACAAAAGGTGACCTTTGCTACATACATGCTAGAAGCAGATGCCGAGTTCTGGTGGACTAGCACCCGAAGGCTATTAGAGGCGTCTGACACCCACATTAATTGGGAATTGTTCAAAGCTCACTTCTATGAGAAGTCTTCCCCTAGTCTATGAGGAATGCTAAGGACATAGAGTTTATACAGCTAACTCAAGGGGGTATGAACATTGCTCAATACGCTATAAAATTTGAGGAGCTGATCAAGTTCTTGAGAATTTTCCAAGGCAACCTGGATGAATATTGGAAGTGCATGAAGTACGAATCTGGACTAAAAGCAAAGATAAATGTCACTATTGCTCACTTGGAGATTAGGGATTTTCCTACCCTAGTCAACAAATGTCGTATCATTGAAGATGGTCAAAAGAAGCTGAGTACATCAAGGGCAGACAACTTTGCAAAGAAGCTGGCTCCACAAGCCTCAAGGTTCAAGCCGCAAAATTGACCACCCTTTAGACCACAACCGAAACCACAACCCAAGTCACAGTTTAGGCCACAAGGCCCTAGGAAGGACTTTCCTCAAGGGGGATCAAGTGGAACCAAAGGCAATGCACCCCAATGGACCCCAGCCACACCTCCAAGAATTGCCCCTGGTACTGAATGTCCAAAGTGTGGTAAGCAACATGGTGATCAGCCTTGCTTATTGGGCCAGAATGTTTAATACCAGTATGGGAAACCTGGTCACTACTCACGGGAATGCATAAAGAGGAACCCAATAGTCCCCAACCCTAAGCCGCAATGCTAAGGAAGGGTCTTCACCCTCAATGCAGAGGACTCGACAAAGTCTCAGAACCTCATGGAAGGTAAGTGTGAGATAAATGGTTGAACCTTAATTGTACTATTTGACTCTGACGCTACTCATTCATTCATATCCCATACTTGTGCTGAATCCTTAAAATTGCATGTGTCAGAACTCCCCTTTGATCTTACTGTTTCTACCCCTACTGGAAAACCTGTTAGGACTTGTAGATGTTGCCTAAATTGTTGTTTCTTTGTTGAAGGTAGATCTTTTGTTCTAGATTTAGTTTGCCTACCTATGCAAGGTCTAGATATAATCGTCGGCATGGATTGGTTTTACGCTAACCGTGTAATGTTAAATTGTTATGACGAATCTATCATTTTTCTTCCTATTCCTAGTGAACCAGAAAACCCTTAAGTCTATACATAAATGCTGTAGAAATAAAATGTGGTGTGGGAGAAAGTAAGGGATATGTTATCTTAGCTGCTAGTGATATAGACTATGAGCAAAATCTTGATGAGATACCCATTGTGAGAGACTATCCTGAGGTGTTTCCTAATGACATACCCGAATTCCCTCCAAAAAGAGAAATTGAGTTCAACATAGAGTTGGTTTCGGGGACAGGACCAATATCCATAGCACCCTATAGGATGTCACCTCTAGAATTATCTGAGTTAAAAACTCAATTAGAGGAGCTTTTAGAAAAGAAGTTTGTGAGACCAAGTGTTTCCACATGGGGAGCCTGGTCCTATTTGTTAAGAAAAAGGATGGAAGTATGAGGTTATGCATCGATTATAGGCAATTGAACCGAGTAATAGTAAAGAACAAGTACCTTTTGCCTATGATTAATGATTTAATGGATCAGTTGAGGGGGGCAGTAGTGTTCTCACAGATAGACTTGAGGTCAGGATATCATCAAATTAGAGTAAGAGAAAAGGACATACCAAAGACGGCCTTTCGAGCTCGATACGGCCACTTTGAGTTCACAGTGATGTCGTTTGGACTAACCAATGCTCCTACTGTATTTATGGATTATATGAATAAGATCTTTAGACCCTATTTGGATCAGTTTGTGGTTATTTTCATAGATGATATACTCATCTATTCAAAGACCTACAAGGAGCATGAACATCATTTAAGAATAATTTTGGAGATTTTGAACGAAAAGAAACTATATGCCAAATTATCTAAGTGTGAATTCTGGTTGGAGGAAGTGAAGTTCTTAGGGCATGTAGTGTCAAAAGGGGGAATTGTGGTGGATCCTAGTAAAATAGAAGCTGTGATGAGTTGGGAGAGACCTACTACGATAACGAAGATATGAAGCTTTTTAGGACTTGTTGGATATTACTGTAGGTTTATTAAGGGATTTTCTCAACTTTTCTTACCCCTTACCAAGCTTACTAGGAATAATGACCCTATTGTTTGGATTCCTGAAGGTGAGAAGAGTTTCCAAAAGCTTAAGATGAAATTGACCACAACCCAATGCTAGTTTTGCTTGACCCTAAGATGCCCTTTGAGGTATATTGTGACGCTTCGAGGAAAGGTTTGGACTATGTATTGATACAAAATAGGCAAGTGGTGGCCTATGCATTTAGGCAACTAAAGTCTCACGAAGCAAACTATCCCACCCATGACCTTGAATTAGCAACCGTGGTGTTTGCTTTAAAGGTATGGAGACACCATCTATATGGGGTGAAGTTTGAAGTGTTCTCCGATCATAAGAGTCTCAAGTACCTCTTTGATCAAAAGGAGTTAAATATGAGGTAGAGAAGGTGGATAGAATTCTTAAAGGATTATGATTTTGGGTTGAACTATCATCCTGGTAAAGCTAATATTGTGGCTGATGCCTTGAGTAGGAAATCATTACACTTTTCTCATCTAATGGTTAAAGAAGTAGAATTAATTGAGAAGTTTAGGGACCTGAACCTAGGAATGAGATTGACCATTGAGAGCATAAAGGCATGCCATCTTAGTGTGATGAGTGACTTCAAGAAAAGAATTGCTCAAGCCCAGAAAAGGGATGAAGAGTTCAAGGAGACTCTAGAAGCAATAAAGGAAGAAAAATTGAAAGGTTTTACCTACGGAGTTGATAAGCTGTAGAGGTTTAAAGGTCGAATTTGTGTGCCGAAAAATGGTGGCCTTCGAAAGGAAATTTTGGAGGAGGCTCATAAGAGTCATTTTACTATTCATCCTAGTACTACCAAGATGTACCAAGATTTGAAGAAAATGTTCTGGTGGCCCGAATTAAAGAAGGATGTGGGGATGTGGGTAAGTAAATGCTTGTTTGCCAAAAAGTGAAGATTGAGCATCAAAAACCCTCTAATATGTTGCAACCCTGTCAATTCCCGAATGGAAGTGGGATAGCATTTCAATGGATTTTGTGACAGGACTACTTAGGACCCAAGTAGGTTACGACGCCATTTGGGTAATTATGGATCGGCTAACTAAGTTGGTCCATTTCTTACCATCAAGGTGACTTACTCCTTGGATAGGTTAGCTCAGTTGTACATCCAAGAGATAGTGAGGTTGCATGGAGTGCCATTGACAATAATCTCGGATTAAGATCCGCGATTTACGTCACGTTTTTAGGGAGCTTTTCAAAAGGTGTTTGGTTCAAAGCTATGCTTAAGCATGGTTTATCACCCTCAAATGGATGGCCAATCAGAGAGAACCATACAAACCTTGGAAGATATGTTAAGGGCTTGTGTGTTGGACCAAAAGGAGAGCTAGGATAGGTACTTGCCATTGATTGAGTTTGCATATAACAAATGTTATCATGCAAGTATCGGTATGGCACCGTATGAGGCCCTATATGGTAGATAGTGCCAATCCCCTCTATGTTGGTATGAACCTGGAGAACAAAGTTTGTTAGGACCCGATGTTGTGAAGGAAACCACGGAACAAATCAAAGGATTAAGGATAGAATTCTCACCACTCAAAGTCAACAGAAAAGCTATGTAGACAAACAGTGAAAGCCGTTAGAATTTCAAGAGGGAGAACACGTATTCCTTAGGATCACCCCTACCAAAGGTATAGGTCAACCAATGAGAGTCAAGAAATTGAGCCCCAGATTCCTTGGTCCATTTGAAATCCTTAGTCGAGTCGGGCCTATAGCACACCGAATAGCCTTACCACCTAACCTATCCAACCTCCATGATGTCTTTCATGTCTTTTAATTCTGGAAGTACCAATCTGACCCTAGCCATGTATTAGAGCCAGAGCAAGTACAATTAAAGGAGAACCTAACATTTAACCTGCTACCTACGAGAATCGTAGACAAAGTAGTCAAGCAACTGAGGAACAAAACCGTACCTTTGGTCAAGGTAGCATGGGGGGAACATAGAAGAGTTCATATAGGAATTGAAATCGAATATGAAAATGCAATACCCCAAGCTTTTTATAAGTAACGAATTTCGAGGGCGAAATTCTTTTAAGGAGAGGAGAAATGTAACACCCTCATTTTTATAGCTATGTAAAAATTACCAAAATGCCCCTAGGTAATTTTGCATGTAATTCGAGGTCGAATAATCCTCAATAAAAGAATGTAACAATAGAGAAACATTGAGGAATTTGAATAGTGATTTATTCGAAAGTCACAAACCCTGATTTTTTTGTATGTGTAAAATGACCAAAATACCCCGGAGGTTACTTTTACCGAGAAAGTCAAAGATAACCAATCTAGATTATCTTTGAGGGCATAGTTTAATGCTTGATGGGGATTATATGTGCCTTAGAGGTAAAAATCTCAATTATCAATTTTTACCGTATGTAAAATTACTGTTTTACCTCTACAGTAATTTTACATAAAATTATATAATTTTTGAATTCAATTTTCACCAAAAGTTCAAAATGACTATTTCAAGTATGATTTGAGAATGTCTAGTATTTACAGTGAGTTTTTATGTGAAATTACCATTTTACCCCTAATTATGCCAAATGAGTTTATTTATGTAATTAAGGCAATATTAAGCTCTAATTGAACTTAAATTGATTTCATTCATTAACCTTGAGTTAAAAATTAATTACCCAAGGTTAAAAATAATTACTTGAGGTAATTAGAGCCTAAGATTACCAAAGGTAAAATTAAATTACCTTTCCTTAATTACAAAAGCTCATAAAATTAGTGATGTTGAGATCAAAGTTAAGATTATGGTTTAGGTAAAATCTAGTACATTTACATTTTCTTATCCTAAGTTTAAGACTTATGTTACAAATTGATTTTAACTCATATGAGATTAACTTCATTTACTAGTGTATGATTATTCTTTTACCATGTCTTGTTTTGTCCTAAACACCAAACCTTTTACCATTTTCACTAATCTATCAATTCCTAATATTTTACCTAAGTAAGTACACATCTAATACATGATTTACCACTTGTAAAACAACACCTATCTGATCCAAATGTAATCAGAAACCAGCGGCCAAGTTGCTTCTTTTTCACCATATTTTATTATTTTTCCAACAAAGAAACATATCCAACCATAACACCATACCTTTAGCATTCTTTTGCATTATTTTTGGCTATGTTAAATCAAAAGAAAACCCAGCCATTTCAGCCATAATGTGATTAGCAACAATGTCTCCTATAAGCATCATATTTTACTATTTTCATCCATTATGCATGAACCAAATTATTACAAGAATAAAAGCATTCTTTTTCTATATTTTCTTTAATTGAAAAATGAAATAAAACCTGCATTTTCTAGCCATGAAGGTAGCAGTCATACACCCCCAAACTCTTATAAATATGTGTTTCTTTCAAGCCAAAATGCACACACAAACATTCCTCGTCTTAGCATTTTCTTACTTGATAGTTTTCTTACTCAAAGTTCTCTAATTCTTTCAATACTTCAAGCTTTCTTCTTCTTCCTCATTCACAATCAAGAGACTCCATTCCCAACCTCTAATCAAGTTCTAAACCTCAAGCATACACATTCCAACCATAAATCAACTCCTAAACATGTAACCTTTCCATTATCAAACACAAAGACACAAGAAAAATCCTCTCTCCATTTGTTCTAATCTTGGCTGAATTGATAGGACTCATCAAGGACATATTTTCTTCTTCTAACTTCTTTAAAGATCAAGCATTACCTTTTGAAAACAAGAAACAACTTGGTAGGGATTTTATTTCATGTTCTTTCTCTGATTCTTTCTTTATATTTTTTATTTTTATGATTTGATAATGACCATGGTTTGATGATGAGGAATTGTGGTGGTGGTTGTGAATCCATCATTTAAATGACCTATAAAGCCCAAGGTTTAATTCTCAATGTTAAAAGATTAATAAAGGAATTGCTAAGTCTTGAGTTTTAAGCCTAATAAGACATAAAAATAAACTTGCATCCATATTTATGGTATAAGTCCTTGCACATCATATTTATATTTCATGCTTTGCATAATCATATTTATATTTCAAATTATCACTTTAATTCTTGAAAATAATAATATGAACTTGCATATTCATATTTACATTTCAAGTTATCACCTAAATCATAAAGAACTAAGAATGAATTTGCATCTTCATATTTATATTTCTAGCCTTGCATTTCATATTTACATTTTCAAGTTATCACATTATAATGATAATAGTAAGGTTACAAGACAAGTTTATGATTCTAGTCATCACTTAAATCCTAAAGTTCAAGACTTACTTCTTTTATCTTAAATGGTAATTTTGATCATGGACACTTCTCATTTATTTATTTTTGGCTCTTATATAATTCTGATTTAAAGCTTGATGTATTTTATTTTTAGGTATGATCTTGTCTTTAAAGTTGTACAAAGAAATTTTGAAAGACCTAGAAATTGCAAAAGATTAAGAATATGGTTTTTCTCACAATTTTAAATGCCAAAAGGTTTAGTATTCTGATATAATCTTTTAGAACTAGAATGGTTACTGATTTAGGATGTTTAGATGAGGTTAAATCACTAATAGTTATTGTAAAAATTGTTTTTAGTGTTTTAGGAAAAAACTAGTAACTAAAAAGGATCAAAATTGGGTTTTTATGAAGCTTTTAGAATGCTAATTTTTCTGATTACTATTCACACACTTAAGAATCACTAATAATCATTATAAAATTGTTTTTAGTATTTTGGGAATGTCTAGTAACTAGGAAAGATCAAAGTTGTGATTTTATGGATTCTGAGAGATTAATTTTCTGATTTTGTTGAAGAGTTTTTCAAGGCTATTCATGTTCTTCACATACTTAAAAACTACTAATATTTGTTGTAAGAATTGTTTTTAGTACCATAGATGTATAAAAGGGTAATTACAAGTATTAGTTTGGGTCATTTTGCAAATGCAAAAAGTTGTGTTTTTGAACTATCAACTATGTTATTTCAGTCAAATGTTTTTAATTAGAGTAACTAATAATGTTGAATGTGTCCATGAGTTCAAACTACCATTTATAAAGTTTAGAAAACATTTTAGAAGCTTCGGTTGCTATTAAGTGTTCAAAATGTGTGATTTTGCACTTTGACTCCCAAAGTGTGTTAAAATTTGATCTATGACCCTAAAAGGTTTTTATGATGAGTTTAAATGGTTTCTAATAGTTTTATGTTTCTTGAAAGCATTGGTTAATGTTAAAGATCTCTAGTTTGTGAGAATATGCTAAAAAGGGTATTTACATTTTGACCTGTAACCTTTGAGAAATTATGATTTGACCCTTTTGGGGCTTAAGTATAAATATTGATAATTTGATAAGATGAATGTGATTGATATCTTGTTAAGGCTATGTTCATATGTTGAAACTTATATGGCTTAGATGCATGTTTATGTAATTTAAATTATGGCATGTTATGGTATTCTACATTTTACATGACCATGTGATCAATCTTTCTCCAAAGAAGCAACAATAACCACTTGTGCTTTTCCTTTCAACTCTATCTCCAGCAAAGTTAGCATCACAAAATCCTACAATATCATAAGAAGTACCTTTCTTATGCCACAAGCCAAGATTAGTAGTACCTGACAAATATCGAAGAATTCTTTTGACATCATTTAAGTGTAATTGCTTTCAGTTAGATTGAAATCTCATACAAATTCCCATACTTAATTGAATTTCTAGTCTACTGGCTGTAAGATACAGTAGTGAACCAATTATTCCACGATAATTTCTGATACTTTCTCACTATTCTCATCAACATTTATAATTTGAGAAGGATGCATAAGGGTGCTTATTGGTTTTGCTTGATCCATATTAAGCCTTTTTAATAATTCTTTGGTACATTTTTCTTGATAGATCAGGATCCCTTTCTTTTGTGGTTTTATTTGCAAACACAGAAAGAACTTGAGTTCACATATCATACTCATCTCAGATTCAATCTACATTAATTTTGAAAACTTTTCACAGAGAGAATGATCAAAAGCTCTAAATATAATGTCATCAACATATATTTGAACCACTAGAAAGTTATTATCTTGTTCAATAGTAAATAGAGTAGTATTAACATTACCTCTCTTGAATCTATTCTTAAGCAAGAAAGTGCTCAATCTATCATACCAAGCTAGTGGAGTTTGTTTTAGACCATGAAGAGCCTTCATTAGCTTGAAGACATAGTTGGGAAGGTTTTCACTCTCAAAATTAGGAGGCTACTTTACATATACTTCCTCAAAGAGAAATCCGTTTAGAAATACAGACTTGACATTCATTTGGTAGAGAGTGAACCCCTTGTACGCAGCAAAAGCAAGTAGCATTATAATGGATTCAAGCCAAGCAACAGGCACAAAGGTCTCATCATAATCAATTCCCTCTTGTTGATTATAACCATGTGCAACCAATCTTGCTTTACTTCTGACAACTTTCCCTGCCTCATTGAGCTTATTCTTGAATACCCATTTTGTGTCAATGATGGTTTTTCCTTTGGTTTTTCAACAAGAGTCCAAACTTTGCTTTTCTTGAACTGATTCAATTCTTCTTGCATAGTATCCATCCAACTTTGATCACTCAAAGCTTCTTCAATACACTCAAGTTCAAAGTTAGGGATGAAAGTGTAGTTTGACATATTTTTAAGGGATGATCTGGTTCTCACACCCTTAAAAATATCTCCAAGAACTTTGTTTTGAGAAACTGCTTTTAAATCAGAAACTCCTTTGTAGTTTCTTTGACTTTGAAGTTCTTTTGCTTCTCCATCATATTTAAATTGCTCTTCTATATTATTAGAAACATTACTTTCTGATATTTTGGGAGACTTGAGCTAGTTTTCTGAAATACTTGTGTTTTGGAGCTTACTTTCTGAAGCTTTGTCTTTCATCATTTTGCTATCAAAAGTACCCTTTAAATTCATCTTTGCAAAGCTTTATTCTAGATCTTCAATATCATCAGCAAAGTTCTTTTTGAGCCCTTTAAACTTAATATGAATGGTTTCTTCTATGCATAAAGTTCTCTTGTTGTATACCCTATAGGCCCTAGACACAAAAGAGTATCCTAGGAAGATACCATCTCAGACTTTGGATCAAACTTTTCAAGTTCATCCTTAGTATTAAGAATAAAACACGATAAGCCAAAGATATGAAAATATGATATGTTGGCCTTTCTACCCTTCCATAGCTCATAAAGAGTTTTCTTGAGAATTGGCCTAAGAAAGATTCTGTTTTGAATATAGCAAGAGATATTCATAACCTTTACCTAAAAGTCTTTTTACAAACCACTTTCTAAAAACATTGTTCTGGCTATTTCCTGCAAGCTTCTATTTTTTCTTTCAACTATCCCATTTTGTTGGGGAGTTCTACGTGCAAAAAACTCATGAAGAATGCCATGATTTTCACAAAACTCATTCAAAATCTGATTCTCAAATTCTCCTCCATGATCAAATTTGATAATATTGATTTAGGAATCCTTTTCAATACAACCTCATTTTGTAAAAACTTTGAATCCTTCAAAAATCTTATCCTTAGAAGCTAAAAAGATAACCCATGTAAATCTAGAGTAATCGTCCACTATAACAAGGAAATATTTCTTTCCAGCAAGACTTGCAGTCTTAGTTGGACCAAAGAGATCCATATGTTAAAGCTCAAGTGGTTTAGTAGTTGAAACCACATGCCTGTTATGGAAAGAAGCTTTGGTTTGCTTGCCTTTCTCACAGAAGTCACAAGTTGAGTTCTTGTCAAAAGTGATCTTTGGAAAACCTTTAACAAGCTCTTTTTGAGAGAGCTCAGAAATAAGCCTCATATGAGCATGCCCAAGCTTTTTATGCCATAACCACCTATAATCTGTGAAGGATGCAAGATATTTTACATTTTGATCTCTTAGATCATCCAAGGATAACACATATGTGTTATCATACCTCTTTCTAGATAAAATTACTTGTTCTGAAGTAAGACTTACTGCTTTACATGTATGAGCATTAAATATAACATTAAAGCCTTGGTCACAGAACTGATTGATACTTAAAATGTTGTGAGCCAGACCATCAACTAGCAAGACATCAGAAATTTAGTGAGAATCATCCTTACCAACATGTCATATGCCTATGACCTTAGCCTTACCTCCATCTGCAAACTTTATTGATCCTGAGTTCTTGGATTGCAGATTTCTGAACCATTTTCTTGAACTGAACATGTGCCTTGAACAGCCACTATCCATGTACCATTTGTTTTTAGGTTCTACATGAGTCTTTAGGTAGACCAACAACAATTGCATTTTTTAATTTAGGTATCTATATTTTCTTGGGTCCTCTTATATTACTCTGATGAGAACATTGTCCAATCCTTTTGACATACATCCTTTTCACGAAGCATTTGTCAGGGAGATGCCTTTTCTTAAAGCAGATAGTACATGAAACTTCCCTTTTATCTTTCTGGAGGAAAGTTTATTTTCCTTTTTCACCAAACTCCTCTTCATATCCCAATCTAGTCTTTTGAAAATACAATCTCTGACCATCAAGCACTAGATCAAGATTCCCTGATCCATTTACCATCTTTTCAAGGTCAAATTTAAGGAGCTTCGAAGTTCTTTCAAGCTCAGAAATGACCTTTTGAGTATGTTCATTTTTATTTTTAGTTCCAGATTCTAAGGCATTGACTTTTATGTTTAAAACTTTGTTTTCACTTTTTAGTTCATCTTTTTCAAGCCTTAGATTTTCAGCTTCAGTTTTGGCCATTTTGAGTGCCAAAGCAGTTTTATTGTGTTCCCTCTTTAGACTGAGATAATGTAAAGAAAGAGGTTAAGAATCTTCAAGCAATTCTTCATAGATTAGCAACATCCATTTCCTCCTGATCTTTTGACTCTTCCTTGTCTTCTTCTGATTCACTCTAGGTAGCCAGCATGCATTTCTTCTTGGGTATGAATCTTTTCTTGGCTTTTCCTCTCCAAACTTTGGATATTTTTCTTACAAGCATGTAAAGCTCGTTTCCATCTTCACCATCTAACTTGTCATCAATCTTATCCTCCTCATCAGAGGTTTCAGCAATTTTCATTGCTTTAGCTTTGTTGGTTCTTTGATGAGATGACTTTAATGCCATAGACTTGTTCTTTCTGCTGGATTCACAATGTATTTCAACGAGAACAACCCCATGGGTTTTAAGTGACCCAATAATTGCATCCAAGCCAAGAGTTTGAAGATCCTTTGCCTTAGTGATGGCTGTGACATTGGGCAACCATTTGGCAGGAAGGCTTCTTAAGATTTTTCTAACCATTTCTGAGTTAGAATATCTCTTGCCTAGACCCTTTAGTTTGTTTACAATATACATAAACCTTGTGGTTATTTCATTAATATTCTCTTGATCTGTCATTTTAAATGGTTCATATTGATGGACCAATATATTGATCTTAGTTTCTTTCACTTGATCAGTCCCCTCATGTAGCATACGTAGTTTGTCCCATATTTCTTTTGCCATGTCACACGGCTTAGTACATACGTGAGTAGGCACTTGGCTTTTGAGTTCAGTTGAACTCTGGCCTTTTGTTGCTCTGTCCACCTATTCCTAGGGATTTCTCTAGATAGTGAGGTTGTATCATCTATTCTTGAAGCGTCCTCCCTTGGAATATAATCTCCTTCCTGTATAATCTCCCATAAGTCAAGACTTGTGTATTTTATGAGTAGCTCCATTCTATTCCTCTAGTATGCATAATCTTCACCATCAAAGAAAGTGGTCAGTTGATGGAGTGACCTTCAGCTATGTGAATATTTTATGTCATTTGTTCCTCAGATCTTTGTCCTCTGCAGTCATTAGATTGCTCAACCACTTAGAGGCCAAGCTCTGATGCCACTTGTAAATAGAAAAGCACATGAGAATGGAGGTTGAATTGTGTTCTTACGTTTCTTTCTTTAACAAACTTCATTGAATTGTGTTCTTACTTTTCTTTCCTTAACAAACTTCTGAAAAACTTTTAACAAAACTATCAAGTTGTGAACTTGTAATGTAGCAGAAAATATTGTTAGATACTTTAGAAAGTGAACTTTCTGAATAGAATAAACAACAGAAAAATTAAAGGTTAATTTTTCAAGACAGGCACTGATAACAAAATAGATATGGAAATAAAGTAAGATATGAAGGAAAGGAAAGATATAGCATAGGAGATTTTATACTGGTTCGGCCAATCCTGCCTACATCCAGCTCTCAACAACAACTAGTAGACAACCACTACTATCACAAACCAACTAGTTATTCACCAATCTCTTCAAGCTGAACCGAGTAGTCTTGTACAAGCCTCTCCAAGCTAAAACCATGACCAATACAAACTTTTACTATCTCGTTACAAGTAGTCTTTGACAAGCCTTTTCAAGCTATATCACACTAATCACTTTTGGATCAAGGTTACAAAGGTTATATGTTTGGATTGCCACTCAAACTAACCTACACTCAAGATTTATTTAGATTTACAATGAAAGGTCTTGGAAATACTTGAATGAGGTCTTTCTAGATATTCTTCTTTGGAAGAAAGTATGATCAATGGAGAGTGTAGAAGAAGATTTTATGAATAAGGAAATGATAACAAGCAGTAATAAATATTACAAGGAGATGAAAGGAAAACTTGGCAGTGTTTTAGCTCTTTTTATCAATGTTAGGTTACTTTCTTTGAAACCATAGAATCTCAATTTATAGAGGTCTTCCTTGTGACAGTTGCCTTTGATCAGATCTTCCAGGGGCACGTGTTGATCTTCTATTTGTGTCTTGGAAGGATAATCTAGAAAACTAACCTGTCTATCTGTTAGATCAATTTGCAGAAGTCGTTGTGAATTTGAGATCTCTGATGTCCTTCAGAAACTACTCTTAATTTCTGAACTATGATTTCTAAACATTTTCTTTTAGAACTCTTAGATAGTTGACTTCGAAGGTAAAAGAGATGATCAACCAGTTTTGACGCCAAGATTTGAATTTTTCAAATTCAAATTTGAATTTGAAATTCAAATTTCCCTCTATTTCCTTGTAGATTTGTAATGTGTTACTGAGCGTAAGCTTTCTGAAGTGTGATAATCTTGCCATGATGAAATATGAGTCTTCTTGTCCTCAATCATAATTTATTGATGATCTAATCTTTGCAAATATGAGGATTAAAGATAGCAGAATGCCTTGGACTTGAAGATTGATTAATATATTTTTTCCAAGTGTACTTTCTACAATCCAGAGCTACTTTCTAAAGTCTCAAAAACTTGGTTTCTTGGATTGTTGATTCTTCTTCAATTGTTAGCTATCTTCTGGTTAAATGAGGATATAATTTCACTTTCATTTTAATTCATATCTAGTAATATGAGATAAGCATGTTTGTACATTTGATGTGAAAATTATCCTCGTTTGAGTAAGTCTTGCACTTGCTAAACGATAGAATCTTGTAATGGTATTACAAGAAACTCAAGACAACTATCAGTCATTCTTCAAAGAATTTTCTTTAAAATTGGCTTTGTTATCATTCAAAACTGATTATCACATATTGATAGGATTCTAGAGCTAACAATATATATATATATATATAAGTCATGAAGGAGCTTGAAAATAAATAAAGAACCTCTAAATACCCAAGAATAATATTTGAATGCATCAAAGGCATTTAAGAAATCATTTATGGTTCAAAGAGATTTAAAAAGAAAAGAGAATTATAGAAAGACTTCATAATACATAAACACCAAGACATCCATGACCCCTTTTAGGAACACTAGGGACTCGACTTGATAATTTGGGTTACTTAATAAGAGATTTGTCTATAAGATTTACATGAGATTATTTGCTAATTACTATGAGATTTACTTGACATGACTACTGTTTTGTCATGAGGCTTAGCATGAAATGCCTACTATTTGATTAAAGGTTGTATATGAGATGTTTTCTATACTACATGTAACATCCCCTGCTGCTTTATGGATTGACGACTGTCCCTACAAACCAACATGGGTCTTTTCAGCGTGCTTTGTCCTCACTCACACCCTTCCTGAGAAAACTTCTCAGGAGGTCACCCATCCCAAAATTACTCCAAGTCAAGCATGCTTAACTGTGGAGTTCTTTAGTGACAGGCTACCAAAAAGAATATGTATATTGTTGGTATAGGTAGTACAAACCAATTTATATAAGTCTTCCTTAACTTTATAGTCCCATACCTTCACAGTTTCAGGATCCCTCTCATTCGGGTATGTAATCAGTTCATTCATCTACCCATTCGCTTGGAAGTCTACCAGGAGTTGCTCCTTGTCTGTGCCTTCTTTTGCACCGGTGGTCACTCCTTAACTTTATACCCGAGCATTACATGCCCACCAGTTTCCGCTTGGTATGTCCCCAAACCACACCATACTGGTAGAGGTGCGGGCTATGATACCATTTGTAACATTCCCTGTTGCTTTATAAATTGATGACTGTCCCCACAAACCAACATGGGTCTTTTCAGCATGCTTTGTCCTCACTCACATGTTTCTTGGCAAAACTTCCCAAGAGGTCACCCATTCCAAAGTTACTCCAAGTCAAGAACGCTTGACTGTGGAGTTCTTTAGTGATGGGCTACCGAAAAGAAGATGCATTTTGTTGGTGTAGGTAGTACAAATCAATTCATATAAGCCCCCTTAACTGTATAGTCCCATACCTACACAATCTCAGGATCCCTCTTATTCGGGTGTGTAATCAGTTCATTCATGTACCCCTTTGCTTGGAAGTCTATCAGGAGCCGCTCCTTGCCCATGCCTTCTTTTGTACTAGCGATCACTCCCCGACTTCGTCCCTAGCATTACATTGGGTATGTCCTCATCTCTTACCCTAATCTGGTGGTATCCTGATCTCAAGTTAATCTTAGAGAACACTATCAGCCCTCTCAACTTATCTATCAAATCATCAATCCTAGGCAAAGGGTACTTATTTTTCACTGTCACTCTGTTTAACTGCCTATAGTCAACCCACAGTCTCATGCTTTCGTCCTTCTTTTTAATAAACAACACCGAAGCTCCCCATGGTGATGTACTAGGTCTCATAAAAATTTTCTCTAATAGGTCTTCTAATTGGGTTTTCAAATCGGTTAGTTTCAAGGGCGATATCCTATATGGTGCTATGGATATAGGCCCAATTCCCAGAACCAACTCTATGGAGAACTCCAATTCTCTCACGAGAAGGAACTCGGGTATCTCCTCTAGAAATACCTCGGGATAGCTTCTTACTATGAGTATCTCACCAATATTCTGCTCAAAGTCTACATCACTAGCAGCTAGGAGAACATATCCCTTACTTTCTCCCCTATTACAGTCGACTTCTATGGCATTTATATAAAGACTTAAGATCTACTAAGCTTACCGTGAATAGAAAGAAAGGTGACAGACTTGGTATAACAATTCAACATCACATGGTTATCATCAAGCCAATCCATGCTAAGAATCATGTATAGGTCTCGCGTAGGTAAACAAACTAGATCTAGGACAAAAGGTCTATTCTCAACAATGAAATAACAATTCAAGCAACATCTACAAGTTCTAACAGGTTTTCTAGTAGCTGTAGAGACAGTAAGATCAAAAGGGAGTTCTGACATTGGTAATTGCAAAGACTTAACAATAGCATGTGATATGAAAGAATGAGTTATGCCAGAATCAAATAGTACAATTAAGGTTTTACCATTCATTTTGCACTTACCTTCTATAAGGCTTCTGGACTTCATCGAGTCTTCAGCATTAAGGGTAAAAACTCTCCCTTGGCATTGTGACTTGGGGTTCAGGGTCATTGGGTTCTTCTCCAAGCACTTTCTTTCGTAGTGGCCAGGCTTCCCGCACTTGAAGCAAACTGCCCGGCCTATCCAACAGGAACGATCTCCGTGCGGCTTCCCGCACTTAAGGCAAACTATGGTATGGGCAAGTCTTGGAGTCACTAGCAGGGTTCTCTGGGGTGCCCTGCCTTTGGGGCCACTAGATCCTCCTTGATAGAAATTCCTCCTCGAGCTTTACGGCATGAACTACGGCTTGCGTTGGGGTCTAAACTATGGCTTGAACCTTTGGGCTTGCGGGGCTAGCTTCTTGGTGAAGCTGTCAACTTTCGGTATATTCAGCTTCTTCTGGCCATCCTCGATGATGCAGCACTTGTTGACTGGGGTTGGGAAGTCACTAATCTCCAAATACGTGACAGCAATGTTGATTTCTGGCTTCAATGCCGCTTGTATTTGACGCACTTCCAAACCTCCTCAGGGTTTCTTTGGAAAATCCTAAAGAACTTGCTCAGCTCTTCAAACTTCACGGTGTATTATTCAATGCTCAAGCCTCTTTGTACCAGTAGCATGAACTCGATGTCCTTTGCATTCCTCATAGACTCTAGGAAATACTTCTAGTAGAAATGGATTTTGAAAAGCTCCCAGTTGATCGGTGTGCCAGACTCCTCAAGCAACCTTCTAGTGCCAGTCCACTAGAACTCGGCATTCGCTTCTGGCATATAGGTGGCGAATGTCACCTTCTGCTCTTTTGAACAAGGGATCACTGAGAAGATCTTCTCCATATGCTTGATCCATTCGTTAGGGATGTCCGAGTTTAGAGCTCCTTGGAACGAAGGGGTTCGCTCTCCGAAACTCTCCAAACTTGGCATGCTCAAGGTCCTTAGCAGCACTAGGACTGCGGCCAGCATTGTCTTGGCGGTCCGTCCATTCTAACAACATCTGCATGGTCCTCGCCATGTCTCGAAGGGCTCCAACAATCTCATTGCTTTGGTCACTCTCAGTCATTCTTGTTTCAATGTTGCGGTGCCATTGGTTCCTACGCACACCAAAACAACAAACACTGAGGTGACCAAGCTCAATATTTATGCAAGGTGAGCTAGTTACCATGGTAGATAAAACATACGATAGTCATGCATCTCTATCCTTAAGCTTATCATATTGATAAGGCAACTACACATGACATATCTATCGCGTCATGCTTAAGAAGCATAGTCAGTCTAATCCTCAGGCTCCGTGAGAATCGAACTGCTTTGATACAAAAATGTAACACCCTAATATTTAACTCAACACACCTAGGACATATTTAAGTTGATTATTAGCCATTACTCTATTGTTCCAATTCTTACTTTCTAATATTTAGAAAATACTTTGTGAAAATATGGGTAGAATTTTTTTTTTTGAAGATAAAGGTGAAAACGTGAGCCATGCGTAAGATAATCCTACCGTACTGTGATAGAAATACAAGTTAGGTGATCCCGGCCCAAACCACCAGAGCTTGGCCATCGGTCTCAGGGCTCGGACACATAGTCTCAGAGCTCCGACACAAGGCTCAGAGCTCGAACACATGGTCTCAAAGCTCAAACGCAAGGCTTAGAGCTCGGACACATGGCCTCAGAGCTCAGACACATGGGGTCCTATCTCCTATAGCCTTAATCTGGATGGTCGAGGACACCTATACCATTTGTCTCGCATGAAAAGTAGAGTAATCACACATATAATAAAATAAACACAAGGTCTCGCACATAACAGATCATCATATATATATATATAACAGAAGTTTCACTATACATCGAGTTAAATAGTAGTATTAGTACAATCACCCATGCAAATACATCTGAAAAACATAAAATACATAAATTTGAAACTTCACCTACTTTAGTGTAGTTAAAGTAGATAACCTAAAAGTAAAAGAAGGCTATCCTATGCAAGATGTGTGCTCATGTACTAATATGCCCACTTTCTCTATTATTGCTATCTGTCCCCTGAGAGAGGAACATAACCAAGCCACTGAGCCAGTTTGGCCGGTGTGGGCCAAAGGAGAGAGGGTCGGGCACAAGCCCCATGATGGGGTATCATTCTCACTCTACCCCCTCGGTTTGGCTGAGTCACTATGGCCTCACTTCCTCCACCTATCTCCATGGGCATAGTGGGGGAAGACCCAATGGACGGAACCTCGGTGGTAATGTCCTTGAAAGGGTCATACTGAGAGTCCATCAAGGGAGATCGTGGGACGTACTCAGGATGGTTGCGGATGGCAGAAGCAGCAGGGCCGAGTATGGCGGGTCCGCTCCTCACAAAGGTGAACACGTTCGAAGACGAGATCATCACCAAAAAGAGAGGTGGAGGAGAATCGAAAGTTGGAGACCGGATGGGCAAAAGGTCGCCCTATAAACACAGAAAGATAGACAGCACAATGACCAATGAAATGATATGACTAGTGCATGGTGTCGAAGTGCAGCTCCCATGTGGGCGTATCAATGAAGATCATAAACTATGCCATCGTCCTCAAAAGATGTGATGGAAAAAAAGAATGAGACGGATGAGAATCTTATACAAGAAACTCAGTAGGAAAATACCTCCTAACATGTGTCATCATCATCGTCCTCAGGAACCTCAGGTTTGATTATGAAATAGTGGGCATGCATATAATGTTCAATTTTTATGTTCCAAATGTTATTTATCTGAAGTCTGCTCTTTTTAATATGTGTCCTAATGTAAAGATGCAACATGATGAGTCATGCTAATGCTACAAACAATCCATCACAACATACAAGATACACATTATACTAGCATGATCATCCTCTCAACGATTTATGAGGTGACTTAAGTTTTTATCTATTTTATTTGGGGTTGCCTTATAATCTCTCCTCTCTCAGGAGGTTCTAGGTTATAAGCTCATACTTTGCTAGTCGTCACTAGCATACACTAGTCCTCTTGATAAGCAAATTCCTGACTCCTAGAGGGTGGGATGGGGGCAGAGGATCACTTCCCGCTGGGCCTGGCCCAACTATGAAAAGATCACCTCTTGAGATCACCCTACGTCTAGCCCAGCTCGGTATGATCATTTCTGAGTGTTTTAGGTCACCTTTAAAACATGACATGTTCAATGGAGATGCAATGCAAACATAAAACATTTTTTAACTTTTCATGCTCATAAACTTGTAAATCATGCATGAGTTGCAACGTAATATAACAATAAACATGCCATGCTTAATAGGATATTCATGCATAGTCACATATTTATTTATTCAACTCAAATCAAGCATGTAAGTCATCAACTCATATAAGGTGGAGCTTGGTCGAGGAGCAACAGAGCTCGGCTGAAGTGTATGGGTATTGACACTTGTTATCCCAAGTGGGGACAAAGCTTGGCCAAGGTACCAAAGTGTGGGGTCTTCGACCCGTGTCATACCAAGTGAGAACATAGCTCGACCAAAGTGTCGAGATGTGGGGTTATCGACCCGTGTTACTTCAAGTAAGAGCACAGCTCGACCAAAGTGCCGAGGTGTGAGGTCGTCGACTCGTGCTATATTTTCAATAAGCAAAACATATTTGAAAAGACATTGTCCATGAAACCAAAGTTTCCATGTAAGTTGAAAGGGGCAAGTCTCGAACTTTAGATATTCAAGTAATGATATAAACGTAAACATGATAATGCAAGCCTTATTTTAATCTTTGACATTATAAGGTGATGGCAAATGGAAAATAAACATGATATGTAAAGCTTGAATATAAACATGAGAATGCAAGCTCATTTTTAATCTTTAAGATTTTGGTGGTGGCTTGAAATGTAAATATGCTAGACAAGAAATATAAACATGAAATGTAAGTTCATTTGCTTATCTTCAGGATTTAGGTGATGACTTGGAAATAAAAATGATATGCAAGGCTCAAATATAAATATGAAATGCAAAGACATAGAAGATAAATATGAATGCATTTCCATTTATTATTTCTTTATGTTCTAAGCTCAAGATTCCTATTTAGAGTAATAACTCTAAAACACCGATCAATCTTACAAAATGGACATGAGCTTTAGAGTCCATCAACATCATGGTTCCAAGAACCTTTATTTTGTTTGGGCTCATCATCAAGCTCAAAGAAGTGAAGTATAAGATCTTTATAGATCTTTGAAAAACAAACAAAGTTCAAGCTTTAGAGGTTACAAATGTGATAATCTCACTACCATCATCTAGGAAACCTCATCATCAAGCCAAAATTTTTAAACACAAAAAGGCTCTAAGGCCAAAATAAAAAAGGAAGAAACAGGAGTCTAGAAACTGAAAATGCCAAGAGTAAAACTCATTCATTATTTCATCATCAAACCAAAATAAAAAGAACACAGAAGAAGAAAAAATCTCCAACTAATCCAACTGAAAATGACTAAGTAAAAGAGCTTTGAAACAAAAACTCCCTACCAAAGGTGTTTTCTGGTTGAGATGAGAAGAGCTCAATGAAAAGCGTGAAAGGTTGTGTGGTGATTCTTGAAGATGGAAGAGGAAGAAGAGAGTTTCTTTGGTTGAAAGGGAAGACAGAAAACTTAGACAGTGTTTGAACTAAAATCGCAAGAAAAGAGCAAATGGCTTTGTGAGTTTGCTTGTATTTATTGAGAAATTTCAACGGGGGAGGCCACAGCAGTCATGAGAAAAGGGAACAAAAATACCATGTTCCTATGTATCATGTTAGGGCACGGCATAGGGATAGCTAGGTATAGGTTTGGTCGTAGCTCCCTTTTGAGTGTGTACGTGTTAGAATGTTTTTGCATAGGTAAAGTACGCAGACACTTTTTCTCCTAAAAATAAAACAAATGGAGCTAATTACTGTTAACAAAAAAGGGACCCTAGTTGGGAGAAAGCAAAGCTCGACCGATAGAGAAGGATCTTGGTTAACAAGCGGAGCTTCACATGGGAGGAAACGAAGCTCAACCCGATAAAAACCTTCAAGTAGGGCTTGGTTGAAAGAAAAGAGCTCGACCAAAAGAGAATCTGCGAGTAGAGCTCGGCTGAGAGAAAGCAGAGCTCGACCGAGAGAAAGCAGAGCTTGGCCTAAGGAGGGTGAGCTCGGTTGATAGAAAAATAGAGGTCATATCAGAGGAAATGGAGCTCAACCAAAGAGGAGGAGCTTGATCAAAAAGGAAGAGCTCGACTAAGGAAGAGAACGCGGCCAAAGGAGCTCAGCCAGAGAACGAGTAGAGCTCGATCGACAGATGGTGGAGATCTGATCATCCGACTGAACTTATGATCAAACGCCCACAAATCGGGGCATTACACTACACAAAGTGATATACAATAATGTGAATGTATAGTAGTGATTTATAAAATGGTGAGGATGAATGATTGATTATGCCATGATTGCATGATGATGTGCATACATTCATGTTTCAAATGAAATAATAAATGGACAACTCACAGCTTAATCCCCAAAGAGGATTAAGGTATTGGTGATTTCACTAAGTGAGAATAAAAGTAGAGCTTGGAAACGTAGCAATGATAGTCTAGAAAAGTGGACTTGGGCTAAGCTCATGGCTTAACTCCTTAAAACATTGAGATCACAGCAACGGAAAGAAAATGAAAAGGTTACGGCGATGGCTATGGTATGAGCTCATTACCCTTTTAGGGCGGTCTAAGGCATTGATGCATTCATCCTGTGAGTAATTTAGAAATATGTTAAAGGGATCCCAAAGGTGTGGTACCCAAACTAAACAAAGAAAGGGACCCTGAAGGTGCAGTACCCAAAATAATGTAAATGTTGAGAATAAGTAATCATGAAATGCTTGCATCTTATAAAGTATTATTGCCCATTAGTGATTTTAAAGGATAAACATGGACACATGATTGACGTATGTAACGCCCCGATTTTTCTATCTGAAAAGAAAATGACCAAAATACCCCTGAGGTCATTTTCTGCCCAGAATTTGAGGATGGCCGGCCCGACAGTCCTCTAAAGGTTAACTCAATGTTTGAAGGGGATTAGATGGCCTTGAGCGGTTTCAGAGGCGAAAACCTCATTTTCTGCAGTTTCGGGTCAATTTCTGCATTTTCTGCGGTTTTAAAGGTGCCGTTGAGCCCGAAACTTTCCCCGAAGGTTCAAAACAATGTTTTCATGTGTTTAAAAGTGTCTATTTAAGTTTCGGTGGTCCTGGGCAGTTTTAGTACAAAATTACGATTTTGCCCCTAGAATAGTGTTTTTGAGCCTAATGATGTAATTGAGCCAATCTAAGCAATATTAAGCTCTAATCGAAGGTTAATTAATTTTCATAATTAATCTAGAGTCAAAATAAGTCATTAAAATTAATTAGAACCTAAGATTACTTAGATTAAACTCAAAACCTCTTTTTCTTTTAAAAATTCAAGTTTCTAGAACATAGAATCTTGAATAGTATTTTCACTATTCACCCTCTACCCCTAAAAAAAAAGCCTAGGATGAGTAGAGATAGACTCCTCTAAAAGGCTAGAATACCCACTAATCATACCCTACATAGCCTTAATTACCTATCCTTTCACTCACACATTTTACTATAAACTCCTAATCTTAGGTCTAATCCAAAAATACACCTAAACACATCACTAACTCAATTAATAAAACAATTTCCTCTCCTTGGATTCCCCTAAATATGGCACCACCTCATACCCTATACCTCACAAGTTTGTTCACTCACACACTCAAAGAACTATGCCTAAACCTATGCCTACAACCTCACCTTGAAATGACATAACCAAGAGACATTTTCCCTCCTTTTCCCCCTCAACATTTCGGCCACTCTCTCCATTCCATCACCTTTGATTTGTTTTTCTATAAATAGCACACTTGAGTAAGCTTGAAACACCTTTAGTTCATTTGCTAAGTTTAGAGCACTCAAAGCTTTCTTTTTCTCTCAAGTTTCAAGAGTTCTTCTTCTTCAACCTCTTCATCTTCTTTATCTTCTTCAACCTCATTTCACTTGGTAAGGATTTTGTTTTAAATGTTTTAGCCATTAAAGTTCTTGTTTAAGTTATATGCTTTATAGTTTCTCTTGAATCTTTTAGAACTTCTTTCTCCGTCTTTGATTCTTTTTCATTTTTAGCCAAGGGCCTTGAAAGACTTGAAAATGAGAGCTTGATGATGAGGATCTCATAATGATATTTATCACTTGAGCAACCTCTAAAGCTTGATCTTGGTTCTTGAGTAAAAGATGTTTTTAGTTTTCTTTCTTCCTTAGTCTTGGAAAACTTAGTTTTGATAATGTTTTAGAAATGGATGTATGAACCCAATGATAAGGACTCATGATTTTGGTGTTAATACATCATCAAGATCATAGTCTCTAGAGTTTCAAAATGGCTCTTTTCTTTGCTCATGATTTCGGCCCCTCTTCCTTTTTTCTTTCTCTAAAATTTCGGTCATCATTGATGGTTCAACATGGAAGCTTGATGATGAGAGTTTCTAGATGATGACCATGTGTTCATCACAATGAGACCTCTAGAGCTTGAGTTTTAACAAAAATGCTATTTATGATTTTGCTTCGAGGAATGATATTTTGTTTACTTTAGCTTATTGTGATAAATTCGGGTTAAGGCTTAAGTTCCTTCAAAGTCTTGTAAGAGCTTTAGCAAAAATATAAAAATGAACCTGCATATTTATATTTCTAGCACCTCATATTTATATTTCAAGCTCATGCATCTCATATTTACTTTTCGATGTCATCACTAAACTCTAAAGATTAAAGAAAAGGAGTTGCATTATCACGTTTAAGTTTCAAGTCTTGCATTGCATGTTTGTATTTCAAGTCATCACTTAAAGAACTTAAAGATTTAAAACGAGAGCTTGCATATCACCTAATTAATCTCGAAGCCTTTCTATTTCGGCCTTAAAGTCAATTGTTGCTGGGCCTAGAGCACTAAAATAAAGAATTGAACTTGCATATTTATTTTCAAGTTTCGCATATTTACTTTGTACCTTGCATATTTAATTTCAAGTTCTTGCATTTCATATTTACTTTAAAGCCCTCACTTTACTTTATAATGAAGAATAAAATGGAATGCATAGCACGTTTATATTTTGTCATCATTTAAGGAACCTAGAGCTCAAAGAGTTGCCCTCATTATCTCAAGTTAAATTTTGATTATGGAAACATCCCCAAGGGTGTAAATTCGGCCATGTGATGTGGATGGACTCCAAATGAGCTTCATCTAGTTACAAGGGCCAACAATCTTTGTTCAAAAGTTTTCTATGTTTTTAAGTGTTCTCTAAGGTCATGATCAACAAGATTTGCAAATTAAACCTCTTCCAAGAGTGAACTAAATTTGTTATTTCCCTATGATTGTTCTTAGCCTCTTTTACAAGATAAAATGTTTTGCAAAAGAGTTTTAAAAGTTCTAAAACGATTCGAGGGAAAGCTAGCAACCTATGCTTGTGAAAAATGAGATTTTATGCAAGATACATATATGCATGAATTCGGTTCCGCCATGACATGTTTGCTGCTGTATGATGATAATTTTGACATGTTAGAATGTGTAAAATTTATATGTGTTGAGGTAGGAAGCTTTCTATGCATGTTAGGGAAGAAACTAGCTTTATAGAAAAATCGTAAAGTTAAGCTCTAGCATAGTTTTGACCCATAAATTCTTAGCTTTTACCAAAACTATTTTAGTATGTTAACCTTCAGTTTAGGATTGTTTAAATATGAAAAATTTGGTAACATTTGATGTAGGATTGATTTTTAGAGTCTACAGAGAAACTAGTAACTAGAAAACCATAAAAGTGCAATTCTAGAACAGTTTTCTGATTCTTTTACAGCATGATTAATCAAAGCAAAAGTGATCTACAATTAGTGTAAAAGTGTAGGAATCCCTCATAATTGGTTTAGATCTAATTTACAGCGCCTTAGGCAAAGACAGAACCAAGAAAAGGTCTAAAACGTAAGTTCTAGAACCCCGTAATCTTAAAGATGTAATTCTGCCTTTGGAGTATGATGCTGCCCAGATTTACTAATGAGCTTAAATGCTAGTAAGAATTATTGATTGTGAACCCTTAGGTGCATAAGAGGTTGATAGAGAACAATAGAATAATCATATCTCACGTCTAAGACCCGTAAGGGTCAAAGCATAAGACACCGTAGATGCAAGAGCATAATGAGCTATAATGTTACATGAGAATGTATGTTTAATTATGAGAATGACTTGATCATAGCATATGCATTAGCTGAGCCTGATCCTTGATTCCAGAAAATTGGCTAGGAGCATGCTATCTTTTAAGAATGTTAAAGCAATGATGTGATGACCTATATGCTATGATGAGTTTGACTATATGACTTGATGTCTTATAGTGATGTTGAATGGCTATGCATGTTCCATATGTTTCGTGGCATAAAGCAAGTTTGAAGGAAATCCAGTGTACGCTATTACGCTGCCGAATTTCCCATCAAACTTGAGGATTTGAGAAAAGTTTACAAAAACTCCTGGGTGACACCGGTTCGGCCAACCCCCCCCCCCAGGAAAGGTTCTGGGTGACAGTGGTTCGGCCGAGCACCCCCAGAACAGATGTGATATAACACTGAGACGCATTCCTCCCGCTACGGTTGGGAGAAAACAAATCCGTGAGGGTATTGATATTGAGCTTGCTAAAGCGGACAATTTGCTGTGTACTAGATACCAGTAGAGCATTTCAAAGAAGGAAATGATCCTAAGATAGGTAATCCAAGAAAGTTATGTATACCCCTTCTATTAGCCTATATCAAATCTAGTGACGACTAGTTAGGATTGAGTTCATTCCTAGGCGATAGGTGAGATGTAGTATGGTGACCAGATTATCACCGGGCCGATGAGTCGGTTGGATTTTTGGTGGATATGTTAAGAGGGTGGTCTTTAAGAAAAAGAACTTAAGAGTTTGACTTATGAGAAAAATGTCACATGGAAAGTACTATGCCTTTTTATACCATGTATATGATTTATGTTTCTTTATGTGGAGCCCAAGAGCAATGATGTTCATGTTAATGTGCATATGGTATTGTCATACATTCATCAAATATCTATTGCATCCATGCCATTAAGACTCATACTAAAAGACACCCACTTCGGATAAATAGATTTGGAAAGCTTAAAACCGAACCTTATGCATGGACACCTTTTTCATAATTAAAACCGAGGTGGCTGGGGACGACGACGATGACACTCATGTTAGAGTCGAGAATCCCTACTGAGAATCTTGAATGAGTTTCTCATCCCTTCCTTTTCTTCCGTGTCATCTTTAGACGAGGATTACAACGAGGTTTATGACTTCTTTTGAGGCTCGTGCTTAAGGGTCACACTAGCAGACGGAGCAAAGGGTCGCTGCGGGAGCATAGATAGCTTAGCTTTTGGGTTGACACTTATCCAACCTCATAGGTGGATAAGGATCACTTCATATATAAAGGCATATTTTGATGTAAATGATGGTACAATGATGCTAGTAAATTATATATCCATGAAGATGTAATGACATATGATTGTTATGTATGATACTATATTTCATGATTATGAATGGTGCGATTACTTTTCTTGCACGATGTGGTTATGACAAACGTTAGGTTAGTGCACGGCTCGTGTTTTGTTTTTCAAGGTTCGAAAAAGAAAAATTTATTCATATCTTCCACTAAGTATTTTAATGAAAGGTTTTAAAGAATGAGACTAAAAGAGTAATAGACTAATGATTAACCTAAATATGTTCTAGAGTATTGGGTTAAAAATTAGGATGTTACAACGTACGACTGAATGAATATTCCTGTTAATGTTATAAGAATAGTTAAAAGCAATTGCACTTTTGCTAATTATATTTGCAAAAATTCAGTAATTGAATCATTTATATGTCTACCCTTTTATAACAAACCTGAAGTGACTAGGACGACAATGATGACACATTTGGTGCAAGTTCAATTCCTATTGAGAAATCTTGTATTTCTCATTCCTATGTTTATTCCCATTGTTGTTACCAGAAATGGATGAGTGCACCTAAAGCAACAGGGCTGTAAAAGAAGGCAACATGTGAAGATCTCAAACTTTCCAAAAATTAGCACATCGAGTTTAGTTATATTGTAGTTGCGAAGAATATACCTATATTAGTAGAATTTATATTGTTGTTTGTTAGGAACTTATCCCCATGGTATATGTCTTGGTATGACTTATGTATTAAGTAGTTAGATTTCAGCTTATGTAATGGTAATTTTACATTTAGTCCTTTATTCAGCTTTATTGAATTAAGTAAGAGCTCAAAGTAATTTTGAGTAACATCTATGTAAGCACTATGTATTTCAATTCTCGCTATAGGCTTAAACTTTCAAAAAGAAATTTAAAATATGAAAAAAAGAGTTATCCACTATTTTTCTAAGTTAATTTCAAAAGAAAATGAACACCAGGCATAAGTGACATTTAATGGAGTCCAAATGCGAACTTAAGCATAGTTGGGTTCCTTTAGGGTGTTATACATGTGCTCATGCTATAAGCTATTCAGGTTGATGAGAGTTTATCCTAGGAAGAGGAGCCAGTTGCCATCATGGCTAGGCAGATTAATAAGCTTTTCTCTATGGATGTGGCCCTAGTAAAAGTCATCTGGAGGAACCACTCTGACAAGAAAGCCACTTGGGAAGCTGCAGAGGCCATGAGGACCAAGTATCCGCATCTTTTCCTTCCTCCAGGTATGTGCCATATTTGAGGACAAAATCTCTTTTAAGGGGGGAAGTATGTAATATTCTAGGTACATGTACTGTAGACAAGTCTTGTATACCTTTAGAGTCCCCCAGGACCCATCCGTGAAGTTGGTAAGACCCCGAAAATCATAAACCATGTTGCAGTCACGTTCTGCAGAATTATACAGAACAGGCTCGTTGCAGCGAGTATGGGTTACTGCAGGAAGCAAGTGAGCCTTTCTATGGGTTTTGAACTAGATCGGCTTACTACAGTGAATTTTGGTCACTGCAACAAATGGGTCTGATACTAGAATAGTGCAAAATGATGCAGCTTTGAGTTATGAGACCCTCTACCCTTTTATACCCCCTATTTTGGTCCCCCAAACCAAAAAATCAAACCCTAGCCCTCTATAGTCCTTCTTCCTTTTCTTTTCCTCCCTCACTCTTAACCACATCCAATCTTTCATCTTCCAAGGATTCAAGGTAAGTTTTTATTGGCTTTGCTTTCTTTTCTCAAATCTCTCTTTGCTCTTGGCATTGGCATTATTATTCTCCACGTCATTCAAGCTTTGGTGCACCTCATTATCATTAGGAATAGATTTCAGTTATCTAGAGATTTATACAGAGTTTTATGGCTCCAATGACAGATATTGATGCCATTCCTGATCCAAGGAGCTCAACTAATGTTGACCTTTCGTTGTTAATGCCTCTAAGTGAAGGGGTTCAAACCTGTAATCTCTATGTTGCGCATTATAGCTACTTTCTTGAAAACTTAGCTTATATGGTGATTTTAAAGATTTCTGTAAAAATATTAGAGATTTTTTCTTATTTATCAAACTATGAAAATATGGTTTTGCAAGTGGCATAAACTATATGTATAACACCCTAATATTTAACTCAACACGCCTAGGACGCATTTTAAGTTAATTATTTGTTATTACTCTTTTGTTCTAGTTTTTAACTCAAAACTTCTTGAAAATACTTTAGTGAAAATATGGGTAAATTTATTTTTTGAACTTAAATATCAAAACATGAGCCGCGCATACTAAGTATCTAAAGTCATTCATCTTGCCTGCGTAAGAGAGATGTTAGAAACAAATAAGAGGTAAATACATAATACAACATGGTATAACATAACTCAAATAATAATAACATATCAATAACTATATCATAATAGTGATGTCCTATAAACATAAGGACATCAATATATATCCATCAATAGAATACAAACTGATAAACGAGATATGATCATTCTAAAGGCATATATCCAAAGGCAAACTATCTCTGTTAAATCTCTTGTCTATAACATAGCTCCCTCGTCTACATCTCAAAGAAAATCACGAACTACTCCATCATCCTTGTCTGGAGACGACACGGAAAAGAAGAGGAATGAGAAACTTATACAAGAATCTCAGTAGGGCTTCCCGACTCTAACACAAATGTCATCATCATCATCCCTAGGAACCTCAGGTTTAATTATAAAAATCATGGACATATATATAAGGTTCATTTATTAAGTTCTAATACCATTAGCCGAGGCTCGTATCTTTTAGCATGAATCTTAATGTCATGAATGCATGTCAATATCATATACAAAATATCATAGAATTCATAAAGCACTGCATATGATATAAAGAACATAGAATCATGATCATCATTCTTATAGGTGACTTAAACTTCTTATTCTCTTTTCCTTGGGGGTTGCCCTATATTCTCTCTTTTCTCAAGAGTTCTAGGTTATGAGCTCATACCTCACGAGTCGTCACTAACATAATATTATCCCTTTTGATAAGTTAAATTCCCGACTCTTAAGGTATGGGATAGGGGGCATTAGGATCACATTTCATAACCTTTAATTCGAGGAGTCCAAAGGATCACTTCCTATTTGGATCACCTCTCATAACCTTTAATTTGGGGAGTCTAGAAGATCATTTCCATGTATCTTATGTCACCTTTAATCTTGGCATGATATATGGATGCAAACATGAATAACTCATCATTTCAATATTTCATGCTCATAAACTTCATGAACTTATGCATATCAAACATAACCATAACATGCCATAATTTAAATCATATAAACATGCATCATATTTCATTGTATATATCCATAAGCTATATAAATTTCAACACATGAACATAGCCTTCACGAGATATCAATCACATTCATCTCATCAAATTTATCAATATTTATGCTTAAGCCCCAAAGGGGTCAAAGTGTAATTTCTCAAAGATTATAGGTCAAAACGTAAATATTCCTTTTTAATACATTCTCACAAACTAGAGATCTTTAACATTAACTAATACTTTCAAGAGACACATAACCACTAGAACCATATAAAACTCATCATAAAAACCTTTTAGGGCTATAGACCAAATTTTAACATACTTTAGGGGTCAAAGTGCAGAATCGCTTGTTTTTAATATTTAACAACAACCGAAATTTCTAAAACTTTATCTAAACTTCATAAATGGTATTTTGGACTCATGGACACATTCAACATCATTAGTAGCTCTAAATAAAATCTTTTGGCTGAAATAACATAGTTGATAATTCAAAACACAACTTTCCGCATTTTGCAAAACGGCCTAATCTAACACTTGTAATTACCCTTTTATGCATCTATGATACCAAAAACAAATTTTACATCAAATATAAGTAATTCTTAAGTGTGAACAATGTGAATAGCCTTGAACAACCCTTAAACAGAATTAGAAAATTAGTCTCCTTAAAGCTTCATAAAATCACAGTTTTAATCCTTTCTAGTTACTAGACTTTCCTAAAATGCTAACAACAATTTTTATGACATTTATTAGTGATCCTCAAGTGTGTGAACAACAATAAACAGTAGTAAACAGTGGTGAACAGTGGTTAACAGTGATGAATAGGTCCGAACAATGATCAGAAAATTACCATTTTAAAAGCTTCATAAAAACACAATTTTGATCCTTTTTATTTACTAGTTCATCCCAAAAATGATAAAAACAATTTTTACATTAATTATAAGTAATTTATACATACCCAAACCTTTTAAGTCAGCATCCTAACCATTTTATTTGAATCAGGTTAGTAACCTAATTCTTTTAATCAAAAGCTTGAGAAAAACACAATCTTTAACATCTTTGAATTTCTAATTCTAACAAAAGTTAATTGAGTAATTTAAAGACAATATCAAAGCCTTAAAAATAAAATAAACCAACTGAGCATCAAGAGGGTAGAAATAACATAATTTAAATATATCCATAAAAATTCCTATTAAGATTAAAGAGGTAAGTTTTGAGCTTTAGAGATTTAGATGATAGCAAGAATCATAGACATGTTATGCAATCCATTTTTAATCTTTATCATTATAAGGTGATAACTTGGAAATATAAACATGATATGCAATACTTGAAATATAAATATGAAGATGCAAGTTTATTTTTAGATCTTCAAAGTTTAGGTGATAACTTGAAATATAAACATGAAATGCATTACTTGAAATTTAAACGTGAGAATGCAAATTCATATTATTGTCTTCAAGATTTAAGGTGATGACTTGAAATTAAATATGATTATGCAAGGCTTGAAATTTAAACATGATATGTAAGAGCTTGAAACATAAATATGGGTGCAAGTTCATTTATGATCTTGTTAAGCTCAAAACTTTTAGAGAATTAAACTCTTTAATCCCAATTAATCTTAACAAAGGGGGTGAACTTTAGAGTCCTTGATTATCATGTTTCCAAGAACCTTATCTCATGGTCTCATCATCAGGCTCATTAAAAGTTAAATTATAAGCAAAGAACAAGGATATAACATGAAATAAAATCCCTACCAAGTTGTTTCTTGCTACCAAAAGATAATGCTTGATATTTAGAGAAGTTAGAAGAAGAAAATATGTCCTTAATGAGTGTTGTGAATTCAGCCAAGATGAGCACAAATGGAGGAAGGATTTTTCTTATGTTTTTGTGTTTGATAATGGAAAGGTTATGTGTTTAGGAGTTGATTTATGGTTAGAATGTATATGCTTGATGTTTAGAGCTTGGTTAGAGGTTGGGAATGGAGTCTCTTGGATGTGAATAAGGAAGAAGAAGAAAGCTTGAAGCATTGAGAGAATTTGAGAACTTTGAGTAAACTTTGAGTAAACTTTGAGCAAGAAAACTATCAAGTAAGCAAGTACCAAGGCTATGAATGTTTGTGTGAACATTTTAGCCATGGAAGAGCTCATATTTATAGGACAAGGAGGCTGTATAGCCGCTGCCTTCATGGCTGGAAAATGGGGTTTTTAATTTCATTTTTCAATTAAAGAAACATAGAAAAAGAAAGCTTTTATTCTTGTAATAATTTTGTTCATGCATAATGGATGAAAACATTAAAATATGATGCTAATGGGGGACATTGTTGCTGATCACATTATGGCTGAAATAGGTGGGTTTTCTTTTGATTAAACATAGCCAAAAATAATGAAAAAGAAAGCTAAAGAAATAGTGATAAGGTTGGATATGATTCTTTGTTGGAAAATCAATAAAATATGGTGGAAATAAAGCCTCATGGCTGCTGGTTTCTGATTGCATTAGGATCAGGTTGATGATGTTTTACAAGTGGTAAATCATGTATTGGATGTGTACTTACTTAGGTAAAAGATTAGGAATTGATGGATTATTGAAAATGGTAAAAGGTTAAATGTTTAGGACAAAACAAGACAAGGTAAAAAGAATAATCATACACTAGTAAATGAAGTTAATCTCGTGAGTTAAAATCAATTTGTAACATAGGTCTTAAACTTAGGATAAGAAAATGTAAATGTACTAGATTTTACCTACACCGTAATCTTAACTTTGATCTCAACATCACTAATTTTATGAGCTTCTGTAATTAAGGAAAGGTAATTTAATTTTACCTTTGGTAATCATAGGCTCTAATTACCTCAAGTAATTATTTTTAACCTTGGGTAATTGATTTTTAACTCAAGGTTAATGAATAAAATCAATTTGAGTTCAATTAGAGCTTAATATTGTCTCAATTACGTAAATAAACTCATTTAGCATAATTAGGGGTAAAAAGGTAATTTCACGTAAAAACTCCCTGTAATTACTAGACATTCTCAAATCATACTTGAAATAGTCATTTTCGAACTTTTGGGTGAAAACTCCCTGCAATTATATAATTTCATGTAAAATTACTGTAGGGGTAAAACAGTAATTTTACATACAATAAAAATTGAGAATTGAGATTCTTATCTCTAAGACATATATAATCCCTATCAACCATTAAAGTAACCCCTCAAAGATTATCTAGATTGTTTATCTTTGACTTTCTAGGTAAAAATGACTTCAGGGGCATTTTAGTCATTTTACATGTACAGAAAAATCAGGGTTTACGACTTTCGCACGAATCGCTATTCGAATTTCTCATAACGTTTCTCTAATGTTACATTCCTTTGAGGATTATTCGGCCTTGAAGTACATACAAAAATTACCTAGGGGCATTTTGATAATTTTTACACAGCAGTAAAAATTGGAGCATTACAATATGATTTTATGAAAATCATGGGACCATTGTTTTTAAAATAAGTTTATAAAGAGTTGGATTTTGATTTATGACTATCCAAAGATGTTATACTAGTGATATGAGTTCCAGAATCATTGTTTTATATGATAAAGCCTTTGAACCCTTGGATCGGAGACTTAATGAAATGTAGAGAAAGGATTGAGATTCTAATTGAGCTAACAGTAGCTATAGAGAAAAAGGTTGCGTGCTAATAGCAAGTTAACCTTGGTACCAAGCAACCTAGGGCTAGATATGACTAGAGACTCATAGTTAGAGAACTTATTGATACACTAGGGACAGCGATACGTAACGTCCAAATATAATCATAGATTATTATATAGAGATTTATGTTTCTCTATTAGGATACTGTTGGGTTATATTATAGGAAACTTGTAATATCCCCTACTGCTTTATGGATTGATGAATGTCCCCATAAACAAACATGGGTCTTTTTAGCATGCTTTGTCCTCACTCACATGCTTCCTAGGAAAACGTGTTGAGTTAGGACAAAGCACACTAAAAAGACCCATGTTGGTTTGTAGGGACAATGGTTAATCCATAAAGCAGCAGGGAATGTTGTAAATGGTACTAGAGCCTGCATCTTTCCCAATATGGTGTGGTTTAAGGACAAACCAAGCAGAAGCTGGTAGGCATGAATACCTGGTGACGAAGGCAAGGGTGATCATTAGTGCGAGAAGGCATGGACAAGGAGCAACTCTTAGCAAGGCCTCTAAGTGGAAGGGTATATAAATAAACTGATTACACACCCGAATGAGAAGGATTCTGAGACTGTGTGTAACGCCCCGATTTTTCTATCTGAAAGAAAAATGACCAAAATGCCCCTGAGGTCATTTTCTGCCCGGAATTCAAGGATGGTCAGCCCCGCAGTCCTCGAAGGGTTAACTCAATGTTTGAAGTGGATTAGATGGCCTTGAGCGGCTTCGAAGGCGAAAACCTCATTTTCTGCAGTTTCGGGTCAAAATGACCAAAATACCCCTATAGCGTTTTTACGCGGGTAAAGGTGCCGTTAAGCCCGAAATTTTTCCCGAAGGTTCAAAACAATGTTTTCATGTGTTTAAAAGTGTTTGTTTAAGTTCCGGTGGTCCCGGGCAATTTTAGTGCAAAATTACGATTTTGCCCCTAGAATAGTGTTTCTGAGCTTAATGACATAATTAAGCAAACCTAAGCAATATTAGGCTCTAATCGAAGGTTAATTAATTTTCATAATTAATCTAGAGTCAAAATAAGCTATTAAAATTAATTAGAACCCAAAATTGCTTAGATTAAACTTAAATCTCTTTTTAAAACTCAAAGATTCCAATCTTGGAATCTTGAATAGTATTTTTCTCTCTCCAATCTTTGAATGTATAATTTCGGTCATGTAGTGATGATGAACTTGGAATGAGTTTCATCTAGCTACAAGGGCCAACAATCTAAGTTTTAAGATTTTCTTTAAGCCTCATGAATTTTATGAAGTTAAGACCAACAAGATTTATGAACTTAATCCTCTTTTAAGGAGGAATTAAGTTGGTTACTGACCTAAGGTTGTTTTTAGCCTCTTTGATAAAATAAAATGGTTTGCAAAGAGTCTTAGAAGTCCTAATTTGGTTCCAAGAGAAACTAGCAACTTATATGCTTTAGAAAAGTCAAATTATGTATCTTTTTGGGACTTCACATTTCAGTTCTGCCATGATAAGTTTGCTGCTGTATGATGATGTTATGATGTGTTAGAATGTGTGAAAATTATATATGATGAGGTAGGAACACTTCCATGCATGATAGGAGAGAAACTAGCTTCATAGAAAAATCGTAAAGTTGGAATTTAACATGAGTTTAATCCCTTTAATCCTAATCAATGCCCAAACTATTTTAGTATGATAACAATCAGTTTAGGATTGATTAATCATGAAAAATTTGGTTACATTTGAAGAAGAATTGAATTTTAGCACCTATAGAGAAACTAGTAACTAGAAAACCGTGAAAATACAATTCTAGAACTCTTAGAACATTTAGGGCCTGTTTGCTTTGCATTTTCCAGTTTAGTTTCGATTTTAGTTTAGGTTTTGATTTTCAGTTGTAAAGGAAAAAGCGAAAAAGCTAGCGAATTTTCGATTTTCAGTTTTGATTTTCCTTCATAAAATAAAATCAAACTGGAAACTGAAAACTGAAAACTAAAAACAGGCAAAGCAAACAGGCCCTTAATTTTCTGATTCTGTACAGCAACCTTATAATGTAGTAAAAATGTTTTATAATTAGTTCAAAGGCGTAGGATTTCCTCATAATTGGTTTAGATTTAATTTATAGTGCCTTAGGCGAAAACGGAACCGAGAAAGGGTCTAAAACGTAAGTTCTAGAGCCCCGTAATCATAGATATATAAGAGGTCGATAGAGTTCTAGAGCCCCATAAGTTCTAGAATATAAGTGATAGTAAGATTTGTTAGAAAAGAATCCTTAGGTGCATAAGAGGTCGATAGAGAATGATAGGATAATTACATCTCAAGTTTAAGGCCCATAAGGGTCAAAGCATAAGATACCGTAGAATCAAGAGCATAATGAGTTTCAATATTACTTGTGGATATGTGTTTTGTTTGAGTATGAAATTATGATTGAGGATGCATGTTCTACTTGTTTATGTGGCATAAAGCAAATTTGGAAGAAATTCGGTATGCCGCTGTTACGCTGTTGAATTTCTAACAAATTTGGGGACTTAGAAGTCTTTGAAAAACCCATGAGATTTTCTTAAAAGAGATGAGGTACTAAGATGTGGTCTTGGATGACGTCGGTTCGGCCGAGCACCTCCAAAGAACTCATGTGACATCGGTACCAAGATGTATTCTTGGGTGACACCGGTTCGGCCGAGCACCTCCAAGAAATGCCCCCTAGCCCGTACTAGATAGTCGGGATTATGATTATGATACACTTATTGGAATTGATAAGTAAGAGCTAGTGACGACTAGTTAGGTATGAGCTTATGACCTAGAGATGTGACACGTTCTGGGTGACACCGGTTCTGCCGAGCACCCCTAGAACGAATGTTTTTTAGGGTGGCCCTATGAGAAAGTAAAGTATGATGATTATGTCACAAAGTTTTCCCATATGAGATTTCAATTGCCACTTTATGCCACTATTAAGATGATACTTGATGTTATGATGATTGTTCTTGCATTACGTAGTGCCATGTATACATTCTTTCATTGTTGCACCCATGACATCAAGAATCATTCTAAAATGAACGGACCTTGGCTAACTGCGTTTTGAAAGTTTAAAATGAATTTGATGCATGCATACTTATCTTATACAACTAAACCTAAGGTTCCTGAGGACGTAGAGGATGACACCTAGATAGTAGGAGGCCCTACTAAGATTCTTTAGCAAGATTCTCACTCCCTTTATCTTTCCTTTCTGTCATGTCTTCAGATCGCGACATTCATAGTTTTTGTGGACACCCCGACGTGGGAGATGCACTTTGATCCGGAGCACGGATCATACCATTTTGAGGGTCAGTGCACAGTTCGAGTCTTCATGTTCATTGGACGACCCTTCGCTCACCCTGTACATACCCATCACTTCTCCTCGACAGCACCCTATGGGGACGACGAGTGGGTTTTTGAGCGCGCACGTACGTACAACGAGAGAGTGCTCCGTATGCACACCGCCGCTTCTGCCATGCCCGACTACCCCGACTATGTGTCCCGGACATACTTCTCGGAGGCCGACCCATCAGAGGACCCGCCTACCCATCTGTACAACGAGAGCTCTGCCCCCACTCCACCACTGATGAGAGAGGGCAGTGAAGACACTGTGACTCATCCTCAGCTAGCACAACGACCGGAGATGCGGCCACGTCATGGCGGTCACTCTCGATCCCCACTTCATCTTTACATGTCGGAGGAGCTCGCCCAGTTTGCCGGGTATGTGCCTCGCTCGCGGGATGGACGTCAGTAGGAGGTAGCAGATGACCGATGGAGTACCCGGGCTAGTGCACACACCATTTAGATGAGGATAAACCTTCTTTTGTTTAGAGGTTATCCCTTTAGTTGCACTTGGGTAGGGGAGTTTGCTTTTATGTTTTTCGTCGTTCTTTCCTTTGTATCTTCTTTTTAGATGTATTCGTTTCATGTTGTACCAAACTAAGTCCTACCCTTCGTAAGTGGGCATTTCCTATTATATATATATATATATATGCAGTTCAGTCTTATCGTGATGTGCCTTTACCTGCTTTATGTTATTTATGAGATGCTTGCTTTATTTCCTTACGTGCTTCATTGCTTATCATGTGACGCAGCTCTCACTTTGTTTTCTTAATTCAAAAAAAAATTTACCTATATTTTCTGCTAAGTATTTTAAAGTAGAAAAGGAAACTATGACGTAATAGACTAATGATTAACCTAAATATGTTCTAGAGTATTGGGTTAAGAATTAGGATGTTACATTGTGTATGTATGGGACTATACAATTAAAGAGGGCTTCTATGAATTGATTTGTACTACATATGCCAACAAAATGCTTTTTCATTTTGGTAACCCATTACTAAAGAACTTCACAGTTAAGTGTGCTTGACTTGGAGCAATTTTAAGATGGGTGACCTCCTGGAAATTTTTCCTAGGAAGTGTGTGAGTAAGGACAAAACGCGCTGAAAAGACTCGTGTTAATTTGTGGGAACAGTCATCAATTTATAAAGCAGCAAGGAATATTACAAAACTGTGACTTTGATGTTATGATTATGAGTGTGAAGTGTTTTAAAGCTTTATACTATTATGGTTATGATTTATTGCATTGTTTCTTTAGTGTCCCATGAAGTAGGTTTCAAGTAAGAATTCATTCACTGAGCTTTTATCTAAAAACTCATCCCTTCTCTTTTCTCTCCTATTTACAGATACAGCAGCTGCTGCAGGTTCTTCCTAGCCTCCTTCTTCCTAGTAGCAACAGAGATTTAGTTGGTGAGCTTCACTTTAGTGAAGCATTCTTGGTACGGTTTAGAGTGCTCTAGTGTCATTGTAGGTAGGAGTCCTGATTCATATAGAGATTGTTTTGCATTTTGCTTACTTTGATCATGCTTTGATTTGTATTAAAGAATTTGGACAATTATGATACTTTGAATGAGAAGTACGCAATACATATTCATACCTAGATGATATGATGATTTCAGACTTTGAACATTGATTATGAAATTCTAGTTATAATTATACTTATTTTAGAGAACAAGTGACTTGTTATAGAAATGATATTATGTTTTAATGGATTTTATATATTAAAATATGCACATAGAAGAGTACACAAGTCATGAGACTTGTAACGCCCCAATTTTTACTGTAATTTTTACTGTCATTGGAAATTACTGAATTACCATAGGTAATTATTACATAAGATTTGAGGCCGAACAATCCTTAATAAAGGAATATAACATTAGAAGATAGGTTAGGAGCGATTCATGCGAGAGTCGCAAATCCCGAATTTCTGTACGTGTAAAATGACCAAAATGTCCCTGAAGTTATTTTACTCAGAAAATGAGGATTGTGGGCCCCACATATTCTCAAGGGGATGTTTTGAGAATAATAAGGGATTGTTTGTGTTATGTGTGTTAATAGAGCAGAAGAATCTCAATTTTGAGTTCCGAGGCGCGAAATGACCAAAACGCCCATGCGGCTGTTTTAACTCCGATGTGCGTGATCGAGCCCGAACCTCACTAAAATGTTTTAAAATATTTTTAAGCCATGATTAACCATTGGTTAAGCTCGGGTGGCCTCGGCAGTTTTTAAGTGAAAGTACGATTTTGCCCCTGCTTTTGGCGGTTTGCGAATTTGAGATTTTCGATTCATATACCTAAACCTAAGCAATATTAGGCTCAAATTAAAGCTTATTAAATTCTAAATATTAATCTAGATTCAAAATTATGTATTTAGATTGATTAGAACCCAAAATTGCTCAAAAACACCCAAATTGCTTACTAATTCACTTAAGCCCTTAACCGTAAATTCTCTAAATTACATGAATACCTTGCCTACACCTAAATAATGCATGGAACACACAAATTTCACTTCTTTGGGCTGTAATGCACGAAATTATTGATGCCATTATGCAGCTGAATTATTTCCAAAAGTTGCACTAAAACAAAATGCCAAAATGTCACCATAAGAGACATAATTCCTTAATTTCATACAACTTTGTCTAAAATGATTTTTCCTCCATTATTTCTCCTAAAAAATTCTGACAACTACCTCCTCATTTTGGCCAATTAGAAGCCTCAAAATCTTCTATAAATAGGCTTGCTTGAGTGGTCTTGGAATGCTTGGTTCATAACTAGTTTTTAGGAGCACCAAAAACTTTCTTTCTTCCTCCTCTTTGGCTGAATTCTTTCTTCAATTTTTCAAAGAGATTTTGTGTCATTTCACTTCAAGAAATCAAGTTCTCTTCCTCTTCTTCAACTCAGATTAGGTAGGGAGTAGTTTCTAAATTTATTTCTATGCTTTGAGGAGTTGTGTTTTTAGCTCAAAATGATGAAATTATGAATTTACCTTAGCTTTTCATTTTGGTTTTCCTCTTCTTTTTAACCAATTTAGGCCATATGGCCTAGGTGGAACTAAGATGATGGCTTGATGATGAGGACCTTGAGGGTGGGTTGTAAATCCATCACAAGTTAGGCCTCTAAAGCTTGAAAATTCCACTTGATGCAAAACTTTAAAGAATAATACTTTATAATGCTAAAACAATGATTTTTAGTTTAGAACTTGAAAGATGTATTTCCTTTTATGTTTTATTTCTTGTTAAGATATGTATTGGGTTGAATTTATGATTCTTTTAAAGTCTTGAAGGAGCTCTAGTAAAGAAACAAAATGAATTTGCATCCATGATTAAGTTTATGCTTTGCATAACCATGTTTACCTTCTATGTCATCACTAAATTTTCAAAGAATGAATAAATGAACTTGCATTTCTCATGTTTAAATTCCAAGCTTGTATTTCATATTTATGTTTCAAGTTATCACTTAATCTTTCAAGATAATAAAGAGGTTGCATCTCATATTTAATTTATGCTCTCACTTTATTTTATAATGGCTAAAAGAATCAACGCATGACATATTTATTTTATGCCATCACCTAACGATCCTAGAGCTCAAAGACTTGCCCATGTATCACAAGCAAAGAAATATGATTATTGGAGTTAAAGAATTTATTCTTTAAAAAGTCTTGAGATTGGAGCTTAAAAGATGTAATAATAATTCTCTTCTCCCTCTATGGTCCTTGCGGACTACCGCCCTGGTTTCTTAATATTCTCTTCTCCTCTATCGTCCTCTGTGCGGATTACACGCTCTAGTTTCTTGTATCATGTTTATATTTCAAGTTCTTGCATCATGTTTAATTTTCAAGTCATCACCTTAAATCTTAAAGATAAAGAAATGGAATTGCATATCATATGTATAATTCCAAGCTATCACCTTATAAAGATAAGATTAAAATAAGGTTGCATAGCATGTTTATAACTCTAAGATGTCACCTAAATCTCTAAAGCTCAAGACTTACTCCTTTTATCTTAAGTGAGAATTTTAATTGTGAAGATCCTCCCAAATTTGACAAGAGAACTAGTTTCTAAATGAGTTTTAAGGCTTTGCAAGGATTTTACTGGAACTAGTATTTTATATGCACTTAAAATATGATTCTATGTAATTGCATGAGGTTCATGATTCGCCACTGATCCGAGTTTAGTATCGAAATGTGATAATTATGGTTTATTGTTAAGAGAATGATTCATAATTGGTTTAGTAACTAATTAGTTCTATAATTGATAATTCTATGTAAGGATTGGATGCTTATTAAGTACTTGATATCATTGAATGATTTCTGGCTTGCATGTTATAGTTCTTTGTTGCAAATAATGAGAATGCTTATGCATGAAATATTCTTTATTATGTAAAATTTACCTTTGTTGCTAGAAGAAAGTGTATCATTGTAAAAGTATAATTTGGAAAGGTTCTGGCTAAGGAAAGACTTGGTATTTAAGCGTGTCCATTATGACCCACCTCTCTTTCCTGGGAATCTCCCATATGCATGATTACAATTGATATATATTATTCTAGTTTAAGACTATAAATAAGAAAATGTTATGATGTTTATGAATTCTATTGTGATATAACATGCAAAGATTTAATGGTGACTTAAACTTATAAGAAAATGATCCTTTGGAACCATCGACTATAGGTGGTGAAAAGGTGATTTTAGCCCCTAACCCGTTTCTCTCAAAAGGGTAGAGTCGGGACTTTAGCTTATCAAAAGGGATAAGTATATGCTAGTGACGACTAGTAAAGTATGAGCTCATAACCTAAATTACTCCCAAAAGGGTGAAGTATAGGGTGGCCTAAGGAAAATAATGATGATGATAAGATTTTAAGTCACCTAAGGCACTAAAGAAATGAAATATGTGCATTATGTCCACGTGTAGCTAATATTATATGACATTCTTTTATGCATGTTATTTGATAATGATGATGAGCAATATGATGTAATGATAAAGGAAAAGTTCATTGTAAATATGACATGTTAAGATTATGATGCATTATAAGACGCATGATTAAAAATTGACGAACCTCGGTTAAGTATTTGTCCGAATTTAAAATGAATCTTTGCATGCTCACTATTTTAGAATAATCCCGAGGTTCCTGGCGACTTTCATGATGACACTGTAGAAGGAGGTACCCTACTGAGAATTCTTTAGCAAGATTCTCACTCCCTTTTCTTTATTTCCGTCATTGTCTCCAGATTCAGATGGCGACATTCGTCCTGTTCGTTGATACCCCTACTTGGGAATTTCACTATGATCCGGTGCTTCGCTCGTATCATTTTGAAGGAGGTGCTAGATTCGTGTTTTTATTTACATAGGTCGTCCCTTTGCACATCCTGTCCCTAGTTATCGATTTTCTCCTACTTCTCCCTATGGCGATGAAATGGTTTTCGAACATGCACGTCCACTTGATGAAAGGATGTTACGTTCTTATCCCACTTCATCTGCTATCCACGGATTTCCAGAGTATGTTCCCGAGACGAGATATTCTAAAACTGATCCTTCAGAGGACACTCCTACTCATGTATATTCTGAGAGCTCTGCTCCTACTCCCACACGTGTAAGAGAGGGTAGTGAGGAAACAGTTGTTCAGCCGAGGTTAGCAAGAAGGCCGTCCATGCGACCCCAACATGGTGCATCTCGTGTGTCCCCTCCCGAGGGAGCTCATCAGTGGATCGGATTTATTCCCCCATTTCCAAGACAGTGGCCATAGAGGGTTCTTAGTAGACTTATGTGTGATCATGCACTCTAGTTTTAGGATAACCTTCCCGGCTTATAGAGTTATCTAGTTTAGGGGCATGTATTTCCTTATGTATATTTTCTTTTATGGGTTTGCATAAGACAATGATGTATGAACATAACCCACCCTTTGAGTGAGGTTATTGTATGTAAATATATGCTATAATGTGTTTATGGATGTTATATGATGGAGCCAAAGTGATATGATGTGATATATTCTTAAACGTCTTATTATACTCCACTTACTCGTTCACGTTGTACTCGGCTCACGTTTTCAATTATGTTTTTTTTTTTAAAAAAAATGGCTCGTAATTTCACTAAGTATTTTCAAATTATGAAGAAGGAACCAAAGTAAGGAGTAAAGTCTAGTCATTAATCAGATTCAACCTAGGTGTATTTGGTTAATAACTAGGGTGTTACAAGACTTACATGGAGAGGGGATTCTTTAGGTGCTGGTCGCATGCCCATATCAAGTCGTAACAAGATTATTCAGTTTATGTTATGGATTAAGTTTATACATTTCATATTTATTGTGATTTTATATATAATGACAAGTAAATTAAAAAAGAAGACATTTAAAAATTTGTCGCTAATTGTAGAAGGCAGATGGACAAAAATGTTAGGTCCTTATGTTACTTGCCTTGGTCAGTGTGACATAAAAGTCTGACTTTGCGATCATAATGTTAAAGAGTAAATAAAGAAAGGGATTTTCCTAAGAGAAGGCCTTTGATTATGTTTAAGACAAGCAAACAAATGAAAGTAGAAACTAAAGTAAATAAATCAAAATTCTTGTCAAATTTGCATGACATCTTCTACATAATTACTATTATTTATGCTATGGTAATTTATTATATGATGAAATTGTAGCCTCGTGTATTTTTTGTGCAAATACGGCTGAAACCAATCACAGTTCAAATATTTTAAAACCATTCATTTTCTACCAAGAATTTTAAATTCTCATTTTTATTTATTTTTATTTCTAGTTGTTTCTAATGAGCCACATAATGTTGAATGAAAGGCACAACTGCTAGAAACTCAAAGACTAGTGTTTAATGTTCTATTACAAATTTTAGAAATGTTCAGTTTGTAATTAATGGCATTAAGTACTTAGCCAAACCCTATGCTTGTAACTTTTTGCATTAATGTTAACTATTATACTTCATATGTAAATTCATATTATTAGCTTTTGTATGAACGAGTGTTATAGGCTCCACTTCTATTTATGGAGTAACCTTCTCATTGCATCCTCGCCAAGTTTCCCATGTGGTTATTTGTTTGTCAAACCTCATGTAACTACTGCAAATTTCCTTTGACTTCTCTTGCCCTCAAAACTTTGAAATAATATTCTCATTAACTGAATTTACACGTCAGTTCTTAAGGCCATGTCACCAAATGCCATAAAAATCGTGATAACAAAATCTATATTAGATTTTTTATTGGTCTAGTAGACAAATGTTTTAAAACTCAAACATTTGCCTTTGGTTACATAGAATTTTCCTTTATTATTAAGTGCTTTGTCCGTTTTACTCCATGTGTGAAAACAAAAAAACACATATATTAAAAAATAACAAATGAATCTCAATAATATTATAGAATTGTGCAAGTGGACAAAATTACCCTATTATAATAAACATATTCCCTTTACAATAATTAACGCTACCTCTATTTCATAATAATAATTATTTTTTTCACTTTTTCATATTTCAGAATGAAGATCTGTTTTTTATAATCTTTAGATAGTATTAAAATTTTTTTCATTTATACCCTTAATATGAATGTGTTGATTAAGTAATAACACATTTATCAAGATGGATAATAATAATTATATAATGATAGTTTTGTCACCTTATACAATTTTATACATATATCAAGATTTTTTTTATCTTAATATGTGTATTATTTGATTTTTTATGGTTATTTAGAAAAGGAGGGGGTACAATTAATTATGCTAGGGATAGTAAAATTGCAAATTGATAGAAATTTAAAAATTGATAGATGAAGTGATTCGGAGGGAGTAGATCACAATATAATTTGTACTCTATAATTATGTAAAAATTTATGTAACTCACATTGCTACTCACAAGGCATATAGTGACATTCCAGAATCCATTCTTCAAATTACGTTTCATTACAGCGTCGCTTTGTCACATCTCATGGCCAATCGAAGTTTTTTTTCTTTTTTCAAATAGTAAAGGGTAAGCAGGGGACAAACAGCATATAATTAAGGATGTAATAAAGAAGAAAGATGAAAGAAATGCAGTAGGTGGGTTCTCGGTTATTGTTCTAGTGTATGCATATTGAACTTTGAAGGATGAATATATATAGAAAAGCGTGCAATGCCAAATTTCAAGAAAGAGTGTAGTGTATTGATAGAAACAAGGAATAGTCAAGAGGGATAGCAGTATGACAAGGCAGAAAGATAAAAGGTAAAAGAATTGGTCAAGTCACAGTCATTGAATTCATTTCATACCCAATGGAATTAACAAATGCGTTCAGATAGAAGGAACAGGTCCATAGTGTTGGCACTGTCTAATAAATGCCAATGGCATTGAGAATTAAACGTAGGGTATAGTCACTGGGGTTGAGTGGTTTTACTCTGAAGCAATTTGAAGGAACTGCTATAAATGCGGTTGTGTTACAGCAAGGGTCGGATCATCATTTTTTTTTTTTTCTCATATCTAATAGTTCTATAGTATGTAATGTAATCGTGTACTGGAAAAGTAGATACAACTCCGCTCAAAGTATAACAACATCAATAAACAAATATTTATATATAGTGACAACACCATGTCAAGGTATTTGACCATAGATCGATATTCATCATAAATGTGACAAAGAACTGTACTATCATTACTGATTATAACACGAGAATAAACTGTTTGCTAATAATGATAATCTTTCTATGAAGGAAACGTCCATCTTATTTCTTTCCTTGGCGGATACACTAAGAAGCACAACAATAAAAATTTTGACCAGCTACTTCATTCTCATATTCATGTCATATTTCTCTGTCTAGATGTTCTGTAGTAATTATGCGAAAGAAAAATTAGAAATGCGACTCGAGCTTTGACGGAACGTTAGTCTTCGAATGTCCATCAAAAAGGGAGATTGCAACAGGTTCGATTCTTTCCTCCAGCTAGTAATGTCAAAACCCCTTAAAACAGAAAGGAATGTATATCATGATGGAATTCTTGACTGTACATATGCTGCACGAAAATAATCTAAACATTCCTAAATAATATTTGTACTAAACCCATGCGATTGCACCAGATTAATGGAAATTAATAGTAAGAATTGACATTTCCAGATTTAGATAACACATATAGGGTAATATTTCCAAATTAACATGGTTCATCAGTACATGAGCAACAGCATACATTATATACACGTATAGAATTGAAGAATCTCCCAACATAGACAAAGACAAAATATGTATTTATGTTGATCAGGGATTTTGAGTTTACACTAAATAAAAAAAGGAAAAAGAACCAAAACATAAGAAATAGAGGCAGACAAAATTAGTTACCTATTACATTAATTATGTCATCCCATGAAACCCTAGGAGGGGTTGATGGTACGGCGGTCGTCGCCGCCACCGGCAGCACTGTGCTGTTGGAGCTGATTGAGCTGCCCTAAGCTAGCAGAGATGTTCATGGCCAACAGACTAGCATCATAGTTGTTCCCTGCCTCAAAGCTTCTCACCACCTGCTGCTGGTACTGGTCCCTTGGAAAGAACTGGTGGTGATGGTGGTAGTGGTGATAATGGTTGTCACGGCCACCACCACCGCCCGCACTCTGCGCGTGGTGGTGGTGGCAGGCCGAGGTAGCAGATTCAGTACTAATAAGGCCATGGTTAGTTGTGATGCTCAAGTTTTGGTACCTAGAGAGCTCTGATTTGGCACAGCAGAGGTCCATTTGGAGCTGGCGAAGTTGGTGCTGAAGGAGAGAGATGACTCCTACGCAGCCATAGACGGGGTCACGGAGCCTCATCTCTGCTTCATAGGCAAGGGAATTTACAGCATCTTCACGCTGGTGAGGGTGCAAGTCGTTGAGAAGCTTTGTGACATTGCTTGCCCCGAAGATTCTGTGAACGTTTGCAAACTTTTGGGGCTGATCAGGTGGGAAGTATGGTGCAAAAGCACACTCTGGTTGGCATTTCCGGCGCAGAAACTTGCATGCTGCGCATGGTGAATTTGAGGATGCCATTGCTGCTCTATCACTCGCTTCTTTTTCTCTTCCTCCTTTCACTCACTGACCACCATTAATTTCTGTGATGCACCACCATGTTTGTTATTATTATATTGTAGAATAATAATAATAATAATAATAATAATAACCGATGTTGAAAAGAAAAAAAAAAGAAAAGTGGTCAATTAATGTGTGTTAGATGGCCAAATCCATTATTTTACGCAACACACTCTTTTCCTTTTCTTTCTTATTTTATTGCACTTTTTAATTTCTTTTTTATATTTTAATTAAACCAAAACATCCTAACATAATGCGCTTCCCGTTTACTACCCAAGTTTTCCGCAGGATTTTTACATAGCCTAGCAAAAGTAAAATTTCTCTTTTATCATATTTTTTTTCTTTTAATTTTTGGGCATTTGTTAGAGTCAATATTAAACAAATATAAATAGGCCAGGGTTTTGTCCACTGGATCCTGTGAAAAGAATTATTTGGGAGATCCAAGAGAATAGATAAAAAGAGCAATGGGATTGAAGAAATAACGAAAGTGATGAAAACAAGGAATAGATCTGTATATATAAAACTGAATTCAAAGATCGAGTTACCACTCCAATTTCATATCTTCAGACAAAGTCCTTGATCCTTGTGTTGCTGGCAGAGAAATTGAAGACAATAACCAAGAGTGAGAGATTGTATATCAGAAAGGAGGTGCTGCCGGGGCCAAAAATAAAGTTGTCTGAAGGCAGAAAACACTCCCTTGTGTGAGAATGTGTGAGACTTGATTGTTTAACTTCGTACGAAAGATGGGGTATATATGTAGAGAGAAGAACTCAATTAATGTTATTCTTACGATGATTCTGCTATTTCTTTCCTCTGTATTGGATATATACATATAATTTCCAATTGTCAACTACTAATATGCAATTGTTAACTGCTGTTGGAAAGCATATAAATCTTTGCAACATCCTTGATACATGACATGGAAATCTTTATGCTAGGATGGTTTGCATACCCACTTTCGTCTTCTAAGTTTCTCTTTGCTGATGATGAAGCCAATATTGATGGTATGAAGGGAGTAGGTAACTGGACCGAATATAAGAATGAAACAGCTAGTTAGAGTAGAAGAAAATTATACGGAAAAAAAAATTAATTTTAAATTCCTCACATCAACGGCCAAAACTTCCAATTAAGTACATGAAATATTAAAAATAGAAAAAAAAACAAGTACAAAAACTCAAGAGACGTTACATATAGACTACATAACGCCTAAGTATTAAAGTAATTTTCCATAATATTGCATGACTCACCCAGAATAATTCACCGCAATCGTCATGTATAAGTCACCTGGCAATCAGCACAATTCTTCCTAATCATACAGAACTCATACAATTAATCTTCACAAAACACAAAAGATCCCTAACCTTCAAAACTCCACTAACCTGAAATTATCATTTTACATTTAACATAGATCTATTTATCCATTTATCATGCAATTGCTTTGAGGGAAATTTGATATCATCATTTAATACACGCTTTTCCTTTAATAATAGCGTATTAAAATAAAGAAAACAAAATCTAAGCGTTGGCAAAAAAAAAAATTATCATATACCAATAGTGAATCATATAGTATGATATTAATGATAATTCAAAAACAAATTAATGGAATAATAGTGATCATACATAGTAAAACTGCATCGAAGATCGATAAATTAACTTTTACCAAAAAAAAATGTGAATTTTAGAAAAAATAATAATTTTAGACAAAGGATTATTAGGACATAAGTATTGGAGCATAAATATTATTAAAAACATCAAATATGAAATAAGCCCCGATCAGAAAGAATACAATAACCTGTTGCATGGTGAAATAATTAATACTCCTCTCTTTTACTTCATTTATCTAGTTTTTTTTAATTTTTTTATTTCAAAATTTTTGTCCATTTACAATATCAAAAAGGATTTTTTTTTTCTTCAGTTCTATCTCTAGTGTAATTAATCATGTCATTATTTTTGTTTTTCAATATGGCATTATAATCAAGTTTTATTTACTATTTAATATGACAATCTTATTCATTTACACAATTTTTCACCTCTACTAAAATTTATTTACTATTTTTTAATACCTATGTCCTTTTTTTCTCTTTGGAGTGAAGGAGCGAAATTAAAGGAATGGAATAATTTTAATAATTTGACATTTCAAACATAGTTTTCAACCTTGGACCTGACCGACTGTATCGACCGGTGAATTGGTTAGGTGATTAGTCCTGGTAGCCTTTCACCTTGGACCTATATTCGAACCAATACTACTCGGTAGTAGTTCCCCAAAACTAGTGACATAGCAAGTTGCTAGTTCAGTCATCACAGGAAAAAAAAAAGTCAGTCGCTGGCCACTATCTCGCGAGCAAGGGGGATGCATTGGTTGCCATGAATCCACCGCTGGGGAGTACAACATATGGTGACATGGTTGTTGTTGTCGTCATATCTCGCACAGCCGAGGGAAAAATATGGTTGATCTAGTTGAGCAAGTGAAAGAGAAAGTTTGAGAGAGTTTATTTGAGGAAGAAAGAAATGGAGGAGAGATTTGGGTTGAGATGTATTGAAATGAAGGGGAAAGGGTTGTGTGACGCTTCCTTTAGTGTGAGAAGAAAGACACAGATACTAGGGGATAAAATTAGGGTTTTCTATTTTTTATTTTATTTTTAGTTCCAAATTTGCTTTTACTTTTTAAAGTTTAAAGAAAGAAAAGGAATCTATCAATTGATGGACTTCAAGGCCCCAAAAACTTAAATATACTCAAACAAGCCTTTAATTATTTTTGGGTTGGATCCTACTCTCCTTTTTAAGTATGGGATTTTTGAAAACAAAATTATTTTAGATATATTTATTTTATAACTTAAATGTATTAATTATTAATTGTACACATGCTTATATATATATGCCTATAAATTTTTTAACGTGTTAAATTGTTAATTATTTATATTATGTTATTATATTTTGTTAGCTCTAGTACATTTAAGAAAGCTTAGGTGCCAAATGTTTTGAGTGATAACATATATAATTTCAAAAAAATATTTTGAAGAATGACTAATATTTTCCTTGAATTTCTTGAAGCAACAAATAGGTCTTATCACGTTAGTATACACGACTCTTAAAATGAAAATATTTTCACATGATATGTGCAAATATGTTTAATCTCATTTGAAGAGATTGAGACGTAAGGTAAGTAAAAAATATATCATGGATTGAATGTTTGTATGTTTAACGGACTGAAGAAAACTCTCAAGTACAAGAAACTAAGGCTCAAATCCTCAAAAAGTAGCACATACTTCAAAAAGTGCAATTCAAGTGAAGATATCAATCTAACTCTGAAGCAAGAATGTACTACAGCCTTCAATCATCATGCTGATAATTGTATCATTATCAACAAATTCTGATTGAAGACTAGAAGATCAAAGAGACATTCAGAAACTGTTACCGCATTTCAGAAAATACGTTTCACAGTGAAACGGTGAACTTTACATGAAAAGGAGGGAGTTTTTAAATTCAAATTTAAAATTAAACCCAGTCAAGGACTGATATGATACCTCTTCTACCAACTTGGTTAATTGCCCTAACTTTTAGAAGGAAAAGTTTAGAAACCTTATTTAGAAAGTAAAAAGTAGTTTCTAAAGGTGGCCTCAAAAACATCCATTTCACAACGGCTTCTGGAACTACTCTGACAATGCAGAGCTACTCCTCTAGACTTCATTTTTAAGACACAAAAAGAAGATCACTGCATGTCACTTGGAAAATAAATCAAGGGCAACAGTTAAAAAAGCAGATCAAATATAAAAGGAGATGTTATGCTTACACAAAATAAGCGACTTTTGCTCATCAAAGTCCTAAAATACTAAAGACATTTTCCTTCATCTTTTGTAAAGTTTATTACTACTTGTAATAACTTTCTTCCCTATAAAAATATTCTGTCTATGATCTCAGTAGATTAGACGTTCTTCCTATGAAGAATAGTTAGAAAGAAGTCATTCAAGTTTTCCAGGTTTGCTATTGTTCATCTTATAAAAACTTGAGTGTTAGTTAATTTGAGTATTCAAACCCAAACTGAAACCTCTATAACCTCGATCTGGTAGTAATTGCTGTAAGTTATCTTGAAGAGGCTAAGTAAGAACTACTTGTAATGTGATAGTAGAGTGAGCTACTAGTCATAGTGTTAGCTTGGAGAAGCTAGTCAAAGGCTACTCAGTCGTGACAGTAGAGTGAGCTACTAGTCACTGTGTTAGCTTGGAGAGGTTTGTCAAAGACTACTTGGTTGTGACAGTAAAGTACGCTACTGGTCACTGGTAAGAGCTTGGGAAGACTACTATAAAGACTATCTAAATTTCTCAGGTTGAGAAAGGTTTTAGTGCAATTCAATGGTGGTTGAGAACTGGATGTAGGTCTTAGCTCCTGAACTCTGTCATGATGTGCTAATTAGTTTTGAATGACAACAAAGCCAATTTAAAAAAAATGCTTTGAAGAACAACTAATGGTTATCTTGAGTTTCTTGTAAGATTATAATAGGATTCTATCATTTAACAAGAGCAATGCTTACTTAAAGGAGGAAAAAATTTACTCTACATGTGTAAACATGTTTATCTCCTATTGAGAGATATGAACTAAAAAGAAAGTGAAATTATATCCTTATTCAAGTGCAAGATAGCTAATGATTTGAAGAAGACATCAACAATACAAGAAACCAAGTTTCAAGACTTCAGAAAGTAGCACTGGATATTAGAAAATATGCTTACAATGAAGATATCAAGCAATCTTTGAAGATCATATGTTTTACTATCTTTAATTAGCTTAATAGCAAATTTTTCATCATCATAAAACTTGGATTGAAGATCATAAAGTAAAGAAATCATCAAGGATTTACTACCGCACGTCAGAAAGCTCACTTCACTGTGGAGCACTGAATGGTTCTAGAAATGGAAGGAGATTTGAATTTCAAATTTGAAAGAGTCAAATTCCAGTGTCAGAATTAGCTAATCATCTCTTTTGTCTTTGAAGTCAACCATTCCAAGTCTTAGAAGAAAAAGTTCAGAAACCATAGTTCAGAAAGTAAGAGCAGTTTTTTGAAGGGCATCAAAAACCTCTATTCTACAATGGCTTCTACAAAATGATTTGACAGAAAGACAGGCTATTTTTCTAGACTCTCTTTCTACAACACAAATAGAAGATCAACACGTATCCCTGGAAGATCTAATCAAAGGCAATGGTCACAAAGAAGACCTTCTATATATATGAGATGTTGTGCTCAAATAAGAAAAGAAAGACTCTGTGCATAAAGAGAAAACTTTGCAAAAGTCTCTCTTCATCTCCAATAAGGTTCATATCATTATGTAATCAGATTCCTTACTTGTAAAAATCTTCTTTCTACGTTCTTAAGTAGATTTATGTTCTTCATAGGAAGAAAAGATAGAAAGAAGTCATTCAAGTTTTCGTAGGATCTTTTAATGTATATGTTAAGGAAATTTAAGTATAGGTTAGTTTCTGTAGCAACCCAAACACAAAATCTTTGTATCCTAGATCCAGTAGTAATTGCTTTGAAATAGCTTGGAGAGGCTAATAAAAAATACTTGTAATGCTACAGTAACTTTTGGTTTACTGGTCACGGTTTAGCTTGGAGAGGCTAGTTAAAGACTACATTCAACGTGGCAATAACAGGTGGTTTACTAGTCATGGTTCAACTTGGAAAGGCTAGGAAGAACTACTCGATTTAGCTTGGAGAAAGGCTAGGAAAAACTACTCTGTTCAACTTGGAGAGGATAGGAAGAGCTACTCAATTTGTGGCAGTAAGGGTTGTCAGTTGGTCACAAATGAGAGCTTGGGATGGCTAATGTAAAGATTATCTAGTTATTCTTTCTCTGGTTTGAGAAAGATGATTAGTGAGGCCTTAACATTTGTTGAGTACTGGATGTAAGCTAGTTTTTGCCGAAGCAGTATAAAAATATTTGTGTCTCATCTTCCTCTCTTTGATCTTCTTTATATTTCTCTGTTATGCTTTATTATTTATCACATGCTGATATAATGTTCTTGTGGTTCTATTATTTATTTTATACTTCAGAATTCTACTTTCTAAAACTCCTAACTGAGTTTTCACTGTACTACGAGTTTTATACTTGATAATATTTGATTTAAATGTATCAAAAAAGTAAAATGAAGTAAGCACAATTCAACTCCCTTCTCATGCACATTTCCACTTACAAGTGATATCAGAGCAAGGCCTCTAAGGGGTTGAGCAATCCAATGATTACAGAGGACAAAAATTGAGGGACAAAATGACATATATCCACTATACAAGATCAATCTATCAACTAACCAACTTTCACTAATGAGGCATCAAGATCTGTCTTAGCATACTCAATGTTTAAAGGGATTTCAAAAGACCGGTGGACAAGAACAACATAAAGGAAAGAGTTCAGTTGTTCCACTAAGTCAAGCCCCTGTTTGTATATGCACTAAGCTGAAGTTAAATATGCTATATTTGTATTGCTTATGACATATGAAAGGCTATATGGAATAGACTATGAATGATGCTTGAAGATCTTAAACTATTTTAAGATATTCTTGACCTAAGATTGTCATATCAGATGCAATACAATGCTAAATAAAATGAAAATTGCTAAAACTTCATATGAAGTGGAAAGATCTGATATAGAAATCTAAGATTGAATATGGAGATGAGACCTTTATGTTTGTGGAAAATGTCAAAAGTCTGAAAAAGCTAAAACCAAGAAAGGAAGAGACATCAATCTAAGGAAAGAAAAGAAGAGCAAAAGATTATCTTAAAAAAGAGGACAATCTGCTAACAAAAGTAAAAAAAAAAAAAATCTTGTATCAGGAGTTCTACGTTCAGAGCATCACAGATATATCCCATCTTCAAGAAGGAGAGTGTGTTGGCTACCTAGAGTATCTCTGAAAGTGAAAAAAACAAGTCAGAAAGTCTTGATGAGGTAGAAAATGTTGTCATTCTATGTTTTATGACTAAAGGCACTTCAATATAGACAATCAAGGTAAATGTATTTGCATATTATTCTTCATATAATGTATTAATTGCTTTATTTGATGAGTTGCTAGAAGTTTTTCAAGATTATTCTTCTGTATATCTCAAATCAGTCAAGGAACTCATAAGATTGCTATGAAAACTTGAGATGATAAAGCTTGAAGTTGGAAAGCTAAAAGAAAAATATATTTCAAGGAAATTCCTTCTTCGCAAGTTCTATAAAACTGAAGCCTCCAAAAGAAATTTGAAGGACATCAGAAAGTTATTTCTGAATCTTAGAGAGGACTTCATGGCTTATAAAGATCTGACTGGAACATTCGATTTATTTCAAAAACTTTGCTTTTGTGAAAATGGTCAGAATCTATAGTTTAAGAAAACTGGACGGGGATATACAAAGGAGATGAAAGATGAAAAAGCTATGCAACCTTATCTATTATATCTATATCCTGTTTCTTGCTCTCACTGTTGTAAGAAGATATACTTACCTGACAAATGGATCTTGAAAAAGAAATTTGTTAGAAAGGTTGAAAAATCTCTTTCTTTGAAACTAAGCAAAAGGACCCAAGAAAGTCTGGGTACCGAAATCAAATCATTTTTCTTGCAGGTATATCTGAAAAGGTTCTTTGGTGAATTATCAAGAAGCAAATAGATTATGAAAATTCCAGATACCTTGTTCTAAGCTTGAGAGTTTCTCTAAACCTTGAATGATAACAACTTGGTAGTTATGAAGTACAATGGTGAACAAGCTTGAAAAAGACCTTGCTGATAATCTCGATAATTTTGTGAAATGTCATGAGTAGGTAAATCTCAAGGACATTTCAAAAAGCTAGCAAATGAAAGCCAAAGCATCCGAAAGTAAGCTCCAGGGCATCAAGACTTCAGAAAGTATGCTCGGATCTCCCAAGTTAAACAGAAAGTAACCTTTCTAGACTACAAAATGAACAGTATGAAGATGACATAGAAGCTGAAGAATCTCAATGTACAGAAACTACATGAGAGTTTTTGATTTAAAGGTAGTCTTCTAATGTCTAAGTTCACGGAGTGACTTCCATGGGTATGAAAATCAAGTCATCTCCTGGAATTATATCAAAACCATGCTTTCATCACCACCTTTGAACCTGAATGTATTGAAAAAGCTTTGAATAGTCAAAGTTAGGTGGAGGCTATGCTAAATATGCTGACTAAGTTCAAGAAAAAGGCAAAGTCTACACAACATGTTGAAACATTATCATCTATACAAAGTAGATGTTCAAGGACATATAGATAAAGTTGATATCATTAAGGCAAGCATGGCTGCAGAAGGTTATAGCTATCAATAAAAATTGATTATGATGAAATCTTTGCACAAAAATGCTACTTGCTACTGCTAACTTCTGTAGAGAAAGGGGTGAAAGAAAAAGCACCCAGATGCTTGGAATAAGGATCAAGCTGAAAGACTATATCTTGAGGTATTTCATACTTCCTATTTTCTGAGATAATACTTGTGCTAATTATCTTATCAAGAATTATTTTAGCACTCTGAGTTAAAGTTCTTATTACAAAATTATTTTATTTTATGTCTTGTTAAAAATAGAGATGTTGAGTTAATAGATATGCATATACTTTGTGTCATGATGTATTCAAAATATCTATTGCTAAGATCTCTTATATGCTTTTCTATTTTTGAAAAGGTTTTTCATTAAAAGTTTTCACATATAAGCATTCATGCACAAAACATCTCTAGGCATTCTCTCTTCATAACTCCTATCTAAAGACCTAGCAAAGCTATCAAGAGTCATCAGAAAGAGTATTCTCTCAAATATATAACATGTCAGTTTGCAAGAATAGCAGAAGTTCAGTCTATGTGATCAGCTGATTGGTCAGAACATCAATAAGTCAAGATACAATATCAAAAGCATAGTTTGCAAGATCAGAAAGAAGATGTGTTGGTTAGAAAGAAGAAATGAGGGTCAGTAAATAAGGAATATATGGGAGCATAGTATCCTGTGCAGGAAGATGAGCCAGTGATGAGCATAGTAAACTGTAAGGTTCAGAGAGTAGCTCCTTCAGAAAGTAGCTCCTTTAGAAAGTAATTTGAAGAGTCAGAAAACTTTCTTGCTTAAAGAATGATGAAAATGGGGGATAATTCCCACTTTTTTATGTTTCTCTATCCCACGTCCTTTCACCTTCTATCAGTCACATCACATCTCTTAAAAAACCCTCACTCCTCACATATTACCACTTTTTTATCATCATCTTCAACCTCAAACACGATACCACTGACCGTTTCATCTTTTATCTCTTCCCTTGTTACCACAAACTTCTTCTCTCAAACACTTTGTCTTGTAACCATAACTCCTATCCCCTTCAAGCTTCAACCTTTAACCTTTGTTCTTGTTCCAATCTACATACACTAGTCTGAAATAGCTAAAAGAAACATTGTTCTTGTTGCATTGCTAATATGGGAACTCCTCTTATTTGAAGAGCCTCTGCATCAGTAACACTATGTTGATAACTTTTCACAATGGCTTGTAGCCCCTAGGAAAAGGCTAACTCAGGAGCTAATGGCTCAGATTCTCATCTTTCTAGAGGTTATTTCCTTTTAAGGGTGGGAAGGGTTCTTTGACCTAACCTATCGAGTCTTCATTGGGATGGTCACTGTCTTCTACTCCTAGATGATTCAAGTGTCTGATTTAGTGCTGACCTCTTATGTCAAAAGGGTTAATATGGGACTGAGCATAATGACCTTTCAACCATCATTCATGCTCCAAAGGAAGAAGTCAGATGCTCCTATGAGAACAATTGGTTTGAGAATCTTGGTGTCATAGTAGAAGAAATGTCCAAATATCCAATGAATTCTCCTAGATATCAACCTTAGGAGATAAACAATTCTATATTGAATTCCAAAGCTCATCAAATCTTTACCCTTATCCAGTTCTTTCTTCTTTTGTTGTTGGAGAGCACGTATCTACTAGTTGGAATGGATTGCATGCTTTTATTCTATTTGTTGGCAAAAAGAAAGGTAAACTTGCCCAGACTGATCTTTGATTACATGCTAAATGCAATTTCTCCAAAAAAGAAAAGAACTGCTGCTATTCCATAGGGGGTTATGATGACAAAAATCTTTGAACAACTGCACTACCCTCTTGAAAATGAATGGTATAAGTTTATGGAAGGAGCTGTGTAACACCTTAATATTTAACTCAACACGCCTAGAACGTATTTAAGTTAAGTATTAGTTATTACTCTTTTGATTCAGTTTTTGATTCAAAACTTCTTGAAAAATACTTTAGTTAAAATATGGGTAAAATTTTTTTAAACTGTAAATACCAAAACGTGAGCTGCACATGCTAGATATCTAATGCCATTTATCTTGCCTACGTAAGAGAGATGTTAGAAACAAATAACGGATAAATACATAATACAACCATGGCATAACATAACTCAAATGTTAATAACATATCAATAACTATATCATAATAGTGATGCCTTGTAAACTTAAGGACATCAATATATATCCATCAATAGAATACAAACTAATATATGAAATACGATCTCTTTAAAGGCAAATATCCAAAGGAAAGTTATCTCCGTAGCTCTTTATCCAGTCTCAAGGTAAATCACGAACTACACCATCATTCATGTCTGGAGACGACACGGAAAAGAAAAAGGGATGGAAAACTTATACAAGAATCTTAGTAGGGCTTCCCGACTTTAACACAAGTGTCATCGTCATCGTCCCCAGGAACCTCGGGTTTAATTATGAAAATGGTGAACATATATATAAGGTTCATTTAATAAGTTATAAATACCATTAGCCAAGGCCTGTATCTTTTAGCATGAATCTTAATGTCATGAATGCAACATATTAGTCATGGATGCATGTCAATAACATATACATAATATCATAAAATTCATAAAATGATGCATAAGATATAAAGAACATCATGATCATCATTTCTTACAAGTGACTTAAACTTCTTTATTCTCTTTTCCTTGGGGGCCGCCCTATAATTTTCTCTTTTCTCGAGAGTTCTAGGTTATGAGCTCAAACCTCACTAGTCGTCACTAGCGTAATCTTATCCCTTTTGATAAGTTAAATTCCCGATTCTTAAGGTACGAGATATGGGGCATTAGGATCACCTTTCATAACCTTTAATTCGGGGAGTCCAAAGGATCACTTCCAATTTGGATAACCTCTTATAACCTTTAATTCGGGGAGTCTAGAGGATCATTTCCATGTGTCTTATGTCACCTTTAATCTTGGCATGATATATGAGATGCAAACATAAATAACTTCATCATTTCAATATTTCATGCTCATAAACTTCATGAACTTATGCATCTCAATGAATCAAACATAACCATAACATGCCGTAATTTAAATCATATAAACATCCATCATATTTCATTGCATATATCCATAAGCCATATAAATTTCAACACATGAACATAGCCTTCACGAGATATCAATCACATTCATCTCATCAAATTTATCAATATTTACGCTTAAGCCCCAAAAGGGTCAAATCGCAATTTCTCAAAGATTTCAGGTCAAAATATAAATACCTCTTTTTAACACATTCTTACAAACTAGAGATCTTTAACATTAACCAATACTTTCAAAAGATATATAACTACTAGAACCATATAAAACTCATCATAAAAACCTTTTAGGGTTATACACCAAATTTTAACATACTTTAGGGGTCAAAGTGCAGAATCGCTTGTTTTTAATATTTAACAATAACCAAAATTTCTAAAACTTTATCTAAACTTTATAAATGGTATTTTGGACTCATGGACACATTCAACATCATTAGTAGCTCTAAATAAAATCATTTGGCTGAAATAACATAGTTGATAGTTTAAACACAACTTTCCAAATTTTGCAAAACGGCCCAAACTAACACTTGTAATTACCCTTTTAAGCATCTATGGTACTAAAAATAATTTTTACAATAAATATAAGTAATTCTTAAGTGTGTGAATAATATGAACAGCCTTGAACAATCCTTGAACAGAATCAGAAAATTAGTCTCCTTAAAGCTTCAAAAGAACACAATTTTAATCCTTTCTAGTTACTAAACTTTCCTAAAATGCTAAAAATAATTTTTATGACAATTATTAGTGATCCTTAAGTGTGTGAACAGCTATAAACACTAGTGAACAGTGGTGAACAATGATGAATAGTGATGAATAGAAATCAGAAAATTTATCATTCTAAAAGTTTCATAAAAACACAATTTTGATCCTTTTTAGTTACTAGTTTTTCCTAAGGCACTAAAAACAATTCTTACAATAACTACTAGTGATTTAAACTCATCTAAACATCCCAAATCAGTAACCATTCTAGTTCTAAAAGATTAGATTAGAATAATAAAACTTTAGCTTTTAAAATCATGAGAAAAACCATATTCCTAATCCTTTACGATTTCTAGGACTTTCAAAATTTCTTTGTACAACTTTAAAGACAAGGTCATACCTAAAAATAAAATATATCAAGCTTTAAATCAGAATTATATAAGGGCCAAGAATAAATAGATGAGAAGTGTCCATGGTCAAAATTGCCATTTAAGATAAAAGAAGTAAATCTTGAACTTTAGGATTTAGGTGATGACTAGAATCATAAACTTATCTTGTAACCTTATTATTATCACTATAAGGCCATAACTTGGAAATATAAATATGAAATGTAAGGCTTGAAATATAAATATAAAGATGCAAATTCATTCTTAGATCTTTATGATTTAGGTGATAACTTGAAACGTAAATATGAATATGCAAGTTCATATTATTATCTTCAAGAATTAAAGTGATAACTTGGAATATAAATATGATTATGTAAAGCTTGAAATATAAATATGATGTACAAGAACTTGAAATATAAATATGGATGCAAGTTCTTTTTTAATGTCTTATTAAGCTCAAAACTCAAAACTTAGCAATTCTTTCATTAATCTTTTGACATCAAGAATTAAACCTTGAGCTTTAGAGGTCATTTAAATAATGGATTCACAACCACCACCATGACTCCTTATCATCAAGCCATGGTCATTATCAAACCATATAAACCGAAATTATAAAGGAAGAACAAAGAAAGAACAAAGAAAGAACATGAAATAAAATCCCTACCAAGTTGTTTCTTGTTATCAAAAGGTAATGCTTGATCTTTAGAGAAGTTAGAAGAAGAAAATATGTCCTTGAAATTCAGCCAAGATTAGAGCAATTGGAGGGAGGATTAGAGCAATTCAGCCAAGGTTATGTGTTTAGCAGTTGATTTATGGTTGGAATGTGTATGCTTGAGGTTTAGAGCTTGGTTAGAGGTTGGGAATGGAGTCTCTTGAGTGGGAATGAGGAAGAAGAAGAAAGCTTGAAGTATTGGGAGAATTAGAGAACTTTGAGCAAACTTTGAGTAAGAAAACTATCAAGTAAGAAAATGCTAAGGCTAGGAATGTTTGTGTGTGCATTTAGGCCTTGTAAAATCACATATTTATAGGGCATTTGGAGGGTGTATGTACGCTGCATATGGGCTGAAATGTGATCAGAATTCTTGCTCAAAAATAATGCAAAACAACTCAAAGATCACATGGTATAGTCATGGTGTTGTTTGAGTGCTTAATTCTTTTGAAATAAAATAAAAATGGAGGCATATGGGGGTATGGAGGCTGATGCATATAGGCTGTAATACAATCATAATTTTTGCTCAAAAAGGTTGCAAGACAAGTCAAAGAACACATGCTATAGTTATGATCTATTTTAGGGTGTTTTAGGCTTTACAAAAATTGAAATTTGATGGTGGAAAGGTGCTGAAAACCGTGGTCATCATGGTTGTGATGTGGCAGAATTTTTGGCTAAATAACTAGCAAGACACCTCAACAAAGAACAAGGTAAAGCAATGATGTATTCTTGTGCATCATTGTTGAAAGAAAAAATTAAAATATAAGGCAATAGGATCATGGAACCTCATAGCTGATCCAAGGAATAATGGGGGACAAAGTTTCATTCATCATTCATGGTAGGACATGTATTTGAGGTGTATCTTGAAGAAAAGAAATAAAATATTGGTATTAAGGTGGTATCTAATGATGTAGTGCATTAAAAAGAAATGAAATATGACCACCATGGAGGTGTGATGTCTGCTAGTTTCTGGTTCATTTAGGATCAGATTTGTAATGTTTTACAAGTGGTAAATCATGTATTAGATGTGTATTTACTTAGGTAAAAGATTAGGAATTGATAGATTAGTGAAAAGGGTAAAAGGTTAAGTGTTTAGGACAAATCAAGACAAGGTAAAAAGAGAAATCATATACTAGTAAATGAGGTTAATTTCAAATGAGTAAAAATCACTTTGTAACATAGGTTCTAAACTTAGGATAAGAAAATGTAAATGTACAATATTTTACCTAAACCGAAATCTTAACTTTGATCTCAATTATCACTAATTTTATGAGTTTTCGTAATTAAGGAAAGATAATTTAATTTTACCACAGGTGATTTTAGACTCTAATTACCTTAGTAATTATTTTTAACCTTGGGTAATTAATTTTAAACTCAAAGTTAATGAATAAAATCAATTTGAGTTCAAATGGAGTTTTAATGCTATTTAAATTACACAAGTAAACCTATTTACCACAACTAGGGGTAGAAAAGTAATTTCACGTAAAAACTCCCTGTAAATATTGGACAATATCAAATCATACTTAAAATAGTCATTTTGAACCTTTGGGTGAAAACCGAATTCAAAGATTATAATTTCATGAAAAATTACTGCATGGGTAAAACGGTAATTTTACTTACAGTAAAAATTGAGAATTGAGATTTTTACCTCTAAGGCACATATAATCCCCATCAGGCATAAAATTAACCCCTCAAAGATAATTTAGATTGGTTATCCTTGATTTCTAGGTAAAAATTACCTCAGGGGCATTTTGGTCATTTTACACGTACAGAAAAATTAGGGTTCGTGACTTTCACACGAATCGCTAATCAAGTCTCCTATGATATTTCTCTAATGTCATATTCCTTTATTGAGGATTATTTGACCTCGAATTACGTGTAAAAATTATCTAGGGACATTTTGGTAATTTTCACATAGCAGTAAAAATTGGAGCGTTACACTCTTTTCATGTACTTTTTCTACCTACATTGGCATCAGAGCTTAGGCCTCTAAGGGGTTGAGCATTCTAATGACTATAGAGATAAAGATCCCCGGGATAAATGGCACAAGACATCCACATAGCAGAAGGACACTCTACAAACATACCACTATTCTTTCATGGTGAAGGAGAAACAGAATGGAGTTGTTCATTAAATACACAAGTCTTGACTTGTAGGGGATCATATAGGAAGGATATTACTTTCCAACAGAAAAAGTTCTAGGAACTGAAAGCACACCTCCATAGAAGTCCCAAGAAGTACATGGATAGAGAAACACAAAGCTATAGTTCAATTGAACTCAAAAGCTAAGTACCTACTCACGTGTATGCTAAGCAAAGCAGAATACGATAAAATCATTACTTGTGACATGGCAAAAGAAACGTTACAAATCTATGCTTCATGGCTGACTATGCTTCAGAGGAAGAACCTAAGGTAAAAACATTTGAACTTGAACTTTCTATTCTCATTATCTCAACCTGAAAAAGAATCATCAGAGACTAGTTCTTGAACTCAAAATGGCCAAATCAGACATTGAGAATCTAAGGCTTGATAAAGAAGAAATAAATAGAGAAAACAAAGTTTTAAATATTCAGTTCAATACCTTAGAAGTTGAATATAACACCCTAAAAGTTAGTTAAAAATTAATTTGAGCTTTATTAGTTGTAATTTCAAAAATCTGACAGTTTTAACAATGATGAGGACGATCCAACGGTTTTGTTAAAAAAAAAATATGGATAGTAACTTGTGAGCCCCATAGGCTTGCTAGGACAACCAAAACCATAGAATTGGGACCCGGAGGTGCCCAAAAGTGAGAAATTATATGATTAAGATTAGAAATAAGTTGGAATGAAATTTTTATACCTAAAATTAATTTCTGGACAATATTTGATTACCCGAGTACGATATTTAACACCAAAAGATAGTTTAATCTTTACAAAATAAATGAGCTTATCCATTTATATCAAATGAATGGCTAAGATTCAATCTTGAATTACAAGATTCAATCATAGCCATCCATTTTACTTCCTTTGATTAAGAATTATCCATTTATGTTATATTATATTCCAACTTATGTATAAGACAAACATCACACAAATCTTCTCTTGGAAGCCATATCATTTCTCAGCCAGCTTGCTACCCCCACAACCTCCATGATCATCTTCTTTACACCTTCAAATCTTGATTTCAAATCTCTATTTCCATAGCCAATTCTTGTTAAAACCACAAACTCCCTTCACAAAACTTGTTCCACTATTCATAATCTACCAAACTAACTGATTAGAATTTTAATCCATCACTATTTTTCCACTTTGAGCCATCATACATCATTGCCAAAGGGAGGTTTAAGGGCTATTTGGAAGAATTTTGAATGAAGAAAAACACTTGGGGAAGATTGTTCTAGGCAATGAGCTATGGAGATTCAAGTGGGGTTTTATTTGTTCTTTTTTCGTTCCAATTTTGCTCTAATTGTTTCTGATTGAATTGGATAGAACCATTCAGTTATATTGATTGATTTCACATAGATATTGATGTATTAATTTTGGTAGAGAGTTTTGATGAAGTTAGGAAACCCTTTTTGCAAAACCATGTTATGATGATGCTACTGAAAATCCCGAATTTAGCAAGCAGATGAAATGTTTTGATTTTTTTCATTGATTTACAGACATCATCATGAGCTAAAATTTTTATATGATAAAGCTAACATATGGAAGAGTTTCCATCTTGGGTCTTCTTTATCATGTTTACTATTTTTAGAAAATGGAAAACCGAATAGGTCAGGGGTGCTGTCCAGCCAGTCCAATTTGTAGCACTGAATTTGTATAATTTTATTACCCTAGCAAATGATTGAATTATTAGCTAAAATTTTCACAAGATGTTGAGGACATATTGAGGTCCAACTCTAATTTTTGGTACAAAGTTCTGGTTTCATTTGATAGGGTAGAAAAATTGAGTCTGGCTATTGGCTAAGAGTGTGTAGTTTCTGACATCCGAATTTGTCTAATTTTGTTAACATAGTTAGAGAACTTTTCTTGCTCCGATTTGATGGTTTGAATTACATATTAAATTGTGTTACTTGAGTGAAAAATTTGCCAATTTTCTGAAATTGTGATAATGCCTTGAATTAGTAACCTAATGGCATTTGGTTCAAGTTTGATATGTATGAATGCGTGCCATGGACTTCCAAGATTATATTATGAGGAATGAATGAATGATATATATAGGTTTGAAGTACTATGAGATCAGAGAATTATGTTCATGCATATAGAAATGTGATGCATGTATATGTAAGCTTGAGGATGATTTATGTGCTAAGTGAAAAATAAAGTCCCCTTTAATCTAAAAAAGGCATGGCAAAGTCCCCTTTAATATGAAAAGGGCATGGAAAGGTCCCCATTAGGGAACGAAAAAGTCCCCTTAGTATAAAAAGGGCACAGAAAGGTCCCCATTAGGGCACGGAAAAGTCCTCTCTATTATGTCAAGAGCATGAAAAGATCATTGCAATTACCATATGTATCCATATATTTTGTTAAATTATTAGTCTTGAAGGAATTTCTATGATTTTGAATGTCATGAAATACATGTTTTAAGTAATTGAATAATAAAAGAGGCCCACTTCGAAAAGGTGATTTTAGAACTTTAAAATAATATTTGATATATATATTACATGCTCACTCTTTCTTAATAAAGCGAAGTGGCTGGGGTGATGATGATGACATTATGATTGTGTAATTGGGGAGTTACCCTACTGAGAATTTTAGAATTCTCACCCCTATGTGTTTGTGTTCCCATGTCATCTCCAGGTTGATCTCGAGAACAAGGAGGCTACTTTATGAACGCAAATCGGATTTGCAGTATTTTATAGCTAAAGTTTGTAGAGATTGTACTTAGTCATATGTTTATGTCTGTATTTATAGTAGAGACCAGATGTGTATTGAAGCTTATAGAAGAACTTCCTTTTGTACTCAACCTTATAATCAATAATGTTTGTTTCTTAGTCATATATGTTAATAGAACTACAATTTAGCTACTTTACAATTCAATCGAACTTGCTATAGATATTTAAGAGAGATCCGTTAATTTATAAGTCACAACTCTCGAGTCTGATGTCATGACTTAAGGATGACGTTTTACTTGGGAGGATGTTACATTGAAGTCTCTAGAAAAAAGAGAAAACTCAGAAAGTTATTTCTGAGCTTGAAAGCGCTTCAAAGCTTCTCAAATCTGACCTTGAAAAGATGGTAAATAGTTCATAAAATCTTGAACTATTGCTTGGAGATGAATGGCCATATTTTCAAAAATGGGGTTAGGATGTAAAAGGAAAAACAATCTCATCTAAGTAAAAAATGGAGTTTCTTTCTATCATAAGAAGGGACACCCACCTGACAAGTATTTCATGATGAAGAAATCTATCCAAAAAGTTAGGAGACCTCCCCCTCAAAAGTTTAACCCAAAAGGACCCAAGAAAGTCTTGGTACCTAAATTAAAAACTATTTTTGTTGCTAGTGTGTTAGAGAATGCACGTTGATTAGGACAACAAATGGTACATAGACAATTTGCTACTCCAATCACATGTCCAAATCGAGGAGATCGTTCAGAAATCTGAAGCCAAAGAACTCTAGATCAGTGAAATTTGTTTAAGTAGGTAAGGCTAAGGTCACAAGCATAGGAAATGTTGGTAAGGATGATTCTTACCAAATGTTCAAATATTTCACTTATTGATGGTCTAGCTCACAATCTGATAAGCATCAACCAATTCTGTGACCAAGGCTTTAATATTTTATTTAATGCTCATACTTGCAATATTATAAATCTCACTTCAGGAAAAGTTATTTTATCTGGCAAGAGACATGGCAACACTTATTTGTTGTTCTTGGATGACCTTCTAAATCAAGATATAAAATGTCGCATCCTTCATGGATGATAAGTGGCTATGGAATAAGAAGTTTGGGCATGCTCATATGAAGCTTATTTCTTAACTATCTCTGAAAAATCTTGTTAAAGGCCTACCAAAGATCAAGTTTGACATGAATTTAACTTGTGATATTTGTGAGAAAAGAAAGCAGACCAAAACTTCTTTCTACAACAAAAATGTGGTTTCAACCACTAAGCCAATTGAGCTTTTACATATGGATCATTTTAGACTAACCAAGGCTACTAGTCTTGCTGAGAGAAGATACTGGCTTGTTATAGTAGATAATTTCTCTAGATTTACATGTGTTATTTTCTTAGCTTCTAAGAATGAAATGATTGAAAGATTCAATGTTTTTGCAAAATGAGTTTGTACTGAAAAAGATTCTCAAATTTCCTTAATAAGATCAAATTATAGAGAATTTGAAAATCATGTTTTCGAAGAGTTTTCTGAAAAACATGGTATCTCCCACAAGCTCTCTACACTTAGAACTCCCTAACAGAATGAGGTTACAGAAAGGAAGAATAGAAGCTTGCAAGAGATGACCAGAACCATGCTTTTAGAAAGTGATTTATCAAAAGGTTTCTTAGTAGAGGTAGTAAACACCTCATGCTATATTCAAGATAGAAGCGTTCTAAGGCCAATCCTCAAGAAAACTCCTTACGAGCTATAGAAAGGTAGAAAACCCAACATATCATATTTTCACATATTTAGGTTATCATTTTTTATTCTTAACACCAAGGACAAACTCGCAAAGGTTGATCCTAAATCAAATGGTAAAATTTTCTTAGGATACTCTTCAGTTTCCGCAGCTTACAGGATATATAATAAGAGAATGGTATGCGTTGAAGAGACTATCCATATCAAGTTCAAGGAGCTTAAGAAAGACTTTACTGATAATCTTGAAGAGCTAGAAGAGAACCTTGAGAAGTTGAATATCAAGGAACCCTTAGAAAGTAAGCAGATGAAAGCACAATCTTTAGAAAGTAAGCTCCAAAACATGGACTTTTTAGAAAGTTTACTCAGAATTCAAAAGCCCTTAGAAAGTGACATTTCTGAGCATGAAGAAGAGCAATTTCAAGATGAAAGTGATGTTGAACAACATCAAGGTTATAGAAACCGCAAGAGAGTTTATAAATAAAAGTAGTTTAGTAGAACAAAGTTCTAAAAGATATTTCAAAGGGTGTGAGAACAATATCCTCCGTCAGAAATATGTCAAATTGTGCTTTCATCTCTAACATTGAGCCTAACTATATTGAAGATACTTTGAATGATCAAAGTTGAGTGGAAGCTATACAAGAGGAACTAGACTAGTTCAAGAAAAGCAAAGTCTAGATGCTAGTTGAAAAGCCAAAAGCAAAGACCATCATCGGAACAAAATGGGTGTTTAGAAACAAGCTTGATGAAGCTAGGAAAGTCATCAAAAACAAAGCAAGGTTGGTTGTACAAGATTATAATCAATAAGATGGAATTGATTATGATGAGACCTTTGCACTAGTAGCTAGGCTTGAGGCCATAAGACTGCTACTTGCTTTTGCTACCTACAAGATATTCACTCTCTATCAAATGGATGCTAAGTTTGCATTCCTAAATGGATTCCGAAGTTTATGTGAAGCAGCCACCTAGTTTTGAGAGTGAAAACCTTCCCAACCATGTCTTCAAGCTAATTAAGTCACTTTACAGTTTAAAACAAGCTCCTCAAGTTTGGTATGAAAGGCTAAGTATCTTTTTATTGAAGAATGGGTTCAAGAGAGGTAAAGTTGACACAACCATGTCTACTCTTGAGCAAAATAATTACTTTTTGATAATTCAAATATATGTTGATGACATTAATATTGGCGCTACTAATCATTCCCTCTATGAAAAGTTTTCAAAATTAATGCAGAGTGAATTTGAGATGAGCATGATAGGTGAACTCAAGTTTTTCCTCAGTCTTCAAATAAAATAAGAAAAGGAAGGAACCTTGATCCATAAAAAAAAAATTACAAAAGAGCTTTTGAAAAAGTTTAATATGGATCAAGCCAAACCTATGAGTACCCCATACATCCATCTCAAGTCATCGATGCTAACGAGAATGGTGAAAAAGTATTAGAAAGCATGTATAAAGGAATGATTGGTTCACTTCTATACCTTATAGCGAGTAAACCAGACATTCAATTAAGTGTAGGGATTTGTGCTAGATTTCAATCTAACTCATAGCAATCATACTTAAACACTATTAAAAGGATCTTAAGATATTTATCCAGTACTACTTATCTTGGCTTATGGTACGAGAAAGATACATCTCATGAGATTGTAGGGTACTGTAATACTGACTTTGCTTGAGACAGAGTAAAGAGAAAAAGCACCAATGGATGCTGCTATTTCTTTAGAAAAAGCGTCATCACTTGGTTGTGCAAAAAGCAGAATACCATTACTCTCTCTATAGTTGAAGTTGAATATATAGTTATTGCAAACTACTGAACCCAGATACTATGGATAAAGAACTATTTAGAAGATTATCACTTGAGGTATTCCAAAACCCCTATCCTCTATGATAATATAAGTGCTATTAATCTTACTAAGAATCTTATCTATCACTCTAGATCCAAGGACATTGATATTAAATATCATTTTATTAGAGATCATATTCAAAAGCGAGATAATGAGTTAATGTTTGTGAATATTGAAGATCAAGTGTCTGATATATTCACAAAGCTATTAGCTAAAGATCATTTTTGCTGTCTAAAAATGATTTTGAACCTTAAGTGTTTTTAAAACCGTATAAGCATTCATGCATAAACATCTTTGGACTCTTTGCATCATGGCTCTGAATTGAAGCCCAAATGAAGACATTAGTTTGTAAGACCTGAAGATCAGTTTGCAAAACCATAGAATTAGTTTGCAAGATCAGAAAGACAGTTTGTGAGATCAAATAGAAGATTAGATGTCAAAAAATGGGTCAGATAGTCTCATAAGGGTTCAGAATCTGAAGTTGAATCAGTAGTAAAGAGGAGGTAAAGCTCAGAAAATGGTTCTAAGCCTCAGAAACCACTTATTTAGGAAGAGTAAAATGGTCAGATAATTCCCACTTCCTTTGAGTTCTCTCTCTCCCACGTCGCCTTACCTTTAGTCTTTATGTCCAATCGCTTAAATGACTCTCCACTCCTTAAACGTCACACTTTACTCACTCATCTTTAACCTCAAGCAGCTGAAACCTCAACTGTTTCATATTCTCACTCATAAAGCCTTCTTTTCTATAATCGTATCGTTTTCTCAAACCCTTATCTTCTCATTCTAAACCTCTCATACACAACCTTATTATGGCTGAGGGAAAGTAACTCAACAAAATCACCAAAAATGGAAATTTCCTCATGTACAAAGACCTTGTACTACAAGAATTTTATGAGGAAAACTTTTCTCAAATAATGGTTTCTCTCGGATTACGTAGCTCTATAATGAATCAGGTTCCGATAGCTAAGAAAATGTTCATCTTTGAAGGTTAGGAGGAGTTTTTGGACATCTCAAATAGGGTGTTTCTAGGTATGGTCATTACCTTTTATTCTCATCTAGAGGCCAAGAACCACACTGGCCTCAAGAGCAATATTCGTGATACCTACATGGAGATGGGGCTATTCAAGCTATCTATAGTGGTTAGAGCTCCTGTTGCAAAACTAACTTGTTTAACTCAAAATGACTAGTTCAAGTCCCTAGGAGTGAGTGCTGAAGAGGTTTCCAATTGTCTCACTGACTCTCCAAGCCACCAGCCTAGTGACATTACCACAGCCATGCTAAGCTCAAAGGTGAGAAAGGTATTCATTATCATCTAGTTTACTATTCCCTTCAGGTAGGCAATGCTGATTTACTGATGGGTATAGACTATATGCTGCTATTTTGCCTAATGACAAAAGGAAAAGTAAACTTGCCCAGGTTGATTATGGAGTTCATGCTTAGTGCTATCACTAAAGAAAAGAGAGAAACTGCTGGGGTACCCTAGAGGATGTTGTTGATCAGAGTTTTTTAGCACATTGGATAGCTTCTTACTGAAAAGTGGTTTAAGTATCTTACAGGCATAGACTATACTATACTCTCTTTCAAGACAATGAAGAAAACCAAGTCTGTACTTGCAAAAACAAGTTCTAGAAAACAAAGCTCCCGAATCAGGGATGCTAAAGCAGGGAAGGTTGCTACTGAAGCAAAGAAAAAGAAAGAGGAGAAAAAGGGAAGGACAAAGAGGAAGATTATCCTCCTTTAAAGCAGTTCAAAAAGCTCTAATGAGGTAGAACAAGTATCTGAGCAAACTTTGTCTGAGGAAATGCCTCCTAGAGAAACCATAGGAGCAGAAAAAGGCAAAGTAAAAAGCAAAAGAAAGCATAAATCCCCAAGCCCTCGAGCCTTCAAGAATTGAGACTGAGACCTCAGATAATGAGCTTCCCAGAACAAGTCCAAACAAACTCTCAATCCATAGAATAGACATTGAATAGAAATCTAGCTAAGGGGGTGCCTAGGGCAACTCTAATATTAAAGGACATGTGTGATGCGGAATAGGTAGGGACTGTAACAAGGGACACCGAATGTTCTGAAGGTGAGGAAGAATCAAAAAGAGTTCTCAAGGAGCAAAGGATCTTCCAAGAGAAAAGAAGATTTGACGAGGCCAGAAAGTTAGAAAAGGTGAAAAGGATTCAAGGTTCTAATAGAAAAAACAAAGAAAACTTGTAGTTCCTGAACACTTTATAGTCATAGAAGAATAGCCCATAAGGCCTATGACCCAACAATTCAGGTTTACTTTCCTTCCAATCTTTGTTGTGCTTCCTAGAATTCAAATGGCTTCAAAAACCTGCTCCATCATAGAATTAGTCACAGCTCTAATAAGAATAGCTATAGTTGAGACTGAGATGGCTTACCAAGGCACAAATGATAACTCATTGACTATAAAGCAAGTGTTAATGTCCATGACGAATGCCATGGAGTCAGAGCCATAACCTGAGGAAAAAGCTCTAGGTGAACTCAACTTCTTTATAAATGAGCTCTTTCAAACCTTGGCACCAATTATCAAAGAACCAGCTACAGAGCCAATTATAGAAGAGCCTACTGAGGAAGCAGCTGAACCAAAAAATGTTGTTATTCTAATGGTAACTCAACCTCTTTCTTCTATAAGAATAACTCTAGTGGAAGAGGACGAAGACTAGACCTTAGAAACAAGTGTTTCTCAAGTTGAAGAAACTATTGATTCTGCCTCGGTTCATATTTCTACTTCTATTCCTGTTTCTACTCCTATGTCTGTACTTACTACTACCACTACTGATGTTCCACCCTTCACTTCACCCATCATACCACTAGAGAATGAACCGCCATCAACTCCACCACCTACAGCTCAAATGGCTAATGTTGATGTTGACTCGCCAAAGTTTGAGGACACCATACCCGTTGACACACTAGAGCCTACATCCTAAGTTGCCCCATCTACACTAGCAACCATCCACCTGTCATAGTATCCTTCATCCAAGCCTTTAACAAGTTATCCTTAAGTGTAGCTTCTTTTGCATAATCAGATGGACATGGCCTCAAGATTAGATCGGGTTGAAGCCTCCAACAGGGAGCTTAGCTCCCAACTTCATAGACATGAAGGGCTACTACTTCAAATTATTCAAGATGCTCATTCTAGAAGAAATGAGGCATTACTATTGGAGATTCTTCATGAACTAAGGCGGAGGGATTGATGATGGTGTCACCTGAGTTCCTATACACCCTCTTTTTGTTGATGACCAAAGAGGGAGAAGAAAAGAGTTTAGAAAATCTTGTGCTGAGGAATTTAGGAGGAGCAAGCTGAAGGGGAATTCAAAGATGATTTTTTAGCATTTGCATTCTTTTTGTTTTTGAATAATTTTTTTAGTTATTGCTCTATTACTATGACCTTTTTGGTACAAACATATAATCAGTTTTTTTTTTCAAGTTTCTTCTATGCTATTTAAGCTTTAGCATATGTTGCTTAGCTAATCATATATCTTGTTATGATGTATGCTTTATAAGTCTTAGCGTTCACTCTGATTTGCTTAAATTCTTAGCATGCCCTAATATATTGCTACATCTGTATTTTATTTGTATGATTAGCTCTGATACATATATGTTAATGCATTAATATATACATAGCTCTAATACACCTTTTTTTTTATTAGTGCTCTGATATGTATGCCAGGATACAAGATCTTAGAGTTTTTCTGATTAAAACATATATGCTTTGACACACAAATATGAAGTGTTATCATATACATCACAAGCTCTGATAGACATGCTCTGACACAACTGTGATCAATCTGCTTTTGAGCTTCAAAAACTTCTTTTGTGTGCAAAGTTTATGTGTTGTATGTTTTTATCCACAAAAATTATATCGTGTTTCAAAAAAAATTTGGATAAAGATATGTTCAGTATAGATTCAAAATCAAGAGTATATATCACAAGTATTACTCTTTTAATTCAAACATGAGTTTTTTGAAAAAGTCAAAATGATTAAAAATCAAGTTGTGTTTGTTCAGAAAACTTAAACGCTCATATCTTTCTCAAAATTGTTCTAATGCTTCTCAGAGAGCATTCTGATTAACTTCAAAAACCTTAGTTAAAATAAAACAGCTTTGATTTTAGTCACCTAAGGCAATGAAGTGTTTTGATTAAATCTATATTATGCCTTAAGAAAATGACTCTCTTAAAATCATATCAAATGTTTTTTTTAAAAAACAAAATTGGTTTATAAAGCCCTATATCCTATCATATATTTCTTTCAAAATCTTTTCAAAATATTTTCTAAGAATTGGTTTGTCATCATAAAAAAAAAAGGAGAGATTGTTAGCTCCAGAACCTTTAAGAAAGCTTAAGTGCCAAATGTTTTAAGTGATGCCATAACCAATTTCGAGAAAATGTTTTGAAGAATGACTAATATTTCCCTTGAGTTTCTTGAAGCAATGAACAAGTTTCATCATGTTGGCATATATTGTTTTTAAAATCAAAATATTTTTACATGACATGTGCAAAAATGTTTAATTTCATTTAAAGAGATTGGGACTTAACATAAGTGAATAATATATCATAGAACATAACTTTAGAAAGTGCAATTTAAGTGAAGATATCAATCCAACTCTAACGCAAGATGTACTATAGCCTTTAATCATCATGATCACAATTGTATCATCATCAACAAACTCTAATTGAAGACTAAAAGATCAAAGAGAAATGAAGAAACTATTACCGCACTTTAGAAAGCATGTTTCATAGTGAAATGGTGCACTTTACAAGAAAATGAGGGAATTTTAAAATTCAAATTTAAAGTCAAACCCAATCAAGGACTTACGTGACATCTCTTCTACCAACTTGGTCAACTACCCCAGCTTCTAGAAGGAAAAGTTCAAAAATTTCATTAAAAAAATAAAAAGTAGTTTTTGAAGGCGGCCTTAGAAACGTCCATTTCATAGCGGCTTTTGGCATTACTTTTACAGCATACATATACTCCTCTAGACTGTGTTTCCAAGACAAAAAGAAAGATCACTATGTGTCACTTGGAAAACAAATCAAGAGCAATGGTCATAAATGCAGATCAAGTATAAAAGATGTAACATCCTAACTTTTAACCCAATCCTCTAGAACATAATTAGGTTAATCATTAGTCTGTTAAGTCATAGCTTTCTTATTACTTTAAAATACTTAGCGGAAATACTGGTAAATTTATTTTTTGAAAATTATAAAAGCAAAGTGAGAGCCGAGCGACACGTTAACTAGTAAAGCGCGAAAGGTAATATAGCAAACATCGCATAGCAACATCACATAAGCAAAGTAAAGGCACATCATAATAACATCGAACTGCATATTTATATAATATATGATATGCTCACTCATAAAGAGCGAGACTTAGTTTAGTACAACTGGAATGAAAATACATGGAAACGAAAGTACAACAAAGGTGATAAAAGAAACTCTCCTAACTCTAGTGCACCTACAAATGGATAGCCCCAAAGACAAAAGAAGGCTATCCTAGCCTAGTCGAGCCCAAGCGCCAGAACCGCGATGGTCGTCTCCTACTACGGACCTCTCTGGAAAGGAGGGATATACCCAATCCACCGGGCGATCTTGGCCGGGGTGGCAATACGCTGCATCGGTCGGACGTGAGCTCCATGGCGGGGAGTCATCCTCACCCGTCCTCCACGTACTGGCTGATGACGGAAGCCTCGCTACCCTCCCCAACGTCCATCGGCACGGTGGGGGAGGATCCCTCGGAGGGTACCTGAGTGGTAGAATCCTCCGAAGGGTCTATCTCGGAGAATGATGAGGGCGAGCGGGGTACATACTGTGGGTAGTCCCGGATGGCAGAGGCTGTCGGTGGGATGCGGCGAATCCGCTCCTCTCGAGGACGTGCGCGCTCGAACACGAAGTCATCGCCGTAGGGTGAGACAGGAGAGAATCGGTGGCTATGTACGGGGTGACTGAAGGGCCGTCCAACGAACATGAACACTCAAACGACACAGCGGCCCACAAAATGATATGACCCGTGGTCCAGATCATGATGTACCTCCCAAGTTGGGGTGTCCACAAAAACCACGAACGTCGCCATCTGAAGACGTGACGGAAAGAAAGAGGTAGAGGGAGTGAGAATCTTGCTAAAGAATCTCAGTAGGGCCTCCTACTACCTAGGTGTCATCATCTATGTCCTCAGGAACCTTGGGTTTAGTTATGCAAAATAAGTGAGCATGGATTAAGTCCATTTTTAGGTTCTAAAACATAGTTTAGCCAAGGTCCGTTCATTTTAGCATGGTTCTTAATGTCATGGATGCAAGCATATTTAAGGATGTATGCGTGGCTCTACTTAATGCAAGAATAATCATCATATACTTAAGAACATCATAGCAGTAGCGGCATAAAGTGGCAAATAAATTCTCTTTGTCACATAATCATCATAACTTCCTCATAGGCCACCCTAAAAGACAAGCGCTCTGGGGGTGCTCGGCCGAACCGGTGTCACCCAGAACGTGTCACATCTCTAGGTTATGAGCTCATACCTTAACTAGTCATCACTAGTTCTTACTTATCAATCTCAATAAGCGTAACATAATCATAAACATAATCCCGACTTATCCAGTACGGGCTAGAGGCATTTCTTGGGGGTACTTGGCCGAACCGGTGTCACCCAAGAATTAAATCTTGGTACCGATGTCACATGAGTTCTCTGGAGGTGCTCGGCCGAACCAGTGTCATCTGAGAACCCATCTTAGTACCTCATAAAATTTCATAGTTTTTCAAAAACTTTCTGAGTCCTGAATTTGTCAGAAATTCGGCGGCATAACTGTGGCATGGCGAATTTCTTCCAAATTCTTCTTTATGCCACATAAATCAATCAAACATGCATCCTTCATCATACTTTCATGCAATCACATAATCATCCTCATACTTTCACAGGTAACATTAAAAGTTCATTATGCACTCGATCCTACGGTATTTTATGCTCTGACCCTTACGGGCCTTAAACTCGCGATGTAGTTAACCTATCATCTTCTATCAAACTTTTATGCACCTAAGGGTTCTCTTCTAACAAATATTATTATTTATTTATGTTCTATATTAAATCTGAACAACATCATTCCTTAGGGGCAGCGTTATAAACTTATGTTTACGGGGTTCTAGAACTTGCGTTTTAGACCCTTTCTTGGTTCTGTCTTCGCCTAAGGCGCTATATGTTAATCCTAAACCAATTATGAGACATCCCTATATCAAGGAACTATTTATAAACCATGTTCTCTACATTTTAAGGTTTCTGGACAGATTCTAAGAATTAAATTTTCTAAGAGTTCTAGAATTGCGGTTTTACGGTTTTCTAGTTACTAGTTTCTCTATAGGTGCCAAAATTCATTCCTACTTCAAATGAAACCAAATTTTTCATAATTAATCAATCCTAATCTGATTATATCCCCATTAAAACAGTTTTGGCAGTGTCCATAATTAAATGGGATAAAACTTTGCTAAATCTTGACTTTACGGTTTTCCTAGCAAGCTAGTTTCTTTCCTAACTTGCATAGAATTGTTCCTACTTCGTCATACATAATTTTTCACTCATCCAAACACTTCAAACATCATCACATGGCAGCAAACACATCATGGAAGGACCGAAACATTAAATCTCAAAAAGACACATAACTTGATATTTTTAAAACACATAAGTTACTAGTTTCTCTTGGAATCATTTTCACGACTTCTAAAACTCTTTTGCAAACCATTCTATCATGTCAAAGAGACTAAAACATCCTTAGGTTGGTGACTACTTAATCCCTCCTTGAAAAAGTGTTAAATTCGTAGAACCTTGTTGGTCTTAAACTTAAACAAATTTATGAGCTTTAAAAGGATTCCTTAAAACTTGACTTATTGGTCCTTGAAGCTAGATGAAACTCATTCCAAGTTCATCATCACATCATGGCCGAAATCATGCATTCAAAGAATGCTCCCTCATTAAACTTTAACTTGAGATAAAATGGGAAAGTCTTTGAGCTCTGAGGTCTTTTAAGTGATGACATGATTTAAACATGCTATGCAGTTTATTTTTATTCTTCATTTACAAAATAAAGTGAGAACTTTAAAGTAAACATGCTAGACTTGAATATAAAAATGCAAGGCTTAAAATAAATATGCAAGACTTGGAATATAAATATGCAAAGCTTGGAATATAAATATGCAAGTTCAATTGCCAATCAAATCATCGATCCTAGGCAGAGGATACTTGTTTTTCACCGTTACTTTATTCAACTGCCTATAATCTACACACATCCTCATACTCCCATCCTTTTTCTTTACAAACAACACAGGGGCTCCCCAAGGTGATGCACTAGGCCTAACAAACTTTTTCTCCAATAAATATTCCAATTGAGTTTTTAACTCAGTCAATGCTAATAGGGACATCCTGTATGAGGCTATGGATATAGGTCCCGCACCCGGAAGCAACTCTATGGAAAACTCTATCTCTCTCTTTGGGGGAAACTCTGGTATCTCATCTGGAAATACTTCGGGATAATTTCTTACTATTGGTATCTCATCGATACTTTGCTCAAAGTGTACATCACTAGCGGCTAAGAAAATGTAACCTTTACTCTCACCCTTACCACAGTCCATTTCCACAGCAGTTATGTAAAGACTTATGGGTTTCTTAGGTTCAATAGGAACAGGAAGAAAAGTGATGGTTTTCTCATAACAGTTTAACAGTACACGGTTGGCCTCAAGCCAATCCATGCCAAGAATCACATCTAAACCTCGCATGGGTAAGCAAATAAGATTTAAAACAAAGGATCTATTATATATAATAAAACTACAATCTAAACAACATTTACAAGTCCTAACGGGTTTTCCAGTCGGGGTAGAAACAATAAGGTCAAAAAGAAGCTCAGTCATAGGTAAATTAAGGCTTTTAACACATGAATGGGAGATAAAAGAATGAGAAGCGCCATAATCATATAGTACAATTAAGTCTTTACCATGCATATTATCCTTACCTTCCACGAGATTTCGTGACTTCGTTGTTTCTCCAACATTAACAGTAAATACCCTTCCCTGGTATTGCAGCTTGGGATTGGGGGTTGGCGGGTTCCTTTCCGTGCATTCTCGGGAGTAATGACCTGGTTTTCCACACCGATAGCACACGTTTGTTTCAGCTCGACATGGCATGCTCCCATGATTCTTGCCGCACTTAGGACATTCCATGGATGGCGCAGGCCGTGGAGGTACTGCTAGACCTTTTTATGGTGCTTTCCCTTTATTGTTGTTATTGTTGTTGTTGCGATTGTTACTGGGGTTATTGTTGTAGCGGTTGTTATTATAGCGGTTGTTGTTGTTTGGCCTCCCTTGTTGAAAATTTCTTTGTGGCCCTTGTGGTCTTGATTGAGGGGGAAATAGAGGTCGATTCTACCTCTTGAACTGCTAACTTTGAGGTGTCAACTTTTTGGTAATATTATCTGACTTTGGGGTGCTTAGTTTTCTCTGACCTTCTTCAATAATCCGACATTTGTTAACTAGGGTAGAGAAATCCCTAATCTCCAAATGTGCAACTGCCACATTAAGTTCCGCCTTCAACCCTGACTCGTATTTAATGCATTTCCAGTACTCATCAGGATTTCCTTGGTACATTCTTGAGAACTTAATGAGTTCTTCAAATCTGGCAGTGTACTGGGCCACATTCATATTCCCCTGGACAAGTTGCATGAATTCAATGTCCTTGGCATTTCTAAGCGACTGAAAGTACTTTTCGTAAAAATGGACCTTGAATAGTTCCCAATCAATGTCCCCGCTTGGCCGCCTCCGTGAGTCTTCGAACACCGTCCACCGTAAACCGCATCACCCTCAAGCATATGAGTAGCGAAGGTGACCTTTTGCTCCTCCGAGCATGGGACTACAACAAAGACCTTTTCAATATTCCGAATCCATTCATCTGCAATATTTGGATTCAGGGTCCCCTTGAAAACTGGTGGGTTCATCTTACGAAACTCCCCAAAAGGGGCATGTTCAGGAATCTCATGTCCTTGATTCATATTGGCTTGACGATCCTGATCCATTCGTTCCATCATCATTCTCATGGTCCTTGCTACGTCGCGGAGTGCTTCGGCTGTCTCGTTGTCTTGATTATTCTGTGTTGCGCTCCTAGTCTGTTGTCGACGTGCCATTGGTCCCTAAACACACAAAACAACAACACTGAGGTGATCAGGCCCAATATTCCATGCAAAGTGAGCAAGTTACCATGGCACTTTCAACATACAGTTGTATTTCTAATCCTCAAGCTCATCCTAATGATAAGCATCTGCACATGACGTCACTAACATATTATGCTTTAGAAGCATAGCCAGTCCAATCCTCAGGCTCCATGAGAATCGAACTGCTCTGATACCAAAATGTAACACCCTAGTAATTAACCAAATACACCTAGGTTGAATCTGATTAATGACTAGACTTTACTCCTTACTTTGGTTCTTTCTTCATAATTTGAAAATACTTAGTGGAATTACGAGCCATTTTTTTTTTAAAAAAAAAACATAATTGAAAACATGAGCCGAGTACAACGTGAACGAGTAAGCGGAGTATAATAAGACGTTTAAGAATATATCACATCATATCACTTTGGCTCCATCATATAACATCCATAAGCACATTATAACATATATTTACATACAATAACCTCACTCAAAGGGTGGGTTATGATCATACATCATTGTCTTATGCAAACCCATAAAAGAGAATATACATAAGGAAATACATGCCCCTAAACTAGATAACTCCATAAGCCAGGAAGGTTATCCTAAAACTAGGGTGCATGAAAACATATAAATCTACTAAGAACCTTCTATGGCCACTGTCCTGGAAATGGGGGAATAAATCCGATCCACTGATGAGCTCCCTTGGAAGGGGACACACGAGATGCACCAGGCTGAGGTCGCATGGACGGCCTTCTTGCTAACCTCGGCTGAACAACTGTTTCCTCACTACCCTCTCTTACACGTGTGGGAGTAGGAGCAGAGCTCTCAGAATATACATGAGTAGGAGTGTCCTCTGAAGGATCAGTTTCAGAATATCTCGTCTCAGGAACATACTCTGGAAATCCATGGACAGCAGATGAAGCGGGATAAGAACGTAACATCCTTTCATCAAGTGGACGTGCATGTTCGAAAACCATTTCATCACCATAGGGAGAAGTAGGAGAAAATCGATAACTAGGGACAGGATGTGCAAATGGACAACCTATGTAAATAAAAACACGAATCACGCACCTCCCTTCAAAATGATAAGAGCGATGCACCGGATCATAGTGGAATTCCCAAGTAGGGTATCAACGAACAGGACGAATGTCGCCATTTGAATCTGGAGACAATGACGGAAATAAAGAAAATGGAGTGAGAATCTTGCTAAAGAATTCTCAGTAGGGTACCTCCTTCTACAAAAATCATCATCAAAGTCCCCAGAACCTCGGGATTATTCTAAAATAGTGAGCATGCAAAGATGCATTTTAAGTTTTCAGAAATACTTAACCGAGGTTCGTCAATTTTTAATCATGCGTCTTATAATGCATCATAATCTTAACATGTCATATTTACAATGAACTTTTCCTTTATCATTACATCATATTCCTCATCATCATTATCAAAATAACATGCATAAAAGAACGTCATATAATATTAGCTACACATGGACACAGTGCACATATTTCATTTCTTTAGTGCCTTAGGTGACTTAAAATCTTATCATCATCATTATTTTCCTTGGGCCACCCTATACTCCACCCTTTTGGGAGTAATTTAGGTTATGAGCTCATACTTTACTAGTCGTCACTAGCATATACTTATCCCTTTTGATAAGCTAAAGTCCCGACTCTACCCTTTTGAGAGAACGGGTTAGGGGGCTAAAATCACCTTTTCACCACCTATAGTCTGATGGTTCCAAAGGATCATTTTCTTATAAGTTTAAGTCACCATTAAATCTTTGCATGGTATATCACAATACAATTCATAAACATCATAGCATTTTCTCATTTATAGTCTTAAGCTAGAATAATATATATCAACTATAATCATGCATCTGGGAGATTCCCAGGAAAAAGAGGTGGGTCACAATGGACACGCTTAAATACCAAGTCTTTCCTTAGCCAGAACCTTTCCAAATTACACTTTTACAATGATACACTTTCTTCTAGCAACAAAGGTAAATTTTACATAATAAAGAATATTTCATGCATAAGCATTCTCATTATTTGCAACAGCAACTATAACATGCAAGCCAGGAAATCATTCATTGATATCAAGTACTTAATAAGCATCCAATATGTAACACCCCGATTTCTCTGTCCGAGGGAAATGACCAAAATGCCCCTGAGGTCATTTCCTGACCCGAACTCGAGGGTAACCAACTCGGTCGTCCTCGAAGGGTCAACTCAATGTTTGAAGGGGATTAAATGGCCTTTGAATGCTTTCGGAAGCGAAAATTTCATTTTCCGCAGTTTCGGGTCAAAATGACCAAAATACCCCTATAGCATTTTTACGCCGGTAAAGGTGCCGTTTGAGCCCGGAACTTTCCCCAGAGGTTTAAAAACATGTTTTCATATGTCTAGAGGTCTCTGTTCAAGTCCCGGTGGTCCCGGGCAGTTTTAGTGCAAAATTACGATTTTGCCCCTAGGATAGTGCTTTTGAGCTTAACGACGTAATTAAGCAAACCTAAGCAATATTAGACTCTAAACGAAGATTAATTTATTTCCCTAATTAATCTAGAGTCAAAATAATTTATTAAAGTTAATTAGAACCTAAAATTGCTTAGATTAAACTTAAATCCCTTTTTAGAACTCAAGACTCCTAGTCTTGGAATCTTGAATAGTGTTTTCTCTCTCCAATTCCTTAAATCAAGGAAATGTGTCTAGAGTTGTTTAGACTCTAAATTGAGGATTTAACTCACTAATGGTGCAAGACCACTCCTTAATTATGTCTAGACCACCTTAATTACCCATTTACCTTACCTAAACACTTTCTTACAAATTCCTAATCTTAAGCATAATCAAAGATACACCTAAACACAACTCTAAACCACAATTAAAATGCAACTAAACCTCTCCCAAATCTGATGCACATGGCCGAAATTCTCTTCCCCATTGACCACATGATTAATTATTTTCTCACTCAAAGAACCATGCTTGAGGCCATACCTTGAACCATACCTCACCATACCTTAAGCCATACCTCACCATACCTCAAGAACACATTATCTCACCTCATGGAACTCATGGAAAGCCTCCAATCTGCACCCTCATGGCCGAAACCTCTTCACCCATGAGCACCCTCCATTTGTTTCATTTCTCTATAAATAGAATGCCTTGAGGAGCTTGCACCACTTTTAGATCATTTGCTAAGTTTAGGAAACACTCAAAGCTTTTCTTTTCTCTCAAAGTTCTAGTGTTCTTCAAGTTCTTCAAGCTCTTCAAAGTTCTTCATCATCTTCATCTTCTTCTTCCATCTTCAAGTTCATCACATCAAGTAGGGATTTTCTTTCATGTATTCTTTTCTTTAAAGTTCTTGTTTTAAGCTTGATGTTCATAGTTTCTCTTGGTTCCTTTTAGAACTTCTTTTCTTCTCCTTCTTCCTCTTTATGTTTCGCGCATGGGCCTTTGGGAATGAAGGAATGAGAGCTTGATGATGAGAGTTTCATGATGATGTTCATCACTTGAAACAAACTCTAGAGCTTGATCTTTGTTCTTGAGCAAAAATGTTTCTAGTTTTTCCTTTCTTGAACTCTTGAGAACTTTAGCTTTAATGATGTTTTAAAATGGCTCTATGAACTCAATGATGAGGACTCATGATGTTGATGTTAATATATCATCAAGATCATGAACTCTAGAGTTTTAAAATGTTCCTTTTTCTTCTTGAAGATTTCGGCCATTTCCTTAAATTTTTCTAAGCTTCATGGTTTGATTTCCTAAAAATATTATGTTAAGTTTTAAAGAACTCTAAGCTTGACTTTACCTTGTTTGGATGAGTTTGGGTTATGGTTTAAATTCCTTTAAAGTCTTGTTAAGAGCTCTAGAAAGATAAAATGAACTTGCATAATTTATTTTGTGCTTGCATTCATATTTACATTCTTGTTATGCACCTTTACTTTCAAGCTATCACCTAAGAACATAAAGATTAAAATGGAACTTGTATCATCACTTAATTTAATTCTCGAAGCCTTTCTATTTCGGCCTTAAAGTCGATTGTTGTTGGGCCTAGAGCACTAAAATAGAGAATTGAACTTGCATTATCACCTAATTAATTTCTCAAATGCCTATCTATTTCGGCCTTAAAGTCGATTGTTGTTGGGCCAAGAGCACTAAAATAAAGAATTGAACCATGTATATTTACCTTCAAGCTTGCACGTTTAAGTTATGCCTCACATATTTACTTTCAAGCTTGCACGTTTAAGTTTATGCCTTGCATACTTAAATTTAAGTCATCACTTTACCTTGTAAGCAAGATTAAAAATGAAAAGCATGAGCACGTTCAGTTTATGTCGTAATTTAAGAACCTAGAGCTCAAAGACTTGCTCATTTCATTCCAAGATAAAGTTAAATGTGAATGTATTCCTTGAATGCATAATTTCGGCCAAGTAGTGATGATGGACTTGCAATGAGTTTTCATCTAGCTACTAGGACCAATAGTCTATGTTTTAAGTTTTCCCTAAAGCTTTACAAATCTTTATAAGGTTATGTCATCACAAGTTGTGATTTTATTATCTTTTAGGGGATGGAATATGTTTTGGTCAGTGACCTAAGGCTTCACTTAGCCTCTTGATGAATTAAAATGTTTTGCAAAGAGTTTCAGAAGTTCTAGATCGATTCCGAGAGAAACTAGTTAACTTATGTACCTAGAAACGTCAATTTAACTCTCTTATTAAAGTTAAATGTTTTCGGTTCTGATATGATGAGTGTGATGTTGTATGATGATGTTTTGATGTGTTGGAATGTGTGAAAATATCATGTGATGATGTAGAAGCGAACCTATGCATGATAGGTAAGAAACTAGCTAACTAGAAATACCGTAAAGCTAGAATTTAACATAGTTTTGACCCATTTGTTTATGGAACTAATCCAAACTGTTTTAATGGGAACATAATCAGATTTAGATTGTTTAGACATGACAAACTTGGTATCATTTGGATTAGAATCAAATTCTAGCACCTATGGGGAAACTAGTAACGAGAAAAACCGTAAAAATGCAAATGTAGAACTCTTAGAACATTTAACTTTCTGAACTCTGTCCAGCACCCTTACAACATGATAAACATGATTAATAATTAGTCCTTAAGCATAGGAATGCCTCATAATTGATTTAGATTTAATTCATAGCGCCTTAGGCGAAGACGGAATCAAGAAAGGGTCTAAAACGTAAGTTCTAGAACCCCGTGAACACAAGTTAGAGGATTTGCCCTATGCTATTCAGATTTAAGTATGAACATGAGGATTAGGAATGATGATCAATTATGAGCCCTTAGGTGCATGAAAATATGAGCGACGGATGTTAGAGAATTATATCTCAAGATTAAGACCCGTAAGGGTCAAAGCATAAGCTACCGTAAGGGTAAGCGTTTGAATGTTTTATGATGATGCATGTAGTATGCAAATGATGATGATGTTATTCATATGAGGAATTCATGAGGTTATATGTTAATGTGGCATAAAGCAAATTTGGAAGGAAATTCGGTGTAATGACCGTTGTGCCGAATTTCCGACAAATTTGGGGACTTAAAGAGATTTTGAAAATTAAGGTACTAAGATGGGTTCTAGGATGACACCGGTTCGGCCGAGCACCTCCATAGAACTCATGTGACATCGGTACCATTTTACACTCTTAGGTGACACCAGTTCGGCCGAGCACCGGTAAGAGAATTGCCCCTAACCCGTACTCAGATAGTCGGGATTTATGATTTATGATACGCTTATCGTTAAGTGGTAAGTAAGAACTAGTGACGACTAGTTAAGGTATGAGCTCATAACCTAGATGTATGACACGTTCTGGGTGACACCGGTTCGGCCGAGCACCCCCAGTTCGATTGTCTTTTAGGGTGGCCCATGAGGAAGAGATGTTTCATGATTATGATTATGTCACTAAGTTTTGTCCCATATGAATGTTACTATTGCCACTTTATGCCACCAAGAATGATGATGCTTGATGCTATGTTTTATGTATGTGTATTAGGTAGTGCCATGCATACATTTTCTATTATGTTGCATTCATGACATTAAGATCATCCTAAAATGAATGGACCTTGGCTAAAATATATTTTAAAGTTTAAAATGAACCTAATACATGCTCAGTCATTTTGTATAAATAAACCCAAGGTTCCTGAGGACGTAGATGATGACACCTAGGTAGTAGGAGGCCCTACTGAGATTCTTTAGCAAGATTCTCATTCCCTCTATCTCTTCCTTTCCATCACGTCTTCAGATGGCGACGTTTGTAGTGTTCGTGGACACGCCGACATGGGAGGTGCACCATGACCCGGACCACGGGTCATTCCATTTTGTGGGTCGATGCACAATTAGAGTATTCATGTTCATGGGTCGACCCTTCACTCCCCCTGTACATTCCCATCGTTTCTCCCCCGTTTCACCTTTTGGCGACGACCTGGTACTCGAGCGCGCACGTCCCCTAGAGGAGAGGCTTCGTCGTACCCCATCATCCACGTCCACCGCTCGAGACTACCCCCAGTATGTGCCCCGCTGTTCGCCGCCTTTTTCGGAGACGGATCCTTCCGAGGATTCGCAACCAGTGCACCCTCCGAGGATCTTCCCTCCATACCTATGGACTTTGGAGAGGATAGCGAGCCCACCGTGACTCAGCCGAGGCGTGCACGACGACCGGAGATGCGGCCATACCCCGGGGCTCACACTCGATCCCCGCTCTGCCTCTTCACGCCCGAGGAGCTCGCCCAGTTTCCCGGATATCTGCCTCGATCACGAGATAGTCGCCAGTAGGAGGCCGTGGATGGCCCGAGTTAGAGCACACACCACTTAGATGGGGATAAACCTTCTTTTGTTTAGAGGTTTCCTATTAGATGCACTCGGGTAGGGGAGTGGATCATGTTTATGTTTATGTTGTATTTCCTTTCCTGTACTTTCTTTGTACTAAACTAAGTCCCACACTTATAAGTGGGCAAATTATATATATATGAGATGATCTTCAGTGTTACTCATGGTGTGCCTTATGTTATGATGTTATGAGACATTTGTTTACTATACATGGTTTACCGCTTATCGCATCACGCGGCTCTCACTTTTATTTCAAAAAAAAAAATTACCCGTATTTTCCGCTAAGTAATTCAAAGTTAAATGAGAACTATGAAGTAACAGACTAATGATTAACCTAAATATGTTCTAGAGTATTGGGTTAAAAATTAGGATGTTACACAATACTTACATAGAATTATCAATTATAGAACTAATTAGTTATGCACCTAAGGGATTTATTACTATCCTTACGATTATTTATAGGCCTTAAGAACACTATTAAATCAAATGGGGTAGCATAGGTAGTAAGTTGTTCCTAAGGTTTTACGGTATGCTAGAAGTTATGTTTTAAATCCTTTCTTGTTACCAGATTTCCCTATGATGCTGAAATTAGTTACTAAACCAATTATGAATCATTCTCCCTTATTTAAACATAATAAAACCTGGTTCTTATCGTTGCTAAAGATTCTGGATAGAATGCATAAATTTCATTCCCTAGAGTTCTAGAAATCTTGTTTTTACAGTTTTCTAGTTGCAAAGTTCATTTTTAGTGTTCGGGATCAATCCTAGTCTAATTGATACCAAATTTTTCATGGCTAACTAATCCTAGACAGAATTATAACATACTAAAATAGATTTGGCATTGGCTAAACTTAAAGGGGTAAAAAACTAGGTAAATTCTAGCTCTTTAGTTGTTCTAGGGAGCTAGTTTTATCTCTAACATGCAGTGAATCATTCTCTTAACAATAAACCATAATTATCACAACTTCAAACATATCAAATCATTATCATACATTGATACTAAACTCAGATCAGTGGCCGAATCATGAACCTCATGCAATTACATAGAATCATATTTTAAGTGCATATAAAATACTAGTTCCCCGTAAAATCCTTGCAAAGTCTTAAAACTCATTTAGAAACTAGTTCTTTTGTCAAACTTGGGAGAATCTTCACAATTAAAATTCTCACTTAAGATAAAAGGAGTAAGTCTTGAGCTTTAGAGATATAGGTGACATCTTAGAATTATAAACATGCTATGCAACCTTATTTTAATCTTATCTGTATAAGCTGATAGCTTGGAATTATAAACATCATATGCAATTCCATTTCATTATCTTTAAGATTTAAGGTGATGACTTGAAAATTAAACATGATGCAAGAACTTGAAATATAAACATGATGCAAGAAATTGGAGCAGTGTAATCCATACAGACCGAGAGGGAGAAGAGAATATTAAGAAACCGGAGCGGCGGTAGTCCGTACAGGACCGGTGAAGGGAGAAGAGAATTATTATTACATCTTTTTAAGCTCCAATAATCATATTTCTTTGCTGGTGATACATGGCCAAGTCTTTGACCTCTAGGATCTTTAGGTGATGGCATGAAATAAACATGCCATGCGTTGATTCTTTTAGCCATTATAAAATAAAGTGAGAGCATAAATTAAATATGAGATGCAACCTCTTTATTATCTTGAAAGATTAAGTGATGACTTGAAACATAAACATGAAATACAAGCTTGGAAAAAATACATCTTTCAAGTTCTAAACTAAAAATCTTTGTTTTAGCATTATAAAACATTATTCTTTAAAGTTTTGCATCAAGTGAAATTTTCAAGCTTTAGAGGCCTAACTTGTGATGGATTTACAACCCACCCTCAAGGTCCTCATCATCAAGCCATCATCTTAGTTCCACCTAGGCCATATGGCCGAATTGGTTAAAGAAAAATGAAGAGGAAAATCGAAATGAAAAGCTAAGGTAAGTTCATAATTTCATCATTTTGAGCTAAAAACACAACTCCTCAAAGCATAGAAATAAATTTAGAAACTACTCCCTACCTAATCTGAGTTGAAGAAGAGGAAGAGAACTTGATTTCTTGAAGTGAAATGAAACAAAATCTCTTTGAAAAAATTGAAGAAAGAATTCAGCCAAAGAGGAGGAAGAAAGAAAGTTTTTTGTGCTCTTAAAAACTAGTTATGAACAAAGCATTCCAAGACCACTCAAGCAAGCCTATTTATAGAAGATTTTGAGGCTTCTAATTGGCCAAAATGAAGAGGTAGTTGGCGGAATTTTGTAGGAGAAATAAGGGAGGAAAAATCATTTTAGACAAAGTTGTATGAAATTAAGGAATTATGTCTCTTATGGTGACATTTTGGCATTTTGTTTTAGTGCAACTTTTGGCAATAATTCAGCTGCATAATGGCATCAATAATTTCATCCATTACAGCCCAAAGAAGTGAAATTTGTGTGTTCCATGCATTATTTAGGTGTAGGCAAGGTATTCATGTAATTTAGAGAATTTACAGTTAAAGACTTAAGTGAATTAGTAAGCAATTTGGGTGTTTTTGAGCAATTTTGGGTTCTAATCAATCTAAATACATAATTTTGACTCTAGATTAATTTTTAGAATTTAATAAGCTTTAATTTGAACCTAATATTGCTTAGGTTTCGGTATACGAATCAAAAATCCCAATTGCAAAAGCGCCAAAAATAGGGGCAAAATCGTACTTTCACTTAAAAACTGTCCGAGGCCACCCGAGCTTAACCAATGGTTAATCATGGCTTAAAAACAAATTTTAAAACATTTTAGTGAGGTTCGGGCTCAGTTGGCACGCACATCGGAGTTAAAACAGCTGCAGGGGTGTTTTGGTCATTTCGCGCGTCGGAACTCAAAATTGAGATCCTTCTGCTCTATTAACACACATAACACAAACAATCCCTTATTATCATCAAAACATCCCCTTGAGAATAGGTGGGGCCCACGATCCTCATTTTCTGAGTAAAATAACTTCAGGGGCATTTTGGTCATTTTATACGTTCAGAAATTCAGGATTTGCGACTCTCGCATGAATCGCTCCTAACCTCTCTTCTAATGTTATATTCCTTTATTGAGGATTGTTCGGCCTCAAATCTTATGTAATAATTACCTATAGTAATTCGGTAATTTCTAATGACAGTAAAAATTACAGTAAAAATTGGGGCGTTACAACTTGAACTTGAGAGAAAAAGGAAGCTTTCAAGTGTTTCTTTGAAAACTTACTCTTTGCAAATGAACCCAAAATGATACAAGTTCACCCAAGCAAGCTATTTATAGAGAAATGAAGCAAATGAAAGGTGCATTTGAGGGGCGAGGCTTCGGCCATGCAGAATGGAGGAAGTCTATGAGTTCCATGAGGCATGGTGAGGTATGGTTCAAAGTATGGTGAGGTATGGTTCAAGGTATGGCCTCAAGCATGGTTCTTTGAGTGAGAAACAATTCAACATGTGTGGTAATTGAGAGAAAGGGCCAAAATGCATCAGCCATGAGGGGAGGGTTTCTTGCATTTTAATTGTGGTTTAGAGTTGTATTTAGGTGTATCTTTGATTAGGATTAAGATTAGGAATTTGTAAGAAAGTGTTTAGGGGAGAAAATGGGTAATTAAGGTTGTCAAGACATAATTAAAGAGTGTTCTTGCATCATTAGTGAGTTATAAATTCATTTTAGTGTATAAACAATTCTAGACACAATTCCTTGATTTAAGGAATTGGAGAGAGAAAACACTATTCAAGATTCCAAGAGTGAAATCTTGAGTTTTAGAAAAGAGATTTAAATCTAATCTAAGCAATCTTAGGTTCTAATTAATTTTAATAATTTATTTTGACTCTAGATTAATTATGGAAATTAATTAATCTTCGTTTAGAGCCTACTATTGCTTAGGTTTGCTTAATCACATCATTAAGCTCAAAAACACTATTCTAGGGGCAAAATCGTAATTTTGCACTAAAATTGCCCGGGACTGTCGAGACTCAAACAGATGTTTTGAAACATGTAAAAACATGGTTTTAAACCTCTGGGGAAAGTTTCGGGCTCAAACGACACCTTTACTCGCGTAAAACGCTATAGGGGTATTTTGGTCATTTTGACCCGAAATTGTGGAAAATGAGACTTTTGCCTCCGGAACCACTCAAGGGTCATCCAATCCCCTTCAAACATTGAGTTGGCCCTTCGAGGACTGCCGGGTCGGCCATGCTCGAATTCCGGGCCGAAAATGACCTCAGGGGCATTTCGGTCATCTTCCACTCAGGCAGAAAATCGGGGCGTTACATTACTCCCCTCCTTAAAAAGAATTTCGTCCTCGAAATTCGTACCTTAGAAGAGCTCTGGATACTTGGTCTTCATCTTTGACTCTAATTCCCACGTGAATTCTTCGGTCTTGTCCCATCCCCATGCCACTTTCACCAAAGGAATAGACTTGTTCCTCAACTGCTTGACTCTGCGATCCACGATCCTCGTTGGTGGCAGATTGAAAGTTAGGTCTTCCCTTAACTGTACATGCTCTGGCTCTAGGACATGGCTAGGGTCGGACTCGTATTTTCTTAACTGGGAGACGTGAAAGATGTCATGGAGATTGGAAAGATTTTGGGGTAAGGCTATTCTGTAGGCTACTGGCCCCACTTTTGAAGGATCTCAAAAGGACCAAGGAATCGGGGGCTCAACTTTTTAACTCTCATGGCTCTTCCTATGCCTGTAGTGGGGGTGATCCTAAGGAACACATGTTCTCCCTCGTTAAAATCCAACGGCTTATGCCGCCTATCCGTATAGCTCTTCTGTCTACTTTGAGCAGTAAGCATCCTATCCCGTATCCTTTTGATTTTCTCCGTTGTTTCCCTCACTATATCAGGCCCTAACATGCTTTGTTCTCCGGGCTCATACCAGCATAGATGGGACTGGCATTTTCGTCCATATAGGGCTTCATAGGGTGCCATGCCGATGCTCGCATGATAACTGTTGTTATATGCAAACTCGATCAATGGCAGGTACTTGTCCCAACTTCCCTTTTGATCCAGAACACAGGCTCTCAACATATCCTTCAAGGTCTGGATCGTTCTTTCTGATTGTCCGTCTGTTTGTGGGTGGTAAGCTGTGCTCAAACACAACTTCGAACCAAACGCCTTTTGAAAGGCTTCCCAAAAACGTGACGTAAATCGCGGATCCCTATCCGAGATTATCGTCGACGGTACTCCATGTAATCTCACGATTTCTTGGATGTATAGCTGAGCCAATTTGTCCAAAGAGTATGTCACTCTAATAGGCAGAAAGTGAGCCAACTTGGTTAGTCGATCCACTATCACCCATATGGCGTCATGGCCAGCTTGGGTCTTAGGCAATCCTGTCACGAAATCCATTGATATGCACTCCCATTTCCATTCAGGGATTGACAGGGGTTGCAACAAACCTGATGGCTTTTGGTGCTCGATCTTCACCTTTTGATACACCAGGCACTTACTAACCCAGGCGACCACATCCTTTTTCAATCCGGGCCACCAGAACATCCTTTTCAAATCTTGGTACATCTTGGTAACACCAGGATGGATGGTGAAATGGCTTTTATGGACCTCCTCCAAGATCTTCTCTCGAAGGTCACCATCTTGTGGCACACAGATCCTTCCTTCAAACCTCCATTCCCAATCAGGACCTTGTTCGAATCCTTTGAGTTTTCCTGCCTTAACCACCTCTATGAGCTCCCTAAATTCCTCACTCTCCCTTTGTGCTAGCATGACTCTTTGTTTAAACCCACTTGTTACGGTAAGATAGCACATTTTCATACCCTCGTTGGTCACAGTCATCCCCAAATTCATATCTCTAAACTTCTCTATTAGCTCAACTTCCTTGACCACCATGTGAGATAGGTGCAATGACTTTCGGCTCAAGGCGTTGGCGACTACATTAGCCTTGCCGGGGTGGTAACTTAAACCGAAATCATAATCTTTAAGGAACTCCATCCACCACCTCTGCCTCATGTTTAGCTCCTTTTGATCAAAGAGGTACTTGAGACTCTTGTGATCGGAGAAAACTTCAAACCTTACACCATATAAATGGTGTCTCCACATCTTCAGGGCGAACACTACGGCTGCTAATTCTAGGTCATGGGTGGGGTAATTCGCTTCGTGCGGCTTGAGTTACCTTGACGCATGGGCTACCACTTGCCTATTTTGCATCAATACACAGCCTAAACCTTTACCCGAGGCATCGCAATATACCTCGAAGGGTACATCGGGGCTTGGTAGAACCAAAACTGGAGTTGTGGTTAGCTTCTCCTTAAGCTCTTGGAAACTCTTCTCACATTCGGGACTCTACTCGAAAGGTGCATTTTTCCTAGTTAGCTCGATCAGGGGTAGGGCGATTTAGGAGAATCCTTTGATAAACCTACGGTAGTAGCCTGCTAAACCCAAAAAGCTCCGTATTTTCGTTATGGTGGTTGGTCTATCCCAATTCATTATGGCTTCTACCTTACTAGTATCAACAGCTATACCTCCTTTTGACACAACGTGCCCTAAAAACTTAACCTCCTCCAAAATCTGCAAAACTATTCTCAAATGATGCTCATGCTCCTCGTGGGTCTTCGAATAGATGAGTATATCATCTATGAAAATGACCACGAACTAATCTAAATAGGGTCTAAAGATCCTATTCATGTAATCCATAAATACTGCAGGAGCATTTGTCAACCAAAAAGACATCACCGTGAACTCAAAGTGCCCATACCGAGTTCTAAAGGCGGTCTTTAGTATATCTTGATCTCTCACCCTAATTTGGTGGTATCCTGACCTTAGATCAATCTTGGAAAATACTACCGCTCCTCTCAATTGGTCCATAAGATCATCAATCCTAGGCAAAGGGTACTTGTTTTTCATTGTCACACGATTCAATTGCCTATAATCTATGCACAACCTCATGCTTCCGTCCTTTTTTCTTGACAAACAGAACTGGGGCTCCCCAAGGTGAGGCACTAGGTCTAATAAAACTCTTTCCCAAAAGCTCCTCAAGTTGGGTTTTTAACTCGACTAACTGTAAGGGTGACATCCTATAGGGTCGGTGGAGATTGGTCCCGCTCCAGGAACCAACTCAATGGAGAACTCCACTTCTCTCTTGGGAGGAAACTCGGGTATCTCTTCCTGAAATACCTCGGGATAGTCTCTTACTACTGGTATATTCTCTAGGTTCTGCTCAAAGTCTACCTCGCTAGCAGCTAGGAGAACATATCCCTTAGTCTTTTGCCCACTACAGTTGACTTCTACGGCATTAAGATAGAGTTTCAAAGTTTGGCTAGTTTCACTAGGGGGAGAAGGGAAGACAACGGTTTTGGTGTTACAATCTAACATTACACGGTTGGCGTGAAGCCAATCCATGCCAAGGACTACACCTATACCTTTCATGGGTAAGCAAATTAAATCTATGACAAAGGATCTATTTTCTACAGTAAGATAAACAGCAAAAGCAAGTATTTACAGGGTGATTTGTGGGGGTAGAAACAATAAGATCAAAAGGAAGTTTGGAAGTCTTTAAATTTAGAGACTCGACACTAGCATATGAAATGAAATAGTGTGTAGCGCCAGAGTCATAAAGTACAGTTAAAGATTTGCCATGTATTTCGCACATACCTTCAATGAGATCATTGGACCTTTCCGCTTCGTCCGCGTTGAGGGTGAAGACCCTCCCTTGGTGTTGCGGCCTGGGGTTCTGATTTGTTGGCCCTCCGTTATTGCATCTGTTGGCGTAGTGGCCGGGCTTCCCCACTTGAAGCACACGTTTTGTCCAGCTAGGCAGGGACGGTTGCCATGATCCTTCCTGCATTGGGGACACACTATTGCCGGTGTAGGCCTAGCAAAGGTGGCGGGGGCTCCTTGGGGCGTCTTGTTCTTGGTCCTACTGGACCCTCCTTGTTGAGCATTGCTCCGGGGGCCTCCCGACACTCCTTGTTGATTATTGTTGTTGTTGTTGTTGTTTCGGTGGTTGTTGTACTGGAACGGTGGTCTGTAGGGTTGCTTGGGTTATTGGTGGAAGGGGGTTCTTTGTTGTTGTTGATGTGGCTTGAACTGGTTGGTGTGGTAGGGGTTGTAATGGTTTCGTGATTGGTTTTGTGGTTTGAACTTCGGGGCTTGAGGTCCTAGCCCCTTGGCACGTTCCGTCCTTGCAGCCTGGAGCTTTCCTTGCCCTTCCTCCAGAATGCGACACTTGTTGACCAGGGTAGGGAAGTCCCTGATCTCCATGTGTGCCACGGCATAGTTCAACTCCAGCTTCAATCCGGCTTCGTACTTAACACATTTCCATATCTCATCGGGGTTCCCTTGGAACACCCATGAGAACTTGATTAGTTCTTCAAATCTCGCCGTGTACTGGGCGACAGACCTTCCTCCTTGAGTTAACTGCATGAACTCGATATCCTTCGCGTTCCTTACTGACTCTGGGAAGTACTTCTCATAGAAGTAAGTCTTGAACAGCTCCTAGTTGACAGCAGTACCAGAAGCTTCTAGCAGTTTTCGGGTGCCGGCCCACCAAAACACGGCGTCCGATTCCATTATATAGGCCGCAAAGGTGACCTTTTGCTCTTCCGAGCAAGCGACCACGGAGTAGATCTGTTCCAGGTTCTTGATCCACTCATCAGCTTTGTCGGGATCCATGGCTCCTCTAAAGGCTGGTGGGTTTGCCTTGCGAAACTCACCAAACCTTGCTTGCTCGACCATTTCAGCACTAAGGGGAGCACGTCCGATGTCCCCTTGTTGGTTAATTCTTTCGAACATCCGCTCCATGGCTCTTGCCATGTCACGGACAGTAGTGGCAGTTGCATCCTCTTGGTTACCCTCGGTCGTGGTCCTATTCTGTCGTCTGGGTGCCATTGTTCCTAAACACATAAGACAATAACCACTGAGTTGATCAGGCTCAACGTTTCATGTGAAATGAGCTAGTTACCATGGCACTTGCAAACAAACAGGGGTCATGCATCTCTAACCTATAGCTTGTCTCTAGCAAGCTCTACACATGACATATCTACCGCATTATGCTCTAAAAGCATAGTCAGTCCAATCCTCAGGCTCCATGAGAATCGAACTGCTCTGATACCATAATGTTACATCCTAATTTTTAACCCAATACTCTAGAACATAATTAGGTTAATTATTAGTCTGTTACGTCATAGCTTTTTTATTACTTTAAAATACTTAGCGGAAATACTGGTAAATTTTTTTTTTGAAAATTATAAAAGCAAAGTGAGAGTCGCGCGACACGTTAACTAGTAATGCGCGAAAGGTAATACAGCAAACATCGCATAGCAACAATGTAACGCCCCGATTTTCTGTCTGAGTGGAAAATGACCGAAATGCCCCTGAGGTCATTTTCGGCCCGGAATTCAAGTATGGCTGACCCGGCAGTCCTCGAAGGGCCAACTCAATGTTTGAAGGGGATTGAATGATCCTTGAGAGGTTCCGGAGGCGAAAGTCTCATTTTCTGCAGTTTCGGGTCAAAATGACCAAAATACCCCTACAGCGTTTTACGCGGGTAAAGGTGCCGTTTAAGCCCGAAACTTTCCCAAGAGGTTCAAAATCATGTTTTTACATGTTTCAAAGCATCTATTTGAGTCCCGGCAGTCCCGGGCAATTTTAGTGCAAAATTACAATTTTGCCCCTAGAATAGTGTTTTTGAGCTTAATGATGTAATTAAGCAAACCTAAGCAATATTAGGCTCTAATCGAAGATTAATTAATTTCCATAATTAATCTAGAGTCAAAATAAATTATTAAAATTAATTAGAACCTAAGATTGCTTAGATTAGATTTAAATCTCCTTTCTAAAACTCAAGATTTCACTCTTGGAATCTTGAATAGTGTTTTCTCTCTCCAATTCCTTAAATCAAGGAATTATGTCTAGAATTGTTTATACACTAAAATGAGTTTATAACTCACTAATGATGCAAGAACACTCCTTAATTATGTCTTGACAACCTTGATTACCCATTTTCTCACCTAAACACTTTCTTACAAAGTCCTAATCTTAATCCTAATCAAAGATATACCTAAACACAACTCTAAACTACAATTAAAATGCAAGAAAACCCTCCCCATGGCTGATGAAATTTCAGCCCCCCCTCTCTCATTTACAACACATGTTGAATTGTTTCTCACTCAAAGAACCATGCTTGAAGCCATACCTTGAACCATACCTCACCATACTTTGAACCATACCTCACCATGCCTCAAGACCACATTATCTCACCTCATGGAACTCATGGGCTGCCCATGAGGCTGATGGCTGAAATTTCCTTCTTCATTTGCACCTTGCATTTATTTCATTTCTCTATAAATAGCTTGCTTGGGTGAACTTGCATCATTTTGGGTTCATTTGCTAAGTGTAAGTTTTCAAAGAGCACTTCAAAGTTTCCTTTTTCTCTCAAGTTCAAGTCTTCAAGTTCTTCATGTTCTTCATCCTCTTCTCTCATTCCAACCTCCTAATCACTAGGTAGGGATTTTCTTTCAAGAGTTCTTCCATTTAAAGTTCTTACTTTCTTTATGTGTTCTTAGTTTCTCTTGAATCCTTTCTAGAACTTCTTTTCTTTTCTTCTCCTCTTTGTTTTCGGCCATGAGGCTTGTGAATCAAAGAAATGAGAGCTTGATGATGAAAGTTTCATGATGATGTTCATCACTTGAACAATCTCTAAAGCTTGATCTTTGATCTTGAGTTAAAGGTATTTTTAGTTTTCTTCTTAAGTCTTTGAAACCTTTCACTTTGATGATGTTTTAAAATGGTTAACATAAACTCAATGATGAGAGCTCATGATGTTGGTGTTAATGCATCATCAAGATCATGATCTCTAGAGTTCCAAATGTTTCTTTTCTTCAACAATTTCGGTTCTTCTTTTTTTTCTTTCTTTGTGGTTTCGGCCATGTTGGCCAAGGGAACTCACAATGGCTTGATGATGAGAGCTTCTAGATGATGACTATGTGTTCATCACAATGAGGCCTCTAGAGCTTGAGTTTTAATAAAAATGTTATTTATGTTTACATTCTAAGAAAAGAAACTTTGTGTTTAAAGAACCCATGAGGTTCACTCTTTGTTTTCTTTATCTTATCATGATGAGTTTGGGTTGAGGTTTAAGTTCTTTTAAAGTCTTGTATGAGCTCTAATAAGAAATAAAATGAACTAGCATTCATATTTAAACTTAAGCTTATGCATCACATATTTATTTTGAGCTTTGCATTCATATTTAATTTTCAAGCCATCACCTAAAGTTAAAGGCTAAAGAATGGAGTGCATCTCATATTTACATTCTTGTCTAGCATATTTACCTTTCATCACTAAAGAATGTAAAGATTTAAAATGAGGTTTGCACTATCACCTAACTAAATCTCAAAGCCTTTCTATTTCGGTCTCAAAGTCGATTGTTGCTAGGCCTAGAGCACTAAAATAAAGAAATGAACTTGCATATTTATATTCCAAGTCTTGCATATTTATTTTAAGCCTTGCATTTTTATATTCAAGTCTAGCATGTTTACTTTAAGCTCTCACTTTAATTTGTAATGGAGAATAAAAATGAAGTGCATAGCATGTTTAAATTATGTCATCACTTAAAAGATCTTAGAGCTCAAAGACTTGCCCATTTTATCTCAAGTTAAAGTTTAATGAGGGAGCATTCTTTGAATGCATGATTTCGGCCATGAAGTGATGATGGACTTGGAATGAGTTTCATCTAGCTTCAAGGACCAATAAGTCAAGTTTTAAGAATCCTTTTAAGTCTCATGAATATGTTTAAGTTAAGATCAACAAGGTTCTATGAATTTAACACTCTTTTAAGGAGGGAATAAGTGGTCACTAACCTAAGGATGTGTTTAGTCTCTTTGACATGATAAAATGGTTTGCAAAAAGAGTTTTAGAAGTCTTGAAAATGATTCCAAGAGAAACTAGTAACTTATGTGTTTTAAAAAAAAATATCAAGTTATGTATCTTTTTGGGATTTAATGTTTCGGTTCTTCCATGATGTGTTTTCTACCATGTGATGATGTTTAATGTGTTTGAATGAGTAAAAATTATGTATGATAAAGTAGGAACATTTCTATGCAAGTTAAGAAAGAAACTAGCATTCTAGGAAAACCGTAAAGTCAAGATTTAGTATAGTTTTATCCCATTTAGTTATGGACACTGCCCAAACTGTTTTAATGGGAATATAATCAGATTAGGATTGATTAATCATGAAAAATTTGGTTACATTTGAAGTAGGAATGAATTTTAGCACCCATAGAGAAACTAGTAACTAGAAAACCATAAAAATGCAATTCTAGAACTCTTAGAACATTTAATTTTCTGATTCTGTCCGGCGCCCTTACAATGTAGTAAACATGGTTTATAATTAGTTCAAAGGCTTAGGAATACTTCATAATTGGTTTATATTTAATTTATAGCGCTTTAGGCGAAAACGGAATCGAGAAAGGGTCTAAGACGTAGTTTCTAGAACCCTCGTAATCACAAGATGAAATTTCTGCCCTTAAAGTGTAAGGCTGTCCAGATTCATTGACGAACATAAAAATTAGTAAGAATTGTTAGTTGTGAGCCTATAGGTGCATAAAAGGATAAAAAAGGATGATAGCATAATTAGTTTTCAAGATTTAGACCCGTAAGGGTCAAAGCATAAGATACCATAGGCTTAAGAGCATAATGAGTTTTAACGTTTCATGCAAGTATATGTTTTATTATGAGAACAACTTGAGCATGTGATCTCTTATGAGAGTATATAGTGTTGATGTGTTGATGCTCATGCCATGATGCGTTATGCAAAATTATGATATTATGATGCTTATGATGCATATGATGATTATGATGCCTTATGTTGGTATTGAATGGCTATGCATGCTCTATATGTTTGGTGGCATAAAGCGAGTTTGATGGAAATCTGATGTACGCCGTTACGCTGCCGAATTTCCCATCAAACTTAAGTAATTGAGAAAAGCTTGCGAAAACTCCTGGGTGATACCGGTTCGGCGGAGCACCCCCATGATAGGTTCTGGGTGACACCGGTTCGGCCGAGCACCCCCAGAACAGATGTGACATAGTACTGAGACGCATTTCTCCCGCTACGGTGAGGAAAGAGTAAATCCGTGAGGGTATTGACTTTGAGCTTGCCAAAGCGGACAATTCACTGTGTACTAGATACCAGTAGAGCGTTTCAAAGAAGGAAATGATCCTAAGATAGGTGATCCAAGAAAGTTATGTATACCCCCTCTATTAGCCCATATTAAATCTAGTGACGACTAGTTAGGATTGAGCTCATTCCTAGGCGATAGGTGAGATGTAGTTTGGTGACCAGATTATCGCCGGGCCGGTGAATCGGTTGGATTTTTGGTGGATATGTTAAGAGGGTGGTCTTTAAGAAAAAGAACTTAAGAGTTTTACTTATAAGAAAGATAACACATTAAAATTACTATGCCTCTTTATGCCACATATATGATTCTTGTTTCCTTATGATATGCCCAAGTATTACAACTTTCGTGTTAATGTGCATATGGTATTGTCATGCATTCATCAAATATCTGTTGCATTCATGTCATTAAGACACATACTAAAAGACACCCACTTCGGATAAATAGATTTGAAAAGCCTAAAACCAATCCTTATGCATGTACACCTTTTTCATAATTAAAACCGAGGTGGCTGGGGACGACGACGATGACACTTGTGTTAGATTCGGGAATCCCTACTGAGAATCTTGAATGAGATTTCTCATCCCTTCCTCTTCTTCCGTGTCGTCTCTAAACGAGGATTACAACGAGGTTCGTGACTTCTGCTAAGGCTCGGGCTTAAGGATCACACTAGAAGACGGGGCGGAGGGTCGCTGCGAGAGCATAGATAGCTTAACTTTTGGGTTGACACTTATCCAACCTCATAGGTGGATAAGGATGACTTCACATATATGGACGTGTTTTGATGTAAATGATGGTACAATGATGTTAGTAGTCTATGTATCAATGAAGATGTGATGATATTATGATTGTTATGTATAATACTATGTTTCATGATTATCAATGGTGTGGTTACTTTTCTTGCATGTTATGGTTATGATGAACGATAGGTTAGTGCGCGGCTCACATTTTGCTTTCAAGTTTCAAAAAGAAAAATTTATTCGTATTTTTCGCTAAGTATTTTAATGAAAGGTTGTAAGGAATAAGACTAAAAGAGTAATAGACTAATGATTAACCTAAATATGTTCTAGAATATTAGGTTAAAAATTAGGATGTTACAAACATCACATAAGCAAAGTAAAGGCACATCATAATAACATCGAACTGCATATTTATATAATATATGATATGCTCACTCATAAAGAGCGAGACTTAGTTTAGTACAACTGGAATGAAAATAAATGGAAACGAAAGTACAACAAAGGTGATAAAAGAAACTCTCCTAACTCTAGTGCGCCTACAAATGGATAGCCCCAAGGACAAAAGAAGGCTATCCTAGCCTAGTCGAGCCCAAGCGCCAGAACCGCGATGGTCGTCTCCTACTGCAGACCTCTCTGGAAAGAAGGGATGTACCCAATCCACTGAGCGATCTCAGCCGGGGTGGCAATACGCTGCATCGGTTGGACGTGAGCTCCACGGCGGGGACTTATCCTCGCCCATCCTCCACGTACTGGCTGAGCGACAGAAGCCTCGTTACCCTCCCCAACGTCCATCGGCACGGTGGGGGAGGATCCCTCGGAGGGTACCTGAGTGGCAGAATCCTCCGAAGGGTCCGTCTCGGAGAATGATAAGGGTGAGCGGGGTACATACTGTGGGTAGTCCCGGATGGCAGAGGCCGTCGGTGGGGTGCGGCGGATCCGCTCCTCTCGAGGACGTGCGCGCTCGAACACGAAGTCATCGCCGTAGGGTGAGACAGGAGAGAATCGGTGGCTATGTACGGGGTGACTGAAGGGCCGTCCAACGAACATGAGCACTCGAACGACGCAGCGGCCCACAAAATGATATGACCCGTGGTCCGGATCATGATGTACCTCCCAAGTTGGGGTGTCCACAAAAACCACGAACGTCGCCATCTGAAGACGTGACGGAAAGAAAGAGATAGAGGGAGTGAGAATCTTGCTAAAGAATCTCAGTAGGGCCTCCTACTACCTAGGTGTCATCATCTACGTCCTCAGGAACCTTGGGTTTAGTTATACAAAATAAGTGAGCATGCATTAAGTCCATTTTTAGGTTCTAAAACATAGTTTAGCCAAGGTCTATTCATTTTAGCATGGTTCTTAATGTCATGGATGCAAGCATATTTAAGGATGTATGCGTGGCTCTACTTAATGCAAGAATAATCATCATATACTTAAGAACATCATAACAGTAGTGGCATAAAATGGCAAATAAATTCTCTTTGTGACATAATCATCATAACTTCCTCATAGGCCACCCTAAAAGACAAGCGCTCTGGGGGTACTCGGCCGAACCGGTGTCACCCAGAACGTGTCACATCTCTAGGTTATGAGCTCATACCTTAACTACTCATCACTAGTTCTTACTTATCAATCTTGATAAGCGTAACATAATCATAAACATAATCCCGACTTATCCAGTACGGGCTAGGGGGCATTTCTTGGGGGTACTTGGCCGAACCGGTGTCACCCAAGAATTAAATCTTGGTACCGATGTCACATGAGTTCTCTGGAGGTGCTCGGCCGAACCAGTGTCATCTGAGAACCCATCTTAGTACCTCATAAAATTTCATAGTTTTTCAAAAACTTTCTGAGTCCCGAATTTGTCAGAAATTCGGCGGCATAACTGTGGCATGGCGAATTTCTTCCAAATTCTTCTTTATGCCACATAAGTCAATCAAACATGCATCCTTCATCATACTTTCATGCAATCACATAATCATCCTTATACTTTCACAGGTAACATTAAAAGTTTGTTATGCACTCGATCCTACGGTATTTTATGCTCTGACCCTTATGGGCCTTAAACTCACGATGTAGTTAACCTATCATCTTGTATCAAACTTTTATGCACCTAAAGGTTCTTTTCTAACAAATCTAATTATTTATTTATTCTCTCTATTAAATCTAAACAACATCATTCCTTAGGGGCAGCGTTATAAACTTATGTTTACGGGGTTCTGGAACATGCGTTTTAGACCCTTTCTTGGTTCTGTCTTCGCCTAAGGCGCTATAAATTAATCCTAAACCAATTATGAGACATCCCTATATCAAGGAACTATTTATAAACCATGTTCTCTACATTTTAAGGTTGCTGGACAGATTCTAAGAATTAAATGTTCTAAGAGTTCTAGAATTGCGGTTTTATGGTTTTCTAGTTACTAGTTTCTCTATAGGTGCCAAAATTCATTCCTACTTCAAATGAAACAAAATTTTTCATAATTAATCAATCCTAATCTGATTATATCCCCATTAAAACAGTTTGTGCAGTGTCCATAATTAAATGGGATAAAACTATGCTAAATCTTGACTTTACGATTTTCCTAGCAAGCTAGTTTCTTTCCTAACTTGCATAGAATTGTTCCTACTTCGTCATACATAATTTTTCACTCATCCAAACACTTCAAACATCATCACATGGCAGAAAACACATCATGGAAGGACCGAAACATTAAATCTCAAAAAGACACATAACTTGATATTTTTAAAACACATAAGTTACTAGTTTCTCTTGGAATCATTTTCATGACTTCTAAAACTCTTTTGCAAACCATTCTATCATGTCAAAGAGACTAAAACATCCTTAGGTTGGTGACTACTTAATCCCTCCATGAAATAGTGTTAAATTCGTAGAACCTTGTTGGTCTTAAACTTAAACAAATTCATGAGCTTTAAAAGGATTCCTTAAAACTTGACTTATTGGTCCTTGAAGCTAGATGAAACTCATTCCAAGTTCATCATCACATCATGGCCGAAATCATGCATTCAAAGAATGCTCCCTCATTAAACTTTAACTTGAGATAAAATGAGCAAGTCTTTGAGCTCTGAGGTCTTTTAAGTGATAACATGATTTAAACATGCTATGTATTTCATTTTTATTCTTCATTTACAAAATAAAGTGAGAACTTTAAAGTAAATATGCTAGACTTGAATATAAAAATGCAAGGCTTAAAATAAATATGCAAGACTTGGAATATAAATATGCAAGTTCAATTCTTTATTTTAGTGCTCTAGACCCAACAACAATCGACTTTAAGGCCGAAATAGAAAGGCTTTGAGATTTTAGTTAGGTGATAGTGCAAACCTCATTTTAAATCTTTACGTTCTTTAGTGATGAAAGGTAAATATGCTAGACAAGAATATAAATATGAGATGCACTCCATTCTTTAGCCTTTAACTTTAGATGATGGCTTGTAAATTAAATATGAATGCAAAGCTCAAAATAAATATGTGATGCATAAGCTTAAGTTTAAATATGAATGCTAGTTCATTTTATTTCTTATTAGAGCTCATACAAGACTTTAAAGGAACTTAAACCTCAACCCAAACTCATCATGACAAGATAAAGAAAAACAAGAGTGAACCTCATGGGTTCTTTAAACACAGTTTCTTTTCTTGGAATGTAAACATAAATAACATTTTTATTAAAACTCAAGCTCTAGAGGCCTCATTGTGATGAACACATAGTCATCATCTAGAAGCTCTCATCATCAAGCCATTGTGAGTCCCCTTGGCCAACATGGCCGAAACTATAAAGAAAGAAAAGGAAGAAGAACCGAAGTTGTTGGAGAGGAAAAGAAACATTTGGAACTCTAGAGACCATGATCTTGATGATACATTAACACCAACATCATGAGCTCTCATCATTTAGTTTATGTTAACCATTTTAAAACATCATCAAAGTGAAAGGTTTCAATGTTCAAGAAGAAAGAACAAAGAAAACATCTTTAACTTAAAAACAAAGATCAAGCTTTAGAGATTATCCAAGTGATGAACATTCTCATCATGGAACCTCATCATCAAGCTCTAATTCCTTTGCTCTCAAAGGGCTCATGGCCGAAACACAAAAAGGAGGAGAAAAGAAAAGAAGTTCTAGAAAGGATTCAAGAGAAACTATGAACACTTAAAGAAATTGTGAACTTTAAATGGAATAACTCTTGAAAGAAAATCCCTACCTAGAGATTAGGAGGTTGGAATGAGAGAAGAGGATGAAGAACTTGAAGAACTTGAAGACTTGAACTTGAGAGAAAAAGGAAGCTTTGAAGTGTTTCTTTGAAAACTTACTCTTTGCAAATGAACCCAAAATTATACAAGTTCACCTAAGCAAGCTATTTATAGAGAAATGAAGCAAATGAAAGGTGCATTTGAGGGGGGAGGTTTCGGCCATGCAGAATGGAGGAAGTCCATGAGGTGAGATAATGTGGTCTTGAGGCATGGTAAGGTATGGTTCAAAGTATGGTGAGGTATGGTTCAAGATATGGCCTCAAGCATGGTTCTTTGAGTGAGAAACAATTCAACATGTGTGGTAATTGAGAGAGAGGGCCGAAATGCATCAGCCATGGGGGGAGGGTTTCTTGCATTTTAATTGTGGTTTAGAGTTGTGTTTAGGTGTATCTTTGATTAGGATTAAGATTAGGAATTTGTAAGAAAATGTTTAGGGGAGAAAATGGGTAATTAAGGTTTTCAAGACATAATTAAAGAGTGTTCTTGCATCATTAGTGAGTTACAAATTCATTTTAGTGTATAAATAATTCTAGACACAATTCCTTGATTTAAGGAATTGGAGAGAGAAAATACTATTCAAGATTCCAAGAGTGAAATCTTGAGTTTTAGAAAAGAGATTTAAATCTAATCTAAGAAATCTTAGATTCTAATTAATTTAAATAATTTATTTTGACTCTAGATTAATTATGGAAATTAATTAATCTTCGTTTAGAGCCTAATATTGCTTAGGTTTGCTTAATCACATCATTAAGCTCAAAAATACTATTCTAGGGGCAAAATCGTAATTTTGCACTAAAATTGCCCGGGACTGCCAGGACTCAAACAGATGTCTTGAAACATGTAAAAACATGGTTTTAAACCTCTGGGGAAAGTTTCGGGCTCAAACAGCACCTTTACCCGCGTAAAACGCTATAGGGGTATTTTGGTCATTTTGACCTGAAATTGCGAAAAATGAGACTTTCGCCTCCGGAGCCACTCAAGGGTCATTCAATCCCCTTCAAACATTGAGTTGGCCCTTCGAGGACTGCCGAGTCGGCCATCCTTGAATTTCGGGCCGAAAATGACCTCGGGGGCATTTCGGTCATCTTCCACTCAGGCAGAAAATCGGGGCGTTACAAAAGAAGATGTTGTGCTTACAAAGTAAGCAACTTTTGCTCATCAAAGTGTTGAAACACTGACAAAATCTCCCTTCATCCTTTGTAAAGTTTATTACTGCTTGTAATCAGTTTCTTTCCTGTGAAAATCTTTTTTCTATGTTCTCTGTAGATTATATGCTCTTCCTAGGAAGAATAGTTAGAAAGATGTCATTGAATTTTTTTAGGCCTATTATTGTTCATCTTACGAATACTTCAGTGTTAGTTAGTTAGAGTGTTCAAACCCAAACCTCTATAACCCCAATCCAGTAGTGATTGTTGAGTTAGCTTGAAAAGGCTAAGTAAAGACTACGTGTAACGTGATAGTAAAGTGAGCTATTGATCATGGTGTTAGCTTGGAGAGGCTGGTAGACTACTTGGTTATGACAGTAAAGTAGGCTATTGATCGCTTGTAAGAGCTTGAGAAGACTATTGTAAAGATTGTCTAACTTTCTTGGGCTGAGAAAGATTTTAGTGGAATTCAATAGTGGTTGAGAACTGGATGTAGGCAGGTTGGCCGAACTAGTATAAAAACTCGTGCAGTATCTTCTTCTTCCATAACTCTCCTTTATTCATTGCTTTATGCCTGTTATATCATGTTTTCTAAAAACCTGCTTATACCCAATTTTGTTATTTTTGTCATAGTTCAGAAGGTTACTTTCTAACATAACTTACGTTGTTTCCACTGCACTTCAAGTTTAATACTTGATAGTTACTATTTATGTTTTTCACAGAAAGAAAAGGAAAGAAAAAGTGAAGCATGATTCAACCCTCTTTTCTTATGTACTTTTCTACCTACATATTTATCTAAGGGCCAAGCTAAGCCAAAGACTCCATTTGGATCTTCAAACCACAATCTAGTTATCATAACACCAAGGCAATCAAGCTTTTCCAGTGTCCTCTTCTAGCTCCATTGTGTTGGGTTGGGTGTGACCGCAAAAAAAGTACCAACAATTCAATTTTAGGGTTTTGGCTCCTCTAATAATTCAATTGGGTTTTTAAACGTAATAATAAAAATTTGATGCTTTTCTTTTGTAACTGGAATGCCCACCACTCCAATCTTGTATGCATAAAAGAAGCCCTATGGTATATGAAGAAAAAGAAGAAAGTAAAGGGAAAAGTAGGAGGGTTTGGTGAGGAATTGATTAATGAAGGTTTCTTTGAGTTGAAAGAGATGGCTTATGAAGAAAGAGCTAGGCACTCAAATTTGAGGACAAAATTTACAAGGAAAAGTAGGAATATCAAAGGCACAATTTCCATTGTTAAAGCTTAGTTTGCTTGCTAACTCTGCTATTGCTACCCTTTTCACAAACAATAGCCAATTTGGTAAACCTATCATTACAACAATACACATGTCATTCAAATATGAAGCCATGATAAGGTATTGAACCACACATTTTGTTCAGATAAGGTTTTGAACCAATTGACTGAATCATAAGAAATGGGTAAAAGCCTTCACTTACCAATATAGAATAGGGAGAAGCTTTTGTAATACTATAATTTTTAGGGCACTCAGTAATTTTGGAATTTTAATTTCAAAGACTAAGGTTAGTCCCTAAGTTGCCTAGAATAGCTACCACACAAAGGTCAATTTACTCGCATGAAAACAAAAAAGAGTGTTGGACCGAAGAGAGAAAGAGAAATAGAAAAATGGTGTCATACTTCTTAAACATTGAGATTTTTAAAATTTTAAAAAGGCATAAATTATTAACAAGAGAAAAGTAGGACAAGTAACTCAGAGACACTAAAAGAGACATCCAGAAATGAAAATCCGATAAAAACATGGACCAACACAAAAATAAACACAGGAAAGAGGGCCTCACAATTACACACAAGACATATGTTTGACTGGAGGTGTAACATCCTAATTTTTAACCCAATATTCCTAAAGCATATTCAGGTTAACCATTAGTCTATTACATCATAGTTTCTTTTTTACTTTAAAATGCTTAGTGGGAAATACAGGTAATTTTTTTTTGAAAAGTAAAAGCAAAGTGAGAGCCATGGAACACGAAGAACGATGAGGCACATAAAGAAATGAGACACAAGAGTAAACAAACATCTCACGAACGTCAGAACATAAAGCATATAATTGCACGTCATGATAAACTAACTGCATATATAAATATAATATGCCCACTTATGAGAAGCGGGACTTAGTTGGTACAACATAGGAACAAATACATTTGAAATGAATGTACAATAGAAAGGAAAATGCAACAAAAAGAGAAAAAGGAAACTCCCCTACCCAGGTGCATGTAAAATTGATAACCTCTAAACAAAGAAGGTTTATCCTCATCTATGTGGTGTGTGCACTATCTATACTCACGAGCTTCTACTACTGGGATCCCAGAAAGGGTGAGACATATCCAATCCATGGTTGGGGCTTGGCGGGAATGAGCACGCCAAAAAACTGCGAGTGACTTCCACGACGTGGGCGCATAGATGGCCTCCGAGCCAATCTCAGCTGTGTGACAGTCTCCTTGTTGCCCTCTCTCATTTGTAGCGGAGTGGGGGCTGAGCTCTCGCTATACATGTGGGTAGGCGGGTCCTCTGACGGGTTGGTCTCCAAGAAATACATACGAGGCATGTAGTCAGGGTAGTCGCGTATAGCCGAAGCGGTGGTGTGCGGAGCACCCTTTCGTTATTCATGTGGGCACGCTCAAAAACCCGGTTGTCGTCGCCGTAGGGTGATGTCAAGGAGAAACGGGGGGTATATACAGGATGAGCAAAGGGTCATCCAACAAACATGAAAATGCGAACAGCACATCGGCCCTCAAAATGATATGATCCATGCTCTGGATCATAGTTCACCTCCCACATCGAGGTATCCATGAAAACCACGAATGTCACCATCTGAAGACTTGACAGAAAAAAGAGATAGAGGAAGTGAGAATCCTACCAAAGAATCTCAATAGGACAACCTCCTATCTAGGTGACATCTTCTATGTCTTCAGGAGCCTTGGGTTTCTTTGTAAAAGGTGAGCATGCATATACTTCATTTATTAGATTTTAAACTTAATTATCCAAGGTCCGTTTCTTTTAGGATGAATCTTAATGTTATGGATGCAGCATAATAAAGCATGAATGCATGAAGATGCATCAGGCAGAAATCAATTAAACATTCATAGAGATATCAACATCATGCAGATGGCATAAAGTGGCATATTATTCTCATGTAAAAACATTTCTCTTTCTATAACTGTGTGACATTCAAAGTATCGTACTGCAACATAGGGATCTCCCTGAAATCTCCTGTAGGTTATGAGCTCATACCTTAACTAGTCGTCACAAGTTCTTACTTATCCTCTGATAAGCGTAATCACAATAATAATAATCATAACAAAATACGTCGCACCGGTATCAAGTACACAGCGAATATTGTCCTCTTTGGGGTGTTACGTATCGCCATCCCCCTCAAGGATTTGTTTCTAGGGTGTTACGTATCGCCGTCCCCCAAAACACACTCTTACAATACTATGTCACATTTAAAAAACTCATATATTTTTGAAAACTTTCTAAGTCCTCAAATTTGTCAGAAATTTTTTAGCATAACAGCAGCGCACCGAATTTCTTCCAAATTTTCTTTATGACACATTCATATATATACGTAGTCATTCATAATCATATGTGTCATAAGCATCATAATCATCACATGCACCATAAGCATCATAAACATCATACATATCATAACATCGTAAAGAGCATGAGCATTCAACACATCAACATTATAAACTCTAATAGGAGATCACATGCTCAAGTTATTCTCATAATAAAACATGCATTCACATGAAACACTAAAGCTTGTTATGCTCTTAAATCTATGGTGTCTTATACTTTGACCTTCACAAAGCTTAAACTCGAGATATAATTATTCTAACATTCACTATTAACCTTTTGTGCACCTATGGGTTCACAACTAATTATCCCATTAATTTTTATGCTTAGGAGAAAAACCAAACAACTCCATACAGATTGTCAATTTCTAAATCTTGCATTTACGGGGTTCTAGAAACTACGTTTTAGACCCTTTCTACATCTCATCTTCACCTAAGGCACTATAAATCAAATCTAAACCAATTATGAGGTATTCCTACCCCTATGAACTAATTATAAACCATGTTTACTGCATTATAAGGTTGCGAGACAGAAATAGAAAATCAAATAATCTAAGTGTTCTAGAAGTGCACTTTTACAATGCTAAAATCAATCCTACATCAAATGTTACCAAGTTTTTCATAATTAAACAATCCTAAACTGAATGTTATCACATTAAAACAGTTTTGGCAGTGGCTAAAAATAAACGGGTCAAAAATATGCTAAAACTCAACTTTATAGTTTTTCTGTAAGACTAGTTTCTTTCCTAACATGCATAGAGGGGTTTCTACCTTAACATATATAATTTTTACATATTCCAACATAACAAAACAACATCATATAGCAGCGAGCACTCAAGGGCAGAAACAAAACACTAACGCTCAAGCATCACTCAAAAATCATGTCCTTAATACATGCAAGTTACTAGTTTCTCTTGAAATCATTTCAAGACTTCTAAAACTCATTGAAACCCATTTTATTTTATAAAAGGAGACTAATAATAACTATAGGGAAGTAGCTAATTTAAAGTATTCTTAGAAAAGGTTTAATTGATGAACCTTGTTGGTAATAACCTTATAAAACTCTTAAGGCCTACGAAAAATCTTAGAACATAGATTGTTGGCTCTTGTGACTATATGAAACTCATATCAAGCTCATCATCATCACATGGCCAAAATATGCATCCATAGGGATATTTTCATAACCACACTTTAACTTGAGATAATAAGGACAAGTCTTTAAGCTCTAGAGTCTTCGAGTGATGACAAAATGTAAACATGCTATGCATTCCATTTTTTTCTTCATTATAAGGTAAAGTGAGAACTTAAAATAAATATGAAATGCAACTTCATTTTTATCCTCAAAGTTTAGGTGATGACTTAAAAAGTAAATATGCTAGACAAAGAAATGTAAACATGAATGCAAGTCCAATTCTTTATTTTAGTGCTCTAGACTCTACAACAATCGACTTTAAGGCTAAAATAGGCGAGCTTCGAGATTAATTATTAGGTGCTATGAAAATGCAAGCTTTTGTTTTAATCTTTATGTTTTTAGGTGATGGCAAAGAAACTTAAACGTGAATGCAAAGCTTAACATAAATATGCAATGCGCGAACTTAAAAAGTAAACACGAGTTCATTGTTATATAATTACTAGAGCTCTTGCAAGACTTTAAAGGAACATGAGCCTTAACCCAACTCATCATGGCAAAGATAAAGTGAACTTTAGAGTTCTTAGAACACAAAATAACATTTCGTAAAGTAAAACACAAGTAAGCCATATAACATTTTTATGAAAACTCAAGCTTTAGAGGTCTCATTGTGATGAACATATAGTCATCATCTAGAAACTCTCATTACCAAGCTATCATGTTGAACCATCAACAAGGATGGCCAAAATCTTAGAGGAAACAAAAAGAAAGAAACTGAAACCATGAGCAAGGAAAGGAACCATTTTGAAACTCTAGAGACCATGATCTTGATGATGTATTAACACCAACATCATGTGCCTTCATCATTGAGTTCATATATTCATTTTAGGACATCATCAAAGTTAAGTTTCTCAAGAATAAAAAAGGAAGAAACCAAAAACATCTTTTACTCAATAACCAAGATCAAGCTTTAGAGGTTGCCCAAGTGATAAATATCATCATGGAATCCTCATCATCAAGCTCTCATTTCCAAGTTCTCAGGGGCCCTTGGCGGAACACAAAGAGGAAGAAAATAAGTTCTAAAAAGTTTCAAGAGAAACCATAAAGCACATTACTAAATAAGAATTTTAATGAATGAAACTCTTAGAGCAAAATCCCTGCCAAGTGATTTGAGATTGAGATGAGTGAAAAAGATGAAGAAGTTAAAAAAGAGGAACTCTTGAACTTGAGAGAAAAATAAAAGCTCAAAGTGCTCTTGAAAACTCAAACGTAGCAAATAAACTAAAAGTGATTCAAGCTCATCCGAGCATGCTATTTATAGAGAAATGAAACAAATGAGAGGTGTAATGGAGGGAGGAGGTTTCAACCAAGCATGCAGCCCTATGAGTTCCATGAGATGAGATATTGTGTCCTTGAAGCATGGTGAGGTATGGCTCAAGGTAAGGTAAGGTAAGGTATGGCTCAAAGCATGGTTCAAGGCATGGTTTTTTGAGTGTTTGAAATTTCAAACATGTGATAGAAATGGGGGGGAGGAGGAGTGGCCGAATTGCATCAGCCAAGGGGAAAGAAAATCTCACATTTTAATTGTGATTTAGAGTTGTGTTTAAGTGTGTCTTAGATTATGCTTAAGGTTAGGAATTTGTAAGAAAGTGTTTAGGTGACTAAGGATGTAATTAAGGATATTTCAAGGCAAGGTTAGAGAGTGCTCTTGCTTCATTAGTGAGATAAAAACTCATTTTAATGTATAAACAATTCTAGACACAATTCCTTAATTTAAGGAATTGGAGAGAGAAAACACTATTCAAGATTCCAAAACTAGGAATGTTGAGTTTTTAAAAAGATATTTAGCTTTAATCTAAGCAATTTTAGGTTCTAATTAATTTTAATAACTTATTTTAACTCTAGATTAATTATGAAAATTAATTAATTTTCGATTAGAGCCTAATATTGCTTAGGTTTGCTTAATTACATCATTAAGCTCAAAATGGCACTATTCCAGGGGCAAAATCGTAATTTTGCACAAAACTGCCCGGGACCACTGGGACTTAAACAGATACTTTTAAACACATGAAACCATCATTTTAAACCTTCGGGGAAAGTTTTGGGCTTGAACGGCACCTTTACCCACATAAAAACACTATAGGGGTATTTTGGTTGTTTTGACCCGAAAACTGTGGAAAACAAGATTTTCGTTTCCAAAATCACTCAAGGACCATCTAATCCCCTTTAAACATTGAGTTAACCATTTGAGGACTGCCGAGCTGGCTATCCTCAAATTCCAGGCAGAAAATGACCTCAAAGGCATTTTGGTCATTTTCCTCTCAGTCAGAAAATCGAGGCATCATAGGAGGAACCAACAAATGAATTCGACTCTTATTATTATGTTTTCTTCTACCCTTTCTTTAGTTCTTCTAGTTAGAACACACTTATTCATTTCTTCATTTCTTGATGTTATACTTAGCCAATGCCTATATCATTGTATTATCTTTCTTTGCATGTAACATAAGATCCTCTATGCTTATGCTCTTAATCATCAGGAACCTCATCCTTAAGATGTCCTATCATGTGCTTGCTTGCATTAATTTTGAATTCGTTGTTTTTCTACCTAATTGGGAGCACATACCTTTTTCTTCTAAGATTTTCTCTTCACTAATAAGGCTTTGATAACTTGATCTTTGATGGTAGAAACTAATTTTAAATCATTCCTAACAAGGGTTTTTGAAACAAGATAGAGAGTAGACAAATTAGAGGGAACATATGAGGATGAAAGAGAAAACCAAAGAGAAGTACAAAATATCCAAAAATTGGGAAACTAAATTCAATTCACATATACCATTATAATTGATATTACTCGTATTTATACTAATTCCCATAGTTATCAAAATTGGATCGGACAAGTCTATTCAGATTGGAAACCAGTGAATCAGCCATGGCTCCAGTTTGGTTTTATGGTTGGATTAGTTTTGCAACTCAATCGCTCATCATCGATCAAAACTAGATCGAATCAGCTGAATCATCATGTAACGCCCCAATTTTTACAGTAATTTTTACTGTCATTAGAAATTACCGAATTACTGTAGGTAATTATTACATAAGATTTGAGGCTGAACAATCCTCAATAAAGGAATATAACATTAGAAGAGAGGTTAGGAGCGATTCATGCGAGAGTCGCAAATCCCGAATTAATGTACGTATAAAAAGACCAAAATGCCCCTGAAGTTATTTTACTCAGAAAATGAGGATCGTGGGCCCCACCTATTCTCAAGGGGATGTTTTGATGATAATAAGGGATTGTTTGTGTTATGTGTGTTAATAGAGCAGAAAGATCTCAATTTTGAGTTCCGACGCGCAAAATGACCAAAACGCCCCTGCGGCTGTTTTAACTCCGATGTGCATGCCGACTGAGCCCGAACCTCACTAAAATGTTTTAAAATTTGTTTTTAAGCCATGATTAACCATTGGTTAAGCTCGGGTGGCCTCGCGCTCTTTTTAAGTGAAAGTTCGTTTTTGCCCCTGTTTTTGGGCAGTTTGCGAATTTCGGGATTTTTTATTCGTATACCGAAACCTAAGCAATATTAGGCTCAAATTAAAGCTTATTAAATTCTAAATATTAATCTAGACTCAAAATTATGTATTTAGATTGATTAGAACCCAAAATTGCTCAAAAACACCCAAATTGCTTACTAATTCACTTAAGCCCTTAACCATAAATTCTCTAAATTACATGAATACCTTGCCTACACCTAAATAATGCATGGAACACACAAATTTCACTTCTTTGGGCTGTAATGGATGAAATTATTGATGCCATTATGCAGCTGAATTATTGCCAAAAGTTGCACTAAAACACAATGCCAAAATGTCACCATAAGAGACATAATTCCTTACTTTCATACAACTTTGTCTAAAATAATTTTTCCTCCCTTATTTCTCCTGCAAAATTCTGCCAACTACCTCCTCATTTTGGCCAATTAGAAGCCTCAAAATCTTCTATAAATAGGCTTGCTTGAGTGGTCTTGGAATGCTTTGTTCATAACTAGTTTTTAGAAGCACCAAAAACTTTCTTTCTTCCTCCTCTTTGGCTGAATTCTTTCCTCAATTTTTCAAAGAGATTTTGTTTCATTTCACTTCAAGAAATCAAGTTCTCTTCCTCTTCTTCAACTCAAATTAGGTAGGGAGTAGTTTCTAAATTTATTTCTATGCTTTGAGGAGTTGTGTTTTTAGCTCAAAATGATGAAATTATGAACTTACCTTAGCTTTTCATTTCGGTTTTCCTCTTCATTTTTCTTTAACCAATTCGGCCATATGGCCTAGATGGAACTAAGATGATGGCTTGATGATGAGGACCTTGAGGGTGGGTTGTAAATCCATCACAAGTTAGGCCTCTAAAGCTTGAAAATTCCACTTGATGCAAAACTTTAAAGAATAATGCTTTATGATGCTAAAACAAAGATTTTTTTTTAGTTTAGAACTTGAAAGATGTATTTTCCAAGCTTGTATTTCATGTTTATGTTTCAAGTCATCACTTAATCTTTCAAGATAATAAAGAGGTTGCATCTCATATTTAATTTATGCTCTCACTTTATTTTATAATGGCTAAAAGAATCAATGCATGACATGTTTATTTTATGCCATCACCTAAAGATCCTAGAGGTCAAAGACTTGGCCATGTATCACAAGTAAAGAAATATGATTATTGGAGTTAAAGAATTTATTCTTTAAAAAGTCTTGAGATTGGAGCTTAAAAAGATGTAATAATAATTCTCTTCTCCCTTCACCGGTCCTGTGCGGACTACCACCGCTCCGGTTTCTTAATATTCTCTTCTCCATCTATCGTCCTGCGGATTACCACCGCTCCAGTTTCTTGCATCATGTTTATATTTCAAGTTCTTGCATCATGTTTAATTTTCAAGTCATAACCTTAAATCTTAAAGATAAAGAAATGGAATTGCATATCATGTTTATAATTCCAAGCTATCACCTTATAAAGATAAGATTAAAATAAGATTGCATAGCATGTCTATAATTCTAAGATGTCACCTAAATCTCTAAAGCTCAAGACTTACTCCTTTTATCTTAAGTGAGAATTTTAATTGTGAAGATCCTCCCAAGTTTGACAAAAGAACTAGTTTCTAAATGAGTTTTAAGAATTTGCAAGGATTTTATGGGGAACTAGTATTTTATATGCACTTAAAATATGATTCTATGTAATTGCATGAGGTTCATGATTTGGCCACTTATCTGAGTTTAGTATCAATGTATGATAATGATTTGATATGTTTGAAGTTGTGATAATTATGATTTATTGTTAAGAGAATGATTCATAATTGGTTTAGTAACTAATTTCAACATCATAGGGAAAGTCAGTAACAATAAAGGATTTAAAACATAACTTCTAGCATACCGTAAAACCTTAGGAACAACTTACTACCTATGCTACCCCATTTGATTTAATAGTGTTCTTAAGGCCTATAAATAATCGTAAGGATGGTAATAAATCCCTTAGGTGCATAACTAATTTGTTCTATAATTGATAATTCTATGTAAGTATTGGATGCTTATTAAGCACTTGATATCATTGAATGATTTCCTGGCTTGTATGTTATAGTTGCTGTTGTAAATAATGAGAATGCTTATGCATGAAATATTCTTTATTATGTAAAATTTACCTTTGTTGCTAGAAGAAAGTGTATCATTGTAAAAGTGTAATTTGGGAAAGGTTCTGGCTAAGGAAAGACTTGGTATTTAAGCGTGTCCATTGTGACCCACCTCTCTTTCCTGGGAATCTCCCAAATGCATGATTATAGTTGATATATATTATTCTAGCTTAAGACTATAAATGAGAAAATGCTATGATGTTTATGAATTGTATTGTGATATAACATGCAAAGATTTAATGGTGACTTAAACTTATAAGAAAATGATCCTTTGGAACCATCAGACTATAGGTGGTGAAAAGGTGATTTTAGCCCCCTAACCCGTTCTCTCAAAAGGGTAGAGTCGGGACTTTAGCTTATCAAAAGGGATAAGTATATGCTAGTGACTATGAGCTCATAACCTAAATTACTCCCAAAAGGGTGGAGTATAGGGTGGCCCAAGGAAAATAATGATGATGATAAGATTTTAAGTCACCTAAGGCACTAAAGAAATGAAATATGTGCACTGTGTCCATGTGTAGCTAATATTATATGACGTTCTTTTATGCATGTTATTTTGATAATGATGATGAGGAATATGATGTAATGATAAAGGAAAAGTTCATTGTAAATATGACATGTTAAGATTATGATGCATTATAAGACGCATGATTAAAAATTGATGAACCTCGGTTAAGTATTTGTCCGAACTTAAAATGAATCTTTGCATGCTCACTATTTTAGAATAATCCCGAGGTTCCCAGGGACTTTGATGATGACACTGTAGAAGGAGGTACCCTACTGAGAATTCTTTAGCAAGATTCTCACTCCCTTTTCTTTATTTCCGCCATTGTCTCCAGATTCAAATGGCGACATTCGTTCTGTTCGTTGATACCCCTACTTGGGAATTCCACTATGATCCGGTGCATCGCTCATATCATTTTGAAGGGAGGTGCGCAGTTCGTGTTTTTATTTACATAGGTCGTCCATTTACACATCCTGTCCCTAGTTATCGATTTTCTCCTACTTCTCCCTATGGCGATGAAATGGTTTTCGAACATGCACGTCCACTTGATGAAAGGATGTTACGTTCTTATCCCGCTTCATCTGCTGTCCATGGATTTCCAGAGTATGTTCCCGAGATGAGATATTCTGAAACTGATCCTTCAGAGGACACTCCTACTCATGTATATTCTGAGAGCTCTGCTCCTACTCCCACACGTGTAAGAGAGGGTAGTGAGGAAACAGTTGTTCAGCCGAGGTTAGCAAGAAGGCCGTCCATGCAACCCCAGCCTGGTGCATCTCGTGTGTCCCCTCCCGAGGGAGCTCATCAGTGGATCGGATTTATTCCCCCATTTCCAGGACAGTGGCCATAGAAGGTTCTTAGTAGATTTATGTGTGTTCATGCACCCTAGTTTTAGGATAACCTTCCTGGCTTATGGAGTTATCTAGTTTAGGGGCATGTATTTCCTATGTATATTTTCTTTTATGGGTTTGCATAAGACAATGATGTATGATCATAACCCACCCTTTGAGTGAGGTTATTGTATGTAAATATATGTTATAATGTGCTTATGGATGTTATATGATGGAGCCAAAGTGATATGATGTGATATATTCTTAAACGTCTTATTATACTCCGCTTACTCGTTCACGTTGTACTCGGCTCACGTTTTCAATTATGTTTTTTTTTTAAAAAAAATGGCTCGTAATTTCACTAAGTATTTTCAAATTATGAAGAAAGAACCAAAGCAAGGAGTAAAGTCTAGTCATTAATCAGATTCAACCTAGGTGTATTTGGTTAATTACTAGGGTGTTACACATCATTTGGTGTATAGAAGTGGAATTGGATCCTAATCATAAATTTTATGTTTGGCTCATACAAAGAATTAGGATCCAAAATTAGAATTCAAAATTCAATTTCATTTCTATTGTTTGGATATATGAGTTATAGCTTTAAAATATTTTCATTATATTAAGTTTGAACAAGTGAACAATCAGCAATGGGTGGTAGGCCACCAACGGCAGGTGATTGGCGATGGCGACAGGTGGGCTATAAGTGATTAATGGGTAGCCACCACCAAAGGTCGGGTGACCACTTGTTGTGGGTAATGAGAGATGGTCACATAATTGAAGAACTATTAAAATTATGAGATATAGAATTGACAATTTTTTATGTCTGGGTTGAGAATTGGATAAGGATTGCACTAGTTATTTTTCAATTCCGTGGAATTGTTATATGGAATTATGATTCTAATTCTAAAAGGCCTACCCAACAAAATTTGGAATTGAGTAGCCCAATTCCAATTCCAAACTCCAATTCTATACTCAATTCCACGTGCCAAACAGACACTAATGAAATTCAATATTTCCTCAAAAATGTCAATCGTGGGGGTTCAAACCCTTTCCCTCAAGGAAGGGCATGCCATCTCTGCCATTAGGCTAACCAAGCTTTTGTTGTTGTTGTTGTTGTTGTTGTTATTTAGTTGCATTAAAATGTATTTTTATATATCGATTTAATTATATTCAGTTTAACTAATGACTTACTAATTGAACTAGTGATTTGGTGTATTGGCTAAGTCAATCACTAAGTCAAGTCTAATAACTATGCTAATTTCTACTAAGGTAATTCTCCTAATTGGGCTATTTGGGCTCATTTATTATAGGTTGAAAGTTGCATGACAAGGGGGTTGAATCGTGGTTTGACAACTTTTTCCCTGTTTTTGAAATCTATAAACAGAGACTATTAAGTGTGTACTTGAAGTACAATGGAAAACTTTGATAGTAATGATCAGAAAGTATTTTCTGAACTGAGTTGAAGATATAAAAATAGGTTAAGTAAATTTTCAAAAAAGTATCACACTGGATCACAGAACAGGATGTAAAAGAGATGAAGGGAGTAGAGAAATACTGAATAAAGAGTTTATACTAGTTAGGCCAATTTTGCCTATTTCTAGTTCGCGACAACCTGTTGAGTTCCACTAATAAATCAACCCCTTCTTAACCTAGAGAAAGTAAGATAGTCTTTCAATAGCCTTCTCAAGTTATCTCATGTAACTAGTAGCTCACTCTACGATCACTCCTACAGGTAGAGTGATAGTAAAGCCATGTTAAAACTGAAGCATATACAACACAAGAATTATTAGGATGTTACACTACTAGTGTCGGTTTGTATCAAAAGTACTTGCTCATCTAGATGATGCAATCGGAAAAGACTATGGTGGTGAGCATTCAAGCCATGTGCGTGGTTTTGACAATGGTACTTGTCCTTTTAGAATGTTTGGGAAACCCAAAGATTTTATTGGCTATGTGAATTTTGGTGGCTGTAGTAGTGTCTCCCAATAATGTGTTGAAGACGTTGGAGAAACCTGTAGAAACTTCATGAGAGAAGCCGAAAGAATATGAAGAAACCAAGGAACAACTTGCTCAAACTCAAAATCAATTGGCAAGTCTTCACCAATATTTACCGAATAAATATGATAGTGCATTACCTACTTTCAACCAAGATTTTGCCACCCTCTTAGTCATGTTTACTTTTAGAGTATTTTTTTGAACTAATGTTAGGACAATATTATGTATTTTGTTGGTTTATTTCTAGGAGTTGAGACCTTGTGAATATTAAAAATTTATTGCTTTCTTTAGTTAGTGACCAATATATGTCCATGAGGCTTTGATTTTAGAAAATATTATGTTTTATTAATTAGGATCTTATTAATATCTATTGCATTTAGGAGATATCCTAATTGACAATTGATACATGAGGAAATATGAAAGTATTTATAAAAAGAAGAAAAAGTTAATGCCACGATTGTATCATGAGTTGCAAAATAAAAAAGAAACCGCCATCAAATTAGCTAGTTTAAAACAGCAAAACAAGTCAGTATTATTTGTATGTGATCTTCATGGTTAGCAGCGACGGTTTACCAATGGCAACAAGTCAAAATTTAGCCACGATTTAATCATAGTTGCGTTAGAATTTTGTCTAACTGTATCAAACATTTAGTTTTGGTAGTAATCAGAGCTAATTAACGTGATAACTATGGCTAATTGCATGCTACCGGGGTTATAAAAACTGTCACTAAAGTCACAAAAAATGTAGCTAAAATATTAGCGATGCCACTATCAACCATACTTTCAGTGACCAAGGCTAAATTTTTCTGCCACAATTTTTGCTGCGGTTAGCCATGGTTTTAAACATGGCTAGCTATTTCTTTGTAGTGATACATCTATATATCTCTCTAACATGGACATCAATACTTGATCATTTAAATATATTTATAAATTTAACTATGTGTAAATATTTATATTAACTATTGTTAATATAAATCTCAATTCAATATTTTTCTTTTTCACATCCCAGTCACACTTTGATTAAACCGCCATGTCTGTCCACAAAACATGGAGACTATTATGATTCATGAAAACGAACTGTATCAATTTTAAATTCTCTTTAGAGTCAAGAACTTTACATTCTTAATTTTTTTCTTAGTTTCTGTGTAACATCTTCTTGTGGACTTTTCGAACAAGTATCCTTGATGTACTTATTAAAGAATAATCACAAATAGTATCGAATGAATTTTCAAAAAGATTATTATTTATTTAATTAACACATTAAAAAATTGCTTTTCTTGACTGTTTTTTGAAAAAAAAAATCCATAACAGCTATGTTTTAGAGGACTTACCTGGAAAATTTTATTATTAAATATGATATCTTTTTAACTTCACCCGCTTAGCCCCTGTTGTTATTTTCTGTCTAGGCCGCTACACAAACCGTACTGTAAGCAGCCGAGTGAGATCTGGTGTTAGGAGGTTTAGTTTGGTTTAAACTACACATGAATCCTCCTACTGCTATTGGTAGCAATTCTGCTCAAGTTGAGTGCTAGCGCTACAAATTCAAGCTCTCTGAAGAGAGTTCGAATCTAAGGCCTTTGGTTATGCTACAACAATCACCTTTTCAGTTGATCTATGTGCTCATTGATGATGTTAGGAGATTTAATACCCAACACAAGTAATATTTTAGAAAAAAAAAATTGGTCTAAATTTAGATGTTGGATGAATGTTTTATAACTATTAGGGTATATATGTTTGATTGGGAGTAAAACTGGAGATAATTTTCACATAAAACTTATCTAGAAAAATTTTACCTCTAGTTTTACGACAAGTTCTGTAATGGGAATGAATGAGTTTTGGACCATATGATATCAAAATCTCATCCATTAAAAATTGAATCTAAGGGTTAAAATCAAATTTAATCAAAAATATATATTTATATTTTATAAATAATTTGTTCATTTTATCCTTCTACTCTTCCTCTCACAACACCCATCGCATCACTCTTCTCCACAGCCATGTGTTAGGAGCTAAATTCTAACAATCACTAGGAAAAAAGGGCTTTACCCGTTTGAGTTGTATTAATACTAAAAACCTCAATGAAACAGTACTATCTACACCAGCATTTATCAGCAAGTAAATGATAGTATCTCTTGCTAAAATAATAGTAAACTGATATGAAAGAAAATCACAAGTAGAATGGGAATAATGCTGAACTATGCTCACTCGGTGGCCGAGTACCTGAGGAAGAAAAAAGAAAGGGGTTGGTGAAGGTTTGGAAAAGAGAGAAGGAGAGAGGGTAAAGAGGGAGAATGTCCAGTGAGAATTACCACATGTTGTCTACCCCACAAAGTCCCTTAGCCTGCTATTTGGCTTCTTTTTCCTACTGCTTTTCCTTGCTCCCCCATTTGTTGGATCTGATGACACCTGTCCTATATCAATAACTAATTCTGATTATGTCCCCATGTGTCCATGTTTGTTCATAATTTCATTTGCCATGTCAACCATATTTGTTTTCTTAACATTACCTTCTCCATTTAAAACAACCTTGTCTTCAAGGAAGTTTGGGAATGTTTTGAGAAATTCTTCTAAGTTTTCCCAAGTGAGGAATGACTGTGGTCCATCTTCCCATTGAATATGTAGCTGTTCTATTTCTTTATTGCCCTGCAGTAGTGTTCTCTTGGCTAATATAGTCGTAGGGGTTAAAATTGGTTCCATTTCAGAAGTCTTCAATGGTAAGGGTAAGTAATGTTGTTGATGGTCCTCCCTAAATTTCTTAAGCAAGGAGATGTGAAAGACATTATGAATGCATGCCTCTGCTGGTAATTCAAGTCTATAAGCCACTGGACTGAGCTTGTGACTAACCTTGAATAGTCCGAAAAACCTTAGACCAATTTTCTTATGCTTCCTTAATACCACTGAATGTTGTCTATAAGGTTGTAATTTGACTAAAACCAAGTCACCCTTCTGGAATTCTTCGTGCCTTCTTTGTTTGTCAGCATGTTGCTTCATATATTGCTGAGATTTTGTCATGTTGAGTTTCAACTTGTCCAGCAATTTATCCCGTTCTACCAGCGAGTCCTGTATGGATTGCTCATCTCTTGGAGAAATTTCATACTCGATCAATGAAGGTGGTTCTCGACCAAATAGTGCCTCGTAAGGAGTTATCTTAATGCTGCTATGATAGGAAGTGTTGTACCAATATTGTGCCCATGGTAACATTCTAAACCAGCTCTTAGGATTGTTGAAGCAATAACATCGCAAATACATTTCTAGGGTCCTGTTCAAAACCTCACTTTGCCCATCTATTTTTGGGTGATAAGCTGAACTCATGCCTAAATTAGTCCCCTACAACTTAAAAAGTTGCTGCCAGAACTTACTCACAAATATTCTATCCCAATCGAGATAATATCCTTAGGAAAACCATGTAATTTGATGATATTGGTGGTGAATATCTCTGCAACTTGGCTGCTGGAAAAAACAGATTTCAAAGGTAAGAAATGTGCAAATTTTGACAGCCTATCAATCGCCACCATTATAACTGAATGCCCCTGTGCTGGTGGTAAATGTGTAATGAAGTCCATGCAAACTTCTTCCCAAATCCGAGAAGGAACTGGTAGGGGCTGCAGTAATCCGGTAGGAAGTTGTGTGGTATTCTTAGCTTGTTGGCAAATTGTACAATTAAGAACATATTCTTTGATCTGGTTGTGCATTTTTGGCCAATAGAATTGAGCACAAATTCTTTTACCCATTTTAAAAATTCCTGAGTGCCCTCCCACCAAGGAATCATGATATTCTTTTAGTAATAATGGGATGAGATTGCTGTGTTGGGGAATCACCACTCTATTCTTCCAAAGTAATATTCCATTCTTGTAACTATAATTCTGTTCTAGTTGTTCCTTGTTCTTGCACTACTGCAATATTTGCTTCAGCTTCTCATCTTGCTCCAATTCAGCCTTGAGAGTATGCAACCACTCGAGGCTAGCTGTTGACCAAGCAGCAAAAAAGCATCTTGATAAAGCATCAGCAGTTGTATTTTCCACTCCAGGTTTGTATTGGATTTCAAAGTCATATCCAATGAACTTGTGGAGCCATTTCTGCTATTCAGTGATGGTCAATGACTGATCCAGTAATGATCTAAGGCTCTGCTGATCAATTCTGATGATGAATCATTTTCCAAGCAAATAATGTTGAAATTTGGCAAGTGCTTCAGTAATTGCAAAGAGTTCCCTTGTGTAAGTGGATTGTCTTTGCATGGTTGGTGTCATTTTCTTAGAAAATAAGCAATTGGATGTTTTGCTTGGCTCAGTACAACTCCAATGCCTATTCCTGAAGCATCAATTTCAATCCCAAAAGGAAGTGAGAATCTTGCTAAAGAATCTTAGTAGGGTCTCCTACTACCTAGGTGTCATCATCTACGTCCTCAGGAACCTTGGGTTTAGTATACAAAATAAGTGAGCATGCATAAATGTCTATTTTTAGGTTTTAAAACATAATTAGCCAAGGTCCGTTTGTTTTAGCATGATTCTTAATGACATGGATGCAACATATTAAAGAATGTATGCATGGCTCTACTTAATGCAAGGATAATCATCGTAACTTTAAGAACATCATAATAGTGGCATAAAGTGGTAATTAAATTCTCATATACGAAACTTTATGACATAAAATCATACTTTACTTCCTCATAGGCCACCCTAAAAGACAATTGTTCTGGGGGTGCTCGGCTGAACCGGTGTCACCCAGAACGTGTCACATCTCTAGGTTATGAGCTCATACCTTAACTAGTCGTCACTAGTTCTTACTTATCAATCCCGATAAGCATAACATAATCATAAACATAATCCCGACTTATCCAGTACGGGCTAGGGGCATTTCTTAGGGGTGCTCGGCCGAACCGGTGTCACCCAAGAATTCATCTTGGTACCAATGTCACATGAGTTCTCTGGAGGTGCTCAGCCGAACCGGTGTCATCCGAGAACTCATCTTAGTACCTCATAAATAATAATCTCATAGGTTTTTAAAAACTTTCTAAGTCCCCAAATTTGTCAAAAATTCAGCGGCATAACAGCAGCATGCCGAATTTCTTCCAAATTTTACTTTATGCCAGATAAGTCAATTAAACATGTATCCTTCATCATAATTCCATGCATTCACATAATCAGTCTCATACGTTCACAGGCAACATTGAAAATTCATTATGCTCTTGGTCCTGTTGTATCTTATGCATTGACCCTTACGGGCCTTAAACTTGTGATATAATTAATCTATCATTTTCTATCAATATGCACCTAAGGATTTTCTTCTAACAAATCTTACTATTATTTGTGTTCTTTAATAAATCTGGGTAACACCATTCCTTAGGGGCAGCATTATAAACTTACAATTACGGGGTTCTAGAACTTACGTTTTAGACCCTTTCTTGGTTCCGTCTTCGCCTAAGACGCTATAAATTCGACTTAAATCAATTATGAGGCATTTCTATGCCTAAGAACTAATTATAAACCATGTTCACTATATTATAAGGTTGCTGGACAGATTCTAAAAATGAAATGTTCTAAGAGTTCTAGAATTGCAGTTTTACGATTTTCTAATTACTAGTTTCTCTATAGATGCTAAAATTCAATCCTACTTCAAATGTAACCAAATTTTTCATGATTAAACAATCCTAATCTGATTATATTCTCATTGAAACGGTTTGGCCAATATCTAAAAATAAATGGGTTAAAACTAGGATAAATCTTGACTTTACGATTTTTCTAGAAAGTTAGTTTCTCTCCTATCATGCCTAGAAATGTTCCTACTTCATCATACATAATTTTCACACATTCTGACACATCAAAACATCATCATACAGTAGCAAACTTATCATGGAAGAACCGAAACATTAAGTCCCAAAAAGATGCATAACTTGATATTTCTAAAGCATATAAGTTGCTAGTTTCTCTTGGAATCATTTTTGGGACTTCTAAAACTCTTTTGCAAACTTTTTTATTTTGTAAAAGAGGCTAAAAACATCATTAGGTCAGTGACCACTTGACCCCTCCTTAAAAGAGAATTAAACTCATAAATCTTATTTGGTCTTAATCTCATAAAATTCATGAGGTTTAAAAAAAGTCGTAAAACTTAGATTGTTGGCCCTCGTAGCTAGATGAAACTCATTCCAAGCTTATCATCACTACATGACTGAAATAGAACGGCTTTGAGATTTAGTTAGGTGATAGTGCAAGCTCTCATTTTAAATCTTTACGTTCTTTAGTGATGAAAAGTAAATATGCTAGACAAGAATGTAAATATGAGATGCAATCCATTCTTTATCCTTTAACTTTAAGTGATGGCTTGGAAAATAAATATGAATGCAAAGCTCAAAGTAAATATGTAATGCATAAGCTTGAATTTAAATATGAATGCTAGTCCATTTTATTTCTTATTAGAGCTCATACAAGACTTTAAAGGAACTTAAACCTCAACCCAAACTTATCATGACAAGATAAAGTAAAGACAAGAGTGAACCTCAAGGGTTCTTTAGAACACAAAGTTTATTTCCTTGAAATGAGGTCATAAATAACATTTTCATTAAAACTCAAGCTCTAGAGGCCTCATTGTGATGAACACATAATCATCATCTAGAAGCTCTCATCATCAAGCCATTGTGAACCTTATTGGCCAACATGGCTGAAAATGTGGAGAAAGAAAAGGAAAAGGAACCGAAACTTTTAAAAAGAAAAGGAAACATTTGAAACTCTAGAGACCATGATCTTGATGATGCATTAACACCAACATCATGAGTCCTCATCATTGAGTTCATTTAACCATTTTAAAACATCATCAAAGTGAAAGGTTTCAAGGTTCAAGAAGAAAGAACAAAAGAAAACATCTTTAATTTGAGAACAAAGATCAAGCTTTAGAGATTGTTCAAGTGATGAACATCATCATCATGGAACCTCATCATCAAGCTCTCATTCCCTTTTCCTCAAAGGCCCATGGCCGAAAATGGAGAAAAAGAAAGAGAAGGAAAAAGTTCTAAAAAGACTCAAGAGAAACCATAAGCACATAACTAGAGTAAGAACTTAAACAAAGGAAATACTTGAAAGAAAATCCTTACCAAGTGATTTGAAGATTGGGATGAGAGAAGAGGATGAAGAACTTGAAGAACTTGAACACTTGAACTTGAGAGAAAAAGGAAACTTTGAACTGCTCTTTGAAAACTTACACTTAGCAAATGAACCCAAAATGATGCAAGTTCACCCAAGCATGCTATTTATAGAGAAATGAAACAAATGCAAGGTGCAAGGAGGGAGGGAAGGTTTCGGCCAAGAAGAGCAGCCCCATGAGTTCCATGAGGTGAGATGTTGTGATCTTGAGGCATGGTGAGGTATGGTTCAAAGTATGGTGAGGTATGGTTCAAGGTATGGCTCAAGCATGGTTCTTTGAGTGAGAAACAAATCAACATGTGATGTAATTGAGAGAGAGGTGGCTGAAACTTGCATCAGCCATGGGGAGGATTTCTTGCATTTTAATTGTGGTTTAGAGTTGTGTTTAGGTGTATCTTTGATTATGATTAAGATTAGGAATTTGTAAAAAAGTGTTTAGGTGAGAAAATGGATAATCAAGGTTGTCAAAACATATTTACGGAGTGGTCTTGCATCATTAGTGAGTTATAAACTTATTTTAGTGCATAAACAATTCTAGACACAATTCTTTGATTTAAGGAATTGAAGAGAGAAAACACTATTCAAGATTCCAAGAGTGAAATCTTGAGTTTTAGAAAGGAGATTTAAATCTAATTTAAGTAATTTTAGGTTCTAATTAATTTTAATAGTTTATTTTGAATCTAGATTAATTATGAAAATTAATTAATCTTCAATTAGAGCCTAATATTGCTTAGGTTTGCTTAATTACATCATTAAGCTCAAAAACACTATTCTAAGGGCAAAATCGTAATTTTACACTAAAACTGCTCGGGACTACCGGGACTCAAATAGATGCTTTTAAACATGTAAAAGCATTGTTTTAAACCTTCGAGGAAAGTTTTGGGCTCAAACGGCACCTTTACCCGCGTAAAAACGCTATAGGGGTATTTTGGTCATTTTGACCCTAAACTGTAGAAAATGAGATTTTCGCCTCCGAAACCACTCAAGGGTCATTCAATCCCCTTCAAACATTGAGTTGGCCCTTCAAGGATCTTTGGTAGGCCATTCTCGACTCCGAAAAAATGACCTCAGGGGTATTTTGGTCATTTTTCACTCAGACAGAAAATCGGAGCGTTACACTTGGGGTTCGATGTTTTGATTTGAGGGAATGAGGTTTCGAATTTGGGGGCTTTTCAAAGAGAATGGAAAGGAGACCGGAAGGAACAAGAGTGAAGTCACAAATTGGGTGGACGTTTAGCGATTGTTGTTCAATGCAGTGTTGGCAACAAGAACAAGGGACAACCTGGGAGCATGGGGTCTGTCTGTACTATGAGATTTTTTGTAGTCATAGCCCAGGTGTTTGTGCTGAATATGGGAGTTTGAAGGAAATAAAGGGGGAGAGAGAACAAAGGCAGAAGAAAGGGCTAATGTAATTTAAATTTTTACTTTCATTTCAATGATATCCTCAACTATATAATTCCAAACTTATTCACCCACACTACAGAAATCATCTTAATTTTACTCCTTAATTAAATACATATTTAAATTATTAACAAATTTATCATAAGAATATATATATATATATATATTTTCGTATCAGATTCAATAATTACCATAATTTCTAGTAAAATTATGTCAATATTTTGTCAATTGTGTAATATTGATCAATATCATAATAATCAAGATCATGTTTCATTATTTAAAGTTTTCCACCAAATCAAGAAAACAAACAAATGAAAAAGCCGGCTAGAGTTCCACTTGGCACTACTTCCTGTTTTGTTGTATAGTATTAAATCTCCTTTTGTCTCTAGCAACAGTACGCGTCCCCGAACACAAGAAATGGAATCTATATGAAAGAAGACTAAGGTGGGGTGAGGAATTTTGAGGGGAAGAGAAGGAATCATTATTAATTAATTTGTTGTTACTAACACCAGAGAGAGAGAGAGAGAGAGGGAGAGAATGGATGGGTTGATGATGCAGTCCAACATGAATGGGGGGCGAAGGGACAGAGAACGTGACCGTGCGGACGAGGACCTCAGCCTTTTCAGGGAATTGCGGAAGCGCCAGAATGAGCGCGTCTCCAGCCTCCTGCACAGTGTTTCTGAAGAATATGAATATGACACGAAAGGTGGATCTGGTTGGTACTACTGAATCACACATGCTCTTTTCTTGGTTTTGTTATTTATGTCATGTGTTCGCCTGTTCGGTATAACAGAGACTAACTTGAAGTTACCTCTTCACTCTAAAGATTTGTACTTTCCATCAATTTTGTTCTGTTTGAAAAAAGCAGGAAAATCTCGGGTATGAAAATTACTATTACTATTATGTATAAAGCAGAGTCCACTAGAAGGTTCGTTTTTGGATAAACTTTTAATGTAAAAGTGATTTTTAAGCTATTATTTAAAACCGATTTTTTTTTCTATTGAATTTTATGATAATTGGAAGTCATTTTGCGTTTTAGAATTATGAAAATAGCTTTTATCTCTAAAAATCACTCTTACCCTTAAAAAAAAAAAAATTTACCAGTAAAAAAAGGAAAAAAAATAACTGTTCTCTGATTTTGATTTAATTTTTGGAACTTTCTAATAATTTTGAAAGTAATTTCTTTATAAGGAAAAGCGTTTTTTTTTTTGGGAAAAATAAGCGCAAACAAACTTATACCAAAGCTAATCTCAATTTTCGGTGCTCTTTTTTTATTATTTGTTTTAGAATTTTTTGTTCTGTAATTCTTAATTTTTAGATTATGTATATAGGAGTTATTATGGCTATGAGTAGTATATCCAGGTTGAGTAATTGTGGTCGTTGATTTTATGATAAGTTTTATAGAGGTCATTGAACACAATTAATTAATAGAAAATAAATTATTTGACAAATCTCTTTGTGAATTACCATTTTAAAATAAAATTTGAGTTTTTGAATCACTTGCTAATGAAAAAATATGCTTAATATCACGTTAAAAATACATGAATATACATATTTAATTATGGATTTATTAAAATGCACTCTTTCAATTTTCTTTTATCAAAACGTATTTCACACTTCTACATAGAAACGATCCTTCACTTTGGAAGAAATAAGACCCTATAAATAAATACAGAAGCATTAATCTAATTATAAACCAGTGTAATATTAATAACTGGACAAGTGCTTCACACATCAGTCACAAGTATCATACATCAAAAGGCACTATATACTTTTTCAGCTTTATTTTTTAAAAATATAATAAAATATGTGTATATTCGTCACCCTAACTTATAGGGTGGTTTGTTAAGGATTGACAGTCAAGGTGAAATTCTGTGTAATCAGTTTGGAAATTTGCTTGTAAATCTATTTCCTTCTTTCTTATTTTGTTTTTTGGTTTTCTGTATTTCACAGGTACAATATTTGCTACTTAACAGAGAAGATAATTTATGTGTTTCTTAAATATTTTTGCTCCTTATAGTTATATCATATATGAGAATTCAATTTTTTATCCCAGATTTTTGCTTACCGTTAGTGTTTCATGGCAATTAACGGAAGAACACTGTTGTTGCAGGAAAGTTTGCATTCTATAGAATACCTTCCGGGAAGAAAGAAAATGGACTTGAGCATCTAGTAGAAACCAATAAAAACGAATACGATTGGTAAGTTTCAAACATAAATATATGCATAAACCATGGTCTCCTTTATGCCACTGTTACTGTAAAACTTTTACATACTAATTCTTATGTATTATCTTATATGTGACTTTTGACTGCACATGGCGAGATTCAAATATTATTGGCATTAGTTTGGCACGTCATATAGGATAAGTTGATACAATATATAATAATTTAATTCATTATTTAGTATGAATAATGTATTATATATGTTTATTTAATTATCAAACATTCCTTATCTGTTAAAATAGTAGATAATTTAATAAAGTCTAGGAAGTTAAAATAATGTTTGATAAGCTATTAATGTTTAAGTTCTTCTTTACCTTTTTAATTAAATAATAAATAAAAATAAATTAATAAATAACTTTAAAATATTAAATAAATAATAGCAACGAATAAAACAAAATAATGACAATATTTAATAATAAATATTTTAAATTAAATGAATAATAACTATTTTAAATAAAAAATAAGTTAACTAAATATATAATTATAAATAATATTTAATATATAAAACTTAAGATTTTTAAAAATATTTTCACTTAATATTTATTTTAAAATTTAAATGTTTACAATAAAAATAATAATATTAATAATGATAATTTAATTAATAAATATGGATTGAAATTATTATTAAAATTTATAATTTTATTATTGCTATTTTATTTTTGATAATATTTACTTTTAGTTAGAATTATTCATGAAAAAAAGATGTTATTTAATATAAACTAGAATGTTTTATAGAATATCATGCCAAAAACTATATAGTATTTACTGTCTATCAGCTCTTATCATGCCTAACATGTTAAATCAGTTCTTAATAATGCTATACATCATTAGATATAATAGTGTAAAAGTCTATTTTATATATATATATATTCAATGGGTCATGTTTTCCTAGCTCTTATATCAAATTTTTGTACCTACTGCTTTAATGATTATTTGATTAAAAAACAATGGAATACTTGTTGAAAATAGGTTAAAAACACCGCCTGCAACTCCTCTCTTTCCATCACTTGAAATGGAACCCAACGCTCAACTTGTGGTTCAAAAGGAGATACCAATTTCTCAGCCTCTCTCAAGAGTATGTCGCTGAACTCTTACACATTAACTGCCAGTTTGTACAGAAATGATGTGAATGATACATAACATGTTATCTCTCTTTTGTTCGACTTTAGTATTCTTTTCATCATAATCATCATCATATGCACAAGGTATAGATAACCTCTAAAAGATCATTCATATTTGACTTCCTAATTTTGCTTAAAATTGTTGGGTAAGTATTATCCATTAAGCCATTTGTATGGTAGACAGAGTAAAAAAAATGGTGCGTTTGGATAAGCTTTTGAAATAAGTTATTATGAGATAATATGAAAATTTGATTTTCTTTAAGTGATTTTTATGAAAAGCAGAGGATGTAACTATGAAAGCACTTTTTATCTTAAAATCGGATTTTAAGTGATTTTAGAAGATGTTTGGATGTGACAATATAAAAGTTACTTTTTTTCTCATAAATTTATAATAAAGGACACATTCAAGAAACGTGCTTAGGCACTTGTTTTATTGTTAAAATCATATATTATAATTTATTAATATTACATCCACAATTTTTTTTTCAATAAATTTTACACATGGCTACTTAAAATAATTACCACTTAAAAGCTCAAATTTTAAAATATAAGAAAAAAAATCTCCGAGGGCATTCGACAGCTTAAAAAACCAAGTTGTAGTAAAAAAAAAAAATAATAACGGAAAGGAAGTGAGTACAAAGGGCATTATTGCTTGTATTTTCAGATTATTTCTGGTATATTTACATTTCATTCTGGTATATAGATTATTTGAAGAAGCTAGTAATCTCAGCTTCTATAAAAATAAATAAATAAATAAAGACCCAGAAAATGATTATTTGTGAAATTTCATTCAAACAAGATATCACCCCAGAAATTATTTTTTAAAAAGAAATCGATTTTCTAACCAAATAATGGTAACCAAACGCACTCTAATTTAATTTAAGTTTTTGCATGCAGATTCTGTACTATCTAGATGTGAAATAAATGTACATTTTATCCATCAATCAGAAACTTTCCTCACGGAGTCTTAATTTTAAACAACTTTACAATTAAGAAATTCTACAATATATTTACTACAAATATCTTGGGGAATCCGACCCTCTGATTTCAGATGGAGCTCGAGTATGTAGCTCTCGCCCACCGCGCTTTACCGTCTTATGAGCTTTCTCTAGGATGAGGGACCAGGCAACCTAGTTTGCTTTAAATGAAAAAACATAGAGAAATAGTAAATCAGTTTTTAATGGTTTTTGTTAACATTAATTAGTGCCTTTAAAAGAATAATTCCCTAACTAGTGTCTTAAAGCCACTGATCAGCAAACTCTTTTTTAATGATTACAATCATATTTCTTTTTCGACTTTTTTGATAACGAATATGTATTAAATACTCTAGTTTAAATTACATGCTCCTCTAAAGTCCAAATAAATGGAATAAAGGATGGTTTTGACTGTTGACCACTCAGTTTGCAGGGAATGATGTGGTGGCATTGAAACCCAAAGCAATTGATGGAAAACCAAATCATACCCACCCAGCTAAAGCAAACCTTCCTCAAAGATCAATAAACCCAAGTCATAATAGGCAGAGACCAAGCATCATTAAGAATTCAAAAGAACAAGAAGAAGCAGGCATTCACCCTACCATCATCACCACCAAGAGCAGTGATGCCAAAATAGAACACAAAACCAGATCTATGCCCCAGAAGCAAAGCAAAAAAGCTGATTTCCTTGCTTTGAATCTTAAGAAAAGCATGCAAGGAAATGAGCCACAGGGGAAGCCTAAAACTAGAGGCGTTTCACCATCCGTGAGATCAAGGATGGCAAGTAACATGGTAGAACTAAAACTCTCAAATGAGGCACCCCCAAATCTGAGGACAGAACAAAGGTCAAGTTCCACTGCAAGAGGAAGAAGCACTGCTCGAGCATCTAAAGTTGTAGGGTCTCAAAATCAAGATCCTACTCCAAGATCATGTGGGCCATCGAGATCACCATCACCAAGTGTGTCTAATGGTGATTGGAAACAATTAGACAAAACCCGGAAAAGTATAAGGCCACAAAAGGAAAGATTCACTCTGGCCGCAGGTAATAATGATAGTGGACCGCATTTTGTGGGAAGTAAAATGGTAGAGAAAGTAGTGAAAGCTAGAAAATCCGGCATCAGTCAAGCTGAGAAAGAAACAAAGCCAAAACCTCTCAAATACAGGGGATGATTCCAAGCCAATGAGAGTAGAATGGTCGGTGGAGTAGGGTTTGGTAGTTCATATGAAGTCTAGGTTCGAACCTCGTTATCATTGGTGTACGAAAAAAAGATATGGGATATGACTGACACCTTTAATTTTGTGGAGTTCACTTGTGGGGAATTTAAACTTCTCAGGTAATTAATTTGAGAAGGTTAAAGAACTTGCCCAAGATTTTGCGCTTAAATCATCTGATAATTCTATTATCTACTGTTTCAATGTAATTAAAGTATGAAGCAGTAGCTAGAAACACAAATATAAGAGATGAAAACAGTAGTTTAATATGCATAGGAGGTATGTGGTAACAGTGATCAATAACCCAACTAACCCTGAGATGAAAAGATACAGGGTATGCATAGTGATCAATTAACTCCTAATGATGCGCATATCAAATAATAATGCTGTGACATGTGATATGTATTGTAATGCAATCCGACCTGATAGTGACAACCAAGTCGGAAAACCGGATTGGCCATTGAATTGCACAAGGTACCGATTCAGAGGTTTAGAGGTTCAACTGACATATAATCAGTATATAATAAAAAATATATTTATATAACTATATAAAAACATAAAATGAAATATATGTAAAAAGTAACCAAAAAAATTACACGAGACATTAAAAGTTAGAAAAGCAAAGCTAGGAAGACTACCAAAAAGAACTAACCCATAAGTTTGATCATGGCCATGCTTCATTGCTTAGCAAAGGTAGCATCAATGTAACACCCTAATATTTAACTAAACACGCCTAGGACGCATTGAAGTTAATTATTAGTTATTACTCTTTTGTTCTAGTTTTTAACTCAAAACTTTTTGAAAATACCTTAGTGAAAATATAGGTAATTTTTTTTTAAATACAAATTGTGAGCCGCGCATACTAAGTATCTAATGTCATTCATCTTACCTGCATAAGAGAGATGTTAGAAACAAATAATAGGTAAATATATAATACAACCATGGCATAACATAACTCATATAATAATAACATATCAATAACTGTATCATAACAATGATGTCCTATAAATATAAAGAACGTCAATATATGTCAATCAATAGAATACAAACTGATAAATGAGATATGATCACTCTAAAGGCAAATATCCAAGGGAAAACTATCTCCGTTGAATCTCTTGTTTATAATGTAGCTCTCTCGTCTACTACTCAAAGAAAGTCACAAACTACACCATCATCCTTGTCTAGAGACGACATGGAAAAGAAAAGGGATGAGAAACTTATAGAAAATCTCAGTAGAGCTTCCCGACTCTAACACAAGTGTCATTGTCATTGTCCCCAGGAACCTTGGATTTCTTTATGAAAATGTAGACATACACAGGGTTCATTTATTAAGTTCTAAATACCATTAGTTGAGGCCCGCATCTTTTAGTATGAATCTTAATGTTATGAATGTAACATACTGTATCATGAATGTATGTCAATACCATATGCAAGATATAACAGAATATACAACAAATAAGCATACATAAAGAACATATGCATATGGTTCATTCTTTAGGTAACTTAAACCTCTTGTTCTCTTTTCCTTGGGGGCTGCCCTATATCTTTTCTCCTCTTGAGAATTCTAGGCTATGAGCTCATACCTCACTAGTCATCACTAGCATAATCTTATCCCTTTTGATAAGTTAAGTTCCCAACTCGTAAGGTACGGGTTAGGGGGCATTAGAATCACCTTTCATAACCTTTAATTCAGGGAGTCCAAAGGATCACTTCCTATTTGGATCACCCCTCATAACCTTTAATTTGGGGAGTCTAGAGGATCATTTCTATATGTCTTATGTCACCTTTAATCTTGGCATGTTATATAGAGATACAAACATGAATAACTCATCATTTCAACATTTCATGCTCATATACTTCATGAAATCATGCATATCAATTTATCAAGTATAATTATAATATATCACAATTTAAATCTCATAAATATGCATCATATTTCATTACATATATCCATAAGTCATATAAATTTCAATACATGAACATAGCTTTCACAAGACATCATTCACATTTATCTCATTAAAATTATCGATATTTACGCTTAAACCCTAAAGGGGTCAAATCGCAATTTCTCAAATATTACAGGTCAAAACGTAAACACCCCTTTTAATGTATTCTTACAAACTAAAGATCCTTAACATTAACCAATACTTTCAAGAAACTTATAATCACTAGAAACCATTTAAAACTCATCATAAAAACCTTTTAGGGCTATAGACCAAATTTTAGCATACTTTAGGGCTTAAAGTGCAAAGTTTCTCATTTTTAGCTCCTAACAAATGTCAACAGTTCTAAAACTTTTTCTAAATATTATACATGATATTTTAAACACATGGACATATTAGATGTCATTACTAACTCTAACTAAAATCCTTTGACCAAAAATTACATAAGTGATAGTTTAAAACACAACTTTCTGTATTTTACAAAATGGTGAAAACTAACACTTGTAATTATTCTTTTATATGTCTAAGATGCAAAAAATAATTTTTACAACAAATATTAACCATTCTTATGTATGTAAACAGCAAGATCAGTATCAAAACAATAAGTAATTATTCCAGAAAATTCATTTTCTAACACTTCATAAAATTACAATTTTGATCCTCTCTAATTACTAGTTCACCCCAAAAATGCTAAAAATAATTTTTACATCAATTATAAGTAATTTATACACATTCAAACCTTTTAAATCATCATTCTAACCATTTTATTTAAATCAGGTTAGTAATTTAAATCTTTCATCCCAAAAGTTTGAAAAAACAAATCTTTAACTTCTTTGAATTTCTAATTTTAACAAAGTTCTTTGAGTAATTTAAAGACAAGATCAGAGCCTTAAAAAATAAACCAACTTCAATACCAAGAACATCAAGAGGCTAAAAATAACATGATTTAAATATATCCATAATAAAAATTCCTATTTAAGATTAAAGAGGTAAGTTTTGAGCTTTAGAGATTTAGGTGATAGCCAGAATCATAAACATGCTATGCAATCCCATTTTTAATCTTTATCATTATAAGGTGATAACTTGGAAATATAAACATGATATGCAATAATTGAAATATAAATATGAAGATGCAAGTTCATTTTTAGATTTTCAAAATTTAGGTGATAATTTGAAATATAAACATGAAATGCAATATTTGGAATTTAAACATAAAAATGCAAATCCATATTATTATCTTCAAGATTTAAGGTGATGACTTGAAATTGAACATGATTGTGCAAAGCTTGAAATTTAAACATGATATGCAAGAGCTTGAAATATAAACATGGATGCAAGTTTATTTATTATCTTGTTAAGATCAAAACTTCTAAAAAATTAAACTCTTTAACCTCAATTAATCTTAACAAAGGAAGTGGGTTTTTATCATCATGGTTTCATCATCAAGTCATAAATCAGAAATTATTAGGAAGAATTGAAGGAAAGAACATAAAATAAAATCCCTACCAAGTTGTTCTTTGTTTACAAAGGATAGAGCTTGATCTTCTATGAGCAATAAGAACCAGAAATTTGATCCTAATGCTAGTGATGGTTTCGGCCAAGTGAGGTTGGAATGGAGGAAGGATTTTTCTTGTGTTGTTGTGTTTAGAAATGGAAAGTTTAGGTGCTTAGGAGTTGATCTATAATGGATATGTGTTTGTTTGAGCTTGAGAACTTGGATGAATGTTAGGAATGGAGTCTCTTGAAGGTAGAGAAGGAAGAAGAAGAAAGCTTAAAGTGTTGAGAGAATTAGAGAACTTTGAGTAAGAAAACTATCAAGTAAGAAAATGTTAAGGCTAAGAGTGTTTGTGTGAATATTTTGGCAATGGAAGAGCATGTATTTAAGGCATATGAAGGGTGTTTGGCTGCTGCATCATGGCTGGAAATGGAGGGGTTTATTTTATTTTTTAATTAAAGAAAACTTTAGAAAAAGAATGCTTCTATTGTTGCAATAATTTTGTTACTGTATAATGGATGAAAACACTAAAATATGATGCTAATAGGAGACACTGTGGCTGATCACCTCATGGCGAAATGGGTGGGTTTTCTTTTGATTAAACATAACCAAAAATAATGCAAAAGAAAGCTAAAGGTATGGTGTTATGGTTGGATATGTTTTTATGTTGGAAAAATAATAAGATATAGTGAAACGATATTGATATGGGCACTGGTTTCTGGTTACATTGTGATCAGATTTGTGTTGTTTTGCAAGTGGTAAAACATGTATTAGATGTGTAATTACTTAGGTAAAAGATTAGGAATTGGTAGATTAGTGAAAATGGGTAAAAGGTTAGGTGTTTAGGACAAACTAAGATAAGGTAAAAAGAGTAATCATACACTAGTAAACGAAGTTAATTTCAAATGAATTAAAATTAATTTGTAACATAAGTTCTAAACTTAGGATAAAGAAATGTAAATGTACTAAATTTTACCTAAATCGTAATCTTAACCTTAATCTCAACATCATTAATTTTATGAGTTTTTGTAATTAAGGAAAGGTAATTTAATTTTACCTTAAGCAATCTTAGGCTCTAATTACCTCAAGTAATTATCTTTGGTTCAAGGATAATGAATGAAATCAATTTGAGTTCAATTAGAGCTTAATATTGCCTTAATTACATAAGTAAACTCATTTAGCACAATTAGGGATAAAAAGGTAATTTCACGTAAAAATTCCTCGAAATTACTGGACATTCTCAAATTATACTTGGAATATACATTTTGAACTTTTGGGTAAAAACCGGATTCAAAGATTGCATAATTTCATGTTAAATTACTGCAAGGGTAAAATAGTAGTTTTATGTATGGTAAAAAATAAGGATTGAGATTTTTATCTCTAAGGCACATACGATCCCCATCAATCATCAAACTAACCCCTCAAAGATAATCTATATTGGTTATCTTTGATTTTCTAGGTAAAAATGACCTCAAGGGCATTTTGGTCATTTTACACGTACAGAAAAATCGAGGTTTGCGACTTTCATACGAATCGCTAATCAAGCCTCCTATAATGTTTCCCTAATATTATATTCCTTTATTGAGGATTATTTGGCCTCAAATTACGTGCAAAAGTTATCTAGGGGTATTTTAGTAATTTTACATAGCAGTAAAAAAATTGGGGCATTACATTTCTCTCTTCCTTAAAAAGAATTTTGCCCTCGAAATTCATTATCTGTGAAAAGCTCGGGGTATTGCATCTTCATATTTGACTCCAACTCCCATATGAATTCTTCTGCTCTTCCCTATCCCCACGCTACCTTGACCAAAGACACGGTTTTGTTGCTCAGTTACTTGACTCCTTTGTCCACGATTCTCGTAGGTGGTAGATTGAACGTTAGGTCTTCCCTTAATTATACTTGCTCTGGCTCTAATACATGGGTAGGGTCAGACTAATACTTCCTTAATTGGGAGACATGAAAGACATTATGAAGGTTGGATAAGTTGGGTGGTAAGGCTATTCGGTATGTTGCGAACCCGACTCGACTAAGGATTTCAAATAGACCAAGGAATCTGGGGCTCAATTTCTTGACTCTCATAGCTTGACCTATGCTTGTGGCAGGGGTGATCCTAAGGAACACATGTTCTCCCTCTTGAAATTCCAACGGCTTTCGCCTTTTGTCCATATAGCTTTTCTATCGACTTTGAGCAGTGAGAATTTTATCCCTAATTCTCTTGATTTATTCTGTTGTTTCCCTCATGTTATCAGGTCGTGACAAGCTTTGCTCTCTGGATTCATACCAACATAAAGGTGATTGACACTTCTGTCCATACAGGGCTTCATACGTTGCCATGCCAATCCTTGCATGATAATTCACATGATAACTATTGTTATACGCAAACTCGATCAATGACAGGTATTTATCCCAACTTCCTATCTGGTCCAACACACATGCCCTTAGCATATCTTCTAATGTTTGTATGGTCCTCTCAGATTGACCATCCGTTTGAGGATGGTAAGCCGTGCTTAGGCAAAACTTCAAACCAAATGCCTTCTAAAAGGTTCCCCAAAAGCGTGATGTAAATCACAGATTTTGATTCGAAATTATCATCGACGACACTCCATATAATCTCACGATCTCTTGGATGTGCAACTGAGCTAACTTATCCAAAGAATAAGCCACCTTAGTAGGTAAAAAGTAAGCCGACTTAGTTAGTCGATCCATAATTACCCATATGGCATCGTGGCCAGCTTGGGTCTTGGGTAGCCCTATTACAAAATCCATTGAAATGCTATCCTATTTCCATTCAGGAATTGACAAAGATTCCAGCATTCCAGAAGGTCTTTGGTGCTCAATCTTCACCTTTTGGCAGACTAAGCACTTGCTCACCCATGTGGCCATATTTTTCTTCAATCTTGATACATCTTGGTAGTACCAGGGTGAATGGTGAAATGGCTTTTATGAGCCTCCTCCAAAATTTCCTTTCGAAGGACACCATTTGTCGACACAGAAATCCGGCCCTCAAACCTCCACAGCTTATCAGCTCCTTGGGTGAAACCCTTCAATTTTCCTGCTTTTCCTGCCTCTAGAATCTCCTTGACTTCTTCATCCTCTTGTTAGGCTCGAGTGATTCTTTCCTTGAAGTCACTCGCACACTAAGACGACATGCCTTCATGCTCTCAGTGGTCAAGGTCATTCTTAGGTTCAGGTCTCTAAACTACTCAATTAATTTTGCTACCTTAACCATTAGGTGAGACAAGTGTAATGATTTCCTACTCAAGGCATCAGCCACCACATTAGCCTTACCAAGATGATATTTCAGCCCAAAATCATAATTTTTTAAGAATTCCATCCACCTCCTCTGCCTCAAATTTAAGTCCTTTTGATCAAAGAGGTACTTGAGACTTTTATGATCAGAGAACACTTCAAACTTCACCCCATACAGATGGTGTTTCCACACCTTTAAAGCAAACACCACGGCTGCTAATTCAAGGTCATAGGTAGGGTAGTTTGCTTCGTGAGGCTTAAGTTGCCTAGATGTATAGGCTACCATTGGCCCATTTTACATCAATACACAGTTCATACCTTTCCACGAAGCATCACAATATACCTCAAAAGGCATTTTAGGGTCAGGCAAAACTAGTACTGGGGTTGTGGTCAATTTTACCTTAAGCTCTTGGAAATTCTTTTCACATTCAGGTGTCTAAACAAAAAGGGTATTCTTCCTAGTAAGCTTGGTAAGGTGTAAGGAAATATGAGAAAATCCCTTAATAAACCTATAGTAATATCCAGGAAGTCCTAAAAAGCTTTGTATTTTCGTTACCGTAGTAGGTCTCTCCTAGCTCATCACAGCTTCTATTTTATTAGGATCTACCACGATACCTCCTTTTGACACTACATGCTCTAAGAATTTCACTTCCTCCAGCTAAAATTCACACTTAGATAACTTGGCATATAGTTTTTTTTCCTTTAGAATTTCCAAAACCTTCCTTAAATGATATTCATGCTCCTCGTGAGTTTTCAAATAAATGAGTATATCATATATAAAACAACCACAAATTGATCCAAATAGAGTCTAAAGATCTTATTCATATAATCCATAAACACAGCAGAAGCATTGGTTAGTCCAAATGACATTATAATGAACTCAAAGTGGCCGTAATGAGTTCGAAAGGCCATCTTTGGTATGTCCTCATTTCTCACTCTAATCTAATGATATCCTGACTTCAAATCTATCTTTGAGAACACCACCGCCCCTTTTAACTGATCCATCAAATCATCAACCTAGGAAAAGGGTATTTGTTTTTCACAGTTACTCAGTTCAACTACCTATAATCAACGCACAACCTCATACTCCCATCCTTCTTTTTGACAAACAACACTGGGGCTCCCTATGGTGACGCGCTAGGTCTCACAAACCTTTTCCTCTAAAAGATCTTCCAACTGGGTTTTTAACTTGGCTAGCTCCAAAGGCGACATCTTATAAGGTGCTATGGATATAGGCCCTGTTCCTGGGATCAACTCTATGGAAAATTGAATTTCTCTCATAGGGGGAAACTCAGGTATCTTATTTGGAAACACCTCGAGATAGTCGCTCACAATGGGTATCTCATCAAAGTTTTGCTCAAATTCTACATCACTAGCGGCTAGGAGAATGTATCCCTTACTTTCTCCCTTACCACAGTTTACTTCTACAGCATTTGTAACACCCTAATATTTAAATCAATACGCTTAGAACGCATTTAAGTTAATTATTAGTTATTATGCTTTTTGTTCCAGTTTTTAACTCAACTTCTTGAAAATACTTTAGTGAAAATATGGGTAAATTTTTTTTTGTTGAACTTAAATACCAAAACGAGAGCCGCGCATACTAAGTATCTAACGTCATTCATCTTGCCTGCGTAAGAAAGATGTTAGAAACAAATAATAGGTAAATACGTAGTACAACCATGGCATAACATAATTCAAATAATAATAACATGTCAATAACTGTATCATAATAGTGATTTCCTATAAACATAAGGACATCAATATATATCCATCAATAGAATACAAATTGATAAATGAGATGCCATCACTCTAAATGCAAATATCCAAAGGGAAACTATCTCTATTAAATCTCTTGTCTACAACATAACTCCCTCGTCCACGTCTCAAAGAAAATCACGAACTACTCCATCATTCTTGTCTGGAGCCGACACAGAAAAGAAGAAGGATAAGAAACTTATACAAGAATCTCAGTAGGGCTTCCCGACTCTAACACAAGTGTCATCATCATCGTCCCCAGGAACCTTGGGTTTAATTATGAAAATGGTGGACATATATATAAGGTTCATTTATTAAGTTCTAAATACCCTTAGCCGAGGCTTGTATCTTTTAGCATGAATCTTAATGTCATAAATGCAGCATACTAGTCATGAATGCATGTCAATATCATATACTAAATATCATAGTATTCATAAAACATTGCATATGATATAAAGAACATAGAATCATGATCATCATTCGTACAGGTAACTTAAAATTCTTATTCTCTTTTCCTTGGAACCCGCCCTATATTCTATCTTTTGTATGAGCTCATACCTCACTAGTCGTCACTAGCGTAATCTTATCCCTTTTGATAAGTTAAATTCTTGACTCTTAAGGTATGGGATAGGGGGTATTAGGATCACCTTTCATAACCTTTAATTCGGAGAGTCCAATGGATCACTTCCTATTTGGATCACCTCTCATAACCTTTAATTCGGGAGTCTATGCATCTTTAATCTTGGCATGATATATAGAGATGCAAACATGATTAACTCATCATTTCAATATTTCATGCTCATAAACTTCATGAATTTATGCATCTCAATGAATCTAACATAACCATAACATGCCATAACTCAAATTACATAAACATGCATCTAAGCCATATAAATTTCAATATATGAACATAGCCTAAACAAGATATCAATCATATTCATCTCATCAAATTATCAATATTTACACTTAACCCCAAAGGGGTCAAATCACAATTTGTCAAAGGTTACAGATAAAACGTAAATATCCATTTTTAATGCATTCTTAACAACAACCGAAATTTCTAAAACTTTATCTAAATTTCATAAATGGTATTTTGGACTTGTGGACACATTCAACATCATTAGTAGCTCTGAATAAAATCATTTGGCTGAAATAACATAGTTGATAGTTCAAAACACAACTTTCCGTATTTTTCAAAACGGCCTAAACTAACACTTGTAATTACCCTTTTATGCATCTATGGTACCAAAAATAATTTTTACAACAAATATTAGTAGTTTTTAAGTATGTGAACAACATGAATAGCCTTGAACAACTCTTGAACAGAATCAAAAAATTAATCTCAAAACTCCATAAAATCACAACTTTGATCCTTCCTAGTTACTAGACATTCCCAAAATGCTAAAAATAATTTTTATAACAATTATTAGTGATTCTTAAGTGTGTGAACAGAAATGAATAATGGTGAATAGTAATGAATAGGGCCAAACAGTAATAAGAGAAATTAGCATTCTAAAAGCTTCATAAAAACACAATTTTGATCTTTTTTAGTTACTAGTTTTTCCTAAAACACTAAAAATAATTTTTACAATAACTATTAGCGATTTAAACTCATCTAAACATCCTATATCAGTAACCATTCCAGCATTTAAAATCATGAGAAAAACCATATTCTTAATCTTTTGCAATTTCTAGGTCTTTCAAAATTTCTTTGTATAACTTTAAAGATAAGATTATACCTAACAATAAAATATATCAAGCTTTGAATCAGAATTATATAAGGGCCAAAAATAAATAGATGAGAAGTGTCCATGATCAAAATTGCTATTTAAGATAAAAGAAGTAAGTCTTGAACTTTAGGATCTAAGTGATGACTAGAATCATAAACTTATCTTGTAACCTTATTATTATCATTATAAGGTGATCACTTGGTAATATAAATATGAAACGAAAGGCTTGAAATATAAATATAAAGATGCAAATTCATTCTTAGGTCTTTATGTTTTAGGTGATAACTTGAAATATAAATATGAATATGCAAGTCCATATTATTATCTTTCAAGAATTAAAGTGATAATTTGAAATATAAACATGATTATGGAAAGCTTAAAATATAAATATGATGTGCAAGAACTTGAAACATGAAAATGGATGCTAGTTCATTTTTATATCTTGTTAATCTTAAAACTCAAAACTTGGTAATTCTTTTATTAATCTTTTGACAACAAGAATTAAACCTTGAGCTTTAGAGTGATTTAAATGATGGATTCACAACCATCACCATGATTCCTCATTATCAAGCCATGGTCATTATCAAATCATAAAAATTGAAAATATAGAGAAAGAATAAGAGAAAGAACATGAAATAAAATCCCTACCAAGTTGTTTCTTGTTATCAAATGGTGATACTTGATCTTTAGAGAAGTTAGAAGGAGAAAATATGTCCTTGATGAGTCCTATCAATTCGGCCAAGATTATAACAAATGGAGGGAGGATTTTTCTTATGTTTTTGTGTTTGATAATGGAATAGTTATGTGTTTAGGAGTTGATTTATGGTTGGAATGTGTATGCTTGAGGTTTGGAACTTGATTAGAGGTTGGGAATAGAGTCTCTTGAGTGTGAATGAGGAAGAAGAAGAAAGCTTGAAGTATTGAGAGAATTAAAGAACTTTGAGCAAACTTTGAGTAAGAAAACTATCAAGTAAGAAAATGCTAAGGCTAGGAATGTTTGTGTGTGCATTTTGGCTTGAAAGAAACACATATTTATAGGGGTTTAGGGCTGCATGGCCACTGCCTTCATGGCTGGAAAATGGAGGTTTTATTTCATTTTTCAATTAAAGAAAACATAAAAAAAATGCTTTTATTCTTGTAATAATTTGGTTCATGTATAATGGATGAAAACAGTAAAATATGATGCTAATAGGAGACATTGTTGCTGATCACATCATGGTTGAAATGGGTGGGTTTTTTTTTTTTTATTAAACATAGCAAAAAATAACGCAAAAGAAAGCTAAAAGTATGGTGTTATGGTTGGATATGTTTCTTTGTTGGAAAAACAATAATATATGGTGAACATGGAGCATTATGGCCACTGGTTTGTGGTCCCATTATGATCAGATTTGTGTTGTTTTACAAGTGGTAAATCATGTATTAGATGTGTAATTACTTAGGTAAAAGGTTAGGAATTGATAGATTAGTGAAAATGGTAAAAAGTTAAGTGTTTAGGACAAAATCAAGAGAAGGTAAAAAGAGTAATCATATACTAGTAAATGAAGTTAATGTCATATGAGTTAAAATCAATTTGTAACATAAGTCTTAAACTTAGGATAAGAAAATGTAAATGTACTAGATTTTACCTAAACCGTAATCTTAACTTTGATCTCAACATCACTAATTTTATGCGCTTTTGTAATTAAGGAAAGGTAATTTAATTTTACCTTTGGTAATCTTAGGCTCTAATTACCTCAAGTAATTCTTTTTAACCTTGGGTAATTAATTTTTAACTCAAGGTTAATGAATGAAATCAATTTGACTTCAATTAGCACTTAATACTGCCTTAATTACATAAATAAACTTATTTAGCATAATTAGGGGTAAAAAGGTAATTTCATGCAAAAACTCCCTGTAAATACTGGACATTCTCTAATCATATTTGAGATAGTCATTTTGAACTTTTGGGTGAAAACCAAATTCAAAGATTATATAATTTCATGTAAATTTACTGCAGGGGTAAAATAGTAATTTTACATATAGTAAAAATTGAGAATTGAGATTTTTACCTCTAAGGCACATATGATCCTTATCAGGCATTAAACTAACCCCTCAAAGATAATCTAGATTGGTTATCTTTGACTTTCTGGGTAAAAATGACCTCAGGGGCATTTTGGTCATTTTACACATATAGAAAAATTGGGATTTGCGACTTTCGCACGAATTGCTATTCTATTTTCTCATAATATTTCTCTAATGTTACATTCCTTTATTGAGGATTATTTGGCCTCGAATTATGTCCAAAAATTATCTAGGGGCATTTTGGTAATTTTCACACAGCAGTAAAAATTGGGGGTTACATTTCTCCCTTCCTTAAAAGAATTTTGCCCTCGAAATTCGTTACCGGTAAAAAGCTCAGGGTATTGCATTTTCATGTTCACTTCCAATTCTCATGTGAATTTTTCTGTCTTTCCCCGCCCCCATGCTACGTTGACCAAAGGTACGGTCTTGTTCCTCAGTTGCTTGACTCCTTTGTCTATGATTCTCGTAGGTGGCAGGTTAAATGTTAGGTCATTCCTTAATTGTATTTGCTCTAGCTCTAATACATGGCTAGGGTCAGACTGGTACTTCCTTAATTGAGAGAATGAAAGACATCATGGAGGTTGGATAAGTTGGGTGGTAAGGCTCTTCGATATACTATAGGCCCAACTCGACTAAGGATTTCGAATGGACCAAGGAATCTGGGGCTCAATTTCCTGACTCTCATTGCTCTACCTATGCCGGTTGTAGGGGTGATCCTAAGGAATACATGTTCTCCCTCTTGAAATTCTAACGGCTTTCACCGTTTGTCTATATAGCTTTTCTGTTGACTTTGAGCGATGAGAATTCTATCCTTAATCCTTTTGATTTGTTTCGTGGTTTCCCTCACAACATCGGGTCTTAACAAACTTTGCTCTCTAGGTTCATACCAACATAGAGGGGATTGACACTTTCTACCATATAGGGCCTCATACAGTGTCATACTGATACTTGCATGATAACTATTGTTATATGCAAACTCAATCAATGGCAAGTACCTATCCCGACTCCCCTTTTGGTCTAACACACAAGCCCTTAACATATCCTCCAAGGTTTGTATGGTTCTCTCCGATTGGCCATCCGTTTGAGGGTGATAAGCCGTGCTTAAGCATAGCTTCGAACCAAACGCCTTTTGAAAGGCTCCCCAAAAATGTGACGTGTTTAACACCCTAATATTTAACTCAACACGCCTAGGACGCATTTAAGTTAATTATTAGTTATTACTCTTTTGTTTCAGTTTTTAACTCAAAACTCCTTGAAAATACTTTAGTGAAAATATAGGTAATTTTTTTTTTGAAACTTAAATACCAAAACGTGAGTCGCACATACTAAGTATCTAACGTCATTTATCTTGCCTGCATAAGAGAGATGTTAGAAACAAATAACAGGTAAATACATAATACAACCATGGCATAACATAACTCAAATAATAATAACATATCCATAACTGTATCATAATAGTGATGTCCTACAAACATAAGGACATCAATATATATATCCATCAATAGAATACAAACTAATAAATGAGATATGATCACTCTAAAGGCAAATATTCAAAGGGAAATTATCTCCGTAGCTCCTCATCCAGTCTCAAGGTAAATCACGAGCTACACTACCATTCGTGTCTGGAGAAGACACGGAAAAGAAAAGAGATGAGAAACTTATACAAGAATCTCAGTAGGGCTTCCCGACTCTAACACAAGTGTCATCGTCATTGTCCCTAGGAACCTCGGGTTTAATTGCGAAAATGGTGGACATATATATAAGGTTCATTTATTAAGTTCTAAATACCATTAGCCGAGGCCTGTATCTTTTAGCATGAATCTTAATGTCATGTATGCAATATACTAGTCATGAATACATGTCAATATCATATACAGAATATCATAGAATTCATAAAACAATGCATAGAACATCATGATTATCATTCTTATAGGTGACTTAAATTTCTTATTCTCTTTTCCTTAGGGGCCACCCTATATTCTCTCTTTTCTCGAGAGTTCTAGGTTATGAGCTCATATCTCACTAGTCATCACTAGCGTAATCTTATCGCTTTTGATAAGTTAAATTCCCAACTCTTAAGGTATGGGATAAGGGGCATTAGGATCACCTTTCATAAGCTTTAATTTGGGGAGTCCAAAGGATTACTTCCTATTTGGATCACCTCTCATAAACACTCAGAGTGTGCAAGTCCCCTCAAAATGATACGACCGATGCTTCGGGTCGTAGTGCACCTCCTAGGTGGGGGTATCAACGAACAACACGAACATCTCCATCTGAAGACGCGACGGAAGAAAGGATAGAGGGAGTGAGAATCTTGCTAAAGAATCTTAGTAGGGCCATCCTCCTATCTAGGTGTCATCATCTACGTCCTCAGGAACCTTGGGTTTAGTGTATAAAATAAGTGAACATGCATCAAGTTCATTTTTAAGTTTCAAAACGTAGTTAGCTAAGGTCCGTTCATTTTAGAATGATTCTTAGTGTCATGGATGCAACATAGTAAAGAATGTATGCATGACACTACTTAATGCAAGAATATTAATCGTAACATCAAGAAACATCATAGTAGTGGCATAAAGTGGCAATTGAAATCTCATGTGGGAAGACTTTGTGACATAATCATTATGTTTTATTTTGCCATGGGGCCACCCTAAAAAGACATTCATTCTAGGGGTGCTTGGCCGAACCGGTGTCACCTAGAACGTGTCACATCTCTAGGTTATGAGCTCAAACCTAACTAGTCGTCACTAGTTCTTACTTATCCCTTACCGATAACCGTATCATAAATAAATCCCGACTCTCTAGTATGGGCTAGAGGGCATTTTCTTGGGGGTGCTCGGCCGAACCGGTGTCACCAAAGAATACATCTGGGTACCAATGTCACATGACTTCTTGGAGGTGCTTGGCCGAATTGGTGTCATCCAAGAACACATCTTAGTACCTCATCTCTTTTAAAGAAAATTCTCATAGGTTTTTCAAAATCTTTCTAAGTCCCCAAATTTGTCAGAAATTCAACAACATAACAGCAGCACGCCGAATTTCTTCCAAATTTACTTTATGCCACGTAAACAAATAGAACATGTATCTTTAATCATAATTTCATGCGTATACATAATTGTTTTCAAATAAAACATACATCTTCATATAACATTATAGCTCATTATGCTCTTGATCCTACGGTGTCTTATGCTTTGACCCTTAAAGGCCTTAAACTTGAGATATAATCATCCTATTGTTCTCTATCAACCTCTTATGCACCTAAGGGTTCACAACTAATAATTTTTACTAGCATTTATATTCATTAGTAAATCTGGGCAGCATCATACTCCAAGGGAAGAATTACATTTTTATGATTACGGGGTTCTAGAACCTACGTTTTAGACTCTTTCTCAATTCCGTCTTTGCCTAAGGCACTATCAATTAAATCTAAACCATTTGCGAAGTATTCCTATGCCTTTGAACTAAATATAAGTCATGTTTACTACATTATAAGGGCACTGGACAGAATCGGAAAATTAAATGTTCCAAGAGTTTTAGAATTGCATTTTTACGGTTTTCTAGTTACTAGTTTCTCTATGGGTGCAAAAATTCAATCTTACATCAAATGTTACCAAGTTTTTCCTAATTAAACAATTCTAATCTGATTATTATCACACTAAAATAGTTGGGGCGGAAACTAAAAATAAATGGATCAAAACTATGCTAAAACTCAACTTTACGGTTTTTCTGTAAGACTAGTTTCTTTCCTAATATGCATAGAAAGGTTCCTACCTCAACACATATAATTTTTACACATTCTAGGATATCAAAATAACATCATATAACACCAAACACATCATCGCTAAACCGAATTCATATATATATATATATATATATTTCATGCATAAAATTTCATTTTCAACAAGCATAAGTTATTTGTTTCTCTTTGAATCGTTTTAGGACTTCTAAAACTTTTTCGCGAAACATTTTATCTTGTAAAAGAGACTAAGAACAATCATAGGGTAGTAACTAAATTAAAACACTTTTGGAAGAGGTTTAATTTACAAATTTTGTTGGTAATGACCTTATAGAGTTCTTAAAACATCGGAAAACTTTTGAACATAGATTGTTGACCCTTGTAACTAGATGAAACTCACATTGAGTTCATCATCGTCACATGGCCGAAATATGCATCCATGGGGATGTCTCCATAACCAAACTTTAACTTGAGATAATAAGGGCAAGTCTTTGAGCTCTTAGAGTTTTAAGTGATGACAAGAAGTAAATATGCTATGCATTCCATTTTATTCTTCATTATAATGTGAAGTGAGAACTTTCAAAATAAATATGCAAGACTTGAAAGCAAATATGCAAGACTTGAAAGCAAATATGCAAGACTTGAAAATAAATATGCAAGACTTGAAAGTAAATATGCAAGACTTGAAAATAAATATGCAGGACATAAAATTAAATATGCAAGTTCAATTCTTTATTTTAGTGCTCTAGGCCTAGCAACAATTGACTTTTAGGCCGAAATAGAAAGGCTTTGAGATTAGTTAGGTGATATGCAAGCTCTCATTTTAAGGGTGTGAGATTAGTTAGGCTTTGAGATTAGTTTTTTGGACAAGTTTTCAAATCCAAAAAAGTGAATGGTAAAGTGTAGGCTTCTTTGAGTGTGTGTTGTATATAAAGACACATGTAAGGGTGTGATGGGAGGTATGGGTAGCCATGAGGAAGGTATAGGTGACCATCATGGAGGCATGGGCATAAAGAGATATTTTTCTTTCTTTTGTGTTAGGAATTGAGTTTAGAGGTAAACATGATTAGGAATTGTTAATGAAGTGTTTGGGCTAGTAAGTAAGTCATTAACCCACTTAAGACATGATTAGAGAGTTGTCTTGCTCACTTAGTGAAGTCAAACTTCATTAGGTAGGAATCCAATGCCAACATGTTTCCTTGATTTAGGAAATTGGAGAGAGAAAATATTATTTCAAATTGACATGACATTAATTCTTGAATTAAGAAAAGGGTTTTGAGTTTCTTTAAGCAATCTTAGGCCCTAATTAACCTCAATTAATTATCTTGACTCAAGATTAATAATTAAAATTAATTAATCTTTAATTAGAGCCTAATATTGCTTAGGTTTTGTTAATCACACAATTAAGCTCATTATGCTCTTAATTAAGGGCAAAATGGTAATTTTACTAAAAACACCCTGGGGCCGCTCGGGCTAATACAGACATTAAACAACTCTTAAAAATGACATTCCAAACTTTCAGGTGAAGTCCGGGCCCAATCGACAATTAATTCTGTGTTAATTAGCCGTGGGGGTATTTTGGTCATTTTGCGCATCGAAACTAAAAAATGAGATTCTTTTGCCCTATTAGCACACATAACACATATAATCCCCATTTAACATCAAAACATCCACTCGAAGTTTGTCTGGACCGGCTTTCCTCGATTCCTGGGTAAAAATGATCTCAAGGGCATTTTGGTCATTTTATACACAGGGGAAAAATCAGGGTGTTATAGACCTAACACTTGTAATTATTCTTTTATGCATCTAAGAAACCAACAATGGCTACCACAGTACCAAACAACATTGTATAGTTTGGGTAGTTTTTAAAAATGGACAGTTTTGGGGTTCTAGAAGTTACGTCTTTGACCCTTTCTAGTTACCAGCTTTTCCTAAGATGCTAAAATTAATTCCTGCACCAATTATTAGTGATTTTTACACATACACGATTTCAAATCTCCTTTTATAGAATTAATACATACTGAAATAGAATCCATAATTTCAACTCTTAAGTGCTCTATAAATCACAATTTTGATCCTTTCTAGTTACTAGATTTTCCCCAAGTGCTAAAAATAATTATTACACTAATTATTAGCAAATTTTACACAATTAGACAATCCCAAACAACGCCACACAGAATCAAAACATTTCAAGCAGTACCCAAAATTCAAATTGCTAGAAGTTTTCAAAAGTTGCAAATTTACACATTTCTAGTTACTAGTTTTGCCTAAAGTGCCAAGAATGATTTTTACAACAATTAATAATAATCCCCACACATCTAAACCTTTCCAAACAGCATGCTACAGATTTGAAAAGGCTAAAATAGTAGCTATAATATTAATTTCTAAAAGCATTGAAAATTGCAATATTAATCATTTCTAGTAACTAGTTTCCTCTAAATTTATTCTAAGTCAATGAAAACACTTAAAACCAATTTACCCCTTTGAAAATATAAATATTAACCCTTAGGACAGTAGCAAAAATAAAGATTTCATTAATAAGGTTTTGTTCACAAAAATCATATTTTTAGTACTTTTAGAGTTTCCAATTCTTTCAAAAATTACAAGACACAAGTTTTGAACCTTAAAATAAAATAAAATCCATTCCAAAACCAAAACTTTATCATGGCCGAAAATACGATCAAGAGAAATAGCTATGATCAAAATTTCCATTTAATATACAAGGGTAAGTTTTTGAGTTCTAGAGATTTAGGTGATGACAATAATCATAAACATGCTATGTAATTTCATTTTTAATCTTTGTTATTACAAGGTGATGGCTTGGAAATATAAATATAATGTGCAAGACTTGAAATATAAATGTGGGAATGCAAGTTTATTTTTAAGACTTTAAAGTTTTGGTGATAATTTGAAATATAAACATGAAATGCAAGACTTGGAATTTAAACATGGAAATGCAATTCTATTTCATTAGTCTTCAAAATTTAAGGTGATGACTTGAAAATAAACATGACATGCAAGGCATTGAAATATAAACATGAGATGCAAGATGCAACACCCCAATTTTTACTGCTATTTAAAAATTACCAAAATGCCCCTAGGTAATTTTTGCATATAATTTGAGGTCGAATAATCCTTAATAAAGGAATATAACATTAGAGAAACATTATGGGAAACTTGAATAATGATTCGTGCCAAAGTAAAAAACCCCGATTTTTTTATACGTGTAAAATGATCAAAATATCCATGAGGTCATTTTTACCTAGAAATAAAAAATAACAATCTAGATTATCTTTGAGGGGTTAGTTTAATGCTTGATGGAAATTATATGTGCCTTATAGATAAAAATCTCAACTCTCAATTTTTACCTACGTAAAATTACCATTTTACCCCTATAGTAATTTTACATGAAATTATACAATTTTTGAATTCGGTTTCACCCAAAGGTTCACAATGAATATTTCAAGTATAATTTGAGAATGTCCAGTAATTACAAGGAATTTTTATGTGAAATTACCTTTTTACCTCTAATTGTGCTAAATAAGTTTATTTATGTAATTAAGGTAATATTAAACTCTAATCGAACTCAAATTGATATCATTAATTAACTTTGAGTTCAAAATTAATTACCTAAGGTTAAAAATAATTACTTGAGGTAATTAGAGCCTAAATTACCTAAGGTAAAAATTAAATTACCTTTCCTTAATTACAAGAGCTCATAAAATTAGTGATGTTGAGATCAAAGTTAAGATTTCAGTTTAGGTAAAATCTAGTACATTTACATTTCCTTATCCTAAGTTTAGAACTTATGTTACAAATTGATTTTAACTCATTTGAAATTAACTTCATTTACTAGTATATGATTACTCTTTTTACCTTGTCTTATTTTGTCTTAAACACTTAATCTTTTACCATTTCACTGATCTATCAATTCCTAATCTTTTACCTAAGTATACATCTAATATATGATTTACCACTTGCAAAACAACACCAATCTGATCCTAATATAATTGGAAAGGCGGCGGCCATGATGCATCATTTTTACCATATTTTATTGATTTTCTAACAAAGAATCATATCCAACCTTATCACCATTTCTTTAGCTTTCCTTTGCAATATTTTTGGTTATGCTTAATCAAAAGAAAACCCACCCATTTCAGCCATAATGTGATTAGCCACAATGTCTTCTATTAGCATCATATTTTAGTGTTTTCATCCATTATGCATGAGCAAGATTATTATAACAAGATAAGCTTTCTTTTTCCAAAGTTTTCTTTAACAAAAAAATGAAATAAAACCTCCATTTTCCAGCCATGGTGCAGTGGCCATCTAGCCCTCATGAGCCTATAAATACATGCTCTTCCATTGCCAAAATGTTCACACAAACACTTATAGCCTTAGTACTTGCTTACTTGATAGTTTCCTTGCTCAAAGTTCTCTAATTCTCTCAATACTTCAAGCTTTCTTCTTCTTCCTCATTCACATTCAAGAGATTCCATTCCCAACCTCTAACCAAGCTCTAAACCTCAAGCATACATATTCCAACAATAAATTTATTCCTAAACACATAACCTTTACAATATCAAACACAAAATCACAAGAAAAATCCTTCCTTCATTTGTTCTTATCTTGGCCGAATTTCAAGGACTCATCAAGGACATATTTTCTTCTTCTATCTTCTCTAAAGATCAAGCATTATCTTTTATTAACAAGAAACAGTTTGGTAGGGATTTTATTTCATGTTATTTCCTTGATTCATTGCTTATAATTCGATTCCTGATAAGCTTGATGATGAGACCATGAAATAAGGTTCTTGGAACCATGATAATCAAGGACTCTAAGACTCATTTCGTTTGTTAAGATTAATTGAAGTTAAAGAGTTTAATTCGCTAAAAGTTTTGAGCTTAACAAGATAATAAATTAACTTGCATCCATGTTTAAGTTTCAAGCTCTTGCATATCATGTTTAAATTTCAAGCCTTGCATAATCATGTTTAATTTCAAGTCATCACCTTAAATCTTAAAGATAATAATATGAATTTGCATCTTCATGTTTAAATTTCAAGTAATGCATTTCATGTTTAGATTTCAAGTTATCACCTAAACTTTGAAGATCTGAAAATGAGCTTGCATCTTCATATTTATATTTCAAGCATTGCATATCATGTTTATATTTCCATGTTGTCACCTTATAATGACAAAGATTAAAAATGGGATTGCATAGCATGTTTATGATTCTTGCTATCACCTAAATCTCTAAAGCTCAAAACATACCTCTTTAATCATAAATAGGAATTTTATTATGGACATACTTAAATTATGTTATTTTCAGCCACTTTATGTTCTTGGTATTGAAGTTGATTTATTTTATTTTTAAGGCTTTGATCTTGTCTTTAAATTACTCAAATAACTTTTGTTTAGAATTAGAAATTCAAATATGTTAAAGATTGTGCTTTTCTCAAGCTTTTTGATTAAAAGATTTAGGTTACTGATCTAAATTAAATAAAATGGTTAGGATACTAATTTAAAAGTTTTGGATGTGTATAAATTACTTATGATTGATGTAAAAATTGTTTTTAGCAATTTGGGAATAATTAGTAACTAGAGACGATCAAAATCGTGATTTTATGAAGCTTTAAGGAGTCTAATTTTTTGATTATGTTCAAGAATTTTTCAAGGCTGTTCACATTGTTTACACACTTAAGAATTACTTATATTTGATGTAAAATTTGTTTTTGGTATCATAGATGCATAAAAGGGTAACTACAAATGTTAGATTGGGCCGTTTTGCAAAATGCAAGAATGTATTTTGAACTATCAACTATGTTATTTTAGTCAAATGTCTTTAATTAGAGCAACTAATGATGTTAGATCTGTCCATGTATTCAAAATATCATTTATAATATTTAGAAAAAGTTTTAGAAGTTTTAGTTGCTATTAAGTGTTCAAAATGTGTGATTTTGCACTTTGACTCCTAAAGTGTGTTAAAATTTGGTCTATGGCCCTAAAAGATTTTTATGATGAGTTTATATGGTTTCTAATAGTTATATGTCTCTTGAAAGTATTGGTTAAAGTTAAATATCTTTACTTTGTGAGAAGGTGTTAAAAAAGGGTATTTACGTTTTGACCCATAACCTTTGAGAATTTCCAATTTGACCACTTTGAGGCTTAAACGTAAATATTGATAATTTTATGAGATGAATGTGATTAATATCTTGTGAAGGCTATGTTCATATTTTGAAATTTATATGGTTTAGATGCATGTTTATGTAATTTGAATTATAGCATGTTATGGTTATGTTTGATTTATTGAGGTGCATAATTTCATGAAGTTTTATAAGCATGAAATGTTGAAATGATGAGTTATTCATGTTTGTATCTCTATATAATATGCCAAGAGTAAAGGTGACATAAGACACATGGAAATGATCCTCTAGACTTCCCGAATTAAAAGTGATGAGAGGTGATCCAAACAGGAAGTGATCCTTTGGACTCCTCGAATTAAAGGTTATGAAAGGTGATCCTAATGTCCCCTATTCTGTACCTTAAGAGTCAGGAATTTAACTTATCAAAAGAGATAAGATTACACTAGTGACGACTAGTGAGGTATGAGCTCATAACCTAGAACTCTCGAGAAAAGAGAGAATATAGGGCGGCCCCCAGGGTAAAAATTGAGAAATTTAAGTCACCTAAATGAGTAATAAGGAAAAGTCATTCATACTATTTATGTCATATGCATTGTTTGTGATTGCTTTGATGTTTTAGCATATGGCATTGACATGCATTCATAATAAAGTATGATGTATCCATGACATTAAGATTCATGCTAAAAGACATGGGCCTCGACTAATGACATTTAGAAACTTAATAAATGAACTCTATCCATGCCCACCTTTTCATAATAAAACCCGAGGTTCCCGGGGACGATGACTATGACACTTATGTCAGAGTCCGGAAACCCTATTGAGATTCTTGTATAAGTTTCTCACCCCTCTTCTTTTTCGCGTCGTCTCCAGACAAGGATGATGGTGAAGTTCATGCTTTCTTTGAGTAGTGGGCGAGGTAGCCACGCTATAAACAAGAGATTCAATGGAGATAGTTTTTCCCTTGCATATTGCCTTTAGAGTGATCGTATTTCATTTATCAGTTTGTATTCTATTGATGGATATATGTTGATGTCCTTATGTTTATAGGATATCACTATTATGATATAGTTATTGATATGTTATTATTATTTGAGTTATGTTATGCCATAGTTGTATTATGTATTTACCTGTTATTTGTTTCTAACATCTTTCTTATGTAGGCAAGATGAATGACATTAGATACGTACTATGCGCGATTCACGTTTTGGTATTTAAGTTCAAAAAAAATTTTACCCATATTTTCACTGAAGTATTTTCAAGAAGTTTTGAGTAAAAGACTGGAACAAAAGAGTAATAACAAATAATTAACTTAAATACGTCCTAGGCGTATTAAGTTAAATATTAGGGTGTTACATTTTGGTATCAGAGCAATTCGATTCTCATGGAGCCTGAGGATTAGACTGACTATGCTTCCCAAGCTTGATGCGATAGTTATGTCATGTGTAGTTGCCTTGTTGATAGAATGAGCTATAAGATAGAAATGTATGACTACTGTATTTGGAGGTGCCATAGTAACTAGCTCACTTAACATTAAGTATTGAGCCTGATCACCTCAGTATTTGCTGTTTTGTGTGCTCAGGAACTAATGGCACCCTTAAGACAAAATAGGACTTCAAACGGTGATAAGCAGAACAACGAAACTGCTGAAGCTCTGAGGGACATGGCGAAGGCCATGCAAATGATGTTCGAAAGAATGGATCACAAGGCAAAAATGGACACTGTTCCGTTACTACTGAGGGACTTGGGTATGCTCGATTTGGAGAATTCTGCAGGACAAATCTACCATCATTTAGAGGAGCCCTAAACCCAAATCATGCTGATGAATGGATAAAGAATATAGAAGATCTTCACTGTGGTCATATGCTCTGAGGAGCAGAAGGTGACCTTTGCTACATACATGCTGGAAGCGGATACCGAGTTCTGGTGGACTAGTGCCCAAAGGCTATTAGAGGCATCTGGCACTTACATTAATTAGGAATTGTTCAAAGCTCACTTCTATGAGAAGTACTTTCCCTAGTCCATGAGAAATGCTAAGGACATAGAGTTTATGCAATTGACTCAAGGGAGTATGAACATTACTCAGTACACTGTAAAATTTGAGAAGCTGATCAAGTTCTGAAGAATTTTCCAAGGTAACCCGGATGAATATTGGAAGTGCATAAAGTATGAATTCAGACTAAAAGCATAGATAAATGTCGCTATTGCCCACTTGGAGATTAGGGATTTTCCTATCCTAGTCAACAAATGTCGTATCATTGAAGACGGTCAAAAGAAGCTGAGTACATCAAGGGCAGACAATTTTGCGAAGAAGCTGGCATCACAAGGCCTAAGGTTCAAACCGTAAAATCAACCACCCTTCAGACCACAACCTGGACCACAACCCAGACCCCAGTTTAGGCTGCAAGGCCCTAGGAAGGACTTTTGTCAAAAGGGATCAAGTGCACCCCAATGGACCCCAACCGCACCTCCAAGACCTATCCCTGGTACTGAATGTCCAAAGTATGGGGAGCAACATGGTGATTAGCCTTGTTTGTTGGGCCAAATTGTTTGCTATTGGTGTGGGAAGCCTGGTCACTACTTACAAGAACGCACAGAGAGGAACTCGATAGCCTCCAACCCCAAGCCACAATGCCAAAGAAGGGTCTTCACCCTTAGTGAGAGGACTCGACAAAGTCTTGGAACCTCATGGAAGGTAAGTGTGAGATGAATAGTAGAACCTTAATTGTACTCTTTTACTCTGGCATTACTCATTCATTCATATCCCATACTTGTGCTGAATCCCTAAAATTGCATGTGTCAGAACTCCGCTTTGATCTTACTGTTTCTACCCCCATTGGAAAACCTATTAGGACTTGTACATGTTGTCTAAACTATTGTTTCACTGTTGAGGGTAGATCTTTTGTTCTAGATTTAGTTTGTCTGCCTATGCAAAGTCTAGACATAATTCTTGGCATGGATTAGCTTTACACTAACCATGTAATGTTAAATTTTTATGACAAGTTTATCATTTTTCTTCCTATTCCTAGTGAACCTAGAAAACCCCTAAGTTTGTACATAAATGCTATAGAAATAAACTACAGTGAGGAAGAGAGTAAGGGATATGTTCTCCTAGCTACTAGTGATGTAGACTTTGAGCAAAATCTTGATGAGATACCCGTTGTGAAAGACTATCCTGAGGTGTTTCCTGATGATATACCCGAATTCCCTCCAAAAAGAGAACTTGAGTTCTCCATAGAGTTGGTTTTGGGGATAGGGCCAATATCCATATCACCCTATAGATGTCACCTCTAGAATTAGCTGAGTTAAAAACTCAATTAAAGGAGCTTTTAGAAAAGAAGTTTGTGAGACCAAGTGTTTCACCATGGGGAGCCCTAGTCCTATTTGTTAAGAAAAAAGATAGAAGTACGAGATTATGCATCGATTATAGGCAATTGAACCGAGTGATAGTAAAGAACAAGTACCCTTTGCCTAGGATTGATGATTTAATGGATCAGTTGAGAGGGGCAGTTGTGTTCTTGAAGATAGACTTGAGGTCAGGATATCATCAAATTAGAGTGAGAGATGAGGACATACCAAAGACGGCCTTCCGAACTCGATACGGCCACTTTGAATTCAAAGTGATGTCTTTGGACTGACCAATGCTCCTGCTGTGTTCGTGGATTATATGAATAGAATCTTTAGACCCTATGTGGACCAGTTTGTGGTTGTTTCATAGATGATATACTTATCTATTCAAAGATCCACGAGGAGCATGAACATCATTTAAGGACAATTTTGGAGATTTTGAAGGAAAAGAAATTATATGCCAAACTATCTAAGTGTGAATTCTGGTTAGAGAAAGTGAAGTTCTTAGGGCATGTAATGTCAAAAGGAGGAATCACGGTGGATCCTAGTAAAATAGAAGCTGTGATTAGCTGGGAGAGACCTACTATGATAACAAAGATACGAAGCTTTTTAAGACTTGCTGGATGTTACTATAGGTTTATTAAGAGATTCTCTCATATTTCTTTACCCCTTACCAAGTTTACTAGGAAGAATGCCCCTTTTTTTTGGACTCCTGAATATGAGAAGAGTTTCCAAGAGCTTAAGGTGAAATTGAACACAACCCCAGTGCTAGTTTTGCGTGACCCTAAAATGTCTTTTGAGGTATATTGTGATACTTCGGGGAAAAGTTTGTACTGTGTATTGATACAAAATAGGCAAGTGGTGGCTTATATATCTAGACAACTCAAGCCTCACAAAGCAAACTACCCTACCCATGACTTTGAATTAGGAACCGTGGTGTTTGCTTTAAAGGTGTGGAGACACCATCTGTATGAGGTGAAGTTTGAAGTGTGCTCCGATCATAAGAGTCTCAAGTACCTCTTTGATCAAAAGGTGTTAAATATGAGGCAGATGAGGTGGATGGAATTCTTAAAAGATTATGATTTTAGGCTGAACTATGATCCTGGTAAAGCTAATGTGGTGGTTGATGCCTTGAGTAGGAAATCATTATACTTGTCTCACCTAATGGTTAAGGAAGCAGAATTAATTGAGAAGCTTAGAGTCCTAAACCTAGGAATAACATTGACGACTGAAAGCACAAAAGCATGTCATCTTAATATGACAAGTGACTTCAAGGAAAGAATTGCTCAAGCCCAACAAAATAATGAAGAGTTCAAGGAGACTTTAAAGGTAGTAAAGGCAGGAAAATTGAAAGGTTTTACCTAAGGAGCTGATAAGCTGTGGAGGTTTGAAGGATGGATTTGTGTGCCGACAAATGGTAACCTTTGAAAGGAGATTTTGGAGGGGGCTCATAAGAGCCATTTCACTATTCACCCTAGTACTACCAAGATATACCAAGATTTGAAGAAAATGTTCTGGTGGCCCGGATTAAAGAAGGATGTGGGGATGTGAGTAAGTAAGTGCTTAGTTTACCAAAAGGTGAAAATTGAGCATCAAAAATCCTCTGGTATGTTGCAACCCCTATCAATTCCTGAATGGAAATAGGATAGTATCTCGATGGATTTCGTGACAGGGCTACCTAGAACCCAAGTGAGTCACGATGCCATATGGTTAATCGTGGATCAGCTAACTAAGTCGGCCCATTTCTTACCTATCAAGGTGACTTACTCCTTGGATAGGTTAGCTCAGTTGTACATCCAAGAGATAATGAGGTTGCATGGAATACCATCGCCGATAATCTCAAATGGAGATCCGCATTTTACTTCACACTTTTGGGGAGCCTTTCAAAAGGCGTTTGGTTTGAAGCTATGCTTAAGTATGACTTATCACCTTCAAACGGATGGTCAATCGGAGAAACCATACAAACCTTGGAAGATATGTTAAGGGCTTGTGTGTTGGACCAAAGGGGGAGCTAGGATAGGTACTTGCCATTGATTGAGTTCGCATATAACAACAATTATCATACAAGTATCGGTATGGCACCGTATAAGACCCTATATGGGAGGAAGTGTCAATCGCCTCTATGTTGGTATGAACCCGAAGAACAAATTTTGTTAGGACCCGAAGTTGTGAGGGAAACAACGGAACAAATCAAGAGGATTAAGGATAGAATTCTCACCGTTCAAAGTCGACAGAAAAGCTATGCGGACAAATGGCAAAAGCCACTATAATTTCAAGAGAGAGAACATGTGTTCCTCAGGATTACCCCTATCACAGGTATAGGTTGAGCTATGAGAGTCAAGAAGTTAAGTCTTAGATTTCTTGGTCCATTCGAAATCCTTAGTTGAGTCAGGTCTATAGCATATCGAATAGCCTTATCACCCAACTTATCCAACCTCCATGATGTCTTTCATGTCTCCCAATTAAGGAAGTACTAGTTTGACCCTAGCCATGTATTAGAGCCAAAGCAAGTACAATTAAGGGAAGACTTGACTTTCAACCTGCCACCTATGAGAATTGTAAGCAAAGGAGTCAAACAACTAGGGAACAAGACCGTACCTTTGGTCAAGGTAGCATAGGGACAGGGAAAAACAGAAGAATTCACATGGGAATTATAATTGGAAATGAAGATACAATACCTAGAGCTTTTTACAAGTAACGAATTTCGAGGGCAAAATTCTTTTTGAAAGAGGAGAGAAATATAATGCCCCAATTTTTACTGCTATGTAAGAATTACCAAAATACCCATAGGTAATTTTTGCACGTAATTCGAGGCCAAATAATTCTCAATAAAGGAATATAACATTAGAGAAAAATTATGGGAAACTTGAATAACGATTCATATGAAAGTCACAAAACCCAATTTTTTTGTACATGTAAAATGACCAAAATACCCCTGAGGTCATTTTTACCTAAAAATCAAAGATAACCAATCTAGATTATCTTTGAGGGGTTAGCTTAATGCTTAATGGGGATTACATGTGCCTTAGAGATAAAAATCTCAATTCTCAATTTTTACCATATGTAAAATTATCATTTTACCCTTGTAATAATTTTACATGAAATTATATAATCTTTGAATTCGGTTTTCACGCAAAGGTTCAAAATGACTATTTCAAGTACAATTTGAGAATGTCCAGTAATTATAGGAAATTTTTACGTGAAATTATCTTTTTACCTCTAGTTGTGCTAAATAAGTTTATTCGTGTAATTAAGGCAATATTAAGCTTTAATTGAACTCTAAATTTATTTCATTCATTAACCTTTAGTTAAAAATTAATTACCTAAGATTAAAAATAATTATTTGAGGTAATTAGAGCCTAAAATTACCTAAGGTAAAAATTTAATTACCTTTTCTTTATTACAAGAGCTCATAAAATTAGTGATGTTGAGATCAAAGTTAAGATTTCGGTTTAAGTAAAATCTAGTACATTTACATTTTCTAATCCAAAGTTTAGAACTTATGTTACAAATTGATTTTAACTCATTTGAAATTAACTTCATTTACTAGTATATGATTACTCATTTTACCTTGTCTTGTTTTGTCCTACACACTTAATCTTTTATCATTTTCACTAATATATCAATTCCTAATCTTTTACCTAAATAAGTACACATCTAATACATGATTTACCACTTGCAAAACAACACCAATTTGATCCTAATGTAATCAGAAAGGCAGCGGCCATGATGCTTCATTTTCACCATATTCTATTGATTTTCTTACAAAGAATCACATCCAATCTTATCACCATTTCTTTAGCTTTCTTTTGCATTATTTTTGGTTATGTTTAATCAAAAGAAAACCCACCCATTTCAGCCATAATGTGATCAGCCACAATGTCTCCCATTAGCATCATATTTTAGTGTTTTTATCCATTATGCATGAGCAAAATTATTATAACAAGATAAGCTTTCTTTTTCCAAAGTTTTCTTTAACAAAAAAATTAAATAAAACCTCCATTTTCCAGCCATGGTGCAGCAGCCATACAGCCCTCATAAGCCTATAAATACATGCTCTTCCATTGTCAAAATGTTCACACAAATACTTATAGCCTTAGCACTTGCTTACTTGATAGTTTCCTTGCCCGAAGTTTGCTCAAAGTTCTCTAATTCTCTCAATACTTCAAGCTTTCTTCTTCTTCCTCATTCATATTCAAGAGATTCCATTCCCAACCTCTAACCAAGCTCTAAACCTCAAGCATACACATTCCAACGATAAATCAATTCCTAAACACATATCTTTTACAATATCAAACACAAAGTCACAAGAAAAATCCTTCATTCCTTTGTTCTCATCTTGGCCGAATTTCAAGAACTCATTAAGGACTTATTTTCTTCTTCTAACTTCTCAAAAGATCAAGCATTATCTTTTGTTAACAAGAAACAACTTGGTAGGGATTTTATTTCATGTTATTTCCTTGATTCATTGCTTAATTCGATTCTTAATAAGCTTGATGATGAGACCATGAAATAAGGTTCTTGGAACCATGATAATCAAGGACTCTAAAGCTCATTTCCTTTGTTAAGATTAATTGAGGTTAAAGAGTTTAATTCTCTAAAAGTTTTGAGCTTAACAAGATAATAAATGAACTTGCATCCATGTTTAAGTTTCAAGCTCTTGCATATCATGTTTAAATTTCAAGCCTTGCATAATCATGTTTAATTTCAGGTCATCACCTTAAATCTTGAAGATAATAATATGAATTCGCATCTTCATGTTTAAATTCCAAGTAATGCATTTTATGTTTATATTTCAAGTTATCACCTAAACTTTGAAGATCTAAAAATAAACTTGCATCTTCATATTTATATTTCAAGTATTGCATATCATATTTATATTTCCAAGATATCACCTTATAATGATAAAGATTAATAATGGGATTGCATGGCATGTTTATAATTCTTGCTATCACCTAAATCTTTAAAGCTCAAAACTTACCTCTTTAATCTTAAATAGGAATTTTTATTATGGACATGCTTATGTTATTTTCAGCCTCTTGATGTTCTTGGTATTGAAGTTGGTTTAATTTATTTTTAAGGCTTTGATCTTGTATTTAAATTACTAAAATAACTTTTGTTTAGAATTAGAAATTCAAAGATGTTAAAGATTGTGTTTTTCTCAAGCTTTTTGATTAAAAGATTTAGGTTGCTGACTTAAATTAAATAAAATGGTTAAGATACTGATTTAAAAGGTTTGGATGTGTATAAATTACTTATAATTGATGTAAAAATTGTGTTTAGCAATTTGGGAATAATTAGTAACTAGAAAAGATCAAAATCATTATTTTATGAAGCCTTAAGGAGACTAATTTTCTAATTATGTTCAAGAATTGTTCAAGGCTGTTCACACACTTAAGAATCAATTATATTTGATGTAAAAGTTATTTTTGGTGTCATAGATGCATAAAAGGGTAATTACAAGTGTTAGATTAGGTTGTTTTGCAAAATGCGAAAAGATGTGCTTTGAACTATCAACTATTTTATTTCAGCCAAATGTCTTTAATTAGAGCAACTAATGATGTTGAATGTGTCCATGTTTTCAAAATACAATTTAGAATGTTTAGAAAAAGCTTTAGAAGTTTCGGTTGTTATTAAGTGTTCAAAATGTGTGATTTTGCATTTTGACTCCTAAAGTGTGTTAAAATTTGGTCTGTGTAACGATTTGTCTATTTGTATTTTCTTTGATAAAATAATTAATTGTAAGTAGTCAGTAGGGATTTTAAAAAATAAGGATTCTGTAAAAAAAAAAGGAAAATTAATTAAATATTAATAAAAATTTAGAATAATAATATTTTAATTAGTAATATAGGATGAGATCTTATAAACTATATTAGGACAAAATAAAAATTAGGATGAGGTTAAAATGATGATTTTACCTGATAAAGTTTTTTTTTAATGTAAATCGGGTATTGAAATGATAAGAAATGGTACACCGAAATGGTAATAACCGGTATACCGAAATATTGAGATTGGCCCAATTAATAGATATTATCATATCTTAAATAAATTTTTACTTATAATAATCAAATAAATATATATTTTTCTAATACTCATAGAAGGTAAATTGATCTGGAAATAGAAATTTCTTTATTTTCTCTCCAAGTCACTACGTTTATAAAAAGGAAAACAAAGCAACAAAGTTCATTTCTTTTCGGTTCTTTTCACAGAACCACGTTTTTGCTCTCTTTTTTGCTTATTGCTTTCTTTCTACTTCACTTCTCCATTTTCTAAATTCTTCTCTTTGCAAAACTTCATCAAACCACCATATCTACAAAGGATACTCTTAGGTAAGCATCTAAACTACTTCAAGAACATCTTCTCTATATCAAGATCAATTGAAAACTTTGTTTTTTTTTCTTACTTAGTACACATGGCAGCACAAATAGGGGCTGAAAAGAAAGGGGTTTGAGGCTTGATGAATAAAAAGAATTAGAGAAAAGGCTTGGAGTAAGGTAGGAAAATTATTCTAGTCTTTTACTTCATGATGTTTAACTATTTTGCCAAGATAAGTGCTTGAATTTTTCTGGTTATGTTGCTGAAAAATCTAAAACCAGAATTTTGGAATTTGTAATGGATTAAGTTATGATGAGATTATGCATATTGAAACATGAATTTTATTTTAGAATTGCAGAATTTATAAGTGCTTGGACCATGATGAAATCTTGTGTGTTGGAATTTTGGGGTGCTGGAATTTTATGTGTTGAATCTTTACAGCATTAATTCTTGTGTTATGTGATATAATAGGTGCTGGAATTTTATTACTTGAAATATTTACAGCATTAGTTCTTGGTTTGTATGATATAATAGGTGCTCTAAGTGGGTATGTGCTGGAATTTTATTGTGCAGAAATTTTACAGCATTAATTCTCAAGTTCTATGATCTTGCTAAACATATTAATCAAAGCTTGAAAAGTAGAAGCAAAACTTCACTTGTAGCTTTGAAAATTTAGGAGAAATTATTGTCCAAGGAATGATGATTCATAGTAGAAATAGCTTAAAATCCATTGCATGGTACTTGGTTCAATTGTTGGAAAAAATGATGAGAACTATTGTTAACTAAGAGATGTAGCAGAAAATCGGATGGTATAAAATTTATTAAAAACCTAGTAGACTTTGAAGAAAAACACCGCAACAGTATACCAAATGTTACGGGAAATATCTCAAAGGGGTTAAAGAGAGGCATTATACATATTCAAAAGATTTTAAGAGAATCTTTGTACAAATGATAAAAGCGCACACAAAGAAAGGAGACTTAAGAAAATAAATCTTGTACAATGTAATTTGCTTAGTGGTAAGCTCATGGATTCACGGGTAGTAGTAGACGTGCTATGCCTTTAGAACTATATCAGGATGTAATCGCGACGGCGTTACATCATTGTGAGGAAAGGGATGTACGGAGAATTGCAAGGCTATTATAGATGAGAAGTAGTAGACGTACTCCATCTAGTGAACTATATCAGGTTGTAACATGATGGCGTTACATCGTTGGCAGTACGATCGAAAAAGAAGTATATCAGAAGAGTCCTATGATTTCTACCATTAAGTTTAAAATTTTCTAAAAAAATTAAGTCATAAGAAATAATGATTCTAACTAATAAAACTATTATATAAATGACTGAAGTTACTTTGCTTATCTTGTATTAAGTTGAAGAATCATTGCGTAATAGACTGGTATTTTCCTACTGGGAATCATTGATTCTCATCCCTGGTGTATGATGTATATTATATAGATGGCCTCGATCGTGTTCTTCCTCGAGATGCCTAAGCTACAATGGCATTATGACCCAGAGTTAGGGTCACTGTATCTAGTTGCTGAGTCTTGTAACGTCTCGATTTTTACTGCTATACAAAATGACCAAAATACCCCTAGGTCATTTCTACACAAGATTTGAGGCCAAAATAGTCCAGGCCATCTTCAATAGGATATTTTGATATTAGAATAACATTATATGATGATTAAATAGCAATATGTGCAAAAATCGTGATTTTCAATTTTTCAGTGTGCAAATGACCAAAATGCCCCTAAGGTCATTTTTGCCCCGAAATCAGACGGCAGTCCGGGCTATCCTCAAGGGTTAGTTTTTATGTGAAGGGATTATGTGTGTTATGGATATTGTAGATGTGAAAATATCAACTTCAAATTTTTACTATGCAAGTTAAATTACCAAAAATACCCCAGTGGTAATTTAACACGAGATTCGATAATTTACGAACCTAGTCATCGCTTGGGAGTTCAAAATGTTTATTACATGTGTAATTTGATATTTGAAAATGTTCGGTGGTTTCGGGAATTTTTACTGAAATTACCATTTTGCCCCTAATTAACAATAAATGAGCTTATTTCGTAATTAAGTAAATATAGGCAATATTAAAGGCTCTAATTAAAGATAAATTAATTTTATTTATTTATCTTGAGTCAAAATAATTATTTGAGATAATTTTAAAGCATAAAATTATTTTAGAAAATATTGTTTTTCTTTCTTAATTAAAAAGGGGTTCTTAAGACACATAATAGGAAATTAGTGTATTAAATTTCTTTTTCTTAAAAATAAAATATATTTTAGATTTATTTTTTTTATTACTTCAGATTATTTGCACTAAAAATTTCACTACATATGTTGGCCATTTAATTTTGTAATGGAGCACCTTAAATATTTAATTATTAAGCACTTACTTTAGTTTATCAATTTCTTTTCCACTAATTTCTTTTCTCAAAAATAAAATATATTTTAAATTTATTTTTATTTTATTACTTCAGATTATTAGCACTAAAATTTCCACTATAAATGTTGGCCATTTAATTTTGTCTTGAGGAATTTTAAACTCTTGATGGTTAAGCCACTTACACTAATTTATCATTTCTAAACCATTACAAATTAAATACCCATCAAATATATGTCCTACCACTCACAAAAATTGAAAAAAATACTCCCCATTATAGCCATTAATGCAGCTGCCTCACCCCCCAAAATCCCTATAAATATGTGTTTTTCCAAGCCTAATTCACACACAAACATTCATTCTTACCATTTGCATTTTTGGTTGTAATCTTGCTCACAAAAATTAGCCAAAAATCCTCTATTCTCTCTCTAAATACAAAGCTCTCTTCTTCTTCCTTCTCCACCTCCAAGAGACTCCATTCTTGATATCCATCCAAGTTCCCAAGCTCAAACAAACACATACATACCATAATCGAACCCGTAAGCACCTAAACTTTCCATATCCAAACACAAGAACACAACAAAAATCCTCCCACCATTTCATCTTCACTTGGCCAAATATATACATCACTAAGATCATATTTTTGTCATTGATATCTCATACAAGATCAAGCTCTTGCTTTATTTAACAAAGAAACAACTTGGTAGGGATTTTATTTCATGTTCTTTCTTTTGTTCTTCCTTTATATTTTTGATTTTTATGATTTGATAATGACCATGGCTTGATGATGAGGAATCATGGTGGTGGTTGTGAATCCATCATTTAAATGACCTCTAAAGCCCAAGATTTAATTCTTGATGACAAAAAGATTTCTAAAGGAGTTGCTAAGCCTTGAGTTTAAGCAATAAGACATAAAAATGAACTTGCATCCATATTTATGTTATAAGTTATTGCACATCATATTTATATTTCAAGCTTTGCATAATCATATTTATATTCCAAGTTATCACTTTAATTATTGAAGATAATAATATGAACTTGCATATTCATATTTACTTTCAAGTTATCACCTAAATCACAAATACCTAAGAATGAATTTGCATCTTTATATTTATATTTCAAGCCTTGCATTTCATATTTATATTTCCAAGTTATCACCTTATAATGATAATAATAAGGTTACAAGACAAGTTTATGATTCTATGTATCACTTAAATCCTAAAGTTCAAGATTTACTTGTTTTATCTTAAATGACAACTTTGATCATGGACACTTCTCATCTATTTATTTTTGGCACTTATATAATTCTGATTTAAAGCTTGATATACTTTATTTTTAGGTATGATCTTGTATTTAAATTTGTACAAAGAAATTTTGAAAGACCTAGAAATTATAAAGGATTAGGAATACAGTTTTCTCATGATTTTAAATGCTAAAATTTTAGTATTCTGATCTAATCTTTTAGAACTGGAAAGGTTACTGATTTAGAATGTTTAGATGAGTTTAAATCGCTAATAGTTATTGTAAAAATTATTTTTGGTACCATAGATGCATAAAAGGAGTAGTTACAAGTATTAGTTTGGGCGTTTACAAAAATGCAGAAAGTTGTGTTTTGAACTATCAACTATGTTATTTCAGCCAAATGATTTTATTTAAAACTACTAATGATGTTGAGAGTATCCATGAGTCCAAAATACCATTTATGAAGTTTATATAAAATTTTAGAAATTTCTCGTTGTTAAATATTAAAAACAAGCGATTTTGCACTTGACTCCTAAAATGTATTGAAATTTGGTTTTATGGCCTTAAAGGATTTTATGATAAGTTTAAAACGGTTTCTAATAGTTATATGTCTATTGAAAGTATTGATTAATGTTAAAGATCTCTAGTTTGTGAAAGGTGTTACAAAGGGGTATTTGCATTTGACACAGTAACCTTTGAGTAATTGTGATTTGACCCGTTGGCGCTTAAGTGTAAATATTGTTAAATTTGATGAGATGAATCGGTTGATATCTTGTGAAGGCTATATTCATGTGTTGAAACTTATATGGCTTATGGATATATGCAATGAAGTATGATGCATGTTTATGTAGTTTAAGTTATGGTATGTTATAATTATGCTTGATAACTTGAGATGCATGATTCCATGAAGTTTATGAGCATGAAATGTTAAAATGATGAGTTATTCATTTTTGCATCTCTATATAACATGCCAAGGTTAAAGGTGCAATAAGACACATGGAAATGATCTCTAGACTCTTACCGAATTAAAGGTTATGAGAGGTGATCCAAATAGGAAATGATCCTTTAGACTGCCCGAATTAAAGGTTATGAAAGGTGATGCTAATGGCCCCTATCCCGTACTTTGAAGAGTAAATTTAGCTTATCAAAGGGATAGACTGCGTAGTGATTTACTAGTGAGGTATGAGCTCATAACCTAGAACTCGAGAAAAGAGAGGATTATAGCGGCCCCCAAAGGAAAAGAGAATAAAGAAGTCTAAGTCACTGAGAATAATGATCATGAGGTTCCGTATATCATATGCATTGTTTTATGAATTTTATTATTATATGTATATGATATTGACATGCATTCATGACTAATATGTTGCATTCATGACATTAAGATTCATGCTAAAAGATACGGGTCTCGGCTAATGATATTTAGAACTTAATAATTGAACCTTATATACATGTTCACCATTTTCATAATTAAACCCGAGGTTCTGGGGGCGATGACGATGACACTTGTGTTGAGTCGGGAAGCCCTACTGAGATTCTTGTATAAGTTTCTCACCCCTTTTTCTTTTTCGTGTCGTTTCCAGGATAGGAATGGCCAGGGTAGTTAAGTGATTTACCACGAGGCGGACGAGGGGCTACGCAGATAGTATCCTTGGATATTTAAAGTGATCGTATCTTATTTATCAGTTTGTATTCTATTAATGGATATACATTAATGTCCTTATGTTTAGAGGACATCACTATTATGATATTGTTATTAATGTGTTATTCGAGTTTATGTTATGATTGTATTATGTATTTAACTGTTATTTGTCTCTAATATCTCTTACACAGGCAAGATGAATGACGCTAGATACTTAGCATGCGCGGCTCATGTTTTGGTATTTAAGTTCAAAAAATTTACCCATATTTTTACTAAATTATTTTCAAGAAGTTTGAATTAAAATCTGGAACAAAAGAGTAACAACTAATAATTAACTTAAATGCGTCCTAGGCATGTTGAGTTAAATATTAGGGTGTTACAAGTCTCGTATCCCCAGTATTTATAGACATAGCATGACCTAGATTCCTTCACATTATATAACTATCATAGGCTTTTACGTCTGACCTTTTGAAGAGCCACAGATTGAGAGAGTTAGTTTATCTGTCTGTAGTTGCTTATACTTTGTTAGGTCCTAACCTGAATTAGGTGGTGCCTGCGAGGACCAAGGTAGGGTTGTTTATAACATATATGTATTTAGTTATGAATGTATATAGTATAACTATGTGACTTAACTTACTATGGATGTGATATAAGATGTAAGTTATCGTGTGGCCGACTTCTTATGATATGCATTACATTTCTGCTATTTCTATACATTAACTATTACATTGTAAGGATTTTGATTTGCGACAAGTTAGTATAGTTCTTAGTGCAAGGATCATATTTATTAGAGCTTATACGAATATATTTCATATAGTTAAGAAATTGCAAATCTATAAGATAAGATATGGGTAACGACCACTTACTGTAATGTTATGACTTGAGCATAGCACTATAATAGAAAGGGGTGTTACATTATGATATCAGAGCAGTTCATTCTATTAGAGCCTGGGGATGGTCTGACTTGCTTTTAAAGCACACTCTAAAATTTTGGTGTCATGCAATAGAGTCTTTTCTGTTGAGATAAAGAGTAGATTTTTATAAGCATGACTGTCTACTTTTGAAGTACTTAGTTTTGTCACACTTAGCTTTGTGTTGAGATTGATCACCTCGATATATTTGTTATATGTGGTAAGAACTAATGGCTTCAGGTAGGCATAGGACTGACAATAACCCCAATGGTATGCCCAATGAGAACATAGCAGCCTTTATGCAAGAATTTTGGAATATGGCCTAGGCTGTTAGAGAACAAGCAGTGGTTGCTAATCGGATGATGGAAATACTAGGAAGACAAATGGGACAAGGGAATGATAATGGCAATGGCCATGAGCGGTTAATGTTCTTAGAATTCCAAAAGGCATGTCCACCTCATTTTAGGGGAACTGTGAACCCTGATAAAGCAGAAGAATGGATGCAGACCATTGAGAAAATCTTTTCAGTGCGGGATTGATCAAATTAACAGAAGGTAATCTTTGCCGCTTTTGTACAAGATGCTGATGCAAACTCCTAGTGGGTTGGAACACGGAGGCTCTTGGAGGGAGTTGGTATTGAGATTACTTGGGAAGTGTTCAAGGAGGCCTTTTATAGGAAATATTTTCCTGTTTCTGTAAGAAATGCAAAGGAGTTGGAATTCCTGAGACTCCAATAGGGAAATATGACTGTGCTTGAGTACACAGCTAAATTTGAGGAATTATGTAAGTTTTCTACCATCTATCAGCAGAACCCCAATGAGTAGTAGAAATGTATGAAATATGAAGAGGGTCTGCGGGAGAATATCTTCATGACTGTAGGACCAATGGAGATTAGAGATTTTCCTACATTGGTGAATAAGAGCACTTTAGTCGAAGAATGAGGTAAGAAATTGACTAAGTCCCATGCAAAGCAATATGAGAATAGGAGAAGGTTTGCACTAAAAAGCCCAAGATTTAAACCTGCCCTACCACCACGAAGGGATTTTCCTCATAGGAATGGAAAAGGGAAGTAGCTGCAGAGGTCGATTACCAATAGGGAATGCCTGAAATGTGGAAAGCATCATGGTGATAAACCATGTTTATTTGGACAGAACGTTTGCTATCGCTGCAGAAAGCCAGAACACATAAGTGGAGAATGTCCGACTAGAGATTTACTTCCTTTTTCCAGGCCACAACAATAGGGACGTGTTTATACTATGAATGTTGAAGAAGCTACATTATCTGAGGAGCTTATTCAAGGTACGTGCAGAATTAACCAAGAATCCCTAATAGTACTATATGATTCAGGAGCCACACACTCATTTATATCTTTGAAATGTGCGCATTTTCTGAAATTGCCCATATCTGATTTGCCCCATGATTTGGCTGGCCACACACCTACTAATAAACCTATAAAGACAAGTCAAGTTTGTAAGAGCGTTCTTATTCAAGTTGATGGTAGGACATTCATAATTGATTTAGTCTGCCTGCCATTAGTTGGTCTTGATCTTATTCTCGACATGGATTGGCTATGATAAGATAATAGTATTTCCATTAGATATCCTCTCTGAACAAAAGGTCTCCATGTGTTTTTACCTAAATTCCTTAGAATTAGGATGTAGAAAATCTAGTAGACAGGGGCACATATTCTTGTTGACTAGTGTAGTAGAGGGTGAGTAGGAATTAGAAGATATACCAATAGTTCGAGAATACTCTGATGTATTTCCAGAAGACATACCAGAATTTCCCTCACAAAGGGAGATAGAGTTCTCTATTGACTTGGTACCAGGAACGGGTCTGATTTCAATAGCTCCTTACCAGATGTCTCCTTTGGAATTAGTAGAATTGAAGTAGCAGATTGAAGAGCTATTGAGTAAACATTTTATCAGACCCAATGCATCACCATGGGGAGCTCCTGTACTCTTAGTGAAGAAGAAGGATAGAGGTATGAGGCTATGTGTTAACTATAGACAACTAAATAAGGTGACAATAAAAAATAAATATCCTCTCCCAAGGATTGATGACCTCATGGATCAACTAAAGGGAGCGACAGTATTCTCCAAAATTGATTTGAGATCGGGGTATCACCAGATTCGAGTTTGAGAAGTAGATATTCCAAAAATTGCTTTTAGAACACGGTATGGGCATTATGAATATACAGTGATGTCCTTTGGATTAACAAATGGCCCAATGATTTTCATGGACTACATGAATCGAATTTTCCGACCTTATCTCAATAAGTTTGTGGTTGTCTTTATAGATGATATTCTCATCTATTCGAAGACCAAGGAAGAACATGAGATACACCTCTGAATAGTGCTATAGATTCTGCGAGAGTGGAAACTGTATGCCAAGTTGTCAAAATGTGAGTTTTGGATGAAGAAAGTAAAATTTCTTGGCCATGTCATATCACAGAGAGGAATCGCAGTTGATGTAGCAAAGATTGAAGTAGTTCCAAAGTGGGAAAGGCCAACCACTATTATAGAAATTCGAAGTTTCTTAGGATTAGCTGGGTATTATAGAAGATTTATCAAAGGATTCTCCCAGATATCTTTGCCTTTGACGAAGCTGACTCGCAAGAATACGCTATTAGCTTGGATGATAGAGTGTGAGAAGAGTTTTCAAGAACTCAAGCAGAGATTGACAATAGCACTAGTGTTGGCCTTGCCAGATCCACATGGTCCATTTGAGGATCTACTGTGATGTGTCAAGAAGAGGCTTAGGGTGTGTTTTGATGCAGAATAGAAATGTGGTGGCCTATGCTTCAAGGCAGCTGAAGTTGCATGAGGTGAACTACCCTACTCACAATCTTGAACTGGCAGTAGTAGGATTCACTTTGAAAATTTGGAGACACCATCTCTATGGAGTAAAGTTTGAAGTCTTTTCTGATTACAAGAGTCTCAAATATCTTTTTGATCAAAAAGACTTGAACATGAGACAACATAGATGGATGGAATTTTTGAAAGATTATGACTTTAATCTAAGCTACCATCCAAGAAAGGCAAATGTGGTAGCAGATGCTCTCAGCAGAATGACCTTAGGTATTTCTTGGATGATGATTAAGGAGATAGAGTTAGAAGAGACTTTCCGAAACCTTAAGTTAGAAGTAGAAGAGAGGCCTAAAAGTGTCTATTTGGGTCAAATTATGATCACAAGTGATATCAAGAAAGATTTCATGAGCTTAGCAAGAAGATTCAAAATTTTAGAGGACCATGGCCTCAGTTCAATCTGGGAAATAGACCGGGTTTGCCTGAGATAAAGATGGGATATGGAGATATCAAGATCGCATCTGTGTGCCGAGGATAGGAAATCTTCATCATGATATTCTAGAAAAGGCTCACCAAGGTAATTTCTCTATTCACCCAGGAGTCACAAAAATGTATAGAGATCTTAAGAAGATGTTCTGGTGGCCGAAAATGAAGGTTGATACAACAGAAATAGTATCTAAGTGTTTGACTTGTCAGAAGGTGAAGATTGAACATAAAAAACCCACACGGTATACTACAACCTCTTGAAGATCCAGGATGGAAATGGGAAGGCATTTCCATGGACTTTGTCATGGGATTACCCAAAACACCATCGGGATATGATGCTATTTGGGTTATAAATGACAGACTAACTAAGTCTGCACATTTTCTACCTATTAGAGTCTCATATTTTCTGGAGAAATTGGCTAGACTCTATATAGGGGAAATTGTGAGGTTACATGGCGCTCCTTCAACTGTAATTTTAGATTGGGATCCGCGATTCACTTCAAGATTTTGAGAAGCTTTTCAGAAAGCTTTTGAAAGCAAACTTTGTCTAAGCACTGCTTATCATCCCCAGATTGACGGACAAACTGAGAAGACTATTCAAACACTAGAAGATATGTTGAGAGCATGTGTGCTAAAACATTGTGGGAGTTGGGATAGCTGTCTACCACTGATTGAATTTTCCTACAACAATAGCTATCACACAAGTATTGGAATGGCTCCTCATGAAGCTCTGTATAGAAGAAAGTGCCAATCGCCACTTTGTTAGTATGAATCAGGCGAAGCCAGCCTTTTGGGACCAGACCTCATCCGATAGACTACTGAACAAATAAAGAGAATCCGAAGTAAGATTTTGACTACTCAGAGTTGACAAAAAGGCTACGCTGATAAGAGGAGGAGACTGTTAGAATTTCAGGAGGGAGATCACGTCTTTTTGAAAGTTACCCTTATGACTAGGATAGATAGGGCCATTAAAGTCAAGAAGCTAAATCCTCGCTTTGTAGGTCCATTTCAAATCCTAAGTCATATAGGCTCAGTAACATATCAGATAGCTTTACCTCCACATCTTTCAAACCTCCATGATGTATTTCATGTGTCACAACTTTGGAAATACGACCCTGATTCTAGTCATATACTGGAACCTGAATCACTAAAACTAAGGGATAATTTAACTTTCGAGTTACCACCAGCACAGATAGTAGATAGAAGCGTGAAATAACTTTGAGGGAAATCTGTCTCTTGTCAAGGTTGCGTGGGGAAAGGAAGGATCCAAGGAGTATACATGGGAGTTAGAGTCTAATATGCGAAAAAATTATCCCGTACTTTTCACAGGTACTAAATTTTGAGGGCAAAATTTTTTTTTAAAGGAGGGTAAAATGTAACGATTCACCTATTTGTATTTTCTTTGATACAATAATTAATTGTGTACAATTAGTAGGGATTTTAAAAATTTCAGTCGATACAGTTACGATCAGAACAACATAAGGATTCTGTAAAAAAAATGAAAATTAATTAAATATTAATAAAAATTTAGAATAATAATATTTTAATCAGTAATATAGGATGAGATCTTATAAATGATATTAGGAAAAAATAAAAATTAGGATGAGGTTAAAATAATAATTTTACCTGATAAAGTTTTTTTTATGCCAATCTGGTACTGAAACGATAAGAAATGGTACACCGAAATGGTAATAACCGGTATACCGAAACATTGAGATTGGCCAATTAATGGATATTATCATATCTTAAATAAATTTTTACTTATAATAATCAAATAAATATAGATATTTCTAATACTGATAAAAGGCAAATTGATCTGGAAATAGAAATTCCTTTACTTTCTCTCCAAGTCACTATGTTTATAAAAAGGAAAACAAAGCAACAAAATTCATTTCTTCTCAGTTCTTTTCACAAAACCACGTTTTTGCTCTCCTTCTTGCTCATTGCTTTCTTTCCTCTTCACTTCTCCATTTTCTAAATTCTTCTCTTTGCAAAACTCCATCAAATCACCATATCTACAACGGATACTCTTAGGTAAGCATCTAAACTACTTCAAGAACATCTTCTTTACATCAAGATCAATTGAAAACTTAGTTTTTTTTTTCTTACTTGGTTCACATGGCAGCACAAATAGGGGCTAAAAAGAAAAGGGTTTGAGGCTTGATAAATAAAAGGAATTAGAGAAAAGGCTTGGAGTAAGGTAGGAAAATTATTCGAGTCTTTTACTTCATGATGTTTAACTATTTTGCCAAGATAAGTGTTTGAATTTTTGTGGTTATGTTGCTGGAAAATTTGAAACCAGAATTTTAGAATTTGTGATGGATTAAGTTATGATGAGATTATGCATATTGGAACATGAATTTTATTTTAGAATTGCAGAATTTATAAGTGCTTGGACCATGATGAAATCTTGTGTGTTGGAATTTTGGTGTGTTGGAATTTTATGTGTTGGATCCTTACAGTATTAATTCTTGTGTTATGTGATTAATAGGTGCTGGAATTTTATTACCTGAAATATTTACAGCATTAGTTCTTGGTTTGTATGATATAATAGGTGCTCTAAGTAGGTATGTGTTGGAATTTTATTGTGCAGAAATTTTATAGCATTAATTCTTAAGTTCTATGATCTTGCTAAACATATTAATCAAAGCTTGAAAAGTGGAAGCAAAACTTTACTTGTAGCTTTGAAAATTTAGGAGAAATTATTGTCCAAGGAATGATGATTCATAGTAGAAATAGCTTAAAATCCATTGCATGGAACTTGGTTCAATTGTTGGAAAATTGATGAGAACTATTGTTAACTAAGAGATGTAACAGAAAATTGGATGGTATAAAATCTATTAAAAACCTAGTAGACTTTGCATGAAAACACCGCAATAGTATACCATATGTTACAAGAAATATCTCAAAAGGGTTAAAGAGAGACATTATAAATATTCAAGAGATTTTAAGAGAATTTTTGTACAAATGATAAAAGCATACACAAAGAAAGGAAACTTAAGAAAATAAATCTTGTGTAATGTAATTTGCTTAGTGGTAAGCTCATGGATTCACAGGCAGTAGTAGACGTGCTATGCCCTTAGAACTATATCAGGTTGTAATCGCGACGACGTTTCATTGTTGTGAGGAAAGGGATGTACAGAGAATAGCGAGGCTATTCTAGATGAGATGCAGTAGACGTACTCGATCTAGTGAACTATATTAGGTTGTAACATGATGGCATTACATCGTTGACAGTACGATCCAAAGAGAAGTATATCAGAAGAGTCCTATGAGTTCTACCATTAAGTTTAAAATTTTCTAAAAAAATTAAGTCATAAGAAATAATGATTCTAACTAATGAAACTATTATATAAATAACTGAAGTTACTTTGCTTATCTTGCATTAAGTTGAAGTATCATTGAGTAATAGACTGGTATTTTCCTACTGGGAATCATTGATTCTCATCCCTGGTGTATGATGTATTTTATATAGATGGCCTTGATCGTGTTCTTCCTCGAGATGCCTAAGCTACAATGGCATTATGACCCAGAGTTAGGGTCACTGTATCTAGTTGCTGAGTCTTGTATCCCCAGTATTTATAGACATAGCATGACCTAGATTCCTTCACATTATATGACCGTCATAGGCTCTTACGTCTGACCTTTTGAAGAGCCACAGATTGAGGGAGTTAGTTTATCTATCTGTAGTTGCTTATACTTTGTTAGGTCTTAACCCAGATTAGATGGTCCCTGCGATGACTAGGGTAGGGTTGTTTATAACATATATGTATTTAGGTATGAATGTATATAGTATAACTATGTGACTTAACTTACTATGGATGTGATATAAGATGTAAGTTATCGTGTTACCGACTTCTTAAGATGCGCATTACATTTCCACTATTTCTATACGTTGATTATTATGTTGCAAGGATTTTGATTTGCGACAAGTTAGTATTGTTCTTAGTGCAAGGCTCATATTTATTAGAACTTATACGAATATATTTCATATAGTTAAGAAATTGCAAATCTATAAGATAAGATATGAGTAACGACTACTTACTGTAATATTATGACTCGAGCATAGCACTATAGTAGGAAGGGGTGTTATAGTCTATGGCCCTAAAAGGTTTTGATAATCAGTTTAAATGGTATATGTCTCTTGAAGGTATTGGTTAAAGTTAAAGATCTTTAGTTTGTGAGAAGGTGTTAAAAAGGGGTATTTACGTTTTAGCCCGTAGCCTTTGAGAAATTGCGATTTGACCCCTTTGAGGCTTAAACGTAAATATTGATAATTTGATGAGATGAATGTGATTGATATCTTGTGAATGCTATGTTCATATATTGAAATTTATATGGCTTAGATGCATGTTTATGTAATTTGAATTATGGCATGTGATGGTTATGTTTGATTCATTCATGTGCATAATTTCATGATGTTTTATGAGTATGAAACGTTGAAATGATGAGTTATTCATATTTGTATCTCTATATAATATGCCAAGAGTAAAGGTAACATAAGACACATGGAAATGATCTTCTAGACTCCTTAAATTAAAGGTTATGAAAGGTGATCCAAATAGGAAGTGATCCTTTGGACTCCTTGAATTAAAGGTTATGAAAGGTGATTTTAATGCCCCCTATCCCATACCTTTAAAGTCAAGAATTTAACTTATCAAAAGAGGTAAGATTATGCTAGTGATGACTAGTGAGGTTTGAGCTCATAACCTAGAACTCTCGAGAAAAGAGAGAATATAGGGCGGCCTCCAAGGAAAAGATTGAGAAATTTAAGTCACCTAAATGAGTAATAAGGAAAAGTCATTCACATTATTTATGTCATATGCATTGTTTGTGATTGCTTTGATGTTTTAGCATATGGCATTGACATGTATTCATAATAATGTATGATGTATTCATGACATTAAGATTGATGCTAAAAGACACGGGCCTCAGCTATTGGCATTTAGAAACTGAATAAATGAACTCTATACATACCCACTTTTTGATAATAAAACTCAAGGTTCTTGGAGATGATGACGATGACACTTGTGTTAGAGTCGAAAACCCTACTGAGATTCTTGTATAAGTTTCTCATCCCTCTTCTTTTCCGTGTAGTCTCTAGACAAGGATAACAATGAAGTTCATGACTTTCTTTGAGTAGTGGGCAAGGGAGCTACGCTATAAATAAGAGATTCAACAGAGATAGTTTTTCCCTTTGATATTGCCTTTAGAGTGATCATATCTCATTTATCAATTTGTATTCTATTGATGGATATATATTGATGTCCTTATGTTTATAGGATATCACTTTTATGATATAGTTATTGATATGTTATTATTATTTGAGTTATGTTATGCCATAGTTGTATTATGTATTTACTTGTTATTTGTTTCTAACATCTCTCTTTCGCAGGCAAGATGAATGACGTTAGATACTTAGTATGCGCGGCTCACGTTTTGGTATAGTTCAAAAAAAAAATTTTACCCATATTTTTACTAAGGTATTTTCAAGAAGTTTTGAGTAAAAGATTGGAACAAAAAAGTAATAACTAATAATTGACTTAAATACGTCCTTGGTGTATTGAGTTAAATATTAGGGTGTTACACAAGAGCTAAAATATAAACATGACGCAAGTCTATTTTTATATCTTACTAGAGCTCATTTCAAGACTTTAAAGAATGATACTTCTAAATGCAAACAATCTTAACAAATGGAAGTGAGCTTTAGAGTATCTCAACACCATGGTTCCAAGAACTTCATTTCCAAGACTCACCATCAAGCTCAAAGAAAAACCAACAAAGAAGACCAACTAGCATTTACTTGTCATACACTCTTTAAAACTGAAAATTCACATATATGATGATTCCATCACCATTATTAAGAACCCTCATCATTAAGCCATGGTCTCAAACAACAAAGAAAGGATATTTCAAGGAACCACCAAGTATTCTACATTTCTCATTTCTTAAAATCGTAAATGAACCAAACCTTGGGCTTTAGAGTTCAAGCACATGGTGGTATCAACCCCACCATCAAGATCTCTCATCATCAAGCCATGGTTTGCAACCATTCAACAACAATGAAACCAAAAAGAGAAGGAAGCAAAGGAAAATTCAAACCGAAATGGAAGGAAAGAAAAAGCAAAAATATAGCCATTCATCCATCATCAAATCCGAAAATGAGATTAAAAATAAAAGAGGGGAACTTTTCCATTTATGTCAACATCCAAACCAAAAATAAACCAAAGAAAAAGAGAAAGAACTCAAAACAAAACCCCTACCAAAGTTGTTTTCATTTTGTGCAAGAGAAAGCCTTGATCTTGTGCAAGAAAATGAGAAGAAAAATCTTCCCTTGGAGCAATAAAGGATTTGGCCAAGGAGGAAAGAAATGGAGGAAGGATTTTTCTTGTGTTCTTGAGCTTGGGGATGGAAAGGTTGTGTGTTTTAGAGATGCTTTATGGTGGAGGTGTGGTGGTTTGACGTGGAGAAGAGGTTGAGGATGGTGGTTCCTTGAATATGTGTAACACCCCGATTTTTTTGTCCGAGGGAAATGACCAAAATGCCCCTGAGGTCATTTCCTGACCCGAGTTCGAGGGTAACCAACTCGGTCGTCCTCGAAGGGTCAACTCAATGTTTGAAGGGGATTGAATGGCCTTTGAATGCTCCCGGAAGCGAAAATCTCGTTTTTCGCAGTTTCTGGTCAAAATGACCAAAATACCCCTATAGCGTTTTTACGCGGGTAAAGGTGCCGTTTGAGCCCGGAACTTTCCCCAGAGGTTTAAAAACATGTTTTCATGTGTCTAGAGGTCTCTGATCAAGTCCCGGTGGCCCCGGGCAGTTTTAGTGCAAATTTATGATTTTGCCCCTAGAATAGTGTTTTTGAGCTTAATGACGTAATTAAGCAAACCTAAGCAATATTAGACTCTAAACGAAGATTAATTAATTTCCCTAATTAATCTAGAGTCAAAATAATTTATTAAAGTTAATTAGGACCTAAAATTTCTTAGATTAAACTTAAATCCCTTTTTAGAACTCAAGACTTCTAGTCTTGGAATCTTGAATAGTGTTTTCTCTCTCCAATTCCTTAAATTAAGGAAATGTGTCTAGAGTTGTTTAGACTCTAAATTGAGGATTTAACTCACTAATGGTGCAAGACCACTCCTTAATTATGTCTAGGCCACCTTAATTATCCATTTCCCTTACCTAAACACTTTCTTACAAATTCCTAATCTTAAGCATAATCAAAGATACACCTAAACACAACTCTAAACCACAATTAAAATGCAACTAAACCTCTCTCAAATCTGATGCACATGGCCGAAATTCTCTTCCCCATTGACCACATGTTTAATTATTTTCTCACTCAAAGAACCATGCTTGAGGCCATACCTTGAACCATACCTTAAGCCATACCTCACCATGCCTCAAGAACACATTATCTCACCTCATGGAACTCATGGATGCCTCCAATTCTGCACACATGGCCGAAGCTCTTCATCACCATGAGCTCCCTCCATTTGTTTCATTTCTCTATAAATACAATGCCTTGAGGAGCTTGCACCACTTTTAGATCATTTGCTAAGTTTAGGAACACTCAAAGCTTTTCTTTTTCTCTCAAAGTTCTAGTGTTCTTCAAGTTCTTCAAAGTTCTTCACCATCTTCATCTTCTTCTTCCATCTTCAAGTTCATCACATCAAGTAGGGATTTTCTTTCATGTATTCTTTTCTTTAGAGTTCTTGTTTCAAGCTTGATGTTCATAGTTTCTCTTGGTTCCTTTTAGAACTTCTTTTCTTCTCCTTCTTCCTCTTTATGTTTCGACCATGGGCCTTTGGGAATGAAGGAATGAGAGCTTGATGATGAGAGCTTCATGATGATGTTCATCACTTGAAACAAACTCTAGAGCTCGATCTTTGTTCTTGAGCAAAAATGTTTTTAGTTTTTCCTTTCTTGAACTCTTGAGAACTTTAGCTTTAATGATGTTTTAAAATGGCTCTATGAACTCAATGATGAGGACTCATGATGTTGGTGTTAATATATCATCAAGATCATGAACTCTAGAGTTCTAAAATGTTCCTTTTTCTTCTTGATGTTTTCGGCCATTCCCTTAAATTTTGCTTGGCTTCATGGTTTGATTTCCTAAAAATATTATGTTAAGTTTTAAGAACTCTAAGCTTGACTTTACCTTGTTTGGATGAGTTTGGGTTATGGTTTAAATTCCTTTAAAGTCTTGTTAAGAGCTCTAGAAAGATAAAATGAACTTGCATAATTTATTTTATGCTTGCATTCATATTTACATTCTTGCTATGCATCTTTACTTTCTAGCTATCACCTAAGAACATAAAGATTAAAATGGAACTTGTATCATCACTTAATTTAAATCTCGAAGCCTTTCTATTTCAGCCTTAAAGTCGATTGTTGTTGGGCCTAGAGCACTAAAATAAAGAATTGAACTTGCATTATCACCTAATTAATTTCTCGAATGCCTTTCTATTTCGGTCTTAAAGTCGATTGTTGTTGGGCCAAGAGCACTAAAATGAAGAATTGAATCTTGCATATTTACTTTCAAGCTTGCACGTTTAAGTTTATGCCTCGCATATTTACTTTCAAGCTTGCACGGTTAAGTTTATGCCTTGCATACTTAATTTATGTCATCACTTTATTTTGTAAGAAAGATTAAAAAATGAAAAGCATGAGCATGTTTATTTTATGTCGTAACTTAAGAACCTAGAGCTCAAAGACTTGCCCATTTCATTCCAAGTTAAAGTTTAATGTGAAACCATTCTTTGAATGCATATTTTCGGCCAAGTAGTGATGATGGACTTGCAATGAGTTTTCATCTAGCTACTAGGACCAATAGTCTATGTTTTAAGTTTTCCTTAAAGCTTTACAAAACTTTATAAGGTTATGTCATCACAAGTTGTGATTTTATTATCTTTTAGGGGATGGAATATGTTTTGGTCAGTGACCTAAGGCTTCACTTAGCCTCTTGATGGATTAAAATGTTTTGCAAAGAGTTTTAGAAGTTCTAGATCGATTCCAAGAGAAACTAGTTAACTTATGTACCTAGAAATGTCAATTTAACTCTCTTATTTAAGTTAAATGTTTTCAGTTCTGATGTGATGAGTGTGATGCTGTATGATGATGTTTTGATGTGTTGGAATGTGTGAAAATATCATGTGATGATGTAGAAGCGATCCTATGCATGATAGGTAAGGAACTAGCTAACTAGAAATACCGTAAAGCTAGAATTTAACATAGTTTTGACCCATTTGTTTATGGAACTAATCCAAACTGTTTTAATGGGAACATAATCAGATTTAGATTGTTTAGACATGAAAAACTTGGTATCATTTGAATTAGAATTGAATTCTAGCACCTATAGGGAAACTAGTAACTAGAAAACCGTAAAAATGCAATGTAGAACTCTTGGAACATTTATTTTTCTGGATGCTGTCCAGCACCCTTACAACATGATAAACATGATTAATAATTAGTCCTTAAGCATGGGAATGCCTCATAATTGATTTAGATTTAATCCATAGCGCCTTAGGCGAAGACGGAACCAAGAAAGGGTCTAAAACGTAAGTTCTAGAACCCCGTGATCACAAGTTAAGAATTCTACCCTATGCTTTTTAGATTTAAATGTAGATATGAGGATTATGAGTGATGTTTAATTATGAGCCCTTAGGTGCATAAAATATGAGCGACGGATGTTAGAGAACCAAATCTCATGATTAAGACCCGTAAGGGTCAAAGCATAAGCTACCGTAAGGATAAACGGTTGAATGTTCCATGATGATGTATGTTATGTAAATGATGATGATGTTATTCATATGATGAATTCATGAGGATATATGTTTATGTGGCATAAAGCAAATTTGGAAGGAATTCGGTGTAATGCCATCGTGCCGCCGAATTCCCAACAAATTTGGGGACTTAAAGAGATTTTAAAAATTAAGGTACTAAGATGGGTTCTAGGATGACACCGGTTCGGCCGAGCACCTCCATAGAACTCATGTGACATCGGTACCAATTTATACTCTTAGGTGACACTGGTTCGGCCGAGCACCCCTAAGAGTTTTGCCCCCTAACCCGTACTGAGATAGTCGGGATTTATGATTTATGATACGCTTATCGTTAAGTGGTAAGTAAGAACTAGTGAAGACTAGTTAAGGTATGAGCTCATGACCTAGATGTATGACACGTTCTGGGTGACACCGGTTCGGCCGAGCACCCCCAGTTCGATTGTCTTTTAGGGTGGCCCATGAGGAAGAGAAGTTTCATGATTATGATTATGTCACTAAGTTTTGTCCCATATGAATGTTACTATTGCCACTTTATGCCACCAAGAATGATGATGCTTGATGTTATGTTTTATGTATGTGCATTAGGTAGTGCCATGCATACATTTTCTATTATGTTGCATTCATGACATTAAGATCATCCTAAAATGAATGGACCTTGGCTAAAATATATTTTAAAGTTTAAAATGAACTTAATACACGCCCAGTCATTTTGTATAAATAAACCCAAGGTTCATGAGGACGTAGATGATGACACCTAGGTAGTAGGAGGCCCTACTGAGATTCTTTAGCAAGATTCTCGCTCCCTCTATCTCTTCCTTTCCGTCACGTCTTCAGATGGCGACGTTCGTAGTGTTCGTGGACACGCCGACATGGGAGGTGCACCATGACCCGGACCACGGGTCATTCCATTTTGTGGGTCGATGCACGGTTAGAGTATTCATGTTCATGGGCCGACCCTTCACTCCCTCTGTACATTCCCATCGTTTCTCCCCCGTCTCACCTTTTGGCGATGACCTGGTGTTCAAGCGCGCACGTCCCCTAGAGGAGAGGCTTCGCCGTACCCCATCATCCACGTCCGCCGCTCGAGAATACCCCCAGTATGTGCCCCGTTGCCCGTCGTCTTTTTCGGAGACGGATCCTTCCGAGGATTCGGCAACCCAGGCACCCTCCGAGGAATCTTCCCCCACCATACCCATGGACCTTGGGGAGGATAGTGAGCCTTCCGTGACTCAGCCGAGGCTTGCACGACGACCAGAGATGAGGCCACGCCGTGGAGGTCACTTCCGAGCCCCGTTCCGCCTCTTCACGTCCGAGGAGCTCGCCTAGTTTCCCGGATATTTGCCTCGTTCGCAAGATGGGCCTTGATGGGAAGGTGATGATCGTCCGATGGAGTACCCGGTTAGAGCACACACCACTTAGATGAGGGATAAACCTTCTTTTGTTTAAAGGTTTCCCATTAGATGCACTCGGGGAGGGGAGTAGATTATGTTTATGCTTATGTTGTATTTTCTTTTATGCATTTCCCTTGTACTAAATTAAGACCCACACTTATAAGTGGGCAAGTTATATATATATGAGATGATATTCAGTGATGTTCATGTTGTGCCTCATGTTATGATGTTGTGAGATAATTGTTTTACTTTACATGGTTTACCGCTTATCGCATCACGCGGCTCTCACTTTTTATTTCAAAAAAATTTACCCGTATTTTCCGCTAAGTATTTCTAAGTAAAATTGAGAACTATGAAGTAACAGACTAATGTTTAACCTAAGTATGTTCTAGAGTATTGGGTTAAAAATTAGGATGTTACAATATGGAAGAGGAAGAAAATGAGAGCTTTGGAATTGAGATAAAAGAGAGTTTTTTAGTAGCAAGACTTGGCCAAAGAAAGCAAATGGTACAAATGAATGTTTCTTTGTGTTAGAAAAATTTAATATGATCGTGAAAAAGAGAGGGAAGGCCACAGCCTTCCTTGGTCAAAAGGGGGGAAAATTTTACTTTCATGCGGTTTAGAAGTTGTGTTTAGAGATAGATTTGATTAGGCAAAGTGTTAGGGATTGGCAATTAAGAGTTTGGAGTTGTAAGCTTGTGTTTAAAACCTTCAAGACATGGTTAAAGCGTAGTCTTACACTCTTAGTTTGAATTAAACTCAATTAGTTTGAATTTCAAAAGCCAACACAAATCATAATTTGAAGGAAAAGGAGAGAGACAACACTATTCATGCTTTGACTACTTCATGTCTTATGAGTTCCTTTGATTAAGAAAAGGGATTTAACTTTTTCTAAGCAATCTTAAGCCTCAATTAATCTCAATTAATTATTTTGACCCAAGATTAATAATCAAAATTAATTTATCTTTAATTAGAGCCTGATATCGCATGCATTTTCTTAATCTCTTAATTAAGCTCATTATGCACTAGTTAGGGGCAAAACGGTAATCTTGTACATAAACTCCCCAGGACCACCTAGGCTTAAACAGATATCATGCACTCCTTAAAATCAACATTTCTAATTCCTAAGAAATGTCTGGGTCCAGTCGGCAATTGATCCCGCGTTAAATTACCGCAGGGGCATTTTGGTAATTTCACATGCGGAAAATCAAAAAACTGAGATTTTCATCTCTATCCTCATGCACAGCACATATAATCCTTTTCAAACATTAAATAACCCTTTGAGGATGGCTGAGGCCGGCCGCCCTACATTCTCGAGTGAAAATGATCTTAGCGGCATTTTGGTCATTTTTGTACTATAGGAAAATTGGGGTGTTACACATAAAGTTTTAAGAAAAGAAATAAATTAGTGATTTCTGACTATTCAAGTCTTAGTCTTTTACTTATTACTACTACAAATCCTAATGTTTCCTTCACTCCAATTTCTGTACTACATAGCCCTAAGCCATATCCAATCACAAGCATCCGTAGGAAATATCACATCACAAAAACTGAATTGTAAATTATGCCCGAATTAAATTAATTATACCTTGGAGGCCAATGTTGAATTAATTGGATTTCATCTAATTATTTTCCTAAAAAAAATAGTCTGTAAAACATGAAGAACACTAAGAAGAGAGGAAATAGTGCAAAGTAATAGAATCAAGAATTCCCCATGAGCTTGAACAAAAATCAAAAGAACAAGACACCTAATCTTCCAATGCATTTATATGCTACACTAATCAATTTTGTTCTCAAAGTAACATCTATAAAGTGAAAGCAATTTTACAAGCTAAAACAGGCATGTATGCATATAAAATTAGAATTGCAGCTAAGTGAATGTCTCACTTGATATGTTAGAGTCCTTATAAAAATTTCAAGCTGTTTTTTGAGTTCCTTTTCACTTGAAATGAGCTTCTCTATAGCCTACGAAAATGGTTTCAATAAGAATGAAATCAGCAAAACATACCAAATGAATGCAAGTTGTTGAAATGTTCAGTGATATAAAAAGATAGAGTAATGCTAGTGTTACAAAGGAAGAGTCACAAAAATCCTCTACAAACCACAATAAAGGCTTCTCTATTATCTGAATTTGGTGTTATGGCATGATTGATAACTAACTGACATTTAAAGTATCAAAACACTAGTGTGTAAAGTTTACTTAATTATTGTACTATTCAACTTGACTTCAACACCTCATTACATTTTTAATGAGATGCATGAGAATACCAATAGTGGTGAAGAATATCTTACTTTAAGTATCAAGGGATCTTTAAGGTCACCAACAAGTGAAAAATTCACGCAATCAACATCATTGTATTCATTTAAGAATGAAGATAAAATTGGCAAACAATGAACACTAAAAAAAAGGGTGAAAAAACTACATCACTCATATATTATAATGAAAAGGTTAACTTGGTTTAACATAGAACCTTAAAAACCCATGAGTTGAAGGACAATCAATAATAAGAGACAAGCTTTATCCCAAAGTATTGTTTGACACTTTTCAAAAGCTAAACCAACCATGTTTGCTCACAAATAAATCAAAAAGATTCCTCTCATGAGGAGGGTGTTGCCACAAATTTCCATTGAGTAAAAACAAAATTATAGAACAAATCCTAAATGTAGAAAAGTAACATACCTAGCTTGAGTAAGGGGACCCCTCTTCATTAGCTTTCTACTAGGAGGCACCAGAGGTAGCAACATAAAGAACAAGGCACAAAAACATCAATCTTAACTGAGGCAAAACAAAAGAGGGTGACAACTGGACGGACGAGACGGTGAAGCCGTGTCGCTAAATGGACATAGAAGATGGCTAGATAGAAGAGATACCAAGGCTATGTCACTGAATGGAAATGAAGGACTGCTCGACGGAGAAGATGGCAAGGCCACATCACTGAATGGGAATAGAGGCCATATTGTTGTCAGTTGGCTAGTTGAAAAGAAGCACCACTGAGAGTAAGAGATCGAGAGAAAGAGGTAAGATGAGAGAATGAAGGAGGTAAGCTGTAACATCCTCCCAAGTACAACATCATCCTTAAGTCATGACATTATACTTAGGAGCCGTTACTTATAAAGTACTGGATCTTTCTTAATTTTCTATGGCAAAATCGGTTGAATTGTGTAGTAATTAATTCGTCGTTCTATTCAAAGTAAGCAAAGAAACAAAGCATTTATTTAATACAATGTCAAGTACAAAAGAAAGCTTTTCTATGAGCATTAATAAACATTTGTTATCTCTTATATTTACAAACCTATACATATCATTAAGTACAATATATACAAGTCTCTACTATTAAACTATTGTAACTCCAATTTAATCTTTCCTGCAGCTATTTCATTATTCACTGGATCAACCTAAAGACGACATGAGAACAAAAATCCATGTCATCATCATCATCCCAACCACTTCGATTTATTAGAAAAATGTAAGCATGCAATGTATATCAAAGGTTCATTTTAAAGTTCAAAAATCATTCTTCTGAAGTGGGTCTCTTTTATTATCTAATCACTTAATATACACATCATACTACTCAACATCATAGTACTCCATTCTCAACAATACATGCCCTTGGTATATCAAAGAGGATCTCATATACATCATCCCTATCTTTTCATGTCCTTGACATAATAAAGGGGATCTTTCCGTGCCCTTAACATACTATAGGGAATCTCTCCATGCTCGTAACATAATATAGGGGATCTTTCCATGCCCTTGATGTACTAAAAGGGATTTCATCTACACAGGCATGTAACATCCTCCCAAGTACAACCTCATCCTTAAGTTATGGTGTCATACTCGAGAGTTGTTACTTCTAAGTTTGCGGACCTTTTTTTTAAAATATCTATAGCCAGTTTGGTTAGTTCGCGAGATAACTAGGTCATAATTATACTAAAATATATAGCAATGAAACCAAACTATTTATTTAATACAAAGTTAAGTACATAAGGGAAGCTCTTCTATGAGCTTTAACACACCTTTGTTCTCTAACATATTTACACACATGTTCATTCCACTAAATACAACATAATAAAAGCATTAACTACTATACTATTGCATTTTCGAGTTCTTTTGCATAGTAGTCCCTCGGTCCTCTGCGTCAACCTGGAGACGACACGGGAACACAAAAACATAGGGGTGAGAATTATACAATTCTCAGTAGGGTAACTCCCCAATTACACATTCATACTGTCATCGTCATCGCCCCAGCCACTTTGGTTTATTAAAAAAAGCATGAGCAAGCAATATGTACATTTCAAATGTTCATTTTAAAAGTATAAAATCACCTTTCCGAAGTGGGTCTCTTTTATTATTCAATCACTTAAAACATGTATTTCATAACATTCAACATCATAGGAATTCCTTCAAGACCAATAATTTAACAAGATATAAATATACATGTGGCAATTACAATGATCTTTTCGTGCCCTTGACATAATAAATGGGACTTTTCCATGCCTTAATGGGGACCTCTTCGTGCCCCACTAGGGACCTCTTCATGCCCCACTAAGGACCTCTTTGTGCCCTTTTTATACATAAGGGGACTTCATTGTTCACTTAGCACATACATCATCCTCAAGCTCACATATACATGCATCACATTTCGATATGCATGAACATAATTCTCTGATCTCATAATACTTCAAACCTATATATATTATTCATTCATTCCTCATAACATAATCTTGGAAGTTCATGGCATGCATTCATACACATCAACTTGAACCAAATGCCATTAGGTCATTAATTCAAGGCATCATCACAACTTCAACACATTGGCAGATTTTTCACTCAAGTAGCACAATTTATTTCTCATACCAAATGATCAATTAAAATGCTATAAAAAATTCTCAATGACACCTCAATGTGTCCACAAGGTTCCATAAAAATTTCATAGCAAAAAGAACTCTCTAAATATGTCAACAAAATTAGACAACTTCAGAGGTTAGAAACCCCCTATTTACAGCCAACAGCCATAGTTCCCAATTTTATTACCCCACCAAATGATCATATAAAATCATATAAAAATTCAGGGTTGGACTTCGATATGTCCTCAATATCCTGTAAAATTTCATCTCATAATTCGATCATTTACTAGGTTAATAAAATGTCACAAGTTCACAGCTTCAGATTCAACATTTCAGGCAGCATAGTTACCACTTTGGTTCTTGAATTTCTCAAGGCATTAGGAGTCAAAACCAGAGCTCAAGAAAATTCATGGAACTATCCTAGGATGTTACCTTCAACATATAATTTTTATAGCTCATGAAAACACCCACAATTCCCTCAGAAAATTCGTGAACAATCACTACCAGCAAGAAAACTGAAAATCCAGCAAACCACTTCAGAATCTCTTTTGATAAAAATGATTTTTACACAACCCCAAACACACCACCAAAATTAACACATCAATATCATCATATTAACAACCAATATATCCAGAAATTTCGGACCAAACACAATCAGAAAAGTCCAGCATAAAATTGGAAAGAAAAGATCAAAGAAAACCCTACTTGTGAAGCTTTAAGGCTTCTAACTCTAAGGGATCTTTCAAAAATGATTTTTCTTCACTTCAAGCCTTCCAAACAGCACCTAATCCTTCCTTAAACAGTAGAGAATGATAGCTCAGGGTTCAGCTTGGAGATTATTTAAAATTCTAATCGGTTGGTTTGATAGATTATGAGGAGTAGAACAAGTTTTGTGAAAGGATCTTGGTGTTTTGTCAAGTTTAGGCGAGGGTTTATGAAGCTTCAAGTTTGTTAATGGTGGAATGAGAGAAAGAAGATGAAGTCTGATGTATTTGGAGCTCTTGGCCGAAATTGATGGTGTTGGAGTGATAAGGTTGGTGATTTATCTTTATCTAGGTATAAAACTAGTCAAAATGGGTATTTATTCCTTTTTCAAAATGAAATAATGAAATGGATGGCTAAGATTTGGTTTCTTGGTCAAAGAATGAATCTTGGCTATCCATTTGGCTCAAGATAAGTGGCTTATATTAACTTGGTGAGCAAGTAGCTTTTTCGGTGTTAAAATCGCACACCGAAATTCCACTGAACAGATGAGTTATTGGCACCCGAGTAAAATATAATAAATCAAAGGTCATGATTAAAACTTGCTTTTCAATTTTCAATCCTTGTCATCCACTTGGCATAAAGTGGTTGATAAAGCTTACTTAGCCACTAAGTAGCTTTTACGGTGTTAGAAACTGCACACCGAAATTCTACCGAACGGGTAAAACAGTGTACCCGGATAATCAAACATTGCCCGAAAAATAATTTCGGGTATAAAATCTTTATTTCTACCTATTTCTAACCATGATCATATAATTTCCTAATTTCGGGCATCTCCGAGTCCCAATTCTAGGGTTTCGGCTGTCCCGGTGGGCCTGCGGGGCCCACAAAATACTATTCACTTTTTTTTTCCCAAATTCGTTGGATCGTCCTCATCATTGTTCAAAGTATCAAAATTTTGAAATTATGATTAATAAAGCTCAAATTAATTTTTTTAGATAATTTTTTTTTTAGGGTGTTACAAGGCACATCTTTCTATATGCATTAACATAAATCTTAGATTTCAAAATTCTTCAAACCTATATATATCATTCATTCATTCCTCATAAAACAATCTTTAAAGTCCATAGCATGCATTCATACACATCAAAGTTGAATCAAAGTCATTATATAATTTATTCAAGGCATTATCATAATTCCAGCACATTGGCAGATTTTTTACTCAAGTAGTACAATTTATTTTTATATCAAATAACAAATTCAAAGGCTATAAAAATTCTCCATGACACCTCAATACAAGGTCTTGCAAAAATTTCAAAGAAAGAATCATTCTCTAACTATATTAGTAAAATTCTACAAATTTGGTGGTCAGAGGCCATCTAATCTCAGCTCAAAGCCAAAATTTTAGATTTTTCTAACCCAATAAATGAACCTAGAAAATTCAAAACAAAAATCATGGTGAAACCTTGAAATGTGTAACACCCTGATTTTTTCGCTGTGCAAAATGACTAAAATGCCCCTGAGGTCATTTTCACTCGGGAATCGAGGATAGCCGGTCCAGGCTATCCTCAAGTGGGTTATTTGATGTTTGAAGGGGATTAGATGTGTTATGAATGTTGTTAAAGGTGAAAACCTCAATTCCTAGTTTTTTCCCGTTCGTGAAATTACTAAAGTGCCCCTGCGGTGATTTAACATGGGATTAATTGTCGACTGAACCCAGACATTACTTGGGAGTTTGGAATGTTGTTTTTAAGGGATGAATGATGTCTATACGAGCCCGAGTGGTCCCGAGGAATTTTTGTGCAAAATTACCATTTTGCCCTTACGTACGTGCATAATGAGCTTAATCGTATAATTAAGGAAACCTAGGCAATATTAGGCTCTAATTAAAGATAAATTAATTTTAATTATTTATCTTGAGTCAAAATAATTATTTGAGATTAATTGAGACCTAAGATTGTTTAGGGGATTTCAAATCCTTTTTCTAATCAAAGAGATTTTAAGACTTTGAGAAAGTCAAAAAGTGAATAGTATTTTCTCTTTCTTGTTCCCTAAAATTAGGAACCTTGTTGGATTTTGAATTTCAAATTAAATTAAGTTTGACTCAACTAATTATGCAAGACCACTCTTTAATCATGTCTTGAAGCCCCTAAACACATAATTACCAACCTATACACTTAATTACCAAATCCCTAAACCTTTGCCTAATCAAAACTACTCCTATTCCATGTCCTAACCCAAATGAAAAACAAAATATTTTTCCTCCCATATTTCCTTTTCCCCCTAAAAGCACCCTCATATTTATTCTTTCTAATGCCCATAAATTCTCATTCTTACCATTCACATTTTTGGCCAAGAGTTGTATCCAAAAAAGTGCTCTTCAAATCCTTTCTTCTCTCTCATCCCAAAGATCTCTTTTCTTCAACTTTCACCACTAAGAACCACCACTCTCCACCATCTTTCAACCTCAAACCACCACACCACTACCATAGATCTTCCCTCAAACACACAACCTTTCCATTTCTAAGTACCAAAACACAAGAAAAATCCTTCCTCCATTTTCTTTCTTTTTGGCCGAATCCCTGAGTGCTCCAAGGGAAGATTTGTTCTTCTCATTTTCCTACAAGATCAAGCTCTTATCTTGCAACAAGAAAACATCTTTGGTAGGGATTTTGTTTTGGAATCCTTTATCTTTTTCTTTGATTTATTTTCGATTTGGATGTTGGAACAAATGAAAAAGTTTTCCTCTTTTATTTTCTTTTCATTTTTGATCTTGTTGATGAATGGATGGTTGAAGTTTTGTTCTTTTCTTTCTCTCCATTTTCAGTTTGAGTTCTTCATTTTTCTTTCCTCACTATTTCGATTTTGCGCCTTCCTTTTTCCTTTAGTTTTCGGTTTTGGTTTGCCAATGGGATATTGAAATTACGACTTGATGATGATGGATCTTAGTGGTGGTTGTGAAAACATCATGTGATAGACCTCTAAAGCCCAAAGTTTTGGTTTCATTTTTGGTTTTAAAGAAAGGAAAACATAGAATACTTGTTGGTTCCTTTGAAAATATTTTCTTTGATGCTTGACGTAACATCCTAATTTTTAGCCTAATACTCCTGAAACGTATTTAGGTTAACCATTAGTCTATTGCTCTTTTAGCCTCATTCTTTAAAACCTTTCTTTATTAAAATACTTAACAGAAGATACAAATAAATTTTTCTTTTTGAAACTTGAAAACAAAACGCGAGCCACGCGATAACCTAACGTTTGTCATAACCATAACATACAAGAAAAAGTAATCACACCATACATAATCATAAGATATAGTATTATACATAACAACATAATATCATCATACCTTCATAGATACATAAATTACTAGTTGCACATATATATGAAGTGTTCCTTATCCACCTACGAGGTTGGATAAGTATCAACCCAAAGGTTAAGCTATCTATGCTTCTGCAGTGACCCTCTGCTCTGATTGCTAGAGTGACCCTTAAACATGAGCCTTAGAAGAAGTCATGAACCTCGTTGTTATCCTCATCTGGAGATGACACGGGAGAAAAGAAAGGGATGAGAAACTCTTTCAAGATTCTTAGTAGGGATTTCCAACTCTAACATAAGTGCAATTGTCATCGTCCCCAGCTACTTCAGTTTTAATTATGAAAAAGGTGTACATGCATAAGGTTTGGTTTTAACTTTTCAAATCTATTTATCCGAAGTGGGTGTCTTTTAGTATGAGTCTAAATGACATGACTGCAACAGATATTAGATGAATACATGACAATACCATATGCACATTAACATGAAAATCATAGTACTTGAGCACAACATAAAGAAACATAAATCATATATGTGGCATAAAAAGGGCACAATATTTTTCGTGTGACATCTTTCTTATAAATCAATCATTTAAGTTCTTTTTCTTAAAGACCACCCTCTTAGCATATTCACCTAAAATCCAATCGACTCACCGGCCCCAGTGATAATCTGGTCACCAAACTACATCTTACCTATTGCCAAGGAATGAGTTCAACCTAACTAGCCATCGCTAGATTTCAAATAGGGTAATAGAGGGGGTAACACATCATTTCTTCGAAACACATCTACTGGAATCTACTGCACAGTTATTGTCCGCTTTGTAAGCTCAATGTCAATATCCTCACGGTTTTGTTCCTGGGGGTGCTCAACCGAATTGGTGTCACCTAGGATGCATCTCGGTAATATATCACATTTAAGTTCTCGTGATTTTCAAAAACTTTTCTAAGTTCCCAAATTTGATGGAAATTCGGTAACATGAAGGTTGTAAATCGAATTTCCTCTAATTTGCTTTATGCCACGAAACATATAGAGCATGCATAGCCATTCATCATCAACATAAGACATCCAATCATATAACCAAACTCATCATAGCATATACATCATCACATCATTACTTTAACATTCTTGAAAGATAACATGCTCCTAACTAGTTTGCCAAAATCAAGGACAGGGCTCAGCTATTACATATGCTATGCTCAAGTCATTCCCATGATAAAACATGTATTCACATGAAACACTAATGCTCGTTATGCTCTTAAACCTATGGTGTCTTATGCTTTGACCCTTACAGAGCTTAAACTCGAGATATAATTATTGTAATATTCACTATTAACCTTTTATGTACCTATGGATTCACAACTAATTATCCTCATTAATTTTTATGCTTAGGAGCAAAACCAAACAACTCCATGCAGATTGTCAATTTCTAAAACTTGCAATTATGGGGTTCTAGAAACTGCGTTTTAGACCCTTTCTACGTCCCGTCTTCGCCTAAGGTGCTATAAATCAAATCTAAACCAATTATGAGGTATTCCTAACCCTATAAACTAATTATAAACCATGTTTACTGCATTATAAGGTTGCTGGAAAAAAACAGAAAATCAAATAATCTTAGTGTTATAGAAGTGCACTTTTACGGTTTTCCTGTTACTAGTTTCTCTATAGGTGCTAAAAATCAATCCTACATCAAATGTCACCAAGTTTTTCATAATTAAAAAGTCCTAAGCTGAATGTTATCACATTAAAATAGTTTTGGCAGTAGCTAAACATAAATGGATCAAAAAAATATGCTAGAACTCAACTTTACGATTTTTCTGTAAGACTAGTTTCTTTCCTAACATGCATAGAAAGGTTCCTACCTCAACATGTATAATTTTCACACATTCTAACATATCAAAACATCATCATATATCAGCAAACATGCCAAGGCAGAATCGAAAATTTTAGGTTCTAAAGAACATATAATCTCACATTTTCAAGACATATAAATTACTAGTTTCTCTTGGAATCATTTTAGGACTTCTAAAACCCTTTGAAAATCATTTTATTTTATAAGAAAGGACTAAAAATAGCCTTAGGGTAATAGCTAATTTGAAGCATTCTTAGAAGAGGTTTAATTCATGAACTTTGTTGGTAATAACCTTATAAAACTCTTAAGGCCTAAGGAAAATCTTAGAACATAGATTGTTGGCTCTTGTGACTAGATGAAACTCACATCAAGTTCATCATCATCACATGGCCGAAATATGCATCCATGGGGATGTTTCCATAACCAAACTTTAACTCGAGATAAAAGGGGCAAGTCTTTGAGCTCTAAAGTCTTTAAGTGATGACGAAATGTAAACATGCTATGCATTCCATTTTATTTTTCATTATAAAGTAAAGTGAGAACTTCAAAGTAAATATGAGATGCAAGAACATGAAATATAAATATGAGGTGCTAGAAGTATAAATATGCAAGACTTGAAAGTAAATATGCAAGTTCATTTTATCTTTTAGGATTTAAGTGATGACTTGAAATATAAATGTGAAATGCAAAGCTTGAAACTTAAACATGATAATGCAAGTTCTTTTCTTTAATCTTTAGAGCTTAGTGATGACATAGAAAAGTAAATATGAGGTGCAAAGCATAAATTTAAACATGGATGCAAGTTCATTTTTTTTTTGCATCTTTACTAGAGCTCTTACAAGACTTTAAAGGAATTTAAACCTCAACCCAAACTTATCATAACAAGATAAAGCAAGCTTTAGAGTTCTTGTACCAAGGTTTACAAAGAAACCATATGGTGTGAACTTCATTATCAAGCTCTAAGGAAATGGATTAAAAGAACAAATGAACTTAAAGAAAAGGAAAGATGGCCAAAACCATGGGAAGAAAAGAGTGAGACTTTAAAACTCTAGAGACCATGACCTTGATGATGGAATTACACCAACATCATGTGGTCTCATCCTTTAGTTACTTTTTCAACCATACAACCTTTGAAAATCGAAAATCTAAGCTAAAGAAAAGAAGAAGAGGAAACCAAAATCTCTCATAGTCCAAGGACCAAGTTTCAAGCTTTAGAGGTTACACAAGTAATGATCTCTTGACCATCATCTAAACCCTCATCATCAAGCCAACATTTTGCTTTAAAGAAAGGCTCCAAGGCCGAAATACATAGAGGAGAAAAGAAGTTTTAAAAGCCAAGAGAAACCAACAAAACTCATCTTTATCCAAAACTTTAAAAGATAAAATTTTAACAAAACAAAAATCCCTACCAAGTGATTTGAGGTTGAGATAAGTGAAGAAGATGAAGAAGTTGAAGAAGAGGAACTCTTAAACTTGAGAGAAAAAGAAAAGCTCAAAGTGCTCTTGAAAACTCAAACTTAGCAAATGAACTAAAAGTGATTCATGTTTATCCAAGCATGCTATTTATAGAGAAATAAAACAAATAAGAAGTGTAAAGGAGGGAGGAGGTTTTGGCCAAGCATGCAGCCACATGAGTTTCATGAGGTGAGATATTGTGTCCTTGAAGCATGGTGAGGCATGGCTCAAGGTAAGGTGAGGTATGGCTCAAAGAATGGTTCAAGGCATGGATCTTTGAGTGTTTGAAATTTCAAACATGTGATGGAAATGGGGGGAGAAGTGGTCGAATGTGCATTAGCCAAGGGGGAGGAAAATCTCTCATTTCAATTGTGGTTTAGAGTTGTGTTTAGGTGTGTCTTTGATTAGGCTTAAGTTTAGGAATTTGTGAGAAAGTGTTTAGGTGACTAAGGATGTAATTAAGGATTTCATGACAAGGTTAGGGAATGCTAAGTCACCTAAGAAATAAAAGAGGAAAGATTGCATGTAACGCCCCAATTTTTACTGTAATTTTTACTGTCATTAGAAATTACCGAATTACTGTAGGTAATTATTACATAAGATTTGAGGTCGAACAATCCTCAATAAAGGAATATAACATTAGAAGAGAGGTTAGGAGCGATTCATGCAAGAGTCGCAAATCCCGAACTTTCATGACGTATAAAATGACCAAAATGCCCCTGAAGTTATTTTACTCAGAAAATGAGGATCGTGGGCCCCACTTATTCTCAAGGGGATGTTTTGATGATAATAAGGGATTGTTTGTGTTATGTGTGTTAATAGAGCAGAAGGATCTCAATTTTGAGTTAGGCCAAGAAAATGACCAAAGCAGCCTGCTAAGGTTATTTTAACTCCGATGTAAGGGCGTCTTGTGAGCCCGAACCTCACTAAAATGTTTTAAAATTTGTTTTTAAGCCATGATTAACCATTGGTTAGGCTCGAGTGGCCTCGGACAGTTTTTAAGTGAAATGATTTGCTCCTTATTTTAAAGGCGCTATTTGCAATTTAGGATTTTTGATTCAGATACGAAACCTAAGCAATATTAGGCTCAAATTAAAGCTTATTAAATTCTAATATTAATCTAGAGTCAAAATTATGTATTTAGATTGATTAGAACTAAAATTGCTCAAAAACACCCAAATTGCTTACTAATTCACTTAAGCCCTTAACCGTAAATTCTCTAAATTACATGAATACCTTGCCTACACCTAAATAATGCATGGAACACACAAATTTCACTTCTTTGGGCTATAATGGACGAAATTATTGATGCCATTATGCAGCTGAATTATTGCCAAAAGTTGCACTAAAACAAAATGCCAAAATGTCACCATAAGAGACATAATTCCTTAATTTCATACAACTTTGTCTAAAATGATTTTTCCTCCCTTATTTCTCCTGCAAAATTCTCACAACTACCTCCTCATTTTGGCCAATTAGAAGCCTCAAAATCTTCTATAAATAGGCTTGCTTGAGTGGTCTTGGAATGCTTTGTTCATAACTAGTTTTTAGGAGCACCAAAATCTTTCTTTCTTCTTCCTCTTTGGCTGAATACTTTCTTCAATTTTTTCAAAGAGATTTTGTTTCATTTCACTTCAAGAAACCAAGTTCTCTTCCTCTTCTTCAACTCAGATTAGGTAGGGAGTAGTTTCTAAATTTATTTCTATGCTTTGAGGAGTTGTGTTTTTAGCTTAAAATAATGAAATTATGAACTTACCTTAGCTTTTCATTTCGGTTTTCCTCTTCATTTTTTCTTTAACCAATTCGGCCATATGGCCTAGGTGGAACTAAGATGATGGCTTGATGATGAGGACCTTGAGGGTGGGTTGTAAATCCATCACAAGTAAGGCCTCTAAAGCTTGAAAATTCCACTTGATGCAAAATTTTAAAGAATAATGCTTTATGATGCTAAAACAAAGATTTTTAGTTTAGAACTTGAAAGATGTATTTTCCAAGCTTGTATTTCATGTTTATGTTTCAAGTCATCACTTAATCTTTCAAGATAATAAAGAGGTTGCATCTCATATTTAATTTATGCTCTCACTTTATTTTATAATGGCTAAAAGAATCAATGCATGGCATGTTTATTTTATGCCATCACCTAAAGATCCTAGAGGTCAAAGACTTGGCCATGTATCACAAGCAAAGAAATATGATTATTGGAGTTAAAGAATTTATTCTTTAAAAAGTCTTGAGATTGGAGCTTAAAAAGATGTAATAATAATTCTCTTCCTTCATCGGTCTGTCTGGACTACACGCGCCTCCAGTTTCTTAATATTCTTTTCTCCCTATACTGGTCCTATGCGGATTACCGCCACTCCAGTTTCTTGCATCATGTTTATATTTCAAGTTCTTGCATCATGTTTAATTTTCAAGTCATCACCTTAAATCTTAAAGATAAAGAAATGGAATTGCATATCATATTTATAATTCCAAGCTATCACCTTATAAAGATAAGATTATAATAAGGTTGCATAGCATGTTTATAATTCTAAGATGTCACCTAAATCTCTAAAGCTCAAGACTTACTCCTTTTATCTTAAGTGAGAATTTTAATTGTGAAGATCCTCCCAAGGTTGACAAAAGAACTAGTTTCTAAATGAGTTTTAAGACTTTGCAAGGATTTTACGGGGAACTAGTATTTTATATGCACTTAAAATATGATTCAATGTAATTGCATGAGGTTCATGATTCGGCCACTGATCTGAGTTTAGTATCAATGTATGGTAATGATTTGATATGTTTTAAGTTGTGATAATTATGTTTTATTGTTAAGAGAATGATTCACTGTATGTTAGAGATAAAACTAGCTCCCTAGAACAACCGAAGAGCTAGAATTTACCTGGTTTTTGACCCCTTTAAGTTTAGCCAATGCCAAATCTGTTTTAGTATGTTATAATTCTGTCTAGGATTAGTTAGCCATGAAAAATTTGGTAGCAATTAGACTAAGATTGATCCCGAATACTAAAAATGAACTTAGCAACTAGAAAACCGTAAAAACAAGATTTCTAGAACTCTAGGGAATGAAATTTATGCATTCTATCCAGAATCTTTAGCAATGATAAGAACCAGGTTTTATTATGTTTAAATAAGGGAGAATGATTCATAATTGGTTTAGTAACTAATTTCAGCATCATAGGAAAGTAGTAACAAGAAAGGATTTAAAACATAACTTCTAGCATACCGTAAAACCTTAGGAACAACTTACTACCTATGCTACCCCATTTGATTTAATAGTGTTCTTAAGGCCTATAAATAATCGTAAGGATGGTAATAAATCCCTTAGGTGCATAACTAATTAGTTCTATAATTGATAATTCTATGTAAGTATTGGATGCTTATTAAGTACTTGATATCATTGAATGATTTCCTGGCTTGCATGTTATAGTTGCTGTTGCAAATAATGAGAATGCTTATGCATGAAATATTCTTTTATTATGTAAAATTTACCTTGCTAGAAGAAAGTGTATCATTGTAAAAGTGTAATTTGGAAAGGTTCGCTAAGCAAAGACTTGGTATTTAAGCGTGTCCATTGTGACCCACCTCTCTTTCCTGGAAATCTCCCAGATGCATGATTATAGTTGATATATATTATTCTAGCTTAAGACTATAAATGAGAAAATGCTATGATGTTTATGAATTGTATTGTGATATAACATGCAAGGATTTAATGGTGACTTAAACTTATAAGAAAATGATCCTTTGGAACTATCAGACTATAGGTGGTGAAAAGGTGATTTTAGCCCCCTAACCCGTTCTCTCAAAAGGGTAGAGTCGGGACTTTAGCTTATCAAAAGGGATAAGTATATGCTAGTAATGACTAGTAAAGTATGAGCTCATAACCTAAATTACTCCCAAAAGGGTGGAGTATAGGGTGGCCCAATGAAAATAATGATGATGATAAGATTTTAAGTCACCTAAGGCACTAAAGAAATGAAATATATTGCCTTTGTGTCCATGTGTAGCTAATATTATATGGCGTTCTTTTATGCATGTTATTTTGATAATGATGATGAGGAATATGATGTAATGATAAAGGAAAAGTTCATTGTAAATATGACATGTTAAGATTATGATGCATTATAAGACGATGATTCAAAATTGACGAACCTCGGTTAAGTATTTGTCCGAACTTAAAATGAATCTTTGCATGCTCACTATTTTAGAATAATCCCGAGGTTCCTGGGGACTTTGATGATGACACTGTAGAAGGAGGTACCCTACTGAGAATTCTTTAGTAAGATTCTCACTCCCTTTTCTTTATTTTCCGCCATTGTCTCCAGATTCAAATGGCGACATTCGGTCTGCTCGTTGATACCCTACTTGGGAATTCCACTATGATTCGATTGCATTGCTCGTATCATTTTGGAAGTGGGAGGTCGCAGTCAGTGTTTTTATTTACATAGGTCGTCCATTTGCACATCCTATCCTTAGTTATCGATTTTCTCTACTTCTCCTATGGCGATGAAATGGTTTTTAACATGCACGCCCACTTGATGAAAGGATGTTACGTTCTTATCCCGCTTCATCTGCTGTCCATGGATTTCAGTATGTTCCCGAGACGAGATATTCTGAAACTGATCCTTGAGGACTCCTACTCATGTATATTCTAAGAGCTCTGCTCCTACTCCCACACGTGTAAAGAGAGGGTAGTGAGAAAGCAGCTGTTCAGCCGAGGTTAGCAAGAAGGCCGTCCATGCACTCCCACTGGTGCATCTCGTGTCCCCCTCCCGAGGAGCTCATCAAAGGATCGGATTTATTCCCCATTTCCGGGACAAAGGGCCATAGAAGGTTCTTAGTAGATTTATGTGTGTTCATGCACCCTAGTTTTAGGATAACCTTCCCGGCTTATGGAGTTATCTAGTTTAGGGGCATGTATTTCCTTATGTATATTTTCTTTTTTGGGTTTGCATAAGACAATGATGTATGATCATAACCCACCCTTTGAGTGAGGTTATTGTATGTAAATATATGTTATAATGTGCTTATGGATGTTATATGATGGAGCCAAAGTGATATGATGTGATATATTCTTAAACGTCTTATTATACTCTGCTTACTCGTTCACGTTGTACTCGGCTCACGTTTTCAATTATGTTTTTTTTAAAAAAAAAAAATGGCTCGTAATTTCACTAAGTATTTTCAAATTATGAAGAAAGAACCAAAGCAAGGAGTAAAGTCTAGTCATTAATCAGATTCAACCTAGGTGTATTTGGTTTATTACTAGGGTGTTACATTGTTTGCATAGTGGATATGTTTCTTATGTTTCTACATTATGTCATTGTGAACATGGAATGTTGCAGAAGGTATTGATATGCATTCATAACTTAGTATGCTCTATTCATAACATTAAGATGCTTGCTAAAGGACACGAGGCTCGGCTAACAGTATTTCCAACTTAATAAATAAACTTTATTTATGTTAACTACTTTCATAATGAAACCCAAGGCTCCTGGGGAAAATGATGATGTCATGTGTGTGGAGATGGAAACCCTACTGAGATTCTTATTTAAGTTTCTTACTCTCTCTCTTTCTTTCCATCTTTGTTTTCAGACAAGATTGATGGTGATGTCCATGGACTACCTTGAGATGTCAGCATAGGAGTTGCACCATGGTTTAAATCAGAGTGGCGCAGCAGAAGCAAAGATATAGGCCTTCCTACTTTCAAACTTTGAAGTTTTCTCATCTTCGTACATGCTCGTAACCTAATTCTAGTAGTTGTGCACCCATGAGGGGTTCAGTTACATGTTAGTCATGATTAGCTTTTGTATTATCGTACGCTCAACTTCTATGCATGGGCTTTGTATAAGTGATGGTATTTGTAGCATCCCCTGCCGCTTTATGGATTGACAACTATCCCCACAAACCAACACAGATCTTTTCAGCACACTTTGTCCACACTCATATGCTTCCTAGGAAAACTTCCCAGAAGGTCACCCATCCTAAAATCTTTAGTGATAGGCTGCCAAAAAGAAGATGTATCTTGTTGGTATAGGAAGTACAAATCAATTCATGTAAGCCCTCCGCTTGGAAGTCTGCTAGGAGTCGCTCCTTATCCGTACCTTCTTGCATCAGTGATCACTCCCTGACTTCATCACTGGGTGTTACATGTAACATCCTCCCAAGTACAACGTCATCCTTAAGTCATGACATCATACTCAAGAGTTGTTACTTATAAATTAGCGGACCTTTCTTAAATATCTATAGCCATTTTGATTGATTCATGAGATAACTAGGTCATAATTCTACAGAAATATATAGCAATGAAACCAAAATATTTATTTAATACAAAGTTTAGTACATAAAGGAAGCTCTTTTAAGAGATTTAACACACCTTTGTCCTCTAACATATTTACATACATATCCATTCCACTAAATACAACATAATAAAAGCATGAATTACTACACTATTGGACTTCCGAGTTCTTTTGCATAGCAGTCTCTTGATTTTCTGCATCAACCTGGAGACGACACGGGAACACAAAAATATAGGGGTGAGAATTATACAATTCTCAGTAGGGTAACTCCCCCAAATACACAATCATAATGTCATCGTCATCATCCCAGCCACTTCAGTTTATTAAGAAAAAGTGGTCATGCATCATATAATAACGGTTTATTTTTAAAGTTCCAAATCATACTTCCGAAGTGGGTTACTTTTAACATTCAATCACATAATGTACATATACCATACTACTCAACATCATATACTACTAACTTTCCACTTAAATATATTGGTCTCACTTTCGATAGTAAACTTCTTCACTCGGCATATAAGACAAAGGATTTCTTAGAAAATTTACTTCTCAAACTTGCCTTGGCCCTTGACTAATCTTGTCACATCTGGGCGTTACGTACCGCCATCCCCAGTGTGGCAATAATGGGTAATAGACTCCTTTTCAAGACTGAGCTCATTCCTATACATGATCATTGGATTTACTTTCTCCAATTCTCACACAGACCTATTCCTAGCCAGGTTTACTTTCCCTAACTCAATTCAAGGGTAGTCAGGTTTACTTTCCCTGACAGACTGGTTTTACTTTCTCTAGCCCAAGGATTATAAATCTTATGCTCTTCTTAGTAGTAAGGTTTTCGTTCCCCAACAAACTGGATTTACTTTCTCCAGCCCAAGGAACATAATCTTATGTTTTTCTTTTGCATATAAGCAATTGTAATAAGCATTCATATCTATACATGCCTAACCTCATCAATAAGCTCACATGCTTAATGATTCATATCCATATTCATGTACTCATGTCATACTAGTACAAGATGCCATTATTTCATCAATTCAAAGCATTAATTTATTTTCAGCACAATGGCAGATTTCATATATTTGTAGCACAATTTAATATGCAATTCAAACCATCAAATTGGAGGCTATAAAAATTCTCCATAACACCTCAATGTGTCCACAAGGTTTCAAAAAATTGCATAGTGAAAAGAGTTCTCTAATTATGTTAACAAAATTAGACAAATTTGGTGGTCAGAGACCACTAATTCTCAGCTAAATTCCTGAATTCCCTAATTTTTAACCCTAGAAAATGAAACCAGAAAATTGGGAATAAAAATCCTGGTAAAACCTTAAGATGTCTCTAATACCTTGAAAAAATTTCAAAGAAAAAATCAATCGTTTACTATGGTAACAAAAATAGACAAATTCGCAGCTTCAGTTCCAATAGTTTAGGCAGCATAGGTACAATTTCGGTTCTTGATTTTTTAGACATAGGAAAAGTGACCGGAATATCTCAAAATTTTTACTGAAGATGCGTTACATGTTAGCTACATCATACAAAATTTTCAGCTCACTCGAAAACCTCTAACTAGGTCAGAAAATTCGTGATTAGTTGCTACCTATACAAAAATCGAAAATCCAGCATGTATCACTCAACATCTTTTTGACAAAATTGATTTTTCCCCAATACCAAACTAATCCACCTATGCAAATACATCAATATCTAAGTGTAACATCACATAAGAACTAGATTTTATCACATTGAAACAAGCCAAAATCAGCAAGAACAGAAATCACAAGAACAAGTCACAAAAACCCTACTTGTGAAGCTTTAAGGCTTCTAACTCTAAAGGATCTTTCAAAATGATTTTTCCTCACTTCAAGCCTTCCAAACAGCACCTAACCCTTCATTAAATAGTAGAGAATAATAGCTCAGGATTCAGCTTAGAGATTATTTAAAATTCTAATCGGTTGGTTTGGTAGATATTGAGGAGTGGAATAAGTTTTATGAAGGAGATTTGGGGTTTTATCAATTGTAGGTTAGGAAAATGGAAGTTTGAAATCAAGTTGTTATAGTTTTTCTTTATGAAGAATGTAACATCCTAATTTTTAACCCAATACTCTAGAACATATTTAGGTTAATCATTAGTCTGTTACTTCATAGTTCTCATTTTTACTTTGAAATACTTAACGGAAAATACGGGTAATTTTTTTTTTGAAATAAAAAGTGAGAGCCGCGTGATGCGATAAGCGGTAAACCATGTATAGTAAAACAAATGTCTCACAACATCATAACATAAGGCACACCATGAATAACACTGAATATCATCTCATATATATATATATAACTTGCCCACTTATAAGTGTGGGACTTAATTTAATACAAGGAAAATACAGGAAAGGAAATACAACACAAACTTAAACATGATCTACTCCCCTACCCGAGTGCATCTAATGGGATAACCTCTAAACAAAAGAAGGTTTATCCCCATCTAAGTGGTGTGTGCTATAACCGGGTACTCCATCGGTTGATCGTCACCTCCTACTAACGTCCGTCATGAGCAGAGGCAAGTATCAGGAAGCGGGCGAGCTCCTCGGGCGTAAAGAGGCGGAACGGGGATCGAGAGTGACCCCCGCGGCGTGGTCGCATCTTCGGTCGTCGCGCAAGTCATGGCTGAGTCACGGTATCCTCACTGCCCTCCCTCGTCAATGGTGGAGAGGGGGCAGAGCTCTCGCTATACGGATGAGTAGGCGGGTCCTCGGACGGGTCGGTCTCTGAAAAGTAGGTCCGGGGCACGTAATCAGGATGGTCTCGCATGGCCAAGGCGGCGGTATACATGCGGAGCACTCTCTCGTCATGCGTACGCTCACGCTCAAAGACCCGCTCGTCCTCGCCATAAGGTGCAGTCGGGGAGAAGCGATGGGTGTGCACGGGATGAGCGAAGGGGCGCCCTACGAACATGAAAACCCGCACCGTTCACTGCCCCTCAAAATGGTATGACCCGTGAGCCGGGTCATAGTGCACCTCCCATGTCGGGGTGTCCACGAACACTACGAACGTCGCCATCTGAAGGCGTGGCGGAAAGAAAGAGATAGAGGGAGTGAGAATCTTGCTAAAAGAATCTCGATGCAAGGGCCTCCTCTTTGCCTAGGTGTCATCATCTACGTCCTCAGGAACCTTGGGTTAATTATACAAAATGACTGAGCATGTATTAAGTTCATTTTAAACTTTAAAATATACTTTAGCCAAGGTCCGTTCATTTTAGGATGATCTTAATGTCATGAATGCAACATAATAGAAGATGTATGCATGGCACTACCTAATGCACATGCATAAAACATAACATCAAGCATCATCATACTTAGTGGCATAAAGTGGCAATAGAAACATTCATATGGGACAAACTTAGTGACATAATCATAATCATGAAACATCTCTTCCTCATGGGCCACCCTGAAAGACAATCGAACTGGGGGTGCTCAGCCGAACTGGTGTCACCTAGAACGTGTCACATATCTAGGTTATGAGCTCATACCTTAACTAGTCACTAGTTCTTACTTACCACTTTAACGATAAGCGTATCATAAATCATAAATCCCGATTATCTGGTACGGGTTAGGGGCAAACCTCTTAGGGTGCTCAGCCGAACCGGTGTCACCTAAGAGTATAAATTGGTACCGATGTCACATGAGTTCTATGGAGGTGCTCGGCCAAGGTGTCATCCTAGACCCCATCTTAGTACCTTAATTTCCAAAATCTCTTTAAGTCCCCAAATTTGTCAAAAAATTCAGCGCTGTGACTTTACACGAATTTCCTTCCAAATTTGCTTTATGCCACATAAACATATAACCTCATGAATTCCTCATATGAATAACATCATCATCATTTGCATACTACATGCATCATCATAAAACATTCAAACGCTTACCCTTACGGTAGCTTATGCTTTGACCCTTACGGGTCTTAATCTTGAGATATAGTTCTCTAACATCCGTCGCTCATATCTTTATGCACCTAAGGGCTCATAATTAATCATCATTCCTAATCCTCATGTTCATACTTAAATCTGAATAGCATAGGGCAAAATCTCTAACTTGTGTTTATGGGGTTCTAGAACTTACATTTTAGACCCTTTCTCGGTTCCGTCTTCGCCTAAGGCGCTATAAATTAAATCTAAATCAACTATGAGACATTCCTATGCTTAAGGACTAATTATTAATCATGTTTATCATGTTGTAAGGGTGCTAGATAGAATCCAAAAAAATAAACGTTCTAAGAGTTCTAGACTTGCATTTTTACGGTTTTCTAGTTACTAGTTTCCCTATAGGTGCTAGAATTCGATTCTAATCCAATTGATACCAAGTTTTTCATGTCTAAACAATCTAAATCTGATTATGTTCCCATTAAAACAGTTTGGAAAAGTTCCAAAAGCAAATGGGTTAAAACTATGTCAAATTCCAACTTTACGGTATTTCTAGTTAGCTAGTTTCTTACCTATCATGCATAGGATCGCTTCTGCATCATCATATGATATTTTCACACATCAAAACATCATCATACAGCATCACACTCATCATATCAGAACTGAAAACATTTAACTTTAATAAGAGAGTTAAATTGACATTTCTAGGTACATAAGTTAACTGGTTTCTCTTGGAATCAATCTAGAACTTCTAAAACTCTTTTCAAAACATTTTAATTCATCAAGAGGCTAAGAGAAGCCTTAGGTCAGTGACCAAAACATATTCCATCCTCTAAAAGAGAATAAAATCGCAACTTGTGATGACATAACCTTATAAAGATTTGTAAAGTTTTAAGGAAAACTTAAAACATAGACTATTGGTCCTAGTAGCTAGATGAAAACTCATTGCAAGTCCATCATCACTACTTGGCCGAAAATATGCATTCAAAGAATGGTTTCACATTAAACTTTAACTTGGAATGAAATGGGCAAGTCTTTGAGCTCTAGGTTCTTAAGTTACGACATAAAATAAACGTGCTCGTGCTTTTCATTTTTAATCTTGCTTACAAAATAAAGTGATGACTTAAATTAAATGTGCAAGGCATAAACTTAAACGTGCAAGCTTGAAAGTAAATATGCGAGGCATAAACTTAAACGTGCAAGCTTGAAAGTAAAGATGCAAGGTTCAATTCTTTATTTTAGTGCTCTTGACCCAACAACAATCGACTTTAAGGCCGAAATAGAAAGGCATTCGAGAAATTAATTAGGTGATAATGCAAGTTCAATTCTTTATTTTAGTGCTCATGGCCCAACAACAATCGACTTTAAGGCCGAAATAGAAAGGCTTTGAGAATTAAATTAAGTGATGATACAAGTTCCATTTTAATCTTCTTAGGTGATAGCTTGAAAGTAAAGATGCATAGCAAGAATGTAAATATGAATGCAAGCATAAAATAAATTATGCAAGTTCATTTTATCTTTCTAGAGCTCTTAACAAGACTTTAAAGGAACTTACACCATAACCCAAACTCATCCAAACAAGGTAAAGTCAAGCTTAGAGTTCTTAAAACTCAACATAATATTCTTAGGAAATCAAACCATGAAGCTTAGAAAAATTAAGGAAATGTCCGAAATCTTCAAGAAGAAAAAGGAACATTTTTAAAACTCTAGAGTTCATGATCTTGATGATATATTAACACCAACATCATGAGTCCTCATCATTGAGTTCACAGAACCATTTTAAAACATCATCAAGGCTAAATTTCTCAAGAGTTCAACAAAGGAAGAACTAGAAACATTTTTGTTCAAGAACAAAGATCAAGCTCTAGAGTTTGTTTCAAGTGATGAACATCATCATGAAACTCTCAGCATCAAGCTCTCATTTCTTCATTCCCAAAGGCCCATGGCCGAAAATGGAAAGGAAAAGGAATGGAAGAGAAGTTCTAAAAAGAATCAAGAGAAACTATAAACATAAAGCTTAGAACAAGAACTTTAAAGAAAGGAATACTTGAAAGAAAATCCCTAATTGGTGTGATGAACTTGAAGATGGAAGAAGAAGATGAAGAAGATGAAGAACTTGAAGAACTCCAAGAACTTGAAGAACACTAGAACTTTGAGAGTAAAAGAAAAGCTTTGAGTGTTCCTAAACTTAGCAAATGATCTAAAAGTGGTGCAAGCTTCCCAAGGCCATCTATTTATAGAGAAATGAAGCAAATGGAGGGTGTGAAGGCTGATGAAGGCTTCGGCCATATGAGGTGCAGAATGGGAGAGAAAAATATCTCTTACAAGGCATGGTTCAAAGCATGGTGGAAGCATGGGCAAGCATGGGCTCAAGTATGGTGCAAGCATGGGCTAAGCATGGTTCTTTGAGTGAGAAAACAATTCAACATGTGGTCAATGGGGGGAGAGGTGGCCGAAACTTCATCAGCCATGGGGGAGGGTTCTTTGCATTTTAATTGTGGTTTAGAGTTGTGTTTAGATGTGTCTTTGATTATGTTCAAGATTAGGAATTTGTAAGACAGTGTTTAGGTAAGGAAAATGGATAATTAGGGTGGTCTAGACATAATTAAGGAGTGGTCTTGCACCATTAGTGAGTTACATTCTCAATTTAAAGTCTAAACAACTCTAGACACACTTCCTTGATTTAAGGAATTGGAGAGAGAAAATACTATTCAAGATTCCAAAACTAGGAATCTTGAGTGCTAAAAAGAGATTTAAGTTTAATCTAAGCAATTTTAGGTTCTAATTAACCTTAATAAATTATTTTGACTCTAGATTAATTAGGAAAATTAATTAATCTTCGTTTAGAGCCTAATATTGTTTAGGTTTGCTTAATTACGTCATTAAGCTCAAAAACACTATTCTAGGGGCAAAATCGTAATTTTGCACTAAAACTCTTGACCACGGGACTTGAGCAGAGGCCTCTAGACACATGAAAACATGTTTTTAAACCTGCAGGAAAGTTTAGGGCTCAAGCAGCACCTTTACTGCGTAAAGCGCTATAAGGGTATTTTGGTCATTTGACCCGAAAGCTGCCCGAAAACGAAATTTTCGCTTCCGAAAGCATTCTAAGGCCATTCAATCCCCTTCAAACATTGAGCTGACCCTTCGAGGATGACCGAGTTGGTTACCCTCGAATTCGGGTCAGGAAATGACCTCAGGGCATTTTGGTCATTTCTCTCGGACAGAAAGAATCGGGGTGTTACAAAGAAGCCATGGAGGATGCTACTTCTTTGATGGCCAAGGATGATACTTAATAGAGAAGTTTGGTTGTTTTAATTTGTCTTTAGGATAAAGTAGCATTTATGTAACATTAATGTATAATTTTTTAAAGAAAAGAAAACAAATGGATGGCTAGGATTTAATCTTGTAAAGCAAGATTAGATCTTAGCCATTCACTAAGTCAAAATGGATATATATTACATACTAAACTATCTTTCGATGTGAAAAATTGCATATAGAAATCTTACCGAACGGATAAAACAGTGTACCCGAGTAATCAAATATTGCCCGAAAATTAATTCCAGGAATAAAATCTTTATTTCTATCTATTTCTAATCTTATTCTCATGTTTTCCCAATTTCGGACACCTTCGGGTCCCGAATTAGGGGTTACGGCTATCTCGGCGCCCGCAAAACACTATTCATATTTTTTTTTTTTACAAAACCATTGGACCGCCCTCATTATTGTTAAAACTGTCAGATTTTTGAAATTATTACTAATAAAGCTCAAATTAATTTTTAACTAATTTTTCAGGGTGTTACATTACATGCCCACTAGCTTCCACTTGGTTCATCCTTGAACCACATCATGCTAGGGGAAGTACAGGCTCTGATACCATTTGTAACATCCCTTACTGCTTTATGGATTGACGACTGTTCCCACAAACCAACACGGTCTTTTTAGCGTGCTTTGTCCTCATTCACACGCTTTCTGGGAAAACTTCCTAGAAGGTCACCCATCCCAAAATTGCTCCAAGTCAAGCACGCTTAACTATAGAGTTCTTTAGTGATAGGCTACCGAAAAGAAGATGCATCTTGTTGGTATAGGTAGTACAAATCAATTCATATAAGCCCTCCTTAACTGTATAGTCCCACACCCATACAGTCTTAGGATCCTTCTCATTTTGGTATGTAATCGGTTCATTCATGTACCCCTCTGCTTGGAAGTCTGCCCAGAGTCACTCCTTGTTTGTGCTTTCTTGCACTGGTGATCACTCCCCGACTTCGTCACTGGGCGTTACAGTATTATACTCATGAGATATTTCCACATTATCATCATCATTATTATTATTATTTGATATGATATTTAAAGTCAATGTTATGATATGATGATGTTCCCAGTTTATGCTATACTGTAACATCCTCTCAAGTGCAACGTCATCCTTAAGTCATGACATCATACTCAAGAGTTGTTACTTATAAATTAGCGGACCTTTCTTAAATATCTATAGCCATTTTGATTGATTCGCGAGATAACTAGGTCATAATTCTATTGAAATATATATAGCAATGAAACCAAAATATTTATTTAATACAAAGTTCAGTACATAAAGGAAGCTCTTTTATGAGATTTAACACACCTTTGTCTTTTAACATATTTACATATATATCCATTCTACTAAATACAACATAATAGAAGCATTAAGTACTACACTATTGGACTTCCGAGTTCTTTTGCATAGCAGTCTCTCAATTTTCTTCATCAACCTGGAGACGACACGAGAACATAAAAACATAGAGGTGAGAATTATACAATTCTCAGTTGGGTAACTCCCCCAAATACATAATCATAATGTCATCGTCATTGCCCTAGGCACTTCGATTTATTAAGAAAAAGTGGTCATGCATCATATAATAACGATTTATTTTTAAAGTTCCAAATCATACTTCCGAAGTGGGTTACTTTTAACATTCAATCACATAATGTACATATACCATACTACTCAACATCATATACTGCTAACTTTCCACTTAAATATATTGGTCTCACTCTCGATAGTAAACTTCTTCACTCGGCATATAAGATAAAGGATTTCTTAGAAAATTTACTTCTCAAACTTGCCTTGGCCTTTGACTAATCTTGTCACATCTGGGCGTTACGTACCGCCATCCCCAGTGTGGCAATAATGGGTAATAGACTGCTTTTCAAGACTAAGCTCATTCCTATACATGATCATTGGATTTACTTTTTTCAATTCTCACACAGACCTATTCTTAGCCAGGTTTACTTTCCCTAACTCAATTCAAGGGTAGTCAGGTTTACTTTCCCTGACAGACCGGTTTTACTTTCTTCAGCCCAAGGATTATAAATCTTATGCTCTTATAGGTAGTAAGGTTTACTTTCCCCAACAAACTGGATTTACTTTCTCCAGCCCAAGGAACATAATCTTATGCTTTTCTTTCGCATATGAGCAATTGTAAAAAGCATTCATATCTATGTGTACCTAACCTCAACAATAAGCTCACATGCTTAATTATTCATACTCATATTCAGGTACTCATGTCATACTCATACAAAATGCCATTATTTTATCAATTCAAAGCATCAATTTATTTTCAGCACAATGGCAGATTTCACATTATTGTGGCATGAATTTATTTGCACAAAAAACAATCATTTCAGAGGCTATAAAAATTATCAACGACACCTGAATGTGTCACCAAGGTCCTGTAAAAATTTCAGGGTAATTAAAGTTCTCTAACTATATTAAAAAAATTCTACAAATTTAGTGGTCAGAAACCCCTCCACCTCAGCTCAAGAACCGAAATTCATAATTTTTAACCCTGGCAAGTGATTGAATCAATTCAAAATAAAAATCATGCTTATACGTCGAGATGCTATAAGCATCCTGGAAAAATTTCAAAGGATAATTCAATCATTTGCTTTTGTAACAAAATTATACAAAATCACAGCTTCAGTTCCCACGATCCACACAGCATATGCTTAATTTCGGTTCTTGATTTTTTTTAAAGCAGTTTGACTCCAAATAAGAACCCAAGAAAATTCGTGGGACTACCCAAGATGTTAGCTTCAATATATATTTTTTTTAGCTAACCAAAATGCCCACAACATGCCCAGAAAATTAGTGATCACACACTGCCTGTAAGAAAACTGAAAATCCAGCAAGCATCACTCAACATCTTTTAACAAAATGATCTTTCTAACCTCATCTAAACAGTTCAGAAAAATTCATACATCAATATCAACATAATATCAACCAAATTAACTAGAAATTTTAGACTAAAACCAGTAAGAATTGCTCAGATAATTTTGAAAGGAAAAGGCCAAAGAAAGCCCTACTCTTGAAAGCTAATGTATTCTTGTCTCTAGTTTGCTCCAAAATGGAAGTTCTTCACTCCAAAGCTCTTAAAACACAATCAAACCCTCCTCTAATCAGTGATGGTTGAGGTAATGAGGTGAGGTTTGAAGATTTTAATTAGTTATATTTGTAGAGGTTGAAGTATAGAACAATTTTTGTGAAGGAAGATTTTGATTTCATCAAGGTTTGGCTTAGGATTTTTGAGGTTGAAATCAAGATTTTGATGAAGAAGGAAATGGAGGTGCTAGCTGTATGGTTGCTGCCAAGGATGACAATGGCTTCTTGGAGAAGAAATTTGCCCATATATATCTTGTAAGAAATAATGTGATTGGTTAACATAAAGCATAATTGCTTTTCATCAAAGAAACTTAATATCAATGGCTAAGATTTGATCTTTCATCCAAGATAAAATCTTAGCCATTCATTTGGCATTCAAAGGGATAGACTTCATTATTTTGCAAAGATTAACTAGCTTTTGGTGTTAAAAATCGCACACTGAAATTTCACCGAATAGGTGAAACATCGTACTCGGGTAATCAAACACTACCCGAAAATTAATTCCAAGTGTAAAATCTTTATTTCTATCTATTTCTAATCTTATTCCCATGTTTTCCAAATTTCAGGCACTTTCGGGTCCCAAATCAGGGGTTTCGGTTGTCCCAGCGAGCCAGTGGGGCCTGCAAAATACTATTCATATATATATTTTTTTACAAAACCGTTGGACCATCCTCATCATTGTTAAAACTGTTAGATTTTTGAAATTACGACTAATAAAGCTCAAATTAATTTTTAACTAATTTTCAGGGTGTTATATATACTCTATTGTGATTCGCATGTATGTTGCGATATGGATGACGTAGTTTGTTCAAGTATGTGCGGCTTATGTTTTCATTTTAAGTTTCAAAAAATAAATTCACCCATATTTTCGCTAAGTATTTTAATAATTTCAAGTTAAGAACTGGGATAAAAGAGTAATAACTAATAATTAACTTAAATACGTCATAGGCTTGTTGGGTTAAATATTAGGGTGTTACAAGATGTCTCTAACACATGTAAACATTTCAAAGCAAAAATCAGTCATTTTTATGGTAATAAAATTAACAAAATTCATAGCTTTAGGTCTAGAAATTCAGGCAGCATAGGCATGGTTTCAGTTCTTGATTTTTTTAAAGTAGTAAAAGTCTAAAACAAAGCTCAAGAAAATTCGTTAACTAGCTTAGGATGTTACCTTTAACATATAACTTTTCTAACTTATAAAAATACCTACAAATGCATTAGAAAATTCATGATTAGTTGATGTCTGGGGCAAAACTGAAAATCCAACAACATGGTTCAACACCTCTTTTGACAAAAATGATTTTTCAACAATACTAAACTACTCCACTAATGCAATTACATCAATATCTATGTATAACCTCACATTAAAACTAGAATTATCAAATTTAAATACATAAAATGCAACGCCCCGATTTTTTTCTTCCTGTGCACAAATGACCAAAATGCCCCTGAGGTCATTTTTACCGGGAATTGAGAAAAGCCAGTTCGAGTATACCTCAAATAGATCTTTTAAGGCGTGAAGGGGATTAATTGTGTTATGTTCTTTATTGGAGATGAAAACCTCAATTTTTGGCGTTTCCATGCCAAATTACTAAAATATCCCTATGGTTGTTTGACACAAAATTAAGTGCCGATTGAGCTCGGACTTCACCCAAAAGTTTGAAATGATGTTTTTAAGAAATGTTTACTGTCTGTATAAGCTCAGGCAATCTCAAGGAGTTTTTGTGCAAAATTACCATTTTATCCCTAACTTGTGCATTTTGGGCCTAATGATATGATTAACGAAACTTAAGCAATATTAGGCTCTAATTAAATATTAATTAATTCTAATAATTAATCTTGAGTCAAAATAATTAATTGAGGTTGATTAGAGCTTGAGATTGCTTAGGGAAACTCAAAATCCCTTTCTTAATTCCAGACTTTGTGCCATGTCAATAAAAATAATATTTTCTCTTTCCAATTCCTTAAATTAAGGAATCATGTTGGAGTTTGAAATTCAAACTAATAAAGTTTAATTCCCCTAATTGAGCAAGACCATTCCCTAATCTTGTCATGCACGGCCTTGGTTGCTTGTTGCTAGCCCAAATACTCCATTAACAATTCCTAAAGTGCCTAATCAAGTTTATCTCTAAACTCAACTCTTAAACATAAAAGAAAGAAAATATCTCCTTCTACCCATACCTTCCTCATGGCTACCCAGACCTCCCTCCATGCCTCCATGATGGCTAGTCACTCCTTGCCTATACCCTTCCATGTGTGATTTCTTTATTTAAACACCCAAACACACAAAATCTCATATTCTTCCCATTCACTTTTTTGGCCAAAGTCTTGTGTCCAAAAAGCTTGTGTCAAATCCTCTCTTCTCTCACTTCTCCAAACTTCTCTTTTTTTCTCCACCACCATAAGAACCACCACTCACCACCATCCCTCAACCTCAAACCACCACAAACCATCCTCAAGAAACACAATCTTCCTACCTCTAAACACAAGAAACCAAAAGAAACCTTCCTTTCTTTTCTTTTCTTCTTGGCCGAATTCTTGGAGCACCCTAAGGAGGACTTGTGTAATGCCCCAATTTTTCTATCTGAGAGAAAATGACCAAAATGCCCCTGAGGTCATTCTCTGTCCGGAATTTGAGGATAGCTGACCTGGCAGTCCTCGAAGGGTCAACTCAGTGTTTGAAGGGGATTGGATGGTCCTTGAGTGATATTGAAAATGAAAATCGTGTTTTCTGCAGTTTCGGGTCAAAATGACCAAAATACCCCTATAGCTTTTTTGCATGGGTAAAGGTGTTGTTCGAGTCGGAAACTTTCCCCAAAGGCTTAAAATGACGTTTTCATGTGTTTAAAAGTATCTGTTTAAGTCTTGGTAGTCCTAGGCAGTTTTTGTGTAAAATTACAATTTTGCCCCTGGCATAGTGCCATTTGAGCTTAATGATGTAATTAACCAAACCTAAGTAATATTAGGCTCTAATTTAAGATTAATTAATTCCCATAATTAATCTAAAGTCAAAATAAGTCATTAAAATTAATTAGAACCTAAGATTGCTTAGATTAAACTCAAACCCCTTTTCTTTTTAAAAACTCAAGTTTCCAAAACATAGAATCTTGAATAGTATTTTCACTATTCACTCTCCATACTCCACGTAGCCTAGGTAAAGTAGGATTTTGACCCCACTAATGGACAAGAATGCTCACTAATCACACCTTAAATAGCCTTGATTACCTATCCTTTCACTTACACACTTACTTACAAGTTCCTAATCCTAAGCCTAATCAAAGTTACACCTAAACACACCTCTAAACCACAATTAAATGAAAGATTATCCTCCTCTTGGATCCCAAAAAGGTGGCGCCACCTCACCCCCTCATGCATCACAAATTTGTTCACTCACACACTTAATGAAGCATACTACACCATGCCTAAACTCATGCCTAAACTAAACCCATGCCTACACCTTACCTTGAAATGGCATAACTAAGAGATATTTTTCTCCCTCCTTCCTTCCCCAAAATGGTGCCACTTCTCCCTCCCATTCTCACCCCTCATGTTTTATTCCTCTATAAATAGCATTCTTGGATGAACTTGAATTGCTTTTGGTTCATTTGCCAAGTTGAGTTTTCAAGAGCACCTTAAAGCTTTTCTTTTTCTCTCAAGTTCAAGAGTTCTTCTTCTTTAACTTCTTCATCTTCTTCACTCATCTCAACCTCCAATCACTTGGTAGGGATTTTATTTTAAGTGTTTCATTCATTAAAAGTTCTTATTTAGTTTTGTGCTTTATGATTTCTCTTGAATCTTTTAGTTCTTCTTTCCTTCCCTTTTCTTTCCTTTTTTTTTCGGTTCTTCGCTTCCTTTTTCTTCCTTTTAATTTCAGCCATGATGGCCTATCTTGGAAGAAAAACCATGGCTTGATGATGAGGTTTTAAGATAATATACTCATGATTACCCTTGAGAAACCTCTAAAGCTTGAAACTTGGTTTTGATCTTAACATATTTTTGTTATTCCTTTTTCTTTTCTTGAAACAAGTTTCGATTCTTTTTCCTTTTTCCCTTTTGACTTCAATCTCTTTTTCCTTTCCTTTGCAAAGATTTCAATTCCTTTTCCATTGCTTTGCTTTTGTTTCTCAAAGAAAGGTTGTTAGTTATTTTGATCTCTTGATCCATTTCCTTGAGCTTAATGATGATGTTCAAACCATAAGGTTTCTTTGACACCTTGGTACAAAGAACTTTAAAGTTCACTTTACCTTGCTATGATAAGTGTGGGTTAAGGTTTAAGTCCCTTTAAAGTCTTATAAGAGCTCTAGTAAAGATATAAAAATGAACTTACATATTTATTTTCCTTGCCTAGCATATTTATTTTTGAACTAATCACCTAAAATGTAAAGATTAAAACAAGAGTTGCATTCTCATATCACCTAATAATTAATCTCGAAGCTCATCTATTTCGGCCTTAAAGTCGATTGTTGTGGAGTCTAGAGTACTAAAATAAAGAATTGGACTTGCATGCATATTTATATTTCAAATCATCACTTAAATCCTAAAAGAAAAAAATGAACTTGCATATTTACTTTCAAATCTTGCATATTTATTTTCAAGTCTTACATATTTACATTCCTAGCACCTCATGTTGATATTTCAAGTTCTTGCATCTCATATTTACTTTGAAGCTCTCACTTTACTTTATAACGAAGACTAAAATAGAATGCATAGCACGTTCACTTTTCATAATCACTTAAAGATCCTAGAGCTCAAAGACTTGCCCTTTTATCTCAAGCTAAAGTATGGTTATGGAAGCATTCCCTTGAATGTACAATTCGGCCATGTGATGATGATGAGCTTGGTGTGAGTTTCATCTAGCCACAAGTGCCCATAATCTATGTCTTAGGATTTTCTTAAGTATAAGAGGACTCAAAGAATATTTCAAGTGTGATTTTATGTTTTAAATTCCAATCTTGGGCCAACTCAAATGGTTGCTGCCGTTCTTTAGTTTATGAGGATTTTAATGAAATAAGTTGGTTTTCAAAGGGTTTTATAAGTCCTAAAATGATTCCAAGAGAAACTATTAACTTATATCTCTTGAAAATGTAAGATTATGTATTTCTTAGGAACTATGCTTTTCGATTCTGCCATGGTATGGTTACTGTTGTATGATGATGTTTTGACATGTTAGAATATGTAAAAATTATATATGTTGAGGTAGGAGCCTTTCTATGCATGTTAGGAAAGAAACTAGTCTTACAGAAAAACCGTAAAGTTGAGTTTTAGCATAGTTTTGAGCCATTTATTTTTAGCCACTGCTGTAACGCCTTGATTCTCTGTCTGAGAGAAAATGACCAAAATGCCTCTGAGGTCATTTTCTGCTCGGAATTCGAGGATAGCTGACCCGACGGTTCTCGAAGAGTCAACTTAATGTTTGAAGGGGATTAGATGGTCCTTGAGTGATTTCAAAAATAAAAATCTTATTTTCTGCAGTTTCAGGTCAAAATGACCAAAATGCCCCTATAGCATTTTTACACGGGTAAAGGTGCTGTTGAGCCCGAAACTTTCCCCGAAGGTTCAAAACAATATTTTTCATGTGTTTAAAAGTATCTGTTTAAGTTCTGGTGGTCCCGGGCAGTTTAGTGCAAAATTACGATTTTACCCCTGGAATAGTGTTTTTGAACTTAATGACGTAATTAAGCAAACCTAAGCAATATTAGGCTCTAATTAAAGATTAATTAATTTCCATAATTAATCTAGAGTCAAAATAAGTTATTAAAATTAATTAGAACCTAAGATTGCTTAGAGAAACTCAAAACTCTTTTCTAGTTTTAATTCTTTGAGAAAGGAATCTAGAAATAGTATTTTCTCTCTCCAATTCCCTAAATCAAGGAAACATGTTGGCAATGGATTCCAAGTTAATGAAGTTTGACTTCATTAATTTAGAGAGACCACCTCCTAAATCTAGTCTTGCAAGCCTCTAATTAATCATTACCTCACCTAAACACTTACTTACAAATTCTTAATCCTAAGCCTAATCAAAGATACACGTAAACACACTTCTAAACCACAATTAAATGGAAGATTTCCCTCCCCCATTCCATGGAGAAGATGGCGCCACCTCACCCTCCAATATCCACGACATGTTTGAATTCTTTCATTCAAAGAGCCCATGCTTGAACCCATACCCAATACCATACCTCATCATGCTTTAGGCTATACCTCACCATGCCTTTGAATGACCATTTGAAGAAGATATTTTCCTTCCTTCCTTCTTCAAATTTCGGCCATCCCTCCATTCTTACACCCTTGATGTTGTTTTTCTATAAATACTATGTCTGGATTGACTTGGTTCTACTTTGGTTCATTTGCTAAGTTTGGCTTCAAAAGTAGTTCTAAGTTCTTTCTTTTTCTCTCAAAAGTTCAAGAGTTCTTTCATCATCTTCTTCTTCTTCTTACTCACCAAGAACCACCACTTCTCAACCATACACAACCTTCTAAACACTTAGCTTTGCCTTTCTAAGGATCAAGTTCTAGAACCACAACTTTCTTCCTTTCTTTTTCCTCCTTGGCTGAAAATATCATCAAGCTCCAAGGGAGATTTTCCTTTCATCCTCCTCTCAAGATCAAAGTCCTTTTCATCTCCAAGAAAACATACCTTGGTAGGGAGTTGTTTTAATAATTATTTCTTTGCTTTGTTAAGATTTGTTTTTGGTTTAAAATGATGTTTTGAGGCTTTACCATTTCAGTTTCTTCCTTTTCTCCTTCCTTATGTATTTCGACCATCAAAGTTTTGTTGGTTTCTCATGATAGCTTAATGATGAGTATTTCTAGATGATGACCATGTGTTCATCACAATGAGACCTCTAGAGCTTGAGTTTTAATAAAAATGTTATTTATAATTTTGCTTCAAGGAATGATATTTTGTTTACTTTAGCTTGTTGTGATAAATTTGGGTTAAGGTTTAAGTTCTTTCAAAGTCTTGTAAGAGCTCTAGTAAAGATATAAAATGAGCTTGCATATTTATATTTCTAGCACCTCATATTTATATTTCATGCTCTTGCATCTCATATTTACTTTCGTATGTCATCATTAAGCTCTAAAGATTAAAGAAAAGGACTTGCATTATCACGTTTAAGTTTCAAGCCTTGCATTGCACGTTTATATTTCAAGTCATCACTTAAGGAATTTAAAGATTTAAAACGAGAGCTTGCATATCACCTAATTAATCTCGAAGCCTTTCTATTTCGGCCTTAAAGTCGATTGTTGCTAGGCCTAGAGCACTAAAATAAAGAATTGAACTTGCATATTTACTTTCAAGTTTTGCATATTTACTTTGTGCCTTGCATATTTAATTTCAAGTTCTTGCATTCCATATTTACTTTGAAGCTCTCACTTTACTTTATAATGAAGAATAAAAATGGAATGCATAGCACGTTTATATTTTGTCATCACTTAAGGAACCTAGAGCTCAAAGACTTGCCCTCATTATCTCAAGCTAAAGTTTGATTATGGAAACATCCCCAAGGATGTAAATTCGGCCATGTGATGTTGATAAACCCAAAATGAGTTTCATCTAGTTGCAAGGGCCAACAATCTATATTCAAAAGTTTTCCTATGTTTTTAAGAGTTCTATAAGGTCATGATCAACAAGATTTGTAAATCATACCTCTCCCAAGAGTGTTTTAAATTAGTCGCTGCCCATGATTGTTCTTAGCCTCTTTTACAAGAATAAACGTTTTGCAAAAGAGTTTAAAAAGTTCTAAAACGATTCATGGGGAAACTAGCAACCTATGCTTGTTAAAAATGATATTTTATGCAAGATATGTGTATGCATGAATTCGGTTCAGCCATGACATGTTTGCTGCTGTATGATGATGTTTTGACAAGTTAGAATGTGTGAAATTTATGTGTGTTATGGTGGGAACCTTTCTATGCACGTTAAGGAAGAACCTAGTCTAACAGAAAAATCGTAAAGTCAAGTTTTAACATAGTTATGATCCACTTATCTTTAGTTTCTGTTCAAACTATTTTAGTGGGATAATAATCAGGTTAAGATTTTTTAATCATGAAAAACTTGGTAACATTTGATGTAGGATTGATTTTTAGAGCCTATAGGGAAACTAGCAACTAGAAAACCGTAAAAATGCAATTCTAGAACTCTTAGAACATTTAATTTCCTGATTCTGTACAGCACCCTTATAATGCAGTAAACATAATTTATAAATAGTTCAAAGGCTTAGGAATACCCCATTATTAGTTTAGATTTAATTTATAGCGCCTTAAGCGAAGATGGAACCGAGAAAGGGTCTAAAACGTAAGTTCTAGAACCCCGTAATTATGAAGATGTAATTTTGCCCTTAGAGCATGATGCAGCCCACATTTACTAATGAACTTAAATGCTAGTAAGAATTATTAGTTGTGAACCCTTAGGTGCATAAGAGGTTGCTAGAGAACAATAGAAAAATCATATCTCACGTCTAAGACCCGTAAGGGTCAAAGCATAAGACACCGTAGGTTCAAGAGCATAATGAGCTATAATGTTACATGAAAATGCATGTTTAATTATGAGAATGACTTGAGCATAACATATGAATTAGCTGAGCCTGGTCCTTGATTCCGGCAAACAGGTTAGGATCATGCTATCTTTTAAGAATGTTAAAGTAATGACATGATGACGTATATACTATGATGAGTTTGACTATATGACATTGATGTCTTATGGCGATGTTGGCTATGCATGCTCTATGTGTTTCGTGGCATAAAGCAAGTTTGAAGGAAATCTAGTGTACGCCGTTACGCTGCCGAATTTCCTAACAAACTTGAGGATTTGTGAAAAGTTTGCGAAAACTCCTGGGTGACACCGATTCGGCCAAGCACCCCTAGGAAAGGTTCTGAGTGACACCGGTTCGGCCGAGCACCCCCAGAACAGATGTGACATAACACTGAGACGCATTTCTCCCGCTATGGTGGGGAGGAAACAAATCTGTGAGGGTATTGACATTGAGCTTGCCAAAGCGGACAATTCGCTGTGTGTAACATCCTAATTTTTAACCCAATACTCTAGAACATATTTAGGTTAATCATTAGTCTGTTACGTCATAGTTCCCTTATTACTTTAAAATACTTAGCGGAAATACTGGTAAAATATTTTTTTTTGAATTATAAAAGCAAAGTGAGAGCCGCGCGACTTGATGAATAATGAAGCACGAAATGAAATAAAGCAAGCATCTCATAATATCATAACACAAAGCAAGTAAAGGCACATCACAATAGAACTGAACTGCATATTTATATAATATGATATGCCCACTCATGGAGAGTGGGGCTTAGTTTAGTACATCATGAGCAAATACATCTAAAAAGAAAATACAAAGGAAAGTGTAACGGAAAACATAAAAGCATCTCCCCTACCCAAGTGCAACTAAAGGGATAACCTCTAAGCAAAAGGAAGTCCATCCTCATCTAAGTGGTGTGTGCTCTACCTGGGTACTCCATTGGTCGTACGTCGCCTCCTACTGACGTCTATCTCGCGAGCGAGGCACATATCCGGGAAACTGGGCGAGCTCCTCCGGTGTGTAAAAGCGCAACGGGGATCGAGAGTGACCCCGCGACGTGGCCGTATCTCGGTTGTCGTGCTAGCCGTGGTTGAGTCACAGTATCCTTACTGCCCTCTCTCATCAGTGGTGGAGTGGGGGTGGAGCTCTTGCTGTACGGATGGGTAGGCGAGCCCTCTGACTGGTCGGTCTCCGAAAAGTAAGTCTGGGGCACGTAGTCGGGATAGTCACGCATGACTGAGGTGGCAGTGTGCATGCGGAGTACTCTCTCGTTATGCGTACGCACGCGCTCAAAAACCCACTCGTCGTCACCGTAGGGTGCTGTCAGGGAGAAGCGATGGGTATGCACGGGGTGATCGAAGGGACATCCAACGAACATGAAGACTCGCACTGTGCACTGTCCCTCAAAATGGTATGATCCGTGCTCCAGATCATAGTGCACCTCCCACGTCGGGGTGTCCACAAAAACTACGAACGTCGCCATCTGAAGACGTGATGGAAAGAAAGAGATAGAGGGAGTGAGAATCTTGCTAAAGAATCTCAATAGGGCCTCCTACCACCTAGGTGTCATCGTCTACGTCCGCAGGAACCTTGGGTTTAGTATACAGAACAAGTGAGCATGTATTAAGTCCATTTTTAAGTTTTGAAACATAATTAGCCAAAGTCCATTCGTTTTAGTATGATTCTTAATGTCATGGATGCAACATATTAAAGAATGTATGCATGGCTCTACTTAATGCAAGAATAATAATCATAACATTAAGAATATCATAATAGTGGCATAAAGTGGCAATTAAATTCTCATATGGGAAACTTTGTGACATAAACATCATACTTTACTTCCTCATAGGCCACCCTAAAAGACAATCGCTCTGGGGGTGCTTGGCCGAACTGGTGTCACCCAGAACATGTCACATCTCTAGGTTATGAGCTCATACCTTAACTAGTCGTCACTAGTTCTTACTTACCAATCCCGATAAGCGTATTATAATCATAAACATAATCTCGAGTTATCTAGTATGAGCTAGGGGGCATTTCTTGGGGGTGCTCGGCCGAACCGGTGTCACCCAAGAATTCATCTTGGTGCCGATGTCACATGAGTTCTCTGAAGGTGCTCGGCCGAACCGGTGTCATTTGAGAACTCATCTTAGTACCTCATAAATAAAAATCTCATAGGTTTCTCAAAAACTTTCTAAGTCCCCAAATTTGTCAGAAATTCGGCAGCATAACAGCAGCATGCCGAATTTCTTCCAAATTTTACTTTATGCCACATAAGTCAATCAAACATGCATCCTCTATCATAATTCCATGCCTTCACATAATCATTCTCATACGTTCACAAGCCACATTGAAAATTCATTATGCTCTTGGTTCTATGGTATCTTATGCTTTGACCCTTACGGGCCTTAAACTTGTGATGTAATTAATCTATCATTTTCTATCAACCTCTTATGCACCTAAGGATTCTCTTCTAACAAATCTTACTATTATTAATGCCCTTTAGTAAATCTGGGCAACACCATCCCTTAGGGGCAGCATTATAAACTTACATTACGGGGTTCTAGAACTTACGTTTTAGACCCTTTCCTAGTTCCGTCTTCGCCTAAGGTGCTATAAATTAAATCTAAACCATTTATGAGGTGTTCCTAAACCTTTGAACTAATTATAAATCATTTATACCACATTTTAAGGGTGCTGTACAGAAACAGAAAACTAAATGTTCTAAGAGTTCTAGAATTGCAATTTTATGATTTTCTAGTTACTAGTTCCTCTATAGGTGCTAAAAATTCAACCCTACTTAAAATGTAACCAAATTTTTCATGATTAAACAATCCTAATCTGATTATATTCCCATTGAAACAGTTTGGGCAGTATCCAAAAATAAATGGGGTAAAACTATGCTAAGTCTTGGCTTTACGGTTTTTCTAGAAAGCTAGTTTCTCTCCTATCATGCATAGAAATATTCCTACCTCATCATACATAGTTTTCACACATTCTAGCACATCAAAACATCATCATACAGCAGCAAACTCATCATGGCAGAACCGAAACACCAAGTCCCAAAAAGATGCATAACTTGATATTTCTAAAGCATATAAGTTGCTAGTTTCTCTTGGAATCATTTTTAGGACTTCTAAAACTCTTTTGCAAACCATTTTATTTTGTCAAAGAGGCTAACACACCTTTAGGTCAGTAACCAACTTGATCCCTCTTTAAAAGAGGATTAAACTCATAACCTTGTTGGTCTTAACTTTATAAAATTTATGAGGCTTGAAGAAAATCTTAAAACTTAGATTGTTGGCCCTTGTAGCTAGATGAATCTCTTTCCAAGTTCATCATCACTACCTAACCGAAATTATGCATCCAAGGAATGCTCCCACATTAAACTTTAACTTGAGATAAAATGGGCAAGTCTTTGAGCTCTAAGGTCTTTAAGTGATAACATAATTTAAACATGCTATGCACCTCGTTTTTATTCTTCATTACAAAGTAAAGTGAGAGCTTAAAGTAAATATGCAAGACTTGAAATATAAATATGCAAGGCTTGAAATATAAATATGCAAGACGTAAAAATAAATATGCCATGCAAGTTCATTTTTTTATTTTAGTGCTCTAGGCCCAGCAACAATCGACCTTAAGGCCAAAATAGAAAGGCATTGAGATTTAGTTAGGTGATAGTGCAAGTTCTCATTTTAAATCTTTACGTTCCTTAGTGATGAAAAGTAAATATGCTAGTTGTAACATCCTAATTTTTAACCCAATACTCTAGAACATAATTAGGTTAATTATTAGTCTATTACATCATTACTTTAAAATACTTAGCGGAAATACTGGTAAATTTTTTTTTTTGATATTATAAAAGCAAAGTGAGAGCCGCATGACACGTTAACTACTAATGCACAAAAAGTAATAAAGCAAACATCGCATAAGCAAGTAAAAGCATATCATGATAACACTGAACTGCATATTTATATAATATATCATATGCTCTCTTATAAAGAGTGAGACTTAGTTTGATACAACATGAGCATTACAACTAAAAAGGAAATACAAGAGAAAGTGCAACGGAAACTATAAAAGCAACTCCCCTACCCAAGTGCAACTAATGGGATGACCTCTAAGACAAAAGGAGGTTCATCTCCATCTAAGTGGTGTGTGCTCTACCCAGGTACTCCATCGGTCGATCGTCACCTCCTACTAGCATCCGTCTCGTGAGCAAGGCACATATCCGGGAAACTGGGCGAGCTCCTCAGGCGTAAAGAGGTGGAACGGGGATCGAGAGTGACCCCCACGATGTGGCCGCATTTCCGGTCGTCGTGCAAGCCGTGGCTGAGTCACGGTATCCTCACTGTCCTCCCTTATCAAGGGTGGAGTGGGGGCAGAGCTCTCGCTATATGGATGGGTAGGCGGGTTCTCGGACGGGTCGGTCTCTGAGAAGTAGGTCTGGGGCACATAATCGGGATAGTCTCGCATGGCTGAGGCGGCGGTGTGCATGCGGAGCACTCTCTCATTATGCGTACGCGTGCGCTCAAAAACCCGCTCGTCGTCGCCATAGGGTGCAGTCGGGGAGAAGTGATGGGTGTGCACGGGATGAGCGAAGGGACGTCCTACGAACATGAAGACTTGCACCGTGCACTGTCCCTCAAAATGGTATGACCCGTGAGCCGGGTCATAATGCACCCCCCATGTCGAGGTGCCCACGAATACCACGAATGTTACCATCTGAAGATGTGACGGAAAGAAAGAGATAGAGGGAGTGAGAATCTTGCTAAAGAATCTCAGTAGGGTCTCCTACTACCTAGGTGTCATCGTCTAAATCCTTAGGAACCTTGGGTTTAGTTATACAAAATAAGTGAGCATGCATTGAGTCCATTTTTAAGTTCTAAAACATAATTTAGCCAAGGTCCGTTCATTTTAGCATGATTCTTAATGACATGGATGCAAGCAAATTAAAGAATGTATGCATGGCTTTACTTAATGCAAGAATAATCATCATATACATAGAACATCATAATAGTAGTGGCATAAAGTGGCAAATAAATTCTCTTTGTGACATAATCATCATAACTTCCTCATAGGCCACCCTATAAGACAAGCGCTCTGGAGGTGCTCGGCTGAACCAGTGTCACCCAGATCGTGTCACATCTTTAGGTTATGAGCTCATATCTTAACTAGTCGTCACTAGTTCTTACTTACCACTTAACGATAAGCCTATCATAAATCATAAATCCCGACTATCTGAGTACGGGTTAGTGGGCAATTCTCTTAGGGGTGCTCGGCCGAACCGGTGTCACCTAAGAGTATAAATTGGTACCGATGTCACATGAGTTCTATGGAGGTGCTCGGCCAAACCGGTGTCATCCTAGAACCCATCTTAGTACCTTAATTTTCAAAATCTCTTTAAGTCCCCAAATTTGTCGGAAATTCGACGGCACAATGGCATTACGCTGAATTCCTTCCAAATTTGCTTTATGCCACATAAACATATATCCTCATGAATTCCTTATATGAATAACATTATCATCCTTCACATAACACATGCATCATCATAGAACATTCAAACGCTCACCCTTACGGTAGCTTATGCTTTGACCCTTACGGGTCTTAATCTTGAGATATAGTTCTCTAACATCCGTCATTCATATGTTATGCACCTAAGGGCTCATAATTAATCATCATTCCTAATCCTCATGTTCATACTCAAATCTGAAAGGCATAGGGCAGAATTTCTAACTTGTGGTTACGGGGTTCTAGAACTTACGTTTTAGACCCTTTCTCGGTTCCGTCTTCGCCTAAGGCGCTATAAATTAAATCTAATTCAATTATGAGACATTCCTATGCTTAAGAACTAATTATAAATCATATTTATCATGTTGTAACGTTGCTGGACAGAATTCAGAAAACTAAGGGCCTGTTTGGTTGATGAAAAAAATTTCAATTTTCATTTTCAGTTTTCATTTTCAATTTTTCAGTTTTAAAAAACCTGTTTGTTTTGATTCTATGTTTTCAGTTTTCAAAAAATGAAAACTTTGAAAACCTGTTTGTTTTATATGTTTTTAATAAATTAAGAACTTTTGAAAATGATTTAATATGAACTTCAAATTAAATTTTAATTAAAATAATTTTATTTTTAATAAACTACCATTTAATTCTTACAAAATTTTTAACATTAGTTATGTTGAAATATTTGTAATTTTGACATAAATTTGATCCTAACAAATTTTCTCAAGATTAATAATAGCAATACCTCTCAATAACTAGTGACTGTGACCATATCTACAATTGCAATTCAGAACTAAGAATACAACTCTATATTTAATCCCAGAATCAATCAAACATTGCCCTCAGCACCACCTTCGTTATAGGCAGCAAGAAGAGCCAGTTCTTTGTTACCAAAAGTATCCTCAATGTCAAAGGCACAGAGTAAACTAACCCACAGAACTATGTGAACCCAAACTATAGGCACAACACACGCCAAAGTGATTGCAGCACCACAGTCAAAACAAGCAGCACCACAATTAGAAGGGAATGTTAAAGGGACAGTATATTCTGAAGTCAGTGTACAATTTCTCATGAGTAGTACCTTCAGCAGTGGAGGAGGGTGTAGAGAAGGTGGGTATTCTCTAGCTAGTTCCAAAATTTCTACAACACTTGAAGTGAAATTTGGAAGATCAAACACTGGCTCAATTTGAAAAAAAAAATAAAAAAGGTTCCCTTGTTGACAAAGGAATTTGATTCAGTTGTCCCAAAAAATACTAAAAGATAAAAGGAAGATGGGTACTTGTATTACTTGATTTGTGAATTTGGATCGTGAAAGTAGTTTCAACCTCAAATGGTGTCTGTATTCTCTACCTAATAAGGAACAAGTGGTTATATTTGAGTGAGTTCCATAACCAGAACTTCAGATGAAATGGTACTTGCAGCAGATGTTTAATGGAATCATGTCTTACTTTCCAAAATAATAACCCCATCTGAAACAACTTAGAATAGACTTCACATTTGAAAAGCTAAGAAGTATACATAATCAAGTAAGAATAATAAATGAAGAACTGAATCTCATTTAAGCTAAAAGCAAATATAACAGTTCCAATAACTAGAAATAAATGATAAATTACACAAAGCATGCAGATGTAAGTATTCAACACATACATGATCCTCACGACAGTAGTCAATGGCACAGGTAGATGTTTCAAATGGGCATCATCAGTCAACTTTGATGAAACTTGGGCCAAACCGTGATTACTTCTGGTCTCATTTCATAAAATCGGTATCTGCAGAATGTGAATATGAACAAATAAGAATCAATGGAAACCTTATTCTTATTTTTCACGCACTATGCTACCCATTTTCCATCATTTTCAATGTCCTCACCCCTTAGCTAAGGTAAGAAGGGAAGAAAAATCAGGATGGAAAGGAAGGTATCAGTATAAAAATATATACTGGGAAGGAAAGATATTCCACCTCTTTTCATTGAGGAAACTTCCTCGCGGCTCCCTTCCTCTCGGCTCCCTTCATCATGGCTGTTGGGGCTCCCTTCTTGGCGGCGGTGGTCGGGCCTCCCTTCCTGGAAGTGGTGGTCGCGGGTCCCTCTCACGGCGGTCGCGGTTCCTTCCTCGCAGCTCCTTTCCTCTTGGCTACCTTCATCACGGCTGTTAGGGCTCCCTTCTTGGCGGCGGCGGCGACTGTTGGAGCTCCCTGAAGGCGAACATGATGGTGTGCAAGGATGGGGCAAAGGGGAGGTGAAACACGATGAAGAAGAAGAAGATCAAAGGAGTGAAATAATGGACGGAGGGAAGAGCTGTACCTGGTGATAACAAGAGCGCACAAGAGATGAGGCAGAGAGGAGCGCTCCCAACACTGGCTGATAGAGCATTTCAGATATGTGTTACAAAATTCATTATTATTACTTCTATGCCACCGCATTTTCACAATTTTTCCTATTCATTCTCAAACTTTTCAGAGGAAAGAGTGAAAACAGAATTTTGTGGTTTTCAGTTTTCTCACCCGTTTTGAAAAAATTTTCTGGAAAAATTTTCCAAAATCTCAAACCAAGCGCATTTTCATTGTTGTTTTCAATTTTCAGTGAAAATGAAAACTGAAAACACCCCAAACAAACAGGCCCTAAATGTTCTAAGAGTTCTACATTTACATTTTTACAGTTTTCTAGTTACTAGTTTCCCTATAGGTGCTAAAATTCAATTCTAATCCAAATGTTACCAAGTTTTTCATGTCTAAACAATCATAATCTGATTATGTTCCCATTAAAACAGTTTGGATAAGTTCCAAAAACAAATGGGTCTAAACTATGTTAAACTCTAGCTTTACAGTATTTCTAGTTAGCTAGTTTCTTACCTATCATGCATAGAATCGTTTCTACATCATCATGTGATATTTTCACACATTCTAACACATCAAAATATCATCATACAGCCACAAGCTCATCATGACAGTACCGAAAACATCTAACTTCAATAAGAGAACTAAATTGACATCTCTAGGTACATAAGTTAACTAGTTTCTCTTGGAATCAATTTAGAATCTCTAAAACTCTTTGCAAATCATTTTAATTCATTAGGAGAGAAGTCTTAGGTCAGTGACCAAAATATATTTCATCTTCAAAAAGGGAATAAAATTATAACTCATGATAACATAACCTTATAAAGATTTGTAAAGTTTCAGGAAAAACTTAGAACATAGGTTATCGGCCCTTGAAGCTAGATGAAAACTCATTGCAAGTCCATCATCACTACTTGGCCGAGACATGCATTCAAAGAATGCATTCACATTAAACTTTAACTTGAAATGAAATGGGCAAGTCTTTGAGCTCTAGGTTCTTAAGTTATGACATAAGATAAACGTGTTCATGCTTTTCATTTTTAATCTTGCTTACCAAATAAAGTGATGACTTAAAATAAATATGCAAGGCATAAACTTAAACGTGCAAGCTTGAAAGTAAATATGCAAGGTTCAATTCTTTATTTTAGTGCTCTTGGCCCAACAACAATCGACTTTAAGGCCGAAATAGAAAGGCATTCGAGAAATTAATTAGGTGATAATGCAAGTTCAATTCTTTATTTTAGTGCTCTTGGCCCAACAACAATCGACTTTAAGGCCGAAATAGAAAGGCTTCGAGAATTAAATTAAGTGATGATGCAAGTTCCATTTTAATCTTTATGTTCTTAGGTGATAGCTTGAAAGTAAAGGTGCATAGCAAGAATGTAAATATAAATGCAAGCATAAAATAAATTATGCAAGTTCATTTTATCTTTCTAGAGCTCTTAACAAGACTTTAAAGGAACTTAAACCTCAACCCAAACTCATCAAACCAAGATCAAGTAAAGTCTAGAGTCCTTAGAACTCAACATAACATTTTTAGAAAACCAAAACATTTAGCATGTTAAAAGAAAAGGAAGTGGCCGAAACTTCAAGAAGGAAAAGGAACATTTTAAAACTCTAGGTTCCATGATCTTGATGAAGTATTAACACCAACATCATGAGACCTCATCATTGAGTTCTTAGAACCATTTTGAAACATCACCAAAGATAGAGTTCTCAAGAGTTCAAGAAAGGAAGAACTAGAAACATTTTTGCTCAAGAACAAAGATCAAGCTCTAGAGTTTGTTTCAAATGATGAACATCATCATGAAACTCTCATCATCAAGCTCTCATTTCTCTATTCTCAAGGGCTCATGGCCGAAACAAGAAAGAAAAAAAGAATAGAGAAGAAGTTCTAAAAAGAAAATAAGAGAAACCATAAACATCAAGTTTAAAGAAGAACATTCATTAAAAGAAATCCCTACTTGGTGTGATGATCTTGAAGATGGAAGAAGAAGATGAAGAACTTGAAGAACCTTGAAGACTTGAACTTGAGAGAAAAAGGAAGCTTTGAAGTGTTTCTTTGAGAACTTACTCTTTGTAAATGAACCCAAAATGATACAAGTTCACCCAAGCAAGCTATTTATAGAGAAATGAAACAATGAAGGGTGCAAATGGAGGGGGAGGCTTCAGCCATGCAGAATGGAGGGAGCCCATGAGTTCCATGAGGTGAGATAATGTGGTCTTGAGGCATGGTGAGGTATGGTTCAAAGTATGATGAGGTATGGTTCAAGGTATGGCCTCAAGCATGGTTCTTTGAGTGAGAAACAATTCAACATGTGTGGTAATTGAGGGAGAGAGGCCGAATGTGCATCAGCCATGGGAGGAAGGTTTCTTGCATTTTAATTGTGGTTTAGAGTTGTGTTTAGGTGTATCTTTGATTAGGATTAAGATTAGGACTTTGTAAGAAAGTGTTTAGGTGAGAAAATGGGTAATCAAGGTTGTCAAGACATAATTAGAGAGTGTTCTTGCATCATTAGTGAGTTATAAATTCATTTTTGTGTATAAACAATGCTAGACACAGTTCCTTGATTTAAGGAATTGGAGAGAGAAAACACTATTCAAGATTCCAAGAGTGAAATTTTGAGTTTTAGAAAAGAGATTTAAATTTAATCTAAGCAATCTTAGGTTCTAATTAATTTTAATAATTTATTTTGACTCTAGATTAATTATGAAAATTAATTAATCTTCGTTTAGAGCCTAATATTGCTTAGGTTTGCTTAATTACATCATTAAGCTCAAAAACACTATTCTAGGGGCAAAATTGTAATTTTGCACTAAAACTGCCCGGGACTGCCGGGACTCAAACAGATGTTTTGAAATATGTAATAACATGGTTTTAAACCTCTGGGGAAAGTTTCGGGCTCAAACGGCACCTTTACCCGCGTAAAACGCTATAGGGGTATTTTGGTCATTTTGACCCGAAATTGCGAAAAATGAGACTTCCGTCTCCGGAACTACTCAAGGGTCATTCAATCCCCTTCAAACATTGAGTTGGCCCTTCGAGGACTGCCGAGTCGGCCATCCTCGAATTTCGGGCCGAAAATGACCTCAGGGGCATTTCGGTCATTTTCCACTCAGACAGAAAATCGGGGCGTTACACTAGTCAAGAATGTAAATATGAGGTGCACTCCATACTTTATCCTTTAACTTTAAGTGATGGCTTGGAAAGTAAATATGAATGCAAAGCTCTAAGTAAATATGTAATGCATAAGCTTGAATTTAAATATGAATGCTAGTCCATTTTATTTCTTATTAGAGCTCATATAAGACTTTAAAGAAACTTAAACCTTAACCCAAACTTATCATGTCAAGATAAGGTAAAGACAAGAGTGAACCTCAAGGGTTCTTTAGAACACAAAGTTTCTTTTCTTAAAATGAGGTCATAAATAACATTTTTATTAAAACTCAAGCTCTAAAGGCCTCATTGTGATAAACACATAGTCATCATCTAGAAGCTCTCATCATCAAGACATTATGAATCTCATTGGCCAACATGGCCGAAAATTTGGAGAAAGAAAAGGAAAAGGAACCGAAACTTTTTAAGAAGAAAATGAAACATTTGAGACTCTGGAGACCATGATCTTGATGATGCATTAACACCAACATCATGAGTCCTCATTATTGAGTTCATGTAACCAGTTTAAAACACCGTCAAAGTTAAAGATCTCAAGGTTCAAGAAGAAAGAACTAAAAACATCTTTAACTTAAGAACAAAGATCAAGCTTTAGAGATTGTTCAAGCGATGGACATCATCATCATGAAACCTCATCATCAAGCTCTCATTCCTTTGTCCTCAAAGGCCCATGGCCGAAAATGAAGAAGAGAAAGGAGAGGGAAAGAAGTTCTAAAAAGACTCAAGAGAAACCATAAACACATAACTAGAGTAAGAACTTAAATAAAGGAAACACTTGAAAGAAAATCCCTACCAAGTGATTTGAAGATTAGGATGAGAGAAGAGGATGAAGAACTTGAACACTTGAACTTGAGAGAAAAGGAAACTTTGAAGTGCTCTTTGAAAACTTACACTTAGCAAATGAACCCAAAATTATGCAAGTTCACCCAAGCATGCTATTTATAGAGAAATGAAACAAATGAAAGGTGCAAGAGGGAGGGAAGGTTTCGACGAAGCAAAGGCAGCCCCATGAGGTCCATGAGGTGAGATGTTGTGATCTTGAGACATGGTGAGGTAGGGTTCATAGTATGGTGAGGTATGGTTCAAGGTATGGCTCAAGCATGGTTCTTTGTGTAACACCCTAGTAATTAACCAGATACACCTAGGTTGAATCTGATTAATGACTAGACTTTACTCCTTGCTTTGGTTCTTTCTTCATAATTTGAAAATACTTAGTGAAATTACGAGCCATTTTTTTTTTAAACACATAATTGAAAACGTGAGCCGAGTACAAGCATTGAGCGAGTGGCGGGTATAATAAGACGTTTAAGAATATATCACATCATATCACTTAGGCTCCATCATATAACATCCATAAGCACATTATAGCATATATTTACATACAATAACCTCACTCAAAGGGTGGGTTATGTTCATACATCATTATCTTATGCAAACCCATAAAAGAAAATATACTTAAGCAAATACATGCCCCTAAACTAGATAACTCCATAAGCCGGGGAAGTTATCCTAAAACTAAGGGTGCATGATCACACCATAAATCTACTAAGAACCTTCTATGGCCACTGTCACGGAAATGGGGAATAAATCCGATCCACGATGAGCTCCCTCGGGAGAGGACACACGAGATGCACCAGTAGTCGCATGGACTGACCTTCTCGCTAACCTCGGCTGAACAAGCTGTTTCCTCACTACCCTCTCTTACACGTGTGGGAGTAGGAAGCGAGCTCTCAGAATATACATGAGTAGGAGTGTCCTCACGAAGGATCGGTTCGAATATCTCATCTCGGGAACATACTCGAAATCCATGGACAGACGGATGAAGCGGGATAAAACGTAACATCCTTTCATCAAGTGGGCGTGCATGTTGAAAACCATTTCATCGCCATAGGGAGAAAGTAGGAGAAAATCGATAACTAGGGACAGGATGTGCAAATGGGCGACCTATGTAAATAAAAACCTGAGCTGCGCACCTCCCTTCAAAAATGATCTGGCGATGCCAGGATCATAGTGGAATTCCCAAGTAGGGGTATCAGCGAGCAGGGCGAATGTCGCCATTTGAATCTGGAGACAATGGCGGAAATAAAGAAAGGAGTGAGAATCTTGCTAAAGAATTCTCGGTAGGTACCTCCTTCTATAGTGTCATCATCAAAGTCCCAGAACCTCGGGATTATTCTAAAATAGTGAGCATGCAAAGATTCATTTTAAGTTAGGACAAATACTTAACCGAGGTTAAATCAATTTTTAATTATCGCGTCTTATAATGCATCTTATTCTTAACATGTCATATTTACAATGAACATTTCCTTTATCATTACATCATATTCCTCATCATCATTATCAAAATAACATGCATAAAGCGTCATATAATATTAGCTACACATGGACCACGGTGCACATATTTCATTTCTTTAGTGCCTTTGGTGACTTAAAATCTTATCATCATCATTATTTTCCTTGGGGCACCCTATACTCCACCCTTTTGGGAGTAATTTGAGTTATGAGCTCATACTTTACTGATCGTCACTAGCATATACTTATCCACCTTTTGATAAGCTAAAGTCGACTCTACCTTTTGAGAGAAGCAGGTTAGGGGGCTAAATCACCTTTTCATCACCTATAGTCGATGGTTCCAAAGGATCATTTTCTTATAAGTTTAAGTCACCATTAAATCTTTGCATGTTATATCATAATACAATTCATAAACATCATAACATTTTCTCATTTATAGTCTTAAGCTAGAATAATATATATCAAGCGTAATCATGCATATGGGAGATTCCCGGGAAAGAGGTGGAGTCACAATGGACACGCTTAAATACCAAGTCTTTCCTTAGCGAACCTTTCCAAATTACACTTTTACAATGATACACTTTCTTCTAGCAACAAAGGTAAATTTTACATAATAAAGAACATTTCATGTACAAGCATTCTCATTATTTGCAGCAACTATAACATGCAAGCGAAATCATTCAATGATATCAAGTACTTAATAAGCATCCAATCCTCACATAGAATTATCAATTATAGAACTAATTAGTTACTAAACCAATTATGAATCATTCTCTTAACAATAAACCATAATTATCCCAACTTCAATCATATCAAATCATTATCAGACATTGATACTAAACTCGGATCGATGGTGAATCATGAACCTCATGCAATTACATAGAATCATATTTTAAGTGCATATAAAATACTAGTTCCCAGTAAAATCCTTGCAAAGCCTTAAAAACTCATTTAGAAACTAGTTCTTTTGTCAAATTTGGGAGGATCATCACAATTAAAATTCTCACTTAAGATAAAAGGAGTAAGTCTTGAGCTTTAGAGATTTAGGTGACATCTTAGAATTATAAACATGCTATGCAACCTTATTTTAATCTTATCTTTATAAGGTGATAGCTTGGAATTATAAACATGATATGCAATTCCATTTCTTTATCTTTAAGATTTAAGGTGATGACTTGAAAATTAAACATGATGCAAGAACTTGAAATATAAACATGATACAAGAAATTGGAGCGGCGGTAATCCATACCGGGACGATGGGAGAAGAAAATATTAAGAAACCGGGGCGGTAGTCCGCTTACGGGACGATAGAGGAGAAAGAGAATATTAAGAAACCGGACGGTAGTCCGCACAGGACCGATAGAGGAGAAGAGAATATTATTATTACATCTTTTAAGCTCCAATCTCAAGACTTTTAAAGAATAAATTCTTTAACTCAATAATCATATTTCTTTGCTTGTGATACATGGGCAAGTCTTTGAGCTCTAGGATCTTTAGGTGATGGCATAAAATAAACATGCCATGCGTTGATTCTTTTAGCCATTATAAAATATAGTGAGAGCATAAATTAAATATGAGATGCAACCTCTTTATTATCTTGAAAGATTAGCGATGACTTGAAACATAAACATGAAATACAAGCTTGGAATTTAAACATGAGAAATGCAAGTTCATTTATTCATTCTTGAAAATTTAGTGATGACATAGAAGGTAAACATGGTTATGCAAAGCATAAACTTAATCATGGATGCAAATTCATTTGTTTCTTTACTAGAGCTCCTTCAAGACTTTAAAAAATTATAAATTCAACCCAATACATATCTTAACAAGAAATAAAACATAAAAGGAAAAAATACATCTTTCAAGTTCTAAACTAAAAATCTTTGTTTTAGCATCATAAAGCATTATTCTTTAAGGTTTTGCATCAAGTGGAATTTTCAAGCTTTAGAGGCCTAACTTGTGATGGATTTACAACCCACCCTCAAGGTCCTCATCATCAAGCCATCATCTTAGTTCCACCTAGGCCATATGGTTGAATTGGTTAAAGAAAAAAATTGAAGAGGAAAACCAAAATGAAAAGCTAAGGCAAGTTCATAATTTCATCATTTTGAGCTAAAAACACAACTCCTCAAAGCATAGAAATAAATTTAGAAACTACTCCCTACCTAATCTGAGTTGAAGAAGAGGAAGAGAACTTGGTTTCTTGAAGTGAAATGAAACAAAATCTCTTTGAAAAAATTGAAGAAAGAATTCAGCCAAAGAGGAGGAAGAAAGAAAGTTTTGGTGCTCGAAAAAACAAGACATGAACCATGCATTCGAAGAGCACTCAAGCAAGCCTATTTATAGAAGATTTTGAGGCTTCTAATTGGCCAAAATGATGAGGTAGTGGACGGAATTTTGCAGGAGAAATAAGGGAGGAAAAATCATTTTAGACAAAGTTGTATGAAATTAAGGAATTATGTCTCTTATGGTGACATTTTGGCATTTTGTTTAGTGCAACTTTTGGCAATAATTCAACTGCATAATGGCATCAATAATTTCATCCATTACAGCCCAAAGAAGTGAAATTTGTGTGTTCCATGCATTATTTAGGTGTAGGCAAGGTATTCATGTAATTTAGAGAATTTCACGGTTAAGGGTTTAAGTGAATTAGTAAGCAATTTGGGTGTTTTTGAGCAATTTTGGGTTCTAATCAATCTAAATACATAATTTTGACTCTAGATTAATATTTAGAATTTAATAAGCTTTAATTTGAGCCTAATATTGCTTAGGTTTCGGTATCTGAATCAAAAATCCCGAAATTAAGCAAAAGCGCCCAAAAGCAGGGCAAAATCGTACTTTCACTTAAAAATTGCCCGAGGCCACCGAGCTTAACCAATGGTTAATCATGGCTTAAAAACACATTTTAAAACATTTTAGTGAGGTTCGGGCTCGGTCAGCCGCCTTTGCTCGGAGTTAAAAGCGACCCAGCATGCGTTTGATGCATTCGCTGTCGAACTCAAAATTGAGATCCTTCTGCTCTATTAACACACATAACACAAACAATCCCTTATTATCCTCAAAATATCCCCTTGAGAATAGGTGGGGCCCACGATCCTCATTTTACAGTAAAATAACTTAGGGCATTTTGGTCATTTTATACTGTCTGAAATTGAGATTTCGACTCTCGCATGAATCGTTCCTAACCTCTCTTCTAATGTTATATTCCTTTATTGAGGATTGTTCGGCCTCAAATCTTATGTAATAATTACCTACGGTAATTCGGTAATTGAGTAATTTCTAATGACAGTAAAAATTACAGTAAAAATTGGGGCGTTACACTTTGAGTGAGAAACAATTCAACATGTGATGTAAATGAGAGGGAGATGGCTGACGGTGCATCAGCCATGGGGGAGGGTTTTCTTGCAATTTAATTGTGGTTTATAGTTGTGCTTAGGTGTATTTTTGATTAGGATTAAGATTAGGAATTTGTAAGAAAGTGTTTAGGTGAGAAAATGGATAATCAAGGTTGTCAAAACATATTTAAGGAGTGGTCTTGCATCATTAGTGAGTTATAAACTCATTTTAATGCATAAACAATTCTAGACACAATTTCTTGATTTAAGGAATTGGAGAGAGAAAACACTATTTAAGATTCGAAGAGTGAAATATTGAGTTTAAAAAAAAGATTTAAATCTAATCTAAGCAATTTTAGATTCTAATTAATTTTTAATAGTTTATTTTGACTCTAGATTAATTATGAAAATTAATTAATTAATCTTTGATTAGAGTCTAATATTACTTAGATTTGCTTAATTACGTCATTAAGCTCAAAAACACTATTCTAAGGGCAAAATCATAATTTTGTACTAAAACTGCCTGGGACCTCCGAGACTTAAACAGATGCTTCTAAACATGTAAAATCATTGTTTTAAACTCTCGGGGAAAGTTTCGGACTCAAACGGCACCTTTACCCGCGTAAAAATATTATAGGGGTATTTTGGTCATTTTGACTCGAAACTGCAGAAAATGAGATTTTCACTTCCGAAACCACTCAAGGGCCATTCAATCCCCTTCAAACATTGAGTTGGCCCTTCGAGGACTGCCGGGCCGGCCATCCTCGAATTCTGGGCCGAAAATGACCTCAGGGGCATTTTGGTCATTTTCCTCTCAGATAGAAAATCGGGGCGTTACACTATGTACTAGATATTAGTAGAGCGTTTCAAAGAAGGAAATAATCCTAAGATAGGTGATCCAAGAAAATTATATATACCCCCTCTATTAGCCCATATTAAATCTAGTGACGACTAGTTAGGATTGAGCTAATTCCTAGGCGATAGGTGAGATATAGTTTGGTGACCATATTATCGCCGGGCCGGTGAATCGGCTGGACTTTTGGTGGATATGTTAAGAGGGTGGTCTTTAATAAAAAGAACTTAAGAGTTTGACTTATGAGAAAGATGTCACGTGAAAAGTATTATGCCTTTTTATACCACGTATATGATCTGTGTTTCCTTATGATGTGCCCAAGTATTACGACATTCGTGTTAATGTGCATATGGTATTGTCATGCATTCATTAAACATCTGTTGCATTCATGTCATTAAGACACATACTAAAAGACACCCACTTTGGATAAATAGATTTGAAAAGCCTAAAACCAATCCTTATGCATGTACACCTTTTTCATAATTAAAACCGAGGTGGCTGGGGACGACGACGATGACACTTGTGTTAGAGTCAGGAATCCCTACTGAGAATCTTGAATGAGTTTCTCATCCCTTCCTCTTCTTCCGTGTCATCTCTAGACGAGGATTACAACGAGGCTCGTGACTTCTTCTGAGGCTCGTGCTTAAGGATTACACTAGCAAACGGAGCAGAGGGTCGCTGCGGGAGCATAGATAGCTTAGCTTTTGGGTTGACACTTATCCAACTTCATCGGTGGATAAGGATCACTTCACATATATGAGCCTGTTTTGATGTAAATGATGGTACAATGATGTTACTAATCTATGTATCTATGAAGATATGATGATATTATGATTGTTATGTATAATACTATGTTTCATGATTATGAATGGTGTGGTTACTTTTTCTGGCACGTTATGGTTATAAAGAATGTTAGGATAGCGCGTGGCTCGCATTTTGCTTTCAAGTTTCAAAAAAGAAAAATTTATTCGTATTTTTCGCTAAGTATTTTAATGAAAGGTGGTAAAGAATGAGACTAAAAAAGTAATAGACTAATGATTAACCTAAATATGTTTTAGAGTATTGGGTTAAAAATTAAGATGTTGCAACTGCCAAAACTATTTTAAGGGGATAACCTTCAGTTTAGGATTGATTAATCATGAAAAACTTGGTAACATTTGATGTAGGATTGATTTTTACCGCCTATAGAGAAACTAGTAACTAGAAAACCATAAAAGTGCAATTCTAGAACACTGAGATTATTTAATTTTTTGTTTCTGTCCAGTAACCTTGTAATGTAGTAAATATGGTTTATAATTAGTTCATAGGCATAGGAATGCCCCATAATTGGTTTAGGTTTGATTTATAGTGCCTTAGGTGAAGACAAAACGTAGAAAGGGTCTAAAACGTAGTTTCTAGAACCTGCGTAATCATAAGACGTAATTCTTCCCTTAAAGCATGACTCTATCCAGATTTGTTGACAAACATAAATATTAGTAAGAATCTTTAGTTGTGAATCCTTGGGTGCATAAAAGTTAATAGCGAATGTCAGAGTAATTATATCTTGAGTTCCAGCCCCATAAGGGTCAAAGTATAAGACACCATAGGTTTAAAAGCATAATTAGCTTTAGTACTTCATGTGAGTGCATGTTTTTATTATGAAAATTTATGATGATTGTGATACTCATGATTATGTATATATGTGAATGTGGCATAAAGCAAATTTGGAAGAAATTCGATGTGCCATCGTTCTGCTGTCGAATTTCTGACAAATTTGAGGAACTTTGAAAGTTTTCAAAAAGATATAAGTTTTGAATGTGACATAGTATAGTGAGAACGTGTTCTGGGGCCGGCGATATGTAATGCCCCAGAAACAAATCCTTGAGGGGGATAGCGATAAGTAATGCCCCGAAGAGAACAATATTCACCGTGTACTTGATACCGGTACGACGCATTCTATTATGATTCTTATTATTGAGATTTCGCTTATCAGATAATAAGTAAGAACTAGTGATGACTAGTTAAGGTATGAGCTCATAACCTAGAGATGTGACACATTCTAGGTGACACCGGTTCGGCCGAGCACCCCTAGATCGATTGTCTTTTTAGGGTGATCCTTATGTTACAGTACGATGCCTTGAATGTCACAAAGTTACAGAAAGAGAAATACTTTTACATGAGAAGCATATGCCACTTTATGCCACCTACATGATGTTGATATCTCTATAAATATTTAATTGATTTTGCCTGTTGCATCTTCATGCATTCATGCTTTATTATGTTGCATCCATGACATTAAGACTCATCCTAAAAAGAACGAACCTTGGATAATTAAGTTTAAAACCTAATAAGTGAATTTTATGCATGCTCACCTTTTTCAAAGAAACCCAAGGTTCCTAAGGATATAGATGATGACACCTAGATAGGAGGTTTTCCTAATGAGATTCTTTAGTAAGATTCTCACTCCCTCTATCTCTTCTTTCCGTCACGTCTTCAGATGGCGACATTTGTGGTTTTTGTGGATTCCCCGACGTGGGAAGTGCACCATGATCCAAAGCATGGATCATACTATTTTGAGGGTCGATGCACTGTCTGTGTCTTCATGTTTGTTAGATGACCTTTCGCTCATCTTGTACACACTCATCGCTTCTCCCCGACAGCACCATATGGCAACGACGATCAAGTTTTTGAGCGTGCCCGCACGCGTAATGAGAGGGTGCTCCGTATGCACACCGCCGCCTCGGCCATGCGCGATTACCCTGACTATGTGCCGCATACGTACTTCTCGGAGACCGATCCATCGGAGGACCCGCCTACCCACTTGTATAGCGAGAGCTCTGCCCCCACTCCACCGCTGATGGGATAGGGCAGCGAGGAGATCGTTACTCAGCCGAGGCTGGCTCGAAGGTAGTCCATGCGCCCCCGTCGAGGAGCTCACGTCCAGCCGCAACGAGTGCCCACTCCAGATATGCTTCGTCCTTGGATTGGATATGTCCCACCCTTTTCGGGATCCCAGCAGTAGCGGATCATGGGTAGAGATAGTGCACACACTACATAGATAAGGATAAACCTTCTTTTGTTTAGAGGTTATCCATTCTAGATACACTTGGGTTGGGGAGTTTTCTATTTTGTTTTCCGTTGTATTTTCCTTTCAGTTGTATTTGTTCTGTGTTGTACCAAACTAAGTCCTGCTTTTCTTGAGTAGGCATATTATATATCTATGTATGTGGTTTGTTCTATCATGTTGTGCAATTACATGTTTTATGATCGGATGTTCATGAAGTGTTTATTTGGATTTGTGTTTTAATGCTTCATCGTTTATCGTTTTGCACGGCTCTTACTTTGCTTTTACATTTCAAAAAAAAAAATTTACCTGTATTTTCTGCTAAGTATTTTAAAGTAAAGAGGAAACTATGACGTAATAGACTAATGATTAACCTAACTATGTTCTAGAGTATTGGGTTAAAAATTAGGATGTTACAACTTGTTCTTCTCATTCTCTCATCAAGACCAAGCCCTCTCTTTTCTCTTCAAGAAGATAACTTTGGTAGGGAGTGATTCAATGATTTCTATTCTTTTCTTTTGTTGTTTAACTCTTGGTTTGTACAGATACAATGTTGATGCTTCTTTCCTTCTCCACTTTCTTTTTCAGTTTTTACTCTTCCTTTCCTCCCCTTTGTTTTTGGCCAAATGGCCTACATTTGGAAGAAACCATGGCTTGATGATGAGGATCTTGGATATTGGTTGCAAAACCATCACTTATTGGATTTCTAAAACTTGAAGGTTTTACTTTTGAAAAGGTTTTTTAGCAAACAAAGAAACTATGTTGTTGTAAAGAGTGATCTTGAGCCTAGGACTCAATGGGATAGTAAATAGATTGCATTCATATTTATTTTCCTTGTTATCACCTAAATAATTAATCTCAAAGCCTACCTATTTCAACCTTAAAATTGATTATTAATTTAAAGTGAAAACTCTAAGGGGCCTAGAGCACTAAAATAAAGAATTGAACTTGCATATCATATTTATTTTCCAAGTCATCATCTAAAGCTCAAAGATAAGAAATGAACTTGTATTTCATGTTTACATTTCTTGTCTAGCATGTTTATGTTTCAAGCCATCACCTAAACTTAAAGATTAAGAATGAATTTCCATTCTCTTATTTATTTTCAAGCCTTGTATCTTTACTTTTCCTTGCCATCATTTTATAATGATAAGATTAAAATGGAACTTGCATTAGTATGTTTATGTTTATGTCATCACCTAAAGATCTAAAGCTTAAGACTCAACCCTTTCAACTTAATCTTGAAACTATGGGCATTTACCTTTGCAAAATGTTTTGATTTCAAAGTAAGCGTTGGAATAAGATTCAATATGGTTTGAGAAGGAAGGAATAACTTAGAAGATGTTTTAGACTGAAAATTTCATATTTTGAAGGTACTGGTAATCGATTACAAGGCCCATGTAATCGATTACCAGAGAGTTTTGCCATACTCGGATATGAACTTTTGACCGAAGTAATCGATTACAACATCGTGTAATCAATTACACATTTTGGACTCAAGTAATCGATTACCATTCCATGTAATCGATTACTCGGATGTTCTTGGAGCCCCAGAGAGTATTTTCAACAGGTGTAATCGATTACAAGGCCTATGTAATTGATTACCAGAGCCCTCAATTTATCTGTTTTGAAACTCGAAGCTATGTAATTGATTACAAGGCTCATGTAATTGATTACCAGAGCCCCCAACTTTCCTGTTTTAAAAATTTGAAGCTGTGTAATCGATTACAAGGCTTATGTAATCGATTACCAGAACCCAAAGTATGCGATAAACATTTTCCCCACTTGAATGACATGAAGCCATGATCTTATGTTGCTTAAATCTATGATTTTATATTATGTGAATCCATGATCTTGTTTACACATGAATCTATGAGTTTACATGACATAAACTGATGAGATATGTATGACTATTCATGAATCATAAGCAAGTTTATTTTGTAAGGCGTTAATCTCTAGAGATAAAACTCATCATTTGCATATTATAGTTTCATATGGAATATTAGAAATGCATATGCTAGAGATATATGAAGAACTAGGTGTGATTATTCTTGAATCATGGCATGTTATGATGTGTTGATGCATGAACCATGAATGGATATGTTGTATGACATTGATAACTTGATTTGATTTTGAACTCGGAATCAGAAAGTACATGCACTATTAGTTCTTATGGCATAAAGCAAATTTGAAGGAAATTCGGTGTACCGCCGTTATGCTGCCAAATTTCTGGTGGAGAGAAAGCAAATCCATGAAGGTATTGACATTGAACTTGCAAAAGTGGACAATTCGCTGCGTACTAGATACCAGTAGAGCGTTTCAAAGAAGGAAATATTCCTATGGACTCCCCAAATTAAAGGTTATGATAGGTGATCCTTATGCCCCCTAGCCAGTACTCTAGAAGTCGGGATTTTTATGTTACGCTTATCATAGGATAAGTAAGAACTAGAGACGACTAGTTAGGTATGAGCTCATAACCTAAAACTCTCACAGGACAGATTAATAGGGTGGCCCTTACAGAGAAGGATAAGAAATTTACCCCATAGAGAGGGATGAGAAGTTTAAACCCCGCACAGAGAAGGGTGAGATATTTAAGTCACCTAAAGAATAAAAAGAAAGGGATCATGCTAGAAGAGTTTGCATTCTTTATTACATGATATTTAATTGTGGCATTACTTATGCGGTTATAGTATGTCATGTTGCATCCTTGCATTAAGATGCATTCTAAAATAGATGGGCCTCGGATAACAATATTTGAAACATAATAATTGAATCTTATGCATGCCCACTACTTCATAAAGAAACCCGAGGTTCCTAAGGATGTAGATGATAACACTTGTTAGGAGGTGATTTCCCTACTGAGTTACTTTTATAAGATTCTCATCCCCTCTTTCTTTCTTCCATCATGTCTTTAGAGGACAATAGCTTTGTTCATGAGCAGTAGTAGGAGGTGACCGTGGATCTCATCAAGGACCTATGTATTGTCACGTGAATGATAGCCTCCCTTTGCTCTACGGGCTATCTAATTAGATGTAAAAGGTGTGGACACCCTAACTAGTTATGACTGTTATTCCCTTTTATGTTTTTATATGATTGTGCTATCTCGACCATTATTGGTGGGCATAACTCCATTATGTTAAAGTACTTATGTAATATGAACCTCTGATAATATTTACAAATGTCTTCATGATGCTGTGTTATGTTGAGTCTTGCTTTAATTCTTGTATGCTTATGGTGAGTCTTGTTCCTTATTGGCTTTTTGGGCGTATCACACGATGTAGTTCTCTTCAGTTACGCAGCTCAAGATTTGTTTTAAATTTCAAAAAATAATTTACCCGTATTTTTCGCTAAGTATTTTAAAGGAACATTTTAAAAGATGAGACTAAAAGAGTAATAGACTAATGGTTAACCTAAATACGTTCTAGGAGTATGGGGTTGAAAATTAGGATGTTACATAAAATCTGCAAGAAAACAAAATTTCAACAATTAAGATTACAAAACCTTACTTTGGTGGCTTTAGGGATCTTGACTCCAAGGGTGATCCAAGAATGATCTCCTTCACTTCAAAGCCTCAAATCAGCACCAAACCCTCTTTTAGGCAGTAGGATATGAGGTATCAAGGTGAGAAATGGTGGAGAATTGAAATTTCAATTGGTTAGATTGGTAGGCATTAATAAGTAGAACAAGTTTAGCGAAGGAACTTTATGGTTTTAGCAACTCTAGGCTTAGGTTTTGGTGGTTTGAAACAAGTTTTAAGCTTTTTGAAGAAACAAAAATAGTGGCTATTTTTCCTTCCATTTTGGCTGAAATGTTATTGGTGTAGTGATAAAGTGGTTTGGTTTACTATTTATAGTAGGTGAAGATGTGCACGAGAAGGGGGTTGAATTATGCATTGATTCTATTTCGCATTTTTTGAAGCTTCTGAAAATAATTACTGTCAAGTGTATAACTTGAAGTCCAATGGAAATAAGTTAGTAGTTTCAAAAAGTAGCTTTCTAAACCCTAATAAGTAAAATGCTCATCATTAAGAGAATTAATAGAAAGCAATAAAGATATATGTATAAAAGAAAGAAAGAAAGAAAGATACAATAGAGATTAAAAAGGGAGATCAGAGAAAGAGAGATTTGGCACAAGAAATTTTATACCAGATCAGCTAACCTGCCTACATCTAGTACTCAACAACTGTTGAGGTTCCACTATGACAACAACTTTCTCAACCTGAGAAAGTAAATATGGATAGTCTTTACATTAGCCTTCCCAAGCTATTATCCAAGGATTTCAGAAATCACCTATAGCCAAGGATTTTGAGTAGTCCTGTACTAGCCTCTCCAAGCTAACATGAGTAGTCTTGTACTAGCCTCTCTAAGCTAACCCGTGATTAGTAGCCACCTCTATAGTCACATTGGAAGTATTCTTGACATTGGCTTCTCTAAGCCAACCGTGAACAGTAGCAACCTCTACTGTCACGTTCAAAGTAGTCTTGCTCCATCTTCTCTAAACTGTAAGTAGTCTTTCCCCAGCCTCTCCAAGCTACAAGTAGTCTTTCCTCAGCCTTTCCAATCTGCAAGTAGTCTTTGACTAGCTTCTCCAAGCTAAACCGTGATAAGTAAGAACATCTTACTATCGCATTGCAAGTAGTTTTACAGCAGCCTCTCCAAGCTATCTCACAAAGATCACTACTGGATCTAGGATAAAAAGGTTAAGTGTTTGGGTTGCCACTCAAACTAACCTACACTCAAGTTTTCTTAACATATACATAAAAGTTCTTGGGAAAACTTGAATGACTTCCTTCTTCTACTTCTTCCATAAGAAGAACATAAATCTAACTAAGAATATAGAAGGAAGATTTTCTTTACACTTCAAGGATAAAACTAATTACATGTTAAAGATAGAATATTCCAGGAAGTGGGAAGAGATTTTTGCAGAGTTTCGTCTCTTAAATCTTCAAATCTCTCAACATTCTTCAAGCTTAGCATCTCCTTATATAATGTTCTTTCTTTGTGACCGTTGCCATAGATTAGTTCTTCAAGTGACACTTGTTGATCATCAGAACTGTCACATCAGTTGCAGAAGCTATTGTAAATTTAAGCTTTCTGATTTTTCATCAGAAACTACTTTTGAATAAGCCTTGTTCTTGCTAAACGACAGATACCTATTATAATCTTACAAAAAGCTCAAGAGAAACATCAGTCATTCTTCAAAGTATTTTCTTTGAATTGGTTTTGTTATCATTCAAAACACAGGAGCGTATAGGGTTCTAGAGCTAACTGTAACGCCCCGATTTTCTGTCTGAGAGGAAAATGACCAAAATGCCCCTGAGGTCATTTTCGACCCAGAATTCAAGGATGGCCGGCCCGGCGGTCCTTGAAGGGCCAACTCAATGTTTGAAGGGGATTGAATGGCCCTTGAGTGATTTCGGAGGCAAAAGTCTCATTTTCTGCAGTTTCAGGTCAAAATGACCAAAATACCCCTATAGCGTTTTTACGCGAGTAAAGATGCTGTTTGAGCCCGAAACTTTCCCCGAAGGTTTAAAATAATGTTTTTACGTGTTTAGAAGCATCTGTTCAAGTCCCAATGGTCCCAGGTAGTTTTAGTACAAAATTATGATTTTGCCCCTAGAATAGTGTTTTTGAGTTTAATGATGTAATTAAGCAAACCTAAACAATATTAGGCTCTAATCAAAGATTAATTAATTTTCATAATTAATCTAGAGTCAAAATAAACTATTAAAATTAATTAGAACCTAAAATTGCTTAGATTAGATTTAAATCTCTTTTTAAAACTCAAGATTCCACTCTTGGAATCTTGAATAGTATTTTCTTTCTCCAATTCCTTAAATCAAGGAATTGTGTCTAGAATTGTTTATGCATTAAAATGAGTTTATAACTCACTAATGATGCAAGACCACTCCTTAAACATGTCTTGACAACCTTGATTACCCATTTTCTCACCTAAACACTTTCTTACAAATTCCTAATCTTAATCCTAACCAAACATACACCTAAACACAACTCTAAACTATAATTAAAATGCAAGAAAACCCTCCCCCATGGCTGATGCACCTTCGACCACTCCTCTCTCATTTACATTACATGTTGATTTGTTTCTCACTCAAAGAACCATACTTGAGTCATACCTTGAGCCATACTTCACCATGCCTCAAGATCACAACATCTCACCTCATGGACCTCATGGGGCTGCTCTTGTTGGCCGAAACCTTCCTCTCCCTCTTACACCTTTCATTTGTTTCATTTCTCTATAAATAGCATGCTTGGGTGAACTTGCATCATTTTGGGTTCATTTGCTAAGTGTAAGTTTTCAAAGAGCACTTCAAAGTTTTCTTTTCTCTCAAGTTCAAGTGTTCAAGTTCTTCAAGTTCTTCATCCTCTTCTCTCATCCCAATCTTCAAATCACTTGGCAGGGATTTTCTTTCAAGTGTTTCCTTTATTTAAGTTCTTACTCTAGTTATGTGTGTATGGTTTCTCTTGAGTCTTTTTAGAACTTCTTTCCCCTCTCCTTTTTCTTCTTCATTTTCGGCCATGGACCTTTGAGGACAAGGGAATGAGAGCTTGATGATGAGGTTTCATGATGATGATGTCTATCACTTGAACAAACTCTAAAGCTTGATCTTTGTTCTTAAGTTAAAGATTTTTTTAGTTCTTTCTTCTTGAACCTTGAAATCTTTAACTTTGATGATGTTTTAAAATGGTTACATGAACTCAATGATGAGGACTCATGATGTTGGTGTTAATGCATCATCAAGATCATGGTCTCCAGAGTCTCAAATGTTTCATTTTCTTCTTAAAAAGTTTCGGTTCCTTTTCCTTTTCTTTCTCCAAATTTTCGGCCATGTTGGCCAATGAGATTCATAATGTCTTGATGATGAGAGCTTCTAGATGATGACTATGTGTTTATCACAATGAGGCCTTTAGAGCTTGAGTTTTAATAAAAATGTTATTTATGACCTCATTTTAAGAAAAGAAACTTTATGTTCTAAAGAACCCTTGAGGTTCACTCTTATCTTTACCTTATCTTGTCATGATAAGTTTGGGTTGAGGTTGAAGTACCTTTAAAGTCTTGTATGAGCTCTAATAAGAAATAAAATGGACTAGCATTCATATTTAAATTCAAGCTTATGCATTACATATTTACTTAGAGCTTTGCATTCATATTTATTTTCCAAGTCATCACTTAAAGTTAAAGGATAAAGAATAGAGTGCACCTCATATTTACATTCTTGTCTAGCATATTTATCCTTTATCACTAAAGAACGTAAAGATTTAAATTGAGAACTTGCACTATCACCTAACTAAATCTCAAAGCCTTTCTATTTCAGCCTTAAAGTCGATTGTTGCTGGGCCTAGAGTACTAAAATAAAGAAATGAACTTGCATGGCATATTTATTTTAAGTCTTGCATATTTATTTCAAGCCTTGCATATTTATATTCCAAGTCTTGCATATTTATTTCAAGCCTTGTATATTTATACTTCAAGTCTTGCATATTTACTTTAAGCTCTCACTTTACTTTGTAATGAAGAATAAAAATGAGGTGCATATCATGTTTAAATTATGTCGTCACTTAAAGATCTTAGAGCTCAAAGACTTGGCCATTTTATCTCAAGTTAAAGTTTAATGTGGGTGCATTCCTTTGATGGATAATTTTGGTCAAGTAGTGATGATGAACTTGGAAAGAGATTCATCTAACTACAAGGGCCAGCAATCTAAGTTTTAAAGATCTTCTTCAAGCCTCATAAATTTTATAAATTTAAGACCAACAAGGTTATGAATTTAATCCTCTTTTAAAGAGGGATCAAGTTGGTTGCTGACCTAAAGGTGTTGTAACCTCTTTGACAAAATACAATGGTTTGTAAAAGAGTTTTAGAAGTCCTAAAAATGATTCCAAGGGAAACTAGCAACTTAAATGCTTTAGAAAAGTCAAGTTATGCATCTTTTTGGGACTTGATGTTTCGATTCTGCCATGATGAGTTTGCTGCTGTATGATGATGTTCTGATGTGTTAGAATGTGTGAAAACTATGTATGATGAGGTATGAACATTTCTATGCATGATAGGAGAGAAACTAGCTTCCTAGAAAAATCGTAAAGTCAAGACTTAGCATAGTTTTACCCCATTTATTTGTGGATACTGCCCAAACTGTTTCAATGGGAATATAATCAGATTAGGATTGTTTAATCATGAAAAATTTGGTTACATTTGAAGTAGGATTGAATTTTTTGCACCTATAGAGAAACTAGTAACTAGAAAACCATAAAATTGCAATTCTAGAACTCTTAGAACATTTAGTTTTCTGTTTCTGTACAACACCCTTAAAATGTGGTATAAATGATTTATAATTAGTTCAAAGGTTTAGGAACACCTCATAAATGGTTTAGATTTAATTTATAGCGCCTTAGGCGAAGACGGAACCAGGAAAGGGTCTAAAATGTAAGTTCTAGAACCTCGTAATGTAAGTTTATAATCCTGCCCCTAAGGAATGGTGTTGCCCAGATTTACTAAAGAGCATTAATAATAGTAACATTTGTTAGAAGAGAATCCTTAGGTGCATAAGAGGTTGATAGAGAATGATAAATTAATTACATCACAAGTTTAAGGCCCGTAAGGGTCAAAGCATAAGATACCGTAGGACCAAGAGCATAATGAATTTCAATGTGGCTTGTGAACGTATGAGGATGATAATGTGAATGCATGGAATTATGATGGAGGATGCATGTTTGATTGACTTATGTGGCATAAAGTAAAATTTGGAAGAAATTCGGCATGCTGCTGTTATGCTGTCGAATTTCTGACAAATTTGAGGACTTAGAAAGTTTTTGAGAAACCTATGAGATTTTTATTTATGAGGTACTAAGATGAGTTCTCGGATGACACCGATTCGGCCGAGCACCTCCAGAGAACTCATGTGACATCGGTACCAAGATGAATTATTGGGTGACACCAGTTTGGCTGAGCACTCCCAAGAAATGCCCCCTAGCTCGTACTAGATAAGTCAGGATTATGTTTATGATTATGATACGCTTATCGGGATTGATAAGTAAGAACTAGTGACGACTAGTTAAGGTATGAGCTCATAACCTAGAGATGTGACACGTTTTGGGTGACACTGATTCGGCCGAGCACCCCCAGAACGATTGTCTTTTAGGGTGGCCTATGAGGAAGTAAAGTATGATGTTTATGTCACAAAGTTTCCCATATGAGAATTAAATTGCCACTTTATACCACTATTATGATGTTCTTAAAATTACGATTATTATTCTTGCATTAAATAGAGCTATGCATACATTTTTTAATATGATTGCATCCATGTCATTAAGAATCATGCTAAAATAAATGGACCTTGGCTAACTACGTTTCAAAGCTTAAAAATGGACTTAATGCATGTTCACTTATTTTGTATACTAAACCCAAGGTTCCTGGGGACATAGATAATGACACCTAGGTAGTAGGAGGCCCTACTGAGATTCTTTAGTAAGATTCTCACTCCCTCTATCTCTTTCTTTCCATCACGTCTTCAGATGGCGACGTTCGTAGTTTGCGTGGACACCTCGACGTGGGAGGTGCACTATGATCTGGAGCACGGATCATACCATTTTGAGGGGCAGTGCACGGTGCGAGTCTTCATGTTCGTTGGACGTCCCTTCACTCACCCCGTGTATACCTATCGCTTCTCCCCGACAGCACCCTACGACGACGATGAGTGGGTTTTTGAGCGCACGCCTATGCATAACGAAAGAGTGCTCCGCATGCACACTGCCGCCTCAGCCATGCGAGACTATCCTGACTACGTGCCTCGGACTTACTTCTCGGAGACCGACTCATCGGAGGACCCGCCTACCCATCCGTACAATGAGAGCTCCGCCCCCACTCCACTACTGACGAGAGAGGGTAGTGAGGACACTGTGACTCAGCCACGGCTAGCACGACGACCGGAGATGCGGCCACGTCACGGGGGTCACTCTCGATCCCCGTTCCGCCTTTACACGTATGAAGAGCTCGCCCAGTTTCCCGGATATGTGCCTTGCTCGCGAGATGGACGTCAGTAGGAGGTGACGTACGACTGATGGAGTACCCGGGTAGAGTACACACCACTTAGATAAGGATGGACCTCCTTTTGTTTAGAGGTTATCCCTTTAGTTACACTTGGGTAGGGGAGTTGCTTTTATGTTTCCGTCGCACTTTCCTTTGTATTTTCTTCTTAGATGTATTTGCTCATGATGTACTAAACTAAGTCCCACTCTTCATGAGTGGGCATATCATATTATATAAACTTGCAGTTCGGTATTAATGTGATGTGCCTTTACTTGCTTTATGTCATGATGATATGCGATGCATGCTTTATTGCTTTTCATGCTTCATTATTCATCAAGTTGCGCGGCTCTCAGTTTGCTTTTATAATTCAAAAAAAAATTTACCAGTATTTCCGCTAAGTATTTTAAAGTAATAGGGAAACCATGACGTAACAGACTAATGATTAACCTAAATATGTTCTAGAGTATTGGGTTAAAAATTAGGATATTACACTAACAATCTCCCCTTTTTTGATGATGACAAACCAATTTGAAAAAAATCTTTTGAAGAGATAATTGAAAGAAATATTGCAGAAATGTAAACAAGATAAGCATATTCTTTCGATATATCACAAGAAAAATTTTCAGGAAGTTCTTCTTCTTAAGGCATGATATAAATCATGTAAAAACATTTTAACCTTAAGTGACACTTAATCAAGATTATTGTTATTTCATTTTTAAGCATAAGACAAACTTAATTGTACTTTCTGGTCGTTATGAGAGTAGATGTTTAAGAGAAAGACGTTTAAGCTATAGATAAACAACTTGCTTGATCTTTTGTCAAAAGAAAGAAATTTTTGAAGATCCTCATGCTTGAAAACATAACAAGTAAAAACTTGTGATATTTTATCTTAACAAGACCTATTTTCAACAAAACTTAATCCAAAAGAGACTTTGAAAGAAATTGTAAAAGATATGAAAAATGAAATAGAGTATTTGTAATTTTTGAAAAGCAGACTGAAACTTATGTAGTTTCTAATGCTCAAAGAAACCATAAGACAAATGGGATCAACATATTGCTATGCAGGGTTTATAAAGCTTGTATAGGGATCAATCTGTAAATCACCAAGAAGGAGCTTTTGCATTGTGCTATGAAACTTTTTCATAAGAACCAAATCATGAAAGTAAGGTTTTTCAAAATAGAAGATGTATGATTTATTTTAAAACTGGTTTTGTGAAAACAAGAACACATTACTCTTTTAGAGATTTCGGAAGTTTGTTAACTGATCTTGGTCTTTTTATTATGCGTAAGTGCATGTTTCTGAAGACGAGTCCAAAGCTTTATACAACTAGACTTTGATCAAGTTAAGCTTTACATTTTAGAAAACCATCTCTTATAAGAGTAAAAGAAATGATTAAGCTCATTATGTATATCAATACTCAGCATATTTTATGAGTATCAGAGCCACATTTAACTTGTGCTCCTAAAGATACTTTGCTATAGCTAATCATAAAACATATGTAAGCTCATATTCAGTGCATGTATGAACAAACAGATCAAATCATATGCATACCAGTAAACACCTAACAGAGAGAGATATCATTAGCTAAGCTTAGAAAGAGCATTGATATGAATCAGAGCTTAAGAAAGCATGAAGCATGATAAATATGTATGAACTAAAAACACGAGTTAAAAAGGATATATAGCATAAAGACATAGAGAGTTAGAGATAAGAAGATAAAACAAAGGACTTTTATGAATCATAAAACCAAGTTTAGATATATACAAAAGAACTGCTAAAAACATGCTAAACAAAACAATTCTCTAGGCTCCCCCTCAATATATACTCCCTCTGAGTATCTCAGCATTGCTTTCATTTCAACATGGCTCCCCCCTGAATTCCTGAGGCACAGATTTTCTTCAATGTAAACTTTTCCCCCTTTTGGCATCATTAAAAAAGGATGTATGCCAGGAAATGCATGCTGCATTCACTAAAACATCTGGAGTTATAGATCATCTATCTATCTCACCTGAGCACCATGTGTAGCCAGTGTTGCTTCAAATCTGTCCTGTCTAGAAGAAATCTCTCTCAGATTCCATAGGATGACTTGATAACTTATTGACGTTTTTGCAGAGAATGGCAATGGCAGATTGATAGGTGCAGGAGCAGCTTTGGGAGGTGGCTCTATAGAGAGTATAGGAATATCAAGAGGAACTGTTTCCCTTGATTGAGGTGATTCAGCCTTAGAATCACCTTGTATAGCAAGTGGAGGTGAGGAAGGTAGCTTAGGAGCTGTGGTAAGTGTGGCAGTGGCAGAGACAAAAGCAGTAGGAACAAAGATAGGCTTGGCAACAACAACAACTATCATTTGAGCCATGGAAGGAATAGGAACATCTTGTTCAGGAGCAAAAAAGTCAGGAACATTTTGACCCAATATAGTAGTATCAGCTTTTAGAATAGCAGGTGTTGAAACTTCAGAGTTTCTGTCCCCTTCTTCTTGAATAGGAAGGACATGAAGGGAAGAGGGAGGCAATGATACAAAACAAACAAGAGCAAAACAAGTTGCATAGATTTCCTCTTCTAGTTTTTCAATGATAGGTTCCATCTGAGGCTCTTCAAGTGTAGGTCTAGAACTTGTCATGGTGCTTAATTTGGCCTTTTCACTGCTCAGGAGATTTTCCTCTTCTTCAGTAGATGATGTTGCAGCCTGTTCTTCTTCAGCAACTTCTTCTTCCTCTTCATTATCATTCAGTACAATTACGTGATATCCTTCTTCCCAAAACATTTTAACTTTTTCCCACAGAACAGTGATCGGCGATACACTTTTGTACATCTTCTTGCATCTTAGCCCAATCTCTTTTCTGCTAATAACCTTTTCAGGTTTGGTTACTAATCCTGATACTTGTGTGACAGCCTCTTCTTTTTCTTTTGATCTTCTTTCATAATGTTGGATTAACAGAACATCTTTTTCATTAGATTCACTATTAGGAAGAATGAGTTTATATTTCCCTTCTTGGTTGGACTGAGACTTTTGAGAAGCCTCTTGAGCTTGTCCTCCTCTTACTATGGAGCTTTGCCTTGTAGGCTTAGTTATTTAGAGGATTGACCTCATCCTTGAGGTTCTGAAAGAGGAAGGTATAAAGATGGTTCCTTCCACCAACTGATATCTTTCATTATCAAAAAGAAAGTCAAACTTTTAAAGCACCTTTGTCAGGAGCATACCATAAGGAACACTCATAGTTTTGCGAGTTTCCTTTGTCGCAGCAATTGTGATATAGTCTAGAATGATCATAGGGAGGCTCACCATTCTCTTTGCCATTAGGCAATAAAAAAGCATGCAATCCATTCCAATGAGGGTATATGCGCTACCAATATGTGGAATGATGGAAAATTAGACTACTGTGTATACTTTCCTCGCCCTAGCACTCAACATGGCTATGGTAATCTTACTAGGCTTGTGAATGATGGAGTGAGTAAGATACCTGGATACGTCTCCTTCGTTTACACTGAGGGATTTGGCCTAATCGAGTGAAGACTTGCAAATGATCCCCTTGTAAGGTGCTTTGATGATCTTTGCAAGACCTGAAGAAATGATCTTGATAGAGCAATCTCTGATCATTCCCTTGACTCATGATGGTGATGGTCTCTCCAGATAAGAGTAAAAAGCATTAACCAACTGAGGAAAAATAAGTTCATTTGTTTCTAGAAAATTTTTTCACTTCTGGAAAGTAAAGACATCATTGAGAATGGTGACTTCTTCACGCAGGTCTTTACACAAAGGCTTGCTAGGTGCCATCTTTCTGGACATGAAAATGTTGTCAAAATGATCTTGCATACCAGCATCTTCAAACATGTAAAAGGGTTTTTCTACAGGGGCAGATTTAGTTTCAATCACATTCTTATCTTTTGCCATTGAAGAGGTATAAGGGTACGTCTAAGAAGATGAGGTTGAAAGAAGGATGACAAGAAGGGTTAAAGAAGAAAAAAAAAGTTCAAGGTTCAAGGTGATCGGTTACAGAAGCAAGGAAAAGGGTTATAGAGAGATGAGTGTATATATGAAAAGGTCAAGAGACAGTATTTAAGGATAGAAGAAAGAGAATGACTTCCCTAAGAGGATGATGGCTGAGAATAAAAAGAACATGAGGGTTCAAAAAGATATGATGTGAATGAAGCTGAAGTGATGTAGGAGAAACAGACTCTGAAATCATGGATAGAAAATCCCACCTTTTCATCCTTCTTTTAGAAAGAGAGTCTATTGACTCTTAATCTCACTTTCTGAAGAAATTATTTTCTGAGGCTTTTACTTTCTGATATGCTGAAAACCATTTGAATCTTACCCCAGATACTTCTTTTAGCTCTAAGTTTAATGTTTTCATATAACCATCATACATTGACTTTCTTTCTAACTAAACAACCTTCTTCTAAATATATCTTCTTCTTTTTGATCGATCTGTCTTCAAACTGAGCAACCTAATTTCTTTCTAATCTTGCAAACTGATACACCATTCTCCACAAAGTTCTGTGACCTTGGAAACTGACTTCTAAAACACATGTCGGTAGACTTGATCTTGCATACCGATCTTTTGATGTTCTTACAAACTAATATGCAGAGTCTTCATGAGGATATGTATACTGATGATTTCTAATGCTTTGCTTGATCTTCATAAGAGAGTAATGAAGAGAGACCACCCAGAGAGTTTTATGCAGAGATGCTTATGCATATGTGAAAACTTAAAAACTTTTTAAAGCTAGAAAACAACCAAGAGATACTCAATTATAGATATTATGATTACATCTTGATTCAAGATCTTCAATAAACACATTTATTTACCAAACATCTCAGTTTTTAAAGGAAAAAAGATTTTTCACAAACAAACTTGGATACGAAGAGCTGATTGAATTCTGGTGAAGATAAATAGCACGACAAAGTTCTAGAGGATAGGAAGGCAAGTTACCCCAAGAGATGATCTTGCAGCTGATTCCTTATCTGCAACATCTGGGTTCAAAGAACTTAGCATGCGTTGGCCTTTCTCTTTTTTTGATCCTTTCTCCTTGAATGGATTTGCTTGCCCTGATGTGATCAAATTTATCCAGATAACTCTTTGAGCTTCCTGTTAGAATGGATGATGATGTCTTTAACATGATGAGTAGGCTTTGCTTTTCTCTTAAGCTTGGTTAGCATACCCAAGATAGCTTCCACCCAACTTTGACAATTCAAAGCTTTCTTATCATATGTAGATATTGTGGTGGTGATGAAATCATGGTCAATAACTATCCAAGGAATGACTTGGTTTTCATATGTAGATATCGTGGTGGTGATGAAATCATGGTCGATAACTATCCAAGGAATGACTTGGTTTTCATATCTTTGGGAATACTCCAAGAACTTGGACACTAGAAGATTATCTATAAAACAAAACTTTCATGAAGTTATTGTCCATTCAGATCTTCCAGCTTCTATGTGATCTTCAAACTACTAATGTTGTATATCAGAAAGATTACTTTCTAATCACTTTGAAAGATCCGAGCACACTCTCTGAAAGACTAAGGTTCTGGAGTTCACTTTCTGAAGCTTTTGGCTCTCATCTGCTAGCTTTCTGGAGTTGCCTTGAGATAAAAAAAAAAAGAAAAGAAATCTCAAGACTTTCTTCACAATAAACAAGATTATTAGCAAAGTCTTCCTCAAACTCTTCCTCATCATCATCATCATGAAAAATTCTAGAAGGGATTGTTCCATAGGAAATGTGAAAGCCTTTTTTAGAATCAAAGCATGATATATGGAGAAATCATCATCAAAGTGCTGTCTTTAATGTTTTAGACAAAAAGATTTCAAAGATACTTGCAAAAAAGAATAGGACTTTTTGGTACCCAGACTTTTCACGGGTCCATTTCATCTATATATCTTAATCCAGTTTCTCTGAAGCAAAAGATGCTGACCATTTGTTACAAAAACATGGTTTTTGAATATGTCTGATAAAATAGTTCAGATCTTAAGATGCCATGAAGTCCTCTCAAGGATTCAAAAGAAATTTCTGACATGTTCATATAGCTAATTGGAGGCTTCAAAAACATATAACTTGAGAAAAGTAAACTCTCTTGGGGTATCTCTTTCTTTCAACTTTCCAGCTTTAGACTAGACCTTCTTAAGTGTTCATGGCAACTCTGTGAGTTCTTTGAAAGATTGAGATATATAGATGAATAAGCTTGGTATCTTTCTAGCAACTCATCTCATAAAGGAAAATAGAAATGGAAAAAAAATGACAGATATAAGATGCCGAAACTTTTACCTCACGAGTCTCTGATGATGCTCTTAAGATATGAAGCATTGAATGGCAACAGGTTTTAACATAGTAAGACTTTCTGACAAGGGCTTTTGGATGTCTGACATGTTATTCCTTTTTGCACAGGGATATGTTTATAAGGAGTTGAACAGATACATGATGTGTGACATTGCTATTGTAAGCAGATGTTCTTTCTCAAGACGATCATTGTCCTAATTTGTCATTCATGAGATTGATGTCCTTTTGATATAATTATTACAGACTTCAATCATAAATCACAAATAGAGAATTTATCTCTGAAACCAATCTCAAATAACAATATCAGATCTTTCTACTTCATAGAGAAGCTTTAGTAATTTTCATTGCTTCAACAAAGTAAGACATCTGACATATTACAAAAAGGATCAAAGAAACTTGATACAAAATGAGATCCTTCAACATCAGGTACTGATTGTCTCATATAGTCTTTCTTATGTATTCACCTATACACAGAATATATAGATTAAGCTTAAGGCATATATGAATAGAGATGCAACTAAATGGAATCATTGAACTTTTCTTCTTTAGAAAGTTCATAAAATAGGTCTCTTTTGAATCCCTTTCAACATATGAATGAACTGTGCCATGACTTAGAGTCTTGCCAGCAAAGGATCAGTAGATAAAAGATTGATCTTGAAGAGATGATGTATGCCATTATGTCCTTTGGATTTTGTCCTCTGCAATCATTAGATTGCTCAACCCCTTAGAGGCCTACCTCTTATACCACTTGTAAGTAAAGATATGCATAAGAAGGGGGTTGAATCATGCATTGATCCTTTTTCATATTTTTTGAAGCTTCTGAAAATAATTACTATCAAGTGTAAAACTTGAAGTGTAGCAGAAATAAGTTAGTAGCTTCAGAAAGTAGCTTTCTAAGCCTTAATAAGTAAAATGCTCATTATTAAGAGAATTAACAGAAAGCAATAAAGATATATGTATGAAAGAAAGAAAGAAAGAAAGATATAGTAGAGATAGAAACGGGAGATAAGAGTAAGAGAGATTTGACACAAGAAATTTTATATTGGTTCGACTAACCTACCTACATCCAATACTTAATAACTGTTGAGGTTCTACTATAACAACAACTTTCTCAACTGAGAAAGTAAAGATAGATAGTCTTTACATTAGCCTTCCTAAGTTATCATCCAAGGATGTCAGAAATCACCTATAGCCAAGGATTTTGAGTAGTTCTGTACTAGTCTCTCAAAGCTAACATGAGTAGTCTTGCACTAGCCTCTCCAAGCTAACCTGTGATCAGTAGCCACCTCTATAGTCATGTTGTAATTAGTTTTGATATTGGCCTCTCCAAGCCAAATCATGAATAGTAGCAACCTCTACTATCACATTGAAAGTAGTCTTGCTCTAGCCTCTCCAAGCTGCAAATAGTCTTTCCCCAGCCTCTCCAAGCTGCAAGTAGTCTTTGACTAGCCTCTCCAAGCTAAATCGTGATAAGTAAGAACATCTTACTATCGCATTGCAAGTAGTTTTACAGTAGCCTCTCCAAGCTATCTCACAAAGATCACTACCGGATCTAGGATACAAAGGTTAAGTGTTTGGGTTACCACTCAAACTAGCCTATACTCAAGTTTCCTTAACACATGCATAAAAAGTTCCTAGAAAAACTTGGATGACTTCATTTTTCTACTTCTTTCATAAGAAGAGCATAAATCTAACTAAGAATATAGAAGAAAGATTTTCTTTACACTTCAAGGATAAAACTAATTACATGATAAAGATAGAATATTCCAAGAAGTGGGAAGTGATTTTTGCAGGGTTTTCAAATCTCTCAACATCCTTCAAGCTTAGCATCTCCTTATATAATGGTCTTTCTTTGTGACCGTTGCCATAGATTAGTTCTTCAAGTGACAGTATTGATCATCAGTTATGTCTTGAAAGAAATAGCTAGAAGAGAGGTTGACAGAACTATCACATCAGTTACAGAAGTTGCTATAAATATGAGCTTTCTGATATTTCACCAGAAACTACTTTTCCACTTTCTGAATAAGCTTTCTAAACTCCTTATTCATAAAACTAGGGTAGTTGATCAAAGAGGCAGAAGAGATGACATACCAGTTTGAAATTGGGTTTGACTTGATAATTTGAAATTCAAATTTCAAATTTCCCTCCCTTTTCTGTAGCATTCTTTGTTCCACTCACAGGCGAGCTTTCTGATACGCACAATCAGTCCCTTGAAGAGCTTTTCACTTTCTGATCTTTAATCAAATCTTCTTTGCGATTGTGATTGTTGAAGATTAAGTAACACGTTGCCTATGGAAATATTGTAACACCTTAATATTTAACCCAACATGCCAAGGACACATTTAAGTTAATTATTAGTTATTACTCTTTTGTTCTAGTTCTTAACTTAAAATTATTAAAATACTTAGCAAAAATATGAGTAAATTTTTTTTCTGAAACTTAAAGTAAAAATGTGAGCCGTGCATACTCAAAAGAATAACAACATCCATCTCACATATGGGTGAGAAAGAAGTTAAAGCACATCATAGACATACATGGATTAAAAATAAACACAAGCCATAAGCATAATGCATCATAATGGATTCATATGTTAAAGCAACAAATGTTCTTTTTTACACACCATAATATAGAAGTATAATAAGTAGCATTATACCCACCATTAAAGGTTGGGATAGTATAGTTATCCATCGAAGTCATAAAAGGAAAACTAAATACAACTAGTCAAGACCTTTCCTCCCCACTACTCCCACTAGGGTGCGCCTAGGTAAATAACCTCTAATAAACAAAAGGCAAAAGGAAGTTATCATCTCCATAATATATGCACTAGCGTTGTGCGAGGTCCACTACTATCTCCTACTGCTATCGCTCCTAGGAGGGAGGAAGGTAACCAATCCACTGAGCCAGGTCGTCGGGTATGGCTAGACGATGACCAGGACAGACGTGGGCACCTCAGTGTGGTTGAGTAGCTCCCCTAACTCCTCTCATGGGCTGAGTCAGAATGGCCTCACTACTGCCTCCTATCTCCATGGGGACGACAAGTACAAAACCATCCAAAGAATGCTGGGTAGCAAAATCCTCAGACAAGTCTGACAGTGGCTACATCGGATGAGGATGTGATCGAGGAATGTAGTCAAGGTAGTCATGAACAGCCAAAGCAGCAAGGCGAGTATGGTGGACCTGCTCCCTATGCGGACAAGCATACTCAAAAATGAGATCATCGGTAAACGGAGAGGTAGGAGAAAACCTAAAAATAGAGACCGAGTGTGTAAAGGGACATTCCATGAAGACAAAAAGGCGCAAAGCACATCAACCCATAAAGTGATATGTCTTGTAAGTGGCGTCAAAGTGCAACTCCCAGGTGGGAGCGTCAATAAAGATCACAAACGATGCCATCAACCTCTGAAAATGAGATGGGAAGAAAAAAAAGAGGGAATGAGAAACTTAATAAAGAATCTCAGTAGGGCGTTCACCTCCTAACATGTACCAACATCTATGTCCTCAAGAAAAGGCCCCTACATTTTAACATGAGTCTGAATGTTATGAATGTATCATACCATATTATGAAATGCATGTTAATATTGGATGCAACATACCATAGGGAAACATGCGTGAAATAATTCATGATACAAGAACATAAATAGCACAACATGATCTCTTCCTTTTCATTCTTTAGGTGACTTAAATTCCTCAATTCTCTTTGTGGAGGCCACCCTAATACTCTCTCCTCTTGAAAGTTCTAGGTTATAAGCTCATACGTAACTAGTCGTCACTAGTCTACACTTATCCTCTTGATAAGCAAATTCCCGACTCCCAGAGTGTGGGTTAAGGGGCATTGGATCACTTTCCACTAGGCCCGGCTCATTATGAAAGATCGGCTCCTTGGATCACCTTACGCCAGGCCTAGCCTGTTTCGGAAGGATCATTTTCGAGTGTTTTATGTCACCTTTAATCTTACCATGTTATTTACAGATGCAAACATGAGCATATAATCACATCATCATAACTTATCAATTAACATTTATGCTAATAAAACACATCAACTATCCATCTCAAATATCTCAACCATGATTGCAATTCTTCATGAAGTAATTTGTAACACCCCGATTTTTCTGTCCGAGGGAAATGACCAAAATGCCCCTGAGGTCATTTCCTGACCCGAACTCGAGGGTAACCAACTCGGTCATCCTCGAAGGGTCAACTCAATGTTTGAAGGGGATTGAATGGCCTTTGAATGCTTTCGGAAGCGAAAATTTCGTTTCGCAGCTTCGGTCAAAATGACCAAAATACCCCTATAGCGCTTTTTACGGGTAAAGGTGCCGCTTGAGCCGAAACTTTCCCCAGAGGTTTAAAAACATGTTTTCATGTGTCTAGAGGTCTCTGTTCAAGTCCCGGTGGTCCCGGGCAGTTTTAGTGCAAAATTACGATTTTGCCCCTAGAATAGTGTTTTTGAGCTTAATGACGTAATTAAGCAAACCTAAGCAATATTAGGCTCTAAACGAAGATTAATTTATTTCCCTGATTAATCTAGAGTCAAAATAATTTATTAAAGTTAATTAGAACCTAAAATTGCTTAGATTAAACTTAAATCCCTTTTTAGAACTCAAGATTCCTAGTCTTGGAATCTTGAATAGTGTTTTCTCTCTCCAATTCCTTAAATCAAGGAAATGTGTCTAGAGTTGTTTAGACTCTAAATTGAGGATTTAACTCTCTAATAGTGCAAGACCACTCCTTAATTATGTCTAGACCACCTTAATTACCCATTTCCCTTACCTAAACACTTTCTTACAAATTCCTAATCTTAAGCATTATCAAAGATACACCTAAACACAACTCTAAACCACAATTAAAATGCAAACTAATCCTCCCCATGCATGATGAAGTTTCGGCCAGCACCTTTCCCCATTGACCACATGTTTAATTATTTTCTCACTCAAAGAACCATGCTTGAGCCATACCTTGAGCCATACCTCACCATGCTTTGAACCATACCTCACCATACCTCAAGAACACATTATCTCACCTCATGGAACTCATGGAAAGCCTCCAATCTGCACCCTCATGGCCGAAACCTCCTCCTCCATGAGCTCCCTCCATTTGTTTCATTTCTCTATAAATAGAATGCCTTGAGGAGCTTGCGCCACTTTTAGATCATTTGCTAAGTTTAGGAAACACTCAAAGCTTTTCTTTTTCTCTCAAAGTCTTTGTGTTCTTCAAGTTCTTGGAGTTCTTCAAGTTCTTCATCTTCTTCATCTTCTTCTTCCATCTCCAAGTTCATCACACCAAGTAGGGATTTTCTTTCATGAATTCTTTCTTTAAAGTTCTTGTTCTAAGCTTAATGCTCATAGTTTCTCTTGATTCTTTTTAGAACTTCCTTTTCTTTCCTTTACCTTTTCATTTTCGGCCATGGGCCTTGGAGAACAAAGGAATGAGAGCTTGATGATGAGAGTTTCATGATGATGTTCATCACTTGAAACAAACTCTAGAGCTTGATTTTTGTTCTTGAGCAAAAGTGTTTCTAGATTTTCTTTTCTTAAACTTTTGAGAACTTTAACTTTGATGGTGTTTTAAAATGGCTCTATGAAATCAATGATGAGGACTCATGATGTTGGTGTTAATATATCATCAAGATCATGAACTCTAGAGTTTTAAAATGCACTTTTCTCTTCTTGGAGATTTCGGCCATTTCCTTGAGATTTTCTAAGCTTCATAGTTTGATTCCCAAAGATATTATGTTGAGTTCTAAGAACTCCAAGCTTGACTTTACCTTGTTTGAATGAGTTTGGGTTAAGTTTTAAATTCCTTTAAAGTCTTGTTAAGAGCTCTAGAAAGATAAAATGAACTTGCATAATTTATTTTATGCTTGCATTCATATTTACATTCTTGCTATGCATCTTTACTTTCAAGCCATCACCTAAGAACATAAAGATTAAAATGGAACTTGTATCATCACTTAATTTAATTCTCGAAGCCTTTCTATTTCGGCCTTAAAGTCGATTGTTGTTGGGCCTAGAGCACTAAAATAAAGAATTGAACTTGCATTATCACCTAATTAATTTCTCGAATGCCTATCTATTTCGGCCTTAAAGTCGATTGTTGTTGGGCCAAGAGCACTAAAATAAAGAATTGAATCTTGCATATTTACTTTCAAGCTTGCACGTTTAAGATTATGCTTCGCATATTTACTTTCAAGCTTGCACGTTTAAATTATGCCTTGCATATTTAATTTCAAGTCATCACTTTACTTTGAAAGCAAGATTAAAAATGAAAAGCATGAGCACGTTTAGTTTATGTCGTAACTTAAGAACCTAGAGCTCAAAGACTTGCCCATTTCATTCCAAGTTAAAGTTTAATGCAAACCACACTTTGAATGTATGTTTTTCGGCCAAGTAGTGATGATGGACGTGCAATGAGTTTTCATCTAGCTACCAGGACCAATAGCCTATGTTTTAAGTTTTCCTTAAAGTTTTACAAATTCATTATAAGGTTATGTCATTATAAGTTGTGATTCCAATCTCTTTTAGGGGATGGAATATGTTTTGGTCAGTGACCTAAGGCTTCACTTAGCCTCTTGATGAATTAAAATGTTTTGCAAAGAGTTTTAGAAGTTCTAGATTGATTCCGAGAGAAACTAGTTAACTTATGTACCTAGAAATGTCAATTTACTTCTCTTATTGAGGCAAGATGTTTTCGATTCTGATGTGGTGAATGTGATGCTGTATGATGATGTTTTCATGTGTTGGAATGTGTGAAAATATCGTATGATGATGTAGAAGCGATCCTATGCATGATAGGTGAAAAACTAGCTAACTAGAAATACCGTAAAGCTAGAATTTAACATAGTTTTGACCCATTTGTTTATGGAACTAATCCAAACTGTTTTAATGGGGACATAATCAGATTTAGATTGTTTAGACATGAACAACTTGGTATCATTTGAGTTAGAATTGAATTCTAGCACCTATGGGGAAACTAGTAACTAGAAAACCGTAAAAAATGCAAATGTAGAACTCTTAGAACATTTAATGTTCTGGATTCTGTCCAGCACCCTTACAACATGATAAACATGATTAATAATTAGTCCTTAAGCATAGGAATGCCTCATAATTGATCTAGATTTAATCCATAGCTTTCGGCGAAAACGGAACCAAGAAAGGGTCTAAAACGTAAGTTCTAGAACCCCGTATTCACATGTTAGGATTTCCACCCTATGCTTTTCAGATTTAAAAGTAAAATGAGAGGATTATGAATGATGTTTAATTATGAGCCTTAGGTGCTTAAAATATGAATGACGGGTGTAGAGAACTATATCTCAAGATTAAGACCCGTAAGGGTCAAAACATAAGCTACCGTAAGGGTAAACGTTTGGATGATTTATGATGATGCATGAAGTATGCTAATGATGATGAAGTTATTCATATGAGGAATTTATGAGATTATATGTTAATGTGGCATAAAGCAAATTTGGAAGGAAATTCGGTGTAATGACCGTTTTGGCCGCCGAATTTCCGACAAATTTGGGGACTTAAAGAGATTTTGAAAATTAAGGTACTAAGATGGGTTCTAGGATGACACCGGTTCGGCCGAGCACCTCCATAGAACTCATGTGACATCGGTACCATTTTATACTCTTAGGTGACACCGGTTCGGCCGAGCACCCCTAAGAGATTTGCCCCCAACCCGCACTCGGATAGTCGGGATTTATGATTTATGATACGCTTATCGTTAAGTGGTAAGTAAGAACTAGTGACGACTAGTTAAGGTATGAGCTCATAACCTAGATGTATGACACGCTCGGGTGACACCGGTTCGGCCGAGCACCCCGGCTCGATTGTCTTTTAGGGTGGCCCATGAGGAAGAGAAGTTCATGATTATGATTATGTCACTCAGTTTTGTCCCATATGAATGTTACTATTGCCACTTTATGCCACCAATGATGATGATGCTTGATGTTATGTTTTATGTATGTGCATTAGGTAGTGCCATGCATACATTTTCTATTATGTTGCATTCATAACATTAAGATCATCTTAAAATGAATGGACCTTGGCTAACGATATTTTGAAGTTTAAAATGAACTAAATGCATGTTCAGACATTTCAGATAATTAAACCCAAGGTTCCCGAGGACGTAGATGATGGCACCTAGGTAGTAGAGGCCCTACCGAGATTCTTTAGCAAGATTCTCACTCCTCTATCTCTTTCTTTCCATCACGTCTTCAGATGGCGACGTGCGGAGTGTTCGTGGACACCCCGACATGAGAGGGGCACTATGACCCGACTCACGAGTCATACCATTTTGAGGGGCGCACGGTGCGGATTTTCATGTTCGTAGGACGCCCTTCGCTTCATCCCGCACACCCATCACTTCTCCCGATCGCACCCTATGGCGGCGATGAGCGGGTTTTTGAGCGTCGCGGCAGACGCATGACGAGAGAGTACTCCATAGGCACCACCGCCTTAGCCATGCGAGATTATCCCGACTACGTGCTCCGGACCTACTTCTCGGAGACCGACCCATCCGAGGACCCGCCTACCCATCCAGATAGCGAGAACTCGCCCCTCTCCACCACGTATAAGGGAGGGCGTGAGGATACCGTGACTCACCACGGCTTGCGCGACGACCGAGATGCGACCATACCGTGGGGTCACCCTCGATCCCCGTTCGCCTCTTCACGTCCGAGAGCTCGCCGCTTTCCTGATATCCGCCTCGTTCGCGAGATGGACGCCAGTAGGAGGTGACGATCGTCCGATGGAGTACCCGGTTAGAGCACACACCACTTAGATGGGGATAAACCTTCTTTTGTTTAGAGGTTATCCTATTAGATGCACTCGGGTAGGGGAGTAGATTATGTTTATGTTTATGTTGTATTTTCTTTCATGTATTTCCATGTACTAAATCAAGTCCCACGCTTATAAGTGGGCAAATTATAATTATATATGAGATGTTATTCAGTGTCTCTCATGATGTGCCCTTATATGCTTTATGCTATGACGTTATGAGATGTATGTTTTGTCCGCCGCAAGTTATATCGCATCACGCGGCTCTCACTTTCATTTCAAAAAAAAAAATTACCCGTATTTTCCGCTAAGTAATTCAAAGTTAAATGAGAACTATGAAGTAACAGACTAATGATTAACCTAAATATGTTCTAGAGTATTGGGTTAAAAATTAGGATGTTACATAATTCACATAAACATGTCATTATCAACATCTTATTGAAAAGTAAACATGCTCCTACCCAGTATGCCGGAATCAAGGACCAGACTCAGCTAATGCATATGCTATGCTCAGCAAGGTATACATATATATACACAATGTACTGAAGATCACATGAATATCATTCACATTTTTATCCTCAAATTGTCAATAATTGCTCATTAGCCCGTAAATGGGTCAAAACTACAAATTGTTTTAACCTAACTTTAGCAATTCTTCTTTTATGCATCTAAAAGATCAATTACAATGATTCCTACTAATTTTTAACCTCATGAACATTACCAAACAATGTTGTATAGTTTGGACAGTATTTGAAATAAACAATTTTGGGTTCCTAGAAGTTATGTTTGTTACCTTTTCGAGTTACCGACTTTTTCTAAGATGCTAAAATTAATTTCCACACTAATTACCAGTGATTTTCGCACATATACAAAGTGTCAAATATCTTTTTACAAAATTAATACATCCTGAAACAGAATCCATAATTCAATCCCTAAGTGCTATAGAAATCACATTTTTTAATCCTTTCTAGTTACTAGTTTTTCTCCAAGTGCTAAAAATAACTGTTACACTAATTATTAGCAAATTTTACACTATTAGACAACCCCAAGCAGCACCATACAAAATCAAATAAGTCTAGGCAGTAGCCAAAATTCAGATTTCTAGGAGCTTTCAAAAATTACAATTTTACACATTTCTAGTTACTAGTTTTGCCTAAAGTGCCAAAAATGATTTTTACAACAATTAATAGTAATTTTCACACATCTAAACCATTCCAAGCAGCATGTCATAGATCTAGACAGATCAGGTCAGTAGCTATAATTTTAATTTCTAATAGCATCGAAAATTGCAATAATAATCATTTATAGTTACTAGTTTTTCTCTAAATTCATTTTAAGTCAATGAAATCACTTAAAACCAATTTACTCCTTTGAAAATATAAATAAAAGCCCTTAAGACAGTAGCAAAAATAAGGATTCCACTAATAAGGTTTTGTCCATGAAAATCATATTTTTGATATCTTTAAAGTTTCCAATTCTTTCAAAATTTCAAGACACAAGTTTTGAACCTTAAAATAAAATAAAATCCATTCCAAAACCAACATTATGTCATGGCCGAAAATGCATTCAAGAGAAATAGCCATGATCAAAATTTTCATTTAAGATATAAGGGCAAGTCTTTGAGCTCTAGAGGTTTAGGTGATGACAAGTAAATAAACATGATATGCAACCTCATTTTAGTCTTTATCATTATAAGGTGATGGCTTGGAAATGTAAATATGATGTTCAAGACTTTAAATATAAATATGAGAATGCAAGTTTATTTTTAAATCTTTAAAGTTTAGGTGATAACTTGAAATATAAACATGAAATGCAAGACTTGAAATTTAAACATGGAAATGCAAGTCCATTTCTTTAGTCTTCAATATTTAAGGTGATGACTTAAAAATAAACATGATGTAACACCCCGATTTTTCTGTCTGAGAGAAATGACCAAAATGCCCCTGAGGTCATTTCCTGACCCGAATTCGAGGATAACCAACTCGGTCGTCCTCGAAGGGTCAACTCAATGTTTGAAGGGGATTGAATGGCCTTTGAATGCTTCCAAAAGCGAAAATCTCGTTTTCCGCAGTTTCGAGTCAAAATGACCAAAATACCCTTATAGCGTTTTTACACGGGTAGAAGTGCCGTTTGAGCCCGAAACTTTTCCCAGAGGTTTAAAAACAAGTTTTCATGTGTCTAGAGGTCTCTGTTCAAGCCCCGGTGGTCCCAGGCAGTTTTAGTGCAAAATTACGATTTTGCCCCTAGAATAGTATTTTTGAGCTTAATGACATAATTAAGCAAACCTAAGCAATATTAGGCTCTAAACGAAGATTAATTAATTTCCCTAATTAATCTAGAGTCAAAATAATTTATTAAAGTTAATTAGAACCAAAAATTGCTTAGATTAAACTTAAATCCCTTTTTAGAACTCAAGATTCCTAGTTTTGGAATCTTGAATAGTGTTTTCTCTCTCCAATTCCTTAAATCAAGGAAGTGTGTCTAGAGTTGTTTAGGCTCTAAATTGAGGATCCAACTCACTAATGGTGCAAGACCACTCCTTAATTATGTCTAGACCACCCTAATTACCCATTTTCTCACCTAAACACTTTCTTACAAACTCCTAATCTTAATCCTAATCAAAGATACACCTAAACACAACTCTAAACCACAATTAAACTGCAAGAAATCCTCCCCCCATGGCTAATGCATATTCGGCCATCTCTCTCCTTTTACCACACATGTTGAATTGTTTCTCACCCAAAGAACCATGCTTGAGGCCATACCTTGAACCATACCTCACCATGCCTCAAGACCACATTATCTCACCTCATGGAACTCATGGGCTCCCTCCCAATCTGATGGCCGAAGCTCCTCCCCCTCCATGCACGAATGTCTTGAGGAGCTTGCATCACTTTTAGATCATTTGCTAAGTTTAGGAACACTCAAAGCTTTTCTTTTTCTCTCAAAGCTCTTGTGTTCTTCAAGTTCTTGGAGTTCTTCATCATCTTCATCTTCTTCTTCCATCTTCAAGTTCATCACACCAAATAGGGATTTCCTTTCATGTATTCTTTTCTTTAAAGTTCTTGTTTCAAGCTTGATGTTCATAGTTTCTCTTGTTTCTTTTTAGAACTTCTCTTCTACTCTTTTTTCCTTTTCATTTTCGGCCATAGGCCTTGGAGAACAAAGGAATGAGAGCTTGAAGATGAGAGTTTCATGATGATGTTCATCACTTGAAACAAACTCTAGAGCTTGATCTTTGTTCTTGAGTAAAATACTTCTAGTTCTTCCTTTCTCCAACTTTTGGAATCTTTAACTTTGATGATGTTTTAAAATGGTTCTAAGGACTCAATGATGAGGTCTCATGGTGTTGGTGTTAATATATCATCAAGATCATGGACTCTAGAGTTTCAAAATGTTCTTTTTGTGTTCCTTGAAATTTCGGCCATTTGCTTTCCTTCACATGCAAAATGTTTTGATTTTCTAAAAATATTATGTTGAGTTCTAAGAACTCTAGACTTTACTTTGTCTTGGTTTGATGAGTTTGGGTTGAGGTTTAAGTTCCTTTAAAGTCTTGTTAAGAGCTCTAGAAAGATAAAATGAACTTGCATAATTTATCTTATGCTTGCACTCATATTTACATTCTTGTTATGCACCTTTACTTTCCAGCTATCACCTAAGAACATAAAGATTAAAATGGAACTTGCATCATCACTTAATTTAATTCTCAAATCCTTTCTATTTCGGCCTTAAAGTCGATTGTTGTTGGGCCTAGAGCACTAAAATAAAGAATTGAACTTGCATCATCACCTAATTAATCTCTCGAATGCCTATCTATTTCGGCCTTAAAGTCGATTGTTGTTGGGCCAAGAGCACTAAAATAAAGAATTGAACCTTGCATCTTTACTTTCAAGCTTGCACGTTTAAAAGTTTATGCCTCGCATATTTACTTTCAAGCTTGCACGTTTAAGTTTATGCCTTGCATATTTATCTTACGTCATCACTTTATTTTGTAAGCAAAGATTAAAAACGGAAAGCATGAGCACGTTTATTTTATGTCATAACTTAAGAACCTAGAGCTCAAAGACTTGCCCATTTCATTCCAAGTTAAAGTTTAATGTGAAACCATTCTTTGAATGCATGTTTTCGGCCAAGTAGTGATGATGGACTTGCAATAAGTTTTCATCTAGCTACAAGGACCAATAGTCTATGTTCTAAGTTTTCCTTAAAGCTTTACAAATCTTTTCAAGGTTATGTTGTCATGAGATATGACTTTATTCCCTTTTAGAAGATGAAATATATTTTGGTCATTGACCTAAGGCTTCTCTTAGCCTCTTGATGAATTAAAATGGTTTGCAAAGAGTTTTAGAAATTCTAAATTGATTCCAAGAGAAACTAGTTAACTTATGTACCTAAAAATGTCAATTTAAATCCTTTACTGAAGCTAAATGTTTTCGGTTCTGATATGATGAGTGCAATGCTATATGATGATGTTTTGATGTGTTAGAATGTGTGAAAATATCATATGATGATGTAAAAATGATTCTATGCATAATAGGTAAGAAACTAGCTAACTAGAAATACCGTAAAGCCAGAATTTAACATAGTTTTGACCCATTTGTTTTTGGAACTTATCCAAACTATTTTAATGGGAGCATAATCAGATTAGGATTGTTTAGACATGAAAAACTTGGTAACATTTGGATTAGAATCGAATTCTAGAACCTATAGGGAAACTAGTAACTACAAAACTATAAAAGTGCAAGTTTAGAACTCTTAGAACATTTATTTTTCTGGATTCTGTCCAGCACCCTTACGACATGATAAACATGATTAATAATTAGTCCTTAAGCATAGGAATGCCTCATAATTGATTTAGATTTAATTCATAGCGCCTTATGTAACATCCAAATTTTTAACCCAATACTCTAGAACATACTTAGGTTAAACATTAGTCTGTTAACTCATAGTTCTCAATTTTACTTAGAAATACTTAGCGGAAAATACGGGTAAATTTTTTTGAAATACAAAGTGAGAGCCGCGTGATACGATAAGCGGTAGACCATGCAAAGTAAAACAATCGTCTCACAATCATCATAACATAAGGCACATCATGAACATCACTGAATATCATCCCATATATATATAACTTGCCCATTTATAAATGTGGGACTTAATTTAGTATAAGGGAAATACATAAAAGGAAATACAACGTAAAACATAAACATAATCTACTCCCCTACCCGAGTGCATCTAATAGGATAACCTCTAAACAAAAGAAGGTTTATCCCCATCTAAGTGGTGTGTGCTCTAACCGTACTCCATCGGACGATCGCCACCTCCTCTCAAGGCGTGCATCTCGCGGACGAGGCAGATATCCGGGAAACTGGGCGAGCTCGTCGGACGTGAAGAGGCGAACGGGATCGAGGGTGACCCCCACGGTATGGTCGCATCTCCGGTCGTCGTGCAAGCCGTGGCTGAGTCACGGTATCCTCACTGCCCTCCCTTATCTGTGGTGGAGAGGGGGCAGAGTTCTCGCTATACGGATAGGTAGGCGGGTCCTCGGACGGGTCGGTCTCCGAGAAGTAGGTCCGGGGCACGTAGTCGGGATAATCTCGCATGGCTAAGGCGGCGGTGTGCCTACGGAGTACTCTCTCGTCCTGCGTACGCCAAGACGCCAAAACCCGCCGCCGCCGCCATAGGGTGCGGTCGGGAGAAGTGATGGGTGTGCACGGATGAGCGGCGGGCGCCCTACGAACATGAAAATCCGCACCGCACTGCCCCTCAAAATGGTATGACCCGTGAGTCGGGTCATAGTGCACCTCCCATGTCGGGGTGTCCACGAACACTACGAACGTCGCCATCTGAAGACGTGACAGAAAGAAAGAGATAGAGGGAGTGAGAATCTTGCTAAAGAATCTCGAGGGCCTCCTACTACCTAGGTGCCATCATCTACGCCCTCGGGAACCTTGGGTTTAATTATACGAAATGTCTGAACATGCATTTAGTTCATTTTAAAATTCAAAATATACGTTAGCCAAGGTCCATTCATTTTAAGATGATCTTAATGTCATGAATGCAACATAATAGAAGATGTATGCATGACACTACCTAATGCACATACATAATAACATAACATCAAGCATCATCATTCTTGGTGGCATAAAGTGGCAATAGTAACATTCATATGGGACAAAACTTAGTGACATAATCATAATCATGAACTTCTCTTCCTCATGGGCCACCCTAAAAGACAATCGAACTGGGGGTGCTCGGCCGAAGCGGTGTCACCTGTAACGTGTCATACATCTAGGTTATGAGCTCATACCTTAACTAGTCGTCACTAGTTCTTACTTACCACTTAACGATAAGCGTATCATAAATCATAAATCCCGACTATCTGAGTACGGGTTAGGGCAAATCTCTTAGGGCTGCTCGGCCGAACCGGTGTCACCTAAGAGTATAAAATGGTACCGATGTCACATGAGTTCTATGGAGGTGCTCGGCCGAACCGGTGTCATCCTAGAACCCATCTTAGTACCTTAATTTTCAAAATCTCTTTAAGTCCCCAAATTTGTCGGAAATTGGCGCCAAAACGGTCATTACAATCAATTTCCTTCCAAATTTGCTTTATGCCACATTAACATATAATCTCATAAATTCCTCATATGAATAACTTCATCATCATTAGCATACTTCATGCATCATCATAAATCATCCAAACGTTTACCCTTACGGTAGCTTATGTTTTGACCCTTACGGGTCTTAATCTTGAGATATAGTTCTCTACACCCGTCATTCATATTTTAAGCACCTAAGGCTCATAATTAAACATCATTCATAATCCTCTCATTTTACTTTTAAATCTGAAAAGCATAGGGTGGAAATCCTAACATGTGAATACGGGGTTCTAGAACTTACGCTTTAGACCCTTTCTTGGTTCCGCTACTAAGGCGCTATGGATTAAATCTAGATCAATTATGAGGCATTCCTATGCTTAAGGACTAATTATTAATCATGTTTATCATGTTGTAAGGGTGCTGGACAGAATCCAGAACATTAAATGTTCTAAGAGTTCTACATTTGCATTTTTTACGGTTTTCTAGTTACTAGTTTCCCCATAGGTGCTAGAATTCAATTCTAACTCAAATGATACCAAGTTTTTCATGTCTAAACAATCTAAATCTGATTATGTCCCCATTAAAACAGTTTGGATTAGTTCCATAAACAAATGGGTCAAAACTATGTTAAATTCTAGCTTTACGGTATTTCTAGTTAGCTAGTTCCTTACCTATCATGCATAGGATCGCTTCTACATCATCATACGATATTTTCACACATTCCAACACATCAAAACATCATCATACAGCATCATACTCATCATGTCAAAACCGAAAACATTTAACTTCAATAAGAAAGTTAAATTGACATTTCTAGGTACATAAGTTAACTAGTTTCTCTCGGAATCAATCTAGAACTTCTAAAACTCTTTGCAAAACATTTTAATTCATCAAGAGGCTAAGTGAAGCCTTAGGTCACTGACCAAAACATATTCCATCCCCTAAAAGAGATTGGAATCACAACTTATAATGACATAACCTTATAAAGAATTGTAAAACTTTAAGGAACACTTAAAACATAGGCTATTGGTCCTAGTAGCTAGATGAAAACTCATTGCAAGTCCATCATCACTACTTGGCCGAAAAACATACATTCAAAGTATGGTTTACATTAAACTTTAACTTGGAATGAAATGGGCAAGTCTTTGAGCTCTAGGTTCTTAAGTTACGATATAAACTAAACGTGCTCATGCTTTTCATTTTTAATCTTGCTTTCAAAGTAAAGTGATGACTTGAAATTAAATATGCAAGGCATAATTTAAACGCAAGCTTGAAAGTAAATATGCGAAGCATAATCTTAAACGTGCAAGCTTGAAAGTAAATATGCAAGATTCAATTCTTTATTTTAGTGCTCTTGGCCCAACAACAATCGACTTTAAGGCCGAAATAGATAGGCATTCGAGAAATTAATTAGGTGATAATGCAAGTTCAATTTTTTATTTTAGTGCTCTAGGCCCAACAACAATCGACTTTAAGGCCGAAATAGAAAGGCTTTGAGAATTAAATTAAGTGAAGATGCAAGTTCCATTTTAATCTTTATGTTCTTAGGTGATAGCTTGAAAATAAAGATGCATAGTAAGAATGTAAATATGAATGCAAGCATAAAATAAATTATGCAAGTTCATTTTATCTTTCTAGAGCTCTTAACAAGACTTTAAAGGAACTTAAACCTCAACCCAAACTCATCAAACCAAGACAAAGTAAAAGTCTAGAGTTCTTAGAACTCAACATAACATATTTAGAAAATCAAACATCTAGCATGAAAAGGAAAGGTAATGGCCGAAACTTCAAGGAAAGAAAAGAAATGTTTGAAACTCTAGAATCCATGATCTTGGTGATATACTAACACCAACATCATGAGACCTCATCATTGAGTCATTAGAACCATTTTGAAACAACATCAAAGTTAAAGTTCTCAAAGGTTCAAGAAAGGAAAAACTAGAAACACTTTTGCTCAAGAACAAAGATCAAGCTCTAGAGTTTGTTTCAAGTGATGAACATCATCATGAAACTCTCATCATCAAGCTCTCATTTCTTTGAACTCCAAGGCCCATGGCCGAAAATGAGCAAGAACAAGGAAAGGAAAAGAAGTTCTAAAAAGAATCAAGAGAAACTATGAACATAAAGCTTGAAGCAAGAACTCTAAAGAAAGAATTCATGAAAGAAAATCCCTACTTGGTGTGATGAACTTGAAGATGGAAGAAGAAGATGAAGGTGATGAAGAACTTTGAAGAGCTTGAAGAACTTGAAGAACACAAGAACTTTTGAGAGAAAAGGAAAAGCTTTGAGTGCTCCTAAACTTAGCAAATGATCTAAAAGTGGTGCAAGCTCCTCAAGGCATTCTATTTATAGAGAAATGAAACAAATGGAGGGTGTATGTGGGGTGATGCATTTTCGGCCAAGAGGTGCAGAATTGGAGGGTTCCATGTGTTCCATGAGGTGAGATAATGTGTTCTTGAGGCATGGTGAGGTATGGCTTAAGGTATGGTTCAAGGTATGGCCTCAAGCATGGTTCTTTGAGTGAGGAAACAATTAAACATGTGGCCAATGGGGATGAGGTATGGCCGAAACTTCATCATGCATGGGGAGGATTAGTTTGCATTTTAATTGTGGTTTAGAGTTGTGTTTAGGTGTATCTTTGATTATGCTTAAGATTAGGAATTTGTAAGAAAGTGTTTAGATAAGGGAAATGGGTAATTAAGGTGGTCTAGACATAATTAAGGAGTGGTCTTGCACCATTAGAGAGTTAAATCCTCAATTTAGAGTCTAAACAACTCTAGACACATTTCCTTGATTTAAAGAATTGGAGAGAGAAAACACTATTCAAGATTCCAAGACTAGGAATCTTGAGTTCTAAAAAGGGATTTAAGTTTAATCTAAGCAATTTTAGGTTCTAATTAACTTTAATAAATTATTTTGACTCTAGATTAATTAGCGAAATAAATTAATCTTCGTTTAGAGCCTAATATTGCTTAGGTTTGCTTAATTACGGCATTAAGCTCAAAAACACTATTCTAGGGGCAAAATCGTAATTTTGCACTAAAACTGCCCGGGACTTGAACAGAGACCTCTAGACACATGAAATCATGTTTTTAAACCTCTGGGGAAAGTTCCGGCTCAAACGGCACCTTTACCCGCAGAAAAACGCTATAGGGTATTTTGGTCATTTTGACTAAATCATGAAACGAAATTTTCGCTCCGAAAGCATTCAAAGGCCATTCAATCCCCTTCAAACATTGAGTTGACCTTCGAGGATGACCGAGTTGGTTACCTCGAGTTCGGGTCAGAAATGACCTCAGGGCATTTTGGTCATTTCCTCGGACAGGAAAAAATCGGGTGTTACATTACTCCCTCCTTAAAAGAATTTCGCCCTCGAAATTGCTACCTTGGAAAAGCTCGGGATACTTGTCTTGCATTTCTGTCTCTAGCTCCCATGTGAATTCTTCAGACTTGTCGCGTCCCCATGCTACCTTTACTAATGGAACAGACTTGTTCCTCAGCTGCTTGACTCCGCGGTCCACGATTCTCGTAGGGGGAAGATTGAAAGTTAGGTCGTCCCTTAACTGTACATGTTCGCTCTAAAACGTGGCTAGGTCGGACTCATACTTCCTTGGTGAGAGACGTGAAAGACGCCATGAAGATTTGAAAGATTAGGGGTAAGGCTATTCTCAGAGGCAACTGTTCCTATCTTTTGAAGAATTTGGAAGGGACCAAGGAATCGGGGGCTCAACTTTTTGACTTTCATGGCTCTCCCTATGCCTGTAGTGGGGGTAATCCTAAGGAACACATGTTCTCCCTCTTCAAATTCCAAGGGCTTGCGCCGCTTGTCCGCATAGCTCTTTTGTCTACTTTGAGCAAAGGAGCATCCTATCCCTGATCCTCTTGATTTGTTCCGCTGCTTCCTCACTACATCGGGTCCTAAGACACTTTGCTCCCAGGCTCGTACTCAACACAAAGGTGATTGGCACTTCCTTCCATACAGCGCCTAAATGCGGTGCCATACCGATGCTCGCGTGATAACTATTGTTATACGCAAACTCGATCCAAGGCAAGTACTTATCCCAACTTCCCCTCTGGTCTAACACACAAGCTCTTAGCATATCCTCTAGGGTTTGGATCGTCCTTTCGGATTGTCCGTCTGTTTGTGGGTGGTAAGCGATTGCTCAAGCATAGCTTTGAAACAAACGCCTTTTGAAAGGCTCCCCAAAAACGCGACGTAAACCGCGGATCTCTATCCGAGATTATCGTCGACGGTACTCCATGCAATCTTACGATCTCTTGGATGTGTAACTGAGCCAATTTATCTAAAGAGTACGTCACTCTAATAGGTAGAAAGTGTGCCGACTTGGTTAGTCGATCCACTATCACCCATATAGCATCATGGCCAGCTTGCGTCTTAGGCAATCCTGTCACCAAATCCATAGACATGCATTCCCACTTCCATTCGGGGATTGACAGGGGTTGCAACAAACCTGAAGGTTTTTGGTGCTCGATTTTCAATTTCTGACATACCAAGCACTTACTAACCCAGGCGACTACATCCTTCTTCATTCCGGGCCACCAAAACATCTTTTTCAAGTCTTGGTACATCTTGGTAACACCGGGATGGATGGTGAAATAGCTTTTGTGAGCTTCCTCCAAGATCTTTTCTCGGAGGTCACCATCTTGGGGTACGCAGATTCTTCCTTCGAACCTCCATATCCAATCTCCACCTCTTTCGAAACCTTTCAACTTTCCCGCCTTAACAGCATCTATGATCTCCTCGAACTCCTCATTCTCTCATTGTGCTAACATGATTCTCTGCTTAAATCCACTTGTCACACTAAGATAGCACATTTTTATTCCTTTATGGGTCGCTGACATCCCTAGATTCATATCCCTAAACTTCTCTATCAACTCAACTTCTTTGATCATCATGTGGGACAGGTGTAACGACTTTCGGCTCAAGGCATCGGCGACTACATTAGCCTTGCTGGGGTGGTAACTTAAACCGAAATCGTAGTCCTTGAGGAATTCCATCCACCTTCTTTGCCTCATATTTAACTCCTTTTGATCAAAGAGGTACTTGAGACTCTTATGATCGGAGAAAACTTCAAACCTTACACCATACAGATGGTGTCTCCACATCTTTAAGGCAAACACTACAGCAGCTAACTCTAGGTCATGGGTGGGGTAGTTAGCCTCGTGAGGCTTGAGTTGTCGTGATGCATAGGCTACCACTTGCCTATTTTGCATCAACACACACCCTAGTCCTTTGCCCGAAGCATCACAATATACCTCGAAGGGTACATTGGGGCTAGGTAAGACTAAGACTGGGGTCGTGGTTAACCTTTCCTTAAGCTCTTGAAAACTCTTCTCACATTCGGGGCTCCACATAAATGGTTCATTCTTCCTAGTTAGCTTGGTCAGGGGTAGGGCAATTTGGGAGAATCCCTTGATAAACCTACGGTAATAGCCTGCTAAACCCTAAAAGCTCCGTATTTCCGTTACGGTGGTCGGTCTATCCCAATTCATTACGGCTTCTACCTTACTAGGATCAACGGCTATACCTCCTTTCGACACAACATGCCCTAAAAACTTCACCTCCTCCAACCAAAATTCACACTTAGAGAGTTTTGCATATAGCTTTTTCTCCTTCAAAATCTCCAAAACTATCCTTAAATGACGCTCATGCTCCTCGTGGGTCTTCGAATAGATGAGTATATCATCTATGAAAACGACCACGAACTGATCTAAATAGGGTCTAAAGATCCTATTCATGGAATCCATAAATACTGCAGGAGCATTTGTCAACCCAAAAGACATCACCGCGAACTCAAAGTGTCCATACCGAGTTCTAAAGGCGGTCTTTGGTATATCTTGATCTCTCACCCTAATTTGGTGGTATCCTGACCTTAGGTCGATCTTGGAAAATACTACTGCTCCTCTCAGTTGGTCCATAAGATCATCAATCCTAGGCAAAGGGTATTTGTTTTTCACTGTCACACGGTTCAATTGCCTATAATCTATGCACAACCTCATACTCCCGTCCTTCTTTTTCACAAACAAGATCGGGGGCTCCCCACGGTGAAGCACTAGGTCTTATAAAGCTCTTCTCTAAAAGTTCCTCAAGTTGGGTTTTAAGCTCGGCTAGTTCTAGGGGTGACATTCTATAGGGGGCAATGGAGATTGGTCCCGCTCCAAGAACCAACTCAATGGAGAACTCCACTTCTCTCTCGGGAGGGAACTCGGGTATATCTTCCGGAAACACCTCGGGATAGTCTCTCACTATTGGTATATTTTCTAAAATCTGCTCAAAGTGTACTTCACTAGCGGCTAGGAGAACATATCCCTTTGTCTTTTTCCCACTACAAAGGACTTCTACAAAGATTGAGGTAAAGTCTCAAAGGTTGACTTATTTCACTAGGGGGAGAAGGAAAGACAACTGTTTTGGTGTCACAGTCTAGCAATACACGGTTGGCGTGAAGCCAATCCATGCCAAGAACTACTCCTATGCCTTTCATGGGTAAACAAATTAAATCCATAACATATGGCCTATTTTCAGTGGTGAGGTGACAATTTAGACAACAATAACAAGTATTCACAGGATGATTTGTAGGGGTGGAAACAATAAGATCAAAAGGAAGTTTGGAAGTTCTCAAATTTAGAGTCTCGACACTAGCATACGAAATGAAAGAATGTGTTGCACCAGAGTCATATAGCACAGTTAAGGTTCTACCATCTATTTCGCACTTACCTTCTATGAGACCGTTGGATGTGTCCGCTTCGTCTACATTGAGGGTGAAGACCCTCCCATGGTGTTGCGGCCGGGAATTCTGGCTTGCCGGCCTCCCATTAGTGCAGTTGTTGGCGTAGTGGCTAGGCTTTCCACATCGGAAGCAGACATTCTGCCCCGCCAGGCAGGGACGGTTGCCATGATCCTTCCCGCACTTGGGACATAGCACGGCTGGGATAGCTTGAGCGGGGGTTCCTTGAGGTGCCTTGTTCTTAGGCCCACTTGGTCCTCCTTGGTTGTTTCGGGGGCCGCCCGACCCTCCTTGTCAGTTGTTGTTGTTGTTGTTGTTGTTGCGGTTGTTATTGTTCTGGAATTGTGGCTACTTGGGTTGTTGGTGGAAGGGGGTTCTTTGTTGTTGTTGTGGTCTGAACTGGTTGGTTTGGTAGGGATTATAGTGATTTCGGGATTGGTTTGGATATTGGGGCTTGAATTTTGGGGCTTGAGGTGCTAGCCCCTTGTTCCGTCTTCGCCTTGCGGCATTGATTTTCTTCTGTCCCTCTTCCATGATCCGGCACTTGTTGACTAGGGTTGGAAAGTCCCTAATCTCCATGTGCGCTACAAAGATAGTTGAGCTCGCTGCTAGTCCGCCTCATACTTGACGCACTTCCACACCCCGTCGGGGTTCCCTTGAAACACCCTAGAGAACTTGATCAGCTCCTCGAACTTCGCCGTGTACTGGGCGACAGTAGACCCTCCTTGAGTCAGTTGCATGAACTCAATATCTTCGCTCTCACGGACTCAGGAAGTACTTCTCATAGAAGTAGGTCTTGAAACAGCTCCCGATTGACAGATGCGAAGCTTCTAGCAGTCTTGGTGCCGATCCACCGAACTCGGATCCGACTCCATCATATAAGCAATGAAGGTGACCTTTTGCTCCTCGAGCAAGCTACCACGAGTAGATCTTCTCCATGTTTTTGATCCACTCGTCGCCTTGGTCTGGGTCCATGGCTCCTCTGAAGGTTGGCGGGTTCGCTTTGCGAAACTCACCAAACCTTGCTTGCTCGATCATTTCGGCAAAGAGGGGGAGCACGTCCGGTGTTCCCTTGTTGGTTCATCCTCTCGAACATTTGTTCCATGGCTCTTGCCATGTCACGAACAAAGAAGAAGCAGTGGCATCGCTTTGGTCCCCCTCGGTCGGGGTCCTAGGTTGTCTCCTTGGTGCCATTGGTCCCTAAACACATGAGACAATAAACACTGAGGTGATCAGGCTCAATATTCCATGTAAGATGAGCTAGTTACCATGGCACACGCAAGTAGACAAAGGGTCATGCACTTCTATCCTATAGCTTATCTCTAACTAAGCACTACGCATGACATAGCTATCGTACTATGCTTTAGAAAGCATAGTCAGTCCAATCCTCGGGCTCCATGAGAATCGAACTGCTCTGATACCATAATGTAATATCCAAATTTTTAACCCAATACTCTAGAACATACTTAGGTTAAACATTAGTCTGTTACCTCATAGTTCTCAATTTTACTTAGAAATACTTAGCGGAAAATACGGGTAAATTTTTTTGAAATACAAAGTGAGAGCCGCGTGATACGATAAGCGGTAGACCATGCAAAGTAAAACAATCGTCTCACAATCATCATAACATAAGGCACATCATGAACATCACTGAATATCATCCCATATATATATAACTTGCCCATTTATAAGTGTGGGACTTAATTTAGTACAAGGGAAATACATAAAAGGAAATACAACGTAAAACATAAACATAATCTACTCCCCTACCCGAGTGCATCTAATAGGATAACCTCTAAACAAAAGAAGGTTTATCCCCATCTAAGTGGTGTGTGCTCTAACCGGGTACTCCATCGGACGATCGTCACCTCCATCAAGGCCCATCTCGCGAACGAGGCGGATATCCGGAAATCGGGCGAGCTCCTGACGTGAAGAGGCGGAACGGGGATCGAGGGTGACCCCCACGGTATGGTCGCATCTCCGGTCGTCGTGCAAGCCGTGGCTGAGTCACGGTATCCTCACTGCCCTCCCTTATCTGTGGTGGAGAGGGGGCAGAGTTCTCGCTATACGGATAGGTAGGCGGGTCCTCGGACGGGTCGGTCTCCGAGAAGTAGGTCCGGGGCACGTAGTCGGGATAATCTCGCATGGCTAAGGCGGCGGTGTGCCTACGGAGTACTCTCTCGTCATGCGTACGCGCACGCTCAAAAACCCGCTCGTCGTCGCCATAGGGTGCGGTCGGGGAGAAGTGATGGGTGTGCACGGGATGAGCGAAGGGGCGTCCTACGAACATGAAAATCCGCACCGTGCACTGCCCCTCAAAATGGTATGACCCGTGAGTCGGGTCATAGTGCACCTCCCATGTCGGGGTGTCCACGAACACTACGAACGTCGCCATCTGAAGACGTGATGGAAAGAAAGAGATAGAGGGAGTGAGAATCTTGCTAAAGAATCTTAGTAGGGCCTCCTACTACCTAGGTGCCATCATCTACGTCCTCAGGAACCTTGGGTTTAATTATACGAAATGTCTGAACATGCATTTAGTTCATTTTAAACTTCAAAATATACGTTAGCCAAGGTCCATTCATTTTAAGATGATCTTAATGTCATGAATGCAACATAATAGAAGATGTATGCATGACACTACCTAATGCACATACATAATAACATAACATCAAGCATCATCATTCTTGGTGGCATAAAGTGGCAATAGTAACATTCATATGGGACAAAACTTAGTGACATAATCATAATCATGAACTTCTGTTCCTCATGGGCCACCCTAAAAGACAATCGAATCTGGGGTGCTCGGCCGAACCGGTGTCACCCAGAACGTGTCATACATCTAGGTTATGAGCTCATACCTTAACTAGTCGTCACTAGTTCTTACTTACCACTTAACGATAAGCGTATCATAAATCATAAATCCCGACTATCTGAGTACGGGTTAGGGGGCAAATCTCTTAGGGGTGCTCGGCCGAACCGGTGTCACCTAAGAGTATAAAATGGTACCGATGTCACATGAGTTCTATGGAGGTGCTCGGCCGAACCGGTGTCATCCTAGAACCCATCTTAGTACCTTAATTTTCAAAATCTCTTTAAGTCCCCAAATTTGTCGGAAATTCGGCGGCCAAACGGTCATTACACCGAATTTCCTTCCAAATTTGCTTTATGCCACATTAACATATAATCTCATAAATTCCTCATATGAATAACATCATCATCATTAGCATACTTCATGCATCATCATAAATCATCCAAACGCTTACCCTTACGGTAGCTTATGCTTTGACCCTTACGGGTCTTAATCTTGAGATATAGTTCTCTACACCCGTCGTTCATATTTTAAGCACCTAAGGCTCATAATTAAACATCATTCATAATCCTCTCATTTTACTTTTAAATCTGAATAGCATAGGGTGGAAATCCTAACATGTGAATACGGGGTTCTAGAACTTACGTTTTAGACCCTTTCTTGGTTCCGTTTTCGCCGAAGGCGCTATATATTAAAATCTAAATCAATTATGAGGCATTCCTATGCTTAAGGACTAATTATTAATCATATTTACCATGTTGCAAGGGTGCTGGACAGAATCCAGAAAATTACATGTTCTAAGAGTTCTACATTTGCATTTTTACGGTTTTCTAGTTACTAGTTTCCCCGTAGGTGCTAGAATTCAATTCTAACTCAAATGATACCAAGTTTTTCATGTCTAAACAATCTAAATCTGATTATGTCCCCATTAAAACAGTTTGGAAAAGTTCCATAAACAAATGGGTCAAAACTATGTTAAATTCTAGCTTTACGGTATTTCTAGTTAGCTAGTTCCTTACCTATCATGCATAGGATCGCTTCTACATCATCATACGATATTTTCACACATTCCAACACATCAAAACATCATCATACAGCATCATACTCATCATGTCAAAACCGAAAACATTTAACTTCAATAAGAAAGTTAAATTGACATTTCTAGGTACATAAGTTAACTAGTTTCTCTCGGAATCAATCTAGAACTTCTAAAACTCTTTGCAAAACATTTTAATTCATCAAGAGGCTAAGTGAAGCCTTAGGTCACTGACCAAAACATATTCCATCCCCTAAAAGAGATTGGAATCACAACTTATAATGACATAACCTTATAAAGAATTGTAAAACTTTAAGGAACACTTAAAACATAGGCTATTGGTCCTAGTAGCTAGATGAAAACTCATTGCAAGTCCATCATCACTACTTGGCCGAAAAACATACATTCAAAGTATGGTTTACATTAAACTTTAACTTGGAATGAAATGGGCAAGTCTTTGAGCTCTAGGTTCTTAAGTTACGACATAAACTAAACGTGCTCATGCTTTTCATTTTTAATCTTGCTTTCAAAGTAAAGTGATGACTTGAAATTAAATATGCAAGGCATAATTTAAACGTGCAAGCTTGAAAGTAAATATGCGAAGCATAATCTTAAACGTGCAAGCTTGAAAGTAAATATGCAAGATTCAATTCTTTATTTTAGTGCTCTTGGCCCAACAACAATCGACTTTAACGGCGAAATAGATAGGCATTCGAGAAATTAATTAGGTGATAATGCAAGTTCAATTCTTTATTTTAGTGCTCTAGGCCCAACAACAATCGACTTTAAGGCCGAAATAGAAAGGCTTCGAGAATTAAATTAAGTGAAGATGCAAGTTCCATTTTAATCTTTATGTTCTTAGGTGATAGCTTGAAAATAAAGATGCATAGTAAGAATGTAAATATGAATGCAAGCATAAAATAAATTATGCAAGTTCATTTTATCTTTCTAGAGCTCTTAACAAGACTTTAAAGGAACTTAAACCTCAACCCAAACTCATCAAACCAAGACAAAGTAAAAGTCTAGAGTTCTTAGAACTCAACATAACATATTTAGAAAATCAAACATCTAGCATGAAAAGGAAAGGTAATGGCCGAAACTTCAAGGAAAGAAAAGAAATGTTTGAAACTCTAGAATCCATGATCTTGGTGATATACTAACACCAACATCATGAGACCTCATCATTGAGTCATTAGAACCATTTTGAAACAACATCAAAGTTAAAGTTCTCAAAGGTTCAAGAAAGGAAAAACTAGAAACACTTTTGCTCAAGAACAAAGATCAAGCTCTAGAGTTTGTTTCAAGTGATGAACATCATCATGAAACTCTCATCATCAAGCTCTCATTTCTTTGAACTCCAAGGCCCATGGCCGAAAATGAGCAAGAACAAGGAAAGGAAAAGAAGTTCTAAAAAGAATCAAGAGAAACTATGAACATAAAGCTTGAAGCAAGAACTCTAAAGAAAGAATTCATGAAAGAAAATCCCTACTTGGTGTGATGAACTTGAAGATGGAAGAAGAAGATGAAGGTGATGAAGAACTTTGAAGAGCTTGAAGAACTTGAAGAACACAAGAACTTTTGAGAGAAAAGGAAAAGCTTTGAGTGCTCCTAAACTTAGCAAATGATCTAAAAGTGGTGCAAGCTCATCAAGGAATTCTATTTATAGAGAAATGAAACAAATGGAGGGTGTATGTGGGCTGATGCATTTTCGGCCAAGAGGTGCAGAATTGGAGGGTTCCATGTGTTCCATGAGGTGAGATAATGTGTTCTTGAGGCATGGTGAGGAATGGCTTAAGGTATGGTGAGGTATGGTTCAAGGTATGGCCTCAAGCATGGTTCTTTGAGTGAGGAAACAATTAAACATGTGGCCAATGGGGATGAGGTCTGGCCGAAACTTCATCATGCATGGGGAGGATTAGTTTGCATTTTAATTGTGGTTTAGAGTTGTGTTTAGGTGTATCTTTGATTATGCTTAAGATTAGGAATTTGTAAGAAAGTGTTTAGATAAGGGAAATGGGTAATTAAGGTGGTCTAGACATAATTAAGGAGTGGTCTTGCACCATTAGAGAGTTAAATCCTCAATTTAGAGTCTAAACAACTCTAGACACACTTCCTTGATTTAAGGAATTGGAGAGAGAAAACACTATTCAAGATTCCAAGACTAGGAATCTTGAGTTCTAAAAAGGGATTTAAGTTTAATCTAAGCAATTTTAGGTTCTAATTAACTTTAATAAATTATTTTGACTCTAGATTAATTAGGGAAATAAATTAATCTTCGTTTAGAGCCTAATATTGCTTAGGTTTGCTTAATTACGTCATTAAGCTCAAAAACACTATTCTAGGGGCAAAATCGTAATTTTGCACTAAAACTGCCCGGGACCACCGGGACTTGAACAGAGACCTCTAGACACATGAAATCATGTTTTTAAACCTCTGGGGAAAGTTCCGGGCTCAAACGGCACATTTACCCGCCAGAAAAACGCTTATAGGGTATTTTGGTCATTTTGACCCGAAACTACGGAAAACGAAATTTTCGCTTCCGAAAGCATTCAAAGGCCATTCAATCCCCTTCAAACATTGAGTTGACCCTTCGAGGATGACCGAGTTGGTTACCCTCGAGTTCGGGTCAGGAAATGACCTCAGGGGCATTTTGGTCATTTCCCTCGGACAGAAAAATCGGGGTGTTACACCTTAGGCGAAGATGAAACCGAGAAAGGGTCTAAAACGTAAGTTCTAGAACCCCGTAATCACAAGTTAGGAATTCTGCCCTATGCTTTTCAGATTTAAGTGTGAACATGAGGATTGTGAATGATGTTTAATTATGAGCCCTTAGGTGCATAAAATATGAGCGACGGATATTAGAGAACCATATCTCATGATTAAGACCCGTAAAGGTCAAAGCATAAACTACCGTAAGGATGAACGGTTGAATGTTCCATGATGATGTATGTGTTATGTGAAGGATGTTAATGTTATTCATATGAGGAATTCATGAGGATATACGTTTGTGTGGCATAAAGCAAATTTGGAAGAAATCCGGTGTGATGCCATCGTGCCACCGAATTTCCGACAAATTTGGGGACTTAAAGAGATTTTGAAAATTAAGGTACTAAAATGGGTTCTAGGATGACACCGGTTCGGCCGAGCACCTCCATAGAACTCATGTGACATCGGTACCATTTTATACTCTTAGGTGACGCCGGTTCGGCTGAGCACCCCTAAGAGGTTTGCCCCCTAACCCGTACTCAGATAGTCGGGATTTATGATTTATGATACGCTTATCGTTAAGTGGTAAGTAAGAACTAGTGACGACTAGTTAAGGTATGAGCTCATAACCTAGATATGTGACACGTTTTGGGTGACACCTGTTCGGCCGAGCACCCCCAGTTCAATTGTCTTTTAAGGTGGCCCATGAGGAAGAGATGTTTCACGATTATGATTATGTCACTAAGTTTGTCCCATATGAACGTTACTATTGCCACTTTATGCCACTAAGTATGATGATACTTGATGTTATGTCTTATGTATGTGCATTAGGTAGTGCCATGCATACATCTTCTATTATGTTGCATTCATGACATTAAGATCATCCCAAAATGAATGGACCTTGGCTAAAGTATATTTTGAAGTTTAAAATGAACTTGATGCATGTTCAGTCATTTTGTATAATTAAACCCAAGGTTCCTGAGGACGTAGATAATGACACCTAGGTAGTAGGAGGCCCTACTGAGATTCTTTAGCAAGATTCTCACTCCATCTATCTCTTTATTTCCGTCACGTCTTCAGATGACGACGTTCGTAGTGTTCGTGGACACACCGACATGGGAGGTGCACCATGACCCGGACCACAGGTCGTTCCATTTTGTGGGTCGATGCACGGTTAGAGTATTCACGTTCATGGGTCGACCCTTCATTCCCATCATTTCTCCCCCGTCTCACCTTTTGGCGATGACCTGGTGTTCGAGCGCGCACGTCCCCGAGAGGAGAGGCTTCGTCGTACTCCACCATCCGCGTCCACCGTCTGAGACTACCCTCAGTATGTGCCCCGTTGCCCGTCATCTTTTTCGGAGATGGATCCTTCCGAGGATTCGGCGATCCAGGTACCCTCCGAGGGATCTTCCCCCACCATACCCATGGACCTTGGGGAGGGTAGCGAGCCCACCGTGACTCAGCCGAGGCTTGCACGACAACCGGAGATGAGGCCGCGCCGTGGAGGTCACTCCCGAGCCCCGTTCTGCCTATTCTCGTCGGAGGAGCTTGCTCAGTTTCCTGGTTACGTGCCACACTCGAGGGATAGTCGCCAGTAGGAGGCCGTGGATGGCTCGGGTTAGAGCACACACCACTTAGATGGAGATAAACCTTCTTTTGTTGAGAGGTTATCCCATTAGATGCACTCGGGTAGGGGAGTAGATTATGTTTATTTTTATGTTGAATTTTCTTTCATGCATTCCTTTGTACTAAATTAAGTCCCACACTTATAAGTGGGCAAGTTATATATATATAAGACGATATTCAGTGTTTTCCCATGATGTGCCCTTATGTGCTTTATGCTATGACGTTATGAGATGTATGTTTTGCCTGTTACTTGTTACATCGCATCACGTGGCTCTCACCTTGTATTTCAAAAAAAAATTTACCCGTATTTTTCGCTAAGTATTTCTAAGTAAAATTGAGAACTATGAAGTAACAGACTAATGATTAACCTAAGTATGTTCTAGAGTATTGGGTTAAAAATTAGGATGTTACACATGATATGCAAGGCATTGAAACATAAACATGAGATGCAAGAGCTTGAAATATAAACATGATGCAAGCCCATTTTTATATCTTACTAGAGCTCATTTCAAGACTTTAAAGAATGATACTTCCAACCCCAGTTAATCTTAACAAATGGAAATAAGCTTTAGAGTCTCTCAACATATGGTTCCAAGAACCTCATTTTTAGACTCACCATCAAGGTCAAAGAAAAACCATCAATGAAAACCAACTAGCATTTTATTTATCATATCCCATTGAAATCGAAATCAAGTCTCAAGCTCTAGAGGTCACAAATATGATGATTCACCAAAAATCATCTAGGAACCCTCATCATCAGGCCATGGTCTCAAACATCAAATAGAGGATATTTCAAAGAACCAGCAAATATTCCACATTTCTCATTTCCTAAACTCAAAAATGAACCAAACTTTGGGCTTTAGAGGTCAAGCACATGGTGATATCAAAACCACCATCAAGATTTCTCATCATCACGCCATGGTTTTTAACCATCCAACAACAACAAAACTGAAAGGAATAAAGAAGGAAAAGGAAAGCTCTAAACTGAAATGGAAAGAAAGAAAAGGGTAAAAACTCAACCATTCATTCAACATCAAAACCAAAAATAAACCTAATAAAAAGAAAAGAAGCTCAAAACAAAATCCCTACCGAAGTTTTTGTCCTTTTTGTACAAGAGAAAGCCTTAATCTTGTGCAAGAAAATGAGAAGAAAAAGTCTTCTCTTGGAACCCTTGGTAGACTCGGCCAAGAGGAAAAGAAATTGAGGAAGAATTTTTCTTGTGTTTTTGAGCTTGGGGATGGAGAGGTTATGTGTTTTAGGGATACTTTATGGTGGAGGTGTGGTGGTTTGAGATGGAGAGAAGCTGGAGGATGGAGGTTCTTGGTGGTGGAGGAGAAGAAAATGAGAGCTTGTGTAACGCCTCGATTTTCTGTCTGAGTGGAAAATGACCGAAATGCCCCTAAGGTCATTTTCGGCCCGAAATTCGAGGATGGCCGACCCGGCAGCCCTCGAAGGGACAACTCAATGTTTGAAGGGGATTGAATGACCCTTGAGTGGTTTCGGAGGCGAAAGTCTCATTTTCTGCAGTTTCGGGTCGAAATGACCAAAATACCCCTATAGCGTTATACGTGGGTAAAGGTGCCGTTTGAGCCCGAAACTTTCCCCAGAGGTTTAAAACCATGTTTTTACATGTTTCAAAACATCTGTTTGAGTCCCGATGGTCCCAGGCAGTTTTAGTGTAAAATTACGATTTTGCCCCTAGAATAGTATTTTTGAGCTTAATGATGCAATTAAGCAAACCTAAGCAATATTAGGCTCTAAACGAAGATTAATTAATTTCCATGATTAATCTAGAGTCAAAATAAATTATTAAAATTAATTAGAACCTAAGATTGCTTAGATTAGATTTAAATCTCTTTTCTAAAACTCTATTTCACTCTTGGAATCTTGAATAGTATTTTCTCTCTCCAATTCCTTAAATTAAGGAATTATGTCTAGAATTGTTTATACACTAAAATGAGTTTATGACTCACTAATGATGCAAGAACACTCCTTAATTATGTCTTGACAACCTTGATTACCCATTTTCTCACCTAAACACTTTCTTACAAATTCCTAATCTTAATCCTAATCAAGGATACACCTAAACACAACTCTAAACTACAATTAAAATGCAAGAAAACCCTCCCCATGGCTGATGCAATTTCAGCCCTCTCTCTCTCATTTACAACACATGTTGAATTGTTTCTCACTCAAAGAACCATGCTTGAAGCCATACCTTAAACCATACCTCACCATGCCTCAAGACCACATTATCTCACCTCATGGAACTCATGGGTTGCCCATGAGGCTGATGGCCAAAATTTCCTTCTTCATTTGCACCTTCCATTTGCTTCATTTCTCTATAAATAGAATGCCTTAAGGAGCTTGCACCACTTTTAGATCATTTGCAAAGTTTAGTTCTCTCCAAAGCTTTTCTTTTTCTCTCAAAGTTCTAGTGTTCTTCAAGCTCTTCAAAGTTCTTTAAGTTCTTCATCTTCTTCTTCCATCTTCAAGATCATCACACCAAGTAGGGATTTCTTTTCATGAATGTTCTTCTTTAAAGCTTGATGTTTATGATTTCTCTTGTTTTCTTTTTAGAACTTTTTCTCTATTCCTTTTCCTTTCTTGTTTCGGCTATGAGCCCTTGAGAATAGAGAAATGAGAGCTTGATGATGAGAGTTTCATGATGATGTTCATCACTTGAAACAAACTCTAGAGCTTGATCTTTGTTCTTGAGCAAAAATGTTTCTAGTTCTACCTTTCTTGAACTCTTGAGAACTCTATCTTTGGTGATGTTTCAAAATAGTTCTAAGAACTCAATGATGAGGTCTCATGATGTTGGTGTTAATACATCATCAAGATCATGGACCCTAGAGTTTAAAATGTTCCTTTTCCTTCTTGAAGTTTCAGCCACTTCCTTTTCTTTTAACATGTTACATGTTTCGATTTTCTAAAAATGTTATGTTGAGTTCTAAGGACTCTAGACTTCACTTGATCTTGGTTTGATGAGTTTGGGTTGAGGTTTAAGTTCTTTTAAAGTCTTGTTAAGAGCTCTAGAAAGATAAAATGAACTTGCATAATTTATTTTATGCTTGCATTTATATTTACATTCTTGCTATGCACCTTTACTTTCAAGCTATCACCTAAGAACATAAAGATTAAAATGGGACTTGCATCATCACTTAATTTAATTCTCGAAGCCTTTCTATTTTGGCCTTAAAGTCGATTGTTGTTGGGCCTAGAGCACTAAAATAAAGAATTGAACTTGCATTATCACCTAATTAATTTCTCGAATGCCTTTCTATTTCGGCCTTAAAGTCGATTGTTGTTAGGCCAAGAGCACTAAAATAAAGAATTGAACCTTGCATATTTACTTTCAAGCTTGCATGTTTAAGTTTATGCCTTGCATAGCATTTTAAGTCATCACTTTATTTTGTAAGCAAGATTAAAAATGAAAAACATGAGCATGTTTATTTTATGTCATAACTTAAGAACCTAGAGCTCAAAGACTTGCCCATTTCATTTCAAGTTAAAGTTTAATGTGAATGCATTCTTTGAATGCATGTTTCGGCCAAGTAGTGATGATGGACTTGCAATGAGTTTTCATCTAGCTACAAGGGCCGATAACCTATGTTCTAAGTTTTTCCTGAAACTTTACAAATCTTTATAAGGTTATGTTATCATGAGTTATAATTTCATTCCCTTTTTGAAGATGAAATATATTTTGGTCATTGACCTAAGGCTTCTCTTAGCCTCCTAATGAATTTAAAATGATTTGCAAACAGTTTTAGAGATTCTAAATTGATTCCAAGAGAAACTAGTTAACTTATGTACCTAGAAATGTCAATTTAGTTCTCTTATTGAAGTTAGATGTTTTTGGTACTGTCATGATGAGCTTGTGGCTGTATGATGATGTTTTGATGTGTTAGAATGTGTGGAAATATCACATGATGATGTAGAAACGATTCTATGCATGATAGGTAAGAAACTAGCTAACTAGAAATACCGTAAAGCTAGAATTTAACATAGTTTAGACCCATTTATTTTTTGAACTTATCCAAACTGTTTTAATGGGAACATAATCAGATTAGGATTGTTTATACATGAAAAACTTGGTAACATTTGGATTAGAATTGAATTCTAGCACCTATAGGGAAACTAGTAACTAGAAAACCGTAAAAATGTAAATGTAGAACTCTTAGAACATTTAGTTTTCTGGATTCTGTCCAGCAACGTTACAATATGATAAATGTGATTTATAATTAGTTCTTAAGCATAGGAATGTCTCATAATTGATTTAGATTTAATTTATAGCGCCTTAGGCGAAGACGGAACCAAGAAAGGGTCTAAAACGTAAGTTCTAGAACCCCGTAACCACAAGTTAGAAATTCTACCCTATGCTTTTCAGATTTGAGTATGGACATGAGGATTAGGAATGATGATTAATTATGAGCCCTTAGGTGCATAACATATGAACGACGGATGTTAGAGAACTATATCTCAAGATTAAGACCCGTAAGTGTCAAAGCATAAGCTACCGTAAGGGCAAGCGTTTGAATGTTCTATGATGATGCATGTGTTATGTGAAGGATGATAATGTTTCAAGCAAGTGTATGTTTTATTATGAGAACAACTTGAGCATGTGATCTCTTATGAGAGTATATAGTGTTGATGTGTTGATGCTCACGCCATGATGCGTTATGCAAAATTATGATGTTATGATGCTTATGATGCATACGATGATTATGATGCCTTATGTTGGTATTGAATGGCTATTCATGCTCTATATGTTTGGTGGCATAAAGCAAGTTTGATGGAAATCCGATGTGTATTTATTCTGTTGCCGAATTTCCCATCAAACTTGAGTACTTGAGAAAAAGCTTGCGAAAACTCCTAGGTGACACCAGTTCGGCCGAGCACCCCCAGGATAGGTTCTGGGTGACACCGGTTCGGCCGAGCACCCCCAGGACAGTACTGAGACACATTGCTCCCGCTACGATGGGGAGGAAACAAATCCGTGAGGGTATTGACATTGAGCTTGCCAAAGCGAACAATTCGCTGTATACTAGATACCGGTAGAGCATTTCAAAGAAGGAAATGATCCTAAGATAGGTGATCCAAGAAAGTTATGTATACCCCCTCTATTAGCCCATATTAAATCTAGTGACGACTAGTTAGGATTGAGCTCATTTCTAGGCGATAGTTGAGATGTAGTTTGGTGACCAGATTATCGCCGAGCCGGTGAATCGGTTGGACTTTTGGTGGATATGTTAAGAGGGTGGTCTTTAAGAAAAAGAACTTAAGAGTTTTACTTATGAGAAAGAGGTCACATGAAAAGTACTATGCCTTTTTATGCCACATATATGATTTATGTTTCCTTATGATTTGCCCAAATATTACGACTTTTGTGTTAATGTGCATATGGTATTGTCATGCATTCATCAAATTTCTGTTGCACTCATGCCATTAAGACTCATACTAAAAGACACCCACTTTGGATAATTAGATTTGGAAAGCTTAAAACCGAACCTTATGCATGTACACCTTTTTCATAATTAAAACCGAGGTGGCTGGGGACGACGACAATGACACTCGTGTTAGAGTCGGGAACCCCTACTGAGAATCTTGAATAAGTTTCTCATCCCTTCCTTATCTTTCGTGTCATCTCTAAACGAGGATTACAACGAGGTTCGTGACTTCTTCTAAGGCTTGTGCTCAAGGGTCACACCAACAAATGGAGTAGAGGATCGCCGCGGACGCATAGGTAGTTTAGCTTTTGGATTGATACTCATCCAACCTCATAGGTGGATAAGCATTACTTCATATAAATAGGCATATTTTGGTGTAAATAATGGTACAATGATGCTAGTAATTTATGTATTTATGAAGGAGTGACGATATAATGATTGTTATGTATGATGCTATGTTTCATATTTATGAATGGTGTGATTACTTTTCTTGCACGAGGTGGTTATGACAAACGTTAGGTTAGCGCACGGCTCGCGTTTTGTTTTTCAAGTTTCGAAAAAGAAAAATTTATTCATATCTTCCGCTAAGTATTTTAATGAAAGGTTTTGAAAAACGAGACTAAAAGAGTAATAGACTAATGATTAACCTAAATATGTTCTAGAGTTTTGGGTTAAAAATTAGGATGTTACAGCTTGAGTTAAAAGAATGCAAGAGTTCTTCTTTGACACAAAAGTCTTGGCCAAAAAAATGAGTGGTAAAAATGAAAGTGTTTGTGAGTGTTAGTGTATAAGAAAAATTAAAATTTGAGGGTGAATTGGGAGGGGGAGGCAGCGGCCTTCATAGCCATTTGGGGGGAAAATATTTTGTTTTTCCTTTGGGTTAGGACATGAATTAGGAGGAGATTTGATTAGACAAAGGTTTAAGGATTGGTAATTAAGTGTATAGGTTGGTAATCATGTGTTTAGGGGTTTTCAAGACATGATTAAAGAGTAGTCTTACACTCTTAGTTGAAATAACCTTATTTAGTTTAAAATTCAAAAACCAACACAAATCCTAATTTTAAGGAAAAGGATACAGAAAACACTATTCATGCTTTGACTACTTCATGTCTTATGAGTTCCTTTGATTAAGAAAAGAGATTTAACTTTTTTCTAAGCAATCTTAAGCCTCAATTAATTATTTTGACCGAAGATTAATAATTAAAATTAATTTATCTTTAATTAGTGTCTAATATTACATGTATTTTCTTAATCGCTTAATTAAGCTCATTATGCACTTAGTTAGAGGCAAAACGGAATTTTGCTTAAAAACTCCTCAGGACCACCCGAGCTTATATAGATACCATGCATCCCTTAAAATCACTATTTCAAACTCTCGGGTAATGTCCGGGTTCAATCAGCAATTAATTCCGTGTTAAATTATCGCAGGGGTATTTTAGTAATTTTACGACCAGGAAAACTGAAAAACTGAGATTTTCACCTTTATCATTACACACAACACATATAATCCCTTTCAAACATTAAAACAACCCCTTGAGGATGGCTAAGGCTGGCTGTCCTACGTTTCGGGTGAAAATGATCTCAGGGGCATTTTGGTCATTTTGTACTATAAGAAAAATTGGGGCGTTACACATATTCTGATATCTTCATTTTGAGAGTACTTTCTGATGACCTATGCTATATTCTAAAGCTTGGATAAGGATATAATTTCATTTCTATACCATAACAAATCTTGTAACATGTTTACTGTAACATCCTAATTTTTAACCCAATACTCTAGAACATATTTAGGTTAATCATTAGTCTGTTACTTCATAGTTCTCATTTAACTTTGAATTACTTAGCGGAAAATACGGGTAAATTTTTTTTTGAAATAAAAGTGAGAGCCGCGTGATACGATGAGCGGTACACCATGTAAAGTGAAACAATTATCTCACAACATCATAACATGAGGCACAACATGAACATCACTGAATATCATCTCATATATATATAATTTACTCACTTATAAGTGTGGGACTTAGTTTAGTACAGGGGAAATGCATAAAAGAAAATACAACATAAAACATGAACATAATCTACTCCCCTAGCCGAGTGCACCTAATAGGATAACCTCTAAACAAAAGAAGGTTTATCCCCATCTAAGTGGTGTGTGCTCTAACCGGGTACTCCATCGGTCGATCGGCACCTCCTACTGACGTCCGTCTCGTGAACGAGGCAAGTATCCGGGAAACTGTGCGAGCTCCTCGGGCGTAAAGAGGCGGAACGGGATCGAGTGACCCCGCGGTGTGGCCGCATCTCCGTCGTCGTGCAAGTCGGCCGAAGTCACGGTATCCTCACCGCCTCCCTCATCAATGGTGGAGAGGCAGAGCTCTCGCTATACTGGATGAGTAGGCGGGTCCTCGGACGGGTCGGTCTCCAGAAGTAGGTCCGCACGTGTCGGGATGGTCACGCATGGCTAAGCGGCGGTGTGCATGCGAGCACTCTCTCGTCATGCGCGCGCCGCGCTCAAAAACCCGCTCGTCGTCGCCATAGGGTGCGATCGGGAAAAGCGATGGGTGTGCGGGATGGCGAAGGCGTCCTACGTACATGAAAACCCGCACCGTGCACGCCTCAAAATGGTATGACCCGTGAGTGGTGGGTCATAGTGGACCTCCCATGTCGGGTGTCCACGAACACTCTGACGTCGCCATCTCAAGACGTGGACGGAAAGAAAGAGATAGAGGGAGTGAGAATCTTGCTAAAGAATCTCAGTAGGGTCTCCTACTACCTAGGTGTCATCATCTACGTCCTCAGGAACCTTGGGTTTATTTATACAAAATGACTGAGCATGTATTAGGTTCATTTTAAACTTTAAAATATATTTTAGCCAAGGTCCATTCATTTTAGGATGATCTTAATGTCATGGATGCAACATATTAGAAAATGTATGCATGGCACTACCTGATGCACATACATAAAACATAACATCAAGCATCATCATTCTTGGTGGCATAAAGTGGCAATAATAACATTCATATGGGACAAAACTTAGTGACATAATCATAATCATGAAACTTCTCTTCCTCATGGGCCACCCTAAAAGACAATCGAGCTGGGGTGCTCGGCGAACCGGTGTCACCCGAGCGTGTCATACATCTAGGTTATGAGCTCATACCTTAACTAGTCGTCACTAGTTCTTACTTACCACTTAACGATAAGCGTATCATAAATCATAAATCCCGACTATCTGAGTACGGGTTAGGGGGCAAACCTCTTAGGGGTGCTCGGCCGAACCGGTGTCACCTAAGAGTATAAAATGGTACCGATGTCACATGAGTTCTATGGAGGTGCTCGGCCGAACCGGTGTCATCCTAGAACCCATCTTAGTACCTTAATTTTCAAAATCTCTTTAAGTCCCCAAATTTGTCGGAAATTCGGCCAAACGGTCATTACACGGAATTTCCTTCCAAATTTGCTTTATGCCACATTAACATATAATCTCATAAATTCCTCATATGAATAACATCATCATCATTAGCATACTTCATGCATCATCATAAATCATCCAAACGCTTACCCTTACGGTAGCTTATGCTTTGACCCTTACGGGTCTTAATCTTGAGATATAGTTCTCTACATCCGTCGTTCATATTTTAAGCACCTAAGGCTCATAATTAAACATCATTCATAATCCTCTCATTTTACTTTTAAATCTGAATAGCATAGGGTGGAAATCCTAACATGTGAATACGGCGTTCTAGAACTTACGTTTTAGACCCTTTCTTGGTTCCGTTTTACTTGAAAGCTATATATTAAATCTAAATCAATTATGAGGCATTCCTATGCTTAAGGACTAATTATTAATCATGTTTATCATGTTGTAAGGGTGCTGGACAGAATCCAGAAAATTAAATGTTCTAAGAGTTCTACATTTGCATTTTTACGGTTTTCTAGTTACTAGTTTCCCCATAGGTGCTAGAATTCAATTCTAACTCAAATGATACCAAGTTTTTCATGTCTAAACAATCTAAATCTGATTATGCCCCCATTAAAACAGTTTGGATTAGTTCCATAAACAAATGGGTCAAAACTATGTTAAATTCTAGCTTTACGGTATTTCTAGTTAGCTAGTTTTTCACCTATCATGCATAGGATCGCTTCTACATCATCATACGATATTTTCACACATTCCAACACATGAAAACATCATCATACAGCATCACATTCACCACATCAGAACCGAAAATATCTTGCCTCAATAAGAGAAGTAAATTGACATTTCTAGGTACATAAGTTAACTAGTTTCTCTCGGAATCAATCTAGAACTTCTAAAACTCTTTGCAAAACATTTTAATTCATCAAGAGGCTAAGTGAAGCCTTAGGTCACTGACCAAAACATATTCCATCCCCTAAAAGAGATTGGAATCACAACTTATAATGACATAACCTTATAAAAAATTGTAAAACTTTAAGGAAACACTTTAAAACATAGGCTATTGGTCCTAGTAGCTAGATGAAAACTCATTGCAAGTCCATCATCACTACTTGGCCGAAAACATACATTCAAAGTGTGGTTTACATTAAACTTTAACTTGGAATGAAATGGGCAAGTCTTTGAGCTCTAGGTTCTTAAGTTACAACATAAACTAAACGTGCTCATGCTCTTCATTTTTAATCTTGCTTTCAAAGTAAAGTGATGACTTGAAATTAAATATGCAAGGCATAATTTAAACGTGCAAGCTTGAAAGTAAATATGCGAAGCATAATCTTAAACGTGCAAGCTTGAAAGTAAATATGCAAGATTCAATTCTTTATTTTAGTGCTCTTGGCCCAACAACAATCGACTTTAAGGCCGAAATAGATAGGCATTCGAGAGATTAATTAGGTGATAATGCAAGTTCAATTCTTTATTTTAGTGCTCTAGGCCCAACAACAATCGACTTTAAGGCTGAAATAGAAAGGCTTCGAGAATTAAATTAAGTGGAGATGCAAGTTCCATTTTAATCTTTATGTTCTTAGGTGATAGCTTGAAAATAAAGATGCATAGCAAGAATGTAAATATGAATGCAAGCATAAAATAAATTATGCAAGTTCATTTTATCTTTCTAGAGCTCTTAACAAGACTTTAAAGGAACTTAAACCTCAACCCAAACTCATCAAACCAAGACAAAGTAAAAGTCTAGAGTTCTTAGAACTCAACATAACATATTTAGAAAATCAAACATCTAGCATGAAAAGGAAAGGTAATGGCCGAAACTTCAAGGAAAGAAAAGAAATGTTTGAAACTCTAGAATCCATGATCTTGGTGATATACTAACACCAACATCATGAGACCTCATCATTGAGTCATTAGAACCATTTTGAAACAACATCAAAGTTAAAGTTCTCAAAGGTTCAAGAAAGGAAAAACTAGAAACACTTTTGCTCAAGAACAAAGATCAAGCTCTAGAGTTTGTTTCAAGTGATGAACATCATCATGAAACTCTCATCATCAAGCTCTCATTTCTTTGAACTCCAAGGCCCATGGCCGAAAATGAGCAAGAACAAGGAAAGGAAAAGAAGTTCTAAAAAGAATCAAGAGAAACTATGAACATAAAGCTTGAAGCAAGAACTCTAAAGAAAGAATTCATGAAAGAAAATCCCTACTTGGTGTGATGAACTTGAAGATGGAAGAAGAAGATGAAGAAGATGAAGAACTTGAAGAACTCTAAGAACTTGAAGAACACAAGAACTTTTGAGAGAAAAGGAAAAGCTTTGAGTGCTCCTAAACTTAGCAAATGATCTAAAAGTGGTGCAAGCTCCTCAAGGCATTCTATTTATAGAGAAATGAAACAAATGGAGGGAGCTCATGGAGGATGATGGCTTCGGCCATGAGGTGCAGATTGGAGGCATTCCATGAGTTCCATGAGGTGAGATAATGTGTTCTTGAGGTATGGTGAGGTATGGTTCAAGGTATGGCCTCAAGCATGGTTCTTTGAGTGAGAAAATAATTAAACATGTGGTCAATGGGAAGGGATGTGGCCGAAATGCATCAGCCCATGGGGAGGATTAGTTTGCATTTTAATTGTGGTTTAGAGTTGTGTTTAGGTGTATCTTTGATTATGCTTAAGATTAGGAATTTGTAAGAAAGTGTTTGGGTAAGGTAAATGGGTAATTAAGGTGGTCTAGACATAAATAAGGAGTGGTCTTGCACCATTTAGAGAGTTAAATCCTCAATTTAGAGTCTAAACAACTCTAGACACATTTCCTTGATTTAAGGAAGTGGAGAGAGAAAACACTATTCAAGATTCCAAGACTAGGAATCTTGAGTTCTAAAAAGGGATTTAAGTTTAATCTAAGCAATTTTAGGTTCTAATTAACTTTAATAAATTATTTTGACTCTAGATTAATTAGGGAAATAAATTAATCTTCGTTTAGAGCCTAATATTGCTTAGGTTTGCTTAATTACGTCATTAAGCTCAAAAACACTATTCTAGGGGCAAAATCATAATTTTGTACTAAAGCGCCTGACCACCGGGACTTGAACAGAGACCTCTAGACACATGAAATCATATTTTTAAACCTCTGGGGAAAGTTCCGGGCTCAAACGGCACCTTTACCCGCGTAAAAACGCTATAGGGGTATTTTGGTCATTTTGACCGAAATCTGGAAAACGAAATTTTCGCTTCCGAAAGCATTCAAAGGCCATTCAATCCCCTTCAAACATTGAGTTGACCCTTCGAGGATGACCGAGTTGGTTACCCTTGAGTTCGGGTCAGGAAATGACCTCAGGGGCATTTTGGTCATTTCCCTCGGACAGAAAAATCGGGGTGTTACATTTACACATGCATAGTGAAATATATATACTCATTTGAGTAAGCCTTACTCTTGCTAAATAATAGATACTTGTTATAATCTTACAAGAAACTCAAGAGAAACATCAGTCATTCTTCAAAGTATTTTCTTTGAATTGGTTTTATTGTCATTCAAATCACATGAGCGCATAGGGTTCTAGAGCTAACATTTATCTTATTAAGTGGTAAGCATTTATGTAGTCAAAGTGTAATTCTTTCAAATAAGATGGATGGCCAGGATTTGGTCTTGTAATTCAAGATCAAATCTTAGCCTTACACTTGGCTTGAATGAATATACATTATCTATTTATAATGATTAAACTATCTTTCGGTATTAAAAGTCACACACCGAAATTTTACCGAATGGTGAAACACCGTACTTGAGAAATCAGATATTTCTCAAAAATTAACTCCAGGTATAAAATCTTTATTCCTAACCATTTCTAACCTTAACCTGTCTTTTCTAGGTCCCGAACATCTCCTGGTCCCGGTTCTAAGGTTTCAGCTGTCGCAATGAACTCATGGGGCCCATAGGTTACTATTCAAATTTTTTTTAATATACATCCATTGGGCTGCCCTCATCATCGCTGAAACTATCAAATTTTGAAATTTGTAAAGACTTTTTAGGGTATTGCAAAAGCTGTCTCTTCAGTTAGGTTTCACCTTTCTAAATTGTAATTTTTCACTTTTTTAAATTCTTGGCAATTGGAGTAAATTAAAACCACCACAATTCCAAAGCTAACCGTCAATAAATAATTTAATTTGCTACAATCAATGTAAAATACATGGAAACACAAAATATAGCAACGGTTTTTGAACCGCCGATAAATAACCTAACTTAGCAGCGCTTTTTAGTACAATATTTTACCTGTTTGGTAAAATAATGGTGTGTAGTTTCTTACACCGTATGAAAGTTACAGTGTAAGTTAGACACCTAATGTGACAAGTGTATGGCTTAGGAAAGGCCACACCATTCCCTTTTCTAAAGGCCTATACGAGACTTACAAAATTCACATATGTATCTTTAAGGAAAATATTTTTTTCAAAGAAATTGATGTGTATTATCTTAAAATAGAATAAAATCACAAAACAATATCATTTCTTTTCCTAAATCTTGGGCAACAATCTCCATTTATAGCCACCTTCTTCTTCTTCTTTATCAAACATCAAAACCTAGCTTGAAACCTAAGTTACAATATCAAAAACCCATCACCAAAGCCCAAACTACAATATCTCTCTTGTAATCCCTAAATCAACTCATTTTAGAGAATCCTCTTCTCACTTCACGATTAATTGTGGTTGTTCATGCTGCCTTGGTGGAGGGTTTGAGTGGTTAAAGTAAAGAATTAGGAGTAGGAGCTCTTGGAGAAAGCCAAGGCAAGAGCAAGAGCATATAAATGACAAGTAGGGTTTTTTTTCAGCCTCTTTTTCCTCAAAACTGGTTCTAAAAATTTATGATATGTTTAAGCATGAGATTTTTGGTTTAATTAAATGTTTATACATAGATGTTGATGCGTTTGAATGGGTGGAGTAGTTTGACATCGTTAGAAAACTCTTTTTCAAAAGAAGTTGTATGTTGTGTTACTGAAACTTGATTTTTATGCAAGCAGGTTAAATTATTTGATCTAATCTAGTTAGAAAGCTTTTCTTGTGCTAAAATTTTTATGTGATAAAGATGTTAAGGTGTCTTCCATGTTTTCTTGAGCTATTTTGAGTACTTTTACTATTTTAAAAAATTCAAGAACCGAGTTGGTTAGGGTTTATGCCTGAACAATCAATTTTGGAGCTCTGAATTTGTCTAATTTTGTTTCTTAATCAAATGATTGAATTTGGACTTGAAACGTTTACAAGGTGTTGAGACATCTTGAAATCCAACCTTGAATTTTTATAGGATTTTACATGTTTATTTGATAGGGTAGTAAAATTGAGACTTCCAACCGTTGGCTGAAACTAAGTAGTTTCTAACCTCCGAATTTGTAGAATTTGTTAATATAGCTAGAGACCTTATTTTGCTTTGAAATTTTTACAGTCTCATAAACATGATGAATTAACTTTGAAAATTAATTTTGCTCTGTTTTGATGAGGTTTAGTAGCTGATCCATAATTTCCTTTAAGATTGAAAATCTGGATAGCATACTAAACTAGATGAAACTATGAAGAAATTTTCATGATTTGATGTCTAGTATACTATGTGCATTTAATGATGATTTACACATATGTAAATGTGAGTGATCATGATAAATGCTCCTATATGGAAAAAAGATTAAGATCATTAGTAACATGTGTGCTTTAAGAAACTTAGAAATTGATGCTAATGCATATATGACTATGATGCTTGTATATGTGAATCTATTGATGATGTTAGGTATATACAAATATGAATACTTATTACAATTTCTTACATGAATGAATATGTCTTATTAGGCCAAGGAAGGCCATCTGGTCAGTCAAGGAAAATAAATCTAACTACCCTTAAATTGAGTCGAGGAGAAAACCACATTAGGAATAGATTTGCGAATGAATTGGAGAGAAAATCCAAGGATCACATATAGGAATGAGCTCAGTTCTGAAAAGCTTTCTATTACCCAAGAGTGGAAAAAGCCACCATTAAGGCAAGGGTCAAGACAAGTCGCAGTAGCAATTGTCCTAAGTAGTCCGTTATATTATGGGCTAAGTAAACAATTTTAGCATCTATGTTGAGATCAATATGTTTAAGTTGAAACTTGACCGTATATGCTTTAAATGCTTTATGTGATGATATCTGGACAAAATAATCATGATAAATGATGATGATAATGATGATGATGATGATGTATACATATTAAGTGATTGAATACTACAAGGAACCCACTTCAGAAAGATGATTTTGAACTTTAAAATGAATCCTTAATGCATGATGTATAATCATATTCTTCTAAACAAACCGAAGTGGCTAGGACGATAACGATGACATGGATTTCATTATGTATTTGGGGATGTCCTATTGAGAATTTCACAATTTTCACCCCTATGTTGCTTGTGTTCCCGTGTCATCTCTAGATTGGTCCAGAGAACAATGAGATGGCTACTATGGAAGGTCAATACTTGAAGTCCCTAATCAAGTTTTATGTTGTTGTATGTATATGTTTGTAAATGTATGAAAAGATAGATGTACAAAAGGATTCATAGAAGAATTCCTCTTGTATTTGACTTATATTAAGTAAATACTTGTTTCTTCATTATATATTTTAATAGAAATGTGAATTAGTTATTGCACAATAATTCAATCAACTATGCTATAGATATTTTAGAAAGTTCAACTAATTTATAAGTAACAACTCCTGGGTCTAATGTCATCACTTAAGGATGATATTATACTTAGTAAGGTGTTACATTATTCATTTCAATTTAATTTCCCATGCAACAAACCCCCTCCAAAATAAAAAAAACTCCAATTAATTAGGACTATATCCTTCTGAGACGACTCATGTTGTACACCACTCTATTAGTGCTCTGGTGTAGCCAGGTTTGGGAATTTCTTCTTTTTTAAACCTAATTTTGATAATGGCTCTCCACTAAGGCTTAAACATACCAATTGTAAATGAAGAAGTAAATGAGAATAGGGGTTTGATTTGTGCTTTCAAATCCCTTTTAGTTTCTAAAACTTAAACAAGGCCTATTAAGTGTTTACACTTGAATGCAACAAAAAGGCTCAAGTTAATATGCTTTAGAAAGTTACTTTCTGATGTGTTTAGAAAATAAGCAAAACTTTATAAACTAATTAGGAATGAATTTAAAAGTTCACACAATAGAAAATAAATCACACACAAATTTAAAGACTTAGAGAAAGAAAGATACCACTTAAGAGTTTTTATACTAGTTCGGCTAAGCACTGCCATCCAATTCTCAATAAACTTGTTGAGTTCCACTAATCAACCACTTTCTCAACCCGAGAAAGTGAGATATTCTTTTAATAGCTTTCTCAAGCTATCTCCAGTGAGTAGTAGGTACAATTTACTTTCACTCACAAGTATTTTTGTCCTAACCTCTCCAAGCTAATCTCACTTTAATCATTACTAGATCAGGGTACAAAAAGTTACAAGGTTTGGTATGAACACTGAAAGAGAAACTCTCAAGTTTCCTATGATAATACAATGTTCAAGAATATAACTTGAGAGACTTCTTTCTACTCTTCCTAAGAAGAATGTTTGCTATGACAATACAAGAAAGAAGATTTTCTTTTCCAAAATTCAATTCAAAGAATAAATGAACTTCATAAAGTATAAGAAAGCTTTAAACATTAAAAGTGCAAAATTTCCTTTGAGTTTGAAGGCTTCTTCCCTTTATACTTGGATTTTAAAATGGACCGTTATCCCTTGATCTTTCCTCCTCTTACACATGTTGATCATCCTTTTTGTGTCATAGGATCTGTCTTCTAGAAATATAGGCTGAGTAGTGCCAGTATTGTCCTTGTTAGTACAGAATCCATTGACAATGATTTTTGAATGGTGCTTTAGAAGTTAATTCTTCATTTTGACCATGGTTTCTAAACTATACTTCATATGAAGAATTTCTAGAAAATGAGGAATATCCAAGCATAAAGTTGATATACGTCTAACAATACTTTCTGAGTCATTAAAATCATTTGAAATTCAAATCTTCATTCAATTTTTATTGGTTAAGTGTAGTTTCTGATGTACATATAGTTTCTAATACTTTTCTACACTTTCTAAGCCTCTTATGCTTCTTTTGAACAATTCTCAGAGACTAATGATGATCCTCAAATGATGTTGATATTCTTCAGAGATGATTACAACTACAATTGATCATGATGTGCTTGATATGAGCATGAAAAACCACTTTCTCAACTTGTCATAGCACTTTCTAAACTTACAAATCACTTTTTGAAGACACAGACTTGATTTCTTAATGCTTTATCCTTGAGAAATTGAATCTCTTTGAATAAGACTTTAATCATGTCAAATCAAAATATTGTGAAACATATGTCACGAATTGAATTTATATGTATATGAAAGTGATCCTATTAAGCACTTCAGAAACTCAAACAAACTATTAGTCTTATCTTCAAAATATTTTAAAAAAATTACTGTGTTGTCATTCAAAACATATGCTACAATAGCTTTATGAAGGCTTATGGAGCTAACACATACATTAATGTCAAATTCTATGTAACTAAAAATGACATTCTAGATAAAACACTACTATCACTAGCCAATGGAATCACCAATTGACAACTGGAAATTCCATATCCAATAGCAACCACAACCTTAGATGTATGAAGATCAGCAACACCAAATAGTAATTCTTGCAAAAAAAATGCATACAAATATCAACTATGCAATTCCTTATTGTAAGTCAATAGTATAAATGTTATCAAGTATATGGAAATAGGTTAATTATTAGAGATATAAAAGACTGAATTACCATCTTGATAACATCAGATTCATTTCAGTTAGCACTTCCATATCATAATTCAAGGGATTGTCCTACATTCATTTTACCATATAGCTATAAGAAGATAAATTGTTGCAACAAAGCAAAAACCATGGCTTTAATAAGAATTGAGTTTTAAGCTTTGCATCAAATTCCAACTGTTTATTTGCTTCTAACATGATCCTAGGAAGTCTTTTTTTTCCCGTAAAACTGAATCAAAGTGAAATTTTAAACTGAGAAGCAATTTTTTGGAAAATCTAATTGAATTAGTAGTAAGGCATATGACAAAGGTAAGAAGTTTATATAAGAATGAAGGAGTACATTGACTTGGGGAAATGGGGCTATAAATGGGGACCCATTCAATGGATGCTAACCATTATGACTTCAAAAGCCTCAACTTCTAATGTTTTTCATCAGCCCTTGGAACTCTAATTCTTTTCATGTTGCACAACTCATTATGAAAATTCTATTAAGATTCATCAATATCAAGAATGTATTATGTAGAATATAATTAGCTTTTAATTGTTAAACAATACAACTATTACAAGTTTGTGGAGGTCAAATTTAATAAATAATGGGGACAAAATGTGTACGCACCTAAATACTCTGTAGAGTATAATTAGCCTCTAATTGTTGAAGGAAACAATACAACCATTACAAGTTTGTTGAGAAATTGACAAGGGCAAACTATCATGGGTTGGCTCGATCCATCTACAATATCAAAGAACAAGTACAAGTTTGTAGATAGGAGCATCACAAAACATTATTTTTAGGGTGTTCTAATGGTCCCTATAGTTTAAAAATTTTTAAATCAAGTCACTAAAGATAACAACAGTTCAAAAATGAAATATTCCTAGTATATTCCATCTTAATCTCCCTCAATATCATTTTCCACCATCCAAACCACAAAAAAAGCCAAAAACATGAGAAAGACAACTTGGTTGTTATGTGATTGAGATAATCCAAGTAAGCACAATTATCATGTGAATATGCAAGGAAAAGAGGCGCATAAGGGTTTATCACGAAAGGTTGTCAAAGCCATTAAGGGATAAAGCTACATCCTGAACAAGACAATAAGGGTTTGCTTAATTGTTGGTTTGGGGACACATGTGATGATGACATGGGTCTTAGTGTTGCATAGTTGTGGTTGTTGTTGAATGTTGTTATTGTTGTTGTCATTGTGGTTTGTGGTGGTTAAGTTGGGATCCATGGTCATGGTAGTGGAAGGGAATGGAAAGGTTTTTTCTATGTTTTTTTTATGATATTGATCATAATTATGTATGAAGTATTCATACGCATTTTGATTTTTGTAGGATTCTTGGATTACTGTAACTAGTAACCATGCAAGCAGAATAGTAGTAGTATGCTCTTTCCTTGTTTCTTTTAACTTGGCACATCTGAAATAAAAAGGAATGAGCCATAAAATTACTATTAAATTAATTAATAAAATTAATGAAATAATTTGGATTAGATGAGAGATATAGCCCTTTGTGCTTTTGATGTTTTTGGTTGTTTGGTGGTTTGGGTGGCTTGATTATGGTGGTTTGAGTGGTGGGTAGTAGGCCAAGGAGGATAGATAGTAGAGGAGATGGAGATAGGTAGGGATGAAATATATTAGGAATATTATAGTTTTTGAATATTGTTACCTTTAGGGTCTTGATTGAAAAATTTATTACAATATAGGGATTTACTCATAAATTTTTGAATTATAGTAACTTAATTAAAAATTGAGTGAAACTATAGGAACCATAAAATTAATTAATCCTTATTTTTATTCCCTAGCTTGGGAAAGGTGCATGTTGATTCATTCATGGATAATGCATTCGCCCACACTATGTAATAGCCCAAGTAGCTTTATGGATTGGTGATTGTCCCCACAAACCAACATGGGGTCTTTTTAGTGTGTTTTATCCTCACTCACATGCTTCCTAGGAAAACTTCCCAATAGATCATCCATCTCAAAATTGCTCCAAGTCAAGTACGCTTAACCATGGAGTTCTTTAATGATGGACTACCAAAAAGAAGATGGAGTTCTTTAATGATGGGCTACCGAAAGAATATGCATCTTGTTAGTATAGGTAGTACCAATCAATTCATATAAGTCATCATCCATTGTGTACTCCTATACCTACACAGTCTTAAGATCCATCTCATTTTGGTGTGTATTCAATTCAATCATGCACCCCTCTACTTAGAATCCTAGTAGAAGTCATTCCTTATTTGTGCCTTCTTGCACCGACGATCACTCCCCACCCTCGTCAGTCCTGGACTGGGCATTACATGCCCACTAATTTCTACTTTGTTCATCCCTAAGCCACACTGTATTGGGAAAAGTGCTTCTCTGATACCATTTGTAACAGCCCAGGATGCTTTATGGATTGATGATTGTCCCTACAAATCAACATAGGGTCTTTTCAGTGTACTTTGTCCTCATTCACATGCTTCCTGGGAAAACTTCTTAGGAGGCCATCTATCCCAAAATTACTCCAAGTCAAGCACACTTAACCATAGAGTTCTTTAGTGATGGGCTACCTAAAAGAACATATATCTTGTTAGTATAGGTAGCACCAATTAATTCATATAAGTCATCCTCAACTGTGTAGTCTCATACCTACACAGTCTTAGGATCCTTCTCATTCTAAGGTGTAATCGGTTCGTTCATATACCCCTTTGCTTACAAGCTTGCTAGGAGCCACTCCTTATTTGTGCCTTCTTGCATTGGCAATCACTCCTTGCCCTCGTTAGCCCTAAGTGTTACATACTAGCCACAAGAGTTTTATGCATTCAAGCAAGGAACATCATCACAAACTTGAAAACCTTGAGAGAAGAATTGGAGTAAAGAACAAAAGCCTACAGACCAATTACTTATTGTGATTATCCTATGCAAACGATAATCTAGCTATGTAACTAAGAGAAAATCAAGAGAATTCATGCACAAGATTATGTCTTGAGATTAATCTCAATGCATAGCATGGGAAAATTCATTCCCATCTTCTATTTAATGGGTTAATTGTCATCATTGCAATCACTTAACAAAGTTTGCTCTATGATCTTGCCAAAGGAATGCAGGATTTCTCGCAACATTCACGATGATTTAGGAAATGTTACATACACTAGAAGAGGATTTGGAAGAGGTAGAGGTCGAGGTTGTAACATCCCCTGCTGCTTTATGGATTGACGATTATCCCCACAAACCAACACAGGTCTTTTCAGCATGTTTTGTCCTCACTCACATGCTTCCTAAGAAAACTTCCCAATAGATCATCCATTCCAAAATTGGTCCAAGTCAATCATGCTTAACTATGGAGTTCTTTAGTGATAGGCTACCGAAAAGAATATGCATCTTGTTGGTATAGGTAGTACAAATCAATTCATATAAGCTCTCCTTAACTGTATAGTCCAATACCTATAGAGTCTCAGGATCCCTCTCATTTGGGTGTGTAACTGGTTTATTCATGTACCCCTCCGCTTGGAAGTTTGCTAGGAGCCGCTCCTTGTCCGTGCCTTCTTGCACCGGTGATCACTCCTCGACTTCGTCCCTAGGCGTTACATGCCCACCAGCTTTCGGTTGGTTCGTCCCCTAACTACACCGTACTAGAAGAGGTGCAGGCTCTGATACCATTTGTAACATCCCCTACTGCTTTATGGATTGACGACTGTCCCCACAAACCAACACGGGTCTTTTCAGCATGTTTTGTCCTCACTTACACGCTTCTTGGGAAGACTTCCCAGGAGGTCACCCATCCCAAAATTGCTCCAAGTCAAGCACGCTTAACTATGGAGTTCTTTAGTGATAGGCTACTGAAAAAATATGCATCTTGTTGGTATAGGTAGTACAAATCAATTCATATGAGCCTTCCTTAACTATATAATCCCATACCTACACAGTCTCAGGATCCTTCTCATTTGGGTGTGTAATCGGTTCATTCATGTACCCCTCCGCTTGGAAGTCTGCCAGGAGCCGCTCCTTGTCCGTGCCTTCTTGCATCGACGATCACTCCTCAACTTCATCCCCAGGCATTACAGAGGTCGAGGTCGAGGTTGGGGTGTCCATCAAATTGGGTTCACCAACAAACCCACATGTTTTAACCCACCCTAATTCACAGAATACGGATTAGCTTGGGTCGATAAGTTTGGTTAGATTTAAAAATCTCTGACCAATTAGATATGGATTGGGTTGTGAGTTTGCAAATTTTCAATTCATACAACCCAACTCAACCCATCTGTGTGTTTTGCATGGTCTACCTTCTTTTCTTTATCAAGACTGGTCTCAAAACTTTGTAAAATGTGTAGCATCGTGTACTTTTCTTATTGAATTTGGAAAATTATCTTTATTGGGCTTAACTAATCATTTTAAACAAAAAAAGATCACGCATTGCAAAGATTGATAGTGAAGTTAATAATTATGTCAATTATATGCTATATATGTGATCATATTGACTTCAAGTGATTCATGCGGTTTATTATGTTTCAAGGATTTATTTATGCTTTCTTGAAAACTATAAGAATTTATGCTTTTCTTAAAACAATTTGTGCATAATGAGGCTTATAATTTCCATACTTTTAGCTAACAGATTTGATATTACATCATATGTTTTATATGTTTAAATTTAGGCTTTTGCTTCGATACTTGTAGGGTATTGGAACTCCTTTAATTTTTAACGGTTGTGATTGAATCTTTTATTTTATATATTTTAATAAGATGAGTTAGTGGAGTGTGTGGTACATTATTAACCACAAATGATTAAAATGTACTAGTATCCTTCAACTTTATATGGGTACCAGAGAAACCCTATTAAATTTATTATATTCAATCATATAATCTGCCAAGTTTTGATATGTAAATGTATTTTCTTAAATTTATATTCGATCCATAGGTTCAATCCAACCCAACTCATTCATAAGTGGAAAAGATAAGGTTAAGTTGAAAAAAGAAAAAATTATTAAACCCATATATTATTTGAGTAGCAAGTTAGGTTAAAAATAACCTCAAACCCACTCAACCTAGCCCATAGATCCCCCTAAGTCAAGCAATAAAAATTATATGACAAGAGATTAGGGAAATTGCTATACTTTGAATGTATTTGGTTGAGGAATAAAAATGGAAATTAAAATTACATTGATGAATTTTATATATAAAAATAATATATGAAGCTCATTCAAGTCATTTTGACTGTCTAACTGAAATAAATATCAGTTTTGTCAAGCTCATTCATATACCCCTAAACCCTAAATGAAATGTTAAGCATATGCAGATATTATATATTCCCTCCATTTCTTCACTTTTTATATTTTTGGTGAAAACAATAGTTAAAAAATTATTTGCAATTTTTGCTTCTTATTTTTTTCTTAAAAGATATAAAAAAAAACTACTCATAAAGTAAAGAGAAAAGCCAAATAAACTTGATAGGTACCATAATCAAATACCTTAAAATGTAAAAGGATTTCATATACCACTCTCCCTTTTAAAAAATACAAACTAAAATCTTAACATGTATCTATCAAGTTTGTTTTTGCCCAAAATAAAAGTGAGATATGACTTCATCGATTGGTATGAAAGGAGACTTTTCCTTTTGGTTTTCTTCTAACTACTCAAAGAGAAAAATTAAAAAAGGAAAATTATACTTATCTCCTTCAAAATTTATCAACATTTAACTTACCTTCCATCTAGTTATCTAACATACGCCAACCTCTCATAATTTACCACTTTTTAGGATGAGTTGTCCACAATGCCCTCATCGTCACCTTCATCCTCTCACTCACACACCTCTTGTAACATCCTAATTTTTAACCCAATACTCTAGAACATATTTAGGTTAATCATTAGTATATTACTCTTTTAGTCATATTCGTTATAACCCTTCATTAAAATACTTAGCGGAAAATATGAGTAAATTTTTCTTTTTGAAACTTGAAAGCAAAACACAAGCCGCGCGCTAACCTAACGTTGTCATAACCATAACGTGCAAGAAAAAGTAACCACACTATTCATAATCATGAGACATAGTATTATACATATCAATCATAGTATCATCACATCTTCATAGATACATAGATTACTAGCATCATTGTACCATCATTTACATCAAAACATGCCCATATATGTGAAGTGATCCTTATCCACCTATGACGTTGGATAAGTGTCAACCCAAAAGCTAAGCTATCTATGCTCCCGCAGCGGCCCTCTGCTCCGTCTGTTAGTGTGACCCTTAAGCGCGAGCCTCAGAAGAAGTCACGAACCTTGTTGTAGTCCTCGTCTAGAGACGACACGGAAGAAGAGGAAGGGATGAGAAACTCATTCAAGATTCTTAGTAGGGATTTCCGACTCTAACACTAGTGTCATCGTCGTCGTCCCCAGCCACCTCGGTTTTAATTATGAAAAAGGTGTACATGCATAAGGATTGGTTTTAGGCTTTACAAATCTATTTATCCGAAGTGGGTGTCTTTTAGTATGTGTCTTAATGACATGAATGCAACAGATATTTGATGAATGCATGACAATACCATATGCACATTAACACGAAAATCGTAATACTTGGGCACATCATAAGGAAACATAAATCATATACGTGGCATAAAAGGCCTAGTACTTTTCATGTGACATCTTTCTTATAAGTAAAACTCTCAAGTTCTTTTTCTTAAAGACCACCCTCCTAACATATCCACCAAAAATCCAACCGATTCACCGGTTCGGCGATAATCTGGTCACCAAACTACATCTCACCTATCGCCTAGGAATGAGCTCAATCCTAACTAGTCGTCACTAGATTTAATATGGGCTAATAGAGGGGGTATACTTAACTTTCTTGGATCACCTATCTTAGGATCATTTCTTTCTTTGAAACGCTCTACTGGTATCTAGTACACAACGAGTTGTCTGCTTTGGCAAGCTCAATGTCAATACCCTCACAGATTTGTTTCCTCCCCACTGTAACATCCTAATTTTTAACCCAATACTCTAGAACATATTTAGGTTAATCATTAGTCTGTTACTTCATAGTTCTCATTTAACTTTGAATTACTTAGCGGAAAATACGGGTAATTTTTTTTTGAAATAAAAGTGAGAGTCGCGTGATACGATAAGCGGTAAACCATGTATGGTAAACAAATGTCCCACAACATCATAACATAAGGCACAACATGAACATCACTGAATATCATCTTATATATATATAACTTGCCCTCTTATAAGTGTGGGACTTAATTTAGTACAAGGAAAATACAAGAAAGGAAATACAACATAAACATAAACATGATCTACTCCCCTACCCGAATGCACCTAATGGGATAACCTCTAAACAAAAGAAGGTTTATCCCCATCTAAGTGGTGTGTGCTCTAACCGGGTACTCCATTGGTCGATCGTCACCTCCTACTGACGTCCGTCTCGTGAACGAGGCAAGTATCCGGGAAACTGTGCGAGCTCCTCGGGCGTAAAGAGGCGGAACGCGGATGGAGTGTGACCCCTGCGGTGTAGCCGCATCTGCCGTCGTCGTGGAAGTCGGGGCTGAGTCACGGTATCCTCACTGCCCTCCCTCATCAATGGTGGAGAGGGGGCAGAGCTCTCGCTATACGGATGAGTAGGCGGGTCCTCGGACGGGTCGGTCTCCGAGAAGTAGGTCTGGGGCACGTAATCGGGATAGTCTCGCATGGCTAAGGCGGCGGTGTGCATGCGGAGCACTCTCTCGCCATGCGCGACGCTGCACGCTCAAAAACCCGCTAAATGCCGCCATAGGGTGCGATCGGGGAGAAGCGATGGGTGTGCACGGGATGAGCGAAGGGCGCCCTCGACATGAAAACCCGCACGTTCACGCCTCAAAATGGTATGACCCGTGAGCCGGGTCATAGTGCACCTCCCATGTCGGGGTGTCCACGAACACTATGAACGTCGCCATCTGAAGACGTGACGGAAAGAAAAGGATAGAGGGAGTGAGAATCTTGCTAAAGAATCTCAGTAGGGCCTCCTACTACCTAGGTGTCATCATCTACGTTTTCAGGAACCTTGGGTTTATTTATACAAAATGACTGAGCATGTATTAGGTTCATTTTAAACTTTAAAATATGTTTTAGCCCAGGGTCCATTCATTTTAGGATGATCTTAATGTCATGGATGCAACATATTAGAAAATGTATGCATGGCACTACCTAATGCACATACATAAAACATAACATCAAGCATCATCATTCTTGGTGGCATAAAGTGGCAATAGTAACATTCATATGGGACAAAACTTAGTGACATAATCATAATCATGAAACTTCTCTTCCTCATGGGCCACCCTAAAAGACAATCGAACTGGGGGTGCTCGGCCGAACCGGTGTCACCCAGAACGTGTCATGCATCTAGGTTATGAGCTCATACCTTAACTAGTCGTCACTATTTCTTACTTACCAATTAACGATAAGCGTATCATAAATCATAAATCCTGACTATCTGAGTACGGGTTAGGAGGCAAAACTCTTAGGGGTGCTCGGCCGAACCGGTGTCACCTAAGAGTGTAAAATGGTACCGATGTCACATGAGTTCTATGGAGGTGCTCGGCCGAACCGGTGTCATCCTAGAACCCATCTTAGTACCTTAATTTTCAAAATCTCTTTAAGTCCCCAAATTTGTCGGAAATTCAAGTGCGCAACGGTCATTACACCGAATTTCCTTCCAAATTTGCTTTATGCCACATAAACATATAGTCTCATAAATTCCTCATATGAATAACATCATCATCATTAGCATACTTCATACATCATCATAAAACATCCAAACGCTTACCCTTACGGTAGCTTATGCTTTGACCCTTACGGGTCTTAATCTTGAGATATAGTTCACTACATCCGTCGCCCATATCTTTATGCACCTAAGGGCTCATATTTAATCATCATTCCTAATCCTCATGTTCATACTTAAATCTGAAAAGCATAGGACAAATTCTCTAACTTGTATTCACGGGGTTCTAGAACTTACGTTTTAGACCCTTTCTCGGTTCCGTTTTCGCCGAAGGCGCTATATATTAAATCTAAATCAATTATGAGGCATTCCTATGCTTAAGGACTAATTATTAATCACATTTATCATGTTGTAAGGGTGCTGGACAGAATCTAGAAAATTAAATGTTCTAAGAGTTCTACATTTGCATTTTTACGGTTTTCTAGTTACTAGTTTCCCCGTAGGTGCTAGAATTCGTTTCTAATCCAAATGATACCAAGTTTTTCATGTCTAAACAATCTAAATCTGATTATGTCCCCATTAAAACAGTTTGGATTAGTTCCATAAACAAATGGGTCAAAACTATGTTAAATTCTAGCTTTACGGTATTTCTAGTTAGCTAGTTTCTTACCTATCAAGCATAGGTTCGCTTCTACATCATCACATGATATTTTCACACATTCCAACACATCAAAACATCATCATACAGCATCACACTCATCACATCAGAACCGAAAACATTTAACTTAAATGAGAGAGTTAAATTGACATTTCTAGGTACATGAGTTAACTAGTTTCTCTTGGAATCAATCTAGAACTTCTAAAACTCTTTGCAAAACATTTTAATTCATCAAGAGGCTAAGTGAAGCCTTAGGTCACTGACCAAAACATATTCCATCCCTAAAGATAATAAAATCACAACTTGTGATGACATAACCTTATAAAGATTTGTAAGTTTTAAGGAAAACTTAAAACATAGACTATTGGTCCTAGTAGCTAGATGAAAACTCATTGCAAGTCCATCATCACCACTTGGCCGAAATTATGCATTCAAGGAATACATTCACATTTAACTTTATCTTGGAATGAAATGGGCAAGTCTTTGAGCTCTAGGTTCTTAAGTTACGACATAAAGTAAACGTGTTTCATGCTTTTCATTTTTAATCTTGCTTACAAAGTAAAGTGATGACTTGAATTTAAATATCTGAGGCATAAACTTAAACGTGCAAGCGAGGATAAATATGCGAGGCATAAACTTAGACGTGCAAGCTTGAAGGTAAATATGCATGATTCAATTCTTTATTTTAGTGCTCTGGGTTTCAACAACAATCGACTTTGGGCGAAATAGATAGGCATTCGAGAAATTAATTAGGTGATAATGCAAGTTCAATTCTTTATTTTAGTGCTCTAGGCCCAACAACAATCGACTTTAAGGCGAAATAGAAAGGCTTCGAGAATTAAGTTAAGTGATGATACAAGTTCCATTTTAATCTTTATGTTCTTAAGTGATAGCTAGAAAGTAAAGATGTATAGCAAGAATGTAAATATGAATGCAAGCATAAAATAAATTATGCAAGTTCATTTTATCTTTCTAGAGCTCTTAACAAGACTTTAAAGGAATTTAAACCATAACCCAAACTCATCCAAACAAGGTAAAGTCAAGCTTAGAGTTCTTAAAACTCAACATAATATTTTTAGGAAATCAAACCATGAAGCTTAGAAAATTAAGGAAATGGCCGAAATCTTCAAGAAGAAAAAGGAACATTTTAGAACTCTAGAGTTCATGATCTTGATGATACATTAACACCAACATCATGAGTCCTCATCATTGAGTTCATAGAGCCATTTTAAAATATCATCAAAGCTAAAGTTCTCAAGAGTTCAAGAAAGGAAAAACTAGAAACATTTTTGCTCAAGAACAAAGATCAAGCTCTAGAGTTTGTTTCAAGTGATGAACATCATCATGAAACTCTCATCATCAAGCTTTCATTCCTTTGTTCTCCAAGGCCTATGGCCGAAACATAAAGAGGAAGAAGGAGAAGAAAAGAAGTTCTAAAAAGGAACCAAGAGGAACTATGAACATCAAGCTTAAAACAAGAACTTTAAAGAAAGGAATACATGAAAGAAAATCCCTACTTGATGTGATGAACTTGAAGGTGGAAGAAGAAGATGAAGAACTTGAAGAACTCCAAGAACTTGAAGAACACAAAAACTTTGAGAGAAAAAGAAAAGCTTTGAGTGTTTCCTAAACTTAGCAAATGATCTAAAAGTGGTGCAAGCTCCTCAAGGCATTCTATTTATAGAGAAATGAAACAAATGGAGGGAGCTCATGGTGATGAAGAGCTTTAGCCATGAGGTGCAGATTGGAGGCATTCCATGAGTTCCATGAGGTGAGATAATGTGTTCTTGAGGTATGGTGAGGTATGGCTTAAAGTATGGTGAGTTATGGTTCAAGGTATGGCTTCAAGCATGGTTCAAGGTATGGCTTCAAGCATGGTTCTTTGAGTGAGAAAACAATTTAATATGTGGTCAAAGGGGGAGGATGTGGCGAAATTGCATCAGCCATGGGGAGGGTTCTTTGCATTTTAATTGTGGTTTAGAGTTGTGTTTAGGTGTATCTTTGATTATGCTTAAGATTAGGAATTTGTAAGAAAGTGTTTAGGTAAGGAAAATGGGTAATTAAGGTGGTCTAGACATAATTAAGGAGTGGTCTTGCACCATTAGTGAGTTAAATCCCCAATTTAGAGTCTAAACAACTCTAGACACATTTCCTTGATTTAAGGAATTGGAGAGAGAAAACACTATTCAAGATTCCAAGACTAGGAGTCTTGAGTTCTGAAAAGGGATTTAAGTTTAATCTAAGCAATTTTAGGTTCTAATTAACTTTAATAAATTATTTTGACTCTAGATTAAGTAGGGAAATAAATTAATCTTCGTTTAGAGCCTAATATTGCTTAGGTTTGCTTAATTACGTCATTAAGCTCAAAAGCACTATTCTAGGGGCAAAATCGTAATTTTGCACTAAAACCTGCCCGACCACCGGGACTTGAACAGAGACCTCTAGACACATGAAAACATGTTTTTAAACCTCTGGGGAAAGTTCCGGGCTCAAACGGCACCTTTACCCGCGTAAAAACGCTATAGGGGTATTTTGGTCATTTTGACCCGAAACTATGGAAAACGAAATTTTCGCTTCCGAAAACATTCAAGGGTCATTTAATCCCCTTCAAACATTGAGTTGACCCTTCGAGGACGACCGAGTTGGTTACCCTCGAGTTCGGGTCAGGAAATGACCTCAGGGGCATTTTGGTCATTTCCCTCGGACAGAGAAATCGGGGTGTTACACCCACCGTGGCGAGAGGAATGCGTCTTAGTGATACGCCACATCTGTTTTGGGGGTGCTCGGCCGAACCGATGTCACCCAAGAGTTTTCGTAAGCTTTTTCTCAATTACTTAAGTTTGATGGGAAATTCGGCAGAATCTGGCGTGCAATTTCCATCAAACTTGCTTTATGCTACCAAACATATAGAGCATGCATAGTCATTCAATACCAACATAAGGCATCATAATCATCGTATGCATCATAAGCATCATAATATCATAATTTTGCATAACGCATTATGGCGTGAGCATCAACACATCAACACTATATACTCTCATAAGAGATCACATGCTCAAGTTGTTCTCATAATAAAACATATACTTGCATGAAACATTAAAGCTCATTATGCTTTTAAGCCTATGGTGTCTTATGCTTTGACCCTTACGGGTCTAAATCTTGAAAACTAATTACGCTATCATCCTTTTTTGTCCTTTTATGCACCTATAGGCTCACAACTAACAATTCTTACTAATTCTTATGTTCCTCAACGAATCTGGACAGCCTTACACTTTAAGGGCAGAAATTACATCTTGTGATTACGAGGGTTCTAGAACCTACATCTTAGACCCTTTCTCGATTCCATTTTCGCCTAAAGCGCTATAAATTAAATCTAAACCAATTATGAAGTATTCCTAAGCCTTTGAACTAAGTATAAACCATGTTTACTACATTGTAAGGGCACTAGACAGAATCAGAAAATTAAATGTTCTAAGAGTTCTACATCTGCATTTTTACGGTTTTCTAGTTAAAATTCAATTCTAATCCAAATGTTACCTAGTTTTTCATGTCTAAACAATCCTAATCTGATTATGTTCCCATTAAAACAGTTTGGATAAGTTCCAAAAACAATTGGGTCTAAACTATGTTAAATTCTAGCTTTACGGTATTTCTAGTTAGCTAGTTTCTTACCTATCATGCATAGAATCGTTTCTACATCATCATGTGATATTTTTACACATTCTAACACATCAAAACATCGTCATACAGCCACAAGCTCATCATGACAGTACCGAAAACATCTAACTTTAATAAGAGAACTAAATTGACATCTCTAGGTACATAAGTTAACTAGATTCTCTTGGAATCAATTTAGAATCTCTAAAACTCTTTGCAAATCATTTTAATTCATTAGGAGAGAAGCCTTAGGTCAGTGACCAAAATATTTCATCTTCAAAAAGGGAATAAAATTATAACTCATGATAACATAACCTTATAAAGATTTGTAAAGCTTCAGGAAAAACTTAGAACATAGATTATCGGCCCTTGTAGCTAGATGAAAACTCATTGCAAGCCCATCATCACTACTTGACCGAAACATGCATTCAAAGAATGCATGTACATTAAACTTTAACTTGAAATGAAATGGGCAAGTCTTTGAGCTCTAGGTTCTTAAGTTATGACATAAAATAAACGTGCTCATGCTTTTTATTTTTTTAATCTTGCTTACAAAATAAAGTGATGACTTAAAATAAATATGCAAGGCATAAACTTAAATGTGCAAGCTTGAAAGTAAATATGCAAGGTTCAATTCTTCATTTTAGTGCTCTAGGCCCAACAACAATCGACTTTAAGGCCGAAATAGAAAGGCATTCGAGAAATTAATTAGGTGATAATGTAAGTTCAATTCTTCATTTTAGTGCTCTTGGCCCAACAACAATCGACTTTAAGGCCGAAATAGAAAGGCTTCAAGAATTAAATTAAGTGATGATGCAAGTTTCATTTTAATCTTTATGTTCTTAGGTGATAGCTTGAAAGTAAAGGTGCATAGCAAGAATGTAAATATAAATGCAAGCATAAAATAAATTATGCAAGTTCATTTTATCTTTCTAGAGCTCTTAACAAGACTTTAAAGGAATTTAAACCTCAACCCAAACTCATCAAACCAAGATCAAGTAAAGTCTAGAGTCCTTAGAACTCAACATAACATTTTTAGAAAATCAAAACATTTAGCATGTAAAAGAAAAGGAATTGGCCGAAACTTCAAGAAGGAAAAGGAACATTTTAAAACTCTAGGGTCCATGATCTTGATGATATATTAACACCAACATCATGAGACCTCATTATTGAGTCCTTAGAACCATTTTGAAACATTACCAAAGACAAAGTTCTCAAGAGTTCAAGAAAGGAAGAACTAGAAACATTTTTGCTCAAGAATAAAGATCAAGCTCTAGAGTTTGTTTCAAGTGATGAACATCATCATGAAACTCTCATCATCAAGCTCTCATTTCTCTATTCTCAAGGGCTCATGGCCGAAACAAGAAAGAAAAAAGGAATAGAGAAGAAGTTCTAAAAAGAAAACAAGAGAAACCATAAACATCAAGCTTTAAAGAAGAACATTCATGAAAAGAAATCCCTACTTGGTGTGACGATCTTGAAGATGGAAGAAGAAGATGAAGATGAAGAACTTCGAAGACTTGAACTTGAGAGAAAAAAGAAGCTTTGAAGTGTTTCTTTAAGAACTTACTCTTTGCAAATGAACCCAAAATGATACAAGTTCACCCAAGCAAGCTATTTATAGAGAAATGAAACAATGAAGGGTGCAAATGGAGGGGGAGGCTTCGGCCATGCAGAATGGAGGGAGCCCATGAGTTCCATGAGATGAGATAATGTGGTCTTGAGGCATGGTGAGGTATGGTTCAAAGCGTGGTGAGGTATGGTTCAAGGTATGGCCTCAAGCATAGTTCTTTGAGTGAGAAACAATTCAACATGTGTGGTAATTGAGGGAGAGAGGCCGAATGTGCATCAGCCATGGGAGGAGGGTTTCTTGCATTTTAATTGTGGTTTAGAGTTGTGTTGAGGTGTATCTTTGATTAGGATTAAGACTAGGACGTTGTAAGAAAGTGTTTAGGTAAGAAAATGGGTAATCAAAGTTGTCAAGACATAATTAGAGAGTGTTCTTGCATCATTAGTGAGTTATAAATTCATTTTAGTGTATAAACAATACTAGACACAATTCCTTGATTTAAGGAATTAGAGAGAAAAAATACTATTCAAGATTCCAATAGTGAAATCTTAAATTTTAGAAAAGAAATTTAAATCTAATCTAAGCAATCTTAGGTTCTAATTAATTTTGACTCTAGACTAATTATGGAAATTAATTAATCTTCATTTAGAGCCTAATATTACTTAGGTTTGCTTAATTACGTCATTAAGCTCAAAAACACTATTCTAGGGGCAAAATCATAATTTTACACTAAAATTGCCCGGGACTGTCGGGACTCAAACAGATGTTTTGAAATATGTAATAACATGGTTTTAAACCTCTGGGGAAAGTTTCTACTCAAACAGACTGCACTCGCGTAAAACACTATAGGGATATTTTGGTCATTTTGACCCGAAACTGCGAAAAATGAGACTTCCGTATCCGGAACCACTCAAGGGTCATTCAATCCCCTTCAACATTGAGTTGGCCCTTCGAGGACTGCCGAGTCGGCCATCCTCGAATTCCGGGCTGAAAATGACCTCAGGGGCATTTCGATCATTTTCCACTCAGACAGAAAATCGGGGCATTACACCTCTTCTGTTCTTTCCCTTATCCAGTTGGTCTACAAAGTTACATGTTTGACAAAATGGTAGCATTGCCTAGTATTCCAACAACAGCTCCTCTTCTATGGTTAATTCCACCCTTGGTAGCTAAGTTAGGGAATTATCTTCACTTTGATAGAAAAATTACAACCGACAAAGCTTTATATTACTATGAAATATAAGATTAGATCAAAACTAAATTATATATTTGAGAGTGGTTCACAAAGATACTCTAATTAACTACTATGTATCTTAGAAATTAACTACTACGTGTCTTAGAGGGAATTGACAGGAAAAAGATTGCCAGCTCATGATTGAAAACTTGGGACTGACGAGAGAGAGAGAAGGAGAGAGAAGGGAGAAAAGGAGTGTGACTGATAAAGGGTGAGAGTGATGGTGGAAATATTTTTGATAACTCATCACAGAAATTGATAAATTAGGACAAATTGGTGCACGTACAATAATTAGAAGAATTCGAATTAACCTCATTGACAATAAGTGTAATTTACCCAATTAAAAATGAAGGAACTAAATTCATGTTAAGATATTTTCATAAGTACTCCATCTAAATACATTTTTTAATTTTATTTTGATATACTAATTTTCCACAATCATTCACTTGTGCATAACTTCATCATAAAAAACATTCAGCTTCTATTAGCCGATATATATACACACACACACTGCAAGATCTCATAACATATGTATTATTAATTTGTATTAAGATATCAAACACTGATTTTGTATCAAAATATGTCTTTCAAAAGACCAAAAACGTTTTGCAAAACTGTGTCTATTGTTGGGGGAGGATGCAAAGGGAAGTGAGCCAATTTTTGTTTTAAAGAAAAAAAAAAGGAGGCTGATATACAAAAGAGGAAGGGGAATTAGACATTAGAACTTCAGTAATAGCTGGTGATCAATGGCAATGCCTTGCGATTCATCCCCAACAGCTACACGGATTTTCCCTACAGCTGAACCACCTTGAAAATTTATGCTTCTGCCAGTTTCAAGCGGGGGACAATATTCATTGATTGTAGTTCCTGAAAATTTTGAGAACCAAATCAAATTGACCAACAAACACAAAGTAAACAAAAATTACCCACAAAAAAAAAAAAATTCTTCGTGGCACACCAATACACCAGCTACTAAGAGAAGCAGCTTCAGAAAATACTGGTTAACATTAAAAAGCATCATGTTCCTTCGGTGTTGTCTAATCAACAGAAGCTATGATAATCAAACTTGAGTTCTAGAATGTGAAAATGTTTCTCAATTCAGACCACTTAGCAAAGTTACCCATTCTTGTCCACATAACACTACGATTTAGCTCAAAACTACATAGTTGATTGATGTATCAGCACTCACATAAGAGAATTATCAATTTAGCCCCCGAAAAAATCATATTATTGATAAAATAGTCCCTAAAAAAAAAAGCTATATTCACTTGTGACCCTCCAAAGATCCATCTCATTTTAGAAAATTCACCTAAGCGGCAGCCGGTCTCTGTTTTGGTTAATGAAAGTAATTTTTTCTGAGAGTATTTTGTTCAAAATATAATCTTTTGAAAGTTAAAGTGGTCATTCTATAGTATTAATTTGAGATAAAATGTATTAAAGATATGATTTTTGGGACTAAAGTAGTAATTCTATAACGCAAACTTGGCATAAAACATAATCATTTCTAGTAACAAAAATGGAGGAGGTAATTTGACCTTTGGGCGAATTTTTCAAAGGTGGTGGATCTTCAGAGGACTAGGGGAAAATATAGGTTTATTTTGTCAACAACATAATTTTTCGGGGGTCCAAATGGTAGTTCTCGCAATGGAGTTATTATTGACTATTATTGAAGTAAATCGCTTAAATCATGATTCATCTAAAAACAACAAATAGGATCTCATTCTGATACTTGAACTTGCAGAAGATTTAAATTGAAGTTTTGGACAGGAGAATATTATACCTGAATCAAAAGCTTGCATGCATATGGTAGCTTCATGGAAGAAATCTTATCTCCATTCTTACAAGATGAACAAATACCAGTTTTCAGCTTATGGTTGTAATATCCTAGCAAACCACACCCTCTACAGACCTGTGTAAAAATAACACCATCATCAGCCAATTTAATTGTAAAGAACAATGATTCAATTTATCACAATCAAAATCAAGTAAACTTAAGTGTGTTTTGCAAACTTAATTCTTGATGATTTTGATTTTATCATGATTGATTTGAATTAGTGTTCCTGAGATGAAGATGTTGGATTGAACAAAAGTGAACACATTAGACAAAACAAGATTAGGAATGTCCTTTAGGGAAAAAATAGGGGCCAAATTGGATGTCAATTTGAAATTTAACTCTTTCCCTCTTTATAAAGCTAAAAGAGGGCGGGGAAAAAAGAAAAGATAAACTGTAGTAAAGTATCCAGGCCTGTGCTAAGTGCCTACAAAAAAGAGCCATAGCATTAAGCATGAAAGCACTAATGCAAGAATAAAATCATATTATGGTTATTGATGGCGCTAGCCCTTCGCCACAAAGTGGAGAAACCAGAGCTGATCTGCAAGCATTTAAAATTTATATTAAAGTCAATTATATTTTATCCAGTCCTACAATTGAGTAGAGCGACAGATATCTTGTTCCTGGTGTTCAATCCTACAACCTTCCTTTTTACAGAATTGCAGCTCTGCATCAAATCGGCAAAACTATCTTTAACATATACTCATAAATCAAGATCTTGCAATCCCTTGTGGCTAATTTTGCCCCAGTTTCAACCATCGAAAAGTATATTCTTGCATCGAAATATGATCAATATTTGCACTCTATTTCCACCTTGGCCCTTTCCAAAAGAGCAAGGGCAAATTGCAGGGACCTCCCGTAAGGTCCTTTGTAATTACACCTATCCCTTTTTAGATTTAAAAAAGTCATACGCCTCCCTTAATTAATTTAAAATCATTATAGATACACCCTTGTCATTATTTTCTTATTTATGTTAACAAAAATTTCACTTGAATGGTCAAAATTGCCCCTCACTTCTCCTCTCAAACAATCATCCCAGACCACCACCACCACCATCAGCAACTCAACCTAAACCCACATCAGCAAGTGTGGTCTCTCAATCCCACTCACACCCACTATGGGAAGCATGCAAGTGTCCAGTTACCCATCATTGGAACAAGATAGCAAAAATTCCCCGATTTGATTCTTTTCTTTCCCTCTTCCATGAACCCAATCAGTTAATTCCATAGAATAAGAAGCTCCTACTACATCATATTTCCCAAGATTTCTGGTCGATTCGTGGACTGCACCTTCTTTCTTGGTGAGAGCAAGAAGCCCCTACAACATCATATTTTCCAAACTCATGGGCTTCAAGTTCAACTCATCCTTAGAAGATTTATGACCCACAATTAGTTGCTCCGTGAGGGAAAAGAGAAACTTCAGATCCCATGCGCATTTCAGGAATTCGACTTCCAACCTAATTGGATGATGAGGCTGCTGCCATTCTTTCTCAGTGAGGGCTTTTTGCATAGACTTGACATGGTTGAAACTGAACACTTGGTACCTATCCATATGGACTATGGTGGGCCTTATCTAGAAGAAGAAAAAGTCCCCTTTTGAGTGCTTATCTTTTGGTGACTTGAACCTTTGCGGTGCTATTTGGGTTAGAAGTGGCAGTGGCAACGGTTGTTTGGGGTTTGAGGTGATTGAGATTGAGAGGAAGAGGAAGGGGCAATTCTGACTATTCAAGTGAATTTTTTGTTAAGATAAATAAGAAAATAATAAAAAGGGTGCATCTGTAATAATTTTAAATTAAGGGAGGTGTGTGATTTTTTAAAATCTAGAAGAAAGTAAGTGTAATGACAAAGGACCTCAAGGGAGGGCCCTGTAATTTTCCCAAAGAACAATGTCAATCTCTACCTTTTAAAAGTATAATCTTTAATCCATTACAAAACCAAATACAATGAGAGGCTTTCAGGATTTGGAAGTGTGGCTTGGGAATTCATTTGGATGAGTCTACTTTTAGATTTGTTATGGTCAATGGATTTCATGAAGAGCTTCAATCTAATCCTTCAAGAAAATCTTTGTTTCCAGCATTGAAACAGAGTTCAGCAACTTCAAAATAAAGTCAGGCACTGTGCACATACATTAACTCTCGTTAGAGTTGAATTATAATTCGGGGCTATTCGATGACACAAAATGCACATTTTGGGGTTAGTACAGGAAGTGTCAAGGGAAGTATATTTTACCCAAATAAAGCAGGGTGAAGATTTGGAACTCAAATGTGTCTTCACCTTTAACATTTTTAGATGTAAAATCATTATTATACCTCCCGCCATTAGCTCAAGCTTTTGGAGGAAATGGTTTCATAACATAGCTTCAAAACCTCCATGATCAAGTGGTTAGGGGTTCAATTCTTGTTATCCCTCATTATGAAAAAAATAATTCATGCTTAAGTCCAAAAGAAGCATTCACGTAATGGGGCATGTTAGATATAAAATTATTCATATGCCTCAACTCATCAACTTCTTCATGATCCTTTCCATTTTGGCGCAGTCCAGTCATATTCATCAGACACAAGACAGCATGGTAGTCAACAACACAGTAAATATCACAACTTTCTCAACCTTGCCACCCAAGACATCCTTAATCACCTTGCAAAGACCATCAAATTTCTCCTTCAATTCTTCCTTCCTTTTCTTCTCATCTTCAACATGAGCCATGTGTCTCTATCTATTAGCTTAAATTCAAGCAAGGATTGTAGGAAAAATTTAGGGAAAATATTTATTGAGCAATTGCTTGACAATGAATTTCCAAATGATAAGCCTTCATAAAATTAAAAAAAATTGAGTGAACCTAGCTCAACCTCTACTCTTACAAAAGCTATCTTGGCCATTTCTTTGAGTAATGTGGGACTCTAATACAGGCCCCTCATGCCCAGGATTGGAGATCCAAAGTGTGAAGTATGCAGGACTCGACATGTGTTGGTGGGCCAATAACAACCACATGATAGGGCGAGAGTTCCCCAAGCTCTTATAAAGATTATCTTGGCTATATCCTTGAGCAATGTGGGATTCTAACAGATATTATAAACAATTCAACATAGGAGTACCCACAATTAACATACAAGTCTTGATTATTACCTGAACTTCGAAAGGATCACTAGATAACATGAGTCGCTCATAAATCAACATACTAGCACCATAAGCAATTAAGCAATCCCGCTCCATTTCTCCAACCCGTAGACCTGAAAGTAATTATCAAAGGAGTCATTAACATATAACCATTCTTTATATTATTTTAAGAATTTAATTTCTATGCAGCAAAAGATGAAATTTCACTAGTGTGACAAACTATATAAAATAACTACCCACTACCACAGCTACCAACCATGATTTGACATTTTGGTAAAATTTTATTTGCTGACAACGTAGATCTATATTACACTATCAATGCATAAAAATTAACTCATACTTGCATACATTTTGAGTAGTCTCGCCATAGCGACCAGAAAAGGCGGGGTTCTGCCATTCTGGACTAGGTATAGACATTGGGATGAAATATATTAAAGCTAGGTATGTGGGACATTGGGGTAGAATTGGTCCACAATTATAGGTGAGTGTAGTTGTGAACTAGTGGGCTAACTTTGACACTTTCTTCCATAATCAAATATTGCATTAGGTATAAAAGTTGGAAGTCTGAAGTATATACACATTAGCAAATAAATAGATAAAATGCAACGAAGATTGATCCTGAACAGCACATATATCACAATAAAATTTTGAAAATAGATGCTGCAAACTAATGTCCAGGTAGGATGGGGAATAGCAGCAGGTGTTCCCGGCAACACTGATTTTGAACATTATAGTCTAGTAAATTCAGCGATAAATCAAGAAAATTGAAAACCTCCATTTCTTGCTTTCCCTTCGGTAGGCTGTCTGGTTAGCATGACGCGAGGGCCATTACCTCGAGCATGCATCTTGTCGAGCACCTGACCATCACCACATATTATGCTTATTATCTTAATGGCATGAATACATGGCCAAGTTATATCTAATAGGGGAAAAAAAAAGATTACTTTACCCAAGCAATATTACAATACTTTCAGATAAACAAATGGAAACTGAAATTGTTTCGGTTCCCTTCTCGATAACAACACTGACACCAATGATCTACCAAGCTAATTCATAACATGTACTAAAAGGTTTTAATTATTTTAAAATAAAGATACCTAAACACCATCTTGATAAGAAAAAATTTGAATAAAATACAACCTGCTCCCTTGGAGAATGTTTTATTACACTCCTCTCCCCTCTATTTCAAAAACATATACTCCCATTCTCTATAAAATTAAGATAAAGCTACAATTAATAAATCTTGAAAATTTTCATCAATTCTTCATTTTCTCATGCTCATTATACTTTTGATTAAAATAACATTTATTAATTATATATTATTTTTTAATAAAATAAAATGTAATTTATAATAATATCAAATAGTTATATATAGATATATTTATATATTTTAAATTATTATTTATATTTAGAAAACAAAAAAGTAGAAGTAAAAATAATTAATAGTAACAATTTGTAATAATTATTTTTAAACATAAAAATTATGTATTTTTCAAGTTTTAATTTGACAATAGACACAATATTAATCTATATATTTATTGTAACATCATAAAATTCTTGTCAGATTCTCCGTGATTTATCTTTATATAAAAAATTAATAAATATGTACATATATATTAATATATTAATATTATAAAAGAAACACGTGAAAAACATGTAATTTTTATTTTACAAAAATAATTATTGAAAATTATTGTTACTGTTAGAATCTGTAAATATCTGTAATTATCTATAATTAGGGAAGATATATCTTTGTAATTATTGTGTATTTATTGCACATTGTCTATATATATTTTCTCCGTTGTGTAGTTTAACACACACGGATTCATTCTATGGTTTTCTCTCCTTCTCTGTTTCTCAACATGGTATCTAGAGCCTAGACAGAAACCCTACTCAGGCCTTGTCGAGAGAGGCCGCCCTCGGAGAAATTTTTTTCGGTCCCAAGCTTCGCCGCTTTGTTTCCTCGCGACCTTAGCTCCGGCTGCGTTTTGGGCCAACATCACCTTGACCTGCGCCACCGGCGCGGCCAACCCCGGCGACCCGGCTCCATCCGGCGTCGCACGCTCCACGCCGGCCTCTCCTCTGCGGTGTTTTTTGCGGCCGCGTTTCGGCGGCCTTGTGGCGCGTCCTGCCGCCACGTTCGGCCGCCGTCTTGCGTTTGACTCGCGCTCTCCTCTTTCCGGATCTGTCGCCCAGCCCACGCGATCCGTGCCGACGACGTGACCTTTTTAAAATTCCCATTCCTTTGCCTCGCCTTGTACCCATGGTGGCCACTCTTCCTCCGATGATAAGAGGGTGTTTCAAAGGTGATCCTCCCGCCTTCACGAGTTATGTTAGTGTGGCTCTTTCCACTGATAAACTTGATGGCAATAACTATGATACTTGGGCATCCGACATCAAACTTTGGTTGGCGGCGGGGACTATGTTGACCACCTCACCACAAATGTCGACATCCCGGTGGATAGGCGCCCCTGCTGGGTTAAGATTGATGCCCAACTTTGTAGTATCCTCAAGTCCACCATTGCTCCTTCCATCAAACAAATCTTTCCGGGCCCATGTCACTTGTGAATTGTTTGGTAGCGCAGTAAAGACCTCTTTCACCAATGACACTAACGCCTGCACTGTGGTTTGTCGAGGATCTCATGGGTATCATTGCTCCTTGCCAGCTTGATGGTTCTATGTCCTCTTATTTGGGTAAGATTCACGGTGCACTCCATGACTTCAATGAACTCTTGCCCCCTGGTGATACCCCGTGAGAAGGAATTGGAACGTGTAGCTCTTTCTTTATGCTCTTGGTTCTTTATGGCTTACCTTCGTAATTTCGCTACTCGTGATCGCTTACGGGATCACCGACTATGCTACTCTCTCCATGGTGTTCCGCTCTCCTTCGGGTTCATGCGCCAAACCACCGGTGAGTTGCTCCTTCCTCGGCCTCGATTGATACCTCTGCGCTCGTCACCCAGTACCCGGGCCGTGGGCGTTCTCGGAAGCCCCGCCCTAAGTGTGACCATTGTCATAAGCCAGGCCACACCATTGATCGTTGTTACTCTTTGCATCCTCACCGCGCCCTCATTAATGTTGCCCAGGTGTTCCCTGCTCCTCGGACTCATCTGCTCCCACAAACACCGCCTCTCGGTGACTATGCTTGATTTCTGAAGTGGTTTGAGCAACGCTCGGAACTTTGTTCCACGCCTCTGCACACTGCTGGTAATTCTTTGCTTGTCTCTCGGTCGGCCTCTTTGGGTCCTTGGTTCTTGACTCTGCCGCCATGATCATATCTCCAGAATAAGGCTTTATTTTCCACGCTTTCTACTTCGGATATTTGCCCACCGTCACTTTAGCTAATGGTTCTCACACGCAGTCTCACGGTGGGCACCGCCCATCCTTCCTTCTATGTCGATTGATTCTGTCCTTTATGTTCCTGGTTCTCCTTCAACCTACTCTATTTATCGGTTAACTAAAGCCCTCAAATGTGTTATTTCATTCATCAAGACTACATTTACTTGCAGGACCGGAGCACGGACCGGACGATTAACCGGATGTGAGTCTCGTGGCCTCTATTGGCTCCGCCCCGTCGAGTGTTTGCTCCTCTGCCCGATCCTCTCACCCTCCATGCCCGGTTAGGACATCCCGGCCTTGCCAACTTGCAACGCATGGTGCCTAGCCTGACCAAACTCTCGCTTTGCCTTGTGAGTCGTCATCAGCAGGAAACACCGCGAGTCATTTTCCGGATAGTGTTATCGTCGCCTTTGCATCTCCATTTGCTTTAGTTCATTTAGATATTTGGGGTCCTAGTCGCACAAATGTCTAGTTTAGGATTTCGTTATTTTGTTACATTTATTGATGACTATTCTCGTTTATGCGTGGTTATTTTTATTGAAACAGTCACGAATTGTTTTTCTGTTTACTACATTTTATGAAGAAATAAAAACTCATTTTGGTGTTCCTATTTGCACTTTACGTAGTGATAATGCCAAAGAATATTTGTCTCACGATTTTCAAAATTTTTTAGCTTCTCATGGGATTCTTCACCGAGGCGTCGTGCTCATACACCTCAACAAAATGGGGTTCTTTGGCGCAAGAATCGTCATCTCATTGAAACCACGTACTCTTTCTCCTTCATCATCATGTACCTTTCGCTTTTGAAGCGATCTTGTTTTAATCGCATGTTATTTAATTAATCGCATGCCTCTTACATTTTGGGCTACCAAGTTCCCATTCCATCTTATTTCCTCATGACCCCTTGCATTCCCTTCCCCCACATGTTTTTGGGTCCACTTGTTTTGTTCACAACTTAACTCCTGGTCTTGACAAGCTTTCTGCACGTTCACTTAAATGTGTTTTTCTTGGTTACCTGGGTCTCAAAGGTTTTCGTGTTTTTCTCCTACTACTGCGTCGTTATCTTGTCTCCGCGGATGTTACCTTTTTTGACACTATTCCTTTCTTTGAGTCATCTCACCATTTCACCTCTCGCTTCGAGGAACTCCTTCCTCGTGACCCGCGTGCCTTTGCCACCCCTTTGCCTACACCTACACCTCCACCCGCCCCTTCAGTTCTACCATCGCGCCGCGCTCCGCCCGGCCGAGTTCCACCTCTACCACCCATTGCCCCTGACCCCACGCCGCCGCACTGCTCCTTCCTCCGAGCCTATCTTGGCTGATGTGGACTCTCCTCACGGTGCCGATCCTCCGTCGCTTTCTGCCCCGGCTGTAACCTCGATCTTCCCATTTCTTCGCAAAGGTATTCGTTCCACTCGTAACCCATCTCCTCATTATACAGACCTTGAGTTATCACCGTCTGTCTTCTACATTATGCTTGTTTGTCTTCTTTGTCCTCTGTGTCTATTCCTAAAGACCGCGGTGAGGCCTTTCCCGTCTGGGTGGAGACAGGCTATGATTATCGAGATGTGTGCCAGACAAAGGGTACTTGGCAGTGACTCTCCTCCTCGGGGTAAATCTGTGGTTGGTTGTCGGTGAATTTTTACAGTTAAAGTGACGCCTGATGGCCACATTGACCGTCTTAAGGCTCGCTCTTGTAGCCAAAGTGACACTCGATTTTTGGTTTGGATTATGGTGATACATTCTCCCCCTGTTGCCAAGATGGCTTACATTGTCTGTTCTCTCTATGTTTGCTATGCGTCATTGGCCTCTTCATCGTTGGATATTAAGAATGCCTTTCTTCATGGTGATCTTGCGGAAGAGGTTTATATGGAGCAACCTCCTGGGTTTGTTGCTCGAAGTCTTCTGGCCTTGTTTGTCGTCTTCGCCAAATCATTGTATGGTCTCGCGGTCTCCTCGGGCTTGGTTTGGAAGGTTCTCCCTTTGTGGTTGGCAATTTGGTATGACTCGAGTGAAGCCGACTCACTCCGTGTTTATCGTCATACTCAGAGAGGTTGCATCTACCTAGTTGTGTATGTTGATGATATTGTCATTACAGTGGGCGACACTGGGGTATAAATACGGATCAAACAACACCTATGCAAGCATTTCCGGACTAAAGACCTTGGCAAACTCGGATACTTCCTCAGGTATTGAAGTAGCACAGTCCAAAGATGGCATAGTTCTCTCTCAAAGAAAATATCTTTGTTGACATTCTAGAGGAAACAAGGTTTACTTGGCTGCAAAACCCGTTGATACTCCTATGGATCCTAATGTCAAGCTTCTACCAAATCGTGAGCCGCGCTATCCGACCACAGGAGATATAGACGATTGGTTGGGAAATTGAACTATCTCACGCTATTACTGTCCGCACATTTCATTAGCGGCATTAAGTGTGGTTAGTCAATTCCTAAACTCACCATGTGAAGCTCATTGGGATCTTTGTCATCGTGTTTTGAAGTATGTCAAAAGGAGCACATAGAATCTTATTTATGAAGACAAGGGCATCTTGATATAGTTGGGTATTCCGATGCAGACATGGATCCCTTCTCGATAAGCGTTCACTTCCGGTATTGTATACTTATTGGAAGCAATCTCATATCCTGGAAGAGTAAGAAGCAAGCGTAGTAGCGCACTCTAGTCTGAAAGCGAGTACCGTGCAGTGGCCTCAACCACATGTGAGCTTATCTCGCTTAAGCAACTCCTCAAAGAACTTCAATTTGGGGAAACCAAGCACATGACACTTGTGTGTGACAATCAAGCCGCTTTACACATTGCCTCAAATCCAGTTTTTCATGAAAGGACCAAACACATTGAAGTTGATTGTCACTTCATCAGAGAAAAGATTCTATCTGGAGACATCACCACAAGTTTCGTCAATTCAAATGACCAACTGGCAGATGTTCTCACCAAATCATTAAGAGGGCCTAGAATAAGTTACCTATGTAACAAGCTAGGTGCATATGATCTATATGCCCCAGCTTGAGGGGGAGTGTTAGAATCTGTAAATATCTGTAATTATCTATAATTAGGGAAGATATATCTTTGTAATTATTGTGTATTTATTGCACATTGTCTATATATATTTTCTCCGTTGTGTAGTTTAACACACACGGATTCATTCTATGGTTTTCTCTCCTTCTCTGTTTCTCAACAGTTACTATCTATAATTTATTTTTTTCATTATAGTAATAGTAAAATTTTAAAAATTAAATTAAATACATCCCACAGAAATTGAAATATAGAGAAGATGGGTGTGTAATAAAGCCTTCTCCCAAGGAAAAGGTTGTATTTTACTAAAAGAAATTATCGAAATGAAGAGAAAGAATTGCAAGTGAGAAGGATATGGAACCACCCCTATACCAAAAAGAAAAAAGAGGTGGGAGGATATCAATGTAACAAAGCTTTCCGATCCCTCAATATATCACTTAGAGAAACTGCAATTATAATAGAAAACAAAACTACAATAAACTTCATAAGCCAGTAGTTGTTCATAAATGATCAATAGGAGAATTTAGTAGATGCAGACAAACACACAAATGGGCTTTGCTTCACAATTGCCTCAAATTTAGGTTATAGTTTATAATTATATTTTCTAGTATATATAACAAGGATCTAATTTTGATGGGCCGATACAGTCATCCAATCATGTAAAGACACATCAACAAATATTGTCAACTTCCACATCAACTATTTCAAAGTCATGCAAATTGAGAGATTAATGTTCCTGGGATCATTGGGAATAACCAGGGAAATAAGGAGGATGGAAACGGTGGCCGCCCCAGGCCTGCTAGAAGGGGTTTCAAACAACTCACTGATGAGGAGTATAGAGATAAGAGAACAAAAGGGTTGTTTTTCATGTGATGAGTGATTCACACAAGATCATGTGTGCAAGAATAAAGGACACCGGCTTAAGATAATGCAGGAAGATAAGGAGCATGCAGTAGAGGGAGAATGGCATAATCTAGCCAAAGAATTAGGGGAAGAGGTTCCAAAACTATACTTGGACTATAAATCGATGAAGGGGCACAAGAGCCAAAGATCCATCCGAGCATGGGGTACAGTGGAAGGGCAGAGGGTTAGGATTTTGATAGATCCAAGAGCTTCGGCCAATCTCATTTGCCCCTCTTTTGTGAAGGAAGCTAACCTCAAACCATAGAGTGACACCAATTTTGTAGTCACAGTGGGAAACAGTTCTCGATTTCTAGGTCAAGGGAAGTACAAAGGAGTATTGATTCAATTTCCTAACCTGGTAGTTACTCAAGATTTCTGTGTTTCCATTGGATGGGTTTGAATTGGTGTTGGGCTTGGTTTAGCTAGATACATGCAGAGAGACTAGGGCGGATTTTGGCAAGTCCAGATTCACTATTAACATAGAAGGGCAGTGGGTGGTCTTACAGTGTGATCCAGACTTGTGTTATGCGGGGACAGCACTGAGGGCAGCCTTAAAAGAAATTCAGGAAAAGGGCCAGAGGTATATGGTAAAATTGTGGCATGTCCTTCAAAACATGATAGCAACAGCAGCTCTAAATGACACAGTTAAGCAGGTTTTGGGTGATTTTTAAGTCACTTCCAAGACTGCCCTCATGACCATGCAATCAAGTTGAAGGAAGGAGCTAAGATTCCTAACCTTAGGCCTTACCATTATCCACATTATTAGAAAAATGAGATTGAAAGTCTGGTTGAAGAGATGTTAAAGGCTGAGAACATACAGCCAAATGTGAGTCTCTTCAAGTCCCATCTGTTGGTTGGAAAAAGGATGGGAGCTGGCGATTTTGTGTGGATTATCAGGCCCTCAATTGAATTACAACTCCGGACAAATCCCCGATACTCGTTATTGATAAGTTACTTGATGAGCTAGCAGGAGCCACCATCTTTTCCAAACTTGACCTCAAGTTTGGATATCATCAAATTCGAATGGTTGAAGGAGACATTGGCAAGACAACTTTCCGGACTCATGAGGGACATTATGAATTCATTGTGATGCCTTGGTCTCACCAATGCCCCCTCTACTTTTCAAGCACTCGTGAATGAGATCTTTAGGCCATTCCTTCGTAAGTTCATAAGTTCATTTTTTTTTTATTTTAATAATGATATTTTAGTGTATAGTTCAGGTGAGAAGGAGCACACAGCACCTCACAGCTGTTTTCTTCAGTTGCTGCAGAAAAACAAGTCAGTGTTGAATATAAATAAGGGTGACTTTGCTGTCCCACAGGTGGTGTACCTGGTGACTTTGCTGTCCCACAGGTGGTGTACCTGGCGTATATTATTTTAGCTAGGAGGCAGCAAATCCAAGGAAAACTGAGGTGATGCGTCAATGTCCTATGCCAAAGGATTTGAAGGCTTTAAGGGGCTTTCTAGGATTCTCACTCGTTATTACAGAAAGGTTGTGCAAGAGTGTGGGATGAATGTGAAGCCGCTTACTGATCTGATGAGGTTCAACAAGCATTTGACATCCTCAAAAATGCTATGGCAGAATTACCAGTCTTGGCTGTCCTGGAGTTTTCTCAAACATTTGTGGAGACTGATGCATCTAGCCAAGGGTTAGGGGCTGTGTTATCTCAAACCGGTCGCCCAATAGCCTTTTTGAGCAAGGCTCTTTCATTGAGAGCTCAACAAAAGTCAGCATATGAAAGAGAACCGATGGCCATTGTTTTGGCAGTCCAAAAATGGTGTCACTATCTCTTAGGGTGACACTTTATTATCATCACAAACCAGAGGAGCCTTAAATTCCTAACAAACAAGAAACTTACTGGGGAGGACCATTTGAAATGGACATCCAAACTCATGGGTTTTGGCTTCAAAATCCAATATAGACTTTGCCTAGAGAATAAGGCAGTCGATGCTCTCTCTAGACAGATGATGTTCTAAACAATTTCAATGGTTCAGACCAATATGTGGGATACTACTGCTGATGAACTTGTAGATGATCAGCATCTTCAGACCATTATCTGGAATTTGCAGCAGGGAGGAACTGATTTTCGAGGATATAGTCTTAAGAATGATCGTCTTTTTTACCAAGAGAGGGTGGTCATTCTGTTAGAACTGGTATCAGAATAGTCAAAAGAATTCAAGAACTGTAGTGAAAGTGGCAGAAAGAGTGATACCAGTGTGGTATAGCCTCCTCCTTGCTGTAATTAGTGTTGTTCTGAATTGAAGAAAAGGAAAAAATGTATGTCTGAAGCTAGACGTTAGAGAGGTCCAGCACTCTCCCAAGTTCTAATTCTATTCCAACTCCTCCGAATACCCCCCACAGTATTCTGCCCACCCTCCCTATATTCCTCCTCCTTCCCCATAACAGAAAATGCAAACCATCCATCACACCCCCACTAACAATGCCAGCTCAGCAAAGTTAGTTACCCACCCCTCCTTTCCCCACTTGTTCACATGCCTTACCCGTGCCCTCATTCCCCTTTCTGTTCTTTCTTCTGTAGACCTTAGCATAAGGTATCATAATATTACCTCGGTTTACATTAAAAGAGCCAGAGGTAACACTATTATTAACACTATTATTATCATCCATAGTTCTCGGGTTCCTAACAACACTCCTCCCCCTCTAAATCCACCTTGTCCTCAAGGTGGAAAGATGGGAACAGCTTCTGAATGTCCTCTGCCAACTCCCATGAGTTTTCGAATTCAGGAAGTGTCTGCCACTTGATTAAAACTTCAAATTGTTCTGCTCTGTTGGTGCGGACAGCAAGGACCCTTTCTGGTTGCACCTGGAGTTCCCAATCCTCCGAAAGAGCAGCTGGAAGAGGTTGGGTTTGCACATCCTGAGAAACACATTTTTTAAGCAAGGAAATATGAAAAACAGGGTGCACCTTGCTGTCAACTGGGAGTTTCAGCTTGTATGCAACAGGCTTCTCCACGATGTCATAAGGCCCGTAGTATCGAGGACTTAACTTTTGGTTGATTCTCTTGGCAAGTGTCTTGAGTCGATATGGCTGTAGCTTCAGATAAACCTTGTCCCCCACTTCATATTCGGCATCCCTTCGCTTGAGATCAGCATAAGACTTCATTCTGTTTTGAGCCCTTTCAAGTTGAAATTTTAACTCATCCAACATTTGATTTCGTTCCTCCATTAACATCTGAACTTCCTCTACTGTAGACTCCTTTCCCCCCCTTGAGAAGAGTGGGAGGTTCTCGGCCATAAAGTGCCTTGAAGGGAGTCATGCGAATTGCTCCGTGGTAGTTGGTATTATACCAATATTCAGCCCAATGGAGCCACCTGGGCCACTGGCGAGGTTTAGATCCAGTAAAACAGCGGAGATAAGTCTCAAGACACTTGTTGACAGCTTCGCTCTGCCCGTCGGTTTGAGGATGGTACGCTAAACTATATTTCAGTTTTGTCCCAGCCACTCTAAATAATTCAGCCCAGAAATTACTCATGAACACCCGGTCTCGGTCAGAAACAATGGAGCTTGGAAACCCATGAAGGCGAACCACTTCCTTGACAAAAACAGCAGTCACTTCTTTAGCAGTAAATGGGTGAGAAAGAGGGCAGAAATGGGCGTATTTTGTCATTTGATCAACTACTACCAGGATTGTGTCCATGCCTAGGGCTTTAGGCAGCCCTCCTATAAAATCCATAGTGATATCTGTCCAAATGTTTGTCGGAATTGGAAGCGGTTGCAAAAGTCTTGCCGGTGAAAGAGTTTGATGCTTGTTTCTTTGGTAAACATCACACTCCTTGATATACGGCTGGATTTGGGACTTCATTCCCTCCCAATACAATAAACCCGAGATTCTCTTGTAAGTGCGGAAGAACCCGGAATGTCCTCCAACGCTGGATTCATGGAATTCTTGTAGGATTTGGGGAATTTTTGCTGAGTTCTTCGCAACCACCACCCTGCCCCTGTAGTACAATCTCCCCTTCCTTAATTCGAACCCAGGAGGGGAGTCCTGCCCCTGCAGTAATCCCTGAATAATATTTCTCAACCTTGCATCTGCTTGTACTTCAGCTTCTAAATCTGCCCAATCAGTGACATTGACAGTAGAAATAGCTTAATATTGGAACTTCCTAGAGAGGGCATCACCTACCCTATTTTCGTTGCCCGCTTTGTACTTGATTTCAAAATCATACCCAAGGAGCTTTGTCACCCATTTCTGCTGATCTTCACCTACAACTCTCTGATCTAGCAAATATTTCAGACTCTTCTGGTCTGTATGCACCACAAAATGCTGTCCCAACAGATAATGACGCCATTTCTGCACTGCCAACACTATGGCCATTAATTCTCTTTCATAAATGGACCTTTTTTGAGCTTGCTTAGAAAGAACTTGACTCATGTACGCAATGGGTCTTCCCTCTTGCATCAAAACAGCTCCAATTCCCTTACCAGAAGCATCCGTTTCAACCACAAAAAGCTTGGTAAAAATGGGGACAGCCAGCACTGGTAAAGACGTCATAGTGCTTTTTAACTTCTCAAAGGCTACCTGAGCCTCTTCACCCCATCTGAAATTGTCCTTCTTAAGGAGTTGTGTTAGTGCCCAAGCTAATTTCCCATAATTTTTCACAAATCTCCGGTAATATCCAGTCAACCCCAGAAATCCTCTAAGTCCTTTTAAGTCCATCGGAGCAGACCAATCTACCATATCTTGAATTTTTTTGGGATCAGCTACCACTCCTTCCCCTGAAATGATATGTCCCAAATACTCCACTTGGGGCTGCTCAAAACAACACTTCTTCTTGTTGACATATAACTCATTCCCCCTTAGTATCTCCAAAACCTGCTGGAGATGCATCCGATGGAGCTCACTATTTTGGCTATATATCAAGACGTCGTCAAAAAATAATAAGACAAATTTCCTTAGGAATGGTTTCAACACCTTGTTCATCAGGGCTTGAAAGGTTGATGGGGCATTAGTGAATCCAAATGGCATCACTAGGAACTCATAATGCCCCTCATGAGTCCTAAAGGCTGTCTTCAGGATGTCTTCACTCTTCATCCTAATCTGGTGATAACCAGATTTTAAATCCAGTTTAGAGAATACTCTTGCCCCCCTAGCTCATCAAGTAACTCATCAATAACAGGAATGGGGAATTCATTGGGAACAGTGATTTGGTTTAATGCCCTATAATCCACACAGAAGCGCCACCCCCCATCTTTTTTCTTTACTAAAATTACTGGGCTAGAAAAAGGACTAGTACTAGGCCTTACAATTCCCGTTTGCAACATCTAATCTATAATCCTTTCAATTTCAGCCTTCTGATAGTGAGGATACCTGTAAGGGCGGAGATGAGGAATTTGCGTCCCTTCCTTCAGCACTATGGCGTGATCGTGCTCTCGGGATGGTGGTAAACCTGTAGGGGACTAGAATAGGTCGTCATACTCAGCCAATAAGTCTCGGATTCCTTCAGAAACTCTCTGATCATCCTTTCCAGGGGCTTCACCTTGTAGGGGTGTCACCAAGTAACCTTCCCCTTCCGCTCGTAGGGCCTTCAACACGGCCTTCCAAGATAGCTTGCTCTTACACAACGTAGGATCCCCCTTCAGTAACACTCGACTCCCCTTTTCTCTCCAACTCAGAGTCATGTTTCTGTAATTTCCCGTAAAATTGCCTAGACTTTCCAACCAATCCACTCCCAGAACAACTTCAGGCCTGCCAAGCTTCAATACAAAAAAATTCTGAACAATTTTTATGCCCTGTACTTGAAGCTCTACCGCTTTACATACTCCAAATCCCTCCTCCACGGCTCCGTTACCTACTTCTACCTTGAATCCTTTTACGTTTTCTACCGGTAGCTGTAACCTTTTTACTACTTCCGTGGAAATAAAATTTGTGGTGGCACCAGAGACTACCAATACCACCACCTGTTCCCCGCGAATTTTCCCCCACAGCTTGAGAGACTTATTAGAAGTTAAACCCCAGTAGCTAAGGGATGATAACTGAAGCTCCCTTACCTCGGATTCGATCTCTTCTTCTATGGGTATTTCGGGCTCTTCATCTCCGGAGCCCCCCTCTATGCCTTCCTCCATTAGAATAAGCTGTTGATTGTGCAAGTGACACTTGTGCTCAGGGTTCCACTTGTCCCCACACCTAAAACACAGCCCCTTCCTTTGTCATTCCTGCCATTCCTCATGAGACAATCTTCGTAGGTCACCGTTCCTACTTTCATGTGCTCCACTCCCACTACTACTAATTCCACTCCCGCGGGCCCCACCAGAGATATTTCTCATCCCAGCTTGTGGTCTGGATAATTCAAGGCCAACCTCGCCTTTGGACCCATTTCCTTGTCCAGTATTGGGCCTATTTATGAACTGAGCCCGAAATGGGCCTAGGCCCCTTGACGGTCCACCCGCGCTCCTTCCTCCAGGATGCACCCCAGCCCCCGCCCAAGCCAGATTCCTTTGCTCCAATTTGAGGGCTTGGTCCATCATCGCGGCCAAGGTCCTGAACTCCCCCACCGCCATCTCCGCTTTCACTTCCTTCTTCAACCCATTCAAGAATATACACGAGTACCTCTGGATCCAGATTCTTCTTGCTCCGTGCGACCAGCTCAAACTCCCTCCTGTGTTGCATCACAGAGCTCGTTTGTTTAACATCCAGTAAAGCTCCCAGGGGGTTCTGAGTTTCCCCCGACTGAAACCTCCGCAGCAAATCCTCCTTAAACCTCCGCCAAGTCAGAAACTCTGTTTGTTCCTCCCACCACTCATACCAGGTCAGGGCTTCGCCCTCCATCGCTACCAGCGCCAGATCAAGACGGTCTCGCAACCCCACCTGCACCACGCAAAAGTAGCGCTCTGCTCTTACCAACCATCCGTAGGCATCTTCGCCGGAAAAAATGGGCAGATCCATTCTTCGGTTCGCCTCCATCCTTCTCAGCGGCCGGTTCTCGTTCCTCCTTACTTTGGACGCATCATCGTTGTCATCGCTCTTTTCGCGAGAATCCCCATCTCGTTGCGACGGCGAATCATCGTACTCCTCTCGTCCCTGGCGTCGCTCGTCCCTTCGCTAGCGATGAACTCCATTGGCTATGTGACCCACTTGAGCTTCGGCCTCGCCTCAACTGCTCCATCTGACGAGTCAAGGCCGTCATCGCCCGCACATTCTCCTCGTGCATCTCCGCCAATCTTCGCTCCACGTCCTCTAGCCTAGCCTCCATTGCAGCGCGCGTGGTCACCATGCACAGAGCTCCCAAGTTCGAGAGCTCTGATGCCAGTTGTTAGAACTGGTATCAGAATAGTCAAAAGAATTTAAGAACTGTAGTGAAAGTGGCAAAAAGAGTGATACCAGTGTGGTATAGCCTCCTCCTTGCTGTAAGTAGTGTTATTCTGAATTGAAGAAATGGAAAAAATGTATGTCTGAAGCTAGACGTTAGAGAGGTCCAGCACTCTCCCAAGTTCTAATTCTATTCCAACTCCTCCGAATAGCCCCACAAAGATTCGCCCACCCTCCCTATATTCCTCCTCCTTCCCCATAACAGAAAATGCAAACCATCCATCACACCCCCACTAACAATGCCAGCTCAGCAAAGTTAGTTACCTACCCCTCCTTTCCCCACTTGTTCACATGTCTTACCCGTGCCCTCATTCCCCTTTCTGTTCTTTCTTCTGTAGACCTTAGCATAAGGTATCATAATATTACCTCGGTTTACATTAAAAGAGCCAGAGGTAACACTATTATTAACAATATTATTATCATCCATAGTTCTCGGGTTCCTAACACATTCCTAAGGATTCGTCCCAGATTCTGGCTTTGTTTACAGATGTTCATGATATTGCAACTAGGGGTCATTCTAGATTTTTCAGAACTTCAAGAAGCTGGCAGTATCCATCTATTGGAGGGGTATGGGGCAAAGGGTGAAGGACTTTGTAGCTAAGTGTCAAACCGGCCAAACCAATAAGTATGAGACACTCACCCCAGCTAGAGTGCTACAACCTTTGGGGATTCCCTCAAGACTTCATTTCAAGACTTCCTCAATTGAAAGGGAAGGATTCTATCATGGTGGTGGTGGATCGTTTCACCAAATATGCTCATTTTATTTCCTTGTCTCATCCATTTTCTGCTAAGGATGTGGCTATGGCATTTGTTAAGGAGATAGTTCGCATGCATGGTTTTCTAGCAGCCATAGTGACAAACCGAGACCCCCTCTTTCTCAGTAAGTTCTGGTCAGAACTGTTTAAGGCAGCAAGGACTAAGCTTAAATATAGCACATCCTATCACCCTTATACCGACAGTCAAACGGAAGTCACTAACCGTTGCTTGGAGACCTATTTGAGGTGTTTTGCTACAAACCATAGTTGTGGGTGGATTGGTTAGCTTGGGTGGAGTATTGGCTCAATTGTACGTTCAAAGCATCTACTCGAACTTCCCCTTTTGACACCTTGTGTGGCAGACCTCCTCCTACCTTATTTCGAGGTGATACATATCCTTCGAATGTTCTGGAGGTGCAGTCATTGGTAGCTAGTAGGGATACAATGCTAGATGAATTGAAGTCCCATTTAAACTTGGCTCAGCAGCATATGAAACATGTTGCAGACAAATATCATGGGGAGGTACACTATGAAGTGGGGGATTGTTTTTGTTTTTTTTTGGGTAAGTTTCAGCCCTATCATATGACAACCCGGCTAGGAGATTGAATGAGAAGCTGTGTCCCCATTTTTATGGCCCTTCTCAGGTGATTGGGAAGGTAAGGTGGTGGCATATAGACTAGCTCTCCCTCCTCCATGTAGGTTGCACTCGTTTTTCGTGTTAGCCAGGTGAAGAAGACACTTCCTCCCCACGTTCAATCGCATTAGTTTCCTGTAGCCCTGACTGACGAAGGGGAGCTGGAGACTTCACCCGAGGAGCTGCTGCAGGTCAGACATACACATGAAGGTGCTGCTAAAGTGTTGGTTAAGTGGCAGGGCTTATCAGATTTTGAAAACTCCTAGGAGCTATTCAGCACATTATTGGACAAGTTTCCAGAAGCCGACCTTGAGGACAAATTGGTTCTAAACTGGGGGATAATGTTAAGGATCCTATGTATGGGCAGGTTTATGAGAGGAGACATAGGAGAAGGGATGATGGGCTAAGGGCTGGTCCCAGTGTATACAACCAACTGGGGAGTAAAGACATCTGGAAGTAAGCACTTACAGGAGGTTAGTTTTGGAGGGAAATTAGAGTAGGAACAGGAGAGAATAAATAGGAAAGGAGAGAGCAATTGTAAAGGTGTGAATTCATTTGTACTTGTATGAGAGATTGGAGACTCTATATTCTTCCCTAAGGTTCTTCCCTGTGTCTAATCTGTTAGTGTTCTGGTGTATTACCAGCATCCTCATTCAATAAATAGTTCATTCAGTAAATAGCTTTAACAGATTGGATGATGGTGTAAAAGAGATGCATCAAAATTAAACCCTCATAAAAAAACCTTCAATGAGTTTATTTTCTATGGGCAGTGACAAGTACAAGGGTGAAAGCAAAATGGCCGTTAAAACCCATCATTTCATGTTCTGCTGAAGATGAAAAATGCACATAATATGAAAATCAGTATGATTTGAGGAAATATCCGGGATGAGAGGATAGAAACAACAAGAAAAAGATGTGTCTACAAGATAGATAGCACTGACATTATTTATCACTCTTGTAAACAACTTATAAGTTGAGATTTAAATTCTCCAAAGAAAAAATTCATTCAAGATAAAAGCAATAGTGAATTCTGAAATCAACCCTAAAGTTTAAGGAGCACATTTATTATTGATTACTTGTGGTTTCCTTATTTAAGTTTTGGTTTCCTTGTTTTGTTATGCCAAATATTAGATAAAGAGAACGGGAAGGCTATTTCCTAAAATCTCTCTAGCTTGATTAGTTTGCCGGAGTCAAGAGATCTTTTATTGGAACTAAGGACTGATAGGAACCCAAGGAAACTGGGCCAAACATGATGGACCACCGCCGAAATTGATGATGAGTAAGAGTGTGAGAAGCGTGAGTGAGACGAAAATGAGAGTGCTGTGTGTGTTGAGGTGAGGGTTGTAATAGTAAATGTGTTGTGAGGTGAGGGCTGTAAAAGCATGTGCATATGTGGGTGTGGGTAGTAGTTTTGGCATTGGCTTAGGAGAGTATTGAGCTGCTATAGTGCTCAAGTTTCTCCTTGTTTCTGCCTTTTAAGCATTTAGAGATTACTCTCAATGCATGAGTGTTTTCTTCCATTTCTGTTTCTTTATCGTTGTGGTTTCTATTAAGAATGACAGGTCTCCTGCAATTACATGCAGCATTCCTTAAGTACCAAAATAGAGTCTAATTTTGGTAAAAGTAAACAATTAGAGGGGATCGGAGATTGAAGAGTGGTCATAAGCAAGATGAGATGATATTAAGATTCAAATATTTGAAAATAGAAATTGATTTCGAAACGAATTCTAATAGCCACGAAGCTTGGGCTTTGAGGGGATTCCTGCACCTTCTTCCAACTGGTACTTTATGGTTGACAATGCATATTGAAAGACAACACAAATAGAAACCAATATTTAAAAGGACTCCACTCACCATATGTTTTAACTTCTGGTAGTAAATTGGACCCATAAAGATGTATGCTTGCAATGGGCAACCTGTGATACCTGGAGGGGAAAAGAAAAAGTGAATGAAGACACCTCTTTAGATGGATGAACAAAAGAAGGTAAGTGCAAAGAGGTTCCATTGGAAACGTGCATTTTCCTTAACCCAAGCAACTGCATGAACTACATATAGAACAAAAGTTCTCCCACCTTACTGCTGTTAAAACATTTAATACAGACAACAAAATGCCCTACAATAAATAATTCTAAAACTTGTGGCTCAATGAAATTAGCTGTTCATATTATTTTTGCAATTTTAAACTAGACATCACCGAAAATGCCAAAAGTGCAATTAATAATGACTTTATATATGCTAACATCCAACTTTAAACGAACATTTATTACTTTTTGTGGAATGTGCTCTTTGTCAATGAAGAAGATAACAATGATAGACAAGGAAATAATGTTGATTTTAGACAGTCACTGTATTTTTTTTTTTTCCAATGTACATGTAATTGTAACAGGTAGTTCTACTAAACATGTACATTTTGTTTTTCAAAGGGGCATAAAGTAGTAAATATTGACAGTTTTACATCTATGGATTTTAAATCTTGGAAGGGGCATAAAGTAATAAGTATTGACAGTTTTACATCTATGAATTTTAAATCTTGAACCTTACTTACAAATATATTTGTGTGCATGTTATATTATGAATTTAGATGTTTTTCTTAAATTATAGGGGAAATAATTGAAAAAGATTTAAATGTCAATGGTTTAACATAAACATGGTGTGGACAGGGTGTCAAAGAGGACATTAAGTCTGATTTCTTATCCCTGATTCTTCTCTGTAAATAAAATTGATTACTTTATTATTTCCTTTATTTATTTTAGTCTATTCTAGGAAATCTTTTATGACCAAAAAATCTCTCCTTATTTAGGCTAGGATTTTTTCTTTTTTCCTTTGTTGGTTATTCACTTGTAATCCCTCTATAAAGATGAGATATTTCTGTACATTTGATATACACAAGAAAATAAATTCTTCAAGTTGGCATCAGAGCTATGATCTCTATGTGTTGTGCCTCTGATTTACAGCCATGGCTGACAGTTCCTCAGCTGCTGGCAATGATCAGAAAAAGGAGAATGGCACTCCCAAATATGAGCAAAAGGTGCCGGTTGACTCCCATCCCGTTCAAATCACCACATTTCGACTCAATGGGTCAAACTACCTCCGATGATCCCAATCGGTTCAGTTGTACGTTCGTGGCAGAGGAAAGATTGGCTACCTCACTAGTGAGCGAATCAAGCCTGACATTACTGACCCACAATACGATGTGTAGGATGTTAAAAACTCTATGGTGATGACATGGCTAGTGAACTCAATGGAGAAGGATATCAGTAGCAACTATATGTACTATTCCACATCCAAGGAATTGTGGGATAGTGTCAAAGAGATGTACTCTGATCTTGGAAATAAATCCTAGATTTATGAACTCACCCTACAAGCAAGAGAGATTCGGCAAGGAGGTGACAACGTAACAAAATACTTCCATACCTTGAAGTGGGTATGGCAAGACCTTGACCACTTCAACACTTACTAGTAGAATTCGACTGAGGATGCTAAACATCACCAGCAAACAGTGGAAGAACGAAGGATATTCCAATTTCTTGCAGGTCTCAATAAGGAACTGGATGAAGTTCGTGGCAGAATTATTGGGAGAATAACCCTGCCCTCAATTAGTTAAGTCTTTTCAGAAGTTAGAAGAGAGGAGACCCCATAGAGCTGTGAGGATGGAAAAAACCAAAGTTGAACCAACTTCCCTTGAGACCAGTGCGCTTTTAGGGGAAGCTGCTACACTTAAGAGCACAACAAATCAGAGGAACTCCTCAAATCTCTGGTGCGATCACTGCAACAAACCTCGTCACACCCAAGAAACTTATTGGAACATTATTAGAAAGCCAGCACATCTCAAAGGCAACAAATAGGCCCAAAAACTCGTTCTTTTCCAACTGCTCATGAGGCTGAAAAACCCTCTGAGTAAGGAACAGGTTGACCAACTCATAAAGCTGTTAAAGTCTAGTTCTTTGTCTGGTACTCCTAGTGTTTCTTTGGCACAAACAGGTAACTTTAGTTCCCCCACTTACCTTAACTGCACCTCAAATCTGCATACACAATGGATCATTGATTTAGGTGCATCTGACCACATGGCAAGTCTTTCCCCTTTATTCAAAACTTATTCTCCTTGTTCTGGAAATGAAAAGATTAGAATTGCATATGGTAGTTTTTCACCTATTGTAGGAAAAGGTAGATTGACTTATCCAAAAGTATTGGTCTAAGAAATGTCCTACATGTATCAAAACTCTCATATAATCTCTCTATTAGTAAAATCTGCAAGGATTCTAATTGCATTGTGAAGTTCTTTGACTCATTGTATCTTTCACGACCGGACTTCGGGAAAGATGATTGGCAGTGCTAAGATGATGAATGGACTCTATTACCTTGAGGATTTTTCCGAAGACAAAATAGCTCGAGCACGTAGTGGTGGTATAAGTTCTTTCCTTGTGTTGAGAAACAGAGAAGGAGAGAAAACCATAGAATGAATCTGTGTGTTTTAAACTACACAACGGAGAAAATATATATAGACAATGTGCAATAAATACACAATAATTACAAAGATATATCTTCCCTAATTATAGATAATTACAGATATTTACAGATTCTAACACTCCCCCTCAAGCTGGGGCATATAGATCATATGCACCTAGCTTGTTATATAGGTAACTTATTCTAGGCCCTCTTAATGATTTGGTGAGAACATCTGCCAGTTGGTCATTTGAATTGACGAAACTTGTGGTGATGTCTCCTTGTAAGGAACCAAATAATGCTTTGGCATAATAGACTAGGACACCCGAATTTCTAGTACCTTAAACACTTGTTTCCAAGTTTATTCAAAAATATTGATTGTTCCTTGTTTGAATGTGAAAGTTGTGTTCTCGCTAAGAGTCATAGAGTTCCTTACCATTCACAACCTTATCATGCATCTAAACCATTTCATTTGATCCATAGTGATGTGTGGGGTCTATCAAAAATTACAACTCAATTTGGAAAAAGAAGGTTTGTAACCTTTATCGATGATCACACATGGCATGTTGGATCTACCTTATGAATGAAAAATCTGATGTTCCTAAAATATTTAAATGCTTCTCACAGATGGTAGAAACACAATTTGACACAAAATTTTCCATTTTAAGAAGTGACAATGGCACTGAATATTTTAATAGGAACCTTGGTGAATTCCTTCAAAATAAAGGTATTCAGTATCAATCTACATGCCCAAATACACCTCAGCAGAATGGAATTGCTGAAAGGAAAAATAAACATCTTGAGGCAGCCCGTGCCATTATGTTTGAAGGTAATGTTCCAAAATATTTGTGGGGAGATGCTGTCCTAACAGCAGCCTATCTCATAAATCGAATGCCCACACGTGTGCTAAATTATTGCACACCTTTGGACACCTTCAAGAAATATTTTTCAGCATGTAGATTGCATACTGACTTGCCTTTAAGAGTTTTCAGTTGCACTGTTTTCTTGCATGCACCCTCCCTCTTTCGGTCCAAACTTGACCCAAGAGCAGAAAAGTGCATTTTCATTGGGTATTCCCCAAACCAAAAAGAGTATAAATGTTTCAACCCTCACACAAGGTCTCACGTTAGCATGGATGTGACTTTTCTGGAACATCAACCTTTTTTTCAGAAAAATTCTCTTTAGGGGGAGAATATAGGAGAAGATAATTTTTTGCATGAACCTTTACCCACTCCTATCTTACATATTGAGAATACAGATTTCACTGAACAAACAACTGAAATCAATATGGAAGAACATGTGGAAACAGATTTTGAAAAATTTGTGCCAAACATAGGTGGAACCCAAGCAGGGAAAGAAATACCACAGTCAAATAAAGAGCTTCAAGTTTACATTTGGAAATTCCCCAAGCGGACTAGAGACCAGTCCAGTACCTCTACACCAAGCCAATCGGATATCCCGGAAGACGGTCCAGCAAAAATACCTCATGAACTTCTAGGTAACTCTGAAACTTCTATTTCCCATTACTGACCTGCCAATAGCTCTTAGGAAAGGAACCAGAACCTGCACAAAGGCACCCAAAACCAACACCAATCATCCCATTTCCAAATATGTCTCTTACCAAAACCTCTCCCAAAACCACCAAGCCTTTACATCTAAAATTACAGGTTTGTTTGAACCTAGATGATCCCAACTGGAAATTAGCAGTCTTAGAAGAGATGAATACACTCAAGAAGAATGAGACTTGGGAGATTGTAGACCTGCCACATGATAAAAAACTGGTGGGATGTAAGTGGGTTTTCACCATTAAATGCAAAGCTAATGGAAGCATAGAGGTATAAGGCTAGATTGGTGGCAAAAGGGTTTACTCAAACATATGGAGTAGATTATTAAGAGACCTTTGCACCTGTTGCTAAATTCAACTCTGTAAGTATCTCCTATCACTTGCTGCCAATTACAATTGGTTTTTACATCAATTGGATGTAAAGAATGCTTTTTTGAATGGGGAACTAGAGGAAGAGGTGTTTATGAGTCTTCCCCCTGGATTTGAGGAAGAACTTGGGAGGAACAAGGCGTGCAGACTTAAGAAGTCCCTCTATGGACTAAAACAATCACCAAGGGCATGGTTTGAACAGCTAGGGACAGCGGTGAAAGGTCTTGGTTATATCCAAAGCCAAGCTGGCCACACACTTTTCTACAAGTATTCAACTGATAATAAAATTTGCTATCTTAATTGTATATGTGGATGACATTATCTTGGCAGGTGATGATAGCTTGGAACTAACAAACCTGAAGGGGAGGCTTGCTGAAACTTTTGAAATCAAGGAACTTGGCCCATTGAAGTACGTCCTTGGAATTGAATGTGCTAGGTCAAAGGCAAGTAATTTTATAAATCAACGGAAGTACATTCTAGACCTTTTGAAGGAAACGGGATTACTTGGATGGAGGGCTACAGAAACACCCATGGAACCCAACATAAAATTGCTACCAGCAGAACCAGAAACTGTAATGGACAAAGGAAGGTATCAAAGACTAGTGGGAAGGCTAATCTATCTATCTCACACACGTCTAGATATAGCCTTTGCTGTGAGTATGGTGAGCCAATTTATGCACTCACCAGGCTCAAAACACATGGAAGTTGTTTTCAGGATCCTAAGATACTTGAAGGGGTCACCTGGGAAGGGCTTACTCTACAAAAACTGGGCACCTCCAAGTAGAAGCCTACACAGATGCAGATTAGGCTGGAAGTGTTATCGATAGAACATCAACATCTGGTTATTGTACCTTTGTTGGAGGAAATCTGGTTAGTTGGAGGAGTAAAAAACAGTGTTGTGGCCAGGAGTAGCGCAGAAGCTGAATTTAGAGCTATGGCTCATGGAATTTGTGAAGCACTGTGAGTTGAGAAACTTCTGCACGAGTTAAAGGTTCCTAATTCCCCACAAATAAGGTTCTATTGTGACAATAAATTTGCAATCTCCATTGCTCATAATCCGGTACTACATGATAGAACCAAGCATGTGGAAGTTGACAAACATTTCATAAAGGAAAAGATTGAAAGAGGATAGATTTGCATTTCTTATGTTCCTACTGCAGAATAATCAGCAAACATTCTAACCAAAGGATTATCTAAGACCACCTTTGATAGCATAATAGACAAGCTGTCAATGAAGGATATCTTCAAGCTAGCTTGAGGGGTAGTGTGGATAGGGTGTCAAAGAGGACATTAAGTCTGATTTGATTTCCTAATTCTTATCCCTGATTCTTCTCTATAAATAAAATTGATTACTTTATTATTTCATTTATTTAGTTTAGTCTATTCTAGGAAATCTTTTATGACCAGAAAACCTCTCCTTATTTAGGCTAGGATTTTTTTTTTCCTTTTTTGGTTATTCACTTGTAATCCCTCAATAAAGAGGAGATATTTCTGTACATTTGATATATACAAGAAAATACATTCTTCAAGCTATGGTCTATGATAAAGGTCCTTGGTGGCATTTGATCTAGGGAAAAAAGCAATTTACCCCCCTATACTTTAGATCATGTGTAGATTAGACCCTGACTTTTTAAAATGTGCAATTCGACACCCTATGCTTTCTTAAATGTGCAAAAAGGCCCTTCTGTTAAATTGCCTTCCATTGTCACTGATACGTGGTCACGTGACATACACGTGACTCACTTTATTTCCAAAATTGTCCTTCCTAATTTCCCACCCCAAGCCTTCCCTAACCTAACCCCTTCCCATCCCAATCTAAAGAAAACTCTTTTCCTAACAGCCATGAAGCATGCCTCCATTCTTCTAGAAAAAACGCATGAACAACGAAAAACACGCCCTAATCTCTCATTCTCACCAACACACACACACAGACACGCTTCTCTCTCTCACACACACGCCACACACATGCAAATAGAAAGAGAGATAGAGAGAGGTAGGGAAGGGGAAGATGGCAAAGCCGCGGTGGTGGGCCGCTCAAGGAGAGGAAGTTCAGTGGAGTTGGCAGTGGCAACGCGACATCTGGCTCACCTGGAGACTGCGGCCACTCGCGTCTGGTTGGGGAAGGTGGTAGATCCACTACGGCAAGCAGCATTGATGGAGAAAGGAAGGTGGATCAGGGGGGCGGGACCGGCGAATAAGGTCCTGGCAGCGGTTATGGCGGTGGAAGAGGGAGAGCGGCTTCAGATCTGATGATGTGATGAAGAAGGGAAAGGGCGCCACGATGGTGGCTCCGAGGGGGAGGTGAGATTGATGGCCGTGAGGCACAAGCGACCGCAGATGGGAGAGCAGTGGCTAGTGTTGCTGGTTGGAGGTGGCACCATTGGAAGGAGTTGAAATGAGGCTAAGGTGGTGGAGCGCAAGAGGGATGGCGATGGTGCTGGGCTACTAATGATGATGAGGCCGCGGTAGTGGTGGTGAGAGGAGGTCCATCATGACCATTTCTCCTTTTCTAGCTTTTTTTTTTATTTTCAATGATGATGATACTATTGCTACTGCTATTACCTTGCCCTTTCTTTTTGTTGCTACTGGTTTCTTTGTAGGGTTTCTCCCATTGGCTTCATGACGAATCTCTGTATTCTTTTTCTGTGTTGAAAATTTTTTATTCTCTCAACCGATTGAAAATTTCTTTCTGATCCCCTTTCCCTGGTTAATGATGGATGAATATATGGTGAGGCAGTCAAATGATAGGTCGAGTTCACTAAATCTTTCCTTTCAACCCCTCCTTCAATCCCTTCAGAAAACAGTTCTCAGGTGGAGCTAGACACAGTCTTGCAAGGTTTAGATTGCAGTCAAGAGATTAGGGTTCGTGAAGAGTTTTGATGGAAAGAGGTGAAGTTCGCGATTCGCGATGTATGACTGGGGTTAGGAATTCATGATGTTTGTGTTGCTCAAAGGTGTTCAAAGGCTAGGGTTGGGGTTGGGGTTGGGGTTGGGGCTAGGGTTAGGGCTAAGACGTTCTTCAAGGAAAGGTTTCAAGTAAGTGTTTTCTGTGGGTAGAGGTTGGGGTTTGGGGAAGGGAAATAAGAAAGAGCAATTTTGGAAATAAAGTGAGTCACATGCATGTCACATAACCACTAAACAGTGACAAATGGAAGACAATTTAACAAAAGGGCCTTTTTGCACAGTTAAAAAAGTATAAGGAGTCGAATTGCACACTTTAAAAAGTCGGGGTCTAATCTGCACATGATCTAAAGTACAGGAGGATAAATTGTTTTTTTCCCTTTGATCTATGTAGCCAACCCCACTTAGTAGAACAAGGCTTAGTTATTGTTGTTGTTGTTGTTGTGTATATATATATATCATTTTTCATATTTCATATACCTTTATGGACCAAGCTAGACCTTCTATACATGCATATACAATGGTCATGTGTTATCTTCTAAATCCCAAAACATTTTCATCCACATCCTGAAGTGATAAATTTAAGAGAAAAATAAAACCTGAATAAATGAAGTCTTTTCCACTGTAGTTGAAGCCATGCTTTACAAGAGTTTCACTGCCAGATCAAGAAAACCATGAGAACACGAATACTATAAGCAATAGAAAGAATGTCATACAGCAACAAATAAGATACCTTATAGTTTCAACCTTGTCAGCATGACCACTTCTTTCGCCAAAAGCACTGCCATAATGAAACCTACCACATGAAACACCAGCTTTTCCTCCAAGAAGCTCTATCATCTTTCCAACTGTCATTCGACTGATATCATCAAGAAATTAGTTGACAATTTGACATCTTCGAAAATTTAGTAATATTATATATATTTATTTAGATACTTAAAAACAAAATTGTTTTGATGCTAAGCATTCAAGATAAACACATGCAATATCACATATATGTTTGCGTTCACATCCAATTTCAGTCACTTTCAAGTAGTATTAACTTTCCTCAACCCTGGCAATGTGCTGAGTAATGTGAAGATTATTCCAGGATTTGTTGCTTTGCCACTCATGTTTCATGTTGTCTTCTCTATTTTTTCTCATTCTTAGGGGTTAATTTGTAACAAGATTAAAGCTTAGACCTTAGTACACTTTGGTTTGAAGGAGCGTTACATTTCATCTAATCTCCAATAAATCAACTATTAGTTGCTTTCACTCTAACTTAGGTTTGAAGCTATAACTGATTTTCTGAGGAAAAAAACAAAATACTCAAAAGCCAAACCATACACTGAGTATGTCTTGAAAATATGAGATTTGGCTCCCCAAAAGCCAAACCAAACACTGAGTGTCTTGAAAATACGCCAAATATTTATTTCCTGATGAATATTTGCAGTGCTGCTAGGTGTTCATCGCCGCCATTTGACAACAGTGCATGCTAAACATGCTAGTGAATTTAGATATGTATTCTAACAATAACAATGCATTTCATAGAGGTCAAAAATTACTAATATGGTGAAAGATAAAATCAATTTGTAAGTTCAGAATCCATATCTGTTTTGATCTATATTGCACATAAACAAATTTCTACCAGTACCTATGAAACCTTAGGTCTTGGGACGAGTTATATAAAGATAATTTGTGCCTAATTTCACATAAGTTGAATATCAATAAGAATGTAATTATGGTAGCTCTTATTCATTTTAAGCATATATATTGCGTTGATTTTGTTGTATATAAAAATTATAACAAACGATTTTAGATTAATTTGAAATTTTATAGACATAACCGCATAAGATTAATCCAATAAAAAATTATTCAACAATGTAACAATTACCTAAAATTACACCGATATAAGGTGATCTACACAAACACGCACGCATGCGTATATATATACATATATGTGTGTATATACATACTCCAAGAGTAAGTCTTGTACACGTACTTCATTCAATAACTCTTCATCCACATTGAATTAAACCAATCCGATTGTTTATTTATATTATATTGTATTGATGATTAAGCATGCAAAATTTTATAAAAATTGGACAACAATAGCCATGTATCTACATGTATTTTAAAAAGCATGTTATTCGATAAAATAAAATGAAATGATGAACTATCAAACCATTTTCAAATTTTATGAAACTTTATACACTTGATTTACTTGGTCGGAAATTTAAATTCAACAGTTGGATTGGATTGATGAGATTTTACATTCAAAAAAAGTTATTAGATGGAGTAAGTATGTCAAGACTTACTCCTAGAATAAACAGATATATACACACACACACACTTACTATTGTAAAAGACGGTTAATGGCAACACACACAATGCAACACTTGACATCCATTTAGCAAATTTCTTTTTTCAGAAAAAGGCACAAATTCATTTGCATAGTGTCCTTGGTGCTTTAATTAAGCTTCTCTCATAAGCTTATTCAACATTCAAAATAATTTGAATAACGGAACTTCTTTGAGACGCTTTTCAACATTCTACTCGTATAGCAGTTTATAAGAATCATTAGAATTGCATCCATTAGTATTATCTAATTCATATTTATACGTATAATAAGTAGCATCCTATTTACAATTCATCATACTATTTGTGAACGGTAGTACCCTTTTATTATTATTATTATTATTTCATGCTTCGGCATATTAATATCCAAGCATGTATCAAGATTCATTTTTCTATTTCTTTCCTTCTACAACATATATATATATATATATATATATATATATATATATATATATAACATCTAATAATATGATATTAACAAATAAATTTATAAATATAAATAAGTAATTATACTAAATAATCAATATTTTAATTATTATATTTTTAAAATTTATATGTAAATTGTTGTTAAAAATATTAATTTATATACTTTATTTTCAATTTCACATATTATAATAAAAAGTACAAATAAAAGCTATTAAGATATATAAAAGAAAGAAAATGTTATATTCTATCAAATGAATCTTAAATATTATTTTTTAATTTTATATATTCTATCAAATGAATCTTAAATATTATTTTTTAATTTTATATCTATTTAATTTATTTATCCACACTATTGTGTGTGTGTGTGTGTGTGATTTTATATGAGTGAGAAAATCAAATCCGAGCAGTATAATCATATATGAATAATCAGGATTAAAAGTTATTAAAAGATCACATAATCATTTAAAAAGGTCACATAACTTTATATTTTAATCATGACCATTAATACAAGAATAAAATCCAAACCATATAACCATTTATGGATGGTCTAGATTAAAAGTTATTAAAAGGACACATGATTACTTAAAAAAGTCGCATGACTTTATGTTTTAATCATGACCATTAATACAAAATCTGACATTCCAGCTTTGTTCTCCTCACTCTTATATAAGACCACTCCTCTCACTTCATCCTCTCCCAATATATATGTATATATATGTGTGTGTGTGAGTTTAATTTTGATGCCCTGATAGTATAAAACAGTTTTACACAATCATCCAATCAAATTTTTATATTTGCATGACTTTCACGTAGCAGAGGTAGAAGTTAATCATATTTGTTGATGTGGCATTAAATGATTGAATAACTATGTAAAACTTTTCCATATTGTCAGTGCATCAAAATTAAACCCTATATTATACATATATTTGCCAACAGTGGAAGGGTGTCTATATGCGTTCTGCACATACATGATGAGAACAAACGACATAAATAATTTGTATTACCTTGGGAATCCATGAGGATTCATAATCAGATCAGGACAAATGCCCTTCTCAGAAAATGGAAAGTCTTCCTGCTGCACAATTGTTCCACAAACACCTTTCTGCCCATGTCTGCTACTAAATTTATCACCAAGCTAAGGAAACAGATACCAGCAACGAAATCAATACCATTACCTCAAAGAACACTACTTCAAATTCACAATAAACAATAAACCCAACAAGGCTTTACCTCAGGCCTACGAGTGTGGCGAATTATAAATTTGATACACATGTTGTTATTCCTATCAGAGCAAAGAACCACCCTATCAACTACTTCTCCTCCATTACCCTTAAATTTTTGGGCACCAGTCCGATATGCACTAGATAAAAGCAAAACATATAAGAAAAAGGCTAAGCGAAATATATCTAACAGACAACTATCCACAGTTAAACCAAAATGTTGAAAAAAAAAAACAAACAAACCTATCTGGCAAATTTGCTGCAGATCCTTTAATTGTAATCCTTGTATCCCTTGGTACTTCCTTATTGATATAGATATCATTTGGCTTAATAATTTCCCCAGGTGAAGCAATTCCATCATCATCAAGTATCTAGAGGAAGCATGAAAAGATCCAATGACATAAGAACTATTTCAGACAACTATAAGATTCAAATTAAAACATGACAAAAAAGCAGATGAAAATTTTGACCAATGAATAACACTGAATTTACAACACCTCCAAGAAAAGGATAGAGAGCTATGAAATTTTTTCCATTTTTTGCCTTTTGATAAACAAAACTTCAGAAAGGATATAACATATGACCAGCAAAAATAATTTTATGATTATCAATATATTTTGTTCTCTTATATCACATATCCTGGCTATTGTGTCTTTACATGTCTAGAAATATACCATATACATGTGTCAGGATTTCTTACATAGTAGGCCACTGGTTTCTTTTCCAGTTAAATGAAAGTTGACATTTATGGTTTGGAATTTGGATAATTGGTGCAGTTGGCAGATATATTTCAAATTGAGAAATTTTAGTTGGCAATAGTTGCACATCAACTTCATGTACATCCATTTTAAACTGTTTTACTTGCACAAGATTGGATTCTGTACTGGGCCCTCAAGATTTTCTGACCATGCCTACACAAGCAATGTAAATGCAGGATTAACAGTAGCTTTGAAGCCCACCTAGACAAAATTTTGCCAGACAGGCACATTACATTCCACTTAGAAAAATACCATTTAATACTAACCATTTATCAACCTGACCTAACTACCCTAATTGAAAGACATTGATCCAAGAAAGGGAACTGATAAAGCAACTTTAACTAAGTTATCAGTTAAGTTAAACTCAAAATAGTAAGCAATAACAATAGTAAAATTAATTAACAATTAATTCATATGAAGACATATTACCTGCATACACCCCTCAGAGTTTGCAGTTCTATTAGGCCTAAGTATTCGGTCTGATGTGCCATTTGCATACTTTTGATTGATGACAGTATACCTATTAATTAGGGGACATCAAAGCAAAACACTGCTACCTTAAAAACCTTGACATTGAAATATAATGCAATCAGAAGCACAAGGCCAAATAAAATTGCATACTTTTTCATAACTATACAACGACCAAAGCCACGATCAAGAGATGACTTGTTCATGACAATGGCATCCTCTATATCATAACCACTATAGCTCATCACAGCTACCGTAGCATTTTGACCTGCCCCAAGCTTATCATATCCAACCTGAAAGAATATATATGAATAACATCCCTTGGCTCTTCGAGAAATTAAAATATAAGACTAACCAGCTCAATTGACTTTGTTGTCAGCAAAGGCCGTTGAGGATAAACCAGTAGATAAAGCAAGGTGTCCATCCGGCATAGCTACAAAAAGAGATTCAAACTACATCATCATGCACTGTGTATGGAAGTTTGTTTACCATGGTCAACCCTGATCATAAAGTTACAGACATATTAACATAATATTTTGTCAGAGATTAGGACCCTGAGGGTCTTAAGGTATACAGGAGGAGAAAGTTTAAGCGTAGTTTGGTGAATAACATGGGGGAATCTAGTGGGCCCTAGGCCTAAGAAGATTGGCATCATAGTGAGCTGAGGCATGGGAATTATTGAGTCAGCATTCTAGTATGGCAAAGGCTATATTTGTTGGGAAATGCACAGGAAAAAATTCGAACTTTGGCTGTATTACACATTGGAAAGTGCGAGCTGCCGAGTGCAATAAATCTCTCACTCTATTTTTTGCTTATTCTACCTTTTCTCCATTTCCATTAATACAATCGTCTCTTCTATTTTTGTATCTTGTTTGTTGTTTAAATCATTTTGGCATCAAAGCTCCTTTTCTAGGAGCCATGTAGGCCAATCCACTGAAGCTGCAAATGGAGGACTTGGAGCGGAAATTCAACAAAACCCTACATTTGCTAAGGGAACCACAATGAGATCATCACGGGGGAACGAAGAAGGTGACACCATCAAGTAGCACAAAGTGATTGATGGACTTGGGGTTCAAGATGGGAAAAGAGGTCATGACACTCTGCTCCGCCCCATTGAAGAGAACCTCACGACTCGAGGTCTTAGGGACCAAGAAGATCAAGGTTCCCCCACTCCCATTGGGGCCACTCGCACCACTAGGCTGGATCTTCCTAGAGTAGTAGACCACCAAACTCGTCCTATGGCAACCCTCAACCTTGATAACATGGCCATGGCAAGAAGATAGAGCACCCTCTATTTGCCAACGATGAAGCATTAAGGGGGCTAGTGAAGATCGAGAGATACTTCGCTGTGAACAGCATCTAAGGGGAAGAACGAATGGAAGTGATACTTTTGACTTTGGAGGATAAGGCCCAAAATTAGTTTGAGGCATGGGAGGAGCAAGGGGTGTTTCCTTCATAGTGACACTTCTGAGAAGGGGTGTTGCAGTGGTTCCAACCCAGCATGGTCAAAGCTCCTTATGGGACCTTATTAAGGCTGAAGCAAATGGGCTCAGTTATGGACTATATAGAGGAGTTTGAAAGGGTTTCAGGGCCCATTAAGCATGCACATAAGGAGATCATGAAGGGATCTTCATGAATGGCTTCAAAGGCATTTTGCAAGCCAAGGTAAAGAGCTTTAAGTGACTGAGCAATGATGTTGGAAGAAAGGAACGACAAATGGAAGGGAAGTGGTAAGGGCCCAATTGACAAAATGTTGGGCCAAAATAAAGGCCCAAGTGCTACCGATATGGCCCTTCTTCATCACATGGCAAAGAAACCAAGGAGGCAGTGGCTATGGTCGTCCAAGAAGGGCCAAGTAGTGAAAAATGGAGCTTGGAAAAGTTCTTGTAAGAAGAACTCCAAGAGAGAAGCCACAAAGGCCTGTACTTCATATGTGGAGAGGGAAGAGGACCGGACCATGTATGCAAGCTAAAGCACTATAGGATAATGCTCATGAAAGACTCCAACAAAGAGGCATCCAAGGAAAAAGACAAAGAGGTGAAGGAAACTCTAGAGCTGGAGATGAAATCCCTTCGCCTAGCTCTCAACAACCAAGAGTTCACCACGATCACAAAATCCTTCAAGATTCTAGAAAAAATCAAAGAGGCGAAGGTCATGATTTTGTTGGACACGAGTGCCATGGGTAATTTGTTTCCAAACTTCTAGCTCGATAGCTGAAACTGGAAGTTGATGAGATTTCCCTTCATGGTGGAGGTGGGGATTGGACGACGGACTTGTAGCTCGGGAGATGTGGGATTAGTTGTGCAAGAGGTACATATCATCCAACCCTTTTTCTTGCTGAAACTAGTATGGGTGGGCACGGTATTAGGTATGGACTGGATAGCTAGCTTGGGTGACATCTAAGCCAATTTCCAAAAGCTGGTGATTCTATGGAAAAAGAACAGTAAGGAAAGATCCATTCAAGCTGACCCATCTCTCAGCACAGCTAAAGCATCATGATTTTGTCAATCCAAGCTCAACAGAAATCAGTCTACGAAAAGGAATTGATGGTTGTGGTGATGGCAAATCAAAAGTGGTGACAAAGACACTACATGCTAGGGAGGAGGTACACAATGCTGACGACCAGAAGAGCTTGAAATTCTTGGTGGATCAGAGGATAATAGGTGAGGAACAAAAAAAATAGGTGGCCAAATTGCAAATTTGAAACAAAATACAAAGCAGGAAAGGAAAATGGGGCTTCGGATGCACTCTTGAGAAAGTTGAGTTTGTGCTACTTCAGCTATAACCTTGCAAAATTGGTAGGGATTAAAGGATGAAATTCAAGGGGGTGAAAAGCTGAAGGTGATAATGAAACAATTGATTCAAGGGCATGAGGTCCAGTAGGGTTTTGCGCTTGAGAAGGGGAGATTGTACTACCAAGGGAGGTTAGTTATCTAAGAAAATTCTCCGAGAATTACATTGGCTATGCAAGAATTGCATGATTCAGGGATGGGGGACACTCGGGTTTCTTTATAACTTACAAGAGGATTGTTGGCCTAATACGGTGGGAGGGAATGAGGAAAACCATCCAACAGAATGTTTAGGCTTGTGAAGTTCGCAATAGAAACAAGAACCAAACCTTGACACCAGCTAAACTCCTTCAAGCCCTACCAATTCCTTCATAGATCTAGGAGGAAATATCAATGGTGCCCAAACAGTGGCATATACGGTTGAGCAAGAAGAATTGTGGTTTAATGCCATCCAGAATTCAGCCACACATTCAAGCTTTATATGGTAGGGATCCATCAACTCTTATTAAGGTGGATGCCCCTTCCTTTGCCATTCAAGAAGTCAATCAACAACTAACCATCCTAGATGAGCTCAAGTTGGAATTGGACAAAGCTCAGGCCTGCATGAAGAATTAAGCTAATCAGAAGAGGAGGAAAGTTGAGTTTGGGATTGGTGACTTGGTTTTCCTCGAAATTCAGCCCTACAGGCTGCATTCATTGGCAAGCAGGTTGTTGAGCCAACCATTACTTGATGGTCTGTCAAAGGAGTGGGAACCGAAAATGCAACCTTCTGAGATTTTGGCGGCAAGGAAGAAATCCCAGGGAGATCTTGAAGTGTGGGTTAAATGGCAAGATATGCCAAACTTTGAGAGCTCTTGGGAACTGGCAGCTAACATCACACTCAATCTTCCCAATTTCCACCTTGAGGACAAGGTGGCAGTCCAATAAGGGTGTATTGTTGGTGATCGAGTCCCTAAGGGTCATAATGTAAGGTATATAGGAGGAGAGAGTTTGGGGGTTGTGTGGGGAATACATGAGCGAATCTAGCGGGCCTCAGAACTAATAGAATTAGTGTGAGAATGGGGTGAGATGTGGGATGATTGAGTTAGCATTTTGTTATGGCAAAGACTACATTTGTTGGGTACTGCATAAAGGAAAATTCAGACTCTAGCTGTATTAGGCATTGGAGAGTGTGAACTGCTAAGTGCTCTAAATCTCTCCCTCTATTTTTATGCTTATTCTTCTTCTTTTTTTTCCATTTCCACTAATACAATAGTATCCTCTATTTCTATATCCTGCTTGTTGTTTCTGTCATATGTAAACATAAGGAAGAGTGTCAAGCCCTCAGTCTTCATGCCACATATTGTTCTTTGAAATTAAACCTATTCCTAAAGCCCACAGCTATTAAAGCTTGTAGGTTGATTAACTACTAGACAAAGCATAAAAAATTCTATAATCACATTGGATACAATGCAATCTCACCAAATCCATTCTCACTATAATCAAATTATATTCATCATAAAGTATTAATGGACCTATACTTTGGTCAATCTTCAAGTGCAAGTGGGTGGGGGAATGTATGATAAAAGACCATTTCTGTGCATTAAATTTACAGCTTAAGCTTTTCAGCTACACATTTGCAAGATAAAACAGAAGTCCCAATTCCACAATTACCTCCACTTGGTCATAATTCTTTCAGTACATCATTCTATAAGAGATCATGTATAAAACCAATAGGGATCCTGAACAGTCTCACTCTTCAATAAAATGAAATTGACGGGAAAATATATGATTAATACCCATGCATGATATAGATATACTTTAAAGAAAGTATTCTCCAACAGATTAGTTCATAAATTGTAAATACTCCAATGGCATGCTAAGATATACAAAATTTAACCGCATCAACTTTTAGGATTTCATAGCAAGATCATGGACATGGATTCATATGCAAGTATGTAGTTGCATGCATGCATTATTAAGGAATGAAGCTACTAAGAATTGATTTGTTCAATAGAAAAAAATCATATGGATTATTCTACTAAGTATGGAAAAACCAACAAAACCAACAAAAAGTTGCTTACCTGGTTATATGCTATATTTCCCATAGCTTGCTTCCCCATTGCACACTACAGTAAACAAACAAGAAAAACAAAATTCAGGCACAATAAGAGGAACAATCTTCATTCAGACATGCTCATTATCCCCATGAACTACCTCATACAGAGAGACAGACAGAGGTAGGGGGATCAACCTGATAAGTGTTTCTTGGTGACTGATTATGATGAGGATATGGAATTAGGCCTGCACAAACTCCTAGAATGGTGAAAGGCTCAATCTCAATATGAGTAGTATCTGATGTGGCATCTCCTTCATACAAAGCAATCTGCAAAATAAAGGAAATTGAGGTTTTTGCTAGTCAAGAGTAAAATTTGGAAGCAAAAGAATGTAGAAGTACTTAGAGCGGAACAAACCAAAGCATTGTTTTCCTCATTGACATCAAGATACTCAATCAATCCATCTCGTAAAAAATCATCAAATGTGCGAACTCCATCCTGAACAAGCATGAAAGTTGAACTCCCATAAACAACCTTTTTTTCCCTTTATTTCCAAAATAAAAACATAAGAACAATTACCATTAACTCCTTCATATGATGCTGTTTGACTCTAGATATACCCTTGTCAGCAATAACAAGTGGACGGCAAACTCTACCACCATCAGAAGCTAAGTAGACACAATGCTGGAAACATATTTTTGACAATTAATTTCACTCACATCATTGATATAGTTGTTGGGAGAGAATATTTAAATCAAATCATAATATAGATTGGCAAGCAAAGCATGCAGCTCCTAGCAGAGAAGAACAATAGAACTAGAACTAAATAGTATATGTTCTTGACATTCACTCTAAGTTAATGCAAGAATAAAAAAATTTAAACCTACAAATCATGGACTCAGCATTTAAATCTTAAAAAGATTAGTATCATATTTATAAGTATGAAAGACAAAACCTAAAACAAACATGAATTTACCAGCCAAAAAACAATATTAAACCAGAACAAAAGGAAAATAGTAGAATCAGTAGGAATAATTGGCAGAAAACTGTAGCAGAACAATTCACCTGCTTTTCATTGACATAAACACTCACAAACTCGCCAATTTTACCCGCTCTCCGCAACTTTCTCATTGCAGTAGCAAAATGCTTAACAGAAAACAATGTAAAGCTTTAGAGTTTGGAACACGAATGCATATTTGTATGAATTATATATTTAACAAAAGATACTGATTAATACCTGTGGCCTCCTATGCTTGCCAAGTATCAAACCATTGAAAATGACAAGAAAGGAATCTGGTGTATGAAGCTCTTCTCCAGAGAGATGTTCCATATCTTCAACACCCAAGGAGTAGCACTGTTACAGAAATAACCAAACACTATAAAATGTAATGCAACTACAGGAAACAATATGTATAGTGAGACCTGTATTTTGCATTTATATCAAACAATGCAACATTGAAAAAGAAACAAGATAATATTCCAAGATTTTTATAAGAATTTAATTTTTACATGTGGCAGAGATGAGAATGTTGTGATGGATGAATGGTCACACAAGACATGATAGAATAAGAAATGAATGCGTTAGAGAGAAAATTGGAGTGGCGCCTATCATAGAAAAAATGCTAGAATCTCACCTTAGGTGATTTGGGCATGTTTGGAGGAGATCTATAGAGGCTCCAATAAGGAGAATGAACCAAATGGAGAATAGCATCATAAAAAGAGGTAAAGAAAGACTAAGGAAAACTATAAGAGAAATAATCAAAGGAGATTTAAGTGTCAATGGTTTTCACATGAATATGATATATAATAGAGCTCTGTGGCATCGCCTGATCTATGTAGCTAACCCTACTTATTGGGACAAAGCTTAGTTGTTGTTGTTGTTGTTGTTGTTGCACTTTCAATGTAAAAATATTTTACAAAGATATCCAATCATATATTACCATATCAGTAAAAGTGTTTTAACTCTCAGAGCCACTACCTCAAAAGTCTAACATATGATAGTGCATATAATTAGATGACAGTGTGAACATATTTTACACACTAGTGTATCAAAATTAATCACTTTTTAAACCAGAATAGACTTTGAAGAAGGAAGAAAAAGCACAACTGGGAGAACAGGACACTCCTGAATCCTTCTATATCTTACATGGACATCAATACACAATGAAATAGGAGCATAATAATATTCCATTATGTTTAGAATAGAAGAAACTGTTAAAAAACAGAAGAGAAGGCACAACTGGGACTCTAGACGGGACATCTACTAAAAGGTTGTGAAGACCAAAGATTAACCCTGGTAGTGGCAAAAAACTGGTGAATCTAGGGTTTCTTTTCTCAAGCCCTAGATTATGCAAATATAGCTCTAGGAACTGTGAGGGGATTTTCACCCTCAACTTGAGAGCTGGGGCTGTGCAAACCAATGACCAACTCTGACAGTGGCCTCTAAGCAGAAAATATAGGGTTTTTCAGACCCAAGATTGAGACTGAAGCCCTAGTACCAATTTTGAGAATGATTTTCTAAAGTGCTGGAGAGAATCCTGTCAACCCATACTGATTTTATAACAGATAATAACTTTAAATCACTTAATTGTAGAGGTTGATACTCCTATTTACAATAAGTAGCTACTATCCTAATAACTGCAAGAATATAGTAAAATCACTAAACCAGTACCAAATCAGCAAATATCAACACTCCCCTGATCATACAATTACATTAAAATCATTTTCAGCCACACTGAAAAAATTGATTATGTCCTGAATGGCTGAATCCTAGAGTCCAAATAGGACATCTATCAATACGTCACAAAATAGCCATACTCAAACAAGAGAGGAAATTTCCATCATTCTATAATATAATATAAAACTCACCAAAGAAATTAGGGGGGCCTCCTCTTCATCAGTAGTAACATGAGTCATCAGAGCTAGGTTCTTTACCAATCCACAGGCTTCTCCTTCAGGAGTATCACAAGGACAAAGCATACCCCACTATAGCAAATGAAAGAGATCAGAAAAGAAGGTATGTATTCATAAGTAAATAGGATATCAGAAATTTAGAACAAAAAGCCTCAGCAACATAACAATTATATATCAGGAAATTTCGCAACCAGACTGCAGCTTACCTGGCTAGGCTGCAAAGCTCTAGGTCCACTAACTTTCCTAGACTTCTCAAACTGTGGTGAGACTCTTGTCATTTGGCCCAAAGCACTAATAAATGATAATCTTTGTAGCACCTGTAAATTGAGAAATTTCATCAGTAGGAATGTGACTTGTGTTGATGGATAATTCCAAGCCCCCTGATTGTGATTAGTGAGGTGGGTCCCATAGTAACTGAGCAAGTCCAAGTCAGGTGGTGATGATATATATCAATATATAGCAAGAAAGTAGTAGAAAGGGAAAGAATATACAACCTGTGTCATTCCTTTCCGTTTCATTCTGAACCTTTTAATATCGAAATTGCCAGTGGAGAGAGTCCTTTCCAAACCATGCGTTATAGTAGTGTCTCGAGAAATGTACTATGAGCACCCAAAAGGATAAATGCATATAACAACCCCAACATGGTAAATTCAGGTTAGATAAACAAAGCAAGAAGACAAATTCTGAACAATCATAATGATGAAAACACGAAAGTCTTTCTGGCGTACGCAAACCACAGTTAAAAGAAATTAACCAGAATAACACAATCACAATATGTTCAGATGTCGACTGTTCAACTTCATATTTGCTAAAGCTCTCACAAATCATAACTGTTTTGTCTCCACAATAACAATATATTTTCACATGGTAACAATTGTAAAATGTAGATGATCAAAGTTATGGAAAAGATTTTTCACAAACTTCTAGTTTTTCGATTACAAACAATTTTAACAGAACACAAAGGGACTAACCCATACATACCACAAAAAAAAAAAAAATAGAGTCCCGTGGACTGAAAAGTCCAAAGTAAATGAGAAGGAAAGAAAATTGTGTAAAAGCAACTCTTTAAGAGAAACTAGCCTGAGGATTCAAGAAAGCTTCAGCAAGATAGGATTTGGTTTAAGAATGCTTTGATCACATTTGCAAGATGCATGAGTATAAATATTAAAGACGCTTACATAAGAAATGTCAAAACTCTTAGCCTTGTCTGGCTTGTCCAATATCTTGTCTGTAGTAACCTTAACATCATTTATCAAGGACTTCAGAAGATCCTACAAAAGAAAGAAGAACAACAATTGATGCAATGAAAAATGTGCAAACTATCTCTACAGATGTGTATTAAACTAAATGAGATAGTACCTCAAAAAGCAAAGATATTAACTGCCCAGATAACTCCAACCGCTTGTTTCCAACATAATCCTGTATGTGGAAAATATATGTCCAGCCAATCACAATTTTGGGAAAGATATATAAATATAGACTGTATACATAGGCTTAGGCCCATTTAGTTGTATTCCTAGGTCAGCTACAACATCCACAACTCATGGGATTTAATTAACATATAATTTGTTTCCTATCCAACTTTAGGTTTTCATGAACATGGCTCACACACTGATGTATTATTCAGTACAAATAAAGTTGTTTTCCAAAATCTGCGATGGTATCGAGTAGTTCTATCTTGGGACCGCCTCAGTTTCTCCTCCACTCTGAAACCTCTGCATTTCTAGCGCACACCTGCCAGCCTTCATCACTGAAGTTTTTCTGGTCCACGCAGTTGGGTCTTAATTGCTGTTAGATACCAGGTGTGGATATCAGACCAATATCAGTAATTTGGGCCCAAGTTTTATTAATTACTGAACATATGAGATGAAAGACTGAGGGACACACTTGCATGTAACCAACTGTTGAGTCAGAAGTGTTTGTTGAGAGAGGATTTCATGGTATTTGGAGTGGGGAATATTGTTATATACGTGCAAGGGGAGTGTGGAAGGGTTTAGGCAAATATTTGGCATTTGGTAAGAGGCTGGACTGTTATAGTGTCCTGGGCTCTTTTACTTATTTTATGCTTTATGCTCTTGTTTTTCTTCTTTTCCCTTGGTTGATCTCTCGCTGATATCATTACAATGACTGTGAAATATACTTCACAATTCCTTCTTTGCTTGTTTCTTTTTGTGGTTTCTATCAATTGCCTAAACAGTGTGTTAAGTCTCGTAATATTTTAAGGGGGTGCTGATGTATGTTAGCTATTGGTAAGGGATTTTGTAATTAATTATGGGTAATGGCTAGGGGGTTTTGTAACAAACTCTATCACGTAGGTAAAGAGAGAATATCCTAATTGGTTAGGGGAGAGCCTATATAGGCAAAGGGAGGGATTTGAGAGGAGCATCTGGGAATTGGAATTAGGCTTGGGAGAGTTTCAGAGTCTCTCTAATACTCTAAGCTATTTTACACTTTCAGTTTGTTCTCAATACACATGTAATATTCACTCATATGGCTTGGTACCTATCAAATGGTATCAGAGCTCTCGGTCTTAGGAGCCATGTGCCAAAAACCATGCGACTTGCTGCCATGGAGTCAGAGTTGGAATGGAAGCAGAGGATGAAGCAGAATATAAAGAAAATTAAAAAGCTAGTAAGAGGAAGATACCCTCGGCGTCGTCAAATACCTATATGGGAGAATGATGAAACTCAATGGTGAAGAAGAAGACGAAGGTCCTCCATCGAAGATTGGGCTCCTGCGGCTCGTGCTTTATTTGAAAGCATGCAGGTTGAGGAGCAAGAACAGAAAGACAGTGGAGATGAGGAGGAGAAAGAAACCAATGGTGAAGGTCAAGATATCCATAAATCTGAGGAAGAATTGGAGCTGGAGGTGGTGAATGAAGAGGATGTGCGATGGACTCCCACAGATGAGCAGCAGAGGAGAGACGATCTCAAAGCCGCCAGAGAGCCCTGGACTCAGAAACAATCTGCCAAACTCACACTACCAGAATTGCTAGAACCACCAAACTCACCGGAGCATGGGTGTTTGCTTATGATAACCAAACTCCCACCGCCTGAACCACTGGATCACGAGGCTGCTACAAGAGTCGCAGCGGAGAGTGAATCAGCTCAAGAAACTTCCCCCAGCTGCTATGTGAAGGAACTTCGACCGCCATCAAAACCGCCAGAATCAAGTTCATCAATAGAGGGAGACAGAACAGGGGTTGTGTCCAACCTTGGACTGTTGTACCGATTGAAACATCTTCTGCCGTTGGAGCCACCTGATCCGGAGGCCGGCACATTAGCAATGGAGGTCACCTCTTCGAAGATGGTGGCCTTGGAAGTTCCCCGGAGCTGCTGTGTGCAAAAGGCTCAACCTCCACCTCAACCAACAGAACCACCAAATCCAGTGGCAACGTTAACTGCTACGGGGGTGGAGACTTCTAACACAAGAAAGAAGAGACAAGACGGAGCGGTGTGCACATCCGCAGCAAAGCTTTGGGCTTTCATAAGCCCGAGGAACCCACGACGTCGAAACCGCCAGATTTAGTGATAGCAGCGACCGTCGTAGCGGAGATGGGAAGAGCCTCTGTCCTCAGCGGCATGACAAGGAAGAAAGGAGTAGAAGTAGGTTGGGTAAGCTTGAAATGGGGCTGTGAATTTGACACAGTGGCTCAAGCCCAAAACCAAGCAAAGGAAAGAAAAGCTTCAGATAATGGAGAACATCATGTGACATTACGGAAGCAAGCCCAACTCAAGGAGGAGAAGGACTGGGATGTTGATGGAGGGAATTCACTAATGGGCTAGGCCCAAAAATGTGAGATACCACTTATTCACTTTGCTGAAACAAAGAAAAGAATGGGGCCTCAAACCCATGCAAATGTTGAAATAGGAATAGGCAACCCAGCAGCTATCACTGCTAACCCGGAGTCCAAAAAAACTGCTAAGGGGGAAGGAGGAAAGCAGGCAAAACAAGCAAAAGAGGTGTATCAACAAGGAACAAACGGAGAATTTGCACAAATGGTTCAGTTTCGGAACACCATTGCTTGTTGAGGAGAAGTTGCAACTCTCGAATTTAGGTGAAGAGCCTTCTACTAGCGGGGAAATTCTAAGAATAGCTAGGACAGTGCAAAAGGGCATGTACTTTTTTGACTTTTTACTGGAGCAGTTGAATAAAGGGAATAAGACTAGTAATGAGAAAGCTTTGTCATGGATAATTGCATCATTCAATAAAGGAGTTGGACTACCTTGTGACCACGGTTCTCTGGAAAATCAGTATTTTGGTCTTATGAGAGCCTCCAAGTATGTCACCTATCCCCTTAATCAGGATAGTGCTGTTTCCTGGGAAGCGTATGGTTATTGGAGTGAAGACTTTCTGCTAATTGCTGCAATTGAAAGGGTGAACCAAATGGTAGAGGAGGAGAATCAATGCCAGACGAATTACAGCTTCAGTTAAAGGAGGTCCAACACTGTCTAAAAGATGAGGCTTATCAAAAACAAAGAGAGTTGAATAACAGAGAAAAGGGCATGGGAAATTTGAAATCATTGACTAATGGAACCAATCAGGAGCGAATTCCAAGACATTATGGGACACATGAGGTGGATACAAGGATAAGGGTAAAATCTGAGGTTGGAGAAGCACTCCTTTTGGTTGATTTCTTCCCTAGAATGCATCATGTTTGGAAGCAGCATGGTTTCTTATTTCCAACACAAGGATTACCTTCAACACAAGAGAGTGCATTCTTTTTTTAAGATATTAGACCCAGGAGGAAGCCTTTTATTTTTCAGCACTATTGTTTTCTTTTATGTACATCACCTTGAGGACAAGGTGATTTTTTAGGGGGGGAGCATTGTTAGGTCTCGTAATATTTAAAGGGAGTGCTGATATATGTTAGCTATTGGCAGGGGATTTTGTAACTAATTATGGACAGTAGGTAAGGGGTTTTGTAACAAACTCTACCACCTAGGCAGAAAGAGAATATCCGAATTGGTTAGGAGAGAGCCTATATAGGCAAAAGGAGGGATTTGAGAGGTGCATCTAGGAATTGGAATTAGGCTTGGGAGAGTTTCAAAGTCTCTATAATACTCTGAGCTATTTTACACTTTCAGTTTGTTCTCAATACACACGTAATATTCACTCATATGGCTTGGTACCTATCACAGTGCAGTTACATATAATGGGTCAATCTTTCATTGCTGCTTTAGAACTATTTTGTTTCTACTACATATTCAAATTACCTTCTGCTTATGTAGTTATACTGGATGGTGATAGGCAATGACTAGAAACGTTATGGCTACTGAGTAAAACAAAACATGGGATCTTTCCCTCACGTAAATTAAACCATTACTACTTTTTATTACATAACCCAATCCCTTTCCTCCAGTTACATAAGCTCACGTTGTCATATATTAAAAGGAAGATATTACCTTGTCATCCATTGAATCCTTATTCAGAATTGCATCCATCATGCGTCTCATCATAATAGCAGCATATATACATTTTGGCCGAAAATTATTTTGATGCACCTAATAACAACAGAAGAAGTAGCAACTCAGACATAACAAGACACAGCTGAGGCCAGCTACATGTACAACAAATAGAATTAAATCAAGTTGTCTCAAGATGAAAATAAAAGTGTCGGGAAAGAAGCACTTTTTTCAACATAAGCTTAACATTCAAAGAAAACTTACGGGCACATTTGCAAGAAATACATCTCTTAGGATAGAAAATGCTCTTCCTTCCTATAAAAAGAATCAGACGACAAAGTCACAAAAATAAAGAGGAAAAATCAAAGATTGATTAGCATATCTAATTATGCACAAACAAACACATGAGAGCAAGAGAAAGTTGAAAACCTTTTCACAAGAATTGCTTGAATACATGGGACTTCTCACCTGATGAATAGACAGCAATCAGGAGAATCAGCAACAGACAAGGGAAAAAAATGGGGTGTGGGTGTATCAAGCTTCTTAATTATCTATGATACTCCTAGAGGAAGGAAAAAAACGGGGATACAAAACAAGAATTCCTTGAGCAAAGTGACATGACAGAATAAATATAAACATGCACCCTCCCAATTATCAATGTGCTATGCAATCTTAGGAACCACAAGAACCTAAGAGGAGGAAGCACGTGGATTATAAGATTGATCCTAATTATACTAACCTTAGCAAGCTTAATACAATAAAAGTCAACTAGCTTAAAGATCTAATGTATAGCTTAATTTATGTCTTCCATAAACGAAACTTCAGACAAAAGATCTTGCATAAAAAGTAACTTACGAACATAAGTTCTTTTCATGCTTGGATGCAGTTACAAAAGTGCTAGTTTTGAGTTTGTAATGTTTGCTCCTAGAAAGTTGTGCAGAGACTTTTATGTGAAACATATTTCAATTTTCCAAAAAGCACTAAAAATGACTTTTCAAGAAATAATAAGTTGTATAACCAAAGTTATTCAAACAGTTGCAATGTGACTTTTGACCACCAAAGTGTTTTGAAAAAAAAAAAATCACAAGGTTATCAAAACACGCCAAAGGTTATTTGTATCTATAGAAAGAGAAAAATATCATTGGCAAAATTGCTAGTACAAAACTACCAAGAATTAGAACAACATCTTCTCAATGGTCAATATGACCGGTCAAATCATAAAGTGAACCGTGAATCAAAAGGCCTATTTTCTTCTGCTCATAATGCCCATATGGCAATTTTACTCCTGTTCATCTAACATCTCTCAGAATTGTCATCTCTATTTTCCAAAACATGAACTGAATTGTTGGCTTGGAAATGTGCCTCTTTCCTAGTGTTTTCCACAGATTTTCCAGATTCATTTCTTAATGCCCCAGTTTGGCGATGAAGTGAGGAAGAGAAGATGAATGTGCATGTGTCCATGGAGTTTCCTGAACCAATTTACCAATACTGTTGCCATGTTCCAGTGGCAGAATCATCAACTGGCAATGTCAAGGTCACCATAGGGGGGAAAAGAGAGAGAGAGAGCAGGGGAGGAAACTTTACACTACTTGGAAATAGGTTAAAACTTTACTGTTATATTGGGGACAGTTATTGCTCCGAAATTTTTACTATTACCTTTAAACCAAACATATTCCCTTTCCTATAAGTTTAACCTCAGACTTAAGCAGCCTTTAACCCCCATACCAAATGTAGACCCTAATAAGATTCATCAAACACTATTATGGACCTTTATATAGTCCCATTCAACAATCAAAGATCATTCCCTGCATCAATTTGTCCACAACAAAACTGGTTACTAAGGTTAAATACAATATTGTCCTCCTTGGAAAAACACTTTATGCTCAAAATTAGCAGTCCCCAGAATTTCAGTCTGAAAGACCAAATTCTTACAATGATATTATAGACACCAGTAATAATAAAGATACACAGAAATTTTCCACCAAGCTTACTGATAGTGATGAAGCTTGAGTTCAAACTAACCGTGGGTCAGAAAATCTCTCAATCTAAATGTCAGAATCTCATAGTGAGGGAAGAAGTCCCACACTAGAAAAGAAAGACTTCAATGAGGTCCAAATTAGATGCATGACCCATGAATCTCATGTCTTCAGGTTTTGGGTCATGATTTAGTATCAAGCCCCAAGTACAACTCTTCACTAAGCTCATGGAAAAGTGCTCCTCCCAGCATTTTGGGATCCCTCTTCCCTAGAATCAGACTTCCATCCTACTCACCTAGCTTATTTTAACACCAAATGTTTCCAACAAGGAACTTGTTGGACTGGTACCTAAAGAAAACAAGTAGTGTTTATTGATGTTTCTTAAAGTATTAAAAAGATATGATGAAGAGTTAGAACTGCTCAGCTCTCTAAAAGTCCATTCCTTACAAATGACAATAGACACTAACTAATCACTCTAAAAGACAGCCCAGTGCACAAGGCCCCCCACCTAGTGGGGTCTACGAATAATAGATGTACACAACCTTACTCCCGCTTTGTAGAAAAGCTGTTTCCAGGATTTGAACCTGTAATCTCTAGGTCATAAGACAGCAACCTTTCTATTGTGTTGAGACTTACCCTCTAAACTGACTAATCTCTATTTCTTTTTATTTATAGGCAACTAACTAGCTACCCTACGAAAAAAAACAAAAAGAAAAGAGATCCACCTTGTCCTCAAGCTAGGATAGAAAAAAAATCGCACACAAAAATCCACTAGGGTCGCATTGCTTGAAAAATAAAAGGCTGAAGCCCTCTTTTACATTTGGGCCCAAGACAGGAAAATTCAAAAGAGAATTCTTCCCGCAAAAGCCCAGAATAATTGCCTTCTTAATGTTGAATACAGCCCACTGTTCCAAATCCAATATGCTTGTGCAACTGCAATGGCTGAACCAAGTTGGGCTAGGCCCACATGTGGTGCCATCTGCTTGCAGACTTTGCCTTCTGAATCTCATTTCTGCTTAGTGTGAAATGGGTTTGCCCCATTTGCCCAGCACCTTTTCTCACTGAAACCTTCCCACTCCACCCTTCCTTGACTTGGGCTTGGCCCATTAGGTCAGAAACTGTGCTCAATTGAGACATTCTCACATCTGCCCAAAAGCTTCTCTCTGTTCTCACACAGCCAGCAGTGGAGCGTTGTCGCGTAGCAGCTACCAACTCTGCCTCATTCTTTGATGTCAGTGACTCATCAACCACGGCCACCACCACAATCGCCACCATTTATAGTTCACCAGCCACCACCCCAGAACCTATTGCAACACCCGTTTGACCCAGCCCTCCTCTACTGTCTTATGCGTCTTTACCCATCTCTCCTTCATCACGTGCCAGTTTCAGCATGACTTCCACTTGCGCCAATGCAACCTCTACTTGCGTTGCCGCCACGACAGTCACAACCATTTCTCTTTATTTATAGGCAACTAACTAACTGATAGGATCCTAGCAGAACTACATTATAGACTTGACCTCAACAAAAATAAAACAAATTGCTCTTGCTGGTTGCATCAATCTGAGGTACTCAGTCTACGTAATAAAGGGATGTTCAAGAAGTAACAAGTTGATGACTTACCATCAGTGCTCCATCTCAAGACGGGAAACACACAAAGCAAATTATGAAAATTAGACAAGGATAGCCAAAAAAAGAAAAAGAAAAAAAAACAACATACCTTTGAAAAAAAGAAAAAAAAAAACAACATACCTTTGAATCAAGGTATTCCAATGCTTGCTCTTGCGTATATACACCATGTTTTGCACATTCCTGATCAAGGAGGAAAACATATTCCGCAGTTCAACAGTAGCATAAAGAACAATATAACAAACTGTGTGCAAGCTAACAATGAGCAGATAACTGTTATACGAGTCCCCTTGTTTCTCTGATCTCTCGACCTTAATGACTGCATGAGCATTTTTATATTCTGACATAACCAAATATACAATTCAGTTACCTCAATAGAGGGCATAAGTAACAAACTATAACGAGGATCTCTTCCAACCATTTGAATAACTTCTTGATCGCTCTCCATCCCCATAGCTTTCATTACTACCATAAGAGGAACCTGTAGGAAATAGAAGAAACAAAAATGTCCAAAGCCTAATTTTGATGGAAAGGGAGAGCAGAAGGTACACAAGTCTCATTGAAATGTGCAAAATGAAAACCTTTTTAGGAAACTGATTCAACTGTAACCACATCTTCTCTTTTTCCATCACGATTACAGTTTTTGTTTTTATTTTCTCTGTGCTGGCTGTAACAGATGCAGCAATGCTGAAAGCCATAGTAGGAAACATATAATTTATATCAGCATAAAACAGAATATAACTAAAATAATGCACAATATTGTGGCTATAAATGCCCAACAGGAGTGGCAAGTTATGAATAGTTTATCGATGTGTTCTTCAAATAGAACAAAGAAAAATTAATAGAGGGGGAAATGTGATATGACTAGGGGACCAAAATGGTATCCTCGAACAACAGTCAAGCTCCATGATCTTACAACATTAACACATCAGCCTAAACCAAGAAACAGGAATCTAAACTTTACGAGTGTTCAAGATTTGGGTTCTTTATTGGCAATTGCACTTTTTCACAACTTAAATGACAAGGAGCTTTCTGAATTAGACTCCCTCTTGGATCTCTGAGACTATTCATTTCGCTTCAAACCTAGATAGACGAAGTATGTCCCTCAAGCTTTCCAAGGTGATTTTTGGGCAAATCTGTTGTTTCTATTCCTCATTCATTCCTTGAATAGGGCTACTTTTCTCCTTGATAAACCTCTTTGGAAATCTAAAGCTTCCTCTAATATCAATTAATACCAATTACATGTTGCAAGTTCACAGGCAAAACTGAAGAGTCAAAGAATCTTTAACTGTTAAAAAAAGGAATTGAAAAGATGTTACTAAACACACCCTATTTGACCATTCAAGTGCTCTACTTTGTTCTTCTAAAAACATGCAGTCACTCACTATACTCACCCTATTTGAGCTTTTCCAGTGCTCTTTTTTGGTTCTGAAACAGAGGCTTCATACTGACACTTTATATGGATTCCTAAGGCTTAGAATGGGAAGAAGGATTTTACCTGAGAACATCAGGCAATTCTGGGCAGTAGATTACATGTTAAATGTAAATTATCGCACACAGACAATGCAGGATTGTGCATTTGGGATGAAGCACTGTTTAGCAAGAATACGTCAAGAATTACAACTTATGAACTACAAGTTTAATGATGACTGACTGAAGGCTAATGATGGTGTAATGGGATGATTGCTGTTTACTATTTCCGTATTGACATGTGAAATTTAAGTATTTATTTTACAATTGAATATTTCTTCATGCTTAAGGTGTAGAATTGTGTATATTTAACTTTTTTATTGATTTAATATACCATCATCTAGGTACAAAATTGATCCAATGATCCTAGATATGATTCACAATTTGACAACAATGCCTAAATCAATTCATGATGAATAGCTTCCATAGCTTTGCTAGAAGTAAAGAGACAATTTTTGTGGCACTGTACAATTTATGCTAATCACTGCCGCATCCGCTTGGACTGTATCTCTCATATATTTAAGGAGGTTTTGTGGTACAACATTTGATTTGGTATGAAATTAAGCATTTGGCTTTTATATACCAAAGCACGTGGCCTTTTCTAGATGAGGTTTCCCTAACAAATATACTAAGGGATTGATCATCTTTGCACCACTGATTTTCTATTTTTCCATGTCTTCTTTTTGGCTATTTTGTTATGGAGGGTTTGCCATCCACTTTTCTCTTAATATTTTTTTCTCTTTGCCTTCACAAATTGCCGTTTATCCTAAAAGACAAAATCAAATCAACTCATGAAACTATGTCATTATTTCCTCACTGGTAACAAGTGGTTCTCCCAGAACATGTGCTTCAGACCTACAGACCTACCCTCAGTTAAAAGGAGGAAGAGAACACCAGAGGAATGAACCTCATTATGACTTTGACAACCCTGCAATACCTGATGCTAGAAAAAATGTATCACACAAAAGCATTCATACTAGCCTGCCAGGTAGGAATAAAATGGGGAGGGAGGTAGCGAAAGGTCTCAATGTCAAATCATAAATGTACAAATGCCCGTGTGTATGAGCATATGAAAAGGTGAAGAATAATGCATGATTGACTGAGAAGAAGTACTTACTTTCCTTTCTTGTCAGTGTCTATAATTATTCTATTCTTTGAAAGTTGCTCTTGTATTAAAATTACCTGAAATAAATTGATAAAATAATAATTCAAAATTTAAAAAATAAAAACTATCAAGACAAAAGATAAAAGGAACAGCATTTGGACGAGTTTATAGAAAATAAGTAGTGAAAGTTATTGTCAAGGATTCTTAATCAAAATTCAAAATTTAATATCTGATTTCCAACAATTTTAAATGATCATCCTTTTATTCTAGTAAAGATAATCCAATGTCCATTTCAATTTTTATACAATTACTTCAATTATTCAAACTCTTTTAAATTATATCTTTTACCAACATCAACTAGTCTTGAACAGATTAACTGCCAGACTGTGTCTCTGGCATTGAGAAGCATTCCAGAAAAGAGTCAGAATATCACCTTCTCAGTCCCTTTGATTATAAAATATCCACCAGGATCAAGAGGGCACTCACCTAATCATAGGAAAACTGAAGTAAGATTTAATAAGGAATGAAGAACACATAGGATTAAAAAGAAAAAATGCACAAAGACATAAAAATATTTGTGCTTCCTATCCATACGAACCAAGTTTTGCAAGTTCAGCTTCGTCTCTCCCGAACAGGACACAACTACAACTCCTCAACATGACAGGCATTCTCCCAATACAAACATTGGTCTGTCAAACAAAAACAATACAGAAATATATAATACAGATTAACTTTGTCAAATTCAGATTACACTAATGTTCAAATACCTTTCTTTCTGTTCTTGGGTTGTCATGACTTCCTTGAGTGTACTCGACATCAACCACTATCGGAGCAGCATACCTTGTTATTAGACAATATAAAATGAATCATTATTCGTAAATGGTTAACCACAACTGCAACAAAATGTGTACATTTGGTCTGACTATAACATTCGGCCATTATAAGCACATAACAAAATTGAAACGTCAAAGACATTCAAACAAATTAAGAGAATGACTTTGTATTGACTACAAATCATCAATCGCTAAGCATTATCCAATTAAAAAACATCAGACCATGTTTCAGAGGAAAATGGATCTTACGTCTGGTCAGATAAGCGGCAGATCTGTGGAGTAATGTTCTCAGTAGAACCATCTACTATTATTGATGGCGGATCAATTCTAACATCAAGAAACCTGCGGACAGCTCATTGTACGCTAACTCATCAATAAAACCACTAAACATGGCGGGAAAGCCATCATTGTCAACCTGGGATTCTTTCCAGGACCAAAATGTATATTAACTCAAAAAACAGAGAAAATTATAGGATGCACAATTGTACAAAGTATAAGCAAACCATCATTTGTACCTTAGATAAATATGTGGGAACCTGCTCGACACAATAAGCTCATTAGCTCTAACAATTTTCTTTATCTCGGTTTTCACAAAATAGTTAAAAGAATCCAAATGTTGCTTCACCAATCCTCTAACCTACAAGATTCAAATTCAGACTCAACCAGTTATACAGTGAGAACCAATCATGAGTATTATTATATCATAAATCATCGAATAAGAGCTACCTTGAGGAACTCAGGAAGCAGCTGGAACTTGTCCGTAGCAGATTTTATTGGGGCAGTTAGGAACTGCTTGTCGATGCCGCCAGAATTACCAAAAGGGTAACTGGATAGCTGCTTGCCCACACCCAACCTTAGTTGCCGGGAAAAAAAAAATAAGAAACAACCAAACATCAGCACATACAAAAATAATAAAAACAAACGTGCGAAGAAACATACAAAAATAATAAAAACAAACGTGCGAAGAAACGGTAAAAGAATATTTTTTTGGGCTAATTGAAGAGAAAAAAAGAATGAATGAAAGAAAGAAAGGGAAGAAACGATGACTCACTGGTCGGTGGGTTGGTGCAGAGGTTCGTGCTTGAGGCCCATGACGAATCAGTTGCTGGGCGCTCTCTCTCGCGTCTTGGTTTCGTGTTCCTCAATTCAAACCCTGTTATAGTGAGAATGGAGCCGCGTACGCTGAACCCGTTTTCAGTATTTGCATCAACGTAACCAAATAAACCCTTCAAAAACCCTTTTGCTCGCGAGAACTGAGAAGGAATGGACTTCCATGCCCTCGAAAATAAATGGGGTTGTTTGGGAGTGTTTTGTTGTTAAATTTTTTAAAACTACTTTAGAAAATAATTTAAATTAAATTTTTAAAAATAAAAAAAAAATCTATTTGGCGAGTTAACTTTTAAAATAGTTTTATAATGGTAAAAAAACAAAAAATCTATTTAAATAATTTCTTTAAAAAATAAATTTTAAAATTAATAAAATAAAAAAATATTTGCCACAATGTGACATCGTTCTTCCATAGCCCCTTACTTGAGTTCACTAACAACATTCCTCTATCACAATTAACCACCATCAGAAACCCAAAACCACCATCATCATCAAGTCCAGCCAACAACCAAAAATAGAGCTAGCAGCAAAAATTAAGCTAAGCCAAAACAGAAACTAAAAACCAAAGCCACAAAGCCAAAAATCAGAAAAGAAAAAATCAAAACCACCATCATCATCATCAAGCTTAACCAGTGGCAAAAACCACCACCTGTCCCCCTTCATCCGCCAATCTCCTCCACAAAGTCGTGAAGCCGCAGTTTCCTCTGCCTTGGAATCTACCATCGCCACGGGAAGGCCGATGCTGAGTCGCGACCGCAACCACCCCGAACTCCAGCGCTCTGTTCCAAGCTACTTCTGCCCACGTGTGCCGGTGCATCTGGGGGCTGGGGGCTAGGTTCACGTGCGTCGGCGGATCTGGTCGTGTGCATGGTGGAGGCGGAGCTCGTGTGTGCCAACAGATCTGGTCACGTGCATAGCGGAGGCAAGGGTCGCATGCATAGTGGCGGCGGATCTGCTCTCTTGCTGTCTTGCTTTCTTCCTCTCCTCTCTTGCTCTTCTAAAATGAAAACACAACAGGGGCTTGGTCGCTTGGTTGCTGCGGTTGGGTCATGGTGGAGCTCTAGGTAACACCGAAGAGAGTAGGTCGTGACAACGAGTTTGGGGAGCAGGTCTTACCAGAGCTACTTGAAGGCTGTCTTGGGAGCTCTTGGTTGAAGGTGAAAGGCATCTAACAAAAAATAACAAAGAAAAGCTCCCGAGAGGATTCGAATAATGGCAAAGAACAATAACTTAAGTTATTTACAATTATGACACTTGTTTTCCACTAATTTGAAAACAACTTGAAACTGTTTTGCATTTTCCATTTTTAAAATGACAGTTGTGGTTTTTTAGTTTTTAAAACATGAGATAGGAAATATCTCAATCAAACAAGTTTTTTGGTTTTTTTAATTTACTTTTAAATTTTATTTTACTTTTAAATGTCAAAAACAACTTTTAAAAACATTTGTCAAACAGGCCCTATATTTTCGAAGAGTTTTAAAATAGGAACAAAATATAGAATAATTAAGCAGCTAAAACTTGTAAATCTTTTTTAACAATTTTAATTTTGTATTCAATGGTAGACAGTCTAAGATATAGATGATTTATTGTTATAACAGTTGGATAATCTTGTAGTCTTCTTTCAAAATCAAATATTTCTTGTAAAACTTGCTTCCAAAGATGATTAAGAAGCTTTAATTGCTACCTTAATGAATATAATAGATACATTTAACAGTGACTTAGACAATTTAAATATTGTTCACACTAGTTAATATAAAATTCTAAAGCATGAAACATTTCATATAATTCATGTCCTAGTTCTAAACCAGGTTGTGAATCATTTTCAATAAGATCTATTAAGTCTAACATTTTGTTTTGATCGTACCATAATTTATTAAGTTCACTTTTAGGTTTATATGCATAAACCATGAATCATGAAGTACGGAAAACTTACAAATTTTTTTCTTGGATACTTTAAAACTTCGAAGATTTTATTAAATGCTGGTAATTATACAAGTAGAGGGAAAGATACAAGATTTTTCTGCTAGTGAGTAGAGGCCAATATTTTTTTCGATTCTCTCTTTTTGCCTTATAATATTGCTTACATAGAAAATCTATTCACTATTACAATAATTGCTAGTAGGCAGATGATTCTTCTATCTTGAAAGATAGACTTCCCATCTTTTTTCTTTTCCTATTGAGGGATTCTTCAATAATTTACTTTATAGAATAGGTCTTGACTTTTCTGCTTTTACTATTCTTGTCTTCATCTTCTTTAATTGTTGAAAGATATTGATGACTTTGTCTTATTTTACTTTTATTGTTCAGAGATGTTGTTGATACTTTCTTTTTCTTCTTTTCTTCAAAAGTTATTTTGATCTTCAATATCTTCAAAATAATGGCCCGGACTTGGAATTGATCTCTTTCTATCCTTCTGATTTGGCTTATATAGCTTATAATTGTTCTTGCATTTTTTCTTCCGATATGGCTACTGCTAAGGCTGCCAATAACTATTTTCTTTAGGCCAAAAATTGAGTTCCTTTTTCAATTCTATCTTATTGGATAAGCTTGTAGATGTTTGGCCTCCCAGAGAACTGCTTTTCTTATTATGTGAATAAGATATCCATGCATCAATAGCTTTTTTGCTGATTAGATTTAAATCAAAATGTCCCCACCATCTAACTTTGATGACCCTAATCAAATATTGAATGCTCGTATCTTCTGCCATTTTAGTTGAATCATACTGTCGTTGCATGATCTAGGTTACCCCTAAGGATGCTACAAATGATATTAACTTCATTTCTAGTACAAGTGAGGTTTTAACTTTAAAATATTCATATCCCATGGCTGCTTCTTTTGGGAAATAGTAGTTATTGGATCGAAGTCTAAAATTGATTCAAGGAATTGTAAGGAGATTCCCCTTCTGAACCACAAGGGCATGGACAGAAGAATAATATCTGGTGCCAGCCTTCTATGTAATCAAAAAAATTATAATACGAAGGCTCAAATTTTCAACCAAATTCTTATACTCGAAAAAGACTCTAGTTCCAATTTTTCAAGGTTAAAATGTTAAAGATCTTTAGCTTGGAATGGGATATTCTATTTGGGTCTTTTTTATTAGGTATATGAGTTAACTCTATGGATTCGGTGTCAACTAAAATGAATTCATAAAAACTTGGTTCTTATGTAGATGAACTAGTATATATTGAAAAGATTTTGGGAAAATATGTTTATACATGGGTTTTCCATCTACAGTAAATCATTCTTTTTCAATGGGTAAGATTAATAAGGATTGAGGCTTTTTCAATATAAGGATAATCTTCATATGTTGACGGCTTGATAATAAATAAATCTTATGGTTTTTGAAAGTTATGGGGCTAAAAATTTGCTTTGAGATGGTACTTCTGTTAGGTCCAGAACCTTGCAAAAAGTGTAAATGCAAAATATTTTGAGTGATAACACAATTAATTTAGAGAAAATATTTTGAAGAAGGACTAATGTCTTTCTTGAGTTTCTTGAAGTACTAAACAGGTCCTTACGTTAGCATAACACAGTTTTTAAAATGTAAATATTTTCACTCTATATGTACAGACATGTTTGATCTCATTTAAAAAGATGAGAACTAAATGAAAATGAAAAATATATTGTGATATGATTGTGTACATGTCTAACAGGTTGAAGAAAATTATTATGCACAAGAAATCAAGGCTCAGATCTTCAGAAAATAGCATGCGACTTTAGAAAGTACATTTTATATGAAGATTTTAAATCAACTTTGAAGCAAGTGTGTTCTATAATCTTCAATCATCTTAATCATAATCACATCATCATCTACGAGCTCTGATTGAAGACTAGAAGATTTTATATATATATATATATATATATATATATATATATATATATATATATATATATATATCAAGGAACTGATTTTACACTTTAGAAAGTTCACTTCACAGTGAAATGGTACGCTTTGCAAGAAAATGAGGGAAAATTTGAAATTCAAATTTAAAGTTAATCCCAATCATTGACTGGTGTAACATCTCTTCTGCTAACATGGCCAACCACTTTAGCTTCTAGAAAGAAAAGTTCAGAAATCTTATTTAGAAAGTAAAAAGCAGTTTCTAAAAATGGGCTCAAAAACCTCTTTCACATAACGGCTTCTGCAAAAGCTCTGACAGCACTAAGCTACTCCTATAGACTGCTTTTCCAGGATGTAAACACCATATTTTGTCCAATCTTTTTATTTGTTTTCATATTTATTATTTTTGTTCTTACAAAGTTCGGTCCATTTTATTGTCTAGCCCATTTTCATTTTTGTTGCAACCCACACTTTGTCAATTCAAATTATACCCGATTCTTTTTTTCTTTTTTCTGTCTTTTTTTTACTCTCCTTCTTTTAGTCTGTTCTATCCGAGACAGACCAAAACCCAAAATAAAAGGAAATATGTTACTCAGTCTGTGACACACACAAACTAGCCCGTGACCAGAGCAAAACCAAAAGGAAAAAGAAAAAGGAAGTCAAACATCGGGTGGCAAATGATGATGTTCTTGATTTTTTTGCTAGAAGGCAAGTTTGTTTTCGATGATGAGCTGGAGACAATTTTTTTGATCAAAGAGATCAATAGCATGATATAATCATCCATCATCAGTGAGAAAGGGACCGGAGGAGAAATTTTCAGACCATCAACAAGAATTACAGAATCAGCAGAAAACTCAAACACTAAAAAATTTCAAAACCTACATACTGATACATCAAGAATCCTGCTCAATCTACCTGCAAGAAAATTTCAAACAAATCCCAGCAACACAACCAGTAGCAACAAAGGTAAATCCAGCAACATCAAAGACATTATCATCATCAAATTTTAATAGAAATTTAAAACAAAGAGGGGAAAAGGGGGGAGGAGGCTGCGTCAGTGCTCCTCCCCCCACCACCATGCCGCAACCTTCCATGGATCATATCATCATCATCTTCAATTTTCCCTTCATGTTGCCCCAATCAGAATTGCCCTCCATCATCCTCAATCCGCCACCACGGCAGAATGCCCTCCATCATCCTCAATCCGCCACCACGGCAGAATGCCCCGCACCACCATGACTCCCCTTCAGATCTTCTTCTTCCCAGCGCGGCCTCCATGTCATCACCATCATCACCCACATTCACCACTAACCACCAAGCTCCACTACCCAAACCTCCAAGAACCACTGCATACTCCATCGTTCCGATCTACTCCCATCGCCATGAATCCCAAGCTTTGCGAGCCTCAAATCCGCCACCCTCTTCACCACCCAATCGCCCGCAAGCTCCACTATCTCCGCCTTCAGCCACCAGGGAACCTCACCGCCACTCCTCAGCAGATCGAACCAGTCCGCGAGACCCAGCCTCCCGCTCCGTGAATCAAGGCCAAAACCATCATCGTGCGGCCAACCTCCCCAAACCACCGTGAAACCGCAGTCTCCATCCCCTCCGAACCACCGCGGGCCTCTATCCGCGAAATCACCGTCTTCCCCTCATATGACCACAACTTCGGCCTCACACCCCCTTGCTTAGCTCCCTTGTCTCGTTCTCACTTTTTCATTCTCCCAGCTTCTTTCTCTCTCTGAGTGTATATGTGCATGTGAGAAACGAAGAGAGAGTGAGAGAGAGATTTGTGTGTGTGTTGGGTGAGAGAAAGCTGTCATGTGAAAGAGTGAGGAGGTGCGTGTTTGTATGTGTCCGTGTGTGCTTCTGTGAGAGTGAAAATGAGAGAGATCTGGAAGTGTGTGTGTGTATGTCTGTGTGAATGAGTAGGGAGTGAGTGCAATGTTGAGCCCCATTTTCAAATTATTATTATTATTATTATTTTATATTGTTTTATTTTGTTAGAATAGGTTTTGGGTCTTATTTATTTAATTAATATTTATTCTTGAGTCTCTGAGTTTGTTGCAGTCTAAATAAAAAGTTTATTTAATTTAGGTTCAAAATAAATACTTGGTTTTTTTTTATTATTTATCAAAAGCGAGAGTTATGTTTTTTTAATAACCATTTTAATTTATCTAATATTTAGTGAATGTTGTGTTAAAAAAATTTTAAAAAATAAAAAGGGATAAAAATAATTAGGACTTTGTTTTAGTTTAATTACTTATGTATTTCATTTAAATTAATTATGTATTTTTTATTTTTATTTTTTTTGTTTAATTACTTTATGTTTCTGTGCTTTACTTAAATCAATTGTGTATTATGTTTATAAATTAATTTTTATTTTTTTAGTTAAATCATTTTACATGTTTATATATTTTGTTTAAGTTAATTGTGTGTTTATGTTTATGAATTAAATTTTTTTCATTTTTGTTTAGTATTAATTATTTTATATATTTATGTGTTCTGTATAATTGTGTTTATTTCGCTTTTTTTTTGTTTATATATTTTATTTAAATCAATTGTATAATTGTGTTGATTTTACTTTTTAGTTTAATTACTTTATGTTCATATGTTTTGCTTAAATTAATTATGCGTTTATGTTTATGGATTAATTTTACTCTTTTTTAGTTTAATTATTTTATATGTTTATGCGTTCTGCCTAAATTAACTGTGCAATTGTATTTGTAAATTAATTTTCCCAATTCTCGTTAAAATTAGAGCTTGTTAAAAAATATTTTCCTTCCATTTTAATGATGAAAATCCTTTTCAGAAGACTAAAATCAACCAACACACTTCTTTTTTAATTTTATTTTAAAATCCATGCAACAACTTATGATATTGATGTATGGCTTGCTATCCTTCAAGTTGGGTTTATTGTATAGTTTATACTATCCTAAATCCTATGCAAGAGTGGATTTTAGTTTCCTAAAAATTAGTTTCTTTAATAAAATCAATTAACCCAAAAGTATTTTCTACAGAACTACGTGGCTTTGAGTTCCTCATTGCACCAGAGGATACGTAAGCGTAGCCAACAACTATCAAGCTAAAATCCTTTTTCATAAAATGTGTCCTTTGTTTCTTGTTTTAATTTTAACTTTATTTCTTTGTAAATATGTAATTGTCATACTTTTGGAGAAAAATAAATATTATAAAATTATAATCAATTTGCATAATAAGCTCTAGGGTAACCGTATTTATACGGATATATTAGGGGTGCAGTGAGATTAAGTTTCCACCCTTCCCTAATAATAATCAGACTCTTGAACCTTAAATCTCTTTTAAAAGACCAGTTTGCAAATCAAAAGGTTTTCCAGTTTTAACCAGAATTAAAATTGGTGGCGACTCTTGCTTTATTTTAAAATCAGTCGTCATCCTCGTCGCGGCACCTTTCGGGCACATTGTGACAGTTTGGTGACTCTACTAAGGATATCTTTTGAGAGTCAAGCCTATTAGAGTGAATTATGTAAATAATTATAACTTTATAATATTCTTTTTCCCCTTCATTAACCTTTATTTTATTCTTGTAAATAATTGTCTTCTTATTTTTTTTTCTGTTTATAATTGTCTTCTTATTTCTTTATGTGCATAATTGTCTATCTTATTTGTGATTATTTGTTACTAAAACCTTACGGTAGATGACTTTTGTATATATATGGTGTTTTGGCTTTGTTTTGTAGGAATGCGTATAGTATATAGAGGTTCAAAGGTTTGTATGCTCCATACACACACTTCCACTATCACTGTCCTCACACACTATTTGGGCTCTATACCCGAGCCTTGGAAAGCCATAGGGCAAGAAGGGGTTTTGACGTTGTTATTGTGAAGCTTATGCTTCCCTGATAGTCATTGACTCATCTGTTCAGGTTGTTACTAGAACTATGGGTTGCCATATTGTGACTTTCATGTCTCTATGGTTTAACTCATGGAACTGAGTTTTTATCTTATTGGTAAAGGTAGCCTGGGGACCACAATTTTTTAGGGGTCTAGATCCACCCAAAAGCTGTGCACTGCTAGAATGACATTAGATGCCTACCTCAAATATGGTTGACCATAGAACTAAGCCTTAGATTCCACCCTGTTAGGACACAAGGGAGCATATTTCTTTTTCTTTTCTCCATCTTTTATACATCATGCATTTTTAGTATCATATAACATTTATCATGGACATTACAACATGCATTATTAGTTTTTGTATAAATAATTCATATTTCAATTATGCATGACATTCATATTCTTCTCATTTAGCATATTCATTTAAGCATAAAAAAAAAGAAAAAGGATCCTTTATGCATATTTATTCATGCATTCACTTCATGTAGCATGCAAATTTATTCATGACACGCATCTCATTCATTTTCTCTCCTTTTGAAGGATCTGTTGATGGCAAAAGAATCACATCATATTAGACAGTAAATGATGGAAAGAGCACAACATATTAGCAATGTGTCTAACTTGAAAATAAACATGCAGGGCTGTATTCATTGTGGAGCAAAATCTCCCTTGAATATATTGTTAGTTACATTTCTGCCTTATAGGATATTTTCCTTCTATGCGGAATGTAACAAAGAAGATCAAGTTTTACATTGCTAGTGTGCTCCTAATGAAGTATATTGTGGAATGATAATCTCTTGTACTTGAATCCATCACATATCTTGTCTTATGGACATCTTGTCCTCTGAACAAGATATGAATCAAGTTCGATGTTGTCAAAATAAATGTGATTCTCCGCCATCAAAGGGTCTTTAAGTTTTTTTTATTTGCTTATCTTTTTTTTACCTTTTGTGAAGGTTATCGAACATTGCAACTTCAAAGAAAGCTTTGTCAAACACCAGTGTGTCGACTAGAGAGCCGTACGAACTACGATCCAGAGTTGAGAAAGAAAAAGCTACCAAGGATAAAGGCAAAGGAAAAACTATGGCTGCAAACAGCGGAACTGAAGGAAGGAATTTAAGTTAAGAAATTGATGACCTAAAGGATATGATAAAGTCCATGTTTAGACCGGAATTTAAGAAATTCATTGTTGATACAGTGAATATGGCTAAGGAAAATGCTGAAAATCTTGACCATGAAGAACAGGCAGGATATGACAATGATAAAGGGACTGGCTCTGCCAATGAAACAACAAAGGAGTTAGAACAACAAAAGCTAAAATAAGAGCTACATGAGAGCATGCAAGAGCAGTTTCAAATGCTGTGTGGGCCTAACCCTTATGGCTCAATGAGTATTAGCGATCTGTGTTTAGCTCCTAATGTGGTTATTCCCAAAGACTTCAAGATGCCTGAGCTCATCAAGTTCAACGGTAGCACCAATCCTATTATGCATCTGCGAATGTATTGCATGAAGATAGGAATGTGGTCCAAAGAAGAGAACTTTGTGATCAGTTTTTTTTCCCTAAGAGCTTGGAAAGAGCTGCATAGGAATGGTATATGCAGATGGACCGAACGCAGATCAGGTGTTGGGAAGACCTGGCTCAGGCTTTCACCAACCAATATAAGTTTAACCTGAATGCTGCACCCCCAAGAGATCAGCTGAAAGGGATGAGGAAGAAAGAGAACAAGTCTTTCAAGGAATATGCCTAGAGATGGAGGGCCATGATTGGAAGGATCGTCCCAACAATGTTAAAGCAAGAAATGTGCTCTTATTTCATTCGTACATTGGAAGGACCTTTTTTCAAGAATATGCTGGGGACACATGTCAAAGAGTTTGTTGATTTGGTTGAAATCGGAGAAAGGATTGAGACCAATATCCAAGAAGGGATGGTAGAGCATGTTACGGAGGAAGCGAGTCTCAATCCAAGAAGGGTTCCCATCTTAAGAAGAAAGAGAATACTGTCAACCATATCCACCCTCAACAACCAACTCCTCGACCAAACCGTTATCCAACCTACCAGCAAACACAGTACCCATCTTATCTACACCAACAATATTCATCCCCGAGAACCATTTCACCACAAGTACCATATACACCCCATCCCTACTAAATCAACCACGTCACCTATCCACGACCTTATACATCAATGACACCTAGACCTTGCCAAACACCACCCAAACCCACCAAACAAGCAATCCCTTTACAACTCCTTCACCATTCAATACCAACAACACCCACAGACCTCCAATGGAGAACCATCCCTTACCCGATTTTCACATGAGCCATGCCGAGCTGTTTAAGCACTTGTGTAGAGACAACTTGCTAGGTCCACGTCCTGGGAAGACCTTCATGCCACCATATCCTCAGTGGTACAACCTAAACCAAACTTGCAATTATCATTCCAACTCCCCAGGACATTCAGTCAAAGACTATTACTGGTTTAGAAGCGCGGTGTGGCGTCTAATTGATAATGGTGCCATTAAGCTGGAGGAAGAATTAAGATCACACATAAGAAACAAACCATTTCCCAATCATGGTGGGGGACAGGTGAATTCTATTTGCCATGAGAAGTGCACAAGTCAAGGAGTAGAGAATGCCAGGCTCCCAATGAAAGAGATCTTGGATGCATTAAGGAAGGCAGGATATGAGATGGAAATTAAAGGGATGAAAGGAATAAAGACGATAAAAGGGGATAAAGATGATCTGTTCCATAAGTGTTCTGGATGGAAACACCATATTGTAGAATGTTTAAAGCTAAATTCCTATATTGGAAAGATGATTAAGTTTGGGGTACTTGAGATGCCAAGGGCTATCAAACAAAGCATCAATATGATTCATCTTGCACCCCCTATCTTTAAAGTATACAATCAAGAGCTAGTACTTGTTTTTAAAGTGCCTAAGCCATTTCCTTATGAAAGTGACCGTGCAGTCCCGTGGAGATATGAAACCCTGGTGGAACCTAATTCATTGATGTCTGGAATGACATCTTCCTGTCAAAGAGCAGTACCCGTCTTCAAGGTATCTAGATTACCTCCTCATCTTGCAAAGTCTGATTACCCAAAAGTAAGTGTAGAACCTGGCAATGAAGAGTCCTCTGTATAAGAATCTATAACAAATATTATAGGAATTGGGGGAATTACTTGAAGTGGCCGGTGTTATACTTCAGATAAACTTTTAAAAGACCCCAAGTAGTGCTTGTGAAGGAGAGCAAAAGAAAGAACCATGAAGAAGAAGAAGAAGAATTTCTAAAGATAATGAAACAAAGTGAGTATGATGTGGTGGATCAGTTGAAGAAAACACCAGCAAAAATCTCACTTTATTCCTTGATTTTATCTTCGGAGGCTCATCGTAATGCAATCAAGAAGGTGTTAGATCAGGCATATGTATCCAAAGATATAACCCTTGGTAGAGTTGAAGGAATTGTGGGTGCTATCAGAATAACCAATGCCATTACTTTCACTGAAAGTGAAATCTTCCCTCATGCAGTGGGATGCCTGAAGGCGCTCCATATCACTCTCAAGTGCCAAGGGTACAACATTGCAAAAGTATTGGTTGAAGGATCAGCCTTCAATGTGCTTCCTTATTCCACACTATAACAGCTCCCAATTGATCCTTCCACAATTAAACCAAGCGGGACAATTGTCAAGGCATTTGATGGATCTTTGAAGGAGATCATGGGAGTCATTGATCTTCAGCTACAAATTGGGCCAACTACCTTCATAACCAGATTCTAAGTAATGGACACTAAACCAGGGTATACAATGCTGTTAGGAGGCCTTGGATTCGTGAGGCAGGTGCAGTCCCTTCTACGCTTCATCAGAGGGTGAAATTCATAGATGATGGGAAACTCATAACTATAAAAGGGGAAGAAGAATTGTTGGTGACTAAGCTAGTGTCAATGCCATATGTCGATTGTGCTGAAAACACCTTCGAGGTATCATTCCAAAACCTTGAGATAGCAAAGCCAGTGGAACCAAAAGGTGGTATGTATCAAGTGGCCGCTCAGATAATGCGCAAGAGCGGATTTGAAAAAGGAAAAGGATTAGGGAGTCAACTGCAAGGAATCAAGAATTTGATCTCGCTTCCTGACAACCCTAGAAAGTTCGGTCTTGGATATGAAGCCATAAGTGATTAGCAGTCTTTTGAGCTCTCCAAGAAAAAATCCCACATATTAGGGACACATTTCCTATGCCCGCTGCAGTGATGATGATAGAAAGAACTGAAGCTGTCAGCACCCTTGGAGGAATCATGGAGATACCTCAATTGATTTACCCTAATCTCGAGCTGTTAAACAACTGGGAGTCTACTCCCCTGAATGATTTATTTTTCCTTGAGTAATGGATACTTAGTCACCTTTGTTTGTATTTCAATTGAATAATAAAATGATTATGAATTATTTTTCTTTTCCAATTCTTTTTTCCTTATTTATTTTTTTCTTTTATTTATTTTCGACCTTATCTCAATTCCAGGGACTCATCTCTTTCAGAACCTTCATATCATGCAAATGATTGTGAAAACCCATTAACTGATTATTGCGTTACAACAGACTTAAATGAAAATGAACAAGTTGAAGATCCTGAGTTGTGCCAACAATTTGCCAAAATCATAAATTTAATGGAGAAAGGGATAAATCCACATGATGAGGTTGTTGAAACTGTAAATTTGGGCACTGATGAAGACAAGAAAGAAGTGAAAATAGTCAACAATCCAGAAAGGGAAAAGATTATTGCACTATTCTGTGAATTCCTAGATATTTTTGCTTGGTCTTACAAAGATATGCTTGGCTTGGACCCAGAGATAGTGGCTCCTAGCATCCTCATAGCATCCCATTGATTGAGGGAATGGAACCTAAGTGACAAAAGTTACGGAGGATGAGTCCAGAAATGTCGCTCAAAATCAAGGATGAAGTCAAAAAGCAACTTGATGTGGGTTTCTTTGAGGTTCCACTCTACCCGAAATGGATTGCCAACATAGTACCTATGCCAAAAAAGGATGGAAAGGTCCAAATACGTGTGGATTATCGAGACCTGAATAAACTAAGCCCAAAAGATAATTTTCCTATCCCACATATAGATGTTCTAGTTGATAACACAGCTAGAGGCCATCGATTCTCTTTCATGGATGGTTATTCAGGCTACAATTAGATCTTGATGGCAGAAGAAGGCAAGGAGAAAACATCATTTGTCACTCAGTGGGGAGTATTTTGCTATAGGGTTATGCCGTTCGGACTAAAGAATACTGGGGCAACCTATCAAGGAGCAATGATGACTCTTTTCCATGACATGATTCACAAGGAGCTAAAGGTGTATGTGGATGACATGGTAGCAAAGTCACAAGAAGGAGAAAGTCATGTTGCAGTGCTTAGAAAACTATTTGAACGGTTGAGGATTTACAAGCTTTGACTGAATCCAGCAAAATACACCTTTAGAGCATCTACAGGAAAATTGTTGGGGTTCATTGTCAGCAAGAAAGGTATTGAAGTGGACCCAGACAAAATCAAAGCCATCCAAAACATGCCAGCACCCAAGACGGAGAAGGAAGTTCAAGGTTTCTTAGGCCAACTGAATTACATAGCAAGATTCATCTCCAATTTGACACACACTTGCGAACTGATATTCAAGCTATTGAAGAAAAGTCATTCGAGCAAATAGGATGACGAGTGTCAAGAGGCCTTTGACAAGATCAAGAATTACCTTTCAAATCCACCTCTCTTAGTTCCGCTAACATCAGGGTGACCACTCATACTATACCTCACGGTATTGCATGAGTCTATGGGTGCAGTATTAGGTCAACATGATGAGTCTGGTCGAAAGGAGCAAGCTATTTACTACTTGAGCAAGAAATTCAATGACAGCGAGTCCAGGGATCTAGCTATTGAGAAGACTTGTTGTGCACTAGTGTGGACGACAAAAAGATTGTGACAGTACATGCTCTACTATACAACCTTGCTCATGTCTCGGATAGATCCTATGAAATGCATATTTGAAAGCCCACATATCTCCCTGAGGATGTCCAAATGGAAAGTAGCTTTAGCAAAATTTGACATCAAGTATATGACCAGGAAGTCTATAAAAGGGAGTGTGATAGCTGACCACTTGGCCGAAAACCCATTTGAAGATTATCAGTCGATGGAACTTGAATTCCCTGACGAGGATGTTCTAGCAGTTGTAGAAGAAGACAGTGAAAATAAAAAAGAAGAAAGCTCAGTGTGGAAAATGTACTTCGATGGTGCAGTTAATATATGAGGAAATGGAGTTGGAGCAGTTTTAATATCCCTTGACGGCAAATAATTTCCAATTGCTGTAAAATTGGCATTTGATTGTACAAATAACATGGCTGAATATGAAGCATGCATAACAGGCCTGAAGGCAGCAATATCCTTTGGAGTGCAAAACTTGGAGGTTTATGGAGACTCAGCCCTAATCATTTTCCAAGTTAATGGAGAATGGCGAGTTAAAGAACATAGGTTACTATCATACTTTGAGCATTTTGTGAGCTTAAAAGATGAGTTCAAGGATGTCAGTTTCTATTACCTACCTCGTGATCAGAATCATTTTGCAGATGCTTTAGCTACCTTGGCTGTGATGATCAAGCTCGATCTGGAAGTGGAAGTAAGGCCTTTGCAAGTGGTTGTTAGAAGAGAGCCAGCATACTGTGCTAACATTGAAGAAGAACCAGATGGCCAACCATGGTTGCATGATATTAAAAGATTCATTAAGGAAAGAGAATATCTTGCAGCAGCAAATGAAAATGACAGGAAGACACTGAGACGACTATCCATGTCGTTCTTCCTCTCAGGGAAAGTATTGTATAAAAGGAGCCACGACGGAGTTTTGTTAAGGTGTGTCGATGCTAGGGAAGTGAACTCCATTGTATCAGAAATCCATGAGGGTATTTGTGGTACTCATGCTAACAGACACACATTATCCCGACAGATCCTTAGGCAAGGATACTGTTGGTTGACCATGGAAAAAGACTATATAGAGTTTGTCAAAAAATGTCACAAGTGCCAAATCTATGCTGATCGAATCTATTCTCCTCCTGTTCCATTACATACTCTTACGTCACCTTGGCTGTTTGCAATGTGGCCATGGATGTCATAAGACCAATCAACCTCAAAGCCTCCAATGGCCATCGATTCATTCTGGTAGCTATTGATTACTTCACCAAATGGGTAGAAGCCACTTCTTATGCCAATGTGACACAAAAAGTGGTAGTGAAGTTTCTGAAGAACAATGTCATTTGTAGGTATGGGTTGCCAGAGAGGCTCATCACAGATAATGCCACAAATTTCAACAATGCAGATATACAGAAACTATGCGAGCAATTCAAGATTAAGCATTATAACTCAGTTCTTTACTGACCAAAGATGAATGGGGCTATGGAAGCGGCGAACAAAAACATCAAGAAGATTCTAGGGAAGACGGTGGTCACCTACAAGGATTGGAGTGGTATGCTGCCTGATGCATTACATGCCTATCGTGCTTCTGTCAAATCCTTAACTGGGGCAACTCTGTACTCGTTAGTGTATGGGATGGAGGCACTAACACCCATAGAAGTGGAAATACCGTCCTTAAGGATCTTGATAAAAGTTGAATTGGAAGAAGCTAAGTGGGCCATACATATCGGCAGGTGGATCCTCTGAGGGGTCCTCCTCTGAATGCTGCGAACGAGGTACGTACTCAGGTACGGTGCCCGAGCTGCAGTGTAGATCCGAAGAATCCTCTCGTCGCGTGTGCGAGCACGCTCAAAAACCATATCGTCGCCATAAGGTGACATCGATGAGAAAAGGTAGCTATCTACAAGGTGAGCAAACGGTCGTCTGGGGAACATGAAAACACGAACTGTGCAGCAGCCCTCAAAATGATAAGATCCGTACTCCGGATCATGGTGGAACTCCCACGTAGGTGTCTTAATCTAGAGCACGAACATCGCCATCCGAATCTGAAGACGTGACGGAAAGAAAGAGATAGAGGGAGTGAGATTTCTTACTAAAGAAACTCAGTAGGGTTTTTCCTCCTATCTAGGTGTCATCATCTACGTCTCCAGGAATCTCGGTTTCTTAGTAAAAACATGGGCATATAATGGTTCAATTATGAAGTTCGCAATTGTTAACCTCCGAGGCCCATTCCTTTTAATTCTAAAATTTCTGGGTTACGTAGTCTATAAGTCTTGAAACTTAAATCATAAATCACGGTACATAAAATCATAAATCGTGGTTCCTAATATCATGGATCATGGCACATAAATTCATAATTCATGGTACATAAAATCATAGATCATGGTTCCTGGTATCATGGATCATAAACTCATATTTCATGGTATATAGAAGCATAGTTCTTAGAACATGGTACATGGTAATTTATCTTGGTTACTTTAGGTGACATTAAAACCTCATTATTTTCTTCCTGGGGCCACCCTAACTGATCTCCCTTTGGAGAAACTTCTAGGTTATGAGCTCATATCACGCTAGTCGTCACTAGCACATGGACTTATCCTTTTTGATAAGTTAAAGGTCTCGACTTAAAGTACGAGTCTAGGGGGCTAGAATCACCTCATCCCCACCCTTAGTTTGGTGGTTCAAAGGATCATTTTCTCATAGTTTAAGTCACCTTAAGTCTTAGCATGTTTATTGAGACGCCACTTAGTTCATACAAGTCACATATCTATTATTACAACATAGGCATCTCTAAGTTCTTGAAGAACAATCACATGCAATAAATAAAACTATCATTTAAAAATAAGAGCTCACATAATATCATACAAGTCATGAGGTAAACACCAATTCATCATATTCATAATCCAAGAATAGGCATGTGAGATCATCAAGTCATATTCACATAGAGGAAGGAACACTTATCTACACACTTTAGATACTGGTAATTGATTACATGGGCCTTGTAATTGATTACTTGGCTCAACTTTCTAAAACCGAGAAGTTTAAGGTCCTAGTAATCGATTACCTCTATTGAAAATGCATTCTGGGCCTCAAGAACACCTAAGTAATTGATTACATGGAGTGATAATCGATTACTAGGGTCCAGAAACATGTTCTGGGTTTCCCAAAGTATTGTGTAATCGATTACATCATCTTGTAATCGATTACACAGGCCAAAAACTCATATACGGGTGTCCAAGGCACTCTGGTAATCGATTACATAAGCCCTGTAATCGATACCAGTAACCCAAAATAGAATTTAAGGGGCTGGTACTGTTAAGGCAGATCCGAAAATCAGTAATCATCAAATCATGTATAAAACTTCTTTTTCAATGCACCTAGGTCGCTAGTTTCTCTTGGAACCTTTTTGTGGCTTCAATACTTCATAGAGGCAAAATTTATCTTTTCTTAAGATGAAATGGGCAAGTCCGTGAGCTTTAGTAGTTTTAGGTGATAACATAAAAGTAAACGTGCCATACATTCCGTTTTTATAGTTCATTAGAAAGTAAAGTGATAGCGTAAAGTATATATGAAATGCACATTCATTCTTAGCCTTTGAGTTTAGTAATGACTTGAAATATAACATGAAATGCAAAGCTTGGAATTTAAACGTGCATTATGCAAGTTCATTCTTCATCTTGGGGTTTAGTGATAGCATAGAAAGTAAACGTGCTATGCAAAGTATAAAATAAACGTGAATGCAAGTTACTTTTATATCTTGTCTAGAGCTCTTACAAGACTTTAGAAAGAACAAAGTTCCAACCCAAAACTCATCCTCACATGAAAAGAAAACTATTAGTGCTAAGATAAAAAAAGAAATTATAACCTCAAAGAATCATGGAGATGGCTGAAATCATACTTGGTTTAGAGTCAAAAGTTTCAAGCTTTAGAGTTTGTTCATGTGACAAACGTCAACATGAAACCCTCATCATCAAGCTTTCATTTTTCCAAGTCCCATAAGCCTCCATGGCCAAAATTTTGAAGAGAAAGAGAAGTCTAAAAAGTGTTCAAGAGAGACATAAACTCATTCTTTACTCAACTTTAGAAAAGATGAAACTTTCCTTTTAAGAAAGATTCAAGCTTTAGAGGTTGTCTAAGTGATAAGCACCCTCATGACATACTCATCATCAAGCTTTCATTTTTCCAAGTTCCAAAGGCCTTCATGGCCGAAACATGAAGAGGAAAAGAGAAGTTCCAAATGTTCAAGAGAAATATAACCTCATCCTTAACTAAACTTGTAAAAGATGAAACTTTTCTTTAAGAAAACCTTGAACTTTAGAGGTCTCATGTGAGATGAACTCATAGTCACCTCTAGAGAGCACTCATCATCAAGCCATCATATTCAAGGCCTTGAGGCCAAAATCTAGAGGAAAAGGAAAGGAAGAAACCGAAAAAGAAAACATCATAGAGGTTCAACCATTCATCATTTCCCAACAAGATTCAAACATAAAGATCAAAGACATATCTTTAGAAAGGTTCCCCACCTTGTGTTTCTCGAAAATGAGAGCTTGAAGAACTCTTGAGAGCTTGGAAGAAGAAGGAAGTAAGAAAGCTTGAGACTTTTAGAGATTTTGCAAGAAGTGAGCAAAAGAATGGGGTTATGTAGTGTAGTGTATTTATAGGACAATAAAGGTGTGGCCTCCATGAGGTGAGAGAATTTGGCTTTGTGGTATGGTGATGTGATGGAAGCATGGTTGGAAGCATGGGCAAGCATACTTAAGCATGGCTTTTGCCTGTAAAAGAAAGTAACATATGATAAATGACATGAAATGAAATAATTCCTTTAAAGGAGGAAGAGGTGGCCGAAAATCATGAGGCCAAGGGAAAGAAGATTTTATGGCCACAAGGAAGATAAAATATCTTCATGTGTTGTCATTCAAAGGTATGGAAGAAAGCATGGAAGGCATGGTTGATTGTAAAGCTTGATTGAAAGCTTTGAATGACTATATAAACAATTCATTCTTTTTGAATTTTGAATGACATGTTTCTTCCAATTTAGTCATGGTGATTTGAGAGTGACAATCTTCCTTGGGAATGGGAGTGTGAAAATACTATTCATGGATGTTTTTCTTTAGAAAAAAATACTAGAAATGGGTTTTGAGTTTCCATAAGCAATTTTAGGTTCTAATTAACCTCAAATAATTATTATAGCTCTAGATTAATTGTGAAAATTAATTAATCTTTAATTAGAGCATAATGTTACTTAGGTTTTGAGTTAGGAAACTAGTTACGCTTGAAATGTACTAAGTAGGGGTAAAATCGTAATTTTAATCAAAAGTTTCCCGGGGCCTCCGGGACTTAAACAACCATGAAACATGCCTTAACATCATTGTTTTAGACCTCTGGGCAAGGTCCGGGTCAAAACAAACCTTAAAAACTGCCTTAAATCTGTGCAAGGGTATTTTGGTCATTTATGCACAGAAATCTCAGAATGAGATTTTTCTATTTTGTTAAACATTCATATACATACAATCCCCTTCATATATCATAAAAGCCCTGTGAGGATGGCCGAGGCCGGTCGTCCTCGTGTTTCAGGTAAAATGACCTCAGGGGCATTTTGGTCATTTAAAAGTTTAGAGAAAAACGGGGCGTTACATATATCAAGATCATCATCATCAATCACTTTAGTTATGATCTCTGAAGAATATCCACATTATGAGAAGATCTTTATCAAGCTTAGAGATAAGTTCAGAAGACCAACAAATGGCTTAGAAAGTGTATAATCACATTACAAAACACATTTACATCAGAAACTGCACTTGGTTAATAGAAACTGAATGAAATTTGAATTTCAAATTAAGTCAACAAATCAAAAAGTATTAATTGTGACACATCAACTTTATGCTTAGACCTTCCTCGTATTCTAAAAGAAAAAGTCAGAAACCATATTCAGAAAGTAAAAATGGCTTGTGAAGTTTTATTCAGAAACTATTGTCAATGGTCTCAGTACCAACAAGGACAACTCTAGCACAACTCAGCTACTCTTCTAGAAGACAATTCCTATGACACAAAAAGGAAATCAACACATGTCAAGAGGAAGAAAAATTGATGGAAAACTGTCCTTTTCAAAATGTGAAGGAACTTTTGCGCATCAAATGCTAAAACTCTCTAAAACTTTCTGGAGTTCATCTTTTTCTTTGAAATCAGTTTTTGTAAAGAAAATATTCTTTCTTGTACAATCTTAACAAACATTTTCTTCTTAGGAAGAATTAGAGAGAAGTCTCTTAATTTAGATCTTTAAACACTATTTCATTTTTGGAGACTTGAGTGTTTTGTTCTTGGAGTGTAACGCCCAAAACTTATTTCTCATTTATACCATGATCCAATAGTGATCATGTGAGATTAGCTTGGAGAGTACATTATTCAAGTGATCATTATTTTTATTCAAAACAGCTTGAACAGACTATTGAAAGAATATCTTACTTTCTTAGGTTAAGAAAGAGTTTGATTAGTAGAACTCAACAAGATTGTTGAAAACTAGATGTAGGCAGCATTTGGTTGAACTAGTATAATAATCTTTGAGTAATATCTCTCTTTCTCTATCTTCCTAACTTTTAGCACTTGTTTTGTAACGCCCCAATTTTTACTGTAATTTTTATTGTCATTAGAAATTACTCAATTACCGAATTACCGTAGGCAATTATTACATAAGATTTGAGGCCGAACAATCCTCAATAAAGGAATATAACATTAGAAGAGAGGTTAGGAACGATTCATGCGAGAGTGGCAAATCCCGAATTTCTGTACGTATAAAATGACCAAAATGCCCCTGAAGTTATTTTACTCAGAAAATGAGGATCGTGGGCCTCACCTATTCTCAAGGGGATATTTTGAGGATAATAAGGGATTGTTTGTGTTATGTGTGTTAATAGAGCAGAAGGATCTCAATTTTGAGTTCCGATGCGCGAAATGACCAAAACGCCTCATGTTGTGTTTAACTCCGATGTGCGTGCCGACTGAGCCCGAACCTCACTAAAATGTTTTAAAATGTGTTTTTAAGCCATGATTAACCATTGGTTAAGCTCGGGTGGACTCGGGCAATTTTTAAGTGAAAGTACGATTTTGCCCCTGTTTTTGGGCAGTTTTGCGAATTTCGGGATTTTTGATTAGTATACCGAAACCTAAGCAATATTAGGCTCAAATTAAAGCTTATTAAATTCTAAATATTAATCTAGAGTCAAAATTATGTATTTAGATTGATTAGAACCCAAAATTGCTCAAAAACACCCAAATTGCTTACTAATTCACTTAAACCCTTAACCGTAAATTCTCTAAATTACATGAATACCTTGCCTACACCTAAATAATGCATGGAACACACAAATTTCACTTCTTTGGGCTGTAATGGACGAAATTATTGATGCCATTATGCAGCTGAATTATTGCCAAAAGTTGCACTAAAACAAAATGCCAAAATGTCACCATAAGAGACATAATTCATTAATTTCATACAACTTTGTCTAAAATGATTTTTCCTCCCTTATTTCTCCTGCAAAATTCCGTCCACTACCTCATCATTTTGGCCAATTAGAAGCCTCAAAATCTTCTATAAATAGGCTTGCTTGAGTGGTCTTGGAATGCTTGGTTCATAACTAGTTTTTAGGAGCACCAAAAACTTTCTTTCTTCCTCCTCTTTGGCTGAATTCTTTCTTCAATTTTTCAAAGAGATTTTGTTTCATTTCACTTCAAGAAACCAAGTTCTCTTCCTCTTCTTCAACTCAGATTAGGTAGGGAGTAGTTTCTAAATTTATTTCTATGCTTTGAGGAGTTGTGTTTTTAGCTCAAAATGATGAAATTATGAACTTGCCTTAGCTTTTCATTTTGGTTTTCCTCTTCAATTTTTCTTTAACCAATTCAACCATATGGCCTAGGTGGAACTAAGATGATGGCTTGATGATGAGGACCTTGAGGGTGGGTTGTAAATCCATCACAAGTTAGGCCTCTAAAGCTTGAAAATTCCACTTGATGCAAAACCTTAAAGAATAATGCTTTATGATGCTAAAACAAAGATTTTTAGTTTAGAACTTGAAAGATGTATTTTTTCCTTTTATGTTTTATTTCTTGTTAAGATATGTATTGGGTTGAATTTATAATTCTTTTAAAGTCTTGAAGGAGCTCTAGTAAAGAAACAAAATGAATTTGCATCCATGATTAAGTTTATGCTTTGCATAACCATGTTTACCTTCTATGTCATCACTAAATTTTCAAGAATGAATAAATGAACTTGCATTTCTCATGTTTAAATTCCAAGCTTGTATTTCATGTTTATGTTTCAGGTCATCGCTTAATCTTTCAAGCTAATAAAGAGGTTGCATCTCATATTTAATTTATGCTCTCACTATATTTTATAATGGCTAAAAGAATCAACGCATGGCATGTTTATTTTATGCCATCACCTAAAGATCCTAGAGCTCAAAGACTTGCCCATGTATCACAAGCAAAGAAATATGATTATTGGAGTTAATGAATTTATTCTTTAAAAAGTCTTGAGATTGGAGCTTAAAAAGATGTAATAATAATATTCTCTTCTCCCTCTACTGGTCCTGTGCGGACTACCGCCTGTCCGGTTTCTTAATATTCTCTTCTCCTCTATCGTCTGTGCGGACTACCGCTCCGGTTTCTTAATATTTTCTTCTCCCTCTCCTGGTCCTGTGCGGATTACCGCCGCTCCAGTTTCTTGTATCATGTTTATATTTCAAGTTCTTGCATCATGTTTAATTTTCAAGTCATCACCTTAAATCTTAAAGATAAAGAAATGGAATGGCATATCATGTTTATAATTCCAAGCTATCACCTTATAAAGATAAGATTAAAATAAGGTTGCATAGCATGTTTATAATTCTAAGATGTCACCTAAATCTCTAAAGCTCAAGACTTACTCCTTTTATCTTAAGTGAGAATTTTAATTGTGAAGATCCTCCCAAATTTGACAAAAGAACTAGTTTCTAAATGAGTTTTAAGGCTTTGCAAGGATTTTCCTGGCAACTAGTATTTTATATGGACTTAAAATATGATTCTATGTAATTGCATGAGGTTCATGATTCGCCATTGATCTGAGTTTAGTATCAATGTGTGATAATGATTTGATATGATTGAAGTTGTGATAATTATGGTTTATTGTTAAGAGAATGATTCATAATTGGTTTAGTAACTAATTAGTTCTATAATTGATAATTCTATGTAAGGATTGGATGCTTATTAAGTACTTGATATCATTGAATGATTTCTGGCTTGCATGTTATAGTTGCTGTTGCAAATAATGAGAATGCTTGTACATGAAATGTTCTTTATTATGTAAACTTTACCTTTGTTGCTAGAAGAAAGTGTATCATTGTAAAAGTGTAATTTGGAAAGGTTACGGCTAAGGAAAGACTTGGTATTTAAGCGTGTTCATTGTGACCCACCTCTCTTTCACGGGAATCTCCCATATGCATGATTACAGTTGATATATATTATTCTAGCTTAAGACTATAAATGAGAAAATGTTATGATGTTTATGAATTGTATTATGATATAACATGCAAAGATTTAATGGTGACTTAAACTTATAAGAAAATGATCCTTTGGAACCATCAGACTATAGGTGGTGAAAAGGTGATTTTAGCCCCCTAACCCGTTCTCTCAAAAGGGTAGAGTCGGGACTTTAGCTTATCAAAAGGGATAAGTATATGCTAGTGACGACTAGTAAAGTATGAGCTCATAACCTAAATTACTCCCAAAAGGGTGGAGTATAGGGTGGCCCAAGGAAAATAATGATGATGATAAGATTTTAAGTCACCAAAGGCACTAAAGAAATGAAATATGTGCACTGTGTCCATGTGTTGCTAATATTATATGACGTTCTTTTATGCATGTTATTTTGATAATGATGATGAGGAATATGATGTAATGATAAAGGAAATGTTCATTGTAAATATGACATGTTAAGAATAAGATGCATTATAAGACGCATAATTAAAAATTGACGAACCTCGGTTAAGTATTTGTCCGAACTTAAAATGAATCTTTGCATGCTCACTATTTTAGAATAATCCCGAGGTTCCTGGGGACTTTGATGATGACACTATAGAAAGAGGTACCCTACTGAGAATTCTTTAGCAAGATTCTTACTCCCTTTTCTTTATTTCCGTCATTGTCTCCAGATTCAAATGGCGACATTCGTCCTGTTCGTTGATACCCCTACTTGGAAATTCCACTATGATCCGGTGCATCGCTCGTATCATTTTGAAGGGAGGTCTTGCGATTCGTGTTTTTATTTACATAGGTCGTCCATTTGCACATCCTGTCCCTAGTTATCGATTTTCTCCTACTTCTCCCTATGGCGATGAAATGGTTTTCGAACATGCACGTCCACTTGATGAAAGGATGTTACGTTCTTATCCCGCTTCATCTGCTGTCCATGGATTTCCAGAGTATGTTCCCGAGACGAGATATTCAACCTGATCCTTCAGAGGACACTCCTACTCATGTATATTCTGAGAGCTCTGCTCCTACTCCCACACGTAAGAGAGGGTAGTGAGGAAACAGTTGTTCAGCCGAGGTTAGCGAGAAGGCCGCCCATGCGACCCGACTGGTGCATCTCGTGTGTCCCTCCCGAGGAGCTCATCGATGGATCGGATTTATTCCCCATTTCCGGGACAAGGCCATAGAAGGTTCTTAGTAGATTTATGTGTGATCATGCACCCTAGTTTTAGGATAACCTTCCCGGCTTATGGAGTTATCTAGTTTAGGGGCATGTATTTCCTTAAGTATATTTTCTTTTATGGGTTTGCATAAGATAATGATGTATGAACATAACCCACCCTTTGAGTGAGGTTATTGTATGTAAATATATGCTATAATGTGCTTATGGATGTTATATGATGGAGCCTAAGTGATATGATGTGATATATTCTTAAACGTCTTATTATACCCCGCTTACTCGTTCACGTTGTACTCGGCTCACTTTTTCAATTATGTGTTTAAAAAAAAAAATGGCTCGTAATTTCACTAAGTATTTTCAAATTATGAAGAAAGAACCAAAGCAAGGAGTAAAGTCTAGTCATTAATCAGATTCAACCTAGGTGTATTTGGTTAATTACTAGGGTGTTACATGTTTCAATTTCTATTGTGTTTTTTCTAAAAATCAATTTAAAACAGTTTCTAAAGCTTGCTTAGTTTTCAATTACTTCGGAAAGCTACTTTTTGAAGCTTATTAAAACCTATTTTTTCCTCTGCCTTCAAGTAAAATCACTTGATAAACATTGTTTAGTTTTTAGAAACAAAATAAATTTACAAGCATGATTCAACACTTCTTCTCGTGCTACTTTCTACTTACGTCAACATCTTTTGAAGATCACCACACACCTCAAAGAGAAGTTCAAAAGATACAAAAGGCTTAGAAAGTGTAGAACTATATCAGAAGGAACATATAGGTCAGAAACTACACTTTGTCAATAGAAACCTAATGAAGATTTGAATTTCAAATGAAGTCAACAACTCAAAAAGTATTGATAGAGACATATCAACTTTTATGCTTGGATATTAGAAAGTCTTTACAAGAAGAGAGGTTCAGAAACCACTTTCAGAATGAAGAATTAGTTTCTGAAGCATAATTCAGAAACCATTGTCAACGGATTATGTACTAACAAGGACAGTACTGACACAACCTATTATTCTAGAAGACAGTTCTTAAGACACACAAAGCCTGATCTACACATGTCAAGAGGATGAAAGATCAAGGGATAATGATCTATTTCAAAATCCAAGTATAAAAGGAAGAATCCTTCAAACTGGAAGAAACTTTTGCACTCTCAACCCTTAAGCTCTCTTATATTTTCTGAAGTTCATTTATTCTCTGAATTTAGTTTTGAAAAGAAAAATTTTCTTTCTTGTATTTTCATAGCAAACATTCTTATTAAGAAGATTAGAAAGAAGTCTCTCAAGTTATATTCTTGAACATTGTATTATCTTAGAAAACTTGAGTGTTTCTCTTGGAATATTACACACCAAACCTTATAACCTTTTTATACCCTAATCCAATAGTGATCAAAGCGAGATTAGCTTGGAGAGGCAAGGGCAAAACTACTTGTGAATGAGAGTAAATTGTACCTACTGCTCACTAGAGATAGCTTGAGAAAGCTATTGAACTATTCAAAGAATATCTTACTTTCTGAGGTTGAGAAAGTGATTGATTAGTGGAAATCAACATGTTTGTTGAGAACTGAATGTAGATAGTGTTTAGTTGAACTAATATAAAAACCCTTGAATGATTTCTCTTTTTCTTTCTCTTTAAATTTCTGTGGGGATTTATTTTCTGCCGTGTGAATTTTTAGATTCATTCCTAATTAGTTTCTAAAGTTTGTTATCCTGTGTTTTTAGGCTATCTTCAAGTTTGAATACTTAATAGACTTTGTTTAAGTTTCAGAAACTATAAAAAATTTGAAAACCTAATTCAAACCCTTTTTTTGCACTACAACTTTACTTACAACACGGACACTAGAGACATTTGCAGCCTTACCACCATTTTTAGATAAGAACAAAATTATATAATTAGTGTATGTGTTAAGTCACTAATTGTTTTAAAATAATATTTTTTCAATCCAAAATCACATATAATCTTCTTTCATTAAAAATATCATATTTAATTTATTCATTTAACTATTATTTATTAGAGATTAATTTGTATACACTAATAATATAAATCTTTTTTATATTGTCATCCAATCAAATGATCTCATTTGCATTTGTAAGACTTTTTAAGTAGTGGATGTGAGATTTAACTACTTTTGCTAATGTAGTAATATATTATTGGATAATAGTGTAAAAAATATTTTATACTATCTATACATACAAATTAAACTTTTTTTATTATAAAAACAAGAATGTAGTATTATAAAAATAAATAAATAAACTAAAGAAAAATTGTTGTTGGCCGCAATTAGTTGGGTCCTACCACTACGCCGCCAGCTTCCCTTCTTTTTCTCATTGCTGTGCACTTTGCAGGCAAGGTCGAAATTACCCAACTTAATCACTTCTATAAGTTGGTGAATAACCATCAAATATTTGCCCTCGCAAGTTATAAGCATATGCGACAACAGCAACGACCAGGGCGCGGACTGCACCGGCGGCATGGGGTTGTCCTTCTTGGCAGTGCATGGCCGCATTCTGCAGAGAGAAGTACAAGACCAGTGGCCAACAGCAACAACGGAAAGAAGAAAAGCAAGCCCAGTGTCAGGCTTTGTTGTGTCTGGTCCAGCTTGGTGGCCGGTTCCGGTCGAACCGGTCCGATTTCCAAACACATTATTAAAGTTAATACTCACCAACAGCGCGAGATTAAGATAATGACATGCTTCATAAGCGCATTTTGTCGTCACATGAGATTGGATTAATTTAAACGGTTAGAGTATGTGAGTTGCATCCATCATAGAGGAAAAAATAAAGAAGTTTTGTCGCACATGGGTGGTTCTGACACAGAACTGTTTCAATATGGGTGTGAAGCAGAAGACAACACAATAAAACATCAATAATTCACAAATTAACTTTATGATGTCACTGATATCGCAAACTGAGTGCTTTGTTGGTAGACTTTAACTCGAGACTGCAGTACTAACTGAAACATTCTGTCCGCCAAGGTCACCCCCTTGTGGAAAATAAGGTCTGCCAGAGGTTACGGAAATTACATTTGGTGTTACTGCAAACTCAACCTCTCAACTAAAATTTTATTCAACTCAAAAACGCAGAAAAAAACGGCCGAATTTAGTGCTGCTCAATGAACTCTTTGACCCTTGCAATAAGAGCCTCTGTTTCAACACCAGTATTTGGGTCCATATCCACCGCAATTTTGTTGAGATAAAAGCTGTGGGTCATTCCTTTGCTAACAAAAAGCTCCACTTCCTTGTTGGCCTTCTTCATAGCTTCATAGTACTCCATCTCTGTGTCCCACACCAGGTCCAGCTCCGCCAGGCACAGAAGAAATGGCGGCAGTTTCAGCTCGCTAAGCGGCGGGGCGTTGTCGCCCATGGGGCATGTTATGGGGTGGTCCTTGTTGCTACCCACCGGCAAAGCCAAGCCCAAAAACTTGTCCACCATGTCCAAGGTCAAAAACGGTGACTGCGGCATCTCCAGCTCCGATCTGCTCCTGGTAGAACGAAGGAATCCCGGGTGAATCGGGATCCCTCCAGCAACCTGGAGTAGGTCAAGGCTTGTCTTGCCTGCCAAGGCAGCCACTTCATGCACAATGTTCGCACCGGAGCTGTCTCCTATGAGAAAAACACGATTGAAATCACCATGTGTTTGGAGCCATGGCTCCTCAGCGTCTCCTTTGGCTACAGATTGCAGCCATAGAAGTGTCGAGAAGCCGTCCTCAATCGCTGCCGGGAGGCGATTTTCGGGGGCGCGTCGAAGGAACGGGGAGACACAGATGACTCGAGTGGAGCGGGTGAACCGGGTGTAGATATGGTAGTACATGAACGAATCCGGTTCGCTGATGCAGAACCCGCCACCGTGGAAGTGGAGGAGTATGGGAAGTTTTTCACTGTCGCCGGAGGTTTTATCCGGCAGGTAAATCCGGACACGGTGGTTTCCGCCGGTGATGACGTCACGGGTGGCTACTCCGTCGATGAATTCTTCATGGGGAGGCACCGGTTCGGCCATGAACTTGGCTTCTGGGGGACCCGTCCATGTCCGGTCTACTGAACCGTCGTCGTAGATTCGGAGCCAACCGGACACCTCGTCTACGAGCTTTTTCTCTTGCACCATGATTTCGGGGATGAGTAGTAATGATTAAGGAGAGAGTAGCGGATATGTTCAATTAATGAAATAGGGTTGCTCTCTTTATAAGGAGCCATTCATAGAGGTGCATGTTGCGGGGCGTGAGTGTGAAGGTTTGATTAAGGGTAAAAAACAGAGAAGGAAGGAAGCTTCAAGGGAATTTACAATGTCAAGAGTCAATGAAAGAAATACGTGGAAATGGGATGGAGGGAAAGTGGTGGTTACAAGTGGAATGGTGAAGTGTTATTATTTTGATATATATAATTACAATAAGATTAAAAAAATAGAATTAAATAGTTTTAATTTTATTTCTTTCTAAAATGTAGAGAAATAAAACAAAATAAAAATAAATAATTTAAAAGTGTATAAATTTTATTGTTTTCATTATATTTGTTTTCTTTTCAATTTCTATCGAAGGCTTTTGCACTTTGGATCAATAATTTCCATCATGTATGCATCATGTATGTACCCATTAAATGATTTATAGGTGATTAACATCTTATCTTTGTGGGTATTTTTGTTGGTCTCTTTATGGATATATATATATATATATATATATCAAAACTAACTATAAAAAAATGTCTTATGTATTCTTCAAGTCGCAACATTTTTTGTGTTAGTCTCCAAAGTGAAGGGCGCTTAATGTTGATAGTTTTTGGGCAAAGTGTAAAACCGCATGTCATTGGTAGGTTCAAAGTATGCAATGCATTTATTTCGTATTCAACTTGGATTCAATATGTCTTTTTTTTTTATTTTTTTATTTATAACCACCGTTAGGGCTTAGTGGATGAAATTCTCTTTTCCATAAAAAAAAATAATTTTTATTTAAAACTTTAGTCTTGAAAAGATTTAATGTTAAATTTTGATGTTTATCAAATATTAATATGCTAAAAATCAATACTTTTTCGGGACTTGTGCATATGATTTTCTTGTTACATGAATTAATAAGTTTAATGAGAAATCTTTTGAAAAATAAAATATATATTAATCTTTTAAGGACTAAAGCCGTTAGAAAAATTTGTTTCAAGACTAAAATGTAGATTTATTCCCTATTTTTTGCGGATCAAATTACATGTAGATTTTGTTGCGATTATTACCTGTGGATTTTTATGCAAAATTTACTTGCATAACTACCTGCAAATCATATTATGAAATGTGAAGTTTGAGTCTTCATTACCTGTAGATTTTGTTGTGGATTAAATTTCCTGTGAAATTACTTGCAAATCCTGTTGTAGATAAAATTACGTACATATTTTACTGTGAAAGTTGTCTATGGATTCTATTGTGGAAACTATTATTTGTGGATTTTCCTACAAAATATGCCCGCAAGAAAAATTCCTTCCAAGAAAATTAACCGTGGATTTTTTTTTTACTTTGATGCAAAAAAAAAAAAAGAGTTTGTAGGTAAGTAGATAGAAATGTTCAAACTCCAACAATCGATTATCAACGAGAGTAATATGCGTGTATTTAAATCTGCAACAAAATCCACACGAAATGGGTAGATTTTTAGTAGCGTAATGTAATTTTACAGATGTTAAATTTTAGAGAATATTACACTAACTACCCTTGAGGTCTAGTGTAATTACATTTGTCACCCTCTATTTTACAAAATTACATTAACCTCCCAATATGTGTTAAGTCATTAATTTAAGTGGCAAAAAAGATCACATGTGACATGTACATTATTATTATTGACAAGATTATAATATTATGATAATATTATACACACACATGTATTGACTAAAATACCTCCCTTTTATTATAAGTTATATTTATGAGATTCATCTCCATGTGATTACAAAAAGTATTCATTTCAATCAATATGTTAATTATTGTCAAAATATTGTAATTTAATTTTGTCATTAATAATTATGTATGTGCCACTTGCTATCTTTTTCTATAACTTAAATTAGTGAACTAGTATATGGAGGGAGGTTAGTGTCATTTTAGTGAATCTCATGGAAGGTTAATGATAATTTTGAAAAATAAAATGATGTTGAATGTAATTACACTGAAGTTCAAAGGAGGTCAGTGTAAATTTCTCTAAATTTTAATCTACATATTCAAATTTAAATGTTTTGGTGGCAAAAATGGACGTTTTGATCTCTTAACATGATTTTGTATTTTGTGGTGGTCCACTAACTATATTTATACTCATCTTAGTCTCTTAACTATTATTACTTTAAGTACGATACGTCTTTCTACATACAATACCTAAAAGGAGCAGTCCTATATAAGTCCCATAAATAGTACACCCTTTTGTTAATTTAAAAACTGTATGCAACTTAAGAAGTTTGAACAATCTAAGAGTACTAATAAACTACACAAATTGTAAGTAGTAAGAAATCTCAGGTTTGGTTTGTTATGAATTTCGCCAAATGTTTAGGCTCTACACAAATAATGTTTTAAAATCAAGAGCCATGGCATCTAGTGACATTAGGAAATATCTTAGAGTTCTGTTGATTAAAGGTAAGGTGATAAATGCTACTTGCAAATTCCAATCCTATTCTTACCAAAATTGGCTTATGGCTTGCAACATAGAAGAAGTGCCTCCTTAACAAGACAGGAAGAGTGTGCCTTACAAAACCATTCTTATCCTCTCTTCTAGGGTACACTATGCAAAGAGTGGTGTTATAGAACCATTGGATGTCATGTTATGAATAAAATGTGTGGGAACCACTATCATATTCAATAATTTTAAAGTGGGTATCCCAATAGATATCCATCTTTTGGGTGTCTAAATAATATTTTTACTATACAAACCATATGGGTCCCCCAAAGTGCATGTGAGGGAATTGATAAATGCACCCGATCTTTTTTTCTTTTTTTGTACAATTGCACCCAATTTAGTATATGGGGGAACAATCGAGAGGGGAAAGATCTTCATTTTGTGAACTAAAATATGGTAGCTAGGCCAAGAAGCATGGTGAATTGGCTATTAAGTGAGTTAGATCCATGAGCATTTAGTTACTTGGGAAGTTACTGTGGTAAATATTGAATAATTCATACAGGCCCCTAGTGCAATTTTTAAGTACAAAATATTTGAACAAGAAGCCTTTACACAGAGTTTTTCTTTGTGGCGGCCCTTCTTTTACATGGTGCAATGTAACATCCTAATTTTTAACCCAATACTCCTAGAACGTATTTCGGTTAAACATTAGTCTATTACCTTTTTAGTCCCATTCCTTAATACCTTTCATTAAAATACTTAGTGGAAAATACGAATAAAATTTTTCTCTTTAAAACTTAAAAGCAAAATGCGAGCCGCGCGCTATCCTAATGTTTGACATAACCATGATGTACAAGAGAAAGTAATCATACCATACATAATCATGAAATATAGTATTATACATAACAACATAATATCGTTACATCTTCATAGATACATAATTTACTAGCATCATTGAAACTTCATTTACATCAAAACATGCACATATATATGGAGTGTTACTTATCCGCCTACGGGGATGGGTAAGTATCAATCCCAAAAGCCAAACTATCTATGCTTCTGTAGCGACCCTCTGCTCCGTTTGCTAGTGTAACCCTTAAACACGAGCCTTAGAAGAAGTCACGAACCTCGTTGTAATCCTCGTCTAGAGATGACATGGAAGAAAAGAGAGGGATGAGAAACTCATTCAAGATTCTTAGTAGGGATTTCCGACTCTAACACAAGTGTGATCGTCATCGTCCCCAGCTACCTCGATTTTAATTATGAAAAAGGTGTTCATGCATAAGGTTTGGTTTTAGAATTTTCAAATCTATTTATACGAAGTGAGTGTCTTTTAGTATGAGTCTTAATGACATGAATGCAACAGGTATTCGATGAATGCATGGCAATACCATATGCACTTTAACATGAAAATCATAATACTTGGGCACATCATAAGGAAACATAAATCATATACATGGCATAAAAAGGTATAGTACTTTTCATGTGATATCTTTCTCATAAGTCAAACTCTTAAGTTTTTTTTCTTTAAGACCACCCTTTTAACGTATCCACCAAAAGCCCAACCGACTCATCGGCCCCGGCGATAATCTGGTCACCAAACTACATCTCACCTATCGCCTAGGAATGAGCTCAATCCTAACTAGTCGTCACTAGATTTAATATGGGGTAATAGAGCGGTATACATAACTTTCTTGGATCACCTATCTTAGGATCATTTCCTTCTTTGAAACGCTCTACTGGTATCTAGTACACAGTGAATTGTCCACTTTGGCAAGCTCAATGTCAATACCCTCACGGATTTATTTCCTCCCCATCGTAGCGGGAGGAATGTGTCTCAGTGTTATGTCACATCTGTTCTGAGGGTATTCGGCTAAACCGGTGTCACCCAGAGCCTTTCCTGGGGGTGCTTGGCCGAATCGGTGTTACCCAGGAGTTTTCGCAAACTTTTCTTAAATCCTCAAGTTTGATGGGAAATTCGGTAACGTAATGGCATACACCGGATTTCCTTTAAACATGCTTTATGCCATGACACATATAGAGCATGCATAGCCATTCAACATCACCATAAGACATCAAGTCATATAGTCAAACTCATCATAGTATATACGTCATCACATCATTGCTTTATCATTCTTAAAAGATAGCATGCTCCTAACTAGTTTGCTGAAATCAAGGACCGAGCTCAGCTAATGCATATGCCATGCTCAAGTTATTCTCATAATTAAACATACATCTATTTGAAGTCATAAAGCTCATTATGTCTTGCAACCTATAGTGTCTTATGCTTTGACCCTTACGGGTCTTAATCTTGAAAACTAATTACGCTAACATTCACTTTCATCCTTTTATACACCTATAGGTTCACCACTAATAATCCTTACTCATTTTTATGATCATAAATAAATCTGGACAATATCATGAGGATGTGGGCTGAATTAATATCATATACTTACAGGGTTCTAGAATCTACGTCTTAGACCCTTTCTAAGTTCCGTCTTCGCCTAAGGCACTATAAATTAAATCTAAAACAATTATGAGGGATTCCTACACATTTGCACTAATTATAGGTCACTTTTTCTATGATTAATCATGCTGTAACAGAATCAGAAAATTATATTTCTAAGTGTTCTAGAATTGCGCTTTTACGATTTTCTAGTTATTAGTTTCCCTATAGGTGCTAAAAATCAATCCTACCTCAAATGTTACCAAGTTTTTCATAATTAAACAATCCTAAACTGAATGTTATCCCATTAAAATAGTTTTGGCAGTGGCTAAAAATAAATGGGTCAAAACTATGCTAAAACTCAACTTTATGATTTTTCTGTAAGACTAGTTTCTTTCCTAACATGCATAGAAAGGCTCCTACCTCGGCATATATAATTTTTACACATTCTAATATGTCAAAACATAATCATACAGCAGCAACCATACCATGGCAGAATCGAAAAGCATAATTCCCAATAAACACATATTCTTACATTTTCAAGACATATAAATTACTAGTTTTTTCTTGGAATCGTTTTAGGACTTCTAAAACCCTTTGAAAACCAACTTATTTCATTAAAATCCTTATAAACTAAACAAGGGCAGCAACCATTTGAGTCGGCCCAAGATTGAAATTTAAAACGTAAAATCATACTTGAAATGTTTTTTGAGTCCTCCTATGCTTAAGAAAATCCTAAGATATAGATTATGGGCACTTGTGACTAGATGAAACTCACACCAAGCTCATCATCATCACATGGCCGAATTGTGCATTCAAGAGAATGCTTCCATAACCAAACTTTAGCTTGAGATAAAAGGGCAAGTCTTTGAGGTCTTAGAGTTTTTAAGTGACGACAAAAAGTAAATGTGCTATGCATTCCATTTTATTCTTCATTGCTAAGTAAAGTGAGAGCTTCAAAGTAAATATGCAAGACTTGGAAGTAAATATGCAAAACTTGAAAATAAATATACAAGTTCAATTCTTTATTTTAGTGCTCTAGGCCCAGCAACCATCGACTTTAAGGCCGAAATAGAAAGGCTTCGAGATTAATTAGGTGATATGCAAGCTATCGTTTTAAATCTTTAAGTTCTTAAGTGATGACTTGAAAAGTAAACGTACTAGACCAGAATATAAATATGAGATGCTCTTCATTCTTTATCTTTAATTTTAAGTGATAGCTTAGAAGGTAAACATGAATGCAAAGCTCAAAAGTAAATATGCAAATGCAAAAGCTTGAATATAAACATGAGTGCAAGTTCATTTTATTTCTTAATAGAGCTCATCCAAGACTTTAGAGGAACTTAAACCTCAACCCAAAACTTATCATAGCAAGGTAAAGCAAGCTTTAGAGTTCCTTGCACTAAGGTTTACAAAGAAACCATATGGTATGAACATCATCATCAAGCCTTAAGGAAATGGATTCAAAGATCAAACCAAGTCAACATTCCTTTCTAACTTTGAAAATGAAAGCTCAATAACTTAAGGAAAAAGGAAAAATGGCAGAATCTATAGGGGGAGGAATAGGACTTTGAAGCTCTAGAGGCCATGATCTTGATGATGCAACCACTTCAACATCATGAGTTCTCATCCTTGAGTCATTTTTATCCAAGAACAAGCCTTCATAAACCGAAATCATAATAAGGAAAAGAGAAGGAAAAACCAAAGCAAGAAAAGGAAAAGAAACCGAAATCTTGAGAAGAAAAGAAAGAGATAACCAAAAAGTGTTGAAATCAAGACTAAGTTCCAAGCTTTAGAGGTTTCCCAAGTGATGAATATCATCATGAAATCCTTATCATCAAGCTCTCATTTTCTTTAAAAAGAAAGGCTCCAAGGCCGAAATCAAAGAGAAGAAAAAGAAATTCCAAAAGCCAAGAGAAACTAACAAAACTCATCTTAAACAAAACTTTTAAAAGATAAATCTTTAACAAAATGAAACCCCTATCAAGTGGTGAAGAGGAAAGCTTGTTTCTTGAATTGAAAAGAGAAGAAAACTTGCTTCCAAGTGGTCCTTGAATTTTCGGCGAAAGAAGAGGAAAAAGGAAGGAAAAGTTTTTGTGTGAGCTTGGTGGGTGAGGATGAAAGCTTATGTGTTTGAATGGTGATCTAGGGTGATTGTGTGGTGGTTCTTTGTGCTAGAGGAGGAAGATGAAGAAGAAGAGAATGAGAAAGAACTTTTGAGCTCTTGGAGAAGAAAAGAAACTTAAGACAATTCTCTTTGAAACTTTGATGCACAAAATAAGCAAAAAATGGACCAAGTGCTCTCAAGGCAAGTATTTATAGAAGAACAAAATGTGAAGGAGTAAATGGGGAGGGAGAACCACGAAATTCATGGCCATGGAGGAGAGAAAATATCTCTTACAAAGTGTCATTCCAAGGTATGGCTTGAGGTATGGCTAGGTGTGCTTCAAGGCATGGTGCAAGGCATGGTGTGGTATGGGTGGCCATGAGGGAGGTATGGGTGGCCATGCCTTTCTAGAAGAACTTGGAGAACAAGTTGTTCCTTAATTGTGGGTTAGGATGTGTGTTTAGGTGTAGCTTTGATTAGACTTAGGATTAGGAATTGCTAAGTAAGTGTTTAGGTGAGGTAATGATTAATTAGAGACTTGTAAGACTAGATTTAGGAGGTGGTCTTACTAAATTAATGGAGTCAAACTCCATTAACTAAAAATCCAATGCCAACACAATTCCTTGATTTGGAGAGATTGGAGAGAGAAAACACTATTCAAGATTCTAAAACTAGGAATCTTGAGTTTTAAAAAGAGATTTAGGTTTAATCTAAATAATTTTAGGTTCTAATTAACCTTAATAAATTATTTTGACTCTAGATTAATTATGAAAATTAATTAACCTTCAATTAGAGTCTAATATTGCTTAGGTTTACTTAATTACATCATTAAGCTCAAACCGCACTATTCTAGGGGCAAAAACCTAGTTTTGCACAAAAATTGCCTAAGACCATCGGAACTTACATAAATACTTTTAAACACATAAAAACATCATTTTAAATCTTCGGGGAAAGTTTCGGGCTCAAACGGCACCTTTACCTGTGTAAGAACGCTATAGGGGTATTTTGGTCATTTTGATCCGAAACTGCAGAAAACAAGATTTTCATTTTTGAAATTATTCAAAAACCATCTAATCCCCTTCAAACATTGAGTTGACCTTTTGAGGACTGCTGAGCTGGCTATCCTCGAATTCCGGGTGGAAAATGATCTCAGGGGCATTTTAGTCATTTTCTCTCAGGTAGAAAATCGGGGTGTTACATGCAACATCTTTAAAGCCTTCCAAGCTCCTAGACAGGGATTTAGTTCCCATTTTGGATCGGGGCACTAATCCCTCTAGTATTTTAGCTTGTGGGAAGAAGGCTCTCTCTGTAGGCTATGTTTACATTTTTATTCACATCTTCAATTGCGAGAAAATTTTTTGGGGAAGGGGCACCAGTTGTATTTTGATACGTTGGAAACCACACTTTCATAATGGGTCCATGACTTCTTAAACATTATTTCATTGCCTTCTTGGGGTGAGTGTAAAGCAGCGTGGTTTTGAACCGCTTCTGAATCTAGAGAATATTTAGTTGCAAATCATTATAAATGGCTACCCAACATGCCAAATGCTCCTCTCTTGAGAGAAAGTTGATCCTAGGTGTAGAACATAGAGGCTCTTGAGAAATACAAATTCTTTACCTAGGTTTGAACACAATATGTTGCCTACTACTACCCAATGTAAATAGTGTGTTGCATGGCTGGCAATGGCTACCGATGCATTTTCCCGAGGTGAGGGGAAGGGGTGGACACTGCCCTATAGATAAGTGAATTTTTTTTAAGTTTTTTCATCTTCATATTTAGTACATTCCTATCTCTTTGTGTATTAAAATCCCATAATTGCAGCACATTTGATTCATGAACTTTAAGTTCCTCTTAATTGAATTTTCTGTCAATTGATGTATTAATTTTCAATTAATTGTTTCCTTCATTCTCAAGCTTAATTTTGGTCTATTCATGCTTTACAATTGTCCTTGAGGGCTTGAGGATCATTCGGAAGGCTAAAACATGAGTTAATGCATCAAGGCGAAGGATTTGTAGCTATTGAAAAATTTGGGCTTGCCATAGTGAGATTGAGAGATCTAGAAATGAGAGAAAATCATTCATGCTCACTAAAATGAGCTATAGTCTCGCCAAAGCGAGACCAACTTAAACTTTACCATATCAAAGGACATGCCTCGTGACTTTGACGAGACTAGCGCCATATCAAATTTTATTTGTATAATGTTTTATTGGGTCCAAGAGTCCATTTCTGAAATATTAATGATGTAATTAGGTCTCTTAGCACAAGACACGGAAGATACTTGCCTATTTAGCAACTTTTAGGTTTTTGTAGGGTTTTTCTCTCTATATTTCTCTTTAGCTTATATATCTCTAAGACTCTATTCTTTTCCTTCTTCTAGGTTAGTTTATTTTCTGCATTTTTAAGCTTGTAACCTCCATGGTTATAGAGAAGTGGACTTTTAGCTAGCTCTAGGAGCCACCAATAAGGCATGGTCGTATCTTGGAACTGTCTCTATTCTTTCATCAACATATGCTATGTTTTCCTTTAATATCTCTCTTATATAATTTTTCCATTCATTTACTTCATTGAATGGTATTAAGATATTATCATTGGATTGGTTGATTAAATTTATATTAATTGGTAAATTGATATGAGTTTAATCCTTTTTGAGAATTGGGGAATTTGGTTAGGTTTAACCTAAATTAATGCAATTGGGGTTTAAATCATTGTGCATTAATTAGGGATTGAGGTCTTAATTTCCTTATTAATTGTATATTGATTAAATACTTAGAGGTTATAGGTGAAGATGTGCACAAGAAGGGGGATGAATTGTGCATAGATCTTTTTTCATTTTCTAAAGCTTTTGAAAAGGATTACTATCAAGTATAAAACTTGAAGTGTAGCGGAAATATAATTAGTGGCTTTAGAAAGTTACTTTTTGAATCTTATTAAATAAAACACCTAGTATAAAAAGGGATGGCATAAAAGAGCAAGATAAAAACAAAACCGATGATAAGATAACAAAACAATAAAGGAAAATAAAAGAGATCAGGGTAAGAAAGAAATGACACAAAAGATTTTATACTGGTTTGACCAACATATCTATATCCAGTACTCAACAATTGTTGATGTTTCACTATAACAACAGCTTTCTCAATCTGAGAAAGTAAAGATGGATAGTCTTTTCATTAGCCTTCCCAAGCTATCATCCAAGTATTTCAAAAATCTCCTGTAACCAAGGATTTCGAGTAGCTTTGTACTAGTCTCTCCAAGCTGTAAGTAGTCTTTGACTAGCCTCTCCAAGCTAAACCGTGATAAGCAAGAATATCTTACTATCACATTGTAAGTAGTTTTACCTTAGCCTTTCCAAGCTATATCTCACTCTGATCACTAACAGATCAAGGATACAAAGGTTAAGTATTTGGATTGCCACTTAAACTAACCTACACTCAAGTTTCCTTAAAGATAATACATTTTACAAAGATCCTGGAAAAAACTTGAATGACTTCCTTCTTCTACTTCTTCCATAAGAAGAGCATAAATCTAACTAAGAATATAGAAGGAAGATTTTCTTTACACTTCAAGGATAAAACTGATTACATGATAAGGAGTAAATATTTCAGGAAGTGGGAAGAGATTTTTGTAGAGCTTCCTCTCTTGAATCTTCAAATCTTTCTAAGCATTTTTTAAGCTTAGCATATCTTTATATAATGGTCTTTCTTTGTGACCGTTGCCATAGATTAGTTCTTGAAGTAACACGTATTGATCATCAGTTGTGTCTTGAAAGAAACAGCTAGAAGAGAGGTCGATAGAACTGTCACATCAGTTGCAGAAGCCATTGTAAATATGAGCTTTCTAATCTCCCATCAGAAACTACTTTTCTACTTTCTGAACGAGCTTTCTGAACTCCTCCTTCATGAAGCGAGGGTCGTTGATCAAAAAAGCAGAAGAGATAACGTGCCAGTTTAAAATTGGGTTTGATTTGATAATTTGAAATTCAAATTCCAAAATTCCCTCCCTTTCCTATAGCATTCTTTGCTCCACTCACAGGTAAGCTTTTTGATGTACGTCATCAGCCCTTGAAGAGTTACTTTGCTTTTAGATCTTCAATCAAATCTTCTTGATGATGATTTCTTTGTGATTATGATGATTGAAAATTAAGTAACACGTTGCATATGGACATATTCTAATAATCTTAATCTTTAATGTATTTTCTGATGTTCCGTTCTACTTTCTGAAGTCTTTTTCCTTTGTTTCTTGGCTATTGACTTGATTTCCTACAGTCCTTAAGCATTTACACGTTCTTTGCACAAGATAATGATCACTTCATTTTAAGTTTAATCTTATCGCTCGAGATAAAATATGTTTGTACATGTATAGTGAAATTATTCTTCATTCAAGTCCGTTTCTATGCTTTGTTCCATAAGTATGTATACATGCTTTGCTTGAAATAATATTCACTTTCTATTTGACTCAATCTCTTCCTATAAGATAAATCATGCTTGCACATGTAAAGTGACACATTATTCTTGCTTTAAGTCTATAACATACTAACTAGATTTGACCTGTTATACTTTGTCAAGAAACTTAATAGAGATATTATTCGTTCTTCAAAGTATTTTCTTTGAATTGATTTTGTTATCATTCAAAATGCATGAGTGCAAGGGTTTTGGAGCTAATAGACGTCTCTAGGTGAAATTGTGGGGTTGTTGGAAGAGGTCTCTCTAATTACTTAATTGATTTCATAGCATGTGTTTGATGATTGGGTTGAGTTGATGATTGATTAACCATGTGTCTTATAGAGCTTCTTATCCTAGTGCTTTAATACACTGCTATTTTTTTTTATTATTTGATTCTCTTAAATGCATCAAACTCCCCCCCCCCCTCCCCTCTTTTTAGCGTAGTTACATTGACTTGCATGAGAGACGATCCTACTTGCACTATAGTATATGTTAGTGTAACTGGGCTTTGAGCTTGTTTTTAATTTTGACCCGAGGATAGCCACTGACACACACACACCATGACCTACATTGCTTATGAGATTGTTCTGACTTAAACAAATTCAGTATGCTCTTGACTTTGCGGATTACCCACTCTTCTTCCAACTCGACATGTCCCCTTTTTATACTTCTCTTCTGAAAAGCCTGCTCCAATAGACCTTCATTGTATCTATGTGGTGGTGGTGCTGGCGTTGGACAAATCAAAACCTCTTCTTTGCTGGTAGATTGAACTTGCACAAAGTGGTTCATTTGGTTTGAAGTGAGCTGGTGGTCCTCCTCAATGTATGCTAGTTTTAGCTCAGGGATGTTCATGCATGGCCTGGCAAGGAGTCCAGATGGATAAAGTGGGCAAAATCAGCCCAAGGAGACAGTAAAAATTAATTTTGATGATAGTTGTAATTCTTCTAGTCTCCCAGTTGGTTTTACCGGCCTCCTAAGGGACGAAGATGGATGATGGTTAGGGGATACTTTGGCCACTTGAGAACTTCTTTTGTTCTATATGCTGAACTAACCGGCATCAAACATGGCCTAGTGCAAGCGTGGGACCTTGGCTACAAAAGAGTGTGGCGTGAAACCGATTCCAAATGGGTAGCAACTATTATCAACGATCATGATTGGAAGTGCTATCATTCATGTGCTCTGGTCTTGGAAGATATTGTTGCCCTCTTAAACCGAGACAGGCAAGTGGGAATTACTCACATATGGCGGGAAGCTAATAAAGGCGCGAACACCATGGTTCATCTTGGTGGAGAGGACTTAGTGCCCTTGAAGAATTGGGAAATGCCCCTACGCAGGTCCTAACTATCCTAGGGTGAAGGCAGGATCAAAGGGTGTAATTTGTTTTTGTCTTTCCTTTCTTTTTTACTTCACCAAAAAAAAAAGGTAAAAAAGAAAAAGGAAAAAAAAAATCTAATAGTGAAGAGTTAGAAGATCGGAATAATAAACATATTATTTAAAGGACCAATATAAAAAAATTAGTGAAAAAAATAAGAATAAGTTAAGAAAAAGATCTCTATATCATAAGTTTTTATCCAAATTATTTTCATACACTACAAACTACTCCTTCCATTTTTCACTCCACCTATCCAAAAATAAAAAAAGCATATAGATTAAACAACTAATAAAGACTACATTTGAGATTTGTTTAAATGATGTTCCATCCCATTCTTCTCCAATATTGACGCTTCACCCCATTCTTCAAAAAAGAAAAAAAAGAGAACAAATAAATAGAATAAAAAATAAAAACTAGTGAAAGAGAATAAATTTTATAAATGTAACTTTATTTTGACAAGTTTTTTAGTTTTTGAAATTCAGCTCCTAAATTTCATATCCTCAAATCTATATCTAGTTTAAAATAAATTTAAATTATTTATTTATTTGAGTTGCTATATGAAAACAATACAAATTTCTTTTTTTGTTGAAAAAATAGTAAATTGCTAAATTGATCCCCGGTAAAAATTGTGCAAATAAATTGGCCACTCAATGGAAAAAAAAAATATTTGTGATCCCTTACAATTAAAAATGTAGAACAAATTAATTATTCTTTAGTATTATTGTGGAAGTATTTATTCTGTTTATATTTTTATTAGAGATCAATTTGAATAATTTTATAAATAATTAGGGATCAATTCATCATATAAATCCTTAAAAAATATCGAAGATGAATCAACTTATCCAACATTTATTAGTACTTTTCAATCACAAGACTCACATATAATTCTTATTCTTCATTTTGTTTTTCTTTACAAATTTGTTATTTATTATTGTTATTATTGTTTTAGTAAAGAATGGAGTGGAGTGTCAAATTTTAAGAAAAATGAGATACAGTATTTTTTGAACAAACCTTAAGAATAATATTTGTTATTTACCTAAACACAAAAAAATAATTACTTAAACTAAGGGTAGGATTGAAAGAACAAATTTAATATTTTATTGAAGTAACAAATGGACAAATATTTTGAAACAAAAAATAAAAGTAAAATACAGCATTATCCTTTGAGAGATGATATTTCTACGCTCCCTTTCCTCTCTATTTTTTGAAATACACTTGCTCCCCTAAATTAAGATAACTTAAACTTTAACCCACTTTAAAATTTTTTATTAATTCTTCATTTTCTCATGCTTATTATTTTACTTTTAACTAAAATATCCTTTATTAATTATATGTATTATTTTTTATAAAATAAAATATATGTGGCTTATAATAATATAAAATATTGAGCTATCTATATATATGTATATTTAAAATATTATTATTATTATTATTACTATTATTATGATATGAAGAAAAAACTCTTAAAATTAAATATAACTATAAATAACAATGATTTATAATAATTATTTTAAAACATAAAATCATGTATTTTTCAACTATTAATTTTACAATATTAATGTATATTTTTATTGTAACATCACCAAATCCTCTTTTTATATTCTCCATGATTTATCTTTATATAATAAAGTTAGAAAATATATTTTTATATTTTATATAAATTAATATTCTAAAATAAACAATAAAAAATGTAATTTTTCATTTTTAAAATAATTTATAAAAATTATCGTCATTATCAATAATTCATTTTATTAATATAGTAAAATTTTAAAAATTAAATTAAATGCATGTATAAATATTTTTTAGTATTATAAGTTACATATGTTTTAATTTGTCAAAAACTTAATATTTATAATCATTCAAAAATGGTATTTTGGTGAAAAATGAAGTAATAAGTATGAGAAAATGGATAATTAATAAAAGATTGAAAATAAATTAAGTACGGTCTTTGTCAATTTTTAGAGGGGAGTGAAACAAAGCTTTTTCTCACTAGAGGAGGTTTTATTTTACTGAAATAAAAAACTTGACAAATGAAGTGAAAGGAAGGGAGTTACAGATTACAATTTAACTAGATGTAATCTCATGCGTTGCACGAATTTGTTAATATTCCTTTTTCAAAAAATATTTTAATAAATGATATTTATAAAACAAATAACATTGACTAAAAATTAAATACAACAAGTTTATATAAGGGGCAGCTTAAATGATATGAGTGATTTATTATCATAATAGAAGTAGCAAATCTGAATCATATAACTATATATAAATGATCAATATTAAAAGTAAATTAATGATAATTAATACTCATATGATCACTTAAAAAATTATATGATTTTATAATTTAACTTTGAGCATTCAGACAAGATATAATTATCAAGATTAGAAAAATATTTTAATGCTTAAAATTATAAAAACATAATTCAAGCTAGTTTTTCACCTTATTTAATTTAGCTTACACACACGTCGCCTTAAAGACCGATTCAAATAATTATTAGTTTTTTAATTTAGGGCAGGTACAAAAATTTTAAAATAAATAAGAATTTACTCTTTTTTAACAAGAGGAAAAGTTGACTAAGAAAGTAAAGCCGCATCATCACCCACTATTTTAGTGGTAGACGAGGACCGTGAGTTGGACAGTTGACAAGTCACAACCTTTATCCGCCAATTATTGTCGTTTTTGTGTTTTATTTTTATTTTGTCAATAGAAGTTTTGTTTAACAGAAGACCGAATATTATTATACTGCTGTAGGGGGGATTTAGGGCCTTGCTGCTTGGAGAAGACCGTGGATGACGCGGAGGCTAGAAGTGCGAAAGCAAAGAAGTGAAAAATGAGGGTAAATATGTAGAAAACTCAAATCACTTATTCTTCTCTTCTTCTTCTTCTGAATTACCAAAAAAAAACACTTTCTTCTGTGAATAAAAAAAAAAAACAGCACTTCGTTCTAGGTTCAAAATTGTCAAACCAGGGATCAGGGAGCAATTTTTTTTTCTTTGATTCACAGAGGGACCATGATGATCGGGAAGGTTTGAGATGACCAATCACATGGTACACAGTCACTGGGAGATCATCCGATTGCCCCTTGTTTTTTTCCCATTAGATCATCGAAATAATTTTTATTTTTATTTTTTGGTGATAGATCATCAAAATATTTAAATGAATGGTTCCGATTGATTGATGATATTTCATTAAATAATTTAGGGGGTTAATTTATCAATGTATTTATCTTTGAAGGACTAATTTGTTAGTACACAGATTTTTTAGATATCACAAGTTACTAAAACATATTTCAAGGAGTAGTTTATGAGCGCATTGATCTTTTAAAGGTGAAAATTGTGGTTCTCCTAATAATTACAAATTTTTTATAGGATTTAATTTTTAGACAAAGACTGTATAAACAAATTTTATATGCTCATTCAATTATCTATTACTTTCTATTATGGTTTGATTCTTTTCTTCTCGTGTGACATCATTGTTTGTCTTAATTGTTTCTTCTCTTGCTTCTCTCTCTCTCTCTCTCTCGCTCTTTCTCTCTCTCTTTCACATGGCTCTATTTGAGGGTTTTCGAGACCCAAAAGGAGCCGAAGCCTCCAAAAAAAGCCAAACAACTAACGTAATAGAATGGGAAAGAAAACCCCAAAATAAGCACTAAACAAATACTCCCTAATACTAAAGGGAGGAATAGCCCGAATAGTTACCTCATAGCTGCACATGAGACTACAATTAGCTAACCAATTAGCATACTGGTTAACTTTCCTATAAGTAAGGTGGATGCTGACTTGCCAAGGTCTTTTGAGCAGGTCCAGAATTTTATTAAGGAAAAATCTAGTTGGTACAAAAATATTTTCATAAAACTCAGTTTGAAATGGGTGAAATGCTAGCTATTTTGTGTGTTTTGTTTCTTTGAAACTTTTATCTTTCTTCCTTAAAGTTCACCCCCATCTATGGAGCTTTACAATGGAGGGCCATGGCCCCCCAATATTTTTTTTTTAAATTAACACATATATATTGTACTGAACTAGAAATATGAGCTCGAGATCTCAGCTCAGTATTAGAGAACTCGGACAAGAGGCTCTATAGATCGGCCACATGGTATAATGATCCCCTAGATATTCTCCCCTGATTCAGCCAAGGATATATCCTAAATGTAGTCACTCCAAAACCCTTCTAAAAGCTATAAAGTAATATGTTTTAAATGACAAAAAAGCCAATTTAAAGAAAATATTTTGAAGAATGACTAATTTCTATCATGAGTTTTTTAAAAGTAGCAAATAGGTTCTTTCATTAGCATAATATGACTCCTTTAAGTGAGATTAATTTCACTTTATATGTCAAACATGTTTTATCTCTTATTAAGAGATGAGACTAAATGAAAGTGATAATTATATTGTATATTGAGCATAAACATGTCTAACAGATTGAAGATATACAACCAGTTTAAGAAACCAAGACTCGGGACTTCAGAAAGTAGCACTGAACTTTAGAAAGCACACTTCAAATGAAGATATCAATCAAACTCTGAAGCTAATGTGTTCTACAATCTTCAATAATCATATTCGCAATGTTTTTATCATCAACAAGCTCTGATTGAAGACTAGAAGATTGAAGTTTTATCAAGGGAATGATACCGTACATCAAAAATTTACTTAAAAATGAAACAATGCGCTTTACAAGAAAATGAGGGAAATTTGAAATTCAAATTTAAAAAGCCAAAACCAGTGACAGCCTTGTGTATTATCTCTTCTGCCAACTTGGTCAACTACACTAACTTCTAGAAGAAAGAGTTCAGAAACCATGTTCAGAAAGTAAAAGTAGTTTCTGAAGGGATATAAGAAATCTCAACTTTACAATGGCTTTTGTAACAACTTTGACAAATAGACAGGCTACTCTTCTAGACTGCTTTTCCAATTCCAAGACACAAATACATGATCAACACGTGTCACTTGGGCTTTGTTTGTGGGAAGAATTTAAAATATTAGATTGTGTTTGTGAGTTTTCTTAATTGAAGGGAGATGTGTTTAAAGGATTTTTAAAATCCTCTCTAATCCTCCATTCTCCTCCATTTTGAGTTCCCCCATTTTGGGGGGTTTTAAGTAGGATATAAATTAAAAATTTATAAATTTTCTATTTTTTTATCAATAGAAATATGTATTTTTAATTAAAATAATTAATTCTATAAAAATAAAATAATTAAATATTATAAAAAAGGGTAAAATTATAAAAATAGATCACAATTTCCCCAATTCCTTTCCCTCTAGATATCTTGCACTCCCAAACAAACGGAGGATCAATCCTTTAAATTCCTTCCTTCCCTCACCTTTCCTTCCCCTCCAATGTCTTCCCTTCCCCTCCCTTCCAAACTCCCAAACAAAGCCTTGGAGAACTGATCAAGGGCAATGATCATAAGTGAAGACTATCTATATGTAGAGATGCCGTGCTTTCAAAGATAAGGGATTGATGCTACACAAGAGTAAAAATGCTGTGAAAATTTCCCTTCATCCTCTTGTAAAGTTCATTACAACTTGAAATTAGTTTCCTTGTTTGTAAAAATCTTCTTTCTACATTCCTTCATTGTTTATATATTCTTCCAAGGATGAATAGCTAGAAAGAAGTCATTCAAGTTATCCCAGGTCATTCATAGCATATCTTAAGTAAACTTGAGTATAGGTTAGTTTGAGTTGTAAACCCAAACACAAACCTTTGTATCGTCGATCCAGTAGTGATCGGTGTGAGTTTAGCTTTGAGAGGATAGTCAAAGACTACCTGCAACACGACTGTAAAAGTGGTTTATTGGTCATGATTTAGCTTGGAGAGGCTAGTTAAAGACTACTTAGTTTATCTTAGAGAGGCTGGTTAAGGACTACTCGCTTCAGCTTAGAGAGGCTAGTGAATAACTACTTAGTTTGTGATAGTAGAGGTTGTCTACTGGTTACAAGTTAGAGCTTGGAAAGGCTACTGTAAAAACTATTTGGTTTCTTTCTCGAGTTGAGAAAGGTTTTAGTGAAACTCAATAGTGGTTGAGAATTGGATGTAGGTAGGTTGGTCGTACCAATATAAAAACATCTGTATAGTATCATCTTCTCCTTTTATCTCTTTTACTTTTATTGTTGTAAAATTATTTATTGATATCTGCTTAAATTTTATTCTTTTAGCTGTTCTGTCACTATTGATGTACTTCAGAAAGTTGCTTTCTGAAACCTTTAACACTATTTTCGTTGCACTTCAAGCACAACGCTTGATAGTATCTTATTAAAAGTTTCAGTTGCAAAAAAAAGGAAGAAGAGAAGCAAAACACGATTCAACCCCCCATTTTGTGGGTTTTTCTACCTGCAAGTGTCATTAGAGCTTGGGCTTTAAAGGGTTGAGCATTCTAACAATTACAAAGGACAAAGATCCAAGGGACAAATGACATAGAATATTCATATGGCAGAAGGACACTCTATCAATAAACTGCCATTCTTTGATGGTGGGGATTATGGCTACTGGAGAGACCGAATGGAGTTGTTCATAAAATACACAAGTCTTGACTTGTGGGAGATCATACAAGAAGAAGATTATGCTCTAATGGAGAAAGTTTCGGGAACGAATGATACACCCTCAACATCAAGATAAGTCTCTGGAGTAGGTGGACAGAGTAACACAAGGCTAGAGTTCAGCTGAACTCAAAAGCTAAGTACCTACCCATGTGTTCACTAAGCAAAGCTGAATATGACAAAATTAATGCTTATGACAAAATGAAATATTGTACAAGTTGCAAATGTTACATGACGACACTGATCAAGTAAAAGAGATAAAGATTAGTATGTTGGTTCATCAATACAAAATGTTTAAAATGACAGATCATGAAGGTATTGATGAAATGACCATAAGGTTTAAGCATATCATGAACCAACTAAAGGGATTGGGCAAAAGATATTCTAACTTTGAAATGGTTAGAAAAATCCTAAGCCTCCCTGCCAAATGGCTATCTAAGATCATAGCCATTATTGAGACTAAAGACCTTCAAACTTTTGGCTGAATGCACTTATTGAGTCACTCAAAACCCATGAGGTAGTGCTCTCTAAATTGCATAGTGAATTCACTAAGAAGAGCAAGTCCATGGCCTTGAAGTCGTCACACCAGAAGCCGAATAAAGCTAAGACAATGAAAGTTGCTGAAAACTCTAATGAAGAGGAAGAATTTGATGATGAGATAGAAGAGGAAGATAGAGACAAGCTCCCCATGCTGGTGAGAAAGATGTTTAAAACCTAGATAGGCAAGACAAAAAGAAGAAGGGATATCAACCTCAAGAAGGATAGAAAAGGCAAGGTGAACTCGAAAGTATCACTTGCGACAACTATGGAGAGAAAAGAAACTTCAAACCAGAATGTAATAAACTCAAAGGTCCACAGAAGAAGTTTGTTCCTAGGAAGAAAGGCATGCTGGCCACTTGGAGAGAATCAGAAGAGGAAAAGGAAGGATCAAAAAATCAGGAGGAGCTAGATGTTGTAAACCCATGCTTCATGACAGGCTACTCATCAGAATGTGAACCTGAGGTAAACAATTCTGATTATGATCTTTCCTATGATGAATTTCTAGCCTTATATGAGGAGTTACTTGAGGACTCTCAAATGCTTTCCTCTCACTATTTCAACCTAAAAAAGAAACATAAAAAAATTGTTTTAGAACTTAAAATGGCCAAAATAGAAGCTGAGAATATAAGGCTTGAAAAATAAAAATAGAAAAGAGAAAACAAAGTTTTAAATAAAAAATCTAATGCCTTAGAACCTAAAGTTTCAAGCAAAAATGAAAACACTCAGAAAGTCATTTTTGAGCTAGAGAGAACTTCAAGGCTTCTTAAATCTGATCTTGAAAAAAATAGTAAATTGATCAAAGAATCTTGATCTAATGCTTAGAGGTCAGAGGCCATATTTTCAAAGACTGGGTTAGGATATGAAGAGGAATTAGATGAGAAAGGAAAGCTAACTCAGTTTAAGAAATTAAAGAATAAGGTTTCTTGTACTTTCTATTTTAAAAAGGGACATCCACCTAACAAGTGCTTCATGAGAAAGAAGTCGATTAAAAAAGTTGGAGAATCTCTTTCTCAAAAGACTAACACAAGAGGACCCAAGAAACTCTGGGTACCTAAATTAAAAACTTTGTTTGTTGCAGGTTTGCCTGAGAATGCACGTGGAGCTTGAAAACAAGTGGTACATGAATAGTGGCTGCTCTAGAGACATCCAGATCTAGAAGGTAGTTTAGGAATCTGTGGCCTAAAAACTCTGGATCAGTAAGGTTTGCTGATGGAGCTAAGGCCAATGTCATAGGTATAGGAAATGTTGGCAAGGATGATTCCTACCAAATTTCTAATGTTTTATTTGTTCATGATCTGGCTCACAACCTATTAAGTATCAGCCAGTTCTGTGACTAAGGCTTTAATGTTATTTTTAATGCTCATGCATGCAAAATAATTAGTCCTACTTTAGGACAAGTTATTTTGTCTAGTAAGAGGCTGTAGGTGGAAATGCATATGAGAAAGGGAGGTTGGATCCTGCAGATCTTCATTTCATAATTTCTAAAATACTTGTAAACAAATACTATCAAGTGTAAAACTTGTAATGCAATGGAAACGTTGTTAATGATTTTAGAAAGTAGATTTCTGAAGCATTGTTAGTAAACGTTCATCAAGAAATAAATAATAGAAACATAAGAATGTTTGTTCAACTTATAAATGAATAACAAGGTGCAACAGGAAGAGTAAAGGAGATCAGAGAGAGAGAAAGATGGACACAAATATTTTTATACTGGTTTGGCTAAACTGCCTACATTCAGTACTCAATAACTATTGAGGTTCCATTAAAAACATCTTTTTCAACCTGGGAAAGAGCAAATGGATAGTCTTTACATTAGCCTTCCCAAGCCTCATCTGTGACCTTCAGTAATCACCTGCTGCCATAGATTGAGTAGTTCTTCACCAGCCTCTCTAAGCTGAATAGAGTAGTATTGACATTGGCCTATCCAAGCCCAACCGAGTAGTATTGACACTGGCCTCTCCAAACCTAATCGAGTGGTATTGACACTAGCCTCTTTAAGCCCAACAGAGTAGTCTTGACACTGGTCTGTCCAAGCCAAAACCCATGACCAATAGTAACCTCTACGGTCACGTTGAAAGTAGTCTTGCTCCAGACTCTCTAGGCTGCAAGTAGTCTTACTCTAGCCTCTTCAAGCTGCAAGTAATCTTTGACTAGCTTCTCCATACTAAACCATGGTTAGTAAGAACATCTTACTATCGCGTTGCAAGTAGTTTTACAGTAGTCTCTCCAAGATATCTTACAGCGATCACTACCAGATTGAGGATACAAAGGTTTAGTGTTTGTGTTGTCACTCAAACTAACCTACACTCAAGTTTCCTTAACATATTCATGTTGGAAATGCATGAATCAAAATAGCTCAATGGCTGAAGACTACTAGTAGTTCTATTATATAAATGTTTAAGTGAAATAGATGCATATTAAAGATCATAAGAAGAGCTTTTTCATGTATTTGGATATGTAACCTATAAGTTCTATGTTTCTTTTTTATATAATTGTGAAGAGTTATGGATTAGTTACTTCTCGATTCGCTCTAGTGCACTATATCTATTTAAGCAAGGTTCGTTAACTTTATAAATAACAACTCCTAGGTATATTGTCATGGCTTAAGGATGATGTTACACTTGGGAGGGTGTTATATTATGGTATCAGAGCACTTTATCCTAGTAGGACCTGAAGGATTGGATTGACTATGCTTCCAAGCATATTTTGTTATGTGTAGTTAAGTCATATCTATATGATAGGATATAGGGTTTAGATATGCATGACAATCTAGTAGTGATGTAGTTTGTTGCTATCACACTTAGCATAGTATTGACCCTAATCAACTCAATACCTTTTATTTTGTGAGTTTAGGAACTAATGGTAGACCGCAGGCGTAATAGGAATGGGAACACTAAACCGAAAGACATGATGAGTACTCTACGTAAGATGGCTACTGCTATGAGAGAATAAGATGCAATGGCCAATCAAATGATGGAAAGACTAGATCACAATGATGATCGGAAACCGGCTAAGAACCTTGGGGGGATAGAAGTGGATGTAGAGTATCAAAAATTTGTTGAGTTCAACAAGGCAAACTCTCCACCATTCCAAGGAGCTTTTGATTAGAACGAAGTTGAAGAATGGATCGAGTCGATGGAAAAGATTTTCTCAGTACTTCCTTGTATGGAGACTAAAAAAATAGCTTTTGCTACTTACATGCTAGAAGCGGATGCAGAAGTTTGTTGGGTTAGTACCAATGGGTTGTTCGAAGCTTCTCAGATTGAAGTCACCTAGGATGTTTTTAAAGAGCTTTTTATCACAAGTACTTTCCTACTTCTATGAGAAATGCCAAAGAATTGGAATTTATGGCACTTATGCAAGGATCCATGAGCATAGCAGAGTACACAGCCAAGTTTGAGGAGCTCTGCAAATTTTCTACTATCTACCAACACGATCTTGATGAAGCCTGGAAGTACATGAAATTTGAAGGAGGTCTACGTGAGGATATTGAAGTAGCTGTGAGTCTCTTAGAGATCAAAGATTATGCAAACTTAGTAAACAAGTGTCGACATACAGATGAATCCAATAGGAAGCTATCAATTGCCCAATCTGCTAAGGACACTTACAATAAAAGATTGGAACTTGAGGACCAAGGTCATAAGGATGCTCCACCCCAAAAAAAGCAGTTTTGAGCCAGCCCGTATGGGGACAACCAGCTACAAAAGTTAACTATGCGACATGATTGCCCAAAATATGGGAAAAACCGTGGCAGTAAACCTTATTTGGTTGGGCAATACATATGCTACTACTGTGGAAAACTAGGGCATAAGATTTGGGAGTGTCCAGAGAGATATCCAACACTTGTTGTGAAGCCGCCATATAAGAGTACTAAGAGCTAAGAGGACATCACACCTAACAATCCGATCTAAGGCAAGGATGTTTTAGGATTTGATTTAATTGTTTGAATTGTGTATGGATTTCTTGTTGGATTTATAAAAACCGTCTTTTGAAATCGATTTCCAATGAATTTTGTAACACCTTGATTTTTCTTGTTTTGCAAAATGATCAAAATATCCCTAGGATTATTTTTGCACAAGAACCGAGGGCGGCCAGTCTAGTGTAACACTCTAAAAATTATTTAAAAATTAATTTGAGCTATATTAGTCATAATTTAAAAAATCTGATAGTTTTAGCAATGATAAGGAGAATCTAATGGATTTGTATAAAAAAAAAGTGAATAGTATTTTATGAGCCCGCAGGCCCACTAGGACAATTGAAACCTTAGAATTGGGACCCGAAGATGCCCGGAACTGAGAAATTATAGGATTAAGGTCAGAAATGGGTAGGAATAAAGATTTTATACCTAGAATTAATTTTTGAGCAATGTTTGTTTACCCGGGTATGGTGTTTTACCTATTCGGCAAAATTTCAGTGTGCGATTTTAACACCGAAAACTAATTTAATCATTACAAAAGGAAAGATCTTATCCACTTATATCAAATGAATGGCTGATATTTAATCTTGAATTATAAGATTCAATCCTAACTATCCATTTTGTTTTCTTAAATAATGAATTATCCAACCAACAAGCCAAGGGAGTCTCGGCCATCATCAAGAACAGAATAGCAACTTCCTCTTCATTCTCCATGAGCTCCATGCTTTCATTCAAAGCCCATAAACACTAGCCTAGAGTTGTTGAAACTTCAAACTTCCTTCACTAAAATTAATCTACATCTCAACACTTATAATTCCAACCGATTAAAATCTTAATTCTCCATCAATCCTCACATTGATACCCTACTCCCTCACTGATTCAAGAAGGGTTTGGATTTGATTTTGGAGCTTTGAAGTGAAGGGAATCCATCTTGTAGCATCTTAGAGCCAAGGATACACTAGCTTTCAAGAGTAGGGTTTTCTTTGGCCTTTTTTTTCAAAATTTATTTTGAACATTTCTGATTGGTTTTGGTTTGAAATTTTTGACTCTATTGGTTGATAATACATAGATGTTGATGTGTTTAACTGGGTGGAGTGATTGAATGATGTTAGAAAATCACTTTTGGCAAAACAAGTTGAGAAATATGTTGCTAAATTCTCGAATTTTCATAGATAGCATGAGGTTCACGATTTTTCTGATGCATATGTAGATGTTTTTATGAACTAGAAAAATTGTATGTAGCTAAAACCTTAAGAAAACTTCAATATTTTTCTTGGGTCATGTTGAAGACTTTTACTCCTTGAAAAAAATCATGTACTTTGAATCTTGTTGCTGGCAAATCTTAGTTTTAAGCAACCAGGGAATATGTTTGAATTTTATGACCTATTTAGAGATCTTGGATCGACCTAAAAATTTTATGGGATGTATCTAACATGTTAAGGTGTCTCCATTAAAATTTGGAGTCATTCTGGGCACTTTTAGTCTGTTAAAAAATTCATGAACCAAAGCTCTGCTTGTGTTGCCTGAATTGTTGAAGCTGAAGTTGCAAATTTTGCTAATTTTGTTACTATAGTAAATGATTGATTTTTCCTTTGAAATTTTTATAGAGTTCTGAAAAAATCTTGAAGTGTAACTATGATTTTTATTTTGAATAGATTCAATCATTTGCTAGGGTTAAAAATTATGAGATTCCTATTCTGAGCTGAGGTTAAGTGGTCTCTGACCACCAAACTTGTAGAATTTTGTTAACATAGTTAGAGAATTCTTTTTACTCTGAAATTTTTATAGAACCTTTTGGACACATTGAAGTGTCTTGGATAATTTTTATAGACTCTAAACTAAGTGTTTGATGTGCAAACAAATTTGTGCTATAATGGCAGAAAATCTGCCAAGGTGCTGGAAAGTAAACTAAAGCATGAAATTAATGAGATAATATACTTTAATTCAAGTATAATGTATGTGAATGCATGTTAGCAACTTAAAAGACTGGTTTATGAGACATGATTAAAAAATTATATTGTGAATGGATGCTTATATGAGCTTGATGATGATGTATATGCTAAACAGATAAAAAGACCCCTTTTATTTATAAAGGGCACGGGAAGGTTCCTTTTCGTTTATAAAGGGCACAGGAAGGTCCCTTGTAATGTGTAAAGGGCACGAAAATGTCCCTTTTGTTTATAAATGGCAGGGGAAGGTCCCCTGTAATGTGTAAAGGGCACAAAAGTTCCCTTTTTGTCTGTCAAGGACATGAAAAGGTCCCCTTTGATGTACCGAGGGCATGAAAAGTTGAGAATGAGCTTCTATGATGTCAAGCAGTATCACAGGTGTATGTTAAGTGATTGAAAATATTGAGAAGTATGACATATGTACATTGAATGATTGAGTAATTAAAATACACCTACTTCGAAAGAATGGTTTTTGAACTTTAAAATGAACCTTTGATATATGTTGCATGCTCACAATTTTACTAATAAACCGAAGTGGCTGGGATGATAACAATGACATGAGTTTCATTATATGTCTTAGGGATGCTTTACTGAGAATTTTAGAATTTTCACCCCTATATGTTTGTTTTCGTGTCATATTCAGGTTAATTCCAAGGAACAGTGGAGCCCTTACAAAAAAGACTGGATTGGGATTTTTGTAGTTTTGCAGTGGAGACTCGTATCTGTTGTACTTAGTTATATACATGTGTCTGTAAATATAGTAAAGAACAGATGTGCACTAAAGCTCATAGAAGAGCTTCATCTTGTATTTGACTTGTACTAAATATATACTTTGTTTCCTTACTATATATTTTGATAGAACTATGAGTTAGTTACTATACGATTTGATCCATTCTTGCTATAGATAATTAAGAAAGGTCCGCAAATTTATAAGTAACAACTCTCGAGTACGATGCCATGACTTAAGGATAACGTTGTACTTGGGAGGATATTACATCTAGGCCATCCTCATTGGGGTAATCTAATATTAGGATAAGAAAATATGTGGTTTAGATAACAATCTGTGCAAAAATCATAATTGTTGATTTTTCCCGTGTGCAAAATGACCAAAAGGCCCCTGAGGTCATTTTTGCCCTGAAAATTGAGGACAATCGATCTTGGCTATTCTCAAGGGATTAGTTCAATGTTTGAAGGGGACTAGATGTGTTTTGGATAACAATAGATGTAAAAATTTCAATTCCTGGTTTTTTCCGTGCACAAAATTACTAAAATGCCTTGAGGTAAATTAACACGGGATTAAGTGAAGACAGGAGCCGGTCATCACCCAAGAGTTGGATATGCCAATTAGAGGGAATATGTGATATCTAGATGGGTCCTAGGAAGTCTCAAGGAGTTTCTATGTAAAATTACTATTTTACCCCTAATTAGTGCTAATTAAAGTAATTAAGGAAATATAGGTAATATTAGACTCTAATTAAAAATAAATTATTTTTATCAATTAGTTTTGAGCCTAAATAATTATTTGAAGTTAATTAAGGCCCAAAATTGCTTAAGAAAAGTTTAATCCTATTCTTATTCAAAAAATGACTCATGAGACTAAAATGCAAAAAGTAAGGGACAAAACTACTTTTTCTCTCTTTTTTTTCCTAAAGATTAGGAACATATTGGGGTTTGAATTTTAAATTAATCAAGCTTAGCCCAACTAAGCTTGCAAGACAACTCCTTAACCTTGTCTTGAAAGCCTTAGTCACCAAATTACCAATTCTAACACCAAATTACCAATTTCTAACCTTCCTCTAATCAAAATTACCCAAAAGCCCTAATCTCCACTCCCAAATGAAACAAAAATTCCCCCCAAAACCCATTAATAGCCAGCTACCTCTTCTCCCAATTCCCTCTCATATGTTGATTTTCTCAACTCTCTTACACTCACATTCTCTCATTCTTACTATCCATTTTTTGGTGAAGTCTTATGTAAGCAGAAAAACACATGAGAATGGGGGGTTGAATCATGTTTTTTCTTTTTCTACCTTTGCTGAAAATTTGAAAAACTAAACTAAAAGTGCTATCAAGATGAACTTGTTAGTGCAGTGGAAAATAATGTTAAGCACATTTAGAAAGTTAGATTTCTGAACTTGATAAAAAGAGTAAGATGAGAAAGAGATTTTTTGAAAACTTGAGACTTAAATAAAAAACAAATAATGAAATATAATGAGATAAAGGAGAGAGAAAAATGGACACAGGAAGATTTATACTGGTTTGGCTAATCTGCCTAAATATAGTTCTCAACTACTGTTGAGTTTCACTACTTCTTCCTCCAACTAGTGAAAGAGTCAAGATAGTCTTTTTAGTAGCCTTCCCAAGCTTTGTCCAGCGACTAGTAGACACCTCTATTGTCTCACACCAAATAGTTCTTTACTAGCTTCTTCAAGCCGAACTGAGTAGTCTTGAGCTAGTTTCTCCAAGCTAAACCCGTGACCAATAAAACTCAGTTACTATCATGTTGCAAGAAGTATTTAACAAGCCTCTTCAAGCTATCTCACACTGATCTCTATTGGATCAAGGTTACAAGTTCAGGTTGCCACTCAAACTGACCTACACTTAAGATTTCTTTGAATATACAATGAAAAGCTCCTGAAAATCTTGAATAACTTCTTTCAAAGAAAATTCTTCCTTAGAAGAACGTATGACCAATGAAGTGTAGAAAGAAGATTTTGTACAAGGAAAATGATTTACAGACAATGAAAAACTTTTTACAATCAGATGGAGAAAAAACTTAACAACATTTTTATTTTTATGTTCAACGTCAGTCACTAATGTTTAAAGATCACTGCATCTCTATTTATAAAGGTCTTCCTTGAGACTGTTGCCTTTAGTCACATCTTCTAGGGACATGAGTTGATCATCCATTTGTATCTTGGAAAAATAGTCTAGAAGCATAGCCTTTCTGCTTTGTTAGATCTGCCTGCAGAAGCCATTATGAGATAAAAGTGGTTTTTGATGTCTTTTCGAAACTACTTGCTTTCTGAACCATGGTTTCTGAACACTTCCTTCTAGAATCTTTTGATCGTTGACTTTAAAGAAAAAATAGATGATTTACCGGTTCAAACACCAGAATTTGACTTTTCCATAAGCAAATTTAAAATTTGAAATTCAAATTTTTCCTTCTTCCGTGTGATGTAGATTTCACTGTCTTCAAACGAGTACTTTTTGAAACATGATATTATTTCCTTGGTGAATAAAGAGTCTTCACAGCTTCAATCATTGTTCGTTTTAAGATTCAAATTTTATGAATGTAATGATTGGTGGTGGTGTACCATCTGGTCTTCAAAGAATGCTTGATTTCTTCATGTAAGTGTACTTTTTGATGTCTGGTGCTACTTTCTCAAGTCTTAATAGCTCGGTTTATTGAAGCGCTGAAGTCTTCTTCAATCATTTAGCCTTTAATGCCTAGATAAGGATATAATTTCACTTTTATATACTTTAGATCTCATAGCATGAGACAAATATGCTTACACATGCACAGTGAAATGTATATTCTCATATGTATTAACCTTACACTTGCTAAACAATAGATCCTGTTAAATTTTTATAAGAAACTTAGAGAGAAACATTGGTCATTTCTTAAAAGCATTCTTTTTAATTAGCTTTGTTGTCATTGAAAACTTATTAGTGCAATTGATAGGGTTCTGGAGCTAACAATCTTCCCCTTTTTGATGATGACAAACCAATTTGAAGAAAATCTTTTCAAGAGTTAATTGAAAGAAATATTACAGAAATGCAAACAGGATAAATATATACTTTCAAAATATCATAACGAGAGTTTTTCAGGAAGTTTTTTTTCTTAAGGCATGATATAGATTTTGTAAAAGAACCTTTTTGGCCTTAAGTGACTTGAATCATAGCTGTTGTTATTTTGCATGTATGTGCAGGCTTGATATACTTTCTGAAGATATCAGATAACCATGTTAATAATGTTTGAGCCTTGATTGAAACAACTAGCTTGATTTTTCATCAAAAGAAGAGAACTTTCTGAAGTTCTTCACGCATGAAACTTAACAAGTGATACTTGTGACATATTATACTGATTAGATCTTTTTCAGCACGCCTTTGACCATCCATATTTAATAGAAAAATCGCATTCATATAAATCAAAAACAAAGGATCGTCCATCAAAGCACATGTATGAGTAGAAGAGACTAATATAAATATATGACATGCATAGAAAGATAAAAGATGAAAGCAAGGAGTAAAAGATAATGAGAAAGTTGTTAAAAAACTAAAAAAATAGTTTAAATTGTTCTCTTCTTTGGATAAACTCCCCCTCAATTTGATCTCCCCCTGTATTTCTCAGCACATAGATTTTTCCTTTCCATATTCTTTATTCTTCTCTCCCTTTTGTCATCAACAAAAAGGAGTGTGCTGGAAATCAGTAGCACCATCATCAGCCCCAATGCCTGACTTCACAAAGTATGTCCTGAAATAATGTTTTTTACCGGTGATGTAACACCCTAAAAATTAGTTTGGGCTTTATTAGTCATAATTTCAAAAATCTGACAGTTTTAGCAATAATGAGGACGATCTAAGGGATTTGTAAAAAAAAAAAAATGAATAGTAACTAGCAAGCCCTACTGGTTCGTCGGGACAGCCAAAATCCTAGAATTGGGCCCTGGAGATGCTCAAAATTGAGAAATTATATGATTATGGTTAGAAATAGGTAGAATTTAAAGATTTTATATCTGAAAATATTTTTTGGGCAATATTTAATTACCCGGGTACACTGTTTCACCCGTTCGGTGAAATTTCAGTGTGTGATTTCTAACACCGAAAACTAGTTAGATCTCTACAAAATGAATGAACCTATCTCTTTATATTAAATAAGTGGCTAAGATTCAATCTTGAAATTCAAGATTGAATACAACCACTCATGTTACTTTATTGAGTTAATAATTATCCAAACATAATATATAATATTATATCATTACTACATGATAAATACACATAATTAGCTTCATGAAGAAGCCAATTCTCGACCAGCACAAGGGAGAGAGAACAGCTGCATTTCCTCCATTTTCAAGAGCTTCCTCTCGATTTCAAATGCCAAAAACACTAGCCTAGAGTTCATAAAACCACAAAGTTCCTTCACAAAACTTGTTCTATACCTCAAACCCTACAAATCTAACCAATTGAAATCTCAAATCCTCATCTTAATACCTCATTTCCCCACTGCCTAAGGAAGGTTCAGGACTGAAATTGGTGTCTTGAAGTGAAGGGAGATCACTTAGAACATCCTTTGAAGTATCAAGCTCAAAAGCTTTCAAAGTAGGATTTTCTTTGGCCTTTTCTTTCTAATTTTATGCTGGACTTTTCTGATTGTGTTTAGTCCAAAATTTCTGATATATTGGTTGTTAATATGTTGATATTGATGTTTTAATTTTGGTGGAGTGTTTGGTGTCATTTTTATCACAAGAGATTTTGAATTGGTTTGCTGGATTTTCAGATTTCAACAGGGTAGGGTTTATTTAGGAATTTTCTGGTATAATTGTGTTTATTTTTATGAGCTATAAAAATTATATATTGAAGCTAACATGTTAATCTAGTTCCATGAATTTTCTTGAGCTTAATTTCAACTTATACTACCTCAAAAAAATTTGGGACTTATGCTGCCCAAACTCTTAGAACTGAAGCTGTGAACTTTTCTAATTTTGTTATCATAGCAAATGCTTGAATTATCCTTTGAAAGTTTTATAGGATATTAGAGACATCTTGAGGTTTTACGAGGATTTTTATTTCAAATTTTCTGGGTTCATTTGCTATGGTTAAAAATTTTCCATTTCTGGTTCTATGTTGAGAACAAGTGGTCTCTGATCACTAAAAGTGTTGAATTTTGTTATCATATTTACAGAACTCTGTTTACTCCGAAATTTTCAGAGAACCTTGGGGACATATTGAAATGTCCTTAAGAATTTTTATAGCCTTGGATTTGATGGTTTGAAATGCACATTAATTTGTGTTATGGATATGTGAAATTAGTCATTGTGCTGAAAATGAATTGATGCTTGGAATTATTGAAATAATGACATTGGGTCCAAGTATGATATATATGAATGCATGTGAGTCACTTTAAGGAATAGTTTGAGGCATAGTTGGAATCATGTTGTGAATGAATATGTATATATGCCTCATGCATGCATTTGGAAAAGTAAAGTGAATGATATACACATGTGGCAAAAGAGAATATATGAACTTTAATCGTGCATGTTCTGACATATGGAGAAAAATAGAAACAAGACTTAGATTGAATGAGGGGAAGGCAAAAGTAGGAACTTTCCCAAAATACTGAGTGTGCCTATTCTAACATATGGAGAAAACAAAAACAAGACTTAGATTAAATTAAGGGGAAGGCAAAAAGAGGAACTTCCCCCGAGATATTATGAGTGGATAGACGTATCGGTTAGGAATAGAACTGTGTGTGATTTGACAATGGAAAAAAAGGAAATCCAATGATCACGTATAGGAATGAGTTCAGTCCTAATAAGCAGTCTATTTCCCTTGTGTGGTGTGATCTACTATAAATGCCATTTGGTATAAACTATCTATTGTGGAGTTGTCCACGGCAGATACCCGTTTGGTATAAACTAAATCTTTCCTATGTCAATGAAGAGCGAAAGTTGCACTGAAATGAGTTTTAGAGCATGATATAAACTAAGCCTTTCCTATGTCAATGAAAAGAGAAAAATGCACTAGATTAAAGGGCCGAAGGGTGAGACAAGAGAGAATTGATGGCTATGTACGGGGTGACTAAAGGGCCGTCCAACGAACATAAATACACGAACGATGCAGCGACCCACAAAATGGTATGACCTGTGGTCCGGATCATGATGCACCTCCCAGGTTGGGGTGTCCATAAAAACCACGAACGTCGCCATCTGAAGACGTGACGAAAAGGAAGAGATAGAGGGAGTGAGAATCTTGCTAAAGAATCTCAGTAGGGCCTCATACTACCGAGGTGTCATCATCTACGTCCTCAGGAACCTTGGGTTTAGTATACAAATAAGTGAGCATGAATTAAGTCCATTTTTAAGCTTTAAAACATAATTAGCTAAGGTCCATTCATTGTAGCATGATTCTTGATGACATGGATGCAATCATATTAAAGAATGTATGCATGGCTCAACTTAATGCAAGGAAGTAGTCATAACATTAAGAACATCATAATAGTGGCATAAAGTGGCAATTAAATTCTCGTATGGGAAACTTTGTGACATAAACATCATACTTTACTTCGTCATAGGCCACCCTAAAAGACAATCCTTCTGGGGGTGCTCGGCCGAACCGGTATCACCCAGAACGTGTCACATCTCTAGGTTATGAGCTCATACCTTAACTAGTCATCACTAGTTCTTACTTATCAATCCCGATAAGCGTAACATAATCATAAACATAATCTCAACTTATCCAGTACCGGCTAGGGGGCATTTCTTGGGGGTGCTCGGCCGAACCGGTGTCACCCGAGAACTCATCTTAGTACCTCATAAATAAAAATCTCATAGTTTTCTCAAAACATTTTAAGTCCCCGAATTTGTCAGAAATTTAGCAGCATAACCGCAGCATGCTGAATTTCTTCCAAATTCTGCTTTATGCCACATAAGTCATTCAAACATGCATCCTCCATCATAATTTCATGCATTCACATAATCATTCTCATACGTTCACAAGCAACATTACAAATTCATTATGCTCTTGGTCCTACGGTATCTTATGCTTTGACCCTTACGGGCCTTAAACTTGTGATGTAATTCACCTATCATCTTCTATCAACCTTTTATACACCTAAGGGTTCTCTTCTAACAAATCTTATTATTATTTATGCTCTCTAATAAATCTGAACAACACCATTCCTTAGGGGCAGCATCATAAACTTATAATTGCGGGGTTCTAGAACTTAAGTTTTAGACCCTTTCTTGGTTCTGTTTTCGCCTAAGGCGCTATAAATTCAACCTAAACCCATTATGAGGCATTTCTATGCCTAAGAACTAATTATAAGCCATGTTCTCTACATTTTAAGGTTGCTGGACAGATTTCTAAAAATTAAATGTTCTAAGAGTTCTAGAATTGTGGTTTTACGATTTTTTAGTTACTAGTTTCTCTATAGGTGCTAAAATTCAATCCTACTTCAATTGTAACCAAATTTTTCATGATTAAACAATCCTAATCTGAATATATTCCCATAGAAACAGTTTGGGCAGTATCCAAAAATAAATGGGTTAAAACTATGCTAAATCTTGACTTTACAGTTTTTCTAGAAAGCTAGTTTCTCTCCTATCATGCATAGAAATGTTCCTACCTCATCATACATAATTTTCACACATCCTAACACATCAAAACATCATCATACAGCAGAAAACTTATCATGGAAGGACCGAAACATTAAGTCCAAAAAGATGCATATCTTGATATTTTCTAAAACACATAAGTTGCTAGTTTCTCTTGGAATCATTTTTAGGACTTCTAAAACTCTTTTGCAAACCATTTTATTTTGTAAAAGAGGCTAAAAACATCCTTAGGTCAATGACCACTTGATCCCTCCTTAAAAGGGAACGAAATTCATAAATCTTGTTGGTCTTAATCTCATAAACTTCATGAGGCTTTAACGAGAATCTTAAAACTTAGATTGTTGGCCCTTGTAGCTAGATGAAACTCATTCTGAGTTCATCATTACTACATGACCGAAATTATGCATTCAAAGAATGCTTCCACATTAGACTTTAACTTGAGATAAAATGGGCAAGTCTTTGAGCTCTAAGGTCTTTAAGTGATGACATAATTTGAACATGCTATGCACTTCATTTTTATTCTTCATTACAAAGTAAAGTGAGAGCTTAAAGTAAATATGCAGGACTTGAATATAAATATGCAAGGCTTGAAATAAATATGCAAGACTTGAAATATAAATATGCAAGTTTATTTCTTTATTTTAGTGCTCTAGGCCCAGCAACAATCGACTTTAAGGCCGAAATAGAAAGGCTTTGAGATTTAGTTAGGTGATAGTGCTAGCTCTCATTTTAAATCTTTATGTTCTTTAGTGATGAAAAGTAAATATGCTAGACAAGAATATAAATATGAGGTGCAATCCATTCTTTATCTTTTAACTTTAAGTGATGGCTTGGGAAAATAAATATAAATGCAAAGCTCAAAATAAATATGTAATGCATAAGCTTGAATTTAAATATGAATGCTAGTCCATTTTATTCCTCATTAGAGCTCATACAAGACTTTAAAGGAACTTAAACCTTAACCCAAACTTATCATGGTAAGATAAAGTGAAGACAAGAATGAACCTTAAGGGTTCTTTAGAACACAAGTTTCTTTTCTTGAAATGAGGTCATGAATAACATTTTTATTAAAACCCAAGCTCTAGAGGCCTCATTGTGATGAATACATAGTCATCATCTAGAAGCTCTCATCATCAAGCCATTATGAACCTTATTGGCCAACATGGCTGAAAGTGTGGAGAAAGAAAAGGAAAAGGAACTGAAACTTTTAAGAAGAAAAGGAAACATTTAAAACTCTAGAGACCTTGATCTTGATGATGCATTAACACCAACATCATGAGTCCTCATCATTGAGTTCATGTAACCATTTTAAAACATCATCAAAGTGAAAGGTTTTAAGAAGAAGGAGCTAAAAACATCTTTAACTTAAGAACAAAGATCAAGCTTTAGAGATTGTTCAAGTGATGAACATCGTCATCATGGAACCTCATCATCAAGCTCTCATTCCCTTGTCCTCAAAGGCCTATGGCTGAAAATAATAAAGAAAAATGAGAGGGAGAGAAGTTCTAAAAAGACTCAAGAGAAACCATAAACACATAACTAGAAATAGAACCTAAATAAAGAAAATACTTGAAAGAAAATCCCTACCAAGTGATTTGAAGATTGAGATGAGAGATGAGGATGAAGAACTTGAAGAACTTGAACACTTGAACTTGAGAGAAAAAGGAAACTTTGAAATGCTCTTTGAAAACTTACACTTAGCAAATGAACCCAAAATGATGCAAGTTCACCCAAGCATGCTATTTATAGAGAAATGAAACACATGCAAGGTGCAAGGAGGGAGGGAAGGTTTCGGCCATGAAGAGCAGCCCCATGAGTTCCATGAGGTGAGATGTTGTGATCTTGAGGCATGGTGAGGTATGGTTCAAGGTATGACTCAAGCATGGTTCTTTGAGTGAGAAACAAATCAACATGTGATGTAATTGGAGGAGGAGTGGCCAAAACTTGCAAGAAAGTGTTTAGGTGAGAAAATGTTTAGGTGTATCTTTGATTAGGATTAAGATTAGGAATTTGTAAGAAAGTGTTTAGGTGAGAAAATGGGTAATCAAGGTTGTCAAAACATATTTAATGAGTGGTCTTGCATCATTAGTGAGTTATAAACTCATTTTAGTGCATAAACAATTCTAGACACTATTCCTTGATTTAAGGAATTGGAGAGAGAAAATACTATTCAAGATTCCAAGAGTGAAATCTTGAGTTTTAGAAAGGAGATTTAAATCTAATCTAAGCAATTTTAGGGTCTAATTAATTTTAATAGTTTATTTTGACTCTAGATTAATTATTGAAATTAATTAATCTTCGATTAGAGCCTAATATTGCTTAGGTTTGCTTAATTACATCATTAAACTCAAAAAGCACTATTCTAGGGGCAAAATCGTAATTTTGTGCTAAAACTGCCTAGGACCATTAGGACTCAAACAGATGCTTTGAAACATGTAAAAACATTGTTTTAAACCTCTGGAGAAAGTTTCGGGCTCAAACGGCATCTTTACCTGCATAAAAATGCTATAGGGGTATTTTGGTCATTTTGACCCTAAACTGCAGAAAATGAGACTTTCGCCTCCGAAACCACTCAAGGGCCATTCAATCTCCTTCAAACATTGAGTTGCCCCTTCGAGGACTGTCGGGTCGGCCATCCTCGAATTCCGGGCCGAAAATGACCTCAGGGGCATTTTGGTCATTTTTCACTCAGACAGAAAATCGAGGTGTTACATATACTTCCTCAAAGAGAAAACCATTAAGAAACACAGACTTGACATCCATTTGGTAGAGAGTGAATCCCTTGTAGGCAGCAAAAGCAAGTAACATTCTGATGGCTTTAAGCCGAGCTACTGGTGCAAAGGTTTCATCATAATCAATTCCCTCTTGTTGATTATAACCTTGTGCAAACCAATCTTGGTTTGTTCCTGATAACTTTCCCTGTTTCATCCAGCTTGTTTCTGAACACCCATTTAGTACTACTAATGGTTTCTCCTTTTGATTTCTCAATAAGATCCCAGACTTTGCTCTTCTGAAACTGATCCGGTTCTTCTTGCATAGCATCCACCCAACTTTGATCACTTAAAGCTTCTTCAATGCACTCAGGCTTAATGGTTGAGATGAAGGCACATTTTGAAGTATTCCTAAGATATGATCTGGTTCTTACACCCTTAGAAATGTCTCTAAGAATTTTGTTTTGAGAAACAGTTCTTAAATTAGAAATTCCCCTATAGTTTCTATGACTTTGAAATATCTCAGCTTCTTCTTCATCTTCAAATTGCTCTAATTGATGATCAGAAACATTGCTTTCCTATATTTTAGGGGACTTGAGCAAGTTTTCTAAAATGTTCATGTTCTGGAGCTTGCTTTCTGAAGATTTGTCCTTTATCATCTTGCTATCAAAAGTACTTCTTAGATTCATCTTTTCAAAGCTTTCCTCTAAATCTTCAAGGTCATTAGCAAAGTCCTTTCTGAGTTCTTTAAATTTGATGTGAATGGTTTCTTCTACACAAGAAGTTCTCTTGTGGTATATCCTGTAAGCTCTAGACACAGAAGAGTAAACTAAAAAGATAACATCATCAGATTTCGAATCAAACCTGGCAAGTTTGTCGTTGGTGTTAAGAATAAAACAAGGTGAGCCAAAGATATGAAAACATGATACGTTGGGTTTCCTGCTCTTCGATAGCTCATGGGGAGTTTTCTTGAGAATTGGCCTAAGAAAGATTCTGTGTTGAATATTGTAACGCCTTGATTTTCTATCTGAATGGAAAATGACCAAAATGCCCCTGAGGTCATTTTCGGCCTAGAATTCGAGGATGGCCAGCCTGGCAGTCCTCGAAGGGCCAAATCAATGTTTGAAGGGGATTGAATGGCCCTTGAATGAAATTCGGCATGCTGCTGTTATGCTGTCGAATTTTTGACAAATTTGGGGACTTAGAAAGTTTTTGAAAAACCTATGAGATTTTGTTTATAAGGTACTAAGATGAGTTCTCGGATGACACTGGTTCGACCGAGCACCTCCAGAGAACACATGTGACATCGGCACCAAGATGAATTCTTGGGTGACACCGGTTCGGCCGAGCACCCCAAAGAAATGCCCCCTAGCCTGTACTGGATAAGTCAGGATTATGTTTATGATTATGATACGCTTATCGGGATTGATAAGCAAGAACTAGTGATGACTAGTTAAGGTATGAGCTCATAACCTAGAGATGTGACACGTTCTAGGTGACACCGGTTCGGCCGAGCACCCCCAGAACGATTGTCTTTTAGGGTGGCCTATGAGGAAGTAAGGTATGATGATTATGTCACAAAGTTTTCCTATATGAGATTCAATTGCCACTTTATGCTACTATTATGGTGTTCCTAATGTTATGATTATTATTCTTGCATTAAGTAGAGTCATGCATACATTCTTTAATATGTTGCATCTATGACATTAAGAATCATACTAAAATGAATGGACCTTGGCTAACTATGTTTCAAAAGCTTAAAAATGGACTTAATGCATGCTCACTTATTTTGTACACTAAACCCAAGGTTCCTGAGGACGTAGATGATGACACCTAGGTAGTAGGAGGCCCTACTGAGATTCTTTAGCAAGATTCTCACTCCCTCTATCTCTTTCTTTCCCTCACGTCTTCAGATGGCGACGTTCATGATTTTTGTGGACACCCCAACATGGGAGGTGCATCATGATCCGGACCACGGGTCATACCATTTTGTGGGTCGCTGTGTCGTTCGTGTATTTATGTTCGTTGGACGGCTCTTTAGTCACTCGGTACATAGTCATCGATTCTCTCCTGCCTCACCTTTCAGCGACGACTTTGTGTTCGAGTGTGCACGCCCTCGAGAGGAGCGGATCTGCCGCACCCCACCGACAGCTTCTGCCATCCGGGACTACCCACAGTATGTGCCCCGCTTGCCCTCATCATTCTCCGAGACGGACCCTTCGGAGGACTTTGCCACTCAGGTACCTTCCGAGGGATCCTCCCCCACTGTGCCGATGGACTTTAGGGAGGGTAGTGAGGCTTCTATCACTCAGCTGGTACGTGGAGGATGGGTGAGGATGATTCCCAGCCATGGAGACCATGCCCGACCGATGCAGCGCATAACCACCCCGGTCGAGATAGCCCAGTAGATCAGATACATCCCTCCTTTCCAGAGAGGCGCACAGTAAGAGACGACCGTCGCGGTTCTGGTGCTCGAGCTTTGACTAGGCTAGGATAGCCTTCTTTTGTCTTTAGGCTATCTATTTGTAGGCGCACTAGAGTTAGGAGAGTTTCTTTTTATGCCTTTGTTGCACTTTCGTTTTCCATGTATCCTTATTTCAGTTGTACTAAACTAAGCCCCACTCTCTATGAGTGGGCATATCATATTATATAAATACGCAGTTCAGTTCTATTGTGATGTACCTCTACTTGCTTTATGTTATGACGTTATGAGATGCTTCCTTTATTTCCTTTCGTGCTTTATTATTTATCGTGTCGCGTGGCTCTCACTTTGCTTTTATAATTCAAAAAAAAAATTACTCAGTATTTCTGCTAAGTATTTTAAAGTAATAAGGAAACTATGACGTAACAGACTAATAATTAACCTAAATATGTTCTAGAGTATTGGGTTAAAAATTAGGATGTTACAAATATAGCATGAGGTATTTACAGCCTCTGCCCAAAAACCTTTTGATAAACCACTTTCCTAAAGCATAGTTCTGGCCATTTCCTGCAAGCTTCTATTTTTCCTTTCAGCTACCCCATTTTGTAGGGGAGTCCTAAGTGCAGAAAACTCGTGAAGGATGCCATGTTTTTTCACAAAACTTATTAAAAATATGATTCTCAAATTCTCCACCGTGATTGTAACGCCCCGATTTTTCTTGTGTACAAATGACCAAAATACCCTTGAGATCATTTTTACCTAAAAAATGAGGATGTCATTCCCGGCTATCCTCAGTGGGTTATTTTAATGTTGAATGGGGATTGTATGTGTTATGTGAGGTGAAAATCTTATTTTAGGTTTTTCTACGCATGAAATTACCAAAATAGCACTGCGGTAATTTAACGTGGGATTAATTGCTGATTAGACCCGAAATTTATCCGGGAGTTTTAAATATTGTTTTTAAGGGATGCATGATATTTGTTTAAGCTCGGGCACTCCCGAGGAGTTTTTATGTAAAATTACCATTTTGCCCCTAATTAAGGGCATAATGAGCTTAATTGTGTAATTAAGGAAACATAGACAATATTAGGCTCTAATTAAAGATTAATTAATTTTAATTATTAATCTTGAGTGAAAATAATTAATTGAGGTTAATTAGAGCCTAAGATTGCTTAGCGAAATTCAAAATCCTTTTCTTAATCTAAGACTTTGTGTCATGTTAAGAGCAATAGTGTTTTCTCTCTCCAATTTTTTAAATAATGGAAACCATGATATGATGAGATTTCTAGCTAATAAAGGTGAATTTTCACCAAATGAGCAAGATAACTCTTTAATCTTGTCTTGCATAGCCTTAGTCACTTGCTTTCTAGCCCAACACTCAATTACCAATTCCTATCCAAATACCTAATCAAATTTATCTCTAAATACAACTCCTAACACAAAATAAATAAAAATATCTCCTCCCCCATGCTTTCGTCATGGCCAACCACTCCTTGCCCATATGTCCTCATGTTTAGTTTTTTATTTAACATTCAAACACTCTCATTCTCACTACTCATTTGTTTGGCCAAAGAATTGTGTCAAAAAAGTGCTCTAAAATTCTCTCTTCCCTTACTTTTCAAAGATTTATTTTTCTTCCTCTACTACCACAAGAACAACCACCCACCACCACCTCTCAACCTCAAACCACCCTCAAGAAACACAACCTTTTCATCTTTAAACACAAGAACTCAAGAACAAATTTTCTTTCCTTTGCTTTCTCTCTTAGCCGAATATAACACCCTAAAAATTAGTTAAAAATTAATTTCAGCTTTATTAGTCATAATTTCAAAAATCTAACAGTGTCAATAATGATAATGATGGTTTAACGAATTTGAAAAAAAAAAGCAATAGTAACTTGCAGGCCCCATGATTCCGTTGGGACAGCTGAAACCATAGAATTGGGACCTAGAGGTGCCCAAAACTGAGAAATTATAGGATTGAGATTAGAAATTATAAGGAATGAGAATTTTAGGCCTGAAATTAATTTTCGGGCAATGTTTGATTACCTGAGTATGATATTTTACCGGTTCACTAAAATTTCGGTGTGTCATTTTTAACATGAAAAACTAATTAGATCTCTACAAAAAGAATGGCCTTATCCCTTTAAACTAAATGAATGGCTAAGATTCAATCTTGAATTACAAGATTGAATCATAGCCATCCAATATATTTTCTTATCTGAGATTAGGATTTATCTAGTTATGACATAAAGTATTCAACCGTTTATTACAAGATAAATATGACCAAACATCTTCTCCAAGAAGGCATTTCAGCCTCGGCCAACAAGCCCACAACAGGATCTCCATTTTCTTCTTCACTAAAACCTTGATTTCAACCTCAAAAATCCTAAGCCAAATCTTGGTAAAATCAAAATCTTTCTTCACCAAAATTGTTCTACACTTCAACCTCTACAAATAAAACCGATTAGAATCTCTAAACCTTATCTTATTACCTCATCCATCACTGATTTGAGGAGGGTTTGAGTGTGTTTTAAGAGCTTTGGAGTGAAGAATTTTCATCTTGGAACAAGCTAGAGATAAGAATCCAATAGCTCCCAAGAGTAGGGTTTTCTTTGGCCTTTTTCTTTCAAACTTTTTCTGAGAATTTCTAGCTGGTTTTAATCCAAAATTTCTAGTTATATTGGTTGATATTATGTTGATATTGATGCGTTAATTTTAGTGGACTGTTTGGATAAGGTTAGGAAATCATTTTTGTCAAGAGAAGTTTTGACTAAATTGCTGGATTTTCGGATTTCAATAGGGCAGGATTTGTTCACAAATTTTCTGGTGAAATTGTGTTCATTTTTATGAGCTATAAAAATTATAAATTGAATTTAACATCCAAAGACAACCCCATGATTTTTCTTGGGTCATGTTAAGGACTTTCTCTGCTTAAAAAAAATTCATGATTCTTGAACATTGTTGCTGGAAAATCCAGGTTTGAAGCAAGCAGGGAATTTTGTTGAATTTTTTGACATATTTAGAGATCTTAAATTCAGCTGGAAATTTTATTGGATATAGCTAACATGTTATAGAGTCTCTAGTAAATATTTGGAGCCATTCTGGACACTTTTCCGATGTTTAGAAATTCATGAACCAAGATTGTAACTGTGCTGCCTGGATTATGGGAACTGAAGTTGTGATTTTGTATAATTTTGTTGCCATAGCAAATGATTTAATTATCCTTTGAAATATTTATAGAATGCTTATAACATCTCAAAGTATAACTATTATTTTGATTCTGAATTGATTCAATCATTTTCTAGGGTTAAAAATTATCAATTACGGTTCTTGAGCTGAGGTGGAGTGGTTTCTGACCACCAAATTTGTAGGATTTTGTTAATATAGTTAGAGAACTCTATTTACCCTAAAATTTTTACAAGGCCTTGATGACACATTGAGTTGTCCTTGATAATTTTTACAGCCTCTGAAATGATTGTTTTATGTGCAAGTAAATTCGTGCCACAACAATGTGAAATCTAGCATTGTGCTGAAAATGAATTGATGCTTTGAATTGATGAAATAATGGCATCTTGCACTAGTATGATATGATCACATGAATATGATTATGAATAATTGAGTATGTAAGCTTATTAATGAGGTTAGATACACATAGATATGAATGCTTATTACAATTGCTTATATGCGAAAGAAAAACATAAGATCATGTTTCTTGGGCTGGAGAAAGTAAATCTAGTTTGTTACGGAAAGTAAACTTGACTACCAAGAAAAGCATAAGATTTATAATCTTTGTGCTGGAGAAAATAAATCCAATTTGTCGGGGAAAGTAAACCCGACTACCCTTGAATTGAGTCGGGGAAAGTAAACCTGACAAGGAATAGGTCTATGTAAGAATTGGAGAAAGTAAATCCAATGATCACTTAGGGAATGAGCTTAGTCCTGAAAAGCAGTCTATTACCCATTATTGCCACACTGGGGATGGCGGTACGTAACGCCCAGATGTGACAAGATTAGTCGAAGGCCAAGGCAAGTTGAAGTAAAAAAGTTCAGTATCAATATTGAGACCAATATGTTTAAGTGATTGAATGTTAAAAGTAACCCACTTGGAAAGTATGATTTGAAACTTTAAAAATAAACCATTATTATGTAATGCATGACCATTTTTTTCTTAATAAACAGAAGAGGCTAGGGGGATGATGACGACATTATGATTGTGTATTCGGGGAGTTGCCCTACTGAGAATTGCATAATTCTCACTCCTATGTGTTTCAACCACATCCACATAAGGATAAACAACAACAGCAATCAAGTTCATGCCCAAAATGTGGAAGAGATCATGGGAATAGAGCTTGCTTGGCTGGACAAAATGTGTGCTCTGTGCAACACTCTAAAAATTATCTAAAAATTAATTTGAGCTTTATTAGTCATAATTTCAAAAATTTGATAGTTTAAACAATGATAAGGACGATCCAACGGATTTGTAAAAAAAAAGAAGTAAATAGTAACTTACGGGCCCCACAGGCCCGCCGGGACAGCCGAAACCCCTGATTTGGGACCCAAAAGTGCCTGAAATTGGAAAAACATGAGAATAAGGTTAGAAATAGTTAGAAATAAAGATTTTATACCTGAAATTAATTTAAGGGCAATGTTTGGTTACTCGGGTATGCTGTTTTACCCGTTCGGTAAAATTTCGGTATGCAATTTCTAACACTGAATGATTGTTTAATCACTATAAATGGATAATGTATATCCATTTAATACAAGTCGAGGCTAAGATTTAATCTAGAATTTCAAGATTGAATCCTAGCTATCCATTTTACTTTCTTTCTTTAATAATTGTGTATTTATATTATATAGTATCTAAATTAAAATGACAAGATAAATACAAGACCAAGCTTCTTCAATACTCCATAAAAAAGTTGGTCATTCTCGGTCATTAATAGAACCTCCCATTTCTCCACTGTTACTTCACAAAAACCATGAAAACTTGATCAAAATCCTAGACTAGACTTGCTAAATCCTTACACTTCCTTCACTAAACTTCTTCCTCTTATCAAGATCTACCAAACTAACTGATTGAAATTTCAATTCCTCACTTTGATATCTTATACTCCTCTGCCTAAAGAAGGGTTTGGTGTGGGTTTAGGAGCTTTGAAGTGGAAGGAATCAACCTTGGAGCACCTTGGAGCCAAGGATCTAAAAGACACCAAAAGTAGGGCTTTATTTGTTTTCTTTCCTTTCAATGTTTGTTTTTATTTTTTTTCTGATTAGTTTGGCTGGAAATTCTGGATGTATTGATTGATGATAGATAGATATTGATGTGTTTAATTTGGTGGAGTGTTTGGATGATGTAAGAAATCATTTTTGTTAAAAGAGATTTTGAACCATGTTGCTGGAATTTCGGTTTTTGTATAGGCAGTATTTGTTCACGAATTTTCTGGGCTTATTGTGGACATTTTTGAGCTGAAAAAAATATATGTTGGAGCTAACATCTTGAGCTAGTTCCATGAATTTTCTTGGGTTTTTATTTCGAGTCAAACTGCCTTAGAAAAATCAAGAACCGCAATTAAGCATATGCTGCCTAAAGTGTTGGAACAAAATCTGTAAATTTTGCTAATTTTGTTACCATATCAAATGATGGAATTATCACTTGAACTTTTTACAGGGTATTAGAGACATATTGAGGTTTTACCAGGATTTTTATTTCAAATTTTCTGGGTTCAATTTCTAGGGTTAAAAATTATGAATTTTTGTTCTTGAGCTGAGGTTGAATGGTTTCTGACCACCAAACTGGTCTAATTTTGTTAATATAGTTAGAGAACTCTTTTTACTCTAAAATTTTTACAGAACCTTGGGGGTACATTGAAGTGTCTTGAATAATTTTCATAGCCTCTAAATTGATTGTTTCATATGCAAATAAATTTGTGCTACAATGGTGTGAAATCTGCCCACTTGCTGGAAATGAACCAAAGACTTGAATTGATAACGTAATGGTATTTTGGTTATAGTATGACATGAATACTTGATGTTAAAGTATCTGACCATGTAACTTGTGATGTATAAATGTGTAACGCCCCGTTTTTCTCTAAACTTTTAAATGACTAAAATGCCCCTGAGGTCATTTTTACCTGAAACATGAGGATGACCGGCCTCGGCCATCCTTACAAGGCTTTTATGATATATGAAGGCGATTATATGTTTATGAATGTTAACAAGCCATAAAAATCTCATTTCTGAGGTTTCTGTACACAAATGACCAAAATATCCCTAACTTGATTTAAGGCAGTTTTAAGTTTTGACTCTGACCCGGACTCGTCCCGGAGATCAAAAATGATGTTTTACGGCAGGAACTATGTTAGTTTAAGTCCCGGAGGTCCCGGGCAATTTTTAGTAAAAATTACGATTTTACCCCCGTTTAGTGCATTTTACGACTAACGAGTTACTTAACTCAAACCCAAGTAATATTAGGCTCTAATGAAAGGTTAATTAATTTCCTTAATTAATCTAGAGTGAAAATAATTATTTGAGATTGATTAGAACCTAAAATTGCTTAAGGAAATTTAAAACTCATTTCTAATTATTTTCTTTCTTTAAAGAAAAAGCAACTATGAATAGTGTTTTCACTATTCACGCTCACATTTCCAAGAACACTTTCATTCTCAAGAAAAGTTGTCACATTTCAATCAATGGTCATAGGAGATTGACTCCATCAATCCTACCATAGTACTCTTAGTCCAAGGTATTAGTGTCCTAATTACCTAATTAGTTCACCTAAACACTTGATTACACAACCTTAATTAGTGACTTAACCTTGTTTACTCTTAAACACTTCATTAGTACATGATTAAATTGGATAAAATCTTCCCTCCCTTGGCCTTATAATGATCAGCCACTTTTCCCCCCTAAAAATTGTAAAGAATGATATTTTATGTAGTCAATCATATTGTCCATCAAAGCCACCCTAAGACCTATGACCTATGACACCATGAATGACAACACAAGAGATATTTTTCCTCATTCTTCCTCAAGAAGTTTCAGCCACTTCTTCTTTCCCTCCACTCCTTCATGATTCATTTGCCTATAAATACACAACACCACACAACTTCACTCCTTTGCTCACTTCTTGCAAAATCTCTAAAAGTCTCAAGCTTTCTTACTTCTTTTCTCTCAAGCTTCCAAGAGTTCTTCAAGCTCAAAGTTCTTCCTCTCCTTTTTCAAAAACCAAAAGGTAGGGAACCTTTCTAAATATGTCTTTGATTTCTATGTTAAATCTTGTTGGGAAATGATGAAAAGTGGAACCTCCATGTTGCTTTTTATTTTTGGTTTCTTCCTTTTCTTTTCCTTTCATTTTCGGCCTCAAGGCCTTGAACATGATGGCTTGATGATGAGTGCTCTCTAGAGGTGACCATGAGTTCATCTCACATGAGACCTCTAAAGTTTGAGTTTTTCTCAAAGAAAAGTTTCATCTTTTACAAGTTTAGTCAAGAATGAGGTTATGTTTCTCTTGAATGTTTGAACTTCTCTTTTCTCCTTTATGATTCGGCCATGAAAGCCTTTGGTCCTTGGAAAAAATGAAAACTTGATAATGAGGGTGTTATGATGGTGTTTGTCACTCAACAACCCCTAAAGCTTGAATTTTTCACAAGGAAAGTTTCATCCTTTTTCAAGGATAAGTAAAGGAGGAGTTTATGTTTCTCTTGAACACTTCTTGGACTTTCCTTTTTCTTTCATATTTTTGGCCATGAGAGTTTCTAAAGCTTGGAAAAATGAAAGCTTGATGATGAGGGTTTCATGTTGATGCTTGTCACATGAACAAACTCTAAAGCTTGAAACTTTAACCTTAAGCCAAGTATGGTTTTGGTTTTGCTTTCTTCTCTAGCATGAACTTTGTTTAAATGTTGGTTTTGAAGGAAGCTATGTACTCAATGATGAGGACTTAGGATGTTGATGTCTTAGATCATCAAGATCTTGGTCCCTAGAGTTTAAAAATGGTTCATTCTCCATGATGGAGATTCGGCCACTTCCAAGTTCTTTAAGGTTATGATTTATTTTGAGTATTCTAGCACTAGTAGTTTCCTTTTCTTGTGAGGATGAGGTTTGGGTTGGAACTATGTTCTCTTTAAAAGTCTTGTAAGAGCTCTAGACAACATCTAAAAGTAACTTGCATTCATTTTTATTTTATGTTTTGCATAGCACGTTTATTTTCTATGCTATCACTAAACCCCAAGATAAGGAATGAACTTGCATAATGCATGTTTAAATTCCAAGCTTTGCATTTCATGTTATATTTCAAGTCATCACTAAACTCAAAGATTAATAATGAAGGTGCATCTCATATTTATTTTGAGCTATCACTTTACTTTTTAATGGACTATAAAAATGAAATGCATAGCACGTTTACTTTTATGCCATCACCTAAAATGACTAAAGCTCAAAGACTTGCCCATTTCATCTTGAGAAAAGTTAAATCAAGGAGGTATTCCCTTGATAATACATTTGGCCATGTGATGATGGGAACTCTAGGATGAGTTTTCATTAGTTATAAGAGCCTATAGCTTATGTTTTAAGTTTTTCCTAAACATAAGTGACATTTATAAGTATTTTGAGTATGTTCTTTTAATTAGGATTTCAACCATGAGAAAAATTAAAGAGTTGCTGCCCCATGTATTTTATAAGAGTTCTTGATATGACAAATTGATTTCTAAGATGTTTTTGAAGTCCTAAGATTGTTCCAAGAGAAACTAGTTACCTATGTACATGAAAAAGGAAGTTTACACATGATTTGATGACTTTGAGGTTTCGGTTCTACCTTGCTCATTTCTAGCACCTTAAATCATGTTTTGGGTGGTCTAAATATGTTTAAATGCCTTGCCAAGTATATGCTAATTGTTCTAGACATTTTAGAGCATGTTTAGTTACTTTAATTGCTTGAAATGTGAATTCTAGAACCCCATGGGTACAGAAAATATGAATTCTGTCCAGATTGATTAACATCCATAGAATCACATTATATGATGTCTAGATCAGTGAGAGTGACTCATATTTGGCGTAGGTATTAATTGTTGTATCATAGAAAAAGTTGGATGTGAGAAAGGGTTTAAAACGCATCTTTGAGAACACCGTAATTCACCCTAGTTTAGCTTGCTGCCAATGCTGTCCAGCCATAACTAATTAGGTTTTAGGACTTAATAAATTATGGTAATGAGGTTAATCAATCCCTTAGAGGTATAAGAAAATAATTTGGAAGTTTGAGGTTACCTGATTAGGGGTTTTCACTCTTAAGGGAAAGGTTTAAGCATTACTCTATGGATGATGAATTGGTGTTTACCTCATGACTTATGTGATGCTATGTGAACTATTATTCTTAGATGATAGTTTTATTGCATGTGATTGTTCTTCAAGAACTTAGAGATGCCTATGTTATAATCATTGATACTTGACATGTATGAACTAAGTGGCTTCTCAATAAATAGGCTAAGACTTAAGGTGACTTAAACTATGAGAAAATGATCCTTGAACCACCAAGTTAAGGGTGGGGATAAGGTGATTCTAGTCCCCTAGATCCGTACTTTAAGTCGGGACCTTTAACTTATCAAAAGGGATAAGTCCATGTGCTAGTGACGACTAGCGTGGTATGGGCTTGTAACCTAGAATTTTCTCCACGGGGAGATTAGTTGGGTGGCCCCAGGAAAATAATGATGATGTTTTAATGTCACCTCAAGTAACCAAGATATGTACCATGTACCATGTTCCATGAACTATGATTCTATGCACCATGAATTTATGAGTTTATGTGCTATGCCCCATGATATAAGAAACCATGAATTTATGAGTTTATGTGCTATGACCCATGATATAGGAAACCATGATTTATGATCCATGTTTTATGACTTATAGACTATGTAACCAAGAGGTTTTCATAATTACAAGGAACAGGCCTTGGAGGTTAATGTTTGCGAACTTCATAAATGAACTATTATATGCCCACGTTTTTACTAAGAAATCGAGGTCCCTGGAGACGTATATGATGACACTTAGATATGAGGAAAAACCCTACTGAGTTTCTTTAGTAAGAAATCTCACTCCCTTTATCTCTTTCTTTCCGTTACATCTCTAGATTCGGATGGCGACGTTCGTACTTTACGTTGAGACACCCACATGGGAGTACCACTACGATCCGGAGCACGGATCGTACCATTTTGAGGGCCGCTGCACTGTTCGCATCTTTATGTTTCCCGGACGGCCATTTGCCCATCCTGTAGATAGCTACCTTTTCTCCCCGATGTCACCTTATGAAGATGACATGGTTTTTGAGCGTGCTCGCACACGCAATAAGAGAATCCTTCGGACTTACACCGCAGGCTCGGCCGCCGTACCTGAATATGTACCCCGCTCGTAGCATTTGGAAGAGCCACCTGCCCCTATGTATGAGGAGGACTCTGCCCCCACTCCCCCACGTATGCCAGCAGGCAGCGAGGAAATGGTTACCCAGCCATGGAGGGCTCGGATGCCTGAGAGGCGACCCCAACATGGAGGACGTGTCCGGGTGCCCACTCCTGATGCGCTTCGCTCGTGGATCGGCAATGTCCCACCTTACCCGTGACTGTAGCCGTAGGGTTTAGAGGGTAGTCCTTAGTGCACACTCGTCACGTAGATAGGATAAACCTTCTTTTGTGTTGAGGTTATCCATTTCAGATGCACTTGGGTGTGGGTATTCTCTTGCTTGTAGTGTTTATGTTTCCATGTATTTCCTTCCTTCAGTTGTATTGCACTTTATGTATCAAATAGTCCCGCCGCTATTGGTGAGCATCTTAAGTATTAATGCATGAGGTATTCCAGTATATGTATTCATGATGTTGTGGATGGAGCCTTTTATGTGTTTATATTTCCACACTTTACGTTATCGTTCGAATTACATTATACGCGGCTCATACTTTATCAAGGTTTTGTTACAACAAAAAAATGGCTCGTATTTTCAATAACTAATTTCAAAGGTAATAGAACTAAAGCAAGAAGTAATGACTAATATTTGGCCTCAGTACATACTAGTAGTATTGGGTTGAATATTAGGGTGTTACAAAATGCACACTAGAGCAAGTAAAGATTGGTTTATGAGGCATGATTGAAATCACAATGTGAATGAATACCTATATGTGTTTTATACATGCATTGGAAAGAAAGTGAATGATATATTGAATTAAGTTCTGTAACCATAAATAAATATAAGATCCTCTTTGACTTGTCAAGGGCAAATAAGAAACATGAGATCCTTTATGATTTGTCAAGGACAAATAGAGAAACATAAGATCCTTTCAACTTGTCGAGGGCAATTAGAGAGAGATGAGATCCTTTCGACTTGTCGAGGGCAGATAGAGAGAAAAATGAGATCCTCTTCGATTTTTCAAGGGCAATTAAAGATAATTTCTCTACTTTTGGTATATACATATTTGTATCATGTCAAATCATTTTGATTGACATTATTTACTATGATTATGAGCTTATGATAAATGTGTACAAGTGATTGATTCTTAAAAACAACCCACTTCGGAAATATGATTTGGAACTTTAAAAATCAACCGTTATTAAGTAATGCTTGATCACTTTTTTTTAATGAATCGAAGTGGCTGGACCAATGACGATGACATTATAATTGTGTATTAGGGGAGTTGCCCTACTGAGAATTGTATAATTCTCACCCCTATTTTGTGTGCTCCCGTGTCATCTCCAGGTTGATCCAAAGAACGGTGAAGACACTACAAGAAAAACTATACTGGAGTTGCAGTGGTTTAGTAGTTGATGTGTTAATTTTATCATAAATTTATTGTGGTTATATATATGTAAATGTAATAGAGAACAGATATGTTAAGCTCATAGAAGAGCTTCCCTGGTGTACTTAACTTTGTATTAAATAAATGTTTTGGTTTTCCTTGCTATATATAATTCAATAGAACTATGACATAGTTATCTCGCAAATCAATCAAACTAGCTATAAATATTTAAGAAAGGTCCGCTAATTTATAAGTAACAACTCTCGAGTTTGATGTCATGACTTAAAGATGATGCTATACTTGGAAGGATGTTACATTATGGTATCAGAGCAGTTCATCCTTATAGGACCTTGGGAAATGGACTGGCTATGCTTCCTTAGTAATTGTCATGCATTATAATCTTATATATGTGTATGACTGCTGGTTGAAATGTTGTGGGTTGCTGCCATACTTAGCTTGGTATTGAGCCTGATCAACTCAATATTTTGTTTGGTGTGATAGGAATCAATGACTTCAAATCGGCATACTAGGCGTGGGGGTGGAAATGAAGCCGACATGATGAATACTTTTCGTGAGATGGCCGTGGCAATGAGAGAACAAGCTGCGGTTGCCAACCGAATGATGGAGAGGTTGAACTGCAATGAAGACCGAAATCTGCCAGATAACCCTGGACGAAATGAAGTAGATGTAGAGTATCAGAAATTTGCTGAGTTCAGAAAGGAAAATCCTCCACCATTTCGAGGAGCTTTCAATCCAAGTAAAGCAGAAGAATGGATTAAAGCCATGGAGAAGATTTTCTCAGTTCTTCCTTGTATTGAGATCCAGAAAGTGGCTTTTGCTACTTACATGTTAGAAGTAGATGCTGAATTCTGGTGGGTCAGCACCAAGGGATTATTCGAGGCTTCTCAAACTGAAGTCACCTGGGATGTCTTCAAAGAATCTTTCTACCACAAGTACTTACCCACATCTGTGAGAAATGCAAAGAAGTTAGAGTTCATGGTACTTAAGCAAGGGTCCATGAGTATAGCAGAATATACGGCCAAGTTCGAAGAACTATGTAAGTTTTCCACTATCTACCAACGTAATCCTGATGAAGTTTGGAAATGCATGAAGTATGAAGGAGGGCTATGTGAGGATATTGAAGCTGCTATGGGACTCTTAGAGATAAGAGATTATGCAACATTGGTAAACAAGTGCCGTCGTGCAGAGGACTCCAACAAGAAGCTAGCTATTGCCCAATCTACTAAGGACACTTCTAACAAAAGATTGACACTTGCAGACCAAAGTTTTGAGGAGGCTTTGCCCCAAAAGAAGCAGTTTCAACCCAATCTATATGAGGATAAACAACAACAACGGTCAACCATGAGACAAGGTTGCTCAAAATGTGGGAAGAACCATGAAGGTAGACCTTGTAGGGCTGGACAATATGTATGCTACCGTTGTGGAAAGCCGGGGCATAAGATCTGGGAGTGTCCAAAAAGATATCCAAAGCCTGCTGAGAAGCCACCATACAGGGGGAGCACGAGCTAAGCAGGCCTCAGCACTAGATAAGCCGATCCTAGGTAGGGACGCTTTAGGATTCAATTGTTATGTTTTGTTTGCCTGCGTGTGAATTTCTTCTATGACTTATGAAATTGTCTTTTAAAACTATTTTTAAATGAATTTTGAGGGCAAAATTCTTTTTAAGGTGGGTGGTAATGTAACACTTTAAAAATTATCTAAAAATTAATTTGAGCTTTATTAGTTATAATTTCAAAAATTTGATAGTTTGAACAATGATAAGGACGATCCAATGGATTTATAAAAAAAAAATGTGAATAGTAACTTGCAAGCCCCACAGGCCCACCGGGACAGCCAAAACCCCTTATTTGGGACCCGAAAGTGTCTGAAATTGGAAAAACATGGAAATAAGGTTAGAAATAGTTAGAAATAAAGATTTTATACCCGAAATTAATTTTCGGGCAATGTTTGGTTACTCGGGTATACTGTTTTACCCGTTCGGTAAAATTTCGGTGTGCAATTTCTAACACCGAATGATTGTTTAATCACTATAAATGGATAATGCATATCCATTTAATACAAGTGGAAGGCTAAGATTTAATCTAGAATTTCAAGATTGAATCCTAGCCATCCATTTTACTTTCTTTCTTTAAGAATTGTGTATTTATATTACATAGTATCTAAATTAAAATGACAAGATAAATACAAGACCAAGCTTCTTTAATACTCCATAAAAAAGTTGGTCATTCTCGGTCATTAACAGAACCTCCCATTTCTCCATTGTTACTTCACAAAAACCATGAAGACTTGATCAAAATCCTAGACTAGACTTGCTAAATCCTTACACTTCCTTCACTAAACTTCTTCCTCTCATCAAGATCTACCAAACTAACCGATTGAAATTTCAATTCCTCACTTTGATATCTTATACTCCTCTGCCTAAAGAAGGGTTTGGTGTGGGTTTAGGAGCTTTGAAGTGGAAGGAATCAACCTTGGAGCACCTTGGAGCCAAGGATCTAAAAGACACCAAAAGTAGGGCTTTATTTATTCTCTTTCCTTTCAAAGTTTGTTTTTATTTTTTTCTGATTGGTTTAGCTGGAAATTCTGGATGTATTGATTGATGACAGATAGATATTGATGTGTTTAATTTGGTGGAGTGTTTGGATGATGTTAGAAATCATTTTTGTTAAAAGAGATTTTGAACCATGTTGCTGGAATTTTGGTTTTTGTACAGGCAGTATTTGTTCACGAATTTTCTGGGCTTGTTGTGGACATTTTTGTGAGCTGAAAAGAATATATGTTGGAGCTAACGTCCTGAGCTAGTTCCATGAATTTTCGTGGGTTTTTATTTTGAGTAAAACTGCCTTATAAAAATCAAGAACCGAAATTAAGAATATGCTGCCTAAAGTGTTGGAACAAAAGCTGTAACTTTTGCTAATTTTGTTACCATACCAAATGATGGAATTATCACTTGACATTTTTACAGGGTATTAGAGACATATTGAGGTTTTACCAGGATTTTTATTTCGAATTTTCTGGGTTCAATTTCTAGGGTTAAAAATTATGAATTTTGGTTCTTGAGCTGAGCTTGAGTGGTTTCTGACCACCAAATTTGTCTAATTTTGTTAATATAGTTAGAGAACTCTTTTTACTCTAAAATATTTACAGAACCTTGGGGGTACATTGAATTGTCTTGAATAATTTTTATAGCCTCTAAATTGATTGTTTGATATGCAAATAAATTTGTGCTACAATGGTATGAAATCTGCCCACTTGCTGGAAATGAACCAAAGACTTGAATTGATAATGTAATGGTATTTTGGTTCTAGCATGACATGAATACTTGATGTTAAAGTATCTGGCCATGTGACTTGTGATGTATAAATGCACACTAGAGCAAGTAAAGAAAGGTTTTATGAGGCATGATTGAAATCACAATGTGAATGAATGCCTATATGTGTTTTATACATGCATTGGAAAGAAAGTGAATGATATATTGAATTAAGTTCTGTAACCATAAATAAATATAAGATCCTCTTTGACTTGCCAAGAACAAATAAGAAACATGAGATCCTCTATGACTTATCAAGGGCAAATAGAGAAACATAAGATCCTTTCGACTTGTCGAGGGCAATTAGAGAGAGATAAGATCATTTCGACTTATCGAGGGCAAATAGAGAGAGATGAGATCCTTTCAACTTGTCGAGGGTAGATAGAGAGAAAAATGAGATCCTCTTCGATTTTTCAAGGGCAATTAAAGATAATTTCTCTACTTTTGGTATATACATATTTGTATAATGTCAAATCATTTTGATTGACATTATTTACTATGATTATGAGCTTATGATAAATGTGTACAAGTGATTGATTCTTAAAAATAACCCACTTCGGAAATATGATTTGGAACTTTAAAAATAAACCGTTATTAGGTAATGCTTGATCACTTTTTTTTTTTAATAAACCGAAGTGGCTGGAGCGATGACGAGGACATTATGATTGTGTATTAGGGGAGTTGCCCTACTGAGAATTGTATAATTTTCACCCCTATTTTGTGTGTTCCCGTGTCGTCTCCAGGTTGATCCAAAGAACGGTGAAGACACTACAAGAAAAACTATACTGGAGTTGCAGTAGTTTAGTAGTTGATGTGTTAATTTTACCGTAACTTTATTGTGGTTATATATATGTAAATGCAATAGAGAACAGATATGTTAAGCTCATAGAAGAGCTTCCCTGGTGTACTTAACCTTGTATTAAATAAATGTTTTGGTTTTTCTTGCTATATATAATTCAATAGAACTATGACATAGTTATCTCGCAAATCAATCAAACTGGCTATAGATATTTAAGAAAGGCCCGCTAATTTATAAGTAACAACTCTCGAGTCTGATGTCATGACTTAAGGATGATGTTGTACTTGGGAGGATGTTACACTATGGCTGTGAAAAACCAGGACATAAGATTTGGGAGTACCCAGATAGGTACTCAAAGCCAGCTATAAAGCCACAACACCAGAGTAGGGTCTTCACCATAAGTGCTAAGGGGATATCACCATCCAAAAATCCAATCTAAGATAAGAACGTTTAGGATTTGATTGAATTATTCTAATTATGTGTGAATTCCTTGTTCGATTCATGAATTTGTCTTTTGAACTTGTTTCCAAATGAATTTTGAAGGAAAAATTCTTTTTAAGGTGGGTGGTAATGTAACACTTTAAAAATTAGTTAAAAATTAATTTGAGTTTTATTAGTCATAATTTCAAAAATCTGACAATGTCAATAATGATGAGGATGGTTTAACAGATTTGTAAAAAAAAGATGTGAACAATAACTTGCGGGCCTCGCGGACCTATCGGGACAATCGAAACCATAGCATTGGGACCCAGAGGTGCCAAAAACTGAGAAATTATAGGATTGAGATTAGAAATGATAAGGAATGAGAATTTTAGGCCTGAAATTAATTTTCAGGCAATGTTTGATTACCCGAGTACGATATTTTTCCCGTTCAGTAAAATTTCGGTGTGTGATTTTTAACATTGAAAACTAATTAGATCTCTACAAAAAGAATGGCCTTATCCCTTTAAACTAAATGAATGACTAAGATTCCATCTTGAATTATAAGATTGAATCATAGCCATCCAATATATTTTCTTAGATTAGGATTTATCTAGTTGACATAAAATATTCAACCATTTATTACAAGATAAATATGACCAAACTTCTTCTCCAAGAAGGCATTTCAGCCTTGGCCAGCAAGCCCACAGCAGGATCTCCATTTTCTTCTTCATCAAAACCTTGATTTCAACCTCAAAAATCCTAAGCCAAACCTTGGTAAAATCAAAATCTTTTTTCACCAAAATTGTTCTACACTTCAACCTCTACAAATATAATTGATTAGAATCTCTAAACCTTATCTTATTATCTCATCCATCACTTATTTGAGGAGGGTTTGAGTGTGTTTTAAGAGCTTTGGAGTGAAGAATTTCCATCTTGGAACAAGCTAGAGACAAGAATCCAATAGCTCCCAAGAGTAGGGTTTTCTTTGGCCTTTTCCTTTCAAATTTTTTTTGAGAATTTCTAGCTGGTTTTAATCTGAAATTTCTATTTATATTGTTTGATATTATATTGATATTGATGTGTTAATTTTAGTGGAGTTTTTGGATGAGGTTAGGAAATCATTTTTGTCAAGTGAAGTTTTGACTAAATTGATGGATTTTCGGATTTCAATAGGGCAGGATTTGTTCACAAATCTTTTGGTGCAATTGTGTTCATTTTTATGAGCTATAAAAATTATATGTTGATGTTAACATCCAAAGACAACCCCATGATTTTTCTTGGGTCATGTTAAGGACTTTCTCTGCTTGAAAAAAATTCATGATTCTTGAACATTGTTGCTGGAAAATCCCTGTTTGAAGCAAGTAGGGAATTTTGTCGAATTTTATGACATATTTAGATATCTTGGATTTAGATGGAAATTTTATAAGATGTAGCTATCATGTTACAGAGTCTCTAGTAAATATTTGGATCCATTTTGGGCACTTTTTCTATGTTTAGAAATTCATGAACCGAGATTGTAACTGTGCTGCCTGGATTGTGGGAACGGAAGTTGTGATTTTGTATAATTTTGTTACCATAGCAAATGATTTAATTATCCTTTCAAATATTTATTGAATTCTTATAAAATTTTAAAGTATAACCATTATTTTGATTCTGTATTGATTCAATCATTTTCTAGGGTTAAAAATTATGAATTACGGTTCTTGAGCTGAGGTGGAGTGGTTTCTGACCACCAAATTTGTAGGATTTTGTTAATATAGTTAGAGAACTCTATTTACCCTGAAATTTTTACAAGGCCTTGGTGACACATTGAGGTATCCTTGATAATTTTTATGGCCTCTGAAATGATTGTTTTATGTGCAAGTAAATTCGTGCCACAACAGTGTGAAATCTAGCATTGTGCTGAAAATGAATTGATGCTTTGAATTGATGAAATAATGGCATCTTGTACTAGTATGGCATGAGCACATGAATATGCATATGAATAATTGAGTATGTGAGCTTATTAATGAGGTGAGATGCACATAGATATGAATGCTTATTACAATTGCTCATATGTGAAAGAAAAACAGAAGATCATGTTTCTTAAGCTGGAGAAAGTAAATCCAGTTTGTTAGGGAAAGTAAACCTGACTACCAAGAAAAGCATTAGATTTATAATCCTTGGACTGAAGAAAGTAAATTCGGCCTGTGAGAGAAAGTAAACCCGACTACCCTTGAATTTAGTCGGGGAAAGTAAACCTGGCTAGGAATAGGTCTGTGTAAGAATTGGAGAAAGTAAATCCAATGATCACGTAAGGAATGAGCTCAGTCCTGAAAAGCAGTCTGTTACCCATTATTGCCATACTAGGGATGGTGGTACATAATGCCCAGACGTGACAGGATTAGTTGAGGGCCAAGGCAAGTTGAAGAAGTAAACTTTCTAAGTAATCCTTTATCTTATATGCCAAGTGAAAAAGTTTAGTATCGATATTGAGACCAATATGTTTAAGTGATTGAATGTTAAAAGTAACCCACTTTGGAAGTATGATTTGAAACTTTAAAAACAAACCATTATTATGTAATGCATAACCACTTTTTTCTTAATAAACCGAAGTGGCTGGGGCAATGACAATGACATTATGATTGTGTATTTGGAGAGTCACCTTACTGAGAATAGTATAATTCTCACTCCTATGTGTTTTGTGTTCCCGTGTCGCCTCCAGGTTGATCCAGAGAAAGATGCGGTGGCTAAGTGAAAGAAACTCGGGGTTCGAGTAGTTTAGTAGTTGATGCTTTTCTTATATGGCATATAGTTGTAGGTATATGTGTAGGTAAATGGAATAGAAATTGCGTATGTATTAAAGCTCATAGTAGAGCTTCCTTATGTAATTGACTTTATAGTTAATAAATGTTTTTATCTTTATTATATATTTTAATCGAATTACGTTAGTTATTACACAGCCCCATCAAATTTGCTATAGTTATTTAAAAAAGGTCTGCTAATCTATAAGTAACAACTCTTAAGTTTGATGTCATGGCTTAAGACTGATGTTGTACTTGTACTCCAAAAGTATTATTGCTCAAAGAGAAGATTTTTCTTCTCATTTTCTTTCACAAAGATCAAACTTTTCTTTGCAAGAAGAAAATATCTTTGGTAGGGATTTTTGTTTTGAGTTCTTCTCTTTTTCTTTGGGTATTTTGGGTTTGAATGAATGATTAAATGTTGGTTATTTTCTTTCCTTCCATTTTTGGTTTTAAGTTTCTCTTTTTCTTTCTTTTTCTTTTTAGCCTTGGTGGTCTTTGATGTTCAAAAATCATGGCTTGATGATGAGGATCCTTGATGTTGGCTATGATACCATCATTTGTTTGACCTCTAAAGCTCAAGGTTTTATTTTTGGTTTCTAAGAGTTCATAGCAAGTAAAAATGCCATTTGGTTTTCTTTGTTGGTTTTTCCTTTGAGCTTGATGGTGAGTCTAAGGAAACAAGGTTCTTGGAACCATAATGATGTGATACTCTAAAGCTCGCTTCTATTTGTTAAGATTGTATGAGGTTGAAAGTATTATTCCTTAAAGTCTTGAAATGAGCTCTAGTAAGATGTAAAAATGAACTTGCATCATATTTATATTTCAAGCTCTTGCATCTCATGTTTATGTTTCAATGCCTTGTACATCATGTTTATTTTCAAGTCATCACCTTAAATCTTGAAGACTAAAAGAAATGGACTTGCATTTTCATGTTTAAATTTCAAGTCTTACATTTCATGTTTATATTTCAAGTTATCACCTAAGCTTCAAAGACTTCAAAATAAACTTGCATTTCCATGTTTATATTTCAAGTCTTGCACATCATATTTACTTTTCCAAGCCATCACCTTATAATGATAAAGACAAAAATGGGGTTGCATATCATGTTTTTTTTATTGTCATCATCTAAATCTCTACAGCTCAAAGACTTGCCTTTGTATCTTAAATGGAAGTTTTAGTCATGATTAACTCTCTTAAAGGTATTTTCGGCCATGACAAGTGTTGGTCTTGAAAATGGAATTTTATTTTATCCTAAGGTTCAAAACTTGTGTCTATGATCCCTTTGTTTATTTTTGAAGAAAACTAGTTACTAGAAATACTTGATCTTGCAACTTTTCATTGCTATTAGAAGTTAAATTATAGTTATTGATTTGACTCTTTTAATTCTGTATTATGCTGTTTAGAATGGTTTAAAGGTGTAAAAATCACTATTAATTGTTATGGAAATCATCCTTGAAACCTTAGGTAAAATTAGTAACTAGAAACACGTAAAAATTGTAATTTTGGAAGCTTTTAACAACCCCATTTTTGGTTACTTCTTGAATTGTTTCAATACTATATGGTGCTGTTTGGGATTGTTTAAGTGTATAAAATTTGATAATAATTAGTGTAATAATTATTTCTAGTGCTTAGGAAAAACTAGTAACTAGAAAGGATAAAAAATGTGATTTCTAGAACTCTTAAGGATAGAATTATGGATTCTGTTTCAGCAAGCTATAACTCTATAAAAAGATGTTTGACACTTAGTAAATGTGTAAGAATCACTCATAATTGGTATAGGAATTAGTTTTAGCATCTTAAGAAAAGCCGGTAATAAGAAAATGGTCAAAGACGTAACTTCTAGAACCCCAAAACGGTTTAGTTTTAAGTGCTGTCCAAACTTTACAGCCTTGATAAGTAATGTTCATGAGGATAAAAATCAGTGGAAATCATGGTAATTGATCTCTTAGATGCATAAAAGAATAATTACTAATGGTAGGTTAACCTGAAATGTATTTGACCAGTTTAAGGGCTAATGAGTGATTACCGATAACTTGAGCATGGCTATGTGAATAACATCTGTGATGATCTTTAATACCTCATATATGTGTATGTTTACCTTGTTGAACATAGCATATGTATTGGTTAAGTCTGATCCTTGATTCCGGCATAATGGGTAGGAGCATGTTTACCTTTAATAAAATGTTGATGACGGCATGTTTATGTGAATTTTCAATTGTGATTGAGATGTTTGGGGATGCATAGTTGATATGTTTTATGAGCATGACAAGTTAATTGATGAATTATGGTGATGTGATTATATGCTCATGCTTGCATTTTTAAACAACATGCTAAAATTAAAGGTGACATAAAATATTCGGAGATGATCTTTCCGTAACAGGTCGGGCTTGGCGTAAGGTGATCTAAGGAGGTGATCTTTTCATAATGGGCTGGGCCCATCGAAAAGTGATCCAATGCCCCCTAACTCGCACTCTGGGAATCGAAAATTTGCTTATCAAGAGGATAAGTGTAAGCTAGTGATGACTAGTGAAGTATGAGTTCATAACCTAGAATTCTCAAGAGAAGAGAGCATTAGGGTGGCCCCCACAGAAAGTAATGAGAAATTTAAATCACCTAAGGAATAAAAAGGAAGAAATCATACCTTGCTTATTGTGCTCTTTATGTCATTGATTATCTCACATGTGGTTGCTTATAGTATGATGCACCTACTATTGACATGCATTCCATAGAATGGTATGATGCATTCATGACATTCAAACTCATGTTAAAAGACACGGCCCTCGACTAATGGGATTCAGAACTTGATAAATGAATTACATATATGCCCACTATTTCATAATGAAACTCAAGGTCCCGAGGACGTAAATGACACTAGTTAGGAGGTGATAACCCTACTGAGATTCTTGTACAAAGATTCTCATTCCCGCTTTCTTTCTTTCCATCTTGTCTTCAAAGGAGGATGGCTTCATTCGTGATCTTCGTTGACGCGGCCACTTGGGATATGCACTACGACGCCGCCCATCGGTCATATCATTTCGTGGATCGTTGTGTTGTACGTCTTTTGTATTCATGGACTGTCATTTTGCATATCCAATCTCTAGCTTTCAGTTTTCTCCTGCCTCTCCCTTCAGTAATGACTTCATCTTCAAGCATGCTCATCCTTGTAAGGAGCGGACCCGCCGCACCCATCCTGCCACTTCTGCCATTCGCGACTTCCCGGAGTACGTTCCTCGATCACTGACGATGGACTCTCAGTACGACCCGTCCGAGGACTTGGCTACTCAGTGCCTTTCGGAGGGTTCCGCACCTACTGTACCCATGGATATCAGAAGCTGTAATGAGGCTACTATAACCCAACTTATGAGAAGAGCTAGGGTAGCTATGTGACCATGTCAAGGTGCTCATGCCCGTCTTGCTCACCATTTGGCTACACCCGATGAGTTGGCTCAGTGGATTGGATACCTTCCTCCCTCCGGGGGTGGATAGCAGTAGAGGGCGATGGTGGATCTCGTGGAATGCCTGCGCACATGTCACGTAGATTATAGCCTTCTTTTACTTTTAGAGGTTATCTGTTTAGGCGTAGTGAGAGGAGAAATCATGGCTGGTAGTATCTATTATTTTCATTTTATACTTTCATGGATGATTGTATTGACCCAACCATTAATGGTGGGCATGATGCTACTATTTTAAGTACATAGTATTGTGGTAAGTAATTTGGAACATCTGTTATTGTTAATGTATGAACCCATGATAATGCTTTATGATTATTGCTTGCATTTATGTATATCTATGATGTGGTTCAGATTCCTTGTTGCCTTGTATGCGAGACGAATGGAGTAATTCTTTTAAGTTTACGCGGCTCACGTTTTCATTTTAAGTTTCAAAGAAAAAAAAATCACCTATATTTTCACTAAGCATTTTCACAAACTAAAGTTAAAGAACTGAAACAAAAGAGTAATAACTAATAATTAACTTAAATGCATCCCAGGCATGTTGGGTTAAATATTAGGGTGTTACAATGATCAGATCTAATAATGTTGATTTGAGAAACCTTTTCAATACAAACTCATTTTGCAAAATCTTTGAATCAAAGACCTCATCTTTAGAAGCTAGAAAGATAACCCATGTAAATCTGGAGTAATCATCCACTATAACATGGCAATATCTCTTTCCAGCTAGATTAGCAGTCTTGGTAGGACCAAAAAGATCCATATGAAAAATCTCAATAGTTAGTAGTTGAGACCACATGTTTACTATGGAAAGAAGCTTTGGTTTGCTTGCCTTTTTCACAAAAATCACAAGTTGAATCCTTCTCAAATGTGATTTTTGGAAGGCCTTTAACTAGTTCTTTCTAAGATAGCTCAGAAAAAAACTTCATATGAGCATGCCCAAGCTTCTTATCCCATAACCACTTATCATCTGTGAAAGATGCGAGACATTTTACATTTTGATCTCTTAGATCATCCAAGGATAATACATATGAATTGTCATGCCTTTTTCCAGAAAGAATTACTTTTCAGAAGTTGGACTTACTACTTTGCAAGTATGAGCATTAAAGATGACATTAAAACCTTGGTCACAAAACTGGCTAACACTTAAAAGGTTGTGAGCCAGACAATCAACTAATAAGATATCTAAAATTTGGTGAGAATCATCCTTACCAACATCTCCTATGCTTGTGACCTTAGTTTTAGCTCTATCTACAACTCTTACAAATCTTGATTTTTTTGGTGCAGATTTCTGAACCACCTCCTTGATCCAGACATGTGTCTAGAGCAGCCACTGTCCATGTACCATTTGTTTTCAAGTTCCATGTGCATCCTTAGGCATACCTACAATGAATGCATTTTTCATTTTAGGTACCCATATCTGGATGGGTCCTTTGGAGTTAGTCTGAAATGAGGATTATCCAACCTCTTTGACATACTTTCTTTTCATAAAGCATTTGTCAAGGGGATGTCCGCTCTTAAAACAAATGGTGTAGAGAAATCTTCTCTTTTGATGAAAGTTAACTTTCCTTTCTCGTCAAACTTTTATTCATAGCCTAATCCTGTCTTTTGAAAATATGGTCGTTGACCACCAAGCATTAGGTCAAGGTTTTTTAATCCATTGACCATTTTCTCAAGGTCAAATTTTAGAAGCTTCGAATTTCTTTCCAGTTCAAAAATTACTTTTTGAGTTTTTTCATTTTTGTTTGCAACTTCAAAATCTAAGGCAATGGGTTTTATATTTAAAGCATTGTTTTTTTCTTTCAAAACATCCTTCTCAAGCATTGTTTTCTCAACTTCTGACTTGACCATCTTAAGTTCTAAAATAGTTTTTTATGTTCTTTTTTCAGACTAACAAAGTGTGAAGATAGAGCTTGAGAGAGTCTTCAAGTGACTCTTCATAAAGTGATAAGAGCTCATCATAAGAAAGATCAGAGTTAGCATTATTTACCTTTGAATCACATTAAGAAGAATATCCCGCCATGAAGCACAGATTAGCAATATCCATTTCTTCTTGATCTTCTGATTCTTCCTTTTCTTCATCTGACTCGCTCCATGTCACCAACATGCTTTTCATTTTGGGGGTGAATTTTTTTTGTGGACCTTTAGACTTTGGACATTCTGTTCTGTTATGTCCTTTTTTCTCTACACTCATAGCATATGATAACTTTAGTTTTCAGCTTTCCTCTTCTGTCTTTTTTGAAGTTGACGCCTTTTCTTTTCTTTACTTTTCCTTTCTAGAGTTTGGACATCTTTTTGACTAGCATGGAAAGCTTGTTCCCATCTTCACTATCTGTCTCTTCATCAGTCTCATCCTCCTTATCAGAAGTTTTAGCAACTTTCATTGCTTTAGCTTTACATGTCTTTTGATGAGACGTCTTCAAAGCCATTGACTTACTCTTCTTACTAGATTCACCATGTATCTCAGATAGCACAACTTCATGAGTCTTAAAAGACCTAATAAGTGCATCCAAGCCAAGAGTTTGAAAGTTCTTTACTTCAGTAATGGCTGTGACTTTTGGTAGCCATTTTTATAGGAAGACTTCTTAAGATCTTTCTAATCATTTCTGAGTTAGAATATCTTTTCCCAAGACATTTAAGTTGTTATACAACGTGCATAACCTGGTATTCATTGCATCAATATTTTCTTGATCAATCATTTTGAACAGTTCATATTGATGAACCAGCATGTTGATCTTTGTTTCCTTTACTTGGTCAGTTCCTTCATGTAACATATGAAGTCTATCCCATATTTTTTTAGCTATATCACAAGCAATGATTTTGTTATATTCAGCCTTGCTTAGTGCATACGTAAGTAGGTATTTAGCTTTTGAGTTTATTTGAACTCTACTTTTCTGCTGATCTGTCCATCTACTTCTCGGGATATCTGTGGATACTGAAGGTATATCATCAGTTCCTGGAGTTTCCTTCCTTGGAACATAGTCTCTTTCCTGCATGATTTCCCAAAAGTCAAGACTTGTGTATTTGATGAACAGCTCCATTCTATCCCTCCAATAAGCATAGTCTCCACCATCAAATAATGGTGGTCTGTTGATAGAATGCCCTTCAACCATGTGAATGTTGTTTTGGGCCATGTATTCCTTGGATCTTTACCTCCGCAGACATTAGAATGCTCAACCTCTTAGAGGCCAACTCTGATGCCACTTGTAAGTAGAAAAACACACGAGAATGGGGGGCTAAATCGTGTTTTTCCTTGTTCTACCTTCACTGAAAATCTAAAAGACTAAATTGAAAGTGCTATCAAGATAAACTTGTAGCGCAGTGAAAAATAACGTTAAGCAACTTCAGAAAGTTAGATTTCTAAACTTGATAAAAAGGGTAAGATGACAAAGAGATTTTTTGAAAACTTGAGACTTAAATAGAAAACAAATAATGAAATATAACGAGATAAAGGAGAGAGAAAAATGAACATAAGAAGATTTATATTGGTTCGGTCAACCTACCTACATTGAGTTTCACTATTTCTTCCTCCAACCAGAAAAAGGGTCAAGATAGTCTTTTCAGTAGCCTTCCCAAGCTTTGTCAAGCGACTAGTAGACACCTCTACTGTCTCACACCAAGTAGTTCTTTACTAGTCTATTCAAGCTGAACTGAGTAGTCTTAAGCTAGCTTCTTCAAGCTAAACTCGTGACTAGTAAAACTCAGTTATTGCCACGGTGCAAGTAGTATTTAACAAGCCTCTTCAAACTATCTCATATTGATCTCTACTGGATCAAGGTTACAAAGGTTACAAGTTTGGGTTGCCACTCAAACTGACTTACACCCAAGATTTCTTTAAATATACAATGAAAAGCTCCTGAAAATCTTGAATGACTTGTTTCAAAGAAAATTCTTTCTTAGAAGAATGTATGACCAATGAAGTGTACAAGGAAAATGATTTATAAATAGTGAAAAACTTTTTACAATCAGATGGAGAGAAAACTTAGCAGCATTTTTTCTCTTTTGTTCAACGTCAGTCACTAATATTTGAAGATCACTGCATCTCTATTTATAAAGGTTTCCCTTGAGACCATTGCCTTTAGTCACATCTTCTAAGGACACGAGTTGATCATCTATTTGTGTCTTTGAAAGATGGTCTGGAAGTGTAGCCTTTCTGCTTTGTCAGATTTGCCTACCGAAGTCATTATGAGATAAAAGTGGTCTCTGATGTCTTTCAAAAACTACTTACTTTTTGAACCATGGTTTCTAAATACTTCCTTCTAGAATATTTTGGTTGTTGACTTTAAAGGCAGAAGAAATGATTTACCTGTTCTAATACCGAGATTTGACTTTTCCATAAGCAAATTTGAAATTCAAAATTTTCCCCTTTTTTGTATGATGTAGATTTCACTATCTTGAAACGAGTACTTTCTGAAACATGATATCATTTCCTTGGTGAATAAAAGAGCCTTCACAGCTTTAATCATTGTTCGTTTTAAGATACAAATTTTATGAACGTAATGATTGGTGGTGGTGTGCCATCTTGTCTTTAGAGAATGCTTGATTTCTTCATGTAAATATTCTTTGTGGTGTCTGTAATGCCCTGTTTTTCTCTAAACTTATAAATGATCAAAATACCCCTAACCTGATTTAAGGCAGTTTTAAATTTTGACTCCGACCCAGACTTGTCCCGGAGATCAAAAATGATGGTTTTAAAGCATGAACTATGTTGGTTTAAGTCCTGGAGGTCTCGAGCAACTTTTGCTAAAAATTATGATTTTACGCATTTTAAGCCTAACGAGTTACTTAACTTAAACCTAAGCAATATTAGGCTCTAATGAAAGGTTAATTAATTTCCTTAATTAATCCAGAGCTAAACTAATTATTTGAGGTTGATTAGAACCTAAAATTGCTTAAGAAAATTTAAAACTCATTTCTAATTCTTTTCTTTCTTTAAAGAAAAAGCAACTATGGATAGTGTTTTCACTATTCACATTCCCATTCCCAAGAAAAAATTGTCGCACTCTAATCAATAGTCATAGGAGTTTGACTCCATTAAACCTACAAGACCACTCTTGATCCAAGGAATTCATGGCCCTAATCACCTAATTAGTTAACCTAAACACTTGGTTACACAACCTTAATTAGTGACCTAACCTTGTTTGCTCCTAAACACCTCACTAGTACATGATTAAATTGAATGAAATCTTCCCTCTCTTGGCCTTATGATTTTCGGCCACTCCCCCCTCAAAATTCAAAAGAAATGTATTTTATGTAGTTAATCAAGTTGTCTTTTAAAAGCCACCCTATGACCCATGCCTACTATGCTTTCAATCACACCATGAATGACAACACAAGGAGATTTTTCTTCCCTCTTCCTTCTTCAAGAAGCTTCAGCCATGCTCCTCCCCCTCTACTCCTTCATGATTCATTTGTCTATAAATACGCAACACTACACAACTTCATTCTTTTGCTCACTTCTCAAAAAGTCCCAACCTTTCTTACTTCCTCTTTCTTTCAAGCTTTCAAGAGTTCTTCAAGCTCAAAGTTCTTCCTCTCTTTTTCAAAAAACACAAGGTAGGGAACCTTTCTAAAATATGTCTTTGATCTTTATGTTTGAATCTTGTTGGGAAATGATGAATGGTTGAACCTCCATGTTGTTTTCTTTTTTGGTTTCTTCCTTTCCTTTTCCTTTAGTTTTCGGCCTCAAGGCCTTGAATATGATGGCTTGATGATGAGTGTCCTCTAGATGTGACCATGAGTCCATCTCTCATGAGACCTCTAAAGCTTGAGTTTTTCTTAAAGAAAAGCTTCATCTTTTACAAGTTTAGTTGAGGATGAGTTTGTGTTTCTCTTAAACATTTTGGATCTTCTTTCTTTTCCTCATGTTTTTTGGACATGAAGGCCTTTGACATTTAGAAAAATGAAAGCTTGATGATGAGGGTTTCATGTTGATGCTTGTCACATGAACAAACTCTAAAGCTTGAAACTTTGACCCTAAATCAAGTATGGTTTCGGTTTTGCTTTCTTCTTTAGCATAAACTTTATTTTAAATGTTGGTTTTGAAGGAAGCTATGTACTCAATGATGAGGACTTAGGATGTTGATGTCATAGATCATCAAGATCTTGGTCCTTAGAGTTTAAAAATGGCTCATTCTTCTTGATGAAGATTCGGCTACTTTCAAAACCTTTGAGGTTATGATTTATTTTGAGTATCTTAGCACTAATAGATTTCTTTTCTTGTGAGGGTGAGGTTTGGGATGAAACTATGTTCCTTTTTAAAGTCTTGCAAGAGCTCTAGATAAGATATAAAAGCAACTTGCATTCACGTTTATTTTATGCTTTGCATAGCACATTTACTTTCTATGCTATCACTAAACCCCAAGATAAAGAATGAACTTCCATAATGCATGTTTAAATTCCAAGCTTTGCATTTCATGTTATATTTCAGGTCATCACTAAACTCAAAGACTAAAAATGAATATGCATCTCATATTTACTTTGAGCTATCACTTTTCTATAAAAATGGAATGCATAGCATGTTTACTCTTATGCTATCACCTAAAACTACTAGAGCTCAAAGACTTGCTCATTTCATCTTGAGAAAAGTTAAATCAAGGAGGTATCTTCTTGAAAATGCATCCAGCCATGTGATGATGAAAGCTCTAGGATGATTTTTTAATAGTTACAAGAGCCTATAGTTTATGTTTTAAGTTTTTCCTAAACATAGGTGATATTTAAAGGTATTTTGAGTATGTTCTTATATTTAGGATCTCAACCATGAGTGAAACTAAAGAGCTACTGCCCCATGTATTTTATAAGAGTTCTTGACAAGATAAATTGATTTCTAAGATGGTTTTGAAGTCCTAAAATTGTTCCAAGAGAAACTAGCTACCTATGTACATTGAAAAGGAAGTTTATACATGATTTGATGATCTTAAATTTTCGGTTCTGACTTGTTCATTTCCAACACCTTAAATCATGTTTTGGGTGGTCTAAATATGTTTAAATACCTTGCCATGTATATGATAATTGTTCTAGACATTGTAGAGCATGCTTAGTAACCTTAATTGCTTGAAATGTGAATTCTAGGCTCCCATAGCTACAGAAAATATAAATTCTGTTCCAGCTTAATTAAAATCCATAGAATCACATTATATGATGTCTAGATCAGTGAGAGTGACTCATAATTGGCTTAGGTATTAATTGTTGCATCATAGAAAAAGTCGGATGTGAGAAAGGGTTTAAAATGCATCTTTTAGAACACCGTAATTCATCTAATTTAGTTTACTGCCTAATGCTATCCAGCCATAATTAATTAAGTTTTAGGACTTAATAAATTGTGGTAATAAGGTTAATCTATCCCTTAGAGACATAAGACAATAAGTTGAAAGTTAGAGGTTACCCGATTGAGGGTTTTCACTCTTAAGGGAAGGGTTTATGCATTACTCTATGAATGATGAATTGGTGTTTACCTCATGACTTATATGATGCTATGTGAACTATTATTCTTACATGATAGTTTTACTATTGCATGTGATTGTTCTTCAAGAACCTAGAGATGCCTATGTTGTAATAAAAGATATGTGACATGCATGAACTAAGTGGCATCTCAATAAACATACTATGGCTTAAGGTGACTTAAAACATGAGAAGATGATCCTTTGGACTCACCAGACTATAGGTGATGAAAAGGTGATTCTAGCCCCCTAGACCTGCACTTTAAGTTAGGAATTTTTTTTAACTTATCAAAAGGGATAAGTCCATGTGCTAGTGACGACTAGCATGGTATGAGCTCATAACCTAGAAGTCTCTCCAAAAGGAGATCAGTTAGGGTGGCCCCAGGAAGAAAATGATGAGGTTTGAATGTCACCTAAAGTAACCAAGATAAACTACCATGTACCATGTTCCAAGAACTATGCTTCTATGTACCATGAATTATGAATTTATGTGTCATGATCCATGATATTAGGAACCATGATTTATGATTTTACATACCATGACTTATGATTCAAGTTTTATGACTTATAGACTACGTAACCAAGAAGTTTTAGAATTAAAGGGAATGGGCCTCAGAGGTTAACATTTGCGAACTTCATAATTGAACCATTATATGCCCATGTTTTTACTAAGAAACCGAGGTTCCTGGATACGTAGATGATGACACCTAGATAGGAGGAAAAACCCTACTGAGATTCTTTAGTAAGAAATCTCACTCCCTCTATCTCTTTCTTTCCGTCATGTCTCTAGATTCAGATGACGACGTTCGTGCTCTATGTTGAGATGCCCACATGGGAGTTCCACTATGATCCGGAGCACAGATCATATCATTTTGAGGGCCGCTGCACAGTTCGTCTCTTTATATTCCCCGGACGGCCATTTCTCCATCCTGTAGATAGCTATCTTTTCTCACCGATGTCGCCTTATGGTGACGACATGGTTTTTGACCGTGCTCGCACACACAACGAGAGGATTTTCTGGACCTACACAGTAGGCTCGGGCGCTGTACTTGAGTATGTACCCCATTCGCAGTATTCAGAGGAGGACCCCTCGGAGGAGCCACCCGCCCACATGTATGGAGAGGACTCTGCCCCCACTCCCCCACGTATGCCAGTAGGCAGAGAAGAGATGGTTACCTAGCCATGGAGGGCCCGGATGCCCAAGATGCGACCCTGATGCGGAGGACATGCCCAAGTATCTACTTCTGCTGAGCTTCGCCCGTGGATCGACTATGTCCCACCTTACCCATGACTTTAGCCGTATGGTTTAGAGGGTAGTTCTTAGTGCACACATGACACGTAGTTAAGATAAACCTTCTTTTGTGTTGAGGTTATCCATTTCAGATGCACTTGGGTATGGGTGTTCTCTTGCATGTATCTTTTATGTTTCCATGTATTTCCTGTTTTTCAGTTGTATTGGACTCTATGTATTGAACAGTCCCACTATTATTGGTGGGCATTTTATATATTAATGTATGAGGTATTTCAATATATGTGTCCATGATGCTGTGCATGGAGCCTTTTATGTGTTTACATTTCCGTACTTTACGATATTGTTTGATTACATTATACACGGCTCATGCTTTGCCAAGAGTTTTAAAAGAAAAAAAAACTGGCTCGTATTTTCAGTAAGTAATTTCAAAGATAATAGAACTGAATCAAGAAGTAATGACTAATATTTGGCCTCAGTACATGCTAGCAGTATTGGGTCGAATATTAGGGTGTTACAATGTCTATCTCAATAGCTCGGTTTCTTGAAGCGCTGAAGTCTTCTTTAATCATTTAGCCTCCAATGCTTAGATAAAAATATAATTTCACTTCTATAATAGTTCAAATCTCATAGCATGAGATAAACATGCTTGCACATGCACAGTGAAATGTATATTCTCATATGTATTAACCTTACACTTCTAAACGATAGATCCTGCTAAATTCTCACAAGAAACTCGAATAGAAACATCAGTCATTTCTTCAAAGCATTTTCTTTTAATTAGCTTGGTTGTCATTCAAAATATATTAGCACAATTGATAGGGTTCTAAAGCTAACATCTTGTCTACCAAGATTGTGTAAAAAAACATTCTTGCTCTCTCTGTAATGTTCTAATATTTAACCAAACACGCCTAGGACGTATTAAATTTAATTATTAGTTATTACCCTTTTGTTTCATTCTTTTAAACATTACTTTGTTAAATACTCAGCGGAAAATATGGATAAATGTTTTTTTGAAACTTAAAACAAAATGTGAGCTGCACGCACTAACATAAGTCCTAACGTTTGCCAAGAACACAGGATATTGTAAGGAGTAGCCATATTATCATAACCATGAAATACATATATTATACGTGATAGCATAATCTATACATGATAGTTACTGCAAATAACAACAGCATAGATAAGGAAGCATAAAAGTGGAGTCACAACCATCCACGAGGGCTGAACTTCCATACAAGAAGAATACATAAAAGCAGAAAAGTACATAGAACAACACAACATAAGCTACTAGCAAAAGCTCCCTTTCACAACCTTATGAATACTCCTAAACATGATTACCATCTTCAAAAGATCAGATGAGAATAGAGGGATCTGTATGTGCAAGCTCAAGCACTTCGTTAGGTCCTCCGCTGACTCCTACTGACGTCTATCCCACGAGGAAGGCACATACCCAATAAACAAAGCAAGGTCCTTTGGCGTAGGAAAGCGGATCGAGGGTCAAACATGACCTCCGTGGCGTGGTTGCATCTCCGGTCGTCATGCCAACCTGGGCTGGGTCATAGTATCCTCACTATCTCTACTCATTTCCATGGGCACCAGAGGTGCAGAACCCTTCAAGTAGACATGAGTGGGGGAATCCTCTGAAGGGTCAGTCTTCGAGTGCCTCATATGAGGAACGTAGTCGAGATAGTCGTGGATAGCCAAGGCGGTAGAGCGAGAACATTGAGTCTGCTCATCGCGAGGCTGGGTACGCTGGAACACCAGGTCTTTTTCATAGGGGGAAGTGAGGGAGAACCGAAAGCTGGAAACTAGGTGAGCAAAAGGGAGTCCCATGCATGCAAAAGTGCGCACTGCACAGCGACCCACAAAGTAGTACAAGCGGTGATCCAGGTCATAGTGCACCTCCCAAATTTGCGTATCAATGAAGATAATGAACGATGCCATCGTCCTCTGAAGACGTAGTGGAAAAAAAGGAAGATAGAGGGAGTGAGAATCTTAGATAAGAATCTTAATAAGGAAAACCTCCTATCCTAGTGTCATCATCTACGTCCTTAGGAACTTTGGGCTTATTATAAAAAGGTGAATATGCATAAGGTTCATTATTAGGTTTGCAAATATAATTATCCAAGGTTCGAGTATTTTAATATGAATCTTGATGCTATGAATGCAACATATCATATCATGAATGCATGGCAATACCATATGCAAACATCACTTTAACGTAGCATAAAAAAACATGATTACGTAAGTGGCATAAGGAAAAAATGTGATGCTTCCAAACAAATTCTTTCCTTTTTCTTTTCCTTAAGTGGCATTAAGTTCATCATTCTCTTCATCATGGGGCCACCCTAATAACTCTTCCCTTTTGAGAGTTTCTAAGTTATGAGCTCATACCTAACTAGTCGTCACTAGTTCTTGTTTATCCTAAGATAAGTATAATCCCGATTCCTGGAGTGCGGGTTAGGGGGCTTATATCATCTCCTTTTGGTAGGGAGATCTGCATATACCAAAAAGTAGATATTGTCCTCTTTGCTCTTTTGCTAGGGATGCAAGGTTTTGTTTCCTCCTTTTGCTAGGGAGAAACACATTTTATGTCACTTTACCATTAGCATGTTATATTAAGATGTAAGAACACAACTTATCATATGATGTCACATGCTATATTACTTTTACACATGCATCTAAGACATCCCAAGTAAAATCATAACATGCTATAACCATCTTTATGCATACATAATCATCACATAAACCTCAAGTACATCAATTCATATCACATTATGAAGCAAGCACTCACAATAATTCCTTAATTGATTAAACTTCTAATCGGGTAAACCCTACTTTTGTATTTATCCTTTTATGCATCTAAGGGATCAATTCTAATGATTCTCAGTAATTATCCAAGCTTATGAATAGCACCAAACAGCATCACGTAGTTTAGGCAGAAATTATTGAATTCCGTTATAGGGTTCTAGGAGCTACGTCTTTGACCCTTTCTAAGTTTCTCTTGGATTCAATGTATAACTTCTAAAACTCCTTGAAAAACCAATTTATTTTATTGAAGGTGCTAAAAAAAAAATAGCCATAGGGCAGTAGTTGAATTAAAACATTCTTGAAAGAGGTTTAATGCATAAAATCATGTTTATAGTATTCCTTAAACTCTCACTACCTAAGAAAAATCTTAGGACATAGATTATTGGCCATTGTGACTAAATGAAACTTATACCAAGCTCATCATCATCACATGGCTGAATTTATGCATTCACAAGAATGCTTCCATCTCCAAACTTTTACTTGAGATAGAAAGGACAAGTCTTTGAGCTTTAGGAATTTTTAGTGATGGAAAAATCGTAAATAGGCTATGCACTTCATTTTATTCTTCATTATAAAATGAAGTAAAAGCTTCAAAGTAAATATGAGATGCAAGTTCAATTATTTATTTTAATGCTCTTAACCCCGCAACAATTGACTTTAAAGCCGAAATAGGTGGGCTTCGAGCTTAGGTTATTTAGGTGATGGCATAAATATAAATGTGAAATGCAAGACTTAAAATTTAAAGCATTAAATTTAAACATGAATGCAAGTTCATTTTATGTCTTACTAAAGCTCATACAAGACTTTAAAGGAACATAAACCTCAACCCCAAACTTATCTTAGCAAGATAAAGCAAGCTTTAGAGTTCTTTGTACCGAGGTTTCAATAAAACCTTATGGTGTGAAATTCATCATCAAGCTCAAGGAAATGGATTTGAGAGAATAAATCAAGTTAAAGAATCATTCTTTGAGCTCTAGAGGCCATCATCTTAATGATGACAAAGTCATCCTCCAATGTTCTCATCATCAAGCTAGCATCCTTCCATATTCTTTAAAATAAAAACCCAAAAGCTTGAAGAAAAAGGAAATATGGTCGAAGCCAAGAAGGAAGAAAAGAGCTATCTTTAAGACTCTAGAGGCCATGACTTAGTGATACACCAACACCACCATCATGTGCTCTCATCCTTGAGTTATTTTTCCAACCAAACCAAGCTTCAAAAATCGAAACCAAAACAAAAGAATGGAAAAGAGAAACCAAAATATCTAATGGTCCAAAGACTAAGTTTCAAACTTTAGAGGTTACACAAGCGATGATCTCATTATCATCATCTAGAACCCTCATCATCAAGCCAATATTTTTCTTGAAAAATAAAGGCTCCAAGGCCAAAAAAGAAGAAGAAGAAGAAAGTTTAAAACCATGAGATTACCAAAATTAAACTTGTTCATTGCAAGACAACAAAATCTATCATCTATTCTAACAAAGAAAAGATAAAAACTTTTAGAACAAAATCCCTACCAAAAGAGATTTTCTTTAGCAAGATGAGTAGAGCTTGATTCTTTGAAGAGAACAAGAAGAAAAATTTCTTCTTTGGAGTGATAAAGGTGGTTCAACCAAAAAGGGAAAAACAAGGGGTGGAGTATTTTTCTTGAGTTTTTGTGTTTTGGAATAGAAAGACTACGTGTCTTGGGGATGCTTTATGGTTGAGTTATGGTGGTTTGAGGTTATAAGGTGGTGGTGAATGGTGATTCTTAGAGAAGATGAAGGAAATAAAGAACTCTTGAGTTCTTGAGGAAAAGAGAGAAAGTTTAAGACAACTCTTGCAACTTGATTGAGAAAATGAGCAAAATGGCACCAAGTTCCCTTTAGATGTGTATTTATAGAAGAAATAAAACATGAGGAGATGAATGGAGGGAGGAGAAGCCGTGGTCTTCATGCCATTGGAGGGAAGAAAATATCTTATGTTAATGTGTCATTCAAAGGTAAGGTTGTAGAAATGGCTAGGTATGGGCTTGGGTATGGTTCCTTTAGTGTGTGTAAGTAAGAAATCTCAATGTGATGGATGTAATGGATGAGGTGGTTGCTGTCTTGTGCAGCCAAGGGGGAGGAAAAATGTCTTTTTTACTATGGTTTAGAAGTGTGTTTAGGAGTGTCTTAGATTAGGCCTTCGATTAGGAGTTCATAGTAAGGTGTTTTAGGTAAGAAGTGGGTGATTAACGTTGTCTAAGGCATGATTAAAGAGAGTTCTTGCACCATTATTGTCCTCTTCAAACATTGAGTTGACCCTTCGAGGATCGCCGAGTTAGCTATCCCTGAATTTCGGGTAAAAATGACCTCAAGGGCATTTCAGTCATTTTTGCTCAGACAGAAAGATCGGAGCGTTAAATTGCTCCCCTCCTTAAAAATAATTTCGACCTCGAAATTCATTACTTGAGACGAGCTCAGGGTACTTTGCCTTCATATCTGACTCTAACTCCCATGTAAATTTTTCTGTCTTGCCATGTCCCCATGCCACTTTGACCAAGGGCACCGTCTTGTTCCTTAGTTGTTTGACACCGCGATCCACGATTCTCATTGGTGGTAGGTTAAAGGTTAGGTATTCCCTTAGCTGTACATGCTCTTGCTCTAAAACATGGCTAGGGTTAGACTGGTATTTTCTCAATTGGGAGATGTGAAAGACGTCATGAAGGTTTGAAAGGTTTCTATTCTGTAGGCTACTGACCCAACTCTTTGAAAAATTTCAAAGGGACCGAGGAATCGGGGACTCAACTTTTTAACTTCATGGCTCTTCCTATGCTTGTAGTAGAAGTGATTCTGAGGAATACATATTCTCCCTCTTTGAATTCCAATGGCTTTTGCTATTTGTCCCCATAGTTTTTCTGCTGACTTTGAGCCGTAAGGATCTTATCCCTAATTCTCTTGACTTGTTCCTTCGTTTCCTTTACAATGTCAGGTCCTAGCACACTCTGTTCATTGGGCTCATACTAATACAGAGGGGATTGACACTTTTGTCCATACAAGGCTTCATAGGGTGCCATGCCGATGCTTGCATGATAACTATTGTTATATGCAAACTCGATCAAAGGCAGGTACTTATCCCAATTTCCCTTCTAGTCTAACACACAAGCTCTTAACATGTCCTCTAACATTTGGATCGTTCTCTCATATTGGCCATTTGTTTGAAGGTGGTGTGTCGTGCTTTGGCACAGCTTTGAACCAAATGCCTTTTGGAAGGCTCCCTAAAAACGTGACGTAAATCACGAATCCCTATCCGAGATTATAGTCTACGGCACGCCATGTAATCTTACGATCTCCTAAATTTATAACTATGCCGATTTGTCCAAGGAGTGAGTCACTCTAATGGGTAAAAAGTGGGCTGACTTGGTTAGTCAATCCACGATCACCCAAATGGCATCATGACCAGCTTGGGTTCTCGGCAATCCCATCACGAAATCCATCGATATACATTCCTACTTCCATTTAGGGATCGACAGGGGTTGCAACATTCCTGAAGGTTTTTGGTGCTCGATCTTCACCTTCTGACAAACCAAGCACTTACTTACCTAGGCGACTATGTCCTTCTTCAAACTAGGCCACCAAAATATCTTCTTCAAGTCCAAGTACATCTTAGTAGTACCAGGGTGAATGGTAAAGTGGCTCTTGTGAGGCTCCTCCAAAATCTCCTTTCGGAGGTCACCACTCCGTGGCGTACAAACATGCCCCTCAAACCTCCACAATTTATTGGTACTTTGGTTAAAACCTTTCAACTTTCCAGCCTTTATCGCCTCCAAGGTTTCTTTAAACTCCTCATCTCTTTGTTGCGCATGAGTGACTCTCTCTTTGAAGTCACTCGTCACACTGAGGTGGCACATCTTTATGCCCTCAGTGGTCAAAGTCATCCCCAGATTCATATCCTTAAACTTCTCTATTAACTCAACTTCTTTAACTATTAAATGAGACAAATATAACGATTTTCAACTCAAGGTGTCGGCGGCTACGTTAGCCTTGTCGGGGTGGTAACTCAAACTGAAATCATAATCTTTCAAAAACTCCATCCACCTTCTCTGTCTCATATTTAACTCCTTTTGATTAAAGAGATACTTGAGGCTCTTATGATCAGAGAATTCTTCAAACTTTACACCATACAAATGGTGCCTCCATATCTTCAAGGCAAACACTATGGCTGCTAACTCCAAGTCGTGGGTAGGGTAGTTTACCTCCTGAGGCTTGAGTTGCCTAGACACATAGGCTACCACTTGCCTATTTTGCATCAACACACAGCCTAAGCCCTTCCTCGAAGCATCGCAATATACTTCGAAAGGTACATTGGAGTCAGGTAACACCAAAACTAGGGTTGTGGTTAACTTTTCTTTGAGCTCTTAGAAGCTCTTTTTGTGTAACGCCCCGATTTTCGCTAAACTTTCAAAATAACCAAAATGCCCCTGAGGTCATTTTCACCCGAAACACGAGGACGGCCGGCTTTGGCTATCCTCATAGGGTTCATATGTTATATGAAGGGGGTTGTATGATTGTGAATGTTTAACGGAGCAGAAAAACCTCATTTCTGAGATTTCTGCCCATAAGGGACCAAAATACCCCTGTGACAGATTTCAGGCAGTTTTAAAGTTCTGTTTTGACCCAGACCTTGTCCCGAGGTTTAAAACCATGATTTTAAGGCATGAACTATGTTTGTTTAAGGTTTGGGTAAGTCCCGGTGGTCCCGGGCAGTTTTTGAGTAAAATTACGATTTTGCCCCTGCTTAGTGCATTTTGGGCTTAATGAGTTATCTAACTCAGAACCTAGGCGATTTTAGGCTCTAAATAAAGGTTAATTAATTTCCATAATTAATCTAGAGCCAAAGTCATTATTCAGAACTAATTGGAACCTAGGGTTGTTCAAGGAAATTTAAAACCCTTTTCCAAATTCTTTTCTTTCTTTAAAGAAAAAATAACTATGAATAGTATTTTCACTATTCACACTCCCTTTCCCAATGACACTCTCTTTCCAAGAAAGTTGTCACTCTCAAATCATCATGATCACATTTGAAATTTATGTCATTCAAAAATTCAAAAGAATGAATTGTTTATGTTGTCACTCAAAACTTTCAATCAAGCTTCATAATCAATCATATCTTCCATACTTTCTTCCATACATTTGAATGACAACACATATAGATATTTTACCTTGTGGCTATAAAATTTTCTCTCCCTTGACCCTATAATTTTCTGATCACTCCCCCCAAGAAGTCAAAAGAATTTTATTTTATGTAGTTAATCAAGTTGTCTTTCAAAGCTACCCTATGACCTATGCCTACCCATGTTTTCAATCACACCAAGAATGACCACTCAAGAAGATATTTTTTTCTCTTCCTTCTTCAAGAAGCTTCAACCAACTCCCTCTTTACTCCTTCATTTGCCTATAAATACATCACACTCCACAACTCCACCACTTTTGCATCCTTCTCCAAAGTCTCAAACTCTCTCATTTCTTTCTCTCAAGCTTTCTCACTTTTCTCTCAAGTTCCCAAGAGTTCCTCAAGCTCAAGTTCTCTCCTCCTTTTCCAAGACACAAGGTAGGGAACTTTTTCTAAACATGTCTTTGATTCTTATGCTTGAATCTTGTTTGGGAGCTGATGAATGGTTGAACCTCTATTTTGCTTTCTTTTTGGTTTCTTCCTTTTCTTCCCCTTAGTTTTTCGGCCTTAAGGCCTTGAATATGATGGCTTGATGATGAGTGTTCTCTAGATGTGACCATGAGTCCATGAGACCTCTAAAGCTTGAGTTTTTCTTAAAGAAAGTTTCATTCTTTACAAGTTTAGTTAAAAGAGTTTATGTTTCTCTTGAACATTTTGGATCTTCTCCCTTTTCCTTCTTATGTTTTCGGCCATGGAGCCTTTTTACTTGGGAAAAATGTAAGCTTGATGATGAGAGCTTCATGTTGATGCTTGTCACATGAACAAACTCTAAAGCTTGAAGCTTTGGCCCTAAACCAAGCATGGTTTTGGTTTTGCTTTCTCCTTTATCATGAACTTTGTTTAAATATTTGTTTTGAAGGGAGCCATGTACTCAATGATGAAGACTTAGGATGTTGATGCTTGGATCATCAAGATCTTGGTCCCTAGAGATTTAAAAATGGTTCCTTCCTTTGTTAAGATTTGACCACTCCCATGACTCTTGAAGTCATGTTTTCTCTTGATGCCTTGGTACCAATGGTTTTTCTTTTCTTGTGAAGATGAGTTTTGGGTTGGGACTATGTTCCTCCTTAAAATCTTGTAAGAGCTCTAGACAAGATACAAAAGAAACTTGCATTCACGTTTACTTTACGCTTTGCATAGCACGTTTATTTCTATGCAACCACTAAACCTCAAGACTAAGAATGAACTTGCATTATGCACGTTTAAATTCCAAGCTTTGCATCTCATTTTATATTTCAAGTCCTCACTAAACTCAAAGAATGAAAATGGATATGCATTTCATATTTACTTTGAGCTATCACTTTACTTTCTAAAGGACTCTAAAATGAAGTACATAGCACGTTTATTTTATGTCATCATCTAAGATACTAGAGCGCAAAGATTTGCCCATTTCATCTTGAGAAGAGGTTAACCATGGAAAATATTCTTGGAATGTACATCTTGGCCATGTGATAAAGATAGCTCCAAGAAGAGTTTATTAGTCACAAGAGCCTATAGCTCATGTTTTAAGTCTTTCCAAAACATATGTTGTACTCAAAAACATTTTGGGTATGTTCTTAGAATTATAAGGGTTTTGACAAGTTAAAATGGTTGACAAGATGTTTTTGAAGTTCAAAATTGTTCCAAGAGAAACTAGCCACCATAAGCATTTCAAAGGAATGACTCAGATATGTTTAGACCTCATATTTCGGTTTTTAAGATGCTGGTAATCGATTACCCAGCCCATGTAATCGATTACCAGAAAGCTCGGACGAGCTCAAACATGAACTTTTGCCCAAAGTAATCGATTACTATATAGTGTAATCGATTACACATTCTGGATTCTAGTAATCAATTACCTAATCATGTAATCGATTACCCAGATGTTCTAGGGGCCCAGCAAAGTGTTTTAAACAAAATAATCGATTATAATTCCATGTAATCGATTACCAGAACCCCTATCTGCCTTGATTCGAAATCTCGAAGCTGTGTAATCGATTACAAGTCCCATGTAATCGATTACCAAAACCCCCTGACCTCCATGTTTTGAAATCTCGAGGTTGTGTAATCGATTACAAGACTTATGTAATCAATTACCAGAACCCAAGTTTACAAACAGAATGCTTTTCTGATTTAATGACTTGAAGCTATGATCTTGCATTGCCTGAATCTGAGAATTGTCATGACATGAGTCTATGCTTTAGCCTAACATGAATACATGATCTTATATGTTCGATTTCAAACATGATCAAGTTAAGAGGCTTATTGCTCTTGCTTACCTTATGATGATTTTACTCCATGAGTCAAGTATGATGATACCATGTGAACTATTATTCTTCGATGATAGTTTTATGTTTGCATGTTATTGTTCTTTAAAGACTTCAAAGATGCCTATGATGTAATTATGTTTGACATGCATGAATTATGTGGCATCTTGCATTAACATGCTAAGACTTAAGGTGACATAGACTATGAGAAGATGATCCTTGAACCACCGGATTAAGGGTGAGGATAAGGTGATTCTAGCCCCCTAGACCCGTACCTTAGGTCGGGATCTTTAAACTTATCAAAAGGGATAAGTCCATGTACTAGTGACGACTAGTAAGGTATGAGCTCATAGCCTAGAATTTTCTCCACAAGGAGATCAGTTAGGGTGGCCCTAGGAAAATAATGATGATGATGTTCCAATGTCACCTCAAGTAACCAAGATATGTACCATGTTCCATGAGCTATGTTTTTATGCACCATAATTATATGAATTTGCGTGCTATGCCCCATGATATGAGAATCATAAAGTTATGAGTTTATGTGCTATGACCCATGATATAGGAAACCATGTTCCATGATCTAAGGTATATGATTTATGTTCTATGATCCAAGTTATGTGATTTATGTCTATGATACAAGTGATATGTTAAAAGGAACGGATCTCGGAAATTGAGACTTTAGAAAACTCATAATTGAACCAATAGATGTCCATGGTTTTCATAAATAAACCGAGATTCCTGGAGACGTAAATGATGACACCTAGGATAGGAGGAAAACCCTACTGAGTTTCTTTAGTAATAATCTCACTCCCTCTATCTCTTTCTTTTCATTACGTCTTCAGAGCGAGATGGCGACGTTCGTGCTGTACGTTGACACGCCACGGTGGGAGATCCACCATGACCCGGAGCATGGGTCATTTCATTTTGAGGGCCGGTGTACTGTGCGCATCTTTATGTTTGTGGGACGGCCATTCGCACACCCCTTGTACAGTTATCGCTTCTCCCCAGCATCCCCCTATGGTGACCCCGCGATCTTTGAGCATGCGCGACCGCGACATGAGAGGAACTTGCGGACCCACTCTGCCGGTTCAGCTGACATGCCGCAGTACGTGCCATTGTCGCAGCACTCAGAGGAGGACCCTTCAGAGGAATCCCCCATGGACCACGAGGACTCTGCCTCCACTCCGTCTCCGCGACCGAGGGGCAGCGAGGAGACAGTCACTCAGCGTCGGAGGGCCTCGGTGCCCGGACCACGACCCCGACGGGAACAACACATCCAGTCACAGGGCATGCCTGCACCCGCCGAGCTCCGCCCGTGGATTGGCTACGTTCCTCGTGCCGTGATCCCGCTGCATAGGTTGGAGGGTAGTCCTTAGTGCACGCACGTCACATAGTATGGATGAAACCTCTTTTGTGTTGGGGTTATCCATCTTAGGTTGCACATGGGTAGGGATGCTTCTTTCCAGTTCTTTTCCATGTATTCTATTTTTCTACTGTATTCATGTTATTATGTACTTGAAGAGCCCTGCCCCTTAGGGAAGGCATATTATAAAGATGAAATATTTCAGTTATGATGATGCTACGTTTTGGAGCCACCTCTATGTTTATGTTTCTGCACTTTCTGATACCGACCCGATAGGATACGCGCGGCTCCTATTTTAAGTAATGTTTTAAGAAAAAAAAATTGGCTCGTATTTTCTTTAAAGTTACTTTTTAAAGAACCATGTCAGTTAGTAACGACTAATATTTAGCCTGAGTACGTACTAGTAGTATTGGGTCGAATATTAGGGTGTTACATTTTGCACCCAGGGGTCCAAACAAAAAGGAGCATTTTTCCTAGTAAGCTTGGCGAGAGGGAGGGCAATCTGGGAAAATCCTTTAATGAACCTACGGTTGTAACCTGCTAGACCCAAAAAGCTCCGCATTTTCGTTACGGTGGTTGGCCTTTCCCAATTCATTACGGCTTCTATCTTATCAGGTGTAACATCCACCCAAGGACAACGTCATCCTTAAGTCATGACATTATATTCGAGAGTTGTTACTTATAAATTAGCAGACCTTTCTTAAATATCTATAGCCAGTTTGGTTGGTTCGCGAGATAACTAGGTCATAATTATACTAAAATATATAGCAATGGAACTAAACTCTTTATTTAATACAGAGTTAAGTACATAAGGGAAGCTCTCCTATGAGCTTTAACACATCTTTGTTCTCTAACATATTTACACACATATCCATTCCACTAAATACAACATAATAAAAGCAATAACTACTACACTATTGCACTTCCGAGTTCTTTTGCATAGCAGTCCCTCGGTTCTCTGCATCAACCTGGAGACGACATGGGAACACAAAAACATAGGGGTGAGAATTCTAAAATTCTCAGTAGAGTAACTTCCCAATTACACATTCATAATGTCATCGTCATCGCCCCAGCCACTTCGGTTTATTAAAAAAGCGTGAGCATGCAATATGTACATATGAAATGTTCATTTTAAAATTATAAAATCACCTTTTCGAGGTGGGTCTCTTTTATTATTCAATCACTTAAAACATGTATTTCATAGCATTCAACATCATAGGAATTCCTTCAAGACTAATAATTTAACAAGATATACATATACATATGGCAATTACAATGATCTTTTCGTGCCCTTGACATAATAAAGGGGACTTTTCCATGCCCTAATGGGGACTTTTCCCGTGCCTTTTATAAACAAAAGGGGATCTCTCCCGTGTCCTTGATAAACAAAAGGGGACCTTTTCGTGCCCTTTACATATTAAAAGGGACTTCTTCATGCCCTATCGGGGACCTCTTTGTGCCCTTTTTATACTAAAGGGGACTTCATTTTTCACTTAGCACATACATCATCCTCAAGCTCACATATACACGCATAACATTTCTATATGCATGAACATAATTCTCGGATTTCATAATACTTCAAACCTATATATATTATTCATTCATTCCTCATAACATAATCTTGGAAGTCCATGGCATGCATTCACACACATCAACTTTAACCAAATGCCATTACGTCACTAATTCAAGGCATCATCACAACTTCAGCACATTGGAAATTTTTTCACTCAAGTAGCACAATTTATTTCTCATACCCAATGATCAATTAAAATGCTATAAAAATTCTCAATGACACCTCAATGTGTCCACAAGGTTTCATAAAAATTTCATAACAAAAAGAATTCTCTAAATATGTCAACAAAATTAGACAACTTCGGAGGTTAGAAACCCCCTATTTACAACCAACAACCATAGTTTCCAATTTTATTACCCTACCAAATGATCATATACAATCATATAAAAATTCAGGTTAGACTTCAATATGTCCTTAATATCCTGTAAAACTTTCAGCTCATAATTCGATCATTTACTAGGTTAATAAAATGTCACAAGTTCACAGCTTCAGATTCAACATTTCAGGCAACATAGTTACAACTTCGGTTCTTGAATTTTTCAAGGCATTAGGAATCAAAACCAGAGCTCAAGAAAATTCATGGAACTATCCTAGGATGTTACCTTCAACATATAATTTTTATAGCTCATGAAAACACCTACAATTCCATCAGAAAATTCGTGAACAATCACTGCCAGTAGGAAAACCGAAAATCGAGCAAACCACTTCAGAATCTCTTTTGATAAAAATGATTTTTCCACAGCCCCAAACACTCCACAAAAATTAATACATCAATATCCATATATCATCAACTAATACAACTAAAAATATCAATTTAAATCAGTCATTAACATAGAAAAATGGATTTGAAGAAGAAGAAGTTCAAAAACCCTACTTTGATGGCTTTAGGGATCTTGGCTCCAAAGGACGCTCCAAGATTGATATTGCTCAACTCAAGGCCACGAAATCAGCACCAAGCCCTTCCTTAATCAGTGATTTATGAGATACCAAGGTTAGGATTGATGAGGAATTGAAATTCCAATCGGTTGGATTTATAGGTATTGATGTGTAGAATAAGTTTAGTGAAGGAAGTTTAGTGTTTTATCAACTCTAGGCTAGTGTTTTTGGCATTTGAAGTGAAGTTTGAGCTCTTGGACATGGATGAACCTGGTTTCCTTCTCCTTACAGCATGATGCACGAAATTTTGAGCTTCTTGAAGAAGCTTGGCTTGTGGTTATCTTGTTATATATAAAAGAATGAGTATTATATTGTATAATTAAATGATCTTTGACCAAAGTAAGAAAAATGGATGGATAAGATTTCGTTTGTTGGTCAAAGAATGAATCTTGGTCAGCCACTTGGCTCAAGATAAGTGGCTCTCTTTAACTTGTAGAATAAATAGCTTTTACAGTGTCAAAATCGTACACCGAAATCCCACCGAACGGGTGAGATATGAGCATCCGAGTAAAATATTAATAAATGAAAGGCCATGATTAAAACTTGCTTTTCAATTTTCAATCCTTGTCATCCACTTGGCATAAAGTGGTTGATAAAGCTAATTTAGCCACTAAGTAGCTTTTACGGTGTTAGAAACCGCACACCGAAATTCTACCGATCGGGTAAAATAGTGTACCCGGGTAATCAAACATTGCTTGAAAAATTAATTCTATGTATGAAATCTTTATTCCTACTCATTTATAATCTTAATATTATAATTTCTTAGTTTCAGGCATCTCTGAGGCCCAATTCTAGGGTATCGGCTGTTCCAACGGACTGGTGGGGCCGACAGGTTACTATTCACCTTTTTTTTTTTTTTTTTACAAATCCGTTGGATCGTCCTCATCATTGTTCAAACTATCAAATTTTTGAAATTATGACTAATAAAGCTCAAATAAAGTTTTAGACAATTTTTAGGGTGTTACACCAGGATCCATTGCTATGATACAACATGCCCTAAAAGTTTCACTTCCTCCAGCCAAAATTCACACTTAGAGAGCTTTGCATACAGTTTTTTCTCTTTTAAAATCTCTAAAACCAACCTTAAATGATGCTCATGCTCTTCGTGGGTTCTCGAATAGATGAGTATGTTATCTATGAAAACGACCACAAACTGATCTAAATAGGGTCTAAAGATCTTATCCATATAATCCATAAACACCGCAGGAGCATTGGTCAATCCAAATGACATCACCGTGAACTCAAAGTGTCCGTACCGAGTTTTAAAGGCGGTTTTAGGTATATCTTGATCCCTTACCCTAAGCTGGTGGTAACCAGACCTCAAATCGATCTTGGAAAATACCACTGCTCCCTTCAATTGGTCTATCAGATCATCAATCCTAGGTAACGAGTACTTGTTTTTCACTGTTACTCGGTTCAATTGCCTATAATCTATACACAGCCTCATGCTCCCATCCTTTTTCTTGACAAATAATACCGGGGCTCCCCAAGGTGAAGCACTGGGTCTTACGAACTTCTTCTCTAAAAGTTCTTCCAATTGAGTTTTTAGCTCGGCCAACTCCAAAGGTGACATCCTATAAGGGGCTATGGAAATAGGTCTTGTCCCTGGGACTAACTCAATGGAAAACTTTACTTCTCTTATTGGAGGGAACTTGGGTATCTCATTCGGAGATACCTTGGGATAATCTCTTACTACGGATATTTCATCAAGATTTTACTCAGTCTACATCGCTAGCGGCTAGGAGAACATATCCCTTATTTTCCTTCCCACAACGTTTGACCTCTACAGCATTTAAATATAGTCTTAAAGGTTAACTGGTTTCACTAGGGGTGGAAAGGAAGATGACAGACTTTGTATAATAATCCAACAATACATGGTTGCCATAAAGCCAATCCATGCCAAGGATTATGCCTATGCCTTTCATGGGTAGACAAATTAGATCTATGACCAAGGACCTATTTTTAACAATAAGATGGCAATTTAAACAATAATTGCAAGTGTTAATAGGACGATTAGTGGGGGTAGCAACACTGAGATCAAAAGGAAGTTTGGTTTCGGTTTCCTTTTCCTTTTTCTTCCTCTTGGCTTCGGCCTTATTTTCTTTTCCTTGATGATTCAAGGTTTTGGTTAAAGAAAGTTGTTAGATGATTTGAATCCCTTAAGCCTATTTCCTTGAGCTTGATGATGATGTTCAAACCTAAGGTCTCTTTGAAAACCTTAGTACAAGAACTCTAAAGCTCACTTTGTCTTGACAAGATATGTGTTGGATTGAGGTTATATTCCTTTAAAGTCTTATATGAGCTCTAGTGAAAAATATAAAATGAACTTGCATTCATATTTACATTCCTTGCCTAGCATATTTATTTTTAAGCCATCACCTAAAACGTAAAGATTAAAACAAGAGTTGCATTTCCATATCATCTAATAATTAATCTTGAAGCTCGCCTATTTCGGCCTTAAAGTCGATTGTTGTGGAGCCTAGAGCACTAAAATAAAGAATTGGATTTGCATCCATGTTTACGTTTCCTTGTCTAGTATATTTATTTTTCAAGTCACCACTTAAACGTAAAGATAAGAATGAAGTTGCATCTCATATTTACTTTGAGCCTTCACTTTACTTTTCTAAGAGAATAAAATGAAGTGCATATCATGTTTATGCTTTTACTATCACTTAAAGATTCTAGAGCTCAAAGACTTGTCCATTTATCTCAAGAAAAAGTTGGATATGGGAGCATCCCCTTGGATGTACATTTCGGCCATGTGATAATGATGAGCATGGTGTGAGTTTCATCTAATCACAAGTGCCAATAATCTATGTCTTATGACTTTTTTAAGCATAGGAGAACTCAAAGAATGTTTCAAGCATGATTTTATGGTTTAAATCCCAGCCTTGAATGATTCTAAATAGCTATTGACCTTGTTCATTTTATGATGATTTTGATGCAATAAATTAGTTTCCAAGGAGTTTTAGAAGTCCTAAAATGGTCCTAAGAGAAACTAGTGATTTATGTGTATTGAAAATAAAATTTTCATGTGCTATTTGAAGTATAACATTTTGGTCCTACCTTGGCATGTTTGCTGCTGTTTAATGAAGTTTAACATGTTAGAGTATGTTTTAATTAATGAAAATTGTAGTGGAGACAATCCTATGCATGTTAGGTAGAAAACTATTTAATTAGAAAAATCGTAAAGTTGAGATTCTGCAAGTTTTTGATCCATTTAATGTTAGCTAATACCAAAACTGTTTTAGTAGGATAAAATTCTGTTTAGGATTGTTTAAACATGAAAAACTTGGTAACGTTTGAGGTAGAAGTGAAACTTAGCTCTTATAGAGAAACTAATAATTAGAAAACTGTAAAATCATGATTTCTAGGACTCTAAGGATCAAATAATAGATTCAGTTTTGGCATGATTAAATATGATAAGAACATAATGATTCAAATGTATATGTGGAAGAAACACTCATACTTGGTCTAGGAATTAATTATAGCGCCTTAGGCGAAGACGGAACTTAGAAAGGGTTAGAGACATGACTTCTAGAACCCCGAAATCAAGTGAAACTAATTCTACCTGTAGCTATTAGGTGTTGTTTGGGAATTTTCATAATCATTAATATCAATAAGAGTCTTTAGTTGTGAACCCTTAGGTGCATAAGAGGTTAGGAATGGATAATCGGTTAATTAGATTTCAAGACTGAGGCCCATAAGGGTTAAAAGCATAAGATTTTGTGGGTATGTTGCATAACGAACTTTATTATCGCAAGTGAATGTATAAGATGTTGGTATGACCTTGATGGTTTGTCTCAAATATGAATTTATGATTGAAAGCACATGCTCTATGTGTTTATCTGGCATAAAGAAAAATTTGGAGGACTTCGGTGTATAGCCGTTACGCTGTCGAATTTCCACCAAATTTAAGGGCTTAAAAAGTTTTCAAATATATATATGAGATTTTTGATGTGACATAGAACTGTGAACATGTTCTAGGGGACGACGATACGTAACGCCCCAAATAGGACAATATTCGTTGTGTATTCTATTACCAGTGTGACGCGTTATGTTACGATTATGATTGTTATTATGACTACGATTATCAGAGGATAAGTAAGAACTAGTGATGACTGGTTAAGGTATGAGCTCATAACCTAGAGAAGTTTTTAGGGTGATCCTTATGATGTAAAGCACAATGTTGGAATGTCACATAGTTAAAGAAAGAGAAATGTTTTACATGAGAGACATATGCCACTTTATGCCACTTGTATGATGATGATTTCCCTATACATGATTAATTGATTCCTGCTTAGCGTATCAGCATGCATTCATGTTTTATTATGCTGCATCCATGACATTAAGATTCATTCTAAAATGGACGGACCTTGGTTAACTATATTTTAAAAAGATTAAAAATGGACTTGATGCATGCTCACTTGTTTCATACATTAAACCCAAGGTTCCTGAGGACGTAGATGATGTCACCATGATAGTAGGATACCCTACTGAGATTCTTCATCAAGATTCTCACACTCTCTATCTTTTCTTTCTGTCACGTCTTCAGAGCTCGATGGTGACTTTCGTGATCTTCGTTGATGCCCCCACCTTGGAGATGCACTACGACTCTGCCCACCGATCATATTATTTTGTGGGTCATTGTGTCGTCTGTCTTTTTGTCTACATGGATCGCCCCTTCATATATCTAGTCTCCAGCTTCCGGTTCTCCCCTGCCTCACCATTTGGCGATGACCTTGTGTTCGAGCATGCACGCCCCCGTGAGGAGCGGACTCGTCACACCCCACCGACTGCATCTGCTATCCGTGATTTCCCGCAGTACGTACCTTGCTCCCCTTTGTCCTTCTCGGAGACGGATCCTTCTGAAGATTCCGCCACTCAAGTGCCTTCCTAGGGTTCCTCCCCTACCGTGCCGATGGACTTTGGAGAGGGCAATAAGGCCACCGTCACACAGCCAGTGCGCAGAGGACGAGTGAGGATGATTCCCCGTCGAGGAGCCCATGCCCGACTGATGCAGTATATAGCCACTCTAGCCGAGATAGCTCAGTGGATTGGATACGTTCCTCCATTTAGGGGTGATCAGTAGTAGGAAATTGTAGTTGTGATCTAGTGCTCGAGCTTCTGACTGGAATAGGATAGCCTACTTTTGTCTTAGGGGTTATCTAGTTTTAGATGCACTTTTGGAGATGGGTAGTTCATGTGTATTTGTTTTACTTTTCATTTATGGATGACTGTACTAAACTTATGTAACAACTCTATATCTATGTTATGACTTCTTGAACCCAATAATAGTGATGCCCCTTTATGATTTTATGTTGCGTCTATAACCGTTGATCTTTTCTTTGTATGTTTGCCACACGTTTTACCTTATGCGTATCCGCGGCTCTCACTTTGCTTCCAAGTTTTAAACAAAAAATTACCCATATTTTTTACTAAGTATTTTAAAGAAAGGTTTAAAGAATGAGACTAGAAGAGTAATAGATTAACAATTAACCTAAATACGTTCTAGGAGTATTGGGTTAAAAATTAGGATGTTACATTTTGGTATCAGAGCAGTTCGGTTCTCGTGGAGCTTGAGGATTGGACTAACTATGCTTTCTAAGCATGATGTGATAGTTAAGTCATGTGTAGTGCTTGGGCAGAAGAGATAAGCTATAAGTTAGAAGTGTATGACTCCTGTTTACTTGCGTGTGCCAAGGTAACTAACTCATGTTGCATGAAATATTGGGTCTGATCACCTCAATCTTTATCGTCTTGTGTGTTTAGGAACCAATGGCACCCAGGAGACAGCCTAGGAGCCCAATCGAGGATAGCCAAGACAACGCAACTGCTGCAGCCGTCCGTGACATGGCAAGGGTCATGGAACGCATTTTTGAGAGGATGAACCAGTAGGGAAAAACTGGATGAGCTCCCCCTACAGCTAAGATGATCGAGCAAGCCCGATTTGGAGAATTTCGCAAAGAGAACCCACCGACCTTCAGAGGAGCCATGGACCCCAACAGGGCTAATGAATGGATCAAGAACATGGAGAAGATCTATTCTGTGGTCACCTATTCGGAGGAGCAAAAGGTCACGTTTGCAGCCTATATGATGGAATCTGACGCCGAGTTCTGGTGGACCAACACTTGAAGGCTGTTGGAAGCTTTCGGCACTGCTATTGACTGGGAGTTGTTCAAGACATAGTTCTACGAGAAGTACTTCCCTGAGTCTGTCAGGAATGCAAGAGATATAGAATTCATGCAGCTGACCTAGGGAAAGATGACTGTTGCTCAATACACGGCAAGATTTGAGGAGCTGATCAAGTTCTCATGAGTGTTCCAAGGGAACCCTGATAAGATATGGAAGTGTATGAAGTACAAGGCCGGGTTAAATCCAGAGCTGAACTATGCTGTGGCGCATATGGAGATCAGGGATTTCCCCATCCTAGTCAACAAGTGCCGCATATTGGAAGAAGGACAAGGAAAGCTCAGTGCCGCGAGAGCAGAGCGCGCCAAGGGGCTAGGATCACAGGCTCCAAGGTTCAAGCCACAACATCAGAACTGGTCAAGGAATTATTACAACCTATATCACGCTAACCAGTTCAAGCCGCAGTAACAACAACAACAATAACAACAACAACAACAAAGAGCACCCTTCTATCACCAATCCAAGCAACACCAGAGGCCACCTTTCAAGCACAATGGCAACAGAAGCAACAATAACCAACAAGGAGGACCGGGAGGTCCCCGAAACAACTACAATAATCAACAAGGAGGGTCCAGCGGGGCCAAAAATAAGGCACCTCAAGAAGCCCCCACTGCTTTCCCCAGACCCATGCTAGCCGCAGAATGCCCCTGATGCGGGAGGAATCATGGTGATTGTCCCTACATGGCCGGGCTAGGAGTCTGCTTTAAATGCGAAAAGCCTGGCCATTACGCCAACAAGTGCACCAACAGGAGGCCAACAAACCAGAACCCTAGGCCATAACACCAAGGGAGGGTCTTTACCCTCAACACGGATGACATGGAAAAGTCCAATGACCTCATAGAAGGTAAATGCCAAGCAAATGGTAGAACCTTAACTGTACTCTATGACTCTGGTGCAACCCATTCGTTCATTTCACATGCTAGCATCGAGTTTTTAAATTTGAAAGTTTCCAAGCTTCCGTTTGATCTTATTGTTACTACCCCCACTAATCGACTTGTAAACACCTGTAATTGTTGTTTAAACTACCATCTTACTATAGAGAATAGATCCTTTGTTATAGATTTTATTTGTCTACCCATGAAAGGCATAAGCATAATTCTTGGCATGGATTAGCTTCACACCAACCATGTGATGTTGGATTGTGATACCAAGACCGTTATTTTTCATTCTCCCCCTAATGGAACTAGTCAAACCTTGAAACTTTACCTCAATGCCATAGAGGTCAAATGTAGTGGGAAGAGGACTAAGGGATACGTTCTCCTAGCCGCTAGCGATGTAGATTTTGAGCAGAACCTAGAAGGTATACCTATAGCAAGAGACTATCCCGAGGTGTTCTCGGACGAAATAGCTGAGTTTCCCCTGGAAAGGGAGGTGGAGTTTTCTATTGAGTTGATTCCTGGAGTAGAACTTATTTCCATAGCCCCTTATCGAATGTCACCCATGGAGTTAGCCGAGCTGAAAACACAATTAAAGGAACTTTTGGGGAAAAATTTCATTAGGCCTAGTACTTCACCTTAGGGAGCCCTTATCCTGTTTGTGAAGAAGAAAAAGATAGAAGCCTGAGGTTATGCATAGACTACAGGCAATTGTATCAAGTGACGGTAAAAAACAAGTACCCCCTGCCGAGGATTGATAATCTGATGGACTAGTTGAAAAGAGTGGTGGTATTTTCCAAGATCAATTTAAGGTCGGGATACCACCAGATTACAGTAAGAGACCAAGATATACCCAAAACCCCCTTTAGAACTCGGTATGGACACTTTGAGTTCACTGTGATGTCGTTTGGACTAACGAATGCTCCTGCAGTGTTTATGGATTATATGAATAGGATCTTTAGACCCTATTTAGATCAGTTCATAGTGGTTTTCATAAACGATATACTCATCTATTCGAAGACCCACGAGGAGCACGAACGTTACTTGAGGAGGGTATTAGAGATTTTGAAGGAAAAGAAGTTGTATGCTAAGCTCTCTAAGTATGAATTCTGGTTGGAGGAAGTGAAGTTTTTGGGTCATGTAGTGTCAAAGGGGGGCATAGCCGTCGATCCTAGTAAGGTTGAGGCAGTGATGAAGTGGGAAAAACCAACCACTGTAACGGAAATACAGAGTTTCTTGGGATTAGCAGGCTACTACCGTAGGTTTATTAAGGGAATTTCCCAAATCGCCTTACCCTTAACCAAGCTCACTAAGAAGAATGCCCCCTTTTTGTGGAACCCTGGGTGTGAAAAGAGCTTCCAAGAGCTAAAGGAAAAGCTAACCACAACCTCAGTTTTAGTCTTACCTGATCCTAACATACCTTTTGAGGTATACTGTGATGCTTTGGGCAAAGGTTTAGGCTGTGTGTTGATGCAAAATAGGCAAGTGGTAGCCTATGTATCCAGACAACTCAAGCCTTACGAGGCAAACTACCCCACCCATGACCTGGAGTTAGCAGCCATAGTGTTCACTTTGAAGATATGGAAGCACCATTTATATGGTATAAGATTTGAAGTTTTCTCCGATCATAAGAGTCTTAAGTACCTCTTTGATCAAAAGGAGTTAAACATGAGGCAGAGAAAATGGATGGAGTTTCTGAAGGACTACGATTTCGGCTTAAGTTATCACCCCGGCAAGGCTAATGTAGTCACCGATGCCTTGAGTCGAAAATCATTACATCGATCCCACATGATGATAAAGGAAGTTGAGCTGATAGAGAAGTTTAGGGATATGAATCTGGGGATGTCGTTGACCAATAATAGAATGAAGATATGTCACCTCAGCGTGATCAGTGGGTTTAAGCAAAGGGCCGCTCTAACACAAAGAGAAAATGAGGACTTTAGAGATACCCTAGAAGCAGTCAAGACAGGCAAGCTAAAAGGTTTTGAGTAAGGTTTGGATGGGTTGTGGAGGTTTGAAGGAAGAATTTATGTGCCACAAGATGGTAACCTTTGAGAGAAGATTTTGGAGGAGGCTCACGAAATCCATTTCACCATTCACCCTGGTATCAGCAAGATGTATCAGGACTTGAAGAAGATGTTTTGGTGGCTTGGATTAAAGAAGGATATGGTCACTTGGGTTAGTAAGTGCTTGGTTTGCCAAAAGGTGAAAATCAAGCACTAAAAGCCTTTGGGTATGTTGCAATCCCTGTCAATTCCCGAGTGGAAATGGGAAGACATATCAACGGATTTTGTGATGGGATTGCCAAGAACCCAAACTGGCGATGACGCCATATAGGTGATCATGGATCAGCTGACCAAGTCGGCCCACTTCCTACCTATTAAAGTTTGGACAAATTGGCACAGTTATACATCCAAGAGATCGTGAGGTTACATGGAGTGTCATCGACAATAATCTCGAATAGCGATCCACAGTTTATGTCACGTTTTTAGGGAGCCTTCCAAAAGGCGTTTGGTTCAAGTTGTGTCTAAGCACAGCATACCACCCACAGATGGACGGTCAATTTGAAAGAACAATCCAAACCCTAGAAGACATGTTGAAAGCCTGTGTTTTGGACCAAAAGAGGAGTTGGGATAGATATCTGCCTTTGGTCGAATTCACATATAACAATAGTTATCACGCGAGTATTGGTATGGCACCTTATCAAGCCTTGTATGGACGGAAATGTCAATCCCCTTTGTGCTGGTATGAACCTGGGGAAGAAAGCATGATAGGGCCCAATGTAGTGAGGGAAACAACGGAGCAGATCAAGAAGATTAGGGATATGGCCTCGGGGGGTGCAGCTGGAGTTCTTTGTGGCACCTTGCCTTGGTCGTCATTTGGCCTCCCTTGGTTGACGTCTCTCTGGGGGCTTTGTGGTCTAAACGGTGGCCTGGACTGTGGTCTTCATTGAGGTTGGAAAAGGGGTCGAATCTGTGGCTTGAACATTGGAGCTTAGGGTGCTAACCTCTTCGCATGACCATCGGCCTTTGATGTGCTTAGTTTTCTTCGGTCGTCTTCAATGATGTGGTATTTGTTGGACAGGGTAGGGAAGTCCCTGATCTCTAGGTGGGTTGTCGCAACATTAATTTCTGCCTTCAGCCTGGACTCATACTTAACACACTTCCAGTACTCATCGGGGTTCCCTTGGTATATCCTTGAGAACTTAATAAGTTCTTCAAACTTGGCAGTATACTGGGCGATTCTCATGCCTCCTTGAGTGAGGTGCATGAACTCAATATCTCTGGCATTCCTTATAGACTCTGGGAAGTATTTCTCATAGAAGTGAGCCTTGAACAGCTCCCAAACGATCTCAGTACCGATTGCTTCCAACAGTCTTTAAGTGCCGGTCCACCAGAACCTGGTATCTCCCTCTAGCATGTATGTAGCGAAGGTCACCTTTTGCATCTCCGTGGATGGAATCATTGTGAAGATCTTCTCCATGCTTTTGATCCATTCATCGGTGTGATTCGGGTTCAAGGTTCCCTTGAATGAAGGTGGCTTGGCTTTATGAAATTCCCCAAAATGGGCGTGCTCGAGGATCTCAACAGCATTGTGACCACGGCTTGCATTTGCCTGGCAGTCTTGGTCCATCATTTCGAACATTACCCTCATGGTCCTAGCCACATCATGGAGGGCTTCAGCAGTTTCGTTGTCCTGTCCGCAAGGGGTTATGGTCCTATTCTATTGTTGGCGTGCCATTGGTTCCTACGCATACAAAACAACAAACACTAAGGTGATCAGGCTCAATACTCTATGTAATGTGAGCTAGTTACTATGGCACGTTCATACATACAGGAGTCATGCATTCCCATCCTATAGCTTATTCTATCAATAAGGCACTATACATGATATAATTACCGTATCATGCTTAAGAAGCATAGTTAGTCTAATCCCCAGGGCCTGCGCATCAAATTGCTCTGATACCAAAATGTAACACCATAATATTTAACCTAACATGCCTAGGAAGTATTCAAGTTAATTATTAGCTGTTACTCTTTTGTTCCAGTTCTTATTGTTAACTTTTAGAAATACTTAGTGAAAATATAGGTAAATTATTTTTTGAAATAAAAGATGAAAACATGAGCTGCGCATAAAGTGAATACTCCATCATTTGATTTTGGGAAATAGTATTAAGGAAACATCCACATCACTAAAATCACAAATCATAACATAACAGTAATCATATATATACAAAAGGTTCAACCATACATCAAGTTAGATAGTAGCAATAGGTACAATCATCTGAATTACATAAAGTACATAAACCATAAACCCTCATCTACCCTAGTCCATCTAAAGTAGATAACCCCTAAAACAAAAGGGGGCTATCCTATGCCAATCACATGCTCGAGCACCAAACGATAGCTACCGGCTCCTACTGCTACCCACCCTAAGGAGGAGGAACATATCCAACCCACTGTGCCAGCTTGGCCAAAGTAGCAAAACGGTGCACAGGTCGGGCATGGGCTCCTTGACCAGGAGTCATCCTCAGTCGTCCTCCGCGTATCAGCTATGTAACTGTGGCCTCACTGCCCTCGTCAAAATCCATATGCATGGTAGGAGAAGAACCCTCGGAGGGCACCTGGGCGGCAGGGTCCTCAGATGTAACGCCCCGATTTTTTGTCTGAGTAGAAAATGACCAAAATGCCCCTGAGGCCATTTTCGGCCCGAAATTCGAGGATGGCCGGCCCGGCATTCCTCGAAGGGCCAACTCAATGTTTGAAGGGGATTGAATGGCCCTCGAGTGGTTTCGGAGGTGAAAGTCTCATTTTCTGCAGTTTCGGGTCAAAATGACCAAAATACTCCTATAGCGTTTTACGCGGGTAAATGTGCCGTTTGAGCCCGAAACTTTCCCCAAAGGTTTAAAACACATGTTTAAAAGCGTCTATTTAAGTCCCAGTGGTCCCGGGCAGTTTTAGTGCAAAATTTTGATTTTGCCCCTAGAATAGTGTTTTTGAGCTTAATGTAATTAAGCAAATCTAAGCAATATTAGGCTCTAATCGAAGATTAATTAATTTCCATAATTAATCTAGAGTCAAAATAAACTATTAAAATTAATTAGAACCTAAAATTGCTTAGATTAGATTTAAATCTCTTTTTAAAACTCAAGATTTCATTCTTGGAATCTTAAATAGTGTTTTCTCTCTCCAATTCCTTAAATCAAGGAATTATGCCTAGAATTGTTTATGCACTAAAATGAGTTTTTAACTCACTAATGATGCAAGACCACTCCTTAAACATGTCTTGACAATCTTAATTACCCATTTTCTCACCTAAACACTTTCTTACAAATTCCTAATCTTAATCCTAATCAAAGATACACCTAAACACAACTCTAAACCACAATTAAAATGCAAGAAAACCCTCCCCCATGGCTGATGCACCTTCGACCATCTCTCTCTCATTTACATCACATGTTGATTTGTTTCTCACTCAAAGAACCATGCTTGATGTAACACCCTCCCAAGTACAACCTCATCCTTAAGTTATTGCGTCGTACTCGAGAGTTGTTACTTCTAAGTTTGCGGACTTTTTTTTTTTAAATATCCATAGTCAGTTTGGTTGGTTCGCGAGATACTAGGTCATAATTATACTAAAATATATAGCAATGAAACCAAACTATTTATTTAATATAGAGTTAAGTACATAAGGGAAGCTCTTTTATGAGCTTTAATACACATCCGGTCTCTATTATAAATACAAACATAAACATATGACTAAGTACAGTCTGTACAAACTATAGCTACAAACTACTGCAAATCTGATTTCCTTTTATAAAGTAGCCTCCTTGTTCTCGGGATCAACCTGGAGATGACATGGGAACACAAAAACATAGGGGTGAGAATTATACAATTCTCAGTAGGGTAACTCCCCAATTACACATTCATACTGTCATCGTCATCGCCCCAGCCACTACGGTTTATTAAGAAAGCGTGAGCATGCAATATGTACATATCAAATGTTCATTTTAAAATTATAAAATCACCTTTCCGAAGTGGGTCTCTTTTATTATTCAATCACTTAAAACATGTATTTCATAACATTCAACATCATAGGAATTCCTTTAAGACTAATAATTTAACAAGATATACATATATATATGGCGATTACAATGATCTTTTCGTGCCCTTGACATAATAAAGGGGACTTTTTCGTGCCCTAATGGGGACTTTTTCGTGCCCTATTGGGGACCTCTTCATGCCCTACTGGGGACCTCTTCGTGCCCTTTTTATACTAAAGGGGACTTCATTGTTCACTTAGCACATACATCATCCTCAAGCTCACATATACATGCATCGCATTTCTATATGCATGAACATAATTCTCTAATCTCATAATACTTCAAACCTATATATATTATTCATTCATTCCTCATAACATAATCTTAGAAGTTCATGGCATGCATTCATACACATCAACTTGAACCAAATGCCATTAGGTCACTAATTCAAGGCATCGTCACAACTTCAGCACATTGGCAGATTTTTCACTCAAGTAGCACAATTTATTTCTCATACCAAATGATCCATTAAAATGCTATAAAAATTCTAAATGACACCTCAATGTGTCCAAAAGTTTCCATAAAAATTTCATAACAAAAAGAATTCTCTAAATATGTCAAAAAAATTAGACAACTTCGGAGGTTAGAAACCCCCTATTTACAGCCAATAGCCATAGTTCCCAATTTTATTACCATATCAAATGATCATATAAAATCATATAAAAATTCAGGATTGGACTTCCATATATCCTTAATATCCTGTAAAACTTTCAGCTCATAATTCCATCATTTACTAGGTTAATAAAATGTCACAAGTTCACAGCTTCAGATTCAACATTTCAGGCAGCATATTTACAACTTCGGTTATTGAATTTTTCAAGGCATTAGGAATCAAAATCAGAGCTCAAGAAAATTCATGGAACTATCTTAGGATGTTATCTTCAACATGTAATTTTTATAGCTCATGAAAAAAAATCACAATTCCCTCATAAAATTCGTGAATAAATACTGCCTGTACAAAAACCGAAATTCCAGTAACATGGTTCAAAATCTCTTTTAAAAAAAATGATTTCTTACATCATCCAAACACTCCACCAAAATTAACACATCAATATCATCATATTATCAACCAATAAATCTAGAAATTTCAGACCAAACACAATCAGAAAAGTCCAGCATAAAATTAGAAAGAAAAGGTCTAAGAAAACGCTACTTGTGAAGCTTTAAGGCTTCTAACTCCAAGGGATCTTTCAAAAATGATTTTTCTTCACTTCAAGCCTTCCAAACAGCACCTAACCCTTCCTTAAACAGTAGAGAATGACAGCTCAGAGTTCAGCTTGGAGATTATTTAAAATTCTAATTGGTTAGTTTGATAGATTATGAGGAGTAGAACAAGTTTTGTGAAAGGATCTTGGTGTTTTGTCAAGTTTAGGCTAGGGTTTATGAAGCTTCAAGTTTGTTAATGGTGGAATGAGAGAAAGAAGATGAAGTCTGATGTATTTGGAGCTCTTGTCCGAAATTGATGGTGTTGGAGTGATAAGGTTGCTGATTTATCTTTATCTAGGTATAAAACTAGTCAAAATGGATATTTATTCCTTTTTCAAAATGAAATAATGAAATGGATGGCTAAGATTTGGTTTCTTGGTCAAAGAATGAATCTTGGCCATCCACTTGGCTCAAGATAAGTGGCTCATATTAACTTGGTGAAATTCATATGAGCTTTATTAGTCATATACGACTAATAAAGAAGCCAAAATGATGTTTATCTTGTATTAAAGTAAGGAATAAAATATATTATGTTTAGATAATTACAAAGCCAATAAAGTAAAATGAATGGTTGTGATTCAATCTTGTAATTCAATATTGAATCTTAACCATTTATTTGATTTGAAGGGATAGGTTTATTTGTTTTATAGAGATCTAACTAGTTTTCGGTGTTAAAAATCACACACCGAAATTTCACCGAACAGATGAAACAGTGTACCCGGGTAATCAAACATTGCCCGAAAAATATTTTCGGGTATAAAATCTTTATTTCCACCTATTTCTAACCATAATCATATAATTTCTCAATTTCGGGCATCTCCGGGGCCCAATTCTAGGATTTCGGCTGTCTCGATAGACCCGTAGGGCCCGCAAGTTACTATTCATGATTTTTTTTCTTTACAAATCCCTTAGACTATCCTCATCATTGTTAAAACTGTCAAATTTTTGAAATTATGACTAATAAAGCTCAAATTAATTTTTAAATAATTTTCAGGGTGTTACATTACCACCCACCTTAAAATAGAATTTTTCCTCAAAATTCATTTGAAAATAATTCAAAAGACAAATTTCATAAATCACGCAAGGAATTCCCACACAACTCAAATAATTCAGTCAAAAGGTAATAATCGAATCCTAAAACATCCTTACCTAGGATCGAATTGTCAAATGGTGATGTCCCCTCAGCACTTATGGTGAAGAACCTACTCTGGTGTTGTGGCTTTGTAGTGGGTTTTCAATTTCTATTTGGACACTCTCTCATTATGTGTCCTGGCTTTCCATAACGATATCATACGTTCTGCCCAGCTAAGCAAGGTCTACCCCCATGGTTCTTCCCACATTTTGGAGAATCTTGGCTTGTGGTTGACCTTTGTTGTTTATTCTTATGTGGACTGGATTGAAACTGCTTCTTTATGGGCAGGTCATCGCAGTAGTCTTGGTCTTCAAGGGCCAGTCTTTTGTTAGAAGTTTCCTTAGTAGATTGGGCAATTGCTAGCCTCTTGTTGGAGTCCTCTGCACGCCAACACTTGTTTACCAAAGTCACAAAATCCCGGATCTCTAAGAGTCCCACAGTAACTTCAATATCTTCACGCAAACCTCCTTCGTACTTCATGCACTTCCAAACTTATTCTGGATTATGCTGATAGATGGTAGAAAATTTGCAGAGCTCTTCAAACTTTGTTGTGTACTCTGCTACACTCATGGGCCCTTGCTTGAGTGCCATGAACTCTAATTCCTTTGCATACCTCACAGATGTGGGGAAGTACTTGTGGTAGAAAGCTTCCTTGAAGACATCCAGGTGACTTCAGTTTGAGAAGCTTCGAATAATCCCTTGGTGCCAACCCACCAGAATTCAGCATCTGCTTCTAGCATGTAAGTAGCAAAAGCCACTTTCTGGATCTTAGTGCAAGGAAGAACGGAGAAAACCTTCTCCATAGCCTTGATCCATTCTTCCGCTTTATTCGGATCAAAAGCTCCTCGGAAGGGTGGAGGGTTTGCTTTCCTGAACTCTACGAACTTCTGATATTCTACGTCCACTTCTGCTCCTCCAGGATTCCCAACTAGATTTCCTTCGGCGTGTTGGTCCAACCTTTCCATCATCCTGTTGGCTACTGCAGCTTGTTCTCTCATGGCAGCCGCCATCTCACGAAAAGTGTCCATCATACCCGCTTCATTTCCAACATTGTTCCTATTATGCCGATTCGAAGTCATCGGTTCCTGTCACACCAAACAAGAATTGTTGAGTTGATCAGGCTCAATACCAAGCTAAGTGTGGCAACAACCCACAACATTCCCAACCAGCAGTCATACACTTATATAGAGTTATAATGCATGACATTTACTGAGGAAGCATAGCTAGTCCACTCCTCAAGGTCCTACAAGGATGAACTGCTCTGATACCATAATGTAACATCCTCCCAAGTACAACAAGATTTTTTTTAAGTCATAACATCCTACTTGAGAAGTTGTTACTTATAAATTAACGAACCTTTCTTAAATATCTATAGCAAGCTCGATTGAATAGTGAAGTAACTAAATCGCAGTTCTATTAACATATACGACTAAGAAACAAACATTTATTGATTACAAGGTTAAGTACAAAAGGAAGCTCTTCTATGAGCTTTAATACACATCCAGTCTCTATTATAATTATAGAGATAAGCATATAACTAAGTACAGTCTGTACAAACTTCAGCTATAAACTACTGTAAATCCGACTTCCCTTCATAAAGTAGCCTCCTTGTTCTTGGGATCAACCTGGAGATGACACGGGAACACAAACACATAGGGGTGAGAATTCTAAAATTCTCAGTAGGGGAACTCCCCAATTACATAATCACAATGTCATCGTCATCGCCCCAGCCACTTCGGTTTATTCAGAAAAGGTGGTCATGCATTAAATAATAATAGTTTATTTTTAAATTTCCAAATCATACCTCCGAAGTGGGTTACTTTTATTATTCAGTCACTTAAAACATGTATTTCATGACATTCAAGATCATAGAAATTCCTTCAAGACCAATAACTTAACAAAATATATGAATACATATGGCAATCATAATGATCTTTTCGTGCCCTTGACATAATAAAGGGGACTTTTCCGTGCCCTAATGGGGACCTCTTCATGCCCTATTGGGGCCTCTTCGTGCCCTATTAGGGACCTCTTCGTGCCCTTTTTATACTAAAGGGGACTTCATTGTTCACTTAGCACATACATCATCCTCAAGCTCACATATACATGCATAACATTTCTATATGCATGAACATAATTCTCGGATCTCATAATACTTCAAACCTATATATATATCACTCATTCATTCCTCATAACATAATCTTGGAAGTCCATGGCAAGCATTCATACACATCAACTTGAACCAAATGCTATTAGGTCACTAATCCAAGGCATCATCACAACTTCAGCATATTGGCAGATTTTTCACTCAAGTAGCACAATTTATTTCTCATACCAAATGATCAATTAAAATGCTATAAAAATTCTCAATGACACCTCAATGTGTCCACAAGGTTCCATAAAAATTTCATAATAAAAAGAATTCTCTAAATATGTCAACAAAATTAGACAACTTCGGAGGTTAGAAACCTCCTATTTACAGCCAACAGCCATAGTTTCCAATTTTATTACCCTACCAAATGATCATATAAAATCATATAAAAATTCATTGTTGGACTTCAATATGTCCTTAATATCCTATATAAATTTCAGTTCATAATGCGATCATTTACTAGGATAATAAAATGTCACAAGTTCACAACTTCAGATTCAACATTTCAGGCAGCATAGTTACAACTTCGGTTCTTGAATTTTTTAAGACATTAGGAATCAAAACCAGAGCTCAAGAAAATTCATGGAACTATCCTAGGATGTTACCTTCAACATATAATTTTTATAGCTCATGAAAACACCACACAATTCACCCAGAAAATTCGTTATTATCTACTGCCTAGAACAGAACCGAAGATCCAGTATGTAAATTTCAATTTCTCTTGAGCAAAAATGATTTTTAACATCATCCAAACACTCCACCAAAATTAACACATCAATATCAACATATTAACAACCAATATATCTAGAAATTTCGGACCAAACACAATCAGAAAAGTCCATCATAAAATTGGAAAGAAAAGACCAAAAAAAACCCTACTTGGAAAGCTTTTGAGCTTGATACTTCAAAGGATATTCTAAGTGATCTCCCTTCACTTCAAGACACCAATTTCAGTCCAAAACCTTCCTTAGGCAGTGGGGAAGTGAGGTATTAAGGTGAGGATTTGAGATTTCAATCGGTTAGATTTGTAGGTATTGAGGTGTAGAACAAATTTTGTGAAGGAATCTTTGGATTTTGGTAACTCTAAGCTAACATATATGAAGTTGAAAGCATGTTGAAGCTCTTAGCCATGGAAGAAATGGAGCAGCTATATTCTTGAAGAAAATGGCTGAGAATGAGCTTCTTAAAGAAGCCAAAATGATGTTTATCTTGTATTAAAGTAAGGAATAAAATATATTATGTTTAGATAATTATAAAGCCAATAAAGTAAAATGAATGGTTGTGATGCAATCTTGTAATTCAATATTGAATCTTAACCATTCATTTGATTTGAAGGGATAGGTTTATTTGTTTTGTAGAGATCTAACTAGTTTTCGGTGTTAGAAATCACACGCCGAAATTTCACCAAACAGATGAAACAGTGTACCCGGGTAATCAAACATTGTCCGAAAAATATTTTCGGGTATAAAATCTTTATTTCCACCTATTTCTAACCATAATCATATAATTTCTCAATTTCGGGTATCTCTGGGGCCCAATTATAGGGTTTCGGCTGTCTAGACGGACCGGAAGGGCCCGCAAGTTACTATTCATGATTTTTTTTTTTTACAAATCCCTTAGACTATCCTCATCATTGTTAAAACTGTCAAATTTTTGAAATTATGACTAATAAAGCTCAAATTAATTTTTAAATAATTTTCAGGGTGTTACATTACCACCCACCTTAAAATAGAATTTTTCCTCAAAATTCATTTGAAAACAATTCAAAAGACAAATTTCATAAATCACGCAAGGAATTCGCACACAACTCCAATAATTCAGTCAAAAGGTAATAATTGAATCCTAAAACATCCCTACCTAGGATCGAATTGTCAGATGGTGATGTCCCCTCAGCACTTATGGTGAAGACCCTACTCTGGTGTTGTGGCTTTGTAGTGGGTTTTGAGTTTCTATTTGGACACTCTCTCATTATGTGTCCTGGCTTTCCACAACGATAGCATACGTTCTGCCCAGCTAAGCAAGGTCTACCCCCATGGTTCTTCCCACATTTTGGACAATCTTGGCTTGTGGTTGACCTTTGTTGTTTATTCTTATGTGGACTGGATTGAAACTGCTTCTTTACGGGCAGGTCATCGCAATAGTCTTAGTCTTCAAGGGCCAGTCTTTTGTTAGAAGTTTCCTTAGTAGATTGGGCAATTGCTAGCCTCTTGTTGGAGTCCTCTGCACGCCGACACTTGTTTACCAAAGTCGCATAATCCCGGATCTCTAAGAGTCCCATAGTAGCTTCAATGTCCTCACGCAAACCTCCTTCGTACTTCATGCACTTCCAAACTTCGTCTGGATTACGCTGATAGATGGTAGAAAATTTGCAGAGCTCTTCAACCCCATCAATTTCGGCCAAGAGCTCCAAATACATCAGACTTCATCTTCTTTCTCTCATTCCACCATTAACAAACTTGAAGCTTCATAAACCCTAGCCTAAACTTGACAAAACACCAAGATCCTTTCACAAAACTTGCTCTACTCCTCATAATCTATCAAACTAACCGATTAGAATTTTAAATAATCTCCAAGCTGAACTCTGAGCTATCATTCTCTACTGTTTAAGGAAAGGTTAGGTGCTGTTTGGAAGGCTTGAAGTGAAGAAAAATCATTTTTGAAAGATCCCTTGGAGTTAGAAGCCTTAAAGCTTCACAAGTAGGGTTTTCTTTGACCTTTTCTTTCAAATTTTATGCTGGACTTTTCTGATTGTGTCTGGTCCAAAATTTCTGGGTTTATTGGTTGACAATATGATGATATTGATGTGTTAATTTTGGTGGAGTGTTTGGATGATGTTAGAAATCATTTTTGTTAAAAGATATTTTGAACCATGTTGCTGGAATTTCGATTTTTGTACAGGTAGTATTTGTTCACGAATTTTATGAGGGAATTGTGGATGTTTTCATGAGTTATAAAAATTATATGTTGAAGATAACATCCTAGAATAGTTCCATGAATTTTCTTGAGCTCTGATTTTGATTCCTAATGCCTTGAAAAATGCAAGAACCGAAGTTGTAAATATGCTGCCTGAAATGTTTGAAGACCAAGACTACCGCAATGACCTGCTCGTAAAGAAGCAATTTCAATCAAGTCCACATAAGGATAAACAGCAAAGGTCAACCACAAGCCAAGATTGTCCAAAATGTGGGAAGAACCATGGGGGTAGACCTTGCTTAGCTGGGCAGAACGTATGCTATCGTTGTGGAAAGCCATGACACATAATGAAAGAGTGTCCAAATAGAAACTCAAAACCCACTACAAAGCCACAACACCAGAGTAGGGTCTTCACCATAAGTGCTGAGGGGACATCACCATTTGACAATTCGATCCTAGGTAGGGATGTTTTAGGATTCAATTATTACCTTTTGACTAAATTATTTGAGTTGTGTGTGAAATCCTTGCGTGATTTATGAAATTTGTCTTTTGAATTGTTTTCAAATGAATTTTGAGGACAAAATTCTATTTTAAGGTGGGTGGTAATGTAACACCCTGAAAATTATTTAAAAATTAATTTGAGCTTTATTAGTCATAATTTCAAAAATTTGACAGTTTTAACAATGATGAGGATAGTCTAAGGGATTTGTAAAGAAAAAAAAAACCCATGAATAGTAACTTGTGGGCCCTACCGGTCCGTCGAGACAGCCGAAACCCTAGAATTGAGCCTCGGAGATGCCCGAAATTGAGAAATTATATGATTATGGTTAGAAATAGGTGGAAATAAAGATTTTATACCCGAAAATATTTTTCGGGCAATGTTTGATTTCCCGGGTACACTGTTTCATCTATTCGGTGAAATTTCGGTGTGTGATTTCTAACACCGAAAACTAGTTAGATCTCTACAAAACAAATAAACCTATCCCTTCAAATCAAATGGATGGTTAAGATTCAATATTGAATTACAAGATTGAATCACAACCATTCATTTTACTTTATTGGCTTTGTAATTATATAAACATAATATATTTTATTCCTTACTTTAATACAAGATAAACATCATTTTGGCTTCTTTAAGAAGCTCATTCTCGACCATTTTCTTCAAGAATACAGCAGCTCCATTTCTTCCATGGCTAAGAGCTTCAACATGCTTTCAACTTCATATATGTGAGCTTAGAGTTACCAAAATCCAAAGATTCCTTCACAAAACTTGTTCTACACCTCAATACCTACAAATCTAACCGATTGAAATCTCAAATCCTCACCTTAATACCTCACTTCCCCACTGCCTAAGGAAGGTTTTGGACTGAAATTGGTGTCTTGAAGTGAAGGGAGATCACTTAGAACATCCTTTGAAGTATCAAGCTCAAAAGCTTTCCAAGTAGGGTTTTCTTTGGTCTTTTCTTTCCAATTTTATGATGGACATTTCTGATTGTGTTTGGTCCAAAATTTTTGGATATATTGGTTGTTAATATGTTGATATTGATGTGTTAATTTTGGTGGAGTGTTTGGATGATGTTAAAAATCATTTTTGCTCAAGAGAAATTGAAATTTGCATAATGGATTTTCGGTTCTGTTCTAGGCAGCAGATAATAACGAATTTTCTGGGTGAATTGTGGGTATTTTCATGAGCTATAAAACTTATATGTTGAAGGTAACATCCTAGGATAGTTCCATGAATTTTCTTGAGCTCTGGTTTTGATTCCTAATGCCTTGAAAAATTCAAGAACCGAAGTTGTAACTATGCTGCCTGAAATGTTGAATCTGAAGCTGTGAAATTGTGACATTTTATTATCCTAGTAAATGATCGAATTATGAACTGAAAATTTTGCAGGATATTAATGACATATTGAAGTCCAACAATGAATTTTTATATGATTTTATATGATCATTTTATAGGGTAATAAAAATTAGAAACTATGGCTGTTGGCTATAAATAGGGGGTTTCTAACCTCCGAAGTTGTCTAATTTTGTTGACATATTTAGAGAATTCTTTTTATTATGAAATTTTTATGAAACCTTGTGAACACGTTGAGGTTTTATTTATAATTTTTATAGAATTTGAATTGATCATTTGGTATGAGAAATAAATTGTGCTACTTGAGTGAAAAATCTGCCAATATGCTGAAGTTGTGATGATGCCTTGGATTAGTGACCTAATAGCATTTGGTTCAAGTTGATGTGTATGAATGCTTGCCATGGACTTCCAAGATTATGTTATGAGGAATGAATGAGTGATATATATATATATATAGGTTTGAAGTATTATGAGATCCGAGAATTATGTTCATGCATATAGAAATGTCATGCATGTATATGTGAGCTTGAGGATAATGTATGTGCTAAGTGAACAATGAAGTCCCCTTTAGTATAGAAAGGGCACGAAGAGGTCCCCAATAGGGCACGAAAAAGTCCCCATTAGGGCATGAAAAAGTCCTCTTTATTATGTCAAGGGCACGAAAAGATCATTATGATTGCCATATGTATTCATATATTTTGTTAAGTTATTGGTCTTGAAGGAATTTCTATGATCTTGAATGTCATGAAATACATGTTTTAAGTGACTGAATAATAAAAGTAACCCACTTCAGAAGTATGATTTAGAACTTTAAAAATAAACTGTTATTATTTAATGCATGACCACCTTTTCTGAATAAACCGAAGTGGCTGGGGCGATGACGATGACATTATGATTGTGTAATTGGGGAGTTACCCTACTGAGAATTTTAGAATTCTCACCCCTATGTGTTTGTGTTCCTGTGTCGTCTCCAGGTTGATCCCAAGAACAAGGAGGCTACTTTATGAAGGGAAATCGGATTTACAGTAGTTTATAGCTGAAGTTTGTACAGACTGTACTTAGTTATATGCTTATCTCTGTATTTATAATATAGACTGGATTTGTATTAAAGCTCATAGAAGAGCTTCCTTTTGTACTTAACCTTGTAATCAATAAATGTTTGTTTCTTAGTCGTATATGTTAATAGAACTGCGATTTAGTTACTTCACTATTCAATCGAGCTTGCTATAGATATTTAAGTGATTGAATAATAAAAGAGACCCACTTCGGAAAGGTGATTTTATAATTTTAAAATGAACATTTGATATGTACATATTGCACACTCACGCTTTCTTAATAAACCGAAGTGGCTGGGGCGATGACGATGACAGTATGAATGTGTAATTGGGGTGTTACCCTACTGAGATCCAGAAAATTCACCCACAATTCACCCAGAAAATTCGTTATTATCTGCTGCCTAGAATAGAACCGAAAATCCAGTTTGCAAATTTCAATTTCTCTTGAGCAAAAATGATTTTTAACATCATCCAAACACTCCACCAAAATTAACACATCAATATCAACATTTTAACAACCAATATATCCAGAAATACACATTCAATCATATTAACAACCAAATCTTAGCCAAGATTCATGACCTAATGGTATTTGGTCATAAGTATCTAAAAAAATTAATTTGAGCTTTATTAGTCATAATTTCAAAAATTTAATACTTTGAATAATGATGAGGACGATCCAACAGATTTGCCAAAAAAAAAAAAATGTGAATAGTGTTTTGCTGGCCCCGCAGGCCACCGGGACAGCCGAAACCCTAGAATTGGGATCCGGAGATGCCTGAAATTGAGAAATTATATGATTATGGTCAGAAATAGGTAGAAATAAAGATTTTATACCCGAAATTATTTTTCGGGCAATTTTTGATTACCCGGGTACACTGTTTTACCCGTTCGGTAGAATTTCGTTGTGCAGTTTCTAACACCGTAAAAGCTACTTAATGGCTAAGTAAGCTTTATCAACCACTTTATGTCAAGTGGATGGCAAGGATTGAAAATTAAAAAGCAAGTTTTAATCATGACTTTTGATTTATTATATTTCACTCAGGTGCCAATAAGTCATCCGTTTGGTGGAATTTCGGTGTGCGATTTTAACACCGAAAAAGCTACTTGCTCACCAAGTTAATATGAGCCACTTATCTTGAGCCAAGTGGATGGCCAAGATTCATTCTTTGACCAAGAAACCAAATCTTAGCCATCCATTTCATTACTTCATTTTGAAAAAGGAATAAATACCCATTTTGACTAGTTTTATACCTAGATAAAGATAAATCACCAACCTTATCACTCCAACACCATCAATTTCGGCCAAGAGCTCCAAATACATCATACTTTATCTTCTTTCTCTCATTCCACCATTAACAAACTTGAAGCTTCATAAACCCTAGCCTAAACTTGACAAAACACCAAGATCCTTTCACAAAACTTGTTCTACTCCTCATAATCTATCAAACTAACCGATTAGAATTTTAAATAATCTCCAAGCTGAACTCTGAGCTATCATTCTGTACTGTTTAAGGAAGGGTTAGGTGCTGTTTGGAAGGCTTGAAGTGAAGAAAAATCATTTGTGAAAGATCCCTTGGAGTTAGAAGCCTTAAAGCTTCACAAGTAGGGTTTTCTTTGACCTTTTCTTTCCAATTTTATGCTGGACTTTTTTGATTGTGTTTGGTCCGAAATTTCTGGATTTATTGGTTGATAATATGATGATATTGATGTGTTAATTTTGGTGGAGTGTTTGGATGATGTTAGAAATCATTTTTGTTAAAAGAGATTTTGAACCATGTTGCTGGAATTTCGGTTTTTGTACAGGCAGTATTTGTTCACGAATTTTCTGAGGAACTTGTGGGTGTTTTCATGAGCTATAAAAATTATATGTTGAAGATAACATCCTAGTATAGTTCCATGAATTTTATTGAGCTCTGATTTTGATTCCTAATGCCTTGAAAAATTCAAGAACCGAAGTTGTAAATATGCTACCTGAAATGTTGAATCTGAAGCTGTGAACTTGTGACATTTTATTAACCTAGTAAATGATCGAATTATGAGCTGAAAGTTTTACAGGATATTAAGGACATATTGAATTCCAATCCTGAGTTTTTATATGATTTTATATGATCATTTGGTAGGGTAATAAAATTGGGAACTATGGCTGTTGGCTGTAAATAAGGGGTTTCTAACCTCCGAAGTTGTCTAATTTTGTTGACATATTTAGAGAATTATTTTTGTCATGAAATTTTTATGGAACCTTGTGGACACATTGAGGTGTCATTGAGAATTTTTATAGCATTTTAATTGATCATTTGGTATGAGAAATAAATTGTGCTACTTGAGTGAAAAATCTGCCAATGTGCTGAAGTTGTGATGATGCCTTGAATTAGTGACCTAATGGCATTTGGTTCAAGTTGATGTGTATGAATGCATGCCATGAACTTCTAAGATTATGTTATGAGGAATGAATGAATAATATATATAGGTTTGAAGTATTATGAGATCATAGAATTATGTTCATGCATATAGAAATGCGATGCATGTATATGTGAGCTTGAGGATGATGTATGTGCTAAGTGAACAATGAAGTCCCCTTTAGTATAAAAAGGGCACGAAGAGGTCCCCAATAAGGCACGATGAGGTCCCCATTAGGGCACGGAAAAGTCCCCTTTATTATGTCAAGGGCACGAAAAGATCATTGTAATCGCCATATGTATATGTATATCTTGTTAAATTATTAGTCTTAAAGGAATTCCTATGATGTTGAATGTTATGAAATACATGTTTTAAGAGATTGAATAATAAATGAGATCCACTTCGGAAAGGTGATTTTATAATTTTAAAATGAACATTTGATATGTACATATTGCATGCTCACGCTTTCTTAATAAATCGAAGTGGCTGGGGCGATGACGATGACAGTATGAATGTGTAATTGGGGAGTTACCCTACTGATCCCTATGTTTTTGTGTTCTCGTGTCGTCTCCAGGTTGATCCCGAGAACAAGGAGGCTACTTTATGAAAGGAATTCAGATTTGCAATAGTTTGCAGCTAGAGTTTGGACAGACTATACTTAGTCATATGTTTATGTTTGTATTTATAATAGAGACCGGATGTGTATTAAAGCTCATAAAAGAGCTTCCCTTATGTACTTAACTCTGTATTAAATAAATAATTTGGTTTCACTGCTATATATTTTAGTATAATTATGACCTAGTATCTCGCGAACCAACCAAACTGACTATCGATATTTAAAAAAAAAAGGTCCGCAAACTTAGAAGTAACAACTCTCGAGTACGACGCCATAACTTAAGGATGAGGTTGTACTTGGGAGGGTGTTACATTATGGTATTAGAGCAGTTAATCCTTGTAGGACCTTGAGGAATGGACTAGCTATGCTTCCTTAGTAAATGTCATGCATTATAACTCTATATATGTGTATGACTGTTGGTTGAGAATGTTGTTGGTTGTTGCCACACTTAGCTTGGTATTGAGCCTGATCAACTCAATAAATCTTGTTTGGTGTGACAGGAACCGATGACTTCTAATCGGCGTACTAGGAACAGTGCTGGAAATGAAGCGGGTATGATGGACACTTTCCGTAAGATGGCGGCTGCCATGAGAGAACAAGCTGCAGCAGTCAATAGGATGATGGAAAGGTTGGACCGACATGCTGAAGGAAATCCGGTTGGGAATCCTGGAGGAGCAGAAGTGGACATAGAATACCAGAAATTTGCTGAGTTTAGAAAGGCAAACCCTCTACCATTCTGAGGAGCTTTTGATCCGAATAAAGCAGAAGAATGGAGCAAGGCTATGGAGAAGGTTTTCTCCATTCTTCCTTGCACTGAAATCCAGAAAGTGGCTTTTGCTACTTACATACTAGAAGCAGATGCTGAATTTTGGTGGGTCGGCACCAAGGGATTATTCGAAGCTTCTCAAACTGAAGTCACCTGGGATGTCTTCAAGGAGGCTTTCTACCACAAGTATTTCCCTGTTTCGGTGAGGAATGCAAAAGAGCTGGAGTTTATGGCACTCAAGCAAGGGTCTATGAGTGTAGCGGAGTACACAGCCAAATTCGAGGAGCTTTGCAAGTTTTCTACTATATATCAACGTAATCCAGATGAAGCTTAGAAGTGCATGAAGTATCAAGGAAGTTTGTGTGAGGACATTGAAGCTATTGTGGGACTCTTAGAGATCCAGGATTATGCGACTTTGGTAAACAAGTGTCGGCGTGCGGAGGACTCCAACAAGAGGCTAGCAATTGCCCAATCTACTAAGGAAACTTCTAACAAATGACTGGCCCTTGAAGACCAAGAGTACCGCAATGACCTGCCCGTAAAGAAGCAATTTCAATCAAGTCCACATAAGGATAAACAACAAAGGTCAACCACAAGCCAAGATTGTCCAAAATGTGGGAAGAACCATGGGGGTAGACCTTGCTTAGCTGGGCAGAACGTATGCTATCGTTGTGGAAAGCTAGGACATATAATGAGAGAGTGTCCAAATAGAAACTCAAAACCCACTACAAAGCCACAACACCAGAGTAGGGTCTTCACCATAAGTGCTGAGGGGACGTCACCACCCAAAAATCCGACCTAAGGTAGGAATGTTTAGGATTTGATTGAATTATTTGAATTATGTGTGAATTCCTTGTTTGATTCATGACTTTGTCTTTTGAAATTGTTTTCAAATGAATTTTGAGGACAAAATTCATTTTAAGGTGAGTGGTAATGTAACACTCTAAAAAAAATTATCTAAAAAAATTAATTTGAGTTTTATTAGTCATAATTTCAAAAATTTAATACTTTGAACAATGATGAGGACGATCCAACGGATTTGTAAAAAAAAAAAAATGTGAATAGTGTTTTGCGGGCCCCGTAGGCCACCGGGACAGCCGAAACCCGAAAATTGGGACCCGGAGATGCCTGAAATTGAGAAATTATATGATTATGGTTACAAATAGGTAGAAATAAAGATTTTATACCTGAAATTATTTTTTGAGCAATGTTTGATTACCCGGGTACACTGTTTTACCCGTTCGATAGAATTTCGGTGTGCGGTTTCTAACACCATAAAAGCTACTTAGTGGCTAAGTAAGCTTTATCAACCACTTTATGCCAAGTGGATGACAAGGATTGAAAATTGAAAAGCAAGTTTTAATCATGACCTTTAATTTATTATATTTCACTCGGGTGCCAATAAGTCATCCGTTCGGTGGAATTTCAGTGTGCGATTTTAACATCGAAAAAGCTACTTGCTCACCAAGTAAATATGAGCCACTTATCTTGAGCCAAGTGGATGGCCAAGATTCATTCTTTGACCAAGAAACCAAATCTTAGCCATCCATTTCATTACTTCATTTTGAAAAAGGAATAAATACCCATTTTGACTAGTTTTATACCTAGATAAAGATAAATCACCAATCTTATCACTCCAACACCATCAATTTCGGCCAAGAGCTCCAAATACATCATACTTTATCTTCTTTCTCTCATTCCACCATTAACAAACTTGAAGCTTCATAAACCCTAGCCTAAACTTGACAAAACACCAAGATCCTTTCACAAAACTTATTCTACTCCTCATAATCTATCAAACTAACTGACTAGAATTTTAAATAATCTCCAAGCTGAACTCTGAGCTATCATTCTGTACTGTTTAAGGAAGGGTTAGGTGCTGTTTGGAAGGCTTGAAGTGAAGAAAAATCATTTTTGAAAGATCCCTTGGAGTTAGAAGCCTTAAAGCTTCACAAGTAGGGTTTTCTTTGACCTTTTCTTTCCAATTTTATGCTGGACTTTTTTGATTGTGTTTGGTCCGAAATTTCTGGATTTATTGGTTGATAATATGATGATATTGATGTGTTAATTTTGGTGGAGTGTTTGGATGATGTTAGAAATCATTTTTGTTAAAAGAGATTTTGAACCATGTTGCTGGAATTTCGGTTTTTGTACAGGCAGTATTTGTTCACGAATTTTCTGAGGAACTTGTGGGTGTTTTCATGAGCTATAAAAATTATATGTTGAAGATAACATCCTAGTATAGTTCCATGAATTTTATTGAGCTCTGATTTTGATTCCTAATGCCTTGAAAAATTCAAGAACCGAAGTTGTAAATATGCTACCTGAAATGTTGAATCTGAAGCTGTGAACTTGTGACATTTTATTAACCTAGTAAATGATGGAATTATGAGCTGAAAGTTTTACAGGATATTAAGGACATATTGAATTCCAATCCTGAGTTTTTATATGATTTTATATGATCATTTGGTAGGGTAACAAAATTGGGAACTATGGCTGTTGTATGTAAATAGGGGGTTTCTAACCTCCGAAGTTGTCAAATTTTGTTGACATATTTAGAGAATTATTTTTGTCATGAAATTTTTATAGCATTTTAATTGATCATTTGGTATGAGAAATAAATTGTGCTACTTGAGTGAAAAATCTGCCAATGTGCTGAAGTTGTGACGATGCCTTGAATTAGTGACCTAATGGCATTTGGTTCAAGTTGATGTGTATGAATGCATGCCATGAACTTCTAAGATTATGTTATGAGGAATGAATGAATAATATATATAGGTTTGAAGTATTATGAGATCAGAGAATTATGTTCATGCATATAGAAATGCGATGCATGTATATGTGAGCTTGAGGATGATGTATGTGCTAAGTGAATAATGAAGTCCCCTTTAGTATAAAAATGGCACGAAGAGGTCCCCAATAGGGCACGAAGTGGTCCCCAATAGGGCACGAATAGGTCCTCAATAGGGCACAAAAAAGTCCCCATTAGGGCACGGAAAAGTCCCTTTTATTATGTCAAGGGCACGAAAAGATCATTGTAATCGCCATATGTATATGTATATCTTGTTAAATTATTAGTCTTAAAGGAATTCCTATGATGTTGAATGTTATGAAATACACGTTTTAAGTAATTGAATAATAAAAGAGACCCACTTCGGAAAAGTGATTTTATAATTTTAAAATGAACATTTGATATGTACATATTGCATGCTCGACCTAAGGTAGGAATGTTTAGGATTTGATTGAATTATTTGAATTATGTGTGAATTCCTTGTTTGATTCATGAATTTGTCTTTTGAAATTGTTTTCAAATGAATTTTGAGGACAAAATTCTTTTTAAGGTGAGTGGTAATGTAACACCCTAAAAAAAAATTATCTAAAAAAATTAATTTGAGTTTTATTAGTCATAATTTCAAAAATTTAATACTTTGAACAATGATGAGGACGATCCAACGGAAAAAAAAAATATGAATAGTGTTTTGCGGGCCCTGCACGTCACCGGGAAAGCTGAAACCCTAGAATTGGGACCCGGAGATGCCTGAAATTGAGAAATTATATGATTGTGGTTAGAAATAAGTAGAAATAAAGATTTTATACCTGAAATTATTTTTCGGGCAATGTTTGATTACCCGGGTATACTGTTTTACCCGTTCGGTAGAATTAAGTCTTGACATCAGACTCGAGAGTTTTTACTTATAAATTAGCGGACCTTTCATAATTATCTATAGCCAGTTTGATTGATTTGCGAGATAACTATGTTGTAGTTCTATTGAAATATATATATAGCAAGGAAAACCAAAACATTTATTTAATACAAGGTTAAGTACACCAGGGAAGCTCTTCTATGAGCTTAACACATCCGTTTTCTATTACATTTACATATATATAACCACAATACAGTTATGGTAAAATAAACACATCCACTACTAAACTACTGCAACTCCAATATAGTTTTTCTTGTAGTGTCTTCACTGTTCGTTGGATCAACCTGGAGACAACACGGGAACACACAAAATAGGGGTGAGAATTTTATAATTCTCAGTAGGGAAACTCCCCCTAATACACAATCATAATGTCATCGCCATCGTCCCAGCCACTTCTGTTTATAAAAAAAAAAAAGTGATCAAGCATTACATAATAACGGTTCATTTTTAAAGTTCCAAATCATATTTCCGAAGTGGGTTGTTTTTAAGAATCAATCACTGTGTACACATTTATCACAAGCTCATAATCATAGTAAATAATGTCAATCAAAATGATTCGATATGATACAAATATGTATATACTAAATATAGGGAAATTATCTTTAATTGCCCTTGATAAATTGAAGAGGATCTCATCCATCTTTATTTTTCCTCAATAAGTTGAAAAGATCTCATTTTTCTCTCTATTTGCCCTCGACAAGTCGAAAGGATCTCATCCCTCTCTATTTGCCCTCGACAAGTTGAAAGGATCTCATCTCTCTCTAATTTTCCCTTGACAAGCCGAAAGGATCTTATGTTTCTCTATTTGCCCTTGACAAGTCATAGGGGATCTCATGTTTCTTATTTATGGTTATAGAACTTAATTCAATATATCATTCACCTTGTGATTTCAATCATGCTTCATAAACCAATCTTTACTTCCTCTAGTATGCATTTATACATCACAAGTCACATAGCCAAATATTTAACATCAAGTATTCATGTCATACTAGAACCAAAATACCATTACATTATCACTTCAAGTCTTTGGTTCATTTCCAGCAAGTGGGCAGATTTTACACCATGGTAGCACAAATTTATTTGCACATCCAACAATCAATTTAGAGGCTATAAAAATTATCAAGGACACCTCAATGTGTCATCAAGATCTTGTAAAAATTTCAAGGTAATTAGAGTTCTCTAACTATGCTAACAAAATTAGACAAATTTGGTGGTCAGAAACCACTCAACCTCAGCTCAAGAAAGAAAATTCATAATTTTTAACCCTAGCAATTGAACCCAGAAAATTTGAAATAAAAATCCTGGTAAAATCTCAATATGTCTCTAATACCCTGTAAACATTTCAAGTATAATTCCATCATTTGTTATGGTAAAACAAATTAGCAAAATTTACAGCTTTTGTTCCAACACTTCAGGCAGCATATGCTTAATTTTACTTCTTGATTTTTCTAAGGTAGTTTGACTCAAAATAAAAACCAAAGAAAATTCGTGGGACTAGATAAAGATGTTATCTCCAACATATATTTTTTTCAGATCACAAAATTGCACACAACAAGCCCAGAAAATTCATGATCACACACTACCTGTAAGAAAATCAAAAATCCAGCAAGTATCACTCAACATCTTTTGACAAAATGATCTTTCTAACCTCATCCAAACACTTCACCAAAATTCATACATCAATATCAACATATATCAACCAAATTAACCAGAAATTTCAAGTTCAAACCAGTAAGAATTGTTCAGAAAAGTTTTGAAAGAAAAAGGCCAAAGAAAACCCTACTTTGAAAGCTTCAAAGCTTTTAACTCCAAGGGATCTTTCAAAAATGATTTTTCTTCACTTCAAGCCTTCCAAACAGCACCTAACCCTTCCTTAAATAGTAGAGAATGATATCTCAGAGTTCAGCTTGGAGATTATTTAAAATTCTAATCGGTTAGTTTGATAGATTATGAGGAGTAGAACAAGTTTTGTGAAAGGATCTTGGTGTTTTGTCAAGTTTAGGCTAGGGTTTATGAAGCTTCAAGTTTGTTAATGGTGGAATGAGAGAAAGAAGATGAATTCTGATGTATTTGGAGCTCTTGGCCGAAATTGATGGTGTTGGAGTGATAAGGTTGGTGATTTATCTTTATCTAGGTATAAAACTAGTCAAAATGGGTATTTATTCCTTTTTCAAAATGAAATAATGAAATGGATGGCTAAGATTTGGTTTCTTGGTCAAAGAATGAATCTTGGCCATCCACTTGGCTCAAGATAAGTGGCTCATATTAACTTGGTGAGCAAGTAGCTTTCTCGGTGTTAAAATCGCACACTGAAATTTTACCGAACGGATGAGTTATTGGCACCCGAGTAAAATATAATAAATAAAAGGTCATGATTAAAACTTGCTTTTCAATTTTCAATCCTTGTCATCCACTTGGCATAAAGTGGTTGATAAAGCTTACTTAGCCACTAAGTAGCTTTTACGGTGTTAGAAACCGCACACCGAAATTCTACCGAACAGGTAAAACAGTGTACCCGGGTAATCAAACATTACCCGAAAAATAATTTCGAGTATAAAATCTTTATTTCTACCTATTTCTAACCATAATCATATAATTTCTCAATTTCAGGCATCTCCGGGTCCCAATTCTAAGGTTTCGGCTGTCCCGGTGGCCTGCGGGGCCCGCAAAATATTATTTATATTTTTTTTTTATACAAATCCGTTGGATTGTCCTCATCATTGTTCAAAGTATTAAATTTTTGAAATTATGACTAATAAAGCTCAAATTAATTTTTTTAGATAATTTTTTTTTAGGGTGTTACACTTGAGCCATACCTTAAACCATACCTCACCATGCCTCAAGATCACAACATCTCAGCTCATGGACCTCATGGGGCTGCTCTTGTTGGCTGAAACCTTCCTCTCCCTCTTGCACCTTGCATTTGTTTCATTTCTCGATAAATAGCATGCTTGGGTGAACTTGCATCATTTTGGGTTCATTTGCTAAGTGTAAGTTTTCAAAAAGCACTTCAAAGTTTTCTTTTCTCTCAAGTTCAAGTGTTCAAGTTCTTCAAGTTCTTCATCCTCTTCTCTCAATCCCAATCTTCAAACCACTTGGTAGGGATTTTCTTTCAAGTATTTCCTTTGTTTAAGTTCTTATTCTAGTTATGTGTTTATGATTTCTCTTGAGTCTTTTTAGAACTTCTTTCCCCCTCCTTCTTCTTCATCATCTTTAGCCATGGGCCTTTGAAGACAAGGGAATGAGAGCTTGATGATGAGGTTTCATGGTGGTGATGCCCATCACTTGAACAATCTCTAAAGCTTGATCTTTGTTCTTAAGTTAAAGATGTTTTTAGTTCTTTCTTCTTGAAATCTTTAACTTTGATGATGTTTTAAAATGGTTACATGAACTCAATGATGAGGACTCATGATGTTGGTGTTAATGCATCATCAAGATCATGGTCTCTAGAGTTTCAAATGTTCCCTTTTCTCCTTAAAAAGTTTCGGTTCCTTTTCCTTTTCTTTCTCCAAATTTTCGGCCATGGGAGGAGTAATCTCTTTACCGTGTACAGGGATAACTGAGGATTAAGTTTGTTCTTGAGGTTCCTAATTTCTATTGAAATTCATGGTTGGTTTTTCTTCCCCATTTGCTTTCTCTTTTGATATCAATTGCGAGAATTATTGTAATTGTGGTTTTAAGAGTTGTTTGGTTATGTATTCGTTTGTGTGCATAATCTAGTTACCATTAGGGTATGGGGTTGATTAGTTTAATTATATCTAATTGGTAAAGGATTGAAATTAACTCCGTTAGGAATTAGGTTGCTATAATTGGTAATCAAACTGTCATAGGTTCATAGAATCACGATCCTCAATTACTAGTTCATACGTTAGCCAAACCCTTAGTAGGAGTGCGATTGTATGACCGCTAAAAAGAATTGCATCATTGTTGTATGATAACATAAATAATGAAAGTAACCACCTCCATGAATTTATCTTTTAAACCTATGATTGAACAGCTCTCAATCTGAGGGGATCCTTGTGTAGGTAATTCTTCCCATTAGAATTCTTCCCAATTTAATTTAGTTTCTATTATCTCAAACCCCCAATTTTTCAGAATCAATTAGAACACTTCCTTGTGAGACGACCTGGATTGCACCCTAACTGTATTTTTGGTGCAATTTAGTAATTAAAACACTTTTTAATTTGTTACAGGTAATGACAGCTCACATCAATGTGGCAACCCTGGCTACAAGCGTCATGAATGGAACGTAAAGTCTCCACAATTGACTGCTTCCTCTAGACCCCAGTTCCAAGGTCCAATCTTCACAAGCAATGCCAAGGATGCCTCCCATTCTAGCAACCTCACTCAAGATAAGCATAGGATAAATGGTAGGACTTTGGGTTGTGCCTCTAATTTCATTTCCACATGTACATTTATATCTTCGGATCACGTAGAGTCCCTGCGACTTCTTTTATTCATGCTCCCTTTTCTTGACATAATGGTCTTCTTGTATTTGCATACACTTAGGTCTTTGAGTGCATTGTTTGGTCTTATTCCTATTATTGAACTTGTTAAAGGTCTACCCTCACATGTGTCACATGGTCCCTTCCTTCATGTTCAATATGCTTTCTAGTGGTCAGGTATGGAAATAATTCTATTAATGACTAGCTTCAACTTAACTATGCCTGGTTTCGGGCACTAACACACCTATTTGTTTTTGAAAACCTTTGAACTAACGAGCTTTGTCACTCTTTTCAAACTTTTTCAAGATGAGATGTCTTTGTTGCCTAGTGAGAATTTCCTTTCTTATGTTGATGGCAAGTCTATTATTTCTAATTTAAGACTTATTGTTCTTCTATAATAGGCTACCTTGTAGTCAACCTTGTTCAATTAGACTATTTTGTTATAACTGTTATTTCTCCTTTTGAACCCATCGAGTCTATGTGTCGTTCCTGAGTATTGTGTCAGATTATTATGGGTTTGGATGTTGAGGATAGGTTATCCTTTTCGTAAATAAGGTGGGATATGAACATGTGTTGATTGAGGTTTCGTGATGAGGGAGTATTCCTATGTTGCTCCAGGTTAGGTGCCTAAGTTTTTCCTTTAAGAGAAAGCTTAAGTTCCCCACAGGTTTGATGCCTGGAAGGTGAACTATGTCTATAGCCCTTATAAGATGCAACCATTAGAGATAACATAATTTGAAATACGATTAAAGGACTATTAAAAGAGAGAAAAAAAATGAGGCTAGTTATGGGCTAATGAGATTGATCATGGTAACTTTAAGGAGTACGTGTCCTTTTTGCTCTTGAGGGGGAATCTGAGGCATGTTAGCAGACCATAATGAATGGGATCCATGTTGTACGGTTTCCTAGGAAAGCGAAGAGTTTCTAAGAGTTGAAGGAATAAGTTAATCACACCCTCCATGTTAGTTTACCTAGCATTGTTGAGCTATTTAAGGATTGTCCTGATGCCTTAAGAGCGGCTTAGGTAGTGATTTGGTGTAACATAGGGGTGTAGCAGAGTAGATAGAATGAGCTTTTGGGTGATCAAGAGTGGAGATCGAGCACTAGAAGCCCTTAGGTTGGTGATGAACCCTTGGAATTTTAGAGAAAGAAGTACAAAAAAGAATAAAGAGTGAGGCCTTTACTACCAAAGCAAGATAGAAAATTGGTATAGATCGAGGAAGAAATCCCATAGAGTTCCCTAAAGGAGAAACTTTACCTAGAAACCACCCCTAAAAGAAGGCTAGGATGAGCACGAGAGTCAAGATGTTAAGTCTTGGATTCCATGACCTCTTTCAATTCATGAAAAGTATCAAATCAGTTGTCAATCAAATGGTCTTGTCCCCATATCTGTCAAACCTCTCATGATATCTTTCATGCATCTCAGTTAGGAAATATGACTTCAACCCCAGTCGTGTCTTAAGCTAAAACAAGCACCATTGAGAGAGGAATTGAATCCCTGACATTACAACTCGTACAAGGAGATATCGCACAACTAAGGAAGTCAAAATAGTAGAAACAGAGATAATGACATGGAGGAAATTAAATACAGAAGCAGTTACAGGGGAAGTTAGAGCCAATGACATGACAATGGAGCCTACTTTACTTATAGCCAATGAATTTCGAGGGCGAAATTCGTTTTAAGTAGGGGAATAATGTAACGTCCCGATTTTTCCTGCTATGTAAAATGACCAAAATGCCCTGAAGGTCATTTTTGCATGAGAATCCATGACGGCCGGTCCAGGCCATCCTCAATGGGGTATTTTAATTTTAGGATGAGGTTATATGAGGTTAGATAGCAATCTGTGTGAAAATCACAATCCCCGATTTTCCCATGTGCAACCAAAATGCCCCTAAGGTCATTTTGCCCAGAAATCGAGGACAGCCAGTCCTGGCTATCCTCAAAGAGTTAGTTTAGTGTTTGAAGGAGATTAGATGTGTTATAGATGATGTTATAAGTGAATATCTCAATTCTTGGTTTTTCCTGTACACAAAATTACCAAAATACCCCTAAAGTAATTTAATGCGAGATTTGTAACACCGTAATTATTAACTCAATGCACCTAGGATGTTTTTAAGTTAATTAGTAGCTATTACTCTTTTGTTCCAGTTCTTAATTCACGTTTTAGAAAATACTTAGTGAAAATATGGGTAAAATTTCTCTTTTTGAAAATGGAAGCTAAAACGTGAGCCACGCGAGTGCATAAAGTAACCATATCATCGACTTGCAAAAGAAAGTCATAACATAACAAATAGAATATAAAGAAGCAACATCATAGTTAGATATCCATAAATAGTTATACCATACACCAAGTCAAGTAGTTGTAGCGTTGATATAGTCATCATGAAGAAACATAAAGAAAATGCATCTGAATCCCCTCTCTACAAAAGTGCATCTAAAATAGATAACCTCTAAAAGCAAAAGAAGGCTATCCTAAGCATGTACATGTGTATGCACTATGAGTCAGCTGCCAGCTCCTACTCCTGCCCATCAAAGGGAGGAATATAACCAACCCACTGAGCCAGCTCGGCTGGGATAGCCAAACAGTGAGAGGGTCAGATATGCGCTCCACGACGAGGTACCATCCTCACCTTGCCTCCTCGAAGTGGCTATGTCATAGTAGCCTCACTACCTAACTCCATGGGTACGGTGGGGAAGGAACCCAGGGATGGAATGTCTATCTCGGAGGGGTTGGTCTCAGAAAAAGCCGAGGGTGTACAGGGAACGTACTCTGGGTAGTCTCGGATGGCGGAGGCAGCGGTGAGGGTACAACGGATACGCTCTCCTCAGGGGCATGTTCACTAAAAGAGTAGATCGAGGTCGGCGAGAATTGGAAGCTAGTAACTGACTGAGCAAAAAGGTGCTCCAGGAATACAAACAGATGGACTAAACAACAACCAACAAAGTGATAGGACCGGTGCGTGGCATCAAAATACAACTCCCAGGTCAGTGCATCAACGTAAATCACGAAGGCTACCATCGTCCTCTGAAGACGTGACAGAACGAAAGATAGAAGGAGTGAGAAACTTGATGAAGAATCTTAGTAAGGTATTCTCCTATCTTGGTGTCATCATCTAAATCCTTAGGAACCTCGGGTTTCTTTATGAAAAGGTGAACTTGCAAAAGGTTCAATTTTAAAGTTCTAAAGTACCATTTACCAAGGCCCATTCATTTTAATATGCATCTTGGATGTCATGAATGCAACATACCTTATCATGAAATGCATGGCAATGCAAGGTACAATATACTAATTCAAATCATAAGAGATGCTCATGGATCATAATAATTATAACATAACTTTCTTCTATTTATCTTGTAGGTGACTTAGATTAATTCTTTCTCTCATATAGGGCCACCCTATTTGTCTTGCCTTTTGAGAGTTCTAGGTTATGAGCTCATACCTCACTAGTCGTCACTAGCATAATATTATCCTATGATAAGTTAACACTCGACTCTTGGAGTGCGGGATAGGGGGCAATAGGATCACCTTTCATAACCTTTAATTCGAAGAGTCGAAAGGATCATTTCCTTATTGGATCACTTCTCATAACCTTTAATTTGGGGAGTTTAGAGGATCATTTTCACATATTTTTATGTCACCTTTATATTAGCATGTTATGTTAAGATGCAAAGTCATAATCATATCATATACTTTTCCTCATGCTCTTCACAATACTTGAACATATGCAACTTTAAAACATTTCAAGTGAAATCATAGCATGTCATATCAATTCTCACAATCAAATAACATGTAAGACATCAATTTCACATAATTCTTTAAGCATATGGAAAATCACAAAATTTTACAGGATAAGTACTTTCATTGCCTCAAAAATGATTTAACCCCTAAATCGGGTAAACCCAACTTCTATATTTATCGTTTTATGCATCTAAGGGATCAAACACAAAGAATTATCATTTATTATTAACCTAAGAGCATCACTAAACAAATCTGGACAGATTTGAAATAAAAATGAAATGAACCATTTCGGTGTCCTTATAAAATACATTTTTGACCATTTCTCATTACCGACTTTTCCTATGATGCTAGAATTAATTTATAAGCCAATTGTGGGTGATTCCTATATATTTATTAAGTGTTAAATGTTATCTTTACTTAAGTATCACATGCTGGACAGAAAGTATAGTTTCATTTTAAAGAGTCCTAAAATTTACATTTTTCGGTTCTTTCTAGTTAATAGACTTTCCTTAACTATCAAAAATGATTAACATACCTACTAATAAAAAATTTTTCATGTTAAGAGCACTCTAAAAAACATACATCAATTCTGGAATGGTTTGAACTGAAACTAAAATTTAATTTCCTAAGAGCATACAAAATTGTGAAGTGAGCATTTCTAGTAACTAGTCTTTCCTAGAATTAATTCTAGATCAAGGAATGCCCTTATAATCAATTCTTATCCTTATGGTAACACAATTAATAACCTTAGATTAGTAGCATAATTAGAGAGCTTATTAAAAGGATGTTTACATTTAATAAGATATATATATATATTCCACGAGTCAAAGTTCTCATGTGAGTTGAAAGGGTGAGTCTTGAGTACTAGGTTAACTAAGTGATGGCATAAATTTAACGTGCAATGCAAACTTCATTTTTTAATCTTGGCATTATAGGGTGATGGCAAGAGAAACATAAATATGATATGCAAAGCTTGAATATAAATATAAAAATGCAAGCTCTAGTTTTAATCTTTAAGTTTATGTGATGGCTCGAAAAGTAAACATGCTAGGCAAAAAATATAAATATGAATGCAAGTCCAATTCTTTATTTTAGTGCTCTAGGCCCCTTAAAGTATTCACTCTAAATCAATAATCAACTTTAAGGTTGAAATGGGTATGTTTCGAGTTTAATTATTTAGGTGATGACATAAATGCAAATATGCTAATATAAGCTTCATTTTAGTCTTTAATATTGTAAGGTGATGGCAAGAAAATATACATATGAATGCAAGGCTTGAATACGAATATGAAAATACAATCCATTTAATTATTTCTTTGAGTCCTAGGCTCAAGACTACCATTTAACTCTTTAACACAACATAATATCTTTATTTGCTAAAAACTCTTAGAAGTGAAACCTTTAAGCTTTAAAGGTCAAATAAATGATGGTTTTGCAACCAACACGCAAGATCCTTATCATCAACCCATGGTTTCTCCAATATGTAGGTCATCAAGGCCAAAAATAAAGAGAAAGGAAAAGGAAAATATGGAACCGAAAATGAGAAGGAGGAAGGAAGAATCAACATTATAACATCTCAATCCAAGAGTAATATAGAAGAAAAGAATAGTAATCTTTAAAACAACTCCCTATCAGAGGTATTTTTCTTTGAAAAGAGAAAAGCTTGGTCTTGGAAATGAAATGAGAGGAACAAATTCTCCTTGGTGCTTCAATGGTGGTTTTGACCAAGAAAGAAAAAAAGGAAGGAATATGTGTCTTTTGTTTGAACTTGGAAGTGGAGGGATTATGTGTTTAAAGGAATATCTATGGTGGTTGTGTGGTGGTTTGGGGGTTGAGAAGTGGTGGAGTGTGGTAGCTCTTGGAAGATTGAAGAAGAAAAAGAAGAACTCTTGAGCTTAAAGAAAGAAAGCTTGAGGTTGCAAGTTTGAGCAAGTGTTCTTGCAAGTTTCCTTGGATGCCTATTTATAGAAAAAATGAAACACATGGGGGTGAAATGGGGAGGAGTGGCCGGCGGCCTCTTGGAGGGAAAAGAAGAGAAAAATATCTCTTTTCATGACATGGCTTTGGGTATGGCTAGGCATGGCTAGGTATGGCCTTAAGCATGGTTCTAAGCATGGCTCTTTGAGTGTTTGAATTTCAACATGTGACGAATTAATGGAGGAGGGTGTGGCCGGTTCCTATAGGGGGTTTAGGGAGGGAATTTTGTCATTTCATTTTTGTTATGACTTGGTTTAAGGAATGGGTTTGATTAGGTAATTGATTAGGAGTTGTAATTAGGTATTTTGGTGAGAAAGTACATGATTAAGGCTACTCGAGACAAAGTTTAAGAGGTGTACTTAGTCATTTAGTGTAAATCTACCTTTATTAAGGAGGAATCTCATCATGTGACCATTTCCATAATTTAAGGAAATTGGAATAGGAAAAAATACTATTAAAAAATGTGACATAAGGTCTTAAATTAAGAAAAGGATTTTGAGTTTCATTAAGCAATCTTAGGTTCTAATTAATCTCAATTAATTATTTTGACTCTAGATTAGTAATTAGAATTTACTAATCTTTAATTAGAGCCTAATATTACTTAGGTTTCGTTAATCATATCATTAGGCCCAAAATGCACTAGCCAAGGGTAAAATGGTAATTTTTCACAAAAACCTTCCAGGACTACCTGGGCTCAACCAGATGTTAAACATCACTTAAAAACATCATTTCAAACTTTTGGGTGAAGTTCGGGCTCAAACGGTACTTAATTCTGTGTTAATTAGTTGCAGGGGTATTTTGGTCATTTTGAGCATAGGAACCCCAAAAATGAGATTCTTCTGCTTTACTAACACATATAACACACATATTCCCCATTCATCATTAAAACAGCCCTATGAGGATGGCCGAGACCGGTTATTGTTATTTTCCCAGTGAAATGACCTTAGGGGCATTTTGGTCATTTGTACATGGAAAAAAATCAGGGTATTACAGGCTTACGTGACGAATGAACACGGTCATCACCCGGGAGTTGGAAATGTTAATTATAAGGGATATATAATATCTAGAAAAGTCTGGGTGGTCCCTTTTGGTAGGGGTTTCTCTTTGCTAACAAGAAACACTCTTAGTAGGTGTTTTATTTTTATGTTCTTTCTCTTATTCTTCTCTTTCTTTTTTCAATTTTATTGTTGGTTGATGGTCAAGACCATATCTTGATGATGAGGGTTCTTGATTTTGGTTGTGAAGCCATCATATATTTGACCTATAAAGCTTAGGGCTTGATTTTTGGTTTCAAAAGAATATGAGAAACGAAATGTTTCTTAGTTTTCTTTGGTTGTTTCTTTTTGAGTTTGATGGTGAGTCCAAGAAATAAGGTTCTTGGAACCATGGTGTTGATGAACTCTAAAGCTCACTTCCATTTTGTAAGATTGATTGGGGTTAAAGAGTTTCATTAAGTTTTGGAGCTTAATAAGATATAAAAGTGCATTTGCATTCATGTTTATGTTTCAAGCTCTTGCATTTCATGTTTAAATTCCAAGCCTTGCATATCATATTTAAATTTTAAGTTATCACCTTAAATCTTAAAGATAAGAAAATAGACTTGTATTTTCATGTTTAAATTTCAAGTCTTGCATATTATGTTTAAATTTCAAGTTCTCACCTAAACCTTAAAGACTTAAAAATGAACTTGAATTCTCATATTTATACTTCAAGTCTTGCACATTATATTTATATTTCCAAGTCATCACCTTATAAGGATAAAGATTAAAAATGAGATTGCATGGCATATTTATGATTCTAGCCATCACCTAAATCTCTAAAGCTCAAGACTTGCCTTTTTATCTTAAACGGAAATTTTGATCATGTACACATCTCAATATATGTATTTTGGCCTTATGAGGATTTTGGGTTTTGAAGTTCGTTTTCTTTTATTTTGAGGCTTGAACCTTGTCTCTAGAATGTAGAAAGAACTTTTGAAAGAATTAGAAACTCAAGAAGAGTGAAAATGTTAATAGAATCTTTAGTTTTCCTACTGTTTTGACATTTATATTTAAGTTCTCAAAGAGATAAAATAGTTTCAAGTGTTTTATATGTCTTAGAATAATTTTTGAGAAAAACAAGTAATTAGAAATGATTAAAAATGTGATTTCCAAAGCTTTTAACAATTAAAATTATGGTTACTGATTGACATTAATTAAATCTATAAGATTCTGTTTGATATTGTTGTAAAAATTACTAATAATTGTTGTAAAAATTGTTTCTAGTATTTTAAGAAAAACTAGAATCTAGAAAGGATCAAAAATGTGATTTTCAAAGCTTTTAGAAATTGAAATTTATGGCAACTAATTAGTAACATTTGATTATGTAAGATGCTGCTTGGTACTGCCTTTATGTGTAAAAATCATTAATAATTATTGTAAAAATTATTTTTGGTGTCTTAGGTGCTTAAAAGAATAATTACAAGTGTTAGATTAGATATTTTTGCAAAATATAGAAAGTTATGGTTTAGACTATCTTTATGGAATTTTGGCCAAATGGATTTAATTAGATTTAGTAATGATTTTGAATGTGTCCATATATTCAAAATACCATTTATGATAGTTAGAAAAAGTTTTAGAAGCATTGGTATTCATTAAGTGTCAAAATAAGAAACTTTGCACTTTAACTCCTAAAATCTAACAAAATTAGGTCAATAGCCCAAAATGCTTTTTCTAATGAGTTCAAATGATTTATAAGTGTTATGAGTCTCTTAAAAGCATAAATTAATTTTAAGGATCATTAGTTTGAGAAAATGTGTCAAAAAGGGAATTTACACTTTGGCCTATAATCTTTTAGAAATTGTAGTTTTTAACCCTTTTTGGGACTCAAGTGTAATTATTAATAACTTGATGATATTAATGTGATTGATATCTTATGGAGGCCATGGTCATGTGATTTAGTTGGAAATTATATGACTTGAAATAATCGTGCAAAATTATGAATTGATGACTATGCATGCTTGATTCTTGAATCATGCAAGTAATGATCTCTAGTATGTTGTAAATATCCTGTTGAACATGACATATGCATTAGCTTAGCTTAGTCCTTGATTTTCTGGCATACTGCATAGGAGCATGTTTACTTTTCAATTAAGTATTGATGATATCATGCTTATGCATACATGCAAAGAATGTGATGTATGCTTATGTGACCAATTACATAATGACTTGTGGATGTTGTGATTATGAATGAATGATTAAGATGCATGATTGATGTGTTCTATGGCATGAGGCAAATTTGGGGAAGCTTCGTTCCCAGTTGTTATGCTGCCAGATTTCTGCCAAATTTGTGAGCTTAGAAAAATTATGAGGTTACGAGCATAAAATGTTAAATAATAAGTTAAGATGACAATTATGATTATATGCTCCTGTTTGCATCTCTAAATAACATGCTAAGATTTAACATGACATAAGACACATGAAAATGATCCTCTAGACTCCAAGAATTAAAGGCTAGGAAATGTGATCCAATAAGGTGATCCTTTAGACTCCAAGAATTAATGGTTATGAAAGGTGATCGTATGCCCCCTATCCTATACTCTTGGAGCCGGGAATTTAGCTTATCAAGAGGATAAGTATAGACTAGTGACGACTAGTAAGGTATGAGCTCATAACCTTAAAACTCTCAAGAGGGAGAGAATATTAGGGCGGCCCCTATGAAAGAAAGATTAAGGAAGCTAAGTCACCTAAGAAAGAAAATGAGGAAAGTTGTGTGCCATAGTTGGATATGTTCCTTATGCTTCTATATTATGTCATTGTATACTTGGAATGTTGCATAAAGTATTGACATGCATTCATAATGTGGTATGGTGCATCCATGACATTAAAATTCATGCTAAAAGATACGGGCCTCGGCTAATGGTATTTAGAACTTAATAAATAAACCTTATTTATGTCCACCATTTTCATAATGAAACTTGAGGTTCCTAGGGATGATGATGATGACACGTGTGTGGAGATGGAAACCCTACTAAGATTCTTATATAAGTTTCTCAATCCCTCTCTTTCTTTCCATCTTTGTCTTCGACAAGGTTGATGGCGATGTCCGTGGACTTCCTTGAGATGTCGGTGTAGGAGTTGCACTATGGTCCATATCAGAGTAGCACAGCAGAAGCAAAGATATAGTTCTTCCTGTTTACAACGCATCAAAGTTGTCTCGTCTATGTAGATGCTCACAACTTAGTTTCTTGTAGACGTGCACCCACGAAGGGTTTAGCAACATCATAGTTATGCTTAGCTTTTGATTTATTGTAAGCTCAACCTCTATACGTGGGCTCAGTATAATTGTTATGGTATTATACTTGTGGAATATTTTTGCTTTATTATTATTATTATTATTATTATTTGACATGATGTTTAAAGTCAATGTTATGATATGATGACGTTCTCAGTTTATATTATACTCTATTGTGATTTACATGTATGTTATGTGATGGATGGTTAAGAATATGCCGATGATATGTACTATTATTAAGTATTATATGATGAATATTTATACGCTATAAGTGATACATGAATGGCTCATAGTTTGGCCTTTCAAAAAAAAAAAGAGGTCATATTTTCCATAGACTTATTTTTAAAGCTTAAAATCAAGTTCTGAGACGAAAGAGTAACAACTAACAATTAACCATTATGGGTCCTAGGTGTGTTGTGTTGAAAGTTAGGGTGTTATAGCATCAACGCTTATGTTTTGAGTGATATTAAAACCAATTTTGTGAAAATACTTTGTAGAAGGATTAGTTTCTCGAGTATACAAACATGATCGTTCTCATTAACGTGCAATTTCATGAAAAAGTTTTATTTTCATGAAATCATGTGTAAACATGTTAAATCTCATTCAAAAGAGATTTCGAACTTAAATGAAGGGAAGAATAATCCTTGGAGTAGATGTTGGTATGGTGAGAGAATGAAAGGAAATTATCAAGATCAAGAAACTAAGACTTAGATCTTCAGAGAGTACCATGCGACTTTAGAAAGTGTCATTCAAGTGAAGTTTTGAATCTAACTCTGAATCAAACTTTGTTTACCACCTGCAATCAACATGATCATGATATATCAATGACAACAAGCTCTAATTGAAGCATACACTACAAAAAAATAGGTAAATTATGGTGGTTATTTTTGTTAATTGTAGCGGTTATAATCGCCATTTTTCAAAATAATGGTGGTTTAAGGAACCACCATAATTATCATCGTCATTCGGTCAATTACGGTAGTTGTTAACGAACCACCATATTCAAACATAATAACCACCACTATATAGGTAAATTAGGGCGATTCAAAATCACCACAATTTTCATTACAACTGAAAAAAATATTATTATAGCTATTCAAAACCACCATAATATGCCTTATATTTTAAAAAAATAATTGGTATTTCTGGTAGTTCAAAACCACCATTATGTTTGCTAGAGCAAGGAAAAAAAAATAGCATCACAAGTAAAGCATAATTAAAAACCAATTCATAATTTTACATTCCTCTATAACATAATATTAATCATGAGATAAATACAATTAAAAAAAATGCTATTAATGGGCAAGTTTTAATATCTACCAATGACATAAAAATTCAAGGTTAAGGAACAATGGTAACATGCAAAAGCTTTCAGTAAGATTAATCACAACTATAACTTAGGGACTCTCTTCTTACATGAACTTATTTACCAAATAGAAAGCCATGTGCAGTGAAGACCCAATGTCTAGAAACACTAAATTCTAGGATTTTCTGATTCCAACCACTGAAAGTTCTAAGGCTCCCTAGGTAACAACAAGTTAAAGTTAGAGATTAGAAATATCATTACATAAGGTTACATATTTATTGATAAAGCATACTAGTATCAGCATCATGTTTATATGGGAATAAAAGAATCAGGTAAAAATCATTACTACAAATAACTAGTCAGTTTTTAACCAATCATCACAAGTATGCATTTAAACTAATAGCTATTCTTCAAAGCAAAAAAATCTAGGGTAGCAAAATCATCATGTTAGGGAGCATAAAATGGCTGCGGTGTGTTCTTTTTTAAATAAAACTAATAAGAAAATGAACTTTTTTAAATATAAGTAATCCCTCACAATTTGCTCTAATGAGTTATAAGAAAATTATTCAGCTTAGATTTTGTCACTAAGAATATATTCAATTGAGTAAATCAAATGTCAATGTATACATCTCTAGTAAACTAACTAATATTAAGAGTGAAAGAATGATGATTGGCAATTTGGCACTGATTGCAGACGTACTAGGACAACTAATAGCCTATTTATTTTACTCTTTCTCTTTCACTTAGCAACCAAACAGACGAAAATCTTTGTAAGATGCTATGGATGTACACATTTACATGTTCTAGGCTCACTTCTTGTGTTTTGATTTTGTAGGAGTTTTAACCATACCCTTGGCAATCTTCTAGAACCAAAATATGTTCATCATTGCCAATATAGGAGGCACCACAAACATGAAGTAGAAGCACAAAGGAAAGACCTCCCTGACCTAAAATTAATAAAATATAGTGTTTTCATTCATTTCGTATGTAGAGGCAATATCAATATTGTATACACAAAATAACCATTGCTAACCTTATCAAAATGGGTCCACATGTGGAAGAAAAAGAACATGAACAAGAAAATCCTAGCAACCTGCAGTAGAATATGTAATAACAATTAAGGAAAAAATATATAATGGGATAAAATCAATCTCTGCACATCAAGCATATCAAGATTTGTACCTAGAACTGCCAAGAAAATTAGTTCTATAGTCCTATTACAACCACTAGAATTGAGGAGCACCAAAGGTCACCGCATAGTTCTATTACTATTGTACATCAAAAGACTAAGTTTCTCCATCTGTTAAAAAAAACTAAGCATTAGTAATTGTACTACCAATGATTTATCCTCTAAGACCCTACCAAGACTCCACAACCAACTAACCATGTGATTAAAGAAAGGTAGCTCTGAACTATCAAATGATATAAGGGCAAGAAATGAAGTAGCAATAATCTAACAGGAAAGTCATATTAAAATAAAATAAACAAATTGAGTTATAGTTCAAGACACTACCATAAGGTACCAAAATAAGTTCAAACATACCTTTCAGTTCTTGTTTTAATTTTTCAAGCTATCCAGAAGCAAAATTTCATGTCATCATAAAGTTTTTGACTTTCTAGTAGTAGGGTACAGCACATATGGCAAACTATGATTTTGTTAGCATGATCAAAATATCAAGTATATATTCTTCCTATTTTTCCCTGTTCTCTATAGCTTTTAGTATTTTACTCAAGAAGTGGAGCTAACAAAATCCCTTACTTGAATTGGAACTATAAACTTAACCATGATTCCGATATATCAACTACATGACTATAAACATCATAACACAGACATTCCAAATCCACTTATGTTTTCATCATTTTATTAATGATGGTAGTACTTCTGGAATGGTTGAGGAAAAAAAAATACTCACAAAGCAATTTTTTTATTCCAAAAGCTATATTTTATCATAAATTGTTTTCAGCTCAAAATAAGTCAACACAAACACGATAAGTTGAAGAACTACATATAACTGAGCAATTAATGCAATCAAGTTGAAAATAGATTAAACTAACTGATCACAAAAATAATGGTAGAAGAGCTAAAAAAAACCAATTCTAAAATGATACAAGTTCATATAAAAAGTTTATCATAGTAAGACATTATTCATAATTTCATATGAGCAAGTCACTGATGGGTTGCATTTATGCACCAATTTTCCATCCTAACCCTGAATATTTTGCAATTGAATTATAGTTAGTTGATGCTTAATTGATGAGTTTGTACTTCGTCCTCATTTTGTATCGGTGAGTAATTTCATGGCTATTAACACCATTTTGAAGTAACTACTTGGATTTGGAAGTTACCCGTGCTTTTAACCTTTCGTGTAAGCATTGATGAGTAACAAGAACTCTTCATTGGTGTGCCATAGCAAGAAAAGGATCTCAGGAGCCTCTCCAAATGAAAGCAACGTGGAACAACATGGGCAAGACCACTATAACAGTTTACAAAGTGGGATTTTTCAGCGTTTTGGGCATTGTAAAAGTGTCATGACATGATTTTGGTCAGCCGTGTTGAGTCATTTTCACATTATATTTCCAGTTTGGGTGTAATTGAGGGGTATTATCTCTAGTAACCTAATTTTTAATTTTAGTTTTTGAATACTCTCTTTCTACTCTCTTTCTAGGTTTAGCAGCTCTTAATCATTGTTCTAGTTCTCATTCTGGATTGCAACTCAGCATTTTTCTTTCAACAATGATTATGACACTCCCCTATGGAGGAGTAATCTCTTTACTATACAAAGGGATAACTGAGGATTAAATTTTTTTTTTAGGCTCCCAATTTCAATTGCAATTCATGGTTGGTTTTTCTTTCTCGCTTGTCCTATCTTTCTAATATCAATTGCAAAAATTATTGTAATTGTGTTTTTAAGAGTTGTTTGAATGTGTGTTCATTTGCATACATAATCTGGATACCATTGAGGTATTGGGTCAACTGATTAAATTGCATCCAATTGGCAAGGGATTGAAATTAACTCCTTTAGGAATTAGGTTGCCGCAATTGATAATCAAACTGGCATAGGTTTATAGAGTCACGATTGTGATCATTAGTTCATGTGTTAGTTAAACCCTTGGTGGGAGTACATTTGTATGATCGTTAAGTAGAATTGTATTATTGTTGTATGACAACATAATTTATGAAAGTGATCAGTGCCATGAATTTATTCTTTTGAATCAATTATTGAACAATTATCAATCTGACGGAATCTTTGTACAAGTAATCCTTCCCATTATATTTTCTTGATTTAATTTACCTGCTATAATTTCAAAAACCCGCAATTTTCTCGAGTCAATAAGAACACTTCCTTGCGAAACGACCTAGATCGCACCGTAGCTACATTTTTGGTGTGATTTAGTTACTGAATTATTTTTAATTTGTTGCGGGAAGTGACAACCCACATCAAATTTTGGCATCGTTGCCAGAGAAGTGGTGCTAATTGATTTTTTTTCTTTATTCTAATTCATTTATTTTTATTTTATTTTATTTATTTATTTTAATAATTTCTGCTTTTTTTATTCAAAAGAAATTTTCAATTCAATTTAATTTTAATTTTATTCATTCATCTTTCATCTTTTATGACCTGCTCTATTCCTAACTTTCCTATACTACCAATTAGTCTGAAGATTGAGAAAACTGCTAAAAGGCTTAGGAAGGTTGCGAGAGAAAAAATTAAATTATTAGACAAACCCTCTTTTTCTGACATAACTAGGGAATTTAATAATTTTTTCAATTCTCCTGAACTTTTTGATCTCACTGCTAGTATTTCAAGAAACATAGCTAAAAATAACAGGACCTTAAAGGAGCTCACTAGCCAAAACTTAATTACCAATTGTTGGGGATCATTTACCCCAACCAAGGAGGTGACTTTGAGCTCAAATCGGGACTCTTGCACCACTTGCCTAAGTTCCATGGGTTATGTCTCTAGTACAACATCATCCTTAAGTCATAACATTATACTTAGGAGTTGTTACTTATAAATTAGTAGACCTTCCTTAAGTAGCTATAGCCAGTTCGATTGATTTATGACATATCTATGTCGTAATTTTATTAAAATATATAACAAGGAAACCAAAACATTTACTTAATACAAAGTTAAGTATATAAGGGAAGCTCTTCTATGAGCTTTAATACATATATGTTCTCTATTACATTTACATACATATAACAACAACTAAGTTATGGTAAAAATAAATGCATCAACTACTAAACTATTGCAACTCCAGTATAGTTTTTCTTGTAGTGGCTTCACTGTTCTCTGGATCAACCTAGAGATAACATGGGAACACACAAAATAAGGGTGAGAATTATACAATTCTCAGTAGGGCAACTCCTTGAATACACAATCATAATGTCATCGTTATCGCCCCAGCCACTTCAGTTTTTTAAGAAAAAAATGACTATGCATTACATAATAATGGTTCATTTTTAAAGTTTCAAATCATGCTTCTAAAGTGGGTTACTTTTAACATTCAATCACTCAATATACACATACCATACTACTCAACGTCATATACTGCTAACTTTCCACTTAAACATATTGGTCTCATTACCGATACTAAACTTCTCCACTTAGCATATAAGATAAAAGATTACTTAGAAAACTTACTACTTCAACTTGCCTTGGCCCTCGACTAATCTTGTTACGTCTAGGTGTTACGTACTACCTCCCCAGCGTGGCAATAATGGGTAATAGACTGCTTTTCAAGACTGAGCTCATTCCTATACATGATCATTGGATTTACTTTCTCCTATTCTCACAAAGACCTATTCCTAGCTAGATTTACTTTTCGCAACTCAATTCAAGGGTAGTCAGGTTTACTTTCCCTGACCGACCGAATTTACTTTATCCAGCCCAAGAATTATAAATCTTATGCTTTTCTTAGTAGTCAGGTTTACTTTCCCCGACAAACCGGATTTACTTTCTCTAGCCCAAGAAACATAATCTTGTATTTTTCTTTCGCATATAAGCAATTATAATAAGTATTCGTATCAATATGTACCTAACATCATCAATAAATTCACATGATCAATCATTTATATTCAAGTACTCATGTCATACTAGTGCCAAATATCATCATCTCATCAATTTGAAATATTAGTTCATTTCCAACACAATAGCAAATTTTTCACTTAAGTAGCAAGATTTATTTTTCATATCAAATAACCAACTCAGTGGCTATAAAAACTCTCCATGACACCTCAATGTGTCACCAAAGTCATGTAAAAATTTCAGAGCAAAAAGAGTTCTCTAACTATGTTGCAAAAATTAGACAAATTCAAAGGTCAAAAACCCCCTATTTATAGCCAACAGCCACAATCCCCAATTTTATTACCCTATCAAATGAGCATTTCACATAATACAAAATTTCATGGTTTGACTTCAATATGCCTTCAACACCCTGTAAAAATTTCAAGAGATAATTCCATCATTCATGCCTGAAGTGATAATTCTATTTCAACATTTCAAGTAGCATATAGAACACTTCGGTTTCTGATTTTTTTTCAAGTAGCAAAGTTCAAAACAAGGCTCAATAAAATTCATGGTACTAGCTCAAGATATTATTTTCAACATATAATTATTATAGATCATAAAAATAGCCATAACTATACTAGAAAATTCATGAACAAATACTGCCTGTATAAAAACCGAAATTCCAACAACATGGTTCAAAATGTCTTTTGACAAAAATGATTTCTAACATCATCCAAACTCTTCACCAAATTAAATACATCAATATGTATCTATCATCAATCAATACATCTAGAAATTTTCAGCCAATTCAATCAGAAACAATCAGAGAAAAATTGGAAAGAAAAGAGAACAAATAAAACCTTACTTTTGGCATCTAATGGACCCTTGGCTCTAAGGTGCTCCAAGATTGATCATTTCTACTTCAAAGCTTCTAAATCAACCAAAAATCCTTCCTAAATTAGTGAGGTGTGAGATAGCAAGGTAAGGATTGGTGAGGAATTAAGATTTTAATCGGTTAGATTTGTAGGGATTAAGGTGTAGAACAAGTTTAGTGAAGGAACTTTCAAGTTTTAACAACTCTAGGTTAATGTTTTTGGGATTGGATTTCAAGATAAAGCTCTTGAGAATGAAGATGATGGTTGTTTCTTCTTCCTTCTTGCTAGCCTAATTCTTAACGGCTTAGCGGAGAAGTTTGGCTTCATATTTATCTTGCTAAGAAGCTTGTAAAGGAAGGTTAATCATTATAATATAAAAGAAGAATTCGTAAAGATAGTAAAATGGATGGCTAGGATTTGATTTGTTAGTCAAAGAATGAATATTGGCTATCCACTTGACTCAAGATAAGAGGCTCACTTTAACTTGGGGAGAAAGTAACTTTTTCAGTATTAAAATCGGACACTAAAATTCTACCGAATAGGTACAACACCATAACTAGGTAATCAAACATTACTTGAAATTATTTTCCAGGTATACAATCGTCATCTCTAACTATTTCTAACTTTAATCCCCTCTTTTCTCAGATTTGGGCATCCCCGGGTCCCAATTCTAGGGTTTCGGCTGTCCTGATGGGCCCGTGAGGCCCGCAAGGTCATTATTCACCTTCGGCCCAAAACTTTTGTTTTTTTAAACACGTCCGTTGGGCCTATAGCACCCCGATTTTTCCTGTGTACAAATGACCAAAATGCCCCTGAGGTCATTTTTACCTAGAAAATGAGGATCGCGGGTCCCAGCCATCCTTGAAGGGCTGTTTTAATGTTGAACGGGGATTATATGTGTTATGCGTGTTAATAGAGGAGAAGAATCTCATTTTTGGTTTCCTGTGCACGAAATTACAAAAATACCCCTGCAGTAATTTAACGCGAGATTAATTACCGATTGGACCCGAACTTTACCTAGGAGTTTGAAATATCATTTTTAAGGGATGTTTAATGTCTGTTTAAGCACGGGTGGTGCTGGGGAGTTTTCATGTAAAATTACCATTTTGCCCCTAAGTAAGGGCATAATGAGTTTAATTGTGTGATTAATGAAACCTAAGCAATAATATTAGGCTCTAATCAAAGATTAATTAATTCTAATTATTAATCTAGAGTTAAAATAATTAATTGAGGTTAATTAGGGCCTAAGATTGCTTAAAGAAACTCAAAATCCCTTCCTTAATTCAAGACTTTATATCATGACTCATTAAATAGTATTTTCTCTCTCCAATTCCTTAAATTAAGGAATCAAAGATGTGATTGAAATTCTTGTTGAATGAGGTTTAACTCTACTAAGTGAGCAAGCGCACTCTTTAACCATGCATTGAGTGGCCTTAATCACTCACTTTCTTACCTAAACACTTAATTACAAACTCCTAATCAAAGGCCTAATCAAATATACTCCTAAACACACTCCTAATACACACGGAATAATAAAATTTTCTCCCTCATTTTCCTTGAAGTACTAGCGCCACTCCCTGTCCATTCAACCCATTACATTTTGATTTAATCACTTACACACTCAAGGAAAACCATACCCAAACCCATACCTAGCGATTCCTACACCACTCCATGTAATGATACACACAAATGAGATATTTTTCCCTCCCATTTCCCTCCATGAAGCCGTGGCCTCCCTCCCCCTTTCATCATCTCATGTTGAAATTTTTCTATAAATACACACTCAAGGAGACTCACAATGCCATTTGCTTATTTTCACAACCTTAGTCAAATAATCATCCAAGTTCTCTTTTCTCTCTCATTCTAAAAGCTCTTCTTCTTCTTCTTCCTCCTTCTTCAAAGAAACCACCATCAACCACCACATCCCAACCTCAAACCACCACCCAACCACCACAGACTTTTCCTAAAACACTTAACCTTACCACTTCCAAGATCAAAAACCCAAGACAAATATTCTTTCTTCTTTTTCTCTCCTTGGCCGAAACCACTTTGAGCTCCAAGGAAAAATTATTCTTCTCATCTCTTTTCAAGATCAAGCTCTTTTCTTTCAACAAGAAAAATATCTTTGGTAGGGGTTTTGTTTCAAAGTTCTTATTCTTTTTCTTTGAATCATTTTTTAGTTGGAATGTTGGATTAATTGGAAATATTTTCTTCTTCTATGTTCTCTTTATTTTTGGTTTGATGATGAAATAATGAATGAGTCTTACTCTTGACATCTTTGGTTTTTGGACTTCCTTTCCTTTTTTTTCATTTCGGCCTTAAAGGCGTTTTGTGTTTCAAAAATATTGGCTTGATGATGAGGGTTCCTAGATAATGATAATGAGATCATCACATTTGTGACCTCTAAAGCTTGAACTTTGCCTTTTGGTTTTTCAAAGAACCATAATGAATGAGGTGTTAGCTTCTTCATATTTCATTTCTTTGAGCTTGATGGTAAATCCAAACAAAATAAAGGTTCTTAGAACCATGGTGTTAATGGACTCTAAAACTCATGTCTATCTTGTAAGATTGATCGGTGTTTTAGAGTTATTACTCTAAATAGGAGTCTTGAGCTTAAGACCTAAAGAAACAACAAATGGAAATGCATTCATATTTATCTTCTAAGTCCTTGCATTTCATATTTATATTTAAGCCTTGCATATCATGTTTATTTCCAAGTTATCACCTTAATCTTGAAGATAAGAAAATGAACTTGCATTTCATGTTTATATTTCTTGTCTAGCATATTTATGTTTCAAGCCATCACCTAAATCATAAACATTAAAAATGAGCTTGCATTGTCATGTTTATATTCAAGTTTTGCATATCATATTTATATTTCCATTACTATCACCTTATGATATCAAAATTAAAATGAGGCTTGCATTAGCATGTTTAAGTTTATGTCATAACCTAAATACCTAAAGCTCGAGACTTACCCCTTTCAACTTACATAGGAATTTTGGTTCCATGGGCATTTGTCTTTACAAATATGTTTTGTTTTCAAAGGAATAAACCTTGAGGTTTCAAAAGCTTGTGTCTTGCAATTTTCCTTTGAGAAAAATGTTAATTCCTAAAAGTGTTAAAACATGATTTACATAACCAAAATCTTGATATTGAGCCCTCTGATTTTGCTACTGACCTAGGGACATTTACTTGTGTTTTTAAAGGGATAAATTAATTATAAGAGTGTTCCTTGACCTAGAATTAATACTAAGAAAGACTAGTTACTAGAAAATGCTTATTATTGCAATTTTGCATGCTTTTGGAAAATTAAATTTTGGATTCTATTCTAACATTTCTAGATCTGATGTATGCTGTTTGGAGTTCTTTAAATGTCTAAAAACTACTATTAATTGATGTGATAATCATTCTTGGCACCTTAGAAAAGTCTAGTAACTAAAAAGAATAAAAAATGTGACTTTTAAAGCTTTATAAAAACTGAAATTGTAGTTTCTGTTTCAGCATGTTTAAAAATGGTAAAAGTGTGTTAAATTAGGTATATATGTGTAAGAATCACTAACAAATTGTTTAGGAATTAATTCTAGTATCTTAGGGAAAGTCAGTAATGAGAAACGGTAAAAAATGTAACTTCTAGAACACCAAAATTGCTCAATTTTAATTCTGGCCAATTCTGTCTAGCATTCTTTAATTATGCTCTTAAGGTTAATAATTAATGGAAATCATTGTAATTGATCCCTTAGATGCATAAAAGAATAAATACAAAAGTTTGATTTACCTGATTTAGAGGTCTAAACATTTAAGGGATAATGAAATGCTTATTTTACGAGATGATGGTTTATGATATATTTGAGAATTTATGTGATGATTATGTTCGCATACTTGGTTACCAGTTACAAGATTTATTGTGGCATGTTGTGATTACACTTGGAATATTTAAGATGCATATGTTCAAGTAATATGAAAGCATGTGACATTATATGATATGTTTGTGTTCTTGCATCTCAAATATAACATCCTAAGGTTAAGGTGATATAAAACATATGGAAATGATCCTCTAGACTCCCTAAATTAAAGGTTATGAGAGATGATCCAATAAGGAAGTGATACTTTAGACTCCTCAAATTAAAGGTTATGAAAGGTGATCCTTGGCCCCTATCCTGTACTATAAGAGTCGGGCGTCAACTTATCATGAGGATAAGAATATGCTAGAGAAGACTAGTGAGGTATGAGCTCATAACCTAGAACTCTCAAGAGGAGAGAGTAATAGGGTGGCCCCAATGAGAGAAAAGAATAGATTAAGTCACCTAAAGAATAAAATGAAGTAATTCATGCCATGTTTACCATGCTCTATGTACATCACTTATGTCTCTATATAGTATGTTGCACCTTGTATTGACATACATTTCATCATGAGGTATGATACATTCATAACATCCAAGACTCATATCAAAATCAACGGGCCTCGGTAATTGGTATTTTAGAATTTAATAAATGCACCTTATGCATGCCCACTATTTTATAATGAAACCCGAGATTCCTGAGGACATAGATGATGACACAAGGATAGAAGGACGCCCTACTGAGATTCTTTATCAAGCTTCTCACTCCCTTTGTCTTTCTTTCCATCGCGTCTTTAGAGGACGATGGCGTCGTTAATGATATTTGTCGATGTGCTAACTTAGGAGCTCCATTTTGATGCCACACACTAGTCGTACCGTTTTATGGGCTGCTATTCCGTTTGTCTGTTCATGTTCTTGGACTGCCTGTTTTCCCACCCAGACTCCATTTTCCGTTTCTCTCCTATGTCGCCTTTTGTCGATGATCTTCTCTTCGAGCACATGCGCCCCTGTGGAGAGCAGATTCATCGCACCCCTGCTGCTACCTCAGATGTCCGAGACTATCCGAAGTAAGTTCCCTGCTCTCCTCCTGCTTATTCTGAGACTGACCCATCCGAGGACTCAGCCACCCAGATACAATCCGATGGTTCTTCTCCCATCGTGCCTATGGAGATAGGTGGAGACAGTGAGGCTACAGTGACTCAGCCGATTTGAGGAGCTAGAGAAGCGATGCGACCCCATCATGGAGCTCATACCCAACCCGTTCACCATTTGGCCACTCCAGCCGAATTGGGCCAGTGGATTGGTTATGTTCCTCCTACTTTGGACAGGCAGTAGTAGGAATTAGTAGCAGACGTTGTAGTGCATGCACACGGGTAGCCTTCTTTTACTTTTAAAGGTTATCTACTTTAGGTGCACTCTAGTAAGCGAGGATATTGATGAATGTATCGGCTCAACCTATAATGGTAGGTCTAATGCTACTATTATATGACTTGGTGTATCATGAAACTCTTATTATATAACTATGATGATTTGTTATGTTTATAAATTTGTGTTCCATGTATAGTACGATGGGTTCATTTTTGTTATCTGCGAGACAAACGATGTAGTTTTTATTTTTTTGCGTGGCTCACGTTTTCATCTTTAATTTCCAAAAAAATTTTACCCATATTTTCGCTAAGTATTTCCTAGATTTAGAATTAAGAACTGGAACAAAAGAGTAATAGCTAATAATTAACTTGAATACGTCCTAGGCGTGTCGAGTTAAATATTAGGGTTTTACAGAACCATTCTCATCATTGCTAAAACTGTCAGATTTTTAAAATTACGACTAATAAAACTCAAATTAATTTTTAACTAATTTTTAGGGTATTACATTATCACCTACCTTAGAAAGAATTTTGCCCTCAAAATTCAATTGAAAACAATTTCAAAAGACAAATTTCTTAAATCAAACAAGCAATTCACTCAAATCCTAAATGTGCCTACCTTAGGTTGAATTCTTGGGTGGTGACGTCCCTTAGCACTTATGGTGAAGATCCTACTCTGGTTTGTGGCTTGGTAGTAGGTTTTGAACTACTAACTGTATTTTCACTGCACTTCAAGTTTCATACTTGATAGTATCTTTGTTAAAGTTTCAGATATGCAAAAAGAAGTAAAACACGATTCAACCCCCTTTCTCGTACACATTCACACCTACAATAAGTTTTAGAAACTTCTATGTTCTTTGCAAGTTTATTCGTTGCATGTTCCATATGTTGTTTTACATTGAAAATGATTCTCTAACAAAGATGAGTCTTTTGAAAAAAATTTGGACAAGACGTGTTATGTATGGGATCAATTCAAGATTAAATACCACATATATTATCATCGTTCAAAGCCAATTATGATTAAGTTTAGAAAATCAAATGACCTAGAATCAAGTTGTTTCTATTCAGGGAGCTTAAATGCTCTGTTACATTTCAGAAAATCTTTTCTAAAAAACAACTCTAATCTTAATCACTTAAGGTTGTTGAATATCCTATTAAGCATCCACTGTGAACCTTAACCTAGTTACCTTCTGAAACTCTATCAACAAACGAGTTTTGAAAGAATATTAAAATTGCTCTGAGTCAAGGTTATTTCAGTATTATATTTTCTTTCAAAATACTCTCGAAAAGATTTTCTTAAAATTGGATTTGTCATCATCGAAAAAGGGTAGATTGTTAGCTTCAGAACCTTTCAAAAATTGTTATTGCTTAAAGTTTTGAGTAATAAAAAAACAATTTTGTTAAAATATTTTGTAGAAGGACTAATCTTTTACTTGAGTTTCTTGAGCACTTAACAAGACTATTCTCATCAACATACACATTCCTTTAACAAGTTTTATTTTCATGTTATCATGTTTGAACATGTTTAATCCATTCAAAGATATTTAGAACATAAATGAAGTGAAAAATAATCCTTGAAACGAACGTTGTTATGTTCTGCACACAAAGAAAGGATTTCCATAGCAAAAAACCAAGTTCAGATCTTTAGAAAGTAACCTTCATTTTAAGAATACAAACACAATGAAGAAATATATGCTCCTCTAAAGCAAGTTGTGGTTATTATCTTCAATCATAATAATATCATCACCATCAAGCTCTGATTGAAGACATAAATATCAATGAGAAGATCAAAAATTGAAAAGGCACATCAAAATGCATATTTACTCTTAAACAGTGCAGACTTTATATGTTATGCCCCAATTTTTTCCCTATGTACAAAATGACCAAAATGCCCCTGAGGTCATTTTTACCCGGGAATCGAGGGAAGCTGGTCTAGGCAAACGTCGAGTGCATGTTTCGATGTTAAATGGGGATTATGTGTGTCATGTGTGCTAATAGAGTAGAAGAATCTCATTTTTGGGTTCCTGGTGCATAAAATGACCAAAACGCCCATGTAGTTGTTTAACACAGAATCAAGTGCTGATTAAGCCCGAACTTTGCCCAAAGGTTTTAAATGATGTTTTTAGGTGATGTTTGGCCTTTGGTCGAGCCCAGGTTGTCCTGAGAAGTTTTCTATAAAATTACCGTTTTGCTCCTGGTTAAACACTTAATAAGCTTAATAATGCAATCAACGAAACCTAAGCAATATTAGGCTCTAATTAAAGATTAGCAAATTCTAAACATTAATCTAGAGTCAAAATAGTTAATTGAGATTAATTGAAATCTAAGATTACTTAGAGAAACTCAAAATCCCTTTCTTAAAAAGTCAAGACATTATGTCATGAATCATTGAATAGTGTTCTTCCTTTCAATTTCCTTAAATTAAGGAACCAATGGATGTGATTGGGAATCTTGGTTTGAATGGAGTTTGACCCCTCTAATGAGCAAGACCACTCTTTAAACCCTGCCCTAGATGACCTTAATTACTCACTTTCTCACCTAAACACCTAATTGCAAACCCCTAATCAAAGGCCTTACCAAATCCACTCCTAAGCACACTTCTAATCCACATTAAAATGAAAGAAAGCCCCTTTCCCCATCATCCCTAATCAAATTGGTTCCCTCCCTCCCCCATTCATTCAATCACATGCACTCAAAGAAGCCATCCCTAGCCATACCTCCACCCATACTTGACCATCCCTTGGAATGACACATTGAAAGAGATAATTTTTCTCTTTCTCCTCCTTCATATTCTCACCCTCTTATGTTTCATTTTTCTATAAATAGGAGAAGCCTTCCATGAAATCCCTTTGCTCATTTCTCTTACATCTCCAAAGTTTTCTTTTTTCATCTCAAGAAGTTCTTCCTCTACTCCTTTTCCAAGACCAAACTCTCTCTCAATCAAGAAGTACATCCAAGATAGGGAGTTGTGTAACGCCCCGATTTTCTATCTAGCGGAAAATGACCAAAATGCCCCTGAGGTCATTTTCGGCCCGGAATTCGAGGACGACCGACCCGGCAGTCCTTGAAGGGCCAACTCAATATTTGAAGGGGATTGAATGACCCTTGAGTGGTTCTGAAGGCGAAAGTCTCATTTTCTATAGTTTCGGGTCAAAATGACCAAAATACCCCTATAGCATTTTTACGCGGGTAAAGGTGCCATTTGAGCCCGAAACTTTCCCCAGAGGTTTAAAACCATGTTTTTACATGTTTCAAAGCATCTGTTTGAGTCCCGGTGGTCCCGGGCAGTTTTAGTGTAAAATTACGATTTTGCCCCTAGAATAGTGTTTTTGAGCTTAATAATGTAATTAAGTAAACCTAAGCAATATTAGGCTCTAATCGAAAATTAATTAATTTACATAATTAATCTAGAGTCAAAATAAATTATTAAAATTAATTAGAACCTAAGATTGCTTGGATTAGATTTAAATCTCTTTTCTAAAACTCAAGATTTCACTCTTGGAATCTTGAATAGTGTTTTCTCTCTCCAATTCCTTAAATCAAGGAATTGTGTCTAGAATTGTTTATACACTAAAATGAGTTTATAACTCACTAATGATGCAAGAACACTCCTTAATTATGTCTTGACAACCTTGATTACCCATTTTCTCACCTAAACACTTTCTTACAAATTCCTAATCTTAATCCTAATCAAAGATACACCTAAACACAACTCTAAACCACAATTAAAATGCAAGGAAACCCTCACCATGGCTGATGCAATTTCGGCCCTCTCTCTCTCATTTACAACACATGTTGAATTTTTTCTCACTCAAAGAACCATGCTTGAGCCATACCTTGAACCACACCTCACCATACTTTGAACCATACCTCACTATGCCTCAAGATCACAACATCTCACCTCATGGAACTCATGGGGGCTACCCTTGTGCTGATGGCCGAAGCCTTCCCTCCTCCTTGCACCCTTGCATTTGTTTCATTTCTCTATAAATAGCTTGCTTGGGTGAACTTGCATAATTTTGGGTTCATTTGCTAAGTATAAGTTTTCAAAGAGCACTTCAAAGTTTCATTTTTCTCTCAAGTTCAAGTCTTCAAGTTCTTCATCCTCTTCTCTCATCCCAATCTTCAAACCACTAGGTAGGGATTTTCTTTCATGAGTTTCTTTCATTTAAAGTTCTTAATCTCTTTATGTGTCCATAGTTTCTCTTGAATCTTTTTAGAACTTCTTTTCTTCTTCTTCTCCTCTTTGTTTTTGGCCATGAGGCTTGAGGATCAAAGGAATGAGAGCTTGATGATGAGAGTTTCATGATGATGTTCATCACTTGAACAATCTCTAAAGCTTGATCTTTGTTCTTGAGTTAAAGATGTTTTAGTTTATCTTCTTGAATCCTTGAAAACCTTTCACTTTGATGATGTCTTAAAATGGTTACATGAACTCAATGATGAGGATTCATGATGTTGGTGTTAATGCATCATCAAGATCATGGCCTCTAGAGTTTCAAATGTTTCTTTTCTTCTCAAAAGTTTCGGTTCCTTTTCCTTTTCTTTCTCCAAGTTTTCGGCCATATTGGCCAATGAGGTTCACAATGGCTTGATGATGAGAGCTTCTAGATGATGATTATGTGTTCATCACAATGAGGCCTCTACAGCTTGAGTTTCAATAAAAATGTCATTTATGTCTACATTTCAAGAAAAGAAACTTTGTGTTTTAAAGAACCGTTGAGGTTCACCCTTGTCTTTACTTTATCTTGTCATGATAAGTTTGGGTTGAGGTCTAAGTTCCTTCAAAAGTCTTGTATGAGCTCTAATAAGAAATAAATGGACTAGTGTAACATCCTAATTTTTAACCCAACACTCTAGAACATAATTAGGTTAATCATTAGTCTGCTACGTCATAGCTTCCTTATTACTTTAAAATACTTAGCAGAAATACTAGTAAATTTTTTTTTTGAAATATAAAAGCAAAGCGAGAGTCGCGCGACACGTTAATTGATAATGCACGAAAGGTAACAAAGCACACATCTCATAGCAACATGGCATAAGCAAGTAAAGGCACATCATAGTAACATTGAACTGCATATTTATATAATATATGATATGCCCACTTGTGTAGAGTGGGGCTTAGTTTGATACATCATGAGCAATACAACTTAAAAGGAAATACAAGAGAAAGTGCAACGGAAACTATAAAAGCAACTCCCCTACCCAAGTACAACTAACGAGATGACCTCTAAAACAAAAGAAGGTTCATCCCCATCTAAGTGGTGTGTGCTCTACCCGGGTACTCCGTCGGTCGTACGTCTGCTCCTATTAACGTCCGTCTCGCGAGCGAGGCACATATCCGGGAAACTGGGCAAGCTCCTCGGGCGTAAAGAGGTGGAACGGGGATCGAGAGTGACCCCCACGATGTGGCCGCAGCTCCGGTCGTCTTGCAAGCCGTGGCTGAGTCACGGTATCCTCACTGCCCTCCCTCATCAGTAGTGGAGTGGGGGCGGAGCTCTCGCTATACGGATGGGTAGGCGGGTCCTCAAACGGGTCGGTCTCCGAGAAGTAGGTCCGGGGCATGTAATTGGGATAGTCACGCATGGCTGAGGCGGCGGTGTGCATGCAAAGTACTCTCTCGTTATGCGTATGCGCGTGCTCAAAAACCCGCTCGTTGTCGCTGTAGGGTGCTGTCAGGGAGAAGCAATGGGTATGCACGGGGTGAGCAAAGGGACGTCCTACGAACATGAAGACTCGCACCGTGCACTGTCCCTCAAAATGGTATGACCTGTGATCAGGGTCATAGTGCACCTCCCACGTCGGGGTGTCCACGAAAACCACGAACGTCGCCATCTGAAGTCGTGATGGAAAGAAAGAGATAGAGGGAGTGAGAATCTTGCTAAATAATCTTAGTAGGGCCTCCTACTACCTAGGTGTCATCATCTACATCCTCAGGAACCTTGGGTTTAGTAAACAAAATAAGTGAGCATGCATTAAGTCCATTTTTAGATTCTAAAACATAATTTAGCCAAGGTCCGTTCATTTTAGCATGATTTTTAATGACATGGATGCAAACATATTAAAGGATGTATGCATAGCTCTACTTAATACAAGAATAATCATCATATCTTTAAGAACATCATAATAGTGGCATAAAGTGGCAATTAAATTCTCTTTGTGACATAATCATCATAACTTCCTCATAGGCCACCCTAAAAGACAAGCGCTCTGGGGATGCTCGGCCAAACCGGTGTCACCCAGAACGTGTCACATCTCTAGGTTATGAGCTCACACCTTAACTAGTCATCACTAGTTCTTACTTATCAATCCCGATAAGCAGAACATAATCATAAACATAATCCCGACTTATCCAGTACGGGCTAGGGGGCATTTCTTGGGGGTGCTCGGCCGAACCGGTGTCACCCAAGAATTAATCTTGGTACCGATGTCACATGAGTTCTCTGGAGGTGCTCGGCCAAACCGGTGTCATCCGAGAACTCATCTTAGTACCTCATAAAAATTTCATAGTTTTTCAAAAACTTTCTAAATCCCGAATTTCTCAGAAATTCAGTGGCATAACTGTAGCATGCCGAATTTCTTCCAAATTCTTCTTTATGCCACATAAGTCAATCAATCATGCATCCTTCATCATAATTTCATGCATTCACATAATCATCCTTGTACCTTCACAAGCAACATTAAAGATTCGTTACGCTCTTGGTCCTACAGTATTTTATGCTCTGACCTTTACGGGCCTTAACTTGTGATGTAGTTAACCTATCATCTCCTATCAAACTTTTATGCACCTAAGGGTTCTCTCTTAACAAAACTTATTAGTTATTTATGCTCTCTATTAAATCTGGACAACATCATTCCTTAGGGGCAGCGTTATAAACTTGTGATTACGGGGTTCTAGAATTTGCGTTTTAGACCCTTTCTTGGTTCTGTCTTCACCTAAGGTGCTATAAGTTAAACCTAAACCAATTATGAGTCATTCCTATATCAAAGAACTAATTATAAACCATGTTCTCTACATTATAAGGTTGCTGGACAGATTCTAAGAATTAAATGTTCTAAGAGTTCTAGAATTGTGGTTTTACGGTTTTCTAGTTATTGGTTTCTCTATAGGTGCTAAAATTCATTCCTACTTCAAATGTAACCAAATTTTTCATGATTAATCAATCCTAATCTGATTATATCCCCCATTGAAACAGTTTGGGCAGTGTCCATAACTAAATGGGATAAAACTATGCTCAATCTTGACTTTACGGTTTTTCTAGAAAGCTAGTTTCTCTCCTATCATGCATAGGAATGTTCCTACCTCATTACACGTAATTTTTACACGATCTAACACGTCATAACATCATCATACAGCAGCAAGCTCATCATGGAAGGACCGAAACATTAAGTCCTAAAAAAGATACATAACTTGATATTTTCAAAACACATAAGTTGCTAATTTCTCTTGGAATCATTTTCAAGACTTCTAAAACCCTTTTGCAAACCATTTTATTTTGTGAAAGAGACTAAAAACATCCTTAGGTCAGTGACCACTTAATCCCTCCTTCAAAAGAGTTAAATTCTTAGAACCTTGTTGGTCTTGAACTCAAACAAATTCATGAGATTTTAAAGGATTCTTAAAACTTGACTTATAGGCCCTTGAAGCTAGATGAAACTCATTCCAAGTTCATCTTCACTACAAGGCTGAAATCATGCATTCAAAGAATGCTCCCTCATTTAAACTTTAACTTGAGGTAAAATGGGCATGTATTTGAGCTCTAAGATCTTTTAAGTGATGACATAATTTAAACATGCTATGCACTTTATTTTTATTCTTCATTACAAAATAAAGTGAGAGCTTAAAGTAAACATGCAAGACTTGAAATATAAATATGCAAGGCTTGAAATAAATATGCAAGTCTTGGAATATAAATATGCAAGTTCATTTCTTTATTTTAGTGCTCTAGGCCCAGCAACAATCGACTTTAAGGTCGAAATAAAAAGGCTTTAAGATTTAGTTAGGTGATAGTGCAAGTCTGCATTTTAAATCTTTACGTTCTTTAGTGACGAAAGGTAAATATGCTAGACAAGAATATAAATATGAGATGCACTTCATTCTTTAGCCTTTAACTTTAAGTGATGGCTTGGTAATTAAATATGAATGCAAAGCTCAAATTAAACATGTAGTGCATAAGCTTGAAATTAAATATGAATACTAGTCCATTTTATTTCTTATTAGAGCTCATACAAGACTTTAAAGGAACTTAAACCTCAACCCAAACTTATCATGACAAGATAAAGTAAAACAAGAGTGAACCTCAAGGGTTCTTTAAAACACAAAGTTTCTTTCCTTGAAATGTAAACATACATAACATTTTTATTAAAACTCAAGCTCTAGAGACCTCTTTGTGATGAACACATAGTCATCATCTAGAAGCTCTCATCATCAAGCCATTGTGATCCTCCTTGGCCAATATGGCCGAAACCTTAGAGAAAGAAAAAGAAAAGGAACCGAAATTGTTGGAGAAGGAAAGGAACATTTGGAACTCTAGAGACCATGATCTTGATGATGCATTAACACCAACATCATGAGTTCTCATCATTGAGTTCATGTTAACCATTTTAAAACATCATCAAAGTGAAAGGTTTTCAAGGTTTCAAGAAGAAAACTAAAAACATCTTTATCTCAAGAACAAAGATCAAGCTTTAGAGATTGTTCAAGTGATGAACATCATCATGAAACTCTCATCATCAAGCTCTCATTCCTTTGATTCTCAAGCCTCATGGCCGAAAAACAAAGAGGAGTAGAAGAAGAAAGGAAGTTCTAAAAAGGATTCAAGAGAAACTATGAACACATAAAGAAATTAAGAACTTTAAATAGAAGAACTCTTGAAAGAAAATCCATACCTAGTGATTAGGAGGTTGGAATGAGAGAAGAGGATGAAGAACTTGAAGAACTTGAAGACTTGAACTTGAGAGAAAAAAGAAACTTTGAAGTGCTCTTTGAAAACTTACACTTAGCAAATGAACCCAAAATGATACAAGTTCACCCAAGCAAGCTATTTATAGAGAAATGAAGCAAATGAAAGGTGCAATTGAAGAGGAAGGCTTCGGCCATACAGCATGGAGGGCAGCCCATGAGTTCCATGAGGTGAGATAATGTGGTCTTGAGGCATGGTGAGGTATGGTTCAAAGTATGGTGAGGTATGGTTCAAGGTATGGCTTCAAGCATGGTTCTTTGAGTGAGAAACAATTCAACATGTGTGGTAATTGAGAGAGAGAGGGCCGAAATGCATTAGCCATGGGGAGGGTTCTCTTGCATTTTAATTGTGGTTTAGAGTTGTGTTTAGGTGTATCTTTGATTAGGATTAAGATTAGGAATTTGTAAGAAAGTGTTTAGGTGAGAAAATGGGTAATCAAGGTTGTCAAGACATAATTAAGGAGTGTTCTTGCATCATTAGTGAGTTATAAATTCATTTTAGTGTATAAACAACTCTAGACACAATTCCTTGATTTAAGGAATTGAAAAGAGAAAATACTATTCAAGATTCCAAGAGTGAAATCTTGAGTTTTAGAAAAGAGATTTAAATATAATCTATGCAATATTAGGTTCTAATTAATTTTAATAATTCATTTTGACTCTAGATTAATTATAGAAATTAATTAATCTTCAATTAGAGCCTAATATTGCTTAGGTTTGCTTAATTACGTCTTTAAGCTCAAAAACACTATTTCCAGGGGCAAAATCGTAATTTTGCACTAAAATTGCCCGGGACTGCCGGGACTCAAACAGATGTTTTGAAACATGTAAAAACATGGTTTTAAACCTCTGGAGAAAGTTTCGGGCTCAAACGGCACCTTTACCTGCATAAAACGCTATAGGGGTATTTTGGTCATTTTGACCCGAAACTACGGAAAATGAGACTTTCGCCTCCAAAACCACTCAAGGGTCATTCAATCCCCTTCAAATATTGATTTGGCTCTTCGAGGACTGCCGGGTCAACCATCCTTGAATTCCAGGCCGAAAATGACCTCAGGGGCATTTTGGTCATTTTCCACTCAGATAGAAAATTGAGGCGTTACAACTAGCATTCATATTTATATTCAAGTTTATGCATTATATATTTATTTTGAGCTTTGCATTCATATTTAATTTCCAAGTCATCACTTAACGTTAAAGGATAAAGAATGGATGACATCTCACATTTATATTCTTGTCTAGCATATTTACCTTTCATCACTAAAGAACATAAAGATTTAAAATGAGAGTTGCACTGTCACCTAACTAAATCTCAAAGCCTTTCTATTTTGGCCTTAAAGTCGATTATTGCTGGGCCTAGAGCACTAAAATAAAGAAATGAACTTGCATATTTATATTTCAAGCGTTGCATATTTAATTCAAGCTTTGCATATTTATAATTCAAGTCTTGCATATTTACTTTAATCCCTCACTTTACTTTGTAATGAAGAATAAAAATGAAGTGCATAGCATGTTTAAATTATGTCATCACTTAAAGACCTTAGAGCTCAAAGACTTGCCCATTCTATGTCAAGTTAAAGTTTAATGTGGGAGCATTCTTTGAATGCATAGCTTCGGCCAAGTAGTGATGATGAACTTGGAATGAGTTTCATCTAGCTACAAGGGCCAACAATCTAAGTTTTAAGATTCTCTTTAAAACCTCATGAAGTTTGAGATTAAGTCCAACAAGATTTATGAAATTAATACTCTTTTAAGGAGCGATCAAGTGGTCACTGACCTAAGGATGTTTTTAGCTCTTTTACAAAATAAAATGGTTTGCAAATGAGTTTTAGAAGTCCTAAAAATGGTTCCAAGAGAAACTAGCAACTTATACGTTTTAGAAATATCAAGTTATGCATCTTTTTGGAAACTTATAGTTTCGGTTCTTCCATGATGAGTTTGTTGCTGTATGATGATGTTTTCATGTGTTTGAATAAGTAAAAATTATGTATGATGAGGTAGGAACATTTCTATGCATGATAAGAGAGAAACTAGTTTTCTAGAAAAACCGTAAAGTCAAGATTTAGCATAGTTTTAACCCATTTACCTATGGACACTGCCCAAACTATTTCTATGGGGATATAATCAGGTTAGGATTGGTTAATCATGAAAAATTTGGTTACAATTGAGGTAGGGTTGAATTTTAGCACCTATAGAGAAACTAGTAACTAGTAAACCGTAAAACCGCAATTCTAGAACTCTTAGAACATTTAATTTTTAGAATTTGTCCAGCAACCTCATAATGTGGTAGACATGGTTTATAATTAGTCCTTATACATAGGAATGTCTCATAATTGGTTTAGGTTTAACTTATAGCGCCTTAGGCGAAAACAGAACTCAGAAAGGGTCTCAAACGTAAGTTCTAGAACCTCGCAATTATATGTTTATAATGCTGCCCCTAAGGAATGACGATATTCAGATTTAATAGAGAGCATAAATAATAATAAGATTTGTTAGGAGAGAACCCTTAGGTGCATAAAAGTTTGACAGAAGATGATAGGTTAAATCACACCACAAGTGTAAGGCCTGTAAGGGTCAAAGTATAAGATACTGTAGGATCAAGAGCATAACGAATTTTAATGTTGCTTGTGAACGCATGAGAATGATTATGTGAATGTATGAAAACTATGATGGTGGATGCATGTTTGAATGACTTATGTGGCGTAAAGAAGAATTTGGAAGAAATTCGGCATGCGGCAGTTATGCTGCCGAATTGCTGACAAATTCGGGACTCAGAAAGTTTTTGAAAACCTATGAGATTTTTATGAGGTACTAAGATGAGTTCTCGGATGACACCGGTTCAGCCGAGAACCTCCAGAGAACTCATGTGACATCGGTACCAAGATGAATTCTTGGGTGACACCGGCTCGGCCGAGCACCCTCAGGAAATGCCCCCTAGCCCGTACTGGATAAGTTGGGATTATGTTTATGATTATGTTACGCTTATTGGGATTGATAAGTAAGAACTAGTGACGACTAGTTAAGGTATGAGCTCATAACCTAAAGATGTGACACGTTCTGGGTGACACCGGTTCGGCCGAGCACCCCCAGAGCGATTGTCTTTTAGGGTGGCCTATGAGGAAGTTATGATGTTTATGTCACAAAGTTTCCCATATGAGAATTTAATTGCCACTTTATGCCACTATTATGATGTTCCTATTGTTGAGATTATTGTTCTTGCATTAAGTAGAGTCATGCATACATTCTTTAATATGTTTGCATCCATGTCATTAAGAATCATGCTAAAATGAACGGACCTTGGCTAAACTATGTTTTAGAACCTAAAAATAGACTTAATGCATGCTTACTTATTTTGTTCACTAAACCCAAGGTTCTTGAGGACGTAGATGATGACACCTAGGTAGTAGGAGGCCCTACTGAGATTCTTTAGCAATATTCTCACTCCCTCTATCTCTTTCTTTCGGTCACGTCTTCAGATGGCGACGTTCGTGGTCTTTGTGGACACCCCAACCTGGGAGGTACATCATGATCCGGACCACGGGTCATACCATTTTGTGGGTTGCTGCGTCGTTCGAGTGTTTATGTTCATTGGACGGCCCTTTAGTCACCTTGTACATAGCCATCGATTCTCTCCTGTCTCACCCTTCGATGACGACTTCGTGTTCGAGCGCGCACGTCCTCGAGAGGAACGGATCCGCCGTACCCTACCGACGGCCTCTGCCATCCGGGACTACCCACAGTATGTACCCCGCTCGCCCTCATCATTCTCCGAGATGGACCCTTCGGAGGACTCTGCCACCCAGGTACCCTTCGAGGGATCCTCCCCCACTGTGCCGATGGATGTTGGGGAGGGTAGTGAGGCTTCGGTCGTTCAGCCAGTACGTGGAGGACGGGTGAGGATGATTCCCCGCCGTGGAGCTCATGCCCGACCGATGCAGCACATCGCCACCCCGGTCGAGATAGCCTAGTGGATTGAGTACATCCCTCCTTTCCAGAGAGGCCCGCAATAGGAGATGACCGTTGCAGTTCTGGTGCTCGAGCTTGACTAGGCTAGGATAGCCTTCTTTTGTCCTTGGGGCTATCCATTTGTAGGCGCACTAGAGTTAGGAGAGTTTTCTTTTATACCTTTGCTGTACTTTCATTTTCATGTATCTTTATTTCAGATGTATCAAACTATGCCCCACTCTTTATGGGTGGGCATATTCTACTATATATAAGTATGCAGTTCAGTTCTATCGATGTGCTTTTACTTGCTTACGTCATGCTGCTATGCGATGTTTGCTTAATTCCGTTCGTGCTTTATTATGTATCGTATCGCGTGGCTCTCACTTTGCTTTTATAAATTTTTTAAAAAATTTACCAGTATTTCCGCTAAGTATTTTAAAGTAATAAGGAAGCTATGACGTAACAGACTAATGATTAACCTAATTATGTTCTAGAGTATTGGGTTAAAAATTAGGATGTTACAAGTTGTGTGAAGAATGCTACTCTTTTCTTTGTTTAACTCTTGGTTTATAAAGATAAAATGTTGATTCTTCTTTCTTTCTCTACTTTCTTCTTTGGTTCTTGCTTTTCCTTTTCCTTCTCTTTGTTTTTGGCCAAATAGCCTACATTTGGAAGAAACCATGGCTTGATAATGAGGATCTTGGGTGTTAGTTGCAAAACCATCATTTACTTGACCTCTAAAGCTTGAAGGTTTCACTTTTAAAAAGGTTTTTAGCAAATAAAGAAGCCATGTTGTTGTAAAGAGTAATCTTGAGCCTAGGACTCAAAGGGATAATAAATGGATTACATTCATATTTATTTTTCCTTGCCATCACTTAAATAATTAATCTCAAAGTCTACCTATTTCAACCTTAAAGTTGATTGTTGATTTAGAGTGAATATTCTAAGGGGCCTAGAGCACTAAAATAAAAAATTGGACTTGCATAGCATATTTATTTTCAAAGTCATTACCTAAAGCTCAAAGATAAGTAATGAACTTACATTTCATTTTTACATTTCTTGCCTTGCATATTTATGTTTCAAGCCATCATCTAAACTTAAAGATTAAGAAGGAACTTGCATTTTCATGTTTAAATTCAAGCCTTGCCTATTTTCTTTTTCTTGCCATCACTTGATAATACTAAGATTAAAATAAAACTTGCATTAGTATGTTTATATTTATGTCATCACCTAAATATCTAAGGCTCAAGGCCTAACTCTTTCAACTTAATCTTGAAGTTATGGGCATTTACCTTTACAAAAATGTTTTGATTTCAAAAGTAAGTGTTAGAATAAGGTTTAAAATGGTTTGAAAAGGAAGGAATAACTTAGAAGATGTTTTAAACTTAAATTTTTGTATTTTGAAGGTACTGGTAATCGATTACAAGGCCCATGTAATCGATTACTAGAAAGTTTTGCCATACTCAGATATGAACTTTTGACCTGAGTAATTGATTACAACATCATGTAATCAATTACACATTTTGGACTCTAATGTAACCAATTACTCAAATATTCTTGGGGACCAAGTCAAAAGTAATCGATTACAAGGCTCATGTAATCGATTACCAGAGCCCGCAAATCTCCTGTTTTAAAAACTCGAAGCTGTGTAATCAATTACAAGGCTTATGTAATCGATTACCAGCACCCAAAATGTGAAAATAAGTATTTCCTCTACTTGTATGCCATGAATCTATGATCTTGTATAACATGAATCTATGGTCTTGTATGCCATGAATCTATGATTTTGTATAACATGAAACTCTAATCTTGAATGGCATGAACCTATACCCTTGTATGATATGAGTTTATGATATTGCATGATTGTTCTTGAACTATGAGCATACCTCTTGAGTTTTGAAATAACATGCTTATATAAGAAATTAAGATGCATGATTATGAGAATGCCATGATAAGAAACAAGTTATGAACTACCTTGCATCTTCATGTAACATGCTTAATTGTTTTAAGGTGACATAGGACACATGGAAATGATCCTCTAGACTCCTCGAATTAAAGGTTATGAAAGGGGATTCTAGTGCCCCCTACCCCATAGAGTCGAGGATTTAACTTATCAAAAGGAATAAGATTACGCTAGTGACAACTAGTGAGGTATGAGCTCATAACCTAGAACTCTCAAAAAGGAGAGTAGTAGGGTGGCCCCTATGAGTGAAGAATAAGTTTAAGTCACCTCAAGAATAAAAATGAGAAACTCATGCTATGTTTAACATGTCCTATGTGCATTACTTATGTCTCCATGTTGCATAAACATGCATTTCATTAAAATATGTTGTATTCATAACATCCAAGACACATGCTAAAATGAATGGGCCTTGGTAGATGGTATTTTGGAAACTTAAAATTGAATCTTTTGTGTGCCCACTTTTTTATAAAGAAACTCAAGGTTCCTGAGAATGATGATAATGACACGTGTGTGGAGAGGGAAACCCTACTGAGATTTTTGTACAAGTTTCTCACTCCCTCTATCTTTCCTTTCCATCTTTGTCTTTAGACAAGGTTGATGACGACATTCGTGGACCGCCCTGAGGTGACGACATAGAAGCAGCATGAAGGTCAAGGTCGGAGTGGCACGACAGAAGAGGGGACATAGTCTTTCACAAACTTGGAAGTCGACTCGCCTTTGTATGAGTTCATAACTTAGTCATGAAGGGTTTAGCTACGCCATAGTTATATTTAGTTTTTGTATTGTTGTATACTCAACCTCTACAGGTGGGCTCAATGTATTTGATATGGTATTAATGTATCATCAACACTATTAATATTGTTTAACTTGATATTTGAAGTTAATGTTATATGACGCTGTGCTCAGTTTGTGCTAGGTTCTGTTATGATCTATATATGATGAATAGTTATACGCTAAAACTTAAATGTGAATGGCTCCTAGTTTGGTTTATCAAGAAAAATATGTCGTATTTTCCATAGACTTATTTTCAAAGCCCAAAATTAAGAAAAATTCTAAGACGAAAGAGTAACAACTAACGATTAATCGTTATGCATCCTAGGCATATTGTGTTGAAAGTTAGGGTGTTACATTATAGAATAGAAAGGAAAATTCAAATTTCAAATTAACATCAAACCTAAAAAGGGGATGAAGTGACATCTCACTTTTTCACTTGGTCGACCATCCCAATTTCTAAAAGAAAATGTTCAAAAACCTCATTCAGAAAGTAAAAAATAGTTTCTGAAGATGGATTCAGAAACCTCATTTGACAACAGTCTCTACAACTGCAAAAGTAGCTCTAAGATAGCCGAGCTAGTCTTCTAGACTTCATTTCCAACACACACATAAAAAGATCAACACCTGTCACAAGGAAAATGGGTCAAAGGGTAACAGTCTAAAATTGAAGATCAAGTATAATAGGAGGTCAAGTGCTTTCAACTTTAGACTTTTTGCTATAGATTTGCATATCTATTAAGAGTGAAAAAGTCGTCCTTCTTCTATGAAGAAATTACTTTGTGTAATCAGTCTCTAGTTCTGTAAAAATCTTCTTTCTAAGATCTTATTAGATAACATCTTCTTCCTAGGAAGAATTGTTAGAAAGAAGTCATTCAAGTTTTTAGGTCATGCTCTATTTTGTTTTGAGAAAACTTGAGTGTTTGTTTGTTAAAGTGAACCAACCTTCATATACCTCAGTAACCTGATCCAGCAGTAATCATTATTAGTTTAGCTTGGAGAGGCTAGTCAAAGACTACTTAAGAGTAACAGTAGAGTAAGCTACAGGTCACGTTGAGATAGCCTGAGAAGGCTAGTGAAAGACTATTTGACTTTCTCAGGGTTGAGAAATAGTTGATTTAATGGAACTCAACAGGTTGTTGAAACTGGATGTAGGCAAGTTTGGCTAAACTAGTATAATACTCCTTGTGTAGTATCTCTTATCTCTCTTTATCTCTTTTATATTCTACTTTGTGTATCAAAACAATAAGTTTCTAAAAATCTACTTTAACTAGTTTTCATATTGACAACTTAGCTCAGAAAGTTACTTTCTGATATTTACTAATAAAGATTTCCACTGCGCTTCAAGTAAACAGTTGATAGTATTTGTTTAAAGTTTTCAGAAATAAGAAAAAGAAACTGAAAGCACGATTCAACCCCTTTCTCGTGCACTTTTCAACTTACAATAAGAATGAAAAAAGAAGAAAAAGTTAATCCTTGTTTTAGAAAGTGAACATGACTTAGAGGAAACCTAATTTGAAGAAGAAGCAATAAGACAAAAAAAAAACTAGGCACAGAGAAGACAAAAAGCAAAATAAGCCGGAAAGTGCTTTCGAAAAATGAAGTATAAGCTTGAAAAATAGAGCAACCTCAATGGAAGCCTGATAAACTCCTATCAAAAGACAAGAAATTCCTAAGGGTACCTTTAGAGGCTCACTCATACTGAACGAGCAATTAGCTACATAAAAAGTTGGTATTATTCAAGAAGAAGATTTCGGCTTTTTTGATAAAGAAGATGAACAAGCCTTAAGAGAAAGCAAAATCCTTCAAGAAAAAAGGAAGATGGAGAAGCCTCAGAAACTACAAATGGCTAAAGAAATCCAGAGCTCCAACAAAGTTCAAGTTGCCTCTACTCTAGAATCAAAACCCCCTTCAAAAATAGCTTCAAAAACTATTTCAGAATCTGCTCCAGAACTTGCAACAAATGTTGCTGCTAAGATTAAGCAAGCCATTTAACAATAAAGGGACCTAGAAAAGGCATCTTTTGAACATGATGAGAATCACATGTCCTTGAATCAGATACTCAAATGTATCTCTAGGGATATGGAAGAGAAAAGCTCTCATGTTGAAGGAAAGAAAGCAAAAGACCTCAACCTCTACATGACTAAGTTCTCTACTACTTTGGTATTGTCATTGAAGAACCAGAGGAATCTAAAGAACCAGATGCACCTAGTTTTGTTCTTGTACTCAAGAAAATACCTCAACTCCACCCTCCATTAAGACTACTCCTTTGGAAGATGAATCCTCAGAAACTGCCATAGAATCTCAAGCTAAAGTTGAGAAAGAGGTATCTTAAAAACCTCAAGGTTCTAGTGACATAATTCCACTAAACCTTAATGATGAATAAGCTAATTCAGAAGCTGAGCCTGCTAACAATTCAATATCACTCATAGGGACTCAACTCAACTCCTTCTACACAATCGGAGAAACTTAGCTGCAAGAATGGATAGAGTTGAAGCTACAAATAGAGATCTTGAAGCACAAATGAGAAAACTTGAAGACCTATTGCTGCAGATTTTGCATGAGCTCAAAGATCTTAAGAAGGGTGGCCAGTGATAGTGTAGGCATGTGCACTTTCTTTTGCTAATGACAAAAGGGGGAGAAAGAACTTTAAAGAGAAATATTTTGAAGATATGTCTAAAGAGTCACTGTCGAGGGGAAGCTTCAAAAAGGTCTTCTGAAAGACCATTATCTTTGCATGTCATATCACTTCATTTTATTTGTTCATGTTTTCGCTTTACTATTTTATGTTATTTTCAACTCTTTATCCTTAATGTCTTTTATTTATATCGTAGGTCATGTGTAACATCCTAATTTTTAACCCAATACTCTAGAACATATTTAGGTTAACCATTAGTCTGTTACTTCATAGTTCTCATTTATCTTTGAATTACTTAGCAGAAAATACGGGTAATTTTTTTTTTGAAAAACAAAGTGAGAGCCGCGTGATGCGATAAGCAGTAAACTATGTATGGTAAACAAACATCCCACAACATCATAACATAAGGCACAACATGAACATCACTGAATATCATCTTATATATACATAACTTGCCCACTTATAAGTGTGGGTCTTAATTTAGTACAAGGGAAATGCATAAAAGAAAGTACAACTTAAGCATAAACATAATCTACTCCCCTACCCGAGTGCATCTAATGGGAAACCTTTAAACAAAAGAAGGTTTATCCCCATCTAAGTGGTGTGTGCTCTAACTCGGGCCATCCACGGCCTCCTACTGGCGACTATCTCGGGATCGAGGCAGATATCCGGGAAACTGGGCGAGCTCCTCGGGCGTGAAGAAGCGGAGCGGGGATCGAGTGTGAGCCCCGGGGTATGGCCGCATCTCCGGTCGTCGTGCACGCCTCGGCTGAGTCACGGTGGGCTCGCTATCCTCTCCAAAGTCCATAGGTATGGAAGGGGAAGATCCTTCGGAGGGTGCCTGGTTGCGAATCCTCGGAAGGATCCGTCTCCGAGAAGGACGACGAACAGCAGGGCACATCGGGCTAGTCTCGAGCGGCGGACGTGGATGATGGGGTACGACGAAGTCTCTCCTCTAGGGGACGTGCGCACTCGAACACCAGGTCATCGCCAAAAGGTGAGACGGGGGAGAAACGATGGGAATGTACAGGGGGAGTGAAGGGTCGACCCATGAACATAAATACTCTAACCGTGCATCGACCCACAAAATGGAATGACCCGTGGTCCGGGTCATGGTGCACCTCCCATGTCGGCGTGTCCACGAACATCACGAACGTCGCCATCTAAAGACGTGACGGAAAGAAAGAGATAGAGGGAGTGAGAATCTTGCTAAAGAATCTCAGTAGGGCCTCCTACTACCTAGGTGTCATCATCTACGTCCTCAGGAACCTTGGGTTTATTTATACAAAACGACTGAGCATGTATTAAGTTCATTTTAAACTTAAAAATATATTTTAGCCAAGGTCCATTCATTTTAGGATGATCTTAATGTCATGAATGCAACATAATAGAAAATGTATGCATGGCACTACCTTAATGCACATACATAAAACATAACATCAAGCATCATCATTCTTGGTGGCATAAAGTGGCAATAGTAACATTCATATGGGACAAAACTTAGTGACATAATCATAATCATGAAACTTCTCTTCCTCATGGGCCACCCTAAAAGACAATCGAACTGGGGGTGCTCGGCCGAACCTGTCACCGAGCGTGTCATTCATCTAGGTTATGAGCTCATACCTTAATTAGTCGTCACTAGTTCTTACTTACCACTTAACGATAAGCGTATCATAAATCATAAATCCCGACTATCTGAGTACGGGTTAGGGGGCAAAACTCTTAGGGGTGCTCGGCCGAACCGGTGTCACCTAAGAGTGTAAAAATGGTACCGATGTCACATGAGTTCTATGGAGGTGCTCGGCCGAACCGGTGTCATCCTAGAACCCATCTTAGTACCTTAATTTTCAAAATCTCTTTAAGTCCCCAAATTTGTCGGAAATTCGGCCCAACGGTCATTACACCGAATTTCCTTCCAAATTTGCTTTATGCCACATAAACATATAACCTCATAAATTCCTCATATGAATAACATCATCATCATTAGCATACTTCATGCATCATCGTAAAACATCCAAACGCTTACCCTTACGGTAGCTTATGCTTTGACCCTTACGGGTCTTAATCTTGAGATATAGTTCTCTACATCCGTCGTTCATATTTTAAGCACCTAAGGCTCATAATTAAACATCATTCATAATCCTCTCATTTTACTTTTAAATTTGAATAGCATAGGGTGGAAATCCTAACATGTGAATACGGGGTTCTAGAACTTACGTTTTAGACCCTTTCTTGGTTCTTTACTTGAAAGCTATATATTAAATCTAAATCAATTATGAGGCATTCCTATGCTTAAGGACTAATTATTAATCATGTTTACCATGTTGTAAGGGTGCTGGACAGAATCCAGAAAATTAAATGTTCTAAGAGTTCTACGTTTGCATTTTTACGGTTTTCTAGTTACTAGTTTCCCCATAGGTGCTAGAATTCAATTCTAACTCAAATGATACCAAGTTTTTCATGTCTAAACAATCTAAATCTGATTATGTCCCCATTAAAACAGTTTGGATTAGTTCCATAAACAAACGGGTCAAAACTATGTTAAATTCTAGCTTTACGGTATTTCTAGTTAGCTAGTTTCTTACCTATCATGCATAGGATCGCTTCTACATCATCATATGATATTTTCACACATTCCAACACATCAAAACATCATCATACAGCATCACACTCATCACATCAGAACCGAAAACATTTAACTTAGATGAGAGAGTTAAATTGACATTTCTAGGTACATAAGTTGACTAGTTTCTCTTGGAATCGATCTAGAACTTCTAAAACTTTTTGCAAAACATTTTAATTCATCAAGAGGCTAAGTGTAGCCTTAGGTCACTGACCAAAACATATTCCATCCCCTAAAAGATAATAAAATCACAACTTGTGATGACAAGACCTTATAAAGATTTGTAAAGCTTTAAGGAAAACTTAAAACATAGACTATTGGTCCTAGTAGCTAGATGAAAACTCATTGCAAGCCCATCATCACTACTTGGCCGAAATTATGCATTCAAGGAATACATTCACATATAACTTTAACTTGGAATGAAATGGGCAAGTCTTTGAGCTCTAGGTTCTTAAGTTGTGACATAAACTAAACGTGCTCATGCTTTTCGTTTTTAATCTTGCTTACAAGGTAAAGTAATGACTTAAAATTAAATATGCAAGGCATAACTTAAACGTGCAAGCTTGAAAGTAAATATGCGAGGCATAAACTTAAACGTGCAAGCTTGAAGGTAAATATGCATGGTTCAATTCTTTATTTTAGTGCTCTTGGCCCAACAACAATCGACTTTAAGGCCGAATAGATAGGCATTCGAGAAATTAATTAGGTGATAATGCAAGTTCAATTCTTTATTTTAGTGCTCTAGGCCCACCAACAATCGACTTTAAGGCCGAAATAGAAAGGCTTCGAGAATTAAATTAAGTGATGATACAAGTTTCATTTTAATCTTTATGTTCTTAAGTGATAGCTAGAAAGCAAAGATGCATAGCAAGAATGTAAATATGGATGTAAGCATAAAATAAATTATGCAAGTTCATTTTATCTTTCTAGAGCTCTTAACAAGACTTTAAAGGAATTTAAACCATAACCCAAACTCATCCAAACAAGGTAAAGTCAAGCTTAGAGTTCTTAAAACTCAACATAATATTTTTAGGAAATCAAACCATGAAACTTAGAAAATTAATGGATTTGGCCGAAATCATCAAGAAGAAAAGGAACATTTTGAAACTCTAAAGTTCATGATCTTGATGATATATTAACACCAACATCATGAGTCCTCATCATTGAGTTCATAGAGCCATTTTAAAACATCACTAAAGCTAAAGTTCTCAAGAGTTCAAGAAAGGAAAAACTAAAAACATTTTTGCTCAAGAACAAAGATCAAGCTCTAGAGTTTGTTTCAAGTGATGAACATCATCATGAAACTCTCATCATCAAGCTCTCATTCCTTTGTTCTCCAAGGCCTATGGCCGAAAATGAAAAGGAAAAAGGAGTGGAAATGAAGTTCTAAAGAGAAACAAGAGAAACTATGAACATCAAGCTTGAAACAAGAACTTTAAAGAAAAGAATACATGAAAGAAAATCCCTACTTGGTGTGATGAACTTGAAGATGGAAGAAGAAGATGAAGAACTTGAGGACTCCAAGAACTTGAAGAACACAAAAACTTTGAGAGAAAAAGAAAAGCTTTGAGAGTTCCTAAACTTAGCAAATGATCTAAAAGTGGTGCAAGCTCCTCAAGGCATTCTATTTATAGAGAAATGAAACAAATAGAGGGAGCTCATGGGTGAAGAGGTTTTGGCCATGAGGGTGCAGATTGGAGGCTTTCCATGAGTTCCATGAGGTGAGATAATGTGTTCTTTGAGGTATGGTAAGGTATGGCTTAAGGTATGGTGAGGTATGGTTCAAGGTATGGCTTCAAGCATGGTTCTTTGAGTGAGAAAACAATTTAATATGTGGTCAAAGGGGGAGGATGTGGCCGAAATGCATCAGCCCATGGGGAGGATTAATTTGCATTTTAATTGTGGTTTAGAGTTGTGTTTAGGTGTATCTTTGATTATGCTTAAGATTAGGAATTTGTAAGAAAGTGTTTAGGTAAGGTAAATGGGTAATTAAGGTGGTCTAGACATAATTAAGGAGTGGTCTTGCACCATTAGTGAGTTAAATCCTCAATTTAGAGTCTAAACAACTCTAGACACATTTCCTTGATTTAAGGAATTGGAGAGAGAAAACACTATTCAAGATTCCAAGACTAGGAGTCTTGAGTTCTAAAAAGGGATTTAATGTTTAATCTAAGCAATTTTAGATTCTAATTAACTTTAATAAATTATTTTGACTCTAGATTAATTAGGGAAATAAATTAATCTTCATTTAGAGCCTAATATTGCTTAGGTTTGCTTAATTACGTCATTAAGCTCAAAAACACTATTCTAGGGGCAAAATCGTAATTTTGCACTAAAACTGCCCGGGACCACCGGGACTTGAACAGAGACCTCTAGAAACATGAAAACATGTTTTTAAACCTCTGGGGAAAGTTCCGGGCGCAAACGGCACCTTTACCCGCGTAAAAACGCTATAGGGGTATTTTGGTCATTTTGACCAAATCGAAAACGAAATTTTCGTTTCCGAAAGCATTCAAGGGCCATTCAATCCCCTTCAAACATTGAGTTGACCCTTCGAGGATGACCGAGTTGGTTACCCTCGAGCTCGGGTCAGGAAATAACCTCAGGGGCATTTTGGTCATTTCCCTCGGACAGAAAAATCGGGGTGTTACATCATGCCTATCATGTTGATGAAATGAAAATTGATGTTTCTATATTCAAAGACTTGGATATATGGTGTTCAATATTATGTCTTTAGCTACAAGATCTTATCTCTGAATATCATCATATTTGATATATCTTGTAAGTTTCAGTTTCTATTATATGGTTATGAGAAACTCAATAAAATTTTGATTCACAACAAAAAGGTTCAAGAAAGTTAATTTTTTTGAAAGCCTAAGTTGTAAGAGAAATTTTCCCAAGTTTCAAAAAGGAAGATTTTTCAAGTTTCTAAACTTTGAAGAAACATCATAAAAAAAAGGGGACATTTCAAAGCAAATTTTGAGAAAGCCATCATAGCTTAAGTTTTAAATGATAGTAAAGCAAATTTTGTTAAAATATTTTGTAGAAAGGACTAATGGATTATATGATGAGTTTAAATTTCTTGAGTAACAAATAGGAAATTTCTCATCATATGTAATCAATTTCTTGATTATATTTTTCATATTATTACGATTTGACATGATCTAAGACTCCATCAAAGAGTTCATAAGTTTTAAAATACAAAAAATAGCTAGAAAGTGAGTTGCAGTATGGTAGACTCATTTGAAAGTAAGATAAAGCATCAGAAAGTGTATCTAGGACACTAGAAACCATTCTAATACATCAGAAAGTGACATGACAACATAAGAAGGTGCATTATCAAGATCAAATCAAGCACACCTCTACTATATTTGTTCGTGCTCACAAATTAAAGTGTCCAACACTCTCTAAAGACTAACATCTACTTCAAAAAGAAACTCAGTATAAGTTTGAAGAGCTTAAAAAGTGTAGAAGCATCATCAAAAACTAAAGATATATGAAGTTTAATGAAGACAAAACCTCATCAAATAGTTGCTGGAATCTTATTGGCTTTACTTGATGAAGTTTTTACAGGCTAAGAAGTTCAAAAACCACCCAAAGTTTGAAAAAAAAAAGTAGTTTTTGAAGTATCTTCATCAAAACAAAGGATAATAACTTTTTTACTGTGACATATGTTACTGACACAACTCAACTCAAGCATCTAAAAGACCAATCCTAAGACACAGCAATTGTTCAACATGTGTCCGAAGGAGAAAAAATCAAGGACTAACTATCTCATTCAAAATTCAAATATAAAAGCAACACATCTTCAAGATGGAAGGAACCTTTTTTTTGCTAAAAAATATTCAAATAGCCTTTCAACTTTCTATAGTCAAGTTCTCTATCATTTCCAGTTTTTGAAGTGAAAAATCTTCTTTCTTATATTAATTAGCAAACATTCTTTTGTAAGAAGTTAAGAAAAAAGTATCTCAAGTTCTTTCCTTATATCATTCACATATCTTAGGAAACTTGAGTGAAAATTCGAGTGAAACACCAAAACCTTTTTCTTATTGTACCTTAATCCATTGGTGATCATTTGGTTTAGCTTGGAGAGATTAGGAGAAAAACTACTTGTGAGTGAGGGTTGATTATGCTGACTACTCATTAGTTTAGCTTGAGAAAACTAGAGAAAGACTCTCTTGGTGTTTTCTTCTAAGAGAAAAAAGATTTAATGGAACTCTCAAAAGTTTTGTTAAGCACTAGATATAGGCTAGTTTGGTTGAACCAGTATAAACATTTTGAGTGATCTTCCTATCCTTTAAACTCATATAATTTGTTCTGTGTGCCTTAACTATTGTGTGTTATTAAAACTGTCTTATTAACTTTCTGGACTTGTTTCATTTTCTAATGCTTTAAAAAATTACTTTCTAAAGATATTCAACTTGTGTTTTTTTTTTATGCCTTTAAGTTTCTTCAACTTGATAGATTTTGTTTAATTTTCAGAAAGTAGAAGGTTTTTGAGTGACATGATTCCACTCCCCTTCTTGTGCATTCACTTCCTCACCAACAAATTAGACCTTCCAAAATTGAAATTATGATGCATTAGTTTAAGTTATTTTGATTTTCAACTTCAAAAGTCTTGATATGTGTTATATATCGTATGATTTTAGTTTTAATTTTATATTTTATGACTTGTATTTGATTCATTGTGATACTCCAACTAAATTTTTAATATTTGCTTTATCATAAATTTATTTTATTATAATTAGATGTTATAAATATATTTTAATATTGTTTTTAAAATAAGTAATCTTGCCCAAGTTTACAGGTTGAGTTTATATCTGCTCCATGAGTTTAGGTAAACTCACAATTTGAAAACCATGGGGGAGACCTCGATGAGGAAGAAAATGTAGATTCTTAAGGGAAGCATGGTGAAATAGCCAACCTTTACTTCATGACAGATCTTTCATCTAATGATGAGACTAAAATCAAGGATTCTAAATTCGATAGTTCATATGATGATTTTTTAAAAGATTATGATGAACTTCTAAATGATTCCAAAGGCATCTCTTCTCATTATACTTCTTTAAAGAAAAAATTTTCAAAAACTAACCAATAATTTTGAAAATCTCAAAATTAGAAAATAAGTAGTCAAGACATAACGAAGAAGAAACCCAAAAAGAAAGGGTTTCAAAGGGGAGGCAATAATATCCTTTGTCATTGTAAAAAATGTCAATGATATTTTTTAAAACAAAATTAATTTTTTTTTATGTTATATTGACTTTTATACTTCTATATAAGTATAAATAGATAAGTCAAATAATATTTGAAAAACTCATGTGATCTAGCTTTTTCTTTCTCAATGAACACATTCAAATGGAATTATTGTACAAAATAATAATAAAATCAACAAATTGTTGCTATGTCTAATTTTTAAATACTATTACAATCAATGTTCTGAAAACCAGATTAGACCAACCGGTCAAACCAGTTGAACCGGAATTGCTTGCTATCCGGTCTAGATTATACCTGAAAATTGTCGTGGAAAGAATGGCTCAGAATCGGCCGGGAATCGGAGAACCAGGCAAACTGACCCGATTTGGAGGTTTTTTCTAGCAAAAAGATTTTGACCCAAAACGACGTCATTTTGGGTTTATAAAAAAGGAAAGAAAAATATTGTTTTGTGTTTGAAAAAAAAGAAAGAAAAATGGAAAGGAAACAACATCATTTTTGCCTGTTTCCTTTCTGATGTGAGAAAAATGGCAAGGAAACAAACATTGTTTGCCTTTTTCCTTGTTTGAAGTTGCATCCCTGCCGTGCCGCCTGCCTCACCATCACCAACAACTCCTCTACCTACATCTCAATCTGCATTTGCTCTGTCTCCTTTGAAATCTGCTTCTGCCCTCCATTTGAGTCTTCTTCTGCTATCCATGGGCCGCATCGCCAGCCATTTGTTCCGTCTACCTCACCTGCATCTAGGTCTGCATCTGTTTTTGCTTCCTTCATCCGCCTACCTTGCCTGCATCCCGGTCTGCTTCTGCATCTCCTTCTTTTGTCTCTTTTAGTTTTTTTTTTCAATTTATTTTTATTTTATTTTATTTTAGTTACATGTTTATATGAAAGGGAATATTGTAAAATCAGGAAAAAAATAAAAAAGGAAGTGGAAAAATAGAAAACAAATATTTGTTTGTTGGATTTGTACTGGATTATTTATTTTAACTTGATTTGTTTGTTGGATTTTGATGTGATTATGTGACTTTAATTGTATGTTTTATGGATTGTGTTGATGTCTAATTTAATTTTTAATTATTCTATGACATATATTTCATTTTATATTTTTATATATTTATATAAATACAAGTTTTATTATATATCGGTTATATTCCGGTTGAATCCTTGGTTCAACCACTGAACCTTTGAACCCTTACCCTGATCAGTTGGATATCCGGTCCGGTTTTCAAAACTTTGATTACAACTTTCTTTTTCTTTTAAAAAAAATTATAAAAAATAATGTACAACATATATAAATATTATTTCTAATATAATTACAACATTCACTTTTAATCAACAGTAGTTTTTTTCTGTTTAGACCACAATTCTTTGAAATTCATTGAATATCAATTAATTTAATTCAAATTGAGTCAGTTTATTGTAATAATAAAATTCTTCAAATGCTAATTTTTTTTATCTATAAAATTCAGACTTAAAATATTATTTAAAGGAAAAATAAATGTTAAACCCTTCAACCGATTAAATATGAGTACTTTAATTACATATCTAATTGATTCCAAGTTCTGAATTATTTTCTTCTTATAAATAATAATTTAAAGCATTGGAACCTTTGAATTTTCCTTGCGATTATTTTTTAATTTTTTAATTTTATTATCCTTGCTTCGGAAAAAATATCTCTACCCGACTCTCCATCAACCCTTTTAAAAATTTTTGTTTTCTCTTTCGAGTTTTTCCTTTCTCCTTTTTCCTTTTAGTCTTCTTTTTATTATGCTGGAGTTGGAGTGTTTATGGGATTTGGGTGATCAAATACCACTTTCCCACCATTGGGATGACTCAGATGCCTCTACGGCGACACGTAGAACCCACTGCTCTCCCTCCCTTTGACTGTCTCTCTATTGAGGCATCTACTGCAGCAAATGGATAATAGCAATTTTTTCATCATTTTTCAATTTGTTAGCAACTTTTAGTTTCATATTTATGTTCGTAGGTTAAAGATAACTTGGTGAATCGAGTTATTAATATTTAAATAAGTAACTAAACGCGTTTTTAATTTGGTGTTTGGAAATGAAAAGGTCACATCATGTTTGAAGGGTGTAAATTATAAACTGAATTTAACATATTTGACGAAGTTACGTAAAATCACATTTTAACATCATTTTTAGTGATGAACCATGATTTGCACGTCCGAAAAGAAAAATGATTTGAATACAACAGGAAAAAATTACTTTTCTGTTTCATTGACCATGATTTTCAAACGATAAATTGTAAATATTTTAACCCGCCAAAAACAAGCTCTTAAAGAATATAGTAAGTAATCATACAACAAAAGTGCTCTTAATCACGAACGTGGGGGGAAAAAAAAGCATATACACATGCATTGGAAGAGAGATCTTTTAACACCAACATAGGCTGTGTTTAATGGGGAGCAAGCTACAATCCTCGAGAGAAAACTAAAGTTTAAATGAAAAGAGACAATCATTGTAAAAGCATCTTAGTAACAATAGGCACAAGATTAAATTTGACGGTAATGTCTACAGATCAGAGGGCCTAAAAAACGAAAAACTTTTGACCATCCCTAAAGTTTGGTGGACAATGTATGTTAGTTGTTTGAAGTTAAACTGTTGTAAATATTTTTGTGATTCTCTTGGCTCCATCGTAAATTAGCTGAACTACATGCCACATGGCTAAATTCTTCTAACATTTAATGTAATCTAGGAAAATGATAAACAACTAAAAACTTATCCTGAATTTTGTTGTATAATCACTAGTCTTTCAATAAATTGATGGGTTATACCACTTAATTTTATCAAACAATCACCACAATTTCTATCAAATATTTTATCATATTTTTCTAGAGGTAGTGTAATTTCGCATTTAATAAAAAATAGTTAATGTTGGTAAATGTTGGCGCTATTGGTCCTGAGCAACAGCTATGAGATATGATTCACTTCTTACTATTAAATGGATTATAGATAATCACAAGGCCTAGCACGATTGGTAGTTAGATGGGCCCTTTAATCATCTAGTTAGGGGTTCGACTCCTAGTGGTGTGTATGGAGAGAGTCTTATAGTCAGAGGTAAAATCTACGCTTGTATGTTCCATGTCTCGAGGAAATTAGTCACTCTTTTCGACAATAGACACCTTCAATAGATACCAAGAAATTAATAATGGACTATAATCATTCCATCAAAAGGCTCACATAAGCAAGAGTACTGAGTAGGTGGCACTGATTTGGCGCTTCTTTCATGCATCGTTAATTGATTCTTATCAAGACAAGATCAAGCAATTCCCATTATCACAAACACCACAAACTCATTTGCCATCGTATCGACTTTGGATCATTACAATATGAGCAATATTGCACATCAACAAAAATATAGATAAAATCTTTGACATAAATTGTGATATTATTAAATAAAATAAAGTACTAAAACTCATTAACTAATTTAAAGATTAATAATTATAACACATCATACGAAATATAAATTCTCACAAAGTTTGGGTTGTGTAGCATTTTCCTTACACTATTGGAAACCATTACAAGCGTCATCCTTCTATGTGATTATCACACCATAGTTCTCAAAGAGGGACAAATTATGTTGGGCCCTCTGAACCATGCATGATCATCTTATATTTGTATTCGAGTTTACAATGTTATACGCACACTATGATAATCTCCTTTTATAAAAGTTCTATTGATTGTGATTAACTTATATTTATTATATTTGGAACCCACTAGCATTCTGAGATCAATCATTGGTCAAAGAAGTGGGATCTCTTTTAAATAATGGACAGAAAAGAGTGCGTACTCATCAACTTAAAAACTGTAAGAGAGTCTTTACCTTAAAAAAGGGAAAAGAAATAGGACAACAATAATATTAAAACAAATGAAATTCTGACTTCATTCGAAATATTGTATTGAAAGGCAATTATTCTTATATAGCTGACACATTTTTGGATATGAAGATTATTCGTTCTTTTTAAATGTTATTCTATAACAAAGCTTAATGCTGATCACTTTTCACTCCATTATTATGTATAGACTTTTTATTTTGTTTCGTATGTTTCTAACTAAGCACTAAAAAATGTCGAGCTGCCCCATATTCAAAGATGTCCCTAACCCACCACTCCCTAATCCCACCACACTAGAGAGAGACGCTCATACGTGTACGACAAAGTGTATGACGTATACCACTCATTTCATGTTGGTATAAATAATAGGAGCATTCCCATGCTATTTCTTAAGAAGAAAAACAAGCTTCTTCAAGTGTTCTTCCTCTTCTTCTATTCAATACTCCCCTTTTTATCAAGAATAATATCTCCTTCCTGAAAACACAAGAAAAATGGCCAATGAAAGGATTGGATGTTGTGCAAAATTCCTTGAGAGCTCTAAACCCTACTTTGCCATGATCTCTTTACAGTTTGGCTATGCTGGCATGAACATTATCACTAAGGTTTCTCTCAACACAGGCATGAGCCACTATGTCCTAGTGGTCTATCGCCACGCCTTTGCAACCGCTATCATTGCTCCATTTGCCTTTATTTTTGAAAGGTTCATATCATAAACATATTCCCGAGCTAATCACCTAGTTTATGTTATTTAATTTTAATTTTAACGTAAAGCTTTATAAACTAATGCTAATCGATGGTTTCAATTTTCCAGGAAAGGTCAACCAAAGATAACATTACCAATTTTCATGCAGATTTTCGCCCTAGCTCTGCTTGGGTTAGTACGCTAGCTTAATGCACTAATAAGTTCTGTTAACTATGGAATAATGATTTTTTTTTTTAAGTAACATTTTTTAGTGTCATCAACATAGAAAAGTGCATGTCTTAATAATGGGGATTTCATGTTAATTAGTGGAAGATCAAGTTATTGCAATGATATGTAAAAATATTGTCAACCCGATCGATTTCTCAATCAAATATCTGATTTCCTCATCTATTTATACATGAATCCCCAATTGATGACATTATTATCATTTATCACTATAATCACCCAAATTCCTGGTTAATCAACTCGAAATCCCAACTATAGGTAGATGCACTCCCATATTCATTGATTATGTTCAGACAACGTAGCTCTTAATTATAACGTGACAAATATTTGACAATAAAAGGTTGCACAGACTAATATGATTATTGTACTGGATTAAACATGACAGGCCTGTAATTGATCAAAATTTCTACTATGCGGGGTTGAAGCTCACATCCCCAACCTTCTCATGTGCAATGAGCAACATGCTTCCAGCCATGACCTTTGTAATGGCAGTTTTATGCCGGTAAATTAACCAAAACTGTGATATCTTTTTAAGGGTCTCTTTTCTTTTCTCTAACAATTACTAATTGCTTTTAATTATGTATGAATAAATATATGAAAAGGATGGAAAAGATAAACATGAAGACGGTAAGATGCCAAGCTAAGGTAGTGGGAACATTGGTGACAGTGGCTGGGGCCATGCTCATGACCTTATACAAAGGCCCTATTGTGGAAATGTTATGGGCCAAACATAGCCATATTCACAATAGAACCAATGCAACAAGCACCAAAGGATCCACAGACAAAGATTGGTTCTTAGGCTGCATCTTCCTCATCATTGCCACCCTTGCCTGGGCTTCACTCTTTGTTTTACAAGTAAGACATCATAATCATAAAGGGAAAAAGACGTGTGCTAGTGTTCTCTAAAGTGTCTTTTTGTTGATGTAAGTGTTTGACGTTTATGTTTCATGCTTTTGGGCAGGCCAAAGCTATACAGACGTACAAGAATCATCAGCTGAGCCTCACTTCACTTGTCTGCTTCATAGGCACTCTTCAAGCTATTGCTGTTACTTTTGCAGTAGAACACAATCCTTCTGTGTGGAGAGTTGGCTGGGATATGAACTTACTTGCTGCTGCATATGCTGTAAGAATAAGAACTCATGTCCTCTAAAATTTAACTTCAGAATAAATTAAACTCTCAACTTTTTTTTTTCTCACACAAAAATAGTGCTAGACATGTTATTCTTTGAAAATAGATCATAATCTCTAAAAATTATAACTGTGATCAGTTCTATTAACTACTACGTCTCTTTCAAAATTATGTATCAAATGATTTAGGCCTAATATAATTGATATTTAATTATAATTTTTAAATTCATTGGGTTTTTATTTCATAATAATTAATATCATGTCAAATCTTATTTTGATATCTATAATGCGAAGTAGTAAAAAAAAATTCGTCACAAGTCACCTATCATAATAATACATCATAATTTTTTGACTCGGATAAAAAAATAAATCATATCATTTTATTTCGTCAAACAAATACTGTAAATAGTTTTCATACAAACTTTAGGAATTATTTTGTTTACTTCTAACACATCATTTTTTATTGATAAATTTGGAAATTTCTTTTCATCCTCATTATAAAGAAATTTTGTTTTGTTTTCTTTTTCTTATTTATAAGAAGTGATTTCCATCATCCGTACTTTTCCCTAATATCTTTTATTACTTTATTATTTTTATTAGGGGATTGTGACGTCAAGTGTATCATACTATGTACAAGGGCTGGTGATTAAGAAGAAGGGGCCTGTCTTTGCAACAGCCTTTAGCCCTCTGATGATGATCATTGTTAGCATCATGGGATCCTTTATCCTTGCCGAACAGATTTATCTTGGAGGGTAAAATTCTATTGCCACCACTCGTTGCTTATATATACATCGCTGGTTCATAAAAACAAATATGTAAACAAAGAAATTTAACATTCGTGAAATTACGTCATGTGGTGGACCCGAATATTTGGTACCATGGACTATGCCGACGAGAATGGACCCTAATATTAGGCACTTAGCTTAGTAAGTTGCACATTCCATACATATCAATTCCAATTTTTAATATAAGTTATATAATCCATGTATAAAGTGATACCAACAGTACTCCCAATAATAGAAGTTGATAAAAATATTTCTAACTTGATTGATTGTCATCACATTTTTAAACAACTTATTGTAGTCTGCATCATCATACTTTCATTCTAAAACAATAGTAGTTCCTTTCATTCCAACTTCTATTTGAAACTGTCATCATCCATCATAATAAAGCAAGGGCCTAACTGAAGAATTTGTTTTTGGTCTTGTGGGTGCAGTGTGATTGGTTCCGTCTTGATTGTTATGGGCTTGTATTCTGTTCTGTGGGGAAAACACAAGGAACAAATAGAGAGCAAAATCTCAGATAATATACCCTTGCCCATAAAGGGTGCTCAAATTGCAGGGAATGAATACCAAGTGAACGATGCCACAGACCATTTGACTGAGGCAAAATCTGGCGAGAAAGGAGAAACCAACAGCAAGCTCTCTTCAGTTGTAATAAACTTGCCTATTCGTGAGCCTCCCATGAAAACTAACCAAGAGACAAAGGCTTAAGCAATCTGGAACGAAAGTGAACACTGAATAGGATGGGAATTTTATTTTTCGTCACCCCCACCAAAACACCAAAAAAAAAAAAAAAGGAAAACACCCACACCATCAAAGCCAACTTTGCTGCTTCCTTACAGCAATTAATTTTCCTTTCCCCTCCACTCGCTTTTGTTTCATTATTATAAAAGGGGTGTTACTGGTTGTATTAAACAATACGTAATTTTGTAAGATATTCCAACTGATCAATATCGAAGAAGAGAATCATGTTTTCTTTTCCCTCTTTCTTTCCCCTTTAGCGCTCCATATATATCTTTTTTCATGTTTTTAGAGTGTTTTTTTTTTTTTTTTGGTTTTCTTACGGGCACCCAAATTCGCATGGTTCATAATTTAAACAAATGTCGATTTCAACTTTTTTTAGCACGATTTCAACTATTTAAATGATAAATACAATGTAATTAAAAAAAATCTAGATTATTAGTCCATTTGACAGTTACGTTACTTTTTTTAATAATATAAAAGACATGAGTCAAAGTCGAAGTTTTTTCCATAAAAGGAAAAAAAAGAGAAGAGTGATATATTCATAAATAAAATTCATATTTATTCTTAATAGTATTTCTTTAATTGGATTAAAATAGACACGAGTCAAAGTTGAAATTTTTTGGTTTTTCAGACTTTTTCCATTTAAATATTGTGGCAAAATAGCTGGCGCCTAATTCAGACTCATTCCACTGAGGCTGGTCGTCTAACTTTGCTCATGTTCATATATGGCGACAGATCATTTTACATTGTTGAGAATCTCCTCTACCCCATTGCTTCTACCCTACTGAACAAGTCCTTTTTATCAAAGATGATTTTGTTCCCACATCTTTAGATTGTCCAAATATAACACCAAAAATCCTTTTAGACTCGCGGCTATCCATGATCTAAGTCCTTACATTATTTGGAGGCATCCAATGACTTCCAGAATTTTAAACATACACACCATAATTTTCATAAGACCACGAGAAGAAAGGATGTTCTAAACATTCATCATAGCAATTTTCAAGATGTCGTTATATATATATAGATGTCATAATTGAAAATTATTAATGATAATTAATGATTATGTTATCATTTAAAATATTATGTAATTTTATATTTTAATTTTGATTATCGCGTAAAATCTAGTAACCCATATTTATTCATTTCACTCCCACAATAAACCGCCCTTCTCACTCAAATCGTTCCATAGGGGTGGTTTATTGTTAGAGTGAGAAACTTAAATATGGGTTGTTAGATTTTACACGAATAATGAAGATTAAAACATAAAATCACATAATATTTGTAAATGATTACATGATCATTAATCGCCATTAATAACTTTTAATCCTGACTATCCAAGTATGGTTATACGCCCCAAATTTGCTCCTATTACTCACATAACAAACCACTCCTCTCACTAAAGTCATCCCTATATATATATATATATATATTGTTAGAAATTTTTCATCTTCAATTAATGTCCCTATTGCACTTAAAGGCAACTGTGAGACTTTTGCCTCATAGGCTTTGAAAATCAAGTTATGCCTAGTCTACAAATCTCCACCCTAGCTTGATTTTTCATCTAGTGCTCCAAAAATTTTGATGTTGCCTTCTTCAATGTGCCTATAAGGGTTGATTCACATATTGTGGATACTAATTAAGTCCAAGCAATGGTTGAATTTGTTACCATAATTGACTTTGTCATGTTATCTACTGGATTGTCTAAGGTACCAACCTTCTTCATTGCAATGGCACCTAAAGAAATAATCTCCTAAATAAAATAACATCTGACATCATATGTTTGGTTCTCTCATGGTATATTTGATTTTTCGTCAAATGTATGGCACTTTACTTGTCACATTAAATTACCGTAACATATTATTCCAAACCCAAATTTTTGAGCTAAACGGCTTCCTTCATTGCTTCTACTGCCGCCATGTTTTCATCTTCTATTGTTGATAATGCAATAGTAGATTGTAAAGTTGATTTCCAATTAATTGCATTGCTTCAAAGTATGAAAATGTATCCTGTCAGAGATCTCCTTTTCTCCATATCTCCAGCATAATCACAGTCAACATAACTAGTAACACTACCACCAATGTTAGAACTTCTATCATACACTAATAAGCCTATGCTCACAATACCTCAAAGATATAGAGGTATCCATTTCCCTATCTGCCAATGCATCTTGCCAGGATGTCCAATATATTTGCTAATGACACTAATGACACTTGAAATATTTGGTCGAGTGTATATCAAAACATACATTATGCTTCCAATTGCCCTAACATAAGGGACATGTGACATTTGTTCCTCCTCTTCAATGGACTATAGTAAATATGAAGTTGATAATCTAAAATGGGCTACCAATGGAGTACTCATAGGCTTTGCATTTTGCATTCAAAGGGCTTAAGTACTTTTTCAATATACTTCTTCTAAGACAAATATGATTTGAAAACACCACTGGTCTCTAAGAATTTCCATGCACAAAATATTCTTAGCTACAACTAAATCTTTCATTTCAAATTCACCATTCAGTTGCTCCTTCAGCTTCTTGATCTTAGACATATTCTTAGCAGTGGTGAGCATGTCATCAACATATATAGAGCAACAAATAGATAAATGAACCATCCGAGAGCTTCTGGTGATATAGATAACAATCATAGTCACTTCTAGAGTAAACATGAAGGTGTCAAATCTCTTATACCACTAGTGAGCAGATTGTTTTAAGCCATGTAATGAATTCTGTAGCTGAGAAATTAAACATGATCCTCCTTGCCTTGAATAGTGAAATCTTCTGGTTGTTGCATGTAGATATGTTCTTCAAGTTCACCATTAAGAAAAATTGCCTTTAAATTGAGCTATTCAAACTCTAAGTCAAACAGTGCAACCACAGCGAGCAACACACGAATAGAGCTATATCTTTCAACAGACAGGAACACTTCATTGAAGACTATTCATTCCTATTGGCTAAAACCTTTTGGAACTAAGCGTGCTTTATACCGAGCTAGTTCATCTTTAGGAGATCCTTCCTTTCTCGTGAAGATCTATTAGCAGAAAATGACTTTTTGTCCTTTAAGCGGTTTCACCAACTCCCAAGTCCAATTCTTATGAAGAGACTCCCTCTCTTCACTCATCACAATAATCCATTGTGCAGACTCATCACTGAAGATAACCTCATGGTATGTGGTAGGATCTTCTGTTTCAATGTCCTCTACTATCAATAATGCAAATGAGACTATATCTGCATGACCATACCTTTGTAGTGGTTTTATTAGCCTTATTTCTCTATCTTTGATAAGGCTATATTATTGCAATTGTTCTCGTGCATCTACAACATCAACAATATCTTGTTCTTCTTCTTGAATGGGTTGATTAGAGGCATCCTCTTGCATCAGCTTTGATGGTTTAGCTTAAAACTCCACATGCTTACTAATATCTTAGTCCTTTTTTTCCATCTCCAACATCCTTTTTTGGGTAAGGCATGGATAATTCATTGAACTTGACATCTTTGCTGAATATGAATTTGGGTTGTTAGCTCCAAAACCCTTCATAAAATGTTAATGCAAAATGTTTTAAATGATAACACAACCAAGTTAGAGAAAATTTTTGGAAGAAAAACTAATATTTTCCTTGAGTTTCTTGAAGCATCAAATAGGTCCTTACGTTAACATAACATGGTTCTTGAAATGTAAATATTTTCACTTTACATGTGCAAACATGTTTAATCTTATTTAAAGAGATTAGAACTTAATGTAAGTGAAAAATATATCGTGAAATGATCATATACATGTGTTACCTCCAAAACCCTTTTAAGAAAGCATTAACAAGTTTTGAATGACAACAAAGCCAATTTAAGGAAAATGCTCTGAAGAACGACTAATGGTTGTCTTGAGTTTCTTGTAAGATTTAAATAGGTTCTATCATTTAACAAAAAACAAGGCTTACTCAAATGAAGATAAATTTCACTCTGCAATGTTTATCTCATGTTAAGAGATATGAATTGAAAAGGAAGTGAAATTATATCCTTATTCAAGCATAAAATTGCTAACGATTTGAAGAAGATATCAACGATGCAAGAAACCAAGTTTCAAGACTTCAAAAAGTAGCACTAGATATCAGAAAGTATGTTTACAATAAAGTTATCAAGCAATCTCTGAAGACTAGATGTTACATTATCTTCAATAAGCTCAATCCCAAATCTTTCATCATCATAAAACTTCAATTGAAGATCAAAAAATCAAAGAATCATCAATGATCTGATAACGCACGTCAGAAAGCTTACTTCACTATGGAGCGCTGAACATTATTGGAAAAGGAGGGAAATTTGAATTTGAAAGAGTCAAATCTCGGTGTCAAAACTGGCTAATCATCTCTTTTAACTTTTAAGTCAACCATCCTTAGTCCTAGAAGAAAAAGTTCAGAAACCATGGTCTAGAAAGTAAGAGTAGTTTTTGAAGGACATCAGAAATGTCTATTCCACAATGGCTTCTACAAACTGATCTGACTGACAGACAGGCTATGCTTCTAGACTATCTTTTCAAGACAGAAATAGAAGATCAACACATGTTCCTGGAAGATCTAATAAAAAACAATGGTCACAAGGAAGATTTCTTTAAATAGAGATATTGTGCTCAATTGAAAAAGAGAGAGACTCCGCGTATAAAGAGAAAATTCTGCAAAAATCTCTCCTTAGCTCTAGTAAGGTTCATATCATCAATGTAATTACATTCCTTACTTGTAAAAAATGTTCTTTCTACGTTCTTAAATAGATTTATGTTCTTCTTAGGAAGAAATGATAGAAAAAAGTCATTCAAGTTTTCCCAAGATCTTTTCATATATATGTTAAGGAAACTTGAGTGTAGGTTAGTTTGAATGGCAACCCTGACATAAAATCTTTGTATCCTCAATCCGGTAGTGATCGCTGTGAGATAGCTTAGAGAGGTTAATGTAAAACTACTTGCAATGCGACAATGAGGTGTTCTTACTGGTCACGTTTTAGCTTGGAGAGGTTAGTTAAGGACTACTTTCAATGGGACAGTAACAATTGGTTTACTTGTCACGGTTTCAGCTTGAAGAGGCTGGTGAATAACTACTTGGTACAACTTGGAGAGGTTGGTAATAACTACTCAAGTTTGTGACAATAGGGGTTGTCTACTGGTCATAGGTGTTAGCTTGGAGAGGCTAGTATAAGACTACTCGGTTCAACTTGGAGAAGCTGGTGAATAACTACTCAGTTCAACTTAGAGAAGCTGGTAAATCACTACTCAATTTATGGCAACAGGGGTTATTTGTTGGTTACAAATGAGAGCTTGAGAAGGCTAATGTAAAGACTATCTAGTTTTTTTTTTCTCGGATTGAGAAAAATGTTTAGTGGAACTTCAACATGTGTTGAGTACTGGATATAGGTAGTTTTGGCTAAACCAGTATAAAATATCTGTGTCACATCTTCTTCTCTTTTATCTCCTTTACATTTCTCTGTTATGCATTTTTCTTTAACATATAATGATATAATGCTTATGCCTTTCTGTTATTTATCTCATATTTCAGAAATCTACTTTCTGAAAGTGCTACCTGAGTTTCTACTGCACTACAAGTTTCATACTTGATAGTATTTAGTTTAAATGTTTCAGATAAGTAAAATAAAGCAATGCACTATTCAACCCTCTATCTCATGCACATTTTTACCTACAACATGCTCAACGGACTGTAGAAAATCATCAGGTACAAGAAACCAAGGCTCAGGTCTTTAGAAAGTAGCACGCAACTTCAAAAAGTACATTTCAAGTGAAGATTTCAACCCAACTCTGAAGCAAGTGTATTATACAACCTTCAATCATCATGATCGCAATCATATCATCATCTACAAGCTCTGATTGAAGATTGAAAGATCGAAGATATATCAAGAAACTAATATCGCACTTCAAAAAGCACATTTCACTTTGAAACGGTGCACTTTATTACAGGAAAATGAGGAAAATTTGAAATTCAAATTTTAAGTCAAACCAAATCATAGACTGACGTGACATCTCTTATGCCAACTTAGTCAACTGCCCCTGCTTCTAGAAGGAGAAGTTCATAAGCCTTATTCATAAAATAAAAAGTAGTTTTTGAAAGTGGCCTTAAAAATCTCTTTATCACAATGACATCTGTAACAGCTCTACAGCACCGAGCTACTCCTCTAGACTGCATTCCCAAAACACAAACAGATTATCAACATGTGTCACTTAGACAACAAAGCAAGGGCAATGGTTATAAATGTAGATTAAGTATAAATGGAGATATTGTGCTTAAAATATAGAGACTTTAGAGACTTATGAAAAATATTGCTAAAACGTTGAAGAATTTTCTCCTTATCCTTTGTAAAGTTCATTACTTTTAGTAATTAGCTCCTTGTTTGTAAAAATCTTCTTTCTATGTTCTCAGTAGATCATAGGTTCTTCTTAGGAAGAATCATAGAAAGAAGTCATTCAAGTTTTCCAGGTCTGTCATTGTATATCTTACGAAAAATTGAGTGTTGGTTAGTACTGATGATGATTTTTCAACATGTTGTATAGACTTTATCTTTCTCTCAAACTTGGTCAGCTCATTTAGCATAGCATCCACCCAACTTTGATTACTTAAAGCTTTTTCAATACATTTAGGTTTTGAGGTGGAAATGATAGCACAGTTTGATGTATTTCTAAGGAATGACTTGGTTCTTATACCCTTGGAAGTGTCTCTACGAACTTTGTTTTGAGAAGATTGTCTTTAAAAAAAAGACTCTCTTGTAGTTTCTGTACATTGAGATTCTTCAGCTTCTCTGTCATCTTCAGTTTGCTTATCTTCATGTCTAGAAAAGTTACTTTCTGGTTGCTTGAGGGTTCTTAGTGTTCTTTTTGAAGAGTTAATGTTCTGGAGCTCACTTTCTAATGGTTTGGCTTTTCATTTACTAGCTTTTCTAGAACTTCCTTGAGATTCATTTTCTCAAAACTTTTCACATGATCATCGAGATTATCAACAAGATCTTCTTTAACCTTTGTCATCATCGTAGTTGAGAAATTCTGAGTGGTTTATCCTTCAAGTTTTATGATAACTGTTAGGTTCAGAACAAGATAGCTAGACTGATCATCATTTGTTTGTTCCTTGATACTTCACCTAGAGAATCTTTTCATATATACCTGCAAGGAGAAAAGATTTGATTTTGATACCTAGACTTTCATGGGTCCTTTTTGGTTAGTTTTAGAGAAAGAGATTTTTCAACCTTTCTAATGGAATTCTTTTTCAAGAATTATTTGCCAAGAAAGTATCTCTTGTTGCAACAGGGAGTGCAAGAACCAAGATATAAATGTAATAGATGAGGCTGCCTAGCCTTTTCATTTCCTATTTTCACTGTATATCTCAAACCAGTTTTCGAAAGCTACAGATTCTGACCATTTAAAAATCTTGAAATATATCAAATCAATCCAGGTTAGATCTAAGAAGTCATGAAGTCCTCTCAAGAATTCAGAAATAACTTTCTGATATTTTTCACATATCTTTAGGAGGCTTCAATTTTGTAGAACTTGAGAAGAAGAAAATCTCCTTGTAATATATCTCACTTTCATCTTTCTAGCTTCAGGCTTGATCTTCTCTAGTTTCATAGCAACCTTATGAGTTCCCTAACTTGTTTGAGATATATAGAAAAAATAGGCTTAAGCATCTACTGGCAACTCATCATATAAAATAGTTAATACATGATGTAAAGGATTAAATGTAGAAACATTTACCTTGCTTATCTCATTGAGGTGCATTTAGTCATGAAAAACAGAATAACAGCATTTTCTAGCACATCATGACTTTTTGACTTGTCATTTTCACTTTGAGAGATACTCTAGGGAGCTGACACATTCTTCTTCTTGATGTTGGGGTATTTCCGTGATGGTTTGAGATTGGACCTCCTGACACAAGATATTCTTTTTTACTGTGGTTAGCAGGTTTTTATTTCAAGATTATCTTTGCCTTTTTTGTCTTTCCTGAGATTGACGTCTCTTCCTTTCTTTGTTTTAGCCTTTATAGACTTTTGACATTTTCTACAGACATAGAGATCTCATCTCCATTTCCAGTCTCAGATTTCTATATCAAAATTTTCCTCTTCATTTGAGGTTTCAGCAATTTTTATTGCTTTTATAACACGCTAATATTTAACTCAACACGCCTAGGACGCATTTAAGTTAATTATTAGTTGATACTCTTTTATTCCAGATCTTAATTCAAACTTCTTGAAAATACTTTAGTGAAAATATGGGTAAATTTTTTTTTTTTGAACTTAAATACCAAAACATGAGCCGTGCTTTCTAAGTATCTAGCGTCATTCATCTTACCTGTGTAAGAGATGTTAGAGACAAATAACAGTTAAATACATAATACAATCATAACATAAACTCGAATAACACATTAATAACAATATCATAATAGTGATGTCCTCTAAACGTAAGGACATTAATGTATATCCATTAATAGAATACAAACTGATAAATAAGATACGATCACTTTAAATATCCAAAGGAAACTATCTCCGTAGCTCCTCGTCTAGTCTTAGGGTAAATCATGAACTACCCCATCATTCCTGTCTGGAGACGACACGGAAAAAGAAAAGGGATGAGAAACTTATACAAGAATCTCAGTAGGGCTTCTCGACTCTAACACAAGTGTCATCGTCATCGTCCCCAGGAACCTCGGGTTTAATTATGAAAAATGGTGAACATATATATAAGGTTCATTTATTAAGTTCTAAATATCATTAGCCGAGACCCGTATCTTTTAGCATGAATCTTAATGTCATGAATGCAACATATTAATCATGGATGCATGTCAATATCATATACATAATATCATAAAATTCATAAAGCAATGCATATGATATAAAGAACATCATGATCATCATTCTTACAGGTGACTTAAACTTCTTTATTCTCTTTTCCTTGGGGGCCGCCCTATAATTCTCTCTTTTCTCGAGAGTTCTAGGTTATGTGCTCATACCTCACTAGTCATCAATAGCGCAATCTTATCCTTTTTGATAAGTTAAATTCCTGACTCTTAAGGTACGGGATAGGGGGCATTAGGATCACCTTTCATAACCTTTAATTCGGGGAGTCTAAAGGATCATTTCCTATTTGGATCACCTCTCATAACCTTTAATTCAGGGAGTCTAGAGGATCATTTCCATGTGTCTTATGTCACCTTTAACCTTGGCATGTTATATAGAGATGCAAATATGAATAACTCATCATTTCAACATTTCATGCTCATAAACTTCATGGAATCATGCATCTCAATTTATCAAGCATAATTATAACATACCATAACTTAAACTACATAAACATGCATCATACTTCATTGCATATATCCATAAGCCATATAAGTTTCAACACATGAATATAGCCTTCACAAGATATCAACCGCATTCATGTCATCAAATTTATCAACATTTACGCTTAAGCCCCAAAGGGTCAAATCACAATTTCTCAAAGGTTACGGGTCAAAATGCAAATACCCCTTTGTAACACCTTCTCACAAACTAGAGATCTTTAACATTAACCAATACTTTCAATAGACATATAACTATTAGAAACCGTTATAAACTCATCATAAAAACCTTTTAAGGCCATAAACCAAATTTCAATACATTTTAGGGGTCAAAGTGCAAAATCGCTTGTTTTTAATATTTAACGACGACCGAAATTTCTAAAACTTTATATAAACTTCATAAATGGTATTTTGGACTCATGGACACATTCAACATCATTAGTAGCTTTAAATAAAATCATTTGGCTGAAATAACATAGTTGATAGTTCAAAACACAACTTTCTTCATTTTGCAAAACGGCCCAAACTAACACTCGTAACTACTCTTTTATGCATCTATGGTACGAAAAATAATTTTTACAATAACTATTAGCGATTTAAACTCATCTAAACATCCTAAATCAGTAACCTTTCCAGTTCTAAAGGATTAGATCAGAATACTAAAATTTTAGCATTTAAAATCATGAGAAAAACCGTATTCTTAATCCTTTATAATTTCTAGGTCTTTCAAAATTTCTTTGTACAAATTTAAAGACAAGATCATACCTAAAAATAAAGTATATCAAGCTTTAAATCATAATTATATAAGTGCCAAAAATAAATAGATGAGAAGTGTCCATGATCAGAGTTGTCATTTAAAATAAAACAAGTAAATCTTGAACTTTAGGATTTAAATGATAACTAGAATCATAAACTTGTCTTGTAACCTTATTATCATCATTATAAGGTGATAACTTGGAAATATAAATATGAAATGCAAGACTTGAAATATAAATATAAAGATGCAAATTCATTCTTAGGTATTTATGATTTAGGTGACAACTTGAAAGTAAATATGAATATGCAAGTTCATATTATTATCTTCAAGAATTAAAGTGATAACTTGGAATATAAATATGATTATGAAAAGCTTGAAATATAAATATGATATGCAAGAACTTAGAACATAAATATGGATGCAAGTTCATTTTTATGTCTTATTAAGCTTAAAACTCAAGACTTAGTAACTCCTTTAGAAATCTTTTGTCATCAAGAATTAAATCTTGGGCTTTAGAGGACATTTAAATGATGGATTCACAACCACCACCATGATTCCTCATCATCAAGCCATGGTCATTATCAAATCATAAAAATCGAAAATATAAAGGAAGAACAAAAGAAAGAACATGAAATAAAATCCCTACCAAGTTGTTTCTTTGTTAATTAAAGCAAGAGCTTGATCTTGTATGAGATATCAACGACAAAAATATGATCTTAGTGATGGTATATATTTGGCCAAGTGAAGATGAAATGGTGGGAGGATTTTTGTTGTGTTCTTGTGTTTGGATATGGAAAGTTTAGGTGCTTAGGGGTTGGTTTATGGTATGTATGTGTTTGTTTGAGCTTGAGAACTTGGATGGATATCAAGAATGGAGTCTCTTGGAGGTGGAGAAGGAAGAAGAAGAGAGCTTTGTATTTAGAGAGAGAAGAGAGGATTTTTGGCTGATTTTTGTGAGCAAGACTACAACCAAAAATGCAAATGGTAAGAATGAATGTTTGTGTGTGAATTAGGCTTGGAAAAACACATATTTATAGGGATTTTGGGGGGTGAGGCAGCTGCATTAATGGCTATAATGGGGAGTATTTTTTTCAATTTTTGTGAGTGGTAGGACATATATTTGATGGGTATTTAATTTGTAATGGTTTAGAAATGATAAATTAGTGTAAGTGGCTTAACCATCAAGAGTTTAAAATTCCTCAAGAGAAGATTAAATGGCCAACACTTATAGTGAAAATTTTAGTGCTAATAATCTGAAGTAATAAAATAAAAATAAATCTAAAATATATTTTATTTTTGAGAAAAAGAAATTGTTAGTGGAAAAGAAATTGATAAACTAAAGTAAGTGCTTAATGATTAAATATTTAAAGTGCTCCATTACAAAATTAAATGGCCAACATATGTAGTGGAATTTTTAGTGCAAATAATCTGAAGTAATAAAAAAAAAATAAATCTAAAATATATTTTATTTTTAAGAAAAAGAAATTTAATACACTAATTTCCTATTATGTGTCTTAAGAACCCCTTTTTAATTAAGAAAGAAAAACAATCTTTTCTAAAATAATCTTATGCTTTAAAATTACCTCAAATAATTATTTTGAATCAAGATAAATAAATAAAATTAATTTATCTTTAATTAGAGCCTAATATTGCCTATATTTATTTGATTACGTAAATAAGCTCATTTATTGTTAATTAGGGGCAAAATGGTAATTTCACACAAAAACTCCCCGAAACCACCCGAACATTTTCAAATATCAAATTACACATGTAATAAACATTTTGAATTCCCGGGCGATAACTAGGTTTAGAAATTACTTAATCTCGTGTTAAATTACCACAGGGGTATTTTGGTAATTTCACTTGCGGTAAAAAAAATTAAAGTTGATATTTTCACATCTACAACACACATAATCCCCTTCAAGCATAAAACTAACCCCTTGAGGATAGCCTGGACTGGTCATCCTTGATTTCGGGACAAAAATGACCTTAAGGGCATTTTGGTCATTTGTACATTGAAAAATTGAAAATCATGATTTTTGCACATATTGCTATTTAATCACCATATAATGTTATTCTAATATCAAAATATCCTATTGAGGATGGCCTGGACTATTTTGGCCTCAAATCTTGTGTAGAAATGACCTAGGGGTATTTTGGTCATTTTGCATAGCAGTAAAAATCGAGGCGTTACAGCTTTAGCATTGCATTGCATATGATAACTTTAGGCCAAGGATTTCTTAAGATGGTTTAAGATCTTCAAACATCATGCACATATTATTCCATATATCCTTTCATATGTCACAAGCAATACATATGTCATATTAATCTTCTACTTAGTGTACATATGAGCAGGAGCTTGGCTTAATGGTTCAACTGAGTTCTTTCTTTTTGTTGTTCTTAGCCATCTACCTTTTGGAATTCCTTTAAACATTGAGTGTGCTATGATAGATCTTGGTACCTCATTGGTAAAAGATGGTCAGTTGATAGATTAATCTTTTGTAGCATGGATATATGCCATTTTGTCCCTCAGATCTTTGTCCTTTGTAATCATTGGATTGCTCAACCCCTCAAAGGCCTTACTCTAATACCACTTATAGGTAAAAATGTGCACAAGAAGGGGGGTTGAATCTTGCATGGCTTCATTTTACTTATTCGAAATATTTAAAACAAATACTATCAAATATGAAACTTGTAATGCAGCAGAAACTCAATTAGTAGTTTCAGAAAATAGAATTTTGAAGTATGAGATAAATAATAGAAAGGCATATGCATTATATCATCACATGTTAAAGAAAAAACGCGTAACTGAGAAACATAAAGGAGATCTGTAACATCTTAATTTTTAACCCAATACTTTAGAACATATTTAGGTTAATAATTAGTCTATTACTCTTTTAGTCTCATTCCTTACAACCTTTCATTAAAATACTTAGCGGAAAATACGAATAAATTTTTCTTTTTGAAACTTGAAAGCAAAACGCGAGCCGCGCACTAACCTATCGTTCGTCATAACCATAACGTGCAAGAATAGTAACCACACCATTGATAATCATGAAACATAGTATTATACATAACAATCATAATATCATCACATTTTCATAGATACATAGACTACTAACATCATTGTACCATTATTTACATCAAAACACGTCCATATATGTGAAGTCATCCTTATCCACCTATGAGGTTGGATAAGTGTCAACCCAAAAGCTAAGCTATCTATGCTCCCGCAGCGACCCTCCGCCCCGTCTTCTAGTGTGATCCTTAAGCACGAGCCTTAGCAGAAGTCATGAACCTCGTTGTAATCGTTGTCTAGAGACGACACGGAAGAAGAGGAAGGGATGAGAAATCTCATTCAAGATTCTCAGTAGGGATTCCCGACTCTAACACAAGTGTCATCATCGTCGTCCCCAACCACCTCGGTTTTAATTATGAAAAAGGTGTACATGCATAAGGATTGGTTTTAGGCTTTTCAAATCTATTTATTCGAAGTGGGTGTCTTTTAGTATGTGTCTTAATGACATGAATGCAACAGATATTTGATGAATGCATGACAATACCATATGCACATTAACGCGAAAGTCGTAATACTTGGGCACATCATAAGGAAACAAGAATCATATATGTGGCATAAAGAGGCATAGTAATTTTCATGTGATATCTTTCTTATAAGTAAAACTCTTAAGTTCTTTTTCTTAAAGACCACCCTCTTAACATATCCACCAAAAGTCCAACCGATTCACCGGCCCGGCGATAATCTGGTCACCAAACTACATCTCACCTATCGCCTAGGAATGAGCTCAATCCTAACTAGTCGTCACTAGGTTTAATATGGGCTAATAGAGGGGGTGTACATAACTTTCTTGGATCACCTATCTTAGGATCATTTCCTTCTTTGAAACGCTCTACTGGTATCTAGTACACAGCGAATTGTCCGCTTTGGCAAGCTCAATGTCAATACCCTCACGGATTTGTTTCCTCCCCACTGTAGCGGGAGAAATGCGTCTCAATACTATGTCACATCTGTTCTGGGGCTGCTCGGCCGAACCGGTGTCACCCAGAATCTATCCTAGGGGTGCTCGGCCGAACCGGTGTCACCCAGGAGTTTTCACAAGCTTTTTCTCAAGTACTTAAGTTTGATGGGAAATTCGGCAGCGTAACGGCGTACACCGGATTTCCATCAAACTTGCTTTATGCCATCAAACATATAGAGCATGTATAGCCATTCAATACCAACATAAGGCATCATAATCATCGTATGCATCATAAGCATCATAATATCAAAATTTTGCATAACGCATCATGGCGTGAGCATCAACACTATATACTCTCATAAGAGATCACATACTCAAGTTGTTCTCATAATAAAACATACACTTGCATGAAACATTAAAGCTCATTATGCTTTTAAGCCTATGGTGTCTTATGCTTTGACCCTTACGAGTCTAAATCTCGAAAACTAATTACGCTATCATCCGTTTTTATCCTTTCATGCACTTATAGGCTCACAACTAATACTTTTTACTAATTTTTATGTTCGTCAATGAATCTGGACCGCCTTACACTTTAAGGGCAGAAATTTCATCTTGTGATTATGAGGGTTCTAGAAACTACGTCTTAGACCCTTTCTCGATTCCGTTTCCGCCTAAAGCGCTATAAATTAAATCTAAGCCAATTATGAAGTATTCCTAAGCCTTTGAACTAATTATAAACCATGTTTACTACATTGTAGGGGTGCTGGACAGAATCAGAAAACTAAATGTTCTAAGAGTTCTAGAGTTGCGGTTTTACGATTTTCTAGTTACTAGTTTCTCTATAGGTGCTAAAATTCAATTCTACTTCCAATGAAACCAAATTTTTCATGTCTAAACAATCCTAATCTGATTATGTTCCCATTAAAACAGTTTGGATAAGTTCCAAAAACAAATGGGTCTAAACAATGCTCAATTCTAGCTTTATAGTATTTCTAGTTTGCTAGTTTTTACCTATCATGCATAGAATCGTTTCTACATCATCATGTGATATTTTCACACATTCTAACACATCAAAACATCATCATACAGCCACAAGCTCATCATGACAGTACCGAAAACATCTAGCTTCAATAAGAGAACTAAATTGACATCTCTAGGTACATAAGTTAACTAGTTTCTCTTGGAATCAATTTAGAATCTCTAAAACTCTTTGCAAATCATTTTAATTCATTAGGAGGCTAAGAGAAGCCTTAGGTCAGTGACCAAAATATATTTCATCTTCGAAAAGGGAATAAAATTATAACTCATGATAACATAACCTTGTAAAGATTTGTAAAGCTTTAAGAAGAACTTAGAACATAGACCATTAGTCCTTGTAGCTTGATGAAAACTCATTGAAAGTGCATCATCACTACTTGGAACATGCATTCAAAGAATGCATTCACATTAAACTTTAACTTGAAATGAAATGGGCAAGTCTTTGAGCTCTAGGTTGTTAAGTTATGACATAAAATAACCATGCTCATGCTTTTCATTTTTAATCTTGCTTACAAAATAAAGTGATGACTTAAAGTAAATATGCAAGGCATAAACTTTAAACGTGCAAGCTTGAAAGTAAATATGCAAGGTTCAATTCTTTATTTTAGTGCTCTTGCTCCAACAACAATCGACTTTAAGGCCGAAATAGAAAGGCATTCGAGAAATTACTTAGGTGATAATGCAAGTTCAATTCTTTATTTTAGTGCTCTCGGCCCAACAACAATCGACTTTAAGGCCGAAATAGAAAGGCTTTGAGAATTAAATTAAGTAATGATTCAGGTTCCATTTTAATCTTTATGTTCTTAGGTGATAGCTTGAAAGTGAAGGTGCATCGCAAGAATGTAAATATAAATGCAAGCATAAAATAAATTATGCAAGTTCATTTTATCTTTCTAGAGCTCTTAACAAGACTTTAAAGGAACTCAATCCTTAACCCAAACTCATCCAACCAAGGTTAAGTAAAGCTTAGAGTTCCTAGAACTCAAGACAACATTTTTAGAAAATCGAAACATTGAACATGTAGAAGAAAAAGAAATGGCCGAAACATTCTAGGCAAGAAAAGGAATATTTGAAAGCTCTAGAGTCCATGATCTTGGTGATATATTAACACCAACTCCATGAGCCCTCATCATTGAGTTCATAGAACCATTTCAAAACACCATCAAAGCTAAAGTTCTCAAGAGTTCAAGAAAGGAAGAACTAGAAACATTTTTGCTCAAGAACAAAGATCAAGCTCTATAGTTTGTTTCAAGTGATGAACATCATCATGAAACTCTCATCATCAAGCTCTCATTTCTCTGAACTTCAAGGCCCATGGCTGAAAATGAGAAAGAAAAAGGAGAAGAAAAGAAGTTCTAAAAAGAATCAAGAGAAACTATGAACATAAAGCTAGAACAGGAACTTTAAAGAAAGAAGTACTTGAAAGAAAATCCCTACCTAGTGATTAGGAGGTTGGAATGAGAGAAGAGGATGAAGAACTTGAAGACTTGAACTTGAGAGAAAAAGGAAACTTTGAAGTGCTCTTTGAAAACTTACACTTAGCAAATAAACCCAAAATGATACAAGTTCACCCAAGCAAGCTATTTATAGAGAAATGAAACAAATGAAGGGTGCACATGGAGAGGAAGGCTTCGGCCATTAGATGGGGAGGGAACCCATGAGTTCCATGAGGTGAGATAATGTGGTCTTGAGGCATCGTGAGGTATGGTTCAAAGCATGGCTCAAGCATGGTTCTTTGAGTGAGAAAACAAATCAACATGTGGTCAAATGGGGGAGAGGTGGCCGAAATGCATCAGCCAAGGGAGGAGGGTTTCTTGCATTTCAATTGTGGTTTAGAGTTGTGTTTAGATGTATCTTTGATTAGGATTAAGATTAGGAATTTGTAAGAAAGTGCTTAGGTGAGAAAATGGGTAATTAAGGTTGTCAAGACATAATTAGAGAGTGTTCTTGCATCATTAGTGAGTTATAAATTCATTTTAATGTTTAAACAATTCTAGACATAATTCCTTGATTTAAGGAATCAGAGAGAGAAAATACTATTTAAGATTCCAAGAGTGAAATCTTGAGTTTTAGAAAGGAGATTTAAATCTAATCTAAGCAATCTTAGGTTCTAATTAATTTTAATAATTTATTTTGACCCTCGATTAATTATGAAAATTAATTAATTTTCGTTTAGAGCCTAATATTGCTTAGGTTTGCTTAATTGCATCATTAAGCTCAAAAACACTATTCTAGGGGCAAAATCGTAATTTTACACTAAAATTGCCCGGGACTGCCGGGACTCAAACAGATGTTTTGAAACATGTAAAAACATGGTTTTAAACCTCTGGGGAAAGTTTCGGGCTCAAACGGCACCTTTACCCGCGTAAAATGCTATAGGGGTATTTTGGTCATTTTGACCCGAAACTGCGGAAAATGAGACTTTCGCCTCCAGAACCACTCAAGGGTCATTCAATCCCCTTCAAACATTGAGTTGGCCCTTCGAGGACTGCCGGGTCGGTCATCCTTGAATTCCGGGCCGAAAATGACCTCAGGGGCATTTTGGTCATTTTCCACTCAAACCGAAAATCGGGGCGTTACAAGATCTAGGAGAAGAATATGTCACACAATATTTTATATTGGTTCAGTCAAAACTACCTATGTCCAGTACTCAACATATGTTGAGATTCCACTAAACATCTTTCTCAACTCGAGAAAGAAAAACTAGATAGTCTTTACATTAGCTTTTCCAAACTCTCATTTGTGACCAACAGACAGCCCTTGCTGCCACAAATTGAGTTGATTCACCAGCCTCTCCAAGTTGAACCGAGTAGTGTTGTACTAGCTTCTCCAAGCTAACACAAGTGACCAGTAGACAACCTCTATTGTCACAAACCTGAGTAGTTATTCACCAGCCTCTCCAAGCTGAAACCATGACAAGTAAACCAACTGTTACCATCCCATGAAAAGTAGTCTTTAACTAGCCTCCCCAAGCTGACCAGTCAGAATACTTCACTATCGTGTTGCAAGTAGTTTTACATTACCCTTTCCAAGCCATCTCACAACGATCATTATTGGATTAAGGATAAAAGGTTTTGTGTTTGGGTTTGTCACTCAAACTAACCTACACTCAAGTTTCCTTAACATATACATGAAAAGATCCTAGGAAAGCTTGAATGACTTCTTTCTATCATTTCTTCCAAAGCAGAGCATAAATCTATTTAAGAATGTAGAAAGAAGATTTTTACAAGTAAGGAATCTGATTACATTTATGATATGAACCTTATTGGAGATGAAGAGAGATTTTTGCAGAGTTTTTTCTTTATGCGTAGAGCTTCTCTCTTCTTCATTTGAGCACAACATCTTTATTTAAAAAGGTCTTCCTTATGATCGTTGCCTTTGCTTAGATCTTCCAGGGACACGTGTTGACCTTCTATTTGTGTCTTGGAAAGATAGTCTAGAAGCGTAGTCTGTTTATCTATCAGATCAGTTTGCAGAAGCCATTATGAAATAGAGGTTTCTGATGTCCTTCAAAAACTACTCTTACTTTTTGAACCATGGTTTCTGAACTTTTTCTTTTAGGACTTGGGATAGTTGACTTCAAAGGCAAAAGAGATGATTAGCTGATTCTGACACTGGGATTTGACTCTTTCAAATTCAAATTTAAATTTGAAATTCAAAGTTCCCTATTTTCCAGTAACGTTTACCGCTCCATAGTAAAGTGAGCTTTCTGACGTGCATTAACGGATCCTTAAATGATTCTTTAATTTTCTGATCTTTATTCCAAGCTTTATGATGATGAAAGATTTGCAATTGAGCTGATAGAAGATAGTGTAACATCTAGTCTTCAGAGATTACTTGATAACTGCATTGTAAATGTACTTTCTGATGTCCAGTGCTATTTTCTGAAGTCTTGAAACTTGGTTTCTTTCACCGTTGATATCTTCTTCAAATCGTTAGCTATTTTATGCTTGAATAAGGATATAATTTCACTTCCTTTTTAGTTCATATCTCTTAACATGAAATACATGTTTGCACATACAAAGTGAAATTTATCTTTATTTGAGAAAGCCTTGCTCTTTGCTAAACGGTAGAACCTGTTTAAATCTTACAAGAAACTCAAGACAACCATTAGTCGTTCTTCAAAGTATTTTCTTTAAATTGGCTATGTTGTCATTCAAAACTTGTTAATGGTTTCTTGAAAGGGTTTTGCAGCTAACACATATCATTTCCTATAAGGACAACACCATCAATTGACAGATAATTTGTAAACTAATTCTGGTTCCGACACGTGTGGTAGGACCAGCTTGAATCAGGCATCCAGGAATCAACAACTGAACCTGTTGATACTCCAAGAATGTTATCAATGCTTTCAACATTTGCTGCAAAGCTTAAATCTTTGCCTTTTTTGTTTTTTCTCCTTAGACATTCTTCTCTTTTAAATGCCTATCCTTCTTGCAATATCAACACGTGCCTTTATGATGTCCAGACTTAGATCTAGATTTTCCCTTACTACTAATCAATCCAATCTCCTTTGACCCTCTCTCTGGCAACCATGCTAGATGCAGTATCATCACGACTACCAGTATCGTGCTCCATTTTGTCATGACATAAAAGTATGGATTTAACCTCTTCAATTTTGAGGCTTTCACGACGATATATGAGCGTTTCATGAAAGTTGTTCTATGAAGGAGGTAAGGAACAAAGCAACATCATTGTTTTATTGTTAACTTGAAAATGACCTTCATAGAACTTGTAACACCCTAATTTTACTATGTCTTCATTTTGGCAGAACTCATTAAAATGACCTTCATAGAACTTGTAACACCCTAATTTTACTATGTCTTCATTTTGGCAGAACTCATTAAAATGACCTTCATAGAACTTGTAACACCCTAATATTTAACCTAACACGCCTAGGACATATTCAAGTTAACTATTAGTTATTACCCTTTTGTTCCAATTCTTAATTCTAATTTTTAGAAAATACTTAATGAAAATATGGGTAAATTTTTTTTTCTGAAATAGAAGATGAAAACGTGAGTCATGCGTAAGGTAAAACTACGTTGTTCATTCCGCATAGAATAAAGAGTAAACATTCATATAATAAATGAAACACAAGACATTTAACAGCCGTCATGGGTGTATATATATATATATATATATAGTTTTACCATACACCAAGATCAAGTAGTAGCATTAGTACAGTCATCCGTATGAACACATAAGGAAACATAAAATACATAAACTAGAAACCTCGCCTACTCCAGTGCATCTAAAGTAGATAACCCCTAAAAGCAAAATAAGGCTATCCTATGTAAAAATATGCACACATACACTTCTAAGACCACTGCTAACTCCTATTGCTGCCCATCCCAAGGAGGAGGAACATAACCAACCTACTGGGCCAGTTCGACTGGAGTGACCAAACGGTGAGAAGGTCGGGCATGGGCTCCTCGATGGAGTATCATCCTTACTCTACCTACTTGAATTGGCTGAGTCACCATAGCCTTACTGCCTCTTCTGATCTCCATAGGCATGGTGGGGGAGGAACCAATGGACGGGATCTCTGTGGCTGAGTCCTCAGATCGATCCATCTCCAAATGAGCAGGGGGAGAGCGAGGAACATACTCCGGGTAGTCTCGGATAGCTGAGGTAGCAGCAGGGGTGCAGTGAGTCTACTCTCCATAGGGGCACATGCGCTTAAAGAGAAGCTCATCGGCAAAAGGCGAAGTATGAGAGAAACAGAAATTGGAGACTGGATGAGTAAACGAGCGGTCTAAGAGCACGAACATATGGATGGAACAGCGGCCTACAAAATGGAATGACTGGTGCGTGGCGTCAAAATGGAGCTCCCATGTCAGCACGTCAGCATAGATCACGAATGCCGCCATCGTCCTCTGAAGATGTGATGGAAAAAAAAGATAGAGGGGTGAGAAACTTAAGAAGAATCTCAGTAGGGCGTCCTCTTATCCTAGTGTCATCATTTACATCCTCAGGAACCTAGGGTTTCATTATCAAATAGTGAGCATACGTAAGGTTCAATTATTAAGTTCTAAAATACCGATTACCGAGGCCTGTTCATTTTAATATGAATCTTGGATGTTATGAATGCATCGTACCTCATCATGAAATGCATGTCAATACAAGGTGCAACATACTATATAGAAACATAAGTGATGCACATAGAACATGGTAAACATAGCATGAATTACTTCGTTTTACTCTTTAGGTGACTTAATTTATTCTTTTTCTCATTAGAGGGCCACCCTATTACTCTCTTCTCTTGAGAGCTCTAGGTTATGAGCTCATACCTCACTAGTCGTCACTAGCGTATTCTTATCCTTTTTGATAAGTTGAGTTCCTTACTCTTAAGTTATGGGATAGAGGGCATTAGGATCATCTTTCATAACCTTTAATTCAGGGAGTTCAAAGGATCACTTCCTATTTTGGATCACCTCTCATAACATTTAATTCTGGGAGTCTAGAGGATCATTTCCATGTGTCTTATGTCACCTTAAATCTTGGCATGTTATATAGAAATGCGCAAATCATACTTATTTCTCAACATGTCATGCTCATAATCATGCATCTCAATCAATGACATAAGCATGCTTGACATTCATTGCAAATATCCCTTAATGAACTTCGATTCAAATAAACATGCTCCTATCCAATATGCCGGAAATCAAGGACGGGACTCAGCTAATGTACATGCCATGCATACAGGATACATATATATTCGTTAAACTATAAATCATCATGTTCATAATCTAAGAATTAGCACTCAAGATCATAAATCCAAGTTATTCAAGTGAAGAAACACTAATTCACACATTTTAGGTTCTGGTAATCAATTACATGAGCCTTATAATCGATTACATAGTTCGAATTTTCAAAACAGAAATGTTTAAGGCTCTAGTAATCGATTACATGAGCCTTGTAATCGATTACCACTGTTGAAAATGCATTCTGGGCCTTAAGAACATCTGAGTAATTGATTACCTGGAATAGCAATCAATTACCAGAGTCCAAAAACACATTCTGGATTTCCCAAGATGTCTTGTAATCGATTACATGAGGTTGTAATCAATTACATAGGCCAAAAACTCATGTCCAGGGATTGCAAAGCATTCTGGTAATCGATTACATAACCCTAATAATCGATTACCAGTGACCCCAAAATAAGAAAAAAACTCAAGTTTTGACATTCCTCAAATCATTCTTTCATTCTAAACTTTTTTTAAACATCATTCTAACATTTTAAAATAAAACACAAACATTTTCGTTCCTTGAGTTCTTTAATCTTTCAAAGCTCTCTTATACCTCATAAAAACCAAGATTCATCATGAACAAGGCCATTTCAAGATCTCCAACTTTTTAAGGTCAAAACATCCATTTTAGATGAAAAGAGGCAAGGCACAAGTTATTGAAAAACCTCAAGGTAATAATACACCAAACTTCAAAACTTTATTTCTTTGAAAGACAACATATTTGTAGAGACGAATGTCGATGGAACCAAAATTCCCATATAAGTTGAAAGGGGCAAGTCTTGAGCTCTAGATTATTTAGGTGATGGCATAAATTTAAACGTGCAGATGCAAGCCTCATTTTAATCTTGATATTAAAAGGTGATGACAATGGAAATATAAATATGATATGCAAGGTTTGAATATAAATATCAGAATAGAAGCTCATTTCCTATCTTTAAAGTTTAGGTAATGGCTTGAAATATAAATATGCTAGACACGAAATATAAACATGAAATGCAAGTTCATTTTCTTATCTTCAAGCTTTAGGCGATAACTTGGAAATAAATATGATATGCAAGACTCAAATATAAATATGAAATGCAAAGACTTGAAATATAAATATGAATGCATTTCCATTTGTTATTTCCTTAAATCCTAGGCTCAAGACTCTTATTTCGAGTAACAACTCTAAACACAGATCAATCTCACAAAATGGACATGAGATTTAGAGTCTCTCATCATCATGGTTCGAAGAACCTAGTTTCCTTAGATTCACCATCAAAGAAAACCAAATAACACCTTCATTTGTTAAGAACTCCTAAAGTGAAATCTTAAGCTTTAAAGGTCAGACAAATGATGGTTTTGCAACCAACATCAAGGATCCTCATCATCAAGCCATGACTCTTGAATAATAAAGTCATCAAGGCCAAAAAGAAAAGAAAGAAAAGGAAAGCATAAAAACCAAAAAGGAAGAAGAAAAGGAAAATGCCAATATTTCAACATTCCAGTCCAAAGATGATACAAAAGAAAAGAATGAAAACTTTAAAACAAATCCCTACCAAAGATATTTTTCTTGTTGAAAGAATAGAGCTTGGTCTTGAAAGAGATGAGAAGGAAAATTGTTCCTTGGGGCCAAGATGGTTTTCGGCTAAAGAAGAAAAGAGAAGGAAGAAAGATGTGTCTTGAGTTTTAGTCTTGGAAGTGGAAAGGTTAAGTAATTTAGGGAAGATCTATGGTTGTTGTGTGGTGGTTTAGGATTAAGATGTGGAGGTTGATGGTGGGTTGTTTAAAGAATGAAGAAGAAGAAGAAGAAGAATTCTTGAGAGCAAAGAGAGAAAACTAAAGTTGCAAGAGTGATCAAATATTCTTGCAAGCTTCCTTGAGTGAGTATTTGTAGAGAAAATGAAATATGAAAGGATGAAGGGGAGAGAGAAGCCACAGCAATTGCAGGGGATAAGGAAGAGAAAAATATCTCATCCAAGTGTATCATGTCATGGCATGGTGTAGGAATGGCTAGGTATGGGTTTGGGTATGGGTAGGCATGGTTTTCTTTGATTATGAAAGTAAATAAATTAAAATGTGATGAAATGAATGGAGGGGGAAGGACGCCAATTTCATTAATAGAAAATGGGGAGGAAATGTTTCTTTTTAATGTTGATTAGAAGTGTGTTTAGGAGTATCTTTGATTAAGAGTTTGTAATCAAGTGTTTAGGTAAGAAAGTGAGTGATTAAGGCCACTCAAGACATGGTTAAGGAGTGTTCTTGCTTATTTAGTGGAGTCAAATCTCATTCAATAAGAATTATCATCACATCTTTGATTCCTTAATTTAAGAAATTAGAGAGAGAAAACACTATTCAATGAAATTTGACATAAACTCTTGAATTAAGAAAGAGATTTTGAGTTTCTTTAAGCAATCTTATGCCCTAATTAACATCAATTAGTTATTTTAACTCTAGATTAATTATTAAAATTAATTAATCTTTAATTAGAGCCTAATACTGCTCAGGTTTTGTAAATCATGCAATTAAGCTCATTACGCCCTTAACTAGAGACAAAACGGTAATTTTTACAAAAACTTCCTAGGACCACCTGGGTTTAGACAGACATTAGATATCCCCTTAAAAATGACACTTCAAACCCCAAGGTAAGATCCGGGTCCACTTGGCAGTTAATCTCGCGTTAAATTACCACAGGGATATTTTGGTAATTTTGCACGCAGAAACCCAAAAATGAGATTCTTCTGCTTTATTAACACACATAACACACATAGTCCCCGTTCAATATCAAAGCAGCCTTTTGAGGATGGTCGAGGCCGGCTATCCTCATTCTTCAGGTAAAAATGACCTCAGGGGTATTTTGGTCATTTGTACATGGGAAAAATCGGGACGTTACATTACTTCCTTCCTTAAAAAGAATTTCGCCCTCAAAATTCGTTACTTGAGAAAAGATCAAGATATTACGTCTTCATATCCGACTCTAACTCCCATGTGAATTCCTCTGCTCTTGCATGTCCCCACGCTACTTTGACCAAAGGTATAGTCTTGTTCCTCAGTTGCTTGACTCCTTTGTCTATGATTTTCATAGGTGGTAGGTTAAACGTTAGGTTTTCCTATAATTGTAATTGCTCTGGCTCTAATACGTGGCTCGGGTCAACTGATATTTTCTTAACTGGGAGACATGGAAAACATCATGGAGGTTGGATAGATTAGGAGGTAGGGCTATACGGTATGCTATAGGTCCGACTCGATTAAGGATCTCAAATGGTCCAAGGAATCTGGGGCTTAACTTCTTGACTCTCATGGCTCGACCTATGCCCATGGTAGGGGTGATCCTAAGGAATACGCGTTTTCCCTCTTGAAATTCTAGTTGCTTTCGCTGTTTGTCCGCATAGCTTTTCTATTGACTTTGAGTGGCGAGAATTCTATCCCTAATTCTCTTGATTTGTTCCATTGTTTCCCTCACGATATTAGATCCTAACAAACTTTGCTCTCCAGGTTCATACCAACATAAAGGTGACTGGCATTTTCGTCCATATAGGGCTTCATATGGTGCCATGCCGATACTTGCATGATAACTGTTGTTATACACAAATTCGATCAATGGCAAGTATCTGTCCCAACTCCCTTTCTGGTCCAACACACACACCCTTAGCATATCCTCCAATGTTTGGATAGTCCTCTCGGATCGTCCATCCATTTGAGGGTGGTAAGTCGTGCTTAGACACAGTTTCGAACTAAACGCCTTTTGAAATGCTCCCCAAAACTGTGACGTAAACCGTAAATCTCGATCCAAGATTATTACAGACGGTACTCCATGTAATCTTATGATCTCTTGAATATATAACTGAGCTAGCCTATCCAAGGAGTAAGTTACCTTGATAGGTAAGAAGTGGGCCGACTTGGTCAGCCGATCCACTATTACCCATATGGCATCATGACTTCCTTGGGTCCTTGGCAGCCTATTCACAAAATCCATTGTGATACTGTCCCATTTCCACTCGGGAATTGACAGGGGTTGCAACATTCCAGAGGATTTTTGGTGCTCAATCTTCACTTTCTGACAGACTAAGCATTTACTTACCCAAGCACTCACATTCTTTTTCAACCCAGGTGATAAAGGGCATTTGTGCCACTTATCTTACTTCTAAACATTAGCTTTCCACATGAGTTTTAATGTGTTGTTGACACAATTAATAAGGATTTTGATTTATTCCTCATTGTGTGATTTTGATAGAATTGATGACTTTTGCATTGATTATAGGATAATTTGTAATTACATCCTGTTGCGTTTGACTTGTCTCTTTGAATATAGTCTTGAGTACAGGAGCTTTGGATCAAATACAATTGTCAAGAACAAGGGATCAGATTAAGACAAATAAAAATGTTTTAAAAAGCTTAAGAAGTCCTCTACAACTTTCATGTTCAGCTCAAAACCCAGTTTTAAGAGTATCTTGGTTAAAATTGTGTTGCAAAATTAAAGGTTGCTGATGTTTTGATGCTATCCAACTTGACCTCCAGTTAGTATTTTCACAATATCTGGACCTACAGATATCCAATTGAGGTGATTTTATTGGCTTTGGAAAGCTTATTTAAGGGCTATAATCGCTATTTCCAGTGCCAAGGACAGATTCGGATTTTTAAGGGGCCAAAATGATTAAATACGTGAATACATCAATTCTATCCAGCGCTACAGCTTGTGAGATAACGGGATTGCAGCCCACTTATCTATTTTTGGGCCTACTTTGGCCCATTATTAGAGATCAATATTTAAGGGATTGTTATAGACTTTTACCTAGCTTTTTACTCAGTTTTAAGTCATCATTTTCAGTTGCTATTATTCTCTCTCTACATCTCTCTCTTCCCCTTCTCTAGTCTTCTCTCTCTAAGGGTTTCATTGGTGAAGGTTCTTTGTCTTGGAAATTGTGGCAAGGATCATTGCTATTATTTTCAGGTTCTTTTATCTTCATTGTTGTAATTTTCCAGAGATGGAGGAGTAGATTTCTTTACTAGTGAAGGGATTTCCGGATGGATTGGGATGACATTTGAGACCCTTTGTTTATATTGAATACATTGATTTTCTTAATATTCTGCAGTTTCTGCTCCTTTAATTATTGTGGTGATTACTATAATCTGTATTGGAATAACTAAATTGGCGATTGTCATTTACGGAAACCCTTTGGCCATAAATTGATAGATCTATTAGTTTATGTTTGAGGGAGAACATTAGAATTAACCTTCCGATTGGCGGTTAGGCTATAGCAATTGGTTTATTAAATTAATGTGATTTCTAAATAAATTGGCGATCATTATTTATTAGTTATTTGCATTGGTCAAATTCTAGAGGTTGATTGATCACTAGTAGAATTGCCACTAATTTATCATTAATAGCTATCAATGTGTTTAATATTTGGTCAATGATAATTGATTTCCAATCCTAGGAATACCTTGCACTAGTGCTTTCTTCATTGTTGCTATTATCTCATTGTTATTAACTTCTAATTTTAATTGTTTTAATTTTTATTCTTCTAAATCCCCAATTTTTCAACTAAGTATTGAAGCCTCCTTGAGAGGTGACTTAAGTTGTGCCCTTTATTACATTTTTGGTGCAACTTAGCACTTTATAAATTCTAATTTGGGTGAGTTGCGACAGCTCACATCAAATTTTGGCACTGTTACCGAGGACATCTTCTTCAAATCTTGATACATCTTGGTGGTACCTAGGTGAATGGTAAAATAGCTCTTATGGGCCTCCTCCAAGATCTCCTTTTAGAGATCACCACTTTCTGGTACACAGATTCCGCCTTCAAACCTCCACACCATCAGCATATTAGGCAAAACCCTTCAACTTTCCATCCTGTAATGCCTCTAGAGTTTCTTGAAACTCTCTATTCTCCTATTGGGCTTGAGTGATTCTTCCCCTAAAGTTGCTCGTCACACTAAGATGGCATGCCTTTATGCTCTTAGTGGTCAGGGTCATCCCTAAGTTTAGGTCTCTAAACTTTTCAATTAGCTCAACAACAATTTCCTACTTAAGGCGTCGACCACTACATTGGCCTTTCCAGGATGGTAGTTTACCCAAAATCATAGTCCTTCAAAAACTCCATCCACCTTCTCTGCCTCATGTTTAGCTCTTTCTAATCAAAGAGATACTTCAGACTCTTATGATTGAAAAACACGTTGAACTTTACTCTGTACAAATGATGTCTCTACACCTTTAGAGCAAACACTATAGCGGCTAACTTTAGGTCATGGGTGAGGTAGTTTGCCTTGTGAGGCTTGAGTTGTCTAAATGCATAGGCCACCATTTGCCTATTATGCATCAATACAAAACCCAATCCTTTCCTAGAAGCATCACAATATACCTTAAAAGGTACATTGGGGTTAGGTAGCACTAAAACTGCGGTTGAGGTTAACTTCTGTTTCAACTCTTGGAAACTTTTTTCACACTCAGGAGTCCAAGTAAAAAAGGTATTCTTCCTAATAAGCTTAGTCAAGGGTAAAGAAATCTGAGAAAATCCTTTAATAAACCAATGATAATAACCTGCCAAACCCAAAAAGCATCTAACCTCTGTTACCGTGGTAGGTCTCTCCTAGTTCATCATAGCCTCTATCTTACTAGGGTCAACAGCAATATCTTCTCTTGACACTACATGGCCTAAGAACTTTACCTCCTCCAACCAAAATTCATACTTAGGCAACTTGGCATATAGTTTCTTCTCTCCTAGGATCTCCAGCACTATCTTTAAGTGACATTCATGCCCCTTGTGGCTCTTGAAGTATATGAGTATGTCATCTATAAAGACAACCACAAACTGATCTAGATAGGGCCTAAAGATCCTATTCATGTGGTCCATGAACACAGTCGGAGCATTCGTCAATCCGAAGGACATTACGGTAAACTCAAAGTGGCCATAACGAGTGCGAAAGGCCGTTTTTGGTATATGCTCATCCCTTACTCAAATTTGGTAGTAACCTGACCTCAAATTGATTTTTGAAAATACTACCGCTCTCTTCAATTGATCCATCGAGTCATCGATCCTAGGCAAAGGGTACTTGTTTTTCACGGTTACTCGGTTTAATTGCCTGTAATCAACACATAATCTTATGCTCCCATCTTTCTTCTTTACAAACATCACCAGGGTTCCCCACGGTGACGCGCTAGGTCTTACAAACTTCTTTTCTAACAAATCCTCAAACTGGGTTTTTAACTCGGTTAATTCTAAAGAGGGCATCCTATAAGGTGCTATGGATATGGATCCTGTTCCCAAAAGTAATTCCATTGAAAATTCTATTTCCCTTACAGGGGGAAACTCAGGTATCTCATTCAGAAACACCTCGGGATAGTCCTTTACAATAGGTATCTTAACAAAGTTTTGCTCAAAGTCCACATTACTAGCGGTCAGGAGAATGTATCCCTTACTCTCTTCCTTACCACAGTTTATTCCTACGGTATTTATGTACAGACTTAGGGGTTTTCTAGGTTCACTGGGAATGGGAAGAAAGATAATAGACTTCTCATAACAATTTAACATTACACGGTTGGTATAAAGCCAATCCACGCCAAGAATTACGTCTAGACCTTGCATAGGTAAGCAGACTAAATCTAAGACAAAAGATCTCCCTTTAGCAACAAAGCTACAGTTTAGACAACATCTACAAGTCCTAACAGGTTTTCTAGTAGGGGTAGAAACAGTGAGATCAAAGGAAGTTCTGACACATGCAAATTGAAGGATTCAACATAAGAATGGGATATAAACGAATGGGTTGTGCCAGAATCCAAAAGTATAATTAAGGTTTTGCTATTCATTTCACACTTACCTTCCATGAGGTTCTGTGACGTCGTCTTCTCTTCAACACTGAGGGTGAAGACCCTTCCTTGGCATTGCGGCTTAGGATTGGGGGCCGTTTGGTTCCTCTCCGTACATTCTCGTGGGTAATGGCCGAGTTTCCCACACCAGTAGGAATCACTCAGGCCTGCTCGGCAGGGTAGGTCCCTATGAGGCTTCCTGTACTTGGGATATATGGCGGTAGGCATAGGCCTCGGGGGTGCTGCTGGGGTCCTCTGAGGTGCCTTCCCTCATTTGCGCCTTCTCCCGCGTTGACTAAAATCTCTTCGGGGGCCTTATGACTAGAATGGCGGCCTGGACTGAGGCCTTGGTTATGGTTGGAAAGGTGGTCGATTCTACGGCTTGAACCTTAGGGCTTGTGGTGCTAACTTCTTCGCAAAGTTATAGGTCCTTAGTGTGCTTAGCTTCTTTTGGCCGTCTTCAACGATGTGGCATTTGTTGACTAAGGTAAGGAAGTCCCTGATCTCCAAATGAGCCACCGCAACATTGATTTCAGCCTTCAGCCTGGACTCATGCTTAACACACTTCCAGTACTCATCGGGGTTTCCTTGGTACATCCTCGAGAACTTTATAAGCTCCACGAACTTAGTAGTGTACTGGCGATGCTCATACCTCCTTGAGTCAATTGCATGAATTTGATGTCTCTTGCATTCCTCACAGACTTCAAGAATTATTTCTCATAGAAATGAGCTTTGAATAGCTCCCAATCAATCACAATGTCGGCTGCTTCCAACAATCTCTGAGCACCGGTCCACTAGAATCCGGCATCTCCTTCTAGCGTGTATGTGGCGAAAGTCACCTTCTGCACCTCTATGCATGGGATTACTGTGAAGATCTTCTCCATGCTCTTAATTCACTCGTCGGTATGATTCGGGTTCAAGGTTCCCTTGAAGAATGGTGGGTTTGCCTTGCGAAACTCCCCGAAACGAGTGTGCTCAGGGATTTTAGTAGCATTATGACCATGGCCGGCATCAGCCTGGCAATCTTGGTCCATCCTTTTAAACATTGCTCTCATGGTCAGAGCCACATCTCAAAGGGCTTTAACGGTCTTGTTGTCCTGAGCGCAAGCAGTCAAGGTCCTATTCTGTTGTCGACGTGCCATTGGTTCCTATGCACATAAAACAACAAACATTGAGGTGATCAGGCTCAATACTCTATGTAAAGTGAGCTAGTTACCATGGCACATACAACATACAGTAGTCATGCATTTATAATGCTTAAGCTTATCCTATTGATAGAGCAACTACACATGACATATCTATTGCATCATGCTTAAGAAGCATAGTCAATCCCATCCTCAGGCTCTGTGAGAACCGAATTGCTCTGATACCAAAATGTAACATCCTAATATTTAACATAATACGCCTAGGACGTATTCAATTTAATTATTAGTTATTACTCTTTTGTTCCAGTTATTAATTTTAATTCTAATTTTTAGAAAATACTTCATGAAAATATGGGTAAATTTTTTTTTTTTTGAAATAGAAGAAGAAAACGTGAGCCATGTGCAAGGTAAAACTATGTCGATCGTTTCGCATAGAATAAAGAGTAGACATTCATATAATAAATGAAACACAAGACATATAACAACCATCATGGGTATATATATAAAATTTTACCATACACCAAGATCAAGTAGTAGCATTAGTATAGTCATCCGTACGAATACATAAGGCAACATAAAATACATAAACCAGAAGCCTTGCCCATTCTAGTGCATCTAAAGTAGATAATCCCTAAAAGTAAAAGAAGGCTATCCTATGTAAAAATATGCGCACATGCACTACTAAGACCACCACTAACTCCTACCGCTGCCAGTCCCAAGGGGGAGGAACAACCAACCCACTAGGCCAGTTCGGCCGGAGTGGCCAAACGGTGATAGGGTTGGGCATGGGCTCGGCGACGGGGTATCATCCTCGCTCTACCTCCTCGAATTGGCTAAGTTACCATAGCCTCACTGCCTCCACCGATTTCCACAGGCACGGTGGGGGAGGAACCAATGGATGGGATCTCTATGGCTGAGTACTCGGATGGATCCATCTCTAAATGAGCAGGGGGAGAGCAGGGAACATACTCTGAGTAGTCCCAGACAGCTGAGGTAGCAGCAAGGGTGCGGCGAGTCTGCTCTCCACAAGGGTGCGTGCGCTCGAAGAGAAGCTTGTCGGCAAAAGGCAAACTAGAAGAGAAATGGAAATTGGTGACTGGATGAGTAAACGGGGACTCCAAGAACACAAACATACGGACGGAATAGTAGCCCACAAAATGGTATGACTGGTGTGTGGCATCAAAACGGAGCTCCCACGTCGGTGCGTCAACGTAGATCACGAATGCCGCCATTGTCTTTTCAAGACGCAATGGAAAGAAAAGATAGAGGGAGTGAGAAACTTAAGAAGAATCTCAGTAGGGCATCCTCTTATCCTAGTGTCATCATCTACGTCCTCAGAAACCTCGGGTTTCATTATGAAATAGTGAGCATGCGTAAGGTTCAATTATTAAGTTCTAAAATACCAATTACCGAGGTCTATTCATTTTAATATGAATCTTGGATGTTAGGAATACATCATACCTCATCATGAAATGCATGTCAAAACAAGGTGCAACATACCATATAGAAACATAAGTGATGCACATAGAACATGGTAAACATAGCATGAATTACTTCATTTTACTCTTTAGGTGACTTAATCTATTTTTTCTCTCATTGGGGGCCACCCTCTTACTCTCTCCTTTCGAGAGTTCTAGGTTATGAGTTCTTTGGTCCTACGGTATCTTATGTTCTGACTCTTACGGGTCTTAAACTTGTGATGTAATTAACCTATCATCTTCTATCAAACTTTTATGCACCTAACGGTTCTCTTTTAACAAAACTTATTATTAGTCATGCTCTCTATTAAATCTGAACATCAACATTCCTTAGGGGCAGCACTTTAAACTTAAAATTGTGGGGTTCTAGAACTTACGTTTTAGACCCTTTCTTGGTTCTGTCTTCGCCTAAGGAGCTATAAGTTAAACCTAAACCAATTATGAGACATTCCTATGTATAAGGACTAATTATAAACCATGTCTACCATATTATGAGGTTGCTGGACAGATTCTAAAATTAAGTGTTCTAGGAGTTCTAGAATTGCGGTTTTACGGTTTACTAGTTACTAGTTTCTCTATAGGTGCTAAAATTCAATCCTACTTCAATTGTAACCAAATTTTTCATGATTAAACAATCCTAATCTGATTATATTCCAATTGAAACAGTTTAGGAAGTATCCAAAAATAAATGGGTTAAAACTATGCTAAATCTTGACTTTACGGTTTTTCTAGAAAGCTAGTTTCTCTCCTATCATGCATAGAAATGTTCCTACTTCAACATACATAATTTTTTACTCATTCAAACACATCAAAACATCATCATACAGCAGCAAACTCATCATGGAAGAATCGAAGCATTAAGTCTCCAAAAAGATGCATAACTTGATACTTTTAAAATATATAAGTTGCTAGTTTCTCTTGGAATCATTTTCAAGACTTCTAAAACTCATTTGCAAACCATTTTATTTTGTAAAAGAGCTAAAAACATCCTTAGGTCAATGACCACTTGATCCCTTCTTAAAAGAGTATTAAATTCATAAATCTTGTTGGTCTTAATCTCATAGAATTCATGAGGCTTAAAGAGAATTCTTAAAACTTAGATTGTTGGCCCGTGTAGCTAGATGAAACTCATTCCAAGTTCATCATCACTACTTGGCTGAGATTATGCATTCAAAGAATGCTCCCACATTAAACTTTAGCTTGAGATAAAATGGGCAAGTCCTTGAGCTCTAAGGTCTTTAAGTGACGACATAATTTAAACATGCTATGCACTTCATTTTTATTCTTCATTACAAAATAAAGTGAGAGCTTAAAGTAAATATGCAAGACTTGAATTATAAATATGTAAAGCTTGAATTAAATATGCAAGACTTGAAATATAAATATGCAAAACTTAAAATATAAATATGCAAGTTCATTTCTTTATTTTAGTACTCTAGGCCCAGTAACAATCGACTTTAAGGCCGAAATAGAAAGGTTTTGAGATTTAGTTGAGTGATAGTGCAACTCTCATTTTAAATCTTTACGTTCTTTAGTGATGAAAAGTAAATATGCTAGACAAGAATGTAAATATGAGATGCACTTCATTCTTTGTCCTTTAACTTTAAGTGATGGCTTGGAAAATAAATATGAATGCAAAACTCAAAGTAAATATGTAATGCATAAGCTTGAATTTAAATATGAATGCTAGTCCATTTTATTTCTTATTAGAGCTCATACAAGACTTTAAAGGAACTTAAACCTCAACCCAAACTTATCATGACAAGATAAAGTAAAAACAAGAGTGAACCTCAAGAGTTCCTTAAAAACTCAAAGCTTCTTTTCTTGAAATGTAGACATAAATAACATTTTTATTAAAACTCAAGCTCTAAAGGCCTCATTGTGATGAACACATAGTCATCATCTAGAAGCCCTCATCATCAAGCCATTGTGAACCTTATTGGCCATCATGGCCGAAAATGTGAAGAAAGAAAAGGAAAAGGAACCAAAACTTTTAAGAGGAAAAGGAAACATTTGAAACTCTAGAGACCATGATCTTGGTGATGCATTAGCACCAACATCTTGAGTCCTCATCATTGAGTTCATGTGACCATTTTAAAACATCATCAAAGTGAAAGGTTTCAAGGATTCAAGAAGAAAACTAAAAACATCTTTAACTTAAGAACAAAGATCAAGCTTTAGAGATTATTCAAGTGATGAACATCATCATGAAGCCTCATCATCAAGCTCTCATTCCTTTGCTCTCAAAGGCTCATGGCCGAAACAAAGAAGGAGAGGAAGAAGAAAAGAAGTTCTAAAAAGATTCAAGAGAAACTATGAACACATAAAGAGATTAAGAACTTTAAATGAAAGAACTCTTGAAAGAAAATCCCTACCAAGTGATTTGAAGGTTGGGATGAGAGAAGAGGATGAAGAACTTGAAGACTTGAACTTGAGAGAAAAAGGAAACTTTGAAGTGCTCTTTGAAAACTAACACTTAGCAAATGAACCCAAAATGATGCAAGTTCACCCAAGCAAGCTATTTATAGAGAAATGAAACAAATGAAAGGTGCAAGGAGGAGGGAAGGCTTCGGCCATCAGCCTCATGGGCAGCCCATGAGTTCCATGAGGTGAGATAATGTGGTCTTGAGGCATGGTGAGGTATGGTTCAAAGTATGGTGAAGTATGGTTCAAGGTATGGCTTCAAGCATGGTTCTTTGAGTGAGAAGCAATTCAACATGTGTTGTAAAAGAGAAAGAGAGGGCCGCATCAGCCATGGGGAGGGTTTTCTTTCATTTTAATTGTGGTTTAGAGTTGTGTTTAGGTGTATCTTTGATTAGGATTAAGATTAGGAATTTTCAAGAAAGTGTTTAGGTGAGGAAATGGGTAATTAAGGTTGTCAAGACATAATTAAGGAGTGTTCTTGCATCATTAGTGAGTTATAAACTCATTTTAGTGTATAAACAATTCTAGACACAATTTCTTGATTTAAGGAATTGGAGAGAGAAAACACTATTCAAGATCCAAGAGTGAAATTTTGAGTTTTAGAAAAGAGATTTAAATATAATCTAAGCAATCTTAGGTTCTAATTAATTTTAATAATTTATTTTGACTCTAGATTAATTATGGAAATTAATTAATCTTCGATTAGAGCCTAATATTACTTAGATTTGTTTAATTACGTCATTAAGCTCAAAAATACTATTCTAAGGGCAAAATTGTAATTTTGTACTAAAACTGCCCGGGACCACCCGGACTCGAACAAATGTTTTGAAACATGTAAAAACATTGTTTTAAATCTCTGGGGAAAGTTTCAGGCTCAAACGGCACCTTTACCCGCGTAAAACGCCATAAGGGTATTTTGGTCATTTTGACCCGAAACTGTAGAAAATGAGACTTTCGCCTCCGGAACCACTCAAGGGTCATTCAATCCTCTTCAAACATTGAGTTGGCCCTTCGAGGACTTCCAGGTCGGCCATCCTCGAATTCTGAGCCGAAAATGACCTCAGGGGCATTTTGGTCATTTTCTACTCAGACAGAAAATCGAGGCGTTACAATGACCCTGAGGCTGGACCAGCAAATGTACTTCCTTGACGTAAATCAAGACTATTGACCAATTTTGCCTTTAATCACAATAAAAGTATCTTTGGAGATTTTTAGAACATCAGTTTCAGCAGAATACTTTTAATCTTGAGAATTGAAGATGCCCAAAGATATAGGACTTTTCTTCAAGTTCGGTATGTAATGAACATTAGTTAGCGTTCTCAGAACTCCATCATGCATCTTGATTTAGACTATTCCAATACCAACTACTTTATTGGACATATCATTTCCCATAAGGACAACACCATCAATTGACAAGTAATTTGTAAACCAATTTCGATTCCAACACATGTGATAGGAGCAGTCTGAATCAAGCATCCAGGTATCATCAACTGAACTGGATGATACTACGAGAATGTTATTAGTACTTTTAGCAACACTTGCTGCATAACTTGAATCTTTGCCTTTTTTGCCTTTGAGCTTCAGACATTCTTCTCTCAAGTGTTAGCTCCAGAACCCTATCAATATGAGCTTATTTGTTTTGAATGACAACAAAGCCAATTTAAATAAAATGCTTTGAAGAATGACTGATGTTTCTCTTGAGTTTCTTGTAAGATTATAATAGGTTTTTATCATTTAGCAAGAGCAAGGCTTACTCAAATGAGAATATATTTCACTATGCAAGTGTAAACATGTTTATCTTATGTTACAAGATTTGAATTGAAATAGAAGTGAAATTATATCTTTATTCAAGTAATTAATAGCTAACGATAAGTAGAGGATTTCAACGCTATAAGAAACCAAGTCCTCAGACTTTAGAAAGTAGCACTAGACATTAGAAAGTATGCTTACATGAAGATATCAAACAATCTCTGAAGACTAGATGCTATACTCTCTTTAATTAGCACAATCGCAAATCAGTCATCATCAAAATGCTTGGAGTGAAGATCAGAAAATGAAGTTTTAATCAAGGAACTGATTGCACACGTTAGAAAGCTCACTTTACTATGCAGCATTCAGCATTACTGGAAATAGAGGGAAATTTGAATTTGAATTTGAATTTTGAAATTCAAAGAGTCAAATCTTGTTGCTAGAACTGGTCAATCATGGTTCAGAAAGTAAGAGCAATTTTCTGAAAGGCATCAGAAGCCTCTTTTCTTTAATGGCTTCTAATTGATTTGACAGATAGACATGCTACTCTATTAGAATATATTTCCAAGATACAAATAGATGATCAACACCTATCCCTCGAAGAACAAATCATAGGCAACGGTCATATCGAAGACCTCTTTTAAATAGAGATGTTGTACTCTATTGTAAAAGAGAGAGACTCCATGCATAGAGAAGAAATTCTTCAAAAATTTCTCCTCATCTCTAGTAAGGTTCAAATCATTATGTAATCAGATTCCTTACTTGTAAAAACCTTCCTTCTATATTCCTAATTAGATTTATGCTCTTCCCAGGGAAGAAGTGATAGAAGGAAGTCATTCAAGTTTTCCCAGGAACCTTTCATGTATATGTTAAGAAAAGCTGAGTATAGGTTAGTTTGGGTGGCAAACCAAACACTTAACCTTTGTATTCTTGTTCCAGTAGTGATCGTTATGAGATAACTTGGAGAGGATATTGTAAAACTACTTGTAATGCGACAGTAAGATATTCTTGCTAATCACGGTTTAGCTTGAAGAGGCTAGTCAAAGATACTTGCAACTTAAAGAGGCTGGGATAAGACTACTTGTAGCTTGGAGAGATTGGTGCAAGACTAATTTCAACATAACAGTAGAGGTTGCTATTGGTCACGGGTTTCAGCTTGGAGAGGCTGGTGCAGAACTACTCGGTTCAGCTTAGAGAGGCTGGTGAAGAACTACTCAATCAGTGGCACCAAGTGATTTCTAAAGGTCACAGATGAAAGCATAAGAAGGCTAATGTAAAGACTATCCATTTGCTCTTTCTCAGGTTGAGAAAGATTTTCTTAGTGGAACCTCAACATTTGTTGAGTACTAGATGTAGGCAGTTTGGTTGAATCAGTATAAAAATATTTGTGTCTCATCTTTCTCTCCTTAATCTTCTTTATATTTATTAGTTATGCTTTATTATTTATTTATACGCTGAAATATTGTTCTCACTGTTCTGCTTTTTTTTTTATGATGAACGTTCATTAATCAGCTTCAGAGAATTACTTTCTGAAACCACTAACAATGTTTCCACTGCACTACAAGTTTTACACTTGATAGTATTTGTTTTCAAGTGTTTCAGAAAATGAAAGAAGACGCAATACATGATTTAACCCCCCATTCTCATACACACTTCTACCTATAAGTGGTATCAAGGTGAGGTTTCTGAGGGGTTAAGCAATCCAACGATTGCAGAGGACAAATATCTGAGGGACAGAATGGCATACATCCTCTTCACAAGATCAATCTATCAACTTACCATCTTTTGTTGCTGAGATTCTAGGATCTGGCATAGTTCACTCAAATGGTGAAAAGGATTCCAAAGAGACCCATGGACAAGAACATCACAAAGGAGAAAGTTCAGTTATTTCACTAAGTCAAGCCTCTGTTCATATATGCTCTAAGCTAAAGCTGAATATATGCTACATATGTATTGCTTATTACATATGAAAGGCTACATGAAACAGACTGTACATGATGTTTGAAGATCTTAAACCATTTCAAGATATCCCTGATCCTGAGGTTCTTATATCAGATGCAATGCAACGCTAAAGCAATGAAAATTACTAAAACTTCCTTTGAAGAAGAAAGATCTGATATTGATATCTGAGATTGAATATGGAGATGAGATCTCTGTTAGTGGAAAATTTTAAAAGTCTATAACGACTAAAACAAGGAGACATTAATCTCATGAATGACAAATCAGGACAAAGATCATCTTGAGAAAGAAATATGCTTATCGCAGTAAGAATAGACCTCATGTATCAGTATTCCAAGCCTAGAGCTTAACAGATATATCCCTACATAAAGAAAAAGAATGTGCTAGACATCCAGAAAGAAGATGTGTCAGGAGATCATAATGTGCTAATATTTGCTGCCATTCTGTGCTTCATAACTAAAGAACATCAACAGAGATAAGTGAGGTAAATATATCTGCATCTCATCTTTCTTAGAATATATTATTTGGTTCATGTGATAAGTTGTTAGAAGTTTATCAAGCTTATTCTCCTATATATCTCGAACCAGTCAAAGAAATCATAAGGTTGCCATGAAAACTTTAGAAAATCAAGCCTGAAGCTGCAAAGTTGAAAGTAAGACATACTCTAAGGAGATTTTATTCTTCTCAAGTTATTTAAATATGAAGCCTCCAAAATGTTATATGAAAATGTTAGAAAGTTATTTCTGAATTCTTAAGAAGACTTCATGGCTTCTAAAGATCTGACCGATAATGGTTGACATATTTCAAAATTTTATTTTTGTGAAACTGATCAGTATCTATAGTTTTAGAGAACTGGTCTAAGATATACAGAGGAAATACAAGATCAAAAAGCTATGCAACTTTATCTATTATATCAATCTTTTGTTTCTATTCTTCCTGATGAATGAAGAGATACCTTCCTAACAAATGATTCCTGAAAAGGAATTCCATTAGAAAGGTTGGAAAATCTTTCTCTTTGAAACTAACCAAAAGGACCCAAGGAAGTCTGGGTACCAAAATCAAATCCTTTTCATAGGTATATCTGAAAAGTTTCTTTGGCTAAAGTTTCAAGGAGCAAACAGATGATGATCATTCCAGATACCATGTTTTAAACCTAAGAGTTATCGTAAGTTTTGAAGGATGAACTACTCAAGAATCTCTCAAGTACGATGATGGAAAGCTTAAAGAAAATCTTGCTGAAAATCTCGATGATCTTAAGGAAAAACCCGAGAAAATGCATCTCAAGGAAACTCCAAAAAGCTAGCAGATGAAACCCAAAGCTTCAGAAAGTAAGCTCCAAAACCTCAACACTTCAGAAAGTATGCTCGGATCTTCCAAGATGATCAGAAAGTAATCCGTCTAGACTACAATATAAGCAGTATGAAGATGATACAGAAGCTAAAGGATTTAAACGTATAGAACCTTCTGTTTTAAATACAGTCTTCTATTGTCAAAGTTCATGGAGTGACTCCTAAGGGTATGAGAATAAAGTCACCCCCTGATTATATATCAACCGTGCTTTTATCACCACCATTGTATCTAAATATATTGAAAAGACTGAGCAATCAAAGTTGGGTAGAAGCTATATTGAATGTGCTGACCTAGTTCAAGAAAAAGCAAAGTCTACACATCATGATTAAAACATCATCATCAATACAAAGAAGACGTTCAAGGACAATCTGGACAAAGCTGACATCATCAGGGCAAGTATGGCTGCATAAGGTTATGTGACACCCTAAAAATTATCTAAAAATTAATTTGAGCTTTATCAATCATAATTTCAAAAATTTGATAGTTTGAACAATGATGAGGACGATCTAATGGATTTGTAAAAAAAAAAAAGTGAATAGTATTTTGCGGTCCCCGCGGACCCACCGAGACAATCGAAACCCTAGAATTGGGACCCGGAGATGCCCGAAATTGAGAAATTATATGATTATGGTTAGAAATAGGTAGAAATAAAGATTTTATACCCGAAATTATTTTTCAGGCAATATTTGATTTCCCGGATACACTGTTTTACTCGTTCAGTAAAATTTCGATGTGTATTTTTTAACGCCGAAAACTAATTAGATCTCTACAAAAAGAATAGCCTTATCTCTTTAAACTAAATAAATGGCTAAGATTCAATCTTGAATTACAAGATTGAATCATAGCCATCCAGTTCACCTTTTTAGATTAGGATTTATCTAAACATATTATATAATATCATGTCATAATTACAAGATATATATTGACTCAAAATCTTCTCCAAGAAGACAAGCAATCCTCGGCCATGAACCAGCTGAATACAGCCTCCATTTCTTTCCTTCCAAACCTCCATTGATATGTTTCAAGCTTCAAAAATCATAGCCTAAAGTTGCTAAACACTCAAACTTCCTTCACTAAACTTGTTCTACACCTCAATACCTACAAAACTAACCGATTGGAATTTGAATCCATCATAGTTTTCCACCTTGAGAGATCATTCTTCACTGCCTAAGGGAGTCTTTGGGCTTGAATTGGTGGCCTTGAAGTGAAGGGAAATCAATTGGAACAACCTTTGAAGTTATAAAGCTTTGAAGCTTTCAAAGTAGGGTTTTCTTTGGCCTTTTTCTTTCAAACTTTTTCTGAGAAATTCTTACTGGTTTCAATCCAAAATTTCTGGATATATTGGTTGATAATATGATGATATTGATGTGTTAATTTTGGTGGAGTGTTTGGGGTTGTGGAAAAAGCATTTTTATCAAAAGAGATTCTGAAATGGTTTGCTGGATTTTCGATTTTCCTACTGGCAGTGATTGTTCACGAATTTTTTGAGGAAATTTTGGGTGTTTTCATGAGCTATAAAAATTTTATGTTGAAGATAACATCCTAGGATAGTTCCATGAATTTTTTTGAGCTCTGGTTTTGACTCCTAATGCCTTGAGAAATTCAAAAACTGAAGTGGTAACTATACTGCCTGAAATGTTGAATCTGAAACTGTGAACTTGTGAAATTTTATTAACCTAGCAAATGATCGAATTATTAGCTGAAATTTTCACAAGATGTTGAGAACATATTGAGGTCCAAGTGTAATTTCTTTTACAAAGTTCTGGGTTCATTTGATAGGGTATAAAAATTGAGACTTCTGGCTATTGGCTAAGAGTGTGTAGTTTCTGACCACTAAATTTGTAGAATTTTGTTAATATAGTTAGAGAACTCTAATTACCCTGAGATTTTTACAGGACCTTGATGACACATTGAGGTCTCCTTGATAATTTTTATAACCTCTGAAACGATTTTTTTATGTGTAAATAAATCCGTGCCACAATAGTGTGAAATTTGCCATTGTGCTGAAAATAAATTGATGTTTTGAATTGATGAAATGATGGCATTTTGTACTAGTATGACATGAGTACCTGAATATGAGGATGAATAATTGAGCATGTGAACTTATTGATGAGGTTAGGTACACATAGATATGAATGAGTATTATAATTGCTTATATGCAAAAGAAAAGCATAAGATTATGTTTCTTGGACTGGAGAAAATAAATCCAGCTTGTTAGGGAAAGTAAACCTAAGTACCAAGAAGAGCATAAGATTTATAATCCTTGGGTTGGAGAAAGTAAATCCGGTCTGTCGGGGAAAGTAAACCTAACTACCCTTGAATTGAGTTGGGGAAAGTAAACCTGGCTAGGAATAGGTCTGTGTGAGAATTGGAGAAAGTAAATCCAATGATCATGTATAGGAATGAGTTCAGTCCAAAAAAGCAGTCTATTACCCATTATTGCCACCCTGGGGACGACGGTACGTAACGTCTAGATGTGACAAGATTAGTCAAGGGCCAAGGCAAGTTTAAGAAGTAAATTTTTTAAGAAATCTTGTCTTATATGCCGAGTAAATAAGTTTAGTATTGATATTGCGACCAATATATTTAAGTGGAAAATTAGTAGTATATGATGTTGAGTAGTATGGTATATGTATATTAAGTAATTGAATGTTAAAAGTAACCCACTTCGGAAGTATGATTTGGAACTTTAAAAATAAACCGTTATTATATAATGCATGACCACTTTTTCTTAATAAACCGAAGTGGTTGTGGCAATGACGATGACATTATAATTGTGTTTGGGGGAGTTACCCTACTGAGAATTGTACAATTCTCACCCTTATGTTTTTGTATTCCCGTGTCGTCTCCAGGTTGACACAAAAAATGTAACACCCTAGTAATTAACCAGATACACCTAGGTTGAATCTGATTAATGACTAGACTTTACTCCTTGCTTTGGTTCTTTCTTCATAATTTAAAAATACTTAGTGAAATTACGAGCCATTTTTTTTTTAAACACATAATTGAAAACGTGAGCCGAGTACAACATGAACGAGTAAGTGGAGTATAATAAGACGTTTAAGAATATATCACATCATATCACTTAGGCTCCATCATATAACATCCATAAGCACATTATAGCATATATTTACATACAATAACCTCACTCAAAGGGTGGGTTATGTTCATACATCATTATCTTATACAAACCCATAAAAGAAAATATACATAAGGAAATACATGCCCCTAAACTAGATAACTCCATAAGCCGGGAAGGTTATCCTAAAACTAGGGTGCATGATCACACGTAAATCTACTAAGAACCCTCTATGGCCACTGTCCTGGAAATGGGGGAATAAATCCGATCCACTAATGAGCTCCCTCGGGAGGGGACACACGAGATGCACCAGTCAGTCGCATGGACGGCCTTCTTGCTAACCTCGGCTGAACAACTGTTTCCTTACTACCCTCTCTTACACGTGTGGGAGTAGGAGCAGAGCTCTCATAATATACATGAGTAGGAGTGTCCTTTGAAGGATCAGTTTCAGAATATCTCATCTCGAGAACATACTCTGGAAATCCATGGACAGCAGATAAAGCGGGATAAGAACGTAACATCCTTTCATCAAGTGGACGTGCATGTTCGAAAACCATTTCATCGCCATAAGGAGAAGTAGGAGAAAATCGATAACTAGGGACAGGATGTGCAAATGGACGACCTATGTAAATAAAAACACGAACTGCGCACCTCCCTTCAAAATGATACAAGCGATGCACCGGAACATAGTGAAATTCCCAAGTAGGGGTATCAACGAACAGGACGAATGTCACCATCTGAATCTTAACATGTCATATTTACAATGAACTTTTCCTTTATCATTACATCATTATCAAATAACATGCATAAAAGAACGTCATATAATATTAGCTACACGTGGACATAGTGCACATATTTCATTTCTTTAGTGCCTTAGGTGACTTAAAATCTTATCATCATCATTATTTTCCTTAGGCCACCCTATACTCCACCCTTTTGGGAGTAATTTAGGTTATGAGCTCATACTTTACTAGTCGTCACTAGCATATACTTATTCCTTTTGATAAGCTAAAGTCCCGACTCTACCCTTTTGAGAGAACGGGTTAGGGGGCTAAAATCACCTTTTCACCACCTATAGTCTGATGGTTCCAAAGGATCATTTTCTTATAAGTTTAAGTCACCATTAAATCTTTGCATGTTATATCATAATACAATTCATAAACATCATAACATTTTCTCATTTATAGTCTTAAGCTAGAATAATATATATCAACTGTAATCATGCATATGGGAGATTCCCAGCAAAGAGAGGTGGGTCACAATGGACACGCTTAAATACCAAGTCTTTCCTTAGCCAGAACCTTTCCGAATTACACTTTTACAATGATACACTTTCTTCTAGCAACAAAGGTAAATTTTACATAATAAAAAACATTTCATGTATAAGCATTCTCATTATTTGCAACAGCAACTATAACATGCAAGCCAGGAAATCATTCAATGATATCAAGTACTTAATAAGCATCCAATCCTTACATAGAATTATCAATTATAGAACTAATGAGTTACTAAACCAATTATGAATCATTCTCTTAACAATAAACCATAATTATCACAACTTCAATCATATCAAATCATTATCACAAATTGATACTAAACTCAGATCAGTGGCCGAATCATGAACCTCATGCAATTACATAGAATCATATTTTAAGTGCATATAAAATACTAGTTCCCCGTAAAATCCTTGCAAAGCCTTAAAACTCATTTAGAAACTAGTTCTTTTGTCAAATTTGGGAGGATCTTCATAACTAAAATTCTCACTTAAGATAAAAGGAGTAAGTCTTGAGCTTTAGAGATTTAGGTGACATCTTAGAATTATAAACATGTTATACAACCTTATTTTAATCTTATCTTTATAAGGTGATAGCTTGGAATTATAAACATGATATGCAATTCCATTTCTTTATCTTTAAGATTTAAGGTGATGACTTGAAAATTAAACATGATACAAGAAACTGGAGCGGCGGTAATCCGCACAGGACCAGTAGAGGGAGAAGAGAATATTAAGAAACTGGAGCGGCGGTAGTCCACACAGGATCAGTAGAGGGAGAAGAGAATATTAAGAAATCGGAGTGGCGGTAGTCCGCACAGGACCAGTAGAGGGAGAAGAGAATTATTATTACATCTTTTTAAGCTCCAATCTCAAGACTTTTTAAAGAATAAATTCTTTAACTCCAATAATCATATTTCTTTGCTTGTCATACATGGGCAAGTCTTTGAGCTCTAGGATCTTTAGGTGATGGCATAAAGTAAACATGCCATGCGTTGATTCTTTTAGCCATTATAAAATATAGTGAGAGCATAAATTAAATATGAGATGCAACCTCTTTATTATCTTGAAAGATTAAGTGATGACTTGAAACATAAACATGAAATACAAGCTTGGAATTTAAACATGAGAAATGCAAGTTCATTTATTCATTCTTGAAAATTTAGTGATGACATAGAAGGTAAACATGGTTATGCAAAGCATAAACTTAATCATGGATGCAAATTCATTTTGTTTCTTTACTAGAGCTCCTTCAAGACTTTAAAAGAATTATAAATTCAACCCAATACATATCTTAACAAGAAATAAAAACATAAAAGGAAAATACATCTTTCAAGTTCTAAACTAAAAATCTTTGTTTTAGCATCATAAAGCATTATTCTTTAAAGTTTTGCATCAAGTGGAATTTTCAAGCTTTAGAGGCCTAACTTGTGATGGATTTACAACCCACCCTCAAGGTCCTCATCATCAAGCCATCATCTTAGTTCCACCTAGGCCATATGGTTGAATTGGTTAAAGAAAAATTGAAGAGGAAAACCAAAATGAAAAGCTAAGGTAAGTTCATAATTTCATCATTTTGAGCTAAAAACACAACTCCTCAAAGCATAGAAATAAATTTAGAAACTACTCCCTACCTAATCTGAGTTGAAGAAGAGGAAGAGAACTTGGTTTTTTGAAGTGAAATGAAACAAAATCTCTTTGAAAAAATTGAAGAAAGAATTCAGCCAAAGAGGAGGAAGAAAGAAAGTTTTTGGTGCTCCTAAAAACTAGTTATGAACCAAGCATTCCAAGACCACTCAAGCAAGCCTATTTATAGAAGATTTTGAGGCTTCTAATTGGCCAAAATGATGAGGTAGTGGACGGAATTTTGCAGGAGAAATAAGGGAGGAAAAATCATTTTAGACAAAGTTGTATGAAATTAAGGAATTATGTCTCTTATGGTGACATTTTGGCATTTTGTTTTAGTGCAACTTTTGGCAATAATTCAGCTACATAATGGCATCAATAATTTCATCCATTACAACCCAAAGAAGTGAAATTTGTGTGTTCCATGCATTATTTAGGTGTAGGCAAGGTACTCATGTAATTTAGAGAATTTACGGTTAAGGGTTTAAGTGAATTAGTAAGCAATTTGGGTGTTTTTGAGCAATTTTGGGTTCTAATCAATCTAAATACATAATTTTGACTCTAGATTAATATTTAGAATTTAATAAGCTTTAATTTGAGCCTAATATTGCTTAGGTTTCGTATCTGAATCAAAAATCCCGAAATTCAAAAGCGCCCAAAAACAGGGGCAAAATCGTACTTTCACTTAAAAACTGCCCGAGGCCACCCGAGCTTAACCAATGGTTAATCATGGCTTAAAAACACATTTTAAAACATTTTAGTGAGGTTCGGGCTCAGTCGGCACGCACATCGGAGTTAAAACAGCTGCAGGGGCGTTTTGATCATTTCGCGCGTCGGAACTCAAAATTGATATCCTTCTGCTCTATTAACACACATAACACAAACAATCCTTTATTATCCTCAAAATATCCCCTTGAGAATAGGTGGGGCCCACGATCCTCATTTTCTGAGTAAAATAACTTCAGGGGCATTTTGGTCATTTTATACGTACAGAAATTCGGGATTTGTGACTCTCGCATGAATCGTTCCTAACCTCTCTTCTAATGTTGTATTCCTTTATTGAGGATTGTTCGGCCTCAAATCTTATGTAATAATTACCTACGGTAATTCGGTAATTGAGTAATTTCTAATGGCAGTAAAAATTACAGTAAAAATTGGGGCGTTACATTACTCCCCTCCTTAAAAAGAATTTCGCCCCGGAAATTCATTACCTGAGAACAACTCGCGGTATTGTGCTTTCATGTTTGATTCCAGCTCCCATGTAAGTCCTTCGGTTTCACCCTGTCCCCATGCTACTTTGACCAGGGGTACAGCCTTGTTCCTTAACTGCTTAACTCCTCGGTCGACGATTCTCGTGGGTAGTAAGTTAAATGTCAAGTTATCTCTTAATTGTACATGTTCTGGCTCTAGTACATGACTGGTCGATTGATACTTTCTTAAGCGAGAGACATGGAAAACATCATAAAGGTTGGATAGACTGGGGTAGGGCTATACGGTGAGCTACTGTGTCCTACTTTGATAAGGATTTCAAATGGACCAAGAAATGCTGGGCTCAATTTCTTTACTTTTATTGCTCACCTATGCCTGTGGTGGGGGTCATCCTTAGGAACACGTGGTCCCCTTCTTGAAAATCTAGCGGTTTTCGCCGCTTGTCCGCATAGTTTTTCTATCGACTTTGAGCAGTAAGAATCTTATCCCTAATCTTCTTGATTTGTTCCATTGTTTCCTTCACAATATCAGGTCCGAGTAAACTTTGCTCTCCGGGTTCATACCAACATAAGGGAGATTGACATTTCCGTCCATAGAGGGCCTCATACGGTGCCATACCGATACTTGCATGATAATCAAGTTGTTATATGCAAATTCAATCAGTGGCAGGTACTTATCCCAACTTCCCCTTTGATCTAAAACACATGCCCTTAACATATCCTCCAAGGTTTGGATAGTTCTTTCAGATTGACCATCTGTTTGGGGGTGATAGGCCGTGCTTAGACACAGCTTTGAACCAAACGCCTTTTGAAAGGCTCCCCAAAATCGTGACGTAAACCGCGGATCCCGGTCCGAGATTATCATCGACGGCACCCCATGTAACCTTACTATCTCCTGAATATATAATTGTGCTAACCTATCCAAGGAATAAGTCACCTTAATAGGTAAAAAGTGGGCTGACTTCGTCAATCGATCCACGATTACCCATATGGTATCATGATTCATTTGGGTCCTCGGTAATCCAGTCACAAAATCCATGGAGATACTATCCCACTTCCACTCGAGGATCGACAGAGGTTGCAGCATTCCGCAGGGTTTTGGTGTTCAATCTTCACCTTTTGACACACCAAGCACTTACTCACCCATGTGCACACATCTTTCTTTATTCAGGACCACCGAACAGCTTTTTCAAATCTTGATACATCTTGGTGGCACCAGGATGAAGGGTAAAATGGCTCTTATGGGCTTCCTCCAAAATATCTTTTCATAGGCCACCAGTAGCGGTACACATATTCGACCTTTAAACCTCCACAAATCGTCCATTCCTTGGGTAAAACCTATCAACTTTCCCGCCTTCACGCCTCTAAAGTCTCTTGAAACTCACCATCGTCCCCTTGAGCTTGAACAATCCTTTCTTTGAACTTCCTTGTCACTCTAAGATGACAAGCTCTGATGCCCTTAGTGGTCAAAGTCATTCCTAGGTTTAAGTCCCTAAATTGCTCAATCAATTCAACCTCCTTCACCATCAAACGGGACACTTGTAAGGACTTTCTACTCAAAGCATCAGCTACTACATTAGCTTTACCAGGATGGTAGTTCAATCCAAAATCATAATCTTTCAAGAACTCCATCCATCGCCTTTGCCTCATGTTTAGCTCTTTTTGATCAAAGAGATATTTCAAACTCTTGTGATCGGAAAACACCTCAAACTTAACTCCATATAAATGGTGTCTCCAAATCTTTAGAGCAAACACGATGGCAGCTAACTCAAGGTCATGGGTAGGGTAGTTTGCCTCATGTGGCTTGAGTTGTCTTGATGCATAGGCCACCACTTGCCTATCTTGCATCAATACACAACCTAAACCCTTTTTTGAAGCATCACAATACACCTCGAAAGGCACATTGGGGTCGGGTAACACTAAAACAGGGGTCGAGGTTAGCTTGTGTTTTAACTCTTGAAAGCTCTTTTCACATTGCGGGGTCCATGAAAAATGGGTGTTCTTCCTAGTCAGCTTGGTCAAAGGTAGGGAAATCTGGGAAAATCCCTTGATAAATCGACGGTAATAACCGGCTAAACCCAAAAAGCTCCTTACTTCAGTTACCGTGGTTGGTCTTTCCCAGTTTACTACCGCTTCTACCTTACTAGGATCTACAACAATTCCTTTCTTAGATACTACATGCCCTAAAAATTGCACCTTATCCAACCAAAACTCACACTTGGAAATCTAGGCATATAGTTTCTTTTCCTTTAAGATCTCCAGTACTATGGTCAGGTGGCATTCATGCTCTTCATGGGTCTTAGAATATATGAGAATGTCATCTATAAAGACAACTACAAACTGATCTAAATAGGGTCGAAAGATCCTATTCATGTAATCCATAAAAATAGCTGGAGCATTGGTTAACCCAAAGGACATTACTGCAAACTCAAAATGGCCGTATCGAGTGCGAAAGGCCGTTTTAGGTATGTCTTCATTTCTCACTCTAATTTGATGGTAGCCTGACCTCAAATCTACCTTAGAAAACACTACCGCACCTTTCAGTTGGTCCATCAAATCATCGATCCTGGGCAGAGGATACTTGTTTTTCACCGTTACTTTATTCAACTGCCTATAATCTACACACATCCTCATACTCCCATCCATTTTCTTTACAAACAACACAGGGGCTCCCCAAGGTGATGCACTAGGCCTAACAAACTTTTTCTCCAATAAATCTTCCAATTGAGTTTTTAACTCGGTCAATTCTAATGGGGACATCCTGTATGGGGCTATGGATATAGGTCCCAGACTGGAAGCAATTCTATGGAAAACTCTATCTCTCTCTTGGGAAACTGCAGTATCTCATCTGGAAATACTTCAGGATAATTTCTTACTATTGGTATCTCATCGATACTTTGCTCAAAGTCTACATCACTAGCGGCTAAGAAAATGTAACCTTTACTCTCACCCTTACCACAGTCCATTTCCACAGCAGTTATGTAAAGACTTATGGGTTTCTTAGGTTCAATAGGAACAGGAAGAAAAGTGATGGTTTTCTCATAACAGTTTAACAGTACACGGTTGGCCTCAAGCCAATCCATGCCAAGAATCACATCTAAACCTCGCATGGGTAAGCAAATAAGATCTAAAACAAAGGATCTATTATCTATAATAAAACTACAATCTAAACAACATTTACAAGTCCTAACGAGTTTTCCAAATCGGTAGAAACAATAAGGTCAAAAGGAAGCTCAGTCATAGGTAAATTAAGGCTTTTAACACATGAATGGGAGATAAAAGAATGAGAAGCGCCAGAATCAAATAGTACAATTAAGTCTTTACCATGCATATTACCCTTACCTTCCATGAGATTTCGTGACTTCGTTGTTTCTTCAGCATTAACAGTAAATACCCTTCCCTGGTATTGCGGCTTGGGATTGGGGGTTGGCAGGTTCCTTTCCGTGCATTCTCAAGAGTAATGACCCGGTTTTCCACACCGATAGCACACGTTTGTTCCGGCTCGACATGGCATGCTCCCATGATTCTTGCCGTACTTAGGACATTCCATGGATGGCGCAGGCCGTGGAGGTACTGCTGGACCTCTTTGTGGTGCTTTCCCTTTATTGTTGTTATTGTTGTTGTTGCGATTGTTACTTGGGTTATTGTTGTAGTGGTTGTTATTATAGCGGTTGTTGTTGTTTGGCTTTCCTTGTTGAAAATTTCTTTGTGTCCCTTGTGGTCTTGATTGAGGGGGAAATGGAGGTCGATTCTACCTCTTGAACTGCTGACCTTGAGGTGTCAACTTTTTGGTAATATTATCTGACTTTGGGGTGTTTAGTTTTCTCTGACCTTCTTCAATAATCCGACATTTGTTAACTAGGGTAGAGAAATCCCTAATCTCCAAATGTGCAACTGCCACATTAAGTTCGCCTTCAACCACGACTCGTATTTAATGCATTTCCGGTACTCATCGAGATTTCCTTGGTACATTCTTGAGAACTTAATGAGTTCTTCAAATCTGGCGATTATCTTGGCCACATTCATATTCCCTAGACAAGTTGCATGAATTCAATGTCCTTGGCATTTCTAACTGACTCTGGAAAGTACTTTTTGTAAAAATGGACCTTGAATAGTTCCCAATCAATGTCCACGTCGGTCGTCTCCAGGAGTCTTCGAACACCTGTCCACCGAACCGCATCACCCTCAAGCATATGAGTAGCGAAGGTGACCTTTTGCTCCTTCGAGCATGGGACTATAGCAAAGACCTTCTCAATATTCCGAATCCATTCATATGCAATATTTGGATTCAGTGTCCCCTTGAAAACTGGTGGGTTTGCCTTACGAAACTCCCCGAAATTGGCATGTTCAGGAATCTCATGTCCCTGATTCATATTGGCTTGACGATCCTGATCCATTCGTTCCATCATCATTCTCATGGTCCTTGCTACGTCGCGGAGTGCTTGGCTGTCTCGTTGTCTTGATTATTGTCTTTGCGCTCCTAGTCCGTTGTCGACGTGCCATTGGTCCCTATACACACAAAACAAAGAACAACGAGGTGATCAGGCCCAATATTCCATGCAAAGTGAGCAAGTTACTATGGCACTTTCAACATACAGTAGTCATGTATTTCTAATCCTCAAGCTCATCCTAATGATAAACATCTACACATGACGTCACTAACGTATTATGCTTTAGAAGCATAGCTAGTCCAATCCTCAGGCTCCATGAGAATCGAACTGCTCTGATACCAAAATGTAACACCCTAGTAATTAACCAGATACACCTAGGTTGAATCTGATTAATGACTAGACTTTACTCCTTGCTTTGGTTCTTTCTTCATAATTTGAAAATACTTAGTGAAATTACGAGCCATTTTTTTTTTTTAAACACATAATTGAAAACGTGAGCCGAGTACAACGTGAACGAGTAAGCGGAGTATAATAAGACGTTTAAGAATATATCACATCATATCACTTAGGCTCCATCATATAACATCCATAAGCACATTATAGCATTTATTTACATACAATAACCTCACTCAAAGGGTGTGTAACGCCCCGATTTTCGCTAAACTTTCATAATGACCAAAATACCCCTGAGGTCATTTTTACCCGAAACACGAGGACGGCCGGCTTTGGCCATCCTCATAGGGTTCAATGTTATATGAAGGGGATTGTATGAGCATGAGTGCCTAACAAAGCAGGAAAACCTCATTTCTGAGATTTCTGCGCGTAAATGACCAAAATACCCCTGTAACAGAATTAAGGCAGTTTTATGTTCCGTTTCGACCCGGACTTTGTTCTAGGTTCAAAACAATGATTTTAAGGCATGAACTATGTTTGTTTAAGTCTCGGAGGTTCCGGGCAACTTTTGGTGAAAATTACGGTTTTGCCCCTGCATATTTCATTTTCAGCTTAATGAGCCGCTTAACTCCAAACCTAAGCAATATTAGGCTCTAATTAAAGGTTAATTAATTTTCATAATTAATCTAGAGCCAAAACCATCATTTAGAATTAATTGGAACCTAAAATTGCTTAGGGAAATTCAAATCTCATCCTAGTCTCATTCTTTGAAAAAGAATAAGAATCTGTGAATAGTGTCGAATAGTGTTTCCACTATTCACATCAACTTTTCTTTTCAAGACAAGTTGTCACACCCACATCACTAGTCTTGGAGGTGTTGACTTCCCTAATCCTTCTAGACCACTTCTAACCTAGGGATTTGTGGTTTTAATTAACCTATTAGTGCACCTAAGTACCTACTTAGCAACTTTTAATCCTAAGCCTAATCTATGTCACACCAAAGCACACTTCTAGAACATGGTTTAAGGAGATATTTCTCCTCCCCAAGGCTGCCAAGAATGGCGCCATTTTCCCCTAGAAAATCATCAAAAAGTTAGTCTATGTGTTCAAGCTATCTTGTGACATATGTCTTGAACACTTTCAATCAATGGTCAACTTTCAAGAAAATTGTCACTCAAGACTCAAAGAGTATTTTATATGGTCAATCAAGGCTTTCAATTCATTTCTAAAATGAAAATAATTATGTCTTTCAAACTCAAAAAAAATGATTTGTTTTTGTGGTCATTCAAGCTTTCCATCAAACTTTTTCAAAGACAACATGTCTTACAACACATTACCTATGCTTTGGGAATTTAAGTCTAGAAAATTTCCTCATCTTTTTGGGCATGAGGAGCACGGTTTCTCTTCAGATTTTGCAGCCCAAATTTTAAGTTTTTATGCATTTTTAAAGGTTTGAAAACAAGGTACATGCTAGCCATACTTTAGGACATGCATAGCTAGACTTTTCACCATGCTTTGAATGACTTTACACCATGCTTTGAACAAAATTTTTCCTCCCTCATGTGGCTGTAAAAGTGGCCGAAATTCTCCCCCCAAAAGGCCTCCAATATTCAATTCATTTCACTTCTCTATAAATAGGTAGCTTAGGGAACTTGAAGCACCTTTGTTCATTTCACTAAAGCTTTGAGTTAGAGCACTTTGAGTTTCTTTCTCTCAAGTTCAAGAGCTCATCCTCTCCAACCTCTTCATCTTCTTCACTTCCTCTCAAATCCCAAACTCTAGGTAGGGAGCTCTTCAAGAATGCTTTCTTTTATTTTCATGCTCAATGTTTATCTTGCTTGAAAGTTGTGTTGTTAGTAAGTCTTTCTCCCAAGCATTATTTCGGTTCTTCTTTTCTCTTCCTTTTCATTTTCGGCCTTAAGGCCATGGTAGTGAGAGCTTGATGATGAGGGCTCTCAAAGATGAAACCATGAGTTCATCTTAAAATGAGGCCTCTAAAGCTTGAACCTTTCTTAAGAAAAAGTTCCATCATTTCTCCTTTTTCTTTCATTTTCGGCCTCAAGACCAAAATGAGGAGAGCTTGATGATGAGTGCTCTCTTGGGATAACCATGTGTTCATCCTAACATGAGACCTCTAAAGCTTGTGTTTTGTTTGAGAAAAGTTTTATCTTTTTCATGTTTTGGTTAAGACAAGGCTATGTTTTTCATGAAAACTCTCTTTGAGCTTTTGTTCCTAGATGATACGGCCATGGAGGCTTAAGGTGCTTGGAAAAATGGTAGCTTTGTAATGAGTGCTTCATGATGGCCTTTGTCACATGAACAAACTCTAAAGCTTGAGTTTTTCCAAGAAAGGTTTCTCTTTTTCAAGTCTTGGTCAAGAATGAGTTATGTCTCTTTGATGTCTTGAAACTTTCCTTTTCTTTTGTTTAGGTTTCGGCCATGAAGGCCTCTTGGACTTGAAATATGAGAAGCTTGATGATGAGAGTTGTGTGATGATGTTTGTCACATGAACAACCTCTAAAGCTTGAGTTTTCTAAAAAAATAAGTTTACTACTTTCAAGTTTTGCTCAAGACATGGTTATATTTCTCTTGAACCTTGAAAACCTCATTTCTTTTCCCTTGAGTTTTCGGCCTTGAAGGCCTTTGGGACTTAGAAAAATGGTAGCTTGATGATGAGGACTTCATGTTGATGTATGTCACATGAACAAAACTCTAGAGCATAAATTTGGTTTCTAGGCCAAGCATGTTTCGGTTTCTTTCCTTTATGTTGGTCATGAGTTTTGTGTTGTTAATAAATGTAGAGCATTGTAAAAATACTCAATGATGAGGACTTGAGATGTTGGTGCTTGAATCACCAAGATCTTGGTCCCTAGAGTTCAAAAATAAGGTTGTTTCCTTATGATGAGGATTCGGCCACCTCATGGACTTTGAAGATATGATTTTCTTTTATACAACTTAGCAACACTAGTGTTTTCTCTTCTTGTGAGGATGAGTTATGGGTTGAAACTTTGTTTCCTTTAAAGTCTTGCAAGAGCCCTAAACAAGATATAAAAGAAGTTGCATCCACGTTTACATTTATGCTTTGCATTAGCACGTTTATTTCTTATGCCATCACTAAGACCCAAGATAATGAATGAACTTGCACAATGCACGTTTATGTTTCAAGCTTTGCATCTCATTTTATATTTCAAGTCATCACTAAACTCTAAGAATAAGAATGGAGATGCATTTCATCTTTTACTTTGTGCTATCACCTTATTTTCTAAAGGACCATAAAATGAAATGCATAGCACGTTTATTCTATGTCATCGCTTGAAACTTTAGAGCTCAAAGACTTGCCCATTTCATCTTAAGAAAAGAATTAAATCAAGGAGGTATCTCCTTGAACATCATTCGGCCATGTGGTGTAAATGGCTCTAGGATGAGTTTCATTTAACTACAAGGGCCTATAATGCATGTCTTAGAATTTTTCTAAGCTTTGATGCACATAACCAAGGTTTTAAACATGTTTTCAAGCTTTGAATCATTGTCAAGAGCAAGCCGAAATGGCTGCTGCCCTTGATGTTCCATGATGAGTTTTGGCAAAATAAACTTTGATTTTTCATGGTCTTGAAGTCCCAAAAAGATTTCAAGAGAAACTAGCAAGTTATATGGTTGAAAGAAATGTTTTTCTCATGATTTTTATGCCTTAAAGGTTTTCGGTTTTGCCTTAGTAATTTCAGCACCTTAAATTCTGTTTTGGGTGGTCTAAATATGTTGTAATACCTTGCCAAGTATGTGATAATTGTTCTAGACTCTTTAAAGCATTATTAGTGACTTTGTTTGCTTAATATGTGAATTCTAGAACTATAAAGAATGGCAAAATGAGTTTCTGCCCAGCCTTGATAAAATATTTAGAATCACATTAGATTATGTCTAGATGTGTGGGAGTGACTCATAATTGGCCTAGGTATTAATTATTGCACCATAGAAAAAGTCGGATGCGAGAAAGGGCTTAAAACGCATTTTCTAGAACACGTAATTCATCAAATATGAACAACTACATAAAGCTGTCCAACCATAATTAATTAGGATTTAGAACTTAATGGATTATGGTAATGAGGTTAATCAATCCCATAAACATACTAGAAAGTAATGGGAAAGTTGAGGTTACCCGATTTAGGGATTTTTACCTTAAGGGATGATTATGCGCCTCTAAGTTTGATGATGAATTGATGTGTTAGCTCATGACGTGTATGGTGCCATGTGAACTATTATCCCTATGTCATAGCCTGTATTAACATGTTATTATTTCTTTAAAAGAACTTTGGAGATGCCGAGGTAGTAATTACGTGCTATGCATTAATTATGTGGCATCTTAAAGAAACATGTTAAACTTAGGATGACTCAGAACATAAGAATGTAATCCTTTGAAACCGCCGAATTAAGGGTGGGGACAATGTGATTCTAGCCCCCTAAACCCGTACTTAAAGTCGGGAAGTTGACTTATCCAAATGGATAAAGTCTAGATGCTAGTGACGACTAGTGTGGTATGAGCTCATAACCTAGAGTTTTCTCAAAAGGGAGAAATATTAGGGCGGCCCAGTTAAGTAAAGGTTCTTATGTCACCTAAGTAACCCAGTTATGTGATTTATGTTCCATGTGCCAGTTATATGATTTATGTTCCATGTACCAGTTATATGATTTATGTTCCATGTGCCAGTTATATGATTTAGGTTCCATGTACCAGTTATATGATTTATGTTCTACGTACCAAGCTACATGATTTATGTCTATGATTTTAGTATATAGCCTATGTAACACAAGTGCCATGTTAAAAAGAACGGATTCTCGGAAAGTGAGATTTTGGAAAACTCATAATTGAACCTATGTATGTCCATTATTTTATAAATAACCCGAGATTCCTGGAGACGTATATGATGACACCTAGGATAGAAGGAAAACCCTACTGAGTTTCTTTAGTAAGAATCTCACTCCCTCTATCTTTTCCTTTCCATTACGTCTTCAGAGCGAGATGGCGACCTTCGTCCTATTCATTAACACTCCACGGTGGGAGATCCACCACGACCCGGAGTACGGGTCCTATCATTTTGAGGGCCGATGTACCTTACGTGTATTCATGTTCGTTGGACGGCCATTTTCGCACTGTGTCTATAGCCACCACTTCACCCCGGCATCCCCCTACGACGATCCCGCGATTTTCGAGCATGCACGACCCCAATGAGAGCAGAACCTGCGGGCCCCCTCTGACTGTTCAACCAATTTGCCGGTATACGCGCCGTTGACACAACACTCGGAGGAGGACCCTATAGAGGATGTCCCTATGGGTCATGAGGACTCTGCCCCCACTCCACCGCAAATGACCGACGGCAAAGCGAGGAGACGGTTACCCAGCGTCGGAGAGCTCCGGCAACAAGACCACGACCTCGACGTGGGCGGCCCATCCAGTCACAGGGCGTGCCTGCCCCGGCCGAGCTCCGCCCATGGATTGGCTACGTCCCTCCATACCCGTGATCTCATTGCATAGACAGAGGGTAGGTCTTAGTGCACGCACACCACTAGTATGGATGCAACCCCTTTTTGCGTTGGGGTTATCCATCATAGATTGCACGGGGATCGGGATGTTTTCTTTCAGTTCTTTTCGATGTATTTCTATTTTCTGTTGTATTTATTTATACATTATGTACTTGAAGAGTCCTGCCCAGTGGGTAGGCATTTTATCTATGAGGTATTTCAGTTATGATTGGTGTTATGTTCGATGTTATGGTTTGGAGCCATTCCTATGTTATCATTCCGTATACTATGATACCGACTCATAAAGTTACGCGCGGCTTCTATTTTAAGTAACGATTTCAAAAAAAGTTGGCTCGTATTTTCGTTAAGTCTATTTTCTCAAGAAGATGAACCATGCCAACAAGTAACGACTAATATTTGGCCTAAGTACGTACTAGTAGTATTGGGTCGAATATTAGGGTGTTACAGGGTGGGTTATGTTCATACATCATTATCTTATGCAAACCCATAAAAGAAAATATACGTAAGGAAATACATGCCCCTAAACTAGATAACTCCATAAGCCGGGAAGGTTATCCTAAAACTAGGGTGCATGATCACACGTAAATCTACTAAGAACCCTCTATGGCCACTGTCCTGGAAATGGGGGAATAAATCCGATCCACTGATGAGCTCCCTCGGGAGGGGACACACGAGATACACCAGGCTGGGGTCGCATGGACGGCCTTCTTGCTAACCTCGGCTAAACAACTATTTCCTCACTACCCTCTCTTACACGTATGGGAGTAGGAGCAGAGCTCTCAGAATATACATGAGTAGGAGTGTCCTCTGAAGGATCAGTTTCAGAATATCTCGTCTCGGGAACATACTCTGGAAATCCATGGACAGCAGATGAAGCGGGATAAGAACGTAACATCCTTTCATCAAGTGGACGTGCATGTTCGAAAACCATATCATCGCCATAGGGAGAAGTAGGAGAAAATCGATAACTAAGGACAGGATGTGCAAATGGACGACCTATGTAAATAAAAACACGAACTGCACACCTCCCTTCAAAATGATACGAGCGATGCACCGAATCATAGTGAAATTCCCAAGTAGGGGTATCAACGAACAGGACGAATGTCGCCATCTGAATCTTAACATGTCATATTTACAATGAACTTTTCCTTTATCATTACATCATTATCAAATAACATGCATAAAAGAACGTCATATAATATTAGCTACACGTGGACATAGTGCACATATTTCATTTCTTTAGTGCCTTAGGTGACTTAAAATCTTATCATCATCATTATTTTCCTTAGGCCACCCTATACTCCACCCTTTTAGGAGTAATTTAGGTTATGAGCTCATACTTTACTAGTCGTCACTAGCATATACTTATCCCTTTTGATAAGCTAAAGTCCCGACTCTACCCTTTTGAGAGAACGGGTTAGGGGGCTAAAATCACATTTTCACCACCTATAGTCTGATGGTTCCAAAGGATCATTTTCTTATAAGTTTAAGTCACCATTAAATCTTTGCATGTTATATCATAATACAATTCATAAACATCATAACATTTTCTCATTTATATTCCTAAGCTAGAATAATATATATCAACTGTAATCATGCATATGGGAGATTCCCAGGAAAGAGAGGTGGGTCACAATGGACACGCTTAAATACCAAGTCTTTCCTTAGCCACTACCTTTCCAAATTACACTTTTACAATGATACACTTTCTTCTAGCAACAAAGGTAAATTTTACATAATAAAAAACATTTCATGTATAAGCATTCTCATTATTTGCAACAAAGAACTATAACATGCAAGCCAGGAAATCATTCAATGATATCAAGTACTTAATAAGCATCCAATCCTTACATAGAATTATCAATTATAGAACTAATTAGTTACTAAACCAATTATGAATCATTCTCTTAACAATAAACCATAATTATCACAACTTCAATCATATCAAATCATTATCACAAATTGATACTAAACTCAGATCAGTGGCCGAATCATGAACCTCATGCAATTACATAGAATCATATTTTAAGTGCATATAAAATACTAGTTCCCCGTAAAATCCTTGGAAAGCCTTAAAACTCATTTAGAAACTAGTTCTTTTGTCAAATTTGGGAGGATCTTCATAATTAAAATTCTCACTTAAGATAAAAGGAGTAAGTCTTGAGCTTTAGAGATTTAGGTGACATCTTAGAATTATAAACATGCTATGCAACCTTATTTTAATCTTATCTTTATAAGATGATAGCTTGGAATTATAAACATGATATGCAATTCCATTTCTTTATCTTTAAGATTTAAGGTGATGACTTGAAAATTAAACATGATGCAAGAACTTGAAATATAAACATGATACAAGAAACTGGAGCGGCGGTAATCCGCACAGGACCAGTAGAGGGAGAAGAGAATATTAAGAAACTGGAGCGGCGGTATTCCGCACAGGATCAGTAGAGGGAGAAGAGAATATTAAGAAATCGGAGTGGCGGTAGTCCGCACAGGACCAATAAAGGGAGAAGAGAATTATTATTACATCTTTTTAAGCTCCAATCTCAAGACTTTTTAAAGAATAAATTCTTTAACTCCAATAATCATATTTCTTTGCTTGTGATACATGGGCAATTCTTTGAGCTCTAGGATCTTTAGGTGATGGCATAAAATAAACATGCCATGCGTTGATTCTTTTAGCCATTATAAAATATAGTGAGAGCATAAATTAAATATGAGATGCAACCTCTTTATTATCTTGAAAGATTAAGTGATGACTTGAAACATAAACATGAAATACAAGCTTGGAATTTAAACATGAGAAATGCAAGTTCATTTATTCATTCTTGAAAATTTAGTGATGACATAGAAGGTAAACATGGTTATGCAAAGCATAAACTTAATCATGGATGCAAATTCATTTTGTTTCTTTACTAGAGCTCCTTCAAGACTTTAAAAGAATTATAAATTCAACCCAATACATATCTTAACAAGAAATAAAACATAAAAGGAAAATACATCTTTCAAGTTCTAAACTAAAAATCTTTGTTTTAGCATCATAAAGCATTATTCTTTAAAGTTTTGCATCAAGTGGAATTTTCAAGCTTTAGAGGCCTAACTTGTGATGGATTTACAACCCACCCTCAAGGTCCTCATCATCAAGCCATCATCTTAGTTCCATCTAGGCCATATGGTTGAATTGGTTAAAGAAAAATTGAAGAGGAAAACCAAAATGAAAAGCTAAGGTAAGTTCATAATTTCATCATTTTGAGCTAAAAACACAACTCCTCAAAGCATAGAAATAAATTTAGAAACTACTCCCTACCTAATCTGAGTTGAAGAAGAGGAAGAGAACTTGGTTTTTTGAAGTGAAATGAAACAAAATCTCTTTGAAAAAATTGAAGAAAGAATTCAGCCAAAGAGGAGGAAGAAAGAAAGTTTTTGGTGCTCCTAAAACTAGTTATGAACCAAGCATTCCAAGACCACTCAAGCAAGCCTATTTATAGAAGATTTTGAGGCTTCTAATTGGCCAAAATGATGAGGTAGTGGACGGAATTTTGCAGGAGAAATAAGGGAGGAAAAATCATTTTAGACAAAGTTGTATGAAATTAAGGAATTATGTCTCTTATGGTGACATTTTGGCATTTTGTTTTAGTGCAACTTTTGGCAATAATTCAGCTGCATAATGGCATCAATAATTTCATCCATTACAGCCCAAAGAAGTGAAATTTGTGTGTTCCATGCATTATTTAGGTGTAGGCAAGGTACTCATGTAATTTAGAGAATTTACGGTTAAGGGTTTAAGTGAATTAGTAAGCAATTTGGGTGTTTTTGAGCAATTTTGGGTTCTAATCAATCTAAATACATAATTTTGACTCTAGATTAATATTTAGAATTTAATAAGCTTTAATTTGAGCCTAATATTGCTTAGGTTTCGGTATATGAATCAAAAATCCCGAAATTCGCAAAGCGCCCAAAAGCAGGCAAAATCATACTCTCACTTAAAAACTGCCCGAGGCCACCCGAGCTTAACCAATGGTTAATCATGGCTTAAAAACACATTTTAAAACATTTTAGTGAGATTCGGGTTCAGTCGGCACGCACATCGGAGTTAAAGCAAATTGTAGGGCGTTTTGGTCATTTCGCGCGTCGGAACTCAAAATTGAGATCCTTCTGCTCTATTAACACACATAACACAAACAATCCCTTATTATCCTCAAAATATCCCCTTGAGAATAGGTGGGGCCCACGATCCTCATTTTCTGAGTAAAATAACTTCAGGGGCATTTTGGTCATTTTATACGTACAGAAATTCGGGATTAGCGACTCTCGTATGAATCGTTCCTAACCTCTCTTCTAATGTTATATTCCTTTATTGAGGATTGTTCGGCCTCAAATCTTATGTAATAATTACCTACGGTAATTCGGTAATTGAGTAATTTCTAATGGTTGTAAAAATTACAGTAAAAACTGGGGCGTTACAAAAAATCGAGAGACTGTTATGCCAAAGAACGCGAAAGTGCAATAGTGTAGTAGTTAATGCTTTTATTATGTTGTATTTAGTGGAATGGATATGTGTGTGTGTGTGTGTGTGTGTGTGTGTGTGTGTGTGTGTGTGTAAATATGTTAAAGGACAAAGGTGTGTTAAAGCTCATGAAAGAGATTCCTTTATGTACTGAACTTTGTATTAAATATATATTTTGGTTTCATTGCTATATATTTTAGTAGAATTATGACCTAGTTATCTTGCGAATCAATCAAACCGGCTCTAGATATTCAAGAAAGGTCCACTAATTTATAAGTAACAACTCTCGAGTATTATGTCATTACTTAAGAATGATGTTGTACTTAGAAGGATGTTATACTGAAGACTTTATCTATCAGCTCACAAGAACAGCAAAAGCTCAATCTGCATTAATAGAAGGTTGGTCAGAACATCAAAAAGTCAGTATACTATATTAGAAGCATAGTTTGCAAAATCAGAGAATCAAGAGGTATACCAGATGTCAATTGTAACGCCCCAATTTTTATTGCTATGTGAAAATTACCAAAATGCCCCTAGGTAATTTTTACACGTAATTCGAGGTCAAATAATCCTCAATAAAGGAATATGACATTAGAGAAATATCATAGGAGACTTGATTAGCGATTCGTGCGAAAGTCGCAAACCCCGATTTTTCTGTATGTGTAAAATGACCAAAATGCCCCTGAGGTCATTTTTACCTAGAAATCAAGGATAACCAATCTAAATTATCTTTGAAGGGTTAATTTTATGCCTGATGGGATTATATGTGCCTTAGAGGTAAAATCTCAATTCTCAATTTTTACCGTAAGTAAAATTACCATTTTACCCCTGCAGTAATTTTACTCGAAATTATATAATCTTTGAATTCAGTTTTCACTCAAAGGTTCAAAATAGCTATTTCAAGTATAATTTAAGAATGTCTAATAATTACAGAGAGTTTTTATGTGAAATTACCTTTTTACCCCTAGTTGAACTAAATAGATTTACTCACGTAATTAAGATAGTATTAAAGCTCTATTCGAACTCAAATTGATTTTATTCATTAAACCTTGAGTTTAAAATTAATTACCCAAGGTTAAAAATAATTACTGAGGTAATTAGAGTCTAAAATCACCTAAGGTAAAATTAAATTATCTTTCCTTAATTATGAAAGCTCATAAAATTAGTAATAATTGAGATCAAAGTTAAGATTTCGGTTTAGGTAAAATATTGTACATTTACATTTTCTTATCCTAAGTTTAGAACCTATGTTACAAAGTGATTTTTACTCATTTGAAATTAACCTCATTTACTAGTGTATAATTTCTCTTTTTACCTTGTCTTGATTTGTCCTAAACACTTAACCTTTTACCATTTTCACTAACCTATCAATTTCAAATCTTTTACCTAAGTAAATACACATCTAATGCATGGTTTACTACTTACAAAAGAACAAAAAATCTGATCCTAAATGAACCAGAAACCAGCGGACATCACACCTCCATGGTGGTCATATTTCATTTCTTTTTAATACACTACATCATTAGATACCACCTTGATACCAATATTTTATTTCTTTTCTTCAAGATACACCTCAAATACATGTCCTACCATGAATGATAAATGAAACTTTGTCCCCCATTATTCCTTGGATCAGCCGTGAGGTTCCATGCTCTTATTGCCTTATATTTTAATTTTTTCTCTTTCAACAATGATACACAAGAATACATCATTGCTTTACCTTGTGCTTTGTTGAGTTGTCTTGCTAGTTATTTAGTCAAAAATTCTGCCACATTACAACCATGATGGCCATGGTTTTCAGCACCTTCCCACCATCAAATTTTAATTTTTGTAAAGCCTAAAACACCCTAAAATAGATCATAACTATAGCATGTGCTCTATGACTTGTCTTGCAACCTTTTTGAGCAAGAATTCTGATTGTATTACAGCCTATATGTATCAGTCTCCATACTCCCATATGCCCCCATTTTTATTTTATTTCAAAAGAAATAAGCACTCAAACAATGCCATGACCATACCATGTGATCCTTGAGTTATTTTGCATTATTTTTGAGCAAAAATTCTGATGGTGATATAGCCTTGTGCAGCAGCCATAATGCTCCATTTCATCATATTTTAATAGGTTTTTCCAACAAAGAAACATGTCCAACCTTATCACCATTTCTTTAGCTTTCTTTTCCATTATTTTTAGTTATGTTTAAGCAAAAGAATTCCTCACCTATCAGCAATGGAAGCCCACGGTTAGCATGCCTTTCATCTCACAATATTTTAATTCTTTCTTTTAACAAAAATACACATGCTACATCATTAGACCACTTGCTTTCTTTTCCTTACTTTTACATTGTTTTTAGTTAAAAATTCTAGCCTTGTAATCAGCCAAAGAAACCGTGAGAATGGAGCTTCCATTTTATCATATTTTAGTGTTTTCATCCATTATGCATGAACCATATTATTACAAGAATAAAAGCATTCTTTCTCCATGTTTTCTTTAATTGAAAATGAACTAAAAACTCCATTTTTCCAGCCACAAGGCAGCTGCCATACAGCCCTCCTTGGCCTATAAATATGAGCTCTTCCATTGCCTAAATGCACACACAAACATTCCTAGGTTGAATCTGATTAATGACTAGACTTTACTCCTTGCTTTGGTTCTTTCTTCATAATTTGAAAATACTTAGTGAAATTACGAGCCATTTTTTTTTAAAAAAAAAACATAATTGAAAACGTGAGCCGAGTACAACGTGAACGAGTAAGCGGAGTATAATAAGACGTTTAAGAATATATCACATGATATCACTTTGGCTCCATCATATAACATCCATAAGCACATTATAACATACATTTACATACAATAACCTCACTCAAAGGGTGGGTTATGATCATACATCATTGTCTTATGCAAACCCATAAAAGAAAATATACATAAGGAAATACATGCCCCTAAACTAGATAACTCCATAAGCCGGGAAGGTTATCCTAAAACTAGGGTGCATGAACACACATAAATCTACTAAGAACCTTCTATGGCCACTGTCCTGGAAATGAGGGAATAAATCCGATCCACTGATGAGCTCCCTCGGGAGGGGACACACTGAACAACTGTTTCCTCACTACCCTCTCTTACACGTGTGGGAGTAGGAGCAGAGCTCTCAGAATATACATGAGTAGGAGTGTCCTCTGAAGGATCAGTTTCAGAATATCTCGTCTCGGGAACATACTCTGGAAATCCATGGACAGCAGATGAAGCGGGATAAAAACGTAACATCCTTTCATCAAGTGGACGTGCATGTTCGAAAACCATTGCATCGCCATAGGGAGAAGTAGGAGGAAATCGATAACTAGGGACAGGATGTGCAAATGGACGACCTATGTAAATAAAAACACGAACTGTGCACCTCCCTTCAAAATGATATGAGCGATGCACCGGATCATAGTGGAATTCCCAAGTAGGGGTATCAACGAACATGATGAATGTCGCCATTTGAATCTGGAGACAATGACGGAAATAAAGAAAAGGGAGTGAGAATCTTGCTAAAGAATTCTCAGTAGGGTACCTCCTTCTACAGTGTCATCATCAAAGTCCCCAGGAACCTCGGGATTATTCTAAAATAGCGAGCATGCAAAGATTCATTTTAAGTTCGGACAAATACTTAACCGAGGTTCGTCAATTTTTAATCATGCGTCTTATAATGCATCATAATCTTAACATGTCATATTTACAATGAACTTTTCCTTTATCATTACATCATATTCCTCATCATCATTATCAAAATAACATGCATAAAAGAACGTCATATAATATTAGCTACACATGGACACAGTGCACATATTTCATTTCTTTAGTGCCTTAGGTGACTTAAAATCTTATCATCATCATTATTTTCCTTGGGCCACCCTATACTCCACCCTTTTAGGAGCAATTTAGGTTATGAGCTCATACTTTACTAGTCGTCACTAGCATATACTTATCCCTTTTGATAAGCTAAAGTCCCGACTCTCCCCTTTTGAGAGAACGGGTTAGGGGGCTAAAATCACCTTTTCACCACCTATAGTCTGATGGTTCCAAAGGATCATTTTCTTATAAGTTTAAGTCACCATTAAATCTTTACATGTTATATCACAATACAATTCATAAACATCATAGCATTTTCTCATTTATAGTCTTAAGCTAGAATAATATATATCAACTATAATCATACATCTGGGAGATTCCCAGGAAAGAGAGATGGGTCACAATGGACACGCTTAAATACCAAGTCTTTCCTTAGCCAGAACCTTTCCAAATTACACTTTTACAATGATACACTTTCTTCTAGCAACAAAGGTAAATTTTACATAATAAAGAATATTTCATGCATAAGCATTCTCATTATTTGCAACACGAACTATAACATGCAAGCCAGGAAATCATTCAATGATATCAAGTACTTAATAAGCATCCAATACTTACATAGAATTATCAATTATAGAACTAATTAGTTATGCACCTAAGGGATTTATTACCATCCTTACGATTATTTATAGGCCTTAAGAACACTATTAAATCAAATGGGGTAGCATAGGTAGTAAGTTGTTCCTAAGGTTTTACGGTATGCTAGAAGTTATGTTTTAAATCCTTTCTTGTTACCAGCTTTGCCTATGATGCTGAAATTAGTTACTAAACCAATTATGAATCATTCTCCCTTATTTAAACATAATAAAACCTGGTTCTTATCGTTGCTAAAGATTCTGGATAGAATGCATAAATTTCATTCCCTAGAGTTCTAGAAATCTTGTTTTTACGGTTTTCTAGTTGCTAAGTTCATTTTTAGTGTTCGGGATCAATCCTAGTCTAATTGATACCAAATTTTTGTGGCTAACTAATCCTAGACAGAATTATAACATACTAAAACAGATTTGGCATTGGCTAAACTTAAAGGGGTCAAAAACTAGGTAAATTCTAGCTCTTCGGTTGTTCTAGGTAGCTAGTTTTATCTCTAACATGCAGTGAATCATTCTCTTAACAATAAACCATAATTATCACAACTTCAAACATATCAAATCATTATCACACATTGATACTAAACTCAGATCAGTGGCCGAATCATGAACCTCATGCAATTACATAGAATCATATTTTAAGTGCATATAAAATACTAGTTCCCCATAAAATCCTTGCAAAGTCTTAAAACTCATTTAGAAACTAGTTCTTTTGTCAAACTTGGGAGGATCTTCACAATTAAAATTCTCACTTAAGATAAAAGGAGTAAGTCTTGAGCTTTAGAGATTTAGGTGACATCTTAGAATTATAAACATGCTATGCAACCTTATTTTAATCTTATCTTTATAAGGTGATAGCTTGGAATTATAAACATGATATGCAATTCCATTTCTTTATCTTTAAGATTTAAGGTGATGACTTGAAAATTAAACATGATGCAAGAACTTGAAATATAAACATGATGCAAGAAACTGGAGCGGCGGTAATCCGCACAGGACCAGTAGAGGGAGAAGAGAATATTAAGAAACCGGAGCGGCGGTAGTCCGCACAGGACCGATGAAGGGAGAAGAGAATTATTATTACATCTTTTTAAGCTCCAATCTCAAGACTTTTTAAAGAATAAATTCTTTAACTCCAATAATCATATTTCTTTGCTTGTGATACATGGCCAAGTCTTTGACGTCTAGGATCTTTAGGTAATGGCATAAAATAAAGATGCCATGCGTTGATTCTTTTAGCCATTATAAAATAAAGTGAGAGCATAAATTAAATATGAGATGCAACCTCTTTATTATCTTGAAAGATTAAGTGATGACTTGAAACATAAACATTAAATACAAGCTTGGAAAATACATCTTTCAAGTTCTAAACTAAAAATCTTTGTTTTAGCATCATAAAGCATTATTCTTTAAAGTTTTGCATCAAGTGGAATTTTCAAGCTTTAGAGGCCTAAATTGTGATGGATTTACAACCCACCCTCAAGGTTCTCATCATCAAGCCATCATCTTAGTTCCACCTAGGCCATATGTTCGAATTGGTTAAAGAAAAATGAAGAGGAAAACCGAAATGAAAAGCTAAGGTAAGTTCATAATTTCATCATTTTGAGCTAAAAACACAACTCCTCAAAGCATAGAAATAAATTTAGAAACTACTCCTTACCTAATCTGAGTTGAAGAAGAGGAAGAGAACTTGATTTCTTGAAGTGAAATGAAACAAAATCTCTTTGAAAAAATTGAAGAAAGAATTCAGCCAAAGAGGAGGAAGAAAGAAAGTTTTTGGTGCTCCTAAAAACTAGTTATGAACAAAGCATTCCAAGACCACTCAAGCAAGCCTATTTATAGAAGATTTTGAGGCTTCTAATTGGCCAAAATGAGGAGGTAGTTGGCGGAATGTTGCAAGAGAAATAAGGGAGGAAAAATCATTTTAGACAAAGTTGTATGAAATTAAAGAATTATGTCTCTTATGGTGACATTTTGGCATTTTGTTTTAGTGCAACTTTTGGCAATAATTCAGCTGCATAATGGCATCAATAATTTCGTCCATTACAGCCCAAAGAAGTGAAATTTGTGTGTTCCATGCATTATTTAGGTGTAGGCAAGGTATTCATATAATTTAGAGAATTTATGGTTAAGGGCTTAAGTGAATTAGTAAGCAATTTGGGTGTTTTTGAGCAATTTTGGGTTCTAATCAATCTAAATACATAATTTTGACACTAGATTAATATTTAAAATTTAGTAAGCTTTAATTTGAGCCTAATATTGCTTAGGTTTCGGTATACAAATCAAAAATCCCGAAATTCGCAAAACTGCCCAAAAACAGGGGCAAAATCGTACTTTCACTTAAAAGCGCCGAGGCCACCCGAGCTTAACCAATGGTTAATCATGGCTTAAAAACAAATTTTAAAACATTTTAGTGAGGTTCGGGCTCAGTCGGCACGCATATCGGAGTTAAAACAACCGCAGGGGCGTTTTTGTCATTTCGCGCGTCGGAACTCAAAATTGAGATCCTTCTGCTCTATTAACACACATAACACAAACAATCCCTTATTATCATCAAAACATCCCCTTGAGAATAGGTGGGGCCCACGATCCTCATTTTCTGAGTAAAATAACTTCAGGGGCATTTTGGTCATTTTATATGTATAAAAATTCGGGATTTGCGACTCTCGCATGAATCGCTCCTAACCTCTCTTATAATGTTATATTCCTTTATTGAGGATTGTTCGGCCTCAAATCTTATGTAATAATTACCTACCATAATTCGGTAATTTCTAATGGCAGTAAAAATTACAGTAAAAATTGGGGCGTTACAGGCGTTACGTACCGCTATCCCCAACGTGGCAATAATGGGTAATAGACTGCTTTTAGGACTAAACTTATTCTTATACATAATCATTAGATTTGCTTTCTCCGATTCTCACACAGGCCTATTCTTCCCCAATAGACCGAATTTACTTTCTCCAGCCCAAAAATCATAAATCTTACGCTCTTTTTGGTAGTTAGGTTTACTTTCCCTAACAAACTGGATTTACTTTCTTCAATCCAAGAAATGCAATCTTATGCTTTTCTCTTACAAGCACAAAATTATAAGAAGTATTCATATCTGTGTGTGCCTAACCTCATTAATAAGTTTAAATGCTCAATTATTCATATTCACATTCATGTGCTCATGTCATACTAGTACAAAATGCCATTATTCCATCAATTCAATTTCGGCACAATGGCAGATTCCACATATTCGTAGTACAATTTATTTTGCATTTCAAACCATCAAATACAAGTCTATAAAAATTAGCTATGACACTTCAACATGTCTAACAGGCCTTGTAAAAATTTCACAACAAACGTAGTTCTCTAACCATATCAACTAAATTGTACAAATTTGGTGGTTAGAGATCACTTATTCACAACTCAAATCAAGATTCTCATAATTGATTGAATCAACTCAAAATAAAATTCACAGTTGCAGTTCAATGTGTTATCAACTTCCTATAAAAACTTCAAAGAATAAATCTATCATTTACTGTGATAATAAAATCATATAATTTTACTATTTCAGCTTCAACATTTCAGGTAACATTGTTACAACTTCGGTTCTTGATTTTCCTCAAGTAGTAAAGTCCTTATCCTTATCATGGACCACAAAAATTCTCACAGTTTTTTTAATACGTTAGCTTCAACATATAATTTTTATAACTCAAAAAAATGACTACAAATACATCAGAAAATTAGTGAACCATAATCTGTCTAGATGAAATTCGAAAATCCAACAGCATAGTCTAAGATTCCTTTTGAAAAAAATGATTTCTAGAATCATCCAAACACTCCACCAAAATTAATACATCAATATCAATATATTATCAACCAATATAATCAGAAATTTCAGACAAAACCAACATTCAGAATAGATTTTGAAACAAAAGAAAACAAATAAACCCTACTCTTGGAAGCTAATGTCTCTTTGTCTCTTGTATACTTCAAGATAGATATTCTCCACCCCAAAGCTTTTGAGACACACTCAAACCTTTCTCTAATTAGTGATGAGTAAGGTATTAAAGTGAGATTTTAGAGAATCTAATCGGTTATATTTGTAGAGGTTAAAGTGCAAAACAATTTTAGTGAAGGAGGATTTTGATTTTAACAAGGTTTGGCTTAGGATTTTTGAGATTGAAGATCAAGGTTTTGGTGAAAAGGAAATGAAGTTTCTGCTACCTTTCTCTCTTAGCCAAAGCTTGAAGGTGAAGTAAGAAGTTTAGGTGAGTTAAAGTTATCTCTTAAGGAGTGTTTTAATTGGTTGGAAATAAAGCATGAATTCTTTTCATTAAAAGGATTTAATATCAATGGTTAGGATTTGATCTTTCATCCAAGATGAAATCCTAGCCATTCATTTGGTATTCAAGTGGATATACTTCATTATTTGTAGATATTAACTAACTTTCGGTATTAGAAATCGCACACCAAAATTTCAATGAACAGGTAAAACAGTGCACCCGAGTAGTCAAACATTGCCCGAAAAATAATTTCGGGTATAAAATCTATATTCCTACCTATTTTTAACATTAATCTTATAATTTATCACTTTTTTCTTTTTCCTTTTTTTTTTACAAATCTGTTGGATTATCCTCATCATTATTGAAACTGTTAGATTTTTGAAATTATGTCTAATAAAGCTCAAATTAATTTTTAAATAATTTTTAGGGTGTTACATTACTTCTGAACCTACCCTTGCTCCTGCTGCTTCTACTTCAGCTACTGCCACATCTGTAATTAGTCATGGACAACCTTCTTCACTTCCATCTGATGCACAAGATGAGATTCAAGCTGATTCACCAAAATTAGAGGAGACTGTACCTCTAGACATTCCTAAGCCATCTCCCAGAGTTGCTCCTGCACCTATCAATTTGCCGCCTCCATCCTTAACTGAGTCTTCAGCAAGCTATTAGGTCATCCTGTGAAATTTGAGAGAGATTTCCTCCAGACAGGATAGATTTGAGGCAACTATCACAAAGCATGGCACGCAGCTCAAAAATATGGAAGATCTACTACTTTAGATTTTTCAGATGCTGCAGGGTCTGTTTCCTAATATACCTTCTTTTTTATGATGCCAAAAGAGGGAGAAGTATAGATTGAAGAAAATCTTGTAGATTGAAGAAAATATTGTGCCAATAGAATTCAATGGGAGCTTATGCTAAGGGGGAGATTAGAGATTTTTTATCAACATGCATTTTTTTTTTTGTTATCTTCTGTCATCTTTATTGTAAATCTCTTAACATTTGTTTCTTTTATATTTTTATATAAATCTTTTCTTACTTGTCTATCCATATATATCAAGATCTTTCATGATGCATTATGTCATCCTTATTTCATGCTTTGTTTTATTTAAGCTCTGTGACATACTTATGCTTTCTTCTTAAACTCTGATTCATATCAATACTCTTTCTATGCTCAGTTAATCATATATCTCTCTGTAAGATGTTTGTTTCTTATCTCGTATGCATATGCTTCGACATGTTTATTCATATATACGCTGGATACTTAGCATACATAAGTTTTATGATTAGCTTTGGCAAAGTATTTTTAGGAGCACAAGTTGTTTGTTGCTCTGATACTCGTATTAATATGCTGAGTCTTGATATGTATGATGAGTTTAATCATTTTGTTTAAAGCTTTAACAGAACACATTATCTTTAACACACATATGAGATGTTTCTAAAATGGTTGTGTATAACTTGATCAGAGTATAGTTATGAATAGTTTCTGGCAAATATTCAGAAACTCACGCTTACATATTTTGAAACAACTAAGATCAAGGAACAAGCTTCAGAATTCTCTCAAAGTGTGCTATGTTGATATGTCAAAATGTGTTATGTTCTTTTTATAAAACAAAACTTATTTTAAAGGATCATATACCTTCGTTTTGAAAATATCTTTTCATGATCTGATTCTTATGGGAAAAGTTTCACAGCTCAATGCAAAAGCTCATCCTCGCTAATTTAGGGATTGATCCTTAATAAGCTTCAAAAACCTCGAATAGCAATATGTTGATCTTATCCTTTTAAGGTTTCTCTGAGCATCAGAAACTACATAAGCATCAGTGTGTTTTTTCCCTCCAAAATCACGAATGCTCTTTTACATTTATCATGTCCTTGAGCATTCATTTCAAAATTTCTTTTGGATAAAGACATATTGAAAACGGATCTAATCAAGATAAAATATCACAAGTATTTCTTATTAAGTTTTCTCAACCACATAGATCTTCAAAAAGCCTCTTTTCTTGACCAAAAATCAAGTTGGTTGTATATCTATGGCTTAAACATTTTTCTCTTTAACATATTGCTCTAATACCTTCTCAAAAAGTATGTTAAGCATGTTTTATGCTTCAAGTGAAACAACAACAGTTATGATTAAAAGTCACTTAAGGCCAAAAATGCTTTTATAAAATTCATTTCATGCTTTAAGAAAAGAACTTCCTGAAAATCACTTTTTGTGATAAAGTTGAAAGAATATGATATATCATGCTTATATCTCCGTAATGTTTCTTCCAATTATCTCTTTAAAAGATTTTCTTTAAATTGGTTTGTCATAATAAAAAAGAGAGATTGTTAGCTCCAAAACTTCTCAGTATATGCTTATTTGTTTTGAATGACAACAAAGCCAATTTAAAGAAAATACTTCGAAGGACGACTAATGTTTCTCTTGAGTTTCTTATAAGATTATAACTGTAACACCCCGATATTTCTATCCGAGGGAAATGACCAAAATGCCCCTGAAGTCATTTCCTGACCCGAATTCGAGGGTAACCAACTCGGTCATCTCGAAGGGTCAACTCAATGTTTGAAGGGGATTGAATGGCCTTTGAATACTTTCAGAAGCGAAAATTTCATTTTCCGTAGTTTCGAGTCAAAATGACCAAAATACCCCTATAGCGTTTTACGCGGGTAAAGGTGCCGTTTGAGCCCGAAACTTTCTCCAGAGGTTTAAAAACATGTTTTCATGTGTCTAGAGGTCTCTGTTCAAGTCCCGGTGGTCCCGGGCAGTTTTTGTACAAAATTACGATTTTGCCCCTAGAATAGTGTTTTTACGCCTAATGACGTAATTAAGCAAATCTAAGCAAAATTAGGCTCTAAACGAAGATTAATTAGTTTCCCTAATTAATCTAGAGTCAAAATAATTTATTAAAATTAATTAGAACCTAAAATTGCTTAGATTAAACTTAAATCCCTTTTTAGAACTCAAGATTCCTAGTCTTGGAATCTTGAATAATGTTTTCTCTCTCCACTTCCTTAAATCAAGGAAGTGTGTCTAGAGTTGTTTAGACTCTAAATTGAGGATCTAACTCACTAATGGTGCAAGACCACTCCTTAATTATGTCTAGACCACCCTAATTGTCCATTTTCCTTACCTAAATACTTTCTTACAAATTCCTAATCTTAAGCATAATCAAAGATACACCTAAACACAACTCTAAACCACAATTAAAATGCAAGAAATCCCCCCACATGGGCTGATGCATTTCGGCCAGCACACCTCCCCATTGACCACATATTAAATTGTTTTCTCACTCAAAGAACCATGCTTGAGCCATACCTTGAGCCATACCTCACCATGCCTCAAGACCACATTATCTCACCTCATGGAACTCATGGGATGCCCTCCAATCTGCACACATGGCCGAAGCCATCCTCCACCATGAGCTCCCTTCATTTGTTTCATTTCTCTATAAATAGAATGCCTTGAGGAGCTTGCACCACTTTTAGATCATTTGCTAAGTTTAGGAGCACTCAAAGCTTTTCTTTCTCTCTCAAAGTTCTAGTGTTCTTCAAGTTCTTCAAGTTCTTCAAAGTTCTTCATCATCTTCATCTTCTTCTTCCATCTTCAAGTTCATCACATCAAGTAGGGATTTTCTTTCAAGTATTCCTTTCTTTAAAGTTCTTGTTCTAAGCTTTATGTTCATAGTTTCTCTTGATTCTTTTTAGAACTTCTTTTCCTTTCCTTTTTCTTTCTCATTTTCGGCCATGGGCCTTGAGGTTCAAAGAAATGAGAGCTTGATGATGAGAGTTTATGATGATGTTCATCACTTGAAACAAACTCTAGAGCTTGATCTTTGTTCTTGAGCAAAAATGTTTCTAGTTTTTCCTTTCTTGAACTCTTGAGAACTTTAGTTTTGATGGTGTTTTAGAATGATTCAAAGGACTCAATGATGAGGTCTCATGATGTTGGTGTTAATATATCATCAAGATCATAGACTCTAGAGTTTCAAATATTTCTTTTCTTACCTAGATGTTTCGGCCATTTCCTTTCCTTTTATATGCCTTATGGTTTGATTTTCTAAAGATGTTGTTTGAGTTCTAAGAACTCTAGACTTTACTTTGTCTTGGTTGGATGAGTTTGGATTGAGGTTTATGTTCCTTTAAAGTCTTGTTAAGAGCTCTAGAAAGATAAAATGAACTTGCATAATTTATTTTATGCTTGCATATAAATTTACACTCTTGCTATGCATCTTTACTTTCAAGCTATCACCTAAGAACATAAAGATTAAAATGGAACTTGCATAATCACTTAATTTAATTCTCAAAGCCTTTCTATTTCGGCCTTAAAGTCGATTGTTGTTGGGCCTAGAGCACTAAAATAAAGAATTGAACTTGCATCATCACTTAATTAACTTCTCGAATGCCTATATATTTCGGCCTTAAAGTCGATTGTTGTTGGGCCAAGAGCACTAAAATAAAGAATTGGAATTCGCATATTTACTTTCAAGCTTGCACGTTTAAGTTTATGCCTTGCATATTTACCTTACGTCATCACTTTAATTTGTAAACAAAGATTAAAAATGAAAAGCATGAGCACGTCTATTTTATGTCATCACTTAAGAACCTAGAGATCAAAGACTTGCCCATTTCATTCCAAGTTAAAGTTTAGTGTGAAACCATTCTTTGAATGCATATTTTCGGCCAAGTAGTGATGATGGACTTGCAATAAGTTTTCATCTAGCTACAAAGACCAATAGTCAATGTTCTAAGTTTTCCTTAAAGCTTTACAAATCTTTTCAAGGTTATGTTGTCATGAGATATGACTTTATTCCCTTTAGGAGATGAAATATATTTTGGACACTGACCTAAGGCTTCTCTTAGCCTCTTGATGAATTAAAATGACTTGCAAAGAGTTTTAGAAATTCTAAATTGATTCCAAGAGAAACTAGTTAACTTATGTACCTAGAAATGTCAATTTGAATCCTTTACTAAAGCTAAATGTTTTCGGTTCTGATATGATGAGTGTGATGTTGTATGATGATGTTTTGATGTGTTAGAATATGTGAAAATATCATATGATGATGTAGAAATGATTCTACGCATAATAGGTAAGAAACTAGCTAACTAGAAATACCGTAAAGCTAGAATTTAACATAGTTTTGACCCATTTGTTTATGGAACTTATCCAAACTGTTTTAATGGGAGCATAATCAGATTAGGAGTGATTAGACATGAAAAACTTGGTAACATTTGGATTAGAATCGAATTCTAGCACCTATCGGAAAACTAGCAACTAGAAAACCGTAAAAATGCAAGTGTAGAACTCTTAGAACATTTAGTTTTGTGGATTCTGTCCAGCAACGTTACAACATGATAAATGTGATTAATAATTAGTCCTTAAGCATAGGAATGCCTCATAATTGATTTAGATTTATTTTATAGCGCCTTAGGCGAAGACGGAACCAAGAAAGGGTCTAAAACGTAAGTTCTAGAACCCCGTAATCACAAGTTAGGAATTCGGCCCTATGCTATTCAGATTTAAGAGTGAACATGAGGATTATGAATGATGTTTAATTATGAGCCCTTAGGTGCATAAAACATGAGCGACGGATGTTAGAGAACCATATCTCATGATTAAGGCCCGTAAGGGTCAAAGCATAAGCTACCGTAAGGATAAACGGTTGAATGTTCCATGATGATGTATGTGGTATGTAAATCATGATGATGTTATTCATATGAGGAATTCATGAGGATATATGTTTATGTGGCATAAAGCAAATTTGGAAGGAATTCGGCGTAATGCCTTTGTGCTGCCAAATTCCCGACAAATTTGGGGACTTAAAGAGATTTTGAAAATTAAGGTACTAAGATGGGTTCTAGGATGACACCTGTAACACCCTAGTAATTAACCAGATACACCTAGGTTGAATCTGATTAATGACTAGACTTTACTCCTTGCTTTGGTTCTTTCTTCATAATTTGAAAATACTTAGTGAAATTACGAGCCTTTTTTTTTTAACACATAATTGAAAACGTGAGCCGAGTACAACGTGAACGAGTAAGCGGAGTATAATAAGACGTTTAAGAATATATCACATCATATTACTTTGGCTCCATCATATAACATCCATAAGCACATTATAGCATATATTTACATACAATAACCTCACTCAAAGGGTGGGTTATATTCATACATCATTGTCTTATGCAAACCCATAAAAGAAAATATACATAAGGAAATACATGCCCCTAAACTAGATAACTCCATAAGCCAGGAAGGTTATCCTAAAACTAGGGTGCATGATCACACATAAATCTACTAAGAACCCTCTATGGCCACTGTCCTGGAAATAGGGAAATAAATCCGATCCACTGACGAGCTCCCTCGGGAGGGGACACACGAGATGCACCAGGCTGGGGTCGCATGGACGGCCTTCTTGCTAACCTCGGCTGAACAACTGTTTCCTCACTACCCTCTCTTACACGTGTGGGAGTAGGAGCAGAGCTCTCAGAATATACATGAGTAGGAGTGTCCTCTGAAGGATCAGTTTCACAATATCTCATTTCGGGAACATACTCTGGAAATCCATGGACAGCAGATGAAGCGGGATAAGAACGTAACATCCTTTCATCAAGTGGTCGTGCATGTTCGAAAACCATTTCATCGCCATAGGGAGAAGTAGGAGAAAATCGATAACTAGGGACAGGATGTGCAAATGAACGACCTATGTAAATAAAAACACGAACTGCGCACCTCCCTTCAAAGTGATACGAGCGATGCACCGGATCATAGTGAAATTCCCAAGTAGAGGTATCAACGAACAGGACGAATGTCGCCATCTGAATCTGGAGACAATGACGGAAATAAAGAAAAGGGAGTGAGAATCTTGCTAAAGAATTCTCAGTAGGGTACCTCCTTCTACAGTGTCATCATCAAAGTCCCCAGGAACCTCGGGGTTATTCTAAAATAGTGAGCATGCAAAGATTCATTTTAAGTTCGGACAAATACTTAACCGAGGTTCGTCAATTTTTAATCATGCGTCTTATAATGCATCATAATCTTAACATATCATATTTACAATGAACTTTTCCTTTATCATTACATCATATTCCTCATCATCATTATCAAATAACATGCATAAAAGAACGTCATATAATATTAGCTACACGTGGACACAGTGCACATTTTTCATTTCTTTAGTGCCTTAGGTGACTTAAAATCTTATCATCATCATTATTTTCCTTGGGCCACCCTATACTCCACCCTTTTGGGAGTAATTTAGGTTATGAGCTCATACTTTACTAGTCGTCACTAGCATATACTTATCCCTTTTGATAAGCTAAAGTCCCGACTCTACCCTTTTGAGAGAACGGGTTAGGGGGCTAAAATCATCTTTTCACCACCTATAGTCTGATGGTTCCAAAGGATCATTTTCTTATAAGTTTAAGTCACCATTAAATCTTTGCATGTTATATCACAATACAATTCATAAACATCATAACATTTTCTCATTTATAGTCTTAAGCTAGAATAATATATATCAATTGTAATCATGCATATGGGAGATTCCCAGGAAAGAAAGGTGGGTCACAATGGACACACTTAAATACCAAGTTTTTCCTTAGCCAGAACCTTTCCAAATTACACTTTTACAATGATATACTTTCTTCTAGCAACAAAGGTAAATTTTACATAATAAAGAATATTTCATGCATAAGCATTCTCATTATTTGCAACAGCAACTATAACATTCAAGCCAGGAAATCATTCAATGATATCAAGTACTTAATAAGCATCCAATCCTTACATAGAATTATCAATTATAGAACTAATTAGTTACTAAACCAATTATGAAGCATTCTCCTAACAATAAACCATAATTATCACAACTTCAAACATATCAAATCATTATCACACATTGATACTAAACTCAGATCAGTGGCCGAATCATGAACCTCATGCAATTACATAGAATCATATTTTAAGTGCATATAAAATACTAGTTCCCCGTAAAATCCTTGCAAATCCTTAAAACTCATTTAGAAACCAGTTCTTTTGTCAAATTTGGGAGGATATTCACAATTAAAATTCTCACTTAAGATAAAAGGAGTAAGTCTTGAGCTTTAGAGATTTAGGTGACATCTTAGAATTATAAACATACTATGCAACCTTATTTTAATCTTATCTTTATAAGGTGATAGCTTGGAATTATAAACATGATATGCAATTCCATTTCTTTATTTTTAAGATTTAAGGTGATGACTTGAAAATTAAACATGATGCAAGAACTTGAAATATAACATGATGCAAGAAACTGGAGCGGCGGTAATCCGCACAGGACCAGTAGAGGGAGAAGAGAATATTAACAAACCAGAGCGGCGGTAGTCCGCACAGGACCAGTAGAGGAAGAAGAGAATTATTATTACATCTTTTTAAGCTCCAATCTCAAGACTTTTTAAAGAATAAATTCTTTAACTCCAATAATCATATTTCTTTGCTTGTGATACATGGGCAAGTCTTTGAGCTCTAGGATCTTTAGGTGATGGCATAAAATAAACATACCATGCGTTGATTCTTTTAGCCATTATAAAATATAGTGAGAGCATAAATTAAATATGAGATGCAACCTCTTTATTATCTTGAAAGATTAAGTGATGACTTGAAACATAAACATGAAATACAAGCTTGGAATTTAAACATGAGAAATGCAAGTTCATTTATTCATTCTTGAAAATTTAGTAATGACATAGAAGGTAAACATGGTTATGCAAAGCATAAACTTAATCATGGATGCAAATTCATTTTGTTTCTTTACTAGAGCTCCTTCAAGACTTTAAAAGAATTATAAATTCAACCCAACACATATCTTAACAAGAATTAAAACATAAGAGGAAAATACATCTTTCAAGTTCTAAACTAAAAATCTTTGTTTTAGCATCATAAAGCATTATTCTTTAAGGTTTTGCATCAAGTGGAATTTTCAAGCTTTAGAGACCTAACTTGTGATGGATTTACAACCCACCCTCAAGGTCCTCATCATCAAGCCATCATCTTAGTTCCACCTAGGCCATATGGCTTAATTGGTTAAAGAAAAATTGAAGAGGAAAACCGAAATGAAAAGCTAAGGTAAGTTCATAATTTTATCATTTAGAAACTACTCCCTACCTAATCTGAGTTGAAGAAGAGGAAGAGAACTTGATTTCTTAAAGTAAAATGAAACAAAATCTTCTTGAAAAATTGAAGAAAGAATTCAACCAAAGAGGAGGAAGAAAGAAAGTTTTTGGTGCTCCTAAAAACTAGTTATGAACCAAGCATTCCAAGACCACTCAAGCAAGCCTATTTATAGAAGATTTTGAGGCTTCTAATTGGCCAAAATGATGAGGTAGTGGACGGAATTTTGCAGGAGAAATAAGAGAGGAAAAATCATTTTAGACAAAGTTGTATGAAATTAAGGAATTATGTCTCTTATGGTGACATTTTGGCATTTTGTTTTAGTGCAACTTTTGGCAATAATTCAGCTGCATAATGGCATCAATAATTTCGTCCATTACAGCCCAAAGAAGTGAAATTTGTGTGTTCCATGCATTATTTAGGTGTAGGCAAGGTATTCATATAATTTAGAGAATTTACGGTTAAGGGCTTAAGTGAATTAGTAAGCAATTTGGGTGTTTTTGAGCAATTTTGGGTTCTAATCAATCTAAATACATAATTTTGACTCTAGATTAATATTTAGAATTTAATAAGCTTTAATTTGAGCCTAATATTGCTTAGGTTTCGATTATCTGAATCAAAAATCCCGAAATTCGCAAAAGCGCCCAAAACAGAGCAAAATCGTACTTTCACTTAAAAATTGCCCGAGGCCACCCGAGCTTAACCAATGGTTAATCATGGCTTAAAAACACATTTTAAAACATTTTAGTGAGGTTCAGGCTCAGTCGGCACGCACATCGGAGTGAGAACAGGCGGAGGGGCGTTTTGGTCATTTCGCGCGTCGAAACTCAAAATTGAGATCCTTCTGCTCTATTAACACACATAACACAAACAATCCCTTATTATCCTCAAAACATCCCCTTGAGAATAGGGGGGCCCACGATCCTCATTTTTTGAGTAAAATAACTTCAGGGGCATTTTGGTCATTTTATACATACAGAAATTCGGGATTTGCGACTCTCGCATGAATCGTTCCTAACTTCTCTTCTAATGTTATATTCCTTTATTAAGGATTGTTTGGCCTCAAATCTTATGTAATAATTACCTACGATAATTCGGTAATTTCTAATGGCAGTAAAAATTACAGTAAAAATTGGGGCATTACAACACCGGTTCGGCCGAGCACCTCCATAGAACTCATGTGACATCGGTACCCATTTATACTCTTAGGTGACACCGGTTCGGCCGAGCACCCCTAAGAGGTTTGCCCCCTAACCCGTACTCAGATAGTCGGGATTTATGATTTATGATACGCTTATCGTTAAGTGGTAAGTAAAAACTAGTGACGACTAGTTAAGGTATGAGCTCATAACCTAGATATGTGACACGTTCTGGGTGACACTGGTTCGGCCGAGCACCCCCAGTTCGATTGTCTTTTAGGGTGGCCCATGAGAAAGAGATGTTTCATGATTATGATTATGTCACTAAGTTTGTCCCATATGAACGTTACTATTGCCACTTTATGCCACTGATTATGATGATGCTTGATGTTATGTTTTATGTATGCGCATTAGGTAGTGCCATGCATACATCTTCTATTATGTTGCATTCATGACATTAAGATCATCCTAAAATGAATGGACCTTGGCTAAAGTATATTTTAAAGATTAAAATGAACTTAATGCATGTTCAGTCATTTTGTATAATTAAACCCAAGGTTCCTGAGGACGTAGATGATGACACCTAGGTAGTAGGAAGCCCTACTGAGATTCTTTAGCAAGATTCTCACTCCCTCTATCTCTTTCTTTCCGTCACGTCTTCAGATGGCGACATTCGTAGTGTTCATGGACACACCGACATGGGAGGTGCACCATGACCCGGACCACAGGTCGTTCCATTTTGTGGGTCGATGCACGGTTAGAGTATTCACGTTCATGGGTCGACCCTTCACTCCCCCTATACATTCCCATCGTTTCTCCCCCGTCTCACCTTTTGGCGATGACCTGGCGTTCGAGCGTGCGCGTCCCCGAGAGGAGAGGCTTCGTCGTACTCCACCGTCCATGTCCGCCGCTCGAAACTACCCCCAGTACGTGCCTCGTTGCCCATCGTCTTTCTCGGAGACGGATCCTTCCGAGGATTCGGCGACCCAGGTACCCTCTGAGGGATCTTCCCCCACCATACCCACGGATCTTAGGGAAGGTAGCGAGCCCTCCGTGACTCAGCGGAGGCTTGCGCGACGACTGGAGATGAGGCCACGCCGTGGAGGTCACTTCTGAGCCCCGTCCCGCCTATTCACGCCAGAGGAGCTTGCTCAGTTTCCTGGTTACTTGCCACGCTCGAGGGATAGTCGCCAGTAGGAGGCCGTAGATGGCCGAGATAGAGCACACACCTTTTTTTGTTTGGAGGTTATCCCTTTAGGTGCACTCGGGTAGGGGAGTAGTTTATGTTTATGCTTATGTTGTATTTTCTTTCATGTATTCCCTTGTACTAAATTAAGCCCCACACTTATAAGTGGGCAAGTTATATATATATGTGATGATATTCAGTGTTATTCATGTTGTGCCTTATGCTATGATGTTATGAAATGTATGATTTGATCGTTACATGATATATCGCATCACGCGGCTCTCACTTTGTTTTTCAAAAAAAAATTACCCGTATTTTCCGCTAAGTATTTCTAAGTAAAATTGAGAACTATGAAGTAACAGACTAATGATTAACCTAAGTATGTTCTAGAGTATTGGGTTAAAAGTTAGGATGTTACAATAACAGGTTTCTATCACTTAGCAAGAGCAAGGCTTACTCAAATGAGAATATATTTCACTATGCATATGTAAACATGTTTATCTCATGTTACGAGATTTGAATTGAAATAGAAGTGAAATTATATCCTTATTCAAGCAATTAATAGCTAACAATAAGAAGAGGATTTCAATGCTATGAGAAACCAGGTCCTAAGACTTTAGAAAGTACACTTACATGAAGATATCAAGTAATCTCTGAAGACCAGATGTTACACTATCTTCAGTCAGCACAATCGCAAATCCGTCATCATCAAAATGCTTGGATCAAAAAGCACACGTTAGAAAGCTCACTTTATTATAGAGCATTGAACGTTACTGGAAATATAGGGAAATTTGAATTTGAATTTTGAAATTCAAAGAGTCAAATCCTGATGTTAGAACTAGTCAATCATCTCTCGTGCCTTTGAAGTCAACTATTCCAAGTTCTAGAAGAAAAATTTCAAAAACTATAATTCAGAAAGTAAGAGTAGTTTTCTGAAGGGCATCAAAACTCTCTTTTCTTCAACGGCTTTTGCTAACTGAGCTAATTAATAGATAGGCTACTCTTCTAGACTATCTTTCTATAACACAAATGGATGATCAACATATGTCCCTGGAAGAACAAATAATAGGCAACGGTCATATGGAAGACCTCCTTTAAATAGCGATGTTGTGCTCCATTGTAAAAGAGAGAGACTCCGTGCATAGAGAAGAAATTCTACAAAAATCTCTCCTCATCTCCAACAAGATTCAAATCATCATGCAATCAAATTCCTTACTTGTAAAAAATCTTCCTTCTACATTCTTAATTAGATTTATGCTCTTCCTAGGGAAGATGTGATAGAAGAAAATCATTCAAGTTTTCCCAGGAACTTTTCATGTATATGTTAAGGAAACTTGAGTATAGGTTAGTTTGAGTGGCAACCCAAACACTTAACCTTTGTATCCTCGATCCAGTAGTGAACTTTGTGAAATAGCTTGGAGAGGCTACTGTAAAACTACTTGCAACACGACAGTAAGATGTTTTTGCTGATCACGATTTAGCTTGGAGCGGCTAGTCAAAGACTATTTGTAGCTTGGAAAGGCTAGGGCAAGACTACTTGTAGCTTCGAGAGGCTGGTGCAAGACTACTTTCAACATGACAATAGAGGTTGCTACTGGTCAGGGGTTTTAACTTGGAGAGGTTGGTATAAAACTAAGACTACTTGCAGCTTGGAGAAGCTGGGGCAAGACTACTTGCAGCTTCGAGAGACTGGTGCAAGACTACTTTCAACATGACAGTAGAGGTTGCTACTGGTCACGGATTTTAGCTTGGAGAAGTTGGTGCAGAACTACTCAGTTTCAGCTTAGAGAGGCTGGTGCAGAACTACTCGATTCAGCTTAGAGAGGTTGGTGAAGAACTACTCAATCTGTGGCACTAGGTGATTTCTAAAGGTCACAGATGAGAGCTTGGGAAGGCTAATGTAAAGACTATCCATTTATTCTTTCTCAGGTTGAGAAATATTTTCTTAATGGAACTTCAACATTTTTTTGAGTACTGGATGTAAGCAGTTTAGCCGAGCCAATATAAAAATGTTTGGGTCTCATTTTTCTCTCCTTAATCTCTTTTATATTTATCAGCTGCATTTTATTATTTATTCATACACTGAAATATTTTTCTCATCATTCTTTTTTTTATGATGAACGTTCATTAACTAGCTTCAGAGAATTACTCTCTGAAATCACTATGTTTTCGCTGCACTACAAGTTTTACACTTGATAGTATTTCAAAAAATGAAAGAAGAAGCAATGCACAATTCAACCCCCTTCTCGTGCACATTTCCACCTACATCAAGTGCCCTTCCTTCTTGCATTATCAACACATGCCTTTATAATGTCTAGACTTTTCTTTGCTACTACTCGATCCAATCTCCTTTGACCTCCCGCTTACAACCAAGCTAGATGCAATATCATTACGATTGCCAGTATTGTACTCTATTTTGTCACAACTTAAAAGTGTGCATTTAACTTCATCAATTTTGAGGCTTTCACAACCATATATGAGGGTTTCATGAAAGTGCTTGTAAAAATGTGGTAAAGAACAAAGCAACATCATTGTTTATCATTTACTTGAAAATGTCTTATCCATATATTTCAAATTAGTGATGAATGACGTGAACTCAACTATGTGAGATTGAATTAATGTCTTTTTTGCTATACAAAGCATGTACAGACATTGCAAAACACAGAGATGATTGGCCACTGTCTTAGCCATATATAATTAGTCCAGTTTTATCCACAACGATTCTACCATTTTTTCCTAAAAGACCTCCTACCGCGCATTGTCTATAATGCATAACTTAATAATTAAAAGAGTCTTTTGATTGGCATCTCCCGGTCAAAATCCTTCATTATCTTGGGCTTCTTTTCCTTGTGAAAACTGTTATTTTTACACCCTACTATACAAGAACAGTCATCATATGAACCTTCCACATTTCCAAATTGATGCGCCTATCAAACCGCTGAATATCAAATTTTGCAGTTTATATTTTTCAACGTATTATCCTAGAGCTCTATAAAAGTTCTAATACTAGTTTGTTATGAAATGGCGGGCCCAAAATTAAGGGTACAAACAAAGTATTGCAAAATAAATATGCAGAAGCATAAAAAAATATGACACAAGGAATTAACGTGGTTCGGCAAATAGCTTACATGTATAGGCAAAAGTGACAACCAAATATTTTACTATAAAAATATGATGGAGATACAAAAAGTGAACACACTCAACTCAAAATTCAAATCCCAACACCCAAACACCTCACAATATTTTCTTACTGATGTACACTCTCAACACTCAAAAGAGAATCATATAAAGAAAGAAACAAATACTTCTCTGTAACCAAATAAGTAAAAACAAAATTGAGAAGTTGAATTGGATTTTTGGTGCCAAATGCTTTGTGAAGCAAGGTCTATTTATAGAGTTTTGTTGCCAAGATTGTCAAAGACAATTAAATGTATTTGATGCTTACTTCCTAATTTCCTTCCTGCATGGTTAGAAAATTTTCATCTTCAATTAATGCCCCTAATGCATCGAAAAGGTAACTTGGAGACTTTAGTCTCATAGACTTTGAAAATTAAGCCACACCTAGCCTACAAAATATATATATATCCACCGGTATAACACCCTAAAATTTATCTACAAAAAAAGTGAATAGTAATCGTGATTGCCCCTTGTAGGCCCGTCAAGACCACCGAAACCCCAAAATTAGGATCTGGAGATGCCCAAGTGTGAGAAAATATAAGATTAAGGTTAGAAATGGTTATTAATGAAAATTTTAGACCTGGAATTTAATTTCAAGCAATGTCTGCTTCCCGGGTACGATATTTTATTCGATTAAATTACGATGTGTAGTTTCTTACACCGTATGAGACTTACAGTACAAATTGGATACTTCACTAGACAAGTGTATGGCTTAGAAGAGGCCACACCATTGCCATTTTTCAAGAACCAATAGAAAACTTACAAAATTTACACATTTATCTTTAAGGACAATGTCTTTATCATAGAATTTAATGTGTATATTATCCCAAAATGAAAAAAAATCAAAATCTTATCATTTTACCCCCCCCCCCCAAATCAACTATCTTTATCTTCTTCCTCTTGCAGCAATATGAACCCTAGCTAGAAACCTCAATTCTCACCCAAGGACTCCATAATCAAAGCATAAACTCCAACCTAGTTCTTGAAATCCCTAAATCAAACACCAATGGAGAATCCTCACCTCACCTCACCAAAAATTGTGGCTATTGTACTTGCTGCCTTGGAGGAGGATTTGAGAGGATTAGATCAAAGATTGGGTGTAGGAATTCTTGAAGCAAGCCAAGAACAAGAATTAAAGCTTGCAAAAACCAAGTAGGGCTTTCTTTAACCTCTTTTCTCTCAAATTAATTCTGAAATTTATTTGAATGATTTGGCTTTGAGGTTGTCAGTTTTATTGAATGTTTAGACATTAATATTGATATGTTTAATTTGGTGGAGTGTTTGGATATTGTTAGAAAATCATTTTTCTCAAAACATGTTGTGAACTAAGTAGCTAAAACTTGAATTTCAAGCAAGCAGCTTAATTTTCATGATTTTTCTCACTGATTTAGAGACATGATCATGAGCTAAAATTTTTATATGATGAAGTCAATTTTCTTGGCTCATCTTAAGAACTTTTGCTATTTTTAAAAAATGGAAAATCGAACAGGTTAAGGTTTCTGCCTGCACAGTCAAGTTTGTAGTATTGAATTTGTCTAATTTTGTTGCTATATCAAATGATTGAATTTTGAGCTGAAATTTGTACAGGATGTTGAAGACATCTTGAAGTCCAACCATAATTTTTTGTATGAATTTAGGTGATCATTTGATAGGGTAGAAAAATTGAGACTTATGGCTGTTAACTGAAACAGGGCAATTTCTGACCTCCAAAAATGTGAGATTTTTTAAATATAGCTACAGACCTTTTATGCTTTGAAATTTTTACAAAATCTTACTAATACACTGAATCATCTCTGAAAAATAGTTTTGCTATCTTCCAACAATGTTTGATAATTTAACCAAAATTTCTCTTAGAACCAAAATTCTGACAACAATGTTTATGATTTGATCTCATTTATACTATGTGAATCTATTGATGATGTTATGCATACACCATGGTGAATGACTAGAAGTATTGATGAATGCTCTATGAGCTAAAGCTAAGATAATGAACAATATATGTTCACATATAATTAAGATGCGTACATAGGTAAGATGCACATATGACTATGATGCTTGTATATGTGACTCTATTAATGATGTTATGTGTACAAGATTATGAATACTTATTATAATTGCTTATATGTACAAGAAAAACATGAGATTTTGTTTCTTAGGCTAGAGAAAGTAAATCTGATCAGTCAAGGAAAGTAAACCTGACTCCCCTTGAGTCGGGGAAAGTAAACCTAACTAGGAATAGGTTTGTATGAGAATTGGAGAAAGTAAATCCAATGATCACGTATAGGAATAAGCTCAGAAGATCCATATGTATAGGAATGGGCTCAAAAGATCTGTATATGAATTGGAGAGAAACTCTAAGGATCACGTATAGGAATGGGCTCAGAAGATCCATGTGTACAGGAATGGGATCAATACTGAAAAGTAGTCTATTAGCCATAGAGTGGTCAAAGCCACAATGGTCAAGGGCTAAGACAAGTCGAAGTAGCAATTATCCTAAGTAGTTCTTTATCTCTTATGTGTTAAGTGAATGACCTTAGTATCGATATTGAGACCAACATGTCTAAGTTGAGAACTGAATAGTACATGCTTTATATGATGATACATGCATAGTATGAGACTGAATAGTAAAAAGAATCCACATCGAAAGGGTGATTTTAGAACTTTAAAATGAACCTTGATATATGGTGTATGATCATTTTCTTGATAAACCGAAGTGGTTGGGGCGATGATGATGACGATAACACGAATTTTAGTATATGTTTTGAGGATACCCTACTGAGAATTTTAGAATTCTCATCCCTATATTTTGTGTTCCCATGTCGTCCCCATATTGCTCAGGAAAGATATGAAGCTGCCGTCATAGAAGAACCTGATGTATAATAGCTCAATAGTTGAAGTCTCTTATCAATTTTATTTTGTTATGTATATATATATATTTGTAATTATATAAATAGACCAATGTATATAAAAGCTCATAGAAGAATTTTTCTTATATTTGAATTTGTACTTAATAAATATTGTTATTTTTCTACATATTTTAGTAGAATTACAACTCGGTTATTACACGAAACAAACGAATTTGTTATAGATATTTAAGGAAGGCCCGCTAATGTATAAGTAACAACTTCTGAGTCTAATGTCATGGCTTAAGGATGATATTATACTTGGGAGGATATAACAATCGACATACATAGGTGACAAATCTATTTAGAACTAGTTAGTAAGGCCTATAATAACAAAGTTTCTTACTTCATTTTTTACCATACTTGGCACAAAAGATTTTGCTTCAATCTTTGCTCGCATCTTTACAATAGGCTAATATCCTAGACCTGTGTGTGTAGTGTGTATTTTTCATGAGTTTTGATCGTAAAACATTTATTTTTCTTGAGTATACCCCTAAATTGGTTCTACATGAAAATAATGTTAGGTAAATTAGTCCTTTAAGAAAAGAAATACCCTTCTTAATCCATCATGATTAAAAAGTTAGGACAAATTAGTCTCTTTATAATATTTTGATACTTATTTATCCTATTTGTACTTTTATTAGGAATCAACTTGATATATTTTTATAAATCATTAGAGATCAATTTGTCCTATTTTAATTTTAAGAGACCAAGAAGGACTTTTCTTGAAGGACTTTTTTCTTTTTGGGTCTTGACCACTTGAAGGACCAAATTGTCCAATGGAGGACTAATTTGGGCTTTTTTATATATGATAAATTTTATTTAAATTTTTTAAGAAAAATAAAAAATTATATGATATATATATATATATATTATATAAAATCATTTGTTAAGTATTTGGTCCTTTCGGAGAAAATGGTCTAGCTTCATCCCAAGTGGAATCTACATGTATTATTTGTATTCACAATATGTGGGAAATGTTATTTGTATTCACATTAATTACGTGAGACATTATGCTGATACGATCTCATCTATCCTTGGATGGGATATGAGAAATGACCTACATCTCATCTAATAGTAGATGAGAGTATGTGGAAATCATATCACACATATTGTTAAAATAAATAATATTTCCCTTTCATTATGTTATACCCTTTCCTCTAATACCACTACGCATGAAACATCAATCAAGGTAGTATTTGTGCTAGACGAGTAGCTTTTTTTTATTTATTTATGTGTTTAAAGATCTTTCTTATTCAAAATCTTTTAATCTATGCATTATGAGTGAAATTTTAGAGTTTAATTTTTATGAATGTAGAATAATTTTGCTACCCATTATAATAACTGCCCACCATATTTTTATTGGTATGACTCAATTTTAAAATGAGAATTTTTAGATTTGGTTATTAAGAGAATATATCAACACTCTTTTATTTTTAGCTTGTATACGAGTTTTGATATGCTGTTTGAGACTTTAGCGTAACGACATTTTTTTTTCAAACTGTTATAATGACCTTGGTAACAACTTCATGTTATCGGTTTTGACAATCAATGGTCTAAAATATCATTTTTGTTTATATTATGTCATTAAAACAATATTTCATTGTATATCTGAATCTTTCGAGTTCATGTTAAACTTTCTTTGACAATTCAAGAAAATTCCGATTTGATAACCATGTTAAATACAAAAATTGAAAACAACATGGGATTTTTGTGATCATAACTGAATAGAAATAAAAACGTAAATCACTTAAATTTCTTGAAAGAGTGAGAATAAGATTTTCATTTAATTGATTAGCTCTGGACTTACACAATCTTTTCCATAGCAACAAGCCTCTAATAGGAATCTTCATGTAGCTTTTAACAATCTAAAACCAATCTACAAAGTCTAGGTCAACCTGTATTTGCTTACTCATCTATTGAGAGCTAACGCTTTTATTGAGTTTCAGAAGGAAGCATAGCATGAAGAAGCGCATTTACATGGAAAACTGATTTACAATGGTGTAAGATTTGAGGCAGCCTTAACAGCCCCTAGAAACAGAATCATCTTTTGGGAGAGCAACATAGTTCACTGGAATTATATTATTCACCCTGTCACTTTCTCTACGCTCCTTTCCAGTTGAGGCTCCATAACGGCCTGAAGGAGTAAGCACTCGTCTTCCAGTTGGTGTCCCAACTATGGTGTTAGCAGAAGTGCTCTGACCCAGAGGCTTCTTTGTTGCAGACCTTGAACCAAAAAGTGCCTCTTGCCCTACAGCAAGTTGTTCCTGCAGTCGTTTCTGTTCCTGTAAAGATAACAAGAATTACATTAATCCGTCAGCACTTGGGTAAACAGAAACCACAATTGATGAAAACAATCAAATAACATTGCAGTCTACAACGCAAATGATCGTATAGAATCCACAAATACAAAATCTAAGGGTGCGCGTAGTTTTAGTTTTTAGTTTTCAATTTTTTATTTTTAATTTTTCAGTTTTCAGGATTTTGTAAAGAAAATACTGAAAACTAAAAATTAAAAACTGATACCAAACAGGCCCCTTAAGCTTCACAACATGAAGCAACCATTGCAGCAAAATTTCTTGTACAACGAAAAGCTTCAAACATTGATTGTTTGGTACTTTTGGTACACATAATAGTAGGTTAGCTTCTAGATCTTTGAATCGTATGGTAGATGCTCTGGTTGTCCTATTTTCTTAAATAAAACGAAGAGAAGCATGGCCAATGAGCTATAGCTCACATGACACCACTCTTGATCCAAGTGATTAGGAGTCTGTTGGTATTTATCCCATTCTCCATTTCCCCTTTAGTCCCCTAGGAGCTCCTTAGAACCAAAAAAACATGAAGAGGAGCATGACCACAACTAGAAATGGCATTAATAATCAATAAATCCATTCACGACATTATTCATCAGATGTGAAAGATACAGAATATCATATATCCAAATACACGGGCAGTAAAAAGAATTCTCATAACAAAGTTCACATACAATTAGCAATAAGCCAATTGCAAGATCTTGAGGAAAGTATATAGGTCCTTACAGTTAAATCCAAATTAGTTTTAATACTAGAGAGCCTTAAAATAAATAATTTGGCGGCGAGTCCAATAGAAGTGGAAGTAGAGATTTAAGAGGAGAAAATAATTCCAAGTGATACCCGAGACTTGCGCTTCTCTTCTTCTCGCAGTTGCCTTTGCACATTATAGTCATCCAAGCTATGTAACAATGGTACCTGAAAATTTTCTCAATTGTTGGAACCTAGCTTATCATTCCCCATGTCACAATCAAAATCCCAAAATATAGGTCATCACCTTTTCATATAAGAAAGGTACTCCTTTTTCCTCCTCCCACGCTTTTACTTTAGCAATCAAACTCTCAACAATAGCTGTTCAACAAGTTTTTGAAGGATGGTTAGTGTTATTAAACCAATAGGTAACTAGCAGAAAGACATTTAGAAGTGACAACCTAGAGCTCCTAGGCCCTCATGTTTTATATGTAAGTTTTCTTAAATGAACTGTATTGTCAGTCCTTGACAAGTTTCAATTTGATATTCAAACTGTAACAAATGTGTTGGGTTTTAGAAATTAGTTTCATTTTTTTTTAAATTTGTATCCTATTTTCAAGATTTTATAAAGGAAATAGTGAAATGAAAATTGAAAACTTAGAGCTGTTTGGTTTGAGTCTCTAGTTTTTAGTTTTCATTTTCAGTTTTTAAGAATATGCAAAAGAAAAACTGAAAATTCTGAAAACTGAAATTTGCAGTTTTCAAAATTTTCGGTTTTCCCTTCACAAATTCTGGAAAACTGAAAAATTGAAAATAAAAACTGGAAACTTAAACCAAACAGACCATAAATTTTGTAATTTTCTCTGTTTCTTTCATAAAATCCTGAAAAATAATAAACTAATTAAAAATAGAAAATAAAAATTGTTTTCTACAATCAAATGTGACCTTAACCACTTAGTCATGCTAATAAGTAATCATACAACTAAGTGCATAAAGCAGGTTTTGACTTCTAAACTGGACTTTCATTTCTATTTGAAATCTAACAATTGAATAACCAGAAAAACTAGACAAAAACTTTAGTGAGTAGTGATGTTTCCATATTCTTTTATAAAGATTAGAAGTCCATGGCCACGTTGGCCTTAATTTACTATCTTAACATGCTACAACAACAAAGTTGTTTCACACTAAGGCTAGTTTGGTTAAGGGGTAAAAATGGAATATAAATTTTCATAGATGAGTTCCATCTGTAATATAACACAATCAAACATAGTATTTTCCCACTAATGTTATGTTTGCTTGAGGGGTAAAAATGAGATATAAATTTTTAAAAATAAGCTCCATATGTAAAACGGGGTCTAAATTACATATGGAGCTCATGTATGAAAATTTACATCCTATTTTTACCCCCAACCAAACATAGCCTAAATAAATGTTGTCCATTACATGAATCAAATAACATAATTGTCTCCAATTGTAAACCATGTATATGAACAAGCTATTTAAATCTAAATCCTTAACGGATTTGCCTGCTATTTTTCTTAGACCGACTCTACCTCTAAATATTGGGCTACCTTTCCCATCTGATCTACTATTCTTAATAGGGCTTCTGCAGGCCTTTTCCTCACATGACCAAACCACATAAAGTAAGATTCTACCATCTTTTATACAATATACATTATCTCAACTTTCAATCTAACACATTCATTCCTAATCCTATCTAGTCTATCATGTCCACTCATCCAAAGAAACTTTCTCATCTTTACAATCTCACACAGCATCATATGCCTTTTCCTTGTGTAGTAAAATTTTTCCCTAAGCTTAGTGGCACATTTCTATCAAATATGACACATGATACATTTCTCCATTTCATCCACCTAGCTTGAATCCTATGGTTTACATCTCTTTCTATTTATCTGTCATTGTGTATTATGCACTCAAAATACATAAACCATGTGACTTGTGTTATGGCATACTCTCCAATTTTCTCTTGTAACCTAGAATTGGCAAGTCTCTTCACAAAGTTCAACACTTTTGACCAATTTTCTATATCCGGCTGCAAGAATTCAGAAGAATATCAGACATTAAATAGGAATTGACTTTGGAGACGCTAGACATGAAATTTTGAATGGTAGTATACATTGTTACATGTTGTATCATTCACATATCTCTACTCAACAACTTAAGTTTTAGAGAGAGATAGTTTATGACATGGTTTTAAAACCTCTATAACCAATTGGTCTAAAGTACAATCCTTATTGGCCTTCATTTTTCTAAATAAAAAGGTTAAATTTCAGCATCAAGTAAAGCAAGCTTTTGCATTGTCCACGTTCAAGTCCGATTGCCATTTGCATAAGGGGTGTGTTAGATATAGTTAATAGTACCATTCATATTCCTCTATCTAGCTACTTATGCTTTTGGGATAAATGATTTGACATACATATAATGATAATCAACTATAAAAACTTACCACATTCTTCATTGAACTCACTTATTACGGAGTTCAACAGCCCATAATGCCAATAGAATCTGTATACAATTCTAGTTGTTATACCAAATATGAAGCTATCTGTTAATCAGGACAAAAATTTCACATTGGTATATTTAAACAGCCTGCAGAATGCAGATTTACCACCCAATCAAACTTTTGTGATCTTACCAAGTTAACGATTTCTGAGATCGAAGTTGGTCAAAAGTCTGGTGTTGACATAAATGTCTAGCACCTCAATTGTAATCTGTAATGTTTTTCTATCTAACTTTGGTATGATATCAAAGAGCTTCTCATATGTGGCATACCATTGTAAATATCCATTGATCAGATATAATCGAGCAATGGTGTGATATGACCTCTTCCCCATCAAAAACAATATAGAGGATCACCACCCAATCGAACTTATTCCCTGACTGATGGTCCGTGGACCATGGAATCGCTCCTACTTATATAAAATTTTGAAGTGTTGTTATTCACTCAGGCCATGTTATTCACCTTCTGATTCAAGTTTAAGCAGCTGCTAATTTTCATATTTTACCATTACCACAAGGGTATAATTATCAATCATAAGAATCTAGATTCTTCAGAATCATCAACCACATATAAATGAATAAAAACTAAAGCCTCACATGGTATCTTGCTGACCAGAATTCGTGCTTTCTCTGCACGCTTCAAATTTTTGTGAGCTCCTCTTACTGCACTATATCGGTTTTCATCCTGCAAAATGGAGGGAAAAGGTATATGAAGCAAATGACCTATATTTTTCTCTAAATAAATAGATACGAAACCAGGCACAGATACTATATAACAAATGTCAGACTCTTACATTGATAAGTGAAAACATTTTTAACTATTTCAAATGAATTAAATTTCATCAAGCTAAAAGTTGGCAGAATTCTTTCTCCGGCACCAAGTTATCTTTTGCTAACAATAAATTCTCAAAATGTATTCACCTTGCTTAAGATTCTCAAATAATAAAAAGATATATGTCATTTTCCAAGTTAGCATTGCATTCACTAATGTAAAAAAGTGAGCCAGTACACAAGACTCCCACCTAGTGGGGTCTGGAAGGGTAGATGTACATAACCTTACCTCCACTATACAAAGAGGCTGTTTTTAAAATTTAAACCCATGACTTTCAAGTCACAAGGCAGCAACCTTACTATTGTGCCAAGACTCACTCTCATTGCATTCACTATTACCATCGAGATAAAAAAACAAAAATACAAACCAAAAGTAATCCCAAGCCCCAACCATTGCAAACTTAGTGTTACTATCTGTAACAGATGAAGATTTAAGATTTATTTTCAAGATAATGCAAAATGAGCTGCAGAATATTTAAAAAGCAAATTTTCCTTTATAGCTCCAACCACAATACTGACCACAGAGATAGCACATACACAAAACACAATCAAAATAATGAAGCAATGTCAGCTATCAGCATTTCAAAATCTAGAAATTCCTTAAATCATGAACTCATACAGTGTTCTATAAACATAAATATGCTGCAATTAGATCTCCAAGAAAAGAATTAGAATCTAATAACCTGCGTGCATGTTCCAGTTATTAGTTTTCCATTTCTTAAACAAAAAATTAGCCTACGCAGGTATTTTGAGGACACTATGCTAAAAGGCAGATAAAAATTCATGACAATACTCCTATATAATAAAAGGCATCTATTGTTCTCCATGGTAAATTTTATACTGCATTAATTTATGGTTTTTTTTTTTAACAACAATAAACTACAAAACAAACTTAAATAGATTATCTACCCTTTCATATTCATCTAACCACTTTTCCTCCTCCGCTGCAAATTTCCATTTCTCTACCCTATCTAAGATATCTCTTCTGCTTAGAGCTTGCTCTTTGGCTTTTCTGATTTGATCATCCATGCTTTGAAGCAAATCTGACAGATCAATATTACCTGAAAAGCCATAAAAGTTATATAATGGAAAAAAAAAATTCTAAAAGCAAAGAAGCAAAAACATTTTAGGCACCCAGATAACAATAATTCAAGAAAGTGTTTAAGTGGAAAGATCAAGAAGATATAGTTGTAAGAAATTCCATGTGTGTGGTTAGGGTACCGGATTCAACAAGGCTAGTCAGAATCTGTCTAGCTGCTTCACTATCCAGCTCCATGTGAACTCCTTTGTAAATTTCTTCAAGCTCATTCTGCCTTTTAAACACTAAATCCTTCATCTTACTGGCTTTCAGAACATTTAAGCGCTGAATTTCAACCTCAGCCTGCACAATTACAAATAATCAACCAACTAGAACTCAAATTACGTTATTTAATGACTTCAAGGTAAGTTCAAAATGAAAGTTTCACCTGCTCAATGACATCTGCAGAAAGGCATCCTTGTGCTGACACTGCATCAACTGATACTGACATTAATCCAGTGAGATGGCTAAAGGCTTTTTGCTCATCAATTGGTATCTCCATAAGATCCCATAACTCCACCAAGGATTTAGCAAGCTCTTGTGCCTACAAATAAAGCAAAATTAGAAAAATGAATCTCCAAGAACGTGCTGGAGATAACTGTTCCATTAAAAAGTTATTAGACAAAACACCCATTCTTGGATGTTTGCATGGAATTAAAGGATACCCTTTGGACCTCATGACTACATCCTCAAGTGAAAGGAAAAAAGAAGCAAACTCAGTCTAGTACTTTATTGATACAAAAGACTCATGTCAGTTGTAAACCTCTACAACAGTCGACATGTAACCAAATCATTTACCACTTTGATATAGGTATAAATAAAGAAAAGGTCATGACTTGTCTAACTTCAACACTAAGTGCAATTTTGGTTATAAACACGAATCTTTACTATATGATACACTATATCTAGCTTGATACTCAATTAGTTTCAAAATCCAATTGCATCCAAAGCAAGATATGAGAAAATCAAAATAATTATGCGACTGCAAGAAAATTATTGGAAACATGGTACCAAAGTCCGTTTCTGTTCGATCCCAATTCCTTTCACAATCACTTTTGGCCAAAGTAAGTTTAAATTTTGTTAGTTCCTGTGTTCATGAAATTGGTTAGATAAACTAGTCACAAAAACAACATTCCATATTATCATATTATTATATTAGATTAGATACCAGACCATGATGGTGTAGTTCATTAATACAGTAAATAAAACCATTCAGACACTAATGGCAATGGATTTATTACTTCTGGCACAAAATACACTATTCACTCCTAGTAGAGGCCAAACCAGCTAGAACAGAGCAACAAACTTTTGAACCAAAATAGTTTGATTTAAAGCATAAGCAAATAAAGCTTGAGCTTCAAGCTTCAAAGTTTAATGACAAATGTACAGTTGTTTACACGGATAGAAATCATCTCATACGACGACAAAAGATATGGGCAAAAATCATGTGTCCCTGACACCAAATTGACTAGCCAACATTGGATATCCAGTAGTGACTCGTAGCAAAAGGCCACCAGCTGACTTAGTACACTATTATTCGTGGCTTACGCACACTAAGCTCTCCATACAAAGTACCAGTCATACATATTGCCCAGTATTTCAATTGCAAGCATATATGTAATTCCGAACACAATTGACCACCCCAGTCTAAGAGACAAGTGTGAAAGATGAACTTCAATCAGCTAGACAGGCCCAATAAAGTACGGCACACAAATAGCCCTATCAGACAACAAACCTGAACTTTCAAGAAGCAGTTGGCAAAATACTACATCCGGAAAATAATTCAATGCATGGAAAGTGGAGTTAACAGAGCTGATAATAACCACTTAAAACTAAACAGCTATTACTCATACAATTTTCAAAGTGATCATTTGCTGTATATCAAATGAGATTATATTTATATACATTACTCCAACATTAACACATATATATCCATGCAGACACAAGAATAAATTCACTCGCATTATTTCATCTATATGAGAGTAAGACACCTTTTGTAACCTTTGTTGCTTCTCCTGCTTTAACGAATGAATAACTCCAGTTAATCTGGCAAGAGTGTCATTGCTGATGCTCTGTAGTGTACCTTTTGATGAATCACCCAAGCTAGGATGAATTTCCTTTAATGTCCTCAGAAAATCAATTGACATCACTACTGAAAGCTCACTAATAGTACTGATATAACTGTTCAGCTTCTGCTGGCGCAAGATCTGATTGGAGAGAAAAGGAAACAACGTTGACCAAAATGGAATTACAAATATTGAAATTGTATGACTATTTTCAATCCCTCATTTGGTACTCTGTCAGACCTTTTCGTTCTGAAGTTCTTGTAGATGAGACTTGAGCTCCCCCAACTTCTTCACTGTCATGTCATGTTGAATAACTTCCCCCAACTTCTTCACTGTCAAGTCATGTTGAATAACTTCCAGATCATTGACACTATTGGACTGGCCACAGCCAGCTATTTCAGCACATATCTGAGAAATTTGGGACTGTATCTTTGAAAACTCCTTGATTCTATCATCCTTCTTTGACCTCAACTCCTCTAGGACAGGTCTTATGGCAGCTAATTGCTGCTTAAGAGTGCCCCTTCCCTTCAAATGCAAACTGAATCAGCTGAGCAGTTATGGTGCTAATTGTGGATTGTGCAGAGGAAAAAACATAAGATTTTGGAATCTCCACACAGGAGATAGTACTTACAAAAAAAAAAGATGGAAAAAAGTGATGGACCTTGTTAATTCTTTCTCAACAATGTGGGCAACAGAGAGTATTTAATATATGGTAAAATATGTTTCGATTTAGATAAAGTAAACAAAAGAATGCATGAGTGGCGAAAAAGCAAGCATATCACTCATGAACGCTTCAGGTTCCCAACCCATTGGTCTCCTTTGACACAAGTTTTATTGCAGAATAGTGAATACAGGTTTCTTACTCATAGCAAGGCAATAGCCACAATGCAAAATGAGAACCTACGCGTGAGAACGAAGTACATTCCCCAAGGGAAGAAATAATGTTGGCAACTTCAGCTTCAGCATCAACCAATGACCTGTATAGGTCAGCCTTGTGCTTTCTCGTTTCCTCAACTTTCCTGTGATAAATATCAAGGCATGCTTGCTCCAGTTGAAGAAGCATATTGTCTCTATCACTGTCACTCTCCCCAATCTCATCCCATATCATCTAGAAAAATACATGAGATCATTAGTTAGTACTCCACACTTTACAGGTTACACATGAAGCAATACAATGGATTCTTAATCTATAATTCTATACATCTATCAACAACTCCATATATCTCCGGTAAAATTAAACTATGCAGAAACAACACCTATTGAAAGAAAACTGATTGAGGGATAGCTTAAGCAATAAAATTTCCAAGTTCAACCACCAAGACTGAGGATCAAATATTTGTGTTACTATGGATTCAGGTTCATGATAAATGTTAATCAATTATGGATAATCTAAAGACATTAATCAGTTTATATCACAAAATTCCAGATAATGCACATGCTCCCACATACGGGATCTATGATGAACCCGAGTCAGTCGTAACAAGTCAAAGCTGCAAATGAATACTTCAAATTGAATTAGAGACCATGTAGCTTAAACCAATAAAATAATACATAAACACACAACAACTCAGTGAATGCTTAAATAGTAAGAATTCACCCCAACCAAACCACATTAACCGAAGCAAAAGGCTCATAAAAAATCAGAATGAGGAAATGAACAGACGTAAAACACGGGGAATTTCAATAATCTTTTTTTCAATAATTATAAACCGTTTAACTCTCAAGGAGGGAAGGGTAAGAATAACAAAACAGGAGTTTATGGGGAAAAAAAAAACTCAACCGAAAACATAGGAACTGAACCAGAAAGCGAAGCTAACAACAAAGAGATTGGTAGATCCACGCAAAGCTCGATCCCATTACTCAAGGGGATGACAGGCTCAACTTCGCAAGAAGGAGGAGATATCTCGGGCTCACAAAAATCGAATTCCTTGAATACATTAGATGAATGCGGGAGCTCTGTGGTGCTTAGAGACTCTTCAAGAGGATACTGAGATCTCTCAAACGCATATCAATACTCAGGGAAACACAGAAAACACACCAAAACTCTGGAATCAACCTTAGAGAATCTCTCCACGCTGAAGAGATCCGCAAAGATTCAATCTTCACCAGAACGGTTAACAAAGCTCAATAAAACAAAATAACCGCCACGCCGGCGGCAACTCAACCATAAGCCGCCATACCACAGAAAAACCGCACACGCTCCCCCCCCCCCCCCACCGCCAAAAAGACGCAACCACCTCAGCACTGGATGCCTCACAGAGGCCACAAGGTGGGATCTTCGCACCGAGGAAAGGCTCGGAGTGCCGAGTCAAACCGGTGGAAGCTGGCGGCAGCCCCTTGGGGATTAGATATAGGGTTTTCAGAGAGAGGGGAGGCAGAGCATTTGAACAATCTAATTCACTCAATTCACAAGCTTTCACACCTGAGAAACAAAACAACGAAAAAATGCAATTGGCGAAGTACCTGCAATTGACGGAGGAGGGAAGCACAGGTGGTGCGAGAGGGAGAGAGGGAATGAGGCATGGCCGCCACTTCTGAGAAGAGCCACTCGAGAACAAAGGAAGCACGAAATGAGACCCTAGCAGAAAAGCGCACACTCAAAAAAGAGGAGGAGAGATACGGAGAAATCAAAAGGGGAAGCGTTACGAGCGTTGCTGAAATTCACATAATGATGATTGGTTGTTTGGAGAAGATCCCTTGATTTCAGTTTTGACAGACGAGGATTTCCTTTTGAAAAGAGGGTACTCCACGCTTTGCCTTTTGCATTTTTGGCGCCAAACACCCTGTTTTTCAATTTTTTTTTCCATTAACCATTAACAATTGATAATTAATAATCAATTATTAATTAATTTCTTTTACATAATTAATTATTCGAAACTATAGTTTTAAAAAGAGTTTAATTTTGAGTTTCTCCTTTACTACCTATAGAGTACTGGTACTTTTTATTTTTAATAGCTCCATTTGAATCTTTGATTTTCTATATTTAAATAAAGAGTAAAATGCTTAAGGTATGTTTATTTGGGAGTCAAAATAGACGTTAAAAATTTTATAGATGAATTTTATGTGTAAAATTACATATGGATTACATTTATAAAATTTTTACCTTCACTTTTACTCATCAACCATACACACATTTAAGATATGTTTGGATTGATGGTAAGTAATAGAGTGAAATATAATGTAGTGGAGATGTGTAAAACAATTAGGTTGCATTTGGAGATTGTCTCATGATAGTGGAGATGAAAATGGTAGAGACAATAGAGGTAGAGACATGAAAAAAATTGTCTCTATATCATGTTTAATAAAGGTGTACAAAACATGATGACTGTCTCTATATCTTGTTTGGAAATAAGAGGACAAGACAAAAGATAAATGATAAAGTATAAAAGAGAGTCATGTGCTTACAACTTAAGACTTTTAGCTGAAACACTTGCAAAATCTTTTAAGAACGTAAGAATCCTCCTTCATCTGTAAAGCTATTACCATTTGTAATTAGTTTCTACTTTTGTATAAAATAAAAAATCTTCTAAGTTCCCCCTAGGAAGAAATGTTAGAAAGAAGTCATTCAAGTTTTCATTTCACATACTGTTTTATTTTGAAAATACTTGAGTGTTTGGTAGTTAGAGTGAACCAACCTACAAATTAAAAATCTTTGTATCCTGATCAGCATGGAAAAGCTAGTTAAGGACCACTTGGGAGTGATAGAAAAGTATGCCACCAGTCATGTAAGATAGCTTGAGAAAGCTTTAAAAAGACTATCTGACTTTTCTCAGGGTTGAGAAAGGTTGATTTAGTGAAACTTAACAAGTTGTTGAAAACTGGATGTAAACAGGCTGGCTGAACCAGTATAAAAACATATGAACAGTATCTCTTTTCTTCCTTTATCTCCTTTACATTCTGCTTTGTGTTTTCATTCAACGCGTTTTTGAAAAATGCTTTTAATTAATTCTTATTTTCAACTTGGTTCAGAAAGTCACTTTCTGATACTCTCTAACAATCTTTCTGATGCACTTCAAGTGAACACTTGATTTTCAGAAACAAATAAAGAAAAGTGAAAGCACGATTCAACCCCCTCTTGTGAGCTTTTCAACCTACACTAGGCAACAAAGCTCAGGCTTCTAAGGGGTTGAGTATTCCAACAAAATGGCACAAAATATTCACATTGCAGAGGCACACTCCATAAACAGACCACCATTCTTTGATGGTGGAGACTATGCATACTGAAGAAATAGAATGGAGCTATTTATTAAGTACACAAGTCTTGACTTGTGGGAGATTATCCAAGAAGCAGATTATGTTCCTATGGAAAAGGTTCCAAGAACTGAAGATGCGCCCTCCATCTCCAAAGACGTTCCCAGAAGTAGGTGGACAGAGCAACATAAGGCAAGAGTTTAGTTGAATTCCAAGGCTAAATATCTACTCACATCTGCGCTATGTAAGACTGAATATGATAAAATTATTACTTGTGACATAGTAAAAGAGATCTGGGGTAGACTTCATATGCTGGACAAAGGAACAGATCAGGTCAAGGAGACTAAGATTAGCATGTTGGTTCATCAATATGAGATGTTCAAGATGACGTAATAGGAAAGTATTGATGGCATGTACAATGTAAACCAACTTAAAGGTTTGGGTAAGAGATACTCAAACTCTAAGATAGTAAGGAAACTCTTGAAAAGACTTCCTGCAAAATGGCTTTCCAAGGTTGCAGCTATTACAGAGGCTAAAGATCTTCAAACTCTTAGCCCAGATGCTCTCATTGGGTCTCTTAAAATCCATGAGGTTGTCCTCTTTGAGGTTCATGGTGAAACCATGAAGAATAGTAAGTATGTGGCCTTGAAGTCCTCTCACTAGAAGTAGACCAAGGGTAAAGCAATAAGACCTCAAATGGAAAATAAATTTCAGAAGAAAAAGATGGAGATAAGATCTCCATGGTCGTAAGAAAGATGTCCAAAGCTTGGAAAAGTAGAACCAAGAAAAGAACGGACATCAACTTCAGAAAGGACAAAAAAGGAAAAGGGAAACTGGAGAGTGTGAACTGCTATAACTATGGTGAAAGTGACACTACAAGACTAACTGTCTCAAGCTTAAAGCTTAAAGGTCTACAGAAAATGTTCCCTATGTTGTCCAATTAGCTAGAGCAATTTTGAAGAGGACAAGGATGGATCAGAAAGCTAAGATGAACTTGAAGATGTGGCCAACCTTTGCTTTATGGCTGGTTACACCTCAGAATGAGAGCCAGAGGTGAAAACATATTCTTAACATGATCTATCTTATGATGAACTACTAGCTTTATCTGATGAATTGCTTGAAAATTCTCAGACTCTATGATCTCACCATCTCAACCTAAAAAAGAATCACAAGAAAATTATTTTAGAACTTTAAATGGCTAAAATAGATGTTGAGAACCTAAGGCTTGAGAAGGAAGAAATTAAAGGAGAAAATAAGTTTTTAAACATTAAACTCAAAGCCTTAGAAGTTGAAGTTAATGGTAAGGATGAGAAAGCTTAGAAAGAAATTTCTGAACTTGAAAGTGTTAGTTCTAGAACCCTATCAAGATGCGCTAATTAGTTTTGACTAACAACAAAGCCAATTTAAAGAAAATGCTTTGAAGAATGACTAATTATTGTCTTGAGTTTCTTGTAAGAGTATAATAGGATTCTATCATTTAGCAAGAGCAAGACTTACTCAAATGAAGATAAAATTCACTTTGCATGTGTAAACATGTTTATCTCTTGTTGAGATATATGAACTAAAAAGGAAGTGAAATTATATCCTTATTCATATGCAAAATAGCTAACGATTTAAAGAAGACATCAATAATACAAGAAACCAAAGTTTCAAGACATCAGAAATTAGCATTGGACATCAGAAAGTATGCTTACAATCAAGATATCAAGCAATCTCCGAAGATCAAATGTTTTACTATCTTTAATCAGCTCAATCGTAAATCAGTCATCATAATAAAACTTGGATTAAAGATCAAAAAGCAAAGAGATCATCAAGGATCTATTACCACAAGTCAGAAAGCTCACTTTACTATGGAGCACTGAATGTTACTGGAAATAGAGGGAAATTTGAATTTCAAAGAGTCAAATCTCAGTGTCAGAACTGGTTAATCATCTATTTTGTCTTTGAAGTCAACTATTCCAATTCCTAGAAGAAAGAGTTCAGAAATCATGGTTCAAAAAGTAAGAGCAGTTTTCTAAAGGGCATCAGAAACCTTTATTCTACAACGGTTTCTGCAAACTGATTTGACAGATAGATAGGCTATTCTTTTAGACTATCTTTCCAAGACACAAATAAAAGATCAACATGTGTCCCTGGAAGATCTAATCAAAGGCAATGGCTACAAAGAAAACCTTCTATATATATGAGATGTTGTGCTCAAACAATATGAGAGAAACTCTATGCATAAAGAGAAAACTCTACAAAAATCTCTCCTTATCTCCAATAAGGTTCATATCATTATGTAATCAGATTCCTTACTTGTAAAATTCTTCTTTCTACGTTCTTAAATAGATTCATGTTCTGGAAGAATGATAGAAAGAAGTCATTCAAGTTTTTCGGGGATCTTTTAATGTATATGTTAAGGAAACTTGAGTGTAGGTTAGTTTGAGTGGCAATCCAAACAAAAAACCTTTGTATCCTCGATCCAGTAGTGATCTCTGTGAGAAAGCTTGGAGATGCTACTATAAAACTACTTGCAACGCGATAATGAGGTGTTCTTACTGGTCATGGTTTAGCTTAGAGAGGCTAGTCCAAGACTACTTTTAACGTAACAGTAACAGGTGGTTTACTGGTCGCAGTTTAGCTTGGAGAGGCTGAGAAGAACTACTCAGTTCAGCTTGGAGAGGCTATGAATCACTACTCAATTTGTGGCAGCAGGGGTTGTCTGTTAGTCACAAATGAGAGCTTGGGAAAGCTTATATAAAGACTATCCATTTATTCTTTGTCAGGTTAACAAAGATATTTTAGTGGAACCTTAACATTTGTTAAGTACTATATGTAGGCAGTTTTGACCGAATCAGTATAAAAATATTTGTGTCTTTGATCTCCTTTACATTTCTCTATTATGCGTTAATTTTTTTTTTATCATATGTTGATATAATGTTTTTGTTGTTCTGTTATTCATTTTATACTTAAACTACTAATTGAGTTTCTACTGTACTACAAGTTTTCATACTTGATAATATTTGATTTAAATATTTTAGAAAAGTAAAATGAAGCAAGCATGATTCAAACCCTTTTCTTGTACACATTTCCACTTACAGAGAGAACTTCAAAGCTTCTCAAATCTGACTTGGAGAAAGATGGTTAATGGCTCCAAGAATCTTGAGCTAATGCTTAGTGGTCAAAGACCATACTTTCATAAAATAAGTTTGGGATATGAGATTGAGATGGATGAGAAAAGCAAAACAATCTCATCAAAATATTCGGTAATTGTTGCCACAAAAGTGGACACCCACCTGATAAATATTTTTTGAGAAGAAAAACAATAAAATAGATTGGGAAACCTCTCCTAAAGAAAACTAATCCAAGAGGACTCAAGAAAGTCTGGGTATCTAAAATAAAAAATGCTTTTGTTGTATGTGTTTTTGAGAATGCACAATGACAAAGACAAAAAGTGGTACATGGTGTAACATCGTAAAATTTAACCTAATATGCCTAGGATGCATTTAAGTTAATTATTAGTTATTACTCTTTTGTCCCAGTTCTTAACTTAAGATCTTGGAAATACTTTAGTAAAATTACGGGTACCTCTTTTTTTTTAATTTTAAAAACAAACATGCACCGCGTATACTGAATAAACTACATCATACCTTGTGCATATAAGAGAAGAAGATAAAAATGAGTCATGAACACACATGAAATAGAACACCATAAATCATGGACATAAATCATATCATCCATACCGATCGTTCTGCCTCACGTATCAAAATATACATATATAGTAACATCATGTCCACCAACAAAGGTTGGGCTAAGTATAGACATTTAAAATATACATGAACAATAAGCACATGGAAACTAAAAACAAGCTAGTAAAGACCTCTCCTCCCACTACTCTTACTAGGTGCACCTAGAATAGATAACCTCTAATCAAAAGAGCAAAAGAAGGCTATCCCCTCTACTACGTATGCACAGGCACTTCACGAGGCCCACTGTTGACTCCTACTACTGTCGCTCCCGAGGAGGAGGAAGGCAACCAATCCAACGAGCCAGCTTACTAGGCATCGCCAGACGATCGACAAGCCAAACATCGGCACCTCGATAAGGACGGGTAACTCCTCTAAGAACAGACGTAGCTCCTCTCAACCGTTGCATAACAGTAGCCTATCCGTTGCTACCACCTCCCATCTCCATAGGAACGGTAGGGGCAGAACCATTAGAAGAATACTGGGTGAGTGACTCATCTGATGGGTCCGACCATAGCTAGGTGGGGCGAGGTGGTGATCATGGTACGTAGACCGAGAAATCTCAAATGGAAGATGTGGCAAAGTGGGCACGAAGGAACTACTGAGTACAGGGGTGTGCGTTCTCGAAGGCAAAGTCATCTGTGAAGGGAGCAGCAGGGGAGAACCAGATGCTAATGATGTGATGCGTGAAGGGACGGTCTAAGAAGACGAACTGGCGAACAACACAAAGACCTACAAATGGTATGATCGATGAACGAAGGTTGTCGCCTACCTCCTCAAATCAGAAATTATTTCAATCCTAAGTTGCACCAAAAATGTAGTAAAAGGCACAACCTAGGTCGTCTCTCAAGGAGGCTTCAACACTTAGTTGGGAAATTAAAATTGGGGTTTTAAAGAATGGAATTATAGCAATAGAAATTAAGAGTTAATAGTAACAAAATAACAGCAACAGTAAAGAAGGCACTAGTGCAAGATAATCCTAGGATTTGAAATCAATTATCATTGATCAAATATTAAACTCATTAGTGGTTATTAGTAATAAATTGCTAGCAATTCTACTAGTGATTGATCGACCTCTAGAATCTAACAAATGCAAATAACTAATAAACGAGATTTCAATTTATTTAGAAATCACATTAATTTAATGAGCCAATTGTTATAGCTTAACCGCCAATCAAAAAGTTAATTTTAATGTTCTTCCTCAAACATAAAACAATAGATCTATCAATTTATATCCAAAGGGTTTCCCTAAATGACAATTGCAAATTTAGTTATTCCAATAATGATTATAGCAATCCCCGTAATAATTAAAGGAATATAAACTGCAGAACATTAAGAAAACTAATGTATTTGATATCAAAAAGAGGTCTCAAACATCATCCCAATCCATCCAGAAATCCCTACACTAGTAAATAAATCTACTCCTTCATCTTTGGCGGATTACAACAATGAAGATAAAAGAAAACCTGAAAATAATAGTAACAATCCTTGCCACAATCTCTAAAATAAATCACCTTTATCAATGAACAATTAAAGAGAGAAGAATAAAGAAGGAGAAAGAGAAGAGAGAGAATAATAGCAACCTAAAAGTGAGTCAAAAGCTAGAATAAAAGTTTATAACAATCCCTTAAATACTGCTCTTTAAAATATACAAAACTAGGGCCTAAAAACAGATTAAATGAGCTATTCTGCATCATTGCATAAGCTGCAGCGTTGGATAGAATTGGCATCTTCATATTTTGTCATTTTGGCCCCTTAAATATTCAAATCTGTCCTTGGCACTAGAAACAGAGATTATAGTCCTTTGAATAAGCTTTCCAATGCTACCAAAATCACCTCAATTAGATATCTGTAGCTCAAGGTATTACAAAAATACTAACTAGAGGTCAAGTTGGACAACATCAGAACATCAACAACTTTTAATCTTGCAACTCAATTTTCACTAAGATTCTCTTAGAACTAGGTTTTGAGCTGAACATAAAAGTTATAGAGAACTTCTTGAGCTTTCTAAAACATCTTTATTTGTCTCAATCTGATCCTTATAGGGAGAGATACATATTTTCTCTTACAATACTTTTTGTAATTGTGCTCAAATAAGCTCAAGAACTCTTCTATTTAGCTCCCAAATTCTCCTAAATTGATCATTGCTACAAGCTCCATGTAGAGAGTTACCAACCTTGTTCTTGACATTTTGCACTCAATTCAAAACTCCTGTATACAAAAACCACACTCAAAGAGATAGGTTAAACGTAATAGGCTCTAATCCAATAATCCTAAAATCAATGCAAAAGCCATTAATTCTATCAAAATCACACAATGAGGAATAAATCAAAATCCTAATTAATTCTTCCAATAAGTCAATAAAATTCATCCAAAAAGCTAAGATTTGGTAGCAAAATAAGTGGCATAAATGCCCCTTATCAAACTCCCCCACTCTTAAGCTTTCACATGTTTTCATATGAAACTAAGATCAAACCAAGGCATGGATGAGAAGCAGTAAACAAGGACTACACTAGACTCCTAACCTAAAATACATGATGCATGAAATTAAATGACAATACACCAATCCAATGAACCTAGAGGCACAACAATAAGTTTTCACATCAACTATTAAGAGAATTATAACAAGCAAGTCATGCACAAGAACATAGCACACTGAGTAAAATTCACATATGATACGTGGACCAAGTACAAAAATCCTCCCAAGGTCAGTGTTTGCCACTCATTCACTCAAGTGTTTAAAGTTAAGATGAACACTCCATCACCTCAAATAAAAATGCATTACTATAAACTTGCTATAGGTCTCATTCTCCATTTTGTCACACACACATACATACTAAATTACGAGGGTTTTCCTTTGGTTGTAATGGGCTTGGGTGAAGGTGGATAAATATATAGGCCAATGGGACTAAACCTCAAGTCAAAGGAGTGCAAACACATACATTAAGAGCACAAGTGCCTAAGGTACATTTTATCTAACTTAACACAATTACAAGCCTTTCTTTTACAATATGGCACACCTTCAATCAAACTTTTTGCAGAAATTTTTTTTATCAACCTTGTATTTTTCTTCCTTTTTTTTTTCTTTTTTCTTGGTATGTCACTTGTTGAATTTTGGGTATACATTATTCCTCCCCAACACTTAAATTGAAACATATCCTTATGCTCTTCCCCACACTTATGTTCAAGCACATATAAGAAATACATAAATGCTCTCCGAAGCCTAAAAGGTTAAGAATTTTCAAGGTTTTTAACTTTTGGCTAGGGATATGCTAAAATAAAAGGATGGGCAACAAGGCTCAAAAGGGCTAAACAATGGTAACTTGCAAAGGTTAGTTATATGGGCAAGTGGCTAAAAACAAGAAAGATGACTCAATCATATTCAAGTATGCACATGGAAACATATTTTCAAGCAAGATATAACACCCTAAAAATTATTTAAAAATTAATTTGAGCTTTATTAGACATAATTTCAAAAATTTGATAGTTTTAGCAATGATGAGGATGGCCCAACAGTTTGCAAAAAAAAGAAAATGAATAGTAACTTCTAGGCCCTGCGGGCTTATTGGGTCAGCCGAAACCCTAGATTTGGGACCTGGAAGTGCCCAAAACTGAGAAATTATAGGATTAAGATTAAAAACTGTAAGGAATGAGGATTTTAGGCTTGGAATTAATCTTTGAGCAATGTTTGATTACTCGGGTACGGTGTTTTACCATTCAATAAAATTTTGGTGTGCAATTTTTAACATCGAGAGATAGCTTAATCTTTAGAAAAGGATAATGCTTATCCTTTAAGGCCAAGTGTAAGGCTAGGAGTTAATCTTGCAAATTCATTCCTTTTTATTATTAGAAAGAAAGTATATTTTATTTACACAAAGAGTACATTTATGACTAGATAAATACAAAGCTACAAACTTTGTCACTTTTCTTTCTCATTCTAGGCCATGCAAAGAACACACAGCTAGCTCCATTTTCTTCTTCAAAAACCAAGGAAACTTGATCTAAAACCTAGCCTAAGCTTGATAAAACCACAAACTCCCTTTACAAAACTTGTTCTACTCATCAATACCTACAATGCAACGCCCCAATTTTTCTCTATGTGCAAATGACTAAAATGCCCATGAGGTCATTTCTGCCCAGGAATTGAGGATAGTCGGTCTCAGTTTTTGGTTTTTTCGAGCGAAATTACCAAAATATCCATGCGGCTAATTAATACAGAATTAATTATCAATTGGGCCCAGACTTTATTTGGAAGTTTGGGATGTTGTTTTTAAGGAATGTATAACATCGGTATAAATCCAGACATCCGGGTGGCCCCAGGGAATTTTCTGTAAAATTACCATTTTGCCCCTAATTAAGGGCATAATGAGCTTAATTGCATAATTAACAAAACCTAAGCAATATTAGACTCTAATTAAAGATTAATTAATTTTAATAATTAATCTTGAGTCAAAATAATTAATTGAGGTTGATCAGAGCTTAAGATTTCTTAGAGAAAGCTAAATCCCTTTTTAAAATCAAAGTGCTCTTAAGATATCAAAAAGTCAAAAAGGTGAATAGTGTATAATTTCCTAATTTAAGGAATTGTGTTGGTTTTTGAAATTCAAAATAATTGAGTTTAATTCAAATTAAATGAACTTAACTCTTTTAAATATTTATGACCACTCTTTAATCATAATCTTGAAATGCCTAAAGGCATGATTATCCACCTAAACACCCAATTACCCATTCCTAACCATTTTCCTAATTAAATCTACCTCTAATACACATCCTAAACCTACGTTAAAAAGAAACTTGCCCCCAAAGTTCTTCGAGAAGGCCGTGGCACTCCCCCCATCTTCATCCTCTCATGTTCAAATTTTTCTATAAATACACATGCAAAGAAACTCTTATCACACCATTTGTTCATTTCCTGCAAACTTGAGTTCAAGAATTCTCTCAAGCTCTTTAAGGTTTTCTTCTTCCTTTCCTTCAAAGAAACCACCATCAATCACCACACTCCACGTCTAAACCACCACACAACCACCATAAATCTTCCATCAAAACACTTAGCCTTCCACTTCCAAGATCAATCCTAAGATACATCTTCATTTCTCTTTTTCTTCTCTTGGCCAAAACCACTTCCTTGCTTCAAGAAGGAATTGTTCTTCTCATCTCATTTTAAGACCAAGCTCTCTCTTTTTCTTTGGTAGGGATTCTAGTTTGGTTTTTCTTTCTTAATCTTTCTTTATTTTTAAATCTTTGGCATATTAGAATATTGTGTTCTTCTTTTTTATTTGATGATGAATAATGGGTTAGTTTATTTTCTTTTCTTTTCTTCACCATTTTTAGTTCAGGTCTTCTTTCTTCCTTTCTAGTTTTGGCTTGGGTTGTCAATAAAATGTTCGAACCATGGCTTGATGATAATGGATCTTAGTGATGGTTGTAAAACCTTCATGTGATAGACCATTGAGAGCCCAAAGTCTTGAGTTCCATGTTATTTTCAAAAGTTTATAAAGTGGAGTAATATATTTATGTCATCACTTAATTAGCTTAAGTTCAAGGCTTACCCCTTTCAACCTTAGAGTCGATCGATGATTTAGAGTGGTTACTCTAAATAGGAGCCTTGAGCACTAAAAGAAAGAAATGGAAATGCATTCATATTTATTTTCCAAGTGATCACCTAAATCTTGAAGATTAAATAAAGCTTACATTAGCATGTTTTATGTTTATGTCATCACCTAACTAATTAAAGTTCAAGACTCACCCCTTTCAACCTTAAAGTTAATTGATGCTTTAGAGTGAATACTCTAAATAGGAGTCTTGGGCATTAATACTAGAGAAATGGAGATGCATTCGTATTTTATTTTCCAAATTGTCAACTAAGTCCTAAGGGTTATATTTCCATCTTCCAAAAGGGATAAAATTTGGTTCTAAGAATGTCCTTTAACTAGGAATTAATTTTAAGGAAAACTAGTTACTAGAAATGCCTTACATTACAACTTTGCATGCTTTTGGAATATTAAATTTTTGGTTTTTGCCATAGCATTTCCAGATTTGTTTAAAATTTTTTGGAGTGGCTTAAATGTGGGGAAATTACTATCAATTATGATGGAAATCATCCTTGGCATCTTAGGTAAAAACCAGTAACTGGAAACTCGTAAAATCGTAACTTTAGAAGCTTTTAACAAACCCATTTTCGGCCATTGCCCAAATTGTTTTAGTATGATATGGTGCTGTTTGGGATTGTTTAAATGGAAAAAATTTGTTAATAATTAGTGTGATAATTATTTTTAGCTCTTAGAGAAAGACTAGCAACTAGAAAGGACCATATATGTGATTTCTAATACCCTTAAGGATGGATTCTATTTTAGCAAGTAATAATTCTATAAAATGATGTTTATCACTTAGTAAATATGTAGGAATCACCCATAATTGGTATAGGAATTAATTCTAGCATCTTAGGAAGATGCCGGTAATGAGAAAAGGTCAACGACATAACTTCTAAAACATCGAAATTGCTCAAAGTTTTAATTTCTGTCCAAAACTGTCCAGCATTGTTTAGTGATGACCTTAAGATTAATAATTAATGAGAATAATTGGAGTTGATCCCTTAGATGCATAAAAGAATAATTTCAAAAGTTAAGGATACCCGATTTTGAGGTTTTATCATAAGTATTTATTTTACACGATAATGAATCTACGATGTATCGAAAACTATGAGATGTTATGTTTGCATATTAATTTGCCAATCACAAAGATTCATGGCATGTCATGGTTACTCTTAGAATGATTAAAGATGCATATGTTATAAAGTATATGAGAGCATGTGATATTGTATGATATGTTTGTACTCTTGCATCTCAATATAACATGCTAAGCTTAAAGTGACATAAAACACTCGGAGATGATCCTTACGTAATGAGCTAGGCTCGACGTAAAGGTGATCCAGGAGGGTGACCATTTTGTGATGGGCCAGGCCTAGGAAAAAGTGATCCTATGCCCCCTATCCCGCACTTTGGGAGTCAAGAATTTGCTTATTGAGAAGATAAGTGTTAGCTAGTGACGACTAGTGAAGTATGAGCTCATAACTTAGAACTGTCGAGAGGAGAGATTAATAGGGTGGCCCCTAAGTGAAAGAAGTAAAAACCTTAAGTCACCTAAAAGAATATTGAGAAAAGTTCATGATAGACAAGTTTGCATTCTATGCTATATGACGTTTAATTGTGGTATTAATTATGTGTTGTGATATGTCATGCTGCATTTTTTCATTAAGACGCATTCTAAAATAAACGGGCCTCGGATAATAATTTTTGGAACTTAATAATTGAACCATATGCATACTCACCACTTTATAAAGAAACTTGAGGTTCCTGAGGACGTAAATGATGACACTTGTTAGGAGGTGAACTCCCTACTGAGTTTCTTTTATAAGATTCTCATTCCCTTTTTTTTTTCTTCCATCACATCTTTAGAGGATAATGACTTCATTTGTGAGCAGCAGTAGGAGGTGATCGTGGATCTCATCAAGAGCCTGTGCTCTGTCACATGGACGATAGCCCCCTTGCTTCTAGGGGTTATCTATTCAAGTGTAGAGGGTGTCGAGACCCGGACGAGATGTATCTGTCATTTCTGTTTATGCCTTTAAATGCTTGTACTATCCCAACCATTATTGGTGGGCATAACACTATTATGATAAGCACTTATGTAATATGAACCTCTGATGTTATTTATAAATGTCTTCATGATGATGTGTTATGTTTTGAGATTTACTTTAATTCATGTATGCTTATGATGAGTCTAGTTCCTTATCGGCTTTCAGGCATATCATACGACGTAGTTCTTTCAAGTCATGTGGCTCACGTTTTTGTTTTGAAATTTCAAAAAAAAAAAATTTACTAGTATTTTCGCTGAGTATTTTAACAATTTAAAAGTAAGAGCTAGAACAAAAGAGTAATAACTAATAATTAACTTAAATGCATCCTAGGCATATTAGGTTGAATATTAGCGTGTTAAATACAAAACTAACTTATTAGAATTTGAATCCATCACCCTTTTCCACCTTGGGAGATTATCCTTTATTGATTAAGGAAGGGACTGGTGTTGATTTGGTGGCCTTGAAGTGAGCAAAATCCTTCTTAGACCATCCTTTGGAGCCAAGATCCTTAAAGGCACCAAAGAAGGGTTTTCTTTGGCCTTTACTTTTAAAATTTATTCTGAATGTTTCTGATTGGTTTTGATCTGAAAATTTTGGTTGATATTGATATTGATGTTTTACTTTTGGTGGAGTGTTTCGATGATGTTAGAAAATCCATTTTGGCAAACCAAGTTTTGAATCATGTGCTGGAATTCTTGGATTTGTACTGGCAGGCTGTGAATCATGAATTTTCTGAGGTATTGGTAGATGTTTTCATGAGCTGTAAAAATATGTTAAAGCTAACACCGTAAGGTAACTCCATGATTTTTCTTGGGTGTTAAAAATGGCTTTTACTATTTTATAAAAATCAGAAACCAAGACTATTGTTGAGTTATCTGGATAGCTAATTTTGAAGCTCTGAGATTGTCTAATTTTTTTACTATATCAAATGATTGAATCATCACTTGAAATTTTTACAGAGTGTTAAGGACCATTGAAGTCCAACTGTGAATTTTTGTATGATTTGATATGATTATTTGATTGGATAATAAAATTAGGACTTTGGCTATTGGCTGTAAATAGGGGGTTCTGACCTCTGAATTTGTCTAATTTTGTAAACATAGTTAGAGAAGTCTTTTTTCTTTGAAATTTTTATGGAACCTTATGACACATTAAAGTGTCTTAGGTAATTTTCATAGCCTTTGAATTGATTGTTTGATGTACAAGTCAATTGATGCTACAAGGGTATGAAATCTGCCCATGTGATGTATTTATACTAAGGCATTATTAATTATACATAATGACATTTGGTTCAAGTATGATGTATATGAGTGCATGCTAGTGACTTTAAAAATTAGTTTGAGGCATGATTAGAATCATATTGTCAATGAATGTGTATATATGCCTTATGAATGCATTTGGAAAAAGTAAAGTAAATGATACATATTTGTGGGAAAAGAGAATATGTGAACTTCAATCGTGCGTGTTCTGACATATGGAGAAAACAGAAACAATGCTTAAGTTGAATGAGGGGAAGGTAAAAAGAAAAATTTCCCTAGCATGCATGTTCTGACATATGAAGAAAATAGAAACAAGATTTACATTGAATTGAGGGTAAGGCAAAAAGAGGAACTTCTCAAAGATATTATGAGTCGGTAGATATATCAGCCAGGAATAGAACTATATGTGATTTGGAAATGGAGAAAAATGAAGTCTGATGATCATGTATAGGAATGCGCTTACCCCTGATAAGCAGTCTATTTCCCTTGTGTGGTGTGATCCACCATAAATACCATTTGGTATAAACTATTCATTGTGGAGTTTTCCATAGCAGATATTTGTTGAGTATAAACTATGTCTTTCTTATGTCGATGAAAAAGAGAAAAATGCACTGAATTGAGTTTTTGCTGCATGATATGAATTAAGCTTTTCCTATGTCAATGAAAAGAGAAAAATGCACTAAATTAAGTTCTATAGCCACAGAAAAAACTAGAGAATCCCTTTTGATATATCCAGAACATGTGAAGAGGATTTCATTAAAGATTTCAGCATTTGTCATATGCATACGCATACTAATTTGAATTTTCTACCTCAGATGATTTACTAGGTGTTTGAACATTATAGTGTACATGCATTAAGTGATTGGTTATTAAAAGCTACCCACTTCGAAAGTAGAATTTGGAACTTTAAAAATGAACCATTGTTATGAAATGCATGATCACTCTTTTTCTTAATAAACCAAAGTGGCTGGGACAATGATGATGACATTATAATTGAGTTTTTAGGGAGTTACCCTACTGAGAATTGTATAATTCTCTCCCCTATATATTTTGTGTTCCCGTGTTGCCTCCAGGTTGATCCAGAGAATGATGCGGTTGCTACGTGAAAGAACTTGGAATTATAGTTGTTTAGTAGTTGATATTATTATTATGTTGTATATAGTTGTAGGTACATGTGTATGTAAATGTAATAGGGATCTTGTATGTATTAAAGCTTCATTATGTAATTGACTTATATCTTTGTTATATATTTTAATAGAATTATGCTTAGTTATTACACGTGTTAATAGAACTTGTTGTAGATATTTAAGAAAGGTTCGTTAATTAATAAGTAACAATTCTTGAGTATGATGTCATGACTTAAGGATGAGGTTATAGTTGGGAGGATGTTACAAAATGATATGAGAGCAGTTCATCCTAGTAGGACCTTGGGGAATGGACTAGTTATGTTTCCAAAGCATAGATAAGTCAAGCCTTGAATCCTATCTATATAATAGGATATAGGGTTTGGATATGCATGACAGTCTAGTGGTGCTGTTGTTGGTTGCTATCATACTTAGCATAGTGTTGAGCCTGATCAACTCAATATCTTTGTTTGGTGTGTTCAGGAACTAATGGCAAACCATAGACGTACTAGGAGCGAGAATGCTGAGCTAGATGACATGATGGATACTCTCCTTGAGATGGCTGCAGATATGAGAGCACAAGCCACAATGGTCAAATAGATAATGGAAAGCTTAAATTGGAATGCAGCAGAGCTGGAGATCATGGCATTCAAACAAGAATCCATGAGTGTAGTATAGTTTACAGCCAAGTTTGAGGGGCTTTGCCAGTTTTCTACTAATTACCAGTGCAATCTTGATAAAGCTTGGAAATGCATGAAGTATGAAAGAGGGCTACGGTAGGACATTAAAGTAGTCGTGAGTCTCTTAAAGATCAAAGATTTTGCTACTCTAGTGAACGAGTGTCGGCTTGTAGAGGAATCCAATAGAAAGCTAGCAGTTGCCAAATCCACTAGGGATGATTCTAAAAAAAGGTTGGCACCTGAAGACCAAGATTATGAGGATACTCCACCCTAAAAGAAGCAGTTTCAACCTCATCTGTCTGAGGATAAACTACAACAATGGTCAACCACGACACAAGATTGTCCAAAATGTGGAAAAAACCATGGGGAAGACCTTGCTTGACTGGACAGAATGTATGCTGTCATTGTGAAAAGCCAGGACATATAATGAGGGAATGTCCAGAGAGGTATCCAAAACTTGCAAGAAAGCCACCACATCAAAGTGCTAATAGCTGAGGGGATATCACCACTTGACCCTCCGATTAGAAGTAGGGACGTTTTAGGATTCGATTGTTACCTTTTGACTAAATTGTTTGAGCTGTGTGTGAATTTCTTGTTTGATTTATGAAAAATGTCTTTTGAAATTGTTTTCAAATAAATTTTGAGGGCAAAATTCTTTCTGAGGTTGGTGGTAATGTAACATTCTAAAAATTATTTAAAAATTAATTTGAGTTTTATTAGACATAATTTCAAAAATTTGATAGTTTTAGCAATAATGAGGATGACCCAACGGATTTGCAAAAAAGATATATATATATATGAATAGTAACTTGTGGGCCCCACAGGCCCATTGGGCTAGCCGAAACCCCAGATTTGGGACCCAGAGGTGCTCGAAACTTAGAAATTATAGGATTAAGAATAGAAATGGTAAGGAATGAGGATTTTAGGCCTGGAATTAATTTTTCAGCAATGTTTGCTTACCCGGGTACGATATTTTACCCGTTCGGTAAAATTTCGGTGTGCAATTTTTAACATCGAAAGATAGCTTAATCTTTGGAAAAGGATAATGTGTATCCTTTAGGGCCAAATGTGAGGCTAAGACTTAATCTTGCTTTGCAAGATTAAATCTCAACCATTCATTACTTTTTATTATTAGAAAGAAAGTATATTTTATTTACACAAAGACTACATTTATGACAAGATAAATACAAAACTACAAACTTTGTCACTTTTCATTCTCATTCCCGGTCATGCAAAGAACACATAGCTAGATCCATTTTTCTTCTTCAAAAACCATAGAAACTTGATCCAAAACCTAGCCTAAGCTTGATAAAACTACAAACTCCCTTTACAAAACTTGTTCTACTCATCAATATCTACAAAACTAACTGATTAGAATTTGAATCCATCACCCTTTTCCACCTTGAGAGATCATCCATTATTGATTAAGGAAGGGATTGGTATTGATTTGGTGGCCTTGAAGTGAGCAAAATCCTTCTTGGAGCATCCTTTGGAGCCAAGATCCTTAAAGCCACCAAAGTAGGGTTTTCTTTGGCCTTTTCTTTCAAAATTTATTCTGAACGTTTCTGATTGGTTATTTTATTCTAAAAGTTTTTGATTGGTTTTGATCCGAAATTTTTGGTTGATATTGATATTGATGTATTAATTTTGGTGGAGTGTTTGGATAATGTTAGAAAACCCATTTTGGCAAAACAAGTTTTGAATCATGTGCTGGAATTCTCAGATTTGTACTGGCAGGTTATGAATCACAAATTTTCTAAGGCATTTGTAGATGTTTTCATAAGCTGTAAAAATTATATGTTGAAGCTAATAGCCTAAGGCAACTCCATGATTTTTCTTGGGTCTTAAAAATGGCTTTTACTATTTTATAAAAATCAGAAACCAAGATCATTGTTGAGTTGTTTGGAAAGCCAATTCTGAAGCTTTGAGATTGTCTAATGTCTTTACTATATCAAATGATTGAATCATCACTTGAAATTTTTATAGGGTGTTGAGGACACATTGAAGTCCAACTGTTAAATTTTGTATGAATTGATATGGTCATTTGGTTGGGTAATAAAATTGGGACTTTGGCTGTTAGCAGTAAATAGGGGGTTTCTGACCTTCGAATTTGTCTACTTTTGTTAACATAGTTAGAGAACTCTTTTGCTCTGAAATTTTATGAAATATTATGGACACATTGAAGTGTCTTGGATAATTTTCATAGTCTTTGAATTGATTGTCTGATGTACAAGTTAATTGGTACTACAAGGGTGTGAAATCTGCCCATGTGTTGTATTTATTCTAAGGCATTATTAATTGTGATATAATGATATTTGGTTCAAGTATGATGTATATGAGTGCATGCTAGTGACTTTAAGGATTGGTTTGAGGCATGATTGGAATCATATTGTCAATGAATGTGTATATATGCCTTATGCATGCATTTGGAAAAAGTAAAGTGAATGATACATATTTGTGGCAAAAGAGAATATGTGAACTTCAATCGTGCATGTTGTAACATATGGAGAAAATAGAAACAAAACTTAAGTTGAATGGGAGGAAGGTAAAAAAAGAAACTTCCTTAGCATGCATGTTTTGACATATGGAGAAAACAGAAATAAGACTTAGATTGAATTAAAGGGAAGGCAAAAAGAAGAACTTCCCCTGAGATATTATGAGTTAGTAGACATATTGGCTAGGAATATAACTGTGTGATTCGAAAATGGAAAAAAATGAAGTCCGATGATCATGTATAGGAATGAACTTAGTCCTAATAAGCAGTCTATTTCCCTTGTGTGATATGATCCACTATAAATACCTTGTCCACTGTAGATACCCATTGGGTATAAACTAAGTCTTTTTTATGTCGATGAAAAAGAGAAAAATGCACTGAATTGAGTTTTGTAGCATGATATGAATTAATTCTTTCTTATGTCAATGAAAAGAGAAAAATGCACTAAATTAAGTTCTATAGCCGCAGAGAAAACTAGAGAATTTCCTTTGATATATCCAGAACATGTAAAGAGGATTTCATTAAAGATTTCGGCATTTGTCATATGCATAAGCATACTAATTTGAATTGTCTGCCTAGGATGATTTACTAAGTGTTTGAACATTATGGTGCATATGTATTAAGTGAATGATCATTAAAAGTTACCCATTTCGAAAGTATGATTTGGAACTTTAAAAATGAACCATTGTTATGAAATACATGAAGTGGCTGGGATGATAATGATGACATTATAATTGAGTTTTTGGGGAGTTACCTTACTGAGAATTGTATAATTCTCACCCCTATGTGTTTTGTATTCCCGTGTCGCCTCCAGGTTGATCCAGAGAACAATACGGCTGCTACGTGAAAGAACTTAGAATTATAGTTGTTTAGTAGTTGATACTGTTATTATATTGTATATAGTTGCAGGCATATGTGTATGTAACTATAATAGGGATTGTATATTTATTAAAGCTTCATTATGTAATTGACTTGTATCTTTGTTATATATTTTAATAGAATTACGCTTAGTTATTACACGTGTTAATAGAACTTGCTATAGATATTTAAGAAAGGTCCACTAATTAATAAGTAACAACTCTCAAGTATGATGTCATGACTAAAGGATGAGGTTGTAGTTAGGAGGATGTTACACAAGACCATAAGCAAGTTCTTGAATACAAATCTAAATAGGAAAACACACATGAATAAATAAGCATGGTGCATGATATCCATATGTATCACATAAGCATGCATCACATTCTTTGGATATATCCATATGCATGTTATCATCAAGATCTCATAACAGTAAATATGCTCCTATCTAGTATCCTAGAAATCAAGGACTGGAATCATATAATGTATATGCTATGCTTAACAGGATATATACAATACACTAGAGATCATCATTTGCATAATTTAAGAGTCAAGCATGCATAAGCATCAATTCATATTAATATCGTCAAGTTATTAATAATTACACTTGAGTTCTAAAAGGGTCAAAACTGCAATTTCTCAAAGTTACGGGTCAAAGTGTAAATTTTCCTTTTAACACATTTTCTCAAACTAATGATTTTTAAAATTAATCTATGCTTTCAAGAGACTCATAACACTTAGAAATCATTTAAACTAATCATAAAAATGTTTTTGGGCCATAAACAAAATTTTGTTAGATTTTAAGGGTCAAAGTGCAAAGTTCCTCATTTTTTACACTTAGCAAATGCCAATGCTTCTAAAACTTTTTCTAAACATCATAGATGGTATGTTGAATACATGGACACATTCAAAATCATTACTAACTCTAATTGAATCCATGGTCAAAATTCCATAATAATAATTTAAAGCATAACTTGCCACATTTTGCAAAACGGTTCAAACTAACACTTTTAGTTATTCTTTTAAGCACCTAAGACACCACGAAAAATAAGTTTTACAATATTTATTAATGATTTTTACAAATAAGGGCAGTACCAAATTGCACCTTATAGAATCAAACATTACCAATCAGTAGCCATAAGTTTCAATTTCTAAAAGCTTTGAAAATCACATTTTTGATCTTTTCTAGTTACTAGTTTTTCCTAAGATGCTAAAAATAATTTTTATAACAATTATTAGTAAATTTTACATATCTAAACAATACCAAATAGCACCTTACAAATTTAATTAATGTCAATTAGTATCCATAATTTTAATTTCTAAAAGCTTGGGAAATCACATTTTTAATCTTTTCTAGTTACTAGTTTTTCACAAAAATTATTCTAAGATATAGTAACACTTGAAACTATTTTATCTCTTTGAGAACTTAAATATTGATATCAAAATAGTAGCAAAACTAAAGATTTCATTAATAGGTTTTTAATCACTTAGAAATCACATTTTCACTCTTCTTGAGCCTCTAATTCTTTCAAAAATTCTTTGTACATCCTAGAAACAAGATTAAAGCCTCAAAGTAAAAAACAATCAACTTCAAAACCCTTTATCCTCATGAGGCCTAAATGTATATATATATATTGAGATGTGTCCATGGTCAAGATTTCCATTTAAGATAGAAGAGGCAAGTCTTGAGCTTTGGAGATTTAGGTGATGACTAGAATCATAAACATGCGATGTAATCTCATTTTTAATTTTTATCATTATAATGTGATGACTTGGAAATATAAATATGATGTGCAAGGCTTGAAATATAAATATGAGAATGCAAATTCATTTTTAAGTCTTCAAGTTTTAGGTAATAACTTGAAATTTAAACATGATATACAAGACTTGGAATTTAAACATGAAAATACAAGTCCACTTTCTTACCTTTAAGATTTAAGGTGATAACTTGGAATTTAAACATGACATACAAGGCTTGGAATTTAAACCTGAAATGCAAGAGCTTGAAATATAAACATGAATGCAAATCCACTTTTATATCTTATTAAGCTCCAAACTCAAGACTTTTTAAAGAATGAAACTTTTTAACCCCAATCAATCTTAACAAAATGGAAGTGAGCTTTACAGTCCCTCAATACCATGGTTCCAAGAATCTCCTTTCTTGGATTCACCATGAAGCTAAAAAATAAACAACCAAAGAAAACCAACAAACATTCCATTTCTCATATTCTTTTGAAATAAAAAATCAAGCCTTGAGCTTTAGAGGTTAAATATATGATGGCTTCACAACTAACATCAAGAACCCTCATCATCAAGCTATGGTCTTAGCCATCAACCAACAACAAAATCGAAAAAAGAAAGAGAAAAATAAGAGAAAGAACATAAAAATAAAATCCTTACCAAGAGTGTTTTCTTGTTTGTAAAGAGAAAGCTTGGTCTTTTATAAAGAAATGAGAAGAACAAATCTTCTCTTGGAGCAAGACTAGTTTCGGTCAAAGGAAAAAGAAAGGGAGTAAGGATTTTTCCTGTGTTCTTGTGTTTGGAAATGGAAAGGATAAGTGTTTGGGATTTGATCTATGGTGGAGATGTGGTGGTTTGAGGTTGAGAGCTTGGGTAGAGGTTGAGAATGGAGTCTCTTGAAGGTAGAGGAGGAAGAAGAAGAGAACTTTGAGTTTAGGGAGAAAGAAGAGTTTTTTGACCAAACTTGGTGAGCAAGACTACCACAAAAAAGCAAATGGTAAGGAATGAGAGTTTGTAAGTGTATAATGTTGTGAAAAAAATAAAATATGATGGAGAAATAGGGGGAGGGAGTCTACAGCCTCCTTGGCTATTTGAGGGGAAAGGTTTTCATTTTTCATGTGTGTTAGGACATAAATTAGAGATAAATTTGATTAGGTAAAGGGTTAAGTATTGGTAATTAGGTGTTTGGGTTAGTAACCAAGTGTTTAAGGCTTTTTAAGACATAATCAAAGAGTGGTCTTACACATGTAGTTGAGTTAAGCTCAATTAGTTTGAAATTCAAATTCTAACATATTTCCTAATTTTTAGGATAAGAGAGAGAAAACACTATTTGCCTTTAACTTTGACATTTTGGTCTTATGAGTTCTTTTAATTAAGAAACGGATTTAAACTTCCCTAAACAATCTTAGGCCTTAATTAACCCAAAACAATTATTTTAACTCAAGATTAATAAATAAAATTAATTTATCTTTAATTAGAGCCTAATATTACCTATATTTCCTTAATTACTTAATTAAGCTCATTAGCACTAACTAGAGGCAAAAGGTAATTTTATACAAAAATTCCCCGGGACCACTCGGACTTTTCCAAATATCGTACATCCCTTATAATTAACATTTCCAACTTCCGGGTTCAATTATCACTTAATCCCGCGTTAAATTACTTCAGGGGTATTTTGGTAATCTTGCGTGCATAAAAGACTAGGAATTGAGATTTTTACCTCTATCATCATCCATAACACATCTAATCCCCTTCAAACATTAAACTAACCCCTTGAGGATAGCTTGGGCCGACGCTTCTTGATTTCCAGGTAGAAATGACTTCAGGAGTATTTTGGTCATTTTGTACATGGGAAAAATCAAGGCGTTACACATTGACAGTGACTGCTCCAGACACATTTAGGTTCAAAAGTGGTACCTGAAACCCAAGAACTCTGGATCAATAAAATTTGCTGATGGAGGAAAAGCTAAGGTCACATGAATTGAAAATGTTGGTAAGGATGATTCTCATCCAATTTCTAATATTTTACTTATCGATGGCTTCGCTCATAATCTGTTGAGCATCAGCCAATTTTGTGACTGAAGGTTCAATGTCTTATTCAATGTAAATGTCTGCAATATTATAAATCCTACATCTAGACAAGTCATTTTATCTGGTAAGAGACTTGATAACACTTATCTGTTGCTCTTAGATGACTTATATACCAAGATGTAAAATGTCGTGCATCCTTTATGGATGATAAGTGGCTGTGGCACAAGAAGCTTGGACACACTCATATGAAGCTAATTTCTGAGTTATCTCAGACAAAGCTTGTTAAAGGCCTGCCAAAGATAAGATATAACAAGGACTCCATTTGTGATTTATGTGTGAAAGGCAAGCAGACCAATGCTTTTTCCCATAACAAAAAAATATGGTTTCAAGCACTAAACCACTTGAGCTTTTATATATAGATCTCTTTGAACCAACCAAAACTACAAATCTTGCTATGAGAAGATATTGCCTTGTTATAATGGGTGATTTTTCTAGAGTCACATGGGTTATTTTCCTAGCTTTTAAGGATAAGCAAGATGGCTAAGAAATTCAAGGTTTTTGCTAAACGTATCAATAATGAAAAAGATTCTCAGATTACTTCCATCAAATCATATCATGGAGGAGAATTTGAAAATTATATTTTTGAAAACTTTTGCAAAAACCATGGCATCTCTTATGAGTTCTCTATACCTTGTACTCCTTAACAAGATAAGGTTGTAGAAAGAAAGAATAGAAGCTTATAGGAGATGGTGAAAACCATGCTTTTAGAAAGTAGTTTATCAAAAGGTTTTTGGGCAGAGATTGTTAATACCTCATACTATATTCAAAACAGAATCTTTCTAAGGCCAATTCTCAAGAAAACCCCTTATGAGCTATGGAAAAGTAAAAAACCCAACATATCATATTTCCATATTTTTTGGTTTACCTTGTTTCATTCTTAACACCAAGGACAAGATTGCAAAGTTTGATCTTAAATCTGATGATGGAATTTTTTTAGGATATTCCTCAATCTCTAAAGCTTATAGGGTATGCAACAATGAACACTTTTTGTTGAAGAGACTATCCACATCAAGTTTAAAGAACTTAAGAAGGACTTTGCTAATGATATATAAGAATTAGAAGAAAATCTTGAGAAGCAGAATCTCAAAGAACACTCAAAAAGCATGCAGAAGAAAGTATAATCTTCAGAAAGTAAACTCCAGAACACTGTCAACTTAGAAAGCTTACTCAAAACTCCAAAGCACTCAGAAAGTGAAATTTCTAAGCATGAAGATGAATGATCTAAAGATGATAGAGAAACTAAAGAACAATAAGGTTACAGAAACTATAAAAGAATTTCTGACTTAGGAACAATTTCTCATAATCAAGATCTTAGGGACATTTCCAAAGGTGTGATAACTAGATCCTCCCTTCGAAATGAGTCCAATTGTGCTTTTATTTCGACCATTGGGCCAGAATGCATTGAAGATGCTTTGAGTGATCAAATTTAGATGGAAGCTATGCAAGAGAAACTAGAACAGTTCGAGAAAAGCATAGTCTAGACACCTGTGGAGAAGCCTAAAGGAAAAATCATCATTAGAACTATGTGGGTGTTTAGAAACAAGCTGGATAAACCTGGAAAGTGATTAGAAATAAAGCGAGATTGGTTACACAAGGTTATAATCAACAAGAGGAAATCGATTATGATGAAATCTTTGCATTAGTAGTAAGGCTTGAAGCCATAAGAATGCTACTTACTTTTGCAGCCTCCAAGGGATTCACTCTACATCAAATGGATGTAAAGTTTGCATTCTTAAATGGATTCCTTTCTGAGGAAGTGTATGTGAAGTGTAACGCCTCGATTTTCTGTCTGAGAGGAAAATGACCAAAATGCCCCTAAGGTAATTTTCGGCTCGAAATTCGAGGATGGCCCTAAGAGTCCTCAAGGCCAACTCAATGTTTGAAGGGGATTGAATGGCCCTCGAGTGGTTTCAAGGCTAAACCTCATTTCTCATAGCTTTGGTCAAAATGACCAAAATACCCGTATAACATTTTTATACGGGTAAAGGTGCCGTTTGAGCCTAAAACTTTCCCCGAAGGTTTAAAACAATGTTTTTACGTGTTTAGAAGCGTCTGTTCAAGTCTTGGTGGTCCCGGGTAGTTTTAGTGCAAAATTACGATTTTGCCCCTAGAATAGTGTCTTTGAGCTTAATGATGTAATTAAGCAAACCTAAGCAATATTAGGCTCTAATCGAAGATTAATTAATTTTCATAATTAATCTAGAGTCAAAATAAACTATTAAAATTAATTAGAATCTAAAATTTCTTAGATTAGATTTAAATCTCTTTTTAAAACTCAAGATTCCACTCTTGGAATTTTGAATAGTGTTTTCTCTCTCTAATTCCTTAAATCAAGGAATTGTGTCTAGAATTGTTTATGCACTAAAATGAGTTTATAACTCACTAATGATGCAAGACCACTCCTTAAACATGTCTTGACAACCTTGATTACCTATTTTCTCACCTAAACACTTTCTTACAAATTCCTAATCTTAATCCTAATCAAAGATACACCTAAACACAACTCTAAACCACAATTAAAATGCAAGAAATCCTCCCCATGGCTGATGCAAGTTTCGACCATCTCTCTCCCATTTGCATCGCATGTTGATTTGTTTCTCACTCAAAGAACCATGCTTGAGCCATACCTTGAGCCATACCAAGCCATACTTTGAACCATACCTCACCATGCCTCAAGATCACAACATCTCACCTCATAGACCTCATGGGGCTGCTCTTGTTGGCCGAAACCTTCCTCTCCCTCGTGCACCTTTCATTTGTTTCATTGCTCTATAAATAGCATGCTTGGGTGAACTTGCATCATTTTGGTTTCATTTGCTAAGGTAAGTTTTCAAAGAGCACTTCAAAGTTTCCTTTTTCTCTCAAGTTCAAGTGTTCAAGTTCTTCATCCTCTTCTCTCATCCTAACCTTCAATCACTTGGTAGGGATTTTATTTCAAGAGCTTCTTTCATTTTAAGTCCTTATTTAGTTATTTACTTGATGGTTTCTCTTGAATCTTTTAGAACTTCTTCTTCTTCTTCTTTTCCTTCTTTGTTTCATTTTCGGCCAAGGCCTTTAAAGGACTTGGAAATGAGGGCTTGATAATGGGGATTGCATAATGATGTTCATCATTTGAGCAACCTCTAAAGCTTGATCTTAGTTCTTGAAGAAACCATGCCTTTAGCTTCTCTTCTTGTGGTCCTAAAGAGCTTAACTTGGTGATGTTTTAAAATGAGTAAGTGAACTCCATAGCAAGGGCTCATGATGTTGGTGTTAATACATCATCAAGATCATGGTCCCAAATGTTTCAAATGGTTCTTTTTCTAGCCTATAGTTTCGGTTCCTTTTCCTTTTCTTTGTCTAAATTTTTGGCCATGTTGGCCAATGAGATTCATAATGGCTTGATGATAAGAGCTTCTAGATGATGACTATGTGTAAGTTTATAATTCTGCCGTTAAAGAATGGTGCTGCCCAGATTTAATAAAAAGTATAAATGATAGTAAGATTTATTAGAAGTAAATCCTAAGGTGCATAAGAGGTTGATAGAAAATGATAGAATAATTACATCTCAAGTTTAAGGTCCGTAAGGGTCAAAGCATAAGATACCGTAGGATCAAGAGCATGATGAATTTTCAATATTGCTTGTGAACGTATGAGAATGATTATAAGAACGCATGGAATTATGATGGAGAATGTATGTTTGAGTGACTTATGTGGCATAAAGTAAATTTGGAAGAAATTCGGCATGTTGCTGTTATGTTGCCGAATTTCTGACAAATTTGGGGACTTAGAAAGTTTTTGAAAACCTATGAGATTTTTAATTATGAGGTACTAAGATGAGTACTCGGATAACACCGGTTCGGCCGAGCATCTCCAGAGAACTCATGTGACATTGGTACCAAGATGAATTCTTGGGTGACACCGGTTCGACCGAACACCCCCAAGAAATGCCCCCTAGCCCGTACTGGATAAGTCGGGATTATGTTTATGATTATGATACGCTTATCGGGATTGATAAGTAAGAACTAGTGACGACTAGTTAAGGTATGAGCTCATAACATAGAGATGTGACACGTTCTGGGTGACATCGGTTTGGCCGAGCACCTCCAGAACGATTGTCTTTTAGGGAGGCCTATGAGGAAGTAAAGTATGATGATTATGTCACAAAGTTTTCCCATATGAGATTCAACTACCACTTTATGCCACCATTATTATGATGTTCTTAATGTTATAATTATTATTCTTGCATTAAGTAGAGCTATGCATACATTCTTTAATATGTTGCATCTATGTCATTAAGAATCATACTAAAATGAATGGCCTTGCCTAACTATGTTTCAAAAGCTTAAAAATGGACTTAATGCATGCTCACTTATTTTGTACACTAAACCCAAGGTTCCTGAGGACGTAGATGATGACACCTAGGTAGTAGGAGGCTCTACAGAGATTCTTTAGTAAGATTCTCACTCCCTCTATCTCTTTCTTTCGATCACGTCTTCAGATGGCGACGTTCGTGATTTTTGTGGACACCCCAACGTGGGAGGTGTATCATGATCCGGACCACGGGTCATACCATTTTGTGGGTCGCTGCATCATTCATGTATTTATGTTCATTGGACGGCCCTTTAGTCACCCGGTACATAGTTATCGATTCTCTCCTGTCTCACCTTTCTGCGACGACTTCGTGTTCGAGCGCGCACGCCCTCAAGAGGAACGGATCCGCCGCACCCTACCGATGGCTTCTGCCATCCAGGACTACCCACAATATGTACCCCGCGCGCCCTTATCATTCTCTGAGACGGGCCCTTCGGAGGACACTGCCACTCAGGTACCTTCCGAGGGATCCTCCCCCACTGTGCCGATGGACTTTGGGGAGGGTAGCGAGGCTTCGCATCCTACACCGGTATGTGGAGGACGGGTGAGGATGATTCCCTGCCATGGAGCTCATGCTCGACCGATGCAGCGCATAGCTACCCCTGCCGAGATAGCCCAATAGATCGGATACATCCCTCCTTTCCAGAGAGGCCCACAGTAGGAGACGACCGTCGTGGTTCTGGTGCTCGAGCTTTGACTAGGCTAGGATAGCCTTCTTTTGTCTTTAGGCTATCTATCTGTAGGCGCACTAGAGTTAGGAGAGTTTCTTTTATGTCTTTGTTGTACTTTCATTTTCCATGTATCTTTATTTCAGTTGTACTAAACTAAGTCCCACTCTTCATGAGTGGGCACATCATATTATATAAACTTGCAGTTCAGTATTAATGTGATGTGCCTTTACTTGCTTTATGTCATGATGATATGAGATGCTTACTTTATTTACTTACATGCTTTATTGTTCACCGTGTCGCGCGGCTCTCACTTTGCTTTTATAATTCAAAAAAAAATTTACCAGTATTTCCGCTAAGTATTTTAAAGTAAAAAGGAAACTGCGTAGAATCAATAATGATTAACCTAAATATGTTCTAGAGTATTGGGTTAAAAATTAGGATGTTACATGAAGCAACTTCTAGGTTTTGAGGGTGAAAACCTTCTCAACCATGTCTTCAAGTAACCAAACCTTCACAACCATGTCTTTGAGTTAACCAAGGCACTCTATGGTCTAAAATAGGCTCCTGGAGTTTGGTGTGAAAAGTTGAGTACCTTCTTACATAAGAATGTTTACAAGAGGTAAAATTGATACAACCCTATTTACTTTACAACGAAATAATCATTCTGATAGTCCAAATATATGTTGATGACATTATATTTGGTGCCATTAATCATTCTCTTCATGAAATATTTTCAAAATTAATGCAAAGTAAATTTGAGATGAGCATGATGGGTGAACTCAAGTTTTTCCTTGGACTTCAAATAAAACAACAAAGAGAAAGAACCTTGATCCATCAAGAAAAATATATGAAAGCTTTTGAAAAGGTTTAATATGGATCAAGCCAAATCTATGAGTACCCCTATGTATCCATCTCAAGTCGTTGATGCAGATAAGAATGGAGAAAAAGTATCAAAAGGTAATTGTAGAGGGATGGTTGGCTCACTTGTCTGCCTCACAACAAGTAGGCTATTTATTCAATTAAGTGTGGGTATTTGTGCTAGATTTCAATCTAACCCAAAATAATCTTGGCTTTTGGTATGAGAAAGGTAAATCTTGTGAGATTGTAGGATTCTGTATTATTGATTTCGCTGGAGATAAAGTAGATAGAAAACGTATTTGTGGTTATTGCTCTTTCTTTGGAAAAAGCCTCATCACTTAGTCATGCAAGAAACAAAATATCATTGCTCTTTCAACAACTGAAGCTGAAGATGTGGCTGCTACAAATTACTGCACCCAAATACTATGGATAAGAAACCAACTAGAAAATTACCACTTTAGCTATTCCAAGATCCCTATCTTTTGTGATAATACTAGTGCTATTAATCTTGCAAAGAATCCTATTCAGCACTCTAGATCCAATCATATTGATGTTAAACATCATTTTATTAGAGATTATGTTTAGAAAGGAGGTGTTGAGTTAATGTTTGTGAATAAAGACCAAGTATCTGATATATTTACTAAGCCATTGGGTAAAGATCGATTTTTTGGTTTGAAAAGGCTTTTAAATCTTAAAAAGTTTTTAAAATCTGCATAGCATATATGCATAACATTTTTGGAGTCTCCCCAAATAAGACTCTAAATTGAGGCCCGAAACGAAGACATCAAGGCTACCTCAGACAGTTAGAATGCAAGCTCATAAAGAAGGTCAAAGGTTCAAAAAATAGTCAAAAAGTATAAAAGTTCAGAATATGAAATACCTCTCATAAATAAGGGATTCAGTACAATTATACAGACTCAGATTTTGTTTTTGTTGGTTTAGAAAGTGGATGAAGACCCAAAACATACTCTTCAAGTTCAAAAATCACTTTCAACTTCTGAAAGATATTAAAAGGTGGGACAATTCCTATTCTTTTTGAGTTTCTTTTTCCTATGTCATCTCAACTTCTAAACTTTATGTCACATCATAACCTCTATGTGCAAGGGCTAGGAAGTTATTCACAGTAGTGCAATTCTTAATCTTGCTTAGATTAGGGAGCACAGATGTGCTTGTTGGCATAAATTGTATGTTACAATATCGTCTAATGTCTAAAAAGAAAGTGAACCTGCCTATACTTATCATGGATCACATGCTAGGAACAATCACCAAAGACAAGAAAAGGACTGTAGGAGTACCTTATGGAATGCTACTAATCAAGGTGTTCCAATATATGAACTACCTTCTTACTAAGGAATTGTTTGAATATATGGAATGCACAATGGCTTCATTCAAATCCATAAGGATAAAGGCTAGTGTTGTGAAGACAAGTTCCACAAGGCAAAGCCCTAATATCACAGATGAAAAGGTCAAAAAAGAAGCTTAAACAGCTAAAATAGAAAAAGGAAATGGGCAAAAGGAAGCTAATTTTGATGGAAAGTGATCCTGAAAACTAAAAAAATAGAGTCATTTGAAGTTCCTCTAAACACTAAAAGAATAACTAAGTTGAGGCAAGAAAGAATGCAAAAACAAGAGCCTCATATGCCTCCACCGCCTTCAGAAATTGAAAAAGACCCTTTTGACACTGATGAAACATAGAAGAGGTCAGACTAGATGCCTGCTACACCAGTTGGAACACTGAGAAGAAGGAATATTTCACACACGCTTAGAAACTTGCTAAAAAATATTCCCAAAACTATAGTGCTTTTGATGGGATAGCAAGGTATCAAAAAGCTAGATATGAAACAGTGTACATAGACTCATCTAAAGAAAGGGAAGATGAAGAAACAGTTGAAACAGAGGAAATTCTTAAGGAGAATGAAAGTCTCTAAAAGAATGAGAAAATTCAAGCTTTGCAGGCCATAATGGAAGAGCCTAAAGAGGAAACTACTGAACCAATAACTACTGTTATCTTACTGGTGCCTTGACCTCTTCCTTTCATTAAAATAACATCTTTGGAAGAAGAAGTTGAAGACATAGAAACCAGCTCTCCTCACCATAATGATGTTGCTTGTAACGCCCGGGGATTGCGAAGTTGGGGAGTGATCGTCGATGCAAGGAGGCACGGACAAGGAGCGGCTCGTAGCAGACTTCAAAAGCAGAGGGGTACATGAATGAACTGATTACACACCCGAATGAGAGGGATCCTAAGACTGTATAGGTATGGGACTATACAGTTAAGGAGGGCTTATATGAATTGATTTGTACTACTTATACCAACAAGATGCATTTTCTTTTCAGTAGCCCATCATGAAAGAACTCCATAGTTAAGCATGCTTGACTTGGAGCAATTTTGGGATGGGTGATCTCGTAGGAAGTTTTCCCAAGAAGCATGTGAGTGAGGACAAAGCACGCAAAAAAGACCTATGTTAGTTTGTGGGGACAGTTGTCAATCCATAAAGTAGTAGGGGATGTTACAAATGGTATCAGAGCTTGCACTTCTTCCAGTATGGTGTGGTTCGAGGATGAACCAAGTAGAAGCTGGTGGGCATGTAATGCCCGGGGATTGCGAAGTCGATGAGTGATCTCCGGTACAAGGAGGCATGGACAAGGAGCGGCTCCTAGAAGACTTCGAAAGCAGAGAGGTACATGAATGAACCGATTACACACTCAAATAAGAGGGATCCTAAGACTATATAGGTATGAGACTATATAGTTAAGGAGGGCTTATATGAATTGATTTGTACTACATATACCAACAAGATGTATCTTCTTTTCGGCAGCCTACCATGAAAGAACTCTATAGTTAAGCATGCTTGACTTGGAGCAAATTTGGGATGGGTGACCCCTGGGAAGTTTTCCTAAGAAGCATGTGGGTGAGGACAAAGCACGCTGAAAAGACCCGTGTTGGTTGTGGGGATAGTCGTCAAACCATAAAGTAGCAGGGAATGTTACATTGCTCCTATTTCTACTAAAGCTGTTTCTACTTCTGTGCTTCTTCATATTTCTATTCATGTTCTTGCTCCATCTACTACTACTTCTGCTGAAAATACTCCTGATCCTACTACCACCACTTCTAACTAATTACCTTCACATATTGATGAACCACCATCCACTTTATTGCTACTATCGCTACTAAAGAAGCTGACTCATCCAAGTCTGGGGACATCATTCCCCTAAACAATTCAGAGCCTACACCCTAGGCTACCCTAACAAAAACAAGGACAACAATCCTCCTAGCCAACCTAAACTTGAGCCCCAACTAAGTCTCCTAGAGGTCTAGCTCCTTTTGCACAATCAACGAGATATGGTCTCAATGATGGACAGGGCTGAAGCCTTCAACAAGGAGATTAGAGCTCAACTGAGAAGACATGAAGAGCGATTCTCCAACTTCGTCAAGAACTCAAGCAAAAGGGCCAATGATGGTATGGCTTCCATCACATCCCTTTTATTGATGATAAAAAGGGGAGAAAGAAGAAAAGAGTAGAAAAAGAAGAAAATGTTTTGTGCTGAGAATCTGGAGTTAAGCCGAGGAGGAGTACTTCAAAGACTACATTTTTATGCATGCATATCATTTTTTTTTGGTATTATTATACTTTGAACATTACGCTTTGAACATTTCTTTTTTAATTTTGCTAAGTTTTTATTCATATTTTCTCTAGTACTCATGGAACATTTCACATACTTTGATACTTATGCTCTGATTTAATTATCTGGTTTATGAGTATTGATATATATCTTAGTTATGTTCCTTTATGCTGTGATAAAATACATATGCTTAAATTTTTTTATCACATGCTCTAATACATATATCTCTTTACCTTCATGCTCTAAATCATGTTCCAATACGAAGGAAGAGAAAACCAGACCAGGCATCGAACCAGTTAGGGTACTAATTCAAAGCTTTAGAGGTCCAATTGGTTGAACCAGAACATAATAAAATATACATACATATATACGCACAGTAGAGGAGCAAATTAAATTATTGTAATAATTTCTAAAAATGAAAAACTACTCTGAAATTAATGATAAGTGTGTGTTTAATTGAGTTGAATGAATATGTCAAATTAATGAAATTAAACTCAAATACACTCTAAATAAATCTCAAACCTAAATGCACCCTTCCCTGCCTACCACGATTTAAAAAAGAAGAAGTAAAAATACTCACACAAACATACTCTCCCTCACTTTTCCTATCTTTATCTCTAGTCTCCATCGTTCTGTCACATGCCATCATTGCATTACACTTATTCAACTACTCTTTCCTTCATTCCTTCTTCTAATTACCCCAAAAGAAAAAAGGAAACAACTCCCGTTCTCATTCCCCTAAGCAACATTGCAAGAAGACCCCATGACTGAGGCACCTCTAGAGTCTTCTTTCCGAGATCAAACCAAGCCAACAACAACTAATATGATGAGAAGACGATGAAGATGACGGCGATCATGTGAACACAGAAACTGCTGAGGTTAATGACCCCAAAGGCCCCAAGCCCTACTGGCGAACCTTATGTACTTTTCCTTTTTTTTCTCCTTCAAGTCAAAGAGTCTGACCAGCCAACCATTAAAATCAGTCCGGTACATCGGTTTTTCTCAGTTCATGACCGATTTTGAGCTTTCTCGATTTAAGGAGCTTAACTGAACTGGAAAGGTGACAGGTTTCCTGTTAACCTAGTCGGACTAGCTGGTCTGGTTCGATTTTCTCTTCATTGTCTAATACACAAACTAGAGTTTTATCATATGAAGTCATACTCTAGTACAAAAGCCTAAATGTTATCTCAGATGCATTCTTTTGCTTTAGTACATAGTTGATTTGAATAATGAGCTTCAGAAACTCCTACGTGGCTTGCAAGTTTATTAGTTGCATATTTTATATATGTTGTTTTGACACTGAAAATGGTTCTCTAAGATAGATGTTCTTTTGAAAATTCTTTTTCTTTGGACAAAGCCATGCTAAGTATGGATTCCGACTCTAGATTAAATATATCATAAGCATTATCATCTTTCAAAACCATCTGTGATTAAGTTCAGAAAGTAAAATGACTTAAAATCAAGTTGTGTCTGTTCAAAAATTTTAATGCTTTGATATATTTCACAAAATGCTTTTATACAATTCAGAAATTTCTTTTTCAAAGAGAACAACTTTGATACTAGTCACTTAAGGTTATTGACTAACTTGTCAACATCTACAACAAGTCTTAAGACAATGATCTTCTGAAACTCTTTTCAAAAATGCATTTTGAAAGGATATTTGCTTTAGTTCAAGCTTACTTCAGTACTTTCTCTTTCTTTCAAAGTGCCCTCCAAAAGATTTTCTCAAAATTGAGTTTGTCATCATCAAAAAGGGGCAAATTGTTAGCTCCTAAACCCTTCAAAAAGCATTATCACTTAAAGTTTTGAGTGACACCAAGCCAATTTTGTTAAAATATTTTGCAGAATGACTAATCGTTCACTTGAGTTTCTTGAGTACTTAACAGGACTATTCTTGTTAGCGTACAACTCCTTAAACAAGTTTTATTTTCACAATATCATGTGTAAACGTGTTTAATCTCATTCAAAGAGATTTAGAACTTAAGTGAAGCTAAAAATTATCCTTAAAATGGACATTAGTATGTTTAACACACAAAGAAATGATTTCAAGAACAAGAAACCAAGTTTCAGATCTTCAAAAAGTAGGTTTCATCTTTAGGAAGTGATTCACAATGAACATTTCAATCCTCCTCTAAAGCAAGTTCTGGTTACTCTCTTTAATAGTAATGATATTTCACTAACAAACTCCGTTTGAAGCAATGAAGATCAAATGGAAGTCCAGAAACTGAATCAGTGATTCAGAAAGCACTTTTTTCTCTTCAATAGTGCACACTTCATAGAATAGGAGGGAAAATTCAAATTTAAAATAAAAGTCAAATCCAAAAAGGGGATGACAGTGACATCTCACTTTTTAACTTAGGCAACTGTCACAGCTTTTAGAAGAAAAGTTCAGAAACCTTATTTAAAAAGAAAAAAGTAGTTTTTGAAAATGGACTCAGAAACCTCAATTTCACAATAGTCTCTGCAATTGCAAAAGTGGCTCTGACATAGCCAAGCTAGTCTTCTTGTCTGCATTTCAAGATACAAAAAGGAATATCAACACTTGTCACTAAGAATGGTCTAAAATTGAAGATCAAGTATAAAAGAAGGTCATGTACTTACAACTTAAGACTTTTGGCTGAAATATTTGAAAAATCTTTCAAGAACGCAAGAATCCTCCTTTTTTTCTATAAAGCTATTACTGCTTGTAATCAGTTTATGCTTCTATTAAAAATATTCTTTCTAAGTTCTTATTAGATAACATTTTCTTCCTAGGAATAATTATTAGAAAGAAGTTATTAAAGTTTTTAGCTTACACACTGTTTTATTCTAAGAAAACTTGAGTATTTGGTAGTTGGAGTGAACCAACCTACATACATCTTTATATCCTGATCCAGTTGTGATTATTGTGAGTTTAGCTAGGAGAGGCTAGTCAAAGATTACTTGGGAGTGATTGACAGAGGTTGTCGCCTACCCCCTCAAATTAGAAATTTATTTCAATGCCAGGTTGCACAAAAAATATAGTAAAGGGCACAACCTAGGTCATCTCTCAAGGAGGCTTCAATATTTAGTTGTGAAAATTGGGGGTTTGGAAGAATGAGAATTATAGCAATGAAAATTAAAAAATAATAGCAACAGTGGAGAAAAGCACTAGTGCAAGGTATTCCTAGGATTGGAAATCAATTATCATTGACCAAATATTAAACTCATTGATGGCTATTAGTAATAAATTATTGGCAATTTTACTATTGATCAATCGACCTTTAGAATTTGACCAATACAAATAACTAATAAATGGCGGTCACCAATTTATTTAGAAATCACATTGATTTGATGAACCAATTGCTATAGCCTAACCGCCAATTAGAAAGTTAATTCTAGTGTTCTCCCTCAAACATAAACCAATAGATCTATCAATTTATGCCCAAAGGGTTTCCCTAAATGACAATTGTCAATTTAGTTATTCCAATAAAGATTATAGCAATCACCACAATAATTAAAGAAATGGAAACTGCAAAATATTAAGAAAACCAATGCTTTCAATATAAATAAAGGGAATGTCATCCTAATGCATCTGGAAATCCCTACACTAGTAAGGAAATCTATTCCATCTCTGGAGGATTACAATAGTGAAGATAAAAGAACCTGAAAATAATAGCAATGATCCTTACCACAAGCTCCAAGACAAAGCACCTTCACCAATGGAACCCTTAGAGAGAGAAGAGAGAAGGAGGGGAGAGAGAGATAGAAAAAGACTAATAGCAACTGAAAGTAGTGGCTTAAAACTGAGTAAAAAGCTAGGGTAAAAATCTATAACAATTTCTTAAATACTACTCTTTAATAATAGGCCAAAGTGGGCCCAAAACAGATAAGTGGGCTGTAATTGTAACACCCTAATTCTCTTTAGAAATTAAATGAGGTTTTATTAATGAGAATTTTAATATTTTGACAGATGTAGAAATGATGAGAATAATTCAACGAAGCAAAAAAAAAATGTGAATAATATTTTACGGGCCCCGCAGGCCCACCAGAACAGTCGAAACCCTAGAATTGGGCCCCAGAGATGCCAAAAATTGAGAAATTATAAGATTATGTTTAGAAATAGGTATAAATAAAGATTTTATACCTGAAATTATTTTCGGACAATGTTTGATTACTCGGGTATATTGTTTCACCCGTTTGGTGAAATTTTGGTGTGCGATTTCTAACACCAAAAAATAGTTAATATTTACAAATAATGAAGTATATCCACTTGAATACCAAGTGAATGGCTAGGATTTCATCTTGGATGAAAGATCAAATCCTAGCCATTGATATTAAATCCTTTTAGTGAAAAAGAACTATATTTTATTTTCCAACCAATCAAAATACTCCTTAATAGATATATTTAACTCACCTAATCTCATCTTTTTCATCTTCATCTTTGGCCAAGTGAGAACCATCAGAGAATCCATTCCTTCTTCATCAAAAACCTTTACTAACTTTCAATTTCAACCTCCAAAATCCTAGACCAAATCTTGCTAGAATCAAAACTTCCTTAAGTAAACTTATTCTACACTTCAACCTCCACAAATATAACCGATTAGATTCTCCAAAACCTCACTTTAATACCTTGCCCCTCACAGAATAGAGGAGGAATTAAGTGTGTTTCAAGAGCTTTGGGGTGGAGAATATCTATTTTGAAGTATACAAAAGCTAAAGAAACATTAGCTTCCAAGGGTAGGGTTTATTTGTTCTCTTTTGTTTCAAAATTTACTTTGGAAATTTTGATTGGTTTTGTCTAAAAATTTTCTGATTTTATTGGTTGGCAATATGTTTATATTGATGTATAAATTTTGGTGGAGTGTTTGGTGTTGTGGAAAAATCATTTTCATCAAGAGAGACTTTGAATTGGTTTGCTGGATTTTCGGATTTCAACAAGGCATGACTTGTTCACAAATTTTCTGGTGCAATTGTGTTCAGCTTTATGAGCTATAAAAATTATATGTTGAAGTTAACATCCTAAACAACCCCATGATTTTCCTTGGGTCATTTTAAGGATTTTCTCTGCTTGAAAAAAAATTCATGATTCTTGAACATTGTTGCTGGAAAATCCCGATTTAAAGCAAACAGCGAATTTTATCAAATTTTCTGATATCTTTAGATATCCTGGAGTCAGATGAAAATTTTATGACATGTAATTAACATGTTGAGGAGTCTTTAGTAAAAATTTGAAGCCATTCTGGGCACTTTTTCTCTGTTTAAAAATTCAAGAACTAAAGTTGCAACTATGCTGCCTAAAATGTTGAAGCTGAGACAGTAAAATTGTGTGATTTTATTATCATAGTAAATGCTGGAGTAATGCTTTGAAAATTTTATGGGAATGTGATAACACATTAAATTGCAACTGTGAATTTTATTTTGAGTTGATTCAATCAATTGGTAGGGTCAAAAATTATGAGAATCTTGATCTGAGCTGTGAACAAGTGGTCTCTGACCACCAGATTTGCACAATTTATTTGATAAGGTTAAAGAACGCCATTTGTTGTGAAATTTTTACAGGGCCTTTTAGACATATTGAAGTATCATTGAGAATTTTTATGGCTCTTTGATTGGTCATTTGATGTGGAAATCAAATATTGTTCCTAGAATAGCAAATCTGCCAGGGTGTTGAAACGGTGAGAATGTCTTAATTTAATGATAGCATGGCATTTAATGCAATTATATGGTATATGTATACATGACAGATATTTTAAAGAAATGCTTGAGACTCCAATGGAATTAAATACTTACTTGTGATGTAAGAATTCCTTTAAATAAAAGAAATATATGATGTGAGTATTATGGTGATAAAAGAGAAAATATGACTTATAATTGTGCAAATTTTTAACATATAGGGAAAATAGAGACAAGGCTTATATGATTGAAGGAGGAAAGCAAAAGTAAGAACTTCCCTAGGAATTTGATGAGTCAGTAGACGTATCGACATATAGGAATGAGCTCATGTCCTAGTAATCAATAGTTCTTGTGGAGTGATTCCACTACAGGTACCACTTAATGTGAGATTAAACCTTCCCTATGTTAATGAGAAAAAGAACAATGCACAAATCATTATTATACTTGTACTTGATTTTATATAATGTATATACCTTGATATTAATACACATAGTTTTGCATGAGTATTCCCACATGAATGAGCTTATCATTTATATTTTACATTATACCTGAGGGAATACCCTATTGAGGATTTTATAATATTCTCATCCCTACAGTTGCATTTATTTTGTGTTAATCAGATCCAGCAGATGTCATCACTAGTGCTTTACCTTGACTCGCCATAGTGGGTATGGCATTATGCTTCTGTTCTGGACTCTCTTTATGTAGTGGGTTCCTCGCAAGTCCGTGTTTATGTGTTTTTTGGCTGTTCCTTTAGTACTTATGTATTTATAGCTGACTTTGACCCTGCTTCCCCTTATGATGGTGTGCCTCTCCACTTGGCACACCCAATGATATTTGATGTCTTGCCTGCACCACCAGCACCCTTTCTAGCAAATGATCCCTTTTCATCCTTGTCTTCAGACTCAGACCCACTGGAGGGCCCTGATACCCCGAGCGGAGGTGAGGCTATCATACCGATGGCCAATGGTTTCATCTAGTAGGACGTGAGATCTTCAGGGACTCTTGATATGTACATAGTGGTAGTTTAGTACTAGTGACCCGCTAACCTGCAGATTGATCCTATTAAATGTTGTGAGGTCCATTTCTGTTTGTATAAAATTTTGCTGGACCTCGACTTTGAGCAGGTTAGATTAGATACTGGAAGTGTTCCTTTCTTTTGTGAACTGAGTTCCTGATTAGCTTAGACGTTAACCAGTGTAGTATCAATATGATGTACATATTGTAAACTTAAAAATGATGTTCATATATGTTTATACGTTTAACATCCCCTGCTGCTTTATGGATTGACGACTGTCCCCACAAACCAACACGGGTCCTTTCAGCATGCTCTGTCCTCACTCGCACGCTTCCTGGGAAGTTTGGGATGTTACAAATGGTATCAGAGCCTGCACCTCTCCTAATACGGTGTGGTTCGGGGATGAACCAAGCTGAAGCTGGTGGGCATGTAACGCCCGGGGATTGCGAAGTCGAGGAATGATCGCCGGTGCAAGGAGGCACGAACAAGGAGCGGCTCCTAGCAGACTTCGAAAGTGGAGGGGTACATGAATGAACCGATTACACACCCGAATGAGAGGGATCCTAAGACTGTATAGGTATGGGACTATACAGTTGAGGAGGGCTTATATGAATTGATTTGTACTACCTATACTAACAAGATGCATCTTCTTTTCAGTAGCCCAAAATGAAAGAACTCCACAGTTAAGTGTGCTTGACTTGGAGCAATTTTGGGATGGGTGACCTCCTGGGAAGTTTTCCTAGGAAGCGTGTGAGTGAGGACAAAGCACGCTGAAAAGACCCGTGTTAGTTTGTGGGGACAGTCTTCAATCCATAAAGCAGCAGGGGATGTTACAATACGAGTTTGGTGATATATGTATCTAAATCATTTGATTTCCTTTCTTTCGACTAGTATAGATTATGAATGTAAGTAATACTTTTCTAATTACTATGTTAACGCTCGAGTAAAACATGGTAGGAGGGTGTTACAGTAATCCCGTCATCACACAAGCTGCAACATTGGACAGAATTGACTTCTTCATGTATTTGGTCATTTTAGCCTTTAAACATCCAAATATGTCCTTGAAACTAGAAATAGCGATTGTAGCCCTTTGAACAAGATTTCCAAAGCCGCTAAAATCACCTCAATCCGACATCTGTAGCTCTAGATATTGCAAAATTACTAACTGGAGATCAAGTTAGACAGCATCAGAACATCAACAACCTTTAATCTTACAACTCGATTTTCACCAAGATTCTCTTATAACTGGGTTTTGAGCTGAACATGAAAGTTATAGAGGACTTCTTAAGCATTCCAAAAAAATTTTATTCATCTTAATCTGATCCCTATAGAGAGAGATACAGATTTTCTCTTAGAATTCTTTTTGCAATTATGCTCAAATAAGCTCAAGAACTCTTCTATTTTGCTCCCAAATTCTTCCCAATAGTTTTCAACTTTATTCTTGACATTTTACACTTGATCCAAAGCTTCTGTCTATAAAAACCATACTCAAAGAAATAGGTTAAATGCAACAAATTCTAATCCAATAATTATCCCAAAATCAATGTAAAAGTCATCAATTCTATCAAAATCACATAATGAGGAATAAATTAAAATCCTAATTAATTCTTTCAATAACTCAATAAAACTCATGTAAAAAGCTAAGGTTTGGTAGCAAGATAAGTGGCGTAAATGCCCCCTATCAAACACCCCCACACTTAAGCTTTCACATATCCTCATGTGAAACTAAGATCAAAACAAGGCATAGATGAGAAGCAGTAAACAAGGACTACAGTAGACTCCTAACCTAAAATACATTATGCATGAAATTAAATGACAATACATCAATCCAATGAACCTAGAGGAACAACAATAAGTTTTCACACTAACAATCAAGAGAATTGCAACAAGTAAGACATGATCAACAACATAGCACACAAGGTAGAATCCATATATGATGCATGAATCAAGTACAAAAATTTTCCCAAGATCAGTGTTTGCCCCTGATTCATTCAAGTGTTTTGGGTTATGATGCACACTCAATCACCTCAAATGAAAATGCATTACCATAAGCTTGCTAAGGGTCTTGTTCTCCATTTTGTCATACACATATGCATACTGAATCAAGAGGACTTACCTTTGGTTGTAATGGGGCTTGGGTGGAGGTGGATAAAAATATAGGCCAATGGGGTAAACCTCAAGTCAAAGGAGAGCAAATGCATACACCAAGAGCACAAGTGCCTAAGGGTATACTTTGTCTAACTTAACACAATTACAGGCCTGTCTTCACAATGTGGCACTCTTTCAACTCAAGCTTTTTCTGAATTTTTTTTGATCAACCTTTGTTTTTTTCTTAGTGTGCCATTTGCTGAATTTATTTTTTTACATATTGTTCCTTCCTTACACTTAAATTAGGGCATGTCCTTATGCTCACCCCCACGCTTATGCTCAAGCACATATAATAATTGCACAATCACTCTCGTAGGCTTAAAAGATTAGGAATTTTCATGGTTTTTTTTCACTTTTGGCTAAGGATATGCTAAAACAAAAGAATGGGCAATAAGACTCAAAGGGGCTAAACAATAGTAATATGCAAAGGATGACTATATGGGTAAGTGGCTATAAACAAGAAAAACACCTTAATCATGTTCAAGCATGCACATGGAAGCATGTTTTCAACCAAGACCCTAAGCAAGTTCTAGAACACAAATTCAAAGAGGGAAACACTCATGAACAAATAAGGGTGGCATATTATAATCTAATAAAAGAGGCTCAAAATCTCACAGGTGAAAGAGCATGTACTCATTCCAAACAATACAATGAATCCATCAAGCATGCAACACAAAATAAAGTCAATGCAAAGCAAGTCAATAAGATGCATGTGGTGTGAGTCTATGTATGTAGCCTCTAAGGTGCCAAAGGGATGGTGTAAAATGCAAATGAAAATAAATATGATGCATGAATTAAAAATAAAAATGACCAAAAAAAATAAAATGCAGAAAAATAAAAAGAAACGGTAAAGAAAAACCTCACAGTGGGTGGTCTTCTACCCAGCACTTTGCTTTAACGTCCCTAAGTTGGATGGTCAGGACCCTCATGGAGGATGAGTAGCTTCAAACTACAGATAGGCAATCTGAACCCCCAAATCCTGAGGGACTTCATAGAGGTGCATCAATTGGTGCCCATCAATGTCACACTGAATCATCCTGGGTTCTCCATATTTGCTGTATCATCTAAAACACTAAACAGAGGATCAGAATGCTCAGATGGTTCGGCTTGTTAACATAAGGGAACAAAATCTTATTTTTTTTGTTTTTTTGTCCTTTTTTTTGCAGAAAAGGTTAAATAGCAAAAAATTAAAAGCAATAAATAAATAAAAGTTAAAAAAATTAAAAAACTAAAAAAAAGAATAGAAACAAAGAAAAATAAACAACTAAGTTTTAATGCCTCTCCGGCAACGGTGCTAAAATTTGATGCGAGCTGTCACGACTCACAAACAAATTAAAATTTACAAAGTGTCAAGTTGCACCAAAAATGCAGTAAAGGGCACCACTCAGGTCTTCTCACAAGGAAGTGTTACTAGCCAATGAGAAAATTAGGGATTTTTTAAAGTATTGAAAATAAAATTAAAAAGAAGGGATTCTAATGGAAAGAATTATCTGCACAAAGGTTCCTTCGGATTAAGAATTGTTCATTCATTGACTCAAAAGATAAAATCGTGGTAGTGGTCGCTTCCATTAATATGTTAACACACAACAATGGCATAATTCTATTTAACGGACATACAATCGCACTCCTGCTAAGGGTTTGGCTAACATATGAACTAGTAATTCACAATCATAATTCTATAAACCTATGTCAGTCTGATTACTAATTATAGCAACCTAATTCCCAACGGAATTAATTCTAATCCCTTACCCAATGGATAAACATCACATAAAAAGGCAACTATCAAAATACAATTGCGATAATCCACACAACTAATATTTAAAAGAGATGACAAAGGGAAAGGAAAACCAACCACAAATTGCGATAAAAGAGCAAGAGTCTCGTGAATAATCTCAATCTTCAGTCACCCATGTGCATGGTAAAGAAATTACTTCTCCATAGGGGGAGTTTCACAATCACTATTGAAGAAAGCTATAAATTATACACTGAGAAATTAAGGACAAGTAGAAACTGAGAACCCTAGCCTAGAAAGAGAGTGTGTGAGTGAGTTTTAGAAAGAGAAAAATAAAATTCAAAAGCGGCGGCTTAAAACTGAGTAAAAAAGCTAAGATAAAAGTCTATAATAATCCCTTAAATACTACTCTCTAATAATAGGCCAAAGTGAGCCCAAAAACAGATAAGTAGGTGCAATCCTGTCATCGCACGAGCTGTAGCGCTGGACAGAGTTGATGTCTTCATGTATTTGGTTATTTTGGCCCCTTAAACATCCGAATCTGTCCTTGGTATTAGAAATAGCGATCATAGTTCTTTGAATAAGATTTCCAATGCTACAAAAATCGCCTCAATCGAATATCTATAGCTCCATATATTGCAAAAATACTAACTGGAGGTCAAGTTAGACAGCATTAGAACATCAACAACTTTTAATCTTGCAACTCGATTTTCACTAAAATTCTCTTAGAATTGGGTTTTGAGCTGAACATGAAAGTTATAAAGGACTTCTTGAGCATTCCAAAACATCTTTATTCATCTTAATCTGATCCCTGTAAAGAGAGATACAGATTTTCTCTTATAATATTTCTTCCTAATAGTTTCCAACCTTGTTCTTGACATTTTACACTTGATCCAAAGCTCTTGTATACAAAAACCATACTCAAAGAGATAGGTTAAATGCAACAAATTCTAATCCAATAATTATCCTAAAATCAATGCAAAAGCCATCAATTCTATCAAAATCACACAATGAGGAATAAATTAAAATCCTAATTAATTCTTTCAATAACTCAATAAAACTCATGCAAAAAACTAAAGTTTAGTACCAAAATAAGTGGCATAAATGCCTCTTATCAGTGATAGTAGAGTGTGCTACTAGTCATGCGAGATAGCTTGAGAAGACTATAGAAAGACTATCTGACTTTCTTAAGGTTGAGAAAGAGTTCATTTTGTGAAACTTAACAAATTTTTGAGAACTTGATATAGGCAGGTTGGCCGAACCAATATAAAAGCCATCTAAGCAATATTTCTCTTTTTCCTCCATCTCCTTTACATTATGCTTTGTGTTTTAATTCAAATGTTTCTAAAAATTGCTTTTAATTCATTTTTATTTTCAACTTAGTTCAAAAAGTCACTTTCTAATACTCTCTAACAATCTTTCTACTACACTTCAAGTGAACACTTGATATTTTTTATTTAAAAGTTTTCAGAAACAGGGAAAGAAAAGTAAAAGCATGATTCAACCCCTATCTCATAAACTTTTCAACTTATACTCATATGATAATGATTTCACATGCTATAATTGGGATTAAATGTTTTAACAAAGAGTAGGAATTGATTGATTATTGATGTTGTTTATATTAAAATTCATGCAATTGATATAAGAGCCCATTTGATTCCAAATTATGATTATGAATATAATATTTTTGGATTGTGATCTTTCTAAAACAAATTAAAATCATATGAACAAGGACCCTCAACCCTTCTAGTTAAAATTTTGATTTTGAATCGACTAAAATCAAAAATAGTTTCGGGGTTTTGTTACTAATATTGTTCTAAGTGGATCAACTTATAAAAAGAGAATTTTGGATTAAAGACGATGAACCCTAGATCATAAAACCCCTTTGAGTTGTGAACTTAGATAAAAAATCTTGATTGATTTTGATCAAACCAATTTAGGGCTTTTATAAAACATTGAATTATGAATCTAATGGCCTAAAAATATTGGATTTTCATTGAGAATTGAAAGAGAATTTCTTGTTAAATCGTGAAGAAGCCTAACCCTTAAACAACAATTAGTTTCGAAACCTATATTGGAGTTTATGAACAATTTTGTAAAGACTCAGGTCCATGTGTCTGTCATAACTCAACCCAGGAACGTGACCGGCATGTGAGGAATCTCATCTCCACGTAAGCCTCGTGACCTCTGAGTCTCTCTATATGCATAATTTATCATAAAATAATACTTAAAATATGAATTTCATCTAAACCAACATTCATTCTCTCTTATTTAAAGCATAATATCTAATTTCATATAACTGGAAATATTTAATATCCAAACTCTGAAAATATCTTGGTTTAGTCTACTGAAAATGCATAAACCTTGAAAATTGAATCATAACTACATCTCTGGTTTATTTCAAGTCCATATTTATGAATTGAAAATGTATACATCACTGTCCAAATACTGAAATTAAATACACAATTTGAAAATAATGCATCGCTTAGATCTTGCCTGCATATCTATCGGAGTACTCTACTCCAATAAGACTCTAAATTAAACCTTACTCCGAAGTAAGACTCATCACTGACAATAATTGCATTTGCCAAATCGAAGGCTGAGCAATATTTGTACTTGCAACTATGAAGAAGAAGGGAGAGGGGTGAGTCAATGAACTCAGTGAGTGAGCTCTCACCCATCACCTACATGGGAAAACCAAGAAATATACCATATATAATATACAAGTAACAATCATAAACCATTTGATATTCATATGCATAACTATATAGAAAAGATATCTCTATATTTATAAATTCATAGAAAAGCATCTCTGAGTTCTTACTCTAACAAGAATCACTTTCCATACATCTACACAATAGCCCTTAAATCAAATATTCTCTTAAAACATTAATAATAGTACTATAATAGAAAAACATGGATATCTATTTACTAATTGTATGATAATATATCCTCCAGTTATGCATGTTAACCATGACATAACCAATCCTCTATGAGTGCTAGAACTGGGCCTCACCCTCAAGGTTTTGTTCCTTCGCCCAGACACGGGCCAAGGAAAGAACACGTACTTTCTGCTCTGTAAGATTTCCCCTAAGGATAATTTAGTACTAAGGTTAACAATCATTTTTCCTAATTGTTAACTCACTGTTTGTTTCTCTATAGCTACCGTTTAAACCAGTTTATACTTAACTCATATAATCTGAAACTCTGGATTCACACAACTCTAACAATCTAACTTTAGCATAACTATGGCTATGAAATCATGCCCAAGGGATCACCATCTATAGGCACTGTGATTTTAAGAGCCCATAGAATATATATCTGGTAGTTGCTATGAATCATATTGAACTCCATATCTTTGGGTATCATGAAAAACTGAATTTCTAACTTTATATCTATAAGCTAACATATTTTTTTTATACACTTGAAAATTCTAAAATCATAGTTTAATCATTGGGGTTTATCATCATAATAACTCTAAAGCCATAACAACATATTTATTTAGAAGCTAAATCATACTCTGCTTCATATTTCTTCGATATATACCTTAACTGAATACTCTAAAACATAGTTGAAAGATCTTAATCTTGAGAGCACAATAATATCATAAATTCATAAGAACATATTTTATAATTTGGCACCTTGCTAAATATATGTTTCACCTTAAATATTTTTCTTGAACTTATTTCGAAAACTTAAACTTCTAAAATCATATTTCAAACTGATATAATTTCATGGCATACATCATGACAATCATGGTTCCATGGTTTTTCTAAAATATATTTTCATGCCATATTCAAAATCATACTCTTTGCTATAACTTACAAAATCATATTCATATATGTATATTCTCTTCTCAAATTGGATATTTGAACATCATCATGCGTCAAACATAATCATAATGGCAAGAATTAAGGTTGTGAGTTTGACACTCACCGTTTAAAGCCGGCAGTATTTGGGCACCACCAACTTGACCTTGAGAGCTTGGAATGGCACCAGCAACTGCTATAGATCAACATTGACTCACAATCAAACTCTAATAACATCTAGATAACTCTAAAACAACTCTAACAACATTGGGAGAACACCCTTATTTGACAACAATGGGAGAAATACCAACACCCATACTCGAAGATATGAAAGGGAAAGGAAGAAGATGACATAAACTAACAAAACCCTTACCTTTGATCTTAGATGGAGAAGGAATGATGATAGAAAGCTCCTTGGAAGGGTTAGGGTTCGGTTTCTGCCAAGGTAGCCTGAGCTTGGGGTGTTTTATAGGGGTTTTTTACTGTGTTGACATCGGGTCCGCTCGTTGCAGTGAGCCTACCGATGCTCACACTCGCTACAGCGAGCACGTTCTGCAGAATTCTGTAGCAATAGCATCCTAACTCCATCCCTTGGCCCTTTACACTACCGGGACTTTCCCGGCAACATAGGTGGATCCTAGGAGATTCTAGGGCTGCACTGGACTTATCTAAGGGCACGTGTACCTAAGATATCACAGTGTCCTTCATTAAGCCTAATATAGTTTTAGCGTACCTCTGAAACCTTCCCCCTCCACTCCTCCCCCCAAAATATAAGAAATCTTTAAAATGCACAAATTTGTATTTCTCAAACCGCTATAGTGTTATGATCTGATTTTGGAACGTGATTTGTGTACGAGGGATGGGGTCCCCACGGAAGCCTCTGGTGATATCGCATAATGAAATATATTTATTTTCCTAAGCTTAATTTAAACGTAAAATAATTATTATAAATTAGATCCAAATGGTCCAATGTCAACTGAAAAACATAATTTTGGAGTATTTCCAAAACATAAATCTTGAACATAAAACGAAATAGTACTAACTCAGGTCATACCCAAACATAATTAATAGAATAACTGTAAGTCAAAATAAATAATAAAACCATTCATGTACGGGATCCTACCTACACGACTACTAGAGTACTATTATAGCTAATATGAACTTATATTAAGCTTTACTCCAAAGCAAATCTCACCAAAAAGGAAGTTGTAGCACTATTTAGGTAAACCATGTAGAACTGAACCTATAGCCGTATCTATGGGGGAGAAAAATAAAGGGTGAGTTTATCAAACCTCACTGAGCAGGTCTCCATTCACAACTCAAATGGGGCAAGAATAACGGTATGTAAGGTATATATGCAACTGTCATAAAACATTTTGATACTCATATATATATATATATATATATATATATATATATATATAACTCCCTTGAAAAGAATTTAAACTAAATTCATAAACAGTAGCTAATGGAGAAACAAGAAGCTGAACTACAATAAGCTGAACTGAATTAACTAAATAAATAATTGTAACTAAAGGGCACCTAACGATCCTATAGCTATTAACTCGATATTCCATTTCTCACTAATTATTGAAAAAATAACTAACATACAAAATAACCAAATATTTTTTTGTTTATGCTAAACTAGGGATCTCACTTTTTGTAAACTGAGAAAATAATTCCACAATATATAGGCAACAAGTATGGTCCCATGAGCATTCAAAATAACATTTTCACAGTAACTGTGAAAGCAATAATTTTTCAAAAGTTGACATAATTTGTGGAAAACGTGTATATGGCATAAATTATTCTAGAATTCCATTGACAATTTATGAAATGCTGGGAAAGTATAATAATGACCCAAAGTATGGTGCAAGAAATTTCGCGTCGAAATTTTACCAAACAAGTGAGATATTAGCCCTAGATAAAATTAAAATTAATGAAAGGTCAAGATTACAACTTGCTTACTGAGTTTTAATCCGTGCCATCCACTTGGCAAAAATATTGTTGGTAGTGATTATTTGGCTACAAAGTTATTGTTACGGTATTAAAAACTGCACATCAAAACTTTACCAAATGGATAAAATACCTCTATCCGAAATCTAAAATATTTTTATTTGGATCTTGGGCTTAATACTCTACCCCTATTTCCAAGTCTAGGTTCCCCTGACCTCGGGCACCCTTGGTCCCGGTTCAAGTGTTACTATTTATCCATAGCCATTGACCACTTTAGGCATATGAGAAACACCCAATAAATAATTCAACCCTATACTCTATCTCCCTTTCAGCCATTCCAAATATTTGCATCACTACCATGCAAATTACTCAAATTAAATTGAATCCCAAAGACCGAAAAAAAAAATACAACAATCAAATCACACCTGAAACCAAAAATCCAAACTTGAGATCAAATTAGGGCGTCAAATAAAAACATTAACCATTTAGAAAGAAAAACAAAGAAGCAATGAAACTCCTTTTTCTGAGAATTCAAAAATCTAAGAGAATAAGAGTATATATGCGTGTTCTTTATCAAAGCCACAAGAGGGATGTTTTCGAAAGCCATTGCACATTGAAATCCCAAGCCATTACACATTTCACATTATTCACATGTCTAAATAGCTACACAAATTTCTTCCCACACAGAACAACGCCATTCACGGCCACTATTCCTTAGCTCAACGGTTCATATAGGTCATGACCTCAATGTCCTGCACCACCATAGTCACTGCCTTCCAGCCATTGCCGCGGCGATCAATAATGATTCGCAGCTCAAGCATTCCACATGGATCCAAGGGATAGATAAAAGGAAGAATAAGAAGAAAGAGATAGAACAAAGACTGACCCATACCAACAGAAGCACCACACCAACACCACATGTCGCGATCTCAAAGACCAGCATTGGCACTTTCCCTGCTCCATCTCTCCCTCTCTCTTTCTCTGTTCCATTTGGATTGGTTGGCTGAAAATTGTGAGGTAGTGAGATAAGGAAAATGGGAGGGGTGACGAGTTGATTGTGTTATTCATGCTTTAAAATATGATGGAAGGACAAGAATGCATATTAGTTGTAGTGGAAGAAAATTTGTCAGTGCCTTCATTCCTTCTAATTTGAATTTGAAATTTCAAAGAATTGCTAAATCAAACTGAAATAAACAAATGAATAATCAAACCAATTTATTATGCTAAACTATGAAGCATAGACACTAATACAGACATAGACACAAGACACGACATGACATGGACACGAGAAACATATCAAAGTTGAACAATTATAGGACACAGACATAGATATATATAAGTAAAAATTTAATAAAAATGATACATTATTTAAAATATCATTTATATAATCTTTATTTATGTTTTAATTTCTTATAAACTCAAAAGTTATATATTATTTTCTTTTTATAACACTGTTTATATTGTATTTTTCTATATTAAAATAAGAAAAAAAGTACATCTTAAATTAAATATATACAAATTTGTGTCATTGATGTGTTATTGTTGTGTTTTATAAAATCTGACATAGATATGTATCTGATACATAAACACGACACCCAATTACCGTGTCCATGTTTCATAGCTGAATAATAAGTCTATTTGATTGGTATATTTCAAACAAGAGAAATGATATATATACACCATAATACATATACCAGCTACTTACACCTCGCTAAATGACAAAAGTGGTGTATAATGTTAGTATGGATACGAAGGGGCATTTTGGAAAAAAAATAAAAAGGTAAAAAAAAAAGAACATACACATGTGAGGAGCAAAAAAGAGGGAAAATGCTCACTCTCACCTATCCCATCGAAAAGCTTCCATTCTTTGTGTTTTTCTCGTTCATTTCTCTTACCCCCCATAGCTCTCACTATTAGAAATATATCAATTATTGACCAATTTAGCGACCGAAAAAAATTGGTCACTAAAATGATGAATTAGCGACCGATTTGAGCCTGTAGGGGAACTGAAAAGGGTGGAAAAAATCGATCGTTAAATCGGTCACTAAATCAAATTAGTGACTGATATTTAATTATACTAGAAAAAGTTTCTTCCATAATAATCGGTCACTGATATTTCAATTAGTGATCGATTTTTATTTAACCCAGTAAACCTTTCATTCAAAAGAATCAGTCACTAAATTGGTCACTAATTGAAATATTAGTGACCGATTTCGTGGTCTATTTCATGGAACAAAGGATTTCTCATGGGAACAAATATCAGTCAGTAAATCGGTCACTAATATTTCAATTAGTGACAGATTTTTATTTAAACTAGTAACCTTTCATTCAAAAGAATCGGTTACTAATTGAAATATTAGTGACTGATTTAGTGACCGATATTTGTTCCCAAGAGAAATCCTTTGCTCCATGAAATCCATCACTACTATTTAAATTAGTGACTGATTTAGTGACTGATTTTTATTTAAACAAGCAAATCTTGTAGTAAAATCGATTACTAAATCGGTCACTAATTGAAATATTAGTGACCAATATTTTTTCCCAAGAGAAAACCTTTGTTCCATGAAATCGGTTACTAATATTTCTATTAGAAACCGATTTAGTGATTGATTTTTATTTAAACAAGCAAACCTTGTAGTCAAAAGAATCGGTCGCTAATTGAAATATTAGTAACTGATTTCATGGAACAAAAGTTTTCTCTTGGGGACAAGGTTTGCTTGTTTGAATAAAAATCAATCACTAATAAAATTAGTGACCAATTTTTATTCAAACAAGAAAACCTTGTTCCCAAGAGAAAACCTTTGTTTCATGAAATCGATCACTAATATGCAATTAGTGATCGATTAGGTGACCGGTTTTTATTTAAACAAGCAAACCTTGTGGTCAAAAGAATCGGTCACTAATATAAATATTAATAAACGATTTAGTTACTGATATTTGTTCCCAAGAGAAAACCTTTGTTCCATGAAATCGGTCACTAGTATTTCAATTAGTGACCGATTTAGTGATTGATTTTTATTTAAATAAGCAAACCTTGTGGTCCAATGAATCGGTCACTAATTAATATTAGTGACCGATTTAGTAACCGACATTTGTTCCCATGAGAAACCCTTTGTTCCATGAAATCGGTCACTAATATTCAATTCAATTAGTGACCGACTTTTATTTAAACAAGCAAACCTTATGGTCAAAAGAATTGTTAGTGACCGATTTAATGACCGATATTTGTTCCCACAAGAAAACCTTTGTTCCACTAAATCGGTCTCTAATATTTCAATTAGTGACCGATTTAGTGACCGATATTTGTTCTTAGGAGAAAACCTTTGTTCCATGAAATCGATCACTAAATCAGTCACTAATATTTCAATTAGTGACCGATTTTTATTTAAACAAGCAAACCTTGTAGTCAAAAGAATCGGTCACTAATTGAAATATTACTGACCAATATTTATTCCCACGAGAAAACCTTTGTTCCATAAAATCGATCAATAATATTTCATTTAGTGACCGGTCATGTGTTTTTAAATAAAAATGTCTAATTTAGAAATTTTTTTATTCTATATCAATTATTAATATATATATAATAAGTTTAATTTTTAAATACTAATAGCATAAAATTATTTTACATTATTTGCTAATTAAATCATTTTATTGGCATGACTTTTCAATTTATATGATTTGATGACAGTGTAAAAAAGATTTTACACTGTTATTACATTAAAATTAAGCTCAATAGTTATCACCCTTATGCTTAAGACACTACCATTATTTAAGTTACATATACTTTATTGTCTTTTCATAGTTAAAAAATTTTGTAAACTTTTCTTTTAGTTTATTAATTCATACATTCTAATATCTTAGAACTAAGGAGCACGGACACATCAATTTGATAGTGTATCTATATGTCAGACATTTGTCTAATTAAAAAATAATTTTTTAAGTTAGATATGCACCAGACACAATTATAATTCATTATGGATGTAGTTCAAAGACGTCACAAACATGTCTACATTTTTTAAATTTTTTTTGGTTGAGCCCAAACCAATTCTAGTTGGACCCATATATTTTGAATCTTCTTTAGTTGACCAGAAAAGAAAAATCAGACAAGACAATGAAAAGAAAGTAAAAAGGAATTAGACTTAATTGAGGGTTTCAACTTTCAAGGACGAGGACATAGCATAAGTAAAAAGGAATTAGTTCTTCTTTGTGCTCACTGTGCTTCAATTTCAATTGCAACCCAACTTCTTCTTCGTGCTCCATTGGCAACGTCGCGCTTCATCGCTCTGAGATCCCGTCGTGCGCCGTCGTTCTTCTTGGTCCATCCTCCGTCGCTCACCATCATTCCTCGTCATTCCTGCGCGTCACTCTAGAGCACTCGTTGTTGTGGGTGCTCTACTAGTCTCTCCATGCTCCGTGCTCCATCCTGCGTTAATGAGTTTTATTATTGAAAAAGGAGCTTTAGAGTGTCAAGATATTATAGTTAAAATATTCTACAATGTATGACTGACAAGTCATCACAACTCAATTAATCTTATTTTAAAAAAAATTATCCATCAACTAAAATATTTTATTGTTTAAATAAAGCAAAAAAACACTCAAATATATATTTTAAACCCAAAGTAAATAAAATCTTTTTTATTTTATTTTAGGACCAAATTAAACCAACCCCAAACAAGCAAACCCAAAAGCTAAAACTAAAAGAACCACTACCCAAACAAGCAAATTCAAATCCAAACAAATAAACTCAAAATCTAATCCAACAAAATAAAACATTAACTTAAAATATAAAATAAAACTAAAAATTCCTATTTTATTTATTCTAATTTTATTAACATAATTTCACTAACCTATACCCTCCCTTACACACACATACACACACACACACACACGGATCTCTCGATCTCTCTCACTCACACACACACCCCCTCCCCCACACATACCCACAAACATGTATACACAGATAGAGAGGGAGTGGGAGGCAAAGGGCGAGAAAAAGAGGAAGATGAATCTGAAAAAGGAGAAGGGAGCTAGGCAGCCACAATGGTGGTGATGATGTCGCCGGCTCCTTTACTGTTTCTGCTCTTTTTTTTTATTAAGAAATTGAAATTATTGTTTAGTTCTAATCTGGTAATTAGGACTTTTGTGAATTGAGATGGACTGTTGATGATGATGATTTTTGATTTGGTCTATGTTTGGCTTGGAATGACTGTATCTTGTATGGTTGCACTACAATAAAATTACCATATATCCACGGTAGTCTTTAGCTACACATATACAAATTGTAACTATAGATAGCATATAGCCACAAATATACAGTACCGTCACTATAAGTTTTAGGGATAGATATTAATATCGTGGGTATTGGACATCTATACCTACACTTATATTTTGTTGTCACTATGACCTTTTTTCAGTGTGGGCATAAGTAGCATATACCTACATTCATAATTTGCCGTCACTATAAATTATATTTTACCGTGGGTATAGAGAATATGTACCTACACTCATATTTTGGTATCATTATAAATTTTTTTTACCATGGGTATAGAAGATTTATACCTATACTTAGTCTATTATCACTATAGTTTTTTCATTTTCAGCTATGGGCGCCAACCTGAAAGAAATTTTTTTTTTCTTTTCTTTCAACATCCAACACAACCACAATAGCAACCCATCACCAATATTCCATCTAAACCCAAAGACAAACCTAATCCTATAACAAGTCATAACTATACCCTTCCGGTTTCTAATCCTTGGTTGTTTCTCCAAAGAGCAGTAAGCGGAATAGTATATGGAAAGAGAGAGTGCAAGAGAGAAGGAGAGAGAGGGATTGAGAGCGGGAAGCAGAAAACTGCAACGGTGACATCAGACCATTGCCAGTGAAAGCGCACCGAGTGCGCGCTAGTGGCAATTGAGTGGAGCAGTGCGGCAAAGTTTGGAGGATGGAAGAGGAGAGAGAGCCAGCTGAGAAAAAGGAGCAGACCAAGGCCACAGAGGTGGGCCAGTTTGTAGTGAGCACTCGCGACAACCGATACTCGTGCAAAGAAAAAGTAGGGTAGCGCTGCTTCAGATTTGGAGTTCCAACTTGCAGTGGTGTAGGCAGCTGGGTTCAGCGGAGGAAGGAGGTGGAGTTGCGATGGTGGGTTGTGTGGATGGCTGCTCCGCAGTGGTTGGGCTGCGCAAATCTGAAAGTGATTCGCGGCTAGAGCTTAGAAAAAAGGAGAAGCGCGACAGTGGTGCTTCGCGACCAATCTCGTGGTGAGGATGACCGATCTATCAGTGGTGTCACGGAAGGAGGCGATTTTCGTGATGGTGATAGTGGAAGAGGTCACGGCCAAGAGAGACGAGGAATGACAGCATGATGGTCTTGATGCTGAAAGGAAGGGGAAGCACCGGCGGTGGTTATAGTGGTCCATGATAGAGGAGGCCGCGGCGGTTTTTGTTTCTGCTTTCTATTTTCTTTTTCTTTTTTTGAAATTCTGGATCTATGTTTGATTATGAATGAATTAGGATTTTATGAGCTGAGAATTATTGTTGATGATGATGATTGTTGATTTGGTTTATGTTTTGGCTGAGCTGAGAATGTTGGTATAGAAGGATAGGTTTCTAGTTTGATGGATATGGGCTAAGGAAATTTTTGGTTATGGTTTCACTAACTGAAACTTTTGTGAGTGTGTGATTTGTGACCTAAGAATTAGATAAAAAGAGTAAGAAGAAAAATGTACCTTCACAGTACTAATCTTCCCTTATTTTTGAATTCTTTCAAACTCTATGATTTTGCTCTAATTGCTACGTGTGATTGTGGTTCTGGCATGTCTGGATGGAGGTTTCTTCATGGTACTCCTCTTTCAACAATAACATGTCTGATCCCCTTAACCTGTTCACCTTATTGAAAGAATTTGAGATTAGTTTCTTGATACTCTTTGATGGCATATTCCTGTTCTTTGATCTGTAGTTGATTTGTTTTACCATTATTGCCTGCTTCAATATCTCTTGGTGTTAATCACACCCAATGTTCTGTTGCAAGAGAATTACTTATGTGTTAATCACATGCTAAACAGCTCTAAATGTTTCCTTATTTCAAGAAGTTTTGCACTTACTTTCTAAACAAAACATTGTTTTCTGGTATGAGGTACGATAAAATAGATTAAAATAATGCTTCATGTCATTAGGTACCTTTCATTGTCTAAGGTAGATATTCTTAGCCTTCCATGATTCCTGGTCAATCTTTCTAACTATTAAAAACTTCATTAAAGTGTAGTTTATCCATTATCACCACTGACATATAGTTGCTTTTTTCACATATCTAAAAAGCTGCTATAATCAAGGCTCCAAGAGCTAGTTTTATTGTGGTTATTGATCTTGACAAGGTGAGTTCTCTTGATGCTGAGTTAAAGTTTGTTTGGGATGACAAGTATCTTGTAAGAATTCTAATATTAATAGGTTGAATCTTTTTAAGTAAACTTGAATCTTTTTCCCTAACATATCCAGAGATTAGACACAATGGTTGGTGAGCATGGAACTCAATTACTTGGTGGACAAAAGCTGTGCATCGCCATTGCTAGAGCTGTCCTTAAAGATTGAAGGATTCACTTTTGGCTGGCATTAATTGCTGTGATTGACAATTGTTGGGTTTATGGTTTTTTGGATATCACAGGTATCTAATTATTAATTTATTTTTTTTATATTTTAAGGGCAGGCAATGTTAATTTGTGGTTTATGGGAAAAACCTTGGTTGAGTTAAGAGTTGACATCATTTTCATAAGATGAGTGTTTTTGCCATTTTATTATTCTTTTTTATCTTTTGGTTATCATTATCTTCTAGGTTCTTGGAGCTCGATTTTAATTACTTTTAGAATTAATTGCAATGATTTTTGAAAGGCATGATTTTGCCTACATGGAGATGGAGTGAAAACATTGACTCCACTTAAATTTCTCTTTTGTGTGTGGATCAAATTGAGCTCATCGAAATAGCATATATTGAAAAAGGTAGAAATCTTGTGCATGTTGTGTTCAAGTTAATAATTATTATTACTATTATTTTACTTGGATTGGGAGTTAACTTTTAATTCTTAGCATATTAATGTTTTTTCTTGTCTTGTATCACGATTTTAGGGGGCTGTGGGAGTAATATGTTGGTTGTTGTGTGGTTGTGGCTTGTGGTGCATAATCTAGTTGAAGAAAACTATCTTTAAGCAAGTTTCATTCCAAGTTCCATGTGCTGAAATTTTACAGCACCTGTTTACTCCTCTAAGGTTGGCAGTTTTAGTATGTTTGGTGGGGCTAAGAATTGCGTTTTGTAAATCTGTCACTTGGGAGAATATTATTACATAGAAAAATAAGTTTTGAAAGTGAAAAGAGATAATTTGATTTAGCTTTAACCTATTGATTTATGGTATTTAAGTTTGACATAACCATTGCTATGCATCACTTCGGTTGAAATATTGGAATAATATGTATTTCATTTTGCTATTGTCCATGAAGCTCATTTTACAACAGTATGATAGGTTTGGCAAACAAGAAAAGTGTTACTATTCAGCATGCTAATAAAGATCAGTCTGTGTTGCTGGCAATAACCAAGACAAAGAAACAAAACAAGCCTTTTGCATTACTTCACAAATCTGTCATGAAAAAGGAGTTCTATAGAATAGAAAAGGTTGTGCAAATTAGCAATTGTGTGTTTTTTATACTTCTATGAGAACTAATGAGCAATTGTCTCCCAATTCAGGACTAAATTACATTGTATGTTATTGGGAATGCTCCTTATGGACTAGTACTTCTTTTTTGATTTTTTGCATTGTATGTTACTCATCATTAGCCTCATCCAAAGATTTAGTAGGTTTCATGTATAATTTTATGTTTGTTTGTTGGTGATATGGATATGTAAATTAGGTCTGTAAAAATGGGAATCCTAAAAAATAAAAAATTGGATTGGTATCTATAACAATTATTAGTAACCAAATTTGACACTGAAGTTGGAAGTTATAAATTTATGACCTTAGCGATCGAAAAATCGGTCGCTACTAAGCCAACATCGGTCAATTGGATGGGGGAGAAATTCAGTCACAAAATCGATCACAAAATATTAGTGACCGAAAAATCGGTCGCTAATAAGCCAACATCTTCCAATCGGTATTCAGTCACAAAATATTAGTGACCAAAAAATCGGTTGCTAATAAGCCAACATCTTCCAATTGGTTGAAGGAGAAATTCAGTCACAAAATATCAGTGACCGAAAAATCGGTCGCTAATAAGCCAACATCTTCCAATTGGTTGAGGGAGAAATTCAATTACAAAATCAGTCACAAATATTACTGACAAAAAATCGGTTACTAATAATTTAGCAACCTTGAATCTAGCTACAACATAAATCAGTTGTTAAAAAGTTTAGCGATCGATTTATTGCATTTAGCGACTAAAATTTCGGTCATTAATAGTTGATTTTTTTGTAGTATCTCGTTCTTGGTATCGCATATGGAGAAAGAAGAAGAGCATAAAACCAACTGATATTTACAGTGGCTCATGGTTCATTTCATTCCCCCCCTCTCTCTCTCTTTCTCTAGTTCTTCATTGTTTACAGGAGGAGGAGAAAGAAGCAGAAGAATTTTTAGCAATAAAATAAATTGAGAATGGGTCTGCTAGAAGTTGATATTTACTGTAATTATTAAAAATTGGAGTTGAAAAATTATAAATACGTGTTATGAAAAGTTGTAAACCAGTAGCAAAAAGTTGTAAACCATTGCACAAAAAGTTATAAACCAATAGCAAAATGTTGTAAACCAATTAAGGACACATACTAAACAGATTGCTGAAAATTCGAGTTGAAAAATTGTAAATGCCTATTATGAAATGTTATAAACCGATATACAAAAAGTTGTAAACCATTGCACAAAATGTTGTAAACCAGTAGCAAAATGTTGTAAACCAATTGAAGACTCTATGTTTTCATAATTTTATAAATATAAAATAGACTTAAATATAATAATAAAATTAAATTTTAGTCATTAGCAATGTATTTATTAGTATTATTTAGTGCTTAATTTGATTTGTTGTGAAAAAAAAATAAGATCATTTATATATATTCACATGTATATATAATGTCATTCTTAAAGACATAATCTAAGTTTAAATATTTTAAAATTAGATCAAATAGGAAATTAAGAATTTTAAAACTGTACTAATAATATTTTATTAATAAAATTCATAATTGTATGACTGTAAAATAGAACTAAATAATATACTAATAAAATTTAATTTTTATTTATTTGTAAGATTTAATTTTAATTAAGAGTCTTATGGTAATTAGTCTAATAATGATAATTATATTTATTAATTAGTAATGAGATTGTTGTGCTTAAGTACCAAATAAGACTAATAAATATACTGTTAATGACTAAAATTTAATTTTATTATTATATTTAGGTCTATTTTATATTTATAAAATTATGAAAACATAGAGTCCTCAATTGGTTTATAACATTTTGCTACTGGTTTATAACATTTTGTGTAATAGTTTATAACTTTTTGCATGCTGATTTATAATATTTTGTAACATGCATTTACAATTTTTCAACTCCAGTTTTCAGTAACTTGTTTAGTATGTGTCTTCAATTGGTTTACAATATTTTGCTATTGGTTTACAACTTTTTGCATATTAGTTTATAACATTTTGTAACAGGAATTTATAATTTTTTAACTCCAGTTTTCAGCAACCTGTTTAGTATGTGTTCTCAATTGGTTTACAACATTTTGCTACAGGTTTACAACTTTTGCTACTGGTTTATAAATTTTCATAACACGCATTTATAATTTTTCAACTCCAGTTTTCAATAATAATAGCAAATCTCAATTTCTAGCAAAGCTATTCTCAATTCATTTCATTGCTGAAAATTCTTCTTCTTCTTCTTCCTCCTCCTGTGAACAATGAAAAATGAGAGAGGGAGAGAAAGAGAGAGAGAGAGAGAGAGAGAGAGAGAGAGAAATGTAATAAAGAGAGAGAAAATAAAGACTTTGGTGAGTGAGAGAGAGAAACAAGAAAAAAAGAGTCAATAAATTTTGAAAGAAAGAAAGAACGTTGCTTCTTCTTCCTCCTTTTGTGAATGATGAAGAATAGGAGAGAGAACTTGATTAAAAGAGAAAAATGAAAAGCTTTCATAGGTGAGAGAAAGAATGAAATAAGCCATGAGCCACTGCAAACGTCAGTTGGTTTTATGCTCTTCTTCTTCCTCCCTGTGCGATGCCAAGAATGAGAGCTATGAGGAGTGGGAGAGATGAACGAGAAAAGCACAAAAAATGGAAGCTTTTTGAAAGGGGCAAGTGAAAGTGAGTCTTTTCCCTCCTTTTTTCTCCTCACATGCGCAAGTTCCTTTTTTTTTTCCTTTTCATTTTCCAAAATGCCCCTCTATATCCATACTATCTTTATACGCCACTTTTATCATTTAGCGAGGTGTAATTAGCTAGTGTATATATTGTGGTTTATGTGTATCATTTCTCTTCAGACAAAGCCATGTTAGGCACTCCACCATCATAGGTAACATCATCATCACACTTGTACTACTAGAGTGTTTAAAAAGTTGCTAGGAACCATCAACTAGAATCACAAATTCAGTACATGTACCAAACTTATCTAAACAATTATGAGGAATGATACTTACACACCAGAATAAATACATTGTGTACTTACACCGCTCAAAAGGACAAAATTTTCGTATAGAGATGTATTGTATACGGAGGGGCAAAATTGTCAACACAAGAAAAGGAAAAAATCCCAAAGCTACGCACACATGCACACATATTTGGCAGTCCTCTCTGGCTTTCCGTCTCCCGAAATGGAAGCTTCTACAACCCCACCTCTCCCACGTTAGACCTCTGTTTCTGCATGGTCTTAGTTAATCAAACAAGCCACAAAAGCTTTCATTTGGCCTATATTCGAGCTCACATTCTCTCCCCATGTCTGTGGTCTCTAAAGCTTTCGTTTCCTATTGGAATCGCCGACCCATTATTCGCATTCTTCCTCTGACAAAGTTCGTGTTCTTCCTTCTACCATTTCCATTGTAAGTAGTAAAGAGTTATATTTTTTTTGTAAAAGATTTAGCATTTGGTTAATAGTTTACAGCTTTTAAGTGTAGGGTTTACAACATTTGTGTACACAAGTTTATAACATTAGTAGGTTTGCTTATTTGGCTTGAAAGTTGTTTAAACATTTTTGAATAGATGTAGATGATTTTTTAGTATGGTTTACTGGTTTTGTGTAGTATTTGTGTTGAAAAAGGTTTAGGGTTTACAAAATTTTTCATCAAGCCCTCAAAATTTTTTGTTTAGGGTTTACAGTTTGTGAGAAAGATTTGATACTTTTTAATATTAATTTACTTTTGTATATTGGTTTACAACTTGTTGTATTTTGGTTTTGCAACGTTATGAACCTAGTATACAACTGATTTTGGGGTGGTTTACAACATTTTGAATAAGGTTTACAGCTTTTTCTTTAGTGGTTTATAACATTTTGAACAAGATTTACAACTTCTTGTTTGGTGGTTTACAACATTGTGAACAAGGTTTACAACTTTTACCTCGCTGGTTTACAACATTTTCTACAAGGTTTATAACATTTTCTTTGCAGGTTTACAACTTTTTTCAAACTGGTTTACAACTTTTTATTTGGTGGTTTACAACATTTTGAACAAGGTTTACATCATTTTCTTTGCAAGTTTATAACTTTTTTCAAACTGGTTTACAACTTTTTCTTTGTTGGCTGACAACCTATTCTCCCACTGGTTTAAAATTGTGGTTAGATTGGTTTATAGCTTTTTGTCCACTGGTTTACAGATTTATGAAAAAGGTTTACACGTCTTATGCATTGATTTATAGCAGTTTGTACATCGGTTTACAACATTTTTGTGCATGGTTTAGAACTTTCAACCCCTAAATTGAAAAGTTTCTATTCACATAGTTAGAGATTTTGTGTACAGCTATTTGTATATTTTCATATGTACTTGCTTACCTATTTTGGGTGGCTTTGGCAGGAAATTTACATATTTAAATTAGTGATATGACAGTGAAAAATTTTATCATTTTGCTTTTCAGCTACATCGCAGAGATGGCTCCTCGCAAGAGTGTTGAAGTTGCCTAGTGTAGCAATGGGAAAAAGGCTAAGATTGTAAGTGTACTGGCATTAGAGTATTTGTCAATGTTGCATACAATGGTTGTGTATGTTAGTTTGTTGCATTAGGCATAATTAATGGTGATATTGTGTCAACTAATATTTTGTTTGTGTTTATAATGACGCACGGCCTGCATTCTCGACCCACTGCCCCCCTGCGATGATTTTTGATTTGTGGGATAAGAGTTTAACTATCCCTCAAAAAGCAGTACATCGTTTTGAATGACCGCTCCGTACCTGTTACAGCCGAGTCTATAGGTTTAGTGCTTAGGCTTCCTTGTTCTGGTAATAAGTTAACTAAACTTAGTACAAATGTTTCATATTTTATTTATTTCTATTTTTGCAAATGTATGTTATGATTCCATGGAAATTATTTATATTTAAAGGTGAGGAAGTCAGACAAAATGCATCGAACAAGGAGTTGGCAGTTCTGCAGGAGTTCCAGAAGAAAACTATCAAGGAATTGGAAATGATCATTCAGGAAAGCACAACAGATGACCGGTTTAAGAGAGCCTTCATCCTTTATGTGCTCTACACATTCCTTTGCCCATCCATGAAGGGGTCAACAACCTTTAAGATGTTGGCCCATGTACTTGATGTTGATGACCCTAGAAAGTACAATTGGGGTCAACTTGTTGTTGACACTTTGGTTGACAGCGTGAAAGACTACAAGGCTGGCAAAGGGATGGTGAGGTCAATTGAAGGGTGTGTGTTCTTCCTAATGGTATGTCAAACTAATGGAAGTTTATGTCCATAACTAGTGGTGCAAGAACAAATTAAGCAATTAAATTTATGGTTGCAATAGGTTTGGTACCTCCAATTAGCATTTGGGTCACCTTCAGGAAACAACGACCCTCCACTGGTCAAACACTGGACTAAGGATGCTGCCCAAGCTCGATTCGATGATCAAAAGTGGAATGAAGAGGTACATTGGTGCTAACTTTTGTGTAATTAAGAAGGTAAACGTGGCCAATTATTGTGTGACTGAAATTTAACCTCTCTTTTTACAGGGTCTTATCAACCCTACGAAGGACAGTGTTGATGGCACTATACAGGAGTTTCTTGACACCCACTTCGAGTATGAGGTACTTTAATTTGAATGTACTATTCGCATAGATGTGTATATTTTTATGCATAGAATTTGCCGTTAGATAACAATGATTTAAATTTAAATAAACGATTTGAATTGTTGTTGTGCAAGACCTTAAGGAAATGGTAAATGGGGTTATTAAGACAGTATTGAAGCAACAAAGAGAGAGGATGGAGGGGAAGATATCCTCTTTATCAGAGAAGGTTCCTTCCAAGCCAAAGAAGGCTCCTCCTTTGGCTAAGAAGGTGGATGTTGCACCTGTTGAGTCACCCCCTCCACCAAAGAAGGCCTCTTTTAAGCCAAATAAGGCCCCTCCTTTAGCCAAGCAGGTGGATATTGCACCTGTTGAGTCACCCCCTCCACCAAAGAAGGCCTAATCAGGAGCTTCCGCTAATGATGATTCCACTGAGGGTCATAATACTAGTCCTCTGGTTGAGTCTGCTGATGTAGCTGAGGACATTAGAGGTAGTTTGAGCGAGAGCTCAGTTGCTGAAAAGAAGCACTTCTACCTTGAGGGTCCTTCCACAGTATGTGCACATTATGTACTTGTTTTGTTTATGTTAATTTTATTTTGTGGATGTGGATAGCATGTCATGGGTTGGAGTTTATCATGTTTTCATGTTTTAGTCTGATATTAAATAGGAGATGCACTCGAAGGAACATGCAAATGTGGAAGGTACTCCCTCCCAAGGTTTGCAACTTTTGGTTATGACCAAGGATGTTCCCTTATCCGATATGAGCATTTAGCCTCCATCATCTGAGGTAATTCATATTTTTTATAGAAATTTGTGAAGGTTGGTTTTTTCTCATGTTTTGTGTAGCCTGTGTTGGACATGATGTGTACAGTGCTTAGGTAACGACATATTGTGTGGTTTTTTAGGAGAAGAATGCATTGATTGTCAGCCCATTATCCGTGGACAGGGCTAGACAAGCTTTAGCTTCATCTTCTACTTCCCAAACAATAAGCGCCAACAAGCTTTAGGTTTTTGATGCAGTGGCCGATGCGTATATGCTTATTGTACGAAGAACCATAGCAGGCGTAAGAAAGGCAAGAAACAAAAGAATTCGGGAGAAAAATATGAGTAAGTCCTATCTTTTTGTCGGTTAAGATAGTTTGGAATTGCTTAATAGTTTAGTTTAGATGTTTAATGATTGCGGTTAACAACATTGGCTGGGCTGGTTTACAGCTTCTTTTGTGATGGTTTACAACTTTTTTGCACGAGGTTTACAACCCTTTGTTACAGATTTACAACTTTTAAATAAGAGGTTTACATGTTTTTGGCAAGAGGTTTACAACTTTTCTAGAGGTTTACAACTTTTTTGACAAAGGTTTACAACCTTTTTGAGAGGTTTGCAATTTTTTTGTAAGAGGTTTACAACTTTTTTGACGTGGGTTTACAACCCTTTTAAGAGAGGTTTTCAACTTTTTTGTTGTGGATTTACAACTTTTCTCTAGAGGTCTACAACTTTTAAATATGAGGTTTACAACCTTTTTGAGAGAGGTTTTCAACATTTTTGTAAAAAGTTTACAACTTTTTAAACCTCGTTTCCAACACTGTATTTTGCCCAAGTTGGCAACATTCTTGGTTTGTGCTAGTTGATAGCATCTTGTGTGCTGGTTTACAACTGTGTGTGTATGCTGGTTTACAACATTTCATGTATTAACTAGTTTGTTTGTTATTGCTTAGGAAAATTATCAGTATTGATGGACATTTCCTTCACCGTGATGAGTTTCAAACTCTCGCACGAAGACAATGGATAAGCAACTTTGTATGGAATCTGTAAATGGCCATGTTTTTCTATATGATTATGGTGATCCCTTTCTGACCAATTGTCTTGTCTTGTGCTTGTAGGCTGTTTCCTTCCATGCCGGGTACCTTAATTTTCATGAGAATAAGAAACCTAACCCCAGAAAATTCTATGAGTTCTTGGTCTGTGGTATTTAGAACTTTGTTCTAGCATTTCATGTTAATAAATGATAGTCGTCAACTTATGTGTTTTGGGCTATGGATATCAATGTTTTTGGATATGTTGTTGTAGGAAAAAATCGCTCACGATGTGGATAAGCACAAGGAGGGAGAGACTCTCCTATTGGACCCCGGTTTATGGAAGGTATATTTTGATGGAGATTTGTCACGCCGAAATTTGGTATGTGATATTTTCCGAATTGGATGCTAAGGTAATTTGCGTTATTTAATTTTGAGGGATAAAGTTTGATGAATGCCAGTTCATTGTGTTGTACACGATATTACAGATATTTGCTCCTTGCGTGTATAAAGAGCATTGGTGGTGCTATTCCTCAAGTGAAGCCAGACTAGTGTCTATTCTGGATTCACTGGGCCATGGATCCAAAAATGAAGATAACCCGGAGAAGGAGACTCCAACTGAAAAGGATGTCCTGGACTCTCTCATTGTATGTTAATTATGTGCCACAATTTATTTATGCATCCCTTTTTCAACTAGATTCTGATTATTCACACCAATTCACACTGTTGGTGATTCATTTTGCCAGGTTATATGGTTGAAAGAGTTGCTGGCATGGCTTAACCCAAATCTGGACCCAGCATTTGAGCTTGAGCTGAAAATACAGCCCTTGCCTATACAACCAAACAAGTGAGTGATCATAGACCCTAACATATGCTTCCGTTAGAAATAAATATGTGTTGATTATTTCAACCTTTATTATCTCTACATTCCATCATGCAGAGATGATTGTAGTGTATATGTAATGAAGTACATGGAGATGTAGGACGGGGTTAGTATATATGAAGGGGTCTGACCATGCCTGTATGGGATGAGGTAAGTTCCATGTTTTATTTGGAATCCCTTAAATTCCTAGTAAGTTATGGACATGTATGGATAATTGTTGTTGTCTATTATTACAAGTTCAGCTAGCACACATAAGGCATGACTTATTGGTTAGGTGGGTGATGGACAGGGAGAACAAATTTAGGGACAGAGTCATTTTAGCAGTTGAACCTCAAATAAGGGGCGCAAGCTTTGTTCCTGCATCTACTGATGGTGCAGCTGCTGAAGAGGCATCCAACCCCACTCAACCAGAAAAAAGGACATATTCTCGCAAGCAGGCCAGGCAGCTCGAGCCTCAGCTAACCACCCTGTATACCATATTACATGTTAGGCCTAGGACAAGGAGGAAAACGGCTGATGGTGATTGATTTGTATGTAAATTATGGGTTAACATTTTTATTTGCTTGGATATTTGCACTATTCTTTGTGGACGTGTATATAATCATTGCCTCAAAAATATTTGTAGATGGGCTAGGACTTTGTATTTGTTTAGATATTTCCACCATTCTTTGTAGCCATGGATGTATTTGTTGTAAAGCAATCAATAAGAAGTTGTTAACCTGACATAAAAAAATTGTTAACCTCACATAAAAAAGTTGTAAACCTATATAAAAAAGTTGTAAACCTCACATAGAAAAATTGCAAACTTGTAGAAAAAAATTGTAAACCTCACGTAAAAAAGTTTTAAACCTGACATAAAAAAGTTGTACATATGTGGGAAGTCAGTTGTAAACCTCACATCAAAAAGTTATAAACCTGTGGGAAAAAAGTTGTAAACCTATATAAAAAAGTTATAAACCTCACGTAAAAAGTTACAAACCTCACATAGAAAAGTTGTAAACCTGTAGAAAAAAGTTGTAAACCTCATGTAAAAAAGTTATAAACCTGTGGGAAAAAGTTGTAAACCTCACGTAAAAAAGTTATAAACCTGATATAAAAAAGTTGTACACATGTGGGAAGTCAGTTGTAAACCTCACATCAAAAAAGTTGTAAATCTGTGGAAAAAAAGTTGTAAACCTGTATAAAAAAGTTGTAAACCTCACATCAAAAAGTTGTAAATCTCACATAGAAAAGTTGTAAACCTGATATAAAAAAGTTATACACATGTGGGAAGTTAGTTGTAAACCTCACATAAAAAAGGTATAAACTTGTGGGAAAAACGTTGTAAACCTATATAAACAAGTTGTAGCCTTGTATAAAAAAGATGTAAACCTCACATAAAAAAATTGTAAACCTCACATAGAAGAGTTGTAAACCTGTAGAAAAAAGTTATAAACTTTACATAAAAAAGTTGTAAACCTCACATAGAAGAGTTGTAAACCTGTAGAAAAAAGTTGTAAACCTCTCGTTGAAAAATTATAAACCACTAATTAAAAAAATGTGGCCCTGTGAATTAAAGGTTGTAAACCTCTAGATTAGAAGTTGTAAACTTGTGAGAAAAAGTTATAAACTTCACATAAAAAAGTTGTAAACCTGTGATTAACAAGTTGTAAACCTATGAAATAGGCGTTGTAAACCTGTGAGAAATCACATGGCCAACCAATGCTTAGATGTTATGGATGTTTCCATAACAAAATACATGGACAATCTATTCTTATAGATTGATAAAGTAATATGGAAGGCCTACAGATGTACTAAACATAATGGCATTTAAGAATTTTCGAGCGAGCCTTGCATCAATACAACTTAGTTAGTACAAATCTTCATCAAACAAATCACTGTCAGTAGCATAGTTCGGGTTGGTTTCTATGGCCTCCAAAAGACTGGCTATTTCAATGCCATCAAATGCACTTCTCCCGGACCTAGCTAAATCAATGGCCTTTTTTTATTCAGCCTGATTTGCATCTGGTTGTTCTCATATTGAATCATATTAACCGCCTTCTCTAACATAAATGGGCTGTCTCTGATTATAGTAATGGAATGACGCTTTGGGACTTTTACGTAATTGATAATCAACTTAATCCTTAGCCTATTACTCTCCTCGAACCGATACGCCCATTCTCGCTCATGTGTGTAGATGTTTCCCATACAGAAGCGCTTTACAGGGCACTTATCATATTTGAACACGTTCTTTTCTAGAGTCCACACTCGACCCATGCAATCAAATATCTTATTAGGAGAGTAAAATAACGTGAGAGGAATCTCCCAAAAGGAAGAGTTTATGCCATCTATGCTTCAAACACGCTTATAGTAAGATATATGGCTACTAAGTCCCCAACAACAAGTTGCAAGTGCTTGTATTTATAAGCAAAACTTTCACATAATCACAGATGTGTTGAGGTTTACGAGTGAGACAAATGGTGGACACTCGATTCATTCATGTGGTAGTTTTTGATAACTTGAAATATAAATATGATTATGCAAAGCTTAAAATATAAATATAAATTAGATCTTTATGATTTAGATGATAACTTGAAATGTGAATATGAATATGCAAGTTCATATTATTATCTTCAAGAATTAAAGTGATAACTTGAAATATAAATATGATTATGCAAAGCTTGAAATATAAATATGATGTGCAAGAACTTGAAACATAAATATGGATGCTAGTTCATTTTTATATCTTGTTAAGCTTAAAACTCAAAACTTAGTAATTCTTTCATTAATCTTTTGACATCAAGAATTAAACCTTGGGCTTTAGAGGTCATTTAAATGATGGATTCTGTAACAGCCTAGTAATTAACCAGATACACCTAGGTTGAATCTGATTAATGACTAGACTTTACTTCTTGCTTTGGTTCTTTCTTCATAATTTGAAAATACTTAGTGAAATTACGAGCCATTTTTTTTTTTAAACACATAATTGAAAACGTGAGCCAAGTACAATGTGAACGAGTAAGCGGAGTATAATAAGACGTTTAAGAATATATCACATCATATTACTTAGGCTCAATCATATAACATCCATAAGCACATTATAGCATATATTTACATACAATAATCTCACTCAAAGGGTGGGTTATGTTCATACATCATTATCTTATGCAAACCCATAAAAGAGAATATACTTAAGGAAATACATGCCCCTAAACTAGATAACTCCCTAAGCCGGGAAGGTTATCCTAAAACTAGGGTGCATGATCACACATAAATCTACTAAGAACCCTCTATGGCCACTTTGTCCCGAAATGGGGGAATAAATCCGATCCACTGATGAGCTCCCCATTTCCGTGACAAAGGGCCATAGAGGGTTCTTAGTAGATTTATGTGTGATCATGCACTCCTAGTTTTAGGATAACCTTCCTACTTAGGGAGTTATCTAGTTTAGGGGCATGTATTTCCTTAAGTATATTCTCTTTTATGGGTTTGCATAAGATAATGATGTATGAACATAACCCACCCTTTGAGTGAGATTATTGTATGTAAATATATGCTATAATGTGCTTATGGATGTTATATGATGGAGCCTAAGTAACATGATGTGATATATTCTTAAACGTCTTATTATACTCCGCTACTGCTCACATCAGACTCGGCTCACATTTTCAATTATGTGTTTAAAAAAAAATGGCTCGTAATTTCACTAAGTATTTTCAAATTATGAAGAAAGAACCAAAGCAAGAAGTAAAGTCTAGTCATTAATCAGATTCAACCTAGGTGTATCTGGTTAATTACTAGGCTGTTACAGATTCACAACCACCACCATGATTCCTCATCATCAAGCCATGGTCATTATCAAATCATAAAAATAAAAAATATAAAGGAAGAACAAAAGAAAAAACATGAAATAAAATCCTTACCAAGTTGTTTCTTGTTATCAAAAGGTAATGCTTGATCTTTAGAAAAGTTAGAAGAAGAAAATATGTCCTTGATGAGTGTTGTGAATTCGGCCAAGATGAGAACAAATGGAGGAAGGATTTTTCTTGTGTTTTTGTGTTTGATAATGGAAAGGTTATGTGTTTAGGAGTTGATTTGTGGTTGGAATGTATATGCTTGATGTTTAGAGCTTGGTTAGAGGTTGGGAATGGAGTCTTTTGGATGTGAATAAGGAAGAAGAAGAAAGCTTGACGTATTGAGAGAATTTGAGAACTTTGAGTAAATTTTGACCAAGAAAACTATCAAATAAGCAAGTACCAAAGCTATGACTGTTTGTGTGAACATTTTGGTAATGGAAGAGCTCATATTTATAGGCCGAGGAGGCTATATGGCCGCTAGCTTTATGGCTAAAAAATGGGGTTTTTAATTTCATTTTTCAATTAAAGAAACATAGAAAAAGAATGCTTTTATTCTTGTAATAATTTGGTTCATACATAATGGATGAAAACACTAAAATATGAGGCTGTTGGGAGACATTGTTGCTAATCACATCATGGCTGAAATGGGTCAGTTTTCTTTTGAATAAACATAGCCAAAAATAATGTAAAAGAAAGCTAAAGGTATGGTGCTATGGTTGGATGTGTTCCTTTGTTGGAAAAATAATAAAATATGGTGATCATGAAGCAACTTGGCTGCTGCTTTTCTGGTTCTAAATGATCAGATTTGTGTTCTTTTTACAAGTGGTAAATCATGTATTATATGTGTAATTACTTAGATAAAAGGTTAGGAATTGATAGATTAGTGAAAATGGTAAAATGTTAAGTGTTTAGGACAATTTAAGACAAGGTAAAAAGAATAATCATACACTAGTAAATGAAGTTAATCTTATATGAGTTAAAATCAATTTGTAACATAAGTCTTAAACTTAGGATAAGAAAATGTAAATGTACTAGATTTTACCTAAACCGTAATCTTAACCTTGATCTCAAACATTACTAATTTTATGAACTCTTGTAATTAAGAAAAGGTAATTTAATTTTACCTTTGGTAATTTTAGGCTCTAATTACCTCAAATAATTATTTTTAATCTTGGGTAATTAATTTTTAACTCAAGGTTAATGAATGAAATCAATTTGAGTTCAATTAGAGCTTAATATTGCCTTAATTACACAAATGAACTCATTTAGCATAATTAGGGGTAAAAAGGTACTTTCACGTAAAAACTCCCTGTAAATACTGGACGTTCTCAAATCATACTTGAAATGGTCATTTTAAACTTTTAGATGAAAACCGAATTCAAAGATTATATAATTTCATGTAAAATTACAGCCGGGGTAAAACAGTAATTTTACGTACGGTAAAAATTGAGAATTGAGATTTTACCTCCAAGGCACATGTAATCCCCATCAATCATAAGACTAATCCCTCAAAGATAATTTAGATTGGTTATCCTTGATTTCTAGGTAAAAATGACCTCAGGGGCATTTTGATCATTTTACACGTACAGAAAAATCGGGGTTTGCGACTTTCACACGAATCGCTATTCAAATTTCTCATAACGTTTCTCTAATGATACATTCCTTTATTGAGGATTATTCGGCTTCGAATTACGTGCAAAAATTACTTAGCGGCATTTTGGTAATTTTTACACGGCAGTAAAAATTAGGGCGTTACAGGCCCAGAATATATTTCTTACTCGAAACTCATCATCTAGGTCTATCTTATACCAAAAATCACTGTTCTCTGCCTTCATCTTTGAAAAGTACTCAATCAGGGCTTTTGCATCACATCCCTTGCCAATTGCACGCCTCTATTTGCCCATGTAGTTCTGCACTTTCCTTTCACCAAATGATAAGTTTTCATAACCACTGGACTCTTTCACGAGAGTTTGAAATGTCTTCGTTATCCTAACCCTTGCAGAATCACTCAATTCAATAGTCCTTTTCACATGGAGGCTTAAGCTCTTGTGCGCATTCAGCATTCTTGACTTGGTTGGGCTAAAAACATGGTTGTGATCAAGCACAACTTTATTAATGCACCATCTACCATCTGCTGCCTTGCTTGCTGTGATCTTCGCATCACATTATGCCTGCTTAGTAGGTCGCACTCTCAATGCCCTAGGGGTTTTTGAGGCGCGTCTTCCCTCCTGTGAACAAGAAAGTAACATGTAATTTTATTGACTATCTAAATCTTTCCTTGAATTTCTTACTTTGAACTCAAAACCTATATTGCTTGCATAATTTTTGTAGAATGCTCGCACTTCCTCATCTAAATTAAATACCATCCCAGCGACAGGCACCTTCATCTCATGATTCATATCAGGATGATCTATCTGCACTTCCACTTCAACATCAGCATCAACATTCACTGCATTCTCCATTTTCTGTACTTTTTTTTATCAACAAGCCTGCAACAAAAACTAAAGCACTTTACAATTATTTCTCACAAATTCACAAACTGTTTTACACCCTTTTTCCTTCACTGATTTAAAAATTATAATGGATCCATTCACAGTTTGTTTTTTTCCTGAAAAGACTTTGATAAAAAAATACAACAAAAAATAGTACCAATGCATAACTTCTTCAGTTTACAAAATTTTAAAAGCGCTTACACCTTCTTGCTCATGGCTGTATAACATTTTACCTATGGTTTCCAACTTCCATCCATGCATTTATGGGATCACTGTTACACTATTAACACTACCTATCAAGTTCTAATAGAGCCCTTGCCACTTTGTTTTGTTGTTAAAGAGACTAATACAAATGAAACACATAAATACCAATGTATAACAGGAGTTTACAACATCTTTGAAAAGGTTTACAACTTTTTGCTAATGGGTTTACAATATTTTCCTCATGGGTTTATAACATTTTGCTCATGAGTTTACAACATCTTCCTCCTGGGTTTACAACATTTTGCTCCTAAGTTTACAACATTTTGAAAAGGTTTACAACTTCCTTCACGGCATTTACACTTCACGTTTGCACTCAACGTTGGCTTCCAGCTTTTAACATAGCCATTCCCATTTTCTTTTCTTGCTTAACATATTCTAATAAACAAAACTATATTTTCTCACACCAACCACAAACACATAAGCGCTCATACTGGAAAGATGAACTCACATACCTTACAATACAAATAGAAATGCCTTCACAACTCTTGAACAACTGTCAAAGAACTCGTTTTCAAACTCCCTCTCCTACACTTCCTCATAAAATTTTCACAAAAACACGAATGACATGAGCCACGCCAAGAACGAGAGCTGGTTTTATGCTCTTCTTCTTCCTCCACTGTGCGATACCAACAACGACAACTATGAGGGGGTGGGAGCAATAATCGACCGATGGACAAACAATAGAAGCTTTCAAAAGCAGGGTTGGCGAGAGTGACCCGTGAGAGTGAGCCTTTTCTAACCTTTTTGCTTTATACACCGTCACATCTGCATATTTCTCTTTTATTCTCTTTTTCTGTTTTCCCCCAAAATGCCCCTCCGTATCTATACTCTCTTTCTATGTCACTTTTGTCCTTTAGCACGGTGTAAGTATGCGGTGGATATTTAATGATGTTCGCCTATCATTCCTCAACAATTATATAAGAAATCGAAACAAAACATATGGTATAACCCGACAATTTGGCACTATTTAGCATTGCTGGATAACCACATTTTAACATTAGATGTATGATATATGATTGACAAAACACCCATCGTATTGTGTTCAAAATTTCAAGTCGGATAAATTGGTCCTAATAAACAAAATTCTCAAATTGATCCTTATAATATTAAATTATTTGACAAATTGGTCATTGAAAAATAAAACTCTCAAATTAATTATTACAAAATTTCAAATCAGAAAATTTTGTTCCTCCTAAATTAAATAATCAGCTAAATTAATCCGGCTAATAAGTTGGGCTAACCGATTTGTCTGATAATTTACTTTTATAGAAATTAATTTAAATTTTTTTAGAGACTAATTTATTAACTATTTATTTTTATAGAAATTAATTTGAAAGTTCTTTTTATAGAGAGCAATTTGTTGGATTTGAAATTTTAGAGGGGATATATGGGGTATCATCTATATGATTTTATCCGCAGGAAAATCCCCCGAGGGCAAAATGGTAATTCTATCTCACCCAAATTCTGATTTTCGGAGGAGTACCGGTTGAAACGCCTGACACGTATCAATCTTGGAGAATACGTGGCGTTCCATTTAAGCAACACGGACGCTCAAAAGGCTCCTCACAGAAGCACACTCTCCCCTCTTGAGGGTGCGTCCAACCAAAGAAAGAGACCGAATGAGAACAAATTCTCCTCCTACTTCTTCTTCCTCAATCCCAGCTCTTCTCATCTTCTTGCTCTCCCTGTCCTTCTTCTCGTTTACAGCATCGTTGGGAGACTGCTCCGAATACGACCACGCGCCAATGGCCACGCTCGGAGGTGTCCGCGAGTCCCTTGGATCGCAGAACAGCGCCGAAACCGAAGCCCTTGCTCGATTCGCTGTTGACGAGCACAACAAAAAACAGGTTCTCAATCCTCTTCTTCTTCTTCTTTTAATTTCTCTTTGAAAAAGAAAATTATTTTTTGGTTGGTCTTTGAATGTTTGCTCACTTAGCTGTGATGTCGGCGGAATGGGTTAGTTTTATTAGCGACAAATTTACTTGGAGATCATTATTTTCACATGTTTAGGAGACCTGTGTTTTATTGCTTAGGCTTATAAACTGTCTTTTAGCTTTAAATTATTAACTTTTGGTTATAATCTATTTTCAGACTCAATCCAAACATAATTGGTTTTTGTATAACAGTTTCTTTTTTTTCAGCATAAGAAAATTGTTTTCTACTTGTTCCCAAACACGCGCTTTGTTGGGTAGAGAATGTGTTTGGTAGAAAAGTTGTAGGGAAGAGGTACATACATGAATCGGGATGTGATAAAACTACAAAAATCATGTTTTCACTCTTTCCCTTCTAAAAAGTGAAAACATGAAAGAGAATGAAACCTTGGGTTTGTGTTAAGTTTGGTTTTAAATTCCCAATTCACTGCATGATTGAGGGAATGCTCTGAATTCCACAGTGAATGATGCTTTTTTTTATAAACAAAAGTATTGACTTGTGTTGAGTGGTGTTGAAGAATGCACTTCTAGAGTTTGCAAGGGTGGTGAAGGCACAGGAACAGGTTGTTGCTGGAACGATGCATCATCTTACTATTGAGGCTATTGATGCGGGTCAGAGAAAGATCTATGAAGCCAAGGTCTGGGTGAAGCCCTGGATGAACTTTAAGGAACTGCAAGAGTTCAAGCATGCCGGCGATGGGCCTTCATTTACCACTGCAGATCTTGGTGTCAAAAAAGGTGTGGAATTTTCTAAATTGACCATCTAGTGATACAGGGTTCTGAAAAATGCCAAAATATTTATCTAATATCAATTTTACTTACGGAAATGGAAGTTGTCATTTCTGACACGAAAAATAGTATAATATTTGGCTTTTTGTTTTTGGTAAAGAAATGGGGCGTATAATATTTGGTTTATTGCCTGATATATATGTCGGTTGTTAGAGGCATGTCATTCCAGATATTATTCAAACTGTAGATTCTAAAACAGTGATATATTTATTTTTTCCCTATATTTGTTGCTGTTTATGGCTCATTAGCATGTACTGATTATCCCAAAATGCTGCATGTAAATGAATTAAAAGAGTGGTTACTGGCTTTGGTTATGCAAAGTGAAGTGAGGAGCAATCAATGGAAGGCAGAGTGTCTATTGAATCCAAATGCACTGAAGATGTGACAAAGCAGGGATCGATGTAGAATTGGTTTTGTGTCTTGTAGGAGTGTAACATTTAGTCTCACATTTGGTACAATACACCAGGAGGCGGATAAATATTGTTTTCATAATGATGGGGATGCATGGACATGCTAATGAGTCCAAATTTTTGGTGACAAATTTTGTTGCCGAGTCTGTCAGAGGCCTTTGCGGAGAACATCCATATTCAGTCCAAATGGTCCTACAAATGAGTATCAGGACAATTTAATCTTGCTTTGATTAAACAACCATAAGTCATCCACTAGACACAGGTACCAGCTTATAGAGCAGATCCTGCTCAAGGGTTGGATTATCCATGACTGATTTCTGTTGAAAAATGTAGAAGTGGGCTTTTAGGATGGAGGTTGGGTTATGGTCCTGTTTAACCATGCTGGACAATTGTGACTTCAGTATGTTCTATTTTAGTTACAATAGTTTTAGAAGTACAATGGGATGATCTCGGTCATCATAGTATAAGTTATGTCATTATAATTTCCTTTCAGATAGTCGATGCTTTCCACATTTGTGCAACAGATGAGTCCAAAGTTTTTGTTAATGATCATCTGCTGATGACCTGTTTTGTTATCAGATGGTCACAAACCAGGATTACAAACTGTGCCCATACATGACCCTCAAGTTCAGGATGCAGCAAATCATGCCATAAAAACCATCCAGCAAAGGTCTAATTCATTAGTGCCTTATGAGCTTCATGAGGTGGTTGATGCAAAGGCTGAGGTCAGTGCCTTGTTCTGTTTCTTTAAGGCAATCCTTAACAATCTTTTTGGATGATTGTCCGTGGTACTCTAACGCTTGCAAGTTAACTCATCTCAAATGTTGTCTTGAAAGTTGAAATAGAACTCATAAATCTAACATTTGTCAATGTCGTAGTAGTTCAAAAGTGGAGGCCTTACACTCGATTTTCAGAAAAACTTTTGAGTATTATCTATGATAATTATTTTTGTATTATGGCCTGATGAATATGTTTTCTTGTATACAGGTCATTGATGATTTTGCAAAGTTTAATTTGCTCCTGAAGGTTAAGCGGGGAGACAAGGAAGAGAAGTTCAAGGTAGAGGTACACAAAAATAACGAAGGCCAGTTCCTTCTGAATCAGATGCAACAGGATCATTCCTAATCAGCTTGGTCAGGGGAATAATACTGGGCCCATCGGCCCTTAAACATTGTGCCTTCTCTTTATTTAGAATGTATGACTATTCAGACCCCAAAAAAAGATGCCAGATGTATGACTCACTTGATACCTCTTCGGATATCGCTGTTGTGAGGGACGGATCCGTTGGTCTCCCTTATGTTGTGGACGGATCCGTTTGTCCACCCTTTTAATGTTATCAGATTTAATATTAAAGTATATAAATGGTCCAGATTTGATTCAAAAAATATATAAATTTATTTTAAAAACTTTGTGGGATTCCCGATCAATCCCTCTACTCTTTCGCTGTTGCCGCCGCGTCACTGCTCTCTGCCAGTAGAGGTCCCATTCTTGACGTCGTTGTGGGGGTTGGTTGAGAGTAGCAAGCAAAGCAGAGAGCTTGAGAGCGATTGTTGGTGTGTGGTGGTGCAGCGATTGGTCACGTCGGAGGTGGTAAACGTGATGGCATGGCGAGGCAGGCAGTGCCATGGAGGACGCCAATCTGGTTCTTGTGGTGGCAACTAGGTGATGAACGGGACTACTAGGGTGGTTGCAGTGGTGGTTGATGGGAGTGGGTATAGTTTGTGGCCATGAACGTGGGGACGCAGTGGGGGCCTGGGCTGTTAGGGGTGTCACCGCCGGTTGCTAGAGATGCAAAATAATTATTATTAGTCCCCGTGATTTGGTGTGTCCGTCGTAGAAGATTGGGTGTGATTTTGCAATTTTGCACCCTAATTCCCTCTCTATTTTGTTGTCCTGGGGCAGGATAGGATGAGAAGCCAGATGCTTGTTCTTGCAAATTGTTTCCTTCTGTAATCTTGTGATATTCTGTTGTGCCCCGGTCTTCGTGCTTTTTTATGGGTGACGGTGCTAAGCATGCTCATTAGCAATTCATGGGAAGATGGGCTGTTGCTGGGACACATGGTTGTGCTGGTGGTAGTATCGGGTTGACAGAGAGAGAAAGAAAGTTCAGGGATATTTTTGGTAAAAATATGGGTAGACTATCGTTGGTCCCAAACTATGTGGGGACCAGTGGATCGCTCTCCGTCTTTCACAAGATTGATTTTTTTATTGATTTTAAACAGATTTAGTTTTGGGCCTACTGGTCTAAAATTAACGATCAAGTTTTCTCCAACATGATTTATTTGTGTTCGAGGTGCGTGATCCCTGGCAACTAATTTGTGAGATGTAAAATTCTCAAGTAAAATTTTATAATCGTGTTGCTATCAAAAAGAAAAACAAAATATAATCATGTTTTCCTTGTATGCCTTTTTAAATTGTTGCAGAAGCTATTTAACACGAGTTTTAATTATACTACAAGCTTATATAATTTCACTCAATTTTAAATTAGGTTCTTATACTTTAAAAATTTTTAATTATGTGTCTACATTGTATAAAATTCTTTAATTAAGTTCCTATGAATAATAACTGCCACAAAAAATAAAAAATTCCTAATATATTCCATCACTATCTCTCTTCATCTCCTTCTCCATCATTCATCTTCCATCTCCACTAATGAAACAACCATACTCACCGTACCTTAACCATCAATGAATCAAAAAACTCAAGCACAACAATACCCCAACCATACCCACCCTCCTTTGTTGCTTCAAGGCGCCTACGTCCTCCATTGCTGTGCACCCCCATTGCACGCACCAGGAAAGAAAAGTCCAAAACCGAACACAAGGAAATGAAAGCCACATATTTGGTGTTGATAGTGGGGGAAACTACTAGAAATTTGAAATAGATGTTGGAAAAGGAGGGCACCCACACCACATTTGGGTTTTTGTTATTGGGAGGAGGCAAATCGCAAAGCAGGGGTGGCGGCCTCAGGCAAAGGAAGCTGGGGAAGAAGTCGGCCAAGGGGTGATAATGGGCCAATTCGCTACGGCCAGTGTGCGATGACAGTGAGAAGGGCGACGATGCCCTCGATGCACACAGGAAAGTGCAATGGCAAAGAAAGAAAGGGAGCGCGAAGGAGAGAGGGGTGAGAGAAAATAAAATGGTCAACAAGTATATTGGTGTTGAGATCTTCAATCTTCTCAGGGACGGCGACAGCAGTGAGGCGGCAGAGGTGGGTGGCGAGCTGGGAGAAGGGGTGGAAGTGGAGGGAGAGCTTGGTGGTGGTGGTAGGAAGGTGCACAGGATAGGGGGAATTGAAGATAGGATAATGGTGTTTTGCACTTTGTTGTAATTTTTGTAATATTTTAATGTATAATTTTTGTATAGACTATATTAAAAAAGTGGACTAAATATCCAATTTAGCCCATTAGATTTATAATGAGGAACAAATTAGTCCCTCAAATTTGCAAAGTCCCATATCAGTACATCCGTTAAATTGTTATCTAAACTGTTAATAGAAATGTTCACATATTCTATTAACTTGCTTACGTGTACTGCTAATTTTTACGGTGGGTCTTAATTTGTCTCACTCCTCTATTGAGTGTAGAACAGATGACAACTTAAAGTTAAAATCTTTCTTTTGGGTAGAGAGTTATAGTGCGAGAGAAGATGAAAAAGAATGTCTAAACAACTTCGATTAGAAGAGTAAAGCAAATTAGGACCATTATGAAAATTAATAGTATACATAAACAAATTAACAGTACATGTAAATAAGCTAACACGACAATTCAGATAATAATTTTATAGAAGGACTAACCTATCCCCATTTGTAAAATTTGAGGGATTAGAATGAGATTTTTCAAATTTGAGAGATTTATTTGTCCCTCACTATAAATTTGAGCGATTAAGTTGAGGTTTTAGTCTAAAGAGTGTATTGATGGATATGTTATTTCTAACTATAGATTTCCATTCTACATACATTGAATGATTTAGATCAATAAATTTTATGGTGCAACTAACTTTATTAGGTGCATCATAGCATTACTGAAAATGTTTTTGTAATAGTGATTAATAGCAAGAAACCAATTAAATTTTTTTTAAAAAAATAGAAATCTAATTAAAACTTTTAAACTATAGGAATCTGATTGGAAATTGAGTGAAATTATAAGGACCTGCAATACTTTTTTAATGGCATTGTTATAAATAATAAAGACTATTATAATTTTTCAATGACCATATTATCCTTTTATTAAGTGGTAAAAACACATCATTTTTCCATTTTTCCTTGTTCCAATTATGGGAAGAGGGTGTGGTTTTATCACTTGATAAAATAAAAATATAGTCATTTAATAGTTATATTAGTCTTTGATATTTACAATAATGCTATTAAAAAGTTATGCATTTGCATAGTATTACTTCAAAGTCACATACGGACTAACATTAGTAGGGGAGGTTGGTATATAATTTTTCAAAATCAGAAACTTGGCATGCAAATTTTGAAAATAGAGAGGATGGAGTTACATTTCACCAAAATTTAGGAGAAACAGGTGTTATTTTCTCTTTTAAAAATAATTATGTAACTTATATTTTAAATATAATTGTAGACACTGAAAATTTATATATTTTTAACTTGTACAAAAGGACCGAAAACAATTTTTTTTTTGACATTATGATTATTTTTAAAAATTATCCAAATATACAAATAATTTTTTTTGGGTGAAAAAGTAAAATTCAATCAAAAAAATCTTACTCAATGAACTTTTGCTTTTGCTAGCTCGCTTAATTACAAAATCCTGATTTTCTGCCTTTCACTTGAAGAGGCTGATCTGGTTTGCCATGTTCTGCTGATAGTTGAGACTCATATTGACATATGCACAACTTTGTGTTGATTTTCTATCTTAGGAACGGATTATCAAAGCATTGGCCGGGAATGGAACAGATAGCCGTTGCAGTAATATATTAGAGTTGGATTTGGATGAGTAAAATTCACTCCATACAGATTTATGATATACATTGAGGGCCTAAGTGTGCACGAGGCTTAACATTACCGGTTAAGACAAATGATACACCAGCTACACGAGAACATGAACTTAACTTTTCAGCCAGATACACAAACAAACCAGATACTAAACAAGGGGGCATTCAAATGATTTCTCGGCCAACATTCCAGCATGTGGCATGGCTGGTTGAAAGTCGTCATCGTCGCACTAGGATGTACTTATTCTACAGTTATCTCGAGCTTTTCACAAATCTAATCGCCCAAAGACCACATACTATTCACCCTTCCTCATCATAATCTTCTTCCTCCTCTTCTAATCGCCCACCGAGTTGTGCAAGATGCATAGAGTCAATGGCCATCTTGTCCACGTCAGAAAGGGACCAGCCCGGAAGTTCTTCATGCTTGCTCTCTGTTGCAGGCTCAGACAATGAGGCATCAACTGCTGCGCTAGCATTTTTGACCTCATTTTGGTTCGTGTTGGCATTCAGATCGATGTTATGAAGCGATTCAGAGCTTTCGACAGGGACTGGAATATCCTCCTTTGATAACTCCTTTGGCTCTGAAGCATTAAATATTGCCACATTTGTCATTGTATTACTGTTATGTTGGTTGCCCAGCTGAACAGAAGTGTGAGGCTCGGTTTCAGTTTCCTGATGGCACGGCTCTCTTTCTACAGATCGAGCACCTCGACCACGGCCTCTTCCTCTACCTCGGCCTCTTCCTCTACCAGTACTGCTAGTGTGGCTCAATTCATACTGGAATAAAAGAAAAACATCATTGACCAAAACATATATACAATCCCTAGACTAAAGGACTGGTAGGCATGAAACCATTCTTCAGAAAGAACTTAGCATTTCATTCAAGACTACAGTATTTCTTGTGTATCATCAATGCCAACCACCTATGCTAGAAGCTAGAGTTAGATTGAAAAATTTGGTATTCCTGCATAACCTACAGATGCATTTGGTTTCAATTTTCATTTTTTATTTTCAATTTTCCAGATTTTAAAATTTTATGAAAGAAATACTAAAAACTGGAAATGAATATTGAAAATTGGATTTTATAGTTTTCATGATTTTTTATTAATTCATTTATAAAATCTTAAAACAGAAAATGAAAACTGAAAACTAGATTTTGTAATTTTCACAATTTTTCATTATTTCTTTTACTAAAAGCGGAAGAACTGGAAATGAAAATTAAAACCAAACCCACCCTAAGGTTGCTAGATAGAGTAAAATTTGAAAGAATGTGATAGACATGCACATGTGGAAATATGTAGCATTTTTTGAGTGTAAACCTTTGGTCGAGAAATTACCACACAACCTTGCAAAGAAAATAAACATGGATTAGGGAGTTCCTTTTTCAATAGAAGAGTACACACAAGTGGGCATCTATGTTATTGTTATCTAGAAAGTAGTTTAAGAGACTTGATTGCACTAATGACCAAGAACCAAAATGCTGAATAGTGAATAACAAAACTAGAACTCAAGGAATCTTTTTTTTTTTTTAATTTTGGAAGGAAGAAGAAATTTCGTTAACGATTAATACAAATGACATAGAGGACAAGAGATCCTAAATACAAAAGGAATAAACATAGGAATAAATCAAAAGATGAAAGTTTTCCAATCTCTTAGCATATCAGAGATGGTTAACTAGGGGAATTTTATGCAGCAGGAAAACAAAAGTTGGCCACTAACATTGATACACAAACTCACAACATTAGTTCCCTATTAAGGGCTTTTGTGCAAGTATAACGAGAAGTGCAATTACCATCTTGCTCCTCTTAGCCTCTTCATCACTGTCATTATAATCATCACCAGTAGATTTTCTGGTACAGAGCATTCTTAAGAGCATCAATAACTATTTAGATAGATCAACAAGAAGGGAAAAGAAAACAAAACAAAGATATTGGCCTTCAAACCTTCTTTTTGAAATTGCTCGATCATCAGAGCCAGCCTCTGTATGGCCATGGCCATGGCTGTAGTCAGGAACCCTGCTCACGACGTCCCTCAGAAAGTCGAAGACATTATAGCTTTGTACACAATGTTTTCTGCAATTTACATTTATCACTTTTAGAGTAGAATTTGAGGTGCACACTGCTTATTAAAAATAAAATGAGATTGAAAGGCTGGAAGGAAATAGTACAACATCATAATCAAACAGGATCTGAATAAGACATAGTTAAGTTAAACTACTTTGGAAGGGATGCTGAGACAGATAACACAAAATGCAAATGCTTGGGCTTGTTAAAGACCTCACTGCCATCAAATATAGCACGCAACTCAAAAGAATGCAAGCTGGCAATATTTGATCATTCTCAAGAATAGCTCATATTTGAAATCTCAATGAGTGAACTCGTATATATTCAAGGCAACCAAATAGGTGGTTCAGATGGTAGAAGAAATTTTGATCAACTATGAAGTTAAACAAAATGCAAGATTATTTTTTTTACCCCAAAAAGAATATAACTTGAAGATGACAAGAAGGCAGAAAATGATTGCAAACTCCTACAAATCCAAGTTAATCACATCCATATCTCCCAAACCGAGTTCAGTTAAGGAGACCAAATTATGACGAATGCAAAAAAAGCTTTTCACACACAAGATTGTACCCAGAAAAAACTTCATGCAAAAGATTGTTTCAACTATTCAAGCAATAATAGACAAACTTTTATTCATTTCCAGTTACTCTAGTGGAAGCTGCAAGAAAATTCTGAGACCAATGACATAAAATAGACAAGAATTTTTTTTTATTATTTTTGGGTGGGGGAAGGGGAGCCTAATCAATATGCAAAGTACAAACCAGAAAGTGTTGGTTTGGCCACTTGATAAGAAGGTTGAAAGTAAATAGCAGAAGGTAGGAGTTCAAGAAAGAAAAACTCAGTTTATTCCAGGCTGCAAGAAAATCACAGCACAACTATTGTAAAAGGGAAAGCATTGGAAATAAAAGGTTAGCTAAATGCGTAATTGCATAAAACATGAATGCAGCATGCAGGTTCATCAACCAGATAAGACAGTTAGTTGCAACATGAATGCAACTATTGTAAAAATCGTTATGTCCTGATGGCAAATTTATAGTAGTACACAGAGTAAGACTCGGTAAACCTTCTTTTTTTTTCTTTTCAATACAAGGGTTTCCTCTTCATGGTAACCCACACATACCACACTGATATGTTATATACACAGTTCACTATAGAATATTACTGTAGTTGCTTAAAAGTTAGCTCTGAAAAATTGGGCCAATGAAATGAAGTTGGTGAAAACTAGTGAGGTCTTCCTCTACGAAATAAACTGTGCCATTCTATTTGTTAGAATATCTTGGAAATATTTATCTTATTGTTGTTGTACTTTAAGACATTACAGAGTATCATAGATAGTCTCTTAGGAGTGGTTTCCAATTTTCCATATCTCCTTAGAGGTCATGATTTGCTTCCTTGAGGGCATGTCCTGACGGCAGATTTACAGAAGTACACAAAGTACTCTGTAAACTTTTTTGCAATAAAGTATAACAGTCTACTACATAGCCAGATATGTATCCCAAAACGGAAATTAACCATATGATTATATACAAAAATATACATGTTTATAAAGTTCATAGGACATATAAGAGACAAAAGTCATGTTGAGATAACATTGACAGGATGAATAAGACATAACAATAAAGCATAACAATCTACTCCACAGCCAGATATGTATCCAAATAAGCATATTGCCTTTCAGGCACAAACACTTACAAACAAGTTTGACCATTCTTACCCACTTTACAGTTTTAAATTATTTTTACAGCATCAAGAAACCTTAAGAATTTTGAAAAAGGACTGACCATTTTTCTGTTTCCATTTATAACTCACGCATGTAAACAATATGGAGCAATGAGAACTAAAACCAATGTTCCACTCAAAATGTTGAAAGAAGCCATCAATTATAGAGACACCACAGTACAACACGTTAAGTTCTAGAGTTAATTCTGATTCACTAGACTGAGAGACAGCATGATAATACTTGACTTACAAATGCAACGAATTCATGGTCTTTGCTCCTCTCTGAAGAGTTATTTCATAAGTACGGTCACACAGATCTTGCAAAAACAGCTCTAGAGCTTTAGCTGTAATGCATTAAAGAGTCATGTCATCAACATATATAAGAAACAAAAAAATACAAAAAAAAAGAGCCTGAAGTTAACAAGACAGTGAGTCAAAGGAACTCACAAACTAAAACAGGAACTGCAAGTGCTATCTTTCCAACATCCTCGTCTGCTTGCATTATCTTCTTTATCCTAGCCTGCAAATTAACATTTCCATCAAATAACAATTCTTTTACAATGTCTTACTCCTAATAATACTTAATAGACATGTGGAACAAATTACAGTGCCAAAATTACAAATTAAAAAAGAATTGATATTTCATATGAGCAGTCTCTCTTCATCTCACCTACCTCTTTATTATATCTCTCAACTTTACTTGTGTGTTTGATTAATTACATATGAATTCTGTATGCTGGAAACTAAAGTGGCTAAAACTAATAGATACATGGCTAAAAATCATCAGAAACAGAGTATGCTACAATGCTATGATTTCCAAATTGTAATCTTGTGAGTAGTTACTAAAGGTAGAATTGTATCTCATATAAATCACATTACGTGAAAGTCGGTTGTCAAACCAGCCAACAACAATAAACTTAAGGTAGGCAAAGTTAGCCCACTTAATCTGATAGGTAGCAACAAGTAATGGAAGGAAAGTGAACAAGTACTAAACATACAATAAATTTTAAAACCAAGCACCTGCAAACTAGTTTTCAATATTGATACTTCAAACAGATAATGCATGGTGACAGAGGACTATGACAGAAAAATAAACATGCAGAAAAGTCTTTACTACTAAGGTTTTGTTTAGAAAATGTTACTTAAAAGGATTAACACAACAGACCTCTTGCAGATTAGCTCTTTCTCTTTATGTGTTATGAGCAGTTATGGTTTGGAAACAGTGACCCATTTACTTTTACATTCTCGACAAGCTACTTTCCTTTAGAACAATTTGTTATGAAGTTTGACCTTTCACTTTGGAGTAGCTTGTCATGTTATGTTTCGAAAGTTGAAGGGGATGCCCACATCCCTAAGGATGTCTCCATACCCTTAGATATGGTGTCAGATTAAACTGCTTTTATGGTTTCACTCAAGTGCTCTGCTCATGGCCGTTCGAATGGACTTACTTACATGAAGAGAAAGTGGACAATTCCATTTCATATTATGCTCTTGATCTCTTAGGGTATGTTTGCAATTTTGAATTTTGGCGGGGAACAAAGTGTTTGTATAACTTCTCTATTGATCTCTAAGGGTATGTTTGTGTCTTTGTGAGTTTGGATTTTGGAGAAGAAAGGGTAAGGAAGGACTTGTAGTGTAAGATTTTGAAATTTTACGCTATAAACCTTTCCTTGCCCTCCCTTCCAAGGTCCAAACTCACAAATATACCATTAGTCGCTTCCTTCTAACTTCTCTTTTTGAAGGATATCTTGCCTCTCCCATATTGTACTTCTTTTCTCTCTTCTCCAAAAACAGATTATAAACATAAGAAAAGGAAAACTGTGAGGTGGGTAACTCTTTAAGAGGTTAAATTTAGAAACAACAGACAATGAGAGAAGCAAACACTCCTAGGTTTTTAACAGACTTAAGCCTGACTCAAGAAATGAATTTCAATGATATTTTAACAATGTTAGTAGTACTGGTGAATTTAACATAGGTTGGTTCAGTGCCAACTCAACAATAGAAAGAAAGAAAATCACAATTATCGAAAACCAGAAAAAAAAAAAAATTCACAACCCCCACAACCGCCACCACCACCACCACCAAACTGAAAAAAAAAAAAGAAAAATGGGAAAAAACTAACAGAACCCAAAATAAGCCAAAAAGGGAACATCATACAGCACCATAAAGCTAAACAGATAAATCCCAGAAATTATAGTAAATTACAACTATTATCTACCCACTATGTGATCCCAGAAATGTTCAGTTCAGTTCAATTACCATCAGCAAAAATATATTTTTTCCCGACAAAAAAATAAATAAATTTTCAATCAGCCAAAATTTCTTCACTTTCCATATGTCTCCAGGCGTCCAAACAGCATGAAACAACCCAGAGATCAACTTTACAAACAGAAAGAGAGGGAAAAAAAAAAAAACAAAAAACAAAAGTCACTCACTGCAGGAAAACGGGTATCAAGCTTCTTCCTCATGGCAAGAGATTTTTTTGGGGGCACCGAAATTTTTAGGGGATCAAACGAAGAAGAAGAAGAAGGAAACCCAGAAAGCGTAATCGAGACCTTTGAACAGAAAGATTGCGGCCATCGTAAACACGATGTAATCTATGAGACTCGTTTCAGATCCAGGGGCCACTCCATCAGAGTCATCCAATCCAACGAAAAAGAAATTATGCCTCCGTGCGGGGTTTTGTTAAAGTTACAGCGCGGTCATGAAAGATGTGGACCGACCCATTAGGTGGAGAGCATTCTAGCAAAAAGAAAAGCCGCAACAAAAAATGTTATTTTGATTCGAGATACTATATTAATATTTATATGTATCATTAGAGTAGATATGAGATTCCAAGTTAAATGATATATATTCAATCCAAATATTAATAAAAATATATTAATAAGATATTTCATGAATTAAAATAATACTATTAATCTGAAAAAGTTATTTGTCACTGTACGAGACGAAATGCAACACAAAGGGAAAAAAATGAAATAAAGCATTTATTAGTGCAATCGTTAAGGAATGGGGAATACTCTTTGCACATATAGTGTGTTGAGATGTGCTCTCTCACATTCATCTGATTTAATAGAAAATAATTTAAAAGAATTCAAATACAAATGTAAATATTTATGAGTGGTGGATGGATGCTATGAGTCATGTATGCATATCTCAAGGTGCGTTCATATAACATTGCCTTTAAGGAATAAGCCATTTTTTTTTGCTGATTAAAAAATGAGTTAATGTTTACTTTATTTACTCACATTTCACTTCTAAATTATTTTAATTCCTAACTTTTGACATGAGTTATTTTAGTCTATGATATTTTATAAACGTAAATTATTTTAGTTGCTCTGCTAACTTTTGTTAACTCATCATTCGTTAAGTGATGTCTTCTTATATAACATTTTAAGTGATTCATTTTAATTCATCACATTATACTAAATGAGTCATTTTAGACCTCTTTCATTTGTGGACATTATCACTTCTTTCTCTAAATCCATTCTTCTCTCTTTCTTTCTCCTCAGTTTCTCTCTACGCATTCAAACCTCTCTTTACTTATCAATCTTCTTCTTCTTCTTCATCATCATTAAATCCTCATTCTTGAATCATGAACACCACCAAAACCACTCTCTACCATGGTTGAATAACAACACAGGAATAGATCATATATAGTTTAATTGGATTTACTTTAAGTAGAAAAATTTTATATGCTATTAGAAATTTAAAAAAATTACAAAGGTATAGGATATGAAAGGTAAAATCTAAATGAAACTTTTGTGCTTGTTAAACTTATTAAGAATTCCAAACATTACATACAATAAATCTGTAATTTTTTAATATATATCACTAAACATTTCTTGATGCTCAATGAGTGCAAATTCTATCCATGATGAAGAAGAAGAAGAATGAGAAGCAGAGGAAACTGAGATTTGAATGCATAGAGACAGAAATTGAGGAGAGATAAAGAGAGAAGAATGTGTTTGGAGAAGGAATGGATGACATTTATAATGGAAGAGGACTAAAATGAATAACTTAAAATGCACATAACAAGGTATTGGTGACATTGTTAACTCCAAAACCATTTAGAAAGCTTCAATGTTGAATGTTTTGAGTAACCAATTTCGAGAAAATATTTTGAAGAATGATTAATGTTTCCCTTGAGTTTCTTCAAGCAATAAACAGGTCTTTACGTTAGCATAACACAATTCCTAAAACGGAAATATTTTCACATGACATGTGCAAATATGTTTAATCTTATTTAAAGAGATTGTGACTTAATGAAAGTGAAAAATATATCATGGAATGAATAAATATATGCTTAAGGTATTGAAGAAATTCTCAAGTACAAGTAACCAAGGCTCAGATCTTCAGAAAGTAGCACATAACTTCAGAAAGTATGTTTCAAGTGAAGATTTCAATCCAATTCCAAAGTAAGTGTGTACTACAACATTTAATCATCATGATCGCAATCATATCATCATCTATAAGTGCTGATTGAAGATTGAAAGATCGAAGAAATGTTACGACACTGCAAGCGTACTTTAGAAAGCATATTTCCTTAGTAAACGGTGCACGTTACAAGAAAAGGAGGGAAATTTGAAAATCTAATTTAAAGTCAAACTCAGTCATAGACTAATGTGAATGGTCATCTGCTCCAACTTCTAGAAGGAAAAGTTCATAAACGTGATTCAGAAAGTAAAAAATAGTTTTTGAATGTGGCCTCAAAAACCTTTATTTCACAACAACTTCTATAACAGCTTTGATAGCATCGAGCTACTCCTTTAGATTATATTTCCAAGACACAAAAAGAAGATCAACACATGTCACTTGGATAACAGATCAAGGTCAATGGTTATAAATGCAAATCATCTATAAATAGAGATGTTGTGTTTACATTTGAAGAGACTTTTGTGAAGATGAAGTGCCAAAATGCTGAAAAATTTTCTCTTGATTTTTTTTTGTAAAGATATTATTTCTTGTAATCAGTTTCTTCCTTGTAAAAATATTTTTTCTACATTCTTAGTAGATCATATGTTCTTCCTAGGAAGAATGATAAAAAGAAGTTATTGAAGTTTTCTAAGTGTTATTGTTCATCTTATGAAAACTTGATTATTGGTTAATTTGAGTGTTAGGCCAAACACAAACCTTTTGTAATCCTGATCCAGTAGTGATTGTTGTTAGCTAGCTTGGAGAAGTTAAGCAAAGACTACTTGTAATATGACAGTAGAGTGAGTTGTTGGTCATGAGTTAGTTTGGAAAGACTGGTTAAAGATTACCTAGGTGTGACAGTAAAGTGAGCTACTGGTCATGAGTTAGCTTGGAGAGATTAGTTAAAGACTACTCTAATGTGACAATTGAGTGAGCTATTGGTCACTATGTTAGCTTAGAAAGGCTGGTCAAAGACTACTTAATTGTGACATTAAAGTGAGCTACTTGCACTACTAGAAAAAATGCTATTACAGATGGATTTTTTCGACAGATTTTTAAATGTTATTGATGTAAAAATGAATTTCCGACGAATTTTTTGACAAATTTTGACCATGGGAAATAATGTAATTGATAATAATTATCGATGAATTTTTGCCTACAAAAAATTATCGACGTAATTACCAACAGATTTTTTTAAAATAAAATCCGTCGGTAATAGGCTGACAAATTTCGTCAAGAAATTCATCAAATTTTCATGTTTTCGACGGATTTTTGTTTGATTTCTGACGGAAATCATTAATTTTCATAGTTTTTTGTTTTTACTTTCAATTTCTAACGGATTTTTCCGTAGATAATTATAATTCTTATATTTGTGTTTTTTTGGTTTTTTGTTTATCGATAAAAAATTCCTTTGATAATTGTGAATTATATATATATTTTTTATGTTACCGATGGAAAAATTCGTCGGTAATTGTAATTGTTTTAAAAAAAAATTTGTTTATCGACGAATTTGTCCGTTGGTAATTATAAATTTCATTTTTTATTTGTTCATGTTACCAACGGAATAATCTTTCAGAAATCTAATTTTTTATTTTTTTTTGTTAACTTACCGACGGATTTGTCGGTAATTAAAATTTATTTTTACTGAAATTTTTCTAATTTGTGTTACCTAATCATTTTAAAGCTAATTATAATTATATTTAATAATGAAAAATTATATAAAGTCTCTAATAAATAATAAACACGACAAATTTTACTTCGAATAGCAAAATAGATAGAAGTGTCAGAAATGGTATAGACACAAATATAAAAATTCAATATATAACATAGAAAAAAAAAACCAATAACTAAAATCAAGGGAAGTCAGCAATATTATTGTCGGCATCACTATCACTATCACCCTCATCATCATCATCATCATCATCATCAACATCTGGCTATACGGATGAGCCTGCTTTTACCGTCTTCCACAAAAATGCCATCTGCTTCTTCATCTTCTTCATCTTCAAGTCTATGGCCTTTTCCTTGTCCTCTACCCTCTTTTGCATCTCTTGATACTGGCGCTCTCTCTCCGCATCCTTCTCTTGCATACGATGAAGTTCCACATTGAGTAGGTGAACTCGCTCGCGGGCTTCATCATCTCCAGCAATGGACCCAGTGCCTGTAGATCCCCCAGTAATAGAGGGAATGGACAAACTACTCACACAAAATGACCTCATACCATAGATGTGGTTCCTGTAAGGACCACCGACTACCTCTTGCCACAACTGATCCTCATCAATCGATAGGCACTCTTCACTAGCTGCGATCCTCTCTTCCCGCTGGGTCGTAGCCTCCTGATAGCGCAACTCATAGGAATGCTATAACAAAATAAAATTAATTAAATCACTATCAAATATTTGAAATAGTAAATTAAATATATATATACAAACAATAAGTGCTCAGAACATATATACCCAAGCTTTCTCTGAGCATTGATCGACCCATGTCTTGTTTTTCTTGCGCGTGTGAGTCTTTTTGAACAACTCACTCAGTGTAGGTGGCCTCTTCAGCTCAGTACTCTGTGATTTGAGTGAAAAACGTGAAACATCAGTAAGTGAAATAGGTGAAACATTAGTAAGTGAAACACGTAAAATATTAGTAAGTGAAAATATAAATTTAACAAAAGAAATTTAAAAAATGTTTAAAATAATGACTAAACCATTCGGTGAGGCATAGACTCTATAGTAGCAGAACCACTGCAATGAACGGATCCACCCTTTTGTGATGCTATACTCGCCTTAGCCTTCAAAGACTTATCTTTAAACTTCTCACTTCTCCAATATTGCCACAAATAGTCCAGGCTGGCCTGAGTCATCCACTTGGGGGTCTCGTCTCGCCGTTCCCGAATTTCAATGTACATGTCTTGTAGCCTATGAGATGCCTTGGATTTGAATAGCTTAAACATGAAATCTTCATCTTTGGGATGGATGATGAAGTGGTTCTACACATGGAAGTTAAAAAAAAAAGGTAATTGAAAGTAGTTTCTAAAATCACATATTTCATTTAAATTATTTTATTTTACCTTCCAGTGAAGAAACCAAGCAGCTTCTCCTCCTTCCTCAGCTTGCTAAAGGACTCAATCAGTCGTTCATACAATCTCTAGATGGTGTGTGTCACATCGTGCATGGCACATGTGTTTGGATCCTAACTGCATAGCAAATAGTGCAAAACAATGTTATTATATATTAAGAAATAGTTCAAATTATTGTTAAAAGATTCATGAATAGAAGAATTAAATCACTAACCTTTTCTTGTTGAGATGTACAAGTTTCACCCATTCATTCACTGTAGACCCATGTCCGACTGCCCTGTCGTGGAGCCACCAACTGCCCCACTTTCGTCACCCTCTTGTGAGTCGCGTGTGGGGGTGGGGACATGATCTTCCAGTGATGGTGGAGGTGAAGGCACCTCTCCTGTCACATGCCCAGGAGTAGGTATCATAGGTCTCTCCTGATAGGCACGAGGTGGTGGCATGCAAGGAATAGAAGTGGAGATGTGAGTGGCATTGGTAGATGCCTGAGTGGGAATGCTAAAATTTGGGATACGCTTCCCCTTGCCCTTGTTTTTCAATTTAGGTGCCATATATATCTAAAAAAGAAATGACAATGTATGAAAAACCAAATAATATGATAACTTAAAATAAGATGTAATAAGTATGAGACTAGACATATCACATTTAATCTGAAAGTTGAGGACTATCTTCATCATTCTCAGTCTCAACATCATCCTCAAACTCATCTTCCTTGTCCTCCTCATTAGTACCATCGCTTTTGTTATGTTCACTCACTAATTGATCACTGGAAGAGTGAATTATCTCAACCTTACCCAAATCGGAACGTCAACTTAGCAATGTTCTTGTATCAATGACTACCTGAGAGGGGACTGGATCATTCACTTGAAAAGCATCGTCAAGTAGTTCTTCTACCTCAACTCGACCCCTAGGTTTAGTTTTCATGACCATTTTCCAATCCTTTCTGCATTTACCTAGGTATGATACATAATATACCTACCTTGCATTTTGAGCAATGATGAAAGGATCATATGCACCGTATCCCTTAGTATGATTCACCTCAGTAATTTTATATTGATTGTGTATGCGTGTTCTGTCAAGACGTCTTGGATCGTACCAATCACAATTGAATAACACTACCAATTTCTTAGGTCTATCACCCACATATTCAATCTCCAGTATTTGTTTGATTACTCTATACCAATCACCCTCCCCACTGCTTGTATCCCCTCTAACACAAACCCCGCTATTGTCTGTTATTTTCCCTCAGCCCTATTCAAATGTATGAAATTTATATCCATTCACATAATACATTGGCCAACTGTTTGTTTTGTTAATAGGACCCCAAGCCAAACTTTGTAAATAAAGACATGAAACATTATTGTTTTATTAAAAACCTACATGAATAATTGAAATTCAAACATCAACACAAAAGATGACAACTAGAACATGTGTGTGGTTTTGTAGCAAATGGTTACTAGATAGTTAGGTCACATACAAATGATCTGAACCATGTTGGAAATTATTCAAGGGTGTGTCGCTCGTTAACTTGTTCAAAATACCTGTACAAATTAAACATCGCAGGTAAAATAAGATTTGATTTATGTCAGGGCATTAATAATTGAAAGTGATACATTGATATCACTTACGTTCTAAATGGTTGCACTTCATCACAGTTGATTAAGATATGCAAATGCGCAACATGTTTCTCCCTCTCTAATAGCCAATAGGGTTTGGATTTTTTAGCTGCATGACCGGGCTGATTGAATGTAGACAAAGTATGTTGAACTGAACTTTCACCCCCATTATCACTTTGACTAACCCTTGTTCGTCTAGATTGAACATGTGGCTCAAATTAATAGGAACAAAAGAAAGATGTTTCCTTGGAGATGTATGCCTTACATATGGAACCTTCTACTTGAGCCCTATTTTTCACAACTCTCTTAAAACTTCTAATATTTCTTTCAAAGGGATACATCCATCTGTATTGAACTGGCCCACACACCCGTGCTTCATATGCCAAGTGTACAGACAAGTGTTCCATAGAATCAAAGAAACCAGGAGGAAATATTCTCTCTAATTTGCACAGAATTATAGAGATGTTTCTCTTCATAATTAAGAGATCTTCAACCCTCAGAGTGGACAAGCATGGGTCTCTAAAATATTGACTCAACTCAGTCAATAGTGTAACGCCTCGATTTTTCTGTCTAAGAGGAAAATGACCAAAATACCCCTAAGGTCATTTTCTGCCCGGAATTCGAGGATAGCCGACTCGGCAGTCCTCGAAGGGTTAACTCGATGTTTGAAGGGGATTAGATGATCCTTGAGTGATTTCGGAAATGAAAATCTTATTTTCTGCAGTTTCGGATCAAAAGGACCAAAATATCCCTATAGCGTTTTTACGCGGGTAAAGATGCTGTTCAGGCCCAAAACTTTCTCAGAAGGTTTAAAATGATGCTTTCATGTGTTTAAAAGTATCTGTTTAAGTCCTGGTGGTTTCGGGTAGTTTTTATGCAAAATTATGATTTTGCCCCTAGAATAGTGCCGTTTGAGCTTAATGATGTTATTAAGCAAACCTAAGCAATATTAGGCTCTAATCGAAGATTAATTAATTTCCATAATTAATCTAGAGTCAAAATAAGTTATTAAAATTAATTAAAACCTAAAATAGCTTAGATTAAACCTAAATCTCTTTTTAAAACTCAAGATTCCTAGTCTTGGAATCTTGAATAGTGTTTTCTTTCTCCAATTCCTTAAATTAAGGGATTGTGTCTCGAATTGTTTATACACTAAAATAAGTTTTTATCTCACTAATGAAGCAAGAGCACTCCCTAACCTTGTCTCGAAATCCTTAATTACATCCTTTGTCACCTAAACACTTTCTCACAAATTCCTAAACTTAAGCCTAATAAAAAAGACACCTAAACACAACTCTAAACCACAATTAAAAAGAGAGATTTTCCTCCCCCTTGGCTGATCCAATTCGCCCACTCTCTCTCTCCATCTCCATCACGTGTTTGAAATTTCAAACACTCAAAGAACCATGCCTTGAACCATTACCTTGAGCCATAGCCATACCTCACTATGCTTCAAGAACACAACATCTCACCTCATGGAACACATGGGCTGGTTGAAACCTCTTCTCCCCCCATTACACCTTTCATTTGTTTCATTTCTCTATAAATAGCATGCTTGAATGAACTTGAATCACTTTTAGTTCATTTGCTAAGTTTGAGTTTTCAAGAGCACTTTAAGCTTTTCTTTTTCTCTCAAGCTCAAGAGTTCCTCTTCTTCAACTTCTTCACTCATCTCACCCTCAACTCACTTGGTAGGGATTTTGTTCTAAGTGTTTCATTCATTGAAGTTCTTATTTAGTAATGTGCTTTATGGTTTCTCTTGAAACTTTTTAGAACTTCTTTTCTTCCTCTTTGGTTTTCGACCAAGAGCCTTTGGGAACTTGGAAATGAGAGATTGATGATGAGGAATCCATGATGATATTTATCACTTGTGCAACCTCTAAAACTTGATCTTGATTCTTGAGTAAAAGATGTTTTTGGTTTCTTCCTTTCTTATTCTTAAGAAACTTAACTTCGATGATGTCCTAAAATGAATATATGAACTCAATGATGAGGACACATGATGTTGGTGTTAATAAATCATCAAGGTCATGGTCTCTAAAATTTCAAAATGGTTCCTTTCCTTGCTCATGGTTTTGGTTTCTTTCCTTTTATTTCCTCTAAGTTTTCGGCCATCTTTCCTTTTCTTTAAGTTCATTTGTTTTTTTAATCCATTTCCTTAGAGCTTGATGATGAAGTTCACACCATATGGTTTCTTTGAAAACCTTGGTACAAGAACTCTAAAGCTTACTTTATCTTGCTATGATAAGTTTGGGTTGAGATTTAAGTTCCTTTAAAGTCTTGCAAGAGCTCTAGTGAAGAATATAAAATGAATTTGCATTCATATTTACTTTCCTTGCCTAGCATATTTATTATTTCGGCCATCATCTAAAACATAAAGATTAAAACAAGAGTTGCATTTTCATATCACCTTTCGGCCTTAAAGTCGATTGTTGTGGAGCCTAGAGCACTAAAATAAAGAATTGGACTTGCATTCATGTTTACGTTTCCTTGTCTAGCATATTTGTATTTCAAGTCATCACTTAAATCCAAAAAGATAAAATGAATTTGCATATTTACTTTTAAGTCTTGCATATTTATTTTCAAGTCTTGCATATTTATATTTCTAGTACCTCATATTTATATTTCAAGTTCTTTTGAAGTTCTCACTTTACTTTATAATGAAGAATAAAAAGGGATGCATAACATGTTTACATTTTGCCATCACTTAAAGACCCTAAAAGCTCAAAGACTTGCCCTTTTATCTCAAGTTAAAGTTTGGTTATGGAAACATTCCCATGGATACATATTTCAACCATGTGATGATGATGAACTTGATGTGAGTTTTATCTAGTCACAAGAACCAACAATTTGTGTTCTAAGATTTTCTTTAGGTCTTAAGAGTTTTATAAGGTTATTACCAACAAAGTTCATGATTTAAACTTCTTCTAAGAATGCTTTGAATTAGCTACTGCCCTATGGTTATTTTTAGTCTCCTTTTATAAAATAAAGTGGGTTTTAATGAGTAGTTCTAGAAGTCCTAAAACAATTTTAAGAGAAACTAGTAACTTGTATGTATTAAGGACATGATGTTTGAATGATACTTGAGCTTTAATGTTTTGATTTTTCCTTGGTATGTTTGCTGATGTATGATGTTGTTTTGGTATATTAGAATGTGTAAAAATTATATAAGTTGAGGTAGGAACCCGTGTATGCATGTTAGGAAAGAAACTAGTCTTACAGAAAAATCATAAAGTTGAGTTTTAGCATAGTTTTGACCTATTTATTTTTAGCCACTACCAAAACTGTTTTAATGAGATAACATTCAGTTTAGGATTGTTTAATTATTGAAAACTTGGTAACATTTGATGTAGGATCGATTTTTAGCACCTATAGAAAAACTAGTAACTAGAAAGTCGTAAGAGTGCAATTCTAGAACACTTAGATTAATTAATTTTCTGTTTTTTTTCCAGCAACTTTGTAATGCAGTAAACATGGTTTATAATTAGTCCATAGGGGTAGGAATACCTCATAATCGGTTTAGATTTGATTTATAACACCTTAGGCGAAAACGAGACGTAGAAAGGGTCTAAAACGTAGTTTCTAGAACCCCGTAATTGCAAGATTTAGAAAACGACAATTTGTATGGAGTTGTTTGGTTTTTCTCCTAAGAATATAATTAATGAGGATAATTAGTTGTGAATCCATAGGTGCATGAAAGGTTAATAGCGAATGTTAAAATAATTATATCTTGGGTTTAAGCCCCGTAAGGGTCAAGGCATAAGACACCATAAGTTTAAGAACATAACGAGCTTTAATATTTCATGTGAATGCATATTGTATTATGAGAATAACTTGAGCATGTGATCTCCTATTAGAATATATATAATGTTGATGTGTTGATGCTCATGCTATGGTGCCTTATGAAAGAAATTACGATGTTATGATACTTATGGTGCATATGGTGATTATGATGCTTATGACACATATGGTTATGAATGACTATGTATATATATGAATGTGGCATAAAGGAAATTTGGAAGAAATTCAGTGCGCTGCCATTATGCTACCGAATTTCTGACAAATTTGAGGACTTAGAAAATTTTCAAGAACATATGAGTTTTTGAATGTGACATAGTACTGTAAGAACGCGTTCTGGGGGATGGCGATACGTAACACCTCAGAAACAAATCCTTGAGGGGGACGGCGATACGTAACGCCCCAAAGAGGACAATATTCGCTGTGTACTTGATACCGGTGCGATGCGTTTTGTTATGATTATTATTATTGTGATTACGCTTATCAGAGGATAAGTAAGAACTAGTGATGACTAGTTAAGGTATGAGCTCATAACCTAGAAAAGATTTTAGGGTGATCCCTATGTTGTAGTACGATGCTTTGAATGTCACACAGTTACAGAAAGAGCAACGTTTTACATGAAATGAATATGCCACTTTATGCCACCTGCATGATGTTGATATCTTTATATATGTTTAATTGATTTCTGCTTGATGCATCTTCATGCATTCATGCTTTATTATGTTGCATCCATAACATTAAGATTCATCCTAAAAGAAATGGACCTTGGATAATTAAGTTTGAAACCTAATAAATAAAGTATATACATACTCACCTTTTATAAAGAAACCCAAGGTTCTTGAGGACGTGATGATGTCACCTAGGTAGGAGGTTATCCTACTGAGATTCTTCATTTAGATTCTCACTCCCTTTGCCTTTTCTTCCCGTCATGTCTTTAGAGTTCGATGGCGACCTTCGTAATCTTCATTGATGCGCCCACATGGGAGATGCACTTCGACCTTGCCAACCGTTCTTATCATTTTGTGGGTCGTTGTGTCGTCCATCTTTTTGTCTACATGGATCACCCCTTCGTACATCCAGTCTCTAGCTTCCGTTTTTCCCCTGCCTCACCATTTGGTGACGACCTTGTGTTTGAGCGTGCACGCCTTCGTGAGGAGCTGATTCACCGCACCCCACTCGAGTTTAAGCCCCGTAAGGGTCAAGGCATAAGACACCATAAGTTTAAGAACATAACGAGCTTTAATATTTTATGTGAATGCATGTTGTATTATGAGAATATCTTGAGCATGTGATCTCCTATTAGAATATATATAATGTTGATGTGTTGATGCTCATGCTATGGTGCCTTATGAAAGAAATTACGATGTTATGATACTTATGGTGCATATGGTGATTATGATGCTTATGAATGACTATGTATATATATGAATGTGGCATAAAGGAAATTTGGAAGAAATTCAGTGCGCTGCCATTATGCTGCCGAATTTCTGACAAATTTGAGGACTTAGAAAGTTTTGAAGAACATGAGTTTTTGAATGTGACATAGAACTGTAAGAACGCGTTCTGGGGGATGGCGATACGTAACACCTCAGAAACAAATCCTTGAGGGGGATGGTGATACGTAACGCCCCAAAGAGGACAATATTCGCTGTGTACTTGATACCGGTGCGACGAGTTTTGTTATGATTATTATTATTGTGATTACGCTTATCAGAGGATAAGTAAGAACTAGTGACGACTAGTTAAGGTATGAGCTCATAACCTAGAAAAGATTTTAGGGTGATCCCTATGTTGTAGTACGATGCTTTGAATGTCACACAGTTACAGAAAGAGCAACGTTTTACATGAAATGAATATGCCACTTTATGCCACCTGCATGATATTGATATCTTTATATATGTTTAATTGATTTCTGCCTTATGCATCTTCATGCATTCATGCTTTATTATGTTGCATCCATAACATTAAGATTCATCCTAAAAGAAATGGACCTAGGATAATTAAGTTTGAAACCTAATAAATAAAGTATATGCATGCTCACCTTTTATAAAGAAACCCAAGGTTCCTGAGGACGTGATGATGTCACCTAGGTAGGAGGTTATCCTACTGAGATTCTTCATTTAGATTCTCACTCCCTTTGCCTTTTCTTCCCGTCATGTCTTTAGAGTTCGATGGCGACCTTCGTAATCTTCATTGATGCGCCCACATGGGAGATGCACTTCGACCTTGCCAACCGTTCTTATCATTTTGTGGGTCGTTGTGCCGTCCGTCTTTTTGTCTACATGGATCACCCCTTCGTATATCCAGTCTCTAGCTTCCATTTTTCCCCTGCCTCACCATTTGGTGACTACCTTGTGTTTGAGCGCGCACGCCTTCGTGAGGAGCTGATTCGCCGCACCCCACTGATTGCATCTGCTATCCGGGATTTCCCGCAGTACGTGCCTTGCTCCCCATCATCATTCTCAGAGACAGACCCTTCCAAGGACTCTGCCACCTGGGTGCCTTCTGAGAGGTCTTTCCTTACCGTGCCAATGGACTTTGGAGAAGGCAGTGAGGCCACCATCACACAACCAATGCGCGAGGGATGAGTGAGGATGATTCCCTGTCAGAGAGCCCATGCCCAGTCGATGCAGTGTATAGCCAACTCGGTGGAGATAGCTCAGTGGATTGGGTACGTCCCTCCTCACCAGGGAGGTTAGCAGTAGGAGACTGTAGATGTGATCTGGTGCCCAAGATTCTGACTGGTTTAGGATAGCCTACTTTTGTTTTGGAGGTTATCTAGTGTAGGTGCACCATTTTGAGATGGGGGAGTTTCCTTTTATGCTGTTTGCTGTCTTTTCCTTTCTGTTGTATTTTCATCACAGATGTATTTGTTCCAATGTTGTACCAACTAAGCCCCACTTTTCATGAGTGGGCATATTATATATATATATATGCAACTAGTTTTATCATGACGTGCAATTACATACTTTATGTCCAATCTGATGTTTATTTAATCTTGTGTTTTTATTTCTTTATGTGCCTCATCATTCATAGTATTGCGCAGCTCTCACTTTGCTTTTACATTTCAAAAAAAAATTTACTTGTATTTTCCGCTAAGTATTTTAAAGTAAAGAGGAAACTATGACGTAATAGACTAATGGTTAACTTAAATATGTTCTAGGAAAATTGGGTTAAAAATTAGGATGATACAAATGGCTTCCAAACAAGGGAAGGTAGTTCTCTAAATGTAATAGGAAGTAAACACTCTATGAATACATGACAATCATGACTCTTCATTCTAAAAAATTGTCCTTGTACAACATTCGCGCATCTAGCCAAGTTTGAGGCATAACCATCAGGCATCCTCAACTCTTGCATTCACCTACACACAGATTATTTCTGCACAGAGGTTAGTGTGTAACCCCTTTTAGCTTACATACATGGCCATCTGGCAATTTCTATAAACTCAACTCAGGTCTCTTATAAATAAACTCTTCCCTTGGAAGCTAATGTTTCTTTAGCTTTTGTATACTTCAAGATAGATGTTCTCCACCCCAAAGCTCTTGAAACACACTTAATTCCTCCTCTAATCAGTGATGAGTGAGGTATTAAAGTGCGATTTTGGAGAATCTAATCGGTTATATTTGTAGAGGTTGAAGTGTAGAACAAGTTTACTTAAGGAAGTTTTTGATCCTAACAAGATTTGATCTAGGATTTTGGAGGTTGAAATTCAAAGTTGGCAAAGGTTTTTGATGAAGAAGGTATGGATTCTCTGCTGGTTCTTACTTGGCCAAAGATGAAGGTGAAAAAAATGAGATTAGGTGAGTTAAATATATCTATTAAGGAGTGTTTTGATTGGTTGGAAAATAAAATATAGTTCTTTTCATTAAAAGGATTTAATATCAATGGCTAAGATTTGATCTTTCATCCAAGATGAAATCCTAGCCATTCAAGTGGATATACTTCGTTATTTGTAGATATTAACTAGTTTTCGATGTTAGAAATTACACATCGAAATTTTACCAAACGGGTGAAACAATATACCTAAGTAATCAAACGTTGCCCAAAAATAATTTCGGGTATAAAATCTTTATTTATACCTATTTCTAAACATAATCTCATAATTTCTCAATTTCTGGCATCTCTGGGCCCAATTCTGGGGTTTCAGCTGTCTCGGCAGGCTTGTGAGGTCCACAAAATACTATTCACTTTTTTTTTTGCTTCCTTGAATCATTCTCATCATTTCTACATCTGTCAAAATCTTAAAATTCTAATTAATAAAATCTCATTTAATTTCTAAAGAGAATTTCGGTGTTACATTATCACCCACCTTAATAAAAATTTTGTCCTCAAAATTTCATACCCGTAAACAACTCCAGATAATCTTTCTTCATGCTTGACTCTAATTCCCATGTATATTCTTCATTTTCAGGTCTACCCCAAGCCACTTTTACAAGTTGCATAGATTTATTTTTAAGTTGCCTGACTTCTCTATTCGCGATCTAAATTGGAAGGGCTTGAAATGTCAAGTCATCCCTTAACTGTATAGATTCGGGTTCAATGATATGGTGTGGATTTGGATGATACATTCGAAGTTAAGATACATGGAAAACATTATGAAGGTTAGATAAATGTGGAGGTAAGGCTATTTGGTAAGCAGCTAACCCAATTCGTCAGAGAATTTGAAAAGGACTTATGAACCCGGGTGACAACTTTTTAAGTCTAAGGGCTCTACCTACTCCAGTAGTGGGCGTGACCTTCAGGAATACATGTTCTCCCTCTTGAACCTAGCTCTTTTGATGACTTTGTGCGGTGAGGATTTTGCTTTTGATTTTTTGGATCTGCTCTGTTGTTTGGTTAACAAGGTCGGGTCCCAACAATCCTGCCTCCCCTAAGCCATACCAACATAATGGAGATTGGCATTTTCTTCCATATAGTGCTTCATATGGGGCCATGCCAATACTAGCATAATGACTGTTATTATAAGCAAATTCAACCAATGGAAGTAACTTATCTCAACTTCTATTTTGCTCAATCACGCACGCCCTTAACATGTCTTCCAGGGTTTGTATGGTTCATTTGGTTTGTTCGTCGATCTGGGGATGGTAGGCAGTACTTAAAAAAAGTTTGGTTCCAAAGACCTTTTGAAAATCTCCCTACAATCTTGAAGTAAACCTAGCATTTCTGTCAGAAACTATTGAAGAAGGAACACCGTGTAGTCTCACTATTTCTTGGATGTACAAAGAGGCTAACTTATCCAAAGGAAAATTAGCCTTAATGGGTAAGAAATGAGTAGACTTGGTTAATCTATCTACTATAACCCATATAGCATCATGACCTGATGATGTCCTTGGCAAACCCATTACAAAGTCCATAGAGATACTTTCCCACTTCCACTTTGGAATTTCCAAAGGTTGCAAGGTTCCAGCTGGTTTTTGGTGTTCTATTTTAACCTTTTGACATGTGAGACACCTTTTGACAAACACTACTATGTCTCTCTTTATTCCTGACTACCAAAACATTTTCTTGAGATCTGAATAAATTTTACTCGCCCCTGGTGTATGGTGAATTCGCTCCTATGAGCTTCCCTTAAGATTTTTCTTCTAAGATTGCCACTAATAGGTACACATACTCTATCCTTGTATCTCTATATAGCTTGTTGATCTTGAGTAAATCTTGGCAACTCTTTTGTATGAATTGATCTTAGCATCTCTTGGAACTCTTGATTTTCACGTTGTGTAGCCAAGATCTGTCCTTTGAACTCACTTGTTACTTTTATCTGGCCAAATAGAACACCTTGAGGGGTTACAGACATATCTAGACTAAGCTTGTTAAAGCTTTAACTAACTTTGCCTCTTTAATCTTCAAACATGCTACACTTAAGGATTTCCTGGTTAGTGCATCCGCAACAACATTTGCCTTACCTGGATGGTAATTCAGACTAAAATCATAATCCTTGAGGAATTCCATCCATTTTCGTTGCCTTATGTTCAATTCCTTCTGGTCAAAAAGATATTTTAAGCTTTTGTGGTCCAAGAAAACATTGAACTACACATCGTAAAGGAGATGTTGCCAAATCTTTAGAGCAAAAACCACAGATGCAAGTTCAAGGTCATGAGTGGGAGAGTTGACTTCATGGGTTTTCAACTGCCGAGAAGCATAGGCGACCACTTTTCGATTCTGCATTAATATACATCCTAAACCCTTACTAGAAGCATCACAATAAACTTCAAAAGGTTCATGGGGGTTGGGTAATACTAATACTAGAGCAATGGTCAACTTTTGCTTCAACTCTTGGAAATTATTTTCACATTCCGATGTCCACTTGAATGGAGCATTCTTTCGGGTTAACTTAGTCAAAGGTAGGGCTATCTGAGAAAAACTCATAATAAAACACCTATGGTACCCAGCTAACCCCAGAAAACTTCAAATCTCAGTCATCGTTGTTGGTCTTTCCCAGCGAAGTACTGACTCCACCTTACTGGGATCTACTGAAATTCCCCCTCATGATACTACATGACCTAGAAATCTAACCTCTTCCATCCAGAATTCACATTTTGACAATTTAGCATACAACTTCCTCTCCCTTAGGATCTGTAACACAATCCTAAGATGCTTCGCATGTTCTTCCTCAGTCCTTGAATAGATAAGTATATCGTTTATAAAGGCAACTACAAATATATCCAAGTAAGTGTGGAAGATTCGATTCATATAGTCCATAAATAGAGCTGGAGCATTGGTTAATCCAAAAGACATCACCCTATACTCGTAATGCCTATATCGAGTTCTAAAAGTAGTTTTGGGAATATCTTCTTCTCGAACTCGAATCTGATGGTAGCCTGATCTAAGATCAATATTTGATAATACAGTTGCCCCTTTCAACCGATCCATGAGATCGTCAATCCTTGGCAAAGGGTATTTGTTCTTAATCGTCACCTTATTTAACTGCCTGTAATCTACACAAAGCCTAATGCCCCCGTCCTTTTTCTTTACCAAAAGAACAGGGGCTCCCCATGGAGAAGCACTTGGTCTAATAAAGTGCTTCCCTAATAATTCTTCAATTTGTTTAATTCCTTCAACTCTAAAGGTGACATCCTATAAGGAGCAATTGAAATAGGACCTGTTCCTGAAACCAACTCAATTGAGAATTCAATCACTCGTTCAGGAGGAAACTCGGGAATATCCTCTGGAAAGACATCTAGATATTCTCTCACCACTGGAATCTTACTTAACTCATGGTCACTTTTAGTTTCACTAGCTGGGGGAAGAACATATTCCTGAAGATCTATTTTATTCGGGTTAGGTGTTACCAAGTCTAAATAAAAAGAAAAAGGAACCACAGGAATAGAAGGTAGTGCAGAAAGAAATATAGGAGTTATGTCTGGACAATGTAAAAGAACATAATTAGGTACTAGCCAATCCATACCTAAAATTACCTCTAAACCAGATAAAGGAAGACAAACTAAATTAGCAGTAAACTGTCTAGTAACTATTTGAATAGGAAGGTTCATGCATGCATAACAAGTCCTAATAGGGCCAGCAGTAGGAGTAGACACAAGGAGATCGTAAGGTAATTCAGACACAGATAATTGTAGTTTCTGTACACACTCATGGGATATGAAAGAATGAGTGGCACCCGTATCATACAGTATATTCAGGGTATTACCATTTATTTCACACTTACCTCGGATCAGATCGGCAGATTGAGAAGCTTCTTTGGCACTTATATAAAAACGCGTCCATGTTGTTGTGGCCTGGAGGCAGGCTGCTGGCCTCTCTTGTCGGGGCATTCAAATATTTTATGTCCTAGCTTCCCACATCCAAAGCAAACAATTTGTGTTGTCCAGCAAGGCCAATTCCCATGATTCTTTCTACATTTAGGGCAATCTCTCCCTGCCTCAGGTCTTGAAGATTGAAGTTGTTTCCCTTTGTTGTTGTTGTTGTTGTTGTTATTATTGGGTGGAAATCTCCTTCGGGGTAAGTTAACAGGCTTGAACCGGGGGCCTTGAGGTGTTAATCCCTTTCTAGCATTGTTTTAGGCATACTTGAAATTTGTCAGCTTCTTGTTGGACTCCTCTGCACGTCGACATTTATTTACCAAAGTAGGATAGTCTTTGATTCTAGGAGACTTACGGCTGCTTCTATATTTTCTCGTACACCTCCTTTATATTTCATGCATTTCCAGGCTTCATCCGGGTCACGCTGGTAAATCGTAGAAAACATGCAGAGCTCCTCAAATTTGGCGGTGTATTCTGCTACACTCATAGGTCCTTGTTTAAGGGCCATGAACTCCAACTCTTTTGTATTTCACATAGAAGTAGGGAAATACTTACGGTAAAAAACCTCTTTAAAAATATTCTAGGTAACTTCAGGCTAGGAAGCTTCAAATAATCTCCTGGTACCAACCCACAAGAATTCTGCATTTGCTTCTAGCATGTAGGTAGCAAAAGCCACCTTTTGAATCTCTGTGTATGAAAGGACTAAGAAGATTTTTTCCATAGCATTAACCCATTCCTCTAGTTTACTTAGGTTGAAAGCTCCTAGAAATGGTGGGGGATTTGCCTTCCCGAACTCAGCAAATTTCTAATATACTACATCAACTTTGTTCACGGCAGGGTTATCGGCTGGGTTTTGCCTTTCATTGTGGTTCAACCTCTCCATCATTCGAGTAGCAGCTGTAGCTTGTTTTCTCATGGCAGTCGCCATCTCATGGAAAGTATTCATTATGTTGGTACCATTTCCAGCTCCACTCCTAGTTTGCTAATTCGAAGTCATTGATTCCTGTCACACGAAACAAAATATTGAGTTGATCAAGCTCAATACCAAGCTAAATGCAGCAGCAACCCTCAACATTCCTAATCGACCGTCATACACACACACACACACACACACACACACACACACACACACATATAAAATCATAATGTATGACAATTTCTAAGAAAGCATAGTCGGTCCAATTCTCAAGCTTATAGAATAGTCCGGCTCTGATACCATAATGTAACACCCTCCTAACTACCATGTTTTACTCGAGCATTAACATAGTAATTAGAAAAGTATTAATTATATTCATAATCTATACTAGTTGAATGAAAGGAAATCAAATAATTTAGACACATATATCACCAAACTCGTATATACATATATGAACATCACTTTTTTAGTTTGCAATATGTACATCGTACTGATACTACACTGGTTAACTTCTAAGCTAATCAGGAACTCAGTTCACAAAAGAAAGGAACACCTCCAGTATCTAATCTAACCTGCTCAAAGTCGAGGTCCAACAAAATTTTATACGAACAGAAATGGACCTCACAACATTTAATAGGATCAATCTACAAGTTAGCGGGTCATTAGTACTAAACTACCACTATATACATATCAGGAGTCCCTGAAGATCTCACGTCCTACTAGATGAAACCATTAGCCATCTGTATGATAGCCTTACCTCCGGCTGGGGCATCAGGACCCTCCGGTGGGTTTGAGTCTGAAAATGAGGATGAAGAGGGATCATCTACTAGAGGGGATGCTGGTGGTGCAGGTGGGACATCAAATATCATTGGGTGTGCTAAGTAGAGAGGCACACCATCATAAGGGAAAGCAGGGTCAAAGTCAGCTGTAAATACAGAAGTACTAAAGGAACGACCGAAAAACACATAAACATGGACTTGCGAGTAACCCACTACATAAAGAGAATCGAGAGCAGGATCATAATGCCACACCCACTATGGCGAGTCAAGGTAAAACATAGTGATGGCATCTGCTGGATCTGATTAACACAAAGTAAATGCAACTGTAGGGATGAGAATATTATAAAATCCTCAGTAGGGCATTCCCTCAGGTATAATGCAAAATATAAATGAGAAGCTCATTCATGTGGGACTACTCATGCAAAACTATGTGTATCAATATTAAGGCATATACATCATGTAAAATCAAGTACAAGTATAATAATGATTGCATTGTTCTTTTTCTCATTAATATAGGGAAGACTTAATCTCACATCAAGTGGTATCTGTAGTAGAATCACTCCACAAGAACTATTGACTACTAGAACATGAGCTCATTTCTATATGTCGATATGTCTACCGAATCATCAAATCCCCAGAGAAGCTCTTACTTTTTCCTTCCCCCTTCAACCACATAAGTCTTGTCTCTATTTTCCCGATATGTTAAAACTTTGCACAATTACAAGTCATATTTTCTCTTTTATCGCCAGAATAATCACATCATATATTTATTTTATTCAAGGGCATTCTTACATCAGAAATAAGTATTTAATTTCCATTGAAGTCTCATAAGCATTTCTTTAAAATATCTATTATGTATACATATACCATATACTTGAATTAAATGCCATTCTATCATTATATTAAGACATTCTCACCGTTTCAACACCCTGGCAGATTTACTACTCTAGGAACAATGTTTAATTTCTGCATCAAATGACCAATTCAAGAGCCATAAAAATTCTCTATGACACTTCAATGTGTCTAAAAGGCCTTATAAAAATTTCACAGCAAACGGCGTTCTTTAACCTTATCAAATAAATTGTGCATGTCTGGTGGTCACTGACCACCTATTCACAGCTCAGATCAAGATTCTCATAATTTTCGACCCTACCAATTGGTTGAATCAACTCAAAATAAAATTCATAGTTGCAACTCAGTATGTTATCAGCTTCTCATAAAAATTTCAAAGAATAACTCCAGAATTTACTATGATAATAAAATCACATAATTTTACTGCCCCAACTTCAATATTTCAGGTAGCATAGTCACAACTTCAATTCTTGAATTTTTAAACACAGAAAAAGTACCCAGAATGGCTTTAAATTTTTACTAGAGAATCCTCAACATGTTAATTAAATCTCATAAAATTTTCATTTGAATCCAAGATTCTAAAGGTATCAGAAAATTCGATAAAATTTGCTGCTTGCTTCAAACTGGGATTTGCCAGCAATAATGTTCAAGAATCATGAATTTTTTTCAATTAGAGAAAATTTTTAAAATGACCCACGGAAAATCATGGGGTTGTCTTAGGATGTTAGCTTAAACATATAATTTTTATAGCTTACAACATTGAACAAAATTGCACTAGAAAATTTGTGAACAAGTCTTGCCTTGTTGAAATCCAAAAATCCAGCAAACCAATTCAAAGTCTCTCTTGATAAAAATGATTTTTCCACAGCACCAAACACTCCACCAAAATTTACACACCAATATTAATATATTTTCAACCAATAAAATCAGAAATTTTTGGACAAAACCAATCAGAATTTCCAAAGTAAATTTTGAAGCAAAAGAGAACAAATAAATCCTACCCTTGGAAGCTAATGTTTCTTTAGCTTTTGTATACTTCAAGATAGATGTTCTCCACCCCAATGCTCTTGAAACACACTTAGTTCCTCCTCTAATCAATGATGAGTGAGGTATTAAAGTGAGGTTTTGAAGAATCTAATCGGTTATATTTGTGGAGGTTGAAGTGTAGAACAAGTTTACTTAAGGAAGTTTTTGATTCTAACAAGATTTGGTCTAGGATTTTGGAGGTTGAAATTCAAAGTTAGCAAAGGTTTTTGATGAAGAAGGAATGGATTCTCTGATGGTTCTCACTTGGCCTAAGATGAAGATGAAAAAGATGAGATTAGGTGAGTTAAATATATTTATTGAGGAGTGTTTTGATTGGTTGGAAAATCAAATATAGTTCTTTTCCTTAAAAGGATTTAATATCAATGGCTAGGATTTGATCTTTCATCCAAGATGAAATCCTAGCCATTCACTTGGTATTCAAGTGGATATACTTCATTATTTGTAGATATTAACTAGTTTTCGGTGTTAGAAATTACACATCGAAATTTCACCAAACGGGTGAAACAATGTACCCGAGTAATCAAACATTGCCCAAAAATAATTTCGGGTATAAAATCTTCATTCATACCTATTTCTAAACATAATCTCATAATTTCTCAATTTTTGGCATCTCCGGGCCCAATTCTAGGGTTTCAGCTGTCCCGGTGGGCCTGCGAGGCCCACAAAACACTATTTATATTTTTTTTTTTGCTTCCTTGAATCATTTTCATCATTTCTACATTTGTCAAAATCTTAAACTTCTAATTAATAAAATCTCATTTAATTTCTAAAGAGAATTAGGGTGTAATATTACCACCCACCTTAACAAAAATTTTGTCCTCAAAATTTCATATCTGTAAACAACTCTGGATAATCTTTCTTCATGCTTGACTCTAATTCCCATGTATATTCTTCATTTTCAGGTCTACCACAAGCCACTTTTACAAGTTGCACAAATTTATTTCTAAGTTTCCTGACTTCTCTATCAACGATCTGTATAGGATGGGCTTGAAATGTCGAGTCATCCCTTAACTGTATAGATTCGGGTTTAATAATATGGTGTGGATCAAGATGATACATTCGAAGTTGAGATACATGGAAAAAATTATGAAGGTTAGATAAATGTGGAGCTAAGGCTATTTGGTAAGCTGCTGACCTAATTCGTTGTAGAATTTGAAAAAGACCTATTGTAACACCCTGATTTTTTTGTCTGAGAGAAAATGACCAAAATGCCCCTGAGGTCATTTTTTGCCTGGAATTCGAGGATAGCTGACCCAGTAGTCCTCGAAGGGTCAACTCAATGTTTGAAGGGGATTAAATGATCCATGAGTGATTTTGGAAATGAAAATCTTATTTTCTGTAGTTTCGAGTCAAAATGACCAAAATACCCCTGTGGCTTTTTTACGTGGGTAAAGGTGCTATTCGGGCCTGAAACTTTCCCCGAAGGTTTAAAATGACGTTTTCATGTGTTCAAAAGTATCTGTTTAAGTCCTAGTGGTCTAGGGCAGTTTTGTACAAAATTATGATTTTGCCCTTGGAATAGTGCCATTTGAGCTTAATGATATAATTAAGCAAACCTAAACAATATTAGGCTCTAATCAAAGATTAATTAACTTCCATAATTAATCTAGAGTCAAAATAAGTTATTAAAATTAATTAGAACCTAAAATTGCTTAGATTAAAGCTAAATCTCTTTTTAGAACTCAAGATTCCTAGTCTTGGAATCTTGAATAGTATTTTCTCTATCCAATTCCTTAAATTAAGGAATTGTGTCTAGAATTGTCTATACACTAAAATAAATTTTTATCTTACTAATGAAGCAAGAGCACTCCCTAACCTTGTCTTGAAATCCTTAATTACATCCTTAGTCACCTAAACACTTTCTCACAAATTCCTAAACTTAAGCCTAATCAAAGACACAACTAAATACAACTCTAAACCACAATTAAAAAGAAAGATTTTCCTCCCCCGTGGCTGATGCAATTCAACCACTCCTCCCCCTATTTCCATCATATGTTTGAAAATCCAAACACTCAAAGAACCATACCTTGAACCATGCTTTGAGCCATACCT